>CM062868.1:6752720-11552720 GCA_031772225.1 Eubasilissa splendida | reverse complement strand
ATACAAAATATGAAATAAAATAAATTGTTGAACGGAGTCAATTATATAATAATAAAGCCATTGAAATATGGAATATATATGAATTAAAACACGCTTTTGTTATGAAGTTGTAATTTCAGAACATTTAACACAAATTAAATCAATGAATTAGAAAGACATACAGAATAAATATATAAGTTGTAACAAAATTTAATAAAATTTATTGATTTAATTGTGGCGTCTCCTAGCGAGCATTATTCAAAATTATTTGGGATTAATCGCAATTAAAATGTGATTGCTTTTTTAAAAACTACAGAATATATATGTCCAAAGTTCGTCGAAAATATCTTTGGTTGACATAGCGAAATTGATAACGCGTTTCCCCAGATAGAAGAAGGTCCAGGTTTGTATCTCGGGAGCAACCAAATATTTTTTCGATAGATAGATTTTTTCTGTATATCTATCTCTCTAATTGATTAATTTAATTTGGGAATATATTAATAACATGTTACAATCGGTTAATAATTATATTTAATTTGGTATTAACGTATTTTTAATTAAAAGTTTTATAGAAATTAATTAAAAATATATTTATTTAATATTATTAGATATTAAAAATCCCGCAATCAAATAAATCATAAACAAATAATTTGTTATCTAATATTTTCTCATATATATTTTAATAATACGTAAAATATTTAGAAATTTAAAAATACCTTAGTGAAACATAATTAAAATTCAATTATATCTAATAAATTATCGTGTATTTAATATATTTTGTCCGTTCTAAAGGAGACAGGTTCATCCGTTGTCTATCATACAAATATGAAAACCATAATTATTAATATATATATTTAATCTAAACCAAAAATATTAGGAATGAGGTAAACAGTGAAACACTGCAAAACAGAAAAATTAATATAAAGAAATGATGTTCTGTTCCTGTCATCATTTCGTCCATGAATCTTTGCTCAGTTTCCTTTTTGTACACCCAATAACCAGCTCTTGAGATGGTGTTTGAGTTTGTCCATCCATTTTCATCTCACTATCTTATCCCCACCAAGACTGAAGCTACGTCTCCGCAAATAATTTATTATTACGTTTTTTATTTTTTGGATCTGTCAATGTGCGTCTGTCCCGAATCAATGTAGTTACTACAAAGGTAATTTTTTTAAAATAGTAAATATATCCATAAACTTAACGCGATAAAAATCAACAATACAATAAGATACATATTTGGTTTTTGCATAAACAGAGCGATTTCGTCTAGCTTTGATGAAAATTCAAAAGAGATGACTCCATCTATTGCAGCACAAAATAATCCTAGTTCCTTTTCTCAATAACAAGGCAAAGCTTCATTCAATAACTGGCAAAATAACGAGCGACTGTCCCCGACCCTTCCGTACGTACGTTTGCTAGAAATATTTCAGGATAAGAATGAAATTCAATTTTAAATTCAACTTTGGAGAATTCCTTCGGTATGCGAAGAGTTTTAAGTCAATCTTTTGACCGACGAAAATATTGTATAAAGTCGGTTTTAACATAGAATGTATACTGTGTTTATTCAGCGGGTACATCATTGTTCATAATGGTAATGGATTTTCTAACCCAAGATATTCAAAAACTACTCCCATGGTATTATTGATAGAATCGGTTTTAACTTTGTAGAGTTTCATCATAATGGATGAATATAAATAAAATAATGTTATAACTCTACTTGAGTTTATTAGCACTACTCGAGTTTCTAGAGAAACAGTAGCTTTCATCGACAGGTGAAGTATTAATCAAACTACACACAAACATAGGAGACAAGGCTTAGGTGGTAGACATACAAGTAATTAGGTACTGACAGATGGAGGGGGAGGGGACGAAGTTACTAGTGGAAAGTGGAGTAGTGGTTGTAACGGGAATATTGAGAGGAGAGGAGATGAGTTAGAAAATGTTGTCGATGAGAGTTACTGTTTCTTTCGAAACTCGAGTAGTGCTAATAAACTCAATAGAGTTATAACTTTGTTTTATTTATTCGATTTATTACTCCCATGATGTTTACTATACGCTGACGATACAGCGTCACAATTATTAAAGTTTTAATTAATTTTGGTACTTTGCTAAATGAAATAATACTATCTATATTTAGAGTGACTTTATTATTTATTTTAAATGAATCACCTTTTATTTGCCAAGTTGTGATTATTCAGAACATAGTTTCATCACAATTAAACTTACATTCTATTTTATTTTGAAAAAACACGGAGTATGCCTTCCCTCAATATTCTGACGCTTGTGCTATGAAAATAGAACTAACTTGCTGGTCTCTTAGAATAAGGCTTGAATCCCCGCCCGCTGGATCACTAAGCGAGTGTTTTAACAATATAATCAACAAGCACGTTAACATTGCACGATGGGTAATGTATTATAATACATAACACCAGAAACGCAAATACCTCTACCACGCGCTGTACGGTGGTGTATATTTTAGCCGAATCATATAAATATACGGTTATATCGACACGTCTCGTATAAGCGTCCGCAGCTGAGTGGATTCAAATTTCCTATTGTCTAGTTTTCCCCCCAGATATTATTTAGCCAAGACACAAACCGCTTTATTTAGTGAGACCCCGAATATAATGTGTTGCCAGGTATTTCTGTGCCGCATATTATTTTAAGAATGTTTTAATTGGGTTTCTATTTATCGTTAAATTGTAATTTAAAAAAAGGTTTTACGAAAACATTGACCGTGGCCGCGACTTGTTCTTTTGAGAAGAGTGTAAAAAGTTTACTAAAGTGTAAACTTTTATTTATTTTTTATATTATTTTTTAGTAGTATTATGTCAATGTCGTCAAGTTAGCATACTATTGAAGACATCCATTACAAAGTTTAAAACTTTATATTGCAAGGACGCTCATCTAATGGACTGACGGTATAAAATATCTTGTGACATTAATCTCATATCCTACGTAACTTTTTTTATAGTAAATGAATTTTCGGCAGCACTTTCAATTATTTGTTTTTTCCCATGTACTTTATTCAATTTTATCAATCTATATTTTAAAATGAATATAATTTTTATATCGATAAATATGACAAAATAAAAAAATAGGTTGACTAAGAAATCGGTTTTCAGTTGAAGTTAGCGACGAGATTAACCATGATTGTGACATTGATTGGTAACTGTAATTATTCGGAATTCGGTAAATGATCACTCGTATAGTTACAATCGCAAATTACAATTACAATCGCACATTTTATCTTCACTAGTTGAAATGTCCGGATTCATTATATAAATAAAAAATTTAATCTTCTATAGATTTGTTATTTTAATGATGTATGTAATGTATTATACATTGGAGTCTTTTTAAAAAAATAATGTTCACATTTGAAATTGAATTTTGTGTTTACGATTTTGAAGAATGATTTAAGAATGCGCCCCTGAAGTTTACATGTATTAATTTCATCATATAATCCACATTGCACAGCAGTATAAAACAAACAACAGCCAAAATAATATGTTATTATGAAACAGCGTGCTTGTTCGAGGTTAAACAAACACGTTTTTTCATAATAACATGACCCATCGGACCGTTAATCGGTTAGTGTATGTTCCCTTACAGGAAGAGACCCAGGTTCGAATCCCGCTAGCAGCAACAATATTTATCGATAATATTGATTTTGTATGTATATCTTTCTAAATAATAAATTTTATTTGTATTTAAAAAAATATCACAGACCTATAACAACTTCACAATAAAAATGTGTTAATAATACGTAAGTTGAATTAATGTGTCCAAAATTTAATAAAAAATATTTTTTAATTCTGGCGTCTCCTACTGGCGATTACTCAAAGGTGGTTAGATTCCATAAAAATAAAGAAGATAGATTTCCAAATAATGGAACGATAGATGCATCAATTTAAAATGTGTAACATATAGGTTCGAAAATTTGTCGTCAATGCACCTGTTGGTATAGCATAATCGGTTAATGCATATTCCTCAGACAGGAAGAGATCCAGGTTCGAATCCCGGTAGCAACAATATATTTTGATAAAATTGATTTTATCAAAATAATACATTTGATTTGTATTTAAAAAATGTTTATATTGATTCAAGCTTCAAAAGAAAGTTATTTTGTAAATAAATAAATTTATTGGGATTGAAATCAATATTATAATTATATATGGTTATGTATAATTTCCTTTTTTTTTTCTCTATATAATTGCTCATATAAATTAAGTACCGCACGCCACTGGGCGAACATCAACAGTTTAACGCAAAAAATGTACTTCAAGATTTTCTTTGAACTGTTCTTGAAGTTTGATCTACTCTACTTGGCTTTATTCTACCGGAATCAAAGTTTGTTAATCTCCAAGCGTACTCTGGTCCATCTTAATAAAGTCTTTATCTCAATAAGGGGCACTTTCCGAGAGCTTTTACAGTATTTCGCACAAACAGATCCGGAAACCGCAAAGTACGCACATAAGTCCTCGAATCATCCCCCGAGTACTCCGACAATTGCATACACAAGCAACCCCCCAGCCCTTATCACATTCGCGAGCGGGCTAAACTTTCAAAGCCAACATTCAGGAGACAGATAAAGAGGGAAAAAATACAGAAATTTTTGTGAGGTTATTTCAATATGCGAGTATATGTAAGAGAAATATAAAGTTGGTGAGGTAGCTTATTAGGAATTTCCATTCTCGTGCGAGTATTCTGAAGAAGTAATATTTTCATCAAATGTGATATTTTGTATTGCAAATTGTTTTCAGGAGTATTTTGTTCTTGTTATATTTCCATCTATCTTATCTCGACTCTTATCTTAACTTCTATATACGACTTAGATGGAATTTAAAAGTGATTTTTTAGCGTATTTGTTTGTCATGACATAGGTGACATTTTTTTAAAAATCATTCTTTCGCGTTCTTGGTCACGGCTGGTATCAATAAAATTGATGAAATTTAAAAAAACAGATATAATTTATTTTTTTACTTTGTACTACACACATACACACAATTTCTTGAGTTGTACCGCGGCTAGTTTCGGGAAGAGCAGTCCTTCCTATCTACGTTGTTCAATTTACACCTAAACATGAAAAGGACTGCTTATCCCGAAACTAGTAATAAAACTCAAAAGATTGTGTGCGTGTAGTGGTACAAAGTAAAATAAAAAATTATATATTTATAAAAAAAAAAAATGTGACACCACGAAGTAACTGCCAATTCAATCAATGATAATTGATTGATTTGGACAAAATAGACAAAAACAGTTTTGTCCCTTTACAAAATCTAAGACTGGTCCAGCTTCCTTAATAGCAACAATTAGGCCGAACTTGCTGTGTTGCGCGTTATGAACTTAGTAATCAATAAAACCTATTATTCTTCAATATTAAAAACGTATCCACTGGTTTCTGTCCTTCCGTTCATAAAACTTGATTATCTGTTTGTAATGTTGATATATACCTGTATCTACCCTATCTCTATCTGCACCCTTGCTGTGAATGTTTTTACGAAAATGGCGCTATAAAAATTATCCATTATTATTATTATTATTATTATTAAGAATAAATAAAGATAGCACTTAAAAGGGTGCAGGAAGGTCTACATTAAAATCTCTGTTCATTTTGCTTATCAAACTAAAGTATAAATTTCTTACATTAGCTATTATTTTTCTTCTATTTTTCTTTTGTGTTTATTAATTGTAGATTTCGCGTTTCTGTAGCGTTGTGTGTGGAACCGATAAAAGAAGTTGCAAACTTCTACAACGGTTCCAGCAATGCGTGGGTTCCGCCCTTTTAGCGCCACTTTAATTAATTTATAACTTTGTTTCAGGCCGTAATTCATCCAACAAAAATATTCTGGCCTTTTGAACATCGATGACCTTTAATTTTTTGTATTAAATACATCACTATAATAACATATTTGACAT
This sequence comes from Eubasilissa splendida, assembly GCA_031772225.1. NCBI lineage: Eukaryota > Metazoa > Arthropoda > Insecta > Trichoptera > Phryganeidae > Eubasilissa > Eubasilissa splendida. Next base: position 11,546,822 of record CM062868.1, on the reverse strand, counting down.
GATTGAGATTAAGCGCATATTGGTTGCACTGTATATATATATATCACTACAAAATAAAATGAGAATGAGTTTATTAAAATATTTATATATTCATTTAAAAGAATTACTTAAAATTCGATCGATGTTCTTCAACTTCATGATGCCACCTTTGTCCTCGGCATCTGTCGTATTTCGTCGGCAGCGCCTTACCTCGTCGCGCGACCATTCTTTCGACAGTGATTACTTTAGAGGACATAATCCAATATCTCTCGCTTGAAAAAGCTTTCAGCATGAAAGCCTTTTAAAACTAATAAGGTTCTGCTCGTTCGTTCAATTATTTCCCGGGCTATTGCCAAGTGTGTGAGTGAATATATTTACAACTTTTTACATATTTTTTCGATGAGATCTATTCATAAAATTATTTTAAAATCTTGTTCCGTTGGAAATGTTAAGGTGGTGAATATAATGTCATATTATGAGAGCATATTTTTTTTGAGGCGTTTAATTGAATTATAATTAATTAACACAATTGAAAATATGTACTCTGAAATCGGTTAATGCAGGATATCAATTTTTTCTTTAGTACCTTAATTTTTAGTACAAATTAAATATATTAATTAGAAAGATATATATATATATAAAATCAATATTATCGAAAAATATTGTTATTGTTACCTGGACTCAAGCCTAAATCTCTTTCAATCCGGGGAACGTGCACTAACCAATTGTGCTGTAGTGCCACAGTGCATTGACGACAAATGTTCGAAATTATATGTTACACTTTTTTCAAATTAATACATCTATCCTTCCATTATTTGAAAGTCATCTTCTTTATCTCCCAAATTGGAAGAGATCCAAATTTGAATCCTTATAGCAACAACCATATTTTAAAATAGAATTGATATTTTATGTATATCTTTCTAATTAATACATTTAATTTGTATTTAAAAAAATATCACAAACCTGTGTTCTGAATAATTACAACTTCATAATAAAAATGTGTTCTCCTTAATAACTTTAATTTTTGATAAAATTGTTCCTTAAGTTGTACGTTTTAATAATTACCAAAAGATTGAACTAAAGGGTCCACAAATTTAAAAAATATATTTTTTGCAATGATTTATACAACGACGTAAATAATGATCCGTAAAAAACTACGTACTTATAAATAGTTTGAAAAAACTATTAGGTATTAATGAATTTCGAAATACAATATTTTTTTAATGGAGTATATTTTACAGAAAATCCTTCACATCTTTATTTTTAAAATGAAACCAACAGTCTGTTAAAAAAGTGTTCAAATCACCTAGCTCGTATAGCGTCTGTACGTATAGCGATATTTTTTCTAGATCTAATACTATATTCATTTACAGGGTACTAGTCTTAGTCCACAATATTAATCTAAATAAGTCCTGACTAAATTACGACACGAAAATATTCAAGGAATGTATACCTGAGAAAATGGTTATTAAGTGACTATTAATTGAAATATTTGATAATTCCAAATTATATATTAAACACAAAAAATTAAAAATCGTAAATTCGTGCGACCAGACTATTTGTTGTAACATGTAAAGATATATATTAATAATGGATATAATTTATAAATATTTTTTTTGAAATACGTAGACTTAAAACTTGATATGATTTTGTAAAAAATTTAAACTATTATATTTTCCGTAACGGTGAAAAATTCTTTGAACATTTTAAACTCGCAATTTAGTCAGGTATCCACCCATAAAATATTGTAGACTAGGTCTGTTACTGTTACACTGTATATATTCAACTTACTAATGGAGGGTGGTTTTAGGTCTTTGTATTGAATTTTTTCGGAAGTAGTCTCATGAGATCCCCTGCAATTCTATCGAAATATAAATATATATGTATTTAATCTTGTAACCAATGTTCATCAATTGAAAAGAAATACTGTATCAAGTACCTAGAAATCATAATAGATAAAAATATTACTAATCATGCAAACAAAATAAGGAAAACTGCCTACATATTTTTAAAATTCAAAAACATCTTATCACTTTCAAATCTAAATGATTACGCGTTTGTTCAGTCACATTTACTATACGGTATTATTGGATGGAGAGGAGCATATAAAACTTCAATATCACAATTAGAAATCACTAAAAATATGATAAAAATTAGTTCAAAAAAAAAATGAGTACCGAAGTATCCAACACTTCACAGATTTCAAAGTATCTAAAATAATAGAAATATACTATAAAAAATTCAATTAGCCAAATTTTTAAAATGAAAATTTAATTTAATTTAATTAATTAAAATTAAATATTTGAAGCTTATTCCGATCTACAAGATTTAGAGACCAAATTGATACTCCAAAACAACAATATTTATCAAGGAATCAATTTTTTTAACAATCTCCCCATCACAATTAGAAAAGTTACAGACTACTATAAATTTTTATTTGAAGTCAAAAAATATGTACACAGAATTACTGAAACATAAATTATACACTCTTGTCTATATTACTTCTTTATACTTACTCTCATATAGAAGAAATAAATGTTAATAGAAATATATATATATAAAATGTATTACATCTTCTTATATTAAAAAAATAATAATAATAAAAAATTGCTAATAGGATAGATCCGTCTGGATTTGTCCCTCAAAACCTCTGTGCCCAGCGAATGCAAGTGCACAACATGTGGAATGGTGTGCGGTTCGAATATAAGCTCCTCGGCCATACTCAAGACTCACAATCGATAAACCATGGCAGATGTCATCCTCGTAACGAGAGATCACCAAAGAAAAAGAATAGGACAAAAATGTTGGTTTATCGGTACGAAAGCACCTTACCGCTATACCAAACGAGGATGTCTAAAGTACATTTAAATCTTTAATTTGAGATTTTAAAACTAATTTTAAAACTTTGACTGTCAGATTATTAATGACTTGATACAGCAGAGTTCAAAGTAACCATTATAAATAATGAAGAATTTTAGTGGTGTTTCGCGTATATTAAATACAAGTATGTACAATCATTGTATTGAAGTATGTACGATATATTACAGTAAAAAAATCTAAATTATTTTAAAAATTATCGATTACGAATTATCGAAATTTTTTTTATTTTAAAACGGTTTTTTATTCGTAGTTTGTTGTAATAGTTTTAAAAGCTGCATAAAGCAGACTAAATTTTCTGGAAACAGCTCTAAAAAAATATTTTCTCGATTTTCTTACTAGAAGTTAAGAAAATCGCCTCATTTATTAACAAAGAAGTAATCTTTGTTAAGGGTTTAAACTTTGTTGAAGAGAATTTTGCTTTTAAAAGATTAACCGAAACCGTACCGTTAAGTTGGGCGGTTTAATCGTTAACTTAAACATTAACGTTTATCGTTAAATTCATCTGAAAATAATTAAGATACGCTACATAAATCAGATTCTTAGCTCTGATTTGATTTAATTAAATACAATGAAGCTCAACGCATAGCTCTGAGAGTGTTGATTTTGAAGAAGTTAATACTTCTTGATCTTGATGTTTATTAATTTATTATCAACTGGGGAACCAGATCTCCCTTATGCTCCTCCTCACTTATATTGTAGATTTGTAGAGTTTCTTGTGTGCCTTGTTCAAGGTCAAATCTTTAATGTGCTATTTTTTGTTTTCGTATCCAATAGTCAGATAACTGATTAGATGAATCGCTTAGAAAGATACAGAGAATAAATCTATCTATCGAAAAAAGATAGTCACCAGAATAGAATATTCTATCAGCGGTAGATAGCTTTCACCGGTTAAGCTATAGTGATACCATAAAATGTCGTTTGATTACATTAAAATATCGTCGTTGATACTGCAATATGTCGTAATACTGAGGTCGGGTACAATGAGAGCAAATTTGGCATAGGAGGCTGCGCGGTATCGCCTTATCACTGTGTGAGGGGCGCTATCGAACAGCTTACTTTGTAGCATTAAAAAATAATAACAACCGGGCGGCGTAAGAGTAGGACCGAAATAGGAGCATTGAGAATATTAAATCGGTTCTGGAAATGTTATGGTTTCGCTTTCTAATTGTCGTATGTCAAGCAAAAGTATCAACATTTTCGATATTTACATCATGTAAATACGTATATTTCAGATCAGTATGAGGATAGCTATAGATTCTTTGGTTATTTAGTAGTATTATAGTGACTAATTTAAAGATGAATCAACTTGAGAAATGACAAATTGTCAAAGAATCTCTAGCTACACTCATACTACACTTTGATATACTATTGACGTGCTTGTGGTCCAGTTGTTACGATACTCGCCTGGTGAACTAGTGGTCGGGTGATCGAACCTCGTTCCAGGAGGCCATCAAGTTAGTCATATTTTCATAGCACAAGCGTTTAGCTTAGTTTTAAAATAGTAAGAATATTAATGTGACACGTATTCCGTGTACGCATTTCTATTTAAAAAAAAGATTAAAAATTTGGATACATTTGTATCAAAAAACAAAGAACGTTTCTTTGACATACGAAATGTTGCAGTATTAACGATGAAAATGTTACCATATTACCGAGACCGTTGTTTTAATAAAATTCTAATACAAAAAAATCATAAATACAAACATATACTGATAATTTAGCATCACATTCTACTAGAGAAGTAAGATGGGAGAGCAGCTAATTATATAAGTCGGGATCAATTCTCGATTACGTCATCAAATAAACTAATGGTATACTAGATATACAAATAAAATCAATTTTACAGAAAAATATTGTTGTTGGTACCGGGATTAGAACCTGGATCTCTTCCGATCCGGAAAATGTGCATTAACCGATTATGCTACAGCACCACAGTGCGTTAACGACATATTTTCGAACCTATATGTTACACTTTTTCAAATTAATACATCTATCGTTCCATTATAACATCACAGACTTATGTTCTGAATAATTACAACATCACAATAAGAATGTGTTCTCCTTAATAATGATAATTCAAAATATATGTAGAATATAAATTTGATAAATGAATGCAGAATAGCGTACAAATAATAAAAAAAAACAATCAAATGTCACTCTTGAACGTTCGGTAACCTTACAAACTACTGTTTGTCAAATAACCGCATTATGACGCAAGCGCATCGTCGCACGCCATTAAAATTTAAAACATTAATTGTTTACAACAGATCGATATTTGTCAAGTATTAAGATAAATTATAACAAAGAGTAAAACTTTGCATTTTTGCCCATTAAAACGACTTATTAAATATAAATTTTATTATAACGCTTTATGGTAAAGATTATACTAATTTATTAAGGTAAAATAATAGCCGGTATCAGAGTATACTTCAAACAGTTTCAAATATGATGAACGATTATTTGAAATTAATTAAATAATTTTCCGATTAAACCTGCAGACATCTTGTGATTTTTATTTTGATTTATCAAAGAAGATTAAAAAGTGAGGCAGTTTTTTAAAAATATTATTTGCCGTGTAACTAACTCGGTTGACATTTTTTAGCATTTTGTTTTTATTATGTGTACAATAATTAAAAACGTTCATTTTTATTTTGACATATATTTTTTATGTTTAAGTCAACAAAAAATATACGACACGTTGTTTCGATAATCTTCGGCACGCATATATTAATACTATCACGTCATATTTTCATAGGAGTAGGCAGAGATCATAGAATGCTACATTTAACATTATCAATCACGTAAAATTCGCTTCATAAAATAGATGTATTCATTTGAAAAAGTGTAACATATAGGTTCGAAAATTTGTCGTTAATGCACTGTGGTGCTATAACATAATCGGTTAATGCATGTTTCGCGGACTGGAAGAGATCCAGATTCGAATCCCGGTGGCGCAATAACAATATTTTTCGATAAAATTAATTTTATATGTATATCTTTCTAATTATCATATTTAATTCATATTTAAAATCGGAATCTCAAATACCTTTGAGGGTTCGAAAATTTATCGCTAAAAATATCGTCGCTGTTGCATAGTTGGATAATGCACCTTCCCCGGTTTGGAAAGAGATTCGGGTTCGAATCCCGGTGGCGCAACAACAATATTTCTCGATAAAATTGATTTTATATGTAAATATTTCTAATTAATATATTTAATAATTCATATTTAAAATATCTTATATGTGTTAAACAACATACAATATTACTTTATATCGAAAGCAGTTATGATAATCAATAATATTTACATAATCAAAGCACACAAACATTGCCAAAACAAGTAAATTGTATGAATTAGTTAATAAATTCCAAATTTAATACGTAACTTAATTATTGACTCATATGTCAATTGACCAAATGTTGTAATTCAATTAACGTATCACTACATTGTTCGTAATACTGGATTATTAATTTACAAGACTATAATTTGTAACTATAAATTAACTTATATTTAGGTATAGTCAAAGAGCCAATGTCCTCTTTTATATTAATCTACAATATATTCTTGAGATTTTAGGTATTATTTCTATCCCATTCTAATACTGTTATTTTTTAAATTGGCGCTTATTGTGTTCAGTGTCCAGATTATTTGGCGTTATAATCAGTTCTTTACGATTATTAAGCCGATAGTATTGTACTAATTCGAAATCTGAAAGAAACCTCAGGGAAAAAATATTTGAAAATAAAATTCACCAACTTTTATTTGGACCGGTCGAAATTGTCAATGAAAAATCCATGCCAATGCTAGATTTATCAACATCTTCATGTTGCCACATTTTATATTATATTATACATACTCTGGAGCTGACATGATTGAGATTGGCTGGACACGTAGTTAGATGCAAAGAGTTCAGAAAATGTCGAAAAGTTTTTCAAGGAAATCTGATGGGAAGATTCAATGGGGCTGCGAATCCCATGCTGAAGGATGAAAAAGAAAGAAAAAGATGTCTAAAGAAAGATTGTGTTTTTACCCATGGACCTGAATAGTCTTTAGTCCTTCCCTAGCCATGCAGTAACATAGGTCTACCGAACCAATTAAATCGTATTTCTATAAATATGCACAATGTAAAACTTACATTTTACCTAGTCTTAAAAAAATCATTAGTGCTTAGAAAGCTTAGAATTGTGCTTTTTGAATTAAATGTTATATAAAATTGATGCGTTGCATGCTATCTGCGTTAAAAATACCACTTGTACCACGTGAAAAAGATAACACATTAATTTAAATGATGAGAGATAAAGATGAAGATCATGTTAGATGGGTCTTTTGAAGAATGCGTTATAAGAATAACGTTTGAGAATAAAATAAACGTATTTATTTATTATTTCATATTATATTCAACTATTTTAAAGTCATTTTAGTATTGTATTCCCCATTTTAAGCGCTTACAAAATTCAAATTCCTCGCAGTAACACGAGTTGACAGCATGGCTGCGTAGGTTATTTTTAACACGGTATGGTAAAGGTTAAAGATAAAAGTATAATTTTTTTTGATGTATTCATTACAATTCAGGTACTATAAAATGGTATTAAAATAATACACAATTTTTTTAAATGGCTTAATTGTACATGTTAAAAATTATTCGATATTATATCATACACATGTATTTAAAAAAAAAAAAAAATTCGATACCCGATTTGTTGGTCTTATATACAACTTGACCCGCGGAACGAGCAGATTGTTTATGTACGCGTTTCGCAGCGATACGCTCCAGCAATATCGTGACACAACAAGACAATTGTCAGTCATTGGATCGAATAATGTACCGTTAAAATCTCAGTTATTTCACAAAAAAATGCGATTTTTCAATCATTATTAATAAAAAAAAGAAGATATTTATATATTGGGATTCACTAATAAAATAGTATAATTTTCTTCAAACATACCTGACTTTATTCTAACAAACTTCATTGTCTATCACTTTTAAATGACACTTCACTGTTTAAAAATAAATTATAAAAAAATATTTTATAATAAATTTTACAAAAACCTATAAAATTAAAAAAAATAAAACACTTAATTTTTTTTACACAAATAAATCACCACTTTTTATTGCAATTCAAAGAAGTAACGCTGAATTTTTAAAAAAATCACTTTTTATTAAAAAAATATTTGTTATTTATTTAATTTTATTGAATAATGAATTAATGATTATTTGCTAATACAGATCACTCTCGATATTGTTTGCGATGGAGCCAGTTAACACTGACACACATTCGTGGATTGAAAAGTATTTATACGGAGATACCCACAGTCGCGACTCGGTCCAGTGGGTGGGGGAGAATTGCGTAATCTGCCGGTACACTGATTCGATGCCGGCCCGCGTTACAAGCCTGAACACTTTTCGGCGAGATAAGATGTCATCAAAATGAGATAAAGAGTTCGTTTTTGATTTTTTTAAAATTCTATCTGGGTATGGGAGATGTGAAAAAATTGATATAACAAAGTGTGGCCAGAAATAACTGAAATTAATTAGAAAGATATACATTATTACATGTATAATCAATTTTATCAAAAAATATTGTTGTTGCTACCGGTATTCAAACTTGGATCTCTTCCAATCCGGGAAACGTGCATTAACCGATTATGCTAGACCAACACAGTGCTTTGACGACACATTTTCAAACCTATATGTTACATTTTTCAAATTAATACATCTATCGTTCCATTATTTGAAAGGCATCTTCTTTATTTTTACGGAACCTCTAATACCTTTGAGTAATCCGATAGGAGATGCCAGAATTAATAATGAATTTTGATTAAATTTTGGACAAATTGATACAACTTATATGTTATTAAGGAGAACACATTCTTATTGTGAAGTTGTAATTATACAAAACATAGGTTTGTAATATTTTTAATACAAATTAAATGTATTTATTAGAAATATATACATATAAAATAATATTATTGAAAAATATTTTTGTTGCTACCGGGATTCTAACCCGGTAAATATATTTACCTTCGTGCCATTTTCGCGGGGTAAGCAGAGAATATAGGACATCACCCTCTTCTGTTTTGACAACAACTCATGCATAATTTTATTTTAGAGTTTATTCATTTATTTATTATGTAATTATTTAACACTTTTCAATTCAATTTATTTAATAATGAATACAAATTAAATTAATCAATTAGATATATAAACAGAAAAAATCAATCTATTGAAAAATATTTAGTTGCTACCGGAATTAGAACCTGGACCTCTTCCCCCTTCTCCAATTTCGCTATAGCAACCGAATAAATTATCGACGAATTTTGAACTTATATTTTGTAATATTTTAAATGGATACATTTATTTGCATCATATATCTTCCTTACCATTCTCTCCTCATTCATCCGTTCCATATAACCAAACCTCCTTAGTGATCCTTTCTTATTCTTACTCACTATACAAAGATCAGCTTTACATTCTTTCCTTATTTCTTCATTTTTTACTCTGTCATAAACGGATCTGCCACACATACGCCTAAGCGATCTCATTTCCACTGCATTCAGTCTACTTTTATTCCTCTTCTACCATATGATACCAGAAATAGAGGACGTCCGCGGAGGACTTAGTACGACCAGGTAAATCTCAATATTCTTGTATGAGAAGATGTATGAATGCGCATGAGGTGAAAACTGTGAAAAGAAACTGTGAAAAAAGGTGTGTCGGGACAGAAGAGTGTGGTGCTCTATCCTATATATTCCGCGGGGAAACGACGGGATGGTTATTTAATTAGATACATGTATTATTCCATATTTTAAAAATAATCCACTTTGTATTACGGAGAATCTCAAATACCTTTGAGTAAAACCCTATAGGAGACGCCAAAATTAAATTGATGCCGAATAGCTATGTTTTAAAAATGCAACTTCACAATATAATTAATTAATAATATATTATATTATAATATATATCAGCAATTATTCTTCTCATGTAAACTCTAATAGCCATAATTTATATATATATACATCAGAAGTGAACATAAAATGATATAATACATTCATCAAGCATCCACCTTTGATATATAAAGCAAAGCGATTTGATCAGTCATTACGCGCCCACATATCCTACCAGTAATAAAACAAAGTATTTGTATGTCTGTAAATATCGCCGTCATCCTCAGTCCGGTTGCATTTATATGTGAAATGAAAAATATTCGCGTCGTCGTATATGCGCGATGCGTAGCCAATCAGTAGCAAGTTAGAAATAATACATTTTCAAATGCGCGACGGCAGCCATTCTCAACAAGTTAGAGATGTCATCGGGAAAAATAAATAAACACAGTTGGCCAATTTTAGTTCAATTACGCCTGCAGATGGGCAGGACTGCTCTTCTCAAAACTAGTCGTGATACAACTCAAAAAATTATGTGTGTGCGCAGTACAAAATGAAAATGAGCATTATATATATACATATTTTTTCTAATTAAAATGTTGCATTACGAAGTGAATGAAATAGCTTATTTGTTACCTTTATTTATAAATTAATGTACGAAGAAAATTCTAACAAACCAATGTAAAAATTGTGAGCGAACAATATCCCTGGACCCATCGTGGATGCGCTTTCCACAGGGTCATCTCGTAAGTTTACAAGGCAACCGCAGAAGCGTTAAACTAGATACGAAACGTGATTATGCCACATTATTAACCTTACCACCATACAAAGTGAAAGGAAATGGTATGCTCAAGATGATAAAAATAAAATTGTTATACTTACACTATTAAACAAAATTGTCTGGCATTTTGTATTGCAGGTCCTTGCAGTAAATTGTTACCTGTTGAATATGACCAAGTTCTAGCGATTTTAACCCTTTCTACCCTGTCAGTACTTTAAAGCACCATCAACTCTATCTAGTCATATATCTTATTGCGATGTCAATTCTTTGACGATTTGTAAATAATAGTCTACTCGATTTATTTAGACTATTAACATTAGTTATTTTTTTTGTTATTTCAACACTGCGGCGGGTGAAATGTCAGTTGCGTATTGTTACAATGTTAGGTTTGACGCGCTTGTATTCCTTGTGATTATTAATAGTTATTTTGACCAAATTTTTTAACTATTCTTTTAATGTTTTAAAATATTTCATTCGTGTGTTTTGTACTGTGTTATATATTTTTATTCTTTGTGAAAGGTCTGACTAATTAAAATTACCACAAATTATAATTAATAATATTTGTATACCTAGTTTAATTTTTAATTTTCTATCACATTTTGCTTATTTTATGTTTGAAGTGTACTACAAAACATAAACAGTTGCTAGGCTCTTAATTTTAATAATTCGGGGTAGAAAGGGTAAAACACCTCATTATATAAAAATCACACTGTACTCAAGATACCAGAAATAGCCCTTGAAATGATCATCCACTTACTATACCATACAAGTTGTCATCGCTAACAAAAAACTGTGAGAGACTACATTTTTCATCACAGATTGATGTGAGACATCCCGCTGGTGGATATGCGGCTCATTGCCGTCTACAAATACGAAAGAAGAAAATGAGAAGCCGGAGGTGAACTCGGCATTATCGAGGTTATTTTGACGTCGCTTGAGAGCTGTGCATAATAATGGGATATTAAGACGGGATTTTATCTAAAATAAACTATATTTTGTTATTAAGGAGAACACATTCTTATTATGAAGTTGCAATTATTCAGAACATAAGTCTGTGATATTTTAAATACTAATTAAATGTATTAATTAGAAAGATATACGTATATAATCAATTTTATTGAAAAACATACCGTTGTTACTACTGGGATTCGAACCTGGATTCCTTTCCAATCCGGGGAAGATACATTATTCAACTATGCTGCAGCAGACAGTACCTTTTTAAATGAATACATTTAAATACTAATTAAATGTATTGATTTTATATATACATAAAAAATCAATTTTGTCGAAAAGTATTGTTTTTGCGCTACCGGGATTCGAACCTAGATCTCTATTTCCAATCCTTGTAGCGCAAAAATAATATTTTTCGAGAAAATTGATTTTTTATGTATATATTTATAATTAATACATTTAATTAGTATTTAAAATATCACAGACCTATGTTCTGAATAATTATAACTTCACAAAAAGAATGTGTTCTCTTTAAGAATACATCTACATTGTTTGAAAGCCATCTACTTTCTTTTTACGGAATCTCAAATACTTTTGAGTAAAAAATTATCAATTCATTTTTATTAAATTTTGGACACATTGATATAACTTATATATTATTAAGGAGAACACATTCTTATTGTAAAGATGCAATTATTCTGAACAGAGGTCTGTGATATTTAAAAAAATACTAATTAGTTTCGAATTCCGGCAGGAACAACATTATTTTTCGACAAAATTGATTATATATGTATATATATCATCTAATTTGTATTAATAAAAAACTATATTTTGTATTTTATTGGATACTTTGTAGCGATTTATCATCAAAACAGATGAATATGCTTAAATAAAATAATGTTATAATACTTTGCACTACTATATCGGAATACAAACATCGAATCCAGTCTAATTTGGTAATGAAAAGCAGTCACTCCGTCGGACAATCATGCAATCGTTGTGAGTTATAAATGTAATGTATACGGAATTAGTGAGAGTTATCGTATTACCTCAGTAACAAAAGATTTTGTTTCATTTGTCGGTTTTTGATGATTTACTGTTTACTTGGTGCTCCCTGGAATGTTTCACATAAAAAAAAATACGTAAGAAAAGATATTTCAAATTGTTTCGCACAAAAATTTTGGAATATCTTATTTTGTTTTTGGATTAATTAAAATAATCCAGATAACTGAAAAGGGAATTTAAAAATAAATTTCTTTTAAAAGAATTTTAGATTGAAAGAAATTTTAATTCTTCAAGATGAATGAGATTATTTTTTCATGATGTTACTATGTTATAAATGACAAAAAATGTCGTTGAAATTTTGTATACATGACCCTACAAGGGTAGCGACATCGGATTAAGTCGGTATATTATTATAGTTATACTTGTTTTTAAAACCCGTTCTAGGTTATCATTTAAGGGTCGCCTTTTTTAGGGCCGAATCTTTTTCTGTTTTAATCAAAAAAAATACTTTTAAATAACCAAAATCGTACTTCAAAGTTTTGCGTTTGTATTTATTTTTACCATTCTATCAAGAATTTTTTTATGCAGTCTATTTAAAATGTCATTACTCTATCGAGCTTGCCACGTTCGCTTTTTTCTCTCTACCTAAGCGTCGCTTTTACTGAACTGGATCGTGTACCATATTAATGAAACACCACAGATTCTTTTTATCAACGTCTTGAAATGTCAAGAAAAATTGTTTGACGTTTCAACTTTGAAAAACAATTGATACGAAATAATAATTACTTACCTACATAACATTCGTATTAGAATATATATAATTATATGTATATACATTTTCTACCTTACTTTACCGGCAGTACGGTGTTTCAATTTTCAAATTTCTGACAATAGACTTGTTTACTATTTTTAAAAATGTACCTTTAAAACATAAAGTTCCCATATTTCTATTAAGTGTGACACACAGAAAAACATGTAAGATAACTTTAATCTTGGCTTTTAATTCATTTCAATATTGTATATTTATATATATATATATTTAAAATTGTTTTTGTTCGATATTTATGACAGGACTAAATCGCCGTTCGCCGTGCCCGTGTGGATGCTTCGTTAGATTTACTATACTTCCCCTCTTTGTACCCTTACCTCAGAGTACGACTTTTTATGTGCATTATCTATGACTTGTGAACTGTCAAGAAGTATGAATATTCATCTACGAGCTCGTCACACTGACTTGAATTATTATTGTGTTTCGGTTTCTCGCAGTGTGTGCCGAAAATTTACAATCACTATTGTCTGATACACAATGACTCGTGTTGATCATTGAGTAAGTTTACTGAAGTTCAGGAGAGCTGTGAGTATAGCAATAAAATCCAGGTAAGTCGTGCTTCCTGGTTGGTCCTCGAGTATTTACTGTTCTGTCCCAATATCAATTTCCTATCACCCATCTTACATCTCGTTTCTCCACCCCCTTGTATAAACAGTTACAATTTGTATTAATTAAATACAAGTTAGTTGTGTATAAACCTGCAAATAAGCGCATTATAAATGCTTTGTTACTTGGAACAAGTAGATGAGTTTGTGTGTTTGGGAAGTATGTTTGATAGAAACGGAAAGGCTGAGAATGATATCGATAGGGGGGTGACTGCAGAGAATAAAGTGAACGGTGCTTTGATGGAATTATAGCTAACGGGAATTTGTCAACCGAGATAAGGCTAGCGGTGCACAATGGAGTCCTGATACCGACATTGATTGTATGGAAGTGAGGCCTGGAGCTGGCAGAAGAGGAACGAAAGTAGACTGAATGCAGTGGAAATGAGATCACTTACGCGTATATGTGGCAAATCTATTTATGATAGAGTAAAGAATGAAGAAATAGGGAAATAATGTAAAGCTGATCTTACTACAGTAAGATTAACAAAAGGATAACTTAGGTGGTTTTGTCATATGGAAAGATATATGACGCAAGTGTTGATGGCACCAGAAGTAGAGGACGTACGCGGAAGACTTGGCATGGCCAGGTAAACCAGACAATGGAGGATGGTTCTGTTAGAAACCTCAACAATCGAGCTTGTATGGATGTGGATGAGGCAAGAAATGTGTTTCAGGACAGAGGAGTGTGGCGCTCTATCTTCTCTGCCTATCCCCGCGGGGAAACGGCGTGATGGTAAGTGTGTAAATTATGTTGTTTAAATATAAAAAAAAAAAAAAAAATTAATGATTAAATGGAATACTACACACTGCTATTTAGAATAATTTATTCATAAGCGCTCTGTTCGAGTGTCTGCACACTGAACCACGGCGTTACCAATGATCGATCAATGAAAAAAACACAATATAGTTAATTAATGGTATTGGTGAGTAGTAAATCTCAGTACCTACATAACTCATTATTTTTTCCACTCAGATCGCTTCCTGTTCTGGTGTGGTGGGTAGGTGCCTGCTCGAGATAACATTATTCCATCACCAGTTTTTGCACGCGCGTGCACCGTATAATATTATATCAATATTACATCATTTCATCTTAGGCTTAAATCATTTAACTATAGAAGCGCACATAAGTTATATTACCTGAACAGATTATCTTTAAAGCGTATCATTAAAGGTTTGCGTTTGAATTGATTAAAAAATATTTTAACATTATACAATACAATGTTTCAAAATTTATTTAGTCTACTAGATTTAAAATTTATTTCTACTAGGTCTGTTTTTCGAATAGGTAACACGTTTTTCCAACGACACTCAATTTGATAGCTGACAGCTGATTTGTACTCAGTTTGGTTTGTCATTTTACCATGAATAAATAGACTTACGCCAAATTGTGAAAATTTATTGCCGTGCACTACGTCCATTTTACGGTCGACATAATCGTCTAATCGAAGAAGTAATTGGAATAACCGTGGACCGTTTTCATACTATGCATACTCTTATTGAAAATACGTATCCGCTGAGATGTCGTGCAGTGCGCGCCGAAGAAGCTGTTGTTACTTCAAAAATGATGCCGGCCAGAACGTTACAGTCAATGGAGAGTGCTATAGATCCATGATTACTGACTTGTTCGTTCTCCAATTGAATGAAATTAATACGGAAAAGCTGTGGTTTCAATAAGACAGCGCAATGTGCCACATAGCGTGTGCCAAAATCAATTTATTGAAGGAAACATTCGATGAGCGCATAATTTCATGTAATGGACCTGTGAATTGACCTCCAAGATCGTGTAATTTAACACCTTTGGATTATTTTCTGTAAAGATGTGTGAAATGGGTAGTCTACGCCGTTAAACCAGAGACGATAGACGACTTGGATGCCAATGTTCGTCTTGTTATTGCCGATATACGGCTCCAGCTGTTCTAAAAAGTGGTCGAAAATTGGATTTCCAGATTGCGCTTTATTTGAGCCAGCCGCGGCGGCGCCCATATGCGCGAAATCATATTTAAATACTAATGGCTTAAAATTATCTTTCGAATAAAAGCAACACCATGGCCATTACCACAATTTTGATTGTGTATTATTTAATTTTAAAGTTCTATACCTCTAAAAAAACACTTTTTATAAATGTTGCATTTAGTTTATAAGGATATAAAAGAATTAATGTTGAAATGACATACTTTTTTATAAAAATAAACACTAACGGAATACCGTTGAACGTCTTAATAATACATTAAATATGTTTAAAATTGTTACACTTTGCATCATATTACATATATTAATTTAAAACAATGTGACGCGAAATAATAGATAAACTCTTTTTTTTAATTTCTTGATTTATACCTCTCTCATAACAATGGACACAATTATTTTAATCGAAATATGTGCTCGTGTGGCTCTACGTTATTAAAAGTGTGACCGACGTATAATCGGCGAGAATTATTTTAGTGTTGATTGTGTAACATCCTGTACAACTACAGTGACGTCACAGCACCAACTATTTAGAATGGAAAGCTGTGCCTCATACGCTCGAGTTCTCGGCCAGATCAGCTCAAAATGAACTTGCAACTCCGGACAAACAAACGTGAACATGAATTATTGACAGATAGTCTGTTTCAATATATTTGTTTTGAATACACAGGCCAAATTTTAGGTCGTAAAAGTGCTACTCGAATTCGAAACCTGAACCTTTTAAAGTACCTATGTGATGAAATAATTCTCCATAGAAGAGTAATTAAATCATCTACGATCCAAACGCAAATCTTTAAATATCTTGAAATGAATAAAATATGACTTAGACCACATTCGTAATAATGGGCACAATTATTTAGTTGTTTAGTACTTTGCCATTTTTTTAAAGTAAAGGTTAAGATGGATTTCAAACAATGGAATGACAGATTGAGACAGACAATTTGAAAGTGCAACATATCCGATTGAAAGTTTGTCGTCATCTTACTATGTTGGTGTAGCATAATCAGTTAATGTATTTATCTGGATAGGAAAAGATCCAGTTTCGAATCCCGGTAGCAACAAAAATATTTTTTTGATAAATTGATTTTATATGTATATCTTTCTAATTAATACATTTCATTTGCATCAAGATAGTCAAATATTCACTGAATTTTGATTTGACACGCTTTCCGTATACGCATATATATTTAAAAAATATATTATACATATATCTATATTCCAGCTTATACAAAATTGGCAGAAAATGCCAGAGACAGTGGAAAATGTGGAAAACAAACGTGGTGTGGTCTATATTCAACACTGGATGTAGATAGTCAGAAAAAGTAGATGTAGATTAAAAATTAAAGATACTTTAGAATGATTTTAATGTACAATAACGTAATTTTTGTTGCCTTAAAATTAGGATTAACGCACCGAACACATTTCAAGTCAAGTAAAATGCTACAGGGTAATCTTCCACTTGAAATGATGAAATGATTTTCATAAAGCTTAATATATTCGGAAAGGTAAGGTACCCGAGGGTTTTTCTGAAAAAGTATTTCGTTAGTAAAAGTAAAAAAACGACCTTTCAACATTACATATTGTTACGACATCTTCATGATGATTCATTTAATAAAAAATTGTGCGGTTGTAAATTTTAGAAACAAATTCAAATTTAGAAATTTCTTCAAAGATAATTGACACTTCACTCCAATGTAATGTATCAGTTTTCTTACAGATTTGTTGGGTTGTTATTTATATTGAAATTAAATAATATGAAATTTATTTATTGAATTTTTTTTATGTACGTGTAAGTATTTTAATATCTACCTCATTGAGCTTCGCCCGTGCTGAAGCAAACATTTTACATAGTTGCTCAATAACAAGCAAATATGAATTGAAAATAATGTAATGAAGGATATTAATATGAATATCTTATACGCTAGGAGACGCCAGAGATTTTTCAATTTTATTTTATTAAATATTTGAAAAAACTTTTAACGAGAACACATTATTATTGTGAAGTTGTAGTTTTTTCAGAACACAGTTCTGTGATATATTAATGCAGCAGTTAGAAAAACATACATATGGATAAAATCAATTTAATAAAATTATATTGAAAAATCTATTTAAATGTGTGTATCATTTGTATAATGAATCAGGTCATGCACAAACAACCCGACCACTCTGAAATAAATACAGTATTATTAAACATGAAAAATATATAGGATAAAAATGAAATTTGTACTTTTAAATTGTGTCAAAAAGTAATACTTTAATAATTTAAGTTTGGTCAATCAATCCGCATTGGAATATTTAGAGAGTTAAAATAATGCAAGTACAAATGTTAATTAATGACAAATGTTCAAGGTTGGTGTACACTAGAGTCTACAATTATAGTTCTCGATACTCGAGTATGCTCGTCCATTTTTTAAGTACTCAATTATCGAGTATTTTTAAAAATACTCGATAAAAATGATAAAATATTTAAAAAAAAAGTTATATATTTAGCTGCGTCTTGCGTTCGGCATTTAGGTATGATTTTTTTGCTTAGTTTCGGTCGTCGACTGCGCTAATGGGATACGACGAAACAATTAGTTTTATGTCTTCGCGTCCTCCTGACTTGTCGTATCAAAGGCAACAGACAATATAAAATATCTGAAAAAAATCGTTTGGATTTGCCGACTAATGGATGCAGCGCAGCTGTGGCGTCAACTGTTGTAAAACCAGGAAAATATATTATATGTTTGTATTTGTAGTATATGTTGTAGAATGAGAATTGGGTATTGTCAGGTGGCCTCATTTTTGTTCAGATTGAACATAATAGACTCCCCAATGTGTGAGTGTGGTGCCGAGGAGGAAACCCTTGACCATGTCTTTTTTGCCTGTCCATTGCGGATCACAGGTTTTTTTACAATAATCTTGTCAATGGTAATTTTCAACTCCCGGTTAACTTGTGTCATCTTCTTTCCCTTAACTCGCCACATTTAAGCTATATAATAGTGAATTTCTTGAACGTCAATGGAATTAATATCCCCTATTCTATAATATTCAGCATTGCGAACTGCGGACGCGAGAAAAAGTGGCCCGAGAAATGAATGAATAAGAAGAGGCCATTTTTTCCGCGTCACAGAAACATTCCGCCCGGCACTCCCCGCCACTGAATTCTCCCCGCCACTGCGTCAACGGACCGCCGAGTGGAGGGGGTAGCGGGCCGCTACGAGACTCCGCCCCCGCCGGCGCGCAGACTATGCCACACTTAATTTCGTTAATAACTAGAGTTAGGAAATTATTTGTAATGAATGTATTATAGTAATAAAAAGAGAATGGAAGGGGCGATCGCCCGGCGATAATATTATGCACCTCAAAAATCATTTAGGCATTGAAAACGAGTTTTCCAAGTTTGAGGTGCGATAATTAATTCCCCGGGCCATCGCCCCGGATAAGACTTATCAGGCATCGCGAGGAGCAATAAAGACTATAAGATAAAATACTCGCGGTGCCTGAAAAAGTAAAATTGTAAAGAGGAGAAAGGAAATGCCGGAGAAATCCGAAGTATTGTACTGCTTTCTATGAAATAATGTTTTAACTTGTTTAATTCCACAAATCACTTTTGAAGGGTAGATTGCCTGTTTAAAAGAAGAATAAGTATTTGTACTAATCCGCCAGTGGAAATAATTAACCAAAATATCTGTATCGTTTAAAAAGAAAAATTAGATTTTTTATTTAACTCACTGTTAATAATAATAATACCGACGGCAACGGCAACCGAGAGAGTTTTCTCAACAGTGGTAATTATTAAAACAAAACTACGCACAAATATGAGACATTTAAATATTTATTGTCCTTAAAATTAAAATAAATGTGTAAATTAAGTTAATTCACTCATTTATTTTATATTTATTTATTATATGTTGTAAAATACAGTCCACTTACTAAGTGAGGCTGGACGCTCCTCACCGGCTAGACAGGGTAGAGCATTAAATTAACGTGAGATCGATTCGAGATTTAGATCACCTGCTCACCTCTTATTTCAACTGCTGGTCATCATCGGAGGAATGTGTAATTATGATATCTGAAATATGATGTGTGTAGGTAAGAACAGGTTTCTAGAATGAAAGCGGACTTTAACTTTAAAACAATATTTATTTATTCATAGATAGTATAAAATGGTTAAATCGTGAAGCGATTCGTATGAAAACTTAATAATTACAGCCTAAGGTTACTCGTATGTTTATGTCACAATAAACTGTCCAATATCAAAATAAAATTAGATCGTAGAAAAAATCATTTAGCTTGCGTTTTCGGGTTATCCTTCTTCATCCGAGTCCGTGGCAGCTTCTGGGACCCGAGGTACAGAATTCAGTATTCCAATTCTTCCATACTTTCCAGATCCATAATCTGCCAAGACGTCCAATATTTCGACAGATGGGTCCATTCAAATCGCAGCCATTTACAACAGAACAGTAGCAACCTCCACTACAATATCCAATGTTGCCCAAACCAACAGCACAATTCGGCAAAAGATAATTTCGTTTCGCCGACTCGACGTTGTTAAGTCATGGAAAAAAAACTTCAATGGCAGCCTGGGAACGGCGGCCACTGCCGCTCCGAGGGCCCGGCACATTGGCCGATCTACTTCGAGTAAGAGCCAGAGTAAACCCCTCCCCATCACCATCACCATAGATTCCAAATTTCATAGATACTGATGCCCTGACTAAAATTTATTTTTCCAAATGCGTGACGTCACTTTGTAATGTCACAATGTGTATGAATTTGAATTAATAATAGCTATTTTGGTACATTAGAAAATACTCTAGTATTATACTCGAGTATTTTAAGATTTTAATACTCGATACTCAAGTAGTTGATGGTGTTGAGTAATTGGAGTCACTAGTGCACACACACTATCAGACTAATCTTGTGTCACCCAGTGGATAGTATTTGTGTTTACGCGCCTTGTTATTTCGATTGTCACCGCTGGGTCTACTGGTTTATAATAATGTTGAAAACTAAGAAGACGGTAAACGACAGGCGTTTAATTACATCCCGCGCTTCGACCAGTCCAGAGGTTCAAATAAACCATTAGTGCGCGCTTCGGTCGGTCGAAATCCAATGAAGACAACCCAGCTAAAAGAACCATAACATCGAGCCAGAAAGACAGCAAAAATAAAAATGTTAGTGCAGTTTATATATCACATATGTGCTTATTGTTAATCGGAAAACTGAGAACCAGCTATCGAAGGCATTTACATAAACAATTTGAATATAAACTTACGCATAAGTGGTCTGCTCTCACTTAATATTTGAACTGTAGTCCTGGCTCCCATATAAACTTTTCACGTACAGCACACTTTGACTTTGTATGTGCGTCATGTGCTCGCTTCAAATAATAAGTCATAGAATTAAGTACAATAAATTTTTACTCCGTATTTCAAATTCCCGGACAATACTCAACCGGCGGGCGGTGACGTGAACCAAATCGAAAGAGCCACTCGTTTGACACTCGTTAAAAATCTCCTGGAAATCAGGTTAATGGTGTATTTTTTTACGTCATCGGATTAAATAATGTAATTATGACAAGGTCCATTACGGAAAGCAGAGGGAGGATGAAAACAGATCACGTGATTGCGTAAAGACGACATCAAAAAGATGTGATGTAATATTTTGTGATAGATTAAAGTATCGCGTAATCTCTACGCTAACACGACATGAATATGGTATTATCAAATTCAGAGAAATGAGCCCTTGGCACAGATATCTAGAAAAAAATTTGTCCTCTGTATTTTTGGGAATATTCATTTTCAATTTATTTTCAAAAAAACACTTCCCTCGACAACAGTTTGGTTTGTTCATATTAATATAATAAATAAATAAAATGGGATTCATGCTTGAGATACACGCGTAATACCACCCTGCAAATAATGTTTTTCTGATACGAATACATGTCTATAAATTTAGTTGAATAAATTAAAAGTTTTTTTTTTGTAAAATATAATATATAATTTGAAAGTGCAAGATGTAGGTTTGAAAATTTGTAGTTAACTTACTATGTTGGCATTTACCTGGATATGAAAAGTTCCCGATTTGAATCCTGGTGGGGACAAAATATTTTTCGATAAATTAATTTTTCTGTATATATTTCTAATTGATGTATTTAATTTGTGTTGAAAATCTTTTTGGCTAAGAACCGAACCCATCCATCATGCGCGATTTGTTGGTTGATATTAAAAATAGACTTTTACAAAAAGCTCGTAACTGTTTAAAATTAGACTTTTCAATAAGCTTGTCAAATATAAATAACTTAAATAAGGTATATTTTGCTATTGTTCACTCACTATTTCAGTATGAAATTATTGGGTGGGGAGGAGCATATAATAACACAATGAACTCTGTAAAAACAATTCAGAGAATAATTATTAAAGTAATATAAAAAAGACCAACTTTTTCAACACAAGCATTTTTTGTTAAATTCCCAGTTTCTAAAATAGAAAACATTTACAAAAAATGTCAATTAATCAATTACTCAAAGAAAAAAATATTGTAAAACTTGAAAGAAGTACGTCATTATGATTTAAAGATATTTTTTAAATCCCTAAATATAACACTACCAGCAAAATTTCATATACTTAATGATAAAAAATTTCAATTGGCCTCCCTATATAAATCAAAGAGATAAAAGATATAAAAGAACTAAAAAATAAATTAAATGAACACTCCAGAAGCACAAAATTAGATAACAAATAATATTATTGTACTGGTTGTATCGAATGCGTGATGCGCGCATGTTGGCATGATTGACGCAAGTGAAAGAGATAAATGATCGCCGGTCTCTTGGGTGCGCTCTCTTGCATCTAGGCCGTGGCTCGAAACGCATCTCTTGCATTGTACTTATAACTGTAAGCTCTGTGTAAGTTATCACATCGGGTTATCTTGTGCTCCCTCAATCTCGCACATAATAAAATACAGCAAGCAGTGAGCAGATATCCCAATTTGGATATAACAATTATAGATTACAAATATATAACTTCTAATTCTATTAAATTACTACAATGTAAGTCCCTCTCCAAGTACAAGAGCTAGTCACTGTTTTGGAGTGGTACAGAGATTCACAAAAATATGTAACATTGGTATTGTAACAGATTTAAATATAAAATTGTAAAAATTTAAAATAATAAAAAATACTTACCTAGGTACATATTTTTATATTGATGTATACATATATTTTGCGATTATATAATTATTTTATTAAGGAGAAAACATTCCTATTGTGAAGTTATAATTATTCAGAACAAAGGTCTGTGATACTTTAAAAACTAATTAAATCTATTAATTAGAAAGATATACATATAAAATCAATTTTATCTAAAAAATAATAGTCGGTTAATGCACCTTCTTCTGGTTGGAAAGAGATTCAGTTTCGAATCCCGGTAACAGCAACAATATTTTTTGATAAAATTGATTTTATATGTATACTTTCTAATTAATACATTTAATTAGTATTTATAATTATTTTATTTTCGATATGCATGCAAACTATATTTCTCACAACAGCATAGTGCTGAATTAAATGGATAAGTCCATCCTTTATACACTATGCAAGAGAAAAAAATGAATTTATTTAAGAAGAACTTCCCATGACCGATACCCAAAATACAGTGATCCGCTAGCTACGGCTAGCTATCTATAATCCTTTGACTTTGGTTAATATAAACATTTTTTGTTTTAAGGGAAGATTTTAGTCCCAATAGTTTTGATGGGTTCATTCAAGCCGCTGGTTAACCTAAACACCGACCCTTGGTATCTCAAGTGGGCTTCCAAGTAACCGAGTTCGTTGGCCTGACATGTTACTCAAAGTAAAAACAGAAACGAATTCAATTATAATATTATATGTAGGAATGAATTTAACTTGTATAAATTGCATCTATTTTGATAAACCGTAAAGTTAGTAGATAGTAATAGTAATATATGTAATAGTATGAAGTATAATAAGGTAGGTAGATAGAATATAACATGCATACGGCTGTCGCAGACCATTATTAAAAGTGTGTCGCATAAACGGCGAGAATTATTTTAATGTTGATGTGGTATGATAAGCACAAGAAAGGATTTGTTAATTATAGTATGTATAACCTGACGGAAATACATGGGTATGCAATTTGTCGTATTGTTGTAATATTATTACTTAATAACGTGTCACCGTCCGGCTGTTAATACAATGCATTGAGCGTTTAATGGCCGCACGTAGATAGTGAACTGAATTAGTTTTAATAGGCAACAAGCTAGCTGAGCTTGAATATTAAATTGCATGTGGCTCCCATCGAATTTCAGACATTTTGGGCAGTGGACTAACGTTGCTGAACGTTGTAAAATTAAAAAAATACCATTTAATAATTAGACAAAATACTATACTATTTATTAATTATTCAACATGTTTCGATACCTATGGTATCTTCTTTAGGAAACAATGTATATTTAAATTAAAAAATACAAGCATAGATGAAAAAAAAACTATTAAATGGTGATTAAGTAAAAACTAATATGAAAACAAATTTAAAAGGTGAAACACTCTACTTGAGTAATAACATTGTTTCACTTATATCCATCCATTATGATGAAACTCTACAAAGTTAACGCCGATTCTATCAATAATATAAGATATACAAGAGTTTGACTGAGATAAAGTCGGTATTTATATATACCTCGCATTATGACTGCTTTTAGCTATAACGATAATTTAACGTATGCCCTATTTTTATGATCTTCGTTCTGTGTCGTTTCCTTTCATACCAATGACCAATTATTTAAACCAGGTCATTCCACGGTAGCGGATGGTGATGGTATAACAGCATGGTGTCATGCAGTTTTTCATGTTCCTTTGCATACTCCGGTTAGAAAAAATGTTCTAGAAGAAGGATTCTATGAAATTTGTATCAAACTGATTCATTACACGACATTCGCATTAAACTTAACTTTCTCTAACCGTAATGCGAGGTACTGTATTAGCTCGAATATAACGCGACCCTTGAAATTTATGTCTCATGTTGTGAGGAAAGGTTTTTCAAATACAATTATAACATTTGAACATGTTACATATTAGGTCTAGGTAATATAATGCGAAAGTAATTTTTTTTTACATTTAAAACATCGCTCTATGTAACTTTTTAACTAAACTATCTAACTGCGTCCTTGTAATTGTATAGTATTCCATTCATAGAATCCGTTCTTATTATCTTGCGAGATGAAAGGAAAACCTATTAAACGAATAACACAGATGCAATATTGCATCGACTAATACATCCATTGTTATGAATTGCGTTAATATTTGCAACACTGCATTTTAATCTATTTAACGAACAGTTTCCCACCAAATTAACAGCTTCCTGACAGCATTACCATACAACTATTCTCAATGTTACACCGTGGGAACTTTTGCAGCTAGTTAAGCTGCGGTCGCACTTTCCGAGTAGGTACTGCTCCGTAAGTACTTGGAAAATATATTTAATAGAATTATTAATGTTCTCTCTGTTAGAGACAGTTTAATAAAACGTGTGAAAGTTATACGAGAGATAAAAGCACTCAATCATTTTATCTGAATATACTAATGAACATTTATCTATCGAGATATTAGCTATTAAAAACTAGATTGGATGAAAATCTTGATGTATTATTATGTTGTTATCATATGTGACCACGTTCAGTAAGCAGCTTATCCAAAAGCATATAAACCTTACCATCGATAATAAGAAATAGTACGTCAGAAGAAATTAAAAAAAAATACGTAGGAATACGGGTGAGAGTAGGATGGAAGGAATTAGTAACAGGAATAGGGAACAGGGGGGCTGAAGGACCAACCAGATACTAGGAAGAAACACAACCTACCTGAGGTACTCTTTTTGGTATCAGGATTTATTCTTCCACTGGCTTCCACTTCGTTGATAGCGCAAAGTGGGATAAATAATTTTATTATTTTTAAAAATATAAGAAAAATACGTGTACGTGAAAAATACGTGTGAAAAATAGGAGGTATGCAACGAAGGACAAACAATCAAAAATACATTTTTATTTTTCCCAATTTTTTATTAACACTATCATGAGACTTAGATCGATGTCAATAATATTTAATTCAAATAACAGGCAAAACAGATTTAATTTTGAATCTTACTTTACAAAGTTTCTTATACCTACGGCTTAACGAAATTAAAAATGCACTATTATACAAATGTTATAGCACAATTGTACAAAAATGTTTTTTTTATTCTCGAATGTATTATATATATTAATCAAGTGAACTTGTATAATGATATATTGAGGGAATATATTAGTTTTCACGTCAGAATTGACTCATAATGATCTCAATCAGACGAGATGAGTCGTAATGTACCTCCACAAGTTTATATTCTGGGTCCCTCTCACAGCTGACACCCCGGGCATTCATTTATCGTATGGTAATTTTCCTGGGATTCTTCGCCCTAATATTGCACCCAAGACAATTTCCTTTTCCGCATAATGTGCACGAAAAATTTATTAAATTTTTGTGCACCTTCGTAAATAAAGTTTCAACTCTACAGTGCCCAATTTATGTTTCTAGTTTAAAAAAATATTTTCATTGTTGTCTTTTGGTGAAGATTATGGAAAAAATAATAGAAACAATTAAAAAGTTACATTTAATAATTAATTTTACTCTTTCGATATGTTGATAATATGCTACATCGGGCATCAATGATTCGAAAAGAATACAATTACATATTTTAATGATGAAAATTACGAAAATAATAAACAGCACGTTATGTACATTTTACAAATAAAAACCTTTACATTGGGGTATTTTAATGGTAGTAGGTGCATTTATCGAATTTTCATTATTTCTTGCCTGATTCGTTGTAAATTTTCTAAGTCTTTAATAATATTCTCTTCCATTTCAATTATATCCTTAATGATTTTAATACATTAAGAACTTTCACTGATTTGAGATGAAAGAGAATCTTCTCCTAAAATATCCATAGGTAAGATTAAAATATTAAATTCTTCCACAGTAACAGTATTAACTTGGAAAAATTTTTAATTTTCTTTATCAGAATTATCTAATTCGTTTTCACTTTCATTCCAATCTGCTAGAAAATTAGATATTTGTTGATCGGTGTTTATATAAATGCCTTCGATAGCTGGTTTCCAGGTTTTCGATTAACAATAAGCACACATATGATACATGAACTGCACTAACCTTTTTATTTTTGCTGTCTTTCTGGTTCGATGTTATGGTTCTTTTAGCTGGGTTGTCTTCTTTAGATTTCGACTGACCGAAGCACGCACTGGTGGTTTATTTGGACCTCTGGACCTCGTCGAAGCACGGGATGTAATAAAATAACGCCTGTCGGTTACCGTCTTCTTAGCTTTCCGAAAAAAGGGCGGAAATACTCACACACATACGCGTAAACAATCGGTATATCCACACTTTTCCATGTTTCAGCATTACCATCAATGCCCAGTGTAGCGGATCTGCTACACACCGAACTTTCAAAAATAATACACTGTAATTAATTTTCACATTCTAAAAAGGTTATCAACACAAAAATGTCAAATACACAAGACAATAATTATTTTAGTTAATAATACTTAAAAAGACTGCAGAAATTACTAATCAAACATCAACTGAACTACACTCAGAGAGATGACATAACAACTGACAATTTATTCTGATTTACTTTGACAAATTTTCTTTGGTAATCATTTATGGAACTAAATGATGTGAGCTAGTATGTAGAAGATACCACCGAGTGATTTTCTGAAAAGGATTTTATTCACTTTTTGTTGGTAGGACAGATTGTCTACAATGGGCAGTGTAGGTTCATTTAATACACATACAAAAAATAATCTAAATGTAATTTTAAAATGTAAATTTGGACTGCTCGATATTTAAATTTCGCTGTATACTTGGCAAAATCAGTTTTTTTTATTAATTATGATGTCAAATTTGTGAAATTATGATATAACTCTTTGCGTTTGATGTAACACAAGATTTATGTATTTTTTTAATAATAAACTAATCATTTGAAAGAGCAGTGAGCCGAAATAACTACTCACTAATCACCGCCACTGATTCAATTACACCCGTAAATTGAAATTCGTTATTTTTTGTTAGGTATATCGTTCACTTTTTACACCACAAATTTCAAACCTGAAATTTCGTGTACCGATTTAAGCTGTGATATTATTTCAAGCGAAGCATTAATTAAGCTAAACATTAAACAATTTAATTAAATAAATTTACGAAATTCTAGTGACACGGACAATTTATATATTTCCTTTTGAAAATTTTGGTGTAATGTTTGCTCAGTTATTTTCGCCTTTTTCTATTAGTTTAGAGCGGTGTGGCTTTTTCACATCGCACTAACATAAATCTGACCAACCTTCACCTAATTTTTTGTATTGTTCGCGGACGCATTGCATAACAATGAGTTTGGGAATTTCGTACATTAGCCGATACGTTTGTGAAATTAGATAAAATATTTTACGTACTTTAGATACCTCACTTTGTAGTGTTGTAGCTAGCGTTTTAATAGATTGGAGGTTTGGATCAAAAAAGAATCGATGAAGTTATTATATAAATATAATATAACATATTATTATTACCTTGATTATAAAATAATTAAATGTATCACTTGAGAAAACATAGAAAAAATCGACGAGAACGATAAAAGCCGCTTTGGTCGATTGCAGCAGCAAAAACACTTGCCTGGTGCATACTGGTAGAAAGATGTACATATAAAATCAATTTTATCGAAAAATATTGTTGTTGCGCTACCGGAATTCGAACCTGGATCTCTTTTTCAATCTGAGGAAGTAAATATGTTACACTTTTCAAATTAATTCGTCTATCGTTCCATTATTTGAAAGCCATTTTCCAAAGTCGGTTATTGCACCTTCCCCGGATTGGAAAGAGATCTAGGTTCGAATCTCGGTAGCAACAGCAATATTTTTCGATAGAATTGGTTTTATATATATTTTTTTCTTAATAATACATTTAATTATAATTTAAAATATCACAGACATATGTTCTGAATAATTACAACATCACAATAAGAATATATTATTCTAAATATTAATTAAATATAATAATTAGAAAGATATGCATATAAAATCAATTTTATCGAAAAATATTGTTGTTTCAAATAATGGAACGATTAAATGTATTAATATCAAAAAGGTAACATATAGGTTTGAAAATTGTCGCTAAAATATTGTCGCTGTAGCATAGTTGGATAATGCACCTTCCCCGGTTAGGAAAGAGATCCAGGTTCGAATCCCGGTGGCGCAACAACAATATTTTTCGATAAAATTGATTTCATATGTATATCTTTCTAATTAACATATTTAAAATATCACAGACCTATGTTCTGAATAATTACAACAAGAATGTGTTCTAATAATATATTATTTCATTAAAAGCGCCATTCACTTTATTCCCTGCAGTCATCCTCTTTTTAATATCTTTCTCAGCCTTTCTGTTTCAATCAAACATACATTCATTACCAACTATTCCAATCTATCTATCAAAAAATATAGACACCATTGGCTCTCGAACCTGAAACATTATATTTCCGATATTAATTAACAAAATAAACTAGAGTGACAATATACAATATTGTCAGATTTCAACCACAGAGACATCTAAATTTTTTTTAAATAGTACACACTTATTCTTATTCAATGCTCGTTTAGGGTAATTAACGTAAAATATAGCCTTCATTGATAGATATATTTTGTTTTCAAGGATATTTAAAATAATACGAAAACATTATTAATATACAAATTGAATAGTCGTTGGCAGGTAGGCATCCATAACGAATTGCATAGACAGTAAAATATGATTATTGATTACATACTACTACCGAAGATAACATGGAACGAATCGCCCTCCATTGTCGGGGTAAGCCAGTCGAATATGAGACATCAGGCGAATTAATTGTTTATTATAAAAATATTCGAACCTGGATCTCTTTTTCAATCCGGGGAGAGTGCATTACCAACTATGCTACAGCGACAGTATTTTTGACGACAAAATCATTTGAATCCCGGTAGCGCGACAAAAATATTTTTCGGTAAAATTGATTTTATGTGTATATCTTTATAATTAATACATTTAATTAGTATTTAAAACATCGCAGATCTATGTTCTAAATAATTACAACTTCACAATAAGAATGTGTATATATGTGTGAAAAAGATATTTATAATTGTTTTTTCCCCATAAAATTGTTTATTTATTATTTTATCTCATAAAGCATTTAAAAGAAAAGTGTTTTGAAGAACTTTCATCACAGGTGCCTTCAGCTGTGGTTTATGTCAAATACGTGCTCAACGTACCTCGTTCACTTGTGCGATTGGTCGGATCTATAATGATTTATCGACTTGTGTGTTTGCTCTATCTTACATTCAATTTTTTTAAGATACGTATTAATGGTTTCCTCTCAACAGCGTTCGCCCCTTCCGCCCACACAATTTCATTGCGTATCTAAAAATAAATAAATCCATGAAAGCTAATACTTTCCGCAGAGTAAATACAGCTGATAAATATATAGACCTTTAGTATTAAATATTGTTGACCGCCCAACCGACCAGCATATAAATTATTATCCAATATTTTTACATGTTCACTATATTATTTATTTCACAGCGTGAAACATTATTTAATACTGTCACAAAAGTCTGGTTGTGTTATAGAGTTAAATCATCAATGAGGAAGAACCGATCAGGACCGATGCAATAAGCTCAAGACTCCTGTATCGGTCCTACTCATTCGCCGCCTGGTTGACATTTTTTAATGCTACTAGGCAGCTGTCCCGTACATTGACAGGGCGATACCGCACAGCTGTCAAAACAAGATTTGCCTTCACTGTCTCCTGTTGACTCACTTTATTAGTAAATAAATAAATAATATTCTCTATACATAATATAAAATAATACAATTAACAAGAAGAGGCAATCCCTTCCGGGAAACGAGACGGCACAAAAGAAAAATATATAAGAGACTCACCCTTCATACACCACTGCCGGCAGATTTAACCCACAATAACAGTACATTGCAGATCATATTTGGGTAGAAGGTAGAAAAAAAAACAAAATAATAATCAGCAGTTCTCAGGAGTCCGAATAAAGGCTCTAAACAACTCTAGATTCTTGCCACGCTTGAGCAGATCAGAATCATCAGACAAATATTATGTATTCACATAGTATAATTCTACGTATTAGAATGTATCATTTTTTAAGTCCATGCATGGCGAATGCCTGCCGCCATCTGTGGGTAGCCCAGCAATGCGCGGTCTAGCTGAGACGCGCATCAGATTGCGTTATGATTTCCGTATCGATGAACGTGTCACGAAATCTTCGTGCTCTTTGTTTTAAAACTTGTTAATTAATTTTCTTTATGTATTGTGCTTATTTGATTTAACACTATCGTAAATTTAATTGTAAATCCACGCTTGCCTTGTGAGCTGAGGCTACACGCTGTGTTTTCTACCGCAAGTGTCTCGTTTCAATAGATCCAATATTCCCTATTCTCAAACTTGGTAAGCAGTTCCCGATTTCTCTGAACATACCATAAAGGGTATGTAGGGCACGCGCGCAGTGCCATAGACTTCTGTGAAATATTTAGATAAATAATAAAAATTAATATTAAATGAGTCACGCCCAGTATCGGTAAAATAATTAAGAGTTGACATATAACAAAATAAATTATAATTATACAGTTAGGTTACTGAAGTGCTGTGTTAGCCTTTTTAAAAGATGACAATATCAACTGACTCAGTGAAAAAAAGGTTGTTCATTAAAGTTATAACTTATGACACGTACGAGAAATGTGATTATACAATGTTAAATATACGTTATAGACTAGTAAATGGAAACTATGGAAAATTCGCCGTGTACTACAAAATTAATCTTCTATAGATGTGCAGAAAAATATATATAAATTGTAGTTTGTTTTATAATTTTGCTTTGAAACGAACTTGGTTAGATAACGATGATCTTGGAACCCATGCGCTTCTGTAATTGTGCGTAATAATTCGTTAATACTTCTTTTAACATCTAATTTCTGATACATTTGTTTGATATAATTTTTTTATACATCAGAAATGAATATACAATAATATAAAACATGTATTAATTGAATGCTTTCATAATAGGATTGTGAATGAGGAATTTGCAACGAATCGGGTTTTTATTTATAGGATTTTGACACAATGATATTAATAGGTTATTTATGTATTATAAATTTTATTGTATGTTTTTTATTAAACCCACATAGCGATAAATATTACCAGTATGAGTATTTTATTGGGTGTTTTAAAAATCCGATTCGGATTTAAGATAATTCTAATAAGTATTTTAAAACTTGTTTGTAAAGTTTATTGGCCTCTTTTATGTTTTCCTACATAATTAAAAGGAATATTATTTTTAGATACTTCACTTTATGTATGTGATATATTATTTATATATATATATGTGTGTACATATGGCAATGTTTGTGTATAACCGTAAAATTCTGGGATGGCTGCATCGATTTTGAGGTGGGTTTTCTCCAGCAGATTACAAATTACTCTGGAAATGTTTTAAGTTATACATAATTACGATACAATATCAGGAGGCTGAGCGGTTAAAAAATATGTTGCGCAAGTCGAAAAATAAAGAGTTTTAATAATTCTACAAAAAAGTTCACAATGTATAATATATTTCGGATTAGTCAACTTAATATTTAATATTATTGATTTTTCTACATCCGAAAAACTACAGTGTTTCTGCTTGTATTATAATATTAATTCTCGCATGAAATAAATAAATATTGAAATTATGTTTCAGCTGAGCTTGTCGGAAATTCAATGAAGCAACATCAAACCATCTACAAGAAACATAAAATATTAGGCAATAACAAATTTTAAATTACTTCAAGAAACATAACATGTTGGGCAACGACAATAATTTTTAAAATAGTACATTTGGACGATGTTGTGAATAATGTGTATTAACTGAATTTATTATGTGTGTCTCAATTCAATTGTAATTTTTACGTTTTCCACTTTTCCACATTAAATATAATTCCCATTAATAACAATGGCTGCTGCATACCTTTGACTTGACAAGATTCGATTTTAATGTTAGTAATCTACAGAGTGTTTTACAGTTATATGAATACGGTTTATTTCATTAATTAATTTGTTCTTACAAAATTTGTAAATATTAGAATTAGTTTCCAAAAATAGTGAAATAACTTGTTAAATTCAATCAACTTTCTAATTTTGACGAGATAAAGACAAACAAATCGTAAAAATGTGTAAAGCGACTTATTATTTTGAAGGAAAAAATTTGAAATGATCTTCTGTGATACTATGCTGTGTGATGCTACATCACATAAACTCTGATGATGAACCCTGCGTTAGGATCTGAAACGTCGCCTGGAAAAGTCAGAAAATTGTACACAAAAGATTTTGAACGGCCGTGAAAACCTAAGAACATTTTAAAATTTACGTATCGGTGAGGGGTTTGAAACATTAGCTGCGGGACGAAGGGCATTCAACATACGTTCTTGGTGGAAATATAAATCCGATAGTTTATGACACATTTATGAAACAGGCGTATTTTTTACATTAATGCATGTTATATTGTCAGCGTTTCAATTTTTGTTCCAATCGAGTCATATATTTAAAAAAAGTCGCGGAGCCTTTTGATTGTGCAAGTGGTACCGAAGTGATCACGCGAATGACACCAAAATGCAAATATTGAAACAATGAATTTGCCTTAGTTCATGTCTATATATTTGGTTGTCTGTGTTCCTGCCTGACATTCAACAGTCAATAAAGAATGATATCAACTTTGGTTAAGAGTGTAACCCAACATTTAAAATGTATACAATGTTACACTATCAATATGGTCGTGTGGGTGATTTTGGTAATGGATGGTAATGATGATTTTATTGAAATTGTGAGATTTGTGTTCATTTGTAAAGATGATTGGTAACAATCACTGATACACTAGAAACTCAAAACTAGCAATCATAGTCACAATAATGGTTTGGCTTATCACTAATGGATAGAAGTCTAACATTTTATAAATATTCATCGCATAATTTACAATTTGCCATACTACAGTTGATAAAGTCCTCTCCAGTGTTTAAATTTATTTTAAAGAACAAAAAAGTACGTAAATATAATGATTTTTATTTAAAAAAAAGATACTTTTAAAATTAGCAATATTAACTTTGTGGTTAAATTTCATATTTTTATTTATTATCTTTGTTTTATTAATCACTTAATTGAGTTTAAATACATCTACCGGTTTCGAAAAATACCATTTTCTTCTTTTCCACTTTTCTTACACTTATTTACACTTTTCTTCTTCAGGATGTCATAAGATGTATTTAAACTCAATTAAATGGTTAATAAAACAAAGATAATAAATAAAATTAAAATAAAACATTTAAATTGAAGTAAACATTCATATAAATTATAAATTGCCCTTTCCACAGTGCATATTTAATACAGTCGTCTTAAATAGTTATAGCCTAATAATATCATCAATATTATAAATACGTTTATCTCGGTTTTTCTAGTATATTAATATTTTTTTACTAACCTTTAAGGCTACTTCTAAAACTTGAAAGGAGATTACTCTGTCGGATAATTTTCTTTTGATGTCTGAGCCTTTTACAAACATTCTAACATTAATATCTTAAAATTAGCTTTTTTGTTAGATACAAACTTTGCCATTTACCCCTCAAATACAGTGTACCTTGAAACTGAAAATAAAACTATAATATAAAAAGTACAAGATAAAATTAGATAAACACACTTTGGCTAAGAATAAAGTTTTTTGAAGGCTTGTTTGTAGTGTGTCACTACCTTGCGGGTATAGTTTTGTCGTTGCTTAATCAGTCGAATAGCTTTTGCTTGGGTGGAATGTTGAGTAATATGTTTGGGAGCGAGTGTCATGTGTGTCTAGATGACGGAATTGATCTCTTTCTCTCATCTGAGCAGCATGGTTATCTGATCTGTTTTTACTGGGCGAACTGCTTGCCTCCACTCTTTGCTATCCTGAGACTGGTGTAGAAAAGCATTATACTTGGACTGTCTATCTCTTTGGACATTGATTTCTTGTAAAGGGTGTCCCAACGAGAGCGAAAATTTTAAATTTTAAATAAAACATAGTTTTTTTGAGAACACACCGAAATTTTGATTTAACCATAAAGTGACAATTAAGTATGGAATATCACATCTGATAAATGCTTTCCTCGCCTTTGCTGGCACATTTGCGTTATTTTGACGAAATTTTCAATCACGGTTTGGTATAACTGTGCCTGGATTTCAGTGATACAGCATCTAATCTCCTCTTTTAAGGCTTTGGTTGTCGTGGGATTGTTGACATAAACTTTTGACTTCAATAAACTTCAGAGAGAGAAGTTCAAAGGCACATTCGCACGATTTAGGTATCCAATTCTGATCGCCCAAACGGGAGATTACACGATGATGAACTGTCTTCACTGTATATGGTCTATAGGCTTGAGTTGTTGAGTCAGTTGGATTTTGTAAGCATTAAGACATAAATTTTTCGTGAGAATACGCTGCATAGTGCTTCTTGAAATGCACAATTCTTGAGCAAGATGCCGAATGGATGTTCCCGGACTCTCGGCCACATTCTGATACGTTTTCAGCTGAACGACCTGGACGAACACGTATCGATGGTCTGAAATCAGTAATCGACCCAGTATCTTCAAATTTTTAGATTATTTTTTTCACAGTTGATGCACTTGGAATATTTTGATTACTAAAAATTGGACGCAATTTTCGAATCGTGGAAGTCAAACTTTTACAATTTTTGAAATAATGTTTAATAATAAGAATGCGTTGTTATGTCGAATAGCGATCAATTTTAATAATGGCGGACCATTTATCATAATGGTTTGACTGTTAAAGCACAACAGTAAAAATGGTGCGAAATTCAAATTTTCCGCTGTTGTTGGGACACCATTAACTTTCCCAGTAATCATTAACTTCTCTAGACTGTCTAAATTACTAGATGTTCAATTATTTTTCAACACGTTGTAAAGAGTCTATCCTCACAACGGAGTTTATAAACAATGAATGGATACATACACCACATTTATGACGCTGACACCATACATCGAAGGTATCGAGCATGTTTCATCTTTATACAGAGTTACGTATCGGGCTTTTCTAGTCGGACTTGTATGTTTCTTGAAATGGAGCGGTTCTTACAATTTTTGATCAGTTTTGACGTAGCATACCAATTCTTCTTCGAACTGTTATGTCCCAGCTTTGAAATTCTGATATGCTCCGGGTAGTATCAAGATTCAAACATCTTTTGGTTTATCAAGCGTCACACGAGTCCATATCATATGTTAGCCACGTACACTATCCTATTTAAACCTTACAAATTTTAAGATTTTTAACATAAATATTATTTTTATTTTTACTTTGTACTACACACAACTTTTTGACTAATTTCTGGAAAAGTAGCCCTTCCCATCCACAGGTGTAAATTGAACTAAAATTAAATGCTGTATTTTAAAAATTTCCATTTCGCTTTCAGGATTTTAATAAAACATGCCATGATATTTAATTTATTTAGTTTATTAAATACTTAAACTACGCAAATACATGTCATGTATCTAAGCGAAAAATCAATTTGTTGAAATAAAATCGATGTCTAATAAAGAGCACCGTGTATATTAAAATGCTCTCATATCTTAATAGGACTTATTCCGGTAAATAAAATCTTTGTTCGAGTATTAATGGAATTTTTCACTGTTGATGCATTATAGACTCTCGATGACACTGCTCGTGGATTTTCCCACGGGATCGTCTCGTGAAATCTGCACCGCATCAGTTGCACTGTGCACAGTGTCGTTTCGCAAGATGAATGAACATTTTTTTGTTAGTTTTCCTCGGTTGAAATCAGAGATTCAGTTTCTGCGGAGAGATTAAGAATGCCGACTGGAAATGTGTTTTATCATTGTGGTTTATTTTGTCGCGAATAGAATTGTAAGGAAGAGAAATATTACAGTCATGGACGAGGAAGAACATCTCAATACCGTGTACACGTGATGAAATTTTGTTCCGGAGATAAATTCAGAGATCAGCACGAGATTGTTAGAAAGACACAAAAACTCAAACCGTTGCACGTTCTGACAGCGAGATTTGATACGTGCAGATGAACGTCACCTAAAACCACCATAGATTTATGCAACTATCTACTTTGAAGGTTATAAATAAGTATTTATAATTAACATTAATTACAAATATATTATTGTGTTATAACTGCTAATTCAAAATCACCACACAATGATAAACATGAGTCCAATTACGGGTGCATTTGTTTAACTCGCGAGCGTTAAGTAAGGTGCGAAACGTCGAGACGCTGTGTGTACATGGCGAATACGAAAGCTGAAAGTTGTCTCCGAAGCATCTCATGCGAGCAACATCCGGATCTCAGAAGGTTGAAAATCTCCTAAAAATCTGGCCATTAGAAGAGTTCTGTGTTAGAAATTCTAGCAAATACATAATTATTTTATTTTATTTTATTCGGAAAACATATAGTTTATCAGTAAATACGAAAATCATAATAAAAGCTAAACAATAATTAAACCTTTAATTTTTTTTTTTTTTAGGAGAACAAAATTGTCGCTAAAAATAATGCCGCTGTAGCTTAGTTGGATAAAGCACCTCCCCCGGTTAGGGAAGAGATCCAGGTTCGAATCCCGGTAGCGCAACATTTTTCGATAAAATTGATTTTATATGTATATCTTTATAATTAATATATTTAATTCATATTTAATAATTAAACCAGTTACATGTTTTCTCAAAAGATACAATATACTTTATACAGCGAGTACAATTTAAAATTTAAAGTGGAGAAAAATGTGAGAGAAAAAGTTAAGAATAAAAATATAAACAGAGAGAAAAAAGTTATAAAAAAAAATGTTCGAGGAGAACAGGATGGTGAGGGGAAAGGAAAAGGAAAATAGAATAGGGAATAAAAATAAAAATAAAGGCCTTTAAAGTTTATGTACTGGATTTAGATATAATTGAGGTAACTGAAGTATTGAAAATGTCTAGTTCGTTTAGGTGTGAATTGAAAAAAAGGGTTCTCAGTAGAAAAAATGAGTATTGTTTGGCATTGGTGTTGCAATATGGAAGATTATGTGTAATATTACTTCTGGTTGACCTGGCTGGCACTAGAATGGATATGCGTCTGAGTAAGACAGTCTACTTTAGAGTTGGCTATTTTGTGTACATTATAAAAATATTACCTTATTTTTCGGTACCGAAAATATACTCCTCATTATGCAGTCGATTGCAATTATGATTTCATACACAGATCGAAGATTTTTGAAGTGTGTTTTTTTTAATCCATAATTTTCATCTCTACTCAATTTTAATCAAAAAATATAAATATTAGGCTAGAGATAACCTCAGGTAAACGGGATACGGCAAGAACAAAAAATAATATTATGAATAAATTTGCACATATTAATTAATTTTATTATTCTTCTTCTCGTGTCTTATCCATTCAACGAACATTATGTATTATTAAAAATTGTTAAATCACTTTGTATGAAACCACGAAATTTATTATACGTCAACCGTATATATGTATTCTGTCTCTCTCTTTCACATGTAATTTTATATTCTATCTCCTTCTTTACATATATATAAGTGCACTCTTTTTGTATTTATAATTAGTTTCAAATACGTCCTGATGAAGCTTGAGATAAGCGATGTGATTATTTAATAACATTACTTTGTTTACTGTATATGTTTCCAGTTAGAGTACGAGTATGTTCCGAAATTGTAACTTAACAACAAAAATGTGTTCTCCTTAAAAACACTATTTTAAATAAAAATATAATAATAAATTTTAGAAATATGGAAATTATTAATTATTAGTAATAGTATTGTTTTTTAAGATAACCTCAATTATTCGAGAATTCTAACGTGAAGTAATTAGGTAAAATGATTCGGCAAAAAATACAATTGCATGCATTTAATAGAATATTATGAAATGCAAAACGCATACACGTTGGCTTACCAAGGTTGATCTTATCCAATTTGCGAGGGGAGCTATGCAGTTTTGTTAAATTTCAACACAAAACTTCTCGGTATTTCTTGCTGTTGGGAAGAAGGTTAATGGTGTCTTGTACTTTTTTTATTTCTTCTTTAAAATTATTTTTGATGAAGGTGTAAGATGCATAAGCCATAGTTCTCACCAATACTATATTTTCGATAGGTACATTATTTTGTTAATCTTTTTAAGTGATTTTTTAAATTTATTTTATTATTTAACTCTTCTAAAGAATCGCAAATTCACAAATAAAATTTAATGTTGTTTTAAATTTATATGATATTATATTGTTTGAGTTGAGTTTTTATCTTGTTTTTTTACTCTGTTCTTCTTTTTACTCTACTCTGATCTTCTATCATATCTTTACTATGATTTTTTTACTTGTTTCTCATGTTTACTTTAATGTTCTTTATACTCTGTTCCTTACATCTTATATGTCTTTAGTCTGTGCCTAAATTTTTACTTTGTTCCTTTTACTTGTCCCTTTTTTGATTTTTCTGTTTTTTACTATTTAATTTGTTTAAACTAGTCCTACTTTACTTCGTACTTACGCATATATCAGTTTTCAAGAATATTAAAAACAATAATAAATAGCAAATGGAACCTAATGGCTACCTATCTCTGAACAGGTATTTTATATCTACCTAGCGAGGTAGAAAGCGGCTAACAGGCTTGCATATAAATAAAATTAATACTTATTGTATTTACTTGCTAGTGCATTAATTACTTTAAAAATGTTTATATTAATCCAAGCTTCAGAAGAAAGTTATGTTAAAAATAAACGTCGATTTATCGGCATTGAAATCTATATTATAATACTTAATATTTAAGGGTTGGAGGGATTCAATTTACAAAATTTGGTTTCAAATTGTGATGGTTAACCGTTATTTAAATCGTTAATATAACTGTGGTTATGTAACGCGTGTGTAGTAACGATGATTGATAACTGAAATGTCACTATTCTATAGTTTCTAGTGTACCAGTGATTGCTCGAAAAATTACATGTAATCAGTTGCAAATCACCATTACAATCGAACATAATCACAGTTAAATAATGGTCTAAATAC
This sequence comes from Eubasilissa splendida, assembly GCA_031772225.1. Taxonomy (NCBI): domain Eukaryota; kingdom Metazoa; phylum Arthropoda; class Insecta; order Trichoptera; family Phryganeidae; genus Eubasilissa; species Eubasilissa splendida. Next base: position 11,506,768 of record CM062868.1, on the reverse strand, counting down.
TAATTTAATGTATTAATTATAAATATATTGGATTGGAAATAGAGATCCAGGTTCAAATCTTGGTAGCGCCAAAACAATATTTTTCGACAAAATTGATTTTATATGTATATATTTATAATTAATCCATTTAATTAGTATTTAGATATATTCATTTAAAAAGGTACTGTCTGCTGCAGCATAGTTGAATAATGTACCTTCCCCGGATTGGAAAGAAATCCAGGTTCGAATCCCGGTAGTAACAACGGTATGTTTTTCAATAAAATTGATTATATACGTATATCATATATTAATTATAAATATATTCATATAATATACACATATTGCGCTACCGGGATTTTTTAAATTTTTATATATATATATTTATTTATATTTATTATTATTATTATTTTTTATATGTATATATTTATAATGAATACATTAAATTAGTATTTAAAACATCACAGACCGTCTGTTCTGAATAATTACAACTTCACAATAAGAATGTGTTCTCCTTAATAAAATAATGGTCTAACCATCACTAGTTTCAAACACACTTGATAAATATATACGAGTATCTATGTATATACAGTTCAGGTACTCTCACAATGAGTAGTCAATTCTGGAAGTGGAAATATGTCATCTGCTATAATTATGTAATTCTCCAATGATGTGATCTTGAAGATAGCAGCGGATTGAGTTGTTGAGAGTAACCAATATATTTCAATACGCTTTTGACACTTATTTTTGGAAATGTACCTGGGATTTCAGATCTGATACATACATATTTATTTGTGATATTATTACAGTGTTTAGGTATTTAGGCACTGATTTATTCAGTTTTAATTTGGACGCGAAAATTATGATATAATTAAAATTATTACCCACCTACGTAGGTACACTTAAAAATTAACTACATTACAGCTGTCTATAATAATTTTTAAATTTCTATACAAAAGAAAGTAATGTTCTTGTTTGTTTTCTATTTAAAAAATGTATCTCTAGAATGAAAAGGTCACGTGCTCGTCAAATTTGTATATTTCAATATCAATAAAATCGATACGTCTGTTTATGTAAATGCCTTCGATAGCTGGTTCCCAGATTTCCGATTAACAATAAGGACACATTGTTAACTGCACTAATCTTTATATTTTTGCTGTCTTTCTGGTCCGATGTTGTTGTTCTTTTAGCTGGGTTGTCTTCTTTAGATTTCGACCGACGTGGTTTATTTGGACCGCTGAACTGGTCCAAGCACGGGATGTAATAAGAATGACACCTGTCGGTTACCGTCTTCTTAGCTTTCCGAAAAAAAGGCGGCAATTCTCACACACACACACACACACATATGTACATTATTATAAATCAGGAAACCTAGTGGCGCCAATAGAAGTAACAAGGCGCGTAAACACTTCATTCCAATGTAATGAACGAGTTTCCTTTCAAATTTCTATACACCGTGACACTGCAGGACGTTGAGATATTTTATTTATTTTTATACACAATATTTATTATTTATTATTATACACAAATTATAATAGAAATAAATTCAATACTCTTATTCATGTATTAGTATGTGCTTTCAAAAGAAGTGCAGCATGAATTTTTTTTATTGTATTGTATCATTGTACTTACATCATATTAATAAATAAATATATATTTAAAAAAAATACAGTAGAGTAAAGAATGCACAATAAAGACATATGAATTAAGTCTCTAGCACTCATTTTAACAATGCAGACGTAGACATTAAACCTGTGGCACTCACTATTTTTTTTTTGCCGGACGCGTTTCAAATCAGCTCCTTAATTTCTTTATTACTTTGTATGTTTCTACCGTGTAATCGTCCAATTCTCTCCGATAACATCCCTTTTACATCATCTACATTGGCTCCGATTCCCTGAAAGAGTTTAATTAAAATTGTGCCGGTTGACGTACAAGACGACACATAACATGGCGCCTCTGTATCTTAAAGAGCTTTGTACCACAGACAATTTGAATGGTAGATGTCAAACTCTCAGGTCAGCCTCTACTACAAGGGTTGTAGGACCGACCAACAGTTGCCAAAAGTCAAAATTTTGTGAACGGGCATTTGCGGTGGCAAGCCCAAAAACGTGGAACTCTTTGCCCTCCGTCATAAGAAACAGTGCACCAGAGGCTTTATTTAAGAAGAAACTAAAAACGCACCTTTTCAAAAAGTCATTTCCATAAGTAAAAATAATTTTTAATTTTAAAAAGAAAAATAATTGTAGAACTATAAACAGTTTATGTAAAGCGCCCTTGAGGTGAAAGTTTTTACTAAAATGGCGCTATACTAATTATTCATTATTATTATTATTAAGGAATAAAAAAGTAATGGGTAGGCGTTACATTTATGACACTCACAACCTATATCTTAATTACGGTGGGACCGCGATTTCCATAGGCTAAATAAGTCGAGTGGCTAAAGTCGTTGTAATCGCAGTGTCGACCACGGTTGGCCGCATCGTTACGTTGGACGGTTGACGAGCTCGAGAGTATAGTCCAAGTGTCAGCCAAGTGCAGAGTTACTAATTGTCACGATTTGTCACTGCCCTGTTACATATGTATGGTATGGTATATAAGGAGTGGGTCGTGATGATCTGGAATCCCGACATGCTCAGACGCGGAAGGATCCTGGAACTGTTTAGGGCCTTTGTGCGAGTGTGCGTTTCCAGATGGGAAATTCTTCGTAGGCCTCGGTTCTTTGAGGGTATTTGATTGGCTTGCCAATGGACCTCTTGGTGTGCTGTTGTCATGTGGCATTAAAAAAATGCCAACCTGGTTGCGAATGAAATTAACCGATATGGGAGCACTCGCTCATAGAACGGTTCTGATCACGACTGAATTGCAGCATTGTTATCTATCTAGCATGGTGGTGGGCCACGGTTGTCAAATATCATTTTTTTAAATGTCAACCTGGCGGTGAATGAAGATGACCGATATGGGAGCATTCGCTAATATAACGGTTCTGATCACGACTGATTCGCTGCCCCTTTACCATAACGTTATTGTTATTATGACGTATTGCGGCGAATGAGAAGGACCGACATGAGAGCATTTGCCATTAGAACGGTCCTGACCAAATGGTGGGTCACCCCTGTCTGCACTGACAGGAGCAAAACAATGGGGCGGCATTTACATGCATTTGAATCAGCTAAAATATAATAAAGCCTGGAACCGTACCACTTCTATCTCTCTGGCGTCGGACCAACACTACTGTCAGAGAACAGAACAAAATTACCAACAATGCCGTGTAGCCTTCAACATTTATTACTGCCGTCCCGTGAGGCTGTGAAAAATGGCGGAGGGCCTTGATTCGATTAACGAGTCCACTTCATTGTTCGGAAATGGCCGTAAAGGCGGGAGACAAAAGAACGCCATTTTGGGTAGGGCCGGTTTCATTTTTACGCGACATTTCAGAACCTCACGCCGTCACTTTGACCCGATTCAAATTTGATTTCGGATCGTCTTTTTCGCCCGTGCTTTATTCGATTTGCAACGCGGAAGGTATTTTTAGATTAACTTATTTAGTACGGATACAAAGGTAAAGAAACATCTTTTCTAATCAATACGACGTGTGGTACCTACATATCGGCAGTGCCGTAACGGTAACGGTAAAGTGCGGCGCATTGAGGCCCACATTAGAAAGAGCCCCACATTAGAAAAAGCCCTCAAAAGACATTTGGTTGCGATACTTTTGCGAGTATCTATTTGTTTTATTGTCACATTTGAAATCATATTGAAAATGACCAGTAGCCACTGGTCACATGACCAAATACTGTTGTCTTATTGGCTGAAAATTTGTTTGCATGGATTTGAATTAATTAGCTATCTATAAGCACATGTTTGCGATTCAAGTAAAAAGCCAATTTTAATTGCTTTTTTATATTCGGTGATATTTGTCTAATTTCGATAGGAAATCTAACCTAACCTAACTTAAAAATCATAAAAATTGGACATGTCTAATTTTAATTCTATACCTCACATTTAAAACGCTGGTAAGAAAAAGTCGATCTAGGTATATAGCATTATCTTGCTAATATATCGGGATAGGGTTCAGATGCAAGGTTTTTTTTTAGTTGCGAATGAATATTAATGCCTAAAATCACATTTAAATTAATGGACAAAACCACATAACATCTACTTAAAATTGTTATATCTTTTTACAATATACAATATGATACCACCCTTGCAACAACACTATATATCTTTTTTTGTGAGATCTGTGTTATGAATGTCTTCTTGGGCATTGAATGGTTTATTAAACTATATAAAATAAATAAAAATACTATTACCCACAATTCTGTGTGATTTTACCTGCAATAATACTGTATAGATATCATCCAAGATGGCTGACAACTTGTCCGTCTATCAACATTTGTAAAAATTGAAATACAGTGTTGTTGCAGGAAGATTCCATTTTGCATTGAGGCCTGATGCCCTTTTTACATTTTTATTGAGGTCTGTTTTTTTAGTTACGCCCCTGCATACCAATATGTCTATATACTCGTATATACAGGGTGTATCAGACCAAGTTCACAATACTTTATGGGTGGATACCTGAATAAATGACGAGTCGAAAATGTTCAAGATATATGTGCCTAATCTCAATCATATCAGAGATTTAAAAAAAATGGTTAAAAAAACAAAGTTGAATAATCTAAATATAAAAAAGATTATGTTTTCCGTAACGGTGCAGTATTTGCACAAACTCCTTAAACATCTTCGAATCGTAATTTAATCAACCCATAAAATATTCTGGACTAGGTCTGTTACAACCTGTGTGTATGTATATATATATATATAATCTTCAAAAATATAATTTCAAACGCACATTTATTTATCTATTTTTAACATAGTGCATACATATTTGCTCTAATGTAATCAAGATCAAAATCGTTTCTTTTTACTACAACTAATCTTTCACATATTTGCTTTGTTTCATTTTGAATCCGTGTAGTTTCTCCTTCTTTCTAATGTTTTTGTTTTCTGGCATTTACTTAATAATCTTCATCGCACTGTACATCATCGATTTCTGAGATTTAACCTTCTTCCTGAATGGCAGTCTCAGTCTATCTTTACCTCTTGTATGATGTTCGTGCTCATGTTGATTTGCATCATTTTTTCTTATAAATTCTGCCGATATTTTCATAGTGAAGATTTTATAAATAAATTTCATAACATTGAAATATATTTTCTGCTTAAAGATCATCATATTCAGATGTTTCAGCATTGCACTGACCCGAGTATATCTATTTTGTATATTATTCTCAAAACTTTATTTTGCAGCACTGACAATTGTTACATTTTTTGAATAATATTATAAGTAATCTGAAACAGTTGTAAAGTAAGTTTAAATAACACATAATTAGAACATCCTAAGTTATTTTTTGTATTTTTAGAAGTGAATGTTTTAAAGTATTTTCCTCCCTTTCAGCATTTTTCAGGATTGCTCTGCGTCGGAGAGTCCCTAAAGGTACCAAAGGGTAAAGAAGGATTTTTACTAAAGTATAAGTTTTATGATGAAAAAGGTAGAACTGAATATTTTAAGCTCTGCCCGATGAAAATGATCAGTGAGTTGTTTTCCCCAATAATATATAGTTTTTTTTTTAAATTAATTTTTCTACTGATTGAATTTATATTAAAATTTGTCTGTTTAAATATATTAGTGCATTTAGAAAGGAATACTAAATCCAAGATTGTTCTCACTCCTTCATGACAATATTGACATATAGTGGCCGATCGGATGAAATACGTTTCGTAAAGTCTGGTCATCAGGTTCTGGGTCACCCTCTGAGCCGAGTTCATTATTTAATATAACAACACATACAGCATACTGTTTGGGTTAGCGCGTTATTGTAGCACATCTACAATGTTTTTCAAGGTCCGTGTGCATGGATTCATTCTGCTTCTGAGAGAAAGTTGCTGGCGTAAAGCTTCGGCTGGAGCTTAGTACTTGCCACTAACTCTTTAGTGCAGGCGACGCTCTCATGGAATGGCATAGACTGCAAATAAGACAATAGCCGTAACTGAAAAAAATAATATTTATGTTTTTTTATTTCTTCCTCTTTTTTTTTACATAAATATTATTTTGTATCTTGTATGTATTATTTATATGGCGAATCGGGTTTTGCACAAACATCCCGACCACGCTGAGCAACATTGAGGGCGGACTCACCGCTTGCTTACCCAGGACCGATGCAATAAGCTCAAGGGTGCTACTCATTCGCCGCCTGGTTAGCATTTTTTAATGCTACTAGGAAGCTGTTTGATAGCACCCCGCATATATGACAGAGCGATACCGCACAGCTGCCAAAACAAAATTTGCCTTCATTGTCCCCGGCTGACTCACTTTATTAGTAAATAAGATATTTACAATACATTTAAACAATTCTAAATAAACATATTATTATTATTATCCACCGTGAAAGGATACCCCCTAGTCCCCTTTACTTTTCACTTAAAACCTTTCATCTCGCTATCCATCGAGGTAATAAATAAAGTAAACGGTGTATTGAATGCAATCAGTTGTAATAGAAACTTGTCAGCCGAGGCAAGATTAAAGGTACAAAATGGAGTCCTGTTACCAACACTGATGCGTGCGAGTGAATCTTGGAACTGGCAGAAAAATAATGAAAGTAGATTGAATGGTGTGGAAATGAGATCACTTATGCAAGAATGTGGCAAATCCATTTAAAATTTAGTAAATAATGAAAAATTAGGTGATAATGTATAGTCAATCTTAGCATAGTGATTAGGATTAAAAAAGGATCGCTTATGTAGTTTAGTCATGTAGAACGAATGAAAGATATATGATGCGACATATTATGTCAAATGTTCATAGCCCATCATATCGCTCTGCTCCTCTCCTCCTGATAGATCATCGGTAAGTGCCATAATAATATATTCCTAGTAATCCCTTGACTGTACCCTTAGAAATATACTTAGTATTGAGTATGATTAGGTAAACTAGATACTGAAATAAGGTCTCAGTTACCCTTAAGCTTGTTTGAGGAGATGTATGAATATGGATGAGTTGTGTGTCAGGACACGAGAGTGTGGCGCTCCATCCTCTCTGATTACCCCCGGGAGGGAAATGGTATGACGGTAAGTTAGTCAGTTACAATATGATTATTGAGTTTTCGGAAATACATTTGACATTTCGATGAATGGTTACTAATCCATGGGGAAATCGTTATTATTTGTATGGTAATATCGATTTTGGAATACGTCAGCCGCTTTTACATTATTTGAAAAATTATCCATTTACACGAGCAAGAGACGTCACCCGCCATGTCATTGTCGCTGCGTATCAGTCAGTGGTCCTGTATGAAAAGAGCCAAATTGCGTGGCCGGTGGATGTCACGAAAGTGAGTGGTTGTGTTATAGATCCATCACGAAAAATAATTCAGTTGAAATGTTTGCAATGTGGTTTGTAATTTATACGTATTTTTACAAACTCTAATGAGAACCATAACTGGCTAATAATAAATGTATTATACCTATTAGTAATGTAAATAAATAAATAGAGATATCTATTATTTGTTTAATAAGAGTGCCTTTGTAGGTGAAAATCCAGTAATTGTGTGTTTTTGGACATATTCAAATATGTATTGGTAATAATAATACTGGTCAAAATAAGAAAATATATAATAATTGAAAAATAATGATTTTTCAGGCGTATTCTAGTATATGTGTTACAAACATTTTACCGATAAAGAATATTGCTTTAAATCTAAAAAACATTTTTTTAAAGTTGTTTCTTTGATTCGCTTATGAAGTCAACTTTAATTGAATAAGATACATAATTAATTCTTATTTTTTGTATTTAAAAAATAAATAATGATTACAATGGTAATCATTATGTTGTGCCACATTCTTAGCGATACTTTAGTGTTTGAACTAATATTGAGCCATGCTACAGTTTAATAATCACACCGTCGTTTCGATGGATACTTTGTGAACATGTACTCGACGTGTATTTGTATCGATAATCGCATTAATAACGCAGTGAACGCACCGAGTTTGCGTGCAAAATACGATTACAATGTATTGGATACGATCCATTTTGACGTTGAATCTGTCAAAGCGTTCTGCCACCGCCATTGTAAGCGAATATTTGGCTAATTTTCGCATCACGAAAATCATTAACTGGTTTCCCAAACGATTCGAGCGTACTTCGGATGTGTGAAAATTCTACTAGAAAGATAATTTATAATAAGAGCATTTACCGATATACATGGTGCATGCCCACGGGTGAGATTTCACTTCAAGGATTGACTCGACAGTACCAACAGACTTGAGTGTGAAGCGATCTGTTAATTTACTTATTACGTGTGCATTTCATCTGATCTCTTTCCACCTCAATAGATTAGAGTCTTTATCGAGAAAGGTAGTGTTTTGCTTTTGTAGCGTTTATAATAAAGTTAAAACGATAACTATTGGGTTGATGCGAAAACTGTTGCCATTTTAATAGTAGGTACTTACTTAGAGATTATGTAAATGGTTGTTCTCTGTCTCGAAACTTATTAATTACTTAACCTGTTAATTAGAAAGATATACTTATAAAATCAATTTTATCGAAAAATATTGTTGTTGCGCTACCGGGATTCGAACCTGGAAGGTGCGTTATCTAAATATTCTACAGCAATAGTACTTATGACAACAAATTTTCTAACCTATATGTTACACTATTTCAAATTAATACATCTATCGTTCCATTATTTGAAAGCAATCTACTTTGTTTTAATTTGAACAAGTGTAACAACACATAGGTTCGAAAATTTGTCGTCAAAAGTTCTGTCGCTGTAGCATAGTTGGATAACGCACCTTCCCCGGTTTGGAAAGGGATCCAGGTTCGAATCCAGGTAGCGCAACAACAATGTTTTTCGATAAAATTGATTTTATATGTATATCTTTCTAATTAATACATTTAATTAGTATTTAAAATATTACCGACCTATGTTCTGAATAATTACAACTTCACAATAAGAATGTGTTTTCCTTAATAATATTATAATGCAAGTTTTATTAATAAGTTTTTTTTTTTTACTAACATTCATCTCATAATATGGATTAAGAGCAATTCTGACTTTTCGCGAATCATCATTGTATGTGTTTCGTTCCCAGATTAGGTCGTGGACACGTGCTATTAGAATGTAAGTAAATTACTAGCCATCGATTCCTTTCATTTTTTACACTTACACTCACACTTTTCTGTCCTGACAAATAATTGTCACCTCATATATCTTCTCTTGGACGCTTGCCGACTGTTGAAACTTGTATTTCTGATGCAATAAACAATGCATTCGTGGGCTATTTTTAAAACAATAATTGTACAATACTTTTCAATATATCTATTGACATTCAAGCATTTTTGAGAGCGGGAGACAAACATCACAGTCCCCTTGGATAAGTCTGTCGCCTGTTTTTTGAATCAGTTGTTGACAATTTCGCGGAGGCTGTTAACGGTCTGCACGCGTTTTCCGTACAAAATTTAATTTAATTTCGAGGAAAGAAGTGAGTCCAGATTTTTTTCTTCCTGGCTACTCAGACCGATGAGTTGTCCCAGACAACGACGACGATGATGATGATGATGATAATATTGAAAGTCCAACGGCGTTTGGGTCTAGTAGCTCCCACCCAAACATCCGCAGATCTTACTCTGAAATCAGCGTGATTAATGGTAGACAATTATAAGAAAAATATGATTTCTCAAAGAGCACAAGAGATGTTATTTTATCTAATATGTTAAGTACAATATTTATCTTCATTCTTCACGCTCTCATCGCAGCTTTAAGGGGTGGCGGTAGTTAAGACCAAGCACATTTATGCACTCTATTTTATTATAACGCTGAAATCGCGGAGATTGGCTAAAATCGGCATTTTTTTTAGCTATATTCAATGTTAACGCAAATTAAATGCATCAATTAGAAATGTACAATCAAGTTATCAAAAAAATACTGTATTGCTACCAGAACCTTTCCTATCCGGGATATGTCAACACAGTAAATTAACGACATGTTTCTCTTTTAAATTGATACATCTGTTATTCCATTTTTTAATGCAATCTACTTCATATTATATTTACAGAGAATCTCAAATTGTTTTGAGTAAAATCCCATAGGAGATAACAAAATATTTTTTCGATAAATTAATTTTATCTGTACATCTTTCTAATTGATACATTTAATTTGTATTAAAAATATCACAGAAAAATGTTTTAAAAAACTGCAACTTCACATTAATAGTGTGTTCTTTTAAAAAATATATTTAATGTAATTAGATAGTAGAAATACAAATTAGAGTAGTGGTTTTCATTTCATTGTTTGTGAACTCAGTAAGAGGTATTTAATTTAAACATTACCTAGTTTAGTAAATACAGTATTTGAATACGCAGTCGTGTGCTCATCATTAGCGTTATACGTGGCTAGCCGCGCCTGTGTTTATTTATCAGACCCTTGTTATAATTTAAAGATTAATTAATCGTATTTTTATGTTTATAGCGATAAATTTATCGACGTCAATTTTAACATATAACAATCACTGCATAACCGGTTTGATTAATTTAAAGTAAAATAATTTCGAAGACATTGAACCTCGATCAGGACAGATTCAAGGCTATCGTCCTAACGAAGGATGAAGAAAGGGAGTTGAAAAATATCTTCTTTCTCGCATTTTTTTCTCTTTATGCATGAAAAAAAATCGTGTTGATGTACTGCAACGTGTCTTGTGTAAAGATATAACAAAATGTTAAATCGTTTATAAAAAAATGCCTTGGTCAAGAAAGGTTAAACGCACCGACATAACCGCAAAGCGTGCGTTATAGTGAGTGATCTCCCGAATATTCATCGTAAATACTCTTCTCGGAGCACTCCCCCACCTACCCCGTGACGTATTGGCGGCGATAAATTTGAAATGAACACTTGTTAAGTTCGCCCCGCTTGATTTGTCGGCGAGGAATGCGGATCGCTCGCGGAGACGACGCCGAGCGACGCCGCGTGAACCGACCATATTATCTCGTGACACTAATGACGCGTCACCCGGGACACGTGCGTCTGACAGCCGGGTGACGGCAGGCGATGAAAAATGGCGGGCCGATGCGGCAACCACTCCCGACAGAATGTGTGGATTGTCAAATGCTTATTTAAATTTCGTGACAAACTTATTATTTTAATTTTTATTCTTATTTTAATTTTAATTTTATTTAGAAAACAGTCAATTAATCGATGTAAAAAAATCGTAACAAAAATTCAATGATTTCTCTGAATTATTAATACGAGTGTAATTTGAAACATTGATAATGAATTCTTTCCTAGAAACGATAAAGCTACTCTCACCCTTACGTGCCTAACATCCCATAGTCAACTGTATTTAATTTTAGTTTAATTTCCACCTGTAGATGGAAAGGACTGCTCTTCTCGTCTACAGAAATAAAAATGATATATTTTTTTAAATCATTAAATCAATGAGTGGCTTGGCAAGTGGTCGAACCTCGTTCCAGAAGGCCAGCAAGGTACTCCAATTATCATAGCGCAAGCGTTTAGATTAGTTTGAAAATAGTAAGAATATTGATGTGACACGTATTCCGTTTACGCATCTTTAATTTAATTTAAAAAAAATAATTAAGTGAGCAATATCAAATATAATACATTTTATAATATTTCATTTTGAAAAGTTTAGTTCAAATGACATCACATAAATTTATTAGCATTGAGTTTACCATTTTTTAAAAAATATTTTATTACCTTCGATGTTGCTATTGGCCCAGTCTGACTCGGACACGTACACTTTACGTGGTAAAAATATATGGTTTAGGTCCTTTGAAAGTAGTTTGTCATTTATTATGATTAATGTCACTCGCCCGACATTTGAGGTTCACTTTTAGGGGTCTACCTTTGAAGAAATGATTTGGCACCCACTCATCCATCCGCGATCAATTTGAGCGAATTCTATTCGACAGGGTGGACAAATAATTTTCTGAATGTAAAAAGTATAAGAGGTAATTAATATAATTAAATGAAATTTCTTCGGGGAAACTTGTGTTTCAGTGAATGGAGAAAGACTAATTGACGTATCTGTTACTTTGCGGTGCTAATTGTCAGTTTCATAATCTCCAGAACTACAGTTCCTCTCATCATCAGGTATAAATCGATGTCGACCTATTCGGGTACAGAGAGTTCCTTAGTCGAATAGATCAGAAACAAACAGCATTTAGTTGTAAATTATTGATAGAATTGGCCTTAACTTTGTAGAGTTTTATCATAATGGATGGATATAAATGAAACAATGTTATAACTCTACTTGAGTTTATTAGCACTACTCGAGTTTCGAGAGAAACAATAAATCTCATCGACAGGTGAAGTATTTAACTAACTATACACAGCCACCCCTCCACCGTCAACCAGTAATTCCACCCCCTCCCCTTCATTTATCAGTACCTAATTACTTGTATGTTTACCACCTAAGACTTGTCTCCTATATTTATGTGTAGTTAGTTTAATACTTCACCTGTCAATGAGAATTTCTGTTTCTCTCGAAACTCGAGTAGTGCTAATAAACTCAAGTAGAGTTATAACATTGTTTCATTTATATCCATGCCTTTAGTTTAGTTATCAATTTACATCTGATAATGAGAGGGATTACACCTATCGAAACTATAGTAGTGGAAGTAGTACACGATTTAGTTTATTGTGTAGTACAATGTTTAGTTTATTGGAAAAATATTGAAATAAAATTGACTTATCTTTTATGATAAGGCAGTGAGGAAAAAAATGGACTAACTCACAAAATAAATACATACAGACCCCTTCCACGTAATGTTTTCTTACTAACAAATATATCATTTTTAGTTGTTCTAATATTTCTAAAATATTTGATACATATTTTAAAAGGCTGTAATTTTTTTACACCTTCTCCCCTCTCCCTGGCCATCCCACTCCTTTCCACTGTTATACAAATGTATTATATTGAATGTCATCATTCCAAATATGCATATAACCCTGCGCAAAATACAGGCACCCTCACCTTTCTCTTTAATCATTCCACTCCCGCACCCGATATATATATTGTATTATATTAAATGCTTATTAGGAGAACACATTCTTATTGTAAAGTTGTAACTATTCAGAACAGACGGTCTGCGATATATTTATATTAAATGCTTACCAAATTTTACTCAGTTTCACTCCAGCTCACTGAGGAAAATATAGTACCCCCCCACCTTCTAGACATCTTACCCTCCCTCTGCCAGGAATAAATTTTGCGTACATCGTGACCATTACCAAACTCCCTATTTAAATTATAAGCAAATCTGAAGCTAGAGCACCGCCGGTTATAGATTACCATTTATATATAAAATAAGAATATTCGACGCCACCATAGCATGCTTTCTGTCACACGGTGTGTAAAGCAAATTAAATATGAAATGTAAAGTAATTTTTGCGGTGATAGTTAACAATACATGAAAGTAATCAAAAACGGTCCCAATTGAGTAACAAAGAACATGACTTAATGAGAAGAATTGTTTAAAGATTACGCGAGGTTATAATGTATAGAAGTTTGAAGGGGCACCTTGTTCAATAATAATCATCTTCATCACCTGGAAACAGCTGAACAGCCGCGGGTGTGGTGATTATATACTTCACCGAGCCCAGGCCGATCTTGGCTCACCACCACCTTGTATAACCGTCGCTTTCCATTAACCTATCAGCTGATCGCTGCCGGCTAGACTGCCCTGCCCTGCGGTCCGACACCAGATCGCCTTCGTAATGGAAGGTAGATACGAAGCCTTACAAGGTTCCTCATTTATTAACCCCTTCACCAATATTTCCATTGAATGCTTAAGTTTTTTCTGTGTCTTTGCAGTCCTACTTTTTATATTTATATTTTTTGTTGAAGCCGCAATGTTTAAAAAAAATATTATCCTTGATTGTATACACCAGGGTGTACAGACCTAGTCCACAACACTTTACGGGTGGATGTCTGATTCAATTACGAATCGAAAATATTCAAGAGATATGTGCCTAATCGCCATGTGCCATGTCAGAGATAAAAGCATTTCAAAAATAATCGTAATTTCAATTTATTTTTTGTTAGATAATTTTTTAGGGCCTGAAGCAAAGATATAGATTAATAGTTGAAATAGCTCCGCGACTTTTTTTAAATATATGACTCGATTGGAACGAAAATTTAAACGCTAACAATATAATATGTATTAATGTAATTAATACGTCTTTTACTTTTACTGTTAACGTAAATGTGCCATAAACAATCGGATTTGTTTCCACCAAGAATGTGTGTAGAATGCCCCTCGTCCTGCAACTAATGTTTCAAACCTCTCTCTTATATGCACAATTTATTTCATGTCTATTCGTTAACTGGTCTGTGGTTCAGGCAAATATTGTATGGATATGAGGCGCATAACGCCAGTACAAAAATCTAGATCACTCAGTTCTGAATAGAAGTCAAAGAAATAAGGAATAATTGTTTGTTTTGTATTGGATTTTACTTTAATCTTAAAATGAGCATATATGACAGGTACAATGGCAGACGTTATCCTCGTAATGAGGGACCACCGAAGAAGAAAATTTATTATTTTTCATTTCAGAGACAACAATCGGTCTAATCCGGTCTAATCCGGTTTGATCCGGTTTGATCCGGTCTGATCCGGTTTGAACCGGTCTAATCCAGTTTGAACCAGTTTGATCCGGTTTGAACCAGTTTGATCCGGTTTGATCCGGTTTAAACCAGTTTGAACCAGTTTGATCCGGTTTGATCCGGTTTGAACCAGTTTGAACCAGTTTGATCCGGTTTGAACCAGTTTGATCCGGTTTGATCCGGTTTGAACCAGTTTGATCCGGTTTGATCCGGTTTGATCCGGTTTGAACCAGTTTGATCCGGTTTGAACCAGTTTGATCCGGTTTGAACCAGTTTGAACCAGTTTGATCCGGTTTGATCCGGTTTGAACCAGTTTGAACCAGTTTGATCCGGTTTAAACCAGTTTGAACCAGTTTGATCCGGTTTGATCCGGTTTGATCCGGTTTGATCCGGTTTGAACCAGTTTGAACCAGTTTGATCCGGTTTAAACCAGTTTGATCCGGTTTGATCCGGTTTGAACCAGTTTGAACCAGTTTGATCCGGTTTAAACCAGTTTGAACCAGTTTGATCCGGTTTGAACCAGTTTGAACCAGTTTGATCCGGTTTGATCCGGTTTGAACCAGTTTGAACCAGTTTGATCCGGTTTGAACCAGTTTGATCCGGTTTGATCCGGTTTGAACCAGTTTGAACCAGTTTGATCCGGTTTGATCCGGTTTAAACCAGTTTGAACCAGTTTGATCCGGTTTGATCCGGTTTGAACCAGTTTGAACCAGTTTGATCCGGTTTGAACCAGTTTGATCCGGTTTGATCCGGTTTGAACCAGTTTGATCCGGTTTGATCCGGTTTGATCCGGTTTGAACCAGTTTGATCCGGTTTGAACCAGTTTGATCCGGTTTGAACCAGTTTGAACCAGTTTGATCCGGTTTGATCCGGTTTGAACCAGTTTGAACCAGTTTGATCCGGTTTAAACCAGTTTGAACCAGTTTGATCCGGTTTGATCCGGTTTGATCCGGTTTGAACCAGTTTGAACCAGTTTGAACCAGTTTGATCCGGTTTAAACCAGTTTGATCCGGTTTGATCCGGTTTGAACCAGTTTGAACCAGTTTGATCCGGTTTAAACCAGTTTGAACCAGTTTGATCCGGTTTGAACCAGTTTGAACCAGTTTGATCCGGTTTGATCCGGTTTGAACCAGTTTGAACCAGTTTGATCCGGTTTAAACCAGTTTGATCCGGTTTGAACCAGTTTGATCCGGTTTGAACCAGTTTGAACCAGTTTGATCCGGTTTGATCCGGTTTAAACCAGTTTGAACCAGTTTGATCCGGTTTGAACCAGTTTGAACCAGTTTGATCCGGTTTGATCCGGTTTGAACCAGTTTGAACCAGTTTGATCCGGTTTAAACCAGTTTGAACCAGTTTGATCCGGTTTGAACCAGTTTGATCCGGTTTGAACCAGTTTGAACCGGTTTGATCCGGTTTGAACCGGTTTGATCCGGTTTAAACCGGTTTGAACCAGTTTGATCCGGTTTTATCCGGTTTGAACCAGTTTGATCCTGTTTGAACCAGTTTGAACCGGTTTGATCCGGTTTAAACCAGTTTGATCCGGTTTGATCCGGTTTGAACCAGTTTGATCCGGTTTGAACCAGTTTGAACCAGTTTGAACCAGTTTGAACCGGTTTGATCCGGTTTAAACCAGTTTGAACCAGTTTGACCAGTTTGATCCGGTTTTATCCGGTTTGAACCAGTTTGATCCTGTTTGAACCAGTTTGAACCGGTTTGATCCGGTTTGAACCAGTTTGAACCAGTTTGATCCGGTTTGAACCAGTTTGAACCAGTTTGATCCGGTTTGATCCGGTTTGAACCAGTTTGAACCAGTTTGATCCGGTTTAAACCAGTTTGAACCAGTTTGATCCGGTTTGATCCGGTTTGAACCAGTTTGAACCGGTTTGATCCGGTTTAAACCAGTTTGAACCAGTTTGACCAGTTTGATCCGGTTTGATCCGGTTTGAACCAGTTTGATCCGGTTTAAACCAGTTTGAACCAGTTTAATCCGGTTTGAACCAGTTTGATTGAACCAGTTTGATCCGGTTTTATCCGGTTTGAACCGGTTTGATCCGGTTTAAACCAGTTTAACTTTGGCGAGCTCGACTGCCTTAGCGATTAACGAATGTTTGCAGTGTTCCACTAATATATACACTACACTAATATATACACACTCGCAGTTGTAAACGATTCAATAGAAATACGCTTAAAAATAAATCTGAGGTTTTAATACGTTACAACAGATATATAGTTATAAGCGTGCTCGTTTATAATCAAGTTCGACTATATAAAAAAAATTGTTGGCTAGCACAGGGGTTTCCAACCTTTCTTGCTCCATTTCCTCTTTTACAACAGCAGATGAAAGAAATTTGAAAGAACAGCAAATGTTAATAATCGTATAATTCAGGATTTCTATTCCAGGTATTAAAAATTATCATGTCTTCATTCTCAAAGTCTTTCAAAGCGGACCACTTGTAAAAAAAAAACTAATCGGGAATTTACCGGGAATCAGACCGGATTAGACCGGATTAGACCGGATTAGACCGGAGAGAGAGAGAGAGAGAGAGAGGGGTTTCACTGTATGTATGTTTAATATGTTGCTCTGAAATGAAAAATAATAAATTTTCTTCTTCGGTGGTCCCTCATTACGAGGATAACGTCTGCCATTGTATTGTATACCGTTAGTATCGCACCTTCTTCCGGTACATTGCCCGATTGAAAAATTATTTAAATGCTAACGGTAATAACATGGTATCACGCAAAATGTCAAAAACTATAGAAATGTCATTAAAACACATTACGTCATCAAATTTTTACTATCGCACATTATTTGTATATTGTCTGGATAAACATTTTTAAATAATTCAGAGGTCGGTGGCAGTAATGTGGTAAGGATACATAAGGAACAAAATGTCGAAAACTAATTGTATTGTGCACATACCTCCAGTAGATGGAAAATGGTATTCCATCAACTTAATTTTTTTTTGTCAATTTGTTCTATGTTCTTACTACCAGCTCCCCCTCCATAGCTGGCACTTTTTAAACAAACGCTGCCACTATGGTGTTAAATTTAATACTTTATGTTTTTTTTTTTTTTATCAAAATTGAAGATGATTCATTCATGAAGATTCTTAATGACCAGGGATAAGAATTGGTGGAGAGCACTCGTGGAGGAGACCAAATCCCATGCTGCAGAAAGAAAGAAGAAGAAGAATCTCGCATTGATATTTTATTTTTATACATATATACTCGTACAATAAATAAAAGCATATTGCAGATGATACTTGTAGACATCTAGCGACGTGCTGGTCAAGCAGAGCGCTGCTAGCCAAAGCGCACACCCAAACACATGGTAAAGACCCACGCGACAAGCACCACCAAGGATAACAGGGATCCCATTATCGGTCGGTATCAGGCGGTCCTGGGAACGGCCGACGTCGAGCGCTTCATTTTATCTCTCCTAGAGACCAGACGTTATTAGGAGCAGACCCTACAGTTTGAATTTATATTTTGAATTTACGTCCTACTACGTTTAATACCTGTCATATGCTCATTTTAAGATTAATGTAAAATCAATATAGTTCATCGCAAATTGCACCAAAAGTCCTTCTCAGGATTCTCAGGAAATGACAGAATTCAAAAGTTTAGATTTCTGCACTGCATATTAACACTACTCAAATAGGGGCTTGTAGTGCATTTAGAGACCAAAATATTAATTGTAGTAATCCACCGAATTTTTATTTTACCAATGGCCTTGATGTAGACAGTGAACGGACAACCTAGATTCACAAACTCTTCGACACATTAAAATTACTCATATCATAATTCGAAATACATATTAAAGAGAACATATTCTTATTGTGAAGTTGTAATTATTCAGAACATAGCTCAGTGATATTTTAAATACTAATTAAATAATAATTAAAGAAAAATATACCTATAAAATCAATTTTATCGAAAAATATTGTTGTCGCGCTATCGGGATTCGAACCTGGATCTCTTTCCAAAAATAATAAAAATGAATTGTTAATTCTAATTCAAAAGTATTTAAGATTCCGTAAAAACAAAGTAGATGGCTTTCAAATAATGGAAACAACAGATGTATTAATTTGAAAAGTGTAACATATAGGCTCGAAAATTTGTCGTAAAAAGTATTGTCGCTGTAGCATAGTTGGATAATGCACCTTCCCCGGTTTAAAAAAAGACCCGATAGCGCAACAAGAATATTTTTCAATAAAATTGATTTTATATGTACATATTTCTAATTAATACATTTAATTAGTATTCGAAATACATACAACAAATAATAATTGAATCTTTTGTGCAGAGTTTTCTGGATTACTCTGACATGCTTACGTGTCGGATCGTATTGCGGGGCCTATCATCAAGGCCGTCTACTTTCGGTAGTGAGTGTTTTTTAATTTGCAAAGGCTTATAATTTCATTCGGATCATAAACAACACAAACATTATAATAAGCGCAATAATATGAGTATATAATATGTACATATGTATAGTATATAATATGAGATGTGAGTATTCTTTTATGACGTTTTCGATTTATCTTTAAAATATTAAAACAGTATCTTATATAGAATAACACTCCAATGTGCATGTCATATTTTAAGGCAGCCAAGGTCTTTTTTAATAAACAACTATAGTATTGCAGAGATTGTTTCGAACATCAGAATAACGCGAGGAGTTTCGGTGTCACAAGAACAAGGACTATCAGAAAATGTAGAAATACTGAAATAATATCAGCTATAACGGTACGTTAAATATATCTACGCATATATTTTTGCTTTTATTACGAAAATTTTGGCTTTTATACACTAGATTTGTCATGTTTTAAACAATTACTTAGATAGGAGTATTACATTTATTTAAAACTAATAAACTGAATGTTATTTGCCATAATTAAAAAATACAAGCATTATAAGAAACACCGCGACCATTAGATACATGTTACGCGTGCTACATAATTGCCTTAATATGTCAAATTCTTGCATAAACGAAAAATATTTTCTCAACAACGCAACAAGTCAACTTCGGGACGCCGTGGCTTGTGAACCGTAACTCCAATCAAAACGAAAGAAGTATATCCATCAGATCTTATATTTAAAGAGTACAAGGGGGGGGGGTGGGGGGGGCGGGGGGGGCGGGGGGGGGGGGGGGTGGAGGCGGACAGTGTGGGGAGAAAACACACACAATCTGTATGTGGGGATGGAAGAGTATAGTAGTGGTTAATGATGTTTATTGTAGTGGAAGGGGGGGAGGGTGGGACAAATGGGTGGGATTGTTTGGATTGGGGGTATAGGTTTATATATAATTTATTAGTTATTGAGTTATAGGGGAATGGGGAAGGGGGGGGGGGGTGTGGAGGTTAGTAGGTATTGGGGGTTGTTTTAGGGGGGAGTATAATGGGGTAGGGGGGGGGGGGGGGGGGGGGGGGGGGGGGGGGGGGGGTGGGGGGGGGGGGGGGTGGGGGTGTTGTTTGTTGGTTTGTTTATTGGGGGGGTGTGGTTGTGGGGGTTTGTGGGGTTGGTGTTGTGTTGGTGGGGGTGGGTGGGTTTTTTTGGGGGGTTTGAGGGGTGTTTGATTGATTTGATTGGGAGTGAATTATGGAGTTATGTTGATGGTGTATGGGAAGTATAGTTGTTGGATAGTGGATATAAGTTGGTGATGTAAGAGAAAATTAAGAGACAGTCTACCTTGGTCTGTCTCTAGGTCGCTTTTACTGGGATATTCACATGGTCAATGCATTAAAATCTGTCAAATTACTAACTAAAATTTCAACAAAAGTATTTCGTCGATTAGAGCATTAGAGGTTAATTAATTAAGCACTTTTTTGAGACGTTAAATAAGGGATGGTGGGAGGGCGCTCAGCGCGCAAGGGCCAGGGTAAAAAGAGCGGAAAATAATAATAATCCATTTCTCAGAGAGGGGTAATGAAATCGTCAGGAGTAATTTCGCCTGACAACGCATTATATTCTAACGTGTTTTTTAACAAACACTGTGGACTGGAAGTGACACGACACATTTTCGGTTCACTGTTTCGGAAAATTGGAAAAAAATTCTAACATATGACATCTGGAAATGGAACACATCAGCCGCCCGCCTTATTTATGGGCCGGTCTATAAAATAACTCATTACGCGAGAACGAAAAAATTGGATAATATACAAAGGAAATTGAGTTTTCACGTAAGAATTGCGGTGTCTATTAATCAACCCTTCTTTCATCTACCTGTAATGGAATACATTAAACGTTGGATGAGCTTCCGCGTCTAAAAATATCATTCATCGGGTTGAAAATGTTATCAAACATTATTGTTTGGAAATGGCTTCACTTCGAATGATGACATTGCTTAAGAGATCTTTTCTGAACATCTATCTGCTTTCATTTTAACATTTATCATACCATGCTAAAAATAACCTACGCAGCCATGCTGTCAACTCGTGTTACTGCAAGAAATTTGAGTTTTTTAAGCACTTTAAATGGGGGAAAAAATGCTCTTATAAGCGACTTTAAAATAGTTATTTTATTTAATTGACATTTTTACAATTTTTTATATAATAATAATAATTTTATATAATACCTTACACATTTTATTCATTGTCCATACTGTTTATTTTCCAATTATGTGTTTTTGAAGTGTTCATTTAGTTTCTTTTAAACTCTTTTTTATCCTTTATTTCTTTAATTTGTGTAGGGAGGCAATTTAAATTTTTTATCCCTAAATATATAAAAAAATTCTGATAGTGTTTGCTGTTAAATTTAGGAATTTTAAAGTTATTTTTAAACCTTAATGATGTGCTTGTTTCAAAATTGTTTCAAATTGATTAATTGAGATTTTTTTGTAAATATTTTCTATTTTGGGACTGAGAATTTTGAAAAATGTTTGAGTTGAAAAAGTTGATCTTTTTTCAAATATTACTTTGAGGATTATTCTCTGTATTATTTTTACCGAGTTCGTTATATTATTGTATGCTCCTCCCCATCCAATTATTCTATACTGGAGTAGTCATGTCATAGTTACCGTAAATATAATAAGAAATGATATAATAATTTAATACGTTCATTTTATTTTTTAACGTTATTATTATAACGCATTCGTCAAAAGACTCATCTAACATGATCTTCATACGCAGATACATGCAACGCATCAATTTTATATAGCATTGAATTTTAAAAATATTATTTTTATTATGATTCGCTTTGTTCTAGTCAATAATTTTTTTAGAACTAGGTAAAGTGTAGTGTAGTCGTCAACGTTGACGTCAACAATTTATTATTGTTCTAATGAGGTAGAGACAGCAAGCAGTGAAGGAGAGGAAGATCTTAAAGTTGATGGAATTGGTATATGGAATCTGTATATGGAAGTTTGTATAGATTCTTTATTTTTTTCATCGTAGATTATACGATAACACTGCACTGCATCGCTTATTTAATTAATTTATTTATGTTAATTTTAGAAGATATAATACATTTATAAAATAAGCAGTAGGATATATATATATATATCTTTTAATATTTATTTCTTCTCTATGAGAGTAAGACTAAGTAATAAGATAATTTATGTTTCAGTTAGTCTGTGTACATATTTTTTATCTTCAGATACAAATTTATAGTAGTCTGTAATTTTTCTAATTGTGATGGGGAGATTGTTAAAAAATTTGATGCCTTGATAAATATAGTGATTTTGGGTTGCGGTATATTTTAGTTTTGGAATATCAATTTGGTCTGTAAATCTTGTAGATCGGAATTCGCTTCTAATGTGTATTATTTTAATTGATTTGAAATGTGTGAAGAGTTGGATATTGATATTGATTTGATATTTAAAAAATAATTTTTATCATTATTTTTTGAGTGATTTCTAACTGTTATATTTAAGTTTTATATGCTCCTCCCCATCCAATAATACCGTATTGAATATGTGATTGTACAAACGCGTAATATATTATATCAACAAAATATTTATTTACGGTCGTGTTTGTTCGTATCTCTGAAAGTTCGTTAGTAAAGAAGCGTCTGTACACTTTATTTATTTTTCAAATACAGATCCGTACATGGAATACGTGTCACATCAATATCCTTACTATTTTCAAACTAAGCTAAATGCTTGTGCTATGAAAATAGGACTGACTACTAGATCATTAGGCGAGTATCGTAACCACTAGACTGTAAGCAAGTCATATTTAATTTACTACTAATATTTACATTTAAGATACACTTATTATTTATTTATTAATTACACAGAATACTGATAAAAGTTTAATTGGCTATTTTATAAAAAAAAAACCGTATGATTACATAATTGATTAGCTTTTAATTCAGATTATTTTATGTAAAAATACTAAGTGGAGATGGCTTTGAGAAAAAATGTTATAAACGAAAATTTTAATTGAAAATAATGTTGACGTTATTATTTCTAAAATCACTTTTAAAATGTGGATTTTTAAATTTTGAGTGAAAAAAATTATTAAAATTTCGAATACTTATATGAAAATCAAAATAAGCCGAAAGAGGTAATTTTTTGACAATTAAAATTTTCAGTTATTCTAATTATTATTTTTATACTCAATACAATTATATTTTTGTTAATGTATGGTCGACATTTAAAAATATTATTTTATGAAATAACTTTGCATTAGTAAAACAGCCAAAAATCGTTCTATTATTTGAAAGAGCCATCTCAAATACCTTTGAAGATTACTCAAATTAGCGATGAAATGTATTAATATCAAAAAGGTATTATATAGGTTCGAAAATTTGTCGTTAGAAATATCGTCGCTGTAGCATAGTTGAATAATGTACCTTCCTCGGTTTAGAAAGAGATCCAGGTTCGAACGGGCGCAACAACAATATTTTTCGATAAAATTGATTTTATATGTATATCTTTCTAATTAATATATTTAATTCATATTTAAAATATCACAGACCTATGTTCTGAATAATTACAACTTCACAATAAAAATGTGTTATCCTAATAATTTATTACAAGTTTACAATGTACAACAGTATAATGTATACATAATAAGATATGTTAATTTATGAACCGAAGAGTATTGAAAGAGAGCGCAATTGCGCTTCTTGCGTCTTTTAACGCTTCCCGGTTTCCCACTCCGCGCGCCCACTTGGCACCGGTCAGGCTTCTCACACACATACAGCTTTGACAGATGTCAAATATCTCAATGTGTAATGTAAGGTTACTACTGTGGAGTATGATTGGATCGCCGGTATGGGAAGGGATATTGGTGACATTGAATGTACGATGTAGGAATCTGCCTGTGGGTATATATTGTATCAGAACGATTTCGCAGGAGATGATTCGAATGATGAGATGTACCTTTTGTGAGAGTAGTGGATGCTCTAATATTCGCATACCACTCCCTTGTCTGTTTGATAGTCGCGGAATGTTTTGTGTATGCGTTGTGTATACGGCCAGAGCAGGTTATGAAAACAAAAAACTACTTAGTTTACAAGTATGGAGTAGTTAAATTGTACAATAAAAGTTACTATTTACATGAGGTGATGGGGAATTAAAAAATGCAGAAATACAGGAATAGGGAACGGAAGATGGCTGAAGTACCACTGAAGCCACAGACAAAACTTGACCCACCAGTGAAATGATCCTTTCAGTATCTTCTTCCACTGGATCCAATGGTCTTCCAGCTCCGGGTCTCATACAACGCTGTTTAGCACGAAGTACGACTCTTGAATATACACTTTCGGTGATAGTGCGAAAGTGTCAACAACACGACTTGCACAATGTACAGGTTATCGAGAAACCATAACAAGCACAATAAACTATCAGCCCCACACAGCAGGATGATAATTCACGTCAATAAACGCACATAATGGTAAAAGCTATCCTTACAGTTTGACAAATTCAACAGAAACTGTTTGAACCATAGAGAAGGTCGTGTCCTGGTATAAGGGGAGGGGGTAGTGGGTAGATAGTGTGTATGAATTGTATCTACGTTGCGTTTATATTGCGCACACGGCGACCGACGATCATTGGATAGTTATAAAGATCGAACAATTACTACGCGCGAATAGTTTACGGAGACGTTTTATTATAGGTGTTGTTGGGAAGGCGGCGGTGAGAAGAGTGGCGTTCGAAAGACGGCCTTCTACATGGTTGCTGCTCGCATTAGTATTACTACATGACGTCTGTACTGGGTAGTTTACGGATGCTGGAAGTTTTGTTTCATACACCGGTATTGCAGGGTACGTTCAGTATCATCGGACATTAATGATAAGAGTGATGGCGATAGACCGCCACAAATAAACTCTATAAAAAGGTAAAAAATGTATTTTGATGTTTTTAATTCATTTTAAAGATGTAGTATACGTTTTTGAGTTCAAAAGTCAATTATATGCAGTTGATATAAATAAAAAATAAATACAGTTATATTAATGAATATTTATTACTGATAACATAAAACGTGCATCAATAGAGAATAAATATTCTTGCTTCAACAGAATTCTTGTCGTCGATTGTCTTTTGTGTATTTCCATCGTTAGCAAAAACTCTTGCGAGAGAAGACTCTCAAAGCTTTGTAACGGAGTATTGAGCCAATATGTCAAACTACGGCTATTGTTGTCAAATAAAGTTAGGACATTCCTTATTTTTTGACATAATGCTGAATACAGGGAACGGTCTGGAATATACCGAGCACAGCACTGGGCTGGAATAACGGGGAGTTTATTTCTAATTAAGTAATTTAGTTTGGGGGACTTTTACATTGTACAAATAATATTTTCTATTAATGTATTTTTTTGTATCAAAAATTACATTTGATGATTAATATTTATAATGATGTGCTTGTTGGTCTACTGATTAAGATACTCGCCTAGTAAGTAATCTAGCCTTGGACTAACAATTTTCATAGTACAAGCGTTTAGCTTAGTTTAAAAATGGTAAAAATGTTGATTTGTTACGTATTCCGTGTACCGCAATATGGGGTGAATTGAAACAGGTTTCAGTATTTTCAGTACATATATGTTGATACACAGTATATTGAGTATCCACAATAATGGCTTCAGTATTGTCATTATGGCTGTATAGTGCTTGATTAAACGGCCAGGTCTGAGAGACGCAAGCATGGCAAATGAGTTTTTAATATTTAATATTTATATAGGTTAAGATTACATAAATGTTTCCTCTTTTATATTTTCAATAACAGTACGTAAATACATATTCAATTTGAAATGAAGTGTATATTGTCTTTATTACGAGTAGGAAAAAACATACATGACATATTTTCTTATATATACTGTCTATGGTATACCATAGAATTTAAAAAAAAAAATTTGGTTATGTTCTTCATCCGATTCCAAATAGAATTTTAGTGTTTATTATTGTCTATCCGCGAACGAAAATAGAATAATTTTAATTATATAGAGATTTTATTTATGTGTCTATAAAAGTCGCCGGCAGAGCCGAGCAGCATGCAATCGGCTATAGCCGATTGCCTATCTGCTGTTTTTTATGACTATGTGTATTATTGGTATAAAAAACATTGTCTGATGTGATAGAATACTCTGTAAAGTTTATGAGGGAACGCTAATGGGAACTTGAGTCCTGGGACGTCCAATATTGAGTTAGGTGAACAATTGCAACGAGGATATAAATTCCATGCTGGAAGATAACAGCTAATGACTGTTGCCTGAATGATGGTGGTGAAGTCAGCCATGAACCTGAAAAGCTCTTAGAGCCACCAATAATAATAATATTAATAATAACAAATTGTGATGTCGTATTAATAAGGTAAAAATATCAAAGAATTTCAAAACATGATAATATTTTTAAATTCTCAGATTTTTTTAAGGAATCTTTACTTTGTAAATTCTTTCAACCCTGGAGGGTAGAAATTTTCAATAATCTTCCATTGAGAGGTCTGTTTCGAATGTTTACATCCAAATTAAAAACTTCCTTTAAAAATTCGAAAGAAAACCGAGGAAAGAATTGTAAATCTCTTTTGAAGAGGGAATTAATTTGTTAACTTCTCATATTGTGCCCGACTGAATTTTTAAGTATCGACAAACTATTGTACTTCTGTTCCTCTCCAACTAATGTTTTCATTCACCCTTAACATCGTCATTCGTACAACAGGCCTGTTGAGTTTTATCGGAATTATTTTATTAGCTATCTTGTCTGCTTATTGAAGATTTATTGCGATATCTTCCGTCAGGTAATTTTTATTTCATTAGGAAGATTTGAGTATTAGTTTTGTTTCTTTATTTTATTATTCAAGTGGCCCGAAAAAATATTTTATACCAGCAATAAATAATCTGCCATTGCACACGAAAGGGAACACAATGAGATAATCTCACTGATTTAGTTGAGATTCCTAAAAAGAGACACTAACTCAAACCAGTGTCGAACCTGACTCTTTATTTTTAATTTTAATTGAATAACACCACTAAAATTACAAATATCAGATATCTCATAGAAAAAAAGCGATTTTTTATTATATTTAACGAAAAATATATAGAAGTATGGGGTAATTACAGGACTTACAACCTGTTTTCAGGCTGACTTAAGTGGTCACTATATATAACGTTCACCAATTCTCACCCCTCAATCTCCACATTTATCAAATTTTGTGAAAGTTGTATATATGTTAGTATGAGGAGTCGCTTCGAGTACCACAACACCATCGCCATCTATGGACCAAATTTGATCATTAATTTTTTTTAAACAGCATATATGTCATCATAATTGTGTGTTCTTGGACATATTCAAATATTGCTAATGTTATATTGCTGTGTGTTTACTTCTGATCTATAAAAAAATGATGTCTAATAAATAATTAAAGTGTACACGATGTTCAATATGAAAGCGAGATTTGGCACGCACATACAAACGTCATGTTACAAATAGAGTGTCTCTATGTTACAAATTGAGAAGAATGAATAGGATATTAAAACTATCACACACGTACAGAAAAGTGCGGGTTATAAGGTTGTCACGTGACACGCGACAGTTTTCAGTGTTCCAAAATTAATTCATAAAATTTGGCTTACGCTAAGCATATATGATTATCCACCTTGTATAATACAATTTGTCTTTTAAAGTGGGCTTGTATCTTGAAGAATATATCCGGGTTAATGTCAATAGATGAGATCTCGTTGTAGTAATTAAGAGGGGAAAGATGTAGCCTAGATTGGCATTGTAATACTTGGTATGAAAGAGGGTTGGATATCGCGTTGATCGGACAGGAAAATTAATGTCTATTTGTGAAAGCATTAATAAGGTTTATTATTAAACGTTTTGTAGTGACATTAATTTTCTGATTTTTTATCTGTTTTCCAAAGAGATTAGGTGAAAAATTTCGAAACTCTCGTCTTAATTAAGGTAATAATTATTTTTGTATTTATTTTTCAGGATACGGACACATTGCGCCTAAAACGCATATGGGGAAGGTGGTGACGATATTTTACGCAATTTTGGGAATTCCTCTTATGTTGCTTTGTCTCTCCAATATTGGTGATGTGATGGCTACTTCATTCAGGTCTATTAATATTTATATCTTTTTAACCTTTAATATATAATTAATTTAATTAGGATTACTTTGATGATAAAACCCTTTCATAATAAAACCGATTCTTCTTCTTCTTATTTTAAATAGGCAATTTATCTTTCAAGAGTGATTTGTGCCATTAATCAAGTTAAAAACATTATTTTATAGAAAAAAGTACAATAATATAATAGAATAGGCAATACTATATTACAAGTCAATATCATTGTCGTTCAAAAAACTTGCTATTATATAGATTAAATGTGGCGAGTTAAGGGAAAGAAGATGACACATGTTAACCGGGAGTTGAAAATTACCATTGACGAGACCACTGTAAAATAAACCCGTGAAAAAGACATAAAGGTTTTCCTCCTCGGCACCACAATCACACATTGGGGAATTTATAAAGTTCAATCTGAACAAATGAGAGGCCACCGGGTAATGCCCAATTCTCATTCTAGAGATATTTAATACTGTTCTTTGGAGACTTTCCTTTTTGAGAACCAGGGGGTGCGGGGAATAGATCATTGAATTACTTTAATACGATTGCGGTTATGATTATTTGGATCCATCCATTGTGCAGTTCAGATAGAATCCATACATTTTTTTACCATATTAAGTCTGTCATACATCGGGATATGGAATTGATGGGGGAAAACTTCGGAAAGAGTGGCCTCCTTGGCCAGTTTATTTCATTTCCATGAATTCCCTTATGTGCAGGAATCCAAACGAATGACACCTGTTTATTGTTGCTGTATAAATTAAATAGACATCTTCTGATGGAACAGATTATCTCATTATATAGCCAAACTTTTATATTAGCAGAGAGGGATTCAAGAGCTGCTTGCGAGTCGGAGAATAAACCAGCCTTATCGACGTCCCGGAGAACGCAGATGTGTAAGGCCTATTTAATTGTCCAGCATTCTGCTGAGAAAACCGATGAATCCGAAATTAAACTCATTCGGAAGAAATATTTGTCTTTCCATTTTTTCAGTGAATATTTTCTTTATTATTTGAATGAAAACACCTTTATATTGTGAAGTTGCCATTTAATAAATAGTTCTTTGATAATTAAATAAAAATGAATCACATAGATATATGGAAAAATATAAAGTTACTATCTGCACTCATAATCCAAAATCAGAATTGCCAGGAGAATGAGTTATCAATTATACGACATTAAACGATCACTTTCCGTCGAATTTGAACCTTAAGATTTTTCAATTGTTGTGAGACATCTATTATATCCTATTAAAATCCATCAAATTTTGATTTGCAAATAATCTTCAATCCCTTTCTGTAATACATGCTAGATGATGCTAAGATTTCCAATTCATTTTAATTTATTCAGGACATTTTTGATACAATACATATATATCAGGCGCGGTCGCTTCATACACGCATTGGATGGTCCGCATCCTTTGTGTTCTAGAGTCAAAAAGCTTTGGACTGTTTGATTCGCGTGAACACACAGACATCAGCAACAGTGGAATCTATCATTCGTTCCGTATCCACAAAGTTTTAAAGTGTTCGATTTTCGCTCACGCGCATTCAGTTCCGCCTGTCAAGGTCTTCGAATACTGCAAAGTCGAATTCGTTAACAGTATCTAACGTACAAAAAACGACTTTAATGCTTAGGGGTATTATACACAGAATAGCATACATATTACGAAGCTAGCAGACTGTTTTGAGGAATCTGTTGTGTGACGCATTTTTGACAGTTTGGCTTGAATACTTGAAGCCGAATTATTTAACCATTGAATATTCTTCGGTTATATGTTATATTTGTATATTTGATTGTTGGCATACATTTATTATCCAGCATCCCTTCTACAAAAAGTCACCGACCACCACTGATATATATGTATATATTTAAATGAAAATACTTATAGTTACCACTGAGACTCGTACCTAGAATTATATCTTACCGGGAAAAAATGTTAGATATATTTTTTTTTGTTAAGATAAGATAAACATTTTTTGTCGTAATGTGAATATATAATGAGATAATAAGCTTATTAGTTTACTGTGTGGGATGCAGAAGGTATTCACCTAACATCCATAAAAAATATATATTAATATTACTTACTTACATGCAGTACGTACTTATTCACAGGTGGGCATAGAGGATAGACTGCCACTCTTCTGTTCTAGCATAATACTCTTGCCTCGTTTATTTTCATTCCGCTCCTCTATTGTGAAGCTTTTCACATGGTCGTTTATCAATTTAAAAATGTCAAAATCGTCAAAATTAAATAATAAAATGGTTAATATTAAATTAGCCAAAATCTATTAAATATCAACTTATAATGCATGACCTGTTCTAGATTTCTGTATTGGAGAGTTTGCTGCTATGTTTGCACCAGAAAACCAAAAAGACGGAGACATCGATCTGTCAGAGGAGCTGCGAGACAGTCTAGGTAAATATGATTAAATATTATATTTTATATCTTTGAGATGTGCAATGTGTGTGTGTGTGTGTGTGTGTGTGTGTGTGTGTGTGTGTGTGTGTGTGCGTGTTGTCAATTCAAAAAACAAAACTTTAAATAAAACACCGCTTACAAATAGAAAACACGCTGTAAATAATTTACGAGATAATTGCTATTTACATAAAACGAAAATATTATTTATTTATTTACTATTATACACGCCCTATTCAGGCATTAACAGAATTTGTAAAATAAAAAACAATTACAACAGAAGTGCAATACACAAAGAAAAAAAAAACATAGTGTCAGCGTGTTCTTACATAATCAAAAATAAATATAAAATGTAAAGTAGCAACTTATCCGTCACCATTGAGTTGAGACACAAAAAATGGTAGTAGTGTAGAATTAAATTAACAGCAAAAATGTCGACTACCTCCGCATATTCATTCCACAATGAATGCATTCTGGGGACTGCGGTGTTAGCAAGTGCATGGGTTATGATGATTTTTGACGAGTTGTTAATAAAAAACACGTATTTAAAAATGATAGATATATTAAAAATAGTAAAAGTTTAAAAAAAATGTATGTATGTAAAAATGTATAGCGAAAATAAAACATGTAACTTAGTTTTTATAAATATTTTTTGATGATAATCTGTGAATATAATAATAAAAAAGTAATTTTAAATACTAATTTAACGTATTAATTATAAATATATACATATAAAATCAATTTTATCGAAAAATATTGTTTTTGCGCTACCGGAATACGAACCTGGATCTCTATTTCCAATCCGGGGAAGTACACTACCAATTGTGTTATATATAGCGCCAGTATTTTTCATGACAAATTTTCAAACCTATATGTTACACTTTTTCAAAATAATACACCTGTCGTTCCATTATTTGAAAGCCATATACATTATTTTTAGGGAATCTCAAATACCTTTGAGTGAACCGACCGCAGACGCCGGATTTATCAATTCATTTTTATTAAATTTTTGGACACATTGATACAACTTATATATTATAGAGTTGTAATTATTCAGAACATAAGTATGTGATATTTTAAATACCAATTTAAGGTATTAATTATAAATATATACATATAAAATCAATTTCATCGAAAAATATTGTTTTTGCGCTACCGAGATAACTTCACAATGAGAATGTGTTCTCTTTAATAAAAAAGTAATTGCTTATAAATATGCTAGGTTTTTTTTTATATATCCGCCTGGTGTATAAATTTTAAAAATCTATTAATATAAAATTATTGCAATAATGAATATTGAGTCACGTAATCAGTACAAAAATATAATATAGTGATTACTATCTAAACTTAATATTATACGTGCATTGCGGGCAGCGTGCAATGATTTATACCATTATTCTAAGTTGTCAACATTGAAAAAATATCACTTAATCTGCCGTTATTTATTCACTGCCAGATAAATACTTTCCCATAACTCATTTCGGCCCTTCGTCAAATTTAGCCATGCCACATCCACTGCACCTAGAGGACACCTAAAGTCTCTGGGAAAAGACAAAAAAAATATCAGACATCAAAAAACATCAAAGCCAGTAAGAAAATATTCATCAATCAGATAACATCATTTACCCACAAAAATGATACTTAAATCATTATCCATTCATGGCGCAATTGAAAATAATATTTAGTACATTTATTAAGTTATCCAGCAGCCATAAAATATTCGAAGGATTATATTCAAACTTCAGACTGCTCTAGAAAACAGCTTTTACGTCGAATAAATCTGTCATATTTTATTTCATTACAGAAAATAATTTTCTAAGCACGAAAATAAGAATAAAATTTTCTATAAATTTTACTGCAAAATACTGAAGATTTTATCGCGAGACTGTATCTGGTCCTCGCCGTTTTAATGGTTATCTGCCATCTAAGCAAAATGTTAAAGTAGGTTAAGAGGACAAAGACAATGTTGTATTCAGATATTCGGGCCTGTTTTTTGAAACTTTATAAGTCTTTTAACATTTATACTAAAAAAAAAAAATTATAACGTTATATCATATACCTCAATCTTATATATAATAAATTCAACCATAGCAAGCTCTATCTGTCTACATCCATGAACAAAAGATTTTTCAAGTTCTTCGGTCATATCATGTGTCTAATGTGACAGCCTAGATGAGATTATTCTGGATACAACATATCTAGAAGATACAGCGGTGGAGAGATGCATTGCATCACGTAAGACGAGTCGGGTCTCATCTGATTATTTATTTATTCTTAATATAATGCATACATAAGTGTATTTATATATGTTCTTATATTAACAAGATCAAAATCGTTCCTTTTTACTACAACTTATCTTGTACATTTTTGCTTAGTTTCATTTTGAATCTATGTAGTTTGTCTTCTTTTCTTATGTCTTCTGGCATTTCATTTAAAATCTTCATCACACTGTACATCATCGATTTCTGAGATTTAGCCTTCTTCCTGAATCGCAGTCTCAAGTCTACCTTTTCCTTATATGGTGTTCGTGTTTATATTGATTTGCATGAATTTTTCGTATAAATTCTGCCGTTATTTTCTTAGTGAGGATTTTATAAATAATTACCATAACATTGAAATATATTTTCTGCTTATTGGTTTAAGGTAAATTTAGATCTTTCAGCCTTGCACTGATTCGAGTATATCTATTTTTTCTGTGTATTATTCTCAAAGCTTTATTTTAAGGCCACCATATGTCAGTACTGACATGAAAGAAGACAGAAAGAAGAATTAAGGAGAATACATTTTTGTTGTGAAGTTGCATTTTCCGAACATAGTTTTGTGGTATTTTAAAACAAATTAAATTTATACAGAAAAAAAATCTATGTATCAAAAAAATATTATAAATACAAATTAAATGTATTAATTAGAAAGATATATATAAAATAACAATTTTTACGAAAAATATTGTTGTTACAACCAAGATTCTAACCTGGATCTCTTCCAATCCGGGAAACGTGCATTAACTGATTATGCTACAGCACACAGTG
This sequence comes from Eubasilissa splendida, assembly GCA_031772225.1. Lineage (NCBI taxonomy): Eukaryota > Metazoa > Arthropoda > Insecta > Trichoptera > Phryganeidae > Eubasilissa > Eubasilissa splendida. Next base: position 11,473,162 of record CM062868.1, on the reverse strand, counting down.
TATTGACGACAAATTTTCTGAACCTATATGTTACACATATATCATTCCATTATTTGAAAGTCATCTACTTTATTTATACGGAATCTCAAATACCTTTGAGTAATCCGATAGGAGACGCCAGAATTATCATATCTCCGAAAATTTGTCGTCAATGCACTGTGTACTGTAGCATAATCGGTTAATGCACGTTTCCCGGATTGAAATAGATACAGGTTCGAATTCCGGTAATAACATCAATATTTTTCGATAAAATTGATTTTATATGTATATTTTCTTCTTCAATTTTTGCTAAATTACTAAGTGGCCTCATTTTATTATAATAATTAAACAAAAAACTAAACTACTATTTATTAATTATTCTAACATAACATTATTAAATAACAAGGATTAGGACGATATTTAAAAAAAATCGGGGGTCCACAAATTAATTTGCAATGATTGCAATTATTTTTATATAAAAGGTAAAGCTTGCAAAATTTTTGATATTAGAATTAAAGAGCATTTGAGATGCTTAAATAACAATAATTATTCAGAACTTTCCAGTCACCTTTTGGAAACAAACTATTATTTTGATATTAACAAAGGTTTAGAAATTATACATACAAATATTAGGGGTTTACACTATCTATCTATGCTTGTATTTTTTAATTTCAGTATACATCGTTTCCTGAAGGTATCGAAACATGTTGATTAATCATTAAATAGTGGTTTAAGTCAAGTACTTTGTCTAATTATTATTATATGTATATCTTTCTAATTAATACACTTAATTAGTATTTATAATATCACAGACGTATGTTCTGAATAATTACAACTTCACAATAAGAATGAGTTCTCCTTAATAAAAAAATATTTAGTTGCTACTGGGATTCGAATATGTCCCTTCCCCGAATAGGAAGAGGTCCAAGTATTTTTTCGATAAATAGATTTTTCTGTATATCTTTCTTGTTGATTAATTTGATTTATGTTAAAAGAAGAATTAATAGTATTTTGGTAGATATTATTATAATTCTTCATTTAGAAGTACTACATGCACTTCGTTTAAACAACATGCCCCGGTAAAGTGCATTCGCTTTGAGCAGACAAAAGTGCTTCCATTTTTCACTACTTACGCACGTTCACCACTGTCAAAGTCACTCTCATTTACCGACAGAATGTGAACAAGGCTGAAGTGAGCTTCTATTGCACCCAGTAAAAATGTAAAATATTTATTCTTCCTTCTTTACAGAAATGCTTCAAAGATAAAATAAAAAATGTTAATTTTTTACAAAGTGTACTCATTTTACTCTGAACAAGTAATGGATCATATTTTACGTGATAAATTTAATGTTCAGTGAAGAGGTACGATATCAAAAGAGATATTCATAAGTACTAGAGATTTTTTAATAAAGGATTTTCACTATCTTTTCATTTATTTGGTTATTTTAAGCTAATTTTTATTTTATTCAGAAAATATACAGTTTATCAGTAAATACGAAAATCACAATAAAAACTAAATAATAATTAAAACAATTACATGTTTTCTCAGAAGATATAAAATACTTTATACAGTGGGTACAATTTAAAAATTAAGAAGGACTATGAAGCAGAAAAATGTGAGAAAAAAGTTGAAAATTAAAATTTTAACACAGAAAAAAAAATTATAAATAAGAAAGCAAGAAAATATTTCAGGGGAAAGGAAAAGGAAAATGGGATAGAGAATAAAATCTGAGTGATAAAAATAATAAGAAAAATAAATGCCTTTAAAGTTTATGTATTGAATATAGATTTAATTGAGGTAACTGAAGTATTGAAAATATCTAGTTCGTTTAGGTGTGAATTGAAATAAAGGGGTGTTCTGTTAAAAAATGAGTTTTATTTGGCATTGGTATTGCAATGTGGAAGATTAAATGTAGGATTAGTTCTGGTCGGCCTGGCTGGCACCCGAATGGATATGCGTCTGACTAAATCAGGACGGTCCATTTTAGAGTTGGCTATTTTGTGTAGGAAAATGACATCGGCCATGTCTCTTCGAGTTTGTACTGTTGGAACTTCGAAAATGATAGATGACTCAGCAGTTAAGTTAAGGTTCGATAACTACGAAAGTTAAGATATTTGAGGAAGCTGTTCTGTATTTTTTCGATACTATTGATGTATGTGGTATATCTTGGATTCCAGATTTGGGAGGCATATTCGATGATGCTTTGTACATATGAGAAGTATTCAATGAACCCTTTTTTTAAAACAAAATATTAAAATATTCCGAAGGAAATGTTTGTTTGTAAATGGAGGAAGTTTTCTGTTAATTCTGTATTTTAAATAAGTCAACAAAATGGTTATATCATGTTGATTCGTTGTATGCGGGATTGTGTCATCAGAATTATACCCTTTCGTGGTAACAAAAGTATTAATTCTAAATGCTTCGATATAATGTTGTACAGGTCAATATAAGATGTTTACAGATCAACGGTAACTGCAGCGCAATACTTTTATCTCTTTCACACACTCATCATCGTACCAACCTCCACGCATACGTGCCATAGATATATCACAGAAATTAAACGATTCGCGGTGATGATGTTGAAGTGCTTACGTTGAATTACTCCAGCATCCGTGTCCGTGGGCGCAGTAGCTGAAGGTTATAGTATAATGATATTTCATAAAAGTAACTGGCGTAATGTAGTAACAGATAAAAACGTAAGGACAAAAACCCTAGAAAGAATACCCAAAATGTATATATGTAGGATTCGTTGAATCGGAATAATTATTATATTGTTGACAAAAGTGCCAAACAAGAGATTCGATTGTTTTCTTAAAAACTGTTCCGTGTTGTCGCATATCTATTATCATTGTGTACCTATCATATATAAATAAAAAAAGTGGCGCCGTAAGCCTGTCGCAATATATTTGCAGCGTCCAAATATGATATACATTAATAAATCAGTGTTGACCAAACCATAAGACATTCTGTCGATATTAGTAGTTTATATCATTTCGGTTTTTGCATAGACTAGTAAATGAATAAACATGGGTTTGGAACATTATTTCTACATACATATTTTCAACGAAACATAAATTCGTTAGCGATGTTGTCAGCATTTAAATTTTCGTTCCAATCGAGTAATATTTTTTAGAAAAGTCGCGGAGCTCATTGATTGCGTGAGTGGCACCAAAATGAATATTTTGCAACAAGGAATTTGCGTTAATTCATGTCTATTTATTTGGTGGTTTGTAGGGTTTTCACTCGATTTTATGCGGTTCTAAAAATAGTGGTATAAATTCTATACTTTGTTTTATCATTTAAATATCTTAAGAGGCACAGGCATTTTTTTATCACTAAAATTATCTTTTTATTTAGTACGAAATGTCACTTTTATCCGGCGATTAGGCATCGTTGAAAACTATCGCATCTCGAAAAGTCCTTTATAATCTCGAGGTTTTTAGTTTTAGCAAACAAGGAGCTGTTGAGAATAATCTAAGAAATTAAAGGGCTCCAAAGCGTAGTTTCGGAAAACCGCTTAACCATAAAACTAAGCCTAATGCATATTCCATTATAGGTATAAGTATATTTTAGGTATTAGAAGATTTTTGTATAATGTGCGTAGTAAACTGGCTTTGGAGGTTAACAAATGTTTCTTCTAATATAATATATGTGATACTTATAGGTAGATACTTTAATGTTTTATGTAAATAATTAAAAAAAAAATATAGTGACTGAATTCGAATTGTAAATCCGGATCGATAGGATCTAAATGAACGAATCGCGCAACGTCCGAGTTTGAATACGACAATTCCGGTCGTAAATTGAAATTACTGCTAGGTAATGGGAGGAAGTAGGGAAACCTTGGTACAGGATGAGGTCAGTGAGGAGATAGGGGTTTTAGTCGAAGGACCGGTGAATTTCGGGGAACCCGGATTCGGAAGGACTGCTCGCCTGATATATGCCATATATATGATGCCTCCGTAATCCCTGCAGTCGCCGCCGAGATCACACAATGGCACGTGGATAAGCTGATCTCCGATCCCAATTGAATACGGCGATGTCACAAGTTTACCCACGGAACACAAACAACAAACAATACGTGATCAAAATACAGTGCTGGTGCACTGGAGCTGAAACGTCTACTGCGGTGTTGAGATTGAACAAATATCGGTCAAGTTGACGTCGGCTGGCGTCAAGGTCACATTTCACACTGACAAGACGGGCATGAGAAAATGTATGGATGGGAATTCGCACGCGGAAATGAGTCATAACAGTGGTCGCGGCTGAATCGAAAAGACGCGCCAAAAGTGTTCTTACAAATTCGAAACAGTGACTATAAATAACTCATCATGATTGAGGATCTTCATGAACTGAGAACTGAGTACTTTACTTTATCTGAGAATACTTGGCCAGAGAAGTGTCTGTTGCTATTTTCACTTTGTCAATTCAACTGATGAGGGATCTTTCTTTTCCTCTCTGTCCTTCGATGTGGCCCACTGCAGCAAGCTTCTTCAAGTTATTTACCTTTTTACAAAATGATAAAAAAAATTCGGATTTGTCTTAAGAAAATAGTGGAGAGTCTATCCTTGATGAGTAGTTCTTGAAGAATGGAGACATTTGTGTATCTCGCTGTCCATGTTATGCGGTACATGTATCTTCAGCACCACATCTCAAAGGCATCCGTCTTCTTTTCTTTGCCTTCAGGGTTCACGATTTCACATCGTACAGAAATATTAACAAAAATACAATAGTAGTAAATTACTTTATTTGAAGCGATAACCGTACACTTTCACGCGATAGAATTGGCAGCAGATCCTGTTAGTTGTATTTTGCCATGCGACATGAATATATATTTGTCATGGATGAACGGGTGGATATAATAAAATAAAATATGTATTATATTTAAAAAAAAACCAGATTTATTTAGGGATTTTAAGACTGGATAATTATAGGACCGAATGAGAATTACCGAGATTTGGGAGAATCTACTCCTACATTTTAGACTCTTAATTTAGTCACTAATCCACCCATAAAATATTGTGGACTAGGTCTGTTAGACCCTGTATAGTACAAATGAGTTAAAATTAGGTATCAAGGTTACCGAAATTTTTGTATTGCGATTTAACGCAACACAGATTGGGAATCTTAGCTATATATATTTATACGATTTTTTAAGTGTCATGAAATATCATTGAGATAGACAGAGAAAGAGAGAGATCTTAAGATAAAGTGGGTCTTTTTAACATTTTATTTTACCACCTGAAGTTATGAGAGGCGATACGAATGAAAACTCTAATCGGCGCCAGCGGGGGCACGATTTATTGCCGTAATACGCCACTGGAAAATATATTAAACCTCTAGTAGTTGTGTACGCTATCTTTATGATAGAACCTTATTCTTGGTCCAGCGTTTATAGTATTTTAAGAAATGTCTCTTCTCTGAAATCTTACCTTTTTAATAATTGTTTGATAATGAAGGCACAAATCATTTTATTATAAAATTTAAAAATTTAAAATGTAATGAATTTACTGAAAAACCTCATAAATATTTTTAATGTATTTTATCATCGATAGGAGTCATCTTTACACATATAAAAGACTTATTGTCATCGATGTCGGTCCCTTATGACTAAGGATGGTGATATCTATTGGTGGCTATCACCAGAAAAGTGCATGTTGCTTTTTTCACACGGTCGGTCCAATGTATTGCATTATTTTGCTAAAATTTATCTATACGTAACGTACATTATCATTGCGATATTATATAAGATGTGTATATTGTAGTATATCGTATACGTAATTAAGTGATATGTTGTGTATATGGAGAATGCTTCAGGTGAACTTTAAAAATATGTGTATTTGGGTATAGTACTAATGGCGAATGATGAAATATAGAGTCTAGTGAGTAGAATGTACGATGTATGCAAGGAAAGCGACCTTATTAGGAATGTCAACAAGTTGACAATTGATGACATTCAAGAAGGAGGAAATCAAGACAACATACAAAATACTTGTTGGTAATGAATATTTGGAACAAGTATATAGATAAGTTTGTGTATTTGGGAAGTATTTTCGATAGAAACGGAAAGACAGATAGATATATCGAAAGCAGGAAATAAAGTGAACGGCGCTTTGAATGGAATTATAGCTAATAGGAACTTGTCAACTGAGGCAAGACTAGCGATTAAGAATGGAGTCCTGATACCGACACTGACGTATGGAAGTGAGGCCTGAAGCTAGTAGAAGAGGAAATAAAGTAGACTGAATGCAGTGGAAATGAGATCACTTAGGCGTATATGTGGCAGATCCATTTATGACAGTAAAGAATGAAAAAATACGAAAAGAATGTAAAGCTGATCTCAGTATAGTGAGATTAAGAAACGATCACTTAGTTGGTTTGGTCACATGAAATGGATGAATGAGGAGAGAATGATAAAATAATATAATATATATGACGCAAGTGTTGATGGCACCGGATGTAGAAGACGTCCGCGGCAGACTTGGAACGACTAGGTAAATCAGATACTGGAGGATGGTCCTGTTACAAGACTCAATAATCGTCAAGCTTGTATGAGAAGATGTATGAATGTGGATGAGGCGAGAATCGTGTGTCAGGACAGAAAAGTGTGGCGCTCTATCCTCTCTGCCTACCCCCGCGGGGAAACGGTGTGATGGTAAGTAAATAGTTTAAAAATAAACTTTTGAACTGTAAAAAAACTATTTGTATCTACATTAGATGAGATTATTAAGAAAAATATATAAAAAATATATGTATCAATCACAAAGTATTTAATGGCGCCGGGACTCGAAGCCGGAACTTTCAAAAGCTAATTTTTTATCACTCTTAATTTAACTCAGAGCTATGTTCTAAAGTTGTAGCATACCGATAAAAATGTGATTTTATTAAAATAATATATATACATTTTATAAAGTTCTCATGGAACGATTTGTATGAATTTTATTTGAAAACTATGATATTTTTGAAATATCTCAGGTCTGTTCCGTTTAGCGAAAGTCCTTTCACACTCGCGTTCAGGATTGAGAAAATGCACATCTTATTACTTTAAATTTTCCTTTCCTTCCAGTCACATACTTTAGTATCCGTGCTAGAATAAAAGCTTAGATTAGTGCGGCATTTTGGCCTTTGCAAGATCAAAAGCCTCGCTGAAGCTAGCATGGTGGTAGTAGATACGGTGGATTTATTCAGAAATAAAAGAAAAGCTTCCTTTGCCGTTTGCATCGATCTGTCTGGGTTGAACGTCGTTTTACAAATATGTAGAATCCTGTACAATGACCAATCTCATTTTTGTTGTACTTCGTCCGCATTCACATTTATTTGCACAAGCAACACAAGGCTTGATCCAATCATCATGGGTGTTTTTTGACAAGCAACACAAGGCCTTGATTCAATCAATAATGGTTAATAATACTTATAAAAGTATACTTTGACAAGCAATACAAGGCTCGATCCAATTATCATGAGTGTTTTTTGATAAGCAATACGAGGCTTGATTCAATCATTATTAGTGTACTTTGACAAGCAATACAAGGCTTGATTCAATCATTATTAGTGTACTTTGACAAGCAACACAAGGCTTGATCCAATCATCATGGGTGTTTTTTGACAAGCAACACAAGGCCTTGATTCAATCATTATGAGTGTATTTTGACAACCAATACAAGGCTTAATTCAATCGTCATGGGTGTTCTTTGACAAGCAACACAAGGCTTGATTCAATCATTATGAGTGTATTTTGACAACCAATACAAGGCTTGATTCAATCGTCATGGGTGTTCTTTGACAAGCAACACAAGCCTTGATTCAATCATTATGAGTGTATTTTGACAACCAATACAAGGCTTGATTCAATCGTCATGAGTGTTGTTTGACAAGCAACACAAGGCTTGATTCAATCATTATGAGTGTACTTTGGGTAACGCATATTACAAAAAATAATACAATCAGTATCGAAATCGAGTAAACAAAAAAATTTATAAAGCCTAAAAAATATACTACGTAAATAAACTTGTCTCTACAATATCACAATAATTTGGAAAACAATATATGAAGTATTGGGGAAAGAAACGAAAAATATAGATGAAATAATTATGACATATTAATTAAAATTAATTGCCGACACATTTATCGATATATTCAAATTCAAATTAAAATATCCTGTGATCAAAAATTATTAAATTTAAATGATTACTCCAGTGATGAACCCCAAACAATAAGTATAATGATGTACCAATGTAAAAATAGTATAATAAATGAGCCGACAAGCCAAATTGGCTTGGCACGATCTATTATAATGAAAATTTGTAAAAAATCATAACACAATTAATTAAAAAATATATTTTTAAAATTTCTCCCGCTTTTGAGGCATATCGAAGGCAGCCTTTAACGAGGACCCTGCAACTCCTTTAATTAGTCTATTTATCTTGTAGGAGATCGTCTTCTTGTTTTCTCGAGTCTAAAAATTTCTTCTGTCATGTCCAAATAATTCTTATTTGGAACGTAATAATTCACGCTAGTAATAATCCTATAGAGAAATTTGTACGCCTTGAGGTTCACCAGATATGCAGTATCATCACCTACAGCACCACATCTCAAAGGCATGCAACATAAGATAAAGGAAGTTAAACTACGTTAAATATACATTTTTTTTGTGAAATTTCGCTTAGCAGATTTTCACAACCGTCAGATAATAATGTAAATGTCACAGCAAATGATGTAAATAAATAAAATAAAAGATAAAAAATAAAAAAATAAAAAAAAGATGTAAATAGGTGCCAAAAATTCTAGTTTTTGTCACATTTGATGATAGCTACAGCAATGTGCTTTGTAATATCGGTTACCACTATCAAAAACTCACGGCATATGACTCAAAAAAAGATAATACCGCTCAGAAAATGTTTTACACTTTTACTGTTATTTAATAAATCTATGACGCCAAATGATTTTCCCAAGTTGCAACAGATTCTGAATTTAATTTATGTTTTATTCATACAAATGTTTAATGTTGATATCATAATTATAATCAGTTGAATATCTACACAAGTAACAATTTTCATACATCATAAAATTATTCCGCAGAGATAGAAAAATTAATTTGACAATTATTGAAGCAAAAACGTATTAAAATTATTAGAAGAACACATTCTTATTGTGAAGTTGTAATTATTCAAAACATAGGTTTGTGATGTTTTAAATATGAATTAAATATATTAATTATAAATATATCTACAGCAAAAAATATTTTATAATCAATTTTAATATTTTAAATATATTAATTAGAAAGATATATATATAAAATCAATCAATAAAGTTGTATCAATGTGTCCAAAATTTAATAAAAATGAATGAATAATTCTAGGGTCTGCTAACAGATTATTCAAAGGTATTTGAGATTCCCTAAAAATAAGGTAGATGGCTCTTTCAAATAATGGAGCGATTAAATGTATAAATATCAAAAAGGTAACATATAGGTTCGAAAATTTGTCGCTAAAAATATCGTCGCTGTAGCATAGTTAGATAATGCACCTTCTCCGGTTTGGAAAGAGATCCAGGTTCGAATTCCAGTGGCGCAACAACAATATTTTTCGATAAAATTGATTTTATATGTATATCTTTCTAATTAATATATTTAAAATATTAAAATTGATTGTAAAATATTTTTTACTGTAGATATATTTATTATATAATTATTTATGAAGAAAACCGTAATAAATACGAAGGAAATCATAAACTAATTGGATGTTTTTCTTCTCGTTAAATTATATTTTTAATAAATAATAAATACGCATGACGTAGAGAAAGGGGGTCAAGGCTTACTTTCCAGTCTTTCTTTTTTGTAATAAATCATAACATTAATGCCGTCTTCTGAATATTGACTCAATTTTGAAAACAATTTTCAACTCAATGATAAGCCAGCTCTTGGAAAATTTAATAAGGGCTTGAGCAGCACTCGCGAGCAGTACTCAGAAACAGTACAAGGAAACTTTATTATTCCGTTTCTGACTAATCTTCCAAATGTGAAGCATTGGCTTACGTATTCAATTATTTCACAAAGATTTTTAAGACGAAGTTATTTATTAATATTTAAATCATAATAGTGAGAAAATATAGTATTAATAAATAAAAAAAGGATGAATCTTGAAAGGTGTTAGAATGATGGTGCTGGAAATATGAGGAAGAAAGGAAGGCACTTACTTTTCGTCTGCCGGGTGCTGGTTCAATGATAGATTCCTCTCCACCATAAACACAAGCGTTACGGCGTGTCTACAATGTTAAAACACGCGAAAAGGATTATGATGTATTAGCGGGATTAAGGTAAGATTAATTAATAAGCGTTAGCCGAGTAAAGCGACGGTGGTTATCCGTACAAAAGTTCTAAGCACACAAGTGAACTTGCTGCAGTTAGAAGACTTTAATCACTGCGACATCTTCTTTCTTCCTTGAGCTTATGGATAGGCGAGGAAAAAAAAGAAAACGAATTTTAAAAAAAAATGTATAGATGACGCAACAAGTCAAATTTGTGTTTCGCTCGAAATGGCCAAAAAGTTTCGACCAAAAAGAAAACAAAAGGATGTACTGTTTGTCCAGAATATGCATATAAAGGGGGAAGGAGACAGCAATATGTTTTGCTGTCTTCATCCAGTTCGTTTTTATCTCCCTAAAACACCCCATCGCACCACCCAAGTCTTGATAAAGCTTCTGAAAAGAGTCAGATTTCTCTCGTTTCATATTAAATCGTCATTCCAAGGTGGACGATTTCCTGCTATAAGTAGACCATTCAGACCAATAGGGAACAGCCGTGGTGAACACTCGACTTACTCGATAGTCGGAACTTTTTCTTGGCTTCCAAATAGCCCTTTGGACTAACTAAATAATCCCACTATAGATTCTTGAAACTTTTATTCAAAAAAAAATTTTCAAACGTTTTCTTGTACATAAAATAGATTTTATAAACTACAGAATAAAAAAAAGTAAATTGTGACCTATCTTTATTTTTTTTTCTACAACTGATGGAGGTATTTTTTTTTTTTGAGAAAAGATAAGGAATTCTGATGAAGGTAACTCACAATCTCATGCTCTGGCTGATGCTCGCGGTGGAGGTGAGACCCTCATGTCATCCCCTCACAGTATATAATAAATCGATATAACGGGTTTTTATCAGATTTTTACCAAATCTTTCTGAAAAATTAATCTAGTAGATATCTCGGCCAAGTTTGTTAACCAGCTTGATTTACCATCTTTAGAAATGGCGTCTATTCAATAAATTTACAAATTCGTGACACGGCCGATGCCGGAAGAGATTATTTTAAATATCCACACTCTTCAACACATTGCAGATTTTAGACAAATATGAGATTGAATAAATGTGAGCAGTCATTAGGCTCACCAAATGACAACTGATGTAATTGAAGGAGGAATTAGAATAATAACTGCAGATGAAATTGTTTGAAAAATCAGTCAAATCATTTGCCGCCGAAATTTGAAAGTGAAAGGGTTTTGAAGCTGACGCAGCCAACCAATATACGCCAACAAGTAGGTATGTAAAATTTACCGATAGCGTTAAGTCCATTTTTATTATTGATTTTAAATTGGATTTCAGTGATAACGTTTTCATTTTTATAATGCAAAAAATAAAACATCTTTTACGAAAATAAGCAGACATGCAAAATAATGCTTTGCATTCAATAACCTAGTGGCTACATTCTACTGAAGGAAATTATGAGCCATACTCTTATTATTTATGTTCTATAGCCTGCCTAGTTTTATGAATTTGTGACTTTTCAGGCCATCAATGAAATTAAATTAAACATCATTAATTACACATAATTTTAATTAGAAAATATAAAATGTACCAACTAGAAAGATATACAGAAAAATCAATTTATAGAAATTATATTTTAGTTGCTACTGAGGTTCGAACCTGGATCTTTTCCTATCCGGGGAAATGCGTTACCAGTTACACCACGCCAACCGAGTAAGTTGACGACACATTTTCGAAGAAATTGATACATCTGTTATTCCATTTTTAAAAAGTTACTATTTTTTAGAATTCTGAAAAAACTGCAACAATAATTCACAATAATATATAAATTGTATCCAAGTTTATCCAAATTTAATAAAAAATGATTTGGTTTAATTTCTGGCATCTCTTCGCGTACATCACCATCAAGGTATTTGAATATAAAGGTTTATAGCATTTTAAAAATGGAATCACGGATGTATCAATTTGAAAGAGCTTCAGCATATAAGTTTGAAAATTTGTCGTAAAAACTAACTCGGTTGGCGTGGTGTAACTGGTAACGCATTTCACCGGATAGGTAAAGATCCAGGTTCGAATCCCCGTTGTTGTTGTTAAAGTATTGGTTTGTTTTAGTGTTCGTCACAACAGAACACGGTCGGCTTCCTGCAGACGACCAGCTCGGATATCTCAGAGATCTGGTGATAGCGGGTTCGTGGCCATAGAAAGTCTACCATCATACTCGTATTCAGACACAGAATGCAGGTGGGCGATACATTCTTACAAATCTTACTGTTGCATTCGCAACTTTAGGTGTCAGAAAATCACAGGACAGGAAGGAAAAAAGGACTCACTGAACTCCGTCTCTCCTGGATTTGCCAAACACATCCGAACTGTTTATAGATTTTTACACACGATTTCGCCAAGAGTTACCAAAAACACAATAAAGACACGAAGTCTTCGAAATTTATAACAGATTTTTTAACTGTTCTGCTATAGGGTCGCTGATTATGGACTACAGGGTAACACTAAGCCATTGGGATTCAGAAACATTAACATATGTGCCTGCTAATTAATGTAATATCTAGTGTAAAATAATTTTAGCCGATCATTTATACTTAAGTAAATTGATATATTTAATTAGACTAAATAAAATATATTGATGCGACATTTAAAGAATTTAAAATTCCTAATTCTCCTGACAATGAGCAAATGTTCTAAAATCTATTGTAATTATTATTAATTTAATAAAATTCTTGACCTCAATTCCCGGGAATTGAAAGAATACGAGAATTAGGAATGCATACAGTCTACATTTTTGATTTGTATTTAATTTAGAATGGTAAATGTGCTTGTTGGTGGTTCATCATATTGTTTTAATTGCACTCTATTAAAATATTTAATGCTGACGATTCAGTTTCTGGTGGTTACGTGTGTTTTCAATACTAATGGGATTAATGGGTTTCTGGTGGTTACGTTAGCTTTCATCACCAATGTGCGTGTGTAATGGGTTTGATATCACTGTTGATAGTAATAATGTCATTCATGGTTATTGAATATATTTTGGTCCAAGTTTTAATTAGAAATGCGTGAGTCAAAGTGTTGCTAGTTCTAAAACAAATTCAATCATTTTGGGTAGATTTCCTAGAGTGATAAGGAAATATTCGTACTAGGTAGATTTGCTATGGTAGAGAAAATAAATCTATTGAAAATGGTCTTACGTGAAATGCCTTATTTGCATGCATCCATCATAAGTCTTGTAAGCCAATAGTTTTAGTTTGGCTCTAATATTTAGGCGCGTAAAAGAAAACACACGTGCTACCTTTTTACAGAAATTTCGTGGTATTTACATTAAAGTTAAAGTATGAATATAATTTAACTAACTAACTTAGCATAACGCACGTTGGCAGATAAGATAGAATGCTATACTCTTTTATCATGACACAATTATCGCCTCATTCACATTCATACATCTTCTTATTCATCATATGACAGGTACTTTATTAATACTGAAATTCAAATTAGATTAATTTTATACAAATCCTTATTGTGTTCGTTTGTTTAGATTAATCAGCTAGATCAAGAAATGCATTGTTTACATTTAGTCCTTCTTGCGATAAAAAGGTCCCAGGACAAAGATATGGTTGTTTAGGTCAGTCAGGTCAATGAATGTATAAAATTGTTTAGGTTAACTCTGAAAACAAAGAGTATTAAAATTAGCTCATAGAAAAAGGATTTTGTAAGCCCAAAACGTCGATAGATGGTTCACAGATAACGGATATCGGTTGGATATAAGAAGTTATTTTTAAGTAAATAAATAAATTCTCTTAAAAACCTTTAAATTCGATACTACGCTTGTGTGACAAATATAAAACGCAGATCTCTGGCGTGCTGATAGTCTGCATCTGATGTAGTCTGATGGTAGCGTAAGTCCGCCTCACCACAGTCTCATAACTAAGGCATCCAAATACCCGGCCAAATCCATTACCTGGTTCTCGGGTATTTTTCATGAACCGGGTACCCGGTTCGATCGATTCCGGTTCTGGACAATTTTTTTCCACTATTGTAATCACACTGATCTAGAGTTTAGATTCAGATTGTGTATGTACAATATGTACTGACATTATTGATTTTAGTATTGCCTTTAAATAATATTTAATTAAATAATTAAAAATTGTTCAAATAGAAAATTGAAAGAGAAAGAAAACATGACAGAAGACAAAAACAAATACATTTTGTCACAAACATTATACATTTATATTCTATACTTTTTTTTCTCTCTCCATTTTAATATTATTCCTTTATATTTCTTGGATTAAATAACACCACAACAGCACGAAAGAAAACTGGTTACTTTAATATATACTGCAGTCTAGCAAAGTAGCCAGGACAATGCTGTATATATCAGAGGTGGAGTCTACTCCATCCCATACAATAACCTACGAGTATTATACTTAATTGCAATATATATATTTTGTTTATCGTGTTATATTATAATATTTTCAACTCTGTTACAACAAAAGCATGTATGTCAATAAAGTCTAATAAATAAATTTAATACATTGTAGATGTCAAAGTCTTCCTTTATAAGCCTGTGTCTTTCAGCATCCGATATACTTTAGTTAAGATAAATACTGTATTTGAATGAACGGTGTACATTGGTTTCTTACAATAAACATGCGAGTTTTGGGTCGGGTTTGTAATGTCTACTGAGGATGGACTTACGAGTTGAAACGGTTAAAAGCAATATTTCCACGGAAATGAAAGCAGAAATTCCCGCATTGCTAATGAATTATGTTTCAGTTGCATTTATGATAACGTTTTCTATACTTTAATACCTGAACATCACTAAAGTAATAATATATCAGTGTGACAAAAAATGATTTATTTGGGAAAATCAAAAATTAAAAGAACCGGGTACCCGTCGAAAATTACCCGGTTCTCTGTCACTGAAGAAATCGGCTTTTTTCATTTGAGTACATAAATAATATTGTTCGTTTTTAGGTACAATGATGAGACTCCGCAGTTTAATCGCGGTCGTCATCTTCGTGCGTCACAGATGTCCCGCTTCAGCGACAATGGGGCTTCAGGGGGTGCCTCGAGAAGTAACCCCTTATCGGCCACTCTCGGGCGCGGCCAGGGGAGGGGCGCCGGCAGGGCGGCAGGAAGGCAAGCACCCCAGGATAGGAATCAAAGATCATACAGCCAGGCTCCAACTAAATTAGCAGGTCAGTACGACTTCTCTTCTGTAGTATGTATATTATTTATGTCTCTTTACTTCTATATAATAATTATAATATATTAAGTTATCATTTCCGAGTCTTCTTTCAAAAAGAAAATTAAATTTAAAAAAGGGACACATATGTTTGTTCTTGTTTACAACTCTTGTTACTTATTGGTAAATTAATTGAAATTCTCAATCCCATCACAAACAAACACGCGGTACATTATATAAATGTATTATTTATTAAGAAATAATTAAATACACAGATACATTTTAAGGCAACATTAGAGTTTTGTATTTACTGTTTCCTACGTAAGTTTGTGGAATTCCATAATCACGTATATGAAAATAAAACACTTGTGTTTTTACTCTACTCCTTTAATTTACTTGATAATACCCTTACAAGGCGAAACGTGTCTCAGGTAAATTAAACGAGTAGAATAAAAAATCAAGTGTTTTATTTTCACATACGTGATTAGTGTTATGCACCATTGAATAAGAATGATCTTGAATTAAGAGGATGACTTTGACATTTACATAAAAACGTGATCTAAATATAATAGTACAATATGAAATTTGATCTTAAAATAGTATTTTATAAAAATGAAGAGAAATTGATCAAAAATTTAGGAAAAAGAAAGTCCTACACATTATTTATTTATGTATATTAAAGACCTTTAAGCCATTTTAGTACTTCTTTTTTGTATGCATTTATATGTTGGTAGTTTAATTGTTTTTGGCAGTTGGTTACACAGTTTTTATAATATTAAATAAATAAAAGTTAGATATAACTTTTCCTTATCTTATGTTTTGGTTTTTTCTTGTAATGTAATTTATTATTTTAATGATCGGTCTATCGTTATTTTACTGTATTTAAATTATTTATTTTCTCATGTAAAAAAAATCTAAGCATTATATTCTCAACAACATAAAATAAATTAATAAAATATTTGACAGAATACAATTGTAGACAAAGTCATTAACAGCTAAAACACCTTTGAATCGTTAGTTGATTATATTATATACATTTGTATTCGTTTTGGATCATCTGCAGTACCTACTTCATCCCGTGCAGCATCTCTGGACAGGCGCCAGAAGAGAAGTTCTTCAGAGACCAGAACCAATACTGACTTGGATGCCAGGACCGCTGCTCATACTTCAGTCTTGTTTAATAAATACGCCATTGATCCTGGCTATAGTGGTCCAAAAGGTGTACTATATATATAAACATTATATTTGCACCAAAGATCTTAACCAAATTTGCATTGGCATGATTCAACAATGAATTTAATGTTTGTTGATTCAGAGTGTTGTTGATTTACAGACTTCCACTTTATGCGGGAGGAATATAATTTCATAAATTAATATTTACATTCTCAAGCGAGGATGCAAGCGCTATTTTACATATTGTGTTTATTATATCCTCGTTATGATACTATCTTTAAAGTAATTTAAATGAAGTATCTAAATGCAAAAGAAGAGTCGACTCACGAGTGTTATTTTTTGTATGATCTCTTAGTTGGTTTGTTATCGTTCTAAACAAAAAAAACTAGTCGAATAATTTAAAAGAAATTATATTTAGAAATTTAAATAATGACTACGGTGTATAAGCTTTTAAATTTGGCTGATGCTTGTAAGAATTTATATGTTTTTGTTTGTCTTTATATATGGTTTTTAGTAATTAATTAGTAGTAATTAACTGCTGTGGAAAATGGTTTTCCCGGCGGCGGTATGCAGAGAGGATATAATGTTTTCGATAATGACAATATAATTTGGTAGGATAACGTGTGCATACATAACAGATTTTTAAATCAATTATTTAAAAAAAAATACATCATTATTCAAAATATCACACACATACAATTAATTTAATAAAAAAGATTTTAAAAAACACGGAAAGAGTTGGATCAAGAGTCCAGGTTGTCGAAATGAGATGTAGAGAATTAGCAGGAGTAACATTAATGGACCGAGTGAGGAGAGAGAAATTCTCGGCGTGGAGCTTCCACTTTTATATATAAAAAGATCTCAGTTGAGGTGGCTTGATGGAGACACCTGGCGGGCGCCATAGTACATCAGACATATTGTACTCGTATATAACTCATATATTTTATTTGTATTTAAATTAACTTGTTCAAAATAATGAAATAGTTATGTTAGCAATATTTGAATGTGTCACAACACAAACTTATATGCTGTTTAAAAAAAAGGGAACAAATGAGTTATCAAATATGGTCCATATATGGTGATGGTGTAGTGGAACTCGAAGAGAGACACATATTAACATATATATAACTTTCCAATTTTTAAAATATTAATTAGAAAGATATACATATACAATCAATTTTATCGAAAAAATATTGTTGTTGCGCCACCGGGATTCAAACCTGAATCTCTTTCCTAACCGGGGAAGGTGCATTATCCAACTATGCTACAGCAACGATATTTTTAGCGACAAATTTTCGAACCTATATGTTGCCTTTTTGATATTAATACATTTAATTGTTCCATTATTTGAAAGAGCCATCTTCCCTATTTTTTCAGAATCTCAAATACCTTTGAGTAATCTGATAGTAATGTGTCCAAAATTTAATAAAAAAGAATTGATGAGTCTTATATATGTCCAATTTTTATAATTTTTGAGTTAGGTATGTAAAAATATAAATCAAATTAATATTTACATGAGAAGCCTATCAAAATTGGACAAATATCACCGAATTTTGTATAATAACGCATTTAAAATTTTCTTGTTACAATAGATAATTAAAACCCAGAAAAATATGTTTTCAACAAATAAGACTACAGTATTTGATCACGTGACCTGGGCTTACCGGTCATTTTCAATATGATTCTAAATGTGCCAGTTGCGGTACAGTGGTTTTTGCATTTTACTCGAAAATAGGTAAAATTGACACGTCTGCTTTTGATTTTGAATCTCACATATACGTTGTCGTTGCAGGGGTTGTCTCCATTATTGTCAGAATATCGTTACAAAAACTGTCAATTTTTACTAAAACATCAGAGGCCTTGGATCCTTCTCCACGTCCTCGAAAAGGGGATGAAAATGATGATGATGATGATAAAACAAAAATACCAATTGTAAAATTGGATCAAAACAATTGTCTCAGCGTTTATTTTTGGTGTAATGAAATGTTTTGGCAAGAGCTGAGCAATATTTTGATGACACTGAATATATTATTATTTGTCAAACGTCAATATGTACATATTATTGGAATCAAAGAACTAGACAATATTCGAACGTTTATTGGAAGTAGCTGGAACAAAGCATAAATAAATGTTTACATTTGAGTGTTGTTTGTTCTATATAGCCGTCTGTGAATTAATTTGGTTTGTGTAGTTTACGTTGTGGGGCTCGCTCGCTCTGCGCTCTCGGCATAAATCATTTTAAATTTCTGCCAACTTTGGAAAGGACTTGGGTTTTGTAATTTTAATATATTTTCTTATTCAATTCTATATTAGTATTTTTAATTTATATATAGATGATGGTACGGGATCTGCTGAAAAATAAATATATTTTTAGGAGAACACATTCTTATTGTGAAGTTGTAATTATTCAGAACAGACGGTCTGTGATATTATAAATATAAATTAAATATATGAATTAGTAAGATATACATATAAATTCAATTTATCGAAAAATATTGTTGTTGTGCCACCGGGATTCGAACCTAGAACTTCAAAATAAGAATGTGTTCTCCTAATAATAAAGTATCAATGTGTCCAAAATTTAATAAAAAATAAATTGATAATTCTGGCGTCTGCTATCAGATTACACAAAGGTATTTGAGATTCCGTAAAAATAAGGTAGATAGCTCTTTCAAATAATAAATCTATTAAATGTATTAATATCAAAAAGGTAACATATAGGTTCGAAAATTAGTCGCTAAAAATATCGTCGTTTTAGCACAGTTGGATAATGCACCTTCCCCGGTTTGGAAAGAGATTCAGGTTCGAGTCCCGGTGGCGCAACAACAATATTTTTCGATAAAATTGATATAAATATGTATATATTTCTAATTAATATATTTAATTCATATTTAAGATATATTTTTGTTTTAAAATATTCAACTATTTTTTTGATAGATATATTTAAATAATAATATAAACAGTACAGTTAAATTATGAAACGTTTCAGTTGTGCAGTATTGAGCTGGATGGACATAATAATGACATTTTTCAAAATATATTTTTTTTCGATCTAATTATTTATAATGTTTGTACAACAATTATATTGTTTGGATGGTACAGTCGAATTAAAAACATGTTTCTATTTTCATGTTAAGCATTATAAATTAATGTCAAGTTGATTCTAATTTATACAACACTCTTTTTTACTAAATTTTTAATGAAAAATGTATAAATTAAAATTATCCTTTTGCCTTACCGTAATACACATTTCTCTTGAGGGACAATATTTTAGTAATTAAAATAATAAATACGTTGAACATTTTATAGAAAAAAAAAACAGCAATATGAACAGAGTAACAAGAAAAAGATTCCAAAAATGTTAATACTTTCTAGAATAGTAAGTTCACGATTAACGACCTACGCAGAATTTTATAAACGTAAATCAGTTTCGAACTTTAATTGCCTTGGGAACTTAGCGAGAATGAAAAATATGCGATTCTTTCTGTATAATTGTAATGATTATCGTTATCATTAAACAATCTACGTTGGTAATTTTTTATCAATTTAAGGATTATAATTTTTGAATATTATGTATATAAAATTGATTTAACATCGCTCTGTGGTATGTGGCACGTGTAGTCTTAGGTTGTAGTAAGGCCAATGTTATTATTTTACTCATATTTGCCATAAATAGGCTGCATGATACATTTTCATTCAGTCGATGTTTTTAGGTAAAATGAAATGGTTTTGGCGATTTTTTAAATTTAGATGTATCATATTTGTATGTTAAAACATTGTTTTAGGTATGGAATAAATTCACATATTATAATGAAATTAATTACAGCAACATTTGCGATAGCTTTTGCGAAAAACCTTCTTAAACATAGCTCTAAAATGACAGTCAAAAATGTGTTAACTCATTCATTGACAATTGTTGAATTTAAAAAAATGACGAACATAAAATCAAAACGTTTAGTACGTTTACAAATTCGAGACTTATTAGTAAAAAATGTTTTTTTTTTAGTAATATAATTGTTTGACAGAAAGAACTTCGCAATATTTAAATAAGATAGAGTCATCGTTTCTGCTTTGGGCTCTTAACTCATCGGGAATGATTATTATTAGGAGTCTCTTTTGCATGATATATATTTTCTCAACGCATGTTTTGTGTGTTCCTCCCCATGACAGTATTCCATGTGATATAATTGTTTCGACTAAGATTATACAGAATATCTTAAGGAGTTTGAACATTAATATGTTTTTGAGTTGGTGTAGATTATATATTGTGTATGTGTGTTTCAAAATTATTTACTACTTCCATCTCTTTGCATGCAATGTCCTTGATTATTTGTCGTCGCACTCCATCAGTATGATGTGACCATCGCCAAATATCTTCAATAGCATCTTGCAGTAATATAAAATATGTATTCGCAAATAACTGCAAACAGTGGACGGCATATCCGCGGCGACACTAGGTGGTGTTGTACTGACAGAGAGTTTTGCCTCGGCAGCATGCTGTTTAATCTTTCATCTGTAGGTCCTGAAGTTGACTAAAATGCCTATTCGTGCCACTTACGTAGTCTTCAACTAATCGACACTATTAACATCCACTTGTCTCTCAGAAATCTCAGAAAATCTATCCATCTCAGAAAAGATATGCGTATAAAGTCTGACCTATGTTCGTGTCGTTCAGATTTTTGCACAGATTTTAAAGACATACCTATACACAATTAAAATTTACCGAGTATCCTTTTAATATAAATGATTGACAAAATCGTAAGATTTCGTAAAAAGTCTTAAATGTGAATTAGTTTTGGAAGTAGCTTAATGTATTTTTAAGAATACAAAATATCTTGGAACGATAGATGTATTAATCTGAAAAAATTGGTCGTCAGCTAATGCACCTTCCCCGGATTGGAAAGAGATCAGGGTTCTAATCCCGGTAACAACAACAATATTTTTCTATAAAATTGATTTTATATCTAATTAATACATTTGATATATATTTTTGTTTTCCTTTTACTGATTAATTTTTAACTGACATTCAGAATTTTTTGTTTTCTTTTATATTCATTAAATAATTTATAACTGACGTCACAAATCATCATCATTTTGATGAAATAGTATAGTGTATATTAATGAATGGACACTTTTTATGGATTTAGGTAGAACCGGCAGAAACATTTATGACCCTGATGACATCGAGAGTGGAGACGAAATTGATGCAGATTTGATAAGAATTAAATCTCTACCGAGGCACCACCGCGACAACTTCTTCATGGAGGGGGGGGACACCAGGAGAAGTGACAGAGATATTAGAGGCGAAAGAAGTCCAAGATTCGACAGAAGTTCGAGAATCGAACAGGGAGCTGTTTCCAGGAATTCTAAGGATGACCTCGATTTGCCAAGATCGAGAGATGAATTCCCAAGGTGTGCAGGCGACCTCAAAGGCAACAGGGATCCACGTCAGGGGAGAGATTACAAGTTTCGACATAGTTTAGAAGTCGAAGATGCGAGGAACAGATACAGAGATGTAAGTTTAACTCATATTTATAAAAACGTCATCACTGAATATTTGATACATTAATAACTATATTACATTTAATCGTCATACGTCATTTAAATTTAAATATTATTTGTCAATGTTTTGCACTTGCAAAATAATTAATTGCTTAATTAATTTATTACTCCTTTCAAGAAGTAGCTCTCAAAACACGATTTAACTACAACTTAAATGAATCAAACGGAAAATGCAGAAAATATTTTTTTGATAAATTGATTTTATCTGTATATCTTTCGAGTTGATTAATTTAATTTGTATTAAATACCACAGAGCTATGTTCTGAAAATGCAACATCACATCAATAATGTGTTTCCCTTAATTAACAATTTAACTTATATTATGTATTCACAAACGCACACCGCGCTCTCGATCGCCAAGTTATTTTATGTTCTAATATGTTACAATGATAGTATGTGATGCATGTTATGTATGGTTAATTCACGTTTGTTTGCATGTACTGTATTGCTAGAATAGTAACATATCTATCGCTATCGTGAGTAGTCCAAACGTAATACAACATTGGCCAGCTCTAGAGCCTCCAAATATCCGTGATTCCAACTATTCGAATATCGAATAGTTAATGATAATATATTCGAATATTCGTAAAAATTTTAAAAAAGGAATTATTTACTTCGGATGATAAATAAAGAAATGTTTCAAATATTTCTCTGAAAATGTAAGATTCGTGATTAAGAACTTGCAGAACTCGAACTCTTCGTGGAGATAAAGAGGAGTCAGTATTCTCTCGATAACTGACAAAATTCTAGATATGTTTATATTACTTCATATCTCACACCCCACGTGTAAGTTTTTTTTTCATTATTTTATATATAACTTCTTGTTTGTCGGCTCAAGTACTTATGGAAGCTAAATACTAAAGAATAATAGAAAGCCGACTCCATCGTTGACAAAACAATGTATTATAAGTGCTTGTTGTCATAAAACCATAAAGATAAGCAGAAGACTTAAAAAAAAGGCTAATGAAAAAGATGTCCGATAAAGGCGTTTACATCTTTATTGTCCGACTTTCATATAGCCGATAGCGGTACTTCTGGAGAAAAAAAATCGTATACCTGAATGAATGAATGAATGCTTGCATATGACTTACAGGCTTCGTAAACCTTTGTTTCGTTTAGAAAAAAATTAAAAATCTTATAATATAAATATGAGCGAATACTTTACGAATTCTTTTTAAAGTATTCGAATAACGAATACTTAAAAACAGGCGAATATTCGAATATTCGGATTGGAGGCTCTAGCCAGCTCGCTTGGACGCCTGCGAATGCGGAACCCGGAATATGAATGTAGGTAAAATTGATATGGCCAAAGAATATTTGGTATATACATACATACTATGTTATCTATTTTTTATTTTTGTTATTATCCCGATGGCAACAAAATATTTTTTCGATAAATTGATTTAATGTGTATGTCTTTCCAATTGATACATTTTAATTTGTATTATGTTATCTATATTATCTTTATATTATTGTTCTCATTCTTGTGCCGTCTTGCCGCCCACAAGTTGTAGACCAGTCTTCAGCAGTTACTCGCAAAATAAGTGTAAAACAGTGTTGAATAAATCTAGTGTCAGCCGTAAGTAGTTTCTCTTCTGTCCGCCATCATACATATTCCTCACACTTCGCGATCACTCGAGCATAGTGGGAAACTGGGAGATATAGGTCCCCAGTTGCCGCGCTTACAACCTTCTGATCAACATTCATACACCGCGACATAGTTCACACTTCCTTTTGCCACAACGTAATTAAAACACCTAAATCTGATGACTCCATATCTGGTTACTCACATAACACTTATTTGATCTTAGTTAAACATGCAAAAAACTAACCCTCACATACATCCTTCATCCAGATTCACATCTCGAATGTTTCCACTCTATTTGATTATCTCTTGTTAACTCTTACATAGCTCTACAGCAATACAGGTCGTAGCTCTGTAAGATCGATACGATTTTATATGTACATCTTTCTAATTAATATATTTAATGCATATTTAAAATATCACAGACCTATGTTCTGAATAATTACAACTTCACAATAAGAATGTGTTATCCTAATAATAATATTATTGAATAGGAAATATGATACTACATTTCAATACCATTGTCATTCAAAAAATTTGCTATTATATTGATTAAATGTAAGGAGTTAAGAGAAAGAAGATGACACGAGTTAACCGGGAGTTGAAGATTCCCATTGACGAGATTACTGTAAAAAAATCTGTGATCCGCCCAATTCTCATTCTAGAGATATTTGATATTGTTCTTTTGGAGAACCAGGGAGTGCGGGGAATAGATCTTTGAATTATTTTAAGCCGATTACCCTTATGATTATTTGAATCCATCCATTGTGCAGTTCAGATAGAATCCATACATTTTTTTACCATATTAAGTCTGTCATACATCGGGATATGGAACTGATGGGGGAAAACTCCGGAAAGAGTGGCCTCCTTGGCCAGTTTATCAGCACATTCATTTCCATGAATTTCCTTATGTGCAGGAATCTAAACGAATGACACATGTTTATTGTTACTGTACAAATTAAATATACATTTTCTGATGGAACGGATTATCTAATTGTCTAGCCAGACTCTAGCAGAGAGGGATTCAAGGGCTGCTTGCGAATCGGAGAAAATTTTATCTCACTTAAAATGCTTAAAAAAAACACATTCCTCACGGTAGCACAAGTTGACATTATTGCGTACCTACATATATTTTATATGACAGAATAATGAAAATTAATCATCCAAGTATAATAGCGCTTGCTCTAGGTGCAGGTTTTAATAAATTGTGTGACTATTTATTTATTAACGAGAAAAAAAATCTACACAATTTAATCATTATTTACACCGTTTTACCACATTACTTTGTCTGATTATAATATTAAACATGTATTCAATATTTAGCGTGGAGAATATGCAATAATTTGATGAAAACAAAATCATATTAATTTGGAATCCATAACACAAAGGTCTGCCAGAAAAAAAATGACTAGAAATATAATATTGTTATAGCGGAGCTACAAAAGTACAAACCATCTATTTAACTTATTTACGTGAATTTCAAAAATGATTTTCAAAGCGGTTGTCGTGCAAATCATTTTTTTAATTATCACCCACCCCAGAAAAATTATAATCCAGTTTATTTAAATAATTGAATCACATAATATTACAAAAATACAATTTATTGACCGTCAAATCAAAGGAATCTAATAACATGATAGCACATCGTCGTTATTGGATCTGTTAGTGTTCTTTAAAGTAGTCTTAAAAATCCGCTAGATGGTAGTACAGATTAACAATTAATGAATATTAATGTTCATTTACAATCTCGCCACTCACGTCAAATATTTGTTAAAACAGCTGTAAATAATTCTTAGATACAAATACTTGCGATAATTTTTGCATTGCACTTCAAAATGGTTTTAAATATGAATTAAATATATTAATTAGAAAGATATACATATAAAATCAATTTTATCGAAAAATATTGTTATTGCGCCACCGGGACTCGAACCTGGATCTCTTTCCTAAGCGGGGAAGGTGCATTATCCAACTATGGTACAGCAACAATATTTTCGACCTATATGTTACCTTTTTGATTTTAATACATTCAATCGTTCCATTATTACCTTATTTTCACTGAATCTCAAAATACCTTTGAGTAATCTGATAGCAGACGCCAGAATTATCAATTCAATTATGTATTAATATCAAAAAGGTAATATCAAGAAGACAGATTTTATAAGTATATCTTTCTAATTAATATATTTAATTCATATTTAAAATATCACAGAACTATGTTCTGAATAATTACAACATCACAATAAAAATGTGTTCTCCTAACAAAATGGTTTTACACAAAATATCGAATTAATTTGAGATTGTATGCTTTTAATAACATTCTGACGATAATCGTATCGATTTAAGATAGCTCTAGGCGTTCATACTACTAATATTTTGTTTCTTCTTACTGAAAATAATGACAATTGCACAATACGTGGTGTATTGGTATCGTAATATAATACGAGATTTCCGCATTGAAATATAGATTCTACGGTAACATTGATTACACACTATCTACTGAAACTGTAAAAAAAGATGTTGAGTTACTAATGTGATTTTTTATGAATATTTTACGACATCTTTACCTAACAACAATAAAAATATACATATGTATTTCTAAGATTTTGAGAAAGTATTAATATATATTAGTCATGGTTAAACTATTATTGGTAACTGATATACAATAAATAAACCTTCAACAGTTAAATTGAAATAAACCTTCAACAGTTAAATCTCAGTTACCAATTATTGTAACAATTAAACGTAGTCACAATAATGTTTTACCATCACTGATATATATACAATATATAAAAAAGCAATCTTGCAAAACACAAATTTTTAATCGGACGCCTGATTAACATTGCATTAAGTGATTAAATTATTGAATTGTTTCAGGTATGTATTCATTTGAATTTTTGAATATTTTATATATCATGTTCATTCTGACAGGCGAAGTACATACATGCATATTAGTTACATAGACATACCTAATTTCTAAATTAAGTGACTTTCTAATGAGGTTCTTTCCTACATATTATATAAGCTTAAATATTCTAAGCAGTACAATAATTTTCTTTTAAAAATGTAAAATTTAGATGAATTATTTTATTAAATATTACCTATGTTCTGAATAATTACAACTTCACAATAAGAATGTGTTCTCCTAAAAAAAATATTTTATTGAATAAAACATTCCAATAATAAAAAAAATAAAAATATATTGTTGGCTTCGTTATTTCAAACAACTCTTACTTTGAGCTTGCATCGAGTATTGACAAGTGTCTTTTTGACATATTCGCAATTCGAAATACGATATCTTACAGCGCATTGAGCAGGGAAAGATTGAAGGTAGCAGCGAGAGGTTATCTTGGCCGGGTAACTTCAGCACTTTACGATGCACAATGTCCAAATTGAAGACGCTGCATGAAGAAGAATTGATTTTAAAGTAGATTTCCATAACAGGGTTTTTTTGGTATGTTTTTCGATCATAACCAGAATATTTCGAAAATATATAAATATATATATAAACATGTACTAATGGAAATTTCTTGTTTCAATATTTTCATTTTTGAGTCACTCACGTGATCGCTTTGGTACGCAATCAAATAGCTCCGCGACTTTTTTTTAAATGATTGGAACGAAAATTTAAATCCTGTCATTAATGTAAAAAATACGTCTTGTTTACACAAAAATTGTAAAAAAGTGTAAATACTTTTACTGTTGCATAAATATGTCATAAACTATCGGATTTATGTTTCCACAAGTAATGTATGTAGAATGTCCCTCGTCCCACAACTAATGTTTTGAACTTCTCTCATATATGTACACATTATTTTATGTCTATTAATTTACTAGCTGTGTGTATACATTATACGGATTTATCGGATCTACCGTATTTATTAATATATAATATATGTATGGGATACGACGTGTGGATACAATAATTTTCGTATTTTTATCAGATTTGGATAAATCTTTTCTGAAAAATTTATTTCGTAGACATCTCGGCTATGTTGAATCAATTAACCAACCTGAACCACTATCTTGTCTTAAAATGGTAGATGATTTAAAACTTAAATTGTTAATATTGGACCTAGAGAAAAAAAGTAGATGATAGATGTAATCTACCTGATTTTTGTGCCCAGCGTCGAAAGAGATTTTTTAAAACGAACAAAGTGGCAATTGTTTGAATTCAGTCGCTCTGACTGGAAATGGGTTTGTAAATATAACTATAGATGGGAAAAACTACTCTTTCCGAAACTATAGGGTGTTCAGTGAAAAAATTTCATGATTAAATAGTAATTGCTCGTAAACCATCAGGGTGAGGTAAGTGGGAGGGGTATTGTTAGACGCGCGTGATTTGCGGATTTGCCAGTCGCAAAAAGTCACTAGTCGTTTGCGGTCGAGCAATATTTAAATTGCGGTGATTCATTGGTTCGTGCGCGTCGCGCTTTTTGTACTCACTTTAATATTTGACGAGTGAGTGATGGGCCGAGCACGCAACTTATCTGGTGATGGGTTCAAAATTTTAGAAGAGCAGGGACAATGGTTAACCAAACTCTTCCGGGAAATAAGAAAATATATAAAAAGTTGAAAAATATGTTAAAAACATTTTGCAGAATATTGCTGTAATAATTTTAAAAAAATCTGATTCTTATAGTGTTTTCATATTTGCTGTTTAAAAAAGGGAAAAATGAATTATCAAATTTTGTCTATAAATGGCGATGCTATAGTGGTACTCGAAGCGAGTCCACATACTAACATATATATAACTTTAAAAAATTTGATGAGTGTGGAGATTGAGGGATGAGAATTAATCGAAGACAGGTCGCAAGCTCTGTAATTACCCCATACTTCGATATATTTTCCATTAAATATAATTTAAAAAAATAACTTTGACTCTATGACATATCTGATATTTGTTTATATAATAATTTTATATTGCTATTGCTATTAATTTGTTATATGTTAACTATTATTAACAATATTTTTAATTAATGTACAGTCCACTTCACTGCACAAGTATATGCTTTCAAGAGAAGTGTAGCATGATTTTTTTATTTATTCTATTGTATCGTTGTACTTATATTAGATTAATAAATAAATAAAAAAATAATGTATCTTACACGATTATGTTTTGGGAAATGTAGGGCAGAAAAAAATGTCAATCATTGGGTAAATTAGTTGTTTTGTCATCAAAATATAAGATAATGGAAAACTACAAATCATATCCAAGAAGAAGAGAATAACTGTAATGGACTTGCGAGTTTCTTATTATATGAAATATTACTGACGAGCGGTTCTCAACGTGCGGCGCGCGTACCGATTGCGGTATGAAAACCATTTTCAATCGGTATACACATCAAATAATCATTGATTGATTTTTATCCAATTTTCATATAAACAATATCAATATTTTGTTTATTTTATCGCATACATATTTATTTGGTTTAATTTAGAATGTATGTAATTTCTTCTTTTATATATCATCTGGA
The DNA here is from genome assembly GCA_031772225.1 of Eubasilissa splendida. Classification (NCBI taxonomy): domain Eukaryota; kingdom Metazoa; phylum Arthropoda; class Insecta; order Trichoptera; family Phryganeidae; genus Eubasilissa; species Eubasilissa splendida. The sequence continues at coordinate 11,443,933 of CM062868.1, read as the reverse complement.
ATTTCATTTGAAATCTTCATCGCTTCTGAGATTTAGCCTTCTTCTTGAATGGCAGTGTCAGTCTCGTCTTCTTGTATGATGTTTGCGTTTATGTTTATTTGTCTCAATTTTTATTATAATTTCTGTCGATATTTATTTAGTGAGGATTTTAAAATAAACACGATAAACATCGCTGGATAATGCACCTTCCCCGGTTAGGAAAAAGATCCAGATTCGAATCCCGGTGGCGCAACAACAATATTTTTCGATAAAGTTGATTTTATATGTATATATTTCTAATTAATATATTTAATTAATATTTATAATATAACAGCTACCTAATAATAATAATTGTGATAGGAATATCAAGAGATATGTGTTTTATTCCACATAAATTCTGGTATAGAATATTTCAATGTACTGACTGCATGGCACTGAACTATTTACATAGATTGTACGTAAAAAAAGATTGAGAACCGTTTGTTACAGAAAAACAGAAATAATGTATGAGGCTATAAACGAAAAAAACCAATCACTAAGTAAGAAATAAAGACATTATTGTGAGTGGTTTTGTGTGCTGAGAACCCTAGCGGTTGGGTGGTTCCTTAATAATTCATTATAATACACATGTCTGTTGTACAATTGGCTGGATTTTTGTGACCATTATGGTGGCTGTGATTCACAAATTACACCCTACGCTTAGATGTCTATGGAGGTATGTATGGCTATGATTAGAAGTATCTGCGATAGTGATAACAATCGTCCCACTCCATATTAGAATTCTGTAAATACGGTTGATAAAAAGATTTCGTCTAGGGACAGACACCAGTATTTAAAAATCATTTAAATACCATGAGCGAGTGAACACGCTAAATTCTACAAGTCACGCCTGGCCATAAGCGTAATTACACGTATGTAACATTATTGTGAAGATGTAATATTATCGTAAATAAGCAATACTCTTGTAAAAATTTAATATTCTATTGAAAATGTAAGTAATACAAATTAAAATGAATAAACTAGAAAGATACACAGAAAACATTAATTTATCAAAAAAATATTTTTGTTGCTACCGGGATTTGAACCTGGACCTTTTATTATCCGAGGAAAAGCGTTAAAGTTTTGGAACTTATATGCTGTCGCTCTTTCAAATTGATACATCTGTTATTTAATTTTGAAAAAACTATCACCTTTATATTATGACAAATCTACAAATCTCAAATACATTTAAGTAATATATACGCTGGGAGATGCCAGAATTAAATTAATTAATTTTTATTAAATCTGGATAAACTTTGATTCAACTTATATATTTTTAAAGAGAACACATTTTTATTGTGAAGTTGCAGATTTTCAGAACATAGTTTTGTGGTATTTTAAAACAAATTAAAATGAACCAACTAGAAAGATATGCAAAAAAATCAATTTTTCAAAAATTAAAGCATTTCTCCAAAAAGCAAAAGGTTTAAATTTCGGTAACAACTAAAATATTTTTTATACTTGTGAAAAGGACCTCAAAAGTGAACCTCGTAAGTATGCCTTCGTTCTGGGATTAAACAGACTTGCAGGGTTATATATTTGATATCAATTCCTAGCTTTTAAGGATATCTTAAGTCAACAACTTTAAAATCTACCCCTACCTTATGTGGTGTCTCCCATGTTAAAACTGTTTATGTTTGTTGCATGATGGCATAGATGCCGGAAGAAACAGGATTCGGAAGGAAGTTCTACTTACCACAATCCGTTCTCCTAGCACCTCCAATGTGGACTGTAACTTAGGGTTTTACACTATCCCCGTTCAGGGTCTTGATTGATTCAGGCTGCAATAGATGGTCACGTAGACACACTTCTCACTCTATTTTACACTGCGAAAACCTTTGTAACCGTACCGGTTCAAGGCCACCGATCGACTGGGCCGTGGCAGGTGAGAAAGGGGGGGGAGGTGGAAGGCACAGTACATCATTCTCGCTCAAGAACAAATATGTCCCAAACATCGTTGATGTGGTTTTTTAGTCTACTTCTACAGCGTGAACTGCTTACATTCTCTCTTAGCCATCCTGGGCTCTGTTTAGTGTGACATTTAATTAGTCTCTGGTTTATGTCTCGAACTTCGACAACGGTACAATCTTGGTGATCACAAACTTCTACAGCCTGTCTCCATTTCTTTTTCACAAAACCTTTTTTTCATTTAAGTAGTTCTTAAATAATAGAGTCCTTCGTTTTTCTCGCAGTCCATGATACACGAAGCATACGACGCCAATACCACTCAATAGCGTCGTATATGTTTTCTTCTTTCTTCCTAATGGTCCATATTTCTACTTCTTATAGAGCTATGGAGAACACGAGGGCTTTGACTAATCAAATAAATTTCAGTTAATAATTCTAGAATCTCATTTTTGTTTTTTTTCTTGTTCATAAGTATTTATAATTACAATTATTCCTATGTAGGAGTTAAGGTGTGTTGATGATTGACTCGAAATTGTGTCAGAAGATGCTGTGAGACAGAAGCTTCTAACTTCTTCTTGTCTCACGCGCATTGGTCGTGTGTCGCCGTGTAGGGTGCCTGTTGTATATAAATGAAAGAGCACTTACAAGGTTTGGTTTATTAAAGTGATGAATTTATACAATTTAAATACGCGTTTGAACTCCGGAGTGGCTCGCTGGAGATGCTGTCGAGTAGCAATGCTGGCGTTAGGACGGCCGTCTCCGGTGCTAATGATGTTTAGTCACTCTGGTTCGGCCCTTAATGGTTGATAGGTGAGTCCTTGCCCGGCCATATCTACGGACGAGTAAGGTCACCACACCTGAAACATCAAAAAATTGAACACAGAAAGTACACGTTTATTTTTTTTTGTAACAGGATTTTAAAAAAAGCTGTCCCATTAGTAATTTGAATGATTCTTTCTGTGAGTAAATTGATCATACAGTCTGATTTGAGATAGAGAGGATATGGTAGGATGAGTGCATGTAAATATATGCCTTGTTGATGTAAATTATATGTTGTTAATTTAATTATGAAAAACTATAATATGATGTTCATGCTGTCTTCATTATAACCGGTTTCTTGTGCATGACTGTATCACAATATATTTAGATATGTAAGAAATTAGTGTTTTTAAATGTTTCCATTCTTGCATGGTTTCTGATATATGTAAGTATATGATTATGTTACTCCGACGAAGGAAGGACGAAAAAATATTGATTATGTATCATATAATAAGAAAAATAATAGTAAAATAGTTAAGAAAAATATAAATCAAATGCAAATACAGCATATATCGTTGTTGTTGGTACAGTGTACGAGATTCCCCTAGCGACCTAGTTGTCGAGCCCCGTCCCAAGGAGACCACCAAATTAGTCCCGTTTTCACAGCACAAGCGCTTAGCTTAATTTGAAAATATTATAGTAAGGATATTAATGTGATACGATATCATAACTTTGTGGCCAGACATATTTTAAAATTACATTTATAGTTAGTTTAAACCACTGTTTTTTAATATATTATACCTATTTCAATGCCCGCCCAGTCAATTACCTGCCCACTCTTACCAAGACTCCGCCTACACCCCGTAATGGATGTCGTTAAAATTTATGGAATAGTTCAGTTGTATGCCAGTCCTGACGAAGATACGTAGTGGTTTAAACAAAGTTAAATATAAATACAATTTTAAAAGGGAATTTGTGATTTACATCAAACATCAAAGTTTTGAAAATCAATTTTTTGATTACTTCGGCGGATTTTGGTTCGTCGTCAAAAATTGAGGTGTATAATTTAGAGTAATTGATTTCTGATTTTGGGCAAGTCCTTGTAAAACATAACTTTGTTTTCTTGTTTCCTCACAAGAGAAAAATATTATCAGTATTTTGATACAAAAAATCATTTTTGACCAAAATGGTAATTGATTGATTGAATCAGTGTAGTAGGTAAGATGTCTTAATAAGTTATTTTTCCTAAAAAAAAATAGTTAAAAGTAGTAAGAATTTGAGGCATCTCATAAAAATAGTGCACACTGTATTATCAGCCGTTACTGAGTGGGCTAAAGAGTAAAGTTTAATCCTTGGCTAGTCAGATTTTTGGAGTTTGTTTTAGTCAAGACACAAACCACTTTATTTAATGCTGCCGAAAAAGACTGGCGGTTATTTAAAAAAAAACTTTTATTAATTACGGAAACAGTGGCCACGGCTGCGCAGTGGCCACAGAGCGGGCGCTAGCCTAAATATTTTTTTCCATTTACAAAAATCCGGTATTTCGTTTTTTGTCACTTGCCTGTATCACCTTCCAGTCTATTCTGCAGCAGCTGGACGGCCGCGGCACGGTGAGCGACAGGGAGAGAGGCCGCCACGCCCGGGAAAGGTCCGGGTATGACAGGGACAGCGACGACGATGTCAGCCCCTACTGTGATGACGAGCCAGATATGTACGTGAGCGACACGGAGCTAGCGGCACAGAAGGCGGCCAGGCAAAGGAGGAGAGAGAGGGCGCACGGTAAAGTTAATAATAAAAAAATATATTAAATAGAATAACAATAACTGTGTATGAAACCACGAAATTTATTATACGCCAACCGGTTTCGCTTATCTCAAGCTTCATCAGGACGTATTTAAAACTGATCATAAATACAATAAGAGTGCACTTATACTGAGGAGATAGAATATAAAATTACATTCGAAAGAGAAAGACAGAATACATTTACACATAAATGAAACATTAAGGGATGGGAAAATACAGCGTTGATGGATATTAAATTGATTTTAAAGGAAACATACCTAATAAAAAAAAATATATAGAAACTATCATTAGCATATTGTAGGTCTCTATTCAAATATTTATGATTTTTTGTTTGTGCGTTGGCATATACATAGACATAGTAAATGAATAGACATGATCTAATGTGTATATATATTAGGAGATGGGCTTGGAACATTATTTGCGGAACAAGCGGCATTCTATACACATTCATCCAAAGAAACATAAATCCGTTAGATTGCGACACATTTTATACAAGTTCTCCGGTTATTGTGGCTTATTCCAGTATCTGATTTACCTGGTTGTGCCAAGTCTTCCTGCGGACGTCCTCTATTTCTGGTGCCATCAACACTTGCGTTATGTATCTTTCTTATCTTTTTCTTCTCATACACTTTCTTAATTTACAAAATTCAAACAATTCGTAAAATTTGTTCGTGGATACCGTGCATGTATGCAAACACTACTAAAATACATATTACTTCAAAATACTGTTTTACGCATTCGTTCGTAGTCACATAGAGTACGCATCTCAAATCTGTAACCCATGGCAGATTACATATATTGCGAGATTAGAACGAATACAAAATAGGTTTCTTCGATTCTATTCTACAAACACATCTTGCTCTCCCTTTACCACAACAATAGTTGCAACTTTCCCACACTTCCTCCCTCTTTTTTTCTTTTTATTTATCTTCTGCACCTAAACATACTTATGTACCTAAGCATTTCTGTGAATTTTCATACATAGTATCACATGGTAAATATTTGTTATGTTAGTTATATTAAGTTTACACTGTCAAAATTCCTCAATAAAATAAAAATAAAATAAAATAAATGTATTTAGCTAATTTCAAACGACAACTCCGCTTACCGACCAATTAAAATGCAGAGCGGCATCAATACACTGTTACAGTGTGCATATTACGTATATAGTATTACTCACACTAATATAATTATTATTTCTAAATGTAAAGTAGTGTACCAACAATTGTGAAGGACAATTGATGTGTCGCGCTTTGTCATCCGCGATCGATGAATGTCACGGTGTCTCGTTTGGATTTGAAATACACAGATGTCGCTCTGTGTCTAACTCACCGTAGATATCAATATCACTATTAAAAACTGTGAATAGGAAAGGGACCACCTATTATTCATGGTGCGTTAATATTTGACGGTCAAATAATATTTTTGCATATTTACGAGACAAAAAAATAATCTAGGAAGCCCCTAAATTAGACGAAATTTCAGAACATGGTGAGAGTAACGTGCCAAAGATTGGCGATAGAACGACAACCACAGCATTCATGTCGAGACCTTAATATAGCAGTGGATTGACAATGGGTGATGACGATGATGGTTATGATGATGGCGTGTGCATACGAGAAGTCGGTGGGAATTTTGACTTCCACAAACAAATATGGCAGGAACACAAAATATACTATAAAGGTTTCAAATTGTTTAATGAACTGCCAGCAAATGTGAAGGAAGCAACTAGTCTTGCTATTTTTCTTAGGTTAAGCGGAGAATATGTAGTATCTAAGTTTAATAACTGAATAGTTTTCATGTGTATATTTTCTTTTGTATTTATAATCTTTTTACCTAATGCTAATTGATATATGATATTTTAGCGCCGTTTAACGCACTCATACACGCACATCGTCTATGCGCGATTATCAAAATTTAAACCTTGTATCTCCTTCTCTTTATTTTCTTAACCTGTCCCTTTGCGCACGAGGAAGAAGAAAAGAGGTCGCTGCTATCAACACTCTCGAACTGCAACAAGCCCCATGTATGCTTAGAACTGTATACGGGTCAATCTGCCGTCACTTCAATCCGCTTTACTACCGCTAATATTAATTAATAAATATCTATTTAATTCTCGCTAATACATAAAAACAATCCTTATTACGCGAGTGTTAACAATGCTTGTTACATATTCTGCGCCGCATGTCTTGTGGTTGGAAAGGAGAGACTATTGATCTAGCATCAGGCAGACTTCCTTATCCTTGTTATTTGATATTAGAATTAAGGAGCACTTGAAATTCCTAAATAGCAACAACTATTCAGAATTTTCCAATCACCTTTTGGAAACAAACCATTCTTTTGGTATTAACAAGGGTTTAGAAATTATTGTTAATTGCAAGCTAAATATTATAAATAACCAAATCCTATTTACAAATAGTCACCATTTAATAGTTTTGTTTTTATCTATGCTTACATTTTTAATTTCAGTATACATTGTTTTCTGAAGAAGATACCATAGGTATCGAAACATGATGAATAATCAATAAATAGTGAATATGAATTAAATATATTAATTAGAAAGATATACATATAAAATCAATTCTATCGAAAAATATTGTGGTTGCACCACCGGAATTCGAACCTGGATCTCTTTCCTACCCATCGAATTGATTTTATATGTATATCTTTCTAATTAATATATTTAATTAATATATATATATTGTTTGGTCCAACGTCTAGCACCCAGCGCGAGGATTATGTCTCCCATGGGAATATCGGTACACAGGCAGGCCAGGTACGTGGAAGATTACGACACGGACGCCTACGATGATGGCTTCTACCAACCTAGAAATCAGGTGAGATTTATCGTAGAACACTGAACTCTACAGCATACTATTAGATATGTATAATACATTCTCTCTACTTCATTAAGTCGCGTCCCTTAGGGTTAAGGGTTAATATTTTTGATAAAAATTCTCCAGATTTTTTCACACAATAGAGATTCATGGTTTTTGTTCTTCATTAAGTTGAATTACTATTACTATTAATATTATTAAGGAGAACACATTCTTATTGTAAAGTTGTAATTATTCAGAACGTGATATTTTAAATACTAATTAAATGTATTAATTATAAAGATATACATATAAAATCAACTTTATCGAAAAATATAGGCTACCGATATTTGAACCTAAATCTTTTTAACCTAAATCCGGGGAAGGTGTATTACCTCAAACCTATAAAAGCATCTACATTGTTTCTACAAAGAAGATAAATTCAATAAAGGAAAATCTTTAAAATATGTTGTAAGTACATTTCGTATTTTAATATCCGCCTCACTGGGCTTCACCCGTCCTGAGGCAAACATTTTACATATTTAATCAACAATCATATTATACATTATCAGTTTGTCAACTATAAATTTAGAATAAGTAAGAACAAAAAAATAAGGTTGGGTTATATAATTTATGACATTATCTAAGATTTCTGGGCGTCAAAACCTCAATCATGTTGACGCTTCTAACTTATAATTGAGCATCAAACAAAAGTGTTGAATAAAAAACAGACATCCGAAAATGCTATTTTACAATCTCGTTCCCTTTTTAAATAGGTGTTTGTGTCTGAATTCTAATTTATTACGAGATTGTCCAATGTTTGTATGCGCCGGCAGTATTACATTGACAATTTGACATTTCAGTTAAAAAGTGGCCCTTGATTTACAAACATGTCTAGTAACAAAAAAAAGTGTCTCGATTCGTGAGAGAAAATAGAAATAATTCGTGAAAATGTTGAAATGTGTAAAAATTTTTCGTTGTATTCATCAACTGTTTCAACATTAATAAATAATTAGGATGTTTAATTGTCGGCATTTGAAAATAAAAAAAAATGAAACAGCGATCTCATTGATGTTGAAACAGCATTATTAAAGTGGTTTAGAACTCAAAGTGCCGGATTTGCGATTGACGGGCTAATTTTAATTTTGAAGGCATAGGTGGGAAAATTTGCAAAACAGTTCAGGAAAAATGATCTCACGTGTAGCAATGATTGATTGGTTATAACGAGTAACAGCTATAACGAGTAAATTTAATCGGTTTCCTCATGCTCGTTATAACCAATTTCTGCTGTACATACATATATTATGTGTTCTTGAACCGTATCACAATTTTCACGTCATCTGCTCTTTTGATTTTCAGATCAAACCCGTTCCAATATGGCTGTGCGTTTTCCTTGTCGTCTCCTACATCGTCGCTGGTGCTTTTCTCTTCTCCGAATGGGAAGACTGGCCCCTCCTGGACTCTGCCTACTTTTGCTTCATAACGCTCACCACGATCGGCTTTGGGGACTTCGTACCAGCCCAGGGAGTGAAGGCAAACTCGGAAGTGTCGATAGCATTGTGTTCCCTTTACTTGCTTTTCGGTATATCACTCTTGGCCATGTCTTTCAATCTGGTGCAGGAAGAGGTCATAGCCAACGTGAAGTCTGTCGCTAAGAGGCTGGGAATAATAAAGCCTGAATTGGGAGATGAAAGTGACGAAGAATAAGGATATTTAAATTAGTTAACTGCTCTTCTGACCTAGTCCACAATATTTTATGGGTGGATACCTGATTAAATTACAAGTCGAAAATGTTCAAGGAATGTGTGCCTAATCTCAACCATGTTAAAGATATACACATTTCAAAAAAATCTTAATTATGCGATTATTTCGAATAATTGAAATATTTTATTGAATTATACATTGAATGCAAAAAAATAATGGTCACCAAATTATGAGCAGCTAGACTATTTTTTGTTACTAATTTAGGGCCTGATGCAAAGATACAGATTAATATTTGATACATTTTGCAATATATTTTTCGAATTACGTAGACTTAAAGGTCAACATGATTTTGTAAATATTTTAAACAATAATATTTATTTATTTACTTTGTTTCATTAACCACTTATTGAGTTTAAATACATCTACCGGTTTCGAAAAATTCCATTTTTTTCTTCAGGATGTCAATACTAATCAAAATATGTTGTTTCTTTACCAGAATCTATTTTTAAAAAACAATTATTATTTAAAAAATAAATTTAGTACCTAACTTGCTACTTAATACAAATTTTAGAATGAGACTCGTAGTTAAATTTAATTGGTTGTTTATAATTTTTTTGATTAGTTTTACATGCTTTATTTATCTCCAACGGTTCTAAATTACTTAATTTATGACCATCACCGTTTACATACAAAATTGATAATCCCAATTTTTTATCAAAACCATGACCATTTTCTATAAAATGATTAGAAAATTCTGAAAACCTACTATTGTTCAAACATTTCAAATGCTCCTTTAATCTTATATTAAAATTTCTACCCGTTTTATTAATATAAAATGCAGTACAATCCTTGCAACTAAATTTATGGACACCAGAATTGTTAAATTTATCATCTTTGTCTTTAGAGTAAATTTTCTATATTATTATTTGTATAAAATGCCGGTCTAATGTTTCGTAGTAGGTATTTAGATATTTGATTCGAAAAGTTATTTATGTATAAAATCCTATGCCAATAATCATTATGATTCATATAAAAATTGATTATTATATTCTTTTTTTTTTTTTTAAATAGTGTCTTTTAAATTTGTATTATACCCGTTATTAACTGCTATTTTTTTAATTGTCTTTAATTCAATATTGAAATTGGATGTTGACATAGGAATATTGACTAAACGATGTATTATGAAGTGGAACCCTGAATGCTTGTGTGGTATTGGATGATTAGATTCACTATGTATGATAGTATCTGTAAAAGTTGGTTTTCTAAAAATTTTGAATTCAATTTTATTATTATTTTTAATCAACGATTCAAAAAATTTAGGGTCTAATTATTTTTCATTTCTAATGTAAATTGTATTTTTTTATTAAATTAATTAATGAAATTTTAAAATATTGTTAGTTGACGTTGTGAACCTAACCAAATACATCATCCACATACCTTTTCCACAACAAAATATTTTTTAACAATAGAGAATCACAATCAAAAATATTCCTCTCCAAATTGTCTACAAAAATATCTGCTATTAGTAGACTTGTGGGTGCTCCTATAGGAAGACCCTCTGTTTGATTGTACATTATATTATTAAATTGAAAATAATTTTGGTTCATACAAAGGTTTAACAAATGACAGATCTTTTACCAAATTATTAGGTAAATTAGATGAATTTAGTGAAATTAAAATTTTATTTTCATTAATAGGTACATTAGTAAACAAATTAACAATATCAAAAGAAACAAGTTTAATATTTTTGGGAAAATCCATATTCTTTAACATATTTACTAATTCCAATGAATTTTTTATAGTGTATTTTGGTTGAAAAATATTCAGTCTGTTTATAGTTTTTGTAATAAATGAACATAATTTAAAAGTTGGAGCATTACAGTATGAAGCTACCGGTCTTAATGGAATATTAATTTTCTGAATTTTTAATAGGACATACAATTTTGGAGGTAATATTTCCGTAACGGTACAGAATTTGCACATATTGCTTGGATATTTTCGACTCATAATGTAGTAAGGTATCCACCCATAAAATATTGTGGCCTAGGTCTGTTACACTCTGTATTTGTATTTATTATCCAATAATTGATATATACTTATTCTTCATCAGTTGTTTTGCACGTTATGGTAATGGTTTAATTAGAGTTACAAAAATTGCTCCGTTTATATTATATTAAGTCCATGACTGTAAATAATTTTCCATTTTTTTCGACAACCGCAATATACACGGTGTATTTTGTATATATATACAAATATTTTTTAATCTGACAACGAAGTAAAAGCACTAATAAATTCTCAATTATATAGTAATACTGACAATAATGATTAAAATGCTTTGTTTATTCAAATTCAGTAAAACATTAAAATCAATAATTATTTTGTGTTGTTCACAAACTTTTAGAACTCCACCTAGAACAAAAATGATTAAAAGAGGAAGAATTGTTGTGTCATGCAGACGTTTCGTTATTTTATTAATGTAACGTATTCAGAAGTCGTTTTTTTAATTATATCTTAATAGGTTTTTGAATTTTATTATCACAATATGAGGTAGTTGTTGGTAATGATTTTGAAATAAAATAGTTATTATGTTTTATAATGTTTGTTTTATTTACTTATTACCTAAGTGCAGAAGCATATAATCCAAAAGAGCCCTCATTGGGGAATATATTACAGTACACAAAGGGCGATAGTTTCAGTAGACTTTGGCTGTAATACACATGTTAACACAAAGTAGTTGAAGTAATTATTTAAAACTCTAGCAAACTTTACAATGCTAGGGAATAATTTATGTGAAAATTTTAGTATTATTTTTAAGTAAAATGAAATTGTTTCTACATTTTTAAATACATTGTGTTGTTGCGATAATAACCGACTCAGAATATAAATATAATATTATATATAACATAAATCATTTGATTTACTAATAATATTCAGATTCACGATATATGAATAAAATATTTCCTAATTAAGTGTATTAATTAGAAAGATATATATAATCAATTTTATCGAAAAATATTGTTGTTGCGCTACCGGGATTCGAACCTGCATCTCTTTCCAATTCGGGAAAGATGTATGAACCAACTAAAAAATACTGTCGCTGTAGCATTGATTATATATATATTTCTAATTAATACATTTAATTAGTATTTAAAATATCAAAGACCTATGTTCTGAATAATTATAACTTCATAATAAGAATGTGTTCTCCTTAATAATGGAATATTTCCTATTTACATTAATATAATATTTTTAGGAGAACACATTCTTATTGTGAAGTTGTAATTATTCAGAACATAGGTCGGTGATATTTTAAATATGAATTAAATATATTAATTATAAAGATATACATATAAAACCAATTTTATCGAAATATATAATTCAAATCCTGGAACGATTAAATGTATTAATATCAAAAAGGTAACATATAGGTTCGAAAATTGTCGCTGTAGCATAGTTGGATAATGCACCTTCCCCGGTTAGGAAAGAGATCCAGGTTCGAATCCCGGTGGCGCAACAACAATATTTTTCAATAAAATTGATTTTATATGTATATCTTTCTAATTAATATATTTAATTAATATTTTAATATAATATTTATTTACATTTGCTTAATTTAATTTTGTGTTTATTAATGTAGGAGTTATTAATAAAAATTATTAATAATCTAAATTTCCATTCATTAAAAATTATAGTTGTACTCTGTTACCTTTTCACGGCCGAAAAATTTAAATATGTTTATTATAAAATATAAAAAATCTTACTTGATTGCTTACTATTACACAATTTTTTAAACAGAATATAGAATAAAGTAGAAATTTAATTATTTTTATGTGTGTTTTTGTCGTTGTGGACGGAAATATTCAGCGACAACGCACATTCCCGATATGAGAAAAATGGAACCTTTCCACGATACGGCAGACCAGCCTGAGAAAATAGTAAAATAAACAGGATAATAGCTGGGTCTGAGGTACCGTAAGTATACGTTAAAATTCTTTCGATTCATACAGTCGTTTGGTTTTATTTTATCTAATAGGCCAAAAAAGCGTAAGAGAGAAGACGATATCGTTACAAACTTCACTAACGCGGGCAGGAACTGGTAGAGTAGAATTTTACTGGCACGATAAAGAGCGCTCTTTTTTTATTTCGAAAAATTGCAACAATAACTGCGCTACTCACCATCTGTGACAATTGTGTGATTCATCTTCTCCACGTGGATTCTTTGAGGATCTTCTTAAGGAAGAGTTTTCGCCTCTATCGTCTACCCGCATAGGTAGTTCTTCAGTTATGACAGCCATGTTTTCTTACATCTTTTTGTATTGTATTGTACCTACTTAATGCATTGTACATGTCGTGTCCATGTCCACGATGATCTCTCAATGACGCTTTGCTCTCTAAAAGTTAGTAAAGGTCAGTAGCGTGCAGTAGGCATAAACTTAGATTATGCTGTTACCGACTATAATAATAATAATACATTTTTTTGATTCACAGTACAGTATGTTATAATCGGATAACATTGCAGCAAAGTAAGACATATATTTCGGTACCTTGCCTGTTACACTAGTAATTTACTATATTATGGCACATAGTACTTTTCCGGTATAGTAGTAAACAAAGTGTAATGTTCAATGTACAAATAAATATATATAAGGAGTAAAACAAGATGCAATTAGATAGCAAATAAATACATTGTTAAACTTAAAGTAACTGCATTGTTCAATGTATAGATATATATAAATATATATAAAGAGTAAAACAACATGTAAATAGATAACATATAAATACAATGTAAAACTTAAAGTAAATGCAATGTTCAAGGTATCAAAAATAAAAAAAAGTAAGTAAAAGAAAATAAGTAAATAATATACAAATATGAAGTTCAATATAAAAATATTGAAATAAGTTCAGTTAAATAATATACTAACACAACTACAGAGAAAAGTAGAAAATGTAATATTCAATATATTGGTACTAGCAATATTTGAATATGTCCAAGAATACAAAATGTTGTACTGTTGATACCGTCGTAGCACTTTTAATCTCAAGTTCGGACTTTTAAAAGTTCTCAGGCGTAATTTCTCCCCATTTCGTGGAGCCAGAACTGCACTTTTCTTGAATAATATGTAAGACTATGGTTGCAATTTTTCACTTCAGAATTTAGACAATTGTATATTTTTGGTGTTAGAAACAAATTAAATCTTTGTGCAAAAGTTTTGTTTAATTTTGGCAAGTGATAGTGACAATTAGCCTGTGTCCTTGTTAAGTGAGGGTGTGTTTATGTCGGTAAAAGTAGACGATGCAAACTAAATATAATAGTATACTACGTATCAAAAAATAAGTTAGATTTTTTTTAAATTTTGACAACAATTAATTCTATCAATTTCAAAATAGACTATAATTGTAAATTTCTTACTTTAAAATAGGCAAGTTCTTTTATTGCTCGGTGCCGTACTCTGCTTTCGATTTCGCTTAAAATATTTTCTACTATGTCTCCTTCCGAAAACGGATTAAAAATGTTTCATTAACAGTGTTAAAAACATTCATTTAATTAACTAACTTTACAAATGAACATAGCCAAAATTCATAATATAAATAATTATATTTTGATATTTTATTTAATATTGGTAATAATCTAACTTAATAATATCCTGAAAAATGCAAATTCGCTCGCGTGATAAATAATAAATAACCTATAAATTTTATCTACGCAAACACCTAAATATGGAATCATAGGTTCGAATACATTAAGAACATAAAACGTTTAGTCTGTTAAGTAAAACAAATACGTAGGAATGTTATTTTACACAATTTTCAGTAAGGATTAGTCTCTTTCGATAACGGCAGCACAGATTGTATGAAAAATGCAGAAAATCCGCAGACTTCACGATGCCGACATAGATTCAGTAAAAAAATATTTAGTTCAGTACAATTATTCTAAGGATTGAAAAAACAACTTAGATTAATTAAAGACCTAAGTGCTAGCAAATTGCGAAGCAAAATTAACAATTACAAATGGTTCGCAAATAATCCACGGCCAGACGTGGGTTACGTCATAGACAAGGTTACGCTTATCCAAGTAATAACGGCTAGAAATTTATAGGGTATTTTCATAATATAAAGATTATTTAATTTATTTTTATATTCCAGAACTTTTAGTAATCCACAGCCTTTTTGCTTGTATGAAATGCACGTCTCTGGTAAAGGTACGTGTGTATTGAACGCATCGCGCTGAATTTTAAACCGTTTTTTATGCGCACTCGAGTCAAATCTCTGAGAGAAATCTCATTCATGGATACGGACCATAATCGATCGATGCTTAGAGTTGCCACGATATCTGATCGACGCGACGTAACTTCATAACTTTAACTGATTCTTCACCACCCATTTTTAAATAGCTCCAAAAAAACTACGGAGTATCTTCCTCTCTTAGATATTTAGCCTATTTTCTTCTGCCAGGGTTCACGCGTCGCTACGGTATACAACAATAGTTTTTTTTAAATAATGACTAGTTAATATAATAATATTATTACTATGTAATAATAATTATTATTATCTCCTTATAAAATCCTATACCACACGCGCCAATTTGTTATGGCTTGTCAGCTCTGATGATAATTTACCAGATGCGTACTTTCTTGACAAGAATAATACGCAGTTTGTACAATGTGAAAAATTACTTATTTCCCGATTGACAATATTACAAACAATCTTAGATATATATTCGGAGAGTGACGCGGAGCGAAAGGACACCGAGATCGGTTGCCGGTCTTTCTTATAATATGTTCCCCTGACAAGTGTCTTTATGCTCACTACACACACACACACACACACACACACACATACATACACACGTTTGAGCTGAACGCGCATGCGCCTGTCACTTGATCATAAATCTACAGACATTACTCTAATTTCAAAGTCGCATTGAGACATCAAATTAGCCAATAAATAACTAACGATTTCATTGGTGTCTTCGACCAAAATCTCTACTTATACTATGTGCAATACAGAAACATTAATTGAAATATAAGTGAAGCGATATTTACTTTGGTTTTTATGTGAAACACGCACGATTTGGAAGCCTCACGTGATGGGTTTTAAAAATCACTTTCATCGCCATGTCAGTATTACATTTCGGGTGTTAGGAAGATTAGTTTAGGGGTCGAGCCTTAAAAGTTTATCGCTAAAAAGCTCCACGGCCTCAGCTTATGTACAGCGAACAAACTGTCGCCGGCTCAGTTGACAAAGTGGAAATCTTCCCAAAGCCTCTCCCGTACGGCAAGTAAAGGATGTCTGAAAGAACACAGTCAATTGTGTTATTTTATTTAAGTATATTATGCTTATTAATACTGGCTACATTTTCGGAAAATCATTTTCTTTTTTATTTCTTTGGAATTGTAAAAATATACAAAACATTATAGCTGCAATCGCCGATTCTTTGCCGGAGTTCTATACAATCCTGCGTTGGAATGAATCCAAGAATAACGTGAGATTTCTAGAACTTTTTGGTAAATAATCTTATAATATTATTGTAGGCGGAGTTTCACTAAAATCATAAAACTCGCAGATATCATAGTATTCTGCGTACTGTTATCCGTTAATCGGAGGCATCATTATGTAATGCTGTAATTTGCTTAGATTTTTAAATATATTTTATTTGATGATATATAATTAGAGGTCTATAAATTTAACATTAACATCAGTGGCGTAACTATGCTAATGCAGCGCACTGATGCCCACGTTAGATAGGGGGCCATATAGTTTGCGTCCTATAACTTATTTGGCATTGATATTTTTGCAAGTATCCGTACCTTTCCCAGTGTTAATAGTGATTCGCGGAAAGAAATGGAATTATCAAATTTAAAATATAATTTCTCACATATATTACGAAAACACTTATTAATTTATACAGTAGCCATTAGCCATACCCCGCCAGTGTGTCGGGTTAGGGACCAGACCACAGACTACCAAATATATAAACATGAACTAACGGAAATTCCTTGTTTCAATATTTTTATTTTGGTGTCACTCACGTGATCACTTTGATATCACTCACGCAATCAAATTGTTCAGCGACTTTTTTTAAATATATGACTCGATTAGAATGAAAATTTAAACGCTGTCAATATAATATGCATTAATGTAAAAAATACGTCTTGTTTACACAAAGATTTAATTTTCGAAGAGTAAATACTTTTACTGTTGCATAAATGTGTCTGATGTGATTTATATTTCCACAAATAATGTGTGTAGAGTGCCCCTTGTCCCGTAACTAATGTTCCGAACCTCTCTTTGTTAAGCCGACCGCATTGGTCAATAGTTTGTTTCAGATAGTTGGAATAAATATGTCATGTTCTTTGATTCAAATAATAATGTATTGGTGTTAAGCAATCATAGGTATCGCTTGTTACTATGCCGAGTTTGTGACCATGGCCAGTGTTAACGTAAAATATATTTTTCAATCTTGTAAACATAATTAATTATCAAAAAACAGCGGTCTACCACAGCACAACGTAATCCCAATTAACGCCAACAAATACCGAACATATTCTTAAAATAATTTAAATACGTCTTATAATATAAGTTATACCAACCATGTGATGATCCAATACACGTGCGCAGACTTTCATAGAGAATCAACAGAGGACCACTACAAAGCGGTTTGTGTCTTGACTATATATATTATACACAGACTTACACAACCGCTGCTGCTGGCATTTCTAGCGTAATTAAATAAAGGATAGCGAATTATAATATTAATTTAAATTACTTATTATTTTATTTTTATTCATTTTAATGAGTTGATTTATAGGAATACACCAAACGACTTCAAAAAATACCTTTTTTACAATATTAAAAATATTATAATATTAATTTCTCACAAATTAAAGTTATATACAGCTTGTTTGTTGGTTCTGTAGTTAAGACACTCACCACTTATCAACATGGATTGAGTTTATTTATATTACTCGAGTTTGGAGAGTAACAGTAAGTTTAGAAATAAAAATGAATTTTAGCTCGGATATTAATTTGTTAAACAATATCACATTCTCCAACTCATCTTTTCTTTCAATATTCCCGTAACAACCATCCCTCCACCTTCCACCAGTGGCTCCGCCCCCTACCCATCAGTACCTATTTAATTACTTGTACGTATCACAACCTAAGTTTTCTATATTTATGTGTATTCCGTTTAATAATGAGAATTACTGTTACTATCAAAACTCGAGCAGTGTAAATAAACTAAAGTAGACACAATTCAAGTTACCCAGTCTCCGTTAATATATTCATTGTAATGTAATAATAACGTAAACATGCTATATACAGAAAACACATAATTAATTAAAGTAACTAAATTCTAACTAATATGTAAATACTTTTAAATTTCCATGAAAATAATAAAATCTATACAATACACATACACACAAAAGTATAATCGTAAAGTTAATAGAAGCACTCAACAAATAAAGGCAAATTTACTCTTATAGCTCAGTAAATATCAAACCTGTAAAAATTATTGTGAAAGTACTTAACTTTTAAATAATAGACTCACTGAAAAACACCCCTGTATTGGATTGTATAAATATCCTAGCTTAAGAGAAAAATGTATCAATCTGAAGATGGCCGTGACAGGCTGAAACCGGTAAAGAATAATAATAATAATAATAAATAATAGATCATCAAGATTAGTTATAATTTATTAAGGAGAACACTTTCTTATTGTGAAGTTATAATTATTCAGAACAGACGGTCTGTGATGTTCTTAATACAACTTAAATGTATTAATTAGAAAAATATACGTATAAAATCAAATTTTAACGTAAAATATTGTTGTTGATAGTGAAATTCGAACCTGGATCTCTTTCAATTCGGGGAACGTGCATTATAACCGAATATGCTATAGCACATTTTATGTGTTCTCCTTATTTATATATTATTATATATAAATTGTATCAATGTGTCTAATTTCTAATTAATACATTGAATTAGTATTTAAAATATCACAGACCTATGTTCTGAATAATTACAACTTCACAATAAGAATGTGTTCTCCTTAATAATATATAAGTTGTATCAATGTATTCAAAATTTAATAATGATGAGTTGTTAATTCTGGCGACTCTTATCGAATTACTCAAAAGTATTTGAGATTCCGTAAAAATAAAAACGATTTCTTTCAAATAATGGAACGATAGATGTATTCATTTGAAAAGTGTAACATATAGGTTTGAAAATTTGTCGTCAATGCACTGTGGTGCTATGGCATAATCGGTTAAAATGCACGATCCCCGGATTGGAAAAGATCCAGGTTCGAATTCCAGTAGCAACAACAATAATTTTTCGATGACTTTGATTTTATATTATGTATTTCTAATTAATACGTTTAATTTGTATTAGAGTTATAAGTGTTTTTTTTAATATCTATTCATTTTGATGATCATTATGAAACTCTACAAAATTAACGCGATAATGCTAATAAATATAAATAAAATTTAATTATTCACACAGAAAGCGCCTTGCAGAAGTGAATAAGAAAAAATAAAATTTTATACATATCATTACTTTTGGTCAACCCAAACCGGCGCAACATTCTGAAAACTGCCCGACAACGAGAAGAATGACGTAGTTAGCGCAGTTAGAAGTTCGTCTCATATCGACGGCGGCTGTATTGGAAAAGTTGGTAATACAAAACCAATAGCTGCTTGCTGGAAGTATTTTGGAACCCAAAAGTTTGAGCATGGGAAAAAAATTGCACAAACAGCGCCCGCCAAAGATGGAAGGCTCCGTAATCCATAAACAACCCTGCGTCACCCCAACTTCACTATCGCGTCATATTTCTATTATTTCAGTTGAATGTATTTTATATTAGATTTTATGAAGATTCTTTTTCTTGTCTAAGAATACTCAACACCGATTCACGGAATACTACAGGGTAACTATTATAATATTATATTCCAGGCTGATGTTGTTTTTGAATAACTAGAAAATGAAACACAAATTTTAAATTTAGTTTTTATTTATAGATTATTTCGTTTATTACAATTATGTGTGGAATATGACATCGATCAAGTAGAAATCATCGAGATCCGTCAAATCGGGTGATCGAGGAGGCCAGTCGATATCACATTATCTTAAGTTACATTAAGATTTTATCTTAGCTAATATAACCTCTGATGTAAATAAACAATAAAAATCAAAATTAAAGAAATACAGGTGTATATAATTGCCGAATATAAGAATTACATTATTTTAGGCCAATTCGATCTCAGTATCCATCGCCTGCTGTATTAACAAATGTCCACTGAATTCAAGAGATTTTCATCTCAATTCGCTTTTTATATGAATATATGTAGTCTCTGATGATGTTAGGGTGTATTTAGCTAAATATTAATATTAATTAGTGACCGTATCACACAAAATATTTAAATACAAATTAAATGTATCAATTAGAAACATATACGAATAAAATCAATTAATCGAAATAATATTATTTTGCCACCCGAACTCAAACTAGGAACCCTTCCTGTCCAGGGATATGAGCTAATCTATTACACCACGTCAACATAGTAAGTAAACGAAAAATTTTCGATCTTATATGTTACCATGAATAATATATGTGTCAAGTCTTCAGGAGCATATAAAAATTCAATGTCACAATTAGAAATCACTCAAAATTAAAAATTATTCTAAAAAAAAGACTATCCTAGTAAACAACTTTTTACAGATTTAAAAATACCAAAAATAATAGAAATATATAAAAAAAAATGATATTCCAAAATTAAAATTTACCGCAACCCAAAATCACTATATTATTATAAAATTAGAACAATTGCAGACTACTATCAATTTGTATCTGAAGTAAAAAAATATATACACAGACTAACTGAAACATAAATTATCTCGTATAAACTTATTCTCTATACACGAGTCCTACTCTCATAGAGAAGAAATAAATGTTAAATGAAATATATATATATATCCTACCGATAATTCTAAAATGTATTATATTTTCTAATTAAAATTAAAAAAAAAGTATTTTGTAACGATATAGTCCATGTTTATAATGTCGATATTAGCAGTACAACCTAAATCCATGCCTTGTGCAAGACACTGCAATTATTCAATGATATATTCAACTTTTCAATGTTTAATATACTCTAATTGTGCAAGCAAGTAACCAACGTGAGGAAGTTTGAATCCTAAGAGACACTCGCATGATCGTGAAGCAATGACGTCAGAGAACTATAAATGAATTTGTCACAATTTCAAGTCAGCAGAGAGCTGCGGTAATATTCCAGTTAAATTAGATTGCAGTTGGCTGCATGTTTCATGTCGCACAATTGCGGTCAACTAAACCACGTTTTGGGAACAGCTATCGCGGCAGTTCATTTGTGTCAGCGGAAGTTCCTTACTCCACCGCTAATCCCTAACCAACCGAATATTTAAACTTGAACTACGGTCAGATAATAACCTGGTGAAGCATCTTTATCGTTTCACGTAGACGGAAGGAAACCAATAATTGATAATTCAACGTAGTTACGAAGGGCACAGCCAGCTACTAAAAGCTCAAACAGAGATAAAAGCACTTTTTAGAAAAGTGTATACAATCAAATGTTTTTTGTACCTTTAAAATGACAAATAATATATAGGTATAAACTTTTTTACGACTTTTAAGAGAATTTAGGAAAGTATTTGATGTTTTTAAATATTAACATTTAAGTTTAACATTGTAATTTATTTTTTATATTTTAATATAAAAAGGCATTTGCTATCTTATTATGTATGATGACCCTGAGATTGGGTGAATATGTGTGTGTATGTCAGCGCGCCAGCATCGCTGGTTCTAGATATATATGGGTGTGTGTGTGGCAGGCTTAAAAGGATGATACACGCCAAGCGTGACCTCCTACCTCTACCGTTTGTCTCTGTGAATAGTTTTGAATTCGAAACGTAAATCCTGCACCGATATGATTTAAAATGAACGAATTCGAATTGCACGATCTCCGGGTCGCACGTTCGACAATTCGACAATTTCGGTCATAAATTGGAATCATCGCAAGGTATGGGAAGGAAGTAGGGAAACCTCGGTACAGGATGAGGTCGGTGAGGGGATAGAGATTCTAGTCGAAAGGTGCTCTCGAGAAACCGGGATTCAAAAAGACTACTCGTCTTACCTTGTATATGACGCCTGCGTTATCCCTGCAGTCGCCACCGAGATTACACAAATGGCACGCGGATGAGCTGATCTCCACTTCCAATTATCCAATCTTCCCATCACAATTAGAAAAATTACGGACTAACATAAATTTGTAACTGTAGTTAAAAAAATATGTACACTGACTAACTTAAACATAAATTAACTCGAATATACTCCTTCTCTATACACAAGTCTTACTCTCATAGAGAAGAAACAAATGTTAATATATATATCCACTGATTATTGAAATTGTATTATATTTTTAATATTAATAAAAAAAAATTGAAGACGCCGATATCACAATTTCACCCACGGCACAAACAATCAATAATCAATGATCAAAATACAGTGCTGGTGCACTGGAGCCGACAAGTCAACACCGCAAAAGCTATCGCCACGTCAAGATCGAACAAACATCGGTCGAGTTGACGTCTGCCGATGTCAAGGTCATTATTCACACTGACGAGACGAGCATGAGGAAATCTATGGATGGGACGGGGAAATGTGTCAATAACATGTATTGCGACCGATTCGAAAAGACGCGCCAAAAAGGTGTTTACACATTCGGAACAAGTTGTATCCGTTGTACCATAACATAATTATTATTGTAATAAATATTATAAATGGCACATAAAGAGTTTCTCATTGGATTACCAACAATCTTTGGTGAGGTATATAAAATTGGAAAGTACGTAACATTATGTTTTCATCATTTTCCCATTAAATTTTTTTTTTCACTTATTCTTTATAAATATTTATTTATGTTGCTTTATAATCAAGAATAATTGTTGTTTTTCTCTTTTCTTTTTGAGAATTTAAGTTATGTTTCTACGAGTTGTATGTTTTATTTTCGCAATGTATTTTAATATTTTTCTTCTTTACTTTTTCTAAATACTTTTACAAATTTTTATATCTAATTGTTAATTCATACTAATTTTTTTTTGGATAAATAAATACTTTCTATTTAATCATAATATTTGATTATAGTTCTTATGTAAAAAAAGTTTTGTAATGGATTATTTACGCTATATTCTATACTATTTACGTTTTTAATATCTTGACGGATTATTTTTATAACATTTTTGTTACTGCTACATCGTACCGCATAAATATATAAATAAATAAATAATCCACCACGTTTTTTATAAAGGTATGCACGTTTTGATCTTGGCACGAAGTGACCTTTTCATCACAAATTAACTTGTTAGGGTAGATTTCTATTCCTTATTCCTAAATGGGTTTCCGTCCTTATAGCCTTTTTTAAAACATTCTTTCAATGGCGATAAAATAAGCTGAATTATGTCTGGAAATTCGGAAAGACTGAGAACCTTTTTAAAGCCAACTGACAACTCTGATTTTAAATATGTATAAAATACACTAGTTTTTGTACAAGTTCGTTCACTTCCATATATATTTCACAAACCAATATTTACGTTGAATAGTATAATTTTTTTATACATTAATATTATTAGTGCGTCACTATCATATGGATTATTTATGATTTTTCTGATGCGAATTTAATTTTGAAAAATAATAATGAACCAATAGTATCCCCTTTGCGTTTTATATTGGGCTCTAGGATCCTGCATACAACAATAGTCACTTCTCTCTCTAAACTCCTATCTAAAATTATAACGTCTTTCTGAATCCCGTTCAACGCCGGGTATGGACGACCGGAATTTTGTATTTATTTACGTGTATGGATGTATATATCGCCACCGTCAGCAGCAACACAGTATATCTCAATTTTTTGTCAAACTAAGATATTTGTATCATTGTATTTGAATTTTCTATTTCACTAGTTTCACCACAGCGTCCGTTAGGGGTGTGAAAATCAAAGAAATATAATCACTACATATCTGTAACCTCAGTGTCAATAGCGCACAAGTCAAGGGAATCGTACCCAAATATAGTTGTTTCACTTTAGAAAGAATCTGCTTCTCTTTACAACTCTAGAATGGTAAGTAATACTCATCATTTAAAACTAGTTTCGTCTCTCTCCTGTTAACAATACAATTCTTAGATATTTAGTGTTACTGATTAGGTGACAATATGACTTTTCGTTTTCTAGAACTAGTATGAATGGAGTTACGAATTAAACATTTTAAAATAATTTTTTGGTTTCAAACAAAATTTATAATAAATGTTTATTATTTGGAATCTGATAAAAACTACGGAAATTGTATTAATTTATTTAATTCTTATCATAGTGCATACATAAACACTCCTACGTATTGCTCTAATATAAACAAGATTAAAGTATTTTCTTTTACTAAAACTTATCTTTTACATATTTCAGTCAGTTTCATTTTAAATCTATTCAATTTCTCCTCTTTTCTTTTTTGGCATTTCATTAAAAATCTTCATCGCACTATACATCTTCGATTTCTGAGATTTGGTCTTCTTCCTGAATGGCAGTCTCAGTCTATCCTCCCCTCTTGTACGATACTCGCACTCATGCTAATTTGCATAAATTTTTCGTGTAAATTCCGCTGACATTTTCTTCTTGAGGATTTTATAAATAAATACCATTATATTAAAATATATCTTCCGCTTAAAGGTCATCATATTCAAATCTTCTAGCATTGCTCTGATCCGAGTGTATTTATTTTTTCTGAGTATTATTCTCAAAGCTATCGCATACAAATAAAATACTTGGGCAGATTTGAGAGGAAACCAATGTCGGAGTAAAATGTCAATTGTCTTTGAAATACAAACCAGGTGAATATGTAAACTTTTGGTTCAGATGATAGTTTTTTAAAATATCCAAGCAAACGTCTTCATTTCAACAATCGTATTAGCGGAGTACTACTGTATTCATTGATATATTAAACTATATCTCTTTTTCAAGAAATGAACGATAAGAAAAGATATTCTATATTTCATAATTCCATTTTTTACTGTGGTGGATTTTATAAATTATTAGTCCATTAGATAAAAGTATCGATGCCAACATTTTAGTAGGGCGCGAATTATCCGGGCCTCTATCGTATGTGGGCTCATTGGCGTAGGTACGCCGTTGGTTTGATATATTGTAATAGTATTAATATTTTTCACATAAACCTGAATAATAAAAACTACATAGGCATATTACGAGTTATGTGTTTAATGATCAAGCTTAATAACACAAATAAATAAACATTATATATTTGACTAAAGCACCTACTGGTGAAGTAATAAACATGAAAGGTTTTTAATACCTACGTTGTATTGCGACACCCTTATTTTAATGTTCAGCGTAATTAATTCAGTTGAAACATTAACTATACATTTATTGCACTTTATCCATTATTCTCACCTTTTGCTACTATCACTGACATCTCTAGTAATCAGTAGTTTTTCTGATAAACTGGAGAGACCTCGTAAATAAAATGAGCTTAAGGTAAGCATTTTGCTACTATTTTGCGGTTGGCCTGACCAGGGGTATCCAAAATCATTCAGAAGTATGAGTAAAAATTGGTTTGAGATTAGTTAGATATAAAATTATTCATGTTAGTGTTATATTCGACAACTTAGGGTCTGTTGTTTGATGAGTATTAAAATTTTTTCGTATGTCAATTTTACTATTGTCTAAGTTGATATCGCCTAATAGTGTGGCAAGGCGACTATTAAAGGGGCGCTAGAAGGGTGGAAGAGGGGGGGGGGTGTTGTAGAGGTTTCAACTTCTTTTATCGGTTCCACACACACACACTACTACAATTAATAAACACAAAAGAAAGGAGATAAAAAACAAAAGCTATAAGACATTGCGAAAACGAACAGAGATTTAAAAATACAATTTTGTGCTTCATCTATGGCTTTATTCACCTCGGCGTTCGAAATCTGTCACATTTCTGATTTCAAACAATGTACTAATATAAATTCAACAGCGAAATGATCATCGGACGAATTCTCATTACTAAAATAGCGTGATATTAAACGATTCATGGTCGTGTACTGCAACTTTCAAAGAATCAATGTGATAGATGACTTTTGAAGCAGTTGTGAAGAGTCCGCCATTTTTAATTAACTATTTACGGTTTTTACCATCCGATATTGGCGGGTAAAGCTAAATACTATTGAATATACTTTCGATGAGTAAATATTTTTTACCAGCGATCGAATAGCCCATTTTCGCAACTTTTTTTACTAAAGTAACATTTTTTAGTATAGTAAAAATTTACCACTGATCAAACCAGATAGTTCTTATACTTCATCATTTTTATTCTTCTTAGAGTAATCATGGTGTTTAATATATTTTTTTACTTTTAATGTGCATATAACGAACGTTATCAAATTAAGTTCAAGGCGGCGCGACACAATATGCGCGAGCGAGCTTCGGTGCACCGCCGATATATGGAGAGTATCAAGTTTCGTCGTTCGGTTGTCAGAGATCGACTGGTAAGCATGGCCAGCGAGGATTAGCCCTTTTCTATTTCGTGAACCAAAACTAAGGTATGTCTACCTTTTATTTAAACACACGCTTTAATAACCCGAAAACTGTCTTAGACCCCGAGTCCCTGAAATCACATATAAATTATGAAACTCCCCGAGCCAGAGCCGATCGCCAACCAAAGAGTAATCATACTCAACTATATATCACCAAACATTTATTTAATTATTCAAGTATGCGAGGAAAACTCTTCGTTATGAAATTTTTTTAGCCAATTATTTAACAAGATGGCGCAATATACCACACAGCACGATCAATTTATTGAAGGAAATATTCGTAATATTTTGCGTAATGGACTTGTGAATAAAATCGTGTGATTTAACATTTTTGGATTATTTTTTGTGGGAATATGTAAAGTAGCTAGTCTACGCCTATAAACCAGTGACGATAGACGACTTGGAAGCCAATATTTGTCGCGTTATTGCCGATATACGTCCCCAGCTCCTCCAAAAAGTGGTCTAAAGTAGGACTTTATTCAAGGCAGCTGCGGTGCCCATAAAATCAATTAAATAATCCGCGAAATCATATTTAAACACTAATAACATAATATTATCTTTTCAATAATGCCAATACCATGGTAATTACCACGATTTTTATGTTTTTAATTTCAATTTATTTCAATTTACCTCCAAAAAAACACCCTTTACCAGCACAATTTAAATTCTCTCCCTCGCCGGCTTACAATCTGCGAATGGACAACTTGATAATATTTAAAGCCCTCAAAGGCACCGATGTATATTTATGTACAGTTTGCGGGAGAACAAGTAGAGAATTTTATTTATCTGCGAGTTCTCATCTTAAACATAAAAGGTGCGAAGCTGAAGTACGAGAAAGAATTGACAAGGGCAAGCCACCCGTAATTGGCATTATATCAGCATTACATTCATATTCGACAATTTGTCACGGCAGATAATATAAGGGGTAGGTAGCTAAGATAGCAGAGTACTCGCTTAGCATATAAGAGGTACCAGTACCGTTAGAGGTAATAAAAAAAAATTAAGTGCGAACGCATAACGACGACTTATTCTGATTACGTCTGACGACTATTCTGTCGTGTGACAGTTTTGTCGTGATGGCGAGGGTTTAGTGCCAGCGCTAGCCTCTGTGGCGCCCTCGGGCGAAAATTCCCCTGCGACGAGATCCTCTTTTTCGTGATTCAATCTTGCGCTGATGATTAGGTAGAGAGTGTTGTATTACATATATCTTTAAAGTTTCCCGTCACATTGGCAAAATATTCCAGTTTCCGAATTTTCATTGATTTCTTAGCTCATTTCTCATTAAGATTGATTGAGCTGAGGTGAGTTTTCGGTTGAGCCTTTTTTAACGGCGCCAGAATTAGCAGCCATTCTCCAAGGCAACACTACAGCCAAGACGTTTGTGATGATATTTCAAGATGGACCTTTTAGTTTTATATGACGTTTGTCTTGCTTTTCTTGTATTATGTATTTTGTAATGCTTATAAACATTTTATTTTTTTCAAAATGTAGCTCTATCTCCTTTTTTAGTTTTTTACTTTGGATTGTTCGACGCTCTGGCTTGCTCGGTGCCCTTGGGCGGGGCTCGAGCTCGTCCCCCCTTTGAGCCGGCCCTGCGAGGAATAATATAATGTAAGGCAGTGCACACATTGATGACCAAGTTTTCAAATGACAGAACAGTTGGTGCCGAACTGTCGTACAACTGTTTTCTTCAGTATGCGCTCGCTTTAAAGTGTCAATATGTCAGAAGATAAAAGTGAGTACCTATATATATATACATTTTTTAATTTTAGAAATTTATTAATGCAGTTTTCCGTGACAAATTTTACTTGCAATACTGAATAAACATTCTAGATTTATTTAAAAATCAAATTTGTGTAGCAAGTAAAAACAAAAAGAAAACAAACAATGACGTGTTTTCTGCTTCACTGAAAAATTAAATGGCCGCGAGTTTTTTGAAAAATCTAGATATTTTAATATTAATAAATTTCTCGAGTTTATAAATATTAAATTTTATTTAGAAAAAAGTCTTTTTATAAAAAACACAAAACATTGTAAACGGATTTACGCTATTCTGGATGCTTGATACTTATGGCTGACCCACCATTATCGTGTTTTTTAATATAATTTTTATATAATTATGCCATCATGAAATGCTCAACTTGCCTTAATAAAATACTCAGGAAGCTGATATATGCAAAGTACATGGACGTCAATAGAGATATGACAATGTCAAGAATGTGTGGCGTTTTATCCTCTGACCAGATTATATGCATTTAAATATAAAGAATGCCATCAAATAATTATTATAACACAATGATTATTATTTTTCGATTCCGAATAACGTTAAAAAAATGTTACACAAAATACTGTTGGATCCATCTAAATAAATACCATAGTACAGCCATAGTTTCAGTAATGTGTTTTGGTTAAAATAAAACAAGAAATATTGAAGTGCTGTTGCTATGCAACAATATATTTTAGGTGATGAAAAATATTTTCATTAAACAATTGAATAACAAAACAGCAAAGAACTGAATAAAATACAATACAAAAAATAATCCCAGCAGTAAAATACAAAATGTTCATATTATTCACGTGAAAAAATATAGAGCTAAAAGTAAAATCATGAAAGCACAACAGATTAGAATTTAGCACGACAAACTGTATAATAAAATATTAAATAAAAAAAACAAGAAATCACTTTGAAAAATACAAACACAATGTATCCAAACCCTAGGAGTATTTTCGTATCATACGAGGACACAGGTAATTTGAAAACAACGAAAATATGTCGTCGTTTGATGATAATTGACTATGAAATTTCATATTTGCGGCTCGTTTAAATAATGCATATATTATGAAACCAGCCGCAAATTTAAACAATGATGGTGATAGGGAGCTAGCTGGACGTATTCACGACGATTATTCATCTTCGGGAAATATTGCTCGCCTCCTACGCCGTCGGCCCCTTCTAGACCTCGATCTCCTCCTGCGCCTCGATCTACGTCTTCTGCGCGCACCGATGATCTTCGGTCCCCTTCTCTTGCCTCTGGGCATGGACGGCGCCGTGGACTGGCGCACTGAGAGATGAACAGGGCAAGGCTCCATTCTCAAACGTTGGGATTCACTCGGGTTCTCCATGGTCTCAGAATCGCTGTCGTCGAATTCCCTTTCCATTGCACGGCGCTGTGTATATAATACAATATAATCAAATACGCGAAGTCGCCAAACGTTTGATAATAAAAATTACTTTACAATTTCGAAAGAGATACAGATAAATTTAGCAAATAAACCACTACGGAACTGTTGTTAGTTGGAAATGAAAAAAATATTTGGGTCGCATCGTTTATATAAATTTTCATCCGAGTTGAAATCAATTGTTATTTGTTCGAAAAGAACGCGATTATAATTTCTCACACAAATGAATTTGAATGATTTAAAGAGTTTTTTTTAAATTAAGTACCTACCTACCAATCGATAATAAATCTATATTTTTTTAAATGTACGCAATAATATTGTTTTATAAGCTTACGGTTTGAGTTTTTAGGATTTTAATAATTGTATAAATCGGACAAGAAAGAGAATTTTAATATTACGTAAATTGAGCTATGGTTTCATTTTACTTCTCAACAAAACAAATGTCCTGTAAATGATTCTGATAAATTAGTAAAAGCTCTAGGGACCAGACCACGAATTCTGTAAATAATATATTTATGTCGACGTATTGACATTTCGACCCCTCCTACGTAAAGTATCGTAACTAAGTAAAAAATAGGTAATTTTTATTTGTTCTAGTATTTTCCAAATATTTTATATATTATATATTTCAAGTGGCAGTAATTTCTTTTATTAGTACACTATTGTATTATGTTCTATCGAGCACAGTACGTAAAAAAAATACTGCCACTTAAATATATCAATTCTATGCAATGCAAAATACAAGAACATCTAAAGATGACCGGATTGTTAGTTACTATAGTTTATGTACGAGGGGTCGATTTGTTTGTGCTATTGATATCTGGTCGGTTTTGTTAATTACACCGATTTTTATTAAACTATATTTATTGAAACAATTGAATTAATTACGATCAGTGAAACCTTATCCACAAGATTGAGGAATAGAGCTTGGTACTGGGTCTAGAGTTAAACAGAAGCAGAACAAAAATAGATGTTTTAATCAAATGTTTTTTATAATTATTAATAAATTAACGATTTTATCCACCTGAGATCTCCTGTTTTAAGGAATGGAAAGTACAAAAACAGAGCCCGAAGGAGAATTGGTAATTGCCAAGTCTGATATGTCAAAGCTGACCAATATTTGAAAGGACTGCTCAATGCCAAGAAAAAAACCTCTGGTATTTTCCGTATCTCTGTATTTTATTTATTTATTAGACTTTATTAACATACATGTTTTTGTTGTAATAGAAGTGAATATAAAATATTGTAATATAACATGATAAACTTAAAAGAAACATAATACAATTATATTTCTATAAGTGTCCTGACTACTTTGCTAGACTGCTGTCTGTATTGAAGTAGCCAGTTTTTTCCGTGTTGTTGTGGTGTTATTTAATTAAAAAGTAAGCCGACAGAGATATAAAAAAAATTGAGACAATGAAAAAATGCAAATGTGTATTGAATTCATATTTGCGTAAGTTTTTTTATATGTGAACGATTTCCAGTTAGTGTTAAGTATGTTGTACAGTTTCGGAGCCAATAATATGTAGAAACTTAAAAAAAAATGTCGTTGTTGCTCTCGGAACTAGTGTGTAGATGTTTATTCGTTGTTTTGTGTTGTTACTAAGATTTAATGCTAGATGTGAGTAATTGTTTTAATAGAAATATTGTACATGTCTCAACATATAAATTAGTCTTACGTCTAGAATATTGTATTCTTTAAATAAAAGATCTGATGGATATGTACAAGGGCGACAATTTATTGCCCTGAGAATTGTATTTTGTGCTCTTTTAGCCGATTGTTTGTTTTGTGTTCTTTCTGCTTCTCTCCAAACTAAAATCGCATAGTAAGCAGAGTAGCAGAGCGTAAAGTACACTGATCTAAAGAGTCGCGAGTCACCGTATTCAAGTGCAATATAGATTATTATTAGATCTTAAATATTGTTTATTTTTTACTATATTATATTTTTAGCTAAGCAATATAATATTAGAGGATTTAATCGTTTTTTTAAATCTAAATAGAGACGCGTGCATGCAATAATGTCTTAGAACAAAGGTCGAACCCCTGACCATGAGATCACTAGGCGTGTGTCATAATAAGACCAATAATCGCATCAAGTAATTAGTAATTATTTACTACATGTTTTTATTTATTTATTAACCATAACAGATCAATTATAAAGTTGATTCAGAGACTGGCATAGTTTTCAAGTAGTTGTATAAGATAATTGTTATAAAAAATAAGATAAAATAATAATTTAGTGTTGAGTAATCTCCGGAAGCAAGTTAAAATAAATCGAATAAATTCTCAAAAAAAAATATAAACAATTTTCTTTAAAATATAAGGTAACAAGAATTTTTAATTTTGTTTATAAAATTATTTAATACAAACGTTTTCATAAAATAATTCAGATAACACAACTATTTTTTTGTAAAAAATAAACAGTTAATGGAAGTCGTCTGTGGAAGTGTGGAAGAGTAGCGAAAGAACACACCGACTCGCTTTCCTTCAGTGAAGATGGAGAGTTCTCTTGCATTTCCTGGACTTTTCGAACGCCTCCCTTCCTGGCTCCAGTAACTCCTGTTGGTGCCTTTATGATCGTGTACCTCGCCATCCCTATAGCCTCAGGGGTCAGTTATTGTCAAACTCCTTGTGCATAATTGTTAATTATTCAATTAAAACAAATAAAAAATATTTAATCACAGATATATAAATAAAATTGACTTTAAATACAATAAAATTGAATCGAATTGGCATTGATTGGTATAGGTTGTTTTGAATTCTAAATTTGAATTGTTTTTGGTAATACTTTATAAAAAATTTAAGAGGTTCCTACCTACCTACCTACCAAACTGCGATGTATTAAATTCAAATTTTGATAAACTTTTTTATTATGTTGATAAGGTGGCCATCTATTATCTATTTTTACTATTATTTTATTTCATAAGTTGTTTCAGACGATCGAGATATTTGATTTCTTTTTTATAATACATACACACGGATTTTATTGTAGAACGTTAAGCCATTTAATAACATCATTTTATAATAGCCGATGATAAGGTACCAGGTTTAATTCCCAATGGCAGTAATGTATATTTGAGAAAATGATTGATCATTTCAATAATTGACATGACTGTTAGGTTGCGGTACAGCATGATTATTTTATCGCTCACATAGACATATAAACAATCAATCTTATTTTTCGTATAATAATCTTTTATACAGTAATGTCCCGAATCCGGGGTGATCACCCCGCTTCTCAAATAGCATTGAGTAATTTATTTTTATAAGCAGATGCTGACGCGGATATTTTGTTAGATATTTTTTTTGTTAATATAGTCGAATAAAAAATAGCACGGTTCTTATATTGTCTACACATGAAGCTCGTACTTGTGAAGAAGAAAATAAAATTGATTTATTCGATATGAATTTTTATATATACAGTGGAATCCGCTTATTGTAAAAAATAATAAATATGAATTAAATATATTAATTAGAAAGATATACATATAAAATCAATTCTATCAAAAAATATTGTTATTGCGCCACCGGGATTCGAACCTGAATCTCTTTCCTAACCGGGGAAGGTGCATTATCCAACTATGCTACAGCTACAATTTTTCGAACCTATACGTTACCTTTTTGATATTAATACATTATATCGTTCCATTACTTGAAACAATATATGTATATCTTTCTAAATAATATATCGAATTCATATTTAAAATATCACAGACCTATGTTCTGAATAATTACAACTTTACAATAAGAATATGTTCTCCTAATAAAAAATAATGAGACTAAATTATCAACTATTTATTTAGAACTGCATTTTTTTAATATTAAAATTCATTGATTGTTATTAAAGAGAACATATTCTTATTGTGAAGTTGTAATTATTCAGAACATAGGTCTGTGATGTTTTAAATACTAATTTAATGTATTAATTATAAATATATACATTAAATTAGTATCATTAATTGTTGTCTGTCGTTTGAATTTATTAACACTTGTATGTAATCTTCATATGCATAGTGTTTTCCAAAGTTTGTTGCTTTGTATTGAACACCACGTCGGAGAATTTGTAGCGCATCTTGCATCTGGACATTAGTTGCAGAAACTTCTGAAATTTCTTCTTCTGTATACGTGTTACATTAACTTTCTTTTGATAATTTAGTCATTGTCAAAAATGATTATTTTGTAGGAATTTCTTACATCCTTGTATCCAGGTATTGATAACAATCGCCTAAGTTTGATTATAACATGAAAAATGGAAATAAAATAATACCAATTACGCCAATAATTATCATAGATGGTGAAAGTGTAAAGGAAGTGACTGACATAAAATATTTGGGAGTCAAAATAGATAAGATAATGGTAAGAAAGATATATGACGCAAGTGTTGACAGCACCAGAAATAGAGGAGGTCCGCGAAAGACTTAGCATGACCAGGTAAATACAGGAAGGTGGTTCTGTAGAAGCCTCAATATAATAGACGATCTTGTATGAATGTGAATGAGGCGAGAATTGTGTGTCAGGACAGAAGAGTATGGTGCTCTATCCCCCGCGAAGAAACGGCCTGATGGTAAGTAAGTGACTTTTGGCCCATTCCATTCATACTACATCGTTAAACTGATTTGAAATATTCATTAGCGTTTTAGGAGGAAAAAAATATTTCCGACGGCCCAACGTTTAAACATCCCCATATCTGCACGCGGTAAAAACAAAATAACATAAATATGTTCAATAAATAGGGGATGTTTCGTACACTATGTACAGGGTGGGTACTCCTATTCTAGATTGGTGTTCACAAATAGTTTTGCTGCCAGTGTCACCTGTACGCTGTGAAACCAATATGTCGGCCGTTAATCACACCACGCTGCCACCCGTCATTTCTGCCGGGGTGGCGGAACTGTGGCTCGCGCGCGCTCTCTGCAATTTTAATTAGGACGTAATTTGTTTGCTACGTAATTGCAAAGTATTTTACTTACGCATACATTCTTTATCTTTTTAACTTGACAAGTTTTAGCTGTTGTACATTTATTTAATTTATAAAATTCATATGAAACTTACTTACCATCACGCCATTTCACGTTAGCAGTGAGGATTGAGCATCTCATCCACATTCATACATCTCTCCATACAAGCTCGATGATTATTGAGGCTTCTAACATGACCATCCTCCAGCATCTGGTTTACTTGGTTGTGCCAAGTTTTCAGTGGACATCATCTATTTCTGGTGCTATCAACACTTGCGTCATATATCATTTTTGATATTTTCTCCTCATTTATCTGTTCCATATGACCGAACCACCTAGGTGATTCTTTCTTAATCTTACTCACTATATTAAGATCAGCTTTACATTCTTTCCTTACTTCTTCATTCTTTACTCTGTCATAAATGGATCTGTCATATATACGCCTTCAGTTTCAAGACTTATTTTCATACATCAGTGTCGGTACTAGAAATCTATTGTGTACCGCTAGTCTTGCCTCGGTTTCCCATCAAATATAATTGTATTGAATGCGCGCGCGCCGTTCACTTTATTTCTTGCAGTCACCCTCCTTTCAATATGGAGTCATTCGTGCGTCTTACCGTCCAGGATATGCGCAACATGTGTCTTCAGCATTACATTTCACATCGCATAAGGTATTAATAAGGATCACCATTTATCTTGTGTGCAATTGTCATGTGTGCAGTTGTCATGTGTGCAGTTGTCATGTATGCAGTTGTGATATGTGCATTTTATGTGTGTGCAGTTGTCACGTGTAAATTTTGTATTTGTGTGCAGTTGTCATGCGTATATTTTATGTATGTGCAGTTGTCCTGTGTGCAGTTTTCTGGTCGTCGTTTTAAATAATAATTAAATATGAATCCTGGTGAACGATAGCGGCGACGCATAAATAATAAACTTTTAATATTTTTAAAAGGCGGCGACAATAAAAAACGTTTGGTCGCCGCTGTGCAACACCCTGTCACTAATTTCCATACACACTAGCCACCACCACTTTGTTCCATTAGGCGCCAAATGACGTCACGACGCGCGCGCACGTGTGCGAGAGTGTTATGGGATTGCGTGTGTGTGTGTGTGTGTGTGTATTCGGATAGTATTGGCAAACAATAACAGTTTCGGCCAAAGCTGCGGTTTCATATTTCGGTGACGGGCGGCTGTCAAAACGCAAATAATATTTGACGGGCGTAAGTTATGTCGACCTTCGGCGCACCAAGGTACTGGGGAGACTTTATTTATACTTTCACCTATTTTCCATTCCAAAATTTTCATTACTTAGCTAGTCTAAGAGGGCTGGCGCCTCCACACTCATCATAACCGTCCGGCGATGCTGAACGTTGTCATAAAGTAGCGGTGCGTGAAACGCAACTCCCATCAGCCTTAAAAACACTGAGTACCGATGTCATGTAACAATACCAATGCTACTCTACACTTTGATCACGTTTTGTTTCTACTTATTAGCATATTTTATTTTCTCTAATAAAGTGACAATAAAAAAAAGATCCGGTATAATGAGAGAACATCTTGTTATAGGCGACTGCGCGGTATCGCCCTGTCACTGTGTGCGGATATATATGGACAGTAAAGGCAAAGTGTTAGGGAATGGTATGTTATAATTAGTGTTCTCTACGAATATAAATTATTTTGTATTTCAACGGTTTCCAAATTGTTCATTATTATACCTTTATAAGACATCGAGTGGGGGAAGTTTTAGTCTTCTTCTTCTTCTTCTTCTTTCAAATAGGCAATCCACCCTTCAAGAGTGACTTGTGCCATTAAACAAGTCTAAACATTATTTTATAGAAAGAGTACAACAATCCTATAGAACAGGGAACATTGCATCACAAGTCAATACCATTGACATTCAGGAAATTTGCTATTATATAGCTTAAATGAGGCGAGTTGAGGGAAAGAAGATGACACAAGTTAACCGGAAGTTGAAAATCACCATTGACAAAAGTTTTAGTCTATGACTATCGAAAGAGTGGTTTGTTTCAATTATGTGGTTTGAAATTCCGAGAAGTTGTTATTTTTTAGGCAGCGGCGATATCCCTTTATCCTCGTGTTTAGATTTCTCGCGGTTTGACTCAGGTTAGTTGTTAAAATTAAACTAATTATGTTATACAAAGTTATCGCCATGTCAATTAATGATCTTTTTTTTTTATTAATTTATGTGTCATTTATGTATTATTTCTTATGAAAAAAACTGTTTTTATATTCATCAGGACTCCAGGAACATATTAATGATGAATATAATGTTTCCACTGTACGTTTATTTGCGAAATCTTGGTGTACCAGAAAGACTCTCCTCTATTCTATGGATCCAGTAGTTCAATAAAATGATTCATGATTCAGTGTTCACATTTTCGTTCCAATCGACTCATATATTTAAAAAAAAAGTAGCGGAGCTATTAGATTGTGTAAGTGGCACCAAAGTGATTACCAAATTGAAAATATTGAAACAAGGAATTTGCTTTAGTTCATGTCTATATATTTGGTAGTCTGTGATTTTCTCACATTTTCTTATACAAGATCGTCGATTGTTGAGACTTCTAACAAGGCTATCTTCTAGTTAATTTGATCATGCCAAGTCTTTTGTAGAAGAAATCTTCTATTTCTAGTTCCATCAACACTATCATCATATATATTTGTTATCATCTTCTTCTCTCTCGTACATTCGTTCAACAAGACCGAACCATCTAAGCGATCACTTTGCTATGATCAGTTTTACATTCTGTCCTTATTTGTTCATTCGTTAATTTATCACAAATAAATTTTCCATATATAAGTCTAATTGATTGCATTCATTCTACTTTTGTTCCTCTTCAGCACACTTATCTAATAGGCAAATTAGTGTAAAAAAATATTTTTTATTAATATTTTAATTTTGATATCTATCATTTGTTTGTTAGCCAAATTAAATTGATAAAATAAAAATGAATATCTTTTGGCTAACGGAAATTCTCAAAAATTATTTGTATTATTATTGAAAAATAGATTTATGTATATCTATGCCATTATGGGTTTTTATAACAAGAATGTCCACATATGCAGCTTGTATAAAAAAGTAGATTTTAAAAACAACAAAGTAGAGTATTAATAATACATATTTAAAAATTAACCAAAAAAAGACTTTGTAACGATTATTGGTTTATTACAATATGATATATTTATTACAAGGTATATCACTAGTATCACTAAGCCGATATTAACACGGAAAAAGAGAGCCGCACCCTGGCGCGCGCCGCCCTTCATAGCCTCACACACACGCGCCGGCGGTGCGGCACTCACACACATACATATAATTCCAAGGAAATCACAATAATATTAATTTCTGTGTGTTCTAAAATATTATTTTCGCTACTTTTGGAAATACTATTATTAATACTTATTAATTTTTGTTCTAGTGATTGAGGGTCGTTTCTTTCTTTCCCCTGACACGAAACCGCAGAACTTCTCACATAGAACTCTTTCATACGATATTCTTCCGTCTGATTTAATATATACCTTTTTATGTTTATTTGTTTAACTTTAGGCTTTCATCTTTATTTTTGTTGCCATTTGAGATATTTGCGCGTGTAAGATGAGATACTATAACATTTCATTCCTGGAATATTCCAAATATTTCATGTCGCTTCTGTGAACATTATCAAAAGATTACACTCGAAAATCTTTAATGTTTTACTCAACGCTGTGTCAGATAGCATCATAGAGCTATAACTTGGTAACCATGGTAGTATATGTATGCAAATCTTTATTTTTTTTTTAGATAAAAAGTGCAAAAATTACTATCATAGAGTTTGCTCAACATGGATGTGAAGCTTGGTATCTAAAGAGTGTTGCAGTTCGTCGAAAATAAAATACTGCATACTATTATATTATGACCCAATACGTGATAATCTAACCAGAGAATGGAGCAGATCAACGAACTTGGAACTACAAAGAAGGTACAGTGCCCTAAATATCTATATACACAGGGTTATTCAAAATGATGGACTCAATTTCGTAACTCTATATTTCAAACTTCGAACAACTGACAAATATGAAGTAAATTACATTTGTGTTTTCCGCAAAAATAATGGTTCATAAACCATTGTTTGCGATACAGCACAGGGGATATTATCCTTCGGTGAGTCACTCTCATGTTGCAGTGTTTCATGGGGATTTTGTAAACCGCATATGCTAACGTTGTGTCTGTTTACTTTCCCGCTTCCCTAGCTTCATCGCTCAAAATTAAACGCGGGAGAAAATTGACATCTTGTATAGCGTGTAAAACATGCGCTGATAAAATTAAACAGTTACAATAACGATTTTTAAAACATACAGTAGATAATAGTTTTAGAAGAGATGATAAAAAATGAATACTGACCTTCACTATACGTATTTTACCAGATCCTCGGAACGTACTATGAGAGTACCGATCGTGAATAATGTGTACGGTGAGAGAGCGAGAAAATTTTCTGTGCCAAGAATTTTTAATGAAATCATATTAAATAAATAAATATTAAATGTTTTGAAAAATAAAAAGAGAGTGAACACACTAAAATATAAAGTCAAACACATTATTATCTAATCATTAGATTTCTCTATTATATTACATTTAAAAAAAAATGATGCTGATAAAATATTAGTTACTTTTAATTTACTATGTTAATTACATTAATTGAAGGCAGTGAGCAAAAAATAAAAATCATTTTTTGACAAAATTCATCACGTTTTCGTTTCTTGAATCGTTAACGACGCCTCAAAACACACCACAGTTGGGGTAGTCCAAATTCTCTGCTCGCTCTACTAGTTAGCTTTCTTGGGCTGCGCACGAAACTCTCTTCAATTCGTCGCACATTCTCTTCCGATACACGCGATTGGTCCGGGCTTTTTCCTTTACAGAGACATTCAGTTTGCTCGAATCGGTGATACCAACGACAAATGATTATTCTAGTTGGAGGTTCAATGTTAAAATTGAGATGAAAGGCACACTGCACTTACTTACACTGCAGTTTTAACGAACTCACGAACACAGAAAATCTTGTGCTACATAGTAGTCATTTACTCACTGATGCAAAATGACTGCTTGGCGGCGCTAGTACTCTAGCAGTCGTTTGCGCAACTATGAGCGATCTAGCGGTGGAATTCGAAACTTTTAGACCTCCTCTATCAATTGCTATATGGATCATTCACATCAATATAGCAGTTTTAAATTGAGTCGATCATTTTCAATAAACCTGTGTTATATATTGAAGGTGAGTACAAGTAATATACCACGAACACCTTGCGAAAGACAACACGATCAAGATCGAAACGTTAAAACAAACGTTAAACTTGAATTCTACGGTACTTTGAAATAAATATTTGCGAGATTGTTCAATTATTAATCTGTACCTTTGCTTCAGACCCTAAATTATTGAACAAAAAATTATCTATCTGCTCGAAATTCAAGAAAATATTTCAATTTATCGAAATAATCTCATAATTACGATTTTTTTTTAAATGTTTATATCTCTGATATGGCTGAGATTAAGCCCGTATCTTTTGAACATTTTCGACTCATAATTTAGTCAGGTATCCACTAATAAAGTATTATAGACTAAGTCTGTTACACTCTGTATTACATCCAAAACTGTGAAGGGAACACACCCGCGATTGACTTCGTCACACCCAATAATTGGCTCGTGTTCTATTGTGTTATATTTCAATTCAACTAGACTAACCCATAAAACAAGAACCATATAATAAAGATATATCTGTTGAACTTCTCTTGCAATCAAAACAATTGCGACAGTGTTCCTAGACAGATAGCCGGTACATGTTTGCAAAGAAAAAGTGGATAGTCGAGGCCAGCACACCGTGTAGATTTCCCAGGAGACAGCTTTAGTCACGCACACACTCATCACACTCTCCTGTCTCCTTCCTCCCTTACTTTGTCTTGTTACTAGTTTCAGGGGGGTCCCTTCAGCGAAACTGTCGATAACAGCCATTCTATTCATCTTAAATGCTGTTATTCAGTAATTAACAATTGCTTCCTGAAGCATTTTTGTAGCGAGACAGGAGGCGTACGAATATAATAAATTAGTATTGACAAGTGATTTAAAATTTTGACCCTATGATCATGAGACACAATTAATTGTTCTATTACGGTAGTAATGTCAGAACTCATGCATTAGTTAACTCCGCAGTCCCCAGATTGCATTCTTTGGGGAATGAATATGCGGAGGTAGTTGACTTTTCTGTTGAAAGATTAACTATTTCAGTAATCCGATAGGAGACACCATAATTAATTATTACTCAAAGGTATTTGAGATTCTCTAAAAATAAAGAAGATGGCTTTCAAATAATGAAACGATAGATGTAACATATATGTTCGAAAATTTATCGTAAATCCACTGTGTTGGTATAATATAATCGGTTAATGTACGTTCCCCGAATTGGAAGAGAACCAGGCTTGAATACCGCTAGCAACAACACTATTTTTTGATATAATGGTTT
Organism: Eubasilissa splendida; assembly: GCA_031772225.1. Classification (NCBI taxonomy): domain Eukaryota; kingdom Metazoa; phylum Arthropoda; class Insecta; order Trichoptera; family Phryganeidae; genus Eubasilissa; species Eubasilissa splendida. The sequence continues at coordinate 11,402,647 of CM062868.1, read as the reverse complement.
TTACAAGTATATTTTTCTAATTAATACATTTAATTTGTATTAAAAATATCATAGACGTATGTTCTGAATAATTACAACTTCACAATAAGAATGTGTTCTCCTTAATAAGGAATAATATGTTGTGATGTTTGAATTTGCGCGTCGAGGTCTGGGTAGCTTATTTTGCCGACTTATGACGATTGGCCGTCTAAATTGATGAATCAGCGGGCAGCTGATCAAAATATCACTTTTGGTGGGAGCGCTCGAAACGCGTCGGTAGAGCCGCTCTCGAGAGGAATATGGCAGCGGGATGTGACAGAAAGTAAGAGTAAGATCACCGCGGTGGACCCAGAGATGGATGGTCCTGGTCCACTCGCGGATTGAGGAGAGACCCCGCTGCAATGAGCAAGGAGGCAGCATGCGAGCGATGGCCGATGGATGGGCATTATGGACAAGGCTGTGACTAGATGATGTCCGGTCTATCTTCTGGAGCAAGAGATGAATCTTGGCGCGGAAGTGTGGCGGCCCGGGTCCTCAGCTACATTGTTAGCAATATTAAATAAAAGTAACCTCCTTCAGAGGAAAGTTGACTTGAAGAATGAAGATCTAAAGGACATTTATCGTGCATCGATTTTTAATAACATAGTTTCATAGATTACTAACGATATTGAGTTGAGTTGAACTTACTTGAAGTTCATTCGCAAGTATGATACAATACATGCTTACTATCCTGCTAAATGTATGTATTGGATACTTCGGTTAACCACGTGAACAAGTAATGTTATTATATTTTTGACCCTTTGCGATCGTTATTCATATATAATTAATTTGTTTTAATAAATAATTTGTCTTCACATCAATGCCTTTAGAAGAAATCCTTTCAGTAAATCGTGTTACCTGACCTGACTTATGAGGATGGAACATGAACACTCACAAAGGTCACGATGATAAAGCATAATGTGGCCCAATGAGCCATGAAAAGAACAATGTTGGGGATTTTACTGGGTGAACGAAGGATAAATGTAATAGCTAAACTAATCTCGAAAAAAAAAAGCTAAAGGCCCATTGGATCGATGACGCGCAACGCCAGCAACAGAAAAGTTTGGAAAGTGTTTATTTACAATATATTATTAAGGAGAACACATTCTTATTATTAAGTTGTAATTATTCAGAACAGACGGTCTGTGATATTTTAAATACTAATTAAATGTATTAATTACAACGATATATATATGCTCATAATTAATTTTATCGGAAAATATTGTTGTTGCGCTACCGGGATTCGAACCTGGATCTCTATTCCAAGTCGAGAAAGGTGCATTACAGTACTTTTGACGACAAATTTTCGAACCTATATGTTACAGTTTTTCAAATTAATACATCTGTCGTTACATTATTTGAAAGCCATCTACTTTGTTTTTACGGAATCTCAAATACCGATAGCAGACGCCAGAATTAACAATTCATTTTTATTAAATTTTGGACAGATTGATGCAACTTATATATTATTAAGAAGAACACATTCTTATTGTGAAGTTGTAATTATTCAGAATATAGGTCTATGATATTTTACATACTAACTAAACGTATTAATTGAAAAGATATACATATAAAATTAATTCTATCAAAAAGTATTGTTTTTGCCACCGGGATTCGAACCTGGATTTTTTTCTAATCCGGGGAAAGTGCATTAACCAACTTTGAAAAATAGCATTTAAATAATGTAACGATAGATTTATTAATTTGAACAATATAGGTTCAAAAATTTGTCATTAAAAGTACTGTGTGCTGTAGCATAGTCGGTTAATGCACCTTCCCCAGATTGGAAAGAGATCCAGGTTCGAATCCCGGATTGATTTTATATATATCTTTGTAATAATACATTTAATTAGTGTTTATTTATATATTTTAGAGAAACAAACATAACCTATATAATATATATATTTTTATTTCTTCTTTATTACATATTTGGGGGTTAGGACGGTGGTTAAATGAAATACATGTGTGATTGGCGCGTGTTGAGGTTTATTGTGACAAATGATAAATGCGATTAAGACAGATAGAAATGAATACAGTGAATGAAGATGTAAGAAATTATGAAATGAAATGAATTGGTGGTCTTGCTCGGCTAAGGCGAGCCGGCAAGACCGCCATCGTGAAACGCTGAAACTGGAGAGACTGCCTGGCGGTGAATTGAGCCAGACTTGTGGCAGCAGCCGGCAGCGCTGTCGCCAGCGTCGATGCCGACTGAGATGGCGGTAGATTTGAATCATGGTCGCTACACATATATATTCATTTTAATTTTATTTTTTGCCAAACTGCATGGCAGTTTTACGGCAAACATTTTTTAATTTTTATGAATAATACAAACAAGGGGAAAAAATATATATAAGGAGATGTTAGATGAATTACTTAGAAATACATAAAGAGTAAAATATATATAAATAAAAAAACAGTTTTTGAAAAGATAAACCATTTTTACTGGGTGTAACAGACCAAGTCCACAGTATTTTATGGGTGGATACCTTAATAGAATATAATATAATAAGAAAATAAAAAATTAGATAAGAATACGTTCTTTTACTTTGTATTTTAAGGTGGTCATTTAAAAAAAATGTTTATTTAATAGGTCTTTATTGATTTTGTTAATTATTCTTGGCACAGCACATTCTCTCGTCCTCTCACCGAACACATTGTTCGCGATCTGTACTCTCATGGTTCGACCCGACGATCTGGTTGAATAATGTCTAAAGGGAAATGAAACTAAAATGTAATTTAGTTGAAGAATTAAAAATGTGTAGGTATACGTATATTTATCCATACGTTTACATGTAAAATGTACTTCTTCTTTTTCTTGTGCCCTATCCGTTCAACGCACGTTGGCTACCATCACTTTATTTACTGCGGTCCGGAAAAGCTTTACAGTAGACTGGCCAAACCATTTAAAAAAATATTATTATTTTATTTTTTAGAGGAACAAACGGTACAATGATAATAAATAATATAAAACATGATATATAAAAATAATACCAGTGAAATTTCTTCGGAATTAAACAAGGAAGAGTATAATACATATTAATAAATAGTACATAATTATCTAAAGGATAGTAAATTTTAACAAAAAAGTGTTTTACACTAAAATAAATATAATAAACTAAAAAATAGTACATATTAAAAAAAATGATAAACAAAAAAGTGTTCTTAAACTGAACATATAAAGTGTAAAGGGTAAGGAGGGGAGGAAAATGGGATGCAATATATATTCTTTTAAATATAAATACATATGTATATATATATACGCATACATGCATATATACACAATTTATGTCAATAGTTATTAAAAAGTTGGCGTAGTTTAATTTTAAAGGGAAAAATTTTATCGTTGAAAATATCCAAGTTATTATATTAGAAGAATTTACGAATAAGTTCTGTCAAAATTTTGGGTAAAACAAATTATTTGATCGTGCTGGGGGTGTGGAACAGTTAAAAGTTATTTGTTCTAATAAATAAGGTGAGTCAACTAAATTATTTAAAATTTTATAGAGGTAGCTTAAATCTTGTGTGTTTTTTCTATTTTAAAAGGGGAGGATTTTACGGAAACATTCACTTTCTGAATGAGATTTAATGTCTAAGCGGGTACGTGAATTTAATATATTGAAAAATTTATGTTGAACATTTTCAAGTCGCTGTAAGTGGAATAATGTGTGTTCCAAACTACCGATCCGAATTCAAGTTGACTGCGTACAAATGAGAAACATTGTCTCAGGTTCTTCAGTCATGACGGTCTCCTTCATCCAGGACCCCGACTTACAGCAATATTTTCCTGCATTATGAGGTTCAAGATCTCATATTTCTCCGGATGTCTCATTACATGTCTGAGATATTTAGGTTTTCGGATTTATATTGTTTTAATAACTTAATTTTTCTAATTCATCCGAACCATTATACCTTCATTCGTATCTCTATCCATCAAGCTTGTTTTAAGGATTCTTTTGTAGATCCACATCTCAAATGCTCCAAGTCGCCATATCTTTTTTTCGGTAAGTGTCCATGCTTCCATTACATAAAATAAAATCGAAAACACATAGCATCTGACCTTTCTCATTCGTAATCTAAGGTTGAAATTATGATTGCAGAACATAACAGAACAAAACAGAAGGTAAAATGTACGTCAATAAATTATTAATGAGTTGACGTAATTTTATTTTGAAGGGAAGCAATTCATAATTGAAAATGTCTAAGTTATTATATTAATTTATATTTTGATATGTTGACGTAGACTGCGTTAAAAAATAGTTTTTAAAAATTATTAATTCGGATATAATAAATTGTTTGAAAGCGTTAAGTAAAAGCTATCCATAATGAAAAGAGTGTCACCGAAGGTAGCATGGTGGCACATGGTGATGATATTGGTGACGCTATTAAAAATAATTTATAGATAAAATAGATGTAATAAAAATAAATAAAAATATTAAAAAATTGCAAATCGAGAATTGCAAGCATTTAAAATTAAACAGACCAAAAATGAACAAATAGGATTCTACTCACCGTACCTATCACGATGTCAAGAAGGCTTTTAGATAATTGATTTAAAACATATTGATTATATTCCGTTATTTCCAATACTAAGAAAATTGTCTCCGAATACATGCGTGGGAAGTTGTAGGGGCATTAAAAATGTGAAGTTAAATATTTATTTTTCTAAATCAGCGATGGGCCGGATGATATATAGCAGTGATGTATTGTGGGCCAACAAAGTGTCACAGTCTGGTCTGGTCCGATCAACAATCGGGCCAAGGGTGTACCGTTATAGGTGAGGAGCTATTTCTGATACAATCGGGCCAATCGTTACAGGTGAGACTTGTTTATGATCTGGACCGGAATGCGGGAGTTTGATGGTCAAAGGGAATATACTACACGATATCCTCATTCATGTATTGAGTACAGGTTTATAAAGACATTACAGGTACACCTTTTTCGAATGCTCTTCTTGAAGGAGGTTTGTGAATGCGTAGTGTCTTTGAAGTTACAAGGTTTTTGTATTACATGCACTTATTTATTTGCATTATAAATGCAATTTTTGATGGCCGGATACAAATTCTACGTCATTGGATATTATTTTTAACATCAGTTATTAATTCGATCAGTTCACTTTATTACACTCTTACACAACACAGGTTTATTTTATACAATTGTGGAGGGCTAAAGCCTCCCTTTTCATTATTTAGAGACTGCACAGTTATGCAGAGAGTATCCAGCAAGGCGGTACTTAAAACGTCATAAATACGTTGGGTACCGACTAAGCCCGGCCAGCGGTTTCGCGTACCTAACAGTAGCTTCTACCTTTATACAAGTAACTTTAACAAATTCAATACAATCGTAATAAACAAATATCAGATATTTCATATAGACAAAGCTATTTTTAATTATATTTAATGGAATATATATGGAAGTATATACTTCCATACTTCCCATACTTCCATATATATTCCATTAAATATAATAAAAAATAGCTTATATATATATTAATGATGAGAAAAAATGCTACTCTTGACACACTGGTGTGATTGTGATTGGTATTTGATAATATCAGTGATTGGAAACTGTGACTGTGATCACAGTTTCATTACTAATACGCGGGCGCCGGACGATATCACATTACACGAAATAATAAATAAAAAAAACATAATTCTGAGCGTTTTTAGCAATATTTTTCGATAAAATTGATTTTATATGTATATCTTTCTAATTAATATATTTAATTCATATTTTATTATTTTTTGTCTAGGTACTAGTCTGAATTTGACATATGTCAGGAATCGTCATAATGAGTGGTTGCACGTGCGTGCTATTTTTCTTTCTCGCTTACTCACATCATATGAAAATTAGGAGGTGCCTGGTACGGTTGAGTATCCTTCAGTGTAATCTTAGTCGAAGTGTCAAACGTACACTAACTAAATTGACAGCTTACATATGTTTTATCCCTTCGTAATTTTTAGATGTGAAAAATCGGTCGGCTTGTACAGGTATGGCTCTGGTACGATGATACCGGAGCCAACCTACGATGGTATTATGATAATAATTGATTAATTGTAATAATAAAGAAAAGGAAAAAAAAAAGTTAATATGAAGTAAAGACATAAGGTTTTAATAACTGCCGGAACGTAACTAACTGCTCGAAAAATATGGTCCAAGTATTTATTTATTAACTAAGCATTAAGATTTTTTTAAATAATAATAACAGCTCTTAAAACGATTCCGGGGTAGGATGGAACCCTTTGGGGTTTCCTTCATATATAACCGTTTGAATTACAGCGATGAGGAAGGCAAAAGGAAACCACTTCATCACCACTCCCCATGTTACTCATAATGATGTACGAATAAAGAAGAATAAAAGTCAAAATCGTAATCGTAATCTAAATAAACAAAATATTATGAGTATGTTACATTACCAATATAAAATGAAATGAACATACTCTTTTTATATCAGTTGTTTTTTTTAAGTATTTCTCACTCTTACAAATATGGAACTAGGCTCATCTTGCGACTTAGTATTAGATTTAATAAATTCCATAACTTTTTAGGATCGAAATATATTATATTTTACGGTTATGTATTAGTTATGATATTCCCTACTCAAAGCTTTATGACGTGATCGTAAAAGAGTAAAAAAATGTTAATCTGATTTTTGTTTTGAACAGTTTGAACATCTTGCGGTGTTCGTATTTTTTCTTTAGTTAGTTCTATAAGAGCAGTTACACAACAAATAATATTTTATAAATGAAGGTATACAAGTATCGATCGATAATAAGTTATTTATTTATTTTGGTTCAGTTTATCCGATTTAATAAAATAAATTATGCAATCGTAATTATCTAGTTTGAAGGCGTTTTGAAAAAAGGGGTGAAATCTTCGGTTCTCTGACGAATGATCCCCCTGCAGTTGTTCCCTCCGACAGTTGATCCTTCGGACAGTTAATCCCTCTGTCATTTGCAAATAAAATTTAAATTAAAAACGGAACTAAAATGTTAAAACAATAAATTAAAAATCGTTTCTGACAATTTGTAAACGCAATAATATTTAACAGAAAAACGATTTATTGTAAATATGAAAATATTCTTAATTATGTGAAATTATTTATAATTTTGTACGAGAGCAATATTTTTATAAATTTGCTCCTACCCTATTTACAACATTCACAGATGCTGATATTTACGAACATAAATAGGTACTTGAAGAAATTATGGGGGATCAACTGTCCGAGGGATCAACTGTCAGGGGATCAACTCTCGGGGAGTCAACTGTCCGGGGATCAATAGTCGGTGCACCGAAACCCTCCTAGCACTGGTCGCAAGAATCAAATATAAGAAGGTATTTGCGATTTAATGTTAAGCTGTAGGTACTCTACCATTTCTGTCGAATAAATTGCATGATTTAATTGGAAACATTTAATTTTGTAAAAAAATTTAACAGCCGCCATTTCGATGCAAGATGGCGAATCAGACTGGTTAAAAAACTTGTTCTTATAAGATCAATATTTTAAAAGAGCTTATCAATATCTAATTAGAACTACAGAAGTCCATCGTGTCCACAAAATCTGTTATATAGTAGGTAAGATTCAAAATGATAGACGGGAGGGGCAGGAGTAGAGGAAGTAAACAAAATATGAAGAGTAGGTGAGGTATATATATATATAACTTTTTTAACGAGGGGTGATTTCAAGGTCTCCTAGTTATGATGCATTACCTATGCATGCACCTTCCATTTTTCATTCTTACTGAGTTATATCGAAATCTATCTGAAAAAAATGATAAATTGTGTAAGTCAGGGGCGTGTACTGCATACAAGCATAAAAGCTGTGCATTACTAAAAATTCTGGGATTTTTTTTTTTTTTAATAATCCATATGTTATAATTATGCTAGCGCCCACCGTGTATCAGTAGAGTAATTAATTACGTAGTTCTGGATGGGGTTATTGTTTATTTATTGATATTTTAATCTATCGTTCTATTTAAGCCATATAATTGCTGCCTACTGAATTGAAAATTCCATTCGGCAGAGCCAGAAATGGATCAGCTGATCCTAGTTGTATGGAGTTCTTACATATGCTATTCCCCAACACAATGAAATTTGAAAGGTTTTGAACTTGGTTTAGATCTGATTGAAGCGTCTATTTCCTAATTTACTGATTCGCAAATTTTACTACTTTACCAAACGTGTTGTTTTTATGATTATTCTTTGCGTTCGAGGCTAATGCATTTTTATTATAATTGATTCGATTTGCTTAAAAACGTCGGTTGAAAAAAAGTTTATAAACTTATGTACAATGTAGCACATAGTATATTATATAATATTATGGTAACAGCATAACCTAAGTCTTTACCTACTGCACGCCACTGGTATATAAAAATAATCAATTTTTCGTGATAATTCAGTTTTCACAACGATTCATTAGATCTTCAAACGATTTACATTACTGAGAAAATTGTGAATAGATTTAAAAATATAATATATGTACGGATACATATTGAACAGGATATGGACTGACTTCATATTCTATTCCCCTCCGTCTCCTGCGGCTATATTACGACTATGAACCACATCACAAACAGCTCTCTGCTCATCTTTGTTCCTGAGGGCTTCAAAAAGAGTTCGCTTATTCCGGATAAGTATTAAGCGCCTGGAATTTATTATATAATATAACCATTCGTATTCGAAAAGAGGCTGTAAAGGATAATTAGATAAAAATGTAACAATTTCAACTCCTGATTTCGTAATCAGTGACGGCTGACGCCCAAAAATCACGCCAGAGCAATGCAGTAGGACAAAAAATATTAATTTAAACATTAATTAACTACATTTATTTATACCAAGAGTGATACACATACAATGCATTACGAGTTACTGACATAAAGTAGTTTATTTTTCAATAAATGCAAATTTACTTTGTGGCAACTTTTTATGTTAATAATGAAAACACACTTTATTTATACCCAATAAAACAGAACATTGTCTATTTCACACCACACTTTAATTAAAAATTAAAACGATTTTGACGGTTAATGCGCCATCTTCAGTAATAAACTAAATCTTAAAACTAGAAGAGGGGAGATATGAGAGCGGTTTTGGGGAAAGGGGTGTTTCGGTGAAAAGCAAAAGGTGTTGTGGGCTGGGCTAATATAGACAAGAGAGGAGATTTAATAGGGGGTGATTGTATGCTAAGTTCATATTTATTGTTAATATTAATCTCTATGCTTTTTAGAAACTCTAATTTTGTCCCCTTTTTACATATATGTCATGGGCAAAACGATGATCTTGCATCATCATACTTTACATTTATACTAAAATTAAAATTGCAAGTATATACATAAACAAAACTGTAAATATTTAATAAAATTAAATATGATTTTTATTTTAAACAAGATAATTCAAATCCATTCAATTGCTCCCGCAAGAAGTTCCTTATACCAAATATATTGTTTTACCCCTCGACTTCTGTTGAATGATTTATCTTGGAGCATATTTACTGAAAAGAAACTGTTGTAATAAAGATAGTAATTTATGTAGAATAAATCAATTAAATGCTGAATCAGACGACATCTGTTGGGCCGCGTTAACTTTCCCGCCGGGATCGAAATAAATAAATTGAAAAAGTGGAATACAGCGCCACCGCCCGAGGGTGGTTCGCATTATTTTTTGTCTCCAGTTTCATATTTAGAACTTATCTCGCCAAACTCTGTCTGAAAAGTTTAACAAGCGATTTGTCTCTCTACTTTGTCTCCCCGCCTTTTTGTATTTTTAGCGGGGGAATTGATGTCGCCATCGAGCCGCACTAACGATTTTAATAAGTCATAGAGATGGGAGAACTATTTTAAGATATTCAGACGCTGACGTAATAATAACCATTTCCTCTTTTCGTTTTTCAGTTAATTTTTTAAACAATTTTGACATATGTATTTATTAATATATTTAAAAATTATATTTATACAGGTGATGTAGCAGGCGGATTTTATTTGGCCGCTATTTTGGTTTGGTAGACATTTGTCAATTCGCATTTGTTAGTCGCAGAGAATAGTTGATCACAATGTATTATGTAGCATCTAACGTCTCAACAACGTGTTGAAGTCATTATTTATTTTTATTTAAATAATAATGGCAATGCTCTAACCGTTAATGGTAATCGCTATCGTCACATGTTGGAAAATATTGGCTCGATTGGGCCTGCAACACACATGGCTCACACATAGCCCGAGCTACGCTTGAAATTTTAAGATAATTTTTTTCCGACCGCAAAAAGTGATCATCTGATTTGACGGCTCCCGATTTATTTGAAAGAAAAGGTTTACGACAACAAGCCAACTATAATTCCGATGCTACAGGACACTATTTGAAATTAAATTGCTGAAATAACACGCGAAGTGTGCGAGATTGTTATGCATAGGCGGCCACTTGGACAATGTTATATTTTATACATAATTTAAATAAATAAAGTAATCGATAAATAAAAACTAAATTAAAAAGTTGCGTTAAATCACTTAGTTATTAAAAAATAACATCGGCCTGGAACATAATATTCACCCTGTATTTCATTTATCATATTTACTATTCGGTTTGGGAACATAAACGTTTTATAGAATTGAAGTGTTTAGTCGTTGTATAGTACAATGAAATAATAACGTCTTATAAAGTGTGATTTTGATGAATTATGCAAATTACCGACCGAATTATCAGACGTCATTATTTTTTTTTCAATTCCTACCCACCCACCCCCACTTTAACACCTGACACTTATGTATGATTGCCCATATTTTGCAATGTTAAGTAAGTATCTCGTTCATTCTGAAAAAGAAACGGTGGTTCCGAAACTGGTTGGTGATAACAAAAATTAAGTGGTGTTAAACAAAGTGAACTAAAGTGAAAGTGATAGCTGAATACATTCAATCACGCCTATTATTATATCTATAGCTAGTCTGCAGTCGATTCTATTCTTTGGTCAGAGAGCCAGCCTTTCATGAGAGCGCCGCTTGCACTAGAGAGTTGGTGCTGAGTGCTATTCTCCAGCGGCAACTTTACGCCAGCAACTCCGTGTCTCAGAAGTGGAACGAATTCATGCATATGGCCATCAGCAAACATTGTAGATGCGGTACAATATCACGTCAACCTGAACAGTATTATGTATGAGTTGTTATACTAAATTCGTTACTTATTCCTACATTATCAAATAATGCTCTTAATCCCAAGGATTGTTGCACATTACATGATTAGACTTCGTTGACCTTGGAACCCATGCACTTCTGCACTTTTGTGCAGCAGTTTAAAATTTATTGTTCATTATCTTGAACTATTTTTTATTATTTAGACACATACAACGTATAAGCATTGTACAGCTAAAAAAACCAGTTTGTTACATAGATTTTAAAATGTATTGCCCAAATAGGCAAGCCTATTTTAGTGCAAACTGGTAAATAAATTAAATTTCACAAAATAAAATAACTCATTGAAGATAAAACACAATTAAATAGAAAATGAAACATACGAGGCAATTAAATGTAAAAATATATAAAATGTGAGAAAAAAATAATAATATGTAAACGAATGTATGCACATACAAGGCAAAGGAAAATATGTTAGATCAAAGCTATAATGTAGTTAATACAACACAAAATGCAGTAATAAAAATTATTTCATAATATAAAACAGTTTACTCTCAGTAACTGCTCTTTCTAATTTCAACAACCAATTTGGAACATCTCTTGTGAAAGCTTTAATGTTTAAAGTTCTAATTTTATTTCCAATTTGATTATATATTCTGTGAGCTTGAAAAGTAAATAATCTTTGACCAAAAGTAGATTTCATTTTATGATTATTTGCTCTTGTGGGTTAATATCTTTCAGTCCTCACAGATGGAGCGCTTATTTTCCTATGAAAGCTAGTTAGTATATTCAGCACATATAATTGTGTTATATCGAAAACCTGAAATTCCCTAAAAAGTGGCTCTGAAGGAAACATAAAATCACAGCGGTGTATTACTTATAGCCTACCGAGCAATGTTTATTTGATATATATGTTGATATATCTGATGCACTCCCCCAACTATCAATAGCATAGCTCAAGATAGATTGGAACAGATCATAGTACACAATTTTTATATTTCTAAGTATTTTAATTATATAAATTAATTTTCGCAATATTTTAGATAATCCATCTAAATGAACATCCTATCGCATGTGCTTATCAATAACTAATCCCAAATACTTTTTTGATTTACAACTTGCTACACTAGGACAATTACAAACATTTATATATTTACAAGCACTTAAATGTAATTTAATATTATTAAAATTTTTGGATTGTCCTACCTCTGTGAATTAGTTTAATTTGAAACATAACCTTTTTACTGTGCTTTTAATTTTTAAACCATAAATAAGTGTATTCTTTAATATGTGTATCCCATAATTATTTTAAAATATTTTTTATCTATCAGGTATTAACGATACGTCGATAAAATAAAATGAAATAAACAAGATCATTGAAAACTTGAAAACATTGTTTTTCAGATCAATAAAAAAGTAACTGCAAAGAGACGTTAAGAAAATGAGGCATTCTTAATATTGCCCATAAAATCTTTAAAGTCGTTTGAATTATTTGTTTAATTATTCCTTTGTGGTTTTCGACTCATTGTTACACAGCCATGGGACAAGGGATTTCCATTCGCACATTGTTCCGAGAACAAGAGGGTCCCACCTCCCACCCCCCTGTCCGAGCTGAAGTTCTTCCATCAAATAGTCTCCGAGGACCGTAGAAAGAGCTGAGAACGTTCCTCAAATTTGTCCGCAGGACCATAAAAGCCTTTCACGGGGATGAAGCATGACGGCAAAGTTTGTTGCGTTTGAGAAAGTGTCCTTCGAAGTACCCAGAGCGAAAAGATACGACTTTGAAAATATTTTTTTGTGTCGAATTATAAGATAATTTGAATATTATTATTTATTAGATATACGAATTTACTTACTTTGTATTCAAGCAAGGTAAATTTATTTTATTTATTGCTTTGACATAATTTTTTTATACATCAGAAGTGAATATAATATTAAGGAAAACACATTCTTATTGTAAAGTTGTAATTACCCAGAACACAGATCTGTGGTATTTTAAATCTCGGTAGCAACAACAATATTTTTCGATAAAATTGATTTTATATGTATATCTTTAAAATTAATACATTTAATTTAACAATATAATACACTTATTAATTTACTGTGGGGGATGCAGTATGTATCCACCTCTGATGTAGAAAGCATTGTCGTGGCTACTTTGCTAGACTTTCGTCTGTGTTAAAGTAGACAGTTTTTTCCGTATTGTTGCGGTGTTATTTAATTAAAATTAAAAATCAAGAGCAAGAATCGACAGAGGTAAACAAAAAAATAATATAATTAAAAAGTGTAGTGAATGTATTGTAAATCTTAAGTGAATCATTAGTATATTGTATTGTGATTAAGCTGGAATGTTGAACAGTATTGAAACACGTATTGAGTTCATAATTGCGTAATTTTTTTGTAAGTGAACGATTTTCAGTTAGTAAAATAAACATTATATTTTATACTTACTTATCATCACGCCGTTTCTCCGCGGGGGTAGGCAGAGAGAATAGAGCGCCACACTCTTCTGTCCCGACACACAATTCTCTCGCCTCATCCACATTTATACATCTTCTCATACAAGATCGACGATTATTGAGGCTTCTAACAAGACCATCCTCCAGTATCTGGTTTACCTGGTCATACAAAGTCTTCCGCGGACGTCTACTTGTGCTGCCATCAACATTTACGTCATATATGTTTCTTACCATTCTCTCCTAATTTATCAGTTTCATTTGACCAAACCACTTAAGTGATCCTTACTTAACCTTACTCACTATACTACGATCAGCTTTACATTCCTTCCTTATTTTTTCATTCTTTACACTTTATTTACTTTATTCCCTCCAGTCACCCTCCTTCCGATATCTTTCTCTGTCTTTCCATTTCTATCGAACATACTTTCCAAATACACAAACTCATTTATTTGTTCCAAACATTCATTACCTAAAAGTATTTTGCACGGTGTTTTGCTCTCCTCCTTCTCGAATACCATCACTTTCGACTTGTTGACATTCATAATAAGGTCGCTTTCTTCGCATACATCGTACCTTCTACTCACCAGCCTCTGTAATTCTTGTTCATTATTCGCCATTTTGTTTTATATTCATCACAAAAAATATATATTGACTTATCAGCTGCTTTAGAAAGAAAATGTCTCTGTAGGCGGTGTCTAGTTGACACTGTCGGTGTACTAGTGATTGGCTACCTGAGTTAATATTATATTCACGAAATGACTGTAGACGTTTTCCGCTCCGTGCCAAAACGCATATCACAGTGTTCCCGTCTTGCTAATATTTAAATTGGGATGAAATTAAGCAAAAACAGTTCATTAAGATGCCAGCGACCTCAGTCGGCCGTCAGCGAAAATAGATAGGGCCATTCCGTGCTCGCCTGCTAAAATTCAAAGCCAAATTTGTGTCTACCCTGTTTATTACTTAATTAGAATTTAAAAAGAGATCAGAAATAAATTTAATACAATATAAATTATTATTATTTTTTAAAATTACAATACATTTATTAGGTTCACTTTTTACATTTATTATGTACTTACATTGATAAATAATTTCTAACGGTCTGACGTATTGCTCTTCAAAATTAATATTCATTAAGTATACATTTTCACCTAGTTAATTACTATGAGTGTTGCGTAATATTTCAAATATCGAGGGTATGTATATAAATTTTGGCAAAGTAAATACAACATATCAGTAAGAAAGTAAAACACATATTTGGGTACCCTGCCTGCTATACTAGTAATTCACTGTATTATAGCAGACAGTGTTCCTCCGGTATAATCAATAATCAATATATATATATATATAAACAGCTAATCAAGAGATGCAATTAGGTAATTAGATATGCGGAAAAAAATAATGTAGGTATCGAAAATATATTTTGGTTGCAACCGGGGTACGAACGCGAAACTTTTCCGATCCGGAGAAACGCTTTAACATTTTGCAATAAATCACTTGAGAGAGCTTATGGTGTATGTATATATATATACATAAACAGAATTATATATATACACGCGAAATTCTGTTTACGTGAGGTGGACAATATTATTTTGAAGTGATATATTATTAATTTAACAAATTCTGTATCATAAAAAAAATGTCTGTCATTAACTATCTGCGTCTTGATGTTTTGTAAAGAATTCACAACACTATTTAATCAAAATATATAATATAAAAAGTGTCATAAAAAATATATTTTGACGTTTTATAAAGATTCACGGAAACTATTAATTAATTTATAAAATGTAATATTTCATTTTTTTTTAAACATAATCGTACTCTTAAATGCTAAACTTGCAAATATTATTTAATAAAATTTAATTTACCGTATATTACATAATATGTCAATTTCATAAATAATTTTAAATGTGCTAATAAAAAATAATTATTCAGTATTAAACGATAAGTTAAAGTTCTATAGCTAGCAATTTAAATAATATTTTATAATTATAATTTGGAGTTTGTCTCGAGAGCGCAAATTTGTTTCATGTAAAAGAGGAAAACGTTTATAGATGATCTGTCTCTGTGATTATATTCGTGCATAATATGTAAAATAACTTTTGGCGAGCTGCATACATCACTGCATATTATGTAATAGTATTGTTGCATTTTGCATTGTTACAACATTGTAAATTTGATTCCTGACCTTGTCATGTTGTCTCCTTTACGTAATATTTGCGAACGTCTAATATGTCGACCTCACGAAGCCGATACTTTGCGAGTATCAACAATTCATATTTGATACAATTATGTGTTGTATTTGTATTCAAGATTATCGAGCGTGGAGTGCGTTCGGTCTTTTTTGTAAATTCGTGATTTGAGTTCGTAATTTAAGATGTAGATATGCTATGTCAACGTTATGATTTGAGAAATCAATTTGTAGATTGTTGTAGACTTATTACCATTGTGGATACAATTGCAATTCAATATTGAGCGAACTCTTATATATGTTTATATGAAGGAGACATTGTCATCCTCGCAGGTGAGTCAAGCTTTCCATCTTCCGTTCCACTAAAGATCTGGTCCCTCAGCCACCGAACATATTTTTTGGGCCAAAGAGAGAACGAACAATTTTTGTGTTGAAAAATGTGCCAGCAAAGGAACGATTCCCTATGCTCAAGTCATAGAAAAAGCAGGATCCATATTACATGGAGCAATCCACCGGAATCTGGAGAGGTTTCTTCAAGGATATGTCACACTGAAGAATATATAAAGGATATGATAGCGTAAGATAAGAGCAATAATATAAAAAAAAAAGATTTTCTGGGTGACTTGATAACTGCACTGCGCACAGGACAACTGTATACATGGAAACTGCACACATAGACAACTGCTCACACAGTAATAAAATAATATTAAGTAAATTTAATACACGTTACCACACGGTAGTACCTTTAAGATATATATAGGTTATGTTAAGTTAGGTTATTTAACACAATATTAAGGCAGCTGAGTAATATACCGTTGTATGTGTATGCATTTATCTTGTGTGCACCTATTGTGTATGCAGTTGTCACGTGGTCGATTTTCTGTTCTAGTTACATATTCTGCCTTATAACAAGACATTTTATAGGTATATAAAGATACTCTGTTACAAATTTTAGATGCATTTTAGTGGTCTATCATCAAAGCTAGTATCTTCATCTCAAGACAGCGATAGATTAAATACGACGCGATGATTCGGAGAGAGGATTCACCGCCTCTCCAAATGATGATGTTTAGAGATCGAATCTAATTTACCGAGATATCAAATTGGCTGTCAAATGTCAAAAGTGATTGATTTATAAATATCGGCGCAAAATATATTTTTGAAATAATTCGACAAGTGCAAATAGAAGTTATTGAGTGCATTTCGAATTGTTTCATTTTCCCCCATTCATTATGTCACTGAGAAAAATAGCCCTCATATATTTGGCATCACAAAGAATTCAGTGAAGAATTACCACCCTGTCAACAGCGCGGCGTTCAAGGGAAATAAATTGATTCCATCCGCGGGTTTGTGGAATTAACGTGTAAATAATATGTATCCACGCCTACGTTATATTTCACTGAAAATGTCATATCACATCACTAGTACGTTTAAAAAAGACTAACTTATATTATTTGATTAATGTGATGTAGTACAATATATACAGGATGTAACGTACCTAGTGCACAATATATAATATAATATTAGAGTTACATATATATTAAAATATATATAGTACAAGCAGTGGCGTGCAGTAGGTATAGATTTAGGTAATGTAATTACCAATGATATTATACAATCATATATATATATATATGTACTTTCGTTTAACCAACATCTTTGGACAAAATAAATACATAGTTTATACGACCCTATCACGTATTTATTTATAATATTAGAGTAATATTAATAGTGTTTATAAAGTTTAAGTTTTATTGTTATTTTTAAGAAAAAATTTTATGACTGAACGTGATTAATTTATTATTTGAAAATTCTTTACGTAATAACTAAAGGAAATAATTATTTTTATTAAAGATTAAAGTAAGAAATTGTTATGCCAATTGCTTTTTGTTTTTCTCAAATCAAAAACCAATCCATGCAACAAATTTGAAAACAATCATTAAATCAACAGGCTAAAAACAGTAAGATAGTAAAATTCGCGAATTAGTAAAAGAAGAAGTAGATACTTCAATGATTTGCACGCAGTTGTAATCCTTTCTAATGTTATTATATTAAAAACAGCATAAGTAACGACTTCATATAAAACGGATTAACCGAAAGGAATTTTCAATTCAGCCAATAGCCATTTATATGACTTGAGTAATTCACTAGCTTAAATACAGAACTGAAAAATGTATATATCACGATACGGCGAATAAAAAAGAGCGCCATGAGTACACCGCTGATCAAATTGTTTCTATCTACCGGTGATATGGTCAAAGAGAAATGGAAGTTGCTTAGGGTATTCAATGTAGTATTACGTAGTGATTCCTGGCATCAATTAGGTATTGTTTATTTGCATTTTAATTGTATAATTTGGTTAATTATAATGTTGTAAAATCTGTTACTAGATTTTATTTCTATTTCCTTGAGAATGACTGTCGGAAGCAGGCGTGAGACAGAATAGCCAATTCTGTTCATAGTACCCACAAGTCCCGTGCTGTCTTGGGTGAAACCGATGGACGCGCTGACGTTCTGTCGTGCACATTTTGTCGTTACACCTCTGTTAAAACAAAAACATGTATGTCAATAAAGTCTAATAAATAAATAAATAAATACATCTTCTAATACAAGCTCACCGATTATTGTGACTTCTAACAGGATCATCTTTCAGTATCTGGTCTTCCGCGGCTGTCCTCTACTTCTGGTGCCATCAACATTTGCGTTTTATATAGTATTTATCATTCTATCCTCATTCATCCGTTCTATATAACCAAACACATTGTCTTTGCTACTGATCACGTGATCGGATTGTGTTGGTGTCAAGAGTACAACAATTTAGTCGTTGGTGTGTGCGCTCTCGTATGTTTGGTGAGGCGCCTTACAGTCGACCGACAGAACTCACGGGGCCCGTTCGAGTGCGCAATCCTGTCGTTTGGAAATTTAGTCGTCGGTATGGGGACTGCCATATATTTACTAGCCCTCACCATCACGACAGAATTGTCGTACGACAGAAGTACGCTAGCTCTAATTCGCAAGGCACCAAATATCATTCTTCGAATCTTACGTTCAAATCTAGTAAATTTTCGTATTTTTAAAGTTATTATACATTAATTTGTTTATGCAAATGCCTTCGATTGCTGGTTCCCAGGTTTCCGATTAATAATAAGTACACATATAATACATGAACTGCACTAACCTGTTAACTTTGCTTGTCGTTAGATTTCGGCTAGCCGAATGAAGCGCGCACTGGTGGTTTTAGGACTGCTGGACTGGTCGAAGCACCGGAGGTAATGAGAATCACGCCTTCGTTCCGTCTTCTCCAATTCCGACCAGACGGCAATAATCACGTACACACACATGCACATTAATATCAACCAGGAAACCCAGTGGTGCCAACCGAAGTAATAAGGCGCGTAGACATAATTATTAAGTACAATATTGTTGATTCAAACAATTATAAAAAAAAAATGTAGCCGTCTGAATTTTTGACAAAGAATTATACAAGTGGATATATAGAAGCTTGAGTTCTGAAAACTCATAACTTTTCTCAACAAGGCACTCTTGTAAAATTGCCCTTATTTTGTCCAGCATCTCAATAAGCAACGGTGGAGATTATATAGGGTAGGTATTTATGACAAAAGATGGAATAATAAAAGAATTTAAATAAATCTTCATAAATTATACAAAATAATAAAGATTAAAAAGGTAATTCATTATCGCGAGATAGTTAAACCTGTAGTTTTGTTAAAATACATTATATATTAAATCAGACATTTTTTGAATAGGTACATAGATAAATAATTAAATAATAATAATTAATTAACAATGTTTTAAATCACCAAGCAGTTTCGGAAAATACATTTTCCTATCATCTATGTATAGTTTTCTGAGCTAATCTGCCATGTATATGTGACCTTTCTGGCCAACGTTTCTACAAGCGGTACCGACACGGAACTGCCAGCCAGAGTACTTAACCACAAAATTAACACATCAGCCCCTATGATGGACCTATGATGAATGGGATCCGTAACGTCATCCAGATAGATCAGATATACACGGCAAATTAGCCCAGAAAACTATACACAGAAGATTCTGAACTGCCGTGAAAACCTAAGAATACTTATGATTAGAAATTCTGAAAACCCACTATTATTCAAACATCTCAAATGTCTATTTATTTGACATCTTGAAGAAGAAAGTGTTATTTTTCGAGACCGGTAGATGTATTTTAATTCATTAAAATAAAGTTGACAGTTTAAAATAACAAATTTTGAACTTATATTCTGCAATATTTCTAATTGATATATGTACAATTCTCATCAACTTTATATTACGGTGAATCTCAAATACCTTCGAGTGAATCTCGATATGCACCCAAATTTGTGAAGATAGCTGAGGCGGACACGACTTCTATAGGTGTCGAGATAGTCCCACACATCCGATTGCACCAGTTGGAGTACCGGGACGAGTTAAAGTTTTCTGCAGACTACTATCAGCGTCTGTGGTCAAATTAATCTATCGCCTGGTCAACGATTGATAATCTTTTCACTGCTCAACATCATTACGTAGTTCTTTTACACATAATCTTAAAACTTATTCACTGACATCTGTGAAAAATCGTTGGATTGTAAAGCTCGCCGTAAATTTTATGATTACATTTATGAATATAAACATTTTTACTTTGTAAAATGTAAAATCATAATAAGTGTTTAAGCGTCTTGTTACTTCGATTGGCACCACTGGGTATCCTGATTTATAATAATGTACATGTGTGTGTGTGTGTGAGTATTGCCGCCCTTTTTACGGAAAGCTAAGATGACGGTAACTGACGGGCGTCATTCTTATTACATCCCGTGCTTCGACCAGTCGAGCAATCCAAATAAACCACCATTGCGCACTTCGGTCGGTCGAAATCTAAAAAGGACAACCCAGCTAAAAGAACAACAACATCGGACCAGAAAGACAGCAAAATTAAAAAGGTTAATGCGGTTCATATATCATACGTGTGCTTATTGTTAATCGGAAATCTGGGAACCAGCTATCGAAGGCATTTACATAAACAGGTGGTTTGGTCATATGGAGAGGATGGTATGAAACATATATGACGCAAGTGTTGATGGGACAGTAATATACGACGTCCGCGGAAGACTTGGCATGACCGGGTAAACAAGATACCGGGTAAACAAGATACTGGGTAAACAAGATACTGGGTAAACAAGATACTGGGTAATGGTTCTGTTAGAAGCCACAGTAACCGGCGAGCTTATATGTGAAGATGTGTGAATGCGGATGAGGTGAAAATTGTTTCACGATAGAAAAACGGCGTGATGATAAGTACGTAGAAATCAATGGGCTAGGCGTAATAGTTGCTAGGCAGCTATTGTGGCCACATAACGGCTGCGGTCAGTGTTGTCGTAAAAGGTGTTATTAATTGTTGAAACGGAAAGTGGTCGGTCTACTTAATTTAACTTTACTAGAAGCGAAACGTTACAAACGAGTGACGGCTTGCAGAACGCGCTGCCGACAAATGGCGCTTGCAGCGTTCCGTACTAACTTGTGCATTGTCATTCAATATTATGAAGTAGAACACATTATTATTGTAAAGACATTGTTTTTCAGAACATAGTTCTGTAATATTTTTAATACAAATGAAATGTATCAATTAGAAAAACATACAGATAAAATCAATTTATAGAAAATATATTTTTGTTGCCACCCGGATTCGAATAAGGAATCCTTCCTATTCGGAAAAGTGCGCTGAAATATTACACCATGGCACCATAGTAAGATGAAGACAATTTTTCGAACTTATATATTGCAGTTTCAAATGATACATCTATCATTACATTAATTGACAGCAATCTACTTTATACGTATTACAAATATCACAGAAATGGTCACATGCGATGCGGGCTTTAAAAGTTCCACTAAGGGTGGGCTGTTCCTTTGGAATCCCAGCGGAGGAGCCGGGCCAGGGGTCTTATTGGTACATCTTCCACCCACCGCCCAACCAATCCGATGGAAGGAATTATTGGTTGTTCTTAAAGAAATGTGTTAAATTAAAAAACGAAGACAAAATTCACCATAATCTTAAATCCATTAATTACATTATTTAAATACGTGGTGATGGAATATATATAAAAATAATAAATTCCAGAGGCAACAGAACTGAATATATAATAATATAACATGATAAACATAAGATACAATTATATTGTAATTAAGTATATACTCTTAGTTTATTTTGTGGGATGGAGTAGACTATGTCCTAGCTACTTTGTTAGATTGCCGTCTGTGTTAAAGTAGCCAGATTTTTTTGGTGTTGTTGTGGTGTTATTTAATTCAAGAAAGATAAAGATTCGAAAGGAATAAAACTAAAAATAGAGAAAAAAAAATGTAGTGAGAGTGTTGTAGAACTAGTGAATTACTAGTGTAGGCACTGTATAATGTATATTTTTAAATGTTGGATGGTGATGTTCTCTACCCGATTGGGTCCATATTTGTGTAATCTTATTGGAATAGTGTATTGTACAGTTTCGGAGATAAGAATATGTAGAATCTATGTTTTGAAAAACTACAACTTAACAATTCTAATTTTACTCAAAGTTGTTTTAGATTCCGTATCTTAATAAATGATACATTTAATTTGTATTCAATATTATGTGAGACATTCCGTTTCATGACAGACTATGAGGGCGGACCCACCGATTACCCAGGACTGATGCAACAAGCTCAAGGCTCCTATCTCGGTCCTACTCATTCGCTGCCTGGTTGGCAATTTTTAATACTACTATGCGGCTGTTCGATAGCGCCCCGCATATGTGACAGAGCGATACCCCACAGTTGACAAAACAAAATTTGCTCTCACTGTTCCCGGCTGATTCAGCTGATTAGTAAATAAGATATTCACAATACATTTAAATAAAGAACAAAACATGTTTACATATAAAAGTGATAATATAAATGATACAATTAAAATATAATAGAATAAAATGGATGGAATAGTTGACAGCGAGATAGATACCGAAGAGGCTCTTCCTTTCGGGAAACGAGACAGCACAACGGAAAAACGTATAAGAGACTCGTCCTCCACGCACCACTGCCGGAAGATTTAACCCGCAAGAACAGTACATCGCAGATCATATTTGAACAGAAGGTAGAAAATAAAAATAACAAAATCAACAAGAGATAAGCAACAATGATATTGCACAATAGTTGGAAATTGAAGATTGCCAAAGAGAAACAATGGCAGGATTATCAAAGTAAGCAGTAATAACCAGAATAAGAGAAGAGAGAATAATAATAACGATGAAGCTATTCAGCTGTATGATAAACTAATGTGAAACATCTCGCTAGTGAACATTCGGCATCGGAGGCACACATGACAATACAATACTAATACAAAACAGAGAAATGAGCAGCTGGTGGTGAACTCTGCGTTATGGACATTAAGACGGCATCATTGTTTCGTCAGCGATGATTCTATTATTAATGGACAGTACGACGCGTTGATGCCTCCAACTCTGCAACAGATCTAACAACGGCAAGCTCTACACCAGTGAACAAGATATTTCTCCAATCACAGCCTTGAAAAGGAGATTATCCTAGGAATAACCTTAGGTTGAAGAAGACCTGGAAGAGTGCCACGGCATTGGAGTCAGCTGTGATAGCGACACAGGACCGGGATTTGTAGAGATGCATTACGAGATGAGTGTCATCTGAATTAGGATATATATATATATTATAAAAGTGGTCTAAGTCATGTTTCTTTCGTTTCGAGATATTTAAAGGATTACGTTTGAATTGATTCAAAAAACATTTTTATATTACCCAACACAATGTTTCAACATTTATTTAGTCTACTAGGTTTATAATTTATTTCGACATATAAATGTTGTATGTAGCTTATAAGGAAATAAATATTTAATATTGAAATGACTTGTGTGTTATCAAAACAATCACTAGCGGTATACCGTTTGGTGAGAATAAATTCCGTGGATTGTATCGATTTAATTGACTGTTTAGTTGACGCAACCCGAATTGAAGCAAAAAAATAATAATGGCCTTTTAGTCCTGGGTTGGATGGCAATTTACACCTCCAGTTGACTCGCACTTTTGTGATGAAGAACAGAGATATCACTCTACTTCAGGATGCTGTAGAAAATCGCTTTTTTTTGGGTCCGGATTATAAGCACGGCGACACTTTTAAATCACAAAAAAAAACGTGTTGACATGTCCGCGTTAAAATGTAACCTATTCCGGTCAGCCGAAATCCGTAGATATCCGTTAGCCAGAAAAGAACAGATATGAAGGTTTATTGAAACGATGGAATTACATAGGGAGTACTCGACTTTCATTAACACCGTTGAACGTTGTAATAATAATACACTGAATATAACGCTTTAAAATTTTCACAATTGTTACATTTTGCATCATATTATATTCATTTAAAACAACGTGACGCAAAATAATTCACAAATTCATTTTACAATTTCTTGATTTAGACCATTTTCATAATAACGGGCACATATCGCACACTCAGATCCAAACTGAAAAAACTGCAATTTTTCAGAAAGTAAACTAATTATTAGTTATGAAACTAAATAACATTTTAGGTCATAAATGTGTCCTAAAATGGCACTTTTCGAGAACTGGGGCTTAGGTTAGTTGCGTATTCAAATGTAATAATAACTCAAAAATATTGTTTTTTTTGTGTTGTCTTAGCTTTGATCTAGCTGCGCGATATGTCAATTCTGACTAAGAAAAAGTAATGAAAGTGTGCCGTGACACGGACCTTCAACAGATTTTAACTTTTATTTTATTTATTTGACATGAGATATCTTTTTTTAAAAAAAAAATTTTGAACCACTGATGAAAAAAGTTACGCCGTCGCTGTCCGATGATGGTTCACATCAAAAATGTAATCTGACACAAGATAACTTGAGATTATTTCCCATTAATTTTTTCGCGAAACAGCTGTCACAAATTTGTTATTATTGGGGCTTTTTATATAGCTGGCGTTATGTGGTATTAGCATATCTAAAAATGATTTATCACACAGAATTGATTGCTAATAAAACCACGCGATAAAGCTCACGACGGACCAATAAGAATGCGCTCCCAATCTAAATCTTATATTTTATTGGCTTACCGATCGGTTTACGGCCGTTGCTTTGAATATTTATTCTCTTTATTAGACGTATTTGAAAATATTATATTCAGCCCTGAAATTATTACACTACCCATTTTACGCCCTGTTTCTTATTCATACTTTCTGCCACTTTAATTCGGTACCGGTCGTCTATTGAAAGTATTAAAAATCAATAATAAATAAGAAAAAACTTGAAGTACTAACTATATATATATATAATACATGTGTGCACGTCTTAGTACGTTTATAAAGTAATTATATAACTTTAATTCACTGCGAATGAGTCGCATAAGTAAATATTATTAAGAAGAAGACATTCTTATTGTGATGTTGTAATTATTCAGAACATAGGTATGTGATGTTTTAAATACTAATTTAATGTATTAATTAGAAAGATATACGTATAAAATCAATTTTACAGAAAAATATTGTTCTTGCGCTACCGAGATTCGAACCCGGATCTCTTTTCCAATCCAGGGTAGGTGCATTACCAACTATGCTACAACACTGATTTTATATGTACATATTTATAATTAATACATTTAATTAGTATTTATAATATCACAGACCTATGTTCTGAATAATTAGAACTTCACAATAAGAATGTGTTCTCCTTAATAGAAAAATAAACCATTAGATGAAATAATTTTTTAGCCTTATTAACTAACTTTTCATTCTCATTTAAAGAAAATCCAAATATAAAATCCCAATCAGGGTAGTTATATTACATATTGATGGAGACATGTATCATGTTAAAGTAAATTTCTAAATATAAGTATAACATTTTAAATATCTGAATATTTGTATAACCTAATATTGTAGAGAAGAAAAATTGGTTATCAAATATTTTTTTGTCATTTATGCAAAAAAATATTGTTTATCAATTTCTCTATAAATTATACAATTTTGATTCTATCTATGAATTTTAGTAATTCAAAAATTAGCAAGTACCCACTTATTCAAAGATGTTATACATTCAAAATTATTTTGACACATTTAAAGTTTGTTTTTGTTTAATAATTAATTGAAGCATGCCGTTTTCTGATGTATTTGTTTCGTAATTACGAAGTATTTTGCTCCTTTTAAAAGAAAACGATGCCAAATTGACAGCAGAAATTACGTGGCTACGTGATAAAAATGGATACATGGTAAGTATGTAAGTATAGGAAATTAATTATTTTGACAGATTCGAAGTTTGATTGTGTTTAAAATAATTAATTGAAATATGCTGTTTTCTGATAAATTTCTTTCGTTATTACTGATTATTTTTCTTTTTTTAAAAGATAAGGATGCCAAATTTATAACACAATTTTTTTATATTACGTTGCTACGTGATAAGGATGGATACAAGATAAGTATGTAAATATAGGAAATTAATTATTTTGACAGATTCGAAGTTTGATTGTGTTTAAAATAATTCATTGAAATATGCCGTTTTTGATATATTTGCTTCATAATTACAAAAGATAACGATGCTAAAATGACAGAAGATTTTTTTTTATGTTGCCATACGACAAGGACGGACATAAATAAATTACATATGTAAGTTTAAACGAAAAATATTGATTATGAACAAATCAATCGTATCACACAATGTCCACGGCTTATTCTAGTTATGTCCTTTTGTGATTTTAGAATAATGTTTGCTTTTTGCCATTCCTTATATCTACCTAATGATGGTTATATGGAATTCATATTTAAAAACACCGAGAATATTAATTTAGACACTCAAAAAATAATACTACTAATATCGAATAATTTAATATACGAGAAAATTTATATTGTTTACTATATAATACACATACTAGTAAATTAATAGAATGATCTGAAGTGTATTGTTAGTGTTTAAATTTTCATTCCAATAGTCATATTAAAAAAAAAAGTCGCGGAGCTCATTGATTACATGAGTGGCACCACCGTGATCACATGGGTGCTACCATAATGAACATTTTGGAACAAGGAATTTGATATAATACAATAATAATTAATGAATTTGTTGATATAATACAATAATAATTAACGGAAGACTACTTACCTGTAGATAACTAATGCCGATTTGAATGCACTATGTAAAATATTGTTTTGTGTAAAAAAAAACCCACTTATGTTCTAGTTTCATAATTTAATTTTATATATTTTTATTGTCTAAAAATGATTATATTTAAAATTACACAATTATTTTTTTATATTTGCGTGTAAGGATACTATTGCTTTTTTTTGTTTAGATATTTGTTATTTTTTCTGTGAAAATACATACTATATTTGTTATTACATTCTACGAAATAAAATACATAAGATTCAAGAAAAATAAGCGAGATGGTTCAAATGCCTGCATGAGCGACCTTCTTGCTCTTCACGAAAGGTGATAAAAAAATGCCAATCCATTTAACACTCGATGGTGGCTAAGGGGGTGGACTTTCGTCTTCAGTAAGGGCATCAAAAAATATTTTTTATTGATAAAAATAAATGATTTTATCGATAACTGTTTAAAAAAAACACTACTGATTTAAAACTGATTGAATTGATGACGCCAACTGCGCGTGTCAATGTTGCACGTATTAATTGTTATTATTGTTACCATAAATATGTTGATAGAACATTCCAGTTTATTTAAGTATCTCGGTGTATAAATACGCGTTGACAAACCATAACGATAATAATATATCTGAATCACATGGCGATTCTTCATTTCATTTTTATTACATATTAAAGATCCGGATTAGTGCATCGTGATAAAGTGACATTCGTATCTGTTATTGATTGTGAACTAGTGTTAAAATACTTTTAACATAATAATGATTTAGGTAGAAAAAAAAAGTATTTTTATACGACGACGATGGCTTAATAAGTTAGTGTTGAAAAATATCTTAATATTGTTGACAGAGATATTTGATTAATGTGTTTTCATTTGTGGGTACATCGGTGTGGTCCAATTCGCCTACATTAACTGGTAAGAGAAAGATGATTATTAATTGATTAAGAAATATATTTCAATCATCGATTTGAAAGAAAACAAGCCATAGACTGTATTATATACATATTTAAAAAAAAAGATAAAAATATAAAAAGGAGCCGATTATTAGGTTTTTTTATTTATTTAAATTTTAATTAATTTATATCATTCAACACATATATTATAACACATTATTTTTCATTTGTTCCCTGCTTACCTCATTAGATCAGAGTCCATATCGAAGTGGCTAGAGTTTTTTTTAGAGTATCATTTTCAATAAACTAGACATTAGTTCAATTAATGAATTATTTGCCGACACATTCAAATGATCAAAAGAGTTTTTTACTTTTTGTACATTTTACATTAATTACAAACGATTTTTGTAAATTTTTATATTTTGTCACTTGTGATAGGCCCTTTTTTATTTATTCTTTATTAAGTGCATACATAAATGTATATATATATATATGTATATAAAATAAACAAGATCAAAATGTTTTTTTTACTATAATTTATCTTGTACATATCTGTTTAGTTTCATTTTGAATTTACGCGGTTTCTTCTTCTTTCTTATATCATCTGGCATTTCATTAAAAATCTTCATCTCACTGTACGTCACCCATTTTTTGAGATTTAGCTTGGTGGCTAAATTTATGCATTTACTATTTATGTGATAAGATAATTTGTGCGGTTACAGATTACGTATGCGTATTACGTCTGTATAAGAAGATATATGAACGCAGATAAGGCAAAATTAGTATACCAGGACAGAAGAGTGTGGCATTCTATCATTTTTCTTATTCCTGTGTGATGGTTAGGTCAAGTTAGGTAAGTAATTTATTCTGTATGTCACGTATAGGAAATTTTAAAAATAAATTGATACATTACATTATGTTAAAGTGACAATTTAATATGTGTATATGATCAATTCTGAATCGTTAATTTTCGAATAGAAAACAAATAAGTTTTATTTCTAATGTGAGAAATTTTAAAATCGAAAAATTGTAATACTGTTGTAGGTTATTAAGCAGATAACTATTTATGTAAGTAGGTACTTTTTTGTGGCCGTATTTGGGTGAGTTTTAAACATTGGTTAATTAAGATTATGAGAAATATATGTCACGGTTCAAAGTACATATAGTCCAAAAAGAGAATAAATTTACAAATAAAATATATTAAGGCGAACACATTTTTGTTGTGAATTTACATTTTCAGAACATAGTTCTGTTGTATTTAATACAAATTATATTAATCAACTAGAAATACACCTACAGGAAAAAATCTATCTAGTTGATTAATTTAATTTGTAATAAAATGTAATTACAGCCACCAGAATAAACTTAAATACGACAATATTTTTTTAAAACAATAATATATAAATTTGAAATAACTTTAAAATACAGTAAAATTAAAATGATATGTTATGTGATATAAACAAAAAAAAAAAGAAATAATTAATATCATAAAAAAATACATGGTGGAGGTGCCAATACTTTTCATTAAAAAAATAAATAGTTTAGATCGGTCAAAGCGTGTAGAGTGCAAGTGGACAACCATTAAAAAAAAATCATAATTAAACAAATTTTTAATAATTAAAAGATTGTGGCCATGAAAATGGTAGATACTATCTAACTTACTTACCATCACGTCGCTTCCCCGCGGCAGAGAGGATAGAGCTCCACACTCCTCTGACCTGACACATAATTCTCGCCATATCTACATCCACATTCATACATCTTGTAACAGAACCATCCTCCAGAATCTGGTTTACCTGGTCGTGCCAAGTCTTCAAGTAAAAATCCAAAATATTAAAAAAATCGTCAGGAAAATGATCTGGTAAAATTTGTTATTTATTTAAAATATTACCAGTGCAAATGTGTTGACAAACCCAGTTTCACGAAGTTTATAAAAAAACATAATTCCGGGTAGAATATTTTAAAAATAAATAAGTTTGTACAACATTACAGGGTGGTAAAGCCTTTGACGTGTAACTCGCGAACTGTCTAAATTACAACCCTCCCTCTTTCTCTCTCTCTCTCTCTAATTTTTTTTTCTCATTTCGTGTGCCAATCCCCGAAGTTTTGTTGGTCGTTTACCAAACTTCTCAAGTTTTAGGAGATGTTTTCAGTAATTGATTTTTTGATCGATGGTTTTCAGAATTTCTAAGCTGATTTGAGAAATGTATCGAGACAATATGCCATTTGAGGGAATAAGCTTACTGATATTTTCTTAAAATAATAAACTCGTCGATCTTGTGTAAACGGAATATTTTTTGATGGAATAAATAATTAAATATTGTGTGACGACAAAGACGTTCAACATTTTTATGTAATAAGAAATCGAGAGCAGTAAACGTAGAAGATCGCCTATGACAATATCTATACAATTGATTAAATTATAATTATGATTATTGTAATCCTATCGGATTACTAAAATGTATTTGAGATTCTGTAAAAATATAAAATATGGCTTTCAAATAATACACGTACCCCGTATTGGAAGAGATCCAGCTTCGAATCTCGGTAGCAAAAACAATATTTTTCGATAAAATTGATTTTACATGTATACCTTTCTAATTTAATTTATATTAAAAACATCACAGACCTATGTTCTGAATAATTACAACTTCACAATAAGAGTGTGTTCTACTTGATAATATAAAATTTATTTATTTATTTATTGTATTTTTGGTTTTTGTACGATTACGTATGTATATGTAAACATTTAACATAAAACATATGAAAATATTTATTTTTGAGATTTTCGACTCGAGACAATCTCTGAAATAAGAGTGCTCTTATGAGATTTTTCGAAGAGAACTTTCAGCTTTTGTAGTCCACCCTAAGAATCAACAGTTCACAAACGTCACCTAGAACCATAGATACCTACAACTATGTATTATGGTAAATTAAACGAACAGAAGGCATTAAATAACAAACATTTATTACGTCTAATAATAATTGTATGTTGTTCACTGTCTTTTTTTTGTGTAACTTTCAGAATAAATAGTTGTATTTTAAATGTCGCCTGTGCTTACATGTCGAATTTCGCTGTCGAATAGAACGTTGACAAATTGTATTTGAGTTTTGTCTTATTCTACCAATCTCCAACTTGTGTAACGGTACTAAGAACACGGGCCGTTATCGCATTATAATATTTAATAAGGACTCCCGCATTTGTAACGGTTGAATTCACAAATATTATTAGTCTAGAATAAATTAAATTTCTTTTTTTTTCTCTCTTATACTATTATAATTCGATTATACAGAACAGTTTTCAGCCAGGAATCCATGCGGGGGCCGCAATGAATAAATGTAATAAAAACAAATTAATCAGGTTCTCCTGAAACAACATTTACGTTATGCACTAAATTGAAAAGATAAAATAAGTTTTATTGTTTATTTGTGTTTATTACATGTGTGCACGTCTTAGTATGTTTATAAAGTAATTATATAACTTTAATTAACTGCAAATGAGTCGCATAAGTAAATATTATTAAGGATAAGACATTCTTATTGTGAAGTTGTAATTATTCAGAACGTAGGTATGTGATGTTTTAAATACTAATTTAATGTATTAGTTATAAATATATACATATAAAATCAATTTTGTGGAAAAATATTGTTTTTGCGCTACCGGGATTTGAACCTGGATCTCTATTTCCAATCAATGTAGATGGCTTTCAAATAATGGAACGACAGATGTATTAATTTGAAAAAGTGTAACATATAGATTCGAAAATTTGTCATGAAAAATACTGGCGCTATAATACAATTGCTAGTGTAATTCCCCGGATTGGAAATAGAGATCCAGGTTCGAATCCTGTTAGCGCAAAAACAGTATTTTTCGACAAAATTGATTTTATATGTATATATATTTATATTTAATACATTAAATTAGTATTAAAATAAATATTTATAGAAATACTGTATATTACAGATATATTATTAAAAAACAACTACAGTAAAATTCAATGCACTTTAATCGATCGTGATCAAATGACCTCAAAACCAATCGCCTTTTTAACTGCATTAAAAAGTTTAAATATATACTCGTATATCTGCGGTATTATTTCAAATATAATATATTTATTTATGACCTGTCAAAAAAATGATCAAAATCATGTGTCAGCGGGCAAAAGAGTGTCCCGCTGTTGTAACGATAAAGATTTTATTTAAATTTTATGCAAAAATATATATTTGAAAAAAGTTAATTGTTATTAAAATTTTGATAGAATATTACATATTACATATTTTGGGATATAACGAATTTTGTGAACATCGCAACTCCTGTAGTTCTTAACACATTTTGATAAAACTTTTTTGAAAAATTGACCTGATAAGATATCACCGCTTGATCCAACGTCTTATTCCAAAACGGCGGCTGTTTAAAAACTTAAAAAAATTCTTAACTTCATTAGTATTGGACCTTGCGAAAAAAATAATAAACACGTATTCACTCACATACAAAATTTACCCTTTTCTTGTGTAGATTTTACCGGATTTGTGTGGTGGTTTTGAGATGTTCTTATACTGTTTATATATATGTAACGCCAAATTTCAAAACCCCCTAAAACAACTTTGTGTTTTTGAGTTATGGATGAAAACGTATATTTTGAAAGTAAATGTATTATACATAATGATTGTTTTTACATCAGCATTTAATTCTATTACATAATTTTTTTTTCTCTATATATTGTTCAGGCAGCCATTCTGGATTTCAATATCAACAAGCGTTGTGATTGACTGATTTAATTTTAGGGGGAATAGCAACATATACTCTGTCTGCTTTGGAAATACCCCTGATTTTGAACATGCAATATTAATGGATATAGGTGGCTTGACAAAAAAATCAACATAACTGCATATTTGATTTTAATTATCCGAAATCCGTTTTAGGGTTTTTTGGAATTAGGCGCTACATAAATCTAACTGTGTCTTTATCACAGCTTGACACGATAGCGTGGCCGTGCGGACTGACATAAAAAATAGATTTTCTGCAGAAATACGACTGTATTTTTACTCCCGGATGTCGTAACCGGAGGTACAGCCGCTGGATTTTTTTTGACATCCTTTGCCAAATAATTCCGGTTAATTGGACATTGGTGCTCGCGACTCCTGTCAACCGACTCAGATGTGGGTTAATGTGTCTGCTTGGGCGCGCGCGTGTCACTTCTGTCACTTCTGGAACCCGGGGTCGTGATGGTGGTCAGCTGAGTTTTGGGAGAAAAATTTGGCTTTCTACATGGTACCAATTTAATTATTTTTGTATGTATATTTTACACTGCAATAATAACTAGAAAGAACGACAGAATTTGTTTAACATGAGACAAGTTTAGATATATTACCGTCTAGGTACACATACTACGTGGGAGTTGGGCAGCCGGATCGGTGACCTGTTTGACAAGCACATATTTCTTGTATAACGTCAGCTGTGTTTTGGCAAAAGGATATAGCACTTTTCAAAAGTAACTTTTTATATATATTTTTACAGTAGCGTAACTAAAATACTGGGCCTCAATGCAAAGTAAAAAAAAAGACATTATAAATATGCGTATTGTATAATATTAGATATACACAATACGTAGCTAGGGTATTTGTAGCCCGGGAACGAACTATCCAAATGGCGCCCCCCCACCATTTAAGATATGAGAATAATATTTAGTACCACGTGGTTGACCAATTAAATAGCCCGTTTAGGTGCCCTTCTGGTATAGCGCTCGGGGACATATGACCCCCCCTTAAACCTCGCTAGCTACGCCACTGATGCAACAATAGTTTGGTCCCCAATTTGACAATTAACGGAATTCTATCGTACACATCGATAAGGTTTGCACATGTTTTCGTAATATTAGTGAGATATTATTTTAATACTTTTTAATTTCATCTCTTGCTGGGGGGGACTTTAACAATTTCTAGCCCATATTAGCACTGGAAAAAGTGACGATACTTGCAAAAATATTGATTCTAAAAGTGTTGCAGGGCGTGGATCTTTTGGTCCACTATCGAATGTGAGCCTCAATACCGCATAAATGATCAAAAGATAATTCTGTTTAAAGATAAAACAATTTAATTATCAATAGTAATAAATGGATGCAGGTAGGCACTTGCAAAAACGAATACTTAGTAATGTTCAGTGTACCTTGGTACTGTAGAAGTGATGAGAAAAAATGCTACTATTAACTCACTAGTGTGATTGTGATTGGTATTCGATAATATCAGTGATTGAAAACTGTGACTGTGATCACAGTTTCATTACTAATATGCACGCGCCGCACAATATCACAATACACGAAATAAATAAAAACATATTCTAGCACAAATAATAAACATATATTTAATTTTAAATAATCACAAAGAGAATGAAATCGCCTAAAAAAATGTGAGTTTATTTTTTGGGTCAAATTCTCAGCGTTTCGGATCAAATGCGTGAAACGTTTTGGCAAAATCTACTAAATGGTATTCCTTCATGAATATTTTCGTCTCGTATGCGCAGGTACCAAATTACGGTTCACAACCAAATATAAATAAAATTAAAAATGAATCGCGAATCATGATATTTCCAGATATTCAATCACTGATAGTGAGTGTGACTCAAAGGTATCAGTGATTGACTCACGGTTCGTGATTTTGAGCTCATCACTATACTGTAGTGTTTCATACATGTTCACCGATAGCGACTAAGGCATTGGTACTCAGATGAGGCTAAGACTTTAGTTCTTTTAGTTGTGAACGATTTTAGTTTTATCGATATATTCCAATGTTTAATGCTTAAATATGAGTGTAATATCTCGGACCTCTCTGTAAGAACTGGACACTACGATTGCCAATGATGTAAATTATAGAATTTTTATTTATTATTTTTATTGTATTATTATGATCGGATACCAGGATGTCATAAATTTGATTTGGAGTACATATTTGGTATCCAGATTCTATATATATATTTAAATATATTAGTAAATTACCATTATCATCACTAGCCAGCATCTTTTCGATACTGGATAAAGATGTACGCATGTTTCTCTCAAACACTGCCATTTCTTTGTCTTAAATCTCTTTCATCCATCTCACCTTTTCAATATCGTCGTTCTATCGAACTTTGGGATGTGCAGATGGATTTTAGTATAAGGCTTCCATTTCAGGACCTCCTTCCCGAACATCCATCATGTCTTCCTTAGCCAATGTGTAGCCACATGTCCAGCTCAATGCAGGTGATCTGTTACATTGGCTTTCTTATGAATCTGTGTGTTAGATTTATCATGGATATTGAAAGCATAACCTTTTTCATATTTTGGCCATAATACGAGGCGCGTTTTTTAAGTAAGCACCGTTGCCGGATATTACCGATGTAGCGCTGCGGTTGCAATGTTGCACATGCGTAATGGTTTTCTTCATCTGTTGACTCACCATGTGCACGTTGGAGATATTCACATAGTGTGGCCATCTTGTAGTGAGTGGTTGAAATGTTCAAGGCAATAGATCAGCCCGCCAACTATGGGATACTGTCCATGATTCGTTTCTTGAATGCACCAAACATGAAACCAGCTGAAATTTAACGCCAAGTGTGCCCTGTTATGTCCAGATTTGACGCCAATTGATTTCCATATTTTCCTTCATCTGAAGCAGTTCCTTGGTGGTAAGCGTTTTGATGGCGATGATGAACTCAAAAACGGAGTACATACACGATTTTCATCCCAGGCGGCGTCGTTCTACGACAAAGGTATTTAAAATTGGTGCCCCGTTATGTTCAAGTGGCGACTATGTTGAGAAGTAGTTTAAGGTGTGTACCTAGCGTTTGAAGAAAGTAAAATGTTGTAAAAATGATGTTTTTAGTACTTCCTTAAAAATCATGCCTTGTATATAATACACGATATTTATATATAGTTTAATTACATAATATAATGAATATACATTTTATTATAAAATAACTTTTGTATGTTTAACCTCTCAATCCTGTTGAAATAATAAAATTGAATATTTGATAAATATAATCAACTCGGATGCAAGCTCATTTATCGTTGTAGTGTACTTCAATATATGTTGTTTACATTCTCATTGAATGGGATGCTGTTAATTTGTTAGCGGGCATATTATTATAATCGCCGATGGTCGATTTTAAGAGATTTGAGCACACGAGTCTCGCATTCCTGTCGAAACATTTATCTAGGCGGCGTCGTACGTCTCTTCATTCACACTTCCTCGAATAAAAATAACATCGGATATAAGATAATGTAATACTTTTGACGTTTGAATGGTAATGTACGACCCGAGGCATACTAACAAAAGTCTGGACTGGCCGACGAAGAAGTTTAAATTTGGAATCCCGACAATTAAATTTAGAACAGTTCAGGCGTCTCGACACGTCACGCCTTCGTTAGCTTACAGCCGATTTACAATGTTCGAAATATTCGCTCGACAATACGGCAACGACGCGTAAAAAGCAGCGGACAAACAGCGAGGACAATTTCCGAGGCGCGTATAATAATAACAACTGTTTTAATAAATGCCGTCATTGCTGTCCCCGGCGCTTTATTGAAACCGAAATTACGACACGTTTCCACGCGGGAAGCGGTCGAAGAAAAATGCAAGCAAAAAATACCTCGAGTCAATATGTCACGTGTTGTTTAACGAGTTTTTTACGCTACATTGGAATTGTTTCGTGCTTTTTTAGTCGGTGGAATTGAAGTTGCGTGCGTTACGATGCGGTTAAGTCATTAAGACGAATGAAAACAGTCGTCTCGCTTACATTAAAAACACCGATAGTCGAGTCTCGGCGGGGACCTACCTGGTCGGTGTTCCCTGTGTAAAAATTAATCCCCCGCAGGGAAAAAAGTTCCCGCGTGTTTGCGCGTCATATTTGGAATTCTGAGCGTCTCTCCGGAATTTGAACTTTCGCAGTGTTGCCAGTGTGGAAAAATCCAGCGCTGTTTTGTCGCGAAAACATGTGGCGTTGCAGGTCGGCGTCGGGCGGTTTAAAAGTTTTTTGCACTTGTGAAATTTGACGCTGCCGTGTCGATGTGCGGTTGAATATGAGATTTCAATCCGGAATTGTTTTAAACAATGACAAAGTTAGTTGTAAACTATGTGCAGTTTGGTATTGTTTGTTCAGCGTTATAAAATGTGGTTATTTTTACGAGAAAGATAATAATAATGCACGAATAGGGAAATATATGAATTAAACTGATTACATATTTATCCAGAAGTGATTCACATAAAGATATATTTATGTATTTTAATCGTATTAGATGTCAGATTTGAAGATTTTACTAATAATAACATGTTTTTCGTGACTACTCAACAATAGAACTCAAGGATAAAATAAAGGTGATGGATTTTAGCGAATGTATACACATCTATGATAACTTAAAAATTAATAAATAAAATACAAACAGGTACTTACACTTGTATATGTTTTCACAAAAACTCTACGTAAATATTATATAATATTTATAGAAGTCTTTGTGGTAAGAAAGTTTACTAAATTTATTCAAAATAATTTTGTATATTTTATCATGATGAAGAAGTGACCTTCGAAACCGGTCGGCGTAAAAAAATAAAATTAAACATAAAAATATATTAATTTATCCAAAGTAAATCCACGTGTCACGGGTTCGATTCCCGACGAGTGAAAAAATATTTATTCTAAAATATAACTGTACTGCATCCAGCATGCATATTGTAGTTGTAAACTTTAAAAATGGCCCATTTAAAATGCATTGGAGTTGAAGTAAGCTTTATGAAAAATAGGTAATAAAAAGTTTTTGGAAATGTAAATAATCTGGAAGATGTTTAAAAAGGCGTAGGAGCCGAGACTGAGGAGAATGGAAAACATCGTGTTATTAAAATACCAGCTTTTAATGAGGCTAATTTTTCCACTTCAGTGCCAAATTTTTTGTACATTCGCTGCATAACTAAGATAACGTATTGTTTTAATTATATTATAAAACTGAGATTTTATTCATTTACGAGTATAAATAATAAATTTCCTAAAAATGTAAAACTTTTAATAAATTAATAATCGTTTTTTTTTTTTAATAGAGATACGTACACGGAAGATGTGTTGCATTAAAATTATTACTATTTTCAAACTATTAAGGAGAACACATTCTTATTCGAAGTTGTAATAATAATTACAACTTCACAATAATAATGTGTTCTCTTTAATAATATAAGTTGTATCAATGTGTCCAAAATTTAATAAAAATGAATTGATAATTCTGGCGTCTGCAGTTGGTTTACTAAAAGGTATTTGAGATTCCGTAAAAAAACAATGTAGATGGCTTTCAAATAATGGAACGGCAGATGTATTAATTTGAAAAAGTGTAACATATAGGTTCGAAAATTTGTCATGAAAAATACTGGTGCTATAACACAATTGGTAGTGTACTTCCCCGGATTGGAAATAGAGATCCAGGTTCGAATCCCGGTAGCGTAAAAACAATATTTTTCGACAAAATTGATTTTATATGTATAATTAATACATTAAAATAGTATTTTCAAACTAAGTTAAATGCTTGTACTGTGAAAATAGGACTTGATAACCTCCCGGAACGAGGATCGAACCCCCGACCACTAAATCATTAGGCGAGTATCGTAACCACAAGATCACAAGCACGTCAAATTATAATGGGTATTTAACAATATAGTACATAATTCTGTAAAAATGCATCCCGTCATACACTTCAACCAAGATATGTATGTCCAATGCTGGATTCAGATTTCCTCCAAGGATCCAGCCTTTCTCCTCCATCCACCCTCGTCTCATTCATCTACCCTCATCATCACCTTCTTTCCCCACTATCCATCACCTCTTCGATTGATTTTTCGACCCCATTGCCATTTGAGCATTGTTTGGGCAACACCTGTAAAAATCTTGGTTCTCTGGCATATATTTAAGTTACAATTTATTAGAGATATACCGAATACGTAGTATTTTCCATTACTCTTTGGGCTTTTTAAAATTTGTATATTTATTTATTTATTCTTAAATAATATTATAGATTACAAATGTATAACTCTCTACATAATATTACAGTGTAACTGCCTCTCAAATCACAAGAGCTAGTCTCTTTTTTGGGGAGGTGAACGATTTTAAAATATGTAATTTAGTAATGTACTCAATTAACTCGTATTATAAAAATTGTAATAAATTTCCACATAAAAAATATAAAAAAATCTTAATATAGTGCATACATAAGTATTTTTGTATATGCTCTAATATAAACAAGATCAAAATCGTTTATTTTACTACAACTTATCTTTTACATATTTACTTAGTTTCATTTTGAATCTATTTAGTTTCTTCTCTTTTCATATGTTTTTTGGCATTTCATTTAAAATATTCATCGCACTGTACATAATCGATTTCTGAGATTTAGCCATCTTCCTGAATGGCAGTCTCAGTCTATCTTTCCTCTTGTATGATGCTCGTGCTCATGTTGATTTGCGTCAATGTTTCGTATAAATTCTGCCGATATTTTCTTAGTGAGGATTTTATAAATAAATACCATTAAATTGAAATATATTTTTTGCTTAAAGGTCATCATATTCAGATCTTTCAGCATTGCACTGATCCGAGTATATTTATTTTTTCTGAGTATTATTCTCAAAGCCTTAGTCAGAAGCAAAATGCTGCTGCTGTAGTTGATGTGAGGAATAATAACCGAGTTGTATGGTATATACCCCGGCTCCGTTCTTTTTACGATATAAATAATACTAAGGTGGTTATATGTGGTCTAGTTAGTAGCAATTTAGAATTCAACTCCACTATTTGGTCTCCATTCTATAAAGTGCACGAATTAAAATTAGAAAGGGTTCAGCATAAATTTTTAAGGTTTATTATCTTAAAATTGTGTATACCTATTGAACAATTGAAAAATAATTTACTATTAGGCACTCTTAATTTAACTAAATTGTCGTGTAGAAGAACTTTAAGTGATTTATTATTTTTATTTTAAATAGTCATCGCTGTTCCATGTAAATGCATCATATACAAATTTTTATAAGAATGCACCCACACAAAGATTTCACAGTCTTGGGAATGATATTGATTTTGTAGATATATTCCGATATTCAAAGTTCAAATATAACTCTGATATTTTTGATGTTGTTCTGTGTCAAAGATACAATTGATTTTAATACTCGGCCATTCTGTATCAAATCTAAATTATTATTGTTTATTTTGCTTATTTTTAATATATTTTTTAAAAAGCTGTATATGTATGTATTCCACGCTACTTGTGTAGCTAGTCATGTTTTCGGTTTTTTTTATACCAAACCAACTTTGTAAAAGCCCATAAGAGCGTTAAAAAATATGACATAATACATATTTATGATGTTAAGTAAAATATTTGAATTCTCAATCATTATACGCTCCAGTTCTAATCTCCTAGAATATCAATTCAATATAACATTAATAAAACGTTATGTATACATGAAAAGCTTGAAAAAGTTCCCTAATAAAGATAAAATGCAGATAGAAACATAATGCACACTGAGCACGCGCGATCAAAGTAAAACTTCTTTACAATATCTATAATTAAAGTACAACTTCTGTACAATATCTATAATCAAACTTTTCAGTTACGGCACAGGCAGCAAAAAAATGAATACTTTAATAATTGTTTTTATTTGTTAACTTTGTTTTATTAACCACTTATTGAGTTTATATACATCTACCGGTTTCGAAAAATACAATTTTCTTCTTCAGGATGTCAATACTAATCAAAGAC
Source organism: Eubasilissa splendida (assembly GCA_031772225.1). Taxonomy (NCBI): domain Eukaryota; kingdom Metazoa; phylum Arthropoda; class Insecta; order Trichoptera; family Phryganeidae; genus Eubasilissa; species Eubasilissa splendida. Next base: position 11,362,049 of record CM062868.1, on the reverse strand, counting down.
ACATGTTGTTGTTTCTTTAACAGAATCTATTTTTAAAAAACAATAATTATTTAAAAAAAAAAATTTAGTACCTAATTCAAATTGTTACTTGATACAAAATTACTCGAATAATTTTTAGGAAAAATTTTTAGAATGGGACTCGTAGTTAAATTTAGTTGGTTGTTTACAATTTTTTTTGATTAGTTTTACACGTTTTATTTATCTCCAACGATTCTAAATTATTTATTTTATGACCAACACCGTTTACATACAAAATTGACAATCACGATAATGTTCATTTTCTATCAAATGATTAGAAAATTCTGAAAACTTAGTATTGGTTAATAAAATTAAGTTAACAAATAAAAATAATGAATTTAACCACAAAGTTAACTTTGCCAATTTTAAAAGTACATTAATAATTATTATTTGACGTGCGTAAAATCCTGCATTGCCGTCCATACGGCGACCAGGAAAATGTATTAGTACATCAAATTTGCCATCACTAGCGGAAACAGACAGAGAGGCTGTGCTCTTCTGTCCTGACATAACACATTTGCGGAGTGTTGAAGCTTTAAACAGGACTGTCTTCCAATATCCGGTCTATCTGATTGTGCCAGATTTTTTGCAGTCGTCCTGTCTCTTAATAACTCGCCTCAAGTATTTTTTTTATTTAATCATTTTGTGATTTTTTCTGAATTCTAGCGAACACTACTAAGCTATAACTACAGAGAGGTTTTAATTTGTTTATTATTCACTCTATCGTATATAACGGTTATATAAAGATAACAATACACTTCTTTAAAATTTGCAAATTTGCTTTGTGGTAAAAAATTATATAAATAATAAAAAAATATATTTTGTTTAAATCCACTATTTATTGATACATCAGCATGTTTCGATACCTATGGTATCTTCTTCAGGAAACAATGTATAATTACTGAAATTAAAAATGCAAGCATAGATAAAAACAAAACTGTAAAAGTATAACTGGTGGGTAACTAATTAGGAACTACTATGAAAACAAACTTAAAAGGTTAATATTTGTAAAAAGGATTAGGTTATTTATAATATTTAATTTGCTATTAACATTTTTTCCTATTTCAAAAATTTCAATACATCTAACGGCAAACCCTTTGTATTTACATGTAAATTTTCTAAACCCTTTAAATAAATAAAAAAATGGTTTGTTTACTAAAGATGATTGGCAAATTCAGAATAGTTGTTCTTATTTAGACATCTCAAGTGCTCCTTAATTCTATTATTGAAATATATGCAAGTTTTACCTATACAGAAATGATTGCAATCATTGCAAATTAATTTGACGACCCCTGATTTTTTTAAAATATCATCCTTATCTTTGTTATTTTAATAGATATATCTTTAATTTGTTATTAGTGTAAATAGCTGGTTGTATTGAATTTGGGATATTTTTTATAATTGAATTTGAAGTATGATTATTTAAAAACACAAATTTTCTCAACTGCTTCCCATTATCAATGGGTAAACATATAATCTGATAAACTTTTTTTTATAGTGTTTAATAAATTATTGTATAACCATTATTAATTGTAATTTGTTTAATAATATTTAATAATTATATATTGGAGTCATTTATGTTTTTTTTTCTTATTATTATTTAGTTAACGATACAGTTTATATAATTTGTCCACACTAGCCGTAATTCATGCCTCCAATATAATTTACAGCTTTATTTTGAGATTATTATCAAGAATGTCACAACAGTAAAGTTGATACTGCGTTATAACAAGTCCGTCATCTATTTTAACAAGATTCCTCCCCTGCCGCACGAAGATTGACGCGCTGTGACAGCTGATATTTTACCCGAGTTATTACCGTCATAAATAAAAAAAAACCGAGATAAAGCATCTCAGTGCGAACTTTGATCTTTGTGTTTGGTCCAAAATCCATTAAGTAGTTTTTTCGTGGATATTTTTCGATCTCCTCGCAGCCTCAGCGGCAGGAGCGGCGCGGCGCTGATCAAATCTCCGATGCTTTCTTGCATAATTAATTAAACACCAGACGAAAAATGAAAGATTGAGATGTTTGCGCTCGAAGCGAATGCCGCCCGGGTGATACGAAATAATATCTATTTGTCTTGTGACATTTTTAAGAAGAAAAAAAAAAGATATAATAAAAATATCGCGATCAAATTTAAAATTTGTACCTAATTTTCTTTGAGGAAGTTACTTTCGTTTAAATTGTGCAACTCTCCTTATGATCTAGTATATTTTGAAAACAACAATGTGATTTTTATCAACGCTGTCAGATTTTCATCAGTGGCGTAGCTACCGCCTGGGCCACCTGGGCAGTCGCCCAGAGGCCGGGCCCTAGAGGGACCCGAAATAGCTGAACAAGTTTAACAATCGCAATAATTACACCTTCGCTTTAAAAATCTTAGTTACGAATAAATTAGAAGGTATATATATATATATAATATATTCAAATACAAAGTAATTTCATGGTACTATAGTAGTTATTTGTAGCTAACGTTAAGGCCTCCCTTTCAATTAATATTTCTGCGTTTTTTATGAAAATTTAGGTTAATATTATTTATTTATATCAGAAACTATAGACTAGGTTTAACTTTTTTTTAATAAATTATTTAGATAGGACATTTACACTCATTTAAAACTAATCAACTCAATGTTACTGTCTATAGTTAAGAAAATACAAACATTATAAGAAAGACCGTGATCATTCAATTAATTTTTCGTGTGCCACAAAATTTCCTTAATATAAAAAATTCTTACAATAATATAAGAAATATATTTTCTTATAATCTTAAAGTCAAGATTAAGATGATAAATATGTATTGAATCATATTAGCATCATGTTAAAAATAAAAAGAGTTATAAACCATTCAATTTGTAAACTATTGATCTATTTTTGACGTTTTTAAAATACTTTGTGTTAGTGAATACAAATTATTAAAAATAACATGTTATATTTATTTACATGCTTTGAGGCTTCAGAAACTATTTTAAATCAGATTTTATATCAAAAAAATTATTATTAAATAATATTTATATCGATCCTGTTAATGTATGCGTTTTTTATTTTAAGTAATAATGCTTGTATTTTCTTAATTATGACAAAAAACATTCAGTTTATTAGTTTTACATTAGTATAAAGGTCTTATCTAAGTAATAGTTTAAAAAAGTAAAAATATTAATTATTTTTAAAAGTACGCCCTAAACTACTTTAAAGGTAAGTACCTGATGTCCCGTATCCACGGTGATGGATCATGAGACATTGATCTCTGAGAGTTGTTAAAGGTACTTATATACTTACTGTACACCTCAATGTGTGAGCAAAACACATAGGGTGATGATTCATAAGTCGCTTTGCGCTGAACTCTGGACACGGGCCAAACGAGCTAAAATTTAAAATACGATAATATAAATAAATAATTTTTAGTATGAATATATAAATAAATAATTTTAAATATGAAAACATAAATAAATAATTTTAAATTTTAAACAGCTCAGTCTAGGGCGACTCACTAGCCGCTTACTCTCCAGAATTATCAAAAAGATTCATTTGGTAGTCATTATTTTGTAGACGTGTCCAAGCTATCTTAATTGAGATCTTTCTTTAGAGAAGTAGTAGAAGTAAGAGCTTCATGTCGAGAGACTCCCCTATCTCGGTACTTCTCACTCGGTCTCATAATGTTATTCCCGTTACTTCCCTAAGATAACTCATTTCGGAAACCTATACACTTTTTTTTCAAATCTTTGATGACTTTAGTTTTTTGTTACATTACAATTTATATTAAAGTAGATATCATATTTAAACATTTAATTTTTAGCAATATTTTAATATGTCCAAGAATACACAATGTCTGGATTTTTACCTATAAAGGCACTGTTATTAAATAAATATACCCCATACTCCAATATATTTTTTATCAAATATAATAAAAATAGCTTCGTCTTTATGAAATATCTGTTATTTATTTATTGAAAATTACTTTGTGGCCACATTTATTTTATAAATAATAAGATATAACTTTTTGTTTTAATTGATAAGTCAACACATTTTTACATATTATAAATAACCAAATACGTTTTACAAAAGTCACGTTTTAAATTTGTTTTCACAGCAGTTCCTAACCAACTACTTATACTTTAATAGTTTTGTTTTTATCTATGCCTTGATTTTATCTATGCTTGGATTGGAATACTATATATTATATATAACACATCTACTCATTCATAAAATGTTTTATATTTTTATTTATTATCTTTGTTTTATTAACCACTAAATTGAGTTTAAATACATCTACCGGTTTCTAAAAATATCATTTTCTTCAGGATGTCATAAATAACTAAAAAATATATTATTGTTTGTTTGTTAGAACCTATTTAAAAAAAAAAAAAAATTTATAGATTTTAGAATAGATTTTTTTAAAAATAGATTCTGACATAGAAACAATAATATATGTTTTAGTTACTTATGACATCCTGAAGTAGAAAATGGTATTTTTCGAAACCGGTAGATGTATTTAAACTCAATTTAGTGGTTAATAAAACAAAGATAATAAATAAAAATATGAATTTTAACCACAAAGATAATATTGCTAATTTTAAAAGTATAAAATGTTTTAATTTAAAAAATATGTATAATATTAAAAATTGCAATCATTTTTCAAATTAATCTGGATTGAGATTGATTTCACTTTGAAAACAATCATATTAAAAAAAAAAAAGTAACTTTGATGAATCAATGTGTATTTAATAATAAATATTTCTTAAGCGTATTTATCTAATAACTTATGTCATAAATACAAGTAATATAAATGTAGCAAATTTAAAAGTTGTGTACAGTGATGATAAAGTGAAGTGCTAACTGAAGTGGAAAATATAAAATATATGTAAGTATTTTATCGTTATTTTTAATTCTTTTGATGTATTTTTGATTTGTTGATATGAATGTTTGTCATCGAGGTATTTTCAAAGGAATTAATTTTCAGTCAGCCGATTATTTTCTGTACTATGCGTTATCGTTCTTAACGGTTGATTGAGTGGCTCGGGAGGAAGCTTAAGAAATCATTTTCGTTTTCTTTCATACGCGTTTTACTTTAAAAATCTCAAAAATTTTACCGTATAAGTGAATTCATGCCAAAATATTATATATGGCTAGCAGGCGCGAGGATTAAACCCCCCCACCTTTGGATCAATATGTAATCTTGTACCCATTTAGCAGCCTTGTTCAACTTGAATCGTGTCCCATACGTCGCCCGAGACCAGACAACTGCACGAAATACAGGTGTACATGTAGACAACTGCACATACACAAATGTAAACATAGACAACTGCACACAAATGCAGATGTACACATAAATAATTGCACACAATACTGGTGTACACATAGACAACTGCACACAAATAAATGAAATTTATTAATACAAATTACCTCACGATTGCTTACATTCGAAAATTATGGGTAACATTTAAGTTACATTAAGTTAGGTTATTTAATATAAAGTAACGGCAAAAGAGTAATATGCTGACTGTGTATAGTTGTCTATATGCGTAATGAGTACACTTGTCTTGTATTGTGTGCAGTTATCATGGAACCATCGCCCAATATTAGTTGGGTCGAAATATTAAAATATAGTCATTTTACAGATTCAAACCAAATTATCTTAAAGGCGCGTGTACACGGACGAGATATCTCTCAGAGATTCGTGTCGAGAATCCGCGTAAATTATAGTAGGTAAAGAGTTGAGTACGAAAGTACTTTGTGTGCGGTGTAGAATTACGCACATACCAACCTTTACAGTCTCCTCCGTCAACGCATACCAAGATATCATAAATAATTTTTTAGAGTACGGGTAATTGGTACATTTGGTATAAATAATCTAATTATAATTGAAATTGTGTTAATTAGAATGATATACATATAAAATCAATTTTATCGAAAAATATTGTTGTTACCGGTATTCAAACCTGGATCTCTTTTCCCATCCGGGGATGGTACATTACCAACTATGCTACAGCAGAAGTATTTTTGACGACAAATTTTCGAACCCACATATTACACTTTTTCAAATAAATACATCTGTCGTTCTATTATTTGAAAGTCATCTACATTGTTTTTACGAAATCTCAAATGCCTTTGTGTAAACCGATAGCAGCTGCCAGAATTAATAATACATTTTTATTAAATTTTGAACACATTGACACAACATATATATTATTAAGGAGAACACATTCTTAGTGTAAAGTTGTAATTATTCAGAACACAGGTCTGTGATATTTTAAATATTCCTATCACAATTGTTATTAGGTTATGTTAGGTAGCTGTTATATTATAAATATTAATTAAATGTCCTCCAAACTTCCTTAAATCTCTTCCAATCCAATATGACAGCAGGCGCCTGAAATCAATACCTCCATTCCGGGAAAATTGCATTAATCAATTATGCTACACCAACTTAGTGGGTTGACGACAAATTTTCGAACTTATATGTTACACTTTTCAAATTGATACATCTATCGTTCCATTATTTGAAAGCATTCATCTTTATTTTTACGGATAGGAAGAGATCCAGGTTCGAATTTCGGTAGCAACACCAATATTTTTCGATAAAATGGATTTTATATTTATATCTTTCCAATTAATACAATTAATTTGTATTAAAAAAATATCACAGACCTATGTTCTGAATAATTACAACTTCACAATAATAATGTATTCTCCTTAATGAATTAAAAAATTTTAAAATTGTAAATTTTCCCTTTATATTACGTTTTTTTTCCGTCAATTTTCTGCCAAAAATTATAGATCTCAATTATAGGGCACAGACCACGAAATAAATAGACATGAACAAACACAAATTCTTCGTCCCAGAATTTTCATTTTGATGGTACCCAAGTGATCACTTTGGTGCCATTTACGCAATCAAAGAGCTAGGTATTTTAACCACATTTTTCATAACATTCTCGCACACTTCGCGTGTTATTTCAGCAATTTCATTTCGAATATTATCTTGAAGCATCGGAATTGTTGTTGGCTTATTGACGTTAACCTTTCCTTTCAAGTACCTTCACAGAAAATAGTCGAGAGCCGTCAAATCATGTCAATCGATATCACCACTTTATGACTTATGCGGCCGGGAAAAATTTCTCGCAAAATTTCTCGCGTGCCGTTTGTCTGATTCTCGCCGGCGAATTCAGGAGTGACAGAGGCGTCATACACAATGAAAGGCGAGCAGTCCTTCCGAATCACGATTCCCCGAGATCACTGGTCCTTCGACTGGAACTCCTATCTCATCATCGACCCCTATCCCTTATTTCCAGGTTCCCTTATTTCCTTCCTTTATCCCCCCTGCGGCGATTCCGATTTATGACCAGAATCGTCGTAATCCAATTCGCGGGACGAGTGACCCGGAGATCGCGCAATTCTGTCATTAGATCCCATCGGCACAGGATTTACGTCTTCTTTACAACCTGTATTGGATAAATGCTACACTATTGCGTATATATTCTTCACGACACAGGCTCAGTTTAAAAACAAAATGGTATTATTCTTGGTTAATAGTCGATCAAAATACGTGTTTTTAATAAATCAAGTTTGCATTGTTCGCCTTTAAAGCCAAAGACTAGCGTATCACATGGTTAGACATCATTGACCCCGGAACCCACATATTTCTGTATCTTTGTGTGGTAGTTTTAAATATATTGTTTATTCTCTACAATTGTCAATTTGCAACAAAACTTTTATTTTATTTTTTTAAAGTGTTTATTTTCTTAACCATGAGAATGTGTAATATATTATTCCCCTAATTGTTTTAAAACATTTTTACGTTGTGCCTTATTGTCGTATTTGGACTATCTATTAGGATCACTAAATAATCTGTATATGAAAAAAAAAGTGTGGTTAGTTTATTTTTAAGAAAATACATTTTTGTTGTTGTGACGTTGCACTTTCAGAACATAGTTCTGTGGTATTTTTAACACTAATTAAATGAATCAAGTATCAATAATTAATTGAAAACGCGTTCTGTTAATAATATCGAAATTAATTTATTTTCGATAGTTAGATTTTTTATGTATCTTTCTAATTGATTAATTAAAATTATGTTATTTCATACAAATATTATTGTTATCATATAAATTTTCTTTTCTTTTCACTCATATAAAAATTTAATATCTCGTGATTTATCATAATTGTGATTTATGTATTTTAAAATATATTTAATTCTAAGTAAAGCAAAAACAGATTATGATAATTAAGTGTACATTTGGCCTCGCTTAATTTTACTTATATTAAAATAATAAAAACTAGTTATCACCTGAAATAAATTATAAAAACGGTATGTGATATTGACGACTTGAATTTTTATTCTTTCATGTGCCTGACCCATTTTTGAGAGAACATAAATCTGTTTTGTTTAATGTGGAAAATCAAGGAAACCTTGGGATCCTGCATAGGTGATAAAATTGAGACAGAAATTTTTTACGACCAACGAAATATTTCAGCATTTGTCACGGTAAACATTTTCGTTTTCGCGACGACGACAAATGCAAACGGACCCGTGAAACTGAATAATGTCCGACTTTCAGAAAGTATTGCCAAACGTGAAAATGGAAGTTTTACCTCAAGTATTGTAACACTATTGAGTGATACCTTAAATGATAGGTCTCACTTAATACAATTGAACTGTTTGTATGTGTTATTATTAATTCTATTCCAAAAATATATGTTTCGAAAAAAATTGAGGAAACTATAACATACAACAAATTATACATTTTTAAAAATAATAATTAAGTGATACAAATTAAATTAATCAATTTGAAAAATATAAATAAAAATTTATTTATCAAAAAAATATTTGATTAAATAAAACATAATTACTTTGTACGAAACCACGAATTTAAACCGGTTTCGCTTAGCTCAAGCTTCGTCAGGACGTATTTAAAACTAACAATAAACACAAAAAGAGTGGACTTGTATATACATAAAGAGGGAGATATATAGTTATACAGGACATCAATGGAGGAACATGTTCTGTATAACATGTATTCTGTCTCTCTCTTTCACATATAATTTTATATTCTATATCTCTCATTATGTATATAAATGCTCTCCTTTTATATTTATTGTTAGTTTTTAATATACCCTGACGAAGATTGAGCTAAGTGAAACCAGTTGGCGTGTAATCAAATTCGAAGTTTCATACAAAGTGATTGTGTTTTTTTAATCTAATATATATATGTCAAACTATAAAGTGATTGCATTCTACGAAAAAATAAAAATATTTGATTGCTACCGGTATATGTAGATATTTTCTGTATATGTTTCCAGGTGATTAATTTAATTTGTATTAAAATACCACAGAACTATGTTCTGAAATTACAACTTCATCCATTATATATACACGGTGTAGGAAAACATATCGCAAAAGTTTATTTATTAAAAAATATTTGGTTGCTACCGGGATTCGAAACTGGACGTCTACACTACAGCAATCGATCACGTTTACGACAAATTTAGAGCTTATATTTTGTATATTTTATAACTGATACATTTATTTATCTATTGCTGTAGTAGAATAGTAACATAATTCTCCTAATAGGAAAAGGTCCGGGTTCAAATTTCGGTAGCAACCAAATATTTTTTCGATAAATAGATTTTTTGCGATATATTTTCACATACAGTGTGTATATGTGATAGATGTTAAATGTGATATTATATCTACGTATTCACAAAATACAGTTTATTGGAACATATATTGGTTTTAGATATTTTTTGTAAATAGACGAAATACGTGTCATATCAATATTCTTAATATTTTCAACATTAGCTAAAAAAGTGTAAATGAAAATAGGACTAACTTGCCGATCTCCTGGAATGAGGATTGTCCCCCCGACCACAGGACCTCTAGGCGAGCGTCGTAACTAGTAGGCCGACCGAAATTTTATAGTATTAGTAGTGTATTTGATATTTATTACAATGGAAAAACTAATAATAACATTTGACTAAGACAAAAGTTAAAAAAAATAGAGATGTAAACATAAATTTTACTAATGTATAAACTTCAGATATGCGTACATATTTTTTTTCGATATGTACCGTGTTTTTGACTAATTTTAAATAATCAATTAAAATGCTAAGCAGCATCAATACACCTATACAATGTGCGTATTACGTATGATATTATTCACACTAACCCAATTGAATCCCTAAATGAAATGTAGAATATGATGGCTAAATTTTTTAAAATTTGGTTAGTTTTCGTCATGTATTTTATGAGATTACTCTAGTGCGTTTTTTTGAGAAGCACGACCTAAAACGTTTACGCTTCAAAAATATATATTAATGACATCAAAGTCGAGACATTTCCAAAAGAATTAATGACATGATTAATGTCCTTTATACAATATTCTAGAATGTGTTATGTCCCTCTGAATATTTCTTAATCATTTATATTTCCATGAATTAAATATTTCAAAATATTTTTAAGCGACGCATTAAATCTCTATCGAGGACAATATTATTGTCGATATAAAATTGGAATTAATCCAATTTTTTCACATACAGAAATGTTAATGCGTTCTCTTATAATAAACATAATTTAATCAATAACATACATATATTTTTTTAGATAAACTGTTAACTTCAAAGGGAAGCTTGGAATACCAGATAATTAAATGGTCTCCAATTTATTCGGAATAATTAAACAGCTGATGTAACCAACCTTTATAATATGTAGTCCTGATTCAACATAAAAATAATACATATAATAGAATAAATTTAAGTTGCAAAATAAAATTTAATTTATGAATAGAAAAGCAAAAAAACACATAAAAAATTTCACACACATATTTTATTTATATACATCCTATTTCGGAATCGTTTTGAGAGTTATTTACTCTCGTTTCGATTCGTCAATATTACTTTTTTTTATTACATTCATTATAGGTTGGCACCGGTGTCATTGTGCCAGAGCCATACCTGAACAATTTAACGTTAGACTCATTATCACATTAAATTCAGAGGGCAGCCAGAGAGAAGCTATAGAAATCATGCACCCCCAAAAGAGGAGGTCAGATGTCATATTTATGTGTTGTAGTCGCAGAACTTGGTCCGGCAGAAATTCACCCTGTTCTGGTCGCAAGAGGTGTGAGGGAGAGCCAGTAGAATGCTCCGTTAGGTCTCTCTAGTCTTCTTTTCATTTCTTAATAGGTCATCGTTCCGGGGGATCTGATGACCTGATCCTTCTAATCCCGTAATCATGATCTCACGTGCATCATTAATAATCAATCACACAGTCTCAGAGGATATGCTCCGGCATCTGCCTCACCTGCACAACTTTTAATTAATTTTATGGCTTTGTTTTTATCTGTACTTGTAATTTTAATTTTTGTATACATTGTTTCCTGAAGAAGACACCATGTTGATGAATCAATAAATAATGGTTTTAAACAAAGTGTTTTTTTTATTATTTATATAACGTATTGTCACAAAGTAATTTTGCAAATATTGAAGAAATATATATTACTATTTTTATTTATTTATCATAAATAGTATATATGTGACGTTAAGTATCAAAGTGTGACATCTTTATTTTTAGACAAATTGGTTATGAATGTACGAGTACTTTTGTAGATTATAAATCTTATGTTAAGCTTATAAAATCATAACATTTCTCACAATTCAAAATGCTTTACATTTATAATATTATGATTTCACTGGCTTAGCAGAAATTGTATAATCTATAAAACTGCATTCATAACTCATTTTGTCTCAAAATGGAGATGTCACACTTTGATACCTAACGTCACATATGAAAATAAAGGTAATTATTTTACTAGACGCGGTTTTATACCTTAATAGTTTTTAAATTTTGGAATTATTAAAATACAATCGTTATAAAGTAAGGTAAGTAAGTATAATGTAAGGTAAGTTATAAAAAGTTATGTGAAAAAAGTACAATCTGAAGTTATAAAATATTATTGAAAAAAAATTATAAAAATATTATTGTCTCTAATACACAATAGTTGGAGACAAAAATGTGTAGGTAGTTAGATTAGCACAAATGTCAAATTAGTTTTATTTAGCTTTCTACCCACATCAAGTAACCACTTTGTTATTTTTGGTTTAAAATCGTTAATTACTTTAGACCCTTTAAGGTCTAGTGACAATTTGTTAAATATCCGCGGTGCACAAAACAAGAAAGTTCGTTGAGCGAATTTGGTATTCATTTTTGGCACTGAAAAGTATCCTAAGGTTTTGTTTCTAGTTTCTTTTGGATCGGATCGTGGAAGTAGAGTTAATGTTTTTTTTTAAAATTGTTTTAAGATTGATCTGGTAAACAGTTGTCTTATATCCAAAACTTGAAAGGATTTAAAGATTTTATACTTTATAAAAAATATTGTCATTGTAGCATAGCTGGATAATGCACTTTCCCCGGTTAGGAAAGAGATCCAGGTTCGAATCTCGGTGGCGCAACAACAATGTTTTTCGATAAAATTGATTTTATACGTATATCTTTCTAATTAATATATTTAAAATATCACAGACCCATGTTCTGAATAATTACAACTTCACAATAATAATGTGTTCTCCTAAATTTATAAAAAAGTATTGAAAGCGAGAAAATCATGTTAAGTTAAATTTTTATATAAATTTATGAATGAATTATATATATTTAAAAAAAAATAACGCTTGATATTATTGTATTCAGAAGTAACTCGTGTAAAAATCTCTCAAAGATATATTTTACTTTAACGTGTAACCGCAAGTTAATATTTTTTATTCGTAGAAATCAATGAATGGAAATGTTTTTCTCGACATTCTCGAAAAATTATTGTTTCCGGAAATCGACGAATTTGAAAATGGATACGAAGTTATTTGTTAACGGGATGGTGGCCTGCGTCACGTGCGGATGTGGAATACACGCGCGTAAGGAAATCGAAAATAATATAAAATACTGTTATGTCGTTCGAATTTTTGTCGAGCTTCTAATGACGCACATATTGAGACGTATTGAGTACATGAAAATATATTTACTTATATAGGTACTGAAGCAAAAAAATTCCGCAAAATTTTATTTCCATTTCTTATTATTATTAAATGATAATTTTCTTAAAAAACGTAAATAAATAAAATTGAAGGACGCTTTTTATTTTAAAATGATTTCTTGCAACTTTAACTTGTAAACCATTTTCCTGTAAGGTATGACTGTACTTAGAAATATCATAAATTATTGTTAATAATATTTATATAGTTACCTTCATTTTAATATATTTTTTTTTAATCACAATTTGCTTATTTTATGTTTGAAGAATACTACAAAAAATATACAGTTGCGGGGTCAATTAGGTAAAGTCAGACCTTACAGGATGTGTACAAAAAAATATATAGCATAGTACAACACATGTGAAATAAATATTCTAAAACATTAAAAGAACAGTTGAAAATATAAGAAAAAAAATATAGGTAAAAATAACTATTAATAATCAACAAGGAATACAAGCGCGTCAAACCTAGCCTTGTAACAATGCGCAACTGACATTTCATCCGCCGCAGTGTTGACATAACAAAAAAATAACTAATGTTAATAGTCTAAATAAATCGAGTAGACTATTATTTACGTATCGTCAATGAATTGACAACGCACTAAGATATACGACTAAATAAAGTCAATGGTACTTACAAGTACCGTCAGGATAGTAGAACAAGTTTAAGTACGTGTCCACAAAATGAGACAATTTAAGATATTTAATTGAGATACAACTTATAATTACAACTTTATAATATATAAGTTGTATCAATGTGTCTAAAATTTAATAAAAAATGAATTGTAAATTCTAGAGTCTGCTATCGGCTTACTCAAATGTATTTGAGATTCCGTGAAAACAATGTATATGGCTTTAAAATAATGGAACGGCAGATGTACTAATTAGAAAAAGTGTAACATATAGGTTCGAAAATTTGTCGTCAAAATTAATGGCGCTGTAGCATAGATGGTAGTGCACCTTCTCCGGATTGGAAAAAGAGATCCAGGTTCGAATCCCAGTAGCGCAACAATAATATTTTTCAATAAAATTAATTTTAAATGTATACCATATCTTTATAATTAATACATTTAATTAGTATTTAAAACATCACAGTCCTATGCCTGTATAATTACAACTTCACAATAAGAATGTGTTAATACACGTGATGAAATTTTGTTCTGGAGATAAACTAGGAGATCTCATCACGTGTATTATCTGATATCGTGTATTATCTCATCTCATCATTTTATTCTGGAGATAAACGCGGAGATGAGCTTGCGATTGTTAGAAAGAGACAAAAAACTCAAACCTTTGTATGGCGTACGTTCTGACAGCGAGATTTGATACGTGCACATAAACGTCACTTAAAACTACCTAGATCCCTACAACTACCTACTCTGAAAGTTAGATATAAGTCATTAAACATTTACAAAAGGCGTTAAATTACAAATATGTATTGCGTTTTAACTGCTACTGGGGAGATTTACAATCATATGAAGATAATAACATTTAATATAATCTCACGGCAGATCTGTTTCAGAGATTGTCTCGAGTAGAAAATCTCGTAAAAAACACTATTATACTATTTATTTTTTATTAAACACGCCTTATTGAGGCATTAACAGAATTTGTAAAATAACAGAAAATAAAAACAGAAGTGCAATACGCAAAGAAAAAAAATTTCATAGTATCAGCATGTTTTTACATAATCAAAATGAGTATAAAATGTGAAGTAGCAATTTACCCGTCACCATTGAGTTGAGACACAAAAAGTTGTAATAGTGTAGTCTTATAAAGATTTAAATTAACAGCAAAAATGTCGACTACCTCCGCATACTCATCCCGCAAAGAATGCATTCTGGGGACTGCGGAGTTAGCTCGTGCATGAGTTCTTACGATACCACTGTAATAAAACAATGAATTGTGTCTCGTTGACCTCAATGGTGCGTGAAAGTCAAACAGACCAACAATCTGGGGGCAGTCTATGATACCATTGATGATCCTGTATAGAAATATAAGGTCGGTCATCGTACGTTTCACTGATAAGTTTAAAAATTTCAGACGGCTAAGGAGAAAACCATAATTGATATCCTCAGAGCGTATATTTAATTCAAAATTAATAAATCTTAGACACTTTCTCTGAACTACCGTCGAGTGTATAATTCCATTTATGAAAAATTTATCAGATGCAATAGAAAAAAACGCAAAATTTTAATAATAATAAAATCTCCACCTAAATTTAAGACTGTTTGTAATTTAATTAATAATACATACATATGAAAGAAACTTTTTCTTTTGGAGGCAAAAAAAATCCTGCAATGGTCTCGATTGTCTTTTTGGTATATCCATTGCTTTTAACGTTTATTTTATATGTATATATTTATAATTAATACATTAAATTAGTATTTAAAACATCGCAGACCTGTGTTCTGAATAATTACAACTTCACAATAAGAATGTGTTCTCCTTAATAATTTATATTGCATTTATTTAAAAGCTAACCGGACAATAAAAAAATTAAAAGCATTCATACAAAAATGACGTTAATTTCACAAGTTCTTTTGTTACGCATTTTGAATACAATGGTGTCGAACGATACAATTTAATGGCACTACCGGTAAAATAGCCTCCCCCTGAGTAATACCAAGGTACATTTATAAGTAAAATTAGTTTATTTCGGTATATCATCAACATTCGCGTCAATTATATGATGTTAAAAATACCTACAATAATTATAGAATATAATAAAAAGTATCAGTTATTTAAAAAAGAGATGAAAACATATGATTCGTAGATCGAAGCTGTACGTTTAAAAAAAAATTTGATAGGTATTTTGAAATGACAAAACTTATTCGTGTTCTTAGAAAATGTCAAAAAAAAGTTAAATGGAAGAAATTTGTCTACTTTTCATAAAACATTTATATTACCTTATTACGTTAGAAACTTTTACATTATTTGACGACACCCTGGTAATGCGTAGATATGATCTAAAGGTTTTTAAATATCTACATAAATCTGGTTTAAATATATTAACATAAATATCTATATTATCGCTTTTATTCCTATTAGTTTTCGATTAAACTTCTTTGTCGCTTAAAATGAGTAAATTAATTTTTGGAAAACGTTACCACATAACGTGTATATGTTGTAATATAAAAAATAAATTATTATATTTTATTATTTTTATATAATTATATTTCTCTTACGTTAATTTACCTCGTATTATTTTTTTATCGTGAATTTATTATAACACATATTTATTATTTATCTGGTTTAATTTTTGCCTTTAACTTTACGTGCCAAATAATACATTTTGTAATTAGTCCAAATTAAAAATTAAACTTTATAAAATATCTAGTGAAAAAGCTCAATTCAGTGATTAATTTGCAGTCCCCATGCCTGAATTAAAAATAAATGTGAAGCTACGACTTCCTTCGGATTCATCTGTTTTCTCAGCTGAATGTTTGGCAATTAAATAGGCCTTGGACATTTGCGTACTCCGAGACGTGGATAAGGCTGTTGTATTCTCCGACTCGCAAGCAGCTCTTGAATCTCTCCCTGTTAATATGAATGTTTGGCTAGACAATGAGATAATCTGTTCCATCAGAAGATATCTATTTAATTTGGACAACAATAATAAACAGGTGTCATTCATTTGGATTCCTGCACATAAGGGAATTCATGGAAATGAATGTGCTGATAAACTGGCCAAGGAGGCCACTCTTTCCGGAATTTTCCCTCATTAATTCAATATCCCGATGTATGTCAGACTTAAAAAAACGTACAAATTCTATTTGGACTGGACAATGGATGGATCCAAATAATCATAAGGATAATCGGCTCCCTGGTTCTCCAAAAGGAAAGTCTCCAAAATACAATATCAAATATCTCTAGAATAAGAATCGGGCATTGCTAGGTAGCCTCACATTTATTCAGATTGAACTTAATAGATTCCCCAATGTGTGAGTGTGGTGCCGAGGAGGAAACCTTCGACCATATCTTTTTTGCCTGTCCATTGCGGATCATAGGTTTTCTTTACAGTAATTTCGTCAATGGTAATTTTCAACTTCTAGATAACTTGTGTCATCTTATTTTCCTTAACTCGCCACATTTAATCTTTATAATAGAAAATTTTTCGATTGACAATGGCATTGACTTGTTATATAATATTTCCTATTCTATAATATTATTGTACTTTTTTCAGTAAAATAATGTTTGAACTTGATTAATGGCACAAATCACTCTTGAAGGGCGTATTGCCTATTTAATAAAAGAAGAAGAAGAAAATTGATTAATTAGATAAGTAAAACGATTATTAAATTAATTAATATTTCAAGAAAATATGCATGAACATTTCAAAATGTTAATATAGGCTTTAAAAACCAATCAGCAATGTTTTTTTTTATTTTGTAAAATTATTTGGAAGATAATTATGCATATATTACATTTATTAATACTTTATTATAAGAGCAGCTAGAGGAGGGGGGATCTATCCTTTTCCGGGATCGGTTTAAAATCTAGGGCTTTCTTGTCGGTCTCACTCATAAAAGCTAATAAAATACGCGACTTTAATTCAATTACATATTTAAGTACAAGCAAAACGAAAAAGAAAAAAAAATTCAATGTGGTTGTTAATAAGCAATTAAGATTTAAAATTTAGACCCTCCAGCATCCCTTAAGTGCTGTCTTTATTCATAAAAAATCATATAACATAAATCCATAAAACATAGTTTTACATACAGATGGAAAATTAAGGTGCAGTAGTTCAAGGCAGACTGGGACACCTATCCACCTAAGAAGCTCCAACGAGTCACCCACACCCGAATGTATTCCTTATATAAAACAAGATTCGTCCTATTACTAATTAGGTCTGCATTCCTGGGCGGGCGATGTCCGAGTCCAGTTTAATACAGGTTAAATACTCTATTAATATTGTATTGACTCTACCAATATCGTATTGATTCGAGACTGATTGCAATGATATTTATACAGATACATTTGTAATTATCTGATGGTACGCCTGGATATTATTATATTAGTTGAAATATTCATGAGGTATTGATTATGTTAAACTATGTTTTGTAGTCACCTAGCTTCACTAGTCTCGACTCGCTATTTACAGTTGGTAATGGGCTATGGGATATTTCATGTATATAAATAAATAACGTTCACATATTTATTTTGGTAAATTATTAAAGTAAGGTTGTACTATAATAGATCATGTCCCTGTATTTGTTAGCAAATTGTGATATCAATATTGAAAAATAAGTTTTATTGATTAATAAATTAATAAATGAAATACGTCATATAGCCTTGGCGCGAGTGCTGTGGCCGGCGCAGCTGGACTTTATTAATGGATTATTTTAATAAACTGTTTTGTTTTTGTATTATCAATTTAAAAGCATAAAATGTTCTGATACTTCTTTGAATGTCTCATTATATGACTGAGATTAAAATACTTATATATTTTTCTTTATTCATTAGAACCAAAATATCTTCAATCCAGTTTGTTTTGAACATCCTTATATAGACTCTATATAATTTCTTTGGTACTTACCAAAGATTCTATAAAATCACGCCATCATAGGCCACGCTAACACCGAATAATTTCTGCCATGTTACATAATGGCGCACATGCGACAGATATTAATTAGACTGCTCAATACATCATAGACAACGAAGGCATATCTGTGGCTATCTATTATCTATCATTCTCAATGCATACAAAAACTAGGGTGGCCGAGACGATGAGCATACGACATATAAGAGTATATAAGAAGTGTCCACTGGCCCAAGTAGTCGCAAACTAAATGGTCACAGTATCTATTTTCAAATAATATCATTTAACCTAACCTATTAAGTTTTTCTATACTTAGTTAAATGCGAACTTAAGAAACGAATTACTGTTGTCATTTAATTATTTAAGTCTATTTTAAAGTATTGCCAATCATATAAATGATACATTAATGATATCTCCTTTTTATTATCATCATTATCTATTTTTTATTATATTTAATGGAAAATATATGGAATTATGAGTAATTACAGGGCTTACGACATGTCTTCGGCTGGCTTAAGTGATCACTTTATATAAATATATCATTCACTATTCTCATCCATCAATCTTCATATCTATCAAATTTTTGAAAGTTGTACATATGTTAATATGTGGACTCGCTTAGAGTACCACTACACTATCGCCATCTATGGACTAAATTTGATAATTCATTGCCCTTCATTTGTTGGACATATTCAAATATTTCCAATAATTCTCAATTCTTTCATAATCATATCAATTTTATATTTTAAGCGAATAATTATTTTATAATATATTTTTTTAAATTTAATTTTTGAAACAATGATCAATGATTTGTTATTTATGTTTAGTTTTTGATCACTCTGAATAAAGAAAATTTTTTTTTCGAAAGTCAGTTGGTTTTTCAAAGAAAACACATTTATTAAAATTGTTAAAATGACTAACTACAGTGTTTTTACAGCAAATATAAAAAATAATTTATAGTAAACGAGAAATCATTCAGACTTTAAAAATATGTATTTTTATTAGTCCATTCCAAATATTTACATATATGTGGAATATGTATCTAATTTTTTATTACAAATTCAATATTAGTTATTTGTATATTTTGTTTATATTTTATTCGTTCATAAAAATCAAAGAGTTCGATATGTATAATGTCTCTTCGCAAAAATCTTTCCCGATACTTTCAATCTTTTATTCATGTTTTCCATATGCATGCAATATTTGAAAATGTTGACTTAAGTTTACATGAAACAGTCGTAAAACTGCCTGCATAAAGGCAGTCCCAAAGAATCCATATTGCAGTTAGAATCGAAACGAGAAAAATAACAAATTCCACCCGTAAAAGCTGAATAAACTAAAAAAAAATTTGCACGACATCGATACATATTCAGTCAGAAGTTTTAGTACACGAATTCGTACATGTACGGACGATATCATGTATTCGTGCATTCTCACGTATTTTATTGCTAGAAGTTTTTAAACTTTGAAAGTCACTTCGTCCACCCTAAATATTGTTCATATGGAAGAGAAATCTAAACACCTACCACGAAACATAAGA
Organism: Eubasilissa splendida; assembly: GCA_031772225.1. Classification (NCBI taxonomy): domain Eukaryota; kingdom Metazoa; phylum Arthropoda; class Insecta; order Trichoptera; family Phryganeidae; genus Eubasilissa; species Eubasilissa splendida. The sequence continues at coordinate 11,341,936 of CM062868.1, read as the reverse complement.
CCGGCATTTTATACAAATCATAATATGAATTAAATGTATTAATTACAAAGATATAGATATAAAATCAACTTTATCAAAAAATATGTTGTTGCGCTATCGGGATTCGAACCTGGATCTCTTTCCAAACCGGAGATGGTGCATTATCCAACTATGCTACAGGGACGATATTTTTTTAGCGACAAATTTTCGAACATATATGTTACCTTGTTTTAAATCGTTCTATTATTTGAAAGAGCCATCTACTTTATTTTTATAGAATTTCAAATACCTTATGAGTAATCTGATAGCAGACGCCAGAATTATCAATTCATTTTTATTAAATTTTGGACACATCGATACAACTTTATTATTAATAATATTATTTATTTAATAATAATATAAGTAATTAACTCGTAAATTTTAAAGACAAAGATGATAAATTTAACAATTCTGGTGTCTATAAATTTAGTTGTAAGGATTGTGCTGTATTTTATATTGGTAAAACAGGTCGAAATTTTAATACAAGAGTAATGGAGCAATTGAGATGTTTGAATAATAGTGAGTTTTCAGAATTTCTAATCATTTGTTAGAAAATGGTCATGGTTTGATAAAAAAATTGGGATTGTCTATTTTACATGTAAACGGTGTTGTGTAGCGCGTAAAACTAATGAAAAAATTATAAACACCCAGCTAAATTTAACCACAAGTCTCATTTTAAAATTTTATCTTAAAATTAATTCTAGTAATTTTGTATCAAGTGACAATTTAATTTAGATACTAAATTTATTTTTAAAATAATTATTGTTTTTTTAAAAATAGATACTGTTAAAGAAACAATAACATGTTTTTGATTAGTTAATGACATCCTGAAGAAGAAAATGATATTTTTCGAAACCGGTAAATGCATTTTAATTCATTAAGTGATTAATAAAACAATTTAAAATAATGAAAAGTTTTTCGTTAAGATTTTATCCAAACCATCTTCTTGAACTCAAATATTAGATTTCTATATTTTTATTCATTATCTTCTCATGCCTTATCCAATGGACGTTGACTATCATCATTTTACTACAGTTGATTGGCTGAATTATTTACTCAGGTTCTTCAGCCATGATGTTCTTCTTCTTTCATAGTCATAGCAATCTTTCTCTGCATTGTGACATGAAATATCTCTTACTTCTCTAAATATCTCATTGCATGATTTTTTTTAAATTACAGTACATACGACATCTTCCATCCAGGTTATTTTAAACGTTCTTCTGTAGATTCACATGTTAAATATTTAATTGGTCTCTGCTAATACGAAGAATACATAGCATCTGAGTATTTACATTCGTAAATTAATATTTCTCATTGTTCGACTTAGATCCTAATCCATCATAATATTCATCGCCTATCTGTCTATTTAGTCATTTAGTCTTTCATCAGTCATTCAGTTAATTTCATTCATTTATTAATTTCTTAATTTATTAATTTCATCAGTTTTTCCTCGATACTTTCATCAGTTTTTCCACCCCATATATACTTTCGAGAAACGTAAATATATATTATAAAGAGAACACAAGTTGCAATTTTTCAGAATACAGGTCTGTGATATTTTTAATTCAAATTAAGTGTATTAATTAGAAAAATATACATATTAAATTAATTATCGAAAAAATATTGTTGTCGCTACTGGGATTCGAACCTGGATCGTTACCTATCCTATATAAGTTCGAAATTTTATCGTCAACTTACTGTGTTAGTGTAGCATAATCAGTTCATGAATTTACCCGGATAGGAAGAGATCCAGGTTTGAATCCCGGTAGCAACAACTATATTTTTTCGATAAATTGATTTTATATATATATTTTTTTAATTAATAATAAATATATTATTTTGTTTCTATCTGTTATTGTTTTTAAATAGTTTTCTGAAAGTATAAATTAAACACACTTGGTAAAATTGTATGTATGTAGTACAAAAAACAAAAAAAATACTAATAAAATGTATTAATTACAAACATTTACAGATAAAATTTAAATTTATCGAAAAAATATCATTGTTGCTAAATTGATTTTATCTGTATATCTTTGTTATTGATACATTTAATTTGTATTAAATATCACAGACCTATGTTCTGAATAATTGTAATTTCACAATAAGAATGTGATCTCCGTAATTTAAAAAAAAATAATAATATATTACACCACTAAGTAGCTGCCAAATCAATCAATGATATAAAAATCAGTCATCCTAGAAATACATATCATGTACATAAGCAGACGATTTTATTTAATAATTTTTAATAAAAATCCTTTTTTATCGTGAAGTTGCAATTTCAGAATAAAGTAGTTCTGTGATATTTTAAATATAAATAATAAGTCGTAATCGGTTGATAAGAATAGGAAATACTTCAGGTTCGTATTTCGGTGTATTTTTTAACCAACCAAATAATTTTCTGATAAATATTTTTTTTTCTGTGTATCTTTCTGATTGATTAATTTAATTTGTATTTATTACATAATGAATAAATGTTGTATATTTTGCTTCATTCATGTTGACGTTTAACAAATAGGGGAACCTACAATTGTGCTGGATAAAGTATAACGAATTAACAATTCTATTAACGTATATTATATAATATACTAAATCCGTTAAACGATACACATAATATTATTAAGGAGAACACATTCTAATTGTGAAGTTGTAATTATTCACAACATAGGTTTGTGATGTTTTAAATACTAATTAAATGTATTAATTACAAAGATATACATTTAAAATCAATTTTATCGAAAAATATTGTTGTTACGTATACTGTCGCTGTAGCATAGTTAGTAATGCACCTTCTCCGGATTGGAAAAGAGATCCAGGTTCGAATCCCGATAGCGCAACAACAATATTATTCGATAAAGTTGATTTTATATCTATATCTTTGTAATTAATACATATAATTAGTATTTGATACACGTAATCTCTATCGCTACGTCGCTAGTCGAGCAGTTCGCAATCAGGCTTTAGTCATGGAAGGTGGAGAACGTATGTCGTATTAGCGCTAAAGTTTTATTGGTTAAGTTAGGTTGATTGAAGACGCGTCTTTATGCTGTCGTTGGTAATGTTTTTTTCTCATTTTTCACACTTTTACATAATAATTGATATATATATAAATATATATATGTATATATTATATACAGATGTATATCAACTATTATTTGTATGATTAATATAAGTAATAAATGTAAAATATTCATATTAATCCAATTTAAAAATAGCAAAAGTCTACATGTACACTGAGTTTACAGCACCGGAATGCGCGTTTTTATTTCAGCACCGCAAGGGAAAGGTTAGGGATTACAATTTTTATAATACTTTTAAAGTTGTACCATTAATATAAACGTGAGATATTATACAAATTTCCAGCTTTCAGATTTAATATCTCATGCGGAATGGTTAACTCAAACACACACATGCATCCACACACGCACACACACTTTTATCATATCCAATTATAGGTTTCAACAAAATTGTGTGCGAAACTACTAGAACTTGTTCCCGACGATGCGGTGTGTGCAAAGTTCCTTGAAATAAAACAACTACAGGGAGACTCCGGAGTCAATGATGTAGGAAGGGTCGCATCGGTAAATATATTTTTAAAGGCAATTTTTTTTGTATTTTTATATTATATTGATTAAATGCATCATGCATTAAATGTAGTGGTTTAACGCTTTATTTGTAGGAAAATTTAAAAGGAGACTGATATGGAACTGAAAATGTATTTATTTATTAATTTATTAACGCCCTTATGGGCTTTTACAAAATAGGTTTGGTATAAAACATAATAAAAAAAAAACACACGAGCAGCTATACAAGTAGCAAATATTATGGAAAAAATAGAAATTAAAAAATAATCAAAACAAACTATAAAAAATAAAGGTTTAAGACGGAAAAAATAATAAATTTTAGGTTTGACACAGAATGGCTGAGTACCAAAATCAGTTGTATATTTGACTCAGAACAGCATCAAAAACATCACTCTAATAAAATATGCTGAAACTGATATATAATCTGAGCGAATTGTCAATTTCTAGGTTCAAAATATTGAAAATCAAGAAATCTAAACAAGGTGAAAGTCCAGATAACAATAAATTCATAAAAATTCCAGCTTCAGGGAGACGTTCGGTAATATACATGAAATGTGGTGTTCAATGAAGTATTTAAAATGTAAATCTGAATCAATCAACAATAAGCACGTATTTAAAACATCACAGACCGTCTGTTCTGAATAATTAAAACTTCACAATAAGAATGTGTTCTCCTTAATATTTTTATTTATTCGATTCATCTATTCTCACATATTTTATTAATCACATTATCCCTATATATATAATAGAAATACAAATCATTAATTAACATGGCGTTACTTTCTGGTGTAATGTGATTATTTTATTTTGTACAACTAAACTATGATTAACTGACTTAAATAAAATAATTAGAATCATTAAAAAAAAAATTCTTCAGTATTCCAATAAATAATGTCCTTTTTCATTTCACGCAAATAAATTGTACAGCTATTCCCCACTATATATATAAAATCAAGTATATGAGTTAAATTTTTAGATTGATAATTCCCTTACAAGGCGAAACGCATTTGTAATAAATTAAACGAGTAGAATAAAAAAACATTATTTATTATTATTTTCACATGACTAACTAAACTTTCTACTTCATATATGTTGGATTATTGATATTACTACAGGGGTAAGCTTTATCGGTTATATACACTCAAAAGGTGTAAGTGTGTGATTTAAGTTGTCGAGTCACTCAAATGGAGTAGCTGATGTTTGATGGTTATGTAATATGGATCAGAAAATTTGTACATTGTAAGATTGAAGGCCCTATACTCTCCAGTTCTCATGCCTACACGATATATGTCGCAGTGTATATGAATGTGGAGAGTGCGAGTGAGTATAGTGAGGTATTGAATCAAAATCAGACATGTTCAGTTTTTATAGTTTTTGAGTTAAGTATGTACAAATATAAAGAAAATGAATATCTACAAGACTAGCCTATCGAAATTAGACAAATATTGGTGAATTTTGTATAAAAATGCATTTAAAAGTTGCTTGTTACTTCAATCACAGATATGTCCAATAGACAATTAATTCAAATTATTTTTATTTCTTGACTTTGTTTTATTAACCACTTATTGAGTTTAAATATATCTACCGGTTTCGAAAAATACAATTTTCTTCTTCAGGATGTCAATACTAATCAAAATATGTTATTGTTTCTTTACCAGAATCTATTTTTAAAAAACAACAATAATTTAAAAAATAAATTTAGTACCTAACTCAAATTGTTACTTAATACAAATTTACTCAAATAATTTTTAGGAAAAATTTTTAGAATGAGACTTGTAGTTAAATTTAGTTGGTTGTTTATACGAGTAATTGTTTGATTAGTTTTACATGCTTTATTTATCTCTAATGATTCTAAATTATTTAATTTATGACCAACACCGTATACATGCAAAATTGTCAATCCCAATTTTTCATCAAAACAACGACCATTTTCTATCAAATGATTAGAAAATTCTGAAAACTCACTATTGTTCAAACATTTCAAAATAATAAATTCAAACCAATTCAAACCCTGACAAATATGTTTTCTGCCAATAAGTATTTGAGAGTATTTGTTTTGCAGTCATGTTCAACATGATGCCAAATGTAATATTTGTGTTACAAAGTGTTTTTTTTTGCATTTTTCTCGAAAACAAGTAAAGTGAACATGTCTGCTTTTGATTGTGGACCTCACATGTATGCTGTGACCAGGGCAAAGCATTTAATCAGTATTGAACTAAGAGAAGTTGGCGTTTATTGCGGGTCCATTCACAACTGAAAGTACAACGATAAAAATTAATTTGTTCAAATACAGTTCGTAACTAGAGACGTAATGGGCACATATAGATGTATACGTGTATTATATTGATTTAAATTCGTTCCAAATTTTGCTCAGTTGCACTCTAAAAACCTGAAAAAAAATATAAGCCTGTTGATTTTTCATTCTAGTAACTGTTATTTTATTTTTTTTACGTAAAATAATGAATCCCCTCCTGAATCCCGAACAATTTATCGTGCTCACGTTTGACTTCACCAACACGTTTTACTGCACTATTATAAAAGACAACTGGACCCACCCTTTCCCGGAACCAGTTTAGAAGGTAGGGCTTCAACTCATCAAAGTTAATAAAAATACGCGGTTTTTATTCAATAACATATTTAAGTATATGCAAAATGAAAAAAGAGAAGAAAATCAATGTGATTATTAGCGATTATCGCAAAGATTTTATAATTTAGACCCTCCAGCGTCCTTAAGTGCTGTCTTAATTCATAAAAATCATATAACATAAATCCATAGAACATAGTTTTACATACAGATGGAAAATGAAGGTACAGCAGACACTCAGGGATCCATTCATTAAAAAACACTCCCAAAGTAAGTAATAGGGATAGTAGACGAAATAAAATGGATTGAGTGGATTACACGGACAGACTAACGGAGTTGCAAATCACGAGGTAGGCGCGTAGGTGAAGTTCCACCCGCGCAGGCCGGCCTAACTACCCACCTACCGCACTTACACAACTGCAAAATTTACTTTAATGATATAATATTAGGGTGACTAGACACTCTAAACCTGTGTAGCTGAGGAGTGCCCTCTGGCCAGGGAGTCAGCGGGCCCGCGCGATCAGTCTGCGGACCAGTGCGCCCCTGGCCAGGGGGCATTTCGGGTGCAGACAGTTAGTGCGGCGGCCGCGCTCTCCGTTAAACAATGAAATTGTACATTGGAGTTTTGAAATAATGAGCGTTTCTATATTTGCCCCGGAATTATATCCAGGTTGCCTTGAATACCGTTCTGCGGCGCATTCTGCCGGCTTCGGGCGCCGAGTTTGTTGCGCTTCACTGGAACAATCAACGGAGGTGATAGCGCCCATTTGTTTCGCCACAGTTGTAAGTGGATTATTGTTTGGTATTTTCAGAGTTTTGACAGTTTTCGACAATTCCGCTCAACGATGTCAATCATTTTTTTTTAGTAAATTTTCGTATGAATGCAGATGTCGCTGGTGTCGATGACGGCTGGGAACGGCGGTGAATTTAAACCACTGTGCCAACTCATATCATTTCGTTATAACAGACACGTTATAAGCGTTTTTTAAATTTTTTTATTAATAAATTTATTCACGCCCTTATGGGCTTTTACAAAATTGGTTAGGTATAAAAAAACATGAGCAGCTACACAAGTAACATGGAATATATATATATATATAGAAATTGATAGAATATACATGTTTACGCGCCTTGTTACTTCGATTGGCACCACTGGGTTTCCTGGTTTTTAATAATGTACATGTGTGTGTATGTGAGTATTGCCGCCCTTTTTTCGGAAAGCTAAGAAGACGGTAACCGACAGGCGTCATTCTTATTACATCCCGTACTTCGACCATTCCAAATAAACCACATCAAACCAAATAAATCTAAAGAAGACAACCCAGCTAAAAAAAACAACAACATCGGACCAGAAAGAGTGCAGATCATATATCATGTGTGTGCTTATTGTTAATCGGAAACCTGGGAACCAGCTATCGAAGGCATTTACATAAACAACTATAATAAATTGAGATTGATTGTTGAAAAATGAGCAAAACAAACAATAAAAATTAAGGTTCAAGACAGAAAAACAATAAAAGTTTAGGTTTAACACATAATAGTTGAGTATCAAAATAAATTGTTTTTTTGACTCAGAACAGCATCAAAAACATCACTCTTATATTTAAACATTAAATATCGGAATATATCTACAAAACCAAAATCCTTCCCAAGCCAATGGAGTCTTTGTGTGGGTGAATTCCTATAAAAAAAATTAGTATATGATGCATTTACATGGAACAGCGTTTACATGTTAAAAATGTTAGACCGTAAGCTAAGTATGTGGTAATTTTTAACTAACCTACCAGTACGTCATTTATCGCAGGGATACGCAAAGATGATAGAACGCCATACTCTTCTGGTCTGGCATTCCACTATTGCTTCATACATATTCTCATACACGCTCTTCAGTTTGTTGAAGCTTTTAACAGGGCCGTTCTCCAATATTTGATTTTTGTTTTGCGGACGCCCTCTGTTGTCCAGTCGTCTCATATATATTTTTTCATTACTATCCACCCCTTTTCATACGTTCCACATAACCAAACCATTATTTCTCTAATTCTATTTATTACGCTCTACGTAAATCTAAATTCACTCATAATTTATTAATTTTCACTATACTATACATAGATTATCCACATATGTGTTAGTGCGATGGAATTTCCGGTGCGTTCAGTCTACTTTTCAATACCCTCTAACTTTTTTTTATTACCAAAAATCAAGAAAGATATCAAGAATCATCATTGCGAGTCACGAGTGGAGGTGAACGGATTTCGACGCGTGCTCTAAACAGCCTCACGGAGGGTGTCTTCAAAAAATGTTAGACCAAGTGCATTGCTTTAAGAGAGGACTATTTTGAAGGAGGTCGAATTCTGTGTTTAACTAATAAGTAGTCCTATAATTGAAGACGTTACCCAAATAATGTTGTATGGCACATTTTGGGTTGTATTGAGTTAAGTATGCAAAATTGTTGTACCCCAAATTATGCACATTTAAGTGTAGTCGGTGATTCGAAATTTTACTACCTGATGGAGTTACGGCTTGTTGAAATATACCCTTGTAGTAGAACAACGCTGTAAAGTACCCAAGATGGCGGACTCTTCAGATGTGGTTTTCTCACCGAGTGTTGTTCGGTGTTAAATAAACATAGAAAAAAAAAAATAACATGTCAGTTGGAGATATCCAGAGAAAAACAATGAAAGATGCTGGTGAACCACATATTTGGAAGAGAGAAGTAGCCGTTGCTGTAAAAAAGACTAACTTATGTGAGTAAAATATTGCTGTACAGCACATTTAATTTATTAAACTCTGTCAAACATTATTTTGAAAGTAATTATTATATTTTTCTTACATTTTTTGTTTTATAAAAATCTACAAAGCGGGTAATATGTTTTCTCTGTACTTTTAAAATTAACGCAAATTTCATATAATATAATCTGTTTTTATTTTTACCTTATGAAAGAACGCTGTCAAGCACATGCCGTATAGCATTGTTCTACTGAAAAAAAGTTTAGTATGTGCCTCAATTCACAAATTTTCATCATAGATTACAATTTCATTTAAAATATATTATTATCTAAATAATTAGACAAAATACTTTGTTTAAACCACTATTTATTGATATTATTTAAGACAAATTTAAAAAGTGACTATTTGCAGAGGATTTGGTTATTTATAATATTTAGATTGCTATTAACACTTTATATTATTTCTGTTTATTAATTTTTCTTGAGATGCCTAAATAGCAATAACTATTCAAAATTTAAATAAATCAGGGGTCTAAAAATTAATTTGCAATGATTGCAATCATTTTTGTATAGGTAAAACTTGCAGAAATTTTGATAATAGAATGAAGGAGCACTTGAGATGTCTAAACAACTATTCTGAATTTTCCAATCATCTTTTGGAAACAAACCATTATTTTGATATTAACAAGGGTTTAGAAATTATACATACAAATTCTAGGGGTTTCCAGTTAGATACATTTTACAAATAAGAAAAAGTATTAATAGTAAGCTAAATATTATAAATAACCAAATATTTTTTGCAAATAATCATTTTTTAAATTTGTTTTCATATTAGTTCTTACTTATTCACCATTTTATAGTTTTGTTTTTATTTATACTTGTACTTTTAATATCAGTACACATTGTTTTCTGAAGAAGATACCATAGGTATGGAAACATGTAGAATAATCAATATTATTTTTTCACATCATTAGATAAAATAAATAGTTTTTCACAGTTCCTGTAAAACCACCAAAATGTGCCGTACATCGTTGTTCGGGTGACGTCTTCAATTGTATTTTTTTTTTTTGAACAGTAAAACAATGTTCTCAGGTATTTACGGTTATTTTACCTCTGGTATGAAATATGAAGTGTTGAAATATAAAACTGGAATACAAGGAGTTGTTTTACCAGCAAGTGAGCGAATAATAAAGCAACACCTGAAAGTTTTGATTAACTTTTACCATTCCGTGATATAAAATACTCGTACGCAGCCATGCTGTCAACTCGTGTTACCGTAAGAAATTAGAGTTCTATTAGTCTTTAAAATATCAAAAAATGGCTAATGCCATAAATTTACTTTAAGTATTGAGCATTAAATATTTAAAAAAAAAAGTAATATTATAATTTGAAGCATTCATTAAGTTTTGTATAGGAGGTTTCATTGTATAGCACAACCTTTTTTTTATCTATCTTCATTTAATTAGTGAGAAAGAGACACCATTATATTCGTATGCCTGTTATTGTTTTCACTGTGAAATTAATGTGTGATTTCTTTCTGTCCTGTCACAAATAGTATTTTTGTGAACTTATTTATTTTACAACGCAATGAGTCAAAAATAATTATTTTTGTAGGATTTATTGATTTTTCACTAGTCATTTCTAAGCGTAAATATTTTCCTTCAAATTAACTAAAATATGAAGTGTATGTTGCGTATATTTACCGAAATATTATAGATTTAATTAGAGAGGTAGATCTGTGTTACCGCATGGTTTGGGAAGGGTCAAACCGTCAGAAATATTTGATTTTCAACGTAAAATGTGTAACAATATTTATTGAAACGTAATTGAAGTGGACATGGCGTAGCCCGCCTCAGATATGAATTTCAAAGGTAAAGTGTAAATCTCAAGATGGTATATTTCTTCATCAAAGTCTGTTTCGTCGGCCAGACAAGGTTGAGACAATACAAAATTAAAGCATAATTTATGACTAACACACCTGTTCGTTTGTTGCTAAGTCCACGGCATGATTCACAGCGCATTAGTATTAAAAAGTTTTATTATTTAATATATGAATTAGTTGCGGAACATTAGTTTCATTGTTTTCTTTTGAACGGTCGGAAGCCATTCGTTTACTGTCCAAACGGTGATACGAAAATGTAAATTTTCGACCAATTGATGGAAAACACGGCACAGAACATTAAACATTAATGGTTTTTTGGGAAATTATTAATTGCTTTCTGTTGCTGAACGAGCGATACATAATCGTGTCTCAGAAAATATATTAAAAAGAGTACTGAGAAAATCTTAACATTTAAATTATATAAATATTTTTTTTGAAAATAAATCTTTTTGTTATTTTTGTTACAACTTGTAATTTTTTAATTTATGTAGTAATTCCACGTCCCGCTTTAAGATTTGATAAATTACTAGTTTCAAAATGATATTATTCAATACTAGAATTCCACAAACAGGGTGTTGCATAAACAGTAGTTAGTGCTGGTAAACCGTTATGTGACTGTGAATGTGAGGATGATTGGTACTAAGATTTAACTATTGGAGGTTTACTTTCTAGAGTACATGTGATCGCTCGAAGAGTTACGAATAATCAGTTAACAATCATCGTTTCAATCGTACACAATAACGGTTTAAATAACGATTTAACGACAATCCGAAATTCAAAGGTTTAAAAGTTATTAGAACTTTTAAAACCGCAAACAGCCAAGTAACTTTTAAATAGCAAAAAAGTTAAAATATATATTTTTTAATTATGGAATATACATCGAGATGCAACGTAATATTATTATATTAGTACTCGCGATATTGTATCAAATCGGCGGCTTCTGAGCCGTAGTAAATTTGACGTCTTTACCTACTTGTGATTTTATCCCGTAGACAATTCGAACAATTCCTCGGTTCACTGGGTCACCTAATTGTGAATGAGGGAGATCCATCACGTGTTTATGTTTCAACATCATTGTTCAAGGTTGAGAAGCACTGATTTTTGCTTTGAGAATATGTTTGAATATACAGGGTGGGCCAAACGTTTTTGCGCTCTTTAAATCGCTTCTGAATGGGAACCGCGCAAATGAGGGGCACGCAGGCGACAGCGCGTGGGAGTTTGGTCCTTGGAAATTTAGTCACAATAAAACAGTTTTATAAGAACGTTTACGTTGCCAAAAAGGTACATTTCTGTAGTCGTTACTCTGGCATTCTCAATACGTTTTCAAATCACTTTAATTGAGATTGTTCTATACGTAGACGTAAGGGCTCCATTCTCTGGCACTTTCTTATATTGGTACTTCTCACTTGATCCAACAATGTTACTCCTGCTACCCCAAACATAAATATAATGTAAATTTTAAAATTTTATTAAATATATATTATTTAAATATAAATAATAAAACTGTAAAATAATCTTTTTACTCGGGGTTTTTTTTAAAATATATGTATATATTTTTTTTGTGGGTTGTCTAGTCCGCCAGAGTATATCGAGAGAGACCATCTGAATCCAGGCATAACGTGAGAGAGCTGTTATATTTTACGTCTTAAAAAAACAAAGCATGTCCGTCAAAATGTCAAATCTTGTATGAGTAATGAATACAATTTATTATTTTGTCAAACCTGTGTTCAGTTCTATTCTCTCTGCCTACACCCACTGATAGATATTTGGATGTATTTGAGTATTTAATATTTTATTTAATGTGCTTAAAAGTTTTTTTCATAACCGGCATTACGTAATTATTATACGTTGTAATATATAATTATTTGATTGTAGAGTAAGATTGAAGATATATGTCTCAAAGAATAATGAAATGATATCGAAACTAGGGATTCTGTAATCACATGTGAAAATAAAACACTTGTTTTTTGATTCTACTCGTTTATTTATTTGAGACGCGTTTCGCTTTGTAAGAGCATTGTCAGTCTAACAATTTAACTCGACAACTTGTATTTATATCACAGAAATAAATGAAATATAGAGAAGTTAACGATGCAAATGTACAACAATAACTAGAAGAAATTTGAGATGAGAAATACGTCAAATTGTTTATAATGAATTTAAAAATAAAGTACAATTTTTAAATGATGAAAGAACACTGTATGTATATAATATTCGACCATGTGATACATATTTAAGTATTATCTACATTAAGAAAGCTCTACATATTTAAAGAGTAAGGTATGTATGTGCGTTACCTTATTACTTGAGAGTGGTTGAACCGATTTTATTTCGGTTTTCTCCAGCGTATTGGAAAATTCTCTGAAAAGGTTTAAAGCCTAATATAATTAAGGTGCGATAGTGAAGAAATATGTTACTCGAGTCGGAGAAAAATCGTGCGTTTGGTATACTAAATTCTATGAGTGAAAATACCACGATAATATATTACCGACTTTAAAGATTTAATATAATAGATAAATAAAAATGTCTGAGATAGCACACACTCTAGATCAATTAATAACTCATCTTCTTCTTCTCTTCTCTATTGACATGTAGTAGCCTCAATGAGATGAGACTCGGCTCTTAATACACCTCCATAAGTCTCGGTGCTATTTCGCTCTCACAGTTGACTCCAGAGTCTCTCAAACTAGATGAAATGTTGTGGCTAAGGCATTCAAATATCCGGCCAAATTCATTACCCAGTTCTCGGATATTTTTCATAAAAGGACCGGGTAACCACAATAAGAATGCGTTCTCCTTAATAATATATAAGTTGTATTAATGTGTACAAAATTTAATAAAAATGAATTATTAATTCTAGCGTCTCCTATCGGATTACTCAAAGATATGGCTTTCAAATAATGAAACAATAGATGTATTAATTTGAAAAGTGTAACATAGGTTCGAAAATTTGTCGTCAATGTACTGTGATGCTATAGCATAATTAATTAATGAACGTTCCCCGGATTGAAAGAAATTCAGGTTAAAATCGCGGTGCAACAGCAATATTTTTCGATAAACTTGATTTTGTATGTACATCTTTCTAATTATTACAAATAATTTGTATTAAAATTAATATTTCATCAGTTATGAAATTTTTTCTAGCTATTGTTATTTTGGTGCACTAGAAGGGGGAGATTGTAGAAGTTTCAACTTCTTTTACCGGTTCCACACACAGTACTACAGAAACGCGAAATATACAATTAATAAACACAAAAGAAAGGAGATAAAAAAACAAAAGCTAATGTAAGAGATTGTGAAAACGAACAAAGATTTTAATTTAAACCTACCTGCGCCCCTTTAAGTGCTATCTTTATTTATTTTAAAATACAGGTGTATAACAACATTACAAACAAACAGATAATCAAGTGTCATGTACTGAAGTAAAGAAACCAGCGTGTACAAGGCGGCCATTAAAGGGCTAACTATTAGATATACTCTCCCATGAACGGTTAACGCGGAAAGTCTATAACAATAGATAACCCATTTTAAAATAGATATTTTTAAAAAATTGGCACAATGACATATCCAGCCCAAAAACTACATAATGCTGCATCTAATTCAATGCAAATGTATTGATCACTGTCCACGGATGACACTTTTATCAGAAATTTAACTCCAGTGCGATTAATAACGGTACAGTCAGCGTGACGTCATCTATGAATCATCATCGCATGTGTTTTACAGTCAGTACTTTGAAATAACATGTACTTATCTCAATTTCTATCATTGTTACCTATTATCATATTATTAATTAATATGAATGGGACATCATCACCCACCCACCCTAAGAAGCGGTCCAACGCTGGTATGACATGGGCACACAAAAATTGCTACAGCGCCTATAAAAATGTATCGACCGAAATAGCGATTATGTACAAAAATGTAAGAATATTCAAGCTTTAAAATGATTTATCAATTATCGAAAATTACCTTTTTTTTCTATTTCTAAAGAACAAGATACATTATTTTTGAGATTACTCTCGTATGTTACAATATCAGTGCACGTTTATTCTTCATAGATAGTGTTGTATCCTTAATCCGACTATTACGGTTGTAAACGATGATGTCATTTTGTGCGCGGGAGTTTAGGTAGTCAAGAACTCTATGTACAACAATACAGTTTATTACGAATCTCACAATTATGAATACAATATAAGATATGTGTTCTGACCGACGATTCCAGAGAGAGAGCGCGCTCTCAAGCGCGACGCTCTTTTATCCCTTCCACGATGCCATTCTTGCTAACTTGCGCGCGTCATATAATCGCTACATTATGATATATTACAGTTAGTATCCATGTTTCTGACACGTATGTTAGCACGATATAATATAGCGTAGGATGACAACAAAAACGACATATATTTATTTTGCTGAAACTTAAACATAAAAGTAAAATGCTTATTTTCAATGCACTTAAGCTACAGTAAAAATAAAACGAAACGTAGATATATCGTTATTCACGTCACAGCACTTATAAGAGGCTTCAGTATCCTCCGTTAGAGTTGTGTGCGTAACTGTTCATCGTCAAAACTTTGTGTACTTATCATGTGGCCATTTTTAGAGTATCCATCATATACAATAAATTGATAAGTTCATCACTCATCTGAGGCACGATTGATGAAGAGTTGTGATGAATATAATAAATGATTTTCATTGCGATTTTGGATCAAATCACTGATTAGAAATATTTATATTATTTAAAAGAATTTATAATTTTGGTGTCATAAAATTTATCTCAAAACTTTATTATTTCATAACAATAATTACGAATTAAATGTTATTTTATTTATTTGGAAAATATACAACTTTAACTTACCTACCGCTAAACCAAACATACTTCTCAACCGACTAATTTGTAATTATTTATATTTTTATTTGTTAAATTTGTTTCATTAACCACTTAATTGAGTTTAAAAAAAACATCTACCGGTTTCGAAAAATACAACTGTCTTAATAAATAAAGCGTGTAAAACTAATCAAAAAATTATATACAATCAATTCATTTTAACTAAGAGTCCCATTCAAATTTTTTTTCCTAAAAACTATTCGAGTAAATTTGTATTAAGTAACAATTTGAGTTAGGTACTAAATTTATTTTTTAAATAATTATTGTTTTTTAAAAATAGATTTTGGTAAAGAAACAACAACATACGTTTTTGATTAGTATTGACATCCTGAAGAAGAAAATGGTATTTTTCGAAACCGGTGGATGTATTTAAACTCAATTAAGTGGTTAATAAAACAAAGTTAACAAATAAAAATATAAATAATTACAAATTAGTCGGTTGAGAAGTATGTTTGGTTTAGCGGTGAGATACTGAAAATAATAATACCCAGATAAGATCAATACTGGTTTTTCTGCCACCCAAAACCATTTACGAATGAGAATCTCGAAGTATTTGCAAATGGCCTTCAAAAGTTCATGCAGGAGGAATCAAACATGATCATTAGAATCCGTAACTATAAACATTAAATCATTAAACAGACGCACCAGCGTACCCCCCCCACTGCCATTTTTTTTCAATACATGTACCACAGATGAAGGAGCAAGGGATCCTACAGTTCCGGTACTCTATGAGCCAATAGATCCAAGTCCAAGGTAATTCTGCAATCCGATTAATAATGGCGCCCATATTGGTATTACAAAAGAGCTTTCTTATCCTATATATAGCGTGTAACAGACCTAGTCCACAATACTTTATGGGTGGATATCTGACAAAATTACGAATCAAAAATGTTCAAGGGATATGTGCCTAATCTCAACCATTTGAGACTTCAAGCTTAATACGATTTGTAAAAATTTCAAACAATAATATTTTCCGTAACAGTGCAGAATTTGCGCATATTCCTTGAATATAATCAGGTGGCCACCCATAAAATATTGTGTACTAGGTTTGTTGCACTTTGTATTTATATATATTATATAGTGACCGCACATATGTTTAATTTAAGGTTTTAACACTCCGCGAGCCCTATGTATGGAATTGAAATCTCTCTTGAAACCTTGGCCGACATGGTAAAGAGTGCCATTTTCAAGGCTTTGTCTAAAAAAAAAAGGTATAATCATACTTGTGCCGATACGTAGGCGATACCGATACGATATTGTAGGCCTATCATATCGTATAGGGGTTGTGGGAGAAATAGAAGGACATGTTTGAGGGGGATTATTTCTATAATAATTATTAATAGTTGTCTATCTGTTTTTAAAATTTTATCTTAAAAATGTGTTGCGGCCGCCAACAATTTATTGCACATTGCCATTACGCGAGAGGTGCAGGCAGCGAGAACTACAAAAGAATTTAAAATTCATTTTTCAAAACGTGTCGCTATTGCGGGCTGCAATCTTTCTTACCTCTCCCGGGGGATGGCAGCTCGGCGGAAAGGCGCGGCGTTTAAGGTTTCGCATACTATCCCAGCAGGTTTTCAAAGAGAACTTGCACTGACGTCAAAGAACACGACTAAAGAACACCCGGATATGTTAAAAGTTGTTTTTACACCGAAGCCGAGAATATAGGTACCTATTTGAAGGATTGCGGTATTGTACTGTATTGTTTGTGAGTATAATGCAGTGTGTACGGGTGTGTAAGAATATTGAATTACTCTTTGATATCATATTTAAACTTGTATTTAAAACCCGTCCTAGTACGTCATTGGATCTTCTTCCATACTAATTAAATAGGTACCAAAATTGTATTTCAACTTAATATGGCATGTGAAGAATAATGTTATTTACTTCTACTTATTTGTGAACTGAGCTAAGCCAGCCTAGGTAATCTAAGTGTAAGGCCTGCGTGCACGTTTGAGTCGAACGTTCTGCGGGGTGGGGCGTGCAGCGTGCATAGCTATATCATGTTTATGAATGCGAGTGTCCTGAGTGGTGGCTAATCAGAACAGTGGTGAGAGCGTGCCTGTTTGCGTACAGCGTTGCGTGCGCATGCACGTTCAAACCAGTTTGTGTTTGAACAGCGTTTGGTGTTGACGTTTGAGATTTTCTTCGAGCAAAGACGATGTGAAATTAATTTTTTTCTAATATATAGTCAAAGATTGATACTGATATTCTTGTATGTTCACGGAACTTATCTTCGTTTAATCTTAAAGTTTCATATAGCCTTGAGTTTTTTCTTTGCTTAATAATGTCACTCAGACCTTTCTTTAAGGGCGTGTTTTCAAAAATAATTAATATTTTCGCATTTTTAACGAAAATGTGGGTATATATTATTCATTTATATCAGAAGTTATAAACTAGATTTTACATTTTTAAAATTATTACTTAGATAGGACCTTAACACTAATGTAAAATTAATAAACTGAATGTTATTTGCTGTAGTTAAGAAAATACAAGCATTATAAGAAAACCTATATTTTCCTAAAAAACGGAGAAATATTAATTACTTTTGAAAGGGAAGCCTTAAGTTAAATTTTAGAAATGTGTTTTCGTCTAAATACATATTAATAATAGCATACGAAGCCATGA
This sequence comes from Eubasilissa splendida, assembly GCA_031772225.1. Classification (NCBI taxonomy): domain Eukaryota; kingdom Metazoa; phylum Arthropoda; class Insecta; order Trichoptera; family Phryganeidae; genus Eubasilissa; species Eubasilissa splendida. The sequence continues at coordinate 11,323,626 of CM062868.1, read as the reverse complement.
TTATAGCTTAAAATACAACTGCCACACTCAAACGCTGTCTGTTCACGGAGGCCACTTAGTGAACCAGCGCCATAACTACAAAAATTGGTCCCCAATGCAAAATGGAAAGAAAATAGAGCATTGGGCTCTAATGTAAAATAGAAAGACCCCTCGTGTAAGTATTCTATGTATGTTGGTTTAAGAGTAGTAAGAGACTTTAAAGACAGCACATTCTTATTGTGAAATTGAAATTTTTAAAAACATACATACATTGATACATTTAATTTATGTTAGTAATATGTAGTTTTATTCATTAAATAGTAAGAACCAAATTGATTTTTAGAATATTCATACTTTTGTGACAAAAAACAAATCGGTATTTTTTGGCAATAATATGCACTCGCGACTGAAAAAAAAAGCGATTTTCGCTTTACGCCGATGGCCTGGTCCCAAACAGGACATACTAGCGGGGTATTGCTGTATAATGTATCAATAATGTTTTCTAATTTGACGTAATTCCATTTTTGGCTGTGGATTTAAAAAAATATCAATCAAATTATAGATACGAAGACGAAGCTATTTTTAATTGTAAATGTTTAATGTTAAAGTATTGATAATTACAGGGCTTACGAACTGTCTTCGGCTGGCTTAAGTGATCACTTTATACAACGTAACGTTCACCATTCCACCCAATCAACCTCCATATCTATCAAACTTTTGAAAGTTGAAACACTTCGAATATCACTAGACTATCGCCATCTATGGACTAAATTTGATATTCATTTCCCTGAAGCAGCATATATGTCACAATGAGAATCTAATAATTTTTTGAAATTATTTAAAGCAATATTCTTTAATGCAATGTTATTGAAACCATTCTTATGTATATATTACTTATTATTAAGCACAAAGAAGAGAGAAGATGTCATAGTGATTAAAAGTCTTTCAACTGTAGCAAGTTTAGTGAGCTTGGAATATGTGTACTTTAATCCCGCGTATACATCATAATCATTTTCGCAAGTATTTGTATATACATTGTAGACACTCCGCGACGCTTGTATTTGTAGTGGAGAGGAATAAACAAATGAATCAGCTTCCGGCATTTCTTTCTTCCTCATATTTCCACCATAATTTCTGGCAGTAGTAGTTCTGTGGTATTTTTAATACAAATTAAATTAATCAATTAGGAAAACATACAGAAAAAAATAATTAATAGAAAACATATTTAGTTGCTAACGGTAGCATTTAAATATTATTTCGATAAATAGATTTTTTCTTTATATCTTTCTAGTTGATTCATATAATTTGAATTGTTAATATTAATTTATTTTCCAATTCTTCATAGTCTACAATACTCTAAGTACTACTCTAGATGCGACTAGACCGCCTAATCTATTACTACAAGTGCATCAGCGCTATTCGCTTTGACACATTTACTAACTATTTTATATTATTATAAAAATCATATGAACACGTGAATTGGAAGAGTAAAAAAGTCTAATAAAAAACTCTATAAACAATTTACTGCAATTTAAAATGTATAAATTTGCCGCTGTATTCTAACATAGTTCTTACAGCTAACTAAATAAATATCTTACATGCATTATGTAGATTGGTAGATTTTTTGTGATTTATCAAATTACATTATGATTTATTCTATATATATGTACAGGTTTAGTCCAACGAGACATAGAAAGAAAAAAAAAAAAAAAAAAGAATTATCATCATTATCACCGTTATCATAATTATCGTCACTATTATCATTATCACCGTTATCATAATTATCATCACTATTATCATTATCACTGTTAGCATCGTTATCATCATTAACAACATCATTTTCACTAACATCATTATCGTAACAATACAAAAAGAAAAGCATTCGTGATAAATTTGATGAATAAACGTAATGTATTATAAATATGAATGAAATATATTAATTAGAAAGATATACATATAAAATCAATTTTATCGAAAAATATTGTTGTTGCGCCACCGGGATTCGAACCTGGATCTTTTTCCTAACCGGGGAAGGTGCATTATCCAACTATGCTACAGCGACAATATTTTTAGCGACAATTTTCGAACCTATATGTTATCTTTTTGATATTAATACATTTAATCGTTCCATTATTTGAATGACTCATCTACCTTATTTTTACAGAATCTCAAATGCTTTTGAGTAAACTGATAGCAGACGCCAAAATTATCAATTCATTTTTATTAAATTTTTGACACATTGATACAACTTTATTATTAGGAAAACACATTCTTATTGTGAAGTTGTAATTATTCAGAACATAGGTTTGTGATATTTTAAATATGAATGAAATATATTAATTAGAAAGATATACATATAAAATCAATTTTATCGAAAAATATTGTTGTTGCGCCACCGGGATTCGAACCTGGATCTCTTTCCTAACCGGGGAAGGTGCATTATCCAACTATGCTATAAAATTGATTTTATATGTATATCTTTCCAATTAATATATTTAATTCATATTTAAAATATCACAGACCTATGTTATGAATAATTACAACTTCACAATAAGAATGTGTTCTCCTAGTAATGTATTATGTTTAAAATTAAAGTATTTTTTTAGAAAAATTGCAAGGCTGCAGTTACATTTCACCATCATTTTAACACAATAAAACGTTTCATTTTGTTCATTTCAACTCGCAAACTGCATTTATGGACAAGCATTTTGCTCAACTATCAGGCAGCGCGGAACTATTATAGTTAAAATATTTTTTAATCTTCATTATTTATTTTTCTCTCGCGTGTATATTACAATAATATTCTCACACGGAAACACATTTCATTTTGTTAATGAGAACACATTCTTATACTGAAGTTGTAATTATTCAGAACATAGGTTTGTGATATTTTAAATACTAATTAAATATACTAATTAGAAAGATATACATATAAAATAAATTTGTTGTTGCTACCGGGATTCGAACCTGGATTAATGCTCGTTCCCCGAATTGGAAGAGATTCAGGTTCCAATCCCGGTAGCAACAACAATATTTTTAGATAAAATTTATTTTATATGTATATCTTTCTAATTAATACATTTATGGAGCACTTATTTTCCTATGAAAGCTAGTTAGTATGTTCAGCACATATAATTGTATTATATCCAAAACTTGAAATTCACTAAAAAGTGGCTCCGAAGGATGCCAAAAGTCACGGTGGTGTATTACTCTGAATATAACCTTTTGAACAGTGCTTACTCGATATATATGTATACCTGATGCACTCCCCTTATGGAACCTTTTTAAAAATATACATGTACATCTCTCGTCGCTATATGGCAATGATCAGTGAAATTAACTAAATAATATCAAGAAAAAATAGTCTCGAGTCTCTGGTTATTTTTTTATAAAATGCCAAGATTCAAGACAGCTAAATAACACGGAATCCCCGGATTGTCGCGACACAGAATCCCTAATGAGTATGGATAACGTGAGGTGGGTCAAGATATAAGAGTATGGCACTTTATTATATAACGGCATGATAGTACGTTAGTTACTTAATGATTCTACCTTCAAATTATTGCAACAATTAGGTTCCCTATTCAACTTTTATGGTGTTCCCTGTACTCTTGGACTCTGAAGACATTCTGTTAGAAGAATCTAAGACAATTGATTGGGAAATTCATACATACAAATACAACTATTTCGATCTGTTAATTAAAATAATGATCGATAACGTTCATTAATAAGGCAAGTAATAGAATATGAAGTTTCAGCTCTGTTTTGACTTTAATTTGCAATGCTAAATCATGCGCTTCTATTCAACTGCTCAAATATGGTTCCTGTTTGCTTTTGACATACTAAATATTGCAGGTGTATGAATGTAAATAAGGTAAAGTTTAACACAAATTAAATATATCAATATTACTACTACTACTATACTAGACCTATGTTCTGAAAAATTGCAACTTCACAATAAGAATGTGTTCTCCTTAAAAAAAGCTAAAGTTTATTATTAATGCCATAAGAATATGGTTTTTTATTCTATCTAGTCGTACAATTCCCTACGGTGAGTTAATACATTTTAAGATTTATTTAAAAAAATATTATTGATGAGTATTATTCATATATTTTATTTAATTAATTCAATTTGTTTATGAATAAAGTTATTTTACAATGTAATATCATTTCAAAGTTACTCAAATATTAAAAACTGAATAATTCGGAGAATTTTTGGTATTAGTTTTAATGAACTCTTCGTTTTATTAAAATAATATAATATAATTGGTTTCTTAAGACCCAGTTTCATAATAATTCTGTTGTATGTTTTTCACAAATTGTGCTAATACATAACGGAAGTGTAATATTGTAGATGTGACGAAGGCTTAGTGTAAGGCTCTGTTTCACATAAAAACACCCCTGGGGTACCAATTAAATTTTTCGGTCTGAAATAAAATCGGTTGGTAACAAAATGCAACCCTTACCTCACTCCTAACTACACCCTGATCTGAAACTGTTTTATATATTGCAATTTCGTATTGCTTTCCCTGCGCACATACACTGATTCGGTAGACTATTACATTTTACATCAGCTAAAAGATGTATGTAGCTGAGATGAAAATGCTCAGAAGATCTGGTGGAATCGCAAGATTGGATAAAATTCAAAATGCTATTATTCGTGGGTCTTTAAGGGTGGTTCCTGTTCCTAAAAGATGACCGACTCATATGATATGGACTTGTGACTCGAAAAGAAAAAGATTACACGATTCGAAGGAAGATTCATTAGTAGAGTCTTGTAAAATAGTATATAACTCTATTATTATTTCTCATAAACTGCAACAGCATTATATTTTTGCTAAATGAAGAAGAAATTCAACAATTATCAATATTGCATAATTAAGTTTTGAGAATAATGTTGAAAAAAAAATAGAAATACTCTGATTAGTTCATACGACATAAAATATATTTTAAAATTATAATTTTTATTTTTAACCCTTCCCAAACTATGCAGTGACACAGGTCTACCATTATAATTAAACCAGTAATATTTCGGTAAATACACGCAACATAAAATTCATATTTTTAGATAATCTTTAAGAAAATATTAGCGCTTAGGAATGACTAGTGAAAAAATAATAATGAAAAGGGAATCGTACAAAAACAATTATGTTTTCCATTCAATCCGTTGTAAAATTAATACGTTGGTAAATATACAATTTGTGATATGAAAAACAGAGAACACACACTATTTTCACAGTGGAAAGAACAACAAACATACAAGTATAATTGTCTCTTTCTCACTAATTAAATGAAAAGAGATAAGAAGAAAGGATACATTGTATAAGTCCTAATGAATGCTCTAAATTATGTTATTAATTATTTATTCAAAATTGAATGCCCAATATTTAGAGTAAATTCATGTCATTTAAGCAAATAAAATCATTTTTTTTAACTGTTATTTACGGTAACACGAGTTGACAGCATGGCTGCGTTCGAGTATTTTATATCATGGTATGGTAAAGGTTAAAATCAACATGAGCATGAACATCATAAGAGGAAAAGATAAAATGAAACTCCCATTCAAGAAGATTAAATCTCAGAAATCAAAAATGTTCAATGCGATGGAGATTTTGAATGAAATGTCAATGATAAAAGATAAATGGAGAAATTACATAAATTAAATTTTTTATTTATTAAAGTTATGGTGAAAGGGGAAATATTGATATTGTTTATATTAAAGCATTATAAACATATACAATTGTTTGTAGAATTCGGTCCACCTACTAGGCGAGATATAGAATAAATTTTATCGAAAAATATTGTTGTTGCGGTACCGGGATTCGAACCTGGATCTCTTTTCCAATCCTGGGAAGGTGCGTAACCAACTATGTATTTACGACAGTATTTTTGACGACAAATTTTCGAACCTAAATGTGTATCGCTGTAGCATAGTTGGTAACGCACCTTTCTCGGATTGGAAAAGAGATCCAGGTTCGAATTCCGATAGTGCAACAACAATTTTTATCGATACAATTGATTTTATGTGTTATCATTATAATTAATACATTTAATTAATATTTAAAACGTCACAGACCCATGTTCTGAATAATTACAACTTCACAATAAGATTGTGTTCTCCTTAATAATAAAAATGATTACAATCTACAAGAATAACTCAAGAGATACAAAAGATTCACACAAAATAAGTTTTTTCGTACGTATTCTAATTTTTTGTACATTATGAAATAATTATTTATTCTTCTTTAATATTAATATGCTTGAGATCTAGTGGTTAAAATACTCACCTAGTGATCCAATGGTCGGGGTTCGAGCCTCATTACGGTAAACCAGGAAGTTAATTCTACTTTCATAGCACAAGCGTTTGGATTAGTTTTAAAATAGTAAGAATATTGATGTGACACATTTCCGTGGACGCATTTCTATTTTAAAAAAAAGATATATACATGTGTTTGTTAGTGCAGGGCTCTTCTTGCATCTCTATCCTGGACCCCATGCAGAAATGGTTAACAGGTGTGTGCAATCCCCTTTCTCATAATTTGCTGAATATATTTTTTCGAAGCCTTTCTTTTTGTCTTCTATCCTCAATTATATTTCTGAAGTATGAATTGTATCTAAGATTGTGTCTTGTATGTTGACATCTTTGATTTTTGATGTTGTCTATTATAAACCTTTTATTTTTTATTTTCTGCTCCCTTTTATTCTTTCTGTTTTACTCCAACACTACATCTCAACTGCTTGAAAGCTGTTAAAAAATATTAACGGTATTAAAATGATTATATGATTAAGATTAATGAATGACTGGCGACACTCCGCTTACCCAGGACCGTACTATGAGCTGCATGTTGTAGCAATTCAATACGGCATTCATGTCCTTTTAGTGCAGATTCTGCATTTATTTATTTAAATTTGTATACAAAGTGTATCGCACAGAATTACTCGCCGAGGAGGCAACATATAATTGATATGATAAGACACGTGTTAATAATTTAATGGTGTAAGGTGTAAAAAACCCGTGGGATAGATTTTAAGAAAACAATGACGTCTTAGTAAAACGTCACAAACGGCGGCCTGTCGCCATGTAGGTACTTGCAAATATGACTATATGTATTGTTATGAATTAGAATAAAAACAGAGTATTCTGCTGGCGGCAGCCATTCTCGATTTTGCCGCCGTAGTGTGCCTGTATCGAACATATTTTGTATTTCATTTCTTTCGATCTCATAATCGCCGGTTGAGAGAATCTAAGATCGGCGACCACCCTTGTCTATATTCTTTTTTCCTGTACGGAACACACAGTAAGAATATATAAATAATAGAAGGTATAAAAAATAAAATTATCGGACAGATACGAGAATAAATCAAGATACACATAATATATTAATAAAAAGTTTGGCACCATCAGATAGCTATAGCATGAAAGCAAGAATCTCAAGTGATGGAGACAGAGGGGACAGGTGAACTCTGCATGACCCTTTCGAGAATTAAATCACTTGGCCTATTTAGTCATCTAAACCGTAGAGTTTGTAACCGATCGAATGAATATTGCAGCCACCCGAACTGGAAGATTTTTGACAGATTGAATGAATTTTCCTGTTGGTGTGCCCTGTCCCGAGTACGGGGGTAGTCGATAAATAATTCCCGGGGCGGAATGACTTATGCATTTTTTAACAGCGCGTTCAGCGTAGTGCCGTTTTATTGCCGGGTACTGAAATTTCGGTACACCCGACACTTTTATTATCGCGGTATACAAAACTATAAAGGGTTTGTAATAAAATTTGACTACGTACCCAATGGTGGAGAGTTTATATATCATAATTCTGTTCTACCTTATAATGAAAACTGCTTAAATTTAGTATTAAGTTTGTGGGCGATGTGCTTGGACATTACTTTTGCTTGAGTGATGGGCAAAACTGTGAATGTGAGATTTGTATTTGATTTTAACAATGGTCGGTAACTGATTATTCGTAATTCAGCTAGCAATAAATGGTGCACTAGAAACAAAACCTAAACCAGTTAAATTTCAGTTAATAATTATCATTACAATCGAAAACCAAATCACACAAACACAGTTGTAATAACGGTTAAGCTCATCCTATGTTGGTGTATACTAAAATTGAGCAGCCAATTTCAAAAAAATACTACTTTTATTTTGAGTGCTGGATTAGAAATTTTCTATTCTAAGAAACAGATCATGTAGTTAAATCATTAAAAATTATCGTAAGGGTCTTGGTAATTTTTAAAGAATAAATTACGTTATCAGTATCGTCGAGCAGAAAATTATAAATTCGACAGTGTTGCTAACTCAAAACCGATTAAAGTGGACTTAGGAATTTTTGAAAATTTGTCTCCTTTCTTCTAATTGTCGACTTATCTTATTTTGAAATCGTTTCTTTAAGTAAATTATTGCATATGAGATAGTGTATATTAGTATGTATGTATTATCATGCACTGTTGTATGTATTACATGCAAAATTATTCTAAAAAAAAAGACTATCCAAGTAAACAACATTTCACAGATTTCAAAGTACCAAAAATAACATACACAAAAAAATTCAATAATCCAAATTTTCAAAATTAAAAGCAATTAAACTTAATAAGCAAATTCCGATCTACAAGATTTAGAAACCAAATTGATATTCCAAAACTAAAATATACCACTACCCAACATCACTATATTTATCAAGGCATCAGATTTTTTATCAATCTTCCAATCATAATTAGAACAATTAGACTACTATCAATTTCCATCTGAAGTTAAAAAAATATGTACACAGACTAACTGAAACATAAATTATCTCGTATATACTCCTTCTCTATATACGAGTCCTACTCTTATAGAGAAGAAATAAATGTTAAATGAAATATATGTATATATACATCCTACTGATAATTCTAAAATGTATTATATTTTTTAATATTAAAATAAATAAAAAAAACCGTATATACAAATATTAAATCAGCGCGTTCAATATTAGTTCGATATTTATTACTACAAAATTATTTTATTAACTTTTACCAAACCATGCTAAAAATATGCTACGCAGTCATGCTGTCAACTCGTGTTACAGCAAGAAATTTGAGTTTGTTTTCACTTTAAATGGGAACAAAATAATTTTACAAGCTTAAATGCTTTAAAATAGTTAATGTCATAGTTACAATAAATATAATAAGAAGTGATAAATATAATAAAATGATGCGTTCGTTCTATTCTTGTAACGAATTTGTCAAAAGATCTATCTGACATGATCTTCACCCTTATCTCTCATCATTTAAATTAATGTGTGATTATTTTCACGTGGTACAAGTGCTATTTTTAACGCAGATAGCATGCAACGCATGAATTTTATAAAGCATTGAATTCAAAAATGATTATTTTTATTATGATTCGCTTTACACAATTGGTTTTCCACTAGTCATTTCTATTTCAAATGATTTTTTTATGACAAGGTAAAATGTAAGGTTTATATTGTGCATATTTATAGAAATACGATTTAATTGGCTCGGTATACTTATGTTACTGCATGGTTAAGGAAGGATTAATAAAGGAATTCGCTTCGTCGGTAATATAGTAACATACCTATATACTTATTGTATTATAAGTATAACTTAATAAGCAAACAGTACAAGGCAGCCTTGAAATATTCTGGCAATCGTAATCGTATTACACGTCAGTGCTGTTTTGACAGGTTAACCTTTAATGTAACTAGATTGTAAGGATAATTTTAACGAAAAGTGAACATATATTTTAGCAAGGATGTGTAGAATATTTAGACAGACAAGGTGGAGTGGTTAGTTAAGTAGGTAAAGGTGAAGGTTCTTGTGTGTAACGATTTTCTCTTACAGAAACTAAGTTATTTATAAGTTAACCTTTTTCGTTTAAAAGGTACAGACATTTAATCATGCCGGGAAAGTTATTATTACAAACAATTTTTTACAATTTTAAAAGATAGACATGCGATGCGATGATGAAGAAATCAAAATTATGTGTCAAAACCAAACTATTTTTAAAGCTGTGTATATACCAACTTTAATATATGGTCATCAATTATAGATCCTTAGGGAGATAGCAAGATCAAGAATCTAGGTTGCTGTATTGAGTTATCTCAGAGGAGTAGCGGGAGTATCATTATTGTACCGAGTGAGAAGTACCGAGATAAGGGAGACTCTCGTCATGGAGCCATGAAATAAAATCTCTATTAAGATGGCGTGGACACGTCTTGCGAACGATTAACGAGGCAACATCGGAAGTAAATCGGCGGAATGGTCGCTCCCGACTAACTTGGCATAAACGTCTGCCATTGTCATGTCAGGGTCATGTCTTTTTACACCGGAGCACATCGTTTAAAATTGCGACATAATGAGGGATGTAAGAGAGGAAATGATTGAAAGATTGGAAAATTTGGTGGATATAATGCGAAGTGGACGCAACTTTGAACTCTTCCGGGACTTCATTAGGTATGGGTATCACGCTGGGAGCATGTTGTTAGTGTCAAGGCAAGCCGCCAATCTGGTACGCTGTTCCTGTACCAGAGTAGATTGTGGTCAGTCTGGTGTCTGGACTAAGCTGTTATTTGTAATGTCCTGATCCCTTGAAGGGAGTGCTGGTTTTATTCTATGCTGTCTGACGGTACCAAATTTTTTATTAATCTTTTTTGTCTTCCTTGTTTCATCACTGAGTTCTTATGTATATCCAATAATTTGAATATTTTTTAATTCTATGTTTATTAATTTAAATAAGTAAAAGAGAGAATCTGCACTGAAAGATAATGAATGGCTCTTTTGCGGGTAGCCGTGCCGTGTTGCTCTGGAGTATGACATGGTTGTCTTACTGCGTAAAAATTCCAACCTAGCGGTGAACGAGCAGAATCGATATGGGAACTTTAGCTCATATAACAGTCCTGGGTTAACAGCAACATAAATCATATTAATAATAAAAACAGAATGACTCTTGATGAGGAGCAAGATATGATAAATAGAAGCGTCTTGTTGAGGCTTTGGGCTCTCATCCCCTCTAAAAATGATGATGATGATGATGAATTATTTGTTCTAACCATACCCATATTCATTATATATACACACATATATATCATACATGCGTTAATATTTGGAGACAGTGGCAAGCAAAAATATTTCAAAACATTATGAAGCACAGATACTTTCAAAATATGACAACTTTTTCCGTGTTCACCCTGTGGATGATGTATCTCTAGTCCTGTCAACGATATGTTAGATAACACGTCATAGTTTAATCCTTATCATACTTAATGCTTAAAATTGACCATTCATGTCACGTAATGAGGGTAAAGTTTGAAATGATTCAGTTTGACGAGCGTTAATGTATTTAATTATAATTAATAATACGTAATTCAATGCGCAGAAAATTAACAATAAAATAAACTCAATTAAAATGCTTCGGTAAATATCTGAATATATTAAAGTGAAAAATTAATTGACAATTAAAATAACGCTGAATATTTAGGAAACAGAATTATAGATTTTGCTCCGGCTTACATAAATAGCTATTTACTTAATTAACTTTTTAAAAATTATTTTTTAGAAAAATTAATGAATTAATGTAATTAAACACAACGTTGTTTACTTCAAACAATAACTCTTTAATTCAAAATAAATACGTTTTCGATGCTCGTGCATCATATTCAGTATTTAACTAAAATCTAACCCTAATATATACATAGTTTTATGAAAAAAATGTCATATACGAGTACATACATGCCTTGTTTGTCACTTATACTTATACTTATACCTGGGCATCATCGCAAAGCGAATTTTATTAAAGGTATTGTAACATATTTATGCAATCGGTGCGTAATAGTCCTAATCTTCTAAAAAATGTATGTACTCGTACGTATTAGACATATAATAAACAAATCAAAAGTTTGAATATGTACGGTACACGGGGTGTGCAATCTGTATGGAAACAATCTGAGCGCGGGGCGTCATAAAGACCCCCCAATAAAGTAGGGTTGAAACGCACATCACGTGACTCCAATCGAGTCACGTGATGTGCGCCGCAGTGTTAACACCGCGCCGTAAGAGCGATACAAATCCACAAATTTTAACTATAAAGTAAAAATTTTATTGCGCTGTATTAGCGTAGCGCCGTAAAACGGAGCGGTCTAATGCTTAGTATGCGTGTAAAAGTATTTGGGGAATATGTTCATCTTATTATCGTACTAATGACGTTATAAAATATCCAAATTTTGTATGGATTATATTTTTTATGACGTACGATGAAAATGTAGTTTAGCAAGAGAGATATTTGAGTTTTATACCATAAATAAAATCTACATATATACATGGTACATTTATTATTTCTGAAAGTATATTTAAAAAAATAGTAAACAAAGAAATCTATTGTTAGAAATTTTAATATTAGAATACCGCAATGCTGATGTAGATATAGGTAATTATTTAAATTAACGGTTATATTTCTGAAACGAATTTAATTTTTCAAAATTCCGAAGAAGGGAGACCATTGGCGCCGAAACATGAGTCAGTGGTATAAAAAAGTATGTTTTCAGTATTAATATAAAATGTTGCCACAAAATAAATTTGCATTTATTGAAGAAGTAATTAAGTATATAAGTAATTTAAGGGAAATACAGGTGCGAAAGGTTTACGTTAGCAAATTATATTTCTCACACCAGCGTAGTACCGAATTAAAAGGAGAGATATATCCTTTGTACACTATGCTAGAGAAATTAATGAATTTATTTAACAATAACTTTTCATGACCGATACCCAAAACATAGTAATCTGCTAGCTATGGCTTTGGGCCTTTTATTATCTATAATCTTTTGTTCTTGATTAATATAAACATTTTTTGTTTTAAGAGAAGATTTTAGTCCTAACAGTTTTGATGGATTCATTGAAGCCGCTGGTTAACCTAAACACCAACCCTTGGAATATCAAGTGGGCTTCCAAGTAACCGAGTTCGTTGGCCTGACATGTTACTCAAAATAAAAACAGAAACGAATACAATAATAAATTGTAGGTATGAATTTAACTTGTATAAGTTGCATCTAATTTGATAAGCCGTAAGTAGGTAGTAATAGTAATATAAATAATAGTATGAAGTATAAGAAGGTAGGTAGCCAGAATATAACAAGCATACCACAATTAACGTTCAAACGTTCCGTCCAAATAAATGATATTATCTGTTAACCCAAATGATAAAAAAGCAACACACATAAATATTGTAATGTCGTGGGTCGGTCGTTTAAAACACAAACTGGTGAGAAAACGGACGAAATCTCGAAGCACTAAAAAAGTACTTTGGAAGTCTGTTCTAGAAAAAATTATTTTATGAACTCTGGCGGTTTTTTACACGAGTCGCGCACGGCAGAGTCACATTCCCTCTTAATTCCGCCAGTAAATAACGTTAATCCGGCCAAAAAACATGTTTTCAACGTGACAAAACCGGCCGTTTTCTCATATTAAAACCGGCGCCTGGGAAAGGCCGCCCTCGGTACGTGCAGGTCTTACGAACTAGGCATTGCCCTCGATATATTTTTGCCGATTTTTTTGGCAACCTTCGGCTCGTGGACAAGGCGGGTTCTGGACGTACGTTTCAATAGTTGTTCAAATACGAAACAGAAGCTGTCATGATCCATGTCCATGTATGAGTTAATATCGTCACACATACTATCTAGCCATCTATATCGACTTAATAGAAGTACAACATTAATTCACCGTCTATGCGACCGCAATTCAAAAATTTAATACAAAATATGGTCGGAATAGTGTTTTAAGTTCATCAACTGCGAAGAGATTAATTGAAAAATTAGAGAGACTGAATCAGTTGGAGACGCTAAACACAATGGTCGTCCAAAAACAAGCCTGTCAGCAATTATGCAAAATGGTCATGGAAAATTTTGACAAAAGAGTGCGTATGTGCCAGCAAAGCCGTGGAGGCCATTTACCCGATGTGTTATTCTATAAATAACTCTATCCCATGCACTTTATGATTCAATAAAAAAATATAAATCTAAAGACTAAAAACTGTGTTTTCTATTTAAGTCAAATCTTGCGTTAATTTTGTGACATCTTTTTTTTATTTATTTCTATATTGATGACCCCGACTTTTGGAAAAAATTCATTATGAGTGACGAAGCTCATTTCGACTTGGCGGGTTTCGGCGTAGGTTTCAGTTCTCTCATATTTAACAGATAGTGGACTGGCACGAATTGCTATTTCTTCTTGGCGTTGGCTATCATGATTATAATTGACACTTTAGAAAAATAAAATACATACCTTATGACAGTCTATCAAATAGTTAAAAATAAGCTGGATATCTCTAAATACTTTCATAAATCTACAAGAGATCGCCAGCCCTATTTCTCATTAAGTTTTACAATAGGAAACTAGATTATTTCTCTCCCCTGCTTAGAGTGCTAAATCTCATCGAACTCTAACACGTGCTTACCACATACAGGGTGAATATAATGTTGTTTCAATCATCAAAATTTTAAGCGGCTGTGTGAAAGGTGGCACCGTCCTATTGCCACACGTGTTGCAGGCTCAATCAATCCAATTCAGCCACCAACAAGTTTTTACAGCATTTCTTCTTGCATTCTGAAAGAAATAAGGCCTAATGATTCCTATCAATTAAGGATTTTCAGTGCCTCAATAACGGCTGCTATGTTTATTAACAAAACCCGCCAAGTCGAAATGAAATTCGTCACTAATGATTTTTTTTCCAAAAGTCGGGTTTGTGTTTGTTTTGATGTTTTATTGACTTATACGCGTTGTTTAAGCGTTAGATACTACATCATAAATTATAATCAATTACTCTCTACGACTTCCAAATGTCCGCCAAACCAAAATGGCTGTAAGCAAAATCGGCCTGGAACATAATATTCATCTGTATTAAGTTCGCATTATTTGCTTTTAACCCTAGGTTAGTATTATTAAAAAATACGACGTGATTGCTATCGATACGTAAAATTTACGTGTCTGGGTATAAATACATTAGGTGTGTAGAGCAAATGTTTTTGTTTGAACAATTTTATTTAATTTTGGTTAATACTGAGGGCTGATATCACATGATTAGACTACATTGACCTTGGAACCTATGAACTTCTCTACTTCTGTGCGGTCTTAAATGTATTGTTAAATCTCCTCAATTATTAATTTACAACACAACTTTTATTTATCATTTTTATGGATTTTTTAATTTCTTCACCATAAAAATGTGTATTCTGTAATATATTTTCTCCCTAATTGTCTTTGAATATTTTAACGTTGTACCTTAACGTCGTACTAGGACTATCTATCAGGGTCATTAATGATATGTTGATAATCTGTACATGAAAAATAAATATATAACTTGTTGAGTCGACTAAAAAGGGTGCAACATTGTTTATACAAATTATCATCGTTGATTCTTCAACCGTGAACTTCACGTCTACCACGCGATCATTCATTGATTTATGATATGCCAGATCTGATACATGTCTAGGTGTCAGTTTCGTTTCTTAATCATTTTGGTAACTTTCTTGTCTTTATCCATCAGGTTCAGAACAACTTTGTTTCTTATTCGGTCCATCCACTTATTCTTGAGTATTCTACTGCCAAACGCCTCAAGCCGCCTAAGTAATGTTTCAGTAAACGTTAACGCTTCTAATCTGTAAAGCTACAGTGATACTAGTACAGCACTCAACCCAATATATTACGTGACTCGCAAGTTAATGAGATGTAAGGGTGATGAACAGGGTGCAAAAATGGGGGTGGTCCTAAGACAAGATGATCAGATGATATTGCATATTTGAACTCAATAGAGACGTCGGATGATGGGGATAATTAAAGAAGAAACGATGAAATCTTTGCCCAGCACTGAAATAATAATTGTAAATTACAAGCCATAAATAACCAATTGAACATATGATTTCTGTAATACATAAATATACATTTTAACCCCTGTGAAGTCATGCAGACTATGCAGTAAGAATTCCTCTACATTTAATTTTAAATTTTAATTGAATACCGTGCTGAGGATTCTCAATATTCAGAAGTGTTATTTGCGATTTAACCGAAATTAAGGTATCCCTTAGAGGTAGTTTTGTAATGGAATTTTTAAACACAATAAATATAAATTTAGTGTATAAATTTGAAATGGTGCTTACTTACGCTAACAAAGAAAGATGAAGCGGCCCTGGATATAGAAGAATCCCCTGGAGAATTTTCTGAGTTGTCCCTGAGAGAAAATAGTGTAGCTTAGGCGTTATAACTTTACTTAACTAGGAACCTGTACGATGAGTTGAAACTTACAAAATTCATTAAATTAGGGAGATTTTGACGGCTAGGCTATGTAGATAGAGCATATGAATGATGTACAGCCTATAGGAAAGAAGAAGCATAGGTAGACGCAAAATGAGGTAGAAAGGTTTACTTACTTTCCATGATGATTTCGTTTTTCCGCACAGATAGGTAGCTTCTGTCTCGATACTTTCGACTCTTGTCTCGTCAACTTTTATACATCCTCTCATGTACGCTCTTTGGTTGTTGATGCTTTTAACTGGACCGTTCTACAATATACCACGCTCTTTGGTTGTTGATGCTTTTAACAGGACCGTTCTCCAATATACCACGCTCTTTGGTTGTTGATGCTTTTAACAGGACCGTTCTCCAATATACCACGCTCTTTGGTTGTTGATGCTTTTAACAGGACCGTTCTCCAATATACCACGCTCTTTGGTTGTTGATGTTTTTAACAGGACAGTTCTCCAATATACCACGGTCTTTGGTTGTTGATGCTTTTAACACGACCGTTCTACAATATACCACGCTCTTTGGTTGTTGATGCTTTTAACAGGACCGTTCTACAATATACCACGCTCTTTGGTTGTTGATGCTTTTAACAGGACCGTTCTCCAATATACCACGCTCTTTGGTTGTTGATGCTTTTAACAGGACCGTTCTACAATATTCCACGCTCTTTAGTTATTGATGCTTTTAACACGACCGTTCTACAATATACCACGCTTTTTGGTTGTTGATGCTTTTAACAGGACCGTTCTACAATATATCACGCTCTTTGGTTGTTGATGCTTTTAACAGGACCGTTCTACAATATACCACGCTCTTTGGTTGTTGATGCTTTTAACAGGACCGTTCTACAATATACCACGCTCTTTGGTTGTTGATGCTTTTAACAGGACCGTTCTCCAATATACCACGCTCTTTAGTTGTTGAGCTTTACACGGTGAGCTTTTAACACGACCGTTCTACAATATACCACGCTTTTGGTTGTTGATGCTTTTAACAGGACCGTTCTACAATATATCACGCTCTTTGGTTGTTGATGCTTTTAACAGGACCGTTCTACAATATATCACGCTCTTTGGTTGTTGATGCTTTTAACAGGACCGTTCTACAATATACCACGCTCTTTGGTTGTTGATGCTTTTAACAGGACCGTTCTCCAATATTCCACACTCTTTGGTTGTTGATGTTTTTAACAGGACAGTTCTCCAATATACCACGGTCTTTGGTTGTTGATGCTTTTAACAGACCGTTCTACAATATACCACGCTTTTTGGTTGTTGATGCTTTTAACAGGACCGTTCTACAATATATCACGCTCTTTGGTTGTTGATGCTTTTAACAGGACCGTTCTACAATATACCACGCTCTTTGGTTGTTGATGCTTTTAACAGGACCGTTCTACAATATTCCACGCTCTTTAGTTATTGATGCTTTTAACACGACCGTTCTACAATATACCACGCTCTTTGGTTGTTGATGCTTTTAACAGGACCGTTCTACAATATACCACGCTCTTTGGTTGTTGATGCTTTTAACAGGACCGTTCTCCAATATTCCACACTCTTTGGTTGTTGATGCTTTTAACAGGACCGTTCTACAATATTCCACGCTCTTTAGTTATTGATGCTTTTAACACGACCGTTCTACAATATACCACGCTTTTTGGTTGTTGATGCTTTTAACAGGACCGTTCTACAATATACCACGGTCTTTGGTTGTTGATGCTTTTAACAGGACCATTATACAATATTCCACGCTCTTTAGTTATTGATGCTTTTAACAGGACCGTTCTCTAATATTCCACACTTCTTAATTCTACCGATTACGCTACAAATAGACCTACTTCTAATCAATGGTGTTGTCGTAAACTTCACAGAGGGTATATATGTACGATAAAGCACTCTTTGGTGATATCGTATACAAGCCTATGATATATTATTCCCATTTTGTACTTTACCGTATCGTCGATTAGAAAAGGGAAAATGAAATTACATGAAAACGAAGTATACTAATTATAATTATTTTAATATTTAGTCTGATGATTTATTTTGATTTAACCAGAGAGTATACGCTATTCTACTAATATAGCAGAGGTTATATAGCGTATACTCCCGTATACCCTCGACTAAAGCACTGCTACTAATTTAAGACTATATAGATAAATATTTTAAATATTGAATGCAATGCTGTTATTCATTTGAATATTGAACTATTTATTAATACAGATTTGAACCTGGATCTCTTCCTATCCGTAGAAATGCATTAACCAATTATGCTACACCAACACAGTAAGTTGACGACAAATTTTCGAACTTGTACGTTGCACTTTTAAATTGCTACACCTGTCGTTTCATTATAGTCACGGAATCTTTTGCAAAATTGAAACTTCACAATAAGAATGTTTTCTTTAAAAAAAAAATATTACGTATTCATTTCGGCAGCTTATATTATTGGTCTAACATTCTCTATGAAAATACTTAATTGCTGACCGATATATTAAAGTGAGCCAGAAACCGTTATACCTACCTCTCCGGTCTCGTTTGATAATCGGAAAAGCACTAGAAGAAGAACATTTAACTCGGTTATATTTAATTTAATTTTCACAACAAAACTTTGTACTACACATACGTTGGATTATTTTCACTACTAGTTTCGAGAGATGCAGTGCCTCTCGTCATCAGGTGATAACTAAACTAAATGCAGTATTGTAGTCTATTCGGGCAATTGGGCGAGGCTTGAGAAGAGGGGGAAACAGAAATATGGACAGTAAAGGCGATATGGTAAGGAATGTTATGTTGTTAATCAGTGTTTTCTCCGAATTTAAATAAATAACAACTTCTCGGAATTCCCTAACCACATTATTGAAACAAACCACTGTTTTGATAGTCATTGACTTAAACTTCTCCTCTCGCTACCCTATAAAGAAATATTAATGAACAATTTAGAAACCATTGAAATACAAAAGAATTTTAACCTTATTAAGCAATTACTGTCCATATTCCAGTTAACGACCGAAACTTCCCATCTCTTCTCAAGCCCCGCCCCATTTCCCGAATAGACTACAAAACTGTATTTGATTTAGTCATCGCCTGATGTTGAGAGGCAGTGTACCTTTCGAAACTAGTAGTGAAAAAAACTTAACGCATGTTAAATCACAAGGTAACCGCCGTGTCAATTAATGCCATCAGATTTAATTTGTCACCACCATACAAGAAACTTAGTTTTTTTAAGAAATCCGAGTGTTTTTATTTGTTTTTAATTATATTTGTGCCGACTTGTCAGAACGTCAACCTGCCCGATTACACGTTGCGTCGTTTGGTCATATTGTATGGAAAAATGTTCTCCATGCGGGAAGAATTTGGTGGGTAAATGGAAACTTTTCTACGAGGAAACAACCCCTAGAACTGTCGACTTTTCTCCAGGAAAATCTAGTTTTCAGAGAAAGGCTCAACGTACTGTACATTAAATTAACCCTCGCTTCGCAGATGCTTATTACATGAAAAAAAAATTGTGTAACATATCTCAGATACATGTATCATATACCCTGCATAAAATAAGTTTTTCTGCTTAGAAACAATATTCATAAATTCAGTTAAATGAATTAAATAAAAATCTGGTTTTCCACCTGTCATGTGGACCTAACTAACCATTAACACGCTACCGAGAAATTGATGAGATGGAAAAAATAATCTTGACTGCTTTACTAGATTTTTTATTGTGTTAAAGTAACCAGTTTATTCGTGCTGTTGTGATATCATTACATTAAAATAAATAAATTTTAAAATGTGTTGAAAATCTAAGAAATGATATATAAATGTGTTGAATTTAACTAGGAATATTACCGTCGTTTTATGCTGATATTCACCCAATTGGATCATAGATTGGGTTTAGAGTTGAGTTATTTTAAGGAGCATTTGAGATGTTTTCAGAATTTTCTAATCAGTTGATAGAAATTGATCAAGCTTTTGATAAAAAATTACGCTTATCTATTTTACATGTAAGTGGTTTTGGTTTTAAATGAAATTATTTGAAATCATTGGAAATAAATGAAGCATGTAAAACTAATCAAAATATTATGAACGACCAACTAAATTTAATCACAAGTCCCATTCTAAACAATTTAAGTTAGGTACTTAATTAATTTTTCTGTTAAAAAAACAATATAACATATGTTTTCGATTAGTTAATGACATTCTGAAGAAGAAAATTATATTTTTAGAAACCGGTAGATATATTTAATTCATTAAGTAGTTAATAAAACAAAGTTAACAATCTAAAATAAAATAAGAGTTATTTTTAGTTAACGATTTCCAATAAGTATTAAGTGTATTGTATAGTTTTAGAGTTGATGAGTTCGAGTTCAGAGAAAACATGCAAGATCGTTGATAGAATGTCGTTGCTACACTCGCAACTGGTGTGTAGTTGTTTATTCGTTGTCTGGTGTTCCATCTACGACTGAAGATCATGATCTCCTTGATCTTTCGCTCACTTGAATATTCTCCTTCACTTTTCTCGGTATCATGCAGATCCCTCACCAGATAAATTCCTGTTGCCATTTCCACTCGGTCGGTCCAACGGGCGGGGATCATTCACTACCTTCGACACAGCAAGCTTCTTTTTTTTATAAGATGCCCAAAAAATTGTAAATTGTAATTACTGATGTAGATATGGCTCAACATCTTTATATTAAAATAATTGTTGACTCGAGAGTAGTTTGAATCTTTTTGGTTTATATTGTTACCAGAGACGAAGAGTGAACCCTTTATGTTAACACTTAACCAAAAAATATGTGGAAATTATAAAGCATAACTGGCGCAACTCCTTTTATTTTATCTCTTGTACCTAAAATTAAAGATTAAAAAAGCACTGCCAGTATAAATCTCGGAATAAGTACTAAAATATTTTTACTTTTCAAAGAGGAGTGAATTTTCAGAGTGTATAAAAAAAAACGCAAAGTCCTATAAGACAACGTGTAAGATTAATATTACAAAATCTTCAGTATTTGCATCATTTGTGGCGACATATTATATAATTGATAAGGAAACCATTATTCTGACATTGATAAGGGTTTAAATT
Source organism: Eubasilissa splendida (assembly GCA_031772225.1). Taxonomy (NCBI): domain Eukaryota; kingdom Metazoa; phylum Arthropoda; class Insecta; order Trichoptera; family Phryganeidae; genus Eubasilissa; species Eubasilissa splendida. The sequence continues at coordinate 11,302,281 of CM062868.1, read as the reverse complement.
TTTTACAAACTAATGCCATGGGTTTACAGTTAGACAAATTAGAAATAAGAAAAAGTGTTAATAGTAAATTGAACATTAAAAATAACCTAATTCTTTTTGCAAATAGTTAGTTATTCATCACTTATATTTAAAGTTTTGTTTTATGTCTATGCTTGTATTTTAAATTTTAGTATATAATTTGTGTCGTAATGATTGGTCTTGAAACATGATGATAAATCAATATATAGTGTAAATAATAAGACAAAACACTTAATTTAAAACACTATTTATTGATAAATCAATATGTTTTGATACCTATGGTATCTTCTTCAGGAAACAATGTATACTAAAATTATAAATACAAGAATAGATAAAAAAAAACTATTAAATATCAGTAGTGGGTAACTATGTAGAAACTACTATGAAAACAAATTTAAAAGGTGACTATTTGCAAAAAGGATTTGGTTATTTATAATATTAAGGTTACTATTAGCACTTTTTCTTATTTCGAAAATTTCTAATATATCTAACTGTAAACCCCTAGTATTTGTATGTATAATTTCTAAATCCATTTTAATGTTAAAAGAATGGTTTCTTTCCAAAAGGTGATTGACGAATTCAGAATAAAATAAATAATCAAATCTTTTTTGCAAATAGTTACCTTTTAAATTTGTTTTCATAGTAGTTCCTACTTAGTTACCCACCACTTATACTTAATAGTTTTGTTTTTATCTATGCTTGTATTTTTAATTTTAGTATACATTGTTTCCCGAAGAAGATACCATAAATATCAATAAATAGTGGTTTAAATGAAGTGTTTTGTCTTATTATTTATATTATATATGGCCACAAAATAATTTTGTTAATATTGAAAAAGCAATATATAGTAGTTTTAACAAAGTGTTTTTTTCTTATTATTTATATTAATATTACATATTACGCGATGGTAATTAATTTTGATAATATCTGCAACAGATCCAGTAATATTTAACATTAAATTTGAGTGAAATAAGATCGACATATATTTTCGCGTACTTTAACGACTTCTTTAGAAGTAGTAAAGCGTTTTGTGCACCGTCAGCGAATTCAAATTGTGCAATGCACTCTGTGATTGATTGCCTCTTCAGCACATACGAGTACTTTTATAATCGACTCAGCTGTCATAATTCCACTGACTTCCAACACTCTTCAACTCATCGCAAGCTCACTCACAGGTTCATACACCCTCTCACATATACAAATAAATATTAAACACATGCACATTTACAGTCCCTTTGTAGTTCTCTTATTATTCACTAAGTATGAAATTGTCAAGGCATTTGGTTTTAAAAATTGTAAGATAATGGCTTTGCTGTTAACCTTGACTATACCATGATATAAAATACCCGAATGCAGCCATGCTGTCAACTCGTGTTACCGTAAATAACAGTTGGAAAAAATGATTTTATTAACTTAAATGGCACAAATTTACTCTAAATATTTAGCATTCAATTTTGGAAAAATGGTTTATAACATAATTTAGAGTATTCATTAAGTCCTATACAATGAGTTCTACCTTCTTATCTCGCTTCGTTTAGTTAGCGAGAAAGAGACAATTATATTTGTATGTTTGTTGTTCTTTTCACTGTGAAAATAGTATGTGATCTCTGTCTTTCACATCAAATTTATTTTAAATTTATTTAATGTTTGACATTTGAAAATATATTTTTTTTACAAAAAAAATAATAAAGATAAACGCTTTATAAGATTTGCTGGTCTTCGGTAACGAGGTTCGAACCTTCGATCAGTAGATCACAGTGAAAATATCTTAACCACTAGATCAACAAGCATGTATCTGTAAAAAAGTTTTATTTGTATACATTTTAATATTTTATATTCATTGTTTTAATTTTTACTTGCATTTAAAATGTTTTCTTTTATTCACTTATATATTTTTTAATTTTTATTAATGTAATGTCAGTTAATTGTAATAATGAGCTTGCAGACAAGCATCTATTAAGTCTAAGTATAGGTCTAGTTTTTATGTAAATAAAATTGTGATTTTTTTTTCAGTCGACGTGGCTTTAGCGAATCTACCAAAACCCGGGAGCATATCTGATGTTAAATTAAAAATAATTCTTCCAGCAACATCTAATTAGTAAGTAAATGCATTTATATTATTTATTAGGATACGCGTAAAAAAAATATTTATCTTTCAATAAACGTATTGGTTTTGATGTTTTTCAAAATGTTGTTTCCCATTGACTAAATGTGTAGATACAGGGTGAATATTATATTACAGGCCGATTTTTTTTGGCTGCTATTTTGGTTTGGCAAATATTTGCTAATTTATATTTAGAAGTCATAGAGATTAGTTAATTACAATTTATTATGGAGTATATAATGCCTCAATAATGTATTTAAGTTGTTAAAACATTTTATCTAAATAATAATGGCAATGCTTTTTAATGGTGGTCTCTATCGTCAAATGTTGGAAAACTTCTTGGCGGCTGAATTGGGTCGATTGAGCCTGCAGCACACGTGGTTTTAACAAGACGGTGCCACACCGAGCTACGCTTGAAATTTTGTGAGAAATTTGTCCTTGCTGCATCATGTCAAAAAGTGGTGATATCGACTGGCCCACCTGATTTGCTAGCTTCCGACTATTGTCTGAGAGGGTTATGAAATTGCTGAAATAACACACGAAGTGTGTGAGAATGTTACACATTTGTGCCTCTGCCAGAGGCGGCCATTTGGTCGTTATCAAATTTCATACATAATTGTAAAAAACGAATTAATCGTTTTATTTCTTAGTTATTCAAAAACAACATCGGCCTGGAACATAATATTCACCCTGTATATTATATTATACGATATTACATTCATTTGAATATATGTCTCATATAAGAGATTTATATGTTAACGTTCAGGATTCTAACAATTATTTCCAGTATTACCACTTTCTAAATTAAACTCATTTTTTAAACTCTTTTCGACACCGTGTAATATTTAAAAAGACATTTAGTTAATAGGATTACGTAATTTTAAAATCCGTGAACGGCCAAATTTTTAGCAGCTTAACGTCTTAATTAAGGTAAATGTATATTTTTTAGTCAAAACTTACTTACTTAGGTACAAGTTAGTGAAAGTCTTTTGAAGAATTAACCGTTAAGTAGCTTAACTGTAATTAAAGCTGTAAAAAGTAAGGAATATTAAATATACATTTACAAAAAAAAAATGCTTTAGCGTAAAATGGTTACGGAGATGGCAATAATATTCAGATTTTAATCCATACAAATTGTTATTTATAATTGTGTTTAATCTGTAAGGTTGGATAATTTTCATAAATAATATAAAAATTACCAAGTTTTAACGATTTACTTTTGCTATCTTATACTGAATAAAGTCCCCAGTATTTTTGGCATACTTAATTGAAATTCATAGATACCAAGACGATATATTTTCTTTTGTTTTTTATCAAAAATATTTTAATTAACACTTACAATTTTGATTTGTACATATTTCGGCTAATTCGTTATCTACTAGAGAAATTTCAGATAAATACGTCGTACTCATTGCCATGGTTATTAGGTGTATATTTTATTCGGTACTAATTAAAAAAACAAATACGTTTTGACGCTCATTAAAAATTCAATTGTTCATGTTTTCTGGGATAATTTGCAGTTTATATGTATAATATATCTGATCTTTTTGAACGACGTCTCGGATCCTAGTGTAAGGTCCATCATTAAGTGTTGGTGTTGTGATTAAGTACTGTCTCGCAGTACCGTGCCGAAAGCATGGTGCGTCGTTTTTAGGTATCTACTAGCTTGGAATATCGTGTTGAAAACAAGCGTTGTGTGAAATGGGTAGTGTTGAGCACATAAGATTCAGAACAAAATAATATTATTGGGACGAAAAATTTGCATGTCTATATATTTGGTGGTCTCTAAGAAAAATATATTTTTGTTGTGAAGTTGCATTTTCAGGACATAGTTTTGTGGTATTTAATTCAAATATATGAATCAACTAAGGTGTAAAGAAGTTCCTACGTGTCCTATCGGGTGTAAAGTTGATTGCTTTTAAAATTCGAATAGTGGATGTATTAATTGGAAATTTTTCAGAAAATATGTTCAAAAATTTGTCGAAAATTAATTCGATTACTATTGCGAAAGTGGAGAACCCGCTTTCTCAGATAGAAAGAGGTTCAGATTCATATTCCGGTAGCAACTAAATATTATTACGATAATTATAATTTTTTCTCTTGGTATATCTTTCAAGTTGATTAATTTAATTAGTAAAAAAAAAATTATTCATCAAATGATCCAGATATGTCGTCATCTTCATTTTTAGCATATGGAGTGTATCTATAACACAATGCAATATGCAATATTCTTAATTTGAAAAGTGCACGCTTTGACTACTGTTAGTGTGTGCACGGTTCGAACGAAATTATTGTAAAATATATTTTCATTTGAGTGAATATGAAAGGACATTGTAACAGATGATACAACTGCATATAAAATGAATTATTGTTTTAAAATTTCATTTTGTACCTGCATTTAAATGCGTGACTTTAAAGTATTTGCAAGTTATTAATTCATAGACTATTTGTGTGGGAACGGAAATGAATTCATTTTCAACAAACAAAATAATGGAACTGAAATATTTTATTTTATGGAGTCGTGTATTTTCAAAACCTGATATTTTTAAATATAATTTTTAATGTGTCCGGTGGGGTTTTCAATCTCTTCTCAAAGTTGAATATAATTATTATATTAAATCAAATTTTATTTTTTAAGGTTTCATATTCATATTATAATAAAAAAATATTTTTAAACAGGAGAATCTCGATTAGGCATACTGGGAAAATTTGATAATTATTTTTTACCGATATTATCATGAAAAATAAACGCAAATTTATTACATTTTTTATTTTACACACACGAAAAAATTATATAAAATATAAAGAGATAATACATTATAAATAAGATTTACTAGATTATAAATGAGATAAAATTAAGATATATATATATTAGTAAGATATATAATTTTAATAAAAATCTAACAAAGTCAGCATACGCCACATTGATTAATCAAACGTCAACCGGTTTAGATACCACTGTAATTAATAAAATTGATTTATACAAAATTAGTAAGTTTTTAAAAAACTATAATCAAATTCAACCACGAAGTTATCGCTATAAGAGTCAAAAATATTTTTGGTTATTTATTTTATAGTGAAAATTTCTGACAGTGGCTTAGGTAACTTTAAAGAAAGATAATTATAATTTTAATTAGCCCGACTAATTTTAAATTAGTCTCTTGCAACACAACATTTAACGTATCTATGGAAAATGATAGTAGTATCCAGTTTTAATATTCACAATTGAAGATCTCTTATTGTCTTGAGTCAAGAAATATGTAAAATAATTAATTTATACATGGCTGACAAAGAAAAAATAATTAAAAATAATTATAAGATTCATCATCCACGTCGGTCCCTCATGACTGAGGATCATGATATCCACGAATTCCAGCTCTTTTGACTATGCTTGTGGGAACAGATCCCGTGGACTGTATCGCGTTAAATTATTGTTAGTTGATGCAATTTGAATTGGATTCAGAAAGTAATAATGGCGGATGGATCTGGCCTACCTTGATTTCAGTCCTAGGTTGGACGCCAATTCTATACCATCAGTTGATTCGCACTTTTGTGGTGAAGAATGGAGTTATGACTGCACTTCCAGATGCTGCAGAACACCGCTTTTTTTTCGTGGTCCGGATTTTACGCACGGCGACACTTTAGATCCACAAAAAAAACCCACTGTCCCCATCTGTCCCACGTCGACTGAAATCCCTAATTAGTAGTTAACCAGAGTGGGATATGTATATTAAGGTTATTGGAAAGACAGAATGTATAGTGAGTCGCGACTTGCGTTAATACCGCTCCTTCACTTTTTTCGGCATCCTGCAGATCTTAAGGCTGTCACCAGAGAAGTGCCCGTTGTCCTTTTCACTTGGTCGGTCCAATGCGTGGGGGATCTTCTTTTTCGTCTTTCAACGTGGCCCACCATAACAAGCTTCTCCGAGCTATCTTCGCCTCAGGAAAGAAAATGCTTGAGAGTCTATTCTTGACGCTCTAGCAGAACGGAGCTAAACATCAAGGAAATACTCTCACCTGCACGTCTCCATCTAGGGTATGCGCAATATGTTTCTCCAGCACCACATCTCAAAGACATCAATCTGTCGTCTCTCTCTCGCTTTCAGCGTTAATGATTCCACATCATATAAAAATATAGCACCAGAGACTATATAAGCCTGACCTACATTATCTTAGAAATACCGCGTAATAATTTAATAGAAATAAAACGCATTATTTCTTCAAAAAGTGCCAATATCTACAGTATTGTAGCATTGACAATAAACGTAGATTACAATATCCGACAAATATCCGATATTGTAATCACTGTTTGCACTCTTTAGATAAGATTTTTCATGACGTTATCGCACAATTGCGGTTCTATTTCACCAATAATATGTCGAATCTCATTAGAAGTTTGTGGATTATTGAGATTGGCTTCATTCTCCCCTGTGGAAATAAATCCAACGGTGTGATGTCGCACGATGTCGCTGGACAATTTGGTAACTTAACGCCTTGGAAACTTTGCGTGCTATTACTACATTGTGACATATATGCAAATAATACCTACACTTGTATTTGATTCTACTCGTTTAATTTACTTAAGGCACTCTCAATCTATCAATTTAACTTAACAACTTGTATTTATATTATTCTATAGTAAAGGATAGCTATATCATTTTAATAACATGATATAAAAGTAGATAATATTATTCATTGGAATTCTGAAGATTAGTTAGAAGTAACAATTTTGTTTCAACATATACCATCTTGCTGATACCACATGTCTTCTAAAAGCTATCATGTATATTGAAAGTAAACGTGGCTCTAGAAGCGTTTTTAAAATACATAAGTGTTTGGGATGTTGTCGCTGCTTTGACTCGTTGACACATTTTTTCAAAAGACATACCTCTATTCCAGGACGCACAGATATCTCTTTATCCAATACCTGACTAGTGCGCCAGAACTTTTGTTTTTATTCCACGATTGCGGCACGAGATGGACGATTATGTCCGCCGAAACGTTCACACAGTTTGCGAAGTATTGCTGTGATAAGTTGTCACAATATTTAAGCGATAGCAATAAAATAAAACTAGCAGAAATACAATCGTCTGTCGTGCATTGTTGTCATTTAGTAACTAATATGTTGATTTGTTTGGTTTTACTTGGCTGAATTATTTTTCTAAATCGTTTATTTAGAGAAGAATTGGATCAAAAGATGAAACAGCCAATTCAATTCAGTGTACTGCCCAACCTTCGCATAGTTTTTTATATTGCCTAAATATAAAATAACTGGTTCGTGAATCTTGTAAAAACGTTGATTGATAGAATAAAAATGACTACGTTAAATGAATTAATTAATGTCATATTTAATAAGTATGCTAACTGATGCAATTAGGTACTTTTTTTCACTACTATGGTTTGTATAAATCCATTTAAAGCTTTCAGACAAATTAAGGAACACCTTCTGAAAGCTGGAGAAAAATCTTGAAAAAGTAGATCAAAGAAGTTATACGCTATGACGTACGTGACCTGAGAGTCTCGCTCACGCTCACTAGCTAGATCAGTAGAGAAACGTGAAAATGTGAGCGCGGAACTCAGAACTCACCTTACTGACGTCTTTTCTACCAATACAGGAATCTAATCTATTTGATTTAAATATCTTAAATTTAAGTTTATTTTTTTATTACAAAAAGAAAGCATCATAATTATAACCTAATATCACAAAAATAGATTTGCGTAGAGTTACACGTTCCCAACGATAATAACAATGATGAAATACGGTTGCTCGGCAAGTATTTCCAGTTGATAATGAAAGATACCGCCATCATGTTCTGTCGGTAATCTGATACAGACAGAAAAACATGACTTGGACTCGGGACGTGCTTTCTCCACATCGAACTTGTTGCTCTGGCTTCTTTTTCGATGCGTAATAATTTATATGGGGTCGACTTGCATTGCGTTATCGTGGCCTATGACCAGACATTCTCTCCATATCCTGCCTGCGACATCGTCCAACATAAGTCAAAAAGTTATTCTATCCCGGGTCCAAGGAACTAAATTATTTTTGCAAAAGACAAGAATACAATAAAATTTATCACTAGATTATTAAAATAGTGATGCACTAGTAATTATGACGATTTCTCTTATCCATTATGATATTTATAATGTACGAATTTAATTCGCAGGAGCCGAACGCGAAGAGCGCGGCCAAATGCGAAGCTCGTCTAGAAGTAAATTAATTCTGTCGACGTTGCGCGCCGGTAGACTCAGTTTTCTAGCACTAAAGTCGATCGCGAACGCGCGAGTGTTATTATTATTTAATAGTTTTTCCCCCCGGATTTTGTTAAAATAATATTAATTACTAAAAATTATGGGAACGTATTTTGTAAAGTTACAACGCATATAGGGAAACCATTTTTGGCGTCTCTATCAGTCTTACCTTTCGTTACCTCAAAGGTCTTTCCTAAAACGTAAAATGTAATGTAAATCTGTGGTTCAGCCTCCAACGTTTGGGCAAAATTCTAGTCGGTTTACTCAAAAATATTCATTTAACACATACTCTGCGGTGGTGGGTCAGATTTGACCCGGGTGTTTGTAAAAATATGAATTACGCTACAAATATTCGTTTAATGCTGTTTTCCTTATAGCTAATTTTTTATTAAATATTTTCAAATAATTTGAGATACAAATAAATGTTATCGGACGAGATTCAAATGAGTTATTGATAAAAATGTGAAAAAACGCTTAAAAACTGACCTAAGGCAGTCGGATTGAATCTCAGCGCTTACGCCGAAACATATAATATCAACATTTTGAGCGGGTAGACAAAGGATACTAGGATATTTAGGAGGAGTTATTTGTTTTGACTTATTTACATCTGGCGGCCCCTAGACAATGTTAGTAATATAATTATTTGAGGGTCGTTGAGCCTACCTGTAAGTTTTATGACACTACCTGTTTGAGTTCCGACGAGAGGATTGCATGCTTAGTGGATGTTTGTATTTTGGCTGTGTAGGGCGTCTGTTGATGCGTGAGAATATGTACATTATTCGGAATATTTTTTAATTTTAAGCTTTATTTTTTTAGCAGAAACTTTACGGCATATCATGCCATTTTATTAAATCATATTTAAAATGAAATATCTATAAAAAATCTCTTACAAAACGGTTGAAAAACTGAAAATTTGAGGTGGATCTAGAATGATCCACCACCGCCGGACGTGTTTTGTTTTTGAGGGGTAAGTGTTAAATTAATTCGGGCTGTAAGTGTTAAATTCATGCTGGTGCGCGAATTTAACTGAACTAAGTTACCGCAATATTTAACATAGTTATAGGCTTGCAATATTGTGCGTGGTGAATCAAATAATATTATCACATTACACGAAGTTAAGTATGATAAATTGGGTTGTCGTCTTCGTCAGGATCACCATTGCACGCCACAGAAGTCGAGTACAGAAGTCCGTCTCGCATTGACAATGTAATCTCTGGTTGGTTGGCATATTGATGTTAATTTTGCCTCACCGTACCAAAGCTTTTAGAATAATAGTGCTCCAATCCCAAATTCGAAAAACCGGCCAAGAAAATTAATGAAATAATAAATGAAGTAGAAAAGATTCTAACAATTAAGTAATTAATTTATCGTAATATTATTACGTATTTTGAAATAATATTATTACAATTCGAAGTGATTGCCGTCAACGAAACTATTGTGGTTATTACGGGTCAAAGTATCCATAACTCTGGTTTATGGCGATTTACAGTATTTCCTAATTGCTTATTCTACAAACACAAATGCTGGATCTTTGTATTATTATATTTATTCGAATAACGTAAATTTTAACTGAAATCTAGAGAAATTTAATGTAACTATCATTATGGCTATTGTCACGAAATATTATTTTTTTAATATGAATAACGCTGATACAATTATTATTTATGATTGTAAGGTTTGGGTCTTTTATTAGAAAAGCACGTTGTAAATCATTGTAAATAAAGTTCCTGTAAGATTACTGTGTAAATTGAAATAATCTAATAGCTGAATGGGGAGTATTTAAGATTTGTTATCTCCAGACCTAAAAACACTTCAATCAAGGAGGTTGCAGTAGGCGGAACAGGCAGTGAGAATAAACGAAATTTGTAATAACACACTTAAGCCAACAGGATCTAGAAGAAAATGGGCGAGCTAAAGAAAGTCTTGCAAGAGACGAACGACCGTCCAATAAATTGGACCACAAGTGTTCGGTAACAGTTTTTAATATTAATGGCATTAAATCGAAATAGTGATCGAGGTCTCTGAATCTTGCAGAACCACAAAAGAAAGAGTAGAACAACAAAAATTGTGGATGGGTGAAAACTTGCCTATGGAAGAGTGTTTTATCTTCAAAATTAGGATATAATCGTATAAACCTAGACCAGATTTTAAAATACTGTGATAAATGTATAAGCAGAAAAATATTCAAACAACGTAACAAATAATAAAAATTGTTATGTAATATATGTGAAATAAAGTTGGAATAAAAAAAAAAAATGTACACCATAAACTTGCTGTTATACAGTCTTTAATATCTATTTGAATCATTTATTTTCAAAACCCGTCATAATTGCTTGTATCAAAAAAAAAAATTGTTTTGTGATATCTTTTATACAAGTTTATTTATATTTTTAAAATAAATTATTTATATATTTAAATAGATACAGTACCTCTTAACAACAGATGTAAATTCACGAAACTATAGTCATGATCAAAATTAATACTTAGTTAATTATGTGTATAGGGTGTCCAGCGGAAAAATTTCAAGATTAAATTGCAATTGCTCGTAAACCGTCAGGGTGAGGTAAGTGGGAGGGGTATTTTTGTCGCAATGAGTCACTGGTCGGGAGCGAAAATATCCGCCGTGAAGTTGTTGCCGTTGAACCAATGATTTGCTCTTGCGCGTTCGCAAATTTAAGAGTCCGATCGCAGGAGTGTCTTGAGAGAAATGGAAGGCATTTAGACGACATTGTTTATAAAACGTAAAATCCGCATCGTTAAACTCCATTTTGCCTATTTATATTATTTTTTTATTTGGAGAAAAACAATGTAAATGTACTTATTTTTTTTATATAAACACAAATTAAATGTATTAATTAGAAAGATATACATACAAAATCAATTTCAATTGGCTTTCAAATAATGGACCGATAGATGTATCAATTTGAAAAGTGTAACACATAAGATCGACAATTTGTCGTCAATTAGGAAGAGATCCAGGTAGCAATAACAATATTTTTCGATAAAATTGATTTTATATGTATATCTTTCTAATTAATACATTTAATTTGTATTTTAAAAAATATCACAGACCTATGTTTTGAAGAATTACAAATTCATACTAAGAATGTGTTCTCTTTAATAACTTATTATTATAAATGATAATTGCTATAGTCTAGTTTAAAACTAAAAATAAATAAAACACCTTGTTTCAAAAACAAGCTAGTTTTCATCTTAGTCATATAAATTTTAGAGATAGATTTAGAAATTCTATTAGTCGCATCTTAATAATAATGACGAAAGAAAAAAGCAATTGACTTTGCAGCTAACATAAATTTTGAATATCTAATTCTTATAAAAAAGAGCATTATTTGATTGTTAATAAATTAATATAATGCTTAAATGCTATATGAAAAATATCTACATTGAAAGTTAGAAAAACTAGTACCTTCATATTGTAAATTGCACTTATACATTGAGTGGGATACGACTACGCTCAGTAATGAGAATCCAGAATTCAGAATAGTTTTTGTCAATTTAATCAAAATGGTAAATATCTACGACGATATTATCATTTTTATCGGGTTAATCATATTATTCATTTTTAATATTAAGAAGACCTTAAAACTGCGTAAATATTTAAAAAAAAATGCATATAGTTACGGACCATAAAAAATATTTAAATTTAATACTCGTCCAAAAATTTGTCGCAAACTTAATAACACATTATTATAATTAATTCATCAAAGCCTCCGAAAATTCAGCGGAGATTTTTAAACGTTAGAGAGCTGCACGTGACGTTGATTGACATAATTTTTCGAGAATATTTCATCCCAAATCTACTTCGCCACGAAGGGGGAAAAAAAGGTACATCGTTCTTCCCAACAGCGAGTTGCGAATCCCTTATCGAAAGTTTTTCTCTGGAAAATCTTAACAGTTTCCGCATTTTCTTCAATTATATTTCGCGCGCGATACTCGGCGGAAGTTTTCCAATACCGGGAAGGTGGTAGCAATCTATTGCTCTTTGAGATTTTCATTAAAATCTTGTATTAGACTTTCTTGCTGCACCTGCAGTAGCAGTGAAGGGTAACAAAACAATTTTTCCGCTGAGATGACTTCAAAAGGATCAAATAGTGTAATTTTATTCAACATAAGATGCGCAGCTTCGACGTTCTGCCAATGTATTATATTATAATATTATTTATAGATTATATCTATAATTTACACGGATCGCCGTAGCGATAACATGCAAAAGAAGCAACAATTAGAAATCACTAAAAAATGATAATAAAAATATACAAAAAAAATTCAATTATCCAAATTTATTTTAGAAGCGAATTCCTATCTACAAGATTTAGAGACTAAATTGATATTCCAAAATTAAAATATACCGCGAACCAAAATCACTATATTTATCAAGGCATCAATTATTTTTAACAATCTTTCCATCATTATTAGAAAAATTATAGACTACTGTAAATTTGTATCTGAAGTAAAAAAAATATGTACACAGACTAACTGAAACATAAATTTTCGAACGAAACGAGTTTTACTCTGATAGAGAAGAAATAAATGTTAAAAGAAATATATATATCCTACTGATTATTCTAAAAATGTATTATATTTTCCAAAATTCAAATAAAAAAAATATCATTCATTGATTTGGTAGTTAATTTGTGGTGTAAAGTTATAATTTAATTAATCTTTGTACTACAGACACAGGTCCAGACAATTTTATTTATTTTTAATTCACAGAATCTTTTTAGTCGCGTGTCTTGTATTTTGTAAAAAAAATCATTGTTGGTTTTTAGGTTAAAACACTCGTCTAGTGATACAGTAGTCAGAAGTACGATCCTCATTCAATTAGACCAGCAAGGTAGTCCTATTTTAATAATACGAGCGTTTAGCTTAGTTTGAATATTACTAAAAATATCACGACACGTGTTCCGTGTTCACCTCTCTATCGAAAAAAAATGATGTTAATTTAATGTGTATCGAATACAATATATTTTATTATATTCAGTTGCACGCCATGAAGGTAATCTCTGTTTTTTTCCTGATTAAAGTTTCAAAATTTGATATATGAGACCCAATGCAACAACACTGTATATCAGTTTTTACAAATGTTGATAGATAGACGGAGCGTCGGCCATCTTGGATGGTATACAACGTTGTTGCATGTCATATGGTTGTTTAATATACCATTCGATGTCCATGATGATATATAACGTTGTGGTATTCATAACTCAGATCTGCCCAAAACCGATATACAGTGTTGTTGTAGGTATAGTATATATTGGCAAATATTGACATTATGATACTTGTGCTTATATGCATGTATATTTTAATCATTATGTAACATAAATTATTCATATTTGTATTTAATTATTTTAAAACACCCTCTACACGTGTATCGTAAATTGATTTCAAATATCTGTAATTTTGAAAAAAAAAATAGCGATTTTTGTTTAATGTCAATTCTTACAATAATTCTAATCAATACATTTACTAGCTTTTGACTGATGAAAAAATGATGTGACGTTTTAGAAAATTGAAACGAATTGACTCGACTTGAAATTTAAATTGCGGTTGTATTAACATAAATTTTCAGAAAAATGTCCAAATTTTTAACCACATGTTTTATAGATTTTAAAATGAATATAAAGGGCACATCAACCAAAATAGAAATAAGTTTTTTTTTGTGCTTTGAAAAATACAAAATTGAGTTAAATCAAATTAACGTTAATTAGTTCTCCGGAAGACAAATATTTTTTCGGTTACCGAACATTCGTGGGAGTGTTAAAACTGTCACATAAATCACGCCAAAATACGTTGGAATTATACAAAATATACACGTAAAGAAATAAATCAAAATGTTTTGGACACAACGATGTTTTCAATATTGATTGCAAAAATTACAATAATTACGAAAAAATGCGAAATTTTCAAATTTCCCCTAAAAGATCCGAATGCAAATTGAACCCAGATAAAATTGATAAAATAATTTCTTATGTGAAATATTACGATTTATATTTTTATATCGGGAGCGACAACTTTGTGGATAGATCAGTGGACAGATGTATTTACATTTAATAATCAAAGTTAAATTATATAAGCGAAAAAAAATATTTGCAATACAAATATACAATATTCTATACAACCAGCTTTTTACACTAATAACAAGTTAAAGAATTATATATTAAATAATAAGGATAATGATGATATTTAAAAAAAATCTGGGGTTTACAAATTAATTTGCAATGATTGCAATTAATTTTATATAGGTTAAACTTGCACAAATTTTGATATTAGAATTAAGGAGCATTTAAGATGCCTAAATAATAATAACTATTCAGAATTTTTCAATCCCCTTTTGGAAACAAGCCATTCCTTTAATATTAATAAGGATTTAGAAATTATACATACAAATACTAGGGGTTTATAGATAGATAAATTTCAAGTTTTAGAAATAAGAAAAAGTATTAATTGCAAGTTAATAATAATATTATAAATAACCAAATACTCTTTGCAAATAGTCACCGTTTGAATTGGTTTTCATATTAGTTTTGACTTATTCACCATTTTATAGATTTGTTTATATCTATGTTTGTATTTTTAATTTCAGTATACATTGTTTTCTGAAGAAGATACCACAGATATCGAAACATGTATGTATTAATAAATTGTGGTGTAAACAAAGTATTTTGTATAATTATTAATGAAAAGAAATAAGACTTGGCATGACCAAGTAAACAAGAGACTGGAAGACGGCCCTGTTAGAAGCCTCAAAGGATCAGTGCTATGTTGAAAGATCCTAATATGATGACCTTTAGGCAGAAAATATATTTGAATATACATTGTGGTATTTATTTTTAAAATAATTACTAAAAAATATCGGCAGAATTTATAAGAATAATTGATACAAATCATTATGAGCATGAACATACAAGAGATTTTCAATGAAATGCCAGATGATATAAGAAAGGAGTAGAAACTACGTAGATTCAAAATTCGCCTCTCTATCTAAAAAAAATATGTTAATTTGATGTGCATCGAATACTATATATTTTATTATATTCTGTTGCACGTGATGAAGGTAATCTCCGTTTTTTTCCTTATTAAAGTTTCAAAATTTGATATATGAGACCCCTTGCAACAACACTGTGTATCAGTTTTTACAAATGTTGATAGATAGACAGAGCGTCGGCCATATTGGATGGTATACAGCGTTTTTGCATGTCATATGGTTGTTTAATATACCATTCGATGTCCATGATGATATATAACATTGTGGTATTCATAACCAGATCTGCCCAATATTGAAATTATGATACTCGTGCCTATATGCATGTATACTTCAATCATTATGTAACATAAATTATTTATATATGTATTCAATTATTTTATTATTATAAAACACCCTCTACACGTGAATGAAAGTGTATTGTAAATTGATTTCAAATAAATGTAATTTTGAAAAAAAAACTGCGATTTTTGTTTAATGTCTAACGTTAAATGAATGTGCAAGATCAGTTATAATAAAAAAAAATTGATTTCGTTATGTTAGAGCATATCTATATAGGAATATACGTCAGGATAGAATTGTAGCGTTATATTCTCTCTGCGTGGCGGTAACAGAATCATTGTAAGTAAGTAAGAAAAAAAAATACAAAATCAATTAAATCTGATATGTTAGTTAAACTACGATTTCAGCGGTAGTATTTTTTGGAGTTTTTCAATCATTTTATAATATCAGATTTTGATAAAATGCATAAACAATCATTTTTGTATTAACAAATTAAGTTTACGCGATATTAATTGTTTTATGCAGTTGCATGGATAGATATGTTTTTAAGCAGATATTTAGGTGAACAGTACGTACTATGACGAACGAAACAGATTCTATTTCTCATTCGTTTTGCTCTTGGCGGAGATGTCGTGGTTTCTGTGATAATGATGACACCACAGGGTAGAACTATTCGACGCCATCTGCTCTAGTCAACAGCATTCTCGACGACTTCCTGAAGTGAGTCATGGATATTTACGACAACAGAGCGATGTTTAGATGGAAAATACAATGGCGAACACGCTATTTCAGCATATGATAGGAAAACTGATCATACAAGGTTGACAATAGTTGAACATTTTTTTTTTTTTTTCAGATTATTTAACTTTGTAACCAATAATTTTAAAACATCAACCAGTATCGAAAAACACAATTTTCTTCTTCAAGATAACAAATTAACTAACAAAAAACATATATGTAACGTTATTATAATGTAAATAAATTTAGTATAAACATAAATTGTTACGATGACAAAAGATTTGTAAATTGACTTGATGATACAAAATAAATATAATTTTTTTAGAATAGGACTTGTGGTTAAATTTAGTAGACTATTTATAATATATTGTTTAATTTTACATACTTTATTTATTTCTAATGATTTTATTATAAATTATTCAATTTAAGACTAACATTATTTATATGTTCTAATAAATGAAATTTCGACCTATTTTACCAATTTAGAAAGTAATAAAATCTTTACAGCTAGGTTTATTAACACCGAAATTATTACATTTATCATTTTTGCATTTGAAATTTCAACTATTTTTCCTTTATTATTATTTATGGAAAATGTCGGTCTAATGTTTAGTGGTAGGTGTTAGATATTTGATTCAAAAATTTATTTATGAATTAAATTCTACGCCAATAATCTATGGAAATATTTTGTTTTATGTGTGAGCTATGTAAAAATTGAGTAGTAATATATTATTTTAATTAATTTTTTTAAATCGTGTCTATTGATTCGGTATTGTACCTATTATTAGGTGCTATTACACATTAAGTGGTTATTATAAACAATGTTAAATAATCTAAAAAAAATGAACAAACATAACCATAAACTTTAATTTGCAAGCACTAAAAAAAACAAAAATTGTTTCTTTAATCGAATTAAATATCCTCTGCCTTCAAACAGCCCTCTTCTCTTTCTCCCACACAAAAAAAATATTTTTTTACTTGTCAGTACGTTCTTTATTTTTTACGCTCCGAAACCGCCGGCTTAAAAATACAAAAACACGGTTGTATGTAGATTTCGATAAATATACAGTGTATCCCAAAAGTTTTTTTCGTTTTGGTTCATTCGTTGCACCAAGGGGAGGGGGGTATGCCGATCGCTAGCCGCGTCTTTTGGAAATCAGTCGATATGGAGCGTGTCCTTACTAGTTGTTCGTGAAATTTTTCCTGGAAAATTGATATTCCAACGAGGTGACATAAACTGGCCTCCACCTTGCCTCGATTTGACACTAATGAACTTTTTCCTATAAGACTATCTTAAATCAAAGGTATACAGTAACGATCCTCCCTCTCTGAACCAATTTAAAGAAAGTAACCGGAAGAAATGGCAGCGATCACGGAGAACATGTGCGGGGAGTTCTAAGAAATTTTGCCTCCCGTTTAGAAGAGTTCCAGCGAAATAATGGATCACATTTAGAAAACATAATTTTTAAGAAATAAATTCCCCGGGACTGTACTTAAATGCAAAATAAACATTTTTTTATTAAACCCATCCATTATCTTAATACAGAATTTTTATTATGAAAAAGACTTTTGGGACATCTTGTATTTGTATTGGAGAGAGTCTCATGACGAAAGTTCCGGATAATTTTAGTACAATTTTTTAGAATTAGACCAAGAGACTTGATGCAGTTTGTGTTTCACGAATGCACTATTGGCCAACATGGGTCAGTGTTTAAGCATAATTTTCCTATTTGATTCAATGCAGAAAAAAAAAGATATTCTTCAGTTCACTATAAATATTTAAACGCAATAAATTACAGCTGTTAGAATATGACCAAGTCTTGGATGAAAACCTCACCTCCATGCGGTTGGCAAACGGCACATCGTTTCACAGTGCAATCGCAACCGTCCTCCAGGGTAGCATTTAGTGGCATACAATGTTGCCAGAGGTAGCGCCTCGCCACAATCTTAATATTTTCACACTAGGTCTGAGTGCTGTACGCTATGAAAATTGCTTTTATTTATGACGACCAAGAGCGGGAGTAGTATCCTCGACCACCATTCAAGTAGTCAAGATGCGCACCCTCTCTGCATTAGTGGATCTGAATTGAAATAATAAAGGAACAGTTTAATCAGAAAGGAATTCCATCAACAATAATTTTGTTCCGCTGTGGCGTGGACTTTTGCAAAGTTTTAATTGTGTAAAACAGAGATCTTTCATGAAATAGATTGAAACTCCTGACTATGCAAGTGAAGCTTTCTCATTTCGATTGTTTGCCGTAAAGTTGGCTGAATAAGGTTCTCAAAAGTTTTCTTCGTGTTAGAAAAACAAGATAATTAAGACGAGTAGACAAAATTGAACAATTTCAATTTATTTAAAAAAAAAAACTTTTTACTATTCCGATTTAGTTATATAATAAAATTTTACTGAATTTGCAAGTCTTTTGATTTATCAAAAGCTTTGTGTTAAAATTTTACACGTATATGAAACAGGCTTCAGATTACATAATTTTGAAATTTTTTTATTTAGATATCTCAAAACTAAAACAGACATAATTAAAAATCAATTTATTTTTAATATATTCTCAATTTCAGTGTTCAATCTATTGCAAGAAATATTTGACGCACTTTCTCCGAACAAGGGGAGACCTTGAAACCACCCTTCCTTAGAAAGTTTATATATAAATAAACACTAATTTTTCTTATAATTCAGCCTAATCCCCCGATTTCCAAAATTTTTATATAAAAAATTTAAAACGTAAAAAATACTATATTATTGATAGAATCGGCATTAACTTTGTAGAGTTTCATCATAATGGATGGATATAAATGAAACAATGTTATTACTTTACATTATATTACAAAGTTTATTAGCACTACTCGAGTTACTGTTTCTCTAGAAACTCGAATAGTGCTAATAAACACAAGTATAATAATAACATTGTTTCATTTATATTCATTCGTAAAAATATACTTTAACCTGATTCTTGTGGCTATTATCGGAAGGGATTTTTAGATTTTCCGAATTAGTTGGGGTACGTTCGTCCAGACGAAGATTCAGCAGTGTCGAATTTGGTCGAAGTCAAAATAGGTAGTTAATACAAAGTTTGTTATTTGTTTAAATGAATAGATATTTTATTCTTGTACCTCGTGGGACTTTAAAGTCTATGACCTCATAGTCATTATGAATTGCCATACATTCTCTGATATTATCGTCGTGATTCAGTCTGCTGCTCTGATACTCGTATATCTCTTGCAGGTCTGCGTAGACGTTGTTTGCCCTTATGTATCATGATTTTTCCTTCAGTTTTAGTCCTTTCCACAACCCCCAATTCGGAGGACCAAAGTTTTTTTGTAGGGATGTTCTTGGTGTATATTTTATTTTGTAAATATTTTTCTAACGTTTTATTTATGACTTCAATATCATTCACAGGTAAAAAAAAAACATAAATAAAAAGTTAAAGATTATATGTTTACAAATTGAATCCGAATGTTTTTTTATTCAAATATATCTTCTATGATCAACTTTATATATATATATATATATATATGTTTACGCGCCTTGTTACTTCGATTGGCACCACTAGGTTTCCTGGTTTATAATAGTGTATATGTATGTGTATGAGTATTGCCGCCCTTTTTCGAAAAACTAAGAAGACGGTGGCATGGTTGAGATTACTCACATAATCCTTGTCCATTTTCGACTCGTAATTTGGTCAGGTATTCAACCATAAAATATTGTGAAGTCGATCATTACAGGCTATGAACTGGGAGGATGAGAACAAGGTGACCGCAATGGACACAAGATGTAGCGTAAGTAGATGAATCTCGTCATACACAAGGCAAGAAAATCGAGACCGAGGGAAAGATCGAGACGTTGATGGGCGGATAATAAAAAGACCGACATACAAAAAGAAGCGGATGCCAAGCAGACTGGATCACTGAGGCGATATCGAGGAATAGATGATGTTCTATTGGTAAAGGACTTCAGAGTCTCATCTCTGTTGGAGAAGAAGAAAAATAATAGAAAGTGATATTATTATAATTGTAAGTCGTTAGTTGATTTTTTTGTATTGTATTGTATAGAAATACCGAAAGTCCGAATACAATCACCAAAGAAATAAAAAAAAAATCTTTTAAATTTTACAAAGAAAATACTTTTATTTACCCAACGTTAGTAATATTTCAACAGCAATGGATGAATTTACAAAAGAATGCACTCATTTTTGAAAAATAAATTAAATTCTTATTTTTCTCTTGAGAATAAATATTTGTCATATTTCTATGATACTCCATAGGCTGTAAATAAAGAAAACAAGAATGGGATGAGATGGCGTGCCGAAGAAAATATAAAGGAATCGTAATAATAAAAAAAAAAAAGAAACAATACAAAACAAAAATGTTTTAAAAGCGCTGGAATCATACCTTTGTAGTCGTTATGCCTCTCGTAACCGGCCAAAATATTAACGTGGGCAGAAATTAATAATATAATTAAATATGCCTTTGAACCAAATTTACTAAGTCTAATCCAGAAACCCATCAATAGATAATTAATTAGAAGAGCCTCGTCAACCGCGGGCGGCAGCTCGTCTAAAAGATGATTCTAAAATCAAATTTCTGGCGTAGGGCAGCACAGTACAAGTACAGACGTCAGATTGATGACAATAGACGTCATCATATCAGACAATCTGTTTTTGTTACCTTTAACACTCGTGTCGATAGATCCATGGATCACCGGTTACCGTGCGCATGTCTAAATACTTAGAGCATGATCTGTTTCTGTATGTAATGTGTTATCCATGACTTTAATCAGTTAAGAAGTTAACGTCCTGCTTTCAAGTCGACAAGTTAACGCGTAGAACTATAAAACCGTTCACCTTGCTATTGTACTCACTTTGCGCTATCAACGAAGTGTGCGTTCAAGAGTTTTATGCGTATGAAGTCAGAAGGACTGTGGTCACCGCAAGTAAGATATCCAGACAAGAGGAGTATAAACACTGCCAGGTAGATCGCCTTTCTAGTTAGTCCTTAAGCCTCCTGTTTCTTTCCTGTTCCTGTAGCAAACTCTTTCTATTACACTAATATTTCTGGTCCATTGGCTGGAGAGTGCACAACTAGTTTTATATAATTTATTTTATAAGAAAATTTTGTTGCACATTATAGTGTCGCTGGGTTGAAGTTGAAGTAGCGGTTATAGCTACGAAACGTGCTATTAGTACCGGCACGAGAAATAAACGAGGATCTTACATTTAGGACTAGACACCCAAGGAGTGGTTGGAGTGGTGTACTGTGATGAGGAAAGCAACAGTAGACTCCCATACTAATAATAATCACTTGTAATCATCATGGTTAGAAACACAATTGAATTGTACGTCAGGCCTTTAGTAATCGGAAGGAATAAATGGTTGATTACTGAAGATTGCGACGTGGAACGTCCGAAGTTGACTACAGTTCAACCGAACTATTCAGAGCCGTAGTCAACAAAGTGAAGATTGCTGTGATTGTAGCCAACTTCTGATAGGAAAATATATCAGGAGAACACATTCTTATTGTGAAGTTGTAATTATTCAGAACGTAGGTCTGTGATATTTTACACTTCACAATAAGAATATGTTCTCCTAATAATAAAGTTGTATCAATGTGTCCAAAATTTAATAAAAATGAATTGATAATTCTGGCGTCTGCTATCAGTTTACTCAAAGGTATTTGAGATTCTGTAAAAATAAGGTAGATGCCTCTTTCAAAATAATGAAACGATTAAATGTATTAATATCAAAAAGGTAACATATAGGTTCGAAAATTGTCGCTAAAAATATTGTCGCTGTAACATAATTGGATAATGCACCTTCTCCGGTTAGGAAAGAGATCCAGGTTCGAATCTCGGTGGCGCAACAACAATATTTTTCAATAAAATTGATTTCATATGTATATCTTTCTAATTAATATATTTAATTCATATTTGGAAAATGTATCATTTAGACAAAGAAGAGGAATATTCCAAACGCATCAATTATGTGGCGAAGATCGCTGGTCATGCTAAAAACAATTTCTTTACTCTTTCTTTTATACCTACATTCCGTATCTCGCAGAATTACTCGCCGAGGAGACGCCAACTAATTGATACGATAAGACACGTGTCAATAATTTAAAGATGTGATCATCAGCGTGGCGCCAAAAAACCCGTGTGATAGATGTCAAAAAAACAAAGACGACTTGCTGAGTAAGTACTTGCAAATATGACTATATGTATTGTTATAAATCTGAATAAAAACAGGGTATTCTGCATGAGGGAAGCCATTCTCGATTTTGCCGCCGTAGTGTGCCTATATTGAACACCTTTTGTGTTTCATTTCTTTCGATATCATAATCATCATCATCATCGCCGGTTGAGAGAAGCGGAGATCGGCGAACCATCATTGTCTATATTCTTGTTTCCCGTACGGAACACACACGCTATTTTACGTGTCATACATGTCGAATTAAATAAGTTTTTTGTTTCAAAAGTTGCATTTTTCTTGTTTGAACAGTACAAACGAAACGAAACTTTCATCTATATTTAAATCCCGATTAATACGAACTAAACATGATTTAAATCTATTGTTTATACAAACATGTATTAATGTCTTGTCAATGACAAATAATAACTATTAAACATAAATTAGGAGTTGTTCAAAGAGTCATGGATCGCTTGGAATCTAATTGCTTGGTAAAAAAGGTAATGTGTGGATCAGATACCATTCTAGGGTTAGTGATTTTGTGTACAGGATTGGCAATTTGAAATTTATTTGAAATGGGCTGGACACTTTCCGAAAGAAATGAGGATAGGTGGACATAGCGTGATCTCAAATGACGCCATTATATTTTGAAGAAGCCGCAGGGAAAATCATCTATAGGTAAGACGATATCCGGATGTTTTCTTTGAGACAGTGGATGGGCAGTGGAAGTCAATTATTCCAAGAGAAGACTGGAGAATAATTTTATAGTTTTATATTGCATACGAGATTTTTAGACTTAACTCATTATGACATTATGTGGACGTTTATTTTTGCTCATGAATTACTCATTTATCGATCTTAAGCAGTGTGAATTAGTTTTTTTTAATTAAAAAAAATGGAGACGCGTATACGGAATACATGTCACACCAATATTCTTAATGTTTTCAAACAAAGCGTTTGCGGTGGTAGGCCCAAAAGCGTGGAACTCTTTGCCCTCCATCATGAGAAACAGTGCATCTTTATTTACGAAGATACTAAAAACGCACCTATTCAAAAAATCATTTCCATAAGCTTAAATATTTTAAATACAAACATAATGTAGGACTATAAATAGTTTATGTTAAAGTGCCCTTGAGATGAAAATGGCGCATAAAAAATTATCCAATATTATTATTATTATTAAAATAGGACTAACTTGATTGCCCCCTGAAACGATGGTCGAATCCCTGATCACTAGGCGAGTATCGTAACCACTAGACCGCGAGCACGTCAATTACTTATATTTGATTGATTCTGCGAAATTAAATGAATAATGTGCTCAAAGGTAAACTACCAGTTGTATGGGCAGCGACATACCTGTCTCAGTACATAGGTTAAACATATTAAATCATTTCTAATAAAAATTTGTTATGTAAAACTGTATTCAATTAATGTAATTTCTAATAAAAGGGATCAACGCAAAATTTTCAAGTTTAATATTAAATAGATAAAAACCTATAATGTTATTCTCATATTTCATTAATACAAAATGGAGTTTAACGATGCGGATTTTACGTTTTATAAACAATATCGCCTAAATTTCGTCAATTTTTCTCAAGACACTCTTGCAATTGGACTCTTAAATTTACGAACACGCGAGAGCAAAGCATAAGTTCAACGGCAGCAACTTCACGGCGGATATTTTCTTGTAGGGCCTGAATTGTTCAAAAATTGTTGCTGTAAACTCTCGACTTGGTATCCCCACTAAAAAGTCGCACGATGTAAGGTCTGGTGACCGAGGTGCCCAGAGTATGTCTACGTACTTGCTGATTAATTTATTGTGAAAAATTCCCCTTAGCTTCTCCATTAAACTCTAGCTGTATGTGGAGTGGAGTGACCCCGTCTTGCTAAAATTGTATTCTGTTAATGAACCCGAGAAACAGCTTTAATTGCGGTACCAAAAACACGTCGATCATTTGCCAATACACGTCAGCAGTGACTGTCCCTCGCTGGTTAAAAAAATAAGGTCCAATTATCCCTAGGGCAGAAATTACACACCACGCTTTCGTTTTTGGACAATGCAAACATTTTTGATGGCATTCTCTTGGGTTGACGGGGGAACCAGTAACTCATTTTATGTTTATTAACATAGCCATCAATATGAAAATGTGCTTCGTCAGTAAACAATATGTTTCCAAGCGTTCGGCTGTTCCAAAACGTTCCAGCATCGTTCTCGCTAAGGTTTCACGTAAAAAATAGTCATTTTCGTTGAGAAAATGCACGATTTGCAGTTTGTATGGGTGAAACTGTAGTTACTTTATCAAAATAACGTGCACTGTTGATTTTTTTATTCCAGTACAGGCTGCAATCTTCCTTATTGATTTACGCGGATTACGCATAATTTCTGGCGTCGATGCTGACGTTGATGGTCCTGGAGGAGTTTGGTTAACCATTGTCCCTTCTTGTCTGAACTTTTGAACCCAACACCAGATAAGTTGCGTGCACGGCCCATCACTTACTCGTCGAATATTAATGTGAGTACAAAACGTGCGACGCGCACGAACCAATGAATCACCGCATTTTAAATATGTTTATGCTATTTGCTCAACCGCGAACGTGCGGTGCGCTCCCAACCAGTGACTCATTGCGACTGGCAAATCCAAAAATCACGCGCGTCGAACAATATCCCTCCCACTTACCTCATTCCGATGGTTTACGAGCAATTACAATTTAATCTTGAAATTTTTCCGCCGAACACGCTATATATCCAATCCCGATCAAAAAACTGCATTCTCTTAATTTTATTTTAATGATCCCGGGATCCAGTGAACTATTAATTAATTAGCATTTTCAGTTGTAAAAAAGGTCAGAAATGATAAATACAATTTATGTCAACTATTCTTAAAAATAATGTACATGATTGAAACAATTTTATGATTATTATTAATATACACCCAAAACAACAACAAAGTATCGAGTGTTTCATCATTTAGTTTTGATCTAATTTTGGTACCCCGAAGTTAATCCAAAGTATCAATCCCTAAAGTTTCTATACACTGGGCCTGGATCGGGTTCACTAATTATTACTTTTTCAATAAACTATACAATATAATATTTTGATCACAATAGACAATAAATAATTTATTTAATTCATGACAATATTTTTGTATTGTACACCAATGTAAAAGGCAGCCTTGTCTATTTGTGAATCTAGAAAAAAATAAAAAATATCAGGATTGAATGGGTTATGCTACCCCCCCCCCCCCACAACCACCCAACTGTACAATCTGCTCATCAAACTAAGTTCTGTTTCAAGACTGAATCTGTAAGTTGTTAAATTTGTTAACGGACATAGCGTGTTCATAGAAAATAAGTTATTCCTGGCAGGATATTGTTTTGGAACAAACGACGAATAGATTTCAGATCTCGTAACTTAAATATATGTTATATTTAAAACAATTCAACTGAAGCCGTTACAATGCCTTAATTATAATTCACAATAATATTGTAATTCTCCATCTTTTATATATGACTTTCTGGATGTATTAGATTCGGATGTAGTGGCATTGTTGACGAACAGGGCAAGAACGTACGTATTTTTAATATCTCTAAGTTAAGTTACTTAAATTATTACGAGTTAGAAGAAACGCGCATTAGCGAAATCGTATTACGGATGGCAAGTATATTGAGCATCTGTAGTCCTGTCATCTCATCTATGTCTCATGGTCAACTCGCTCTTATCTATGGTAGCACTGTTAAATGCAACCATAAAGAGTAAGACAAATGAATTTTTTGTTCATATTTTTCAAGAATGTCTTTAAATTGATTTATATATTTCAAATCAAAGTTAATACGTAAGAATTGTCCAATTCCAGAGATAGCAATACAGAATGCACTAACGTCGATTTTTCTTTTTGCTGCTAGGATATGCGGGCGCCTTTAATACGTATTAATTTTATACCCAACCCACAATGCAAGTGAATAGAATGTTTCGTAGAAAGGAGGAAAATATTAAGAATTCTTTTTGAGTTTTTTGCGAAAACATTGGTTTTTGCTACACTTTTATATCAGACTCAGTTATTCGGTACGTTTTTCATTTATACATGAACTTAGATTAACCCTTAATTATATAACATAAATATAATCAATAGTTAAAAATACAACATATTACATTTGCTGTGATTCTTGTGAACCTCGTTCTCGGAATTATTTTGCATATAGACTGTGGCATGGTAGATAGGATTTTTAATATTAATATACATAAAATATAATACTTACGCTTTCTTAAATAAGAATATAGAACATAGATTTATGTTCGTCTTCCGTAAAGTTTTGTAATTTTGAGTTGGCTATAACCTATGTTGGCTTTCCACAGTTGGTAAAGTTTGAAATTAATCGCTACAGAATCAAACAACACGAGTGTGGTGAGTGGTTATCGCTTAACAATGATAGATGGCACTAACACACGAGGCATGCGTGTTATATTTCGGCTACCAACCTTCTTATACTTCTTACTTCAAACTATTACTATCTACTTAATTTACGGCTTATCAAATTATATTCGTTTCCATTTTCACTTTGTCAGGCCAACGAACTCGGTTACTCGGAAGCCCACTTGAGATACCAAGGGTCGGTGCTTAGGTTAACTAGCGGTTTCAGTGAATTCATCAAAACTGTTAGGATTAAAGTCTTCTCTTAAAACAAAAAATGTTTATATTAATATAGTAATAAAAGGCCCGAAGCCATGGCTAGAAAATCATTGTGTTTTGGGTATCGGTCATGAGAAGTTCTTCTTCAATAAATTCATTATTTTCACTTGCAAAGTGTACAAAGGATGCACTTCTCCTTTTAATTCGGCACTACGCTGGTGCGAGAAATATAATTTGTTCATTCATTCTCTTTTTGGCCGATGTCCACAGTAAACGAATTTTTTATTTATGGTAGTTTCAGCGACTATTAATTTGTGCCAATTATAAATGACTTTCGAATATTCATCTGTGGTATATTTCTAAATTGGAACTTAGTGAATAACTTGTATTAAGTTGAACAAGAATCCGCTTAGATTATCTGTAATATCCACAGCTATCCATTTCTGACTCAGTCTGAACTTGTATATAATTAATACATCATAATACTTGGTCTAAATATTAATTTATTATTATTATACACGCCGTATCCAGGTATTAACATAACTTGTATATTAATAGAAAATTTCGTCAGAAGTACAATACACAAAGAAAAAAATTGTATAATATTAGCACGTTTTTTCATTATCAAAATTAAAAATAAAAATATACATAGAATGTGAAATAAAGCAGCTGAGACACAAAAAATTGTAATAATGTAGTCCTACAGAGAGTTAATATTAATAATAATAATGTGTTTATTCCACCGTAATCAGGTTTTTTTTTAACCCGATTCGCCATAGAGATAATACATATTATGTTATACATTAAAGTTATGAAATAAATATAATGCAATGAAAAAGAAAAAGTAAACCAAAGAAAATATTAATAAATAAAAAAAAGTTAATAAAAAGTTCACACATATATACATATTTAACTACTTTAGTCACGGCCATTGTTGTATATGTAGCTATTCTATAGGCGCTGCCATTCTCTGGTCAGGGAACCAGCTTTCCATGAGAGCGCCGCTTGCACCAGAGAGTTGGTGTTGAGCTCCAGCCGCACCTTTACGCTCACAACTCGATGTCTCAAAAGCGGAACGAATCCATGTATACAGCCTTCGGTAAACATTGTAGATGCGCTGCAATAACGCGCCAATTCGAACAGTATTCTGTGTGAGTTGTACTGAATTCGGAGACGGTTATACGTCACTTGCTTGTATTTACAGCAAATTTAAAGCAAAAATGTCGACTACCTAGGTATATTAATTCCCCAAAGAATGCAACCTGGGGACTGCAAAGCTAGTTAATGTAGTGCATGCAAAACTATATTTTCTTCCTTTTTATTACAAGTTATCTTGCACATATTTGCTCAGTATCATAATAAATCTATGTAGTTTCTCCTTATTTCTTTTATCTTCTGGAATTTCATTAAACATGTGTCTTAATCGCACTGTACATCATCGATTTCTGAGATTCAGATTTAAATTTAGTCTATCTTTTTCTATTATATGATGTACTCGCTTTCGTTGATTTGTATAGATTTTTCTTATAAATTGGTGCTCCGTATCACATTAGGCCTCCATTTTATAAACGCCCATGATAAAATATGATTTTATTTTTCATACAAAAGATAAACTAAATTGTACATCTTGAAATAATGATATATTATAATAAATAACATATAAGGCCATCGTGTCAAAAGTGTTTGAATAATATTTTGTAACATCTAAATAAAATTTCATTGTTCTCCATCCCTTAAAAGTGTGCTCACTTTAACACAACTATTTAACATATTTTACAAATTTTAAATATGACAACAGACAGCTTCACCTTTTGCAACCTTTTAATAAATTATTCAAACCTGTTAAGCGCGGCGGAAACGACTCGCCCATACCTCGTGACAATAATATTATTTGAGCAGATTTTGACCCGAAGCGAATTTGTTACAACGATAAATTTACTTACTTACTTACTTGCCATCACGCCGTTTCCCCGCGGGAGTAGTAGGCAGATGGGATAGAGCGCCACAATTTTCTGTCAATTATAACTTTGGACATTGTTTTAAATATATTGATAGCCACACTATTAACATTATCACAGAGTTCTTTTCTTTCTATCGCTAAAATGTTGACTACTGCAGCAGCATTTTATTTTTGGGTATTGAAGAAGAAATGCAACAATTATCAGTAATACGAAGAAAATTAAAAAAAAAATTAATGTATGTATTTGAATCAATACAATGCTAAAAGATCTTAATAACCTTTCAAGAGAAAATAAATTTCTTACTTGCATAGGATAGAGCGTCACAATCTTCTGTCCTGACACACAATTCTTGTCTCATCCACATTCATACATTTTCTCATACAAGCTCGCCGATTGTTGAGGCTTCTGACAGAACCATCCTCCATTAACTGCTTTACCTGGTCGTGTCAAGTCTTCCGCGGACGTCCTCTATTTCTGGTGCCATCACTCCCTTAGAGTCGGTTGTGTGATCAGTGGTTACTGTTTACTAACACCCGTGGTTAAAATCGTTTGCGGGTTGTTCGAACGTCAAATTAACTAGTGTCAAAGCATAGGTGTAGATGACTATAGGCGCGACAAATAATTATGAAATATGCTTTATTTTATGCATTATCTGTGGATTTTTTCGCCTCTGCGTACGAAATCTGTCTCATTGGTGGGGATTTTTTTTTCGTATTATGTGCTAATGTATATTAAACAACGATATCATTATCGGACAAACTCTCATCGGATAGTAAAATGAGTTTATTACGAGATACACTTATAAGAGGTAAATATTTTTTTACCAACGATCATACAACTTTTCACAAAAAAACATAACCGGCCCTAAGTGAGTAAGATTAAGAAAGGATCACTTAGATGGTTTGGTCATATGGAACCAGAAGTGGAGGACGTTTGCGGAAGACTTGGCACAACCAGGTAAACCAGATACTGGAGGATGGTCCTGTTAGAAGCCTCAATAATAGTCGAGCTTGCATGCGAAGATGTATGAATGTGGATGAGGCGAGAATTGTGTGTCAGGACAGAAGAGTGTGGCGCTCTATCCTCTCTGCCTACCCCCGCTGAGAAACGGCGTGATGGTAATCAAGTCTTAATCAATTCAGAGAAGGTATACTCAGTATTATCCACATCACAATTACATGTTGTTTTTTAAAGAGAAAAGTAATGTTTCTTATTTCATCAGTTGCCTTTTGTGATTTAACTTTTAAAATGTGTGATTTCCTTCCCATGACAAGCTTGATTTTTTATTCCATTTCGATTACGATACTTTGCAACTGGTAGAGTTTCAGATAGTTAACTTGTCGTTTCCGAGACGAGCAGGACGCGTTTGACAACTCGGTGATTCATTCCCCATTCCATCGTATGCTTGCAGTTTTAATGATTTTTGAAAAGTTTTTCGGTATTGATTCTTGTCAGCGCTTCAAGTTTACTGCAGATTTACTATTCTACTTGTCAGTGAGTTAATGGTTTATGTAATATTTTTTAAATTATTTTCTTGTTATCTATTTGAACTCTAGATTCCCTTAGCTAATTCCTTCTTTAGTTCCATTTTTTGCAGCTGCATATATTTTGTTTTCAGAGACTCCATCAGTTTAAATTGTTATTTTTCTTATGTGTGCCCATTGTTATTAAATAGTTGTCTAAGTTAAGAAATTGAAAAAAATAAGTTTATCAATTATTTCGCGTCACATTGTTTTAAATTAATATAATATAATGCAAATTGTGACAATTGTGAAAAATTTGAAGCGTTACATTCAGTGTATTGTTACAATGTTCAACAGTATTCCGTTAGTGTATGATTGGTAATATGGTAAGTCATTTTAAACTTAAATTTTTTTATTTCCTATCTTTTATCTATTTTTTATTTCAAATCGGTCATAATGGCGTTCAAATATAGAAAAGGGCCAGATAATAACCATCTCGTGTGGCTGGATGGAACGAAATTGAGCGATCAAATTAAGGTCAAATACCTTGGCCGTATATTCAATGAAGATGGACAAGACGATGATGATATAGAACGGCAGAGGAGACAGTTGAGCGTTCGTGCAAATATGCTGTCACGGTGTTTCTAGCAATGAAGTAAGGAGGTGAAGAGCATCCTGTTTAAATTTTGAATTTTGACCCTACATGTTACACTTTTCAAATTGATAAATCTATCGTTCCATTATTTGAAAGCCTGCTTTTTTATTTTTACGGAATCTCAAAAACATCAACGATAGATGTATTAATTTGAAAAGTGTAATATATAGGTTCGAAAATTTGTCGTCAATGTACTGTATTGCTTTGGCGTTATCGGTTATTGCACGTTATCCGGATTGGAAGAGATTCAGGTATAATTTATATATTATATTAGTATTTCATTTATAAGATATTTAGGGTTGGTACCGTGTAGGTACTGAGCTCACAAATAAGTTTTTTATGTACCTACTGGGATGTGAAAGGACATGTATAAATTTTCAAACATGCGGCTTTTCGCACATGTGAAGTCTGAAAACGTATGTTTGACGTTAATGGGTACTAAATTAAAAATGTAAATCACCACGGTAACGAGTATAATGTATTTGCTTGGTCACTTTATCGTCACATACTTTAGAGATTTCTCTAGTGCGAACGTAAAATACATAAAACGTATATATTATATTTTGCAGGGGCGTGCACTCTATATAATCAAAAAAGCTGTGCATAACTCTAATTTCTGCGAAAAAATCTAAATGAATTTTTATTTGATATATTAAGTATTTAGGTCCACGCGAAAATAATGCAAAGTTCTTGGGTTAATGCGTTAGCTAGAATCATTTAGCAGATGAATTTAAAAATGATAAATAAAGCTACGCATGTATTTTTTGACAAAATATGCCCCAAACGTATACAAACTACACGCAACTCTTGCGCCGCACGTTGTTCTGAATACACGTCTTTGCGTAAACAGACGTGTTGCAAGACACCGCAATTATGTATTTGAAGCAGAATTAAATAGATGCATTCCAATTTACTTTCAATCTGGTGTTACCATAATTACCTTCGATAGTTAGTCATGGGTCATTGATATTGTTGAATACATTCATTCAATCCATACAAATTAAAAGACACCAATCTTTGTGAAACTGGGCTGATAGTCGCCGATTCTTCTACCGATGGTCGTTCTCCTTGCAGTCTTGAATCTTTTTAAACTCTGCTGGCCAGACTCCAAAACTTTATACAACTGATAACCGAAAAATAAAACACAAAGTGTTTTTAAATCATCGCCGTAAAATATATCCGACCGAATCCGAAACCGTATCTCACCAGAAGTAGTTTCACTATTGTTCCTGTGTTAAATTTACATAAATTGAACGCACATATTCAAATTATAATACCAGACTTACCCATCAAAGTATAAAATGCGTAAACACCTGGTAATATTTTATATTATGAAATATTTTAAGGCCTTTTTATTTTTTACAAGAATAATAATACTTTTTTTTTAACCCTTCCCAAACCATGCAGTAACACTGGTCTACCATCATAATTAAATCTATAATATTTCGGTAAATACATGCAACATTAAATTTATATTTTAGATAATCATAAAGAAAATATTAGCACTTAGTTATGACTAGTAAAAAACCAATTATGAAAAGGGAATCGTACAAAAACAATTATTTTATTCATCCAATCCGTTGTAAAATTAATACATTTGTGATAAAAAATACCATTTGTGATATGAAAGACAGAGATCACACACTATTTTGACAGTGAAAAGAACAACAAACATAAATATAATTATCTCTTTCTCACTAATTAAATGAGTTAAGAAGGAAGGACACATTGTATAGGACTTAATGAGTGCTCTAAATTATGTTATTAATCTTTTTTTTTAAATTGAATGCTCAATATTTAAAGTAAATTCGTGCCATTAAAGTCATTTAAGCTAATAAAAACATTTTTTAAAAACAGTTATT
Organism: Eubasilissa splendida; assembly: GCA_031772225.1. NCBI lineage: Eukaryota > Metazoa > Arthropoda > Insecta > Trichoptera > Phryganeidae > Eubasilissa > Eubasilissa splendida. The sequence continues at coordinate 11,269,121 of CM062868.1, read as the reverse complement.
TACGGTAACGCGAGTTGACAGCATGGCTGCATTCGGGTATTTTATATCATGGCATGGTAAAGGTTAAGAACGGAAATAAATTCACACAGTTGTACTTTCATAAAAACATGCATCTTGAAAGTGTGCATTTCTTTCAGATAAATACAAACTCTAGTGATAATACCCATCGCTTTTACAGGATCAATATTAGCAGCATAACCTGATTCCATGACCAGTACACGCCACTGATATTTTAGTTCTTACATGAAGGAGTTAAGACTTTACTTTAAATCGATCTTAATAAGCGCGTATCGTCAACATTTTTTATTTGGGTGATTTAGTAATATCGTTACATTGATTGATTAAATTTATTCTACAAGCGAATAAAGTGAATCAAATCATTTACCGACTCCCCATTGCAGTTCATTTCCGACTGTCGTATTTAATTATGTTTGTCTGCTTTCAAATAGATCATCTTTGATCTCTGCAGTCGGTATCGCGAGGCAGTTTCGTTCGATGTAATATTATTTTGAGTACGTGTGAACGGCCGCTAGACAGCTATAAAGTCACGCTGACAAATTGTTTATAAATATACGTTAATGCGGGAATAATTATTATGCAATAATTGACATTGATGTATACAAACGCGTTCGCTTCACCCACAACGCGTGCGTTCAGGAATCTGCTACATTAAAGTGTATAATTAAAGCACGTTAGAGGAACACTTTGGTGTTTTATTAGTTAACTGTGCTTTTCAAAGTTAAATATATATTAGCAATATTTGAATATGTCCAAGAACACACAATTACTGGACTTTCACCTACAAAGGCTCTGTCATTAATCAAATAATATATATCTTATAGTATTCCGTATTCACAGAACACATATGGCGCGTCTTGAGAATCGGCCGCGACCCGTATTATTGACATCTTTTGCGTCCAAATTCACACCCATCCTTTTTCCTTATTGCTTGTATTCGGTGTGAATAGTGACCTAAACGTCAGTAGACATTAACGCGACACGATACTTGTTCGATGGCGACACCGCGATAGCATTAGCGGTGTGGATTTATTCAGCTTTGGTGCATCTGTACTGTAATGTGTAATATATGTGATCTTGTGTTTGGTGATCGCATTGTTATTTGTTGTTTTACATGCCGCGGGTGAAGCTGTGATATCGCCGTCTTCAATCGCAGGCGGATGTTTGTGTGATCTTGCCTGCGACTGCGGGGTGAGAAGGCGCCATACAAGGTAAGGCGAGCAGTCCTTCAGATTCCCGATTCCCCGAGATCACTGGTCCTTCGACTGGAATCCCTACCCATCATCGACCCTTATCCGTTATATCCAAGTTCCCTTATTTTCTTCCTTCCTTTATCGAATCGTCGTAATCCAATCCGCGGGACGCGCGACTCGAACATCGCGCAATTCATTCGGTAGATCCTATCGGCGCAGGATTTACGTTTTTATTACACATAGATACAAAGTATTTTTTATTATATTTAATGAAAATATATGGAAGTATGTGTAATTACAGGGCTTTGTCGTATATTACCGTATTTATAATATGGTGTAATATAACATACAGATAATTGTTTTAATGTTAGCAATTTCCTGGAACTGTCGTCCTTTACTGTACATTTATTTTAATAAGAAAACTAGCCTTACATTAGTTCCCAGGAACGCATCCCTCGCATAAATTGTTACCCCAGTGTAACAAAATTTAGTCCGAGTTAAATTAAACTCCAAATTTATTATCACATAAATACAAATATAACATTTGAAAATACTCTAGTGTAATTATTGAAACTATCGGTCATACAACAGTCATTCCATTGGATTAATTCGGATTAATTAAAATTATCATCAAGGGTGGGAGGCTTGCACGGAAATGTATTTACAACCTAATTCAAAATACACTGATTTACATAGAAAAAATGACTATGAATAATAAAATGATTTTAAAGTCGCTGCGCTATTTGATTGCTTAAGTGGTGCCAAAGTGATCACATGGATGACACCAAAATGATAATATTGGGACAAGGAATTTGCGTCAGTTCATGTCTATGTATTTGGTGATCTGTGGTTGTTACAACATATATCTGAACAAATTAAAATGCAAAATACATTAAAGGATTTTATCAACATTTTTCCTACGCAGTCTGTTTTATGTCGTTACTGTATCGATCTCGTCATTTTTGGTGTCTTTCTCTATCTAAGCGTCACGATTTCTGAATCAATACAAAAAAAATATCCATGTATGTCTAGATTACTGGACCACAACGGTCATGTCAAGTATTGGATGGTGTTCTGCATTGACTGCGGTCGTAGACTTCATTACGCAGTCCCGTAGAATCGTTTAAAAAAATAAGTTGAAAATGTAAGAAGGTTTTGTATAGGAATGTATGGGGAATGAAGTTATGTAGTGTTTAATGTGTAGTGATGGAAATGAAAGATATGATAGGTTATGAGACATCGAAAAGTTATGTGAGAACGTGTGCCCCCAAGTAAAATTATTAATATATAATTATACAAAATACTTTATTTTAACCACTATTTATTAAAAATAATTTCACTATTTAGAAAAATCGTGTTTTTAAATAATATTACTTCAAATTCAATTATAAAAAATGTCCCAAATTCTATACAACCAGATTTTTATTTATAAAAAAATCGGGGGTCTACAAATTAATTTGCAATGATTGCAATTATTTCTATATAGGCAAAACTTGCAGAAATTTTGATATTAGAATTAAGGAGCATTTGAGATGCCTAAATAACAATAAATATTCAGAATTTTCCAATCGACTTTTAGAAACAAATCATTCCTTTGATATTAAAAAGGGTTTAGAAATTATACACACAAATACTAGGGGTTTACAGTTAGATAAATTATAAATCAGAAATAATGTTAATAGCAAGCAAGATAAATAACGAAATCATCTTTACAAATAGTCATCTTTTAAATTTGTTTTCATATTAGTTCTTACTTATTCACCATTTTATAGTTTTGATTTTATGTATGCTTGTATTTTTTAATTTCAGTATACATTTTTTCCTGAAGAAGATACCATAGGTATCGAAACATCTAGAATTACGAATAAATAGTGGTTTAAACCAAGTATTTTGTATAAATATTAATGAACAATAAAATACTATTTACGATGTTTATTGATTCTTGAAACACAGTTACGGATAAAAGTATAAGCAGTACAACGTGAAGCGTTGTATTAATGAACTCATCTGGAAGGCTGCCGCGAGAGAAATGGTACGGTCAGGGGCCGAGTTCGTTGTATTGTTGTCTGTTTTTCGGTCGGTACTGATGTGTTTTTAGGGTTAATGAGAGCCCGTTTTGCACCTAGGTATTAGCACTATAATTCTCCACAATCGTCTTCATATGAAATCATCAAGGAAAAAAATAAAAATATGAATTTTGTATATATCCTCTTCTTCTCGTGGTCTCACGGAATTTGAGAATCCATGATGCCAGTCACAACGAAGCAGTCTCTTGACGTCATCTTTATGGTCCGGACCGCCAGGCACTCGCCTACCTATTGAAGGTCTGTCGTTGATTTTAATTCAGGGTATTTTGTAAAGATCGCAAGCAATTAATGTATGGATCACGTGGCAATCGGCCCATTGGACAATAATCTTCCCTGTTAATTGACCACAGCCCGAGACCGAGAGGCGCGAGAGGTTGTGCGTATACCTGGAAATCTCTTAGAGCCAATTATATTAATAAACAATAAATTACGCAGAAATTATAATAGCGTTGGTATTTTAAATAAATAAATAAATTTAATAAATATTTATTTTGAAACGGATCATGTTCTTCTTTCATACATGATCCAGGTCGACCGGTAATTTTCTCTAATATTTTGGTAAGTTTGTTGGTTTTAACTCAAAATGTTAATTGAGGTTAGAGCCCGACGGATTAAATTTTGAACAGCTTTTCCGGGTTACCTAGCCCGGAGCGGATATTGTATCAGCGGATATTAAGCAAAGGTCACACTGGCCTACTAGACAGTGAGCGAAATTACGAAATAAATCTTGATTCATCTTGTGCTGAATATCGAATTTGATATTATTATCACTTTACTATTGCATAAATCAGGGATTTCAAAATAGAAATTGGTGGTACCGTTTTGCTCAAGTCATGCCAAATTATCCTGTACGGATGCTCTAAAATCGGCTATGAGGAATACTTTTCAGAATTTGGCGTTCGAAGCTTATAAAGCTGGTCTTAACCCTTCCCAAACCATGCAGTAACACAGATCTACCATCATAATTAAACCTGTAATATTTCGGTAAATGCATGCAACATAAAATTCATATTTTAGATAATCCTAAAGAAAATACTAGCGCTTAGGAATGACTAGTGAAAAATCAATTATGAAAAGGGAATCATACAAAAACAATTATTTTTTCCATTCAAACCGTTGTAAAATTCATATGTTGGTAAAAATACCATTTGTGATACAAAATACAGAGATCATACACTATTTACACAGTGAAAAGAACAACAAACATACGAATATAATTGTCTCTTTCTCACTAATTAAATGAAGAGAGATACGAAAGAAGAACACATTTTATAGGACTTAATGAATGCTCTAAATTATGTTATTAATCATTTTTTCAAAATTGAATGCTCAATATTTAAAGTAAATTCGTGCCATTAAAGTCATTTAAGCTAATAAAAACATTTTTTCCAGCTGTTATTTACGGTAACACAAGTTGACAGCATGGCTGCGTTCGAGTATTTTATATCATGGTATGGTAATGATTAAAGTGATCGATATTATATCAATGTACATGATATATTTACTGTTTCCGAGGTAACTTTGTAGTACTCCATAATCAACACATGTTTTTTTATTCTACTCATTTAATTTACTCGAGACGCGTTTCGCCTTGCAAGGGCATTATAAATCTAGCAATCTAACTCGACAAATTGTATTTATTACTATAATGGGGGACAGCTATACAATATTATTTACATGAGGTAAAAAGGGATTCCAATTATTCATTGGAATTCTGAGGATTTCCATATATTTTCAATGCTTCTAATTATTCTAAATAACCATCCAGTTTCAACACTAATGGTATTATAATGTTATGGGAAATTTATAGAAAAGGATTGCTATTTTTGATATTCTGGAATTTATATAATGTTTGCATTGTTTACAAGTTAAATTGTTTTATTTTCACATACATGATATATATCAAAATCTTATGTACTTTGCAGTATGTAGTATGTAACGCGATCGTCTGACGTTTTAAGTTTTAAAATCTTGAGAAATACTAACGAACTAATATTCCTGTCAACAGACGATTAATTTTATTCCCCAGTCTATTAAGATAATTAACAAGGCTATTTTGTATGGAACTGAGGCTCGGGTGCACTGTACCTGTAGACATGTTAAACATCTGCAAATGTTCTGCCAAAGTTTGCCGCATTCTGCAGAACCAATAGTGTGACTATGAATACAATGTCACAGTTCTACATCACTCTAAGTGTCGGCCTGTCAAGGACATGAGCGCGGAGGCGAGACTGAGGTGGAGCGGACATGTGACGCGCATGCACGCATGGGCGATCACAGATTTACGAAATGTGTCACGGATAGGGGAGTTTAAAGGAGTGAAAGCTCAAGATGATGGAAGCTGGAGGAGTATCTACTCTCGGGCTGACAGTGTCGCGGCGGCTACTCGAGCTGATGAGCAGCGAGTCGCGGCCATGCTATATCGGAACCGGTCAGCGCAATATAACTATTTCATATGTGACGTCTGTGGGAGGGAGTGTGCCTCTATAATTGAATTGGACCATTTTCCTACAGAAAAGTGCGTGAGAGACAGAGAAACTAACATCCACAACTAAATGGGAAGATCCTCGAATACGTGGCTCGGCACCAACCGACCAAATTTTGTTTTGCCGATTCGTAAGCTGAGGAAATCTCTTACTTTCCATCTACCAGACTGCAATGAAAACATAACATTTTATAACTCTTTGTTTAGGATGAATTATAACTTTGGACATTGTTTTAAATATATTGATAGCCACATTATTAACATTTTTTTTTTCTATCGCTAAAATATTAACTACTGCAGCAGCATTTTATTTTTGGCGATTGAAGAAGAAATGCAACAATTATCAGTACTACGAAGAAAATTAAAAAAAAAAATTATGTATGTATTTGAATCAATACAATGCTAAAAGATCTTAATAACCTTCAACAGAAAATAAATTTCTTACTTACTTACTTATTTACCATCACGCCGTTTCCCCGCGGGGGTAGGCAGAGAGGATAGAGCGCCACACTCTTTTGTTTTGACGCAAAATTCTCGCCTCATCCACATTCATACATCTTCTCATACAAGCTCGACAATTATTGAGGCTTGTAACAGGACCATCCTCCAAATGATGCAGAATTTTTGACGTTAATTTAGTCTGGTTCATACTAAGTCACTTTAAGATGAATACGAGTGTCTGAATTTTTGGTACTTAATCTGCCTTTACTTAAAATACTTACCTAATACCTTTACTTAAAATAAATTTCATGTGTGAAAATATTTGCCTTTAAATAACGAAAAGGATCCAGACCACCTTTACATCGACCACACTACATATGTTTATGTTTTATAATTTTTTTTTATGTATGTAAGGTATAGAATCAAAATAAGACATGTCCGTTTTTTATGGTTTTTGAGTTACGCATATACAAATATAAAGAAAATTAATGTCTACAAGACTAGCCTATCGAAATTAGACAAATATGTCATGTCCAATAGATAATAAATTCAAAACCTGACAAATATGTTTAACCCAATAAGACTACAGTATTTGGTCACGTGACCTATGGTAACTGGTCATTTTCAATATGATTGCAAATGTGACAGTTGTGGCACAATGGTTTTTTTAATTTTACTCGAAAACGGATAAAGTGGACATGTCTGCTATTGATTATGTACCTTATAATATTTTACTTTATTTTCGGAACTCAAGTGGGTCACTTGAAATTATCAAATGGGTCACTCGGTGAGCCGGTGGGTCATAGGTTGCCGATGCCTGCACCAGACCAACAAGCTACCAATTTATTATCACGTACGCTTCTCAAATCTAGAACCCATGGCAGATGACATATATTGCGAGATTAGAACGAATACAAAATAGGTTTATTCGACATCTGAATGTTAGATCTAATCTATCATTCAACTCCTATTTAGATGCAGCAAAGTTCCCCAATATGAAAACCCTAGAGCATCGACGAACACGTGCTGACCGAATACTTCTCTTCAAACTACTGCAAGGCCATATTGATTGTTCCAGCCAATTAGAATTAATATCTCTCCATGTATTATCTAGATCAAGCCGGCAATCCGTACTCTTCCACATTCCCAGAAGTAAAACATCTTACATACAAAATTCATTCATTCACCGGTCATGCAAATACCATAATGAGAAATTTACAGAAATTGACTTGTTCAACATTAGCCTCACTACGCTCAAAGGGTTCTTTTTATGAACCACCACAATCTCAATTTTGGCCATTCACTTTACGTATAAAAACACATGTTGCTATCCCTTTACCGCAACAATAGTTGTAACCTCCCCACCCTTCTTCCTCTTTTTTTTTTTCTTCTTTTCATTAATTTTCTGGATCTAAACATACTTATATATCTAAATATTTTTTTAGATTTTCATTATTAGTATCACAAGTTAAATAGTTATTATGTTTATTAAAATATATTTACACTGTCAAAATCCCTCAATAAAATAAAATAAAATTAAATCACTTTTGTTCTTCTTTTGCCAATTCCAGGCTTCACTTCCATACATATTGGCAGCAGAACTCTATAATGCAGTTAGTTTTGCTTCGAATGACAGTTTCTTATTGGTGATAATTGCATTCATAGTACTATTTTCTTAATTTTTTCCTGCAGCCTTCTATTCAGATAGCTTAAAGATTTAGATTACTCGAAATAAAGAAGTCCGATAGAACAAAGGACATGTGCAAATACACAGAGAGACGAAAATAAGTAAAAAAAATAACAATATAAATTTATACAATAATTGGACTGGCTAACAATAAATGGACGCATAACTGGTGTCCTTTGCCGCCGTAAAAAATATGCTAAAAATTTTTTAAATATATATTTCGGCGTAAGCGCTGAGATTCAATCCCGTAAAAGCGACTGTCTTAGGTCAGTTTTTGAGCGTTTTTTAACATTTTTATCAATAACTCATTTGAATGTCGTCAAATAATATTTATTTGTATCTCAAATTATTTGGAAATATTTAATAAAAAATTAGGTAGAAGGAAAATAGCATTAAACGAATATCTGTAGCGTAATTTATATTTTTACACACACTCGCGTCAGATCTGACCCACCACCACAGAGGATGTGTTAAAGGAAGTATTGTTCAAATAAATTCTATTGTAAAGCTTTTTAAATAAGTAACCTTTGTAAGTATCATTACACGTGGAAACTTAATTAACATACAACCCAAATACACAAACTCATTCACGTGTTCAAATTATTCATTGTTTACCATTACCTGAAAGTTTTGTGTATTAGATATTTAAAATTATAGGGAAAAGACTCTCTAGAAACTAGCATTCAGCTATAACGAGTGTTAACTTACAAATTATGTTGTTAAAACTCTTATAGACAGGGGCGTACAGTGCATATAGGCATATAAGTCGTACATTACTGAAAATTTTGAGAAACTAATATAAATTAAATAATAATGTTATAAACGGACGATTTATGAAAATTACAATAGCGCCGTCTGTGCTCCAGTAAAATGCTTGATTGCTTAGTTTTAAAATCTATCTCATCGCCGCGGACGGCGCTAGTGTCGTCTAATAATTCATTTATATCTACAATAATTGCTATCCTCTGTTTTTAAGCTACTACTACGTTCTACTAAATTGAAAACTCTATTCAGTTAATCCATTCTGTATGGATTTATTTCTTAACAGAATAACACATGAAAGGTTTTCAGCTTAGTTTACGTGATATTTCCATGGTCGTTCTTTGCATTCAAGATCAATGATGGATTTGTTTTTGATTTGGGAAAAACAAAAATCAAACTGGCAGAACTATTTCTTACATTAACCTTTAATAAAATAAAAATTAGTCTTATATAATAATTATTATTTATTTTACATTAAAACTAAATAGTAAACAGTACTCAAAAATTATTAATAAATAAATGGTAGAGTTGATTAAACGAATGTTTATAATCATATGTAAAGCATATAATAGGTAATAAATATATATATTATAAATGATTGTATAATATCATTAGTAACAGCATAACCTAAATCTATACCAACAGCACGCCACTGCTTACAGGTTTAAAAAATATGTGGAAGAATGATTGGATAATATTTCGGAATCAAAAACGACTTGCTGAAAGGGATATTTTTGAATATACACATTTTTCACACTTGGCCTGTTCATCTTATTGGAGATCAACTTCTCACCCTCCGTATTTGTAAGATCCTCGTGATCACCAATTTCTCCATCTTTTCTAACAACATTGCCAATGAATGAAAGGATTTTTTTCCTGCATATTGTATAGGGCTTTTCTTTAGTGCTGAGTAAATGGTACGCGGAGCACGCGACGCCACCATCTCATCTATGTTCATTTCTTTCATTCGCAGTTTTAATGTTTTGACTCAATACAGAGCTATGGATAAATAATAAAAATTTAACATAAAATCAATACATAAAAGGATCTAGAAATATTGTTAAAACTAGATATTCGGGACATATATTTACTTATGTAAATATATATTTATTCTTGAACGAAAATAATGTACTGTACCTTCCAGTTCCCATCCGGCCTCGCCACCGATCAGTTGATTAGCGACCTTGAACGAGTGCAGTATGCGTGAATCGAAAGAATTGCAATATTATATATTTGAGACTTCGCGTCTATAGTGTCGAAACTCGTTGTGGTTTAAAGGAACCTAAGACGAAATAGTGATTAAAATACAGTCCACATTTGGAGGTATCAGCAGAATCGAATTGTAGTGAGTGCCAAACTCCTTCTGTACCCTGAATTTTTCCGGCATCTATGCTTGTACGCAACTGTAGGAACGTTCCACCTTAACGAATTAGGCACATTCTCTAATTTGTGAATGAGGTAATAGAACATGTCAGAAATGAGCTTTTATAGTATGTTTAAAAATAAGAAAATAATCCAGATACTTCTTGATTTTTTTAAAAATGTGTAATACTTTCTTAGATATTGGCGTTCAAAGTAGGGGTTGTTGAAAAACGTTCAGGTTTTCATACGTACCGCTCCTACGTACCAGCCAGTACTAACAATATTAATACAAAGTACTGACTCGGAAGATGTGACGTCACACGATAAAACGGTATAAGCCTGTCGTTTTTAAAACGTGCAACTTTGAACATCTGTAACTCTGCCATATTTTAAGATATCGAAATAATTCTTTCGGTTTTTCATTAGCTTTTTAGGCGACGTATGAAATTTTTAAATTGAACCGAAAATAATATTTTTATTACCAAAACCTGTACGTATAATTTCTTCTTCTTTTAAATAGGCAATCAGCAATCGCAATGATTTGTGCCATTCATCAATTTAAAACTTTACTTTATAGAAAAAAGTACATAAGTATTATCGTTCAAAAATTTTGATATTATATACATTAAATGTGGCGAGTTAAGTGAAAGAATATAACACGAGTTAACCGGGTGTTGAAAATTACCATTGACGAGATTACTGTAAAATAAACCTGTGATCTGCAATGAACAGTTTAAAAAAATATAATCAAAGATTTCCTTCACGGCACCACACTCATTAATGGATAATTTATATAGTGACAAATATTCACTCGCGTATCCTAAGTGTGGTAATTATATTTCTCACACCAGTATGGTGTCGAATTTAATTGATTTGAACACTTTGCGAGATAAATTTATTTATTTATTTGAGAAGAACTAACTCCCTTTGACCGATTCCGCAGTGATCAATCTATTGGTGCTTTCGGCCTTTGATTAACTATATTGTTTGTCTCTGTTAACATAAACACTATTTGTATTAAAGGTTACAGTTTTTACGACTTCATTGAACTAGTTGGTTAATATAAACACCAACCATCGGAGCTTGGTATCTCAAGTGGGACTAAATGTAAATGCGTTAGTTGACCTGACATGTTACTCTAAAACAAAGGGACACAAATTTACATGAAAGCAAACTTATATAAATTTATCGAATTTGATAAGCCCCGTATCAAGTAAGCAACCGAATTGTATTTACGCTTGCACACTTTTAGCGCAAACTATACCATAAGCGATAAAACCTACAATGAAAATCGCGAAATTATTTTTTAATTAAATTCGTTCGTCATCATATTATAGTTATAGATTTATTTGTCATCGAAAATGAAAAATAATATCACCGTAGTCAATGATTGATTTATTTTTATATATTCAAATGACATTTGATTTAATTCCAAAAAATACCACCTTAATTGCTCAATGCATAAAATAAATAAAAAAAGTTATTAGGAGTTGTAATTACAACTTCACAATAAGAATGTGTTCTCGTTAATAATATAAGTTGTATCAATGTGTCCAAAATTTAATAAAAATGAATTGCGTCTGCAGTCAGTTTACTCAAAGGTATTTGAGATTCCGTAAAAACAATGTAGATGGCTTTCAAATAATGGAACGACAGATGTATTAATTTGAAAAAGTGTAACACATAGGTTTGAAAATTTGTCATGAAAAATACTGGCGCTATAACACAATTGGTAGTGTACTTGCCCGGATTGGAAATAGAGATCCAGGTTCGAATCCCGGTAGCGCAAAAACAATATTTTTCAGCAAAATTGATTTTATGTGTATATATTTATAATTAATACATTAAATTAGTAATTTAAAAAAAAGTCATGCCCAATTAACGCATTCGGCAGATAATTTGCCGAATTCATGAATAAAGCAACGGGCTTGCACTTTTCATGTATTAGGCAATTTTTTACCTATTTCACGGAATCGGTGTAACATATATGTGTTCATTATTATGAAAGTGGTCTAAGTCACGTTTCTTTCATTTTGAGATATTAAAAGGTTTGCGTTTGAATTAATTAAAATATATTTCGACATATAAATGTCTTACTCTATTACCAAAATAAACACTAGCGGAATACCGTTGAACGTCGTAGCAATACACTGAATATAACGCTTCAAAATTTTCACAATTGTTATAATTTACATAATATTATATTAATTTAAAACAATGTGAAGCGAAATAATTGATAAACTATTTTTTTTTCAATTTCTTGACTTATACCACTTTCATAATAATGGGCACATATTTATTTACCATTCACATTATTATAATATAATGTTCTGTATTGAGGCCGGCTTAAATTAGTGGTAGGTTTAAATTGGTTTCCCCGCCTTCGTTGGTTAAAATTCGTTAAAGGTATTTGAACTGAGGTTAACCAGATATTGACACGTTAATACACTTACACGCAGCTTAGTTGTTTATTTATATGTACGGTGTATTATTCACTCGGGCGTACGAGGGCGTAAATTAATTTTCAAATTGCTAGATTTACCAAACAATTTATTTTATTGGTTGGTTATTTTTCTTAATCGATTTTCTTTGTCGTTTTCTCTGTCAGACTAGTCGACAAATTAGTTTTCAATACGTTGTGTAAATTATTTATTGGGTCGTAGCGTATATGTTTTCTAAAGTAAAAAAGGTTATTAATCTTTTTTTTTACACGCTAATACCATTTTCATGGCATATTTTATTGAATACATCTTGAATAATTTTAATTAAAATAATGTTTGTGTTAAATGATGGCTAAAAAAAATAGAGTGAAATATATAGAAGAAAACAAATATTTCATACATATTGTTTTGTTTGCGTTTAACCGTGAGTTAAGGCATTTCAAAAGCGAATTTTCAAAAACTCTGAAAGTTATTCCACAACCACCTTATTCTCCTGATCTTGCTCGAGAAATTGCCTTGATGACATCTTCACCTCCAAACTACCGATGTTTTTCAGGCGTGGAATAAAAAAACTGCCAAAACGTTAGAAATTAATCGTAAACAATGCATAATGTACAATATATAATATATATTTTAGAAGTTTAATAAAAACGCTACTAAATTATGAATCTTAGCTGCTTATTTCGGTTATGTTAAAAAAAATATATATTGTAATACATTTATGACATAAAATGACGCGATTAATATCTTTTTTTTTTAAATATTAAAACTTAATTGAGGAGACTGTCCCTCTCAAAACCATAGAAATAATAAATAAACGTATGTATTGTTCAAAGTCTAATTGTGATAATTAAAATAATCACGTTACACCACAAAATAACCGCCACATCAATTAATAATATTATAAAACAAAAATTAAATATTCCATGGTTTAAATTTTATTTTAACAAATAATAGATATCTCATAGAGACGAAGCTATTATTATACTTGATGGAAAATATATGGAAGTATATGTAATTACAGGGTTTACGACCTGTCTTCGGCTGGCTTAAGTGATCACTTTATATAAATATAACGTTCACCATTCTCACTCATCAATCTTCATATCTATCAAATTTTTGAAAGTTGTATATATGTTAATATGTGGACTCCTTTCGAGTACCACTACACTATCGCCATCTATGGACTAAATTTGATAATTCATTTCCCTGAAGCAGCATGTACATATATCACAGTGAGAATCTAGTTTTTTTTTTGAAATTATTTAAAACAAAATATTTTGTATCTGTAAAATGTTTTTAACAACAGTTTTGAACGCCTAAAAAATCAATATTTTTCAATTTTATATATTTTCTTATTACGACCAGTATATTATTAGCAATATTTGAATATGTCCAAGAACATACAATTACTGGATTTTCATATAAAGTGACACTGTTATTAAACAAATAATAGATATCGCATAGAGACGAAGCTATTTTTTATTATATTTAATGTGAAAATACAATAATTGTGTGTTCTTGGACATATTCAAATATTGCTAAATTTTATGTATTTAAAAATAATATTTACTATTTTTATTTAACAAGATATTATAATACTTAATTACCACAACGGGATCTCATCATATAAGCTAATTTAGATATATTTTTCATAAAGCGCTTTTAACGTACAGCCGAGTTCGGACTATTCGCTTTTGAATGCCGAGGACTATCGCCACGTCATCTGTCCAATTATTAACCTTGGAACCTACGCGCTTTGTATCTGTACGGTAGATTTAATATCTTGTGTGTAATATTTAATTTTTAATAGTAAAATTTTATTTTCCTAGAACTGTCTATGTTTTGTATTTATAAAACACACAATGGCGCATTTTTTAATATCAATGTTGTTATCACATGTCCGCGTCTAAATTCCTACCTTCAACACATCCTATTGTTGCCCTCAGTGTGATTTGGAAGTCTGACGCCACCAGGCGTCACTTGATCAATATTATTTTGTTCGATCTCAACATCGCGATGCCATTCGCGGTGCGGAGAATTACCTCCAGTGCATTGGAGCACTGTTTTGTGTGATCATATTGTTTGTTTATTGTGTGTACCGTGGGTGAACTGTGACATCACCGTCTTCAGTCGGGAGCGGAGATTGTCGACTATCCTCGTGCATCTAGTGTGTGATTTCGGCGACGGGGCTAGAGATTTCGAAAGCGTTATACTTGAGATAATGCGAGCATTTCTTCTAAATTACGATCACCGAGATCGCTGGTCCTTCGAAAAATCAATTTGCCCTCATCAACCTCTTCCTTTATTCATCTCACGATTTCATTCCCCATCCTGCGGTGATTACGATTTATAACCGGAATTATCATTATCAATTGTACGGGACGTGCGACCCGGAGATCGCACGGTCTATGTTTTTAATATTTTTATCATAAAAATTGACAAATATAATATCATTGACGATGGTACAATTTGATGCCAGAATTTTCTATTCTGGGCCAACACCCACCATGTGAGATAGATTTCTCCTAATATATGATTCCTTCTTAATTGGTTACTTCCAAGAGATTTATTTGGGATCCCTCGATGAATACAGTTTACAGTACTTCAGTCATAAATATATATTTTTATTTATTTATTTAGACATATAACATTTGTACGGCTGCAAAAAAAAATACAGTTTGTAACATATTTTTACACACATTTTAAATGCATTGTCCAACTAGGCAAGCCTGTTTTAGGGCAAATTGATAAACAAATACATTTTACAAAACCAAAACTCATTGAAGGCAATACACAATAAGATCGAATACATATATAGCATGTAATGTGAAAAAATAATATATATATATATAAATATACATATTAAAAAAATATAAAAAAAGAGTATAATAAAGAGAGAAAAAAATACCAATGTGCAATAGAATATAATGTAAGCACATATAAAGTAGATGGAAATATGTAAATATATAGTATTTATAAGAATTATTTCACTATATAAAAAAAGTTTACTATGTGTATCTGCTCGTTTTTAATTACAACAACCAATTTGAAATATCCCTTTTAAAAGCCTTAATGTTAGTTAAAGTTCGAATTTTATTTCCATTTTGATTATATATTCTGGGAGCTTGAAAGGTGAATAATCTTTGAACAAAACTAGTTTTCATTATTGGAACTATTTTAAGCTTATTTGCTCTTGTGGGATAATATCTTTCAGTCCTCACAGATGGAGGGCTTATTTGCCTATGAAAGCTAGTTAATATATACAGCACATATAATTGTCTTGTATCCAAAACCTGAAATTCCCTATAAAGTGTATAATATATTTTTTATTTTCCTAACTTAATTATTCTTCCTAAAATTTAAATGTAAACATTGTCTAATAAACACGTTGAGTATCATGCTGTGTTGCATCACGAACTGTTAAATAATTTAAAATACTATCAGTTAAGGTGATCAACAGCCACGGACCCTCCGGACGCGTTATCAGATTTCTTTCCTGGTCCGGGAGGGTTGCGGTAGGAATCACAGATAAATTAGCCATCAATCACAGCCCTTACTTGGAGCGGTACCTCTCCCTCCCACTTCCGACCAGATGGTGTCACGCTTTAGAAGGGTTGACGCGCCGGAAATGGCCAAAACAAATGCATGAAAAATAATTAGACAAAAAAAAATAATTATACATCTTTTATGTTTGTGCGGATGTTTGTTACATATTGGTTATTAATATTTTAAATACCATGAACATGCTTGCACGCATTTTACCTTCCAGAAATGGGATTGAACAAGACATTGTCGTATATTTGAAATCATCTTCCGTTTGTGGACATCAGTTCTCAGCTTCTAATGTACATTTTAAGTCAGCCTTAAAGTCTACCCCGCTAATGGCGTCCCCCATGGAAAAAAGGGTGGGCAATTATTATGTTAATGATATATTAATTTACATATTTCGTTTAAATATTTTCGATTAACTAATCTTTGCATTACACACACGTTTAGTTATTTCATTAGTACTATAGCTTTGTGAGGTGCAATCTCTGTCACCAATAAGTTACATGATTCACAGCTATTTTTATGCAATATTATGCGCAATCGTACCATTTTCAGATATAATAATTTTGTTATCAATTTTATATATATGCACAATTAATATTATCACAGTTATAGATAAAACATTATCACGGTTACAAAATAATCGCAGCTACAAAATATCACAGTTACAACATAATCACAGTTAACACATATCTAACAGAAGCGTTTAAAAATGATGATCGGATAATTGGTGTAGCAAGAAAAGTACTACACGGGTAGTGTTAAGTCAGGCCTACCCTGACATGTCAATAATAAACGCGGACCCAACATGATAAAATAAACGGGGTAAACTGAAAGGGGTAGCGAGGATGACAATATGGAACCGTTTGATTGTTTCATAGACATAGATCCCTATTATCAGTTACACGAGCTCCGATGGATTTTCTTAAAACCACAGAAATAGCGAGGGTCAGTGGCATCTGTAGTTGTTGAAATTATGAGCCCCGACCTTCCTAGAAGGAAACTAGGGGTATAAGATAAGATATAACAATTAAACAATAAACTCAATTATCTCAAAAATAAGTCTTCGTAATTTTAAAAGGCTTTAACTTGGAATGCAAATTTATTTAAATATAGTATGTAGTGTGTAGAATAATAAGATTTTTATATTATTTAGAAGTATTTAAATAAATAAAGTATAATTTATATCTATATAATAAATAAACGTACAGTCTAAAATATTACAAGATTTCGTTATAACTTTTTTTATGGGATACTCGGAAAGAAACATATTAATATCATTTCTTGATTCCGAATTTACTGAACGATACTAAAATTAACAGAAAATATCTTGATTTCTTGAGCTCTATTTACTGTTCAGTATCTGGTTCAATTATTTTTTACTCAACAGTAAATAGATATTGCCTTTTATAGTTCTTTCACCCCTGTGGATATTAATCGAAAGATATACTTTATTTGCGTCGTTCGATCGGTCGTGTAATTTCCAAAAAGAGAGACAAATCTAATAAATTTTGCGACATAAATCTACCAATTCGATTGGAAAAATATATTAAGGTTTATTTCAAAATATAATATATTGAAATGTTTCCAGTTCAAAGCCATTTAATGGCGTACCTAAATGTAATGACGCGCGTATATCTGTCAATTTGGTGGTCAGCAAAACGGTAGGAACGAGAAGGGAATTTAAAGATCCTATGAATATGTTCAGAGTGACAGCTGGTGGCCACGTCTTTGGAGAATTTAACAGTAAATAAAGCTATATATCTTGTGTCCTGCATCCCGTGAGTAAGGTTCTGATTGATTCAATGTAGTTTTTGTGGATGTTACTAAATTTACTATGCGTATGCGAGCTGAATTCGAGTTGCTTAGGTATTTTAGGTTTATTTGGGTATTGACCTTTGTTTGGGACATATATTTGTGCTTGAGCGAGGATGATGTACTGTGCCTTCCACCTCCCCTCCCCCCCCCTTCCTCACCTGCCGTGGAGTCAGTCGATCGGTGACCCTGAACCGGTACGGTTACAAAAGATTTCGCAGTGTAAAAAAAAGTGAGAAGTGTGTCTACGTAACCATCTTGTGCAATCTGAATCAATCAAGACCCTGAACGGAGATAGTGTCAAAACTTGTTACAGTCCACCTGGAGGTGCCAGGAGAACGGATTGTGGTGAGTGGAACATCCTTCTAATGCTGTTTCTTTCGGCATCTATACCATTACGCAACTACCTTAGTTTCAACTTCGTATATTATCATTATTTTCACTGTCAACATTCAATCTGATGTATATTAAATATTGCAGGTACTTTAAGACCATGGAACGTAGAATCCCTCCTACTGCTCCACCTATCATTTCCTACTAACGTAAATGTATATTATAATAAATAGCATCCAAATTTTATTCAGTTGCAATCTAGGACTCTCAGGAAAATATAGCCACTCCACCACTTCTTGGACTAAATTTTTCGTACATCATAATTTTTTAGTATCCACTTCCCCCTAAATCAATATTTTAATTTATAACTAAATCTGAATTCTGGACAACGGGATGGGATTTAGTAATCATAAACACTTTGTTATCATTTGTGTCTAATATGTATTATTAAAAATAAACTAAACACTGTACTGTACATACATACATTTAATCACATTTTTGCCATGACTAATGTTTCGAAAGGTGCAGTTCGAAAAACGCGTCAGCATGTACTACGCTAATAATGGAAACTACATTAAAAAGTCGTTAATACAATATATCTCCCTTTGTGTTCAGACTTTATACTGACCCTGCGGTATAGTTATGTTTGTAGCAGGAGCATTTATAATAATTGATCGCGCGGCTTCGAATACCGACATTTTTAACCGTGGTATGGCAATGCAGTACAATTATATAAATTAATAAATTAATAAAACCACATATGTTGAAATATACTTTGTAAGCAATTTAAAAAAATTAAAAATTGTTGTTTCCATAATTATCTTCGATAGCTAGTCCTGGATTATCTAATTAATTTGTTGAATATATTCATTCAACCTACGTAAATGAAAATACACCAACCTGTGCGAAACTGGGCTGTTACTCGCCGATTCTTCTACCGATGGTCTCTCTCCTTGCTCTCTTGAATCTTCTGAAAACTCGGCCGGACAGTCTCCGAAACTGTAACACAACCGATAATCCGAAAAAATACAATACCGTAAAATATAAGACCGACCCCGAAAACGTCTCTGAACTGAAGCAGTTTCGGTTTTTTTTTGTTGCTGTTTTTATGTTTTAACGCACATATTCAAACATTAATACCAGGCCTACATATCGAAGTATAAAAACGCGTAAACAATTGTGGTTCAAGTTAGTCTGCAATATTTGAAAATATTTAGTTACAAATTGTTAGAAAACCTTTATAACTCCGTTCCGCGAATTTGGCTGCTCACGCACTAGCTACGTCACTGGTCGAGGTATTATGTTAATTTGGTTTACATTAATTAATTTTGAATGTTTATTTACCTTTAATTTTTTGAGTCGCTTTGTTAATTTGCAAGTTGTTCTTGGTGTCTCGCGTTGTCTAGCAAGAACATAAAATCTGCCCTTACACTTCAAGAATACGTACTAAAAATATTTTTGTAAATTTTTCCACTTCATTTTTATTATTTTAATATTAAAACGGAAAAATTTTCCTACCATGAACTACATCAAAATATATATTCTGAGAAAATACGCGTTGGACTATACAAAAAATCCTTTCTTTAAGGAAGGAGAATTGTTTTTGCTTGGAGAAATTTAAACTCATAAGAATTATCTATGAAAAAAAGCTTTCTACTCAGGAAAAAATGTTTCTGTTTTTAAAAAAACAGTGACGCACATTTCGTAGGAAAACTTATTAATAATAATAATTAACAAACAGAAAACGATATTTTCTTAAGTTTTGGAAATGACATTAAAAAAGTAACAAAGGGTACCAATTATTCAAAAATTCATAAAAGCTAAAATATCTCAAAAACCGTGTGAAATTCATTAAACCTATGATGGGTTATTCTGATAGGACACGGTCTCAGCTATCGATGATTTTCGTTTGGACCATTACTTACAGAACACTCTGTATATGAACATAAATAAACAATTTAGAGTAATACAAAATATATGTGAATGAAGTAGACAAGCATGTTAAATATGATAATAATGTCTTTAATGAAGGAAACAGGATGTCAATAATGGTTACAAAAGTACATTATTACATTCAATAATGTCATAGAGATAGCGGAATAAGACAGACGTTCCTTGAGTGGTAGGTAATTGAAAATAAGTGAAACCTAAAATTAAAATAAAATTTTACCGTTACTAAAATAATGAGAAAAAAAATCGTTGCTTTCACATTGTTCGTTGATTGTTCCAATAATTCATTGTCAGATCTTATTTGGGGTAATTATATTTTGTTCCATATTATTTCAGTATGCCACAAACTCTGAAATATGCAACTAGTACATACTGTTGATAGATTAGATTATCGAAATATTAAATAAAATTAAACAAATAATAGAAATTTCATAGAGATGAAGCTATTTTTTAATAATGGAAAAATATGGTAGTATGGGTAATTACAGAGCTTACGATCTATCTTCGGCTGGGTTAAATGATCACTTTACACAATGTAACGTTCACTATTTCACATACTTCCATATTTTCCCGTTAATAAAAAATAGCTTCGTCTTCATGAGATATATCTATTATTTGTTAAATAACATTGTCTTTGTAGGTGAAAATCCAGTAATTGTGTGTTCTTGTCGATTTAATTTCTGAGCATCTTCTAGCGTATATTACTCAAAGGTATTTGAGAATAAAAAGTTGATAGTTTTTAAAAATTGATTAACAGATGTATCAAGTGGAAGAACTGCAGCATATATGCAAGTTAGAAAATTTGTCGTTAACTTACATTGACGTAGTGTAATTGGTAAACGTATTTCCCCCGATAGAAAAAAATTCAGGTTCGAATTCCGGTTTAACAAAAATGTTTTTCTGTGTATTCTTCTAATAGATACATTAAATTTATTTTGTAATTATCTTCCCTTGCAAACATTTTCCGAGACCGTTGTAATATAAAGTAATCTGTCGCTGATTCCTTTCTGCTTTTTGCACTGACAGAGAAGCAATTGGCGATAACCGATATTATACAGCATTCTGTATTGCCGTCCCTGGAATTGTACAAATGGTCTTTTTACGTATTAACTTTGAAATATACGTATCCACTTAAAAAAATTCTTGAAAAATACGAACAAAACATTAATATTGTCATAATTCGGCAGTTCTATCATAGATAAGAAACTGACCATAGAGTGCGACGCGATATGACCATGAGACATAGATGAGATATTTACTAGGCGTAATACAATTTCGCGGATATATATTTACATACTGTTATTGAACATAT
Source organism: Eubasilissa splendida (assembly GCA_031772225.1). Lineage (NCBI taxonomy): Eukaryota > Metazoa > Arthropoda > Insecta > Trichoptera > Phryganeidae > Eubasilissa > Eubasilissa splendida. The sequence continues at coordinate 11,247,683 of CM062868.1, read as the reverse complement.
AAAAGAGAAAACATTGAAATTATCTTAAACTTATTTAAAAAACAAGTTCTTTTTTGCCCCACTGGGGTCTCACAAACCTGGCCGTTTAATCGAGCATTATATAGCCATAATGAAACAACATCCAAAACTTGAAAGAAGTCCAGAATGTCATAGAAATAGATGGGTATGCGTAATATTATTACTCAGTGCACTATCGGGTTAAAATATTACAATATTTTTAAATTAGAAAAATTAACTTTGTGGTTAAAATTCATAATTATTATTTGTTAACTTTGTTTCATTAACCACTTATAAGTTTAAATACATCTACCGGTTTCAAAAAACACCATTTTCTCCTTCAGGATGTCAATACTAATCAAAAACATGTGTTGTTTCTTTATCGGAATCTATTATTAAAAAACAATAATTATTTAAAAAACTAATTTAGTACTTAACTCAAATTGTTACTTAATACAAATCTTATATATATCACAAATAAAACATAATGATTATTGGCATAGAGTTTTATACATAAATAACTTTTCTAATCAAATATCTAAACACCTACCATGAAACATCAGACCGGCATTTTATACAAATAATAATATAAGAAATTTACTCATAAATTCTAAAGACAAAGATGATAAATTTAACAATTCTGGTATCTATAAACTTAGTTGCAAGGATTGTGCTGTATTTCATAGTAGTAAAACGGGTCGAAATTTTAATGTAAGAGTAAAGGAGCATTTGCGATGTTTGAAAAATAGTGTGTTTTCATAATTTGTTAATCATTTGATAGAAAATGATCATGGTTTTGATAAAAAATTGGGATTGTCAATTTTGCATGTAAATGGTGTTGGTCACTAATTAAATAATTTTGAATCGTTGGAGATAAATAAAGCGTGTAAAACTAATCAAAAAATTATATATAACCAATTAAATTAAACTACGAGTCCCATTCTAAATTTTTTTCCTAAAAATTATTCGAGTAAATTTGTATTAAGTAACAATTTGAGTTAGGTACTAAATTTATTTATTAAATTAATTATTGTTTTTTAATAATAGATACTGCTATGAAACAACAACATACGTTTTTGATTAGTATTGGCATCCTGAAGAAGAAAATAGTATTTTTCGAAACCGGTAGATGTATTTAAACTCAATAAGTGGTTAATGAAACAAAGTTAACAAATAAAAATAATAAAATATAATATATAATATTTTTGTTACCTTTATTTCTCTCTGTGGTGTAATGTTTGTGATTTGTTTATTTTTATAAATGTATATACTCTATTATTGTGCTGCAAAAATTTAATTCCTTCTAGAATAAAATATATTATACGACTGTGAATTATGTTGTCGACATTAACGAAAGATTTTCATTTCTTCATATACATTTTTAATGTTTTCCCGAGGCACCAGAAGTAGTTTCATAGTACTTCTCCATACCCCGAGTTCTCGCAGGCGCAAAATGTATTATCTGTTTTGCTTTGTTGCGAAGTAATTTTTCAAGTAGAAATGTACATTTTAAATGACAGATGAAACGGGATATTTTATAAAGTAAATTTAAATAATAATTCACCAGTGGAAACGAGAAAGTTCAACAATTCGTCACTTGGATTAAAATGTTGCCCTCTGTATTACATGGTTTTGAAAAATGTGACTTATTTATACGATTTAATGTTCTGAGAGATATTTTCAATCACTAAACCACTCTAGAGCTTTTGACTAATGGAAAGATGATTAAATATATTTCATTGTATGGGGATTAGGGATTCTGTATTCTCGACTTTTTTCAATTCTCGGGACTCGAGAGTTAAAATTTTACCGAGTCAATTCAGTCAGTCCCGGGAATTTCCAAGAATCAAGACAATGAATTTTACTTAATTAAAATGAAAAAATATTTATATATACGATATACAATAGCTATTAAGGATATTATCTTTTTATTAAATAGAGAAGAGTACATGGAGTACATGTCACATAATATTCTTACTATTTTCAAACTAAGCTAAACGCTTGTACTATGAAAATAGGACTGACTTCCTCTTGTCCTGGAACGAGGCGTGAACCCCAGATCACTAGATAACTAGGCCAGCATCTTAATCACTACACCAACAAGCTAATGATGAAATATTTATTATTTCATAATGTGAAAGTAGTTTTTATTAAATTAAAATTAAGTTTACGTATATATTGTATATAAAAACACATTCTTCTATAAAAAATACAAACACACAATTTAAAAAATATAATAAAATACATACAAAAAAATAAAAATTAATAAAGGAACATATCGGAAGACAATAACGTATGTATTTGGCCAAATAATAAGGTTTTTAAAATATTTTTTTCACATACAAAATTTGTTTCAAAAGTTGACATGAATTTATACTAAAGATAAAATATCATTAGTAGAAGAACACATTCTCATTGTGAAGTTGTAATTATTCAGAACATAAGTTTTTTTGTTTGTTTCTTTGTTTTATTAACCACTTAATTGAGTTTAAATACATCTACCGGTTTCGAAAAATACTATTTTCTTCTTCAGGATGTCATAACTGACTAAAAACATATATATTGTTTCTTTACCAGAATCTATTTTTAAAAAAACATTGAAGTAACCTTAACCCTAGATGTATTAAAAGCACGTTCGTTTTTGCCCTGTTCTACAGACCTAGCCGTTTACAGCTACAACTGATACTACTGAAGCCGCCACATCCAGAAAGTCATAGATATAAATAGTTAGGGAGCGTTATATTATTATGGATATTAACCATACCTAATTTCATAATCAAGAGTTATCAAGGCGTTTCTACTGTAACTTCAGTTCAGTAGTAGGTATAAAGATAATAATAATTGCCTACCTAAAATATTCATATAATAAATTCTAAACCAAAACTTTACACATCTTACACTTAATTTTATGACTTACATACCAGTGCTTAAAAATGCCAAATTTGTAAAAAAATACATATAGGGTGTTCAACGGAAAATTTATAAGATTAAATTGTAATTTTTCGTAAACCATCAGGGTGAGGTAAGTGGGAGGGGTATTGTTCGACGCGCGTGATTTGCGTATTTGCCAGTCGCAATGAATCACTGGTCGGGAGCGTACCGTGCGTTCGCGGTTGATTCATTGGTTCGTGCGCGTCGCGCTTTTTGTACTCGCTTTGATATTTGATGAGTAAGTGATGGGCCGTGCACGCAACTTATCTGGTGTTGGGTTCAAAAGTTCAGATAAGAAGGGACAATGGTTAACCAATCTCCTCCGGGACCATCAACGTCAGCACCGACGTCAGAAATTATGCGTAATAATCAATAAGAAAGATTGCAGCCTGTACTGGAATAAAAAAATCAACAGTGCACGTTATTTTGATAAAGACACTATGGTTTTACCCATACAAACTGCAAATCGTGCAGTTTTTCAACGAAAATGACTATTTATATAAAAGAACGATGCTGGAACGTTTTGGAACAGCCGAACGCGTTTTTGGTACATAAACTGCAGCTATTTCCCGGGTTTAACAACGGAATACAATTTCAGCAAGACGGGGCCACTCCACAACAGCTACAATTTCAATGGAGAAGCTGAGGGGAATTGTTCCCAATAAATTAATCAGCAAGTATACATACCCTGGGCACCTCAGTCGCCGGACCTTACACCAAATTACTTTTTTTTGTGGGGATACCTTAAGTTGAAAGTTGACAGTAACAATTCTCGAATAATTCAGGCCCCACAAAAAAATATCCGCCGTGAAGTTGCTGCCATTGAACCGACGCTTTGCCGAACGGCATTTAGACGATATTATTTATAAAACGTAAAATCCGCATCATTAAACTCCATTTTTTATAAATAAAATACGAGAATAACATAGAAATTTTTTATTTAATTTAATATTAAACTTGAATATTTTCCGCTGTACACTCTTTATGTATGTTTTGTACATTTTGATTTATCAATTCGATAGATGCTAAAATTTCTGGAAACCAACAAGTAGATAATTTTTTCCACCTAAGACAACAAATTTTCATAGCCGTACAACCAACGAAATTGTTTGTAGAACAAAGCTAGAACTCAGATACCTGAATATGATTTTCAAAATTGATCTATCTTCCACTGTGCCAGCAACGGAAAGAGTTCAACCAATTAGTGCACACAACCCTCCTAGGTAATATTGGCGTGAATGTACTCTAGTGATATAAAAAATCGTCTCTAGTGATCTTGCCTCGTTCTAGGCCAGTCCAATTTTCATATCACAGGCACATATCTGTAGTTTAAAAGCAGTAAATATATTGATTTGACACGTATTCCTTGTACGCGTCTATATATATAAAAAAAACTTTCATTAAAAAATATTGCAATTTTTATGAAGGTTTGTATCTTGTGTCTCACTGACTCCCAAGAATTGGAGATCATATTGCAACTCAAATAACATTCTTAGAAAGATTTATTAAACGGACATATTGGTATAAGGAACACCACAAAACGGTGAATGTTATGTATACTCGTATATATATATACGAGTATACATATATATAAAACAACGACAATGTTGTCTGCATATCTCTAAAATGTGAGCTGATTGTGTGTACAGGATGAATATTATGTTCCAGGCTGATTTTGTTTGACCGCCATTTTGATTTGGCAAATATATGTCATTTTCAATTTAGTAATCATAGAAAATAGTTGATTACAATTTATTCTGGAGCATTTAATGCCTCAACAATGTGTTGAAATTATTAAAACATTTTATCTAAATAATAATGGTAATGCTGTAATCATTCATGGTAATCGCTATCGTCACATGCTGGAAAACTTATTAGCGGTCGAATTGGATAGATTGGGCCAGAAACAAGCGAGGTTTCAATAGAATCGTGCCACCTCATACACAGCCCAAGCTACGCTTGAAAAAAAGTTTGCGAGAAATTTTTCCCGGCCGCATAATGTCAAAAAGTGATGATATCGACTGGCCTCCTCGATCACCCGATTTGACGGCTCCCGACTATTTTCTGCGGGAGGTACTTGAAAGGAAAGGTCTACGCCAATAAGCCAGCAACAATTCCGATACTACAGGATAATATTCGAAATGAAAAGTTAAATTCGTATTTTGGTGGATTCGGGGATCTCCATAAAATCACACAACAAGTTTGGTTCACAAGACTTTTATTAATGACAGTTAATGTAACACAAACGGCTCCTAATTACCGTCTGCCTCGGACGCTGGCCTATTTCGTTCTGCCGCGTATTTCCCCAACGCCCCGCTGCAAAACGGCGGCGCTGCTTGCGCGCGTACCTGACACAAAAGTAAAATTTGCTGAAATAACACGCGAAGTGTGCGAGAATGTTATGAAAAGTATAGTTAAAAAGCACGCATTTGTGCCGCTACCAGAAGCGTCTACTTTTCCGGTGTCATATTTGTATTAAATCAAATAATTTATAAATAAAAACTAAATTAAATAATTGTGTTTCATTTCTTAGTTATTTAAAAATAATATCAGCCTTTACATAAAATTCACCCTGTATATCTAACGAATTTAACAAACATGGAGCGCAGCTACACGTACATAAGCAAATATGTACTTGCCTTCATAACGTACATAAATAGTCATACCTACCTACCCAATGGTAGTTGCATTTAATCAAGTGCACCTGAATAGCCTTTAAATACGTGTCTTTTAAATTCGTGTTTGCTTATAGGCTAACGAAGCTTATTATAAATTCCTAGCGGAGAAAATTTATTTTTTAGTGATTTTATTATTAAACTTAAAATTTAAATACGTGTATAAAATTCATGTTCAGTCAGAAGTTTCACATGATACAGCATCCACCTCGTTTTTTAAATGAGAAGTCAGTATATTGTTTATATGCTTAAGGTGCGTTTACACGAGCTCTTGAGTGATCCAAATCAGTCGGTTCAATCTCTCATTTGTATTTAAAAAAATACAAAACGTTTAAATGAATTACTCCTACATGAGATGTGTATTGAATGATATTTAGCTCATAAACTAATAAATAATTCCATATCTCGATGTATGAAAGACTTAATATGGTAAAAAATCATACGAATTCTATCTGTACTGCACAATAGATGGATCCAAATAATCACAAGGGTAATCGGCTTAAAATAATTCAAAGATCTATTCCTCGCAGCCCCTGGTTCTCCAAAAGCATAATATCAAATATCTCTAAAATCTGAATTGGGCATTGCCAGGTAGCCTCACATTTATTCAGATTAAACATAATAGATTCTCCAATGTGTGAGTGTGGTGCCGAGGAGGAAACCCATGACCATATCTTTTTGCATGTTGCGTTGCGGATCACAGGTTTTTTTACAGTAATCTTGCCAATGGTAATTTTCAACTTCCGTTTAACTTGTGTCATTTTCTTTACCTTAACTCGCCACATTTGATCTATATGATGGCAAATTTCTTGAACGACAATGGTATTGACTTGTAATATAATATTTCCTATTCTATAATATTGTTGTACTTTTTTCTGTAAAATAATGTTTCAACTTGATTAATGGCACAAATCACTCTTGAAGGATGGATGGCCCGCTTAAAAGAAGAAGATATTTAGCTCGCATGTATCTACTCTGTGCGGCTTACGCGTATTATATTCCGGCTACTTATTTGATACACGGCTTATGAAATTAGGTACAATTTATACAAGTTTAATTTCGATTTAATTTAATTTAGAGTAACATATCAGGTCAACGAATGCGTTATTTACATTTAGTTCTTGAGATCCCAGATCCCAGCGTAGAAGGGTTGATATTTATTTTAACCAGCTAGTTCAACGAACTCATAAAAATTGTTTAGACTAGTCTAAAAATCTTCACTTAAAAACAAAAAAAAGTGTTTATGTTAACCATGACAAACGACGTAAAATATGCAAGACCCGAAGCGGTGGTAGATAATCACTGTATTTTGGTTAACGGTGGAATGAAGTTCATCTTAAATAAATTTATTTTAATTTTTTAAATTTGACACTACGCTGGTATGAGAGATATAATTCGCGTAGTTATGTGTATAATTATATTAGATGATGATGATGATGATATCAGGAAGAGATATAACTAATGCTTTGCTGTGACGCAGGTGGTGCGCGGCTCGGCTACGGCGCACTTTGCTTGACGAATCATAGATGGCGGCAGGAATCATGTCACGTATGTGCATGTTATAAAACAACTAGTAACTAATCATCACGCCGTTTCCCCACGGACGTAGGCAGAGAGGATAGAGCGCCACACTCTTCTGTCCCAACACACAATTCTCGACTCATCCACATTCATACATATTCCTGAATGTATCCTTAGTCTTCGCGCATACATGAAAATTGGAAAGAAAAATGTGCGAATCAATATAATTGATTACACATACAGATGCTTCATATCATTGTCTCTCAATATTCTCGTAAGGTTGCAAGTTATAGTCACTTTAGCTAGTTGTATGCTTCTCCGAATATTCTGCCCACTGTCGCCAGTGTTCTTAATCAGCGCTCCCAAATTGTTGCTTTATTTAGCATGATCCACAACCGGCATTTTTATTTTAGACCGATTTATTAATATGAAAAAACACTTTGTTTAAACTACTATTTATTGATAAACCATCATGTTTCGATACCTTCTTCTTGCTATCTTCTTCAGGAAATATTGTGAGTATGCTAAAATTAAAAATGCGAGCATAGATAAAAACTAAGTGTTTTTTCTTATTATTTATATAATATGTTGCCACAAAGTAATTTTAATGACAAAATATTTAGGGGTTTCAAGAAAGTATTTTGTCTAATTATTATTGATTTATTAATAGCTTGTGTTTAATAAATAATGTTTATTTGAATATAGACAAGTATCTATCAAAGTAGTCAAAGTAACGTTGAACAAAAATGGAATATGATACTACCAAATTTTTTTTAAATATGTATATTTAAAAATTATATGAAAGTTATTTAATTTATTAATGGTAAAGTAACTCTCGTACATAGTTTACATGGGAATTTTTTCGTATTTCTTTGATGTGATGTCGATATCACGTGTATACGAACTTAATGGTCTTTTCAGATTTAGATTGTTTTTCATTTTTAAGAAATGAAAACAAAGTACGATCATCAATTTCCAATCCTCTCCAGGCCGGCTTTTTAGAGTGCTTCGAGGGTTCCTTCGCTTTGATGTCGGAAAGGTTTGTCTATCGGCGGCGGTAGAAGTCTCCGCTGAATCGGACGACTGAAATATCGATGATGAAGCAGCTTTTCCACTTGAAAGGATGAATAGTAGTGCTGACTCGCTCTTCTCTGAAGTAAGAAATGATTAACCACGATGGTGCGGTTTACCTGGCCATACAAAAAGAGGTTATACATTCGTACATTCTTCTTATTCTTCGTACATGGTACGATAGTTAGTTAGAACAAGAAATGAATGTAATTTAAATTAATCTATCAAACTCCTTAAAGCGTACAGTCACAAGAAAACAACGGTGGTTCGCCGATCTCCACTTTTCTCAACTAACGATGATGATGATATCAGAAGAAATGAAACACAGAAATATGTTATTTCTAGGGAAATAATCGAAAATGCGTTCCCGCTACCGGTGTAGGTACTTCGTTTTATTTCAGACACAAACAATACATTCAATTCATTCATATTTTTCCCACCATTTTAGCGAGCAGGCAGCAACAGGCACCAGCAAAATGTATTTTATTAAAAAATAACAATCTTTGTTTGTTGAAAATTATCACCGTAAATACATTTGTAATAACTGCCTCGTCGTGGGGTCACTTCGGCAACCTCTCAATCTTGTGCCAAATATTTATTTTACATTGACATTGGGATATTCAAAGCGTGTTAATAAGTGTTCCAATAACCACTCATTCACTCACATATTAATTTGATTATGATCGCGGCGACGTATTGTGTATGTGTGGCCAGAACAGGATGAAAAAATAAACTACTCACAGTTGACAGTAGTTTATTGAGCAAGTTACAGTTTAGAAAATGTGCAATAAAAAGTCTACACCGAGGAACATTTACTAGAAACGGGAAGTCAACCGCGAAAGGAGTAGCATTCAAGAGTCGGCTTCCCAGACATGTTATTGACACATGTCGTTTGCGTCTAGTAATGAGAGGCTAGTTTTACACCTAGGTATCTGCAAGGTGCGATCAGGGCGGCGGTTATGATAATTGTGGAGGCGATTGATTCCCACAACTTCAACCAATGATGACAAACCAATGACACGCGGTCAAAACAAATTATATTATCCGAGAAAGACTTGGCATAACCAGATAACCAGATATTGTAAAACATCCTTGTCAAAAGCTTCAACAACCGAAGAGCGTGCACGAGAAGATATATGTATATAGACGAGGCAAGAATGGTATTGCAGGACAGAAGAGTATGGCGTTCTATCGTTTCTGCCTATCCCTGCGTGGAAACGGTGTGACGGTGATTTTATTTATACATTTTTATGAAGGCTTGATTCATCTAATGTGTATGTTAAAAATATCATAGAAATATGTTCTAAAATTGTAACTTCATAATAAAAATGAATTTAAAAACATACGAAGGTTTAAGCTCATGTTTATAAGTTAAAGCACGTACCTAGATATATTTACTGGCCTGGTGCTACACCATACTCAAACTTGCTTGCACTGTTGCACCGATGGAACGTTTGATTGGGATTTATGATGCAATTTTAACCTTATTAAGAATTCTGCATATCATAAACTCGATCTTCACCCTGTCACACTCGTCGGTAATTTTCGATCACGGCATTAAAGAACCAGACCGGCTATACATCATTTTTTTGGATAGATGGCGTTGAAACGTGCCTTTTTAAGCAGTTTCAAGTGCTCTCCTGAAAGTACTTTACAATGTTTGCTAAACGAAAATGTTTTCTGACGTATCTATACATTATAGCATATGGGGGAGAGGGAGTTGCGGCAGCTTGCTGCGGTGCAAGAATAGAGTTTCAAAAAATGCACGAGTGCGTCCGATGCGAAAATTAAGTTGATCTTTGAACAAGAATCTGAAACGGTATTATTATGAAGCAAAATTTTATATCATAAATTTTCATGTTTTTTTTAGGAATTAGAATTTTGCATCGGGTTGAACCTTTTCGGTAGATTTCGATAGAATTACTTATTGCGGAGGGTCTCATGATAAAATATACGGAAAATTTAAATACATATTCTTCAATCTTGATCAGGAGACCTAAACGCTACCCACCGTTAAGAAGTTTACAATATATATACATATATGGAAATGGTGCCTCTTCTAGGTTAGTTCAGGTTAGGTTAGGGTCAAGGGTTGTTCTCGGAAGATTTAAATTTCGTTCCGTTGACTATACATCAGTGTAGTAACTTTACAATTTAACTACACCAGTGTGGTGCCTTTGGAAATACTATCACAGATTCCCTTGATCGATTCCTCTTATTGTACACTCAAGTTGATTACAGTAAAATTCGGTAACAACACTTGTGTATTTCAATAATCTATTTACAATCATGTACAATAATATATTCAGATATTGCTTATTGCTAATGCGAAGGAACGATGGGAAAAGAGACCCGTTGATCCCCACCACTCATCTCACACACACATGTACAAGTGACAATTCTCACAATCAGACTAAGACTCTCTGAGTCGTGAAGCAATGGGACATTAGTAATAGGGGTAAAATTTAAAAAATATTTTTTCCATATTAAAATTTAACTTCTTCTTCTTTAACGGTCCATGGCTGCAGTTACAACGGAGCGCCACACATCTCTTGCCATCGCCGAGTACCCCTCTACCACTTGCAGATCTGTCTTCATGTTATCAGCCCATTCTAGTTTGTTCCTCCATGCATTAAGAATGATGCATATTAATATATTATGTGATTAAAATATTGAATTTGATATTAAAAATGATGCATATGAATATAATTCCAAACAAAATAATGTGTATTAATATTTTCATATTTTTACCATATTATAAATGATTCATATTTATATCATTACCGTTTTAAAAATAATGCATATATTCATATTTTTACCATATGATGCATATATTCATATTTTTACCATATGATGCATATATTCATATTTTACCATATGATGCATATATTCATATTTTTACCATATGATGCATATATTCATATTTTTACCATATGATGCATATATTCATATTTTTACCATATGATGCATATATTCATATTTTACCATATGATGCATATATTCATATTTTTACCATATGATGCATATATTCATATTTTTACCATATGATGCATATATTCATATTTTTACCATATGATGCAAATATTCATATTTTACGATATAAAAATGATGCATATCAATATTTTTAAAACATAAAAAATGATGAATATAATTATTTTAACCATATAATAAATAATGCATATTAATATTTTTACCACATTAAAAATAATGCGTACTCATATATTTAGCATGATGCATGTTTATTATTTTACCATATGATATATATTCATATTTTTACTATATTAAAAATGATGCATATTAATATTTTTACCATATTAAAAAATATATATATTAATATTTTTGTAACGTATTAAAAATATCATAGAACATAATGTTTTTTTATATTATGAACTTTAATATAAAACCAAATTCGACTGTGCATTCAATATTGGTTTCTCGCCATATTATACTACAGCCGTAATTTTAGTCTGAAAAAAGTAGAAGGTAGGCGCAGTAACTCGTGTGGAATATTAGGCACAGAATGGGCAGATTTCATATTACGGAAATATTTTTTTGGTAGTTATTCGCGCGTGACGTATTACACAATTTGTATTCAGGTGTGTGAAATTACGTACATTTAAAAATATTATATTTTTGTTAATATACTAAGAAGAGTTATTGTGATTCAGAGACAGCAAACGAAAATTCATGTAAGCGATTCGATATAGTACCACACATATATTCAGAAATTGAACAATTATTACGTTCTTGATTACAAATAGACTTAATCGTATATTTCATGTATTTATTGTTCGTACAATTCTGTTAGTTATCTAATATATGTATACTTTTATATTAGATAGTTAAAAACTTTTAGTATTATTATTTTTTAATTTAATGTTTTCGAGTAGTTGTAGTATAACTCAAAAAAACTATACTTAGGTTAATGTTATCTAATTTTCTAATATAATACTTAATAAAAGCCAAAAAATCAGGAAAAGGTGCAAGAATTAAATAGATTTCATCTGTGTGTGAAAATAATATTTTCCGTTTCTTAATATACTATAAGTATTTTACCATTTTTTACTTTATTCACTAGGACCAAAATTAACGAATTTTACAAGAACGCAAATCAACCTGGCTTACAAACATAGCCGAGGTATTTGCAAGGTTAATTTTTCTGGTAAGTTTGATAAAATTTCGAAAATAAGTGTTTTTTGTTTGTGAAAGAATATAATCCTACAAGTACTTTCTCTACTAGAACACGTATTATTGAATTTTATACATTTTCGAATAGTTGCCATTTTAAAACAAGCTTGTATGAAATATTTACAAGGGAACTTTTTCAGAATTGATCGAAATCCGACGAGAACGACGGGAGTTATCGTGTTCACAAAATCGGATGTATTCCAATTTAATTACCTAATCTAATACGAAATTTATCTAATAATTGTGCTCGCAGATAAATCAGGCACGATTTATATCGACATAAGTCATCGGAGGCCTTTGCAATAATTTTTAGAATTAGCTTAACCGATTTTTCGTCTCACCCCTAAAAATGATTTACTGGCAGGGAGAAATATAAATTATTGATTTTAAATAGGGTGTATTTTCGTACAACATGGCAGACTATTGATGTAGTAAGATTGCTGACAAGGGTGCAGGTACAAGGGGCATTTATGAATAATAGAGGGTGTCCGGACCATCTTCACGCTAAAGAGGTTGTGAAAGTGTATGGGCGACATTTAGGTCTTGGTAAATATTCAAAATAAAGTATGTACACACAGTGGCTGTCTGAGCAAGTCCAAATCCAATGTGACAATGTTTAAAAAGGATTAACTTTTGACAGAGTATAATATATCTGTCAGGCTTACCGAGAATATGAAAGTGATATTGAGAGCAGAAGATGGAAATGAGGCTGACTCGAGGGTAGAAATGGAGGTGACAGTACTTTGTACGCCGCTTTCAGGAATAAACAACTTTTCACGTTAGGCTAACTCATTGATGCCGCGTCTAGTGTGTGTACGGCTGTGTAGGTTTTAAATAACAAAGGAAGAATAATGGGAATTAAATGAAGTAAAAAGTGTCAAAATATATTTAAAGCATTAAGCAAAAAATTATCCAGTCTCGAGTATTTAAAAAGGTATTACACTTTCAATTTTAAAAATTTCACTATAATAAATTATGATATTTGAAACATATATGGTTAAATTTAAAGATTTCTGAAAAAGGTGTGGTTTCTAACAAACGACGGTATCCAACTTCAAAATAAGTAAAAAGATCCATATGTCGAAAATAATAAAAAAATATTTTACTTTACAGTTTTGTAAAAAACCATAATATAATAATAATACGGATAATTCCAAAAAAGACACCATCGTCGGATTAAAAAATTAAACTTACTAACCTAACAAACTAACTTACCATCACGCTGTTTCCTCGCGGAGGTAGGCAGAGCGGATAGAGCGCCACACTCTTCTGTCATCACACACATTTCTCGCTTCATCAACATTCATACATCTTTTCATACAAGATCGCCAATTATTAAGGTTTAAAACAGGACCATCCTCCAGTATTTAGTTTACCTGGTAGTGCCAGCTAAGTTTCCTCTATTTCAACATTTGCGTCATATATCGTTCTTACCATTCTCACTTCATTCGTCCGTTCCATATAGCTAAATCACTTAAGTGATCCATTCTTAATCTTAATTACTATACTAAATTCAGCTTTACATTCTTTCCTTATTTCTTATTCTTTACTTTGTCATAAATTGATCTGCCACATATACGTCTATGTGATCTCATTTCCACTGCATTCAGTCTATTTTCGTTCTTCTTCTGTCAGCTCCAGGTCTCCCTTCCATACATTAGTGTCGGTATCAGGACTCCATTGTGAACCGCTAGTTTTGCCTCAATTGAAAAGTTTCTATTTGATATAATTCCATTCAATGCACTGTTCACTTTATTTTCAGCAGTCACCCTCCTTTCGATATATTTTTAAGACTTTTAATAAAATAATTTTTCGATAAATTAAGTTTATCTATCTGTATATCTTTTTAATTGATGCATTTAATTTGTATTAAAATATCGCAGAACTTTATTCTGAAAAAATTACAACTTCACAAATAATAATGTGTTCTCTTTGAAATATAGTTAATTTTGTTTTTATTACGCATGTAGGGAGTAAATGTGTAAACTTCTTTAAATATTGAAAAAGTTTTCGGTAGATGTAAATATATATAACTATTGTACATCGCAGGATTTGAAAATATTTTTTCCTTACAATTTGTCAATGCGCAATTGCGAGGTCCTTTACGTTCGTTCTCCACACTCGAGAGGCTTTTGTATAGAAAAATTCCTTGATATTCATACCGATGATTGATCGATTTTCAATTATTGAGGCGTGCAGTCAGCAAATACATTTCACCCTTGCTTAATAATATATTTAAAATAAAATGACAATAATGATAGCAATCACATGTTCCGTTATGATGCTCTAATCACCTGTTCCGCTGTATGTCATCAGAGCGCCTCACATAAAATCGGATTGTTTTTTTTATTCGCGAGTACAAAATTACAAAAGTGCCATCAATATTCAAACGCATTTTATTACTTCCTCTCTCCTGCGCTTGTTGACCACGACCCTACACCCACCATACTCTAATATGTTTAAATCTTAAGTTTAGTATTAGTAACATTGACAACGTTATAATAAATAACAAATTAGTGAAAGTAAACGGTGTTTTTATTTTAAATATAATTTAAAATGGCCTTTTACAAATTTTCATAAAAAAAAATCCAAAATTTACTTCATATAATCATTTTACTATATATGTATTTATTATCTCTTTCAGATACTTTTTTTTTCTGAAGAAATCACTGAACAAAATGAAGAATAACAGAAGATAGCTTTCACAAATGGTAAGTTGATATCCCTTAGTCACAATATATTGTACCCGACGGTTCGTATGTAATATTATTATTCGTTGTGTAAATTTTTGAGTAGTTTTGCTTTAAGCACATCCCTTGATAATAGGTTTCACGTATACCACGATGAACAATATTTTATTTACTTTTCCACCGATTTTGGAATATAGAAACTTTGACCTCACGAAATTATTAAGGCATGTTTTGATTTTGAGCGCCGAGATCATGACTCAAATACGTTTTTCAAAGGAGATTTGACTTTCAATTTTAAAACATATTTTCCCTCGAGAGACCTACCCTATTAGTTGGGAACCTATTTCATTCGAACGTCGGATGTTGTAAAACCGTTTGATACGAGATTTAGAAAAATTATTCCACATCCGAGCGGTCGGTCGTATACGTGACTGATTCAAAAAAGCTATTTGTTCGCAATCAACTGTTTATTGACGGTGGAATCTTGTTGATTTCATGTTAAATATCTTTTCGCAAAGCTATCAGTTTAAGCGTTTTATTTTTACAGTTTTATACTGTATAAAACATCCACAATTCAAGTTATTTTTTTTAAATTTAGTATTTTGGAGATAAATAAAGTATGTAAAACTAATCAAAAAATTATAAACAACCAATTAAATTTAACTACGAGTCTCATTCTAAAATTTTTTCCTAAAAATTATTCGAGTAAATTTGTATTAAGTAATGATTTGAGTTAGGTACTAAAAATTTTTTTTTTTTTTTTTAAAAATAGATTCTGACAAAGAAACAATAATATATGTTTTAGTTAGTTATGACATCCTGAAGAAGAAAATGGTATTTTTCGAAACCGGTAGATGTATTTAAACTCAATTTAGTGGTTAATAAAACAAAAATAATAAATAAAAAATATGAATTTTAACCACAAAGATAATATTGCTAATTTTAAAAGTATAAATTTAGTTACGTTTGGTCATGACATTTATTCATTTTAAATTTTTTAAATAATTTGCATTCGTCTTATATTATATTTCTGAAGTGTGTGTGTGTATGAATTATTGCATTACATCATTAGCCACATGCGCAATGTCTTAGCAGTACACTTTGAGTGACTTTCAGAGTTCAAAGTCTCGTTGAGAGATCATCGTGGACACTTAACATAAAATTAATAGTTCAGATCGAATCAACAATGAATAATTATAGACAACACGTATATCAGAACATTTTAACTTACTATACTTATCTAGGTGTTAAATGTAGTAAGATGATAAACTAAGATAAACTAGAAAAAAATAATGTAAATGATTATTCATTGTTGTTCTGTTCTGAATAATTACTTCACAATAAGAATGTGTTTTCCTTAATAATAATAAATGTATCAATGTGTCCAAAAATTTAATAAATATGAATTGTTAATTCTTTCATTTGATTAGTATTTAGATTATTTATTGATCGACATAACTTGGTTTCACGAACAGATATCTTTTCAGACCTTGAAATTATCAATGATTTTGAATTATCTCGGGTCCATAATCACTGACGAAGTCAGAAATTTAACGACGCAAGTATGGCGAAAAGTGCTATGTCCAGACTTGACAAGATATGGAAAGACCGACTTGTACAGTCTCTGGTGTTATATTTGTATATAGTATGGTATTATGAATTCTAAAGACAAGGGAGAGAAGAGAGACCGGATTGATGGCTTTGAGATGTGGTGCTGAAGTGACATGCTGCACATACCACGAACGGCGAGACACACGAATATCTCCATTATGCAGAAACTGAAAATTAATAATATATAAGTTGTAACAATGGGTTCAAAATTTAATAATAATTAATTATTAATTCTGGCGAGGAGACGCGTATTTTATGTATTTTGGGTTGTACGTATCTATTCGATAAACCAACGTGTATCAAAAATAATCTCATAGAAGCCTGCAGTATTTTAAGATTTATTAAAATTTTCACACGTTTTAATAGTTACATATTACGCCATATATAATAATATTAACTTCTCGATGCATAAATTCCAGACCGCGAATGAGAGCCATTCTAGTCGGATATCGCTGCTTTAAGCAACACAAAAGGTTCGTGAAGTAATCTGGGCATAGTATCGATATAAATCAACCAATTTAGTTACAGAAATAATGGAGCCAGTGCACATCGCCAGTGGATGTCATATATTGGATCGTTATACTAGATCCGTTGCCAACTTGACAGCCGAGCGTTGCGCGGCGAATCGGCTGAAGGGTCGTAAAACAGCAACTATAGCCTTCGGAGGCTCAATGGATTCGTTGAAGAACGTTTTGAACACTTGTGAACTGCAGGTTGACGTTAAGTTTTATTTGATACTGCGTTTCTTCAACTAGAACAACTATTATCAGGTGTTTACAACAAAATTTGTAATTTAAAACCAATTGCGCATTCCATGAAAATACAGAAACTAATCAAGTATCTCAGGATCTAAATATAACAGTCAAATGTTGCCATATAATATAACAGTATGTAAAATTTGAGGTTTTTGCGAGCACTAGTGTATGAAACTGATGTCTGATATAGGTTATATGACATTTTTTGTACATGATTTTTTTGAGGAAACCTAGGCTGACGTTTCAGTTCGGTATCACGTGCCATTGTCAAGGGTTTACCTCAAAAGTTAAGGTACAACCGTACTTACGTACAGATTAGTGGGAGAGTTATGTCTTAATAGAAATCTCCTACAAAAATGCGATCAAAGTTAGAAGAAATAGTAGTTTCATATATATAATATATATACAAGGGTGACTGGTAAAAAGTGGTCCAAAAGAAAACCATCGATAACTGAGACCGTGCCCTGTCAGAATAACTCACCACAGTCTAATGAATGACACACGGTTTTCGAGATATTTGAAAATTTATGAATTTTCGAACAATTGCTACTCTTTGTTACCTTTTTTAATGTCATTTCCAAAATGTAGAAAATATCGCGTTTTGTTTGTTGAATATTATTTCTCATTAGTTTTCCTATGAAATGTGTGACATAACATGTAAATGCG
This sequence comes from Eubasilissa splendida, assembly GCA_031772225.1. Taxonomy (NCBI): domain Eukaryota; kingdom Metazoa; phylum Arthropoda; class Insecta; order Trichoptera; family Phryganeidae; genus Eubasilissa; species Eubasilissa splendida. Next base: position 11,229,578 of record CM062868.1, on the reverse strand, counting down.
GGATATTTTATATTTATCAACGAAGTTCAAAGCACTGTTGTGTAAAAAAAATGAGAGTCCGCAGACTATCAAAGTTAAAGAATTGCTAAGCTAATATATAATATGAACTGTAGTGTAAAAGTTACATATAACATCTATTCATAAACAAGGCAATGTTTGCCTATTTAACATGTTCTCTGCGGTGATGGGTCAGATTTGACCCGGGTGTTTGTAAAATTATGAATTACGCTACAACTATTCTTTTAATGTTATTTTTCTTCTAGCTAATCTTTTATTAAATATTTCCAAATAATTTGAGATACAAATAAATGTTATCGGAAGAGATTTAAATGAGTTATTGATAAAAATGTGAAAAAACGCTCAAAAACTGACCTAAGACAGTCGCTATTACGAAATTGAATCTCAGTGCTTACGCTGAAACATATGTTGTCAACATTTTGAGCGGGTAGACAAAGGATACCAGGTACAAAGGTATTTGTTTTGACTTATTTTCGTCTGGCGGCCTCTATACAATGCCAGTAATATAACTAATTGAGGAGCGTTGCGCCTACCTGTAAGTTTTATGACACTACCTAGTCGGGTTCCGACGAGAAGATAACATGCTCAGTAGATATTTGTATTTTGGCTTTGTAGGGCGTTTGTTGATGCGTGCGAATATGTAAATTATTCGTAATATTGTTTAATTTTTAACTTTATTTTTTTAGCAGAAACATTACGGCACTTCATACCATTTCATTAAATCATACTTAAAATAAAATAATTAAATGTCTATAAAAAATCTCCCACAAAATGGTTGAAAAATCGAAAACTTGAGGTGGGTCTAAAATGACCCACCACCACCGGACGTGTTTTGTTTGTCTCACTGGGCAATAAGTGTTAAATTTGAGAACGGCTGATTAAATTTTGATGCGGTTTCCTTCAACATTATTGAATATTTCTCTAGAAAGAATTTATATGCTTAGAACATGTCATCACGGAACTTCAGAAAGAAGGTAGTAAATACAATTTTGTGCAGGTCGGAAAAATTGTGCATGTGAAGCATTCCGGTGCCAGAAGAAGTCTAGATATACAGAAGGAGTTTGACACTCACCACAATCCAGTTCTGCAGGTACCTCCAAAATGTGGACTGTATGTTTACATCACTAATTTCGTCTAGGTTCCTTTAGACCACACTGTATAGACGCCAAGTCTCAATTGTATAATATTGTAATCTTTCGATTCACGTATATCGCACTCGCTCAAGGTTGCCAATCGATTGATTCGGCGACGAGGCCGGGAAAGGAATGGAAGGAGGGGAATGCACTGTGCATTATTTTCGTTCAAGAATAAATATTTATTTACAAATAAATATATGTTCCAAACATATACTACAGCATACAACACTGTGCTTTGTGCTAGTGTATGTATATTATTATGATACTAAGCCATGAAAGCAATACAAAAAATATAAAATATTTCCCCGCCTTTTTTCCTGTCAAAAAATAAAATGAATACACGTAAAGCATTACGTTTGTGTAGTGTTATAAGTCTAAAGTATGGACAATATTTGTCCATAGTTTTAATTGTTATGGGACATCTCTTCTTAAGCAATGTTTTTGTAATAGTTTGTGCAAAAATATTGTGGTCAATCATTAAAAAAAAATTATATTATTATTATTTTTAAAATATGTGAGTTTTGTTTGAAATAGCACTAGGGTGATCAACAATCCATTTTAAATGAAAATTATTTAAAACATTTCTAGTACCTGAAAATATCAACAGAAAAAAAAATGATGAAAGGTGTGAAGAAACAAATTAAATCATCTGAAATTATTGGTAACACTTTAAGATTAGGGGTGGTGATTGAATTTTGTTGGTTATTTTTGCACATTTTACTTATTTTTAACGTTTCTAAATTATTCAATTTAAAACTAACATTAACATGTAAGATAGATAAACCTTAATGTGTATTTAAAGTATGGCTGTTTTACAATAAATTACTTGAAAATTCTCATGTGGTTAAATATATAGTTATTAACGTTTTTATTCTTCAGATTCATCTGTTATCTGTGATTGTACATTTAATCGTTATAATAGAGAATTAACAGTCACCTTATATCTAACACGATAATCTTGGAAATACTCACAGCCAATTTATAATATTTTAAAGGATTTTATCTCTTCCCTTACCTAACCATACCTAACATAACCGAACTAAAACATGTCAACTTCTTATAAAGTGTAGGGTACATTTCTATATAAAAATATTGAGAAACTTTTTCTCTTTGGAGTTGTCAAGGTTATCTCGAAGAACTTTAAAATATAATTACATTAAATACACTCATATAAATTACGGTCGTTATATGATAATAGATATTCTTCTGATATTTTTATTTTAGTCATTTTTTGTTGTAACCAACGTTCTGGACAATATTTAATCATCACTGTATTATATTAGCCCTGATTATGAGTATTGAAATGTGGTTTGAATCGTCAGATGTGACGAAGATCAACCTACTGCAGAATAACATCAAAAGAAATTCTATTATCATACCATTATTCTATTTAAAAATCATAGTGTAGTGTAGTATTTTAAATGAATATAATCATTTTATTAAAATTAGTATTAAGTATTTCATATGTTATTAAGGAGAACACATTCTTATTGTGAAGTTGTAATTATTCAGAAAATAGATCTGTTATGTTATGAATACAAATTAAATGTATTAATTAGAAAGATATACATATAAAATCAATTCTACCGAAAAATATTGTTGGTGCTGCCGGGATTTGAATTTGAATCTCTTCCTCTCCGGAGAACATGTATTAACCGATTATGCTACACCAACACAGTACATTGACGATAAATTTTCGAATTTGTATATTACAGTTTTCAAATTGAAACATATATCGTTCCATTATTTGAAAGCCATTTACTTTATTTTTACGGAATCTCAAATACCTTTGAGAAATCCGATAGAATATGAGATAGGAAATTATCTATCCTAGATTTATAATCTAGGATAGATAATTTTATTAAATTTGTGGACGCATTGATACAACTTATATATTATTAAGGAGAATACATTTTTATTGTGAAGTTGTAATTATTCAGAACATAGGTCTATTAAAAATTAAATGTATTAATTAGAAAAAATATAAAGTTCCCCGGATAGGAAAAGATTTAGGTTCGAATTCCGGTAGCAACAACAATATTTTTTTGGTAGAATTGAATTTATATGTGATGGGATAGGATCCTGTGGACCGTATCGATTAAAATTATGGTTTAGTCCACGCAACTCGAATTGGATTCAGAAAGGAAATAATAGTGGAAGGATTTGGCCTACCTTTGTCTTAGTCCTGGGTTGGATGACAATTTTTACCTCCACTTGACTCGCACCTTTGTAACGAAGAAAAGAGATCTCACTACACTTTCAGATGATGTAGAAAGCTGTTTTTTTTCGTGGTCCGAATTGTTACGCACGGCGATACTTTCATTTCACTGACAAGTCTATTAACAGCTCGGCGTCGAAATGCAATCTGGTTCCACGCCGGCAAAATCCCTAGTTAGTAGTGGGTCAGAAAATATCAGGTATAAAGATTTATTGGAAAGATGAAATGCACGGAGAGTACTATAGTATATCTTTGTAACTTGCTGCTCCATGGTCTACAGTACAAGATCACATAAAAAAAATCGGCAAACTAATCGAATGAGTGTTTGGGTTCCCCACGCGTGGTCCGTAGCGAATAATGAGGAGCAAATTAACACGTGTGATTCACTGTTGTCAAGATAAGAATTTACCCATATTTGGATCAAATTGTGACTAGTGACGAAAATTGGATAGTATATGATGATGTGTCGCGAAAAAAACAATGGCTTTCAAATAACAAAGTACCTGTTCCAACCCCTAAGCCCGGTCTCACCCTCCGCAAGGTCCATTTGTGTGTATCTTGGGATATTCGTGGAATTATCCATTATGAACCATTGAAACAGGGTGATACGATAACTGCAGAGGTTTATTATTAATAACTTTATAGATCGAATGACATATTGAAAGTACGATGTCCGAATTTGGTAAACCGAAAAGGAGTGATTCTATTACACGATAACGCGCGCCCTCACAGCGCAAAGATGACCCGTGAAAAAATACACAATTTAAATTTTGAAATCTTTAAGCATCCTCCATATTTGCCAGATCTTGCTACTTCTGATTTTTATCTCTTTTGATCGATGGAACATTCACTTAGGGACAAAAAATTAAAAAATCTGAAGGTAGGAAACGATCAAATTTTTACAAAACGGTAATCTAAAAATTGCCTGAAAGATGACAAACAGTTCTAGATAATGTGTAAAAAATATTAAAAAAAAAATTATTAATTATTTTTAAAATTAGCAATATTAACTTTGTGTTTAAAACAAAGATAATAAATAAAAATATAATTTCATTGAAGCCTATGATGTTGAAAAAATGGATTTCTTTCCCGTACCCCCAATATATTAATTAATTAAAACATTACCATGTACGTAGTTAATTTTTATCTAACTAATAGCAAAATTATGATAAATTTATTAATTGAATGACGACTAGTAAAAACTACCCCCTCAATGCAGGTAAAATATTGATTTTTCAAATTAACACATTACTCGTTAATCGTTCAAAGGATGTGGTTGAATACAGGGAAAAAGTTTGAAAAAAAAGTTCGTTAACATATTTTTACCATAAAAGCGATAGCAGTTAGTAATACAGCGAATTTACCCGAGGCAATTAATTGCATTTGGATGTACTAGAAATCCACATTGATTGAAATTATAAAATTTCCTATAAAACCGCCTACTTACACCGAATATTTTTCAAAGCAGTAAAATATTATTTTATAAATCAAAAAATCATTGCAAATATTTACATTAAAATGATGTACAGTATATTATTAAGTTGAAAATACATTTTAAAATGTCTATTTGGGATGTTTACTATTAAACACCAAAAGGATTTAACAAGATTATAATTTACCTTATTATGAATGTCAAAAGTGATGGTATTCGAGAAGGAAGAAAGCAAGACTACAACGTGCAAAATACTTGGAGGTAATGAATGTTTGGAACAAGTATATTAGTTTGTATATTTGAGAAACATGCTTGATAGAAACGAAAAGACTGAGAAAGATATCGAAAGGAGGGTGACTACAAGAAACAAAGTGAACGGCGCTTTGAATGGAATTATAACTAATGGGAACTTGTCAACTGTGGCAAAACTAGCAGCACACAATGGTGTTCTGTCACCGACACTGATGTATGGAAGTGAGGCCTGGAGCTGGCAGAAGAGGAACGAAAGTAGACTGAATGCAGTGAAAGTGTGGCAGATCTATTTATGACAGAGTTAAGAATGAAGAAATACGGAAATAATGTAAAGCTGATTAAGGATAATTGTGAGGAAGATTAAGAAAGAATCATTAAGGTGGTTTGGTCATATAGAACGGATGAATGAGGAGAGAATGGTAAGAAAGATATATGACTCAAGTGTTGATGGCACCAAAAGTAGAAGTTGTTCGCGGAAGACTTAGCACAACCAGGTAATCCAGATACTGGAAAATGGTCCTGTTAGAAGCCTCAATATTCGTCGAATCGCTTGTATGAGGAAATGTATGAATGTGGATGAGGCGAGAACTGTGTGTCAGGACAGAAGAGTGTGACGCTCTATCATCTCTGCCTACCCTCGCGGAGAAATGACGTGATGGTAAGTTAGTTAGTTATGATTTAAAAATTTATTATTAAATAGATTATTATGGTATGGCAATGGTATTAATTACCGTTCCGGCGTCACGCGCGCCGCCTAGTTTCAGAATATTTCTGGTTTCGAGTCGTGATTTTAAATAATCCAACAAGAGAACCGAACGGTTTGTATCTTGGCTAAATATACAATATCATACGTTGGCATGTTACTTGCGTTTGCAGTATAATATAGTAGATGAATTAATAATAATTATGTAAAGAGTATTTATTTATTTTTTATATATTTATTAGAAATTATATAATGCATATGTATAATATGTTTGGACTGTGCCTATCTAACTAGAAAATCCTACGTTGAAACAGACATATTTTACAAGCAATTATACAAATAAATTTAATACTTTTAAAATTAGCAAAATAAACTTTGTGGTTAAAATTCATTATTTTTATTTTTTAACTTTGTTTCATTAACCACTTATTGAGTTTAAATATATGTACCGGTTTCGAAAAATATCATTTTCTTCTTCAATATGTCAATACTAATCAAAAACATGTGTTATTGTTTCTTTACCAGAATCTATTTAAGATGTTTGAACAATAGTGGGTTTTCAGAATTTTCTAATCATTTGATAGAAAATGGTCATGGTTTTGATAAAAAATTGGTGATGGTCAATCAACAGTTTTGCATGTAAACGGTGTTGGTCATAAATAAAATAATTTTAAATTGTTGGAGATAAATAAAGCATGTAAAACTAATCATATGCAATTATATGCAACCAACTAAAATTAACTACGAGTCCCATTTTAAATTTTTTTCCTAAAAATTATTCGAGTAAATTTGTATTGAGTAACAATTTGAGTAAAGTACTAAATTTATTTTTTAAATAATAATTGTTTTTTTAAAAATAGATTCTGGTAAAAAAAAACAAAAACATATGTTTTTGATTGGTATTGACATCGTGAAGAAAAATATAGTATTTTTCGAAACCGGTAGATGTAAAGTAATAAGTGGTTAATAAAACAAAGTTAACAAATAAATTTGTTTATAAGTATCAGAACGAATTAATATTTACCTCTTATATGTATTCCTTATATATATATAAGTTGTTTTAATTGTATAAAAGATAATTACAAAGTGGACTTTCAATATACTATTTTCAAGAAATTTGCGACAACAATTATTATAGGTTTGATCAAAAAGTTTGGATGTGTGCATTGATACCTAGCTCTACCCATATTACGTATACAAGTTTTTATTTTCAGTTTCATGTTGCCGGGACAATTCGATTGCGTTAAATCTTTCAGCATCCTATTAAATAGTTTAGGTCCAAAATATGTGTAGTTCCTTTGGCCATATATTGAATGTTCTCTTGGGGCTTGCGTTAATAAAATAGTATCAGAATTTTAACAAACTATTTAGGTACTTTAGGCCTCTTTGTTTAAGCTGTTATCCCTACGTTACGTAACAATATGCATAAACGATAGTGAATTAATTTTCTGAAATCGTTTGTAGATACTTTACATATTTCTTTGATATACTTCTCTGTCGCCCGATCTCCGTTCATGTTCCCCTCGGGAGGATCTCTGCAGACAAAGAAGGATAGGGCGGCCTCCCGCGACTTCCATCATAATTTAATGGAAGGGATTTCCTGATCTAGCACCTTTTCCTGCCATTATCGTTATCCGCAGGTAGTTAAATTACCGAACCTGGCGGAAAACATCCCTCTTGCAATTAATGGGAATAAAGGTTGAGACCTGATTTGATAATGTCACGAATGTTTTTTGAAGGCTGCGATGTTAATATTTTTGAATATTTATTTATTTTTCATTATTTATTATTATTATTTATTTTTCTATCGGAAAACATTCATTTTACAAAAATCTGATAATCACACATGCTCGCCAATTGGAATTCATTATAGGACATGGTCTTATCTTGTCTATGGTTTGCGTAAATTTGTATGTATTATAAAGTATTTGAAACGTCAAATTGAATGGTATAAACTCAAAACTTTTAAATATTTACGACCCAATTTTTTATTAAGGAAGACACGTCATTATTCTGAAATTGCACTTTTTAGAACATAGTTCTGTGGTTAACTTTTAAATTTTTTGAATAATAGATGAATCAATTTCAAAGAACCACAGCATATAAGTTAGAAAATTTGTCGTCAACTTACTATGTTGGTGTTGTGTAATCGATTAACGCATTTCCCTGGAAAGGAAAGAATCCAGGTACGAATCCCGGCAGCAACAAATAAAATTAAAATAAGTACTAAAAGTTATTTTCTTCAATATTAGCAAAATTACTTTGTGACCTCATTTTATATATAATAAATAATTTGACAAAATACTTTGTTTAAACCACTATTTATTGATTAATTAACATGTTTCGATACATATGGTATCTTCTTCAGGGAATAAATTGTCCTAAAATTAAAAATGCAAGCATAGATTAAAACAAAAGTATAAAAGTATAAGTGGTGGGCAACTTATTAGCAACAACTGTGGAAACAAATTTAAAAGGTGACTATTTGCAAAAAGGATTTAATTATTTATAATATTTAATTTGCTATTAACACTTTTTCTTATTTCTAAAATTTCAAATTTATCTAACTGTAAACTGTAGCTTACTATTAACAGCAAATAAATATTATAAATAACCAAATCCTCTTTGCTCACATTTTAAATTTGATTTCATATTAGTTCTTACTTATTCACCACTATATAGTTTTGTTTTTATCTTTGCCTGTATTTTTAATTTCAGTATTTTTTGTTTCTCGATGAAGATACCATAGGTATGGAAACATGTTGATTTATCAATAAATAGTAGTTTAAATAAAGTTTTTTTTTCTTTTTATTTATATAATATGTTGCTACAGAGTAATTTAGCTCTTATTGAAGAAGTAAAACATATGTACACAATATATGTACATATACAGGATGTAACAGACCTAGTCCACAATATTATATGGGTGGATATCTGACTAAATTACGAGTCGAAAGTGTTAGATTGTAGCTGTCGAAAAATTACTCCATTCGGTACCATATAGAGAAATAATTATTAATAATCTTGAAATGATAGAAATCCAGAAAAAAATTCATTCGGAAAAAAATATTAATAAATAGTGTCATATTTTTAATTACTTCACTGACCGATGACGCGAGCGACAACTACATTCAGAGTCTGGACTTCCGCGGAGAGAAGCCGCGCTCAGTCTGGCCCGATCGCTTGCCCCGACGAAAGTTCTTCCTCTCCGCCGTACATCCCGACTAGTCTCTGGCCAACTCGTTCCACTCAAACTTGATTCTTTACGCTCTGCTATCTTTTGTACTCTTCTTTTGTTGTCCTTTACTTTTTTTTTTTTAAACTTACTTAATTAATAAACGACTTTATACACACCCGCGCATTTAATTCCACCACTCCTCCTAAATAAATATAAATAAACTATGGCGAGGTGTCACCCCTGGCAACGCCATCTCACCAATCGGATGTCTGCATTCCGTTTAAGAACAGTTGAAGATCACTTTTGAAAATCATTTTCAGATGTTCAAATGCATTTCTGCCTACCTTTGTTCTGTGAGCAATTTTATACCTGGTTATGTAAATTTGTTATTCTAGTTGGAATAATTATTAACTTGTTCTAGTTGGGTTTCATTAACATGAATGTCTATCGAGTCGACAAAGCATAATGCATATTTTCACATATTTTTGCATTTTTAAAGCTCTGCATTTATGTGTATTTTTGCTTTTTATATAAATACCTTGAGGATATCAGTCTTAAAATGATTTCCATTCCTCACACGAAATATTACAATGGACAATTTGTTCTCCCTGATGTTTAAATTGGTCATTAATTTAAATGGAAACTAATAACAATTAATAGTCGCTAAAGTGTTTGGGGTCTGTATAATCGGAATAATCTCACATTAAATTTGGGATATGATTTATTGATTAAACAAATAACAAATATCTCATAGAGAAGAAGCTATTTTTTATTAATGGAAAAATATTAAAGTAAAGGTTTACGACCTGTCTTGATCTGAATTATATATGGAGATTGATTGGGTGGAATGGTGAACGTTACATTGTGTAAACTGATCACTTTAACCACCTGCCGAAAACAGGTCGTAAACCCTGTAATTATCCACACTTTCATATTTTTTCATTAATAAGAAATAGCTTCGTCTCCATGGGATCTCTATTATTTTTTAATAACGGTGCCTTTGTAGGTGTAAATCCAGTAATTGCGTATTCTTGGACATATTCAAGCATTGTTGATTTATTTTTAAAATTAAAATGTTAGGTAAACCTCGAAGTAACTGCCGAATTAATCAATGAACCTAAACAATTTTAATGCGCTCATTGAAATGATTTGTTAATCCAAAAACACAAAATAATATGTATCTAATTTAATAATCTAAATCACATGCTCACTGTCATATATTTTCATAGGCCCTCACCAATACGACAGAACTGTCGTACAACATAAGTAATAGTTTAATCCAGTCACCAGACCGATCACAATCGACAGCAACTCACCCTGATGCAGGAACTGCACAAGGCACAACTGTAGAGTAAACATTTATCACACGTGTATTTTTATTTCTTATATTTACTTTTAACATATTTAAACAAGTTGGACATATTTTTAAATTCATTGCTAAGCTATAAAATATTTTTACACGACACTTTTTCTTGAAACCACGTTTGGTGGTGCTAAATATTATATTTGTTTATAATCATTTTTTATTTTTTGGGTAACTACGTTCTTATGCTGTATTATTTATTTTATTTTGCATCGTAATTTGTTTAAACATATACTGTGTCATCTAATTTTCATAAAGGTATTTTAATTTTTACAATAAAACTTTGTATAACACACGTTGGGCTATTTTTACAACTAGTTTCGAGAGGTGCAGACCCGCTCATCATCAGGTGTTAACGAAACCAAATACAGTATTGTAATCTATATAAGTTTTAAATAAATATCAGATATCTCATAGACACGAAGCTATTATATTTAATGGAAAATATATAGAAATAAGGGGTAATTACAAGTATTACGACCTGTCTTTGGCTGGCTTAATATATATAATAATATATAACGTTCACCAATTCTCACCCATTATTTATCAAATTTTTGAAAGTTGTATATATGTTAGTACGTGGACTCGCTTCGAGTATCACTACACCATCGCCATCTATGGAACAAATTTGATAATTCAATTTTCCGTGAAACAGCTTATTTGTCAACTCATTGAGAATCTGATTTTTTTGAAAGTTATTGAAATTAATATTATTTATCTGTAAGATGTTTTACTGGAATACGCCTGAAAAATAAATGTTTTTCAATTTTTATAGATAATATATAGGTTTTGGTCGTTAACGGGAATATGAACAGTAAAGACGAAGTGTTAGGGAATATTGTGTAGTTAATTAGTGTTTTTACGATTTTTTTTTTTTTGTATTTCAACGGTTTCCAAAATGTTAATTATTAATCCTTTATAAGGTAGCGAGTGAGAAATTTTTAGTGCTTAAAAAATTCCGAAAAGTTGTTATTATTTAGCCATTAGCGATGTTCTTTTCGTATTTACCTTTCTCGCGGTTCGTAATGCAAATTTTTGTTGTGAAAATTAAAATAATCATGTTACACTACAAATTCACGATATTAATATAGGTACTTTAGGTACATGAACAATTTATACTCACTATAGTATCTGTAGACTTCGACAATATAGTGAACATATGTGAGGGTCATCATATTTTTAATGTAGCTAATTTATTCTGACCTATGTTGTGTAATTGAACTGTAATATAATAAAATTAAAATATGCACGAGGACGGATTGCCGTGAGGTGAAATACTTATTCCTACAACGAAGTACTGACAATTCATGGCAGAATTAGAATATATTAATGCGAAATATGTGATTAATATTGTTTTGTCTTCTAGAATGAGTGATAATCTTCCGCGGGAAGACAATTATTAACACCGTGGCTGCTATTCATACGTTTCATTCGAGGGATGATAATGGCTTATTACAATACTAAGCGGGTACTCCAATGAATGAGTCTTCGTTTTCGTCATGCGGGTGCTGGCTTGCCTAATGTGAATGCATTCATAACTTGTATCTTCGCATGCTCCGGCTTTAGTAAGCCCCGCACAATGCTGTGAGTAGGGCTGACGCAAGGCAGAAATTAAATATTTCGCGTGTTTGAAATCCTTCGATTGGTAGTTATCGGTTTTTGTATTAGTGGTATGCCTGTTTTAGCTCTGTGAGGTTACGCGGTCAGGGTATTTTTAAAGTGTTAAAGATTTTTTCCACAAAATTTCAGAACGATTCAAGCATTTTTCACGAAGTTGTGAGAGTGTACGTGTAATACCTTAGCACAAGCTCACGGCGTCAACGCGCTCCCCCCGCTGGCACTTTTTCCTGCGTATTTGACTCAATGTATACAATATAATACCATTAGTACACGGTTATACATTCATATTAGAAGAAAGTCTCATATAATAATCGTAATCGACGATTCTATGGAGTTGAAAAAAAAAAGAAGTTTTTACAGTCAGATTCGAACTTAAAACTTTTTCTCTAAAATATATTTTTCATAAATGGTCGATACAATTTTTAAATGTAAAAAAAAGTGATTTTTCAGTAAAACCACTGCCATTTTGGTAAAAATAAAATTGTTGTTAAATCCTTTTATCATTCGGGAGATGTTGACATCTTCTAACAGAATTATTACTTTTCGTATGTGTCAGAGACAAGGCGTGTACGCAACAAAAAAAAGTTTCCGGAGATTTCCTGTATATCGCTTATTTTTAAATATATATTTTATTTTTTTATTTAGCCACATATAATATATAACCATGTACAGCTAAAAAATTAACAGTTTGTTACATGTATTTTATATAGTTTTTAAAATGCATTGTCCAACTAGGCAAGGCTGTTTTAGGGCAAATTGGCAAACAAATTACATTTCACAAAATCAAATAACTCATTGAAGGTAAAACACAATCAAATATAAAACAAAACATACAAGGCAAGTAAACGTGAAAATATATAAAATGAGAGGGAAAAAATACCAATGTGCTAAACAATATGTAAAATAATGTATGCACATACAAGGTAAAGGAAAATATGCAAGATCAAAGTTATAATCCAGCCACTACAATACACAACATGCAGTTATAAGAATTATAATATAAAACAGTTTACTCTCATTATCTGCTCTACCTAATTTCAACAACCAATTTGAAACATCTCTTTTAAAAGCCTTAATGTCAATTTGATTGTATATTCTGGGAGCTTGAAAGGTGAATAATCTTTGACTAAAAGTAGTTTCCATTCTTGGAACGATTTTAAGATTATTTTCTCTTGTGGGAAATACTAAAATAATTTATATATTAACTTCAATACTGGCTTATACTATAAAATCATGCTTTGTTTTGGATTTAAATATGCATTTAAGTTGCGTTATTAACTTGACAGAAAGTATCGAGCCACGGTCCTTTATCAAAAAAACGCTCTGAGAAATTTGTGGAGACAGACCAAGAACATACAATATTAGTTATCATCCCAGGGAGGTATTCCTAGGGTTGTCACGCCAATAATTATAAAAAATAGTCTATATTTGAATATTACTAGGAGTAAAATTATACAAATTAGTTTAGTGCAGCCAACCCTGCATCTGTTGCCATCGGAACAACAGAAGTGCTACCAACTACTGAGTGATTCAGCCTCCGAACGCGCCGAGCATGTTGGATGATATGCACCAGAGGTATATGCAATCAGTGTTCCATATTCTTTATACAATTTGAGAGATTATTTAAAACGGAGTCGAAGTAAGTCACGACATGACAAGCTATATTTTTTTTTAAATTAATGTTATACAACAAAATTATATCAATTACAACAATTGTTACATAAAAATAAAAATCATGTAAAAAAAAACCTAACAAGTTAAAAAAAACTTTATCCAAAAATCGATGAATAGGAAATCAATACGTAATATAATGGGTACAAAAATATAAATTTAATTTTTACATAAAACTCGTCCTTGGATGGGGATGAAAAATGTGCACAGAACAGTTTCTGTGAAAAAATGTAGTAATTTAAATAATATAATTACCTACATTACAGTGTCAAAAATTTTAAATTTCTGGCAATAGAAATGGATATGTTAGTTATATATGAGTTGCTGATTTTCAATACCCGCTATAGCACATTTTCATAATATCGAGAAAATCAAGAAAAACCGCCATACTTTAATAACAGGAATTATTACGTTTTTAAAACATGTATTAATTACTTTCATCTAAAATAAAATAATTATATATTTAAGTAAATTATTGTATTAATTTGAACCCAAATATGCATTTCAGTATGATAAAAATGAACATGGCAGGTTTTGAAAGTCGTTTCGCGTTATGTCAGATTTTGCTCACCCTAGCATTATACTTAATATTGCTAGCTAACAATGCGTATTTTTAAAACAAAACATTTTTAAATATAAAAAATATTTCAAAATCCAATGATATATCGAATATAATTTAAATTTATTGAAAAGGTTTTATAGTGGATTTTGACGTACGGTAACCATTTAATTCACACATTCCAATGGAAATCGAAACTTCTCTTTAATGTAACATATCAGATTCTTTTCAAATGAATTTTGTTTAAAGGTTATTGCAATATTAAGCACAATAAGATGTACTAAAGTGAAGTATAAAACAACTGTATAGGGCACAATGGTGACATTATAATTTTTGATTTCAGTGACGTTTATTTTTATAATAACATTCCTTTAAAGCTTGAATCAATATAAAAATCCTTAAAGCAACCAATATACCAGAAAGTACAAGTATTAATACTACATTTTATTTATATTCAAGCCTGTTGGCCGCTACCCACATCTCTAGGTACATATAAAGGTTCCATTAGCTAGATTATAAGTTTGAAGTAAGGTAACAAATTAAATTAAATGGTACAAAACAGAAATGTAGCTGTAGCGATGAAGATGTAGAAAAGAATGTAACTGTGGTATGTACAAGACATGTACTAAGGTTATACTGTTAATATTGATGCTGTAAAAGCGATGGGTATTATCACTAAATGCTGTATTCATCTGAAAAAAATACCCTTTATCAGAAACATGTTTATGTGAAAATATATCTGTGTGAGATATCATAGTTATTAAGAGAAGGACTTAAAATATTTCATATTATAAAGTAATACTACGTTTAGAGTGTATTGGAACCCGTACATTCAAGTCAGTTTCAAATACACACTTGCGGCGTTTTACAACATGTCTGTTCAAATGAACATGTGTATTCAGAGCACTGCGCGGCACGAGAGTTGTATTTAGTTCCTATGTATAATATATGTTTAGGGAAGATTTTTAGAAAAAACACGTGCGTAGCTTTATTTGTTATTTCTAAATTCTTTCGGTAGATGGTTCTAGTTAACGTATTAACATGCGAAATTTGAATTATTTGCGCGTGAATCAACATACTCTGTGTGGAAGAGTTCCGGAGTAGTATGGGAGAGTGCGGGAGCTGAAGAATAATGACCAGGGATAGGAGTCGGTGGAGAACACTTGTAGAGAAGGCCAATTATTACCCTGGAATATGTTATATATTAAACAATATTTATTGCAGATTTCTTTGCAAAAATTGAAAGTGCACGCCCCTATTTACTTCAATATTGTAACTAGACAATTTACCTGCACAATGCATAATTTCAGAGTTAAAATATATTTAATATTAAATTCCCAATAAAAAAATGCATTTAATATTATCTCGTTTAGGACATGTACTACTAAAGTATATAGCATTATGCATAAGTGCATGATCTTATCAACTGAGACAGATTAAAAGTATTCGGCGATATTTTTCTCTTGAGGCAGCCCGTCTACTTGTAAATATATTTGTGGTGTCATGTGTAAACTACTGTAACACCATCTATGCTGGCATGCCAAATGTTTTAGCTAGATAGATTAGAATCTGTTCTATATGCGGCAGCACGAGCAATATATGGAGTTTCGAAATTATCTCATATAACATCCCTTTCACATGCGCTATATTGGCTCCAGTTCCCTGAAAGAGTTGAATTTAAATTGTGCTGGTTAATGTACAAGGCGAAACATAACGTGGCGACTATCTATCTTCAAGAGGTTTGCATTCCAGATAATTTAAATGGTAGACGTTAAACTCTCAGGTCAGCCATTACTTCAGCCACACGAAGGGCTATAGAATCGACCAACCATTATCAGAAGTCTTAATTAAATGAAGAGGCATTTGCGGTGGCAGGCCCAAAAACGAGAAATCATTCAGAAAAAATTCGTACATCAGAGACTTTATTTAAGAAGATGCTAAAAATGTACCTTCTCAAAAAAATTACTTCCATAAGTTAAAATAACAATTTTTAATTTTAAAAACAAAGATAATATAGATTACGTGTAAAGCGCCTCTGAGCTGAAAATTTTTATGAAAATGGCGCTAAACAAATTATCCAATATTATTATTAATATTATAATGGCCGGTCAGAATGACAAAAAAAACACCCTCTACATCTTCGGTATTTTGCGTAATTCTCTATTATTTAGATGATCCATAATATAATATATGCTCTTTAATGTAAAAACAAAATTTCAGTTTGAAATAAATAAAAATAATTGTACCTCAGAAATAAAAACGATAAAAAATAAACACGAATTTATATTACAGCAAGAACTTGTATCTAATTGTGTATGAAAATTACATTTAAAATTCACGTAAAAGGCTTTAAGAAAAACTCTTAACAATATTATCCATGAAAAGAAAATGACCATTGAAATCCTTATTACGAACAAAAGAACTTGAACCGTTAAACTTAGACGTCGGAAATAATAATTTTATAAACATTTCAAACCGTTTCCAGTAAACTGCGAGGCTGTTACGAAAGTGTGGGGGCACACTTAGATTGTTATCACCGCCGGCTTACACGTTTCAACAAGAAGGATTTAAATTTTAATAATCAACCTTCCAGAGTTTTCTCTTTACGGCCGGAACAAAGGTTTCCCGCCGCCCGAAAGCTGCTGGAACTTAATTTCCCGCGCTCCGGAGCCATTAAGATCTACATTAAACCGGATTTCACTAATGAATCTCTCGGAAAAAACGGTCACGTGTCTCGAATTCTAGGAGAGCACATAAATTGCGCGCGATTACGGCGGGGACTGCACCGCCGCGCCGGGGGTGGCACTGCAAGGTGCAAACGCGGGACGCACCGCCGGCGAACCTAATCTTGAACCGTTCGTTAAATACACAGTGCTGCCAAGATCCGCTTAAAAGATTTATTAAACTTACTTACCATCGCGACGTTTCCCCGCGAGAGTAGGCAAAGAGGATAGAGCGCCACACTCTTCTGTCCTGACACACAATTCTCGTCTCATCCACATTAATTAATTCAAAAAAAATTCTAATAAAGGTAGTTGCTCAATTATTCAATGTAAGATTCGTTCTTAGCATTTTATAAGTATTTACATTTACTTAAATTTAGGAAAATTTTCTCAAAATTCATTATATACAATCAAAGGTTATTTCAATCACATTAAAATTACCGACCTTTACTGCCAAATTTTAGTATAAAAGCATCTTTAAAATGAAATTTAAAATTATATTATATATATAATAATAAAAAAAAAACAATACAAATATACCAAACTGAAATAATTTCAATTAAAAAATAAATTTAATAAATTAGATTTTTTTAAATAATGTAGTGCCCGCCGAAACTGTTTGTATAACCCTTTAGGTGGTTTATAAACGAGTTAAGTTATAATAAACACACCGCTCGCTTTCAGAACCAGTTCACCGATTTACGGGTCTCGGCGTTCATTATTTCAGCCTAATTCAATAAATCTTTGGAACGTTTATTTAAATTTGCACAACTGCACCGCTCTGCTGTTCGCTTCGTGATCTACTGACTGCACAGCGATCGGTATTCATTTATTTGTAGAACAAAAGGGGGCCAACCAGCAACCACTAGATAAATACAAATTATTTCCCATTGTCATTCATTATCTATTATACAATCTAACCCGTGCACGCCGAGGTAAATAAAACAATTACTTTATTTTATTTTCATGTACAAATGACCAATAGGTTGATAATGATCCTGATAAGGAGTCCTAGTATAACATCAAGGTGCCTTAATACGTACAAGGTGTCCCAAAAGTTTTTTTCCTAATAAAAATAATGGATGGGTTAAATAAAAAAATGTTTATTTTGCATTTAAGTATAGTCCATGGGAATTTATTTCTTAAAAAATTTGTTTTCTAAATGTGATCCGTTATTTTGCTAGCACTCTTCTAAATGAGAGGCAAAATTTCTGAGAACTACTCGGTACGTAGTCTTCATGATCGCTGCCATTTCTTCTCGAATATTTTCTTTTAATTAGTTCAAAGAGGAGGAATTGTCACTGTATACTTTTGATTTAAGGTAGTCCCATAGTAAAAATCAATTTGTGTTAAGTTAAGGCTATGTGGAGGCCAGTTTATGTCACCTCGTCATGAATATAAATTTTCCAGAGAAAATCTCACGAACAACTCGTAAGGACACACTCCTTAGCGACTAAATTCCCAAGGACACGGCCAGTGATCGGTATGACCTCCGCCCATTTCCCGCTCATTGCGTTGGTGCAGCGAATGAAGAAAAATGAAAAAGTCTTATTATGCGATTAACATTTCAGAGAATACACTAATTAAATAGAATTGTGCTATGGAGAAGGTATAATATTATTTTTAACGTTTGAAACAATATGTTTTCCTCGATAAAAAACATTTTAACTATTAAACAGAATTTGAATCTTTTTACGAAAATATACAAATTCTTTAGAAAAAATATATTCGTATCTTGATCCTGTAATCAAGTTAAAAATATATTTATTTGTTTTATATAAAATAAAATTATACGTATAATATTACTGTCACTAATCATTGCCATGGCGCTAGAAATAAGACGATGATTAATAAATTTACTATATATACTATATCTATGTTTAAAAATGTAAAAACCAATAATTGTCCTAATTATTAGTACTCTCATAGTTTCGTATAAATATCGCATATATGCGTACAGTTTACCGGGAATGAGAAAAGAAATATTTTTATTTAATGTATTTTTGACATTTTAAAAGTTCATTTGTTAGAAAACTGTTGCTCAACAGTGTATTTTGTGTAGATACAGTCTTTTTAATTCCAATTTTTGGTGTTTGGAAAACTTGCCGCACACAATTAACGCTGGAAAAATAAGCTTTTAAATTTATGAGAATAATAATAATTAAGTAATTACATTAATTGTAATTGAATGGGATTATATCTAACGGGATCTTGTCAACCGAGGCAAAACTAGCGGTACACAATGAAGTCCTGGTACTGACACTAATGTATGGAAGTGAGGCCTGGAACTAGCAGAAGAGGAACGACAGTAGACTGAATGCAGAGGAAATGAGATCACTTAGGCGTATACGTGGCAAATTTATTTATGACACTGTAAAGAATGAAAAAATAAGGAAAGAATGTAAAGCTGATGTTAGTAAATAATGAGTAAGATTAAGAATGAATCACTAGTGTGGTTTGGTCATATGGAACGGATGAAAGAAGAGAGAATTGTAAGAAAAATATATGACGCAAGTGTTGATGGTATCAGAAATGGCACAACCAGGTAAACCAAATACTGGAAGATGGTTCTGTTAGAAGCCTCAACAATCGACGAGCTTGTATGTATCAGGACAGAGGAATGTGGCGCTCTATCCTCTCGTAATTTAGTCAAGTAATTTGTCTTTGTTGTTTAGTGAAAAGTAAGGAAGTGCTTCCAACATACTAAACAATAAAATTCCAGGAATGCGATTATAATTTATTTTCGTTTGGAGCATACGAGTTCATCCACGATTGTATCGGGAAATCATAAGCATACAGAGGGAGAGAGAGTAGTATTTGTCGGTGTGGTGTGCGTGAGACGTCGCCTGCCATGTTCAACTACCATCTTTCAATTCGTTTTGTGTACCAGATTTGCATAACGGTTATGTATTACAATATATATGGTTAGGTTAGATTAGCTGAATTTATTTTAAATTATTAATATATCAATTTGTCTCTAACGGTTTTATTTACATTTTTAATGCTCTCATGACTATCATAAGCAATTTCTACAAAAGGCAATAATTTATTTATAAAGAAATACACACAAGTGAATACATATGTGAAAATATGCAATATTGTTTAATTTATTTATTTGCATTTTTTATTTTTGACTTATGCATTACCGGTTTCAGAAAAAAATAAATTCTGGCGAGTTTTTTCTTTTACTAATATTTTTTTAATTCAACTATATTGTTGGTCAAATACAGTATAAATTTGCTTTAAATTCCTTTTTTAATTCGAATTTCGTTTTTAAATATCTGCAAGTAATAACAGATATAATGAAATATTGTGGAAATCACATGATAAAATCATAAAACGGATCTCTAAATTATCATTCTATTTTATTTCGGCGAAATGAAAATATGAGAAGTGTTTTTTTGAATTAGTTTTCTATAGAAGATTCATGAATTTTTAAAACGTTTGATTTATTAAAATATGACAATGATTATGCTGTGATACTATACATTGTAGAGCTTTTTAAAATTAACTTTTGATTATAAATATGTTAAATACAAAATACCACACATTTCTTCGAGCACTTCACATATATTGGTTATTTATACTTAATTCAATTAATTACTCTACAATAACTCGTCGCTTACGAGCGGTTTTATTTTTTGAAAAAAATTTCGTTACATTTTACCTCTAAAGGTATTTTTTGAAAAAACCGCTATCACTACCCACGGAAGTAATTAATTATTATGATGGGGCACTATTTTTTCTGCTTTTACAATCTACGGATCTATATATAGCCGCTGAGTGCCATCTCATCGTCGGTTATCGATCATAATATTGTGAACAGAAAATGTATAATATAATATATAAATAGCAGAAACGGAAGGTGTTTTGCGGGTTAACTTGTAATGTTTATCAATTTTAACATGTTGTATTTTTTTTTTGATTTTTATAAAGTGTATACATGTTACGTCGTTTTGTCATTCCGTACTCCATAATCTCAAAAAAATATGTGCCTAAAAAGCGATCAAACAAATACGTTGTAGTCATTACCACGGTGATAATAAATTTTATTCAGTACATATTAACGTAAAACTTACGTTATTACACTTTTTAGAAATTCACTGTTCCTTACGAAAAATCTTAGATTAAAAAAATAATGCATATCTTGTATCTACAGGTGAATATTATGTTCCAAGCCAATTTTGTTTAGTCGCCATTTTGGTTTAGTAAATATTTGTCAATTAGCATTTAATAGAGTAGTTGATTACAATTTATAATGTAGCATTTATTGCTTTAACAACGTGTTAAAATTATTTAAATTCTTTATCTAAATAATAATAGCAATGTTATAACCATTAATGGTGAAACTTCTTGGTAGCCGATCTCGGTTATTGAGCCTCCAGCAAATGTGATTTTAACAGGATGGTGCCACCTCACACACAATCTTAGCTACGCTTGAAATTTTTCCCGACCGCATAATATCAAAAAGTGGTGAAGGAATGATCTACGCCAATAAGCCAACAACAATTCTGATACTACGGGACAATATTACAAATGAAATTGCTGAAATAACACGCGAAGTGTGCAAAAGTGTTATGAAAACTATGGTTAAAGGAGTACGTATCTGTGCCGCCGCCAGAGGCAGCCACTAAATAACTAAATAAAAAAATTGTGTTTCATTTCCTAGTCATTCAGAAACAACATCTGCCTGGAACATAATGTCCACTCTCATCTACCCAAAGTATTATGTTGAGAGAAATTTAAAAAAAAAATGCAATTTATAAATTGTCCTTAATATTTTAATCAAACGATTTTTTATAAAAATTGACAAATTCATGTGTAAACGTATACGGAGTGTGCACATTTTAGCAGCCACCACTACTTTCAAATAAATAAATAATATAATATATAATAAATAAAAAATAAATAAATAAAATAAATTCAATACATTAACTACGTGAAAAGGATTTTTAGCTAAAAGCATTTTATCTTTGTGAATGCATTCATTCGTCTATCTGAAAAGCAATTCAATAGGGGGTTATTCAGAGTGCAGGCCCATTAGAATCCTTCAAATGTTTTTAATGCACATCGCCCGTGGTTTGAGAACTGCGAGATTAATTTTTAACGTTTATCAAATCGATCTTTTTAGGAAAAAAAAAACATTTTTTAAATATATAAACAGAGCATTACACATGTCTATTAGAGATTATAGAAATACTTTTGTAGGAGTATAATTCTTACATACTTTGTACATGTTGCCAAAAGAAACAAAATATATGGCTGATAGTGACGATGATGATGAGCTTTATTTATATATCAATAAATCTAAATAAAATATTTATCGTGTAATATTCATATATTATTAATATTTTTTAAAATATCATAATTTTCTGTCAGATAAATATTAAATTTTCCAATATTACCCATAATATATAGTTTTTTTACAGCTTATTTAAATATACTGACTGCACGCGCTTGATTTTTTGTCACTATTTTTTAGGTTTAATTTAATTTAATATAAAATACATTTATTTGTTAAACTTTATTTTAGTTTTTCACAGCCATTTGGTGTTTTCTGTGTACAGTTTTTCTAGGCTAATCTGGCCGACGTTTCGGATACAATTGTAGGGTCCATCATCAGGGTTGATGTGATGTCGGCCATAAAGGTCAGACGTACACGGCAGATTAGCCCAGAAAACTAAGCACAGAAGAAATTATTTGTATTCATAATTAAAAAATAGATTTATTTATTAACGCCCATATTGGCAAAATATATATATATATATATATTTTAAATACACTAACATCATACAGTCATTTAATTATATTTACACATTTTTTAGATATTTATTTAGTTTATCTTCATCATGTTAAGGAAGATAAATGTTAAAATGCTGAACAACCTGAAGACCCAAATCAATAATACATTACCAAAAACATTACAATTATACGTTAACATTGAGTTTAAAAAAATATCGATATGACTGATTTTATTATTACGAGCCCATTTTGGTTAATTGATAATAACAATTTGTTTTTATATACATAAATAAGACGAGTATAATATAAATAAACGCATTTTATTTTTTAAGGTAGTATAAAAACAAATGATGTTTTTAGCATAGACATTTTTATACTATGTATTTCATAACATTAATTTTCATTTGTGTAAGATAGTTAACCGTATATTACACTTACTTTCAAGTGTGATGTCTACATACGTGTTAACTTAAGTACCTACATAATTTCTGCTGACTAATTTTTATTATTTTTATTTTTTAGCAAAATCAACATACTTGCGTATTTATGTGCGTAAAAAATAACAAATAAATATATATATACATATATAATATTACAGATATTTATTTATCTAATATATGTATAAATAATCCAATTATAAAAGTGTAGGTTATTTCTTTTCCGTCTGTCGTTCTGCATCAATACTGTACACAAATTTTCTTTCTGGAAAATCCGAAAGTTTTACGCCTTCAGGAACTTACAGAAAATCGATTATCCTGAAAAACGACGCCCGTCAAGGCCCGACGGTCAGTTGGAGAATTGAAATGTTTCAGAATTGCGCTACCACACGTCGGAGTCAGGAGTCGCGGCGCCGCCGATAGAGCCTTCCATTATTGGCGGCTATAAATGATCTTTGATCGAATTATGGGGTGGGAAAATTGCATTCCGGCCACCTTTGTGAGACGCCCTCTTTTCGACGCCATTCAGTGTTGCGGCTGCTTATACAGGATGGTGAAATATTGTAATACATTGCAATTTTTAAATTTCTTTCTTAAGATTGAATATATTTTTTTATTAGGTGTAATATTGGGTTCAATTCAATATTCAGTCGGTCATCAATGGATGGAGTTGTAGTTTGAAATTAGCTAACTTTTACCATACCATGATATAAAATATCCGAACGCAGCCATACTGTCAACTCGTGTTGCCATAAATAACTGTTAGAAAAAATGTGTTTATTAGGGTAAATGGCTTTAATGGCACGAATTTACTCTAAATATTGAGCATTCAATTTTGAAAAAATGATTAATAACATTATTTAGAGCATTCATTAAGCCATATACAATGTGTCCTTCCGTCTTATCTCTCTTCATTTAATTAGTCAGAAAGAGACAATTATATTTGTATGTTTGTTGTTCTTTACACTGTGAAAATAGTGTGTGATCTCTGTCTTTCATATCACAAATTGTATTTTTACCAACGTATTAATTTTACAACAGATTGAATAGAAAAATAATTGTTTTTGTACGATTCCCCTTTCATAATTGATTTTTCACTAGTCATTCCTAAGCGCTAATATTTTTTTCAGGATTAACTAAAATCTAAATTTTATGTTGCATATATTTACCGAAATATTACAGATTTAAATTTGATGGTAGACATGTGTTATTGAATGGTTTGGGAAGGGTTAAAACACAGTATTCACAAAAAATATGTACGAAATGTATAATATAAAGTTTGTAAATTAGGAAGTTGTTTATGTTTATATATGTGATTTATTTAATGTATTACTTGTCTTTATGTATTTTGTTTTATTATTAACATTTATATTATTATAATATTATTTTATGTTTTTTTTATTGTTATATAATATATACCTAAAAGCAATACATGTTGAATATAATATATTGAATGAAAACCGCGTAAGAAATAGCGCTTTAGAATATAATATTTTTAGATACACTACTTGTATTTTATGTTGACATGCTATCATCTTGTTATTGCTCTAATAAACTGTGGCGTTAAATTGTCATATATGTATATATTCAAATTTTTTGGTGTTATAACTTAATGCATTGACACATTTTATTATTTATAACAAATTTCAATAGAAATATTTTTTTTAAAGGCCTACCTCTTTTGAACTTTGTACGAAGCCAGTATTAATAAAGAGTTTACGATATTTATAAACGGATATTTTCAGATCCGGTTGATTTCTTGGCAACGTAATGGGTAGCAATTATCTCTCTGCCAGAGAAATTATTATTTGATGTATTTACTAAAATTTTAAAATATATTTTCTAACCAAAAAACATTATATACAGGAGTAGTATGATATATATATATGTATTATACATCCACTGTATTTGACTGCATCATTGATTCGTTAATGATTACATTTTTCAAATTAAAATAATATTTGTAGTTATTAGTTTGATAGAAAAAAAATTAACTTGTCAAATAAATTGTGAACGAAAATAATAGTTCGTCATATTTTATATTCATTTTTTAATTGAAATAATCGATGATCCAGTGTAAAAGAAAAAAAAAACGGATTTTAAATCAAAAAATTAAATTCAGCCAGACGAGATGAATGTCATTTGATATGTTTGACCATTACACTCGCAGTGACTCTAATGGACAAACATTCGATTGGCACGTGTGATAAATACGATCACATCTGACGTACTGTATGAGATTTCATATCAATAAAATAATATTAAATGTAGCACCTGTATAAATGCGGTCTCGTCTACGGTTTTCTTTGCTTTAGCCGCTGTGCCGAGCTACGCTGAAGCCAGGATGAAGTTCTGCGGTATTCATACTGCAGGGTTGCCACCCTAGTGTGAATATTATTCCAGCACAATCCAGAGTCAAGAGACTCACATGTGGAGGGTAGTTTTATTATGCACTTGCATAATTTTCTTTGAAATATAATACTTAATATATAAGCAAGGGAATGGCCAAATAGGACCAACAGTTAAGGAATAATGCATCTTATTAAAATATCATGCATACTACAAAATGACTTGTACGTTGGCTAGACACTGTATCTGTCGTTGATTTTTGCAGCGTTAACTTTGTGGTTAGAAATAATTTTAAAATGTATTTATATTTACATTTTTTTACACCACTGTGATGTTTTTACGTTAACCGGTTTCGAAACTAACGTATCTTCATCAGAACTGGCGTACCTACAACAGAACTATTCCATCAAATTTAAACGACATCGATTACGGGGTATAGGTGGAGTCTTGGTAAGAGGGTCCAATATGATTAATAATTGATTAAACCTTACAAAAAAACCGCTATTTAATATATTTACTTTTTCAATCAATCTGTCAATCATCTCCCCACTCTTACCAGGGCTCCGCTTACACCCCGTAATGGACGTCGTTTAAATTTTATGAAAGAGTTCAGTTGTACGCTAGTCTTGACGAAGATACGTTAGTATCGAAACTGGTTGACGTAAAAACAACACAATAGTTTAAAAAAAGTTAAATATAAATAGATTCAATTTTATCGATTACTATCTGTTTACTTAATTCTCTCTAAAATAAAAGAACCCTGAATCATGTTGCATATTTTTTGTACAATATCAATGCATCCCTGAGAACCGGTCGTAGCTCAATGGGTTAAGATGCAAGATTCAGAACTGATAAAAATTATTTTAGCTAAGACACAAACAAATTTATTTAACGAAATATCCTTCTTCTTTCTTCTGGTGACAATTATTTAAAAGCCTGCTTTTATTGTATTATTTGCATTATTTTTTTAATTATTATATGTTATTTTATTATTTTTTTTATCATTATTTATATATGTATTATTTGCAATATTACAGCTTTCAAAAGCAATCAGGATAGAAACAATGACCGTGGTCGGTACCAATCTGCTTGGCTGATTGGTTTCTGCTATTTATATAAATAAATAGCTATTAAATAATTCGTTGATTATCATTTTCTGTCTACTTCACTTATCTCATATAATAATTATTGTCAATCGATGCCGTCTTATATAACAATAAAATTGGTATATAAGTTTTTTTTAAAAGCTACTCTACATTACACAAACACCCAGGCTAGAGAAAATCACATAGATGTATTATGTATATATCTTACCGGGAATCGAATCCAGAACCCTTGGTATGAGATGCAAGCGCCTTGATAAATGGACCACAAGAGTACTCTTATATTAAAAATATATTATTCAGTTTTGTATATAAATGTGATAACTTAAAATAATAATAGTTTTAGTGAAAAGTTATAATTAATGTATGGAGGTAAACAATGGTAAAAAAACAAATAAGTGCGCTAGGCTACAATAGGCTGGAGAAAAAAAATCTTGATAACACTCGTATCAAACTCCTTTAGAGTAATGTGCGGAGTATTAAAGGACACTGCATAGATAATCAATAAATGGGCAAAATTCAGCTTAGGGTTTATTTTAAGGATCTTGTACAGGTTTCATCTTAAATTGAAGCGAATTATTACACTCTATGTTAGTTTGGGTCATATTAATTAATTACGGAACTTTATTCATTTTGCAGAATATAACAAATAGCAAAACAATGATGTTGTGAACGACATTAATATGTGTTCCAGCTATTATGCCGTTTGTCTTCGGCCGAGTTATTAGTCACGATGATAGATCCACCAATGGGATCAAAAACATTGATCAACGAGGTCAGAGACACACGGAATAATAGCTCAGAAAACTCTTCTCAGAATATCTGTATTTGCCTTACTAATTTTGATTAAATATACAATATATGCGACATGGTACGCCATATCTACATACATTGCTGCTAATTATGATGAAATCAAATATAATTCGCTGTTCGTAATGAGGTGTGACGCGTTGACGAAACAGCTGCTGTGTGCAATAATAGACATACCATTAATCACATAAACACATCCCTCCGACCGCATTCCGCGCTGGAGCCTTTGTGGGGCTAACTGCATGGCGCGCACGACTGTACAACCTCATTACTCTCGAGAATTAGCCTTTCGGCGTGTTGCCGTATTTGGATAAGGTTCCAGTTTACCTAAAACCAACACATGTTCCACATTTCCTTTAAATGTCTGGAGAAAAGATAAAATATTTAATTATGTAATAAAAATTGTAACTAGAGAAATAAGTAGCAGAAATTTCTTTGTACGGCAACTTTTTCAACTTACAGAGAGAATACGCCACACTCTTCTAAAATAAACTACTCATGCCTCGTATATTCTCATATATTTTCTTGTGCAAACTCTTCAGTTTTTGAAACATTAAACAAAGCCATTTTCTACTCTAATATCTGGTTTATCTGATTGTGTCAGATCTTTTACGGGCACCCTCTATTTTGGTTGCCTTAAAAACTCACTTCATGAATGGACTCGATCGGAGTTCGATATTTATGTCAGATTCACGGTTCGCCAATTGCCATTTGCGTTTGTGGATGTTCTATTATGTTAACTATTTATCTGCCCCCCGCTCCTCTCTTACCAGAGCACGACGTTTTCTTCATTGACTATGAACTTTCAAAGTTTGAATGCCCTACTACCCTACTATTGTGTATTCGGTTTCTCGCGGTGCGTGCTGAAGATTACAATTACTATTGTGGATGGTATACAGTTTATCGTGCGAATCAGCGAAGTCATTCCTGACGTTCAGAAGTAAATTTTTTTAAATTTAAATTCCAGAGGTAATAAGAAAGTAGGAAAAATCGTCAAATACAATTTGAAATTAATGCATATTTAAAAAGCACTATTTTAAGAATAATAAAAAAAATCTCAGCGACCATTTATTTAATACAAATTAAATAAATTAACTAGAAAGATACACAGAAATAAACTATCTATCGATAAAATATTTAGTTGCTACCGAGGTTCGAACGTGAATCACTTTCTATCCAGATAAGCGCGTTCTCCATTTTTGCTATAGCAATTATATTCTGTAATCTTTCCATTGATACATCTTTCTAGTCCATTCATTTAATATGTATTAAAATACCACAGAACTATGTTCTGAAAATGCAATTTCACAACAAAGATTTGTTCAATTGATACATGTAGTATGTATTCCATTTTCAAAAATACTGTTGCTGTAGCATAGTTGGTAATACACCTTCCCTGGATTGGAAAAGAGATTCAGGTTCGAATCCCGGTAGCGCAACAACAATATTTTTCAATAAAATTTATTTTATATGTCTTTATAATTAATATTTAAAAAGTTAAGATTTTTAACTGTGTTTGAAAATAATTCTGTAATTAATTAAACTACTCATATTTAAATAATATATAATAGTAACTTTAAGGAATGTTGATTATTACATATTTCAGCATACTCGCAAAAAAATAATTGCAATCTCATGCAGCACAACGAGGTCCCATGTTTTGAACAGCCTTCTGCGTCGGCCTGTGATAAATTGCCCCGAAATTAGTGAGCAATTAGTCTAGGTGGAATTTTTAATTTAAGAATCTGACCCGTCACCACCCTAATTTTTATCAACCCTTATGTTATCGTGTGTAAAATTACGAAAACAGATTCGTCGCTAGTTCACGATAGGTATGATAGTATTATATAATATAGATGGGAGCCTGAAGGTTAAGAAAACATATTTTTTTAAATTTTAAAAGCTCATTATTTAATATTTATTTTTATCGTTTAGTCTATCAACCCAAGGACCATTATTCGTATTCGAATATTTCAATATTCGTCATGGCTATAGTGAGGAATGCAAGTATTTGAGATGATGAGGCGTGAGCCAAAAAATGTCCTAACTCGAGAATACATGATTTATTTAATGTAGGTTACAATTTTTTTTAATAACAAATAAGGGTGGGTGAACCAGCCGCTTACCCAGGATCGTTTATAAGTAAAGCTCTCGTATGGTTCTACTCATTCACCGCCAGGTTGGCATTTTTTAAATGCTAATACGCAGCTGTGCGATTTCTTCTCGCACATAGTGACAAGACGGAGCCGCACAGCCGCCTTCACAAAACCCCTCATTGGGTCCGATTCTTTATTTATTTATTGATAGTTTACAAATACATTAACAAATAGACGTAGTAGATGAAAAAAACAAATAAATTAAAATGTAGCTTTGGTCGGTGAAACGAGGGAAGACAAGAACACGCCCCTGAAAAAGGGAAAAGATCAACACAAAATTAACAACAAATTGACCTGTCATCAGAGCACCACTGCCGGCCGTAACATCTCAATGACACGATAAAAACAAAATAGATACTACAATACAACAAAGTGAAAATGACAAATTAGAAATAAAGTGTATAACTAAAGAATTTAAAAAAGAAACGGAGTCCCAATTAGATATTGGAAGTCCCAGGGGTCCTAGAGCCCTTTAGCAGTTACAATTAAATGCGCAATTACAATTTACGAACAAGTTGGATAGTTAGAGTGGGTGATGGAGAAGTAGCGCTTGACTTTTCACCTAACGACGTGTTTTTAGTTTAGAGTTGATCCAATAGGTACCGCACTATATCCAGCTAGCTCACTATATGTATTATATTTGTGCATCATGGTGGAAAGTCAGCCACATACACAAAAACAAGAAAACTAGAATGTTTTGCTCATTCTGACATATGGAATACAAATATGGACCCATACACAAAAAATTGTGTCAAAACTTCTTGAGAGGCAGAAAGCCATCGAATAAGCAGAACATCCAAGGTTGGACACTTTGAACAGTGTCGTAAAACTAAAATAGGACTATACCGTGCATGCAACAATACGTAATAAGACTGACCGATGATCGTTGGAATGGTGGAATACAATAGCGGCACTCATGGTTTGGAAAAATAAGTAGAGGCCGATTGAATTGCATTTTGAAATGCACTGAACTGATGATATTAAGAAAGTGGCTTTGTTAACAGTTGTTGTTTGTGACAGAACCGCGATACACATGAGCTTGAGGGCGCAGCCGGTAGATGCAGTAACCATAGTTTCGCGAGTCAGCCAGCAGGTATGACTGAGACTGATCGAGACGGACGTGCTGTCGAGAGAGCAGATTCTCTCTCGTACTCTTGTCTAGTCTAGCATCTTTTCTAGTGAATTTTATTATTGTGTAAAATATTGTAATCACTCTTAAATATAGTATTGTGACCTAATTTACTGAACTTGTGAATTTGCTTCTCCAACTATAACCGAATTAACAACGATCCGAAACCGAGGTAAGTCTTTGTTTTCTATTGTTACCCGAGATGCTTGCATTCCCGTAAAAAAAATAATTATGTAGTCAAAAGGTGAATCAACCAGAGTGCACTTCCAGAACTCGATAACCATTTCACCAAAGTGATAACTCCCGACTGAAAACGCCCAAGAAGGAGAATAAGGTATCTGTTTGCAATATCGGAAGTATAGATATAATTTAACATTCTATATTAATATACAGTGCAATTAGATAATTCTTATATGTTAAAAAGAGTTAATTATATCAGTATAATATAATGACCCGTGTCCACTGACGACATTTTTAGGAGATTTTCAACTCGAGACAATCTCTGGATACAGTTTTTGATTCCATGAGATTCTTTGGATACAACTCTCGACTTTTGTAGTAATGTGTATACCATATCTCAGATATTCACTGTCTTGCGTCTCATTTCACGCTTGTTGTTAAACGTCAAATGTTTGTGGATTCTTCTTCTTCTTCTTGTGCTCTATCTGTTCAACAGACGTTGGCTGTTATAACTTTGTTTACTGCGGCCCGGAAAAGATATACAGTAGACTGGACAAACCATTGTCTCAGGTTCTTCAGCCATGATGTTTTCCTTCTTCCAGGGCCCCGACTTTCAGCAATCTTTCCCTACATCATGAGGTGTATGATTTCATACTTCTGATATCTCATTACATGTTCGAGATATATTTTAGTTACTTATTTTTCTTTATTCATCCGAACCATAACATCTTCATTTGTAGCTCTATCCATCCAGCTTATTTGAATCATTCTTCTGTAGATCCACATCTCAAATGCTTCAAGTCGCCTCATTGTTTCTTCTATAAATATCCATGCTTCTATTCCATAAAATAATATCTAGAACACATAGCATCTGATCATTCTCATTCGTAAACTAAGGTTGAGTTCATGACTGCAGAACATATTTTTCATGCGGATAAAGGTTACACGAGCTTGATCGATGTGGCATTTGATTTCAACAGAAGAAATATTAGTCCATTGACAATTTATGATCAGTTCAGCAGTAGTTAAAACGGAAACAATGTCTATTGTTAAAGGCATTCTCCTTTTCTATCTTTACATAATAAATAGTTGTAGATATTTACAATTTGTCTCTTTCTACCAATCGCAAGCTGATCTCTGAGTTTATTTCCTGATCCGAATCGTAATACGTGCACATTGTTTTAAAATATATCTTAACCAAACGTCTGAGCTATATCTCATTGCGTGGACATGGGCCATAATTTTGTGTAGGTAGAATTGATTGATTATGTGTTTCTAGGTCGGGGTTACCAGTTAAGGGATTAAATTTGAGTTTACTTTGTGACATTGTATGGGGTGACTGATGTTTGTAAGCTATAAATATCAGAAGGGCCCTAATCTCCTCAGACCTCACGAGTGTATGTAAATATCGCAGTGTATATATATATAGGTGTTGCGTTTGCATCTAGAGCAGGTTGACCAATGAAACAAGTGTTACAATCAGTTGGCGTTTAATGAATTTTCACAAATTTATGGTTAAATTGCAAGAAATTTAGTGACTAATGAAGCTTATTGGTAGCGGTTCCGAGAAGGCGGCCAGGAGAAAAGTGATCGCTTCAGCTGGCTTCTCGAATCAGTTGCGTCGCGATGTATTGTCGTCTAGATTTTCAGTGCTAGGTAAAGTGATTTGTTAAATAAACATGTCATTTCTTATACATTATCATTACTATTACTTATAAGCAGTTGGTGAGCGGTATAATTCTAGGCAGCGTGTTGCAAAAAATGAAAGATTATTTTTTATTTAAATATAATTCAAATTTATTCTCTTTTTTTAATACATGTTTGCCACTAATACAAAGCAGACAGCCATGTTTACAATTTGTAACTTTTTGGTACAAATTCTCTTTAATGGTCAGTGTTGCTGCCAACACCGAACTTATTCACAAGTGCCAAGTTTTATATTTGTTTATTAAATAACAAAAATATGTTGAGATGTTCTGTGTTCTGTATTGGAGATTTCTGTGGCATCTGGATTTGCGAAGCTTGTTTTACTGCCTGAATAAAAAATAAATTACGATATTAATCGATTGTTATATATTCTTTAATGTGATGTAAGATTTAAGAAATATCTTAATTTATGAGTGTGTTGATAATATAATTTTATTTGCCTCGTAAAATTTGGTAGAAATAAT
The DNA here is from genome assembly GCA_031772225.1 of Eubasilissa splendida. Taxonomy (NCBI): domain Eukaryota; kingdom Metazoa; phylum Arthropoda; class Insecta; order Trichoptera; family Phryganeidae; genus Eubasilissa; species Eubasilissa splendida. The sequence continues at coordinate 11,196,628 of CM062868.1, read as the reverse complement.
TATTTCGCGAGATTGCGTTAATAATACCTTCCTGTGAAGGGGGAATTTTGATATTGATTTATTAAAAGATTCTGGGGTGGATTATTTCACAATAGATAATTTAATACAAAATTTAGATCACTACCTTTATAAATTTTAATCTCTCAAATTTATGTGTTTTATATTTACAGATCATTTTGACAAACACGCAAATATTACGTTACAGTTTTTATATATTTGATATACATAATATCTTATAATCGATCTTCCTTGTGTCGTGAGTAGAAAAAAAAATTGCCTTGGATTTTAGAGTTCATTTGAATTCTTCTGCTTGAAGTTCTTGAATTCCTCTATGCTAATATCAAAGTTTGGCTAGACAATGAGATAATCTGTACCATCAGAAGATTTCTATTTAATTTGGACAGCAACAATAAATAGGTGTCATTCGTTTGAATTCATGCACATAAGGGAATTTATGGAAATGAATGTGCCGATAAACTGGCCAAGGAGACCACTCTTTCCGGAGTTTTCCCTCATTAATTCCGTATCCCGATGTATGAAAGACTTAATATGGTAAAAAATCGTACGAATTATATCTGGACTGCACAATGGTCACACAAATAATCATAAGGGTAATCGGTTTAAAATAATTCCAAATACAACAATATCAAATATCTCTAGAATGAGGATAGGCATTGCCAGGTAGCCTCACATTTATTCAGATTGAACTTAATTGATTCCCCAATGTGTGAGTGTAGTGCCGAGGAGGAAACCCTTGACCATATCTTTTTTGCTTGTCCGTTGCGGATCACTGGTTTTTTTACAGTAATCTTGTTAATGGTAATTTTTAACTCCCGGTTAACTTGTGTCATCTTCTCTCCCTTAACTCGCCACATTTAGTCTATATTATCGTAATTTTTCTTAACGTTAATGGTATTGACTTGTAATATAATATTTCCTATTCTATAATATTATTGTACTTTTTTCTATAAAAGAGTGTTTTAACTTGATTAATGGCACAAATCACTTTTGATGGTTGGATTGCCAAATTAAAAGATGAAGAAGAATAATAATGCCTTTATTCGCCTGTGTATTATATGTTTATAACAAATTTATATCTTTCCGTGGTTCTATGATATTATCATAAAAACAAAAAAAAATCATAATTTTGGAACTCTGGAAGTGTTATAATATTTAAATGTGGTAATTAGGGTGCTTGTTTGAAATACACATTTAAACTCCATAGCCGACACTTCACCTACCGGAGGTAAGTTTTTAACAAGCCGGGATAATCTCGTTGCCGTTGTGATGTGTCGCTTGAAGGATGATACCGCGTTAATATGAATTAATGTGATAAACTTGCTTTCGAGCTCACTCAACGGGGATGAAGATGGATTACGTCTTAACCTTCTAAAAGCTGCAACATTATCTCCGCTGTTCGTTATTTCTTATTCGCTTTTAATATCATAAACATTTCTTACTCTAGAATTGAATCAATTCATCTGCCGTCTGTTTGTACTGATTGTTTGGTTTTTTAATTATCTCACCCTGCCAGCACTAGACCTGAATTAACTAATCTAATTTATTAGCACTATATATTTGCATAAGATCATTATTTGTTGTATATAGTTAGTTGTAATATTATTAATCTATATATCTTTTATCTTCTATATACATATATAAATAAGTGTGTCTGTTGGTTTGTATGTTTGTTTTTTATACAAATATACAGTTTTATTCCAAGTTTGAAGATGAAGGTCACTGTTTACCCCTTTCCCACACTTTAAAGTAGAATTTTGGTACATCTTGATGAAATAAATTTTCCACGCTTTACATTCAAAATAAGAGGAAAATTACTGTCTACATCTGATTTCGTAAAAAAATAACTACCCTCATGTCTCCAAATGAAGCATCTTTACTCTGTGTAAAGTCTGAGTAACGCCGGGTACTTCAGCTATAATGTATTACAATATTACTTTTAATATAGAAATAATATATATGTCTTTGATATAAGACAAATATACGCTAATACTACTCTTAAATACATATATAAATACAAACAGACACATTTTAAAACAACTCAAAATATAATTTCCACACGGACAAATACAAATAACCTACAAACCCCAAGAGTTCATACAACATATGGTCAAAGAAACTACAAATATTTTGGACCTAAATTATTTAATAGAATGCTAAAAGATTTAAATCAATTGAATTGTCCCAAGAACATGAAACTATATATTAAAACTTGGATTGGTAATATGGGTAGAGCCAGTATTGGTGCACTCACCCAAACATATTGACTCATACCTGTATTAATTATTGCTACAAAGTGATCCAAAAATTAAGTCCACTTTAAAATTGTTCTTCATATACACTTTTTATATAGTAATAAATGTAATTCTATCTCCTGCTTGTAATTCTAATTAATTGAACAATTGCTTGTAAACTATGCCAGTCTCGACACAGAATTTCTCTAGTGAGACGGGCACAGTCCAAACAGATTTTACATTGTATTATATAGTTACAAATAAAATAAATAAATAATTTATAACCAAAACAAAGGAGGTGGTCTAACAGTACAACCTAACAACTAATATACGCAAATACGATAATTCGATATTATATATGGATATATGGATTGTGTTCTGCAATAATGCGTAACTAAAAAAATTTAAAAAAATGTTTTAAAAATTAAGTTCTTTATTTGTAAAAATATTTGAAGCAGCTCAGACATTTGTATAGTATTTTTATTAGCACAATAAGTTCGTCCAAAGGAATTAAGGTATCAACATTAAACAAACACTTGCTTTGAGTTAAATGAGAACACTATTCATGATTCAATATTGATTTAAATGCATATAATAATGAAAAAATAGCATTTTTGCAAGTACATTAATTTATAAATATTCGTAAATCCCCGTAGTAATTAAATATTATTTCAATTAATAGATTTTTTCTGTATCTTTCTAGATTAATTTAATTTGAATTAAACATATCATAGAACTATATTCTGAAAATGCAACTTCACAATAAAAAATGTGTTCTTATAATATTTATTTTAATATAGTTATCTTAAGATGCCATTTTTATGTCATTTTTATATTTATATATTTCCACTCTATATGTAATGTAAATGCATTATAAATGTTATTGAACATATAAAAGAGAAAAAATTTATGTATTCTTAACCTAGAAGTATTAAAAATACGTTCGACGTACTTATATAAAACATGTTATCTCGCTACTTTGATGGTTTTTTTTACTGGTAATGTATCCCAACATTCGTTAAGACAATATAATGAAAGATATTAAAAATAACGAGTAGCAATGATATTATGTCTCTTTTAATTTTCACAATAAAACTTTGTACTACACACACGTTGGGTTATTTTCACTACTGGTTCACTACATAATCAGATGATAACTAAGCCGCTCGTAAATACAGAATTGTAGTCTATTCGGGCAATGGGGCGGAGCTTTAGAAGAAGGGGGAGGTTTTGGTCGTTACAGGACAATAAAGGCGAAATGTTATGTTTTTAATTAGTGTTTTCTCCGAATTTAAATTATTTTTTTAATTTCAATGATTTCTAAATTGTTAATTCTCGTGTGAGTAGCGCAAAATTTATTGTGAAAATTTAAATTATCACAAAGTAACGTAATCGCCATGTCAGTTAATGATATATTATATCATATAGACTTATTGACTTCGGTATGGTTAAGAAAATTTAAATTAATAAGATATTCGCTATCTAAGATTTGCGTGATTACTTACCCGAGTTTCAAATATATGGTGTTTGGCATTTTCGCTTGCTATTTTTCTATTAACAACGAATATATTAAAATCGCCATTCATTAATGAATCAGTTTAAAAAAATAATTTTTAATATATTGACGCAAGTCGAATATTACCTTTGTATTCCTTCGTTACAATTATTCATCGATATACCTGTCCCTGTGACCGGTGTGCATTTCGGCAATGTATGCAATTCGATCGCCAAGCTGTCCACGCGCTTGTTTCCGTCGAGAGTATCGCCGTGCGTTAAGTTATCTGAACTAAAAAACCGATTTCGACAGCATCAGACACCACGAAGTGCAGCGAGATCTTCCTTCTTCATCAAGACAGTGCGAATCAAGGAAGGTGTAATTTGGCATCCAACTTAAGACCGAGATCAAGGTAGGTCAGATCCTTTCGGCTAGTATACCTTCCAATTTGGGTTGCGTTAACCAAACATAACCAGCAGAGAATACAATCCACGGAATCTATTCGCACCATATTTAATAAATACGTTCCGGATTTTTCGTTTTTATTTTGGTGCGGTTTTAAATCCTTGCGTTGCTTACTGTATTAAAATAAAATACAAAGAATAACTATAACACCTTAACTGTGATACTAGTTTAATAGTTTAACTTTAAATTGTTTTTTTAAGAGTGAACCATACACACCAGCCCCCGAAAGGTTGATAAGCCAGCTAAAGATAGCTAATGCCTAAGCGAGCTGATTATGCGGAAGAAGGGCGCTTTTGTGGTGAGCAAATTAATTCAGAAGTAAAACACGGCGAAGTTTCTTCTCTTAACACTTGCTATTTAGTCGTGTAACACGATTCCAGGAGGCTTTGTTCGCTCCAGCCCTACAACCTCCGAGCGGCCGATAATGAAGGGTGGTTTTACCATTGTTGCCGTGTTAATTATACCGAGTCAGCGTTTTTGAATTTCGAATTTGCGATTGTCGATTTTTGCGCTGCGATGAAATCCTCCTAAAAATGACTCAAGTTCAAAATGTCGGCGCACAATAAATAATTAAAACGAAGCTAACATTTAAGTAACAAAGAAAATCGCCTTTAAAAAAATTCTATTAAAACTGCTAAAATATTTCAAGACAGAAAAAATAAAGGCTTTTATTTTTTTGAAGAAGTTCATATTCTTGTTGTGATGTTGCATTTTCAGAACGTAGTTCTGTGGTATTTTTTAATACAAATTAAATGTAGAATCGGTATCAACCAAATATATTTTCGATACGTAGGTTTTTTTCTATATATCTTTCTAGTTGATTAATTTATTATTAAATTGTGCAATCTCCGGGTTGCACGTCTCCGTAAAATAGTAACTACCCACAATGATTAGTCAAAACTACTCTCGGTGTCGAAGTCCAACTTATACACACTATGTTTCAAAGATTCGTGCAATGCCGCTTGCCTTCAAGATAGCGTTTGATATTTATTTTATCTCGCGTCTCATTTCACGCTTATTGTACGTCAAACGTAGTCCGTTGACCGTGGATGGTTTGTGTATCTATCTGGTGAATTTGAATCTTCACTACAGCAGTTGAGACGTCTTGACGGTGCGGTAGTAACTGTCGTGCTCTGGGCAGGGCCGGATTTATGGTGCAGGGGCCCGTCTCACTGGAAATTTTGAGGGCCCCTTATTTTGAGGCATGATAATATCACAGCACAAATTAAAATACGAATAGCCTCATATAAGATATATATGATTGATTAGTAATGAGTTTACTCCGAACTAAAAAAATTAACGCGACTGTGGGAGATTATAATCTTCTGCGAAAAAGTACGGTTGTACCGTTATTTTTTGAGACAAAACCTTGACAATGGCACGTGCTACCGTGGCATTGGGAAACCATCTAAAAAAACGCGATTTAACTTAGAAGAGACGACAGTTCCATACGTAAATATGTATGTGTGGTAGTCGGGTAGAAATTGTCGAATTGGCATGGAATAATCTAACAGTTATGGGAAGCAGTCACGGTTGCTTTATAGATGCATTGGATGCTCCGCATCCCTTGTGTTCTAAAGTAAAAAAGCTTTGGAATTTTTATTTCTACCAAAACAGCACTGCTGCAAATAAATTCGTCATGTCCTTTAAAGACCAATCATAACACATACTACGACACAGTACGCGTACGGAGCGAGTCAAAATACAGATGCATTCTATGAATCGTGTTAACACACAGATACCAGCAACGTTGGATTCTATCATTAATTGCGTATCCATAAAGTTTTAAAGTATTCGACTATCGCGCATGCGCATTCAGTTCCGCCTGTCAAGGTCTTCGAATACTGTATCCGCATTCGTTAACAGCATCCAATGTACAAAAAACGACTTAAATACTAATGTGTATAATGCACAGAATATCATACACATTACGAAATGATCGGATTGTTTTCTGAAATTTGTTGGTGTGAGTCATTTTTGACAGTTTGGCTTGAATACTTGAAACATTGAATATCCTTCGGTTATTTATTTAAATAAAATAAAAAATGGATCGGTAATTGATGTGGAGCGTAAAAGATTTATAGAGTTAATTTGACAGTTTTTTTTTGTGAGTAGTTGCATCTTGTTCGTGGGCTAGTCTATAGATTTGTATATTTGATAGTAGGAATAAACTTATTATCCAGCATTCCTTCTGCAAAAAGTCACTGACCACCACTGATGGGAAAACCTTTATCTAGCATGTGATAAACAAAAATAATAAAGATTAATTAAATCAATAATAACAGACAAGCAATACAGCGCTCCCGAGTCAACTCGACAAAATCACGAATAACAGTAGTTAGCCGAGCACAATCGGATCTGCCAGTACGTTTGGAATTGAAATAATGTTTTAGGTCTTCTTATGGTATTACTACCTTTATCTCAGTGATTCGGGGTTTCTCTGTAAAGTGTAGCCCTTTACAATGATTACGACTTGCACGACTTTACAAGTCCGTCACTGGAAGATGTACGCCACTGATTTAAGGAAATTGCAACAAATTCTGCAACCAAGACTCAACTGAGTGTTGCTGTTGATTGATCAAATGACGTACCTGCATCTTTAAAACTATTTTTAATTATTATTATTAAAAATCATGTGTTACGGATACAACGAAAAAATTGGAGTCTGCTTGCGTTGTAAGCATACAGACCATCATAGATTTTGAGAAAAGATATCTCCGTAGTGTGTACTTTATTGTTTTGTTTCGTTACGATATACGATTGACCAATTGATACAAATTAAAAAAACACCCATGCTAGAAAAAATCACATAGATGTATTGTGACCTTACCGGGAGTCAAACCCATAACCCTAGATATGAAAAACTAGCGCTTTGGCCACTGAGATACAAAAGTCGATAAACATGTTAAAAATACTGTTTTATATTTATATAGTTTTCGGTATCATCTACTTATTATTTAAATCATGCATCTGATGTATATCAAAACAAATTAACTGAATCAATTATAAAGGTATACAGAAAAAACCTTACACCATGCGACGTTTTTTTATGGGATTTATGGGAAAAACCTTACACCATGCGTTATTTTTTTATTTTACCTTACTTAAGTCGAGAGTTTATAGTAACAATCCTCGAACAATTCAGGCCCTACAAGAAAATATCCATCATGAGGTTGCTGCCATTGAACCAACGCTTTGCTCTCGCGTGTTCACAAATTTAAGAGTCCCATTGCAAGAGTGTCTTGAGAGAAATGGACGGCATTTAGATGATATTGTTTATAAAACGTAAAATCCGCATCGTTAAACTCCATTTTGTATAAATAAAATATTAGAATAACATTGCAGTTTTTTTATTATTTAATATTAAATTTGAAAATTTTCCGCTGGACACCCTTTATTGCAATGAATTCCAAAATCAATTTGAGTAATGTGTGACTCCAGGACTAAATCAATCAATTTTATTTAATTTGGATAATCTTCGATAAACGTAATGTAACAAATATTTTTTAAATTTAATAGATTCTTCCTTTTTACATTTTAAAATTATTAATTTAATTAGTTTTAAAAATTTCACGAAACTAAGTTTTGAAATTGAAACTTCATAATAAAATGTGTTTTCATAGAAAAACTGATATAATTTCAAACCAAATCTGTATAAGTTTTGTATAAAACATTATTCCAAAAAACATTTAACTGGCATGCTTAATTTGTCAGAATGACAGATCAATTAATATAACTAAAATAGGATTAAAGCAACTTAAAAGTATTGGAACAAGTATGGCTTGGGTTACCTCATATTGATCTAAAATATTAAGAAAAAGTTTGGAACTATATTCGATGGGTTCTCGTCTCATCCCATTACTTTTATAGGACTAAACTATAGGATAGGCTTTATTACGCGTGATCCAGCTTAAAAATATGTTTTTTTCAAAATTGCGTATAAAATTTAAACAAATGTCAATTTCTGCCATTAAATAAAATAATAACGTGTAATCTATTTTTATTATAACAGTTTTAGTAGTTTGGAAAGCATGCTTGGGTTATTTATTGATTTAAATATTAATTTAAGCAATTTATAAATAAAATGTGAGAATTTATAACAAAGTTAATATATATTATATTGTAAGTTATTATATTAACCTTATACATAAACCGACAACAAGGTATCATCTGACAATAGGTATCGGTTGAAATTGTATTTTTTGTATCAAAATTCTGACAGAAATATTCTATGAAGGGAACACATTCTTATTTTGAAGTTGTAATTATTCAGAACATAGGTCTGTGATATTTTTTTAAATACAAATTATATGTATCAATTAGAAAGATATACATATAAAATCAATTTTATCGAAAGATATTGTTGTTGCGAACCTGGATCTATTCCCAATTGACGACAAATTTTCGATCTTATGTGTTACATTTTTCAAATTGATACATTATTTGAAAGCCATCTTCTTCATTTTTATGGAATCTCAAATACATTTGAGTAATCCTGTGTTGGTATAGCATAATCGGTTAATGCAATTTTCCCGGATAGGCAGAGATCCAGATTCGAATTCCGGTAGCAACAATAATATTTTTCGATAAAATTAATTTTATATGTATATCTTTCTAATTAATACAAATAATTTGTATTTAAAAAAAAAGTAATATTCTCTTTAAAACTGCGTGACAAACATGTCAAATTTTCTAGTTAGAATATAGTTACATTTTAGTAGTACTTGTAAGTTTTAAAACACCAATTGATGATTTAAATTCAAATAAAATGTTTGAGTTGAGATATGCATATAACGTGCCCGAAATCAGTAATTTTATAACTCTACATAATTTTGCGTCATTTTTGTATAAATTTCACCTCATGGGTGACAAACCAAACTCTGCCTAAGTAATCGAAACTTTGAAGCCTAATATCTCTACGACTAATGCTAAATAATATGCAATGTGATACTCAGGTGATGTTACCCCTATACCTGTAGCGAGGGAGAATTATCATATCCCCGTAGATTAATAAAACAATCATCCCTTTGGGACAAAGACAATATTACCACCTTAAGGAACCTTAGACATGGCAGAATTTTGGACTCGTTAATGTTTAACAGTTTCCTGTAAAGGAATAAATTTAAATAAAGAATATTATTGAAATAATTGAATGTATAAAAATATTATTTTTCTTGAGTCTTCTCCGTTCAACGTATGTTGGCTTTCATGATAGCTATCATCACTTACAGTAAATTGGCTAAACCATCGCCTTAGGTTCTTCAGCTATTATATTTACCGGATAATATCTGCCGGAATTGGTGCTCGAATAGAGAATCAACTTCACGTCTTTTTTTTTTGTGCCCGTCTTGTTTCCCGTGAGGGAAGAGCGTTTTTTGTACTCCCCTAGTTGCCCCACTATCCCCCGGCATTTGTGTGTTATTGCTTTATCTTTGTTAACATTGTATTATTATTATTCAGTGCATTGTATATCTTACACAATAAAGATTTTATATGTGGTCATAGGTGAAATGAGGAATGTTTTGGTTGGTGGCCGTATGTCGTTGCTTGGACGCTTGTGCACTGAGCTGCGTTGCTTGGTCGCCTGTTTAGCATAAAAAAATGCCAAGAATAGTGAATGAATAGAACTGTTTTATGAGCTTTTGCTTATAAATAAACCGTCCTGGGCTAGCAGTGGGTTTCCTCATTGGCCATAATTTTCTTTCTTTTCATGGCCTTTTCCTGCATGTAAGACATGTTCGAAATATTAAAGTTTTTGAATTATATTGTCATAACATCTTCATTCGTAACTCAATCAAACTAGATTATTTTCAGTATTATTCTGCAGATTCACATCTCAAATGTTTCAAGTCGCCTTATCATTTCTTCGGTAAGTGTTCATGCTTTCATTCCATAAAATATAATCGAGAACACATAGCATCTGATCATTTTCATTCATAATCGAAGGTTGAGCTTATAACTGTAGAACATATTTTTCATACGGATAAAGGTAGCACTAGCTTGCTTAATACGGCATAATGTATAGTTATAATTAAATAATTAGTCATGTAAAGGAAAGTGAACATAATTAGGAAAATATAAAATTGAATAGATTAGTATGAGAGATTAGATGCACTTGTTGTTATCACCAACTTTCTCTTTTCCACACAAATAGTGACACTAAGTGAGAAGAAAATATTGTCGTATTGATGAAGAGATAGTGCTTTATTAAATTACAAGGTAGCCTTAAGGCTCCATAAACAAGAAACTCTCTCAGAAAGCGAGCGGAGACGAACCCAATGATGTTTCTAGTAAATATGAATTAAATATATTAATTATAAAGATATACATATAAAATCAATTTTATCGAAAAATATTGTTGTTGCGCCACCGGGATTCGAACCTGGATCTCTTCCCTAACCGGGGGTGGTGCTTTATCCAACTAAGCTACAGCGGCATTATTTTTAGCGACAATTTTTCGACCCTATATGTTACCTTTTTGAAAATAAAATATTTAATCTTTCCATCATTTGACAGAATCTCAAAATACCTTTGAGTAAATCTGATAGCAGACGCCAGAATTATCAATTCATTTTTATTAAATTTTATTAAAAAAAAAAAAAAAGATGTTTCTAGTCATGTTTTCCACAATCTGGCGGTGTTTCGCTCAATTGCATGCAGTTGAATAGGAGATGCATCCGATCACCTGCCTAAAATACTCCAACGCGATACCCAATCTTTATTGAAATCCCTTAAAACCCTTAGATTTATTTAATTTCGCATTACTGAGCGGATGATGATTCAATCCAGAAGTTCTCCAATCAGATTTTCACGTGTATTCCTTAGGGATACAATGATAGCACAGAGTTTTACAAAATATTCTTCAAAAATATGATTTAAACGCTTGCACACACACCACGAGGCATCGACAAGTCCCAAATAAAATAGTTTACTTATAAATAGATCACACCCCGTTATCATCTGCCATTCGTATTGATTTACAAATTTAGCTTTAACAGAGAAGTAGGGAAAAAAATAATCAATATATCCTCTGCGTCGCTGTATTCCACCTTGTCAACTGTGTCATGTTTGCTAATATGCATATTTTATTATCATAATTAATTATTTTTATATATATTATTTGGGGCAATATAATAAGGCCGCACATGCCCCTTGATGAACACAGTTAATCATGGCTGTAGTCCGGTGGCATGTCCATGTAGTTTAGATGTACTCAAGTACTTGTATATACAATATACTGAAGTATTTATAGGCGGAGATATAATGGGAAATGGCAGGGTATATTGAATCTAATTGAATGGAAATTACGCGGTCCTTGTAAATATCTTAAAGGACCTTGACCTGAAAACATAATTGATTCGTGTATATTATAATATGTATTTTAGTTTAGACTTTAGTGTCTTTCTTTTCAATCACGTACAATACAACTTATAAATAATACAAGACTGACGTAGTGTAATTAGTTATCGCACTTCCCTGGCTAAGAAGAGATCCTGGTTCAAATCTCGGTGGCAGCTAAAATATTGTTTCGGTAAATTGAATTTATATGTATGCATTTAATGTGTATATAAAAATAATTTAATTAAATGAAGTTCCCACAACAAGAACTGCAGAGTCTAGTGAGTAGAATGTACGATGTATGCGAGGAAAGCGACCTTATTATGAAGTCAAAAGTGATGGTATTCGGGAAGAAGGGAAGCAAGAAAACGTGCAAAATACTTGTTGGTAATGAATGTTTGGAACGAGTAGATGAGTTTGTGTATTCGGAAAGTATGTTTGATAGAAACGGAAAGACAGAAAATTATATCGAAATGAGGGTGACAACAGAAAAAAAAGTGAACCGCACTTTGAATGGAATTATATCTAACGGGAATTTGTTAATCGACGCAAGTCCTGGTATCGACACTGATGTATGTAAGTGAGAATTGGAGCTGACACAAGAGGAAGGAGAGTATACAGAATGCAGTGGAAATGAGGTCACTTGGCGTATGTGCGACAAATCTATTTATGACAGAGTAAAGAATGAAGAAATAAGGAAAGAATGTAAAGCTGATGTTAGTATAGTGAGTAAGATTTAAAAAGGATCGCTTAGTTGGTTTGGTCATATGGTACGGATGAATGAGGAGAAAGATATATGACGCAAGTGTTGATGGCACCAGAAATAGAGGACGTCCACAGAACACGCAGGCATGACCGGGTAAACCAGATAATGGAAGATGGTTCTGTTAGAAGCCTCAACAATCAGGTAGCTTGTATGAGAAGATGTGTGAATGTGAATGAGGCGAGAATTGTGTGTCAGGACAGAAGAGTGTCGCGCTCTATCCTCTCTGCCTACCTCCGAGGGGAAACGGCGTGATGGTAAGTAAGTAATAGTTGGGTCTATTCCAAGTAGATTATATGTAGAATAGAAAAAGTAAGGGTTGTCTTCATTAAAATGAAAAACTTTATTTGTGGTCTAATATTATATTATATTATTTCATTTTTATGTATATATTTCATTATTAGGAGAACACATAATTAAGTAATAATAATAATAAAGTTGTATCAATGTGTCCAAAATTTAATAAAAATAAATTTATAATTCTGGCGTCTGCCATCAGATTACTCAAAGGTATTTGAGATTCCGTAAAAATAAGGTAGATGGCTCTTTCAAATAATGGAACGATTAAATGTATGAATATCAAAAAGGTAACATATAAGTTCGAAAATTTGCCTCTAAAAATATAGTCGCGTAGCATAGTTGGATTATGCACCTTCCCTGGTTTGGAAAGAGATCCAGGTTCGAATCTCGGTGGCGCAACAACGATATTTTTCGATAAAATTGATTTTATATGTATATCTTTCTAATTAATATATTTAATTCATATTTTATATTTTATATTTATTATTTTAAGTATTTATAGGCTACGGTGCGTGGTCATATTGCATTAAACGCATATGATTAGCATGTGATGAGCGTATGTAAGCGGTTTGATGACCATATTTGTATTGAAATTTATTTATTGTGTATCTGTATTATATTATAAAATAAATGAGAATGAAGAAACATAATCAAATCGCTTGTACTCTAAAAATAAAGAATTGTGGTTTTTTACGTAAGAAATATTTATTTAGATATGACAGTAGCTAATTTTATAACTAAGTATATTCCAAGTACAGATATTTATTCGATTCAGGTATGCTCCTGCAACGAAAAATGTCAACGAAATTTAACTTGTTACCACGCCGATGTATCCGCGATATTGGTGAGTTAACAGCATAATTACTTTTATGGGTAACTACAAAGAACACTTCATGTTGTCTCGTTTGAGTTGGTACTTTATACGAAATAATTTGTGTTGATTCAAGGCAGTTCGACGTGCTGTTGATAATTTTGTATAGATATACTACATCGCTCACATTTCGTCTTTAGGGTAATTTTTTCAAATAAAGTAGACTTACTTTATAATAATAACTCATATTTTGTAGCAATATTTGAATATGTCCACGAACACACAATTACTGGATTTTTACCTACAAAGGCACTATTATTAAATGAAAAATAGCTTCGTCGCTATGAGATATCTGATATTTATTTAATAACAGTGCCTTTGCATATAAAAATCCAGTAATTGTATTGTTGGGCATATCAAATATTGCTAAAATAATATACTGGTCAAAATAGGAAAAATATATAAAAATTGAAAAATATTGATATTTCAGGCGTATTCTAGAATAATGTGTTAAAAACATTTTACATGTAAATAATATTGCTTTAAATAATTTTCATAAAATCAGATTCTCATTGATGTTTCAAGAGAAAATGAATTATCAAATTTGGTTCATAGATGGCGATGGTGTAGTGATACTCGAAGCGAATCCACATATTAATATATATACAACAAATTTGATAGATGAGGAAATTGATGGGGTGAGAATGGTGAACATTATATTTATATAAAGTGATCACTTAAGCCAGCTGAAGACAGATCGTAAGCCCTGTTAACTGAGACTACTTAGATCTATATTGTTAACCTTTACCATACCTTGATATAAAATATCCGTAAGCAACCATGCTGTCAACTCGTGTTACCGTTAAGTTTTTTTTTTTTGCATTGTTAATGAAAAAATACTTTTACGACCTTAAATTGCATTAAAATTGTTGATGACGTACATTTACTCTAAATATCGAGCAATAAAAATGAAAAAATATATTTTATTGTTCTATACAAAATGACATTCCTTCTTATTATTCTTCATTTAATTAGTGAGAAAGATAAATAATTATATTCCTATGTTTGTTATTCTTTTCACGGCGAAACTAATGTTGGATATTTTTCTATCTTACTGCAAATACCATTTTTTCCAACGTAGCAATTTTACACGGAATTGAATTGAAAAATAATTACTTTTACATAATTAGTTATAAAGCGAATTATAGAAATCGTTGGTCATTTCTAAGCGTGACTGATTTTTTTAATTTAGTTAAAATATTAATTTTGTGCTGCGTGTATTTACGGAAATACATAGATTTAATTGGGGCGGTAGACCTGTGTAATAGCATAGCTAGAGAAGGGTTAATGCAGTATTTAAATACGAGTTGATTTTTACTTTTATTAAAACTCATAACGTGTTTTGGATACATTATGAGACTGATGTGATACTACACCTTGATGTACAATAAAATTTCAATGACCATCGAGGTCTTCACAGAAAAACATCGTCGTGGATTACAAGTCCCTGCAGCATTATTCAACCAGACATCGAAATCTCCTTTCCGGGCGGCTGTAAACAATATCGACCATGATTGCAAGCATCTCTTAATGGAAAACACTCGATAAAGAAGATATAATCGTTTTCATATTTATATTTACAGTGAGTTTTTATACTCATATCTAGGAGCGATTACCAACCGTTTTATGAAATTCGAGCGGGTAGGCCCCAAACCCGATCCACCCCTTTTAATCATCTTCCCTCCCATAAATCAGCCGGCGCGCTAAGGGAAGCAACTCAGATTATCGTTCTTCTCAGTTTCGGAATTATTTAACCGACTTAAGCCCCCCCGCGGGTGAATTAATGCGGAATTTCATGATTAATAAGATAATTCTTTAAAATTACAATTTCCTGCTGCTGCGTCAAGATTTTATATTCGTAGATAAGTCTTGCCATTTTCATCGAAGTGGATAAATGTTCGGGCATAATCCACAATCTGGGTTCAGTGTTTGCCTCCGTAATAAATCGGTTTAAAATAAAAATATTCCAGCTAGTTCAGGGGCAATTTATTAGGCTGGTCACAAACACCGGTGACGAATCTGACTACACCAATAGCTCGCTTTACGGTTTAGATACGTTCCGGGAACGTTGGCCGTAAAGCGAAAAGCCGTATAACGAATAATTTATTTTGGTGCAAGCCAATACAAGTTTCATAGAATCCGTTCCAATTTTATAATTGAATATGGTAAGTTTTAAGCGGAACATATATTTTAATAAAATGGTATTTACAAAATTCTCAATAAGAAAATATCAGCGGAATTTTCACGAAAAATTGATGCAAATCAACATGAGCACAAGCATCGTTCAAGATGAAGAGATAGACTGAGAATGTCATTTAGAAAGACGGTCAAATCTCAAAAATCGATAATGCGATAAAGATTTTTACAGATGATGACAAGATCGTGTCAGCGAGAACGCGGTCATTTTACTTTTCAAATTCTTAAAACAAACAAAATCGTGCGTAACTCCGTTGGCCTGTACCGTATGTGACGTCACTCATGCATCGTTGTGATTCACCAAGTCTCTTCTGATGGAGTGTACTTGATAGTTAGCCCTTTAATGGCTGTCTTGTACCCACTGGTCTCTTTACTTCCGTACATAAAACTTGATTATCTGTTTGTTTGCAATGTTGATATATACCTGTATTTTAAAATAAATAAAGATAGCACTTAAAAGGGCGCAGGAAGGCTTAAATTAAAATCTCTGTTCGTTTTCGCAGTCTCTTACATTAGCTTGAGTTTTTTTATCTCCTTTCTTTTGTGTTTTTAAATCACACATTTCGCGATTCTGTAGTACTGTGTGTGGAACCGGTAAAATAAGTTGAAACTTCTACAACCGTTTCGGGTACTGTATTGATGAAGATTTTTAATGAAATGCCAGAAAACATAAGAAAGGGGAAGAAATTTAATAGATTTTAAATGAAACTGACCAAATATGTAAAAGATAAGTTATAATAAAAGAAAATACTTTAATCTTGTTTATATCAGAGCATATAGGAGTGCTTATGTGTGCTCTATGTTAAAAATTAAATAAATAAATGAATCTAATATATCTCAGGTCCATAATTACCGACGAAGACGGTAGCTGCAAGTCAGAAATTAAATATCGCATTGGTATGGTGAAAGGTTCAATATACAAACTTAAGAAAATATAGAAAGACCGCGGTATTTCCAAAATAACGAAGATCATGCTTGTACAGTCTTTAGTGCATTATATTTTTTCTACGGTGTGGATTCATGGAGCCTGAATGCAGATGCATCGATTTAAGATGTGGTATTGGAGACACATCTTACGTATACCATGGATGGTGAGACACACAAATGTCTCCATTCTGCATGGACTTCAGTTCCTGATTTGATGTTCATATCAAAGACAGACATTTTGAGCTCGTTGTAGTGGGCCACGTCGAAGAACGAAGCGGAAGAATCCCCTACTCGTTAGGCTGACCAAAACAGATCCTGAAAAGGAACATAGAAATCTTGCAACATCGTGCTTCATCCGTTATTGTGAAAGCTGGATGAAAAAATTGGTGCAAAATTTTGTGACACTCTTTTTGCTTCTTTTAGCAGCTCTTTGTTGCAGTCAATGACTGAATAATGCTTCGAGAGACTTAAACGTAATGATCTTCATCGGGAATTTGAACATTTTGAAGCAGAATGTTTATTTCTTGTTCTGAATGACAAGTACAAGACGCAATGTCTTACGACGGCAAGGTCAACCCTACGGAATGCAAAAAATGTATATTTCGAATGATTAATTAATTTCAGTGAATTTATTCTAATTTTCAATCGATTTCGTGCTATATCGCAATCTTGGAATAATAAGATTGTGTCTAACATTTTGATCAAAATTGTATTTTTTGTATCAAAATTCTGACCATAATATTATTTTTTAAAACTGTATAGCACATGTTAATTTTTTTAGTAATTTAGGAGATAACATGTATGCAACGTCATGTTTTAGTAGAATTTTTTATATTTTATAGAGCAACAGTTTATTTGAATATAAATAAAATGTATGAGATATATTATAATATGACGTTATCGTAATCGAAAATTGAAAAGAAAGAACTGTATCACTCCAAAGACCAAACTACGCGTAAGAAAGGGAAAATATATATTCAAAACTTTGAAGCTTGATATCTCAGATTAATGTAAATGTTAGATGACATTTGATGATCCAACGATCTTTTTGAATTCTGTGTATAGTTTTCTGGGCTATTCTGCCATGTGTATCCGACTTTTCTGGCTGTTGTTTTTGATCTTTTCGCAGGGTTCATCAATAGGGATGATGTCGCTGAGAACATTTTTGACCCTTTTGCCTTTTGGAAAAAAAAAAGTTTAAAGAAAAACTTAAGGATGTTTTTTTTAAAGGTTTGTTTTTCGAATTGGCAACACTTTTGACAGCTGACCGATTAGACTTGCAAAAATATGGTCGCTATGAAATTTTAAAATAATATAATTCTTATTGAAAAACACGTTATTACGTCCAATCTATGTCACGTCCGCCACATGAGAGTAAACACCACTTAGGCCGTAAAATTGACTATATAAAACAATGAATATTTTTTGACATAATAACAACAATCTTGTGTTTTTATTGACCGAGTATATTCTGAATTTTCTGATATACCTATAATCTATCATCAGTTAAGTCATCACAATACAACCAGTACCTGAAAAACATTACGTCAACACGGAAATACAGTATTTATTATGTACGCATCAGTGCGGTAGAACGCATCATCCTGAGATAGATAAGTTCTCCTCACAAATGAGATTATTGATACATTTTCACTTTGATTCGGTACGACGCTTAGTTTTTCGCGGAATGTGACGAAGGTAGCAATGTAAGCAGAAAACCTTCACGGCTTTAATGTTAGGAATTATAGAAAGTGGCTTACTCAAATTTGAATACAGGGGGATGATTGAAAATGATTGATGATGAAAGGCTGCATGATTAGCTGAGAAATTCTTTTGTTTAACGATTTTCGGTGTTTTAAAAGAGCTACCACACCTGAGTAATACACGTGCTTTTAATAAGCTGAGTTTGTTTCAATTAATTCGATATTTTAAAACCATTAAAAATAATTTAAAAAATGAAATATATGAATTAATTAATCTGTGCTGGTAGGAGAATGATTTGATCGATACAACCTTTTTTAAAAACAGCTGCTCTTTTTTACTAATGTTTAATTTATTAAGAGTAAAAGATATAAAGTCATGAAAATCTTACGGCGTAAGTAAGACTACGTCAATTTAAATGCATAATAATAAAAAAATTGTTATATGGCATAATTGAGGGAAATAAAACAGCAACTAAAATAATAAATACTAATTTATACTAAATATATACATATGAAATTAATTGATTTTATATCTATATATTTATAATTATTACATTAAATTAGTATTTAAAACATTACAGAACTATGTTCTGAATAATTACAACTTCACAATGAGAATGTGTTCTCCTTAATACTAGAATAATCCATTTTTATTCAATTTTTTCTGTATGTCTTTACACGGGTGAAAATTATGTTCCAGGCCGATGTTATTTTTGAATAACTAAGAAATAAAACTAATTTTTTTAATTTGATTTTTGTTTAATTACGTGGTATATTACAATTATGTATGAAATATGACATTGGCCAAGTGGCTGCCTCTAGTAACAGCACAAATGCGTGTTTTTAACCATATTTTTCATAACATTCTCGCGTGTTATTTTAGCAATTTCGTTTTGAATATTGTCCTGTAGCATCAAAATTATTATTAGTTCATTAGCATAGATTTTTTCTTTCAAGAACTTTTACAGAAAATAGTCAGGAGTCGTCAAATTAGGTGATCGAGGAGGCTAGTCAATATCACCATTTTTTTATATTATGCGGACGGGAAAAATTTCAAGCGTAGATCAGGCTGTGTGTAAGGTGGCACCATCCTATAGAAATCACATGTGTTGCAGGCCCAATAAACTTAATTCGGTCAACGAAAAGTTTCCAACATGTGACGATAGCGTTCACGTTCATGGTTTCAGCGTTGACATTATTATTTAAATAAATTATTTTATTAACTTTAACACGTTTTTGAAACATGAGATGCTCTATAATAAATTGTAATCATTTACTCTTCACAACTACTAAATGTGAATTGAAAAATATTTTTTATACAAAAATGGCGGTCAAACAAAATCGGCCTGGGACATAATATTCGCCTTGTAGTTGATTAATTTAATTTGAATTGTTGTTTTAATGTTGAAATATTTAGATACTAAGTTTTCTTAGCTAAGTAGTAACCGATAATTAAATAAGGTAAATTGTATGGAATATTTATTATCCAATCACGATTACGATGTATGGAATATTTTACTGTCACCTATTTTAAGGCTTTAAATTAGGCGCATTTACTATTTTTAAAAATTCAGGTGATATATAAAATTCCATGCTATCATCTTCTTCTTTTTCTATTGCGATATTCCACAACTTTTATGACCGACATGACTTAGGTAAGCAAGATCTATAATATATAATAAATATTTCCAATATAATATAAGTGTAGCAATATTTTAATATGTCCAAGAACATACAATTACTGAATTTCACCTACAAAAATAAATATCAGATTCTCATAGTGATGATATATATGCTGTTTAAAAAATAAAAATGAATTTTCAAATTCAGTCCATAGATAGCGATGGCGTAGTGGTACTTAAAGCTATTCCACATACTAACATATATACAATTTTAAAAAATTTGATTAATGTGAGAATTGATGAATGTTTTATATAAAAAGTGATCACTTAAGCCAGCCGAAGATAGGTTGTAAGCCCTGTAATTACCCCAAACTTCCATATATTTTCCATTAAATATAATAAAAAAATAGCTTTGTCTCTATGAGATATCTGATATTTATTGAATGTTAGTTTACCTAATTGCTCCTTGTAAACAAATACATAGTAATATTAGGTACATATGCATATATAAACACAAGTTTAAAATAGGATCCCTTGTATGAATAACAAAAATAAAAAGCCTAACCGCTTTATAAACTTCAAACGGTCTTTACCTATGTATGCAGAGTGTGGTACTTTCATTTCGAGGCAATATGAAATTTGGGTACGAAGCCCTTTGAACGCTTGCGGTAGGTACTTATTTGTTGGATGGAGTGTTTGATGTGGAAGAACATACATACATACATACTTCAAAGTTAACAAACGCTATTTTCAAATTTTTTTAATGAAAAAACTAAAGCCAAACCTTTAATGTAATAAACAAATTTTATTATAAACTTCATAAGAAATTTAATCACGACGCAAAAAATCTGACGGATGGGGCAAAGTTTGTATGAATTTAATTTGAGATGAAACATAAATATAGGTGGATTATTAAATTACAATGGATTATTTGATTTTAAATAAAAGACTACATTTTAAATATACGCGGTATTCATTCGATGGTTTCACGTTACTTAATACACGTTTGCTCACACAAAGTAATGATTCGTAAGAATACATAATGATGTTGACATTTAGAAGATTATTCTACAAGACTGATGTTTACGGAATTTATATAAAATAATGGGTAAATGTATTAGGTCTCAGTGCAGTGGCCCTCAATCTTTTTTTCACATCACGGCACACAATAAAATTTATAAAATATATGTAATGTATGCAATAACTTACAATTATATTAAGATAACTTGCGGATTTCACTTCATTTTTTTTTATAGCATTATGTTATATTATAGAATAAAACATACAAACGTGTGAAAATTGCATGTTCTAAAATATAAAAGGAGACCCCTTCGCAACAATACTGTATATCAGTTTTTACAAATGTTGCTAGATAGACGGAGCTTCGATCATCTTGGATGGTATACAGTGTTATTGCGGGAAAGATAATTTATAAAACGTGTTTATTTTTTATATATGATTGTGTAAAATGCCATTCGATGTCCAAGAACATGTACAACACATATGCATTCATAGCTCAGATCTGTCCAAAACCGATATACAGTGTTGTTGCAGGGGTGGTCTTAATTAAATAGTGTCTTGACGTTTTATCAATTTATTTTAGAAGTTGAGAAAAATGTAATTCAGTTTTAGCAGTTAAGAATCAATTATTTTATTTTTATTTTTCTTTTTTATTATTCACTAAGCTTATTTATATTTTTTTTTTTGTGTTTTGCTGTATTTAATCAAGACAATTTTTCTTTGCTTCCAATTATGTATATTAATGATGGTAAAATCGTTATTTAAACCTGAATTAAATATATTAATTAGAAAGATATACATATAAAATCAATTCTATCGAAAAATATTATTGTTGCGCTATCGGGATTCAAACCTGGATCTCTTTCCTAACCGGGGAAGGTGCATTATCCAACTATGCTACAGCGACAATATTTTTAGCGACAATTTTCGAACCTATATGTTACCTTTATGATCGTACTTTATTTGACCGTTTCATTATTTGACGGAGCCATCTACCTTATTTTTACAGAATCTCAAATACTTTAATAATAAATAGAATCTTTCTAATTAATATATTTAATTTATATTTAAAATATCACAGACCGTCTGTTCTGAATAATTACAACTTCACAATGAGAATGTGTTCTCCTAAATAAAAAAAGTTATTTAAGCCGTAATTGTGACGATTGAAACGATGATTGATAATTGATTAACGTAATTTAACTGTTTGATGTGTATTAAAATATAAACATCAAACAGTTAAATCATGACAACCAATCATCGTTAAATCTCAGTTACCAATCAGTGACA
This sequence comes from Eubasilissa splendida, assembly GCA_031772225.1. Taxonomy (NCBI): domain Eukaryota; kingdom Metazoa; phylum Arthropoda; class Insecta; order Trichoptera; family Phryganeidae; genus Eubasilissa; species Eubasilissa splendida. The sequence continues at coordinate 11,174,386 of CM062868.1, read as the reverse complement.
TAATCACACTCACTTAACGGTTTACTATCACTAATGTATATACTTTTTATACGTACACATAAATAAATACTAATCAACTAATTTCATTCATTCATTACGCCATACAGAGCAGATTGAACACCATACTCTTCAATCCTGGCTTACCACTCTTATCTCGTCCATTTTCATACATCCTCTCATGCATATTTTTTCGGTTATTTAAGTTTTAACTCAGCCGTTTTCTAATATCTAGTGTATCTATTATTTATACTGCCTTCAATACTCGCCTCATATATTTTCTTTGCCGTCTTCTCTTCCTTCATACGTTTCTAATTGGCTCATTATTTACTCTACCATACCTAGATTTTCCACGCATGTCAAATTTCCACCCCATTTAATACAGTGACGTGATTAAAAAAATTGTCCCCATTGCGAAATGGAATAAAAGCCCCCATATATATATTGTGTAATACAAGATGTCTCAAAAATCTTTTTCATTAAAAAAATACTGTAATTAAAGAATGGATGGGATTAATAAAAAAAAAACATTTTGCATAAGTACTAAGCCTGAGAATTTATTTTTTAAAAATTTTGTGTTACTCTTCTAAACGGGAGACAACATTTCTGTAAACTGCTCAGCACGTATTCTCCGTGATCGCCGCCATTTATTCTCGGATATTTTCTTTTAATTGATCCAGAGAGGGAGGATTGTTATTATATATCTTTGAATTAAAGCAGCCCCATAGGAAAAAGTCTATTGGTGTCAAGTCAAGGCTACGTGGAGGCCAGTTTATGTCACTTCTTTAGGATATATGTACATTTTCCATGGAATACTTCATGAACAACTGGTAAGGACACGCTCCATAGCGACTGAATTCCCAAGGACTTTTATACTACATAATAATAGCAGTGAAATACAATTGGATTTTTTTTTTCCAATAATATTCACTCTTTTTAAAAAAAAAAAGTTTTGAGGCATTAATATGTACTCGCAACTGAAAAATCCTTAGAGTTTTTCGCTTCATAGTGAAGGTTTGGTCATTGACCTGACACATTAGCGAGATACTACTAAATACATAAATGTATATATGTTGTGGTTGATTTTGAAAAATATTAGTCCATTTTAGCTCTGGAAAAAGTATTGAAGGATGCGGACGGACTTTTGGGCCCATGTCTAACCTGGGCCCCGATGCACCGTATTTCCTGCATTGGCGTAGACACACCACGCATTTAATATACTTTCTAACTTTACTGGCAATACCAGGCTTCCCTTGCATACATTTATGATAGCACCAGAACTATAGGCAATAATTTCATTTATAGCACTAATTAAATATATATTAATGTTTTTTTTAAACACAAATTAAATGTATTAATTAGATAGACATACATATAAAATCAATTATATCGAAATATATTGTTGTTGCTGTTGTATTCGAACCTGGATCTTATCCTATCTGGGGAACGTGACTTAATCGATTATGCTATGCCAACATGGTGCATTGACGACAAATTTTCGAACTTATATGTTACACTTTTCAAATTAATACATCTATCGTTTCTATTATTTGAAGGCCATCTTATTTTTTACGGAATCTAAAATACCTTTGAGTAAATCTATAGATACGCCAGAATTAATAATTTATTTTAATTAAATTTTGGGCACATTGATACAACTTATATATTATTAAAGAGAATACATTGTTATTGTGAAGTTGTAATTATTCAAAACGTAGGTCCGTGATATTTTTTTAAATATAAATTAAATGTATAAATTAGAAAGATATACATATAAAATCAATTTTATCGAAAAATATTGTTGTTGCTACCAGAATTCGAACCTGGATCTCTTCCAATCCGTGGAACTTTATATCTTTCTAATTAAAACATTTAATTTGTATTTAAAAAAATATCACAGACCTCTGTTCTGAATAATTTTAACTTCACAATAACAATGTGTTCTCCTTAATATTAATATGTGTAGATAATTTATTTTTTTTCGAACGTTTTCAATAATGTTTCTTACGATAATCCATTACACGTGGTGGCAAAGGCGTGTTTTAGAATTTCAAACATTCTCACTTAAAAATGTAGTGTTTTTAATACTCAAGTAACTACGTATACTTTAGAAAATGAGATTTTAATGACATTTACGAACGTATCGTGTTTTCGTCGTTGACTCTTGGAGCCATTAATGCCTAACACTTGAAATGACTTTTTGATGGCATTGACTTTTACACATTTTAGTTTTATTCTACCTTGACAAAAGAGTAGTCACGTTCAAATTATTGGCATAAATAATTTAAAAAAAATTGTAATATATTTTTTCAAATACACTAAAATTATTTCATCAGAAAGATATATAGAAAAAAATCTATCTAACAAAAAAATATTTTGCTTGTTTTCGGACCTGGATTTTTTCCAATCCGTTTTTTTAATTTTTCATCTTTATATATTACTAATTGATAAATTCAATTTATATTTAAAATACCACAGAACTACATTCTTAAATTGAAAGGATACAATAAAAATGTGTTTTCATTTAACAGAGTTGCAACTTCGCGATGCTAAATATTTGGCAAATCGAATAAAATTATTGAACGTGTATTTTTAATTAAGTCATTTTTGCTTTTAGCCAATTATAAAATAAGTAGTATAAAACAGGTATTTAAATTTTTTTATTATGAACTTATCTGATATTGTTACTCACAGTTGAATTTACTCATTTTCTAAGATACTTTTTTTGCACTTTGCGTATTTTTGTAGTTTAATTTTCGTTAAATTTATGTACAATCTAACTGAATCATTTATGTTTAAATGATCATCTCGGCATAAAAAATAATTTTCGACTTTCGACGCCCATTTCTGACGCCCATTATTTTTATGCTTATATTTAAAATTGAGGATTGTGCTTGGTTTATTTAGAGTTCATTTCATATTAGACTAGTCGGATTTTGGAATTCGTTTGAATTTTATTATCAGTTTTATAATGAAATTTACTACATTTTAAAAACCATATGCATTATTATTATGTACTTGCGTAATAAGTACGTCTCACTTGTATACCTCGTACACTTATGTGACAATTATATCTTTATTACACGAATAATACAGTTACTAATCTCGGAGCCAAACGGTAACGGTAAAAAGAGATCTCAAGGACATCACAATTATTATATCGTAATATATTTTTCTTCTTACAAGCACCATATTTTTTAATACAAATTAAAATAATCAACTATATAAAGATATATTTAAAAAATCTATCTATCGAAAAAATATTTTGATGCTTATACACATTTTCTATATATATTTCTAGTTGATTAATTTAATTTATTTTAAATACTAATTAAATGTATTAATTTTATCGAAAAATATTGTGTTTGCGTTACCGGGATTCGAAACTGGATCTCTATTTCCAATCCGTTACAATGTTATGAATAATTACAACTTCACAGTAATAATGTGTTCTCCTTAATAATTAAATTTGTATTAAATACCACAGAACCATGTTCTGAAAATGCAACTGCATGAATTACCTTTGTTTTTTTAATTTTAGAAATGTGGACTTATTTACATTCGGAATGAGTCGATTCGACTTCAAACGTCCTCATAAGAAGTAGAAAAGTGTTTTTTTTAGAAAAATACCTTAACGGAGTTGACCTTTTGTTCTGAATATTGTTTCTTGTATGTAGATGTCGCGGCTACCTAACTCAATGAGATTCCCGCGCCAGCTTTTTCGTTTTTTAACGAGTACATAGGTACTGGTAAGGCGACTTCACCATATCCTACCGGATACGTCACTTGTACAATACACTTCGATACAATGTAGTACATGTAAATATAAGATGATTACAGTTCAACAGTTCGAGGGTAAGAGGTCGCGCCGATAGCGGGGCGACACATTTATATTTTTCACACACTCATCATCGTACCGAGCTACGCGCGCTCATTCATTCCATAGATACATCGCAGTTATCAAATGCACTATGTAGTACGTTGTATGCGAAATTGTTTCTAAAGAAGGGATTCGTTAAATATTTTTCAGTTCGCTTGTAATTTTTTTTCTCACGACTGTTTAATGACGTATTTTATTTTTAACTCTCTTATTGTGTGTAGGCTAGCCATCTTTTCATTTTCTATTTAGTTTAATTTTAGTGCCTAAACAGTCGTTATACCATAATTTTTGTTTAATTTGACAGTAAATAAAGTGTTTTAATGCCACTGTCAGGGCAGGCGCTAGGCTTTTTGCCGCCACAGTAAAACATTGTGATCTAATAATAACAATTTTCAATGCGACATTCAAAATTTCGGCAACAACTCGGGACGTGCCTATTATTAAAATGAGAGTATTATAAAATGTTTATCACGTAAGATAATCAATAAATACAATATATATATATATATATATTTAATGTGTAAATAAAATATAAAGAATACATAAATAATATTAATTACATTAGTAATTAATTTCTTTACACACTACGTATTATAGTTTTGAACACAGGTTAGGGGCGGTAATTTTAAACGTGCCCAAGGGCGTTTTTTTACCAAGAGACGTCCTGGACACTAATTTTTACTACAAATTACTACTTTATTATAAAAAAAAATATATTTTATTTACTAGAATGGTTTTCTTGGATTGTTTATTTCTAGACTATTTTTATCACACACTATTATCGTTATTATTACTTGGGATTTTGTTTTTAATTTTTACAAAATATGACAGTGAGGGACGCCCCCTTGATTTGGCCGCCACGGGCGGGCGACTGTTTCGCCTGTGCGTAACGCCGGCGCTGGTCACGTTATAAATTTCATAAAAGCATCGACACGACTGTGGTCACCAAAAACATTTATCACGTGTATTACTGGTTACATTAAAGTTCATAATTAATACATCCCCACGTCAGAACATCAGGGATATTGCGTTGATGGAAGTGAACCGAGGCGAGGCTTCTTCATCACACGAGGATGGTTTCCTAATACGATGATTAGGTCCTACATCAACTCACAGCCGCTAAACTAATAAATAAGATGGTAATGGTGACCTAGCACAAATTAAAGGGACTAAATTGGGGTGTAATTAAGTTGTAATTGCAATTGTGCCAGTAGTTAACTTTTATCTATTTAGGTTGTTAAAAATCAATAAACTATAAAAAATTTAATAAAAGAACTTTCGTCTAAGCGACTCTTGATTAATTTTTTTTATGAAATTCTGCCAATTTTTATAAAGGTCGTATGGGGTTGTTTGTAACAGTAACCGCAAATTTAATATACTCAACTAGTGATATAAAAAACTTGTTACAAAATCAATTACCGCAACTTTTTTTCTCTAACCTTTGTTGCAGTTCTCTTCTCAAACAGCTTTTACCCATTGTGTTTATTTATTAAACATAAAACTGAGCTCTTTTTTATGTAAATTGATCAATCAAAATCATTTTTAGTTGCAAAATCAGTAGCTTTTATCCACCGCCATTTATATTAGGATTCGATCAACGGCAGTCATTGCTACTCTGAAATTTAAATGGTCGCCAATTTGTACACCTAGAGCAATCTTAAATTGATATGATTATCATCAAAATGTTTTTAAAAACATAAACACGAAGGATATAGTTAACTTAAAGAAATGTATTAATATGAATAGATTAGAAAATAAACTTAAAATTTCAAATGGATACGACATTTTGTGTAAAAACATTTTGAATTGCAATTCAAAAATTATCGAGTAATTATATCTAAGAATTATTCACAGCACTTTCAACAAATATTAGACATGAGTAACATCTATTGCATTATGCGGAAAGATTTAAAATGAACATTAACATACACATAAAATGAATCATTTATATTAGGAATATATTATATTGATAAATAGGAATTGATTAATAGAATTTTTTGTTACTCTGGAGTTTAAAGAGTCGCCAATATGGGAGTTAGCTTATTTTTGGAAGATGTTGAATTTATTTTCTATTTTTAACCAGATTATAGAGATTACCATTCATAATAAGAAGTGCATTAATAAATATGTTGTTCTTCAAGCTCCTATCAGTTTTTTGTGTTTTTATTCAAATTAAAAAAATAGTAGGTTGCTGAGTTTGCAACCTCAAATGCCCTCAAATGGTGTCTTACTCATCCTTTTTATCAATATAATTCTCTCACCTTATTCCAACTTCTTTATTCCCAAATGTTCTTCACTCAAAGATTTTCTTCAGGGATCCAAATATATAACAATCAGAAACTGTCAGTGCATGTTTTTATCAACTGAGACAGGTTAAAAATATTCTGAGAGATATTCCTCCTGAAGCAGTCCGTCTACTTATAAATGCATTTTTGATGTTATGTTTGGACTATTATAATAGACTTTATGCAGGCCTGCAAATGTTTCAGCTGAATAGATCATAATCCATTCTAAATGCAGCGGCACGGATAATATATGGAGTTTCAATTTTTTTTATATAACATCAATTTTGCTTGAAAGCGACACATAACATGGCGCCTCTGTATCTTCATGAGCTTTGTATCACATATAGTTTGAATAGTAGACGTAAAACTTTCAGGTCAGCATCAGCCGCAGGAAGGGTTGTGGAACCGACCAGCCGTTGCCAGATGTCTAAGTTTAAGGTATTTGCAGTGGCAGGCTTAAAAGCGTGGAACTCTTTGCTCTCTGTCTTTATAAGAAAAATTGATGCAAATCAACATAAGCACTGACATTATACAAGGGAAAGGGATAAACTGAGACTGCCATTCAGGAAGAAGGCTAAATCTCAGAAATCGATGATGTGCAGAGCGATATAGATTTTTAATGAAATGCCAGAAGACATAAGAAAGAAAAATAAACTACATAGATTCAACATTAAACTAAGCAAATATGTGAAATATAAGTTGTAGTAAAAATGAACGATTTTGATCATATTTATATTTTAGCTTATATAAATATATTTATGTATGTTTGCACAATATTAAGAATAAATAAAATACAAAAGTCATCTACGGACGTAAAAAAGTGCATCGTAGACTTTATTTAAGAAGAAAATAAAAACGCATCTTTTCAAAAAATTATTTCTACATGTTCAAATAATTAAAAACAAAATTAAATACAAAGATAGTTAAGGTGAAATAATTTTCAAAAATGGCGCTATATATAGAAGCTGTACGAAAGATGCTGTGACGATACGTTTAATTCTCATTTCTCATCTCATTCGTCGTTATAACGCCCCAAAAAGCCGTACCCACCGGGCGTTTACAACTTGTGATATTTAAGCACCTACGCGCGGATCCAATACTGAAAAGTGCGCCCTTTTTCACAAATACGCATCAGCGAGACGATCGGAACGTAGCTCATCACGAATTAATGTTCGCCTATTTTTAAACACATTTACCCACCCGTATACTCTTCTCTTTATGCTTTTCTTCTATGAAGAACGTCACGCCATCTATCGGGCAGTGTGAAAACCTTCTTTAAGAATGTTAGGGCGTTTGAAATTATTCGTTCTATGAAATATTTTCAATTTGCTGTTATTTTTTAAAATGCATAAGCGTGTAGAAATGTGGGAGACTGTCATATAAAAATAATGTAATTGATTCGTTAAATAAAGATTCAGAAAAAAACTTTTTATTAAAAATACGTAAAACCTTTTGCACCAACGTATTATAGTATGATAATTATGGTTTAGAATCTTTTGCCTACATATAATAATATCGCAATCTTTACTGGCAGCAAAGCAAAAATACTTAATTCGGTGCCCTGTCTGCGACACTAGTATTTTACTACTTACTTACTTACCATCCTCATTCATATTCAAACATCTTTTCATACCAGCTCGTCGATTATTGTGGCAGGACCATCTTTCAGTATCTAGTTTACCTGATCGTGCGAAGTCTTTCGCGAACGTTCTCTATTTCTGGTACCATCAACACTTGCGTTATACATATTTATTACCATTCTCTCCTCATTCATCCGTTTTATATGACCAAACCACCTAAGTGATCCTTTCTTAATCCCTATAGTTTGATCAGCTTTACAATATTTCCTTATTTCTTCATTATTTACTCTGTTATAAATGGATTTGTCACATGTTCGCCTAATTGATCTCATTTTCACTGCATTCAATCTACTTTCGTCCCTCTTCTGTGAGCTCCAGGCCTGACTTCAATACATCAGTTTCGGTACCAGGACTTTATTGTGAACCGCTAGTCTTGCCTCAGTTGGCAAGTTCCCATTAGCTATAATTCCATTCACTCTGTTTCCTGCAGTCACCCTCCTTTCTATATCTTTATCAGTCTTTCCGTTTCTATCAAACATACTTCTCAAAAACACAAACACATATTTCTTCTTCTTCTACTTCTTCCAAGCATTCATTACCAACAAGTATATTGCAAGTTATCTTGCTTTTCTCCTATATTACAGCAATGAAATTAATGTGAAAATATCAGTACAAAAGTGTAAGAAAAATAGCGTAATATTTCAATTAAATTACGGTCAATTTGTTATATATATTTTTAAAATTATTAATTAAAAAAAATAATCATGTTTTACGTTTTGCTTACGTTAGCGTGGATACTATGGACTACAGCGTACCTTTTCATACCCCTTACAAAAGTATTATTGCCATACATAATCCGGGTTCGTGTCGTCACCATTCACGCGAGATTTAATTCGCATTCCTCGCAACAATGTTCCGTGCACGTCATTCTTCCACCCAGTCATCCCTCCCGGCCGCCCCGCCCCGCGCCGCCCCGCCGGATGTAAGGGAGACGCCGATGTGAATGAAAGGGTGTGAACGGTTATTTCGAAATTTGTTATTCGGGACAGAAGAGTATTCTGAAATTGGAGGCCCGATCGGCCTTCTTTGTGATCATTTTTCAAATGAACATACACGTGAACGTGTGCGTGTAAACCATGTTTATTTGTTTGAATAATGCTCATCACCGATAGGGGTAGGAAAATATTATGTGAATATATTTAAAATAAAACACAATCACTTTGTATAAAACTACAAATTTTACAATTGTGTTTTATTTAATCTAATATGTCAAACCACAAAGTGATTGCTTTCTACGAAAATAAATATATTTTTTAAGCTGCCTTATTTTGATTATCATACAAAATTGTGTATTTAGTTTATCGGCACGTTTTACGGACATTAATGACACTGCATATTGTTATAACGATATAAGTTATAATATATTATATACTAGTGAACGGTGACCGGCTCGGTGGTCAGTTATGGAGTGAGTAGCTATGGACTAACTTATAAAACATATACTGATAAAATTAAACAGTTACAATTAGGACTTCTTAAACTTACAGTAAATAACAGAACGAAGTGTTTGTATAAATATGATTATTATAAATTTTTACAATATTAAAAAACTTACCAGTTAATAAAAAAGTAACATATAAAGTGTATTTTTAGAGATTTATTTTTCGAATTGCCAACACTTTTTCGAGTGACAGTTAATTTGACAGCCACACGGCGCGCGCTACAATCAATTTATTGAAGGAAACATTCGATAAGGGCATAATTTAAAGTAATGGATCTGTGAATTACCCTTCAAGAACGTGTGATTTAAACGATAAACCAGAGACGATAGACGACTTGGAAGCCGACATCCGTCGCGTAATTCCCGATATACGTCCCCAGCCGCTCCAAAAAGTGGTCGAAACTTGGATATCCAGATTGCGCTTTATTTGAGCCAGTCGCGACGCTCATATTTTAATACTAATGGCATACACTTATCTTTCTAATAAGCTAATACCATGGCCATTACCACGATTTTTATGTGTTGTATTTCATTTTAAAGTTCTATACCACTAAAAAAACATCCTTTTGTATAATTTTTGAAGAGTTGATAAATATGTAATTATAAATACTGATCCTCACCAGATCGTCGGGTCGAACCACGAGAGTACCGATCGCGAACTGTTGTGTTACAAATATTTAATAAAATCAATGAAGGATTATTAATATTAAACATTATAAGACTCCAGTGACCACCCTAAAATATAAAAGTAAATACATTCTCATTTAATTTTTTTTTTCTTTCTTGAATTTCATTTAAAAATAAACAAATTTTAAAGGACATATAGCAATTCTTGCCGTAAAACTGTTATGCAGTTTGACAAATATTAAAAATTATATTGTTTGTACTAAAGTTGAAGTAAGAAAAAACTGGTAATCAGATTAAAAAGAATTGAGGACTTTCTTACTAAAGAACACAACCTGTGGAACATAGGCACAGAATAATTAAAATTAATTATCACCTTCTATTACTTTTATGATTTCACTCTACTTACTTTCAAACTGATTTATTTCCTGGTCGGCACTTAATTCTTTTGAAGTGTCCTTCCGTGTTTTTGATGTGTACTTTATCTAAAATATTGCTTGAGATCTACTAATGTAAGAAATATAATAAGAAACGTGCCGACAAGCCAAAACGGCTCGGCACGATCTAGCATTAAGAAAAATTTGTATAATACCAACTAGAATAATAAAAAAAATTAAAATATATCACTGGAATGTTAGGTATGTATTCAGTGGAAGACACAATGCGCGAATGCCCCAACTCTGCAACAAATCCTATCACAGTAAATCTTATCTACAGCTAAGATTATTCGATTTATTCGGCCACATTATGACTAGTGACAGTTTAGAAAATAAGGGATTATTCTGAGCATAAAAGACTTGGAATAGTGGATAGATGCGTTGCATTTGGCCAACGAGGGGACCCATCGCTAACCCAGGACCGTTTTATAAACAAAAGTCCTACTCATTCACTGCCAGATTGATATTTTTTTATGCTAAACAGGCGGCCGTTCACCGCAGCTTAGCTCATAAGTGTCCACGCAAAAACGTATGGCCGCCAACCAAAACATTTATTACATTACACCTAAGATCCCACATAAAAATCTTTATTGTGTAAAATATACAACGCACAGAATAATAATAATAATAAAATATTAACAATGATACAGTAATGTAAGCAATATTTTAATATGTCCAAGAATACACAATGACTGAATTTTTACTTATAAAGACACTGTAATTAAACAAATATCAGATATCTCATTAAAACAAAGCTATTTTTTAATATGTTTAATGGAATAGAAATATATGAAAATATGGGGTAATTACAGGGCTTACGATATAAAGTGATCTCTTTAAGTCAGCCGAAGGCAGGTCGTAAGCCCAGTAATTACCCCATACTTTCATATATTTTCAATTAAATATAATAAAAAATAACTAATAGTCTCTATGAGATATATGATATTTGTTTAATACAGTAATAACACACAAAAACAAAAACCGGGGGACGGAGTAGCAACTAGGGGAATACACAAAACATCCCCTCACGGGAAACAAACGGGCACAATAAAATACGTGAAGTTGATTCTCTACCACCACTGCCGGCAGAGCACCCTAGGGGGTCCGACTTATACAACCGCCGTAGCAGGTCGACCCAGGATTTCCCAGCTAGAGACCCATACTCTCACAAAAGCCCTGAACAGTTGCAGGAAGCATCTGATTGGACAGATTCTAGAATCAGCTGTGAGAGCGATCCAGGACCGTGACTTGTTGAGGTGGACGTTGAGCCGAGTCTCATCTAATTGAGGCCACTACACGTCAACACTGACATGAAAAAGGAAGAAGAACTAACTAAATAACAAACATCCGCGTGTCTTTCAATCGAAGAATTCTAAAACAATTTTTAAATATATCAGGATTCAGAAAAAACCTGCCGGAGTTAAGCCAGGTAGCCGTCAGCCGGGCCGGAGTGACGGACACGTGTCGGCTCCGGACACCGGCTCCGTGAAGACCCGTCCGTTCAGGAAATTGATCTGACAAAGCACTCGGTTGCGAGTGAAAACCTTTTGGAAACACTTGTATATGTCGCTGCTGGATTTGAAATACAAAACTTTACGATTTACTTTTAAAATTGTCAAAATTAACATTGTGGTTAAAATTCATTATTTGTATTTGTTAATTTTGTTTTATTAACCACTAATTGAGTTTAAATACATCTACCAGTTTCGAAAAATATCATTTTCTTCTTCAAACGTAGTATTATATACGTAAATAATTTTTAGAATCAAATATCTAAACGCCTACTACGAAACATTAGACCTGCATTTTATACAAATAACAATATAGGAAGTTTACCCATAAATTCTAAAGCCAAAGATGATAAATTTAACCATTCTGGTTTTTATAAACTTAGTTGCAAGGATTGTGTTGCATTTTATATTGATAAAACGGGTAGAAATTTTAATATAAGAGTACAGGAGCATTTGAGATGTTTAAACAATAGTGGGTTTTCAGAATTTCTAATCATTTGATAGAAAATGGTCATGGTTTTGATAAAAAATTAGGATTGTCAATTTTACATGTAAATGGTGTTAGTCATAAATTAAATAATTTGGAATCATTGGAGATAAATAAAACGTCTAAAACTAATCAAAAAGTTATATGCAACCAACTAAATTTAACTACGAGTCCCACTTTAAATTTTTTTCCTAAAAATTATTCGAGTGAATTTGTATTGAATAACAATTTGAGTAATTTACTAAATTTATTTTTTAAATAATTATTGTTTTAAAAATAGATTCTGTTAAAGAAACAAAAACCTATGTTATTGATTGGTATTGACATCTTGTAGAAGAAAATTATATTTTTCGAAACCGGTAGATGTATTTAAACTCAATAAGTGGTTAATAAAACAAAGTTAATAAATAAAAATAATTTTACTATTTATTTAAATTAAATACAAACTATTAATTGTGCAAACTAAAACAAGTAAGGAATAGTTTTATTCAATACAATATTAACACTTCTTTAATATTTGCGAAATTACTTTGTGGCAACATATATAAATAATAAGAAAAACACTTTGTTTAAAACCAATATTAATTGATACTTTAACAAGTTTCGATACCTATGGTATCTTCTTCGGGAAACAATGTATACGAATATTAAAAATTATTTGTATTTTTCAACAATACTTCCGTTAATATTGTGTGACTCGCCTGTTATAATTTAGTTTATACAATTTAATAATTTACCTACACGTTGAAGATAGAATGACTTTTTTTTTTAAATCTTCTAAAGTAATCGTAAGAAATTTTCTATTGATAAGTATAACTTTACTGAATAGTTACGTGAATAACTGACGCAATTATCGAAAAAAAGAGAAAGAGAAAAGGAAAAGAGGAAGATCCGTCATTCAGAACCCCTCTGCCCAGCGAATACATGTGGTAGGGTGAGGGGTTCTATAATAAGACTCTTTAGCCACACTCAGACTCACAGTCGTTCACAAAGGTTAGTGTATTTTGAATTTGCATAGATTGAATTAATGTATTCAACATTGCGTATAGAAAACTCAGGATTACCTATCGAAGTATTTACGGCTACAATTATATTACATCACAAACCTCGCGTATGGTGATGTACACTATGTATTTTCAATTTTTCTCCGGGTGGCATTACAGTTATGAATGAAATGACAGAAATGAGCTTTTAGAGTATGATAAAAAAAATACGAAAACGACACATATCTCATACGTACCGGCCAGTACTATACTAACAATATTATTACTAGAGTGTCGAGTACCGGCTTGTCGACTCGGAAGATGTGACGTCACATCGCTTGTGAGGTACGAAAAAATTCTTTCAGATTTGTAAATGAGATTTTTGGAAAAATTAATATAATGTGTATTTAAATAGTATCACGCATCGACCACCATTGTCTGCGAAGCGTACACTATTGCCAAAACAGTCAGCGATAGCCGAATGCCTTTTTCTTGTATTCTTTCTTCTCAGGGTCCACATCTTTAAACCATACAGTTCTATGGTAAACACAACTTATTTTACGTAAATTATGTGATATTTCATTAGAGACTCCAATTACTTGACATCATCGACTACTCTAGTATCGTGTAGTAAAATCTTGAAATACTTGAGTACTCGAGAACATTCGATGAGTTTCTAATGTACCAAACTAGCAATTGATAATTTTAATTCATGCACAACAAAAAAAAAAAATTGTTAATTAATTAAATAGTATACACTACAGCTGCATCCATCAGTCGGCAAATCCAAAAAATAGTTTTTTTCGATATTTTGTGTTGTTTGTATATATATTATATTATATGTTTGTATGTATATTTATATAATACATGAAGACACAAAATAAATTGTTCCTCCGTGACGACCGAAACAATGCAAAAAATCATACTTGACGGTAACTGCTCTAACCCGAACAGTAAAAACTGAACGCAGAACGCGGCTCAATACGTAACACATTTTTAAAACTATTTCATTATTTATAATTTACGAATATTTTTCAAAATACTTGATTATCTAGTACGTAAATATGGACGAGTATACTCTAGTATCGAGTACTTGAGTACTTGAATTGGACACTCTATATTTCATGTAGGTCATAAATGATAACCGAAATAAATTTGGTCACCATTTTGATATAAAGCATTTTTAAAAAGTTTTATATTATATCCTAACAGAAGTAGGTAAATATTCTCCTTTTCGCTAAAAACAAATCGCTCAGTCAACAAAGTTTAAAGACATTTGACTGTCGCGAAAGTTGCCGAAAATAAAACTTTGAAACAATGTACAAAATTATTTTTGACAGCCCTGTGATGACAGACGCTCTCTGCTCGAGACCCCGCTGACGTGAATCGTTGTAACGCATAAATGATAGGTTCTATATAAATATTCCGATTCAGACATCGTTACTGGGTTTTTCGGCATCTTCTCGTGGACACTTGACTCTGGTTATTTAAACAAGTTTGAGACGTTTGTGTCTGATATTTGTTTATTTGTCGATTATTTGTTTTTGATGCGCAACATACTTCCTAAAAATGTTTGTAGGGCCTAAATATGGTTGAATTTATCATTGGCTATACTCCAGGGTCCCCAAAGAATAGAAGCCCCGGAACCTGATAAATAAATTGAAGTAAAATACTTGAAAAAGACTAGTCCAAAGATGATATTCCACAATGTTAACAATATGAAATATCTTAGGTTGAATATACTTTAAAAGTTAAACATTTTGTTCAAGGAATAGTTATTTTGCAAACAAAAAGGAAAGAAGAGTTTATTTTTTATTAGTTTTAATTAGTCCCCATTCTATAAAGTTCATCATGGAATGGATTTGATGGTCTTTTAGGTTTATTCTTTATATACTGCTGAAATACAGGCATCTGCTTAATTTGTCAATAATAAGAACATAACCTGTCATGTATTTGGAAAACAATAAATAAAAAATATATTAATTAATTTATGATAATTATTATAATTAATATAAATATATTTAAAGACGTACGTATTATAACCTGAGATTTGTTGATTTAATGTTATATTATTAAAACTCATGTAGTTATTTAGGAAGATATTTCATATTTATCTTAGTTTGAGTTATTATTACCTGTTTTTTATTATTATTATTTGTATACATGTGGAGATAGGTGGTGAGAATAAAATAGAAACGCGAGGTTGGTGTAGAGTCGTTTGTTGGTAGAGGATAGAACAGAGAGTATAAAAGGTATGCGTGTATATTAAATACAACATATGGCCAAAGGAACTACAAATATTTTGGACCTAAACTATTTAATAAGATGCTAAAAGATTTAAATCAATTGAATTGTTCCAAGAACATGAAACTATATATTAAAACTTGGATCCGTAATATGGGTAGAACCGGTATTGGTGCACTCACCCAAACTCATACCTATATTAATTATTGCTACAAAGTGATCCAAAAATTAAGTCCACTTTATATACACCTATTATATTGTTCTTCATATACACCTATTATATAGTAATGAATGTAATTCTAATTAATTGTACAATTGCTTGTAAACTATGCCCGTCTCGACACAGAATTTCTCTAGTGAGACGGGCACAGTCCAAACAGATTTTTACATTGTATTATATAGTTACAAATAAAAAAAAAATAGAGAAACTAACAATGCGTAGGCTGTGTTTGATGTCGGCCCCGCCGGCTTCGAGCGCCGTTGCGGGGCAGTGGAACGGAAGATGTGTCGTCGGTAAGCGATCGGGCCAGACTGTGGTGGCAGCGCTTTGCCACCGGTTAGGTATTGAATGCAGATGTCGCTGGTGTCAGTGCCAGCTGGAAACGGCGGCAAATTTGAACTTATAATCATAACTATTATGAATTGTGTGTTTATTTATTTTACGTTTTTTTTAATATATCATATTAAATGAAAAAATTTCCATATATTGTTAAAATTTTCTGCGTATAAATAATTAACTAGCTAAACGTTATTTATTAAAATAAATTTATCACAAATTTACGATATTTATTAAAAGAAATAAACAACATACACTTAATAAAATCAAATCGAATTTCTAAAGTATTGCGTTTATTTATATTTTCTTTACGCAGTCTGCTTGAAATGTTAATTTTGTCAGCTCGCCATTTTTGCTGTCATTCTCTATGTGAGTTCTCTTGAATAGATTAATTTTTTTTATAAATAAAATACTACAAAGGACCGTCTTATGAATCGAATCAAATGTCAAGAAAAAGATTTGACGTTATAATTTTGAAACCGATATATTATTACGTGTCTACATAAAATATTACTGTTAATAATTTAAATCGCTGCAGTGAGCAGCATTGTAATGAGATACTTCTTTTTTAATGTTTCCATTTACTAACTTTTTATCCAAATTAAATGAATGAATTGAAAGATGTACCAAACATTTATTTTAGTATTGTTGATGTTAGTTATAGCGTTAACTTTGAGGTTAGATAAAATGAAAAATTTTATAATTTTTTTTTTATAACCATTATGTCATTTTTATGTCAATCGATTTCAATATTATCGTATCTTCATCAGACTGACGTAACCGGTAGACGAACAATAATACAGTTGGTTAAACACAGTTAAATACAGACATAATTTTAAATATTTTATTCCTACAATTGGCTCGACCTGGACCTTTTTTTGATCAGGGAAACACTTGATCCAGTTTCGCCATATAAAACTGAGCAGCTTACGGAAAATTTTAGGAATTAACAATTATTTATAGCGTTTCTCCGAATAGGAAAAGGTCCAGGTTCGATTCCTGGTAGCAACTTAAATATTTTTTCTTAGATTCATAGATTTTATATCTATCAAGTTGATTAATTTAATTTGTAATAAAAATTCCACCAAACTATGTTCTAAAAAACTGTAGCTTCACAATAATAATGTGATCTACGTAAAAATATGTTTTTTTGTTACTCTTTTGAAAAAAATGTAGATTTAGAATCAAATCTCATATATCCGTATTTCAAAGAAATGTGACACCGTTAATTACCCATTAAATTTCTCCATTATGATGAACATGAAAGCATTATTTTTTTATGTACATTAATTAAAATGTCTAACCATAAAATGATTGCTACAAATATTTATTATATTTTTGTATTTTTTAAATTATTCTAGTAATTTTGTATCAAGTGACAATTTATGTAAGGTAAAAAATCTTTTTTTTTTAATAATAATAATAGATTCTGGTAAAGAAACAATAACATATTTAGATTAGTATTGCCATCCTGAAGAAGAAAATTATATTTTTTGAAACCGGTAGATGTATTTTAATTCATCAAGTGGTTTATAAAACAAATTTAACAATTTAAAATAATAAAATATATATATTTTTTAAAATTTTTATTTGTTAACTTTGTTTTATTAACCACTTATTGAGTTTAAATACATCTACTGGTTTCGAAAAATACCATTTTCTTCTTCAGGATGTCAATACTAATCAAAAAATCCTTTACCAGAATCTATTTAAAAAAAAATTAAAACCTAACTCAAATTGTTACTTATTACAAATTTACTCGAATAATTTTTAGGAAAAAAATTTAGAATGGGACTTGTAGTTAAATTTAGTTAGTTGTTTATAATTTTTTGATAAGTTTTACACGCTTTATTTATCTCCAACGATTCCAAATTATTTGAATTGACAAACACCGTTTACACGCAAAATTGGCAATACCAATTTTTTATCAAAACCATGACCATTTTCTATCAAATGATTAGAATATTCTGAAAATTATTACTATTGTTCAAACATCTCAAATGCTCCTTAACTCTTATATTAAAATTTCTACCCATTTTACCAATATAAAATGCAGCACAATCCTTGCAACTAAGTTTATAGACACCAGAATTGTTAAATTTGTCTTTAGAATTTATGGGTAAACTTCCTATATTGTTATTTGTATAAAATGCCGGTCTAATTTCATGGTAGGCGTTTAGATGTTTGATTCGAAAAATTATTTATGTATAAAATATACGTTTTCAATTAGTGTTTAAAGTGATTTTCACTTGTAACATAAGTGAAGAACAGCACATTGCTGAAAAATGACAATAATCACATAGTAATATTGTAATATGTTTTGCCAGATTTCAAACTAACATATTTTTAAATCAGACTTAACATGTTTCCAAAATGTAAACGGTAGAATATTTTATTTCCAAACCATTTGTGTTTTCTAAAATCGGATAGGTATCCTTTTTAAATTAATTATTTGACAAAATGTAGCATTTAAAAATGGGTTTGTTTTATCTCAATTTATCTTTGTTTTTGTTTCTCTTAAAATGTATTTGTTCTGAAATATATTGCTTTGATGTTCGCCTATTTAATCGTTTGATATAAAAGAATTTCAGTAAAAGCTAATTTCCGTTGGCGGATGTAGAAAATATATGTAGAAAAGTTTAAAATATATCTGGTACTAGGAAAATAAATTTGGTTGGAGAGAAAATTAATTTTATTGTGTAGATAAATTGCGGCTGTCGTCGAGGTGGTCGTCACAGAATTTATAAATTAAACTGTATACAATACTGATATAACCGATTACTATGTATAGGTGTGAAGTTTAATAGGTTGCAAGTTATCGAAAATTGCCCTAAATTTATGATCCAGTATAGCCTGAAGGCTCGTCTATACGTTGATTTCTCAATGAGAATCATTAACCTTTACCATACCATTATATAAAATATACAAACGCAGCCATGCTGTCAACTCGTGTTACCGTAAATAACAGTTTGAAAAAATGTTTTTATTAGCTTAAATGGCTTTAATGGTACAAATTTACTGTAAATATTGAGCATTCAATTTTGAAAAAATGATTAATAACATTATTTAGAGCATTCATTAATTCCTATACAATGTGTCCTTTCTTCTTATCTCTTTTCGTTTAATTAGTGAGAAAGAAAAATTATATTTGTATGTTTGTTGTTATTTTCACTGTGAAAATAGTATGTATTACAATGGGTATATATCACAAATTGTATTTTTTACCAAGGTATTAATTTTACAACGGGTTCAATGGAAAAAATAAATGTTTTTGTACGATTCTCTTTTCATAATTGGTTTTTCACTAAATATTCCTAAGTGCTTATATTTTTTTTAGAATTATCTAAAATATGAATTTTATGTTGCATGTATTAAATGAAATATTACAGGTTTAATTATGATGGTAGACTTGTGTTACTGCATGGTTTGGGAAGGGTTAAAGATAGAGGCGTCATTCGAATCTGCGCACAAAATAATAAACCGCGTTGAACTAAGTACTATGCAATATGCGCACTCGAATCGAATGCAGGAGATGAGAGAGGACCCTTCTATTACCAAGTTTATTGGAAAAAGCTTCCATATCGGTCATTCACCGCCATGTTGGCATTTTTTTATGCTACTCAGGTGAGCGCGCAGTACCGACCATCGCAGAGCGACTGAGCGGTAATAACTTATAAACGATAAAATAAAATACCAAAGTACCCAACTAGCCCAAAGAACAATACAACAATTTATATGTCAATACAATTTTATAAACCCGATTCTGGCTCGTGGGACTTATGTTCCCGTAATTTCCTTCGACAGCTGGTTCCCAAGATTCCGAATAACAATAATGGCACATATGATACATAAACACTGCACTAACCTTTTAATTGTACATATCCAATGTTGTTGTTCTTTTGGCTGGGCAGATTTCAATCGACCGAAGTGTGCCTCACGATCGGTATATTTGGTCCTCTGGACTGGTCGAACGCGAGATGTAATTGATTCGCCTGTCGTTTACCATTTTTGCATTCTGCAAAAAATGGCGGCAATACTCACATACACACGTGCACAATATCATCAACCAGGAAACCCAGTGGTGCCAATCGGAGTAACAAGGCGTGTAAATAGTTTTTAAATCAAATATTTATTTGATTGAATACATACAAAAGCAGATACATATATCAATAACAATGGCAAAAAATATAATAATGACCAAATGTAATAAATGTGTCATATAATAAAGAAAAATAATAAATTTAATATGTAGAAAAGCCATAAGGTTTTAGTAACTAACTGTTCTAACTTTAATATATATTCCAAAACAAGGTTTGAAGAATTTGGAAAATATTGCATACGCTGCTTTGTTGAGTGGAATCAAAGCGAAAGTAAACAACTTTCAAAACGATTCCGGGATTAGGTGGGACCCTTTGGGCTTCCTTCATATATTGATTTTTAATAGCAATACATAAATATGCTGTAGTGAAAGAGAATAATATATAATGGTAAAATTAATCGCAGGAAACAATATAAGGAAACACAGAATCCGCCTGGCACTCGGAGGCCGGGAAGTGGGAGGGTTTTATAAGCGAGAACAAACACTTCCTTGCGGAGAAAAATAACAAAATATGACAAAAATAATTACATACAGCCTAAGCACCACTGCCGGCAGACATCATCCAGGTAAGCACAGAAGCTCTGAAAACTATTTAAAGTTATTCTCAAAACATCAATTATAACGAGCACTGATGGAATTTTTAATATAATATATTCGATGTCTTTGATATAAGACAAATATGAATACTACTCTTAATTACCTATATAAATACAAACAGACACATTTTAAAGCAACCCAAAATATAATTACCACACGAACAAATAAACATAACGTATAAGTCCCAAGAGTACATACAACATATGGCCAAAGGAACTATAAATATTTTAGACCTAAACTATTTAATAGGATGGTGAAAGAGCTAACTCAATTGAATTGTTCCGGTAACATGAAACTGAAAATAAAAACTTGGATACGTAATATGGGTAGAGCTAGGTATCAGTGCACACATCCAAACCTATAATAATTGTTGTCGCAAATTTCTTGAAAATAGTATATTGAAAGTCCACTTTGTAATTGTTTTTTATACAATTAAAAACAACTTATATATATAATGAATGAATATAAGAGGTAAATATTAATTCGTTCTGATACTTATAAACAAATTTATTTGTTAACTTTGTTTTATTAACCACTTATTCAATTTATCACAAATTTTCTAAAATAATATATTGAAAGTCCACTTTGTAATTGTTTTTTTATTTATACGTCTTATGTATGATATATAAGGTATATGTATAAGAGGTAAATTTTAATTTCGGTGTGATACTTGTAAACTAATTTATTGCATAATTACTTGTAAACTATGCCTGTCTCAACGCAAAATTTTCTAGTGAGACGGGCATAGTCCAAATATATTATACATATATATTATGTAGTTTCTAAGAAATAAATAAATAAAAAAAATGACAGCACACTTGGGAGTTAAATTGGTGAACCAATTAGACGTCCTCCGTAACAGGTCTTCGCAAGACTTCCCACCTAGAAACCCACACTCTCACTAAGGCCCTAAACAGTTCCTGGTTCCTACCATTTCTAATCAGATCGGAGTTCCCTCTAACATATCCTCTCTCGCATCATTCAGCAATTCGCATCGCCAGAGGAGACTGTAAAACAACTTGGAACATCGGAAATGGTATACCGTCCCAAATATCCTGAAGACCTGAAGATGGTGAAAGGAAGAATCTCTTGGCTCTCAGAATACCAGATCATATCATGCACAAGCCAACAGGATCAAGATCGATGGGGAGAATAATAAAAAAGAAGGGATGAGTCAATTTTTAGATAGTTCTCGGGGATTCTGCTCGTGCAACGCCGGATATAAATATTATTTACACAAGAGGGTGAGAAAACGGGATATAGGAAGGGTAGTAGAAACTCGGTATAGGGACAGAACAATAAGGGCTCAAGAATCAACCAAGAAGCACGACTTACCTGAATTTTCTTGCTGTACTTACAGCTCTTCTGAACCTTAGGAAACATTTTCGATGATTAGCACGAAGAACTGTGTATTTTTAAAATTTTTAATATTAAATTTAGAATATACATTATAAAAATAATCAGTAGTATAATTTTTTTTTACATTTATTTCTTCTCTATGAGAGTAATACTCGTGTATAGAGAACGAGTATATGCGAGAATTTGTGTTTCAGTTAGTAGGTGTATATATTTATTATACTTCATATACAAATTTATAGTAGTCTGTAATTTTTCTAATTGTGATGAGGAGATTGTTAAAAAATTTGATGCCTTGATAAATATAGTGATTTTGTGTTGCGGTATATTTTAGTTTTGGAATATCAATTTGGTCTCTAAATCTTGTAGATCGAAATTCACTTCTAATATTTAATTGATTTTTAATTTTGAAAATTTGGATAATTGATTTTTTTGTTAATGTCTATTATTTTGTATACTTGAATAGTATATATTTTTTGAATGATTTCTAATTGTGATATTGAAGATTTATATGCTCATCACCATCTAATAGTATCGTTTTGAAAATGGGACTGTACTAACAAGTAATATATCATAAAAAACGTAGTAATACGTTTTTTCCATTTAAGTTTGTTATCTATTATGATTTCTAGGTACTTTATCACCCAATAGTGATTGTAAATCTTCGGTACGCACTGTGAGAAATCAAAACACATTACTTATTCAAGTCAGTGTGACGAGCTCGTAGCAGGAAATTCACACTTGTGGACAGTTCACAAGTCATAGACCATATACAGAAAAAGTCGCGCAATGAGATAATAGTAAAGGGAGAGGAAGGGGACAGATAGGTATAGTAAACCTAATGGAGCATCCACACGCGCACGGTAAACGGCGATCTGGTCCTGTCATAAATACCGAACAAATATTTAGTAATAAAATTCTATGAAAACGTTTATAAATTAAGCGATAAATTTTAAACGATCTTTGAAAAATGCTATCGTAAAAATTCATTTAATCTAACAGGATGATATAAATCTTTATCTCTAAAACTGGATACGATTAAATATTATTTTAATATGTTACGACAATCCATTCATTCTATTTTTGACATTAACGTTCACATGAGGCTTATCCGTCCTTCTCAGTAACCTGCTGCTACCACCAGTATTTTCCAACACTAAACTCGCAAAGCTTCTTTATTTTTCAGATCCAAGAATCACGTAAAAAGATTTTCATCCTAAATAGGGGATTTTAAAAATAAAAGCTTAAGCAAAAATTCTGGCAGCGACAAGTTATATATATATATATAGTTAACACTCTTTTTCATTGTTTGAATCTGGCGAACAATAAGTATATTTATATATGTATGGTACAGTAGATTCAAGAGAGAATTTTGTACCGTTTGAAATTATATTTTATTTATGTATTAGCAAATTTTACAGTACGGTATAGTTAAACTTTTGTATAAGTTAAATGATTAAATTCATGGATAGCGAAATGGTATTATATTTTATTATTAGGAGAACACATTCTTATTGTGAAGTTGTAATTATTCAGAACATAGATGTCTTTCAAATAATGGAACGATAGATGTATTTATTTTAAAAAGTGTAACATGTCGAAAATTTGTTGTCGAAAATAATGTTGCTGTAGCATAGTTGGATAATGCACCTTTCCCGGTTTGGAAAAATATCCAAGTTCGAATCCCGGTGGTGCAAGAACAATATTTTTCGATAAAATTGATTTTAAATGTATATCTTTATATTTAATACATTTAATTATATTTGATAACATATGTGAAAATAAAACACTTGGTTTTTTCTTTTACTTGTATAATTGATTGGAGATGCGTTTCGCCTTATAAGGACATTGTAACAATTTTAACTCAACAGTTTATATTCATAACTATAATGGGGACAGCTATACAATTTATTTATATGAGATGAAAAGGGACAAAATTATTCATTGGAATTCTTAAGATTTTCGTACATTTTGAATTAGTTTCAATTTCTTCTATTTTCATATATGTGATTATGGAGTTCTACAAACTTACCTCGTATCTTACAGTAAATATTATATTTTATCTTTAAACAATTTAGACACGTAATTATAAATCACTAGTGTTTCACTAATTAATATAAATTTATTTTATTTGTACAATTAATACTATTTAAAAAAAAAAAGAATTAATTTCCTTCAAAAAGAGACTAAGATTCTTAGATATTAAATAGAGAAAATTTAAGGAAAATACAGAAATATATCGAATGACATAGCTTAAAAAGATCTGTCTATCTCTCTAAGTGATTGATATAATTTGTTTTTATTGTCAAAGAACTGTATTCTGAAAATGCGTAATAAACAAATATAATCTGATTTCAGTTTTAATTAAAATTACTTAGTTATATTAAATGTTTTGTGTTAATTGAATGTACTGAGAGTCCTGGCGCTATCAACCCCTTTCTTTTTATTATTTTTGAGAATTTAAATATATAACCTTTTGCAAATTACTAAAAATATGTAATAACCGTGAATAGATTGTTTGGTAATGCTAGCAGTAAGCGAATAAGAATGATCATGTTTTTAATATTTTCTAATTCAACTTTGTGGTTATTAGCATTTGTTAGATACAAGCGTAGATACCGGAACAAACCCAGGGTAGTATGGAAAATGCACTCACACCGATACGATTCTGCTGGCCCCTCCAAAAGTGGACTGTATATGATTTCACACAAAATAGTTCGTCAAAGGTTCCAAAACATCAATACAGACTCCAAAGTCTTCAATATTTGTATAACAGCTATTGCTGAAACTGTACCGATGCAGGGCCGCCTATCGACTGACGTATATTATCGCAAGGGGAAGGAAGGGGAGGGGAGGGCATAGACTATTATTTCGATCAAAGTAATTTATAAATTATATGGCAAAACACATATGTCCCAAACAGCATTATAATGTTGAATTATCACTTGTCGTCTTCCATGAATTGCGGCCTCAATTCGATAAGATGTCTAAATTCCTTGGAAGCAATTCATAGTAGTATAGTATATTAGCAGTAGTAATATTAACTCCTCAGTTAAACTCAAACAAAAGGATATGTCTGAAATGTTCGTTGTTAATACTTGACACTCCATTTTTTTAGCACACCTAGTAACACAAACTTTCTACAAATTGTAAAATTATAAAGGTGAATTTTTAATAAAATAACACATTAGAAATATTTGAATATGTCCAAGAACACATAATTACTGGATTTTCACCAAAAGAGGCACTGTTATTAAACAAATAATAGATATCTCATAGAGACGAACCTATTTTTTGTTTATATTTAATGGAAAATATATGAAAGTACGGGTAATTACAAGCCGAAACCGAAACCGATCATGACAAACGGATAGTATTAATTAATTAAAAAATAATGCCAATTAAACACTTCGTCCACTAAACTTAAACCCTTTTGGAACCCCCTGTATTGTCTCACCGTAATTTTTCACAGGGGTAGCACTTAAAAAAAAACGCAATTTATTATATTTAGCTGACTCGGTCCCGTCCGTTATGGACGTCAGTAACGGCGTTAGAGACGCTTAAACGAAACTTCCCCGTCTGCCAGAATGTACCGATCCATCCGTTTATTGGCAAGATGATCATTATTTTCACAAAATTTGACAGTTTCAAAATGATTTTATTAAGGGAAGAAGGGTTGATAATTGTATTTTAGGGAAGAAATTAAAATCATTATAGACTGTAAGTGGTCGGAAATCCTGAAAATGCCTGAATCATTGAATAAATTTCGAGTGTCCTTATGATAAAATTAGCTTACTTATTTTGCTGCCGATAACAATATTATTTTGAAATTATAAATATTTTACAAAATTAATAGGTTTTCTACTGTAAGTTTATTTAATTAACAATATTTTCGTAATTATCACAAATTTAAATCACGGTCACGTGACAATTATATAAAACCATTTATTTCAACTGAACCCGTTAACAATATTCTTTTTCCAATACAATGTGCACCATCCTATGATAATGCTCATTAGTATAAGTATATTTGATAAATAAAAAATTGCATATTTGACGCAAAAATTAGACATTTAATTATTAATGTAAAATAACTTTTCATATCGGGTTTGTGGCGAGGCGCCACCAATGGCAACACCGGGGAGTGATTCAAAATGATATATACAAAGTGGCCATAAAACAGGTATGCAATATAGTTTATTACATTGTTTAATGTATATTTTTTATTTAAAACAAAAAATCGAGATATGTACGCGGAATAAGTACATGTTACGTCGATATTTTTAAACCAAGCAAAACGATGTACTATAAAAATGGGACTAACTTGGTGGTCTCCTGGAACGAAGCTCGAACCTCCAACCACTAGATCACTATGCGTGTATCTTAATTTACGCTACACTAAAACTAGACGTGGTCTGTTCTAAAGCAATTACCTGTACAGTTTATAAAAATTGTAATTGTTTAGAGGTAAGTAAATATAATGTTAAGTAAGTTATAAAAAGATATGTGAAAAAAATATAATCTGAAGTTATAAAATATTATATTAAAAAGTTATTAAAGTTAATATACAATAGTCGAAGACAAAAATGTGTAGGTAGTTAGGTTGACACAAATGACAAATTAGATTCATTTTGCTTTCTACCCACATCAAGAAAACCACTTTGTTATTTTTGATTTGAAGTCGTTAATCACTTTAGACCCTTTAAGGTCTAGTAGCAATTAGTTAAATATTCGCGGAGCACAAAATTTAATACGAATTGAGCGAATTTTGTATTAAATTTTGGCACTGAAAAGTATTATAAGCTGTTGATCCTAGTTTCCTTTGGATCGGATCGTGGAAGTAAATTTAAAAAAAAAAATAGTTTTAAGATTGATCTGGTAAACAGTTGTCTTATATCCAAAACTTGGAAGGATTTAAACAGTTCTTCAGAGTTATGTCATGTCATATTATGAATGGTTAAAATAACGATTAACCGTCACTAACATATATTTTATGTTTCTGAGGTAAGTTTGTAGAACTCCATAATTACATATGTGACTAATATAAACATTTTTTGTATATGTTCACATATAAAATATATTTTTCTAACCAAAATTTGTTGCAACAAAAGAATTATGTATCCCTAAATAAATGTTATCTATAATTATCGGAAAAACAGTTTGCTACCCTGTTGATTACAATGCGCTGTAATAACACTAGCTCATGTATGTATATATAAGTGCATGTATAACGTGAAAGGTTTAACCGAGGTTTCCAATATTCTTCAACCCCTGAACGTCTCAAGGGGGAAATGGGTCACTTGGAGACAGGTGGAGAGGTCTTTTAGAAAAATGCATTATTGGTCGCATGTTATTCGATGAGAGAACTCCGGTAGCAAGGGAGATATGAGAAAATTTATTTCAAACGTTAAATATCATATGCTCGTAGATTCCATATATTTTTAGTTTGGTTTCGTGTGAGGTTTAACAAAATTTTTTGTTATTTTTTTAAATTTCGGGAGACTCTTCTTGTGACTGAAGACTGTCTACCAAACATATATCATGTTATTCTACTACCTTATCTTCTTGTACAAAACCTTGAACAGGATGCTCAGTCCTGGACGGTTTCCTGACTAGTCTGGTCTCCTCATCACGTAGCAATACCATCTCATCCTGGCTTCTCTCATCTACACTGTTCACTGCAACCTTTAAACTCCCCCTGATGTGTTCATTCGCTATTCAGAACTGTTATCCCTTCCAGCCCATCTGAGCATTTTGGGTTCGTTAGGGCTCATTTTTTGTTCGTAAACCTTCCTCACTGTCCCGATATAAATCACCCACAGTTGAAATTCATATCTACTTCTCACAAGTATAATTAATTATATTATAACTTTTGAGATCAAAGTGTTGAGACGATGGCATGTGTTGTCGAGCCGAAAAGTAGGCCCTAGTTTTCTTAAGGAAACTATTTACAAAACGCGATCTAACTTAAAAAAATTCAGCTTAATTGTTACAACGGCGAAATAAATTTTATTTTGTAATATATTTTACTTAAAAACGTGCTGATTTTATTACAGTTATTAAAGTACCAAAGTTTCAATAAACCCTTATGCCATAATACCATCGATATAATATATAAGGTTGAGTCATAAATAACTTCCGCCCAAGTAGATAGTATCTACTATTGTTGTTTACGCACACAATGGGTTACGCAAATAAGAGATTTTTATTTTCATTAACACAGTTAAAAGTTTGATTAGTCTTTAAACGGCAGTATAGTATTGTGTACGTTACATTTAAAAAAAATTTTACGTTAAAACTGGAGAATCAAAAAATACACCTTCGCCATGTGATACTTTGGGAATTTAAACAAGGCAATTGTGATGCAGCCACGGCTCAAAAAATATTCAGTGTGTACGGTAAAGGAGTGATAACCGATAGGGCACTTAGAAATTGGTGTGTCAAATTTCGTTCTGGAGACGTGACCTTGAAAGATGAACCAAGGGTGGGTCGGCCTTCAGACTTCGATGACGACATTTTGAAGACAATATTGGAACAAAATTCACGTCAAACAGTAAGAGAGTTAGCAGAAAAGCTCAATACGACGCAATCAACTGTTTACCGTCACCTCGAGAAGTTGGGGAAAGTCAGTAAATTGGGAGTACGTATGCAGCAAGGGTGACTTGGCTGGTCCGTTTTACCTCATCCACCATACTTACTGGACCATGCTCCAATAGACTTCCACCTTTTCTGCTCCTTACGAAATTTTTTAAATGGCAAAAATTTCAATTCTGACCAGGCAGTAAATGAGGCTGTCCGAGATTTCTTCCAGTCCAAAATAGCCAAATTTTATGGGAAAGGAATTGATAAATTGAAAAAAAGATGGGAATAAGTCATATCAAATGATGGAGAATAGATTTTACATTTTTTTACGGAAGTTATTTATGACTCAACCTAAAGATAACGAATTATTTTCTGGGGGAACTCGCGTCTAACAGTCCCGAAAAGGATTTTAATCCAATCCAAAAATTCCACAATTAATATTAAACCAACAAAATCCTCCTATAATAATCAAAGAACCACTTAGCAAGGTAATTACGCGTGCACAAAGCCAGCTATTAAACGAGTAACTAAATAATAAGTGACCTTTCGTTACCATTAGATACAGTTAATCGCGACGTCAGACAAGTATATTAGGCACTTACACCGCATTGAACCGTCGAATTTACTCGTCAATTTAGAGCAGGATTCAGGATAAAAGGTCCTTGAGAATGAGTAATTATATTTACTCGAAATGTTGGTAGAATAATACAATATATATATTTATATACACATGCATGTATGAAACTGATGTCTACTTTAGAAAACGTCGATCTAAGTTTCATCGTGGAAACAATCTGCAAGTAACGCAATCCAACCTAAAAGAGATGCCGGTTCCATACAATAGTGCTCGCGGAAACCTTCAATCAAACCACTATCGTAAAGGATTGTGCAAAACCTTAACAATGATACTTGTTACCGTGGCGAAACATCACCCTAGGTTTCCTCAAGGAAACTATCAACAAAACGCGAACTAATCTACAAGAGACTCCAGTTCCATACATTAATATTAACATTTTATACATTATAAACAATATTATACATACATAAATAAAATAACCTTTCAGTCATAACTACTCTATTCATAATTAATAATATTAGGGATACTCGCGGAAACCGTATATTAAACATAATAAAACTTCATGGGGAGGAACTATACTAAGCCTTGATAAAAACACGTGTTATCATCTGTGAAACCATCTACTCGTACAAAAACGCGAACTAACATAGAATTGACATCAGTGCCTCGAGGACACACTATGTTAAATATTTGCACATATATACAAGTATCCCAAAAGTCTTTTTCATAATAAAATAATGAATGGGTTTAATAAAAAAATGTTTTTTCGTCTTTATGTAGAGTCCCTAGGAATTTATTTTTTAAGTCATGTTTTCTAAATGTGATCCGTTATTTCTCTGGCACTCTTCTAAATGGAATGAAAAAATTTCTGAGAACTACTCTGCATGTATTCTGCCATTTCTTCTAGGATATTTTCTTTTAATTGGTTCAGAGAGAGAGAATTGTTACTATATACCTTTGATTTAAGGTAGCCCCATAGGAAAAAGTCTATTGGTGTCAAGTTGGAGCTACGTGGAGGCCAGTTTATATAATTTCGTCGGGATATCAATTTTTCAGGGAAAATTTCACGATCAACTGGTAAGAACACGCTCTATAGCGACTGAATTTCCAAGGACACGGTTAGCGATCGGAATACCCCCGACACTCTCTCAATCGTTGCGTTGGTGCAGCGAATGAACCAAAATGAAAAAGACTTTTGGGACATTCTGTATATAATGTTTTTCTTACTTAGTTAAGATATGAGATATGGATTCCTGAGACAAAATATACAAAAACATTCATACGCATATTAATTCTGGCTGTAACATAAATTCGGTGATTCGATCGACTGGCTTATATCAGGGTGGTAGCACTGGATGTGAGCAACGCGAAAGTAAGACAACATACCCACGGGTAAATGCCGCTCACCCGCGGCTGCTTGGAAACCAGCCAGACATTTGCCCACTGTCGAAACCTACATTTTCCCAGCTAATTTATTTTTCGTTTTTTTTTGCGCCCTTTCTTCGGCGGCGGTGTTGCCAACCTTCGGGCGTAATTGAGGCAATTTATTGTCCCTCGTTAGGCGGATACGCGGCCATATTCGGGCGGGAGAATTCGCGCATTTAACATGGCGGCGGTTTAAGATGGCTCCGTGATTTGACAGGTGGGCGCTGTTGTGTATCAGGGGAGGGGGCAATTTAAATTTTGCGAGAAAATCTAAATTTAAACAGTTAGAATGTTGAGGAAGTCAAGAGCTTACTTTAACAGTACGCTTGTCTGTTATTACAATTTAGCCCTAAAACAGGTTTGCAGTAGAGTTTGTTTTCATTTTATTACATTATTTAGAGTATAAATAAATATTAAATGATAGAAATATATACGCGGAACAGGTATATGTTACGTCAATATTTTCAAACTATAAAAATATGATTAACTTGATGGTCTTCTGGGACGAAGCTCGAATCTCCAACCACTAGATTACTATGTAAGTATCTTAACTTTACACTAAAAAGCTACTCATCAACTTGAATTGCTCAAATAATCAGTTACCAATCATAGTTACAATTGAACACAATCATGTTCGCAATATGTGATGGTTTAAATAACGATAAACCGTCACTAATATATATTTACTGTTGCGGGAACGTGGTATACAATCAGTTCAGTCATATTAAGGGCGTCCATCATTCCGTTTACTATTTTAAATAAAAATAATAAATTATGAGAAGTCAAGCCAAAACAAGTAAGAAAATAAACTGATAATAGGATAAATTGTTTTTTTTTCTGTTTCCCAAGTAAGTTTGTAGAATTTCATAATCACATATGTGACTAATATAAATATTATGATTAATTATTAAGGATAACACATTCTTATTGTGAAGTTGTAATTATTCAAAAGATTGGTCTGTGATGTTTTAAATACTAATTTAATGTTTTAATTATAAATATATACATATAAAATCAATTTTGTCGAAAAATATTGTTTTTGCGCTACCGGGATTCGAACCTGGATACAATCCGGGGAAGTACACTACAAAATTTCCTAAATTTAATAAAAATGAATTGATAATCTTGGCATCTGCAGTCGGTAGTAAAAACAATGTAGATGGCTTTCAAATAATAGAACGACAGATGTATTAATTTGAAAAAGTGTAACATATAGGTTCGAAAATTTGTCATGAAAAATACTGGCGCTATAACACAATTGGTAGTGTACTTCCCCGGATTGGAAATAGAGATTCAGGTTCGAATCTCGGTAGCGCAAAAACAATATTTTTCGATAAAATTGATTTTATATGTATATAATTATAATTAATACATTACATTAGTATTATGATTAATTATTTGTGCGTATAATTTTTTCACACATAAAATATATTTTATAACCAAAATTTGTAAGCAACAATACAGTTATGTACTCCTAAATAAGAGTAATCTTAATTATTTAGTAAATTGAGTAAAAACTTTGTTTTATTCCACCACACTCTTCATTGTGTTAAATGATATATAACGTTACCGGGAACATCTTTCCATTATCAATATTATAGTTGAACTTGAAAAGTGTAGTGCGCTGTTATACCACTAGCAAATTTACCAATAAATGCATGCATAGTATGAGAGGTTAAACAGAAGTTTCCAATATTCTTCAATCCAAGAACGTCTTGTAGGGGAAAGGGGTCACTTGGAGACAGGTGGGGAGGTTTTGAAAATTAAATTTGGCCTACGATATTCCAGCTACCTCACACCCTTTTTGAGCAATGGCTTAAAAAAAAGAAGTGTAATCAATGAGAAGTTTATGAAAACATGGCATGTAATGAGATAACCGGAGAAGTACGAGATCTTGTTCCTCATAATGTTGAAATAAGGAAAAAGTAATGGCAGTAGAATTTGAGACAATGGTTAGGCCAGTCTACTGTTTTTCGAACCGCAGGAAACAAAGTGATGCTAGCCAATATCCGTTGAACGGATAGGACATAAGAAGAAGAAGAAGAAGAACATCATGGTACTAAGGCTTCTGAACTATTTCTAAATTTTCGAACAAATCTTGACAATATATATTTTTTCTCCTTTTCAAAAATAAATTTGGCAATTGTTCTCAAAATTTCTCATTTTTATCTATCTTCTCATGCCTGAAACAAGCTTCCCATAACTTTTTTTAAAAATTATATAAATAAACAATTAAAAACTTTTTTGACGTACTTGTGGTCTGGTAGTTACGATACTCGCCTAGTCATCTAGTGGTCAGTGTTTCGAGCCTCGTTTCAGGAAGCCATCAATTGAGTGCTATTTTCATAGTACAAGTGTTTAGCTCAGTTTGAAAATAGTCAAAATATTGATGTGACACATATTCCGTGTATGAATCTCTATATAAAAAAATTAAAATTAAAACTAAGGGCGGACGAGTTATTTAAATATATTTATATAATAATTATTATATCTGTAATTCATTAAAATTATACAATATTGTAATTAATTGTAGATATTTAACAACTGACAACGACGTGAACAATGAAGAGAATGGAAACGATATAGAAATGGTCTAGGCCAGAGCACATGTTGTTACAGTAGAAAAAGAAAGGGCTGACGAATTGACAAAAAAAGTGACGAAACTTTATACCCTGACGGCACTTTAAAGTCCATCAACTTTATCTAGCCTTTCTTTAATTTACTGCGGTGTCAATTCTCTGATGATACAACAAACTCTGATTGCTATTTAGGTATTTAGACAACTAACATTAGTTATTTTTCTGTTATATCAACTCTGCGGCAGGTGAAATGTCAGTTGCGCATTATTACAAGGTTAGGTTAGATTAACACGCTTGTATTCCTTGTGACCTAATTTTCTTAAATTTTCTACTAATGTTTTAGAATATTTATTTCCTATGTTTTATACTATGCTATATTTTTTGTGTATATAATGTATGGTTTCACTGTATTTAGAAGTGCCATAAATTATAATTAATAATAT
Source organism: Eubasilissa splendida (assembly GCA_031772225.1). Lineage (NCBI taxonomy): Eukaryota > Metazoa > Arthropoda > Insecta > Trichoptera > Phryganeidae > Eubasilissa > Eubasilissa splendida. The sequence goes on along the minus strand of CM062868.1, from coordinate 11,140,643 downwards.
TTATGAAACTATTTTTTTTTGTAATTTTCCATCACAATTTGCTTATTTTATATGTGAATAATTTTGCAAAAAATATACAGTTGCTAGGTGTTTTTTATTAATTCGGGGTAGAAAGGGTTAAAACAAAACCTTTATATAACCTAATACTACTCAGCTATGCTAAAAACACAACAAGAGACACTTTTACTGAATCTTGAAATAAGAGGTACACTCAGTCAATCAAAGGAAAAACCACAAAAATGTTATATATAAGTGTGATATCCTTGGGATTGTATAATATGTGTGTGAGTGTAGTGTATGTATGCTGCACCGCCGGGGTGTGTGTGCGGGGTTATAAAGGGCGACACGAGTCTGGGAACGGCTCTCTCTCTGCGTGTCCATCGACTTTATCGTTTGACTTGTACTTGTGATATACCTTGTAACTAAATTGTATCTTACTGAAATAAGCTTGTAATTGTTATAAAGACACGTACGTAACAATAAGACACTTGTTTTTTTTATTCTACTTGCTAAATTTACTCGAAACGCGTTTCGTCTTGCAAGGGCATTATCAATCTAACAATCTTATTTAAACAATTTGTATTTATAACTTTAATGGGGGACAGATATACAATTTATTTATATGAAATGAAAAGGACCCAACATTTTGAATGCTTCTAACTATTCCAAGTAACAACACTAATAGTATTTTAATGTAATGGGTAATTTGTAGAAAAGGACAGCTATAAAATTTTACAATCTTAGAAAACAATACAAAAAGACAGACATTTTTGGTATTCTGGAATTTACCATGGAACCGAAAATAAAAGATTTTTATATCTTGTCTTCTTGATATTTCGCTCACAGTAAAAATGTTAAATGTCAAACGTGACATATTTAACATTGAATTATTAATGGCAATTTTATGACAGTTTAGATATCTAGACACGTGGAGTCCACGGGTTAAGTCATTTTAATACAACTGCTCAGAATGTCTAATAACAAAGTTACAGCTATAATTATTACATTTTCGCGTTCGCGAGATGTCGCAATCATTTATAAAAAATCCATCAAAATCGTGAGAGTTGGCGCCGGCAAAAATCTGACTTCCGGCGGCCATTTTAATTAAAGTAACTCGCGGTCGTTTTGCCTAAGTAACCCGAAACTTCCAACAACATGGCGGGCCGTTCCTAATTCAATTTGGCCGGAAGTTGCTCCCGGTTCCATTATGGAGCACAGCCACGCGTAGGCGCTGAGCGTGCTTTAGAATTCTTCGACTCGTGAGTTGTCAGAACTACGGAACTCGACACAAAGCCGGATGACGGACGTGACTGGCGCACCTTGCGGCCGAGCCGTGAAACAATACTCGCCCGGAAACGAGAATATTATAGTGAGTTTATCGGAGAAAGTTGACAGATACGGCGAACAACGTTTAACGTGATAGAGTGCTTAAAATAAAAATATACTAGAAGATAAGCAATCGGCCATCGCTAGGAGTCGCTAGAATTTACTTAATTATTTTATATTGTTAACGTTGTTTTATTAACCACTTAATGAATTAGAATACATTTACCGGTTTCGAAAAATATCATTTTCTTCTTCAGGATGTTAATAATTAATCAAAAACATATGTTTATTTAACAGAATCAATTTTTAAAAAACAATAACTATTTAAAAAATGAATTTAGTACCTTACTTAAATCGTAACTTTATGATACAAATTACTAGAACAAAATTTTTGAGATTACTAGAAATAAATAATGGATTTTAACCACGAAGTTAATTGTGCCAAACTTAAAAATGTATATATATTTTTTTAAATTTAGATAAACTTTCATACAACTTATATATTATTAGGGAGAACGCATTATTGTTGTGAAGTTTATGTGGTATTTTTAATACAAATTAAACTAGAAAGGTATAGATAACAAACTCAAATGGAAAGAATCTTACAAAAAAAATAAAGAAAACTACCTACATATTTTTAAAACTATATATTACGCGTTTTTACAGTCACATTTGCAATACGGTATTATTGGATGGGGAGGAGTATATAAAACTCCAATATCAGAAATTACTCAAAATTTATGTTAAAAACAATTCCAAATAAATAAAATATATATGTCTCCGGCACAATGGAACATATCTATGCATTTTTGCAAGAACCGTTGGATTTACATTTTTTTATCATCTCACAGTAATAAATGTTTATGCCGAATTTGAATCAAATCGCCCCACATTTGGATTTGCAAAATTTAAATTGTTAATAAACATATTAATAATATCTGATCATTTTAATTTTTCTATTCATACCGCTTGTCGCGTCGTCGTCGGGTCTCCTCCGCTTCAAAGGCCTAGAAAGGTAATCTAGACCGGTGATCCCGAATGTAGTGGCTGCCGTGAATTCTGGATTCTTGCCGACGTTCGATTTGGGTCTGCCGGAACGATTGCGTTGTCCCGTGCTGACAAACCGCCCGAGATTGAGGGGATCGCAGTCCCTGAAGGTGCGCACGTACCTGCGCAGCCTGGTCCTCAGGACTCTGTCGCCCTTGATGACCCCCATCCACACGTCGTCCACCTTGGAAGCGTTGAACAGAGAGCGGTCGTCCAGTTTCCTGCAAGAATAAAAACAATCGATTAGAACAAGCGAGAAGTGGGTTATTCCCAAGATAGCGGGAAACATTTAACGGGAGAATGATGAGATCAAAAATGAAATCAAACTGGAGCATACCTGAATACAATCGAGGCCACTTCGAGTGGAAGTCTCGCCACTAAGTCCATACACTCCGAGGTCACGCGGGTGAATCCCATCAAGCACAAAAGCGAATGAAATGTATGCATCGTTCTCGATCGTAGTATTGATTGATATCACGATGAGGGTTGTTTTAATAAATGTGACTTTTAGGGCTGGTCCGTCGCTTTCAGCAATACCGTGCCGAAGACATGCGCCCAGCCAAATTGCTTTTACACATTGTACCGTTAGTAATAAAAACCTTAGAATATCGAAGAACACGTGCTGACCGAATATTTATATTTAAACTACTGCGAGGTCATATCGACTGTCCCAGCCGATTTGAATTAATAACCTTCCACATACCATTTATATCGACCCGGCAGTCCGTACTCTTCCATATTCCTACAAGTAGAACATCTGACACACAAAACTAATTTATTCACCGTTCATGCAAATACTGTAATGAGAATTAACTGAAATTGACATTTTCAACGTCAGCCTTACTAAGCTAAAAGAGTTTTTTTTACGAACCACTACATTTTCAATTTTAACCAATTACTCTACCAATAAACACACCTTGTTTTCCCTTCTTCTCCAATTAATATTATATTACCCCATCCTGTAAACTGCTACATTATGTAGTACCTCCTTCATTACCACTTTGCCTGAACATATCTGTGGAGTTGTATTATAAGTTTGATATCTTATATATCATGATAGTTGTATTATGATTATACCTTAACTAATTAAATAAATCAGCTGACGATAAATTTGCACCGTGCGTAGATAGATAGATCATCATGCTATCAACGGAACATTTAGACGACCGCTGTCATGATATCCTGGACATTGACATAAATGATAATAATTTTATTAATTATCATAGTTTTAGGTAGGTAATAGTGTGATTTAATAACAACTTTGTGGCAAGCTGAAAATAAATTGAATGATCATGTTTGTATTTTCTTAATTATGGAAAATAACATTCATAGAAAATATTAGTTTTACATTAGTATAAAGATTTCATCTATGTAATAGTTTAAAAAAAGTCTATTCTATTGTATAACTTCTGATATAAATGAATTACAAAACTCCATATTCTCGTAAAAAAAACGCAGAAATACGAATTATTTTTGAAAGGGAAGCCTTAAGGTTCCCTATCTTAATTCTGAGATAGAAGCAATCGAGAATATTACAGCATCCATCTTGCAAATCTGCAATGCAAATGTAACTATTAATAAATCAATGTTTTCTCTCAATGGCGCTGATATCTCCCTACAAACCTTTCACGGCAATATATTCTTGTTGCATTTTGACAATGCCCAGGCAGTTTAAATGAATCATGCCCTATAATAAAGTAAGATTTATTATTCTTTATATTTTTTATTGCCTTTTCGTCGTATAACGGGTTATTGCATTAGATTGTAGCGTTTATATTAAATTTTAAAAAAATGTATACATATATATTTTAGAGAAACGTTTGTAATGTTGCATTTTCTGAATATGTATACGTTTTCTAAATAAAATATTAATAATTTCCCATTGTAATTAAATATACTTTTATGTTATTTTTTATAAATTAATTAGTGATTTATTTAAATTTGTTTTAATAACCACGAAACTATGTTCTGAAAAATAGTAAATTAAAAAAAAAAAAGTGACTTAAAAATAAATATTTTTAAGTTTTTACAACAAACTTTATTAAGTTGTCAGATAGTCTTGGTATCCGTGCGGTGTTCATTTACGGGTGACTCAATTTCTTAAAGAGACAATGAAACACTTCAAAGCATTCAACAGGAAATATAATATTTATTGGTAAACGGTGAATCCTGAAACCAATGGGGATGAAATTGAAATCCAATAGAAATGTTTGGGCTATTTAATTGGCAATGATACGTGATTAGCTTAGGAGATAGTATACTTTTATCACGGGGAAGATTTATGTTACAAAAAATAGTGTTTCATTAATTCTATGAAAATTATTTCCAACGTGCTTATAGAATAAATATTATTTAGGAGAACACATTCTTATTGTGAAGTTGTAATTATTCAGAACAGACGGTCTGTGATATTTTAAATATGAATTAAATATATTAATTATAAAGATATACATATAAAATCAATTTTATCGAAAAATATTGTTGTTGCGCCACCGGGATTCGAACCTGGATCTCTTTCCTAACCGAGGAAGGTGCTCAAAGGTATTTAAGATTCTGTAAAAATAAGATAGATAGCTCTGTCAAATGATGGAACGATTAAATGTATTAATATCAAAAACGTAACATATAGGGTCGAAAATTGTCGCTAAAAATAATGTCGCTGTAGCTTAGTTGGATAAAGCACCTTCCCCGGTTAGGAAAGAGATCCAGGTTTGAATCCCGGTGGCGCAACAACAATATTTTTCGATAAAATTGATTTTATATGTATATCTTTATAATTAATATATTTAATTCATATTTAGAATAAATATTAGATTATAAAGTACCACGTGAGAATGAAAACAAATCTTACAATACCTGTATAAATAGACAATAAATGACAATTATTCATAGATAGTTGGTGTAGTTGATGAATATAATAATTAGTGATGGTATTATTTGGATGATGCCAAGAAATAATATAATGTACAATTTTCTTGTCGCCATATTTAATGAAAAAATAAAGTGTAATTATTATATTTTATAAACAGATTATCTACATAGCATCAATGATACTAATAGGTAGTTCTACGGAGTCATATACAACACGGATATGAAGCGCATGAGTTCCAAGGTCAACGATTACGGAACACGTGACAAGTGTTTTTGACGGTATAAGTGAATTACGCTGCATGATAAGTGTGTATTAAGCCGACCATAAACGCAATTGCATACCTGATAGGTATACATGTTCAGGTCGCCTGTACAGGCAAACCGGAGCGTATATGTGACAAAACTGGCAGGTATTCTTACCTGTACAGGCGACTTGACAACAATTGAAATTTCATATTTTGCAAACCTGAGCGTGTGTGTTACTCCAGGGCGCAGGTTCCATCTCAGTTGTTCCATCCACTGCGAAAGGAAAGGTCGCGTTGCATAGTTCGAAAAAATCTCGCAAGTGTAGGGTAGTTGTGGAAGATTTTATTAAATTGTGTGAATCTGAGCCATCCACATTTAAATATAGTAATACCCCGACTTACGAGATCTCAGAGATACGCGGTTCGTTTGGCGACACCGCTTGACAGACGTTGACCGTTGACAATACTGCCGCCAGACTGCTGCCCGCTATATTCAGTGTGTCTCTTACTGTGATACGCATTGGAGGTTTTTCGCAAGCTGTTGGATTCCCTTAGTCAGGAGGTAACAATAGGTGAGCTCATAGAGATGTGTAAACAAAACGACAATGAAGACATTTCAGACCCAATTCCACCAGAAAAGCACATGACAATTGAAGGTTGACAGAAGGTTTCAGCTTAATTGTAAACGGCTTTAAAATTTTAGAACACATAGACTCTAACGAAGAACGCGTTATAGCTACAAAGCAAAGAATAAAAAAAAAATTTGCTTGCTACGAAGAAATTCTGCGTGAAAAAAGAAGGCATTGTGACGTTAGACGAATTTGTTAGATTTTATGAAGCCATCGACATCGAAATGACTTTTTATGTAAATCGTTTATTTTTTTAATATTTTGTATTAATACGTATAAAGAACCGTAATTTTATTAAATATTTTTCTTCTAAACTAGTGTTTTTGTTAGTCCTTGGTCTAAGTTAACAACATTGTATGTATTTATATGCAAAGTTGTACCCCGACTTACGCGAATTCGAGTTAAGTGATTTTCGTCGGTCCCACCTATCGCGTAACTTCGGGGTATTACTGTTATTACAGTAATCTTGAGACTACATTTAATTCCATTATCAAATTGGCGTGACTGTATTAACTTCTTTTTAACTTTTCTCTTACGGTGCTAAAATAAATACGCGCGTTCCGATGATGTAGACTTATAAGATTTTTAAGTCGGATAAATATAAATAATTTACATTTATTACTTTCATTAATCATTAAAATAATAGTTGACGTATATATATATATATATATCAATTATTGTGTAAGCTAAAAATGATAAAAATCATTAATCATCACGAAGGACAGCATTAATACACGTTGAACTCGGCCAGCGCACGCTCTGCCACTAAAGTGACGATCGGCATCCGGTATCTTGTGCAATGCGCCGTCCGCACCGCTCCGCATGTATACATACACGTATTGACAAATTCACGTCGGGTTCACATAATTAGAAGCAGTGTTAACTTAGTTTACATCATCGGAGAAGAAAGGTTAATGACCATACTTTGTCTTTATACGTCGTGATTTTCTGTCTTTCGTAAGATGACAATAATACTTACTAGCGACACCGTATCGTCGCAGTTGCGCTGTACCGATACCACGGTTGACTGAGAGATTGCCGCAGGTTGGCCGCTACGTGTATGATCAAAGTCGGGCATCGGTGACTTGTCATGTTTATCCGAACAGGTATACCGTGGCGTGTATGGGCGGCTTTACATGCTCACGCCTGTACCATGTACAGTATTATGTAACTTTTAAACTAAGCGTGTGTCATGAATCCATATATCCAGGGTAGTGACAATGGATGAGTTCTCGCTGTAGTAATTAGGCATTCTCGGAAGGGAAGAGAAATAGCTTAGATTGTTACAGTTCGACCAACGTAAATTGGTGAACAGCAAGAGAGCCATATACTGAACACCTGAACACTGAAAACCGACAAAAGGAATGTTGGTTCGAAAAATTACCGCTCGCCAATTTACGTTGGTCGGATTATAGTGTTACACTTGCTGTAACAGGGATATACATTTGTAAAATTATTGTATTGTAAGGTAAGTGTATTCAGATTTCGTGAAGTGTTATTAGATCCGTGATTTTTTTGTATTTTTTTTCAATGAAATTAAGAGTCACTTGTCGAATGTATTGACGTAGATCACTTAGACTTTGCCAGCTTGTCTGAGATTTAACTAATTAACTAACTTACTATCACATCGTTTCTAAGCGGGGGTAGGCAGACAGAATAGAGCGTCACACTATTTAGTCCTAGCACACAATTCTCGCTTCATCCAGATTCATACATTTTCTCATACAAACTCGCTAATTATTAAGGCTTTTAACAGGACCATCCTCCAGTATCTGTTTTATTCGGTAGTTCCAAGTCTTATACGAACATCTTCTACTTCTGTTGTCATCAACACTTGCGTCATATATATTTTTACCATTCTCTCCTCATTCATCCGTTCTATATGACCAAACAACCTTAGTGATCCTTTCTTAATATAACTCACTATACTAAGATCAGGTTTACATTATTTCCTAATTTCTTCATACTCTGGCATAAATAAATCTGTCACATGCACGCCTAACCTATACTGTAATATCGACAGGTATTCATTCTGTATGTGACAAAAAGCTCCACGAATAGGCAGATAATCTTATATATTATATACATACATATATATGCATATTATTATTTTTTACGAAGAATACATTATTGTTGTGAATTTACAGTTTTTCAGAACATAGTTATGTGGTATTTTTAATACAAATCAAATTAACCAACTTGAAAGATATACAGAACAAATCTATTTTTGCCGCAATATAAAGTTGTATATCTTTCAAGTTGAATCATCATAAATTGTATTTTATGTACGAATTATTCAGGCATAAATTGAATATTATGATCCAGGCCGATGTTGTTAGAAATAAAATACAATTTATTAATTTAATTTTTATTTTTCAATTACTTAGTTTATTACAATAGTGTGTGAAATATGTTATTGGCCAAGTGTCCGCCTCTGTCAGCGGCACAAATGCGTGCTCTTTTAACCATATTCTCGCACATTTTGTGTGTTATTTCAGCAATTTGATTTTGACTATTATCATGTAGCATCGGAATTGTTGGCTTATTGGTGTAGACCTTTCCTTTCAAGCACCCCCACAAAAAATAGCCGGGAGCCGTCAAATCAGGTGATCGAGGAGGCCAGTCGATCACAACTTTTTGACATAATGCGGACGGGAATTTTTTTTTTTTACAAAATTTCAAGCGTAGTGCTAGTTCAAGCGGCTGTGCGTGAAGTGGCACAATTTTGTTGAAACTACATGTGTTGCAGGCATAATCGACTCAATTTGGCCGCCAAGTCACATCCCGCCAAGTCGAACGATTTTTTAGATAAAATGTTTAAATAACTAATGTTGAGGCGTTATATATTTCATAGTAAATTGTAATCAACTACTTTCTATGACTACCAAATACAAACTGACAAATATCTGCCAAACCATGATAGCGGTCAAAAAAAATCGACCTGGGACATAATATTCATCCTGTATTACATCATTCTATTTATTTTGTTTTGCCTATTCTGGAAACACTGGTGGTGGCCGCGCCATGGCCGCCAATGCCTGAAACTATCGGCAATAGCCGATTGCTTTCTGCTAGTTTTATTGTATTGAGCACTGAAATTTTCCTCGTTACGAACAGCTGATCCATAAAGTACGTAAAACTAGCGCAAACATATCACTTTATTCCCCAAGAACTGCGGGAGTTTTATTTTATTGTTTCGTAGTTCCATCCACGGCCGGCAGAGCGTTGCCGAAAGATACGTGAAACAATTCGCAACTCCTGAAACGTGGCTCTGGGCGCAGTGGCCGTATTGCCTTATTTCTATTATTTTTGTTTCATTTCTTGAAACATTAAAACTCGCGACGTTCCCGGCGTGTTTGCATCGGTTGTTAAAGTTTTCGTTGCTGACCCGCGCGCGATGTTGCCCGGATCGCGTTAACAGATAGGGGTAATTTATCAAATTTATTAATTATTGTTTTTTTATAATTTTATCGGTATAATACATTTTTCAATTACGGTACGCTGATAGAAGGGGATACATGTTTTTTTAAAACATATAAAATAATGTGTATAACTGAGAATTCATCTACCTACAAACTAGCAAGTACATGTGGTCACATATACGATATTTCTTGTGTGGTGTATTTAACGGCAAAAAAAGAACACCTGCACTCGATCATCTGACCGGTTCCCACATTATTTCATGTATAGAATCACGTGTTCTTATGTATCACGTCCACCATACTCTGTAAATAGCAGGTAGGCAGGAATAATAATCTGCCTATATAAGACACCTTTAGATATATTATTTTTTAACCACTTATCTTGATAAATTTGCCGTGCGAATACAACTCAAGTTTTTATTCTGTTGAATTCTTGTTATTATTGAAAAACCAGCACCCAAGAAAGAATAAAAAGAAAATGAAACTGGTTATTACCTACAGTATTTATTCTGTACGTAATAATCAGTATACAATATCACATTTCAATTTGCATATTTAAAAATAATTATTTTGTATTATTAATTTATTAAACACATCACAAAAACACCCAGGAATTAGAAAATCACATAGATGTATTGAGACCTTATTGGATATCAAACCCGAACTCCCAGCATGAGAAGCTATTGTCTTGACCACTAGATAACGAAGGTCGCCCGCATACATATACACACACATATCAAATAAAATAATTAAACTTTGTCACAAGAATCAGATGTCTCCATGACCAATATTAACAGTTACATTTTTTTCAGTGTTTGAACAGCTGTCATTGAAACAAGATGGGGGATCATTGATAGACCTTCACTAGTATATAAATTTAATATGAACATATTAATGCATGCATTCATCAACGTTAGTATATTGATTCGTATAGCAACATAAAATATTTTTCGTTTAGGGAATATTCACATATAGCTTCAGAATAATTTATTCTAAAGAAATAAATTATGAACAGGTTCATAATGATCCCACGTAAGACAAATAAATTGACAAGTATTTACGTGAAAATATAAATTGTGGCAATTTTGATATTTTTGTGATTTAAAAGATAAAAACGTATTATGACAGTTAAGAGAATAACATGATACATATTTAAAACAGAAATGGCTAAAAAATGAGATGTTAATGAACAAGTTTTTAAAAGTACCGCACAGGTACAAATCACATTAGTTTCAAGGTCAAATATGTCGGAATATGTAGAAAGCGATAATCCCTCGGCGTTCGAAAATGAATAGTGCGAACTCAGCTAAATGGTATCATGTATTACACGCTTGAACTATCAAGCATGTATAATTTTGCTTTAAACACATGTCATGAAGAATTTATCCAGATTAACATCATCAGATCAGATCTCGTTGTAGTAATTAAGAATTCTAGGAAGGGAGGGAAGGCTATTACCTACATTAGTATTGTACTAGAGAATCCCTTCGATAGTTTGTTGCTTTCCGGGTTTCCTATTGATAATATGAACGTCAATGCAAGCATAAATGTCCCAACTAACCTTTCGTTCTTCCATGTGCTCCGATCTAGTTCGGATGCACCGACTGTTGACTCCACGTATTACGAAACAATTAACTCTCGTGGCATATTCTATTCCTATCTGACAGAAGGCCGATTGCAAATGATACTCGCAGAAACAGCGGCAACATTACACTCGTACGGAGAATCATAGGTACCGACATGCAAAAATTAGTAGTGCCAACCGAAGGAATAATAATATGCGTAAACAAGTATTGTAAAACTTGGTGTGGTATAAGATTGGGGACTTCAGTGTATCAGAGAGATTATCAGAAGTGTCTTTAAAATGGCAAATATAATAATAAAAGCAAAAGACGTCGCGGTAATTTTCTGATAATAATACGCGTTAAAGCGTTGTGAACATTTTCGATCGTGGAAAATATGGCTGCGGAAAATATAATAAAAGTGTTTTCAATAACTACAACTGTAAAGAATAGAAATGCAACGAGATATGAGCATGCCCGTTATAGTAATTTATCACTTCTCCGCGGGGGGCGCTTAAGAATAGGGGCGGCATAATGTCTTACCGTGTAATAATGTAATTTACGTTTTTATGTCTACAGTATGTGACAATGTTTTTTAAATGCTTATTTCTTAAACGATTTATCGGCAAAAAATCTCCTAAAAAGCAACTATATATAAAATAGTGTCTGTGGGTTTGTTTTTTATACAAATCTACAAGTTTGTTCCGAGCTTGGTGAAATTTTGCACATTTGACCTTCGAAACGTCACTGTCTACGTGAGATTTCGAAAAACTACTCCCATCACTTTTTCCAAATACTTAAAGCATAGTTTTGGTATTTCTTGATGAAATTTTGCGCACTTGACGTTCAAAATAAGAGAAAAATTACTGCTTTCGAAAAAAAACTACCCCCATCACTCTAAATGCAGCCTCTTCACTCTGCGTAGTCTGGGCAACGCCGGGTACTTCAGCTAGTAACATATTACCGTCAAACAACCAAAAAATACAAATTTATCACTGATAAGTGATACTTGCAGCCTTTTGTACTATATTAATTTGATTCTTAAATTTTTTTAATGGAAATTTTACCATTTTTTCTCTATTATTTATTATCGTCCTGCCCGTACTCTACCGCTGAATTGCCGCGAACTATGTTGATAACCGAAGCTGTGGTCATTACCAAATGAAGTAAAAACAGTGTTTATAGTGAGCGTCATGTTGAATTATTATTGTGTACCTTGGGTGTTCGGCGAAGGGTCATGTGTGTATTTTAGTAAAAATATGATAAAAGTATTTTTTCTACGTGAAATAATCCGTCAAAAATTATAAATAAATATATTTTGATTGTCGCGATAACCGTACACTTTCACATGATATAATTGACAGCAGATCTTGACGTTTGTTTTATGTTACTAAGCGATATAAGATGGGCGAAATCTCGATGTTGTAAACGTGCAGAATTTATTAAATACTGAAATAAAAATGTAGTATCTGCTTATAAATGTTCACTATTTACGGGAATCTTGAATGAGCATAGTCTATAAACATTCTCCTATAATGAGTAAAAATTAATAATAATAATGTTAATAATATTAAATATGTCTGAGAAAATCAAAAATGAAACAATATAAACCAATTGCACCAAAAATGTATTTCCAATATTTAACCATATCAAATCAAAAAAATGACATTTATGTAAATTAAGATACCTACCTACCTATCAGTGGCGGTCGGTAATTTTTTGTAGAAGAGATGCTGGATAATAAGTTTATAAAAATCTATTGACTAGCCCACGAATTAGATGCAACTACTGACAAAAATAGTCTGTCAAATTAGCTCTATACCTGAATCCTATACGCCCCGCAACATCAATTACAGATCCATTTTTATTTATTTAAATGATGAATTAAATAGATAATCGAAGGATATTTAATGTTTCAATACTTTGGCTTAGGGTATTCAACCCAAACTATCAAAAATGCGTCACACAAACAAATTCCTCAATACAACCCGCTCGCTTCGTAATATACTATACCCATAAGCATTAAAGTCGTTTTTTGTACGTTGGATGTTGATAACGAATGCGTATACAGTATTCGAAGACATCGATAGGCGGAACTGAATGCATATGTGTGAAAGTTGAATACTTTCAAACTTTGCGGATACGGAACGAATGATAGAATCCATTGTTGCTGGTATCTGTGTGTTTACCCGATTCATAGATATTCAAAAGTTGAGAATGCATATATATTTCGACTCGCTCCGTGCACGTTCCGTGTCGTAGTATGTGTTATGACAGGACGAATTTATTTGCAGCAGTGCTGTTTTTGGCTAGACACAGAACGTACAAAGTTTTTTGACTTTAGAACACGAGGGATGTGGAGCATCCAAACCATGTATGAAGAGACCGCGCCTGATACCTGTGTATCTATTTTTTGTATTATTTTAAAGGAACATACGGTAGCACAGAACAGTAAACAACATATTCAATATAAGCTTAATGAGATGCGTAAAACGATAATTACTTAATATCGCTGCAAAATATATTATTGAAAAGTCTCGAATATAAACAATATGTAAACGAAATTACCCGAATGTCACAGTGAAAGGACATTTAAGATGTCACCCATTGCTTTGCCTCCAAATGGTCCAGTTAAAATAAACTTAAGGCGACGCTTTAAATGTTAACGACCAAATAAACATGTACAAATGATCTTAAACGCTTTTCGTATTAAATGAGTCGTATTTGAATATGCTCATTGAAGTCCTTTACTTCTTTACGCACTCGAAGGCTAATTTATTTGGATCAAATTGTCACTAAAAAATTCGCTCGCCAAAGAGACAAAATACACGATTTGGAATTTTGTATTCAGTTTTTTAACATACCATGGTACCACAGTAAAAATTGTCTCAAAAACTTATGAAAATAGCTCATTAAAAAATTCATACCATTCTTTCTTTAAACTTTGTACTTAATTCTTACCTTTATTTACCGTTTTTAAATTAAAAAAGATTTTGAAGGCGCTTAGTATCGACCTCTCACTTTTTGAGAAAGATAGAACTCTTTGATTTGCACCACTTCCGACGTGCATTTACACAAGTTTATGGCGATAGGCGTCGCGTTAGTAGACAAACCGCAAATGCGCAAATGCCGTAGTCGACCATTAACCATCAAACGTGATCTATGTTATGTTACTGCCAGAAAAATATTTTACATATAAAATTATAAGTAATAATGTAATATTATTTTAGTTTAAAAAAATGTTTGCTTTAGTACTTGTTTTTCATGAATCGAATAAAAAAAGTTGTATTGTGGTGTAATTTTTCTTTATTTAATAAAAAGTAATATGTTCATTAAATAAAAATTATAATGTTTGATAAAAAATAAATAGATAATTAGCCGCCAGGCGATCACTAAAGACCTGGAAAGGTTAGCAATAATAAAAAAAATTGAAACTAATGCTTTCATTTAATAATTCTAATGTGGCCCTACAACCCTATATATATATGTGTTAAGTGAAGTTGGCAATACATATGACATTTTTTTGTGACAGCTATGATCAATGAACATGAGTATATAAGCATATACAGGGTGTATATTATGTCATGGTTTAGCAGATATTTGTCAGTTCGTATTTGATAGTCGTAAAAAATAGTTGATTGACAATTTAGTATGGAGCATCTTACGCTTCAAAAACGTGTTGAAGTCATTAAAACATTTTGACTCATTAATCAGGCAATACTGTAACCATTAACCATTAAAACTTATTGGTAGCCGAATTGGGTCAATACATAAGGTTTCAACGGGACGATGCCACCCTATATACAGCCCAAGCTACGGTTGAAATTTTTCCCGGCCGCATAATGTCAAAAAGTGGTGATATTACTGGCCTTCTCGAACACCTCATTATATATTAAATATGGTTAATAGAGCACGCATTTGTGCCGCAGCTAGAGGTAGCCACATGACTGATATCATATTCCATACATAATGGTAATAAATCAAATAATCTATAAATGAAAACCAAATTAATAAAATGTGTTTCATTATCTAGTTATTCAAAAACAAAATCGGCCTGGAACATAATATTTACCCAGTACCTACAAATTATTTGTTAAACGATTACATAGCGTTTCAGATCAATTTTATCACGAAGCCATTCTCAGATTCATTTCGTACGTGCAAGATAAAAATGATCAATTTAAAGTTGATTGTTATTTTTAAAAAAACTTGCAAAAAATGATTCTCTTGGTTTGTTTAGCGGCGAACGCCTTATTTTGTTCACCATCACGGAAATCAGTGATTAGACCGGTATTTTATCGACCATTAAATCCACGTAGTTTGTTTAATTTTATATTTAACTTTAAGATATTCCGGCCAACGGGAATATTTTCTGGGAGACCGCTAACCGGCTCGCAACACTTATACTGCGCCCTTCCTCTGAAACAGCTATTTATGAGAGTCGACATTATATTGTTTTTACCAAAGAGACTACATTATAATTTCTTTGGTTTTTACGAAGGAATTTATGGTTTTTGTTTCTCTGTAAAATATCTACGTAATAAATCAACCGATATGTATTTTTTTAACGAAAATTGAATTATTTTATTGAGACTGTAAATATTATTGCGCTAGGGCGGCAGTTTCTAAATTTGTTTAGTTCACATGTTGGGAATTTAAACAACTGAATAGATTTAATGTATGGTAGTGAACGAGACAAGAATGGTGTGTCGGGACGGGTGTGGCGTTCTATCCAGTCTGCCTGTCCCTGCGGTGAAACAGTGTGATGGTAAGTTGGTTAGTTAGTGCGCCATCGGTGTATCCGAATTTTTCCACGACGCCCCAATTGAACATAATTTTGCAGAATGCAGATTGTTTACAATTTTGGAAAAATAAGATACTGATTTTATCGGACGCAGAAGGTCAAATCATACACAAAGATAAACATAACATTTGTAAGAGATTACATAATTTAAATTGAGAAATATCTTGTTTTTAAAAAGTATTTAAAACTATTTCTATTGTATGTATGCAGTATTAATAGAGAATGATGAACAAGAGTTAAGGAGTCTAGTGAGTAGAATGTACAATGTATGCAAGGAAAGTGACCTTAAGTAAATGTCAACAAGTCGAAAGTGATGGTATTTGAGAAAGAGGAAAGCATGACAATGTGCAAAATACTTGTAGGTAATGAATGTTTGGAACAAGTAGATGAGTTTGTGTATTTGGGAAGTATGTTCGATAGAAACGGAAAGACAGAGAAAGATATCGGAAGGAGGGTGACTGCAGGGAATAAAGTGAACAGCGCTTTGAATGGAATTATAGCTAATGAGAACTTGTCAACTGAGGCAAGACTAGCGGTTCACAATGGAGTCCTGGTACCGACACTGATGTATGGAAGTAAGGTCTGGAGCTGGCAGAAGAGGAACGAAAGTAGACTGAATGCAGTAGAAATGAGATCGCTTAGGCATACGTGTGACAGATCCATTTATGACAGAGTAAAGAATGAAGAAATAAATAAAAAATGTAAAGCTGATCTTAGTATAGTGAGTAAGATTAAAAAAGGATCACTAAGGTAGTTTGGTCATATGAAACGGATGAATGAGAAGATAATGGTAAGGAAGATATATGACGCAAGTAAGGATATGTGATGGCACCAGAAATGGTCCTGTTAGAAGCATCAATTGAGAAGATGTATGAATGTGGATGAGGCGAGAACTGTGTATCAGGACATAAGAGTGTGGCGCTCTATCCTCTCTGCCTACCCCCGCGGGGAAACAGCGTGATGGTAACGGAGTTAAGTTAATATAATATGTATGCTTAGAATCAATAGGTAACATAAATTTAATTTATATTTCAAAGAAAATTGACCCTACATCCCGATGTTATGTATCAGTTACCATTCAAATTTGCCTATAAAGAAAGCATGAGTTACAAAACTGGTGTTTTATTTATATGTGATTGATCGATATTAGATAACAAAATATTGTATATGCAATAAAGAACAAGGATTATAGAAAATTATGCAATTGTGTATGACATAATATGCTCGTTCGGTCTAGCGGTGTAATATTTATTTTTGAAAATTGTAAGTTAAACTTATTGTGAATTTATTTATTCATTAGACTTTATTGACATACATGTTTTTGTTGTAGTATATGTGAAAATATAATTATATAACATGATAAACATAGGATACAATTATATTGCAATTAAGTATATACTCGTAGTTTATTGTGTGGGATGGAGTAGACTCCACCTCTGACATATTCAGCATTGTCCTGGCTACTTTGATAGACTGACGTCTGTATAAAAGTAGCCAGTTTTTTTTCGTGCAGTTGTGGTGTTATTTAATTCAATAAAGATACAGATTCGACAGGCATAAATATAAAAATAGAGAAAAAAATATATATGTAGTGAGAGTGTTGTAGAATTAGTGAATTATTAGTGTAGGGATTGTATAATGATTATTTTAGAATGCAATGCTTCTGATTGATATAACTAATGTAAATATATTTAAAACAAAATTACAACATTTTTAATTATGTAGAAAAAAATATTGCGTTTTCAAGAAATATTTTTTTATTTTCAGGTGTGACGTCGACACGTTCGACTGAAGAAATAAAATAAACGCGTTATTTTTCTATCGAAAAATACGACAAAGGTAGCACAGTCCAAATCCAAAATGAAATCAGCCAGTCTGTCATGTGGCGAGTCTTCCTGACACCTGTCACCGTTCAAACAATGTCAGTTCGGAAAAGAAACAGAAGAAAGTCGAACAGGAAATATCCCGCGCAAACTGGCGCCCCAAAGCGGCGGGATTTGCAACCAGACCAGCTCAAATTTGGAACGGTCCAGATTAAAAAATGAACATGTTCGGAATGTGAAAATTGGACGATTTTGAATTTGAAAACTAAACATGGAACGAAAACGTTCCACGCGCCGGCGCCACGCGTACAAGGAGCCGTTTGTGGAGAAGCTGAAGGAGTACGCGAGGCAGTTCATCGCGTTCCTGTTCAGCAACGTTGGCATCATCGGCCTTGTGGTCGGGTACACCATAGCAGGTTGGTGTATTAAGTAATATATTTATTTGAGACGATGAATCGGATGTTCTGCAACCTCTCAGCGTTAAGTTGTGCATTGTAAATATTATTTATTTATTTACTAATAAAGTGAGTCAACCGGGGACAACGAGGGCAAATCTTGTTTGGCAGCTGTGCGGTATCGCCCTGTCAATATGCGGGGTGCTCTTGAACAGCTGCCTAGTAGCATTAAAAATGCCAACCAGGCGGCATATGAGTAGGACCGAGATAGAAGCCTTGAGTTTATTGCATCGATCCTGGGTAAGCGGTGGGACCGCCCTTATTGAAGCGTTAAGTAATATAACCCGATTATTTACTTGAAAAATTAATATAGTTTAACATACCATACGCATGTACACTCATCACTTTTTTGGGGTGTATTTTTCTATGTATTTATTTTATTCTTGTGTCATGCTTAGTTTTGATTACCTAAATATGAACGAAACCAAAAAAAAAAAATGTTGTTCCGTATTCGTAATAAATTAAATGAATTATTATTTTATAAGTGAATACATACTTATTCATTCAATAATATTATTGTCAATTGTAGTATATTGTCACCAGTTATTAGTTTATTCATACCCCCTTAGCCTATTCTCCCCAGTATATTTTGTTCCTTTGGCTCGACTGGTTGTCCTTTTGGAAGTCGAGGAGAGGAAGTGTTCTTATATGAATTTGTGTCGAATCACTTCTACTGATCAGAGTTTTGTAAAGTGTAGTTCTTCTACATTGGGTGAACATCCGGAAGAGCAACGTGACGGCGTCATCAACCAGGTGAGTCGAAGTGTCCATCCTGGTCCGCTATATTGAAAGTACCTCTCCTACCCTCTCCATCCCTTATCCATATATGATATTACTGAAGGTTTGGTGGGAGTGGATCTGGTGTCCATCCGGAACTCCGATTTCCTCAGCTGCAAAAGGAATCTGGAATTATTCAGAACGTTTGTGAGAGTTTGGGTTTCTAGGTGGGAATTACTTAGGGGTAACTAGTAATATTAACATCAGCGATTTATTTGTCTGTTTCTCCTGTCATTAGCGATGAATGGCCGGCAGTGGTTCTCTGATGACAAGTCAGATCGTAATTATTTTGTTTTTTGGAGTGTTTTTTTTCTTTTTTACCCTCGACTCTGCGACTACAGCTCCATGTTGTCTCCCTGTTATGGTTCTGAAATGTTTATTTTCCATTTTTTATTTTATTTTATTTACCTTTTCTTTGTATGTTAGAATTTCTTGTATACTATGTTTTTTGTGATGATATCCTTAAATGTATCTTTTTACTTTTCTGAATAAATGAAAAGGTTGGGGACAATGAGGGTGTTTGTGATGGCGGCTGTGCGGCTTCGTTTTGTCACTTAAGTGACAGATGGAATTGCACAGCTGCCTATTAGTATTAAAAAATGCTAATCAGGCGACTAATGAGAAGGACCATATAGTAGTTTTTGGGTAACCGGCGGGTCCACCCTCATCCCTTATCCATCCCCTCATTCCTCTTCCTCCAATTACCTACTTCCAATATAATTCATCCTTCCGATTCCATTTTTGATGATTGAATAGTAGTGTAATGAATAATAAAGATTCAGTGCATAATTAGGTATTTAATTTTTAATACTTCAATCCAAACATCCAGGCTTGAAAAAATTGCATAGATATATGGTGTCCTCATCGGAAATTGAACCCGGAGCCCCTGATATGAGAAGCCAGTATCATGCCGACTGAACTATGAGGATAGCCAATAAATGATAATAACTCATTTAAATTTTCAGACTTGATCCATAAAACTAAACAAATGTTGATTAACAAGATTTCTTATTATTTGATTTTTTAATATGCCAAGTCACTTATTTATAGTTAGCAAGTAAGATTTTGAACATATCTATTACTTCTTCTTTCATACACAAGCACTTAACTCTTCACAGATTTCAAAGTACTTAAAACAATAGACATATACAAAAAAAAATTCAATTAACCAAATTTTTTAAATTAAAAATAAATTAAATATGAGTATCGAATTCCGATCTACAATATTTAAAGAGCAAATTGATATTCCAAAACTAAGATATACCGCAACCCAAAATCACTATATTTATCAAGGCATCAAATTTTTTAACAATCTCCCCATCACAATTAGAAAAATTACAGACTACTATAAATTTGCATCTGAAGTCAAAAAATATGTACACAAACTAACTGAAACATAAATTCTCTTACATACTCCTCCTCGATACACGAGTATTACTCTCATAGAGAAGAAATAAACGTTAAAAGAAATATATCCTATCCTAATAATTCCTACTAATTCTGCACGCATTGCATTACGAAACGGTAATATCGAGCTGTATTTTTCAAGATTATTTATCTGGTGTTACATAATTGCAAATTTATCGTGATTCTTGTGTAGTTTTAAATCCATCGAAAAGGTAAATAATTTCCTTAGTACGAGCGAAGCTCATTGAGATCAGCGTTAACATATTTAATAATTATTATTATGTGTTTAACTAAATATTTTCTGAATATCGCACACCTAGATCAAAATTAAGACAACTCAAAAAGTCATTTTTCAGTAGACAAAAACATTTTACACCTTTTTTTGTTACTAGAGTTATGAAACTAAATAACATTTTAGGTCATAAATGTATCCTAAAATGATATTATTTGAGAACTGGGTATAAGTTAGTTACAATAATAACTAAAAATTATTGATTTTTAGTTGTTTTACTTTTGATCTAGGTGTGCGAATATGAATAAATTTAAAAAAAACTTTAATACATGTTAATATTGATTTATTATAAATTTAATACCTATTAAAGTTTACTATCAACTGATTAATAAGTAAATTTATCATAATATATGCCATATCAAAATTGAGGTAACACCCAAGCCAAAAATATGTTTTGAATATTTTGCTACATAATACCAAACCAAGGTTTATGTTTAAGGTTCTAAGATCCTTAAATTAAATTACCTAATGTACACACCTATATACTTGGTGATTACTTACATTAATCTATTTTGTCTAGACAAGATGTTAAGCGACATAATTAATTAGATTCAAATACACCTGCTACCAAAGCGAATTAATTTTGCTATTCATAATCAATGGCGCAACAGCACGGTGGGTTTTGGCCTCTTCCAGTAACTTTTGCCATTCTAATCTATTCTCTGCTATTCTTCTATATTTACTGATACTGATTTACTAGGATGCATGCGCGTCCTGAGTCCACTGTTGCTTAGGTCTTCCAACACTCTTTCGGCGAATGGTTTTGCCTCAAACGCTTTTTTCGCGGGTCGCTCTAATTAAATCTCTAATGCATGCCTTTTTTTAAATTTTTTGATTCAGTAATATGTACGTAATGTAAGAAATTTTCATTATTTTCATAACTAAACCGAAGTTTGTGCTAAAAGAGACAGGTTCATTTATTATGTCTAACAATATAAATGAGTCGCACAGGGGCATAGTGGCCCAAATGAAAAATGTAATATTTTCGTAGAAAGCCATCACTTTTTAGTTTGACATATTATATTAAATAAAACACAATCACTTTGTATAAAACAATGAATTTATATAACGTCAACCGGTTTTGCATAGCTCAAGCTTCGTCAGGGCGCATTTAAAACTAACAATAAATACAAAAATAGAAGGGAGAAGACAAACAAGACAATAGACAAACTAAGACATAGTTTGTCTCCCTCTTTTACATACAAGCATATAGCCAGAAAAATAAATAAGTAAAATTTAATGACAGGTGTTCATATTTAAAATTTAAATCTTTGATTAAATTATTTTATTAAAAACATTTAAAAGAGGCGCTCTTTTTAGAATTTTTATTTTATTTATATACATATATAAAATATAAGCATGTACACCTACAAAAATAAGACAGTTTGTTACATATATTTTATAAAGATTTTATAATACATTGCCCAACTAGATAAATTAGCAAATAAATTACATTTCACAAAACCTATTAACTAATTGAAGGCAAAACACAATCAAATAGAATACGAAACATACAAGGCAAGTAAATGTGAAAATATATAAAATCTATATGTATTCTGTCTACCTCTTTCGCTTGTAATTTTATACTTTGTCACCATCTTTATGTACAAATAAGTGCTTTATTTATTTATTTATTGTTAGTTTTAAATACGAAGCTTGAGATAAGCGAAACGGGTTGGCGTTTAATAAAATTCGTGGTTTTATACGAAGTGATTGTGAAATATATAATATTTTAAGTTACATACTCTAATACGCTCAAAATTAATTATTTTTTATTGGCAGTGTTATGTGCAGAAATATATAGAAGCATTATATAATTATAATGATGTCAATACATAATTTTTCTTTAATAAATAGAAATATGAAGTTTTGTTGTGTTTTCAATTCATTGTATCATCACTTTGCAGATAGGCGGGCCACTCTGCCGCTGTGCGACTCAAATATGAAACAATTAATCTCAGTCAAAACCAGAAATATTCAATAATTTAAATAACATAGTTAATTATTTGAACAACACTATTAGATAATTCAAATAACGTTGAAAGTGACCAGCCCACGTTAGACCGTGCTATTTTAATAATTTGGACAATGTTAATTTCACCAAATTCTGTGTCTAATTCATGGTTATAGCGAATACGCCACACCCTATTTTCATTCTTGATTCCAAATATATCATCCTTATGGAGCATGTACACTGATGAGATTTATCTCAGAGGTTTGTCATGAAATCGTCTAAAGAACAGTATAGAGATGATCAAGAAGTGAACTATGATTCATTGCCGCATATATTTTGTATACAGAGAATGATACAAAGTCAAAGTCTTATAGGTATATTAGAACCTTACGTTCTAAAACCAATGATCAAATTTTATATTTCTTACTGAGTACGCAGTATACGGATCCATGTGCAAGAACACTAAGAGCCAACATCAAGAGTTTGGAAAATCTGAATCAAAAATGGATGCCAAAATTACATTTATTGGCCGCCCGTTATTCTTTATACAATTTCTGTAATTTCACTTATTAAAGCACAAAAATAAAAATTAGTATTATTACACATTTAATGTGCTTCATTTTTAACAATATTTCAAAATCGGGTGCATATTTATACTTAAAGAGCTACATACATAACCTCAGTATAATTCAAATCATCAGATATTTTATATAGAAAATAAAAATAGCATGGAAAATAATATTATGAGTTATATTTTTTCAATTTAAAATTTAAATCTACTCATGAACTATTATTGATCAAGTGATTTATTAGCCCGTATTCACCGGTGAGATTTTTATGAGATTATAATTTTGTGACCATCTCTGAGATAGGGATAATGCTCCCATGAGTTGCTTTGAAGAAAACTCTCGGCTCGTCATCAAGTTAGACTCGCACCTTAATTCACACTTTTTTGTTATTTAAATATCAAACATCAGTCTATTGACCATTGATGTTCCGTCTGTCCGTTAGATCAATTTGATTCAAATTGTGACTGAATAAAGTCGGTAAAACGTAACAAATATTGGAAATTTAATATTTTCTGTTTATCTAACTTACACTCCACACACGGTGTAGTATATATATATATTACATTTATATTATATATATATAATTTAAGGTTTCCGCGAGCACTAGTGTATGGAACTGGCGTCTTTTCTGGTATAATTTACTCAACTATGGTAGATTTATATCTCCTTTACTGAAATTTTTTGAGTCAATGCTTTGACAATGACACGTGTTACTGTGCCAAAACGTTGGTCTAGAAACTATCTACGAAGATACGCTAGTTCCATATATATATATGTTTATTAAGGATTATATATGCTTAGACTAAAGTGATAAATGGGTTTGTTTAAACATTGAAAATATTTATTGGATACATTTGTAATAATAAAATCTATTAGGGGTACAGGAAAGAAATCCATTTTTTTAACATCACAGGCTTTATTGAAATTTTTTTTTTCATATTATTTTACACATTATAAAATATAACCCCCATCGTTATATATAACTGTTTTCCATCTTTCAGGCAATTTTTTGATTCCTATTTTGTAAAAATTTGGTGGTTTCGAATTAAAATAATTTTTGACTTCCTTTAGATTTTTAAATTTTTTATCCCTGAGTGAATGTTCCATCGATCTAAGGATAAAAATCAGAAAGAGCGAGGTCTGGTAAATATGGAGGATGCTTCAAGACTTTAAAATTTAAATTGTGTATTTTTTCACGGGTCATCTTTGCACTGTGAGGGTGCGCGTTATTGTGTAATAGAATCACTCAGACATTTTATTTTTAGTTTTTGTCAATAAACCGCTGCAATTATCGTATCACCCGGTTTCAACAGTTCATAATGGATAATTCCACGAATATCCTACCATACATATAAAAGAACTTTGCGGAGGGTAAGACCGAGCTTAGGGGTTGGAACAGGTACTTCGTTCATTGAAAGCACTTTTCGTCACTAGTCACAATTTTATCTAAATATGTGTGTATTCTGTTTCTTGACAGCAGAGAATCGCACGTGTTCATCTGGTTCTCTTTATTCGCCACGAACAGCGCGTGGGGAACCCAAACACCCATTCGCTTAGTTTTACCGATTTTTTTGTGTTCTTGCACAGCAGCATGTTTTTGGGATAAATCTTTGATACTTTGACGTGGATCTGATTCCAAAATGACCTCAAACAAGGAACGTAAAAAATGGATTTCTTTCCAATACCCCTATTATAATTTCTCGTTATTCATTAATTTTCCCGAGTGGTATTTTGTTAGTTTAAAAATTAAATATAGTATTCGCGTTTTCGAGAATACTATATTTAATTAACGAGCATTCCGTATTATTTATGAAGAGGTATGTAAATGTGTGAAATTATATTTCATCAAAATTATTATTTATTATAAAATATTTTCTACGTTTGAAGTAATCATTGTCTAATCCAATATTAGAACGGAAATATTAACATAAATACTCGAATCACATACTGGAAAAACGAATTTGTTATTTTTTTAAATGCTAGATATTTTATGGGTATTTTAATGTTGATGTTTGATCTATTCAGGGGCCTTCATGTTCATAGCCATAGAGGCCGAGCATGCCAGGGATCTCACGGCGGACGTGCTAGCTTCGAGGGGTCAAGCAGCCAACAGACTTTGGGAGCTGACATGTTGCCAGGTTAACGTCTTCAATGACTCTGCGTGGTTTGATTTGTAAGTCTTTTGCATCATTTTAATAAATATTTTTATAAATATATTAATTATAAAGATATACATATAAAATCAATTTTATCGATAAATATTGTTGTTGTGCCACCGGGATTTGAACCTGGATCTCTTTCCTGACCGGGGAAGGTGCATTATCCAACTATGCTACAGCGACAACATTTTAGCGACAAATTTTCGAACCTATATGTTACCTTTATTTTTTTATATTAATACATTTAATCGTTCCGTTATTTGAAAGAGCCATCTACCTTATTTTTACAGAATTACAACTTCACAATAAGAATGTGTTCTCCAAAAAATATTTTATGTAATATATTTGTAATACAAATTAAATGTATTAATTAGAAAGATATACGTATAAAATCAATTTTATCGAAAAATATTGTTATTGGTACCGGGATTCGAACCTGGATCTCAAGTTTGAAAATTTCTCGTCAATTTACTATGTTGGTGTAGCATAATCGGTTAATGCATTTCCTCAGATAGGAAAAGATCCAGCTTCGAATCCCGGTAACAACAAACATATTTTTTCGATAAGTTGATTTTATTTGTGTATCCTTCCAATTTATACATTTAATTTTATTTAAAATATTTTTGTTGCTACCAATTGCAAATAATTCAGTTTTTGATCAAATATTTTTTTCTATATATCTTTCTAGTTAATTTTTTTAATTGGTGTCAACAATTTTCAACCCTTTCACAGTTATAAGAATTTATGTGTATAATAAATTGAGATCATTCAAGTATTATTTATTTCAAATGATATATATGTATATATATATTTTTTTATCTGGATGATATGCCTCATAAATATTCTGTTTTAAAACTGAGCAAAATCCTTGTGCTATCTAAATAGAATAATTGGTGGTCTCTCGGGACGAGTCTCAAACTCTTAAGCACTTGATAACTAAGCTGGTAGCTTCTCGCTGGACCAAATTACCACGTCGAAAAATAAGCATTTGTCAGACAATATTATTTTGTATTTATAAAATTGTATCGATGTACTAGACTAGATATAAAAACTACATCAATTTGCTAAAATATATATTAAACTATTCATGTTTCTCGAATATTTCAATAAAAAACAAAAAAACATATATCTCTAATATATATTTATAATATCAAACAAAATTTACCTGTGGCTTGAACATTTTCAGTAGATTTTTATATAGGTTATGCAAAGTAAATTATTGATTTCTATTGATCATTTATCATTATTGATTACTCACACATATTATAAAAATATACGAAGTAAATAAAATAAGATATTTTTTAATTTTTTGAAAGAAAGCAAAATCGTTGTGGCTTGAAATTATAATTAAATAAATAATGTTTTAGTTTTAAATCACTTTATTATGTACAGATACTAAAGTCAACTAGTTTTAGTTGGATCCAACCTTCTTCAGGACAATATTGTATATAGAGTAACCTATTACAGATATTTAAATATATGGTAAAGAAGAGAGAGCAACAGTATATCAGAGTGGGATAGAGTATCAGGTAGGGGGTAGGAGAATAGGGTGGGGATTACATGGGAACAACTTTAAAAGAGATAAAGCCAACTTTCTATACTAATAATTATTTAGGAAATCTTTTAAATAATTGTAAAGACGAAGAAGATACACTAGGCCATTCTGGCATTAATAAACTTGTCAGTGCTACGATTGTCTAGCTTTCTAGATGCTTAATAAGTATAAGTTTCTCGGAATTTGCCGAACTCTTAATTAAATCTAACTATAATAGTAAGAATACAGGATCATAAGTGTTACATAAAAATGGAATAGGTTTACGCCTTAATAATTTAGAAGCATTAAAAATTAATAAATCACTCAATAATAATAGCCAGGTACTAAATAACCAAATAAATCTATCCACTAGTCTGATATTAAAGTTGTTTCCATGTAATCCCCACCCATCTCTCCCATCCCCTACCTGATACTCTACCCCACTCTGATATACTGTTGCTCCCTCTTCTTTACCTTATTTTTAAATATCTGTATTTAGGTTAGTCTATATACTATTATATATTATCCTGAAGAAGGTTGGGTTCAACTGAAACTAGTTGACTTTAGTATATGTGCATAATAAAATGGTTTAGAACTAAAATATTATTTAATTTAATAAAGATTTATTAATAATAATCATAAACATCTTTTAGGCACAAATAAAATAATTTATATAATAAATAAAGTAATGTTAACCGCTAATTCATTGTGTTTTACATGGAAACTCCATATCCGAGGTTTCGCCATATCTGCCACTAGAAGCCTTAATACGTTTCATCATAAAATATTGATTTATCTTGTTTAATATAAAAAAAATTATTGGTATTATAAATTTACTCGAATCAAACCTGTATAAAATATTTTTCATAATTACCAATCGATTTTCAGAAACAAATTTTAATAAAATATTTCAGGCACTTTTTTTTTCAATTTATACATTGTTGATCATTGGTTTGGAATTATTGCTGTAATGTAAAAATGATTAATTCTATATTCTTAATAATTGTCTTGTGACTGAAGTGAATTCTGTATTTTATACTGTTCAAGAAAATAACAAAAATCAATATTTTAATAAGATATATATATGTTAGTTAACTTTATTGAGACATTTTTTAAAGTATACGTAATCTTAATTTTACCTAATCACTTGACAGCTAAGATATCTCATTTAACGAACAAAATAAATATAAAAAATATGATAATATTAATCATTATAAGAGACTTCATATTAAAGTAATAAAGTGAGATAATAATTAACAAGAAGAGTAGAATAATATTAAATGAAAAAGATAAATTAGTTTATAATTAAGAATATTTTATGTTTCAGATAAATTTAATAAATTTTCAACAAAGAAATAGTATTATTAATATTTATAGAGGAAGCTTTGTGCTTGGCAATAATTATTAAATTAAACAAATAACTGCCTCTGATGAGATAATATAAAAATATAATAAATAAGTAATTACTTAATACTGAAGCAAATGTAATTAATAATTAAATTAATATAACAAATAATCCCTTATTTTTTGTATTCCCCATTCCCTCCCCCCCTCCAGCACGACTGCGGTCCCCTCCTCCCAGCCCACTATTAATTTATTATCGTATTTATTTAGTGTACTTTAATCCTAACGAAAATACAGTAACATAAAATATACTTTTAATTTTTTTTTAAATTCATACAATGATATATAATAGTATTATACGTAGACAGTGGCGTAACTACGCCAATACAGCCAATGCGGTATTGGCATACAGCACTTTTGATAACGATTCTATTCCCAGCGCTAATGGACTATTTATAAATTTCACCTAAAAAAATATTTAATTATAACATTTAAACATCTTCAAATGCATAAAAAAACCTAAAAACACATTTCTGTTTTTTTCATCAAAGTATGAAAGCAAAAATACAGTTTTTGTTAGTAATATTTTATAAATAAATCCGCGTGTTACTTATTCTTACTTCTTATATATTTACGTATACAGGGGCCCCTCTTTTCCATTTTGCATTAAGGCCCAATATTTGTAGTTACTCCATTATATGTATATATATTCAATGTGTAATTCTAAATACTAATTAAATGTATTAACTAGAAAGATATACATATAAAATCAATTTTATCGAAAAATATTATTATTGCGCCAATTTATATAATATATATTTATATATATAGCAACAATATTTTTCGATATTCGATAACAATAGTTTTATTTATTCCTTTGTAAATGAATGACTCAAATATGATTTCAAATAGATATATTTTGAACCTACTTTTAATTTGTTGTCATAAATAGTATTAGTGTAATTACTTATAAAAAACATAATTTAGGTATAAAAGAAATACATTCAGTTTAATAACACAATAAATCGAATACGTTTTTTTTTGTTCTATTTAATTTTTCAAAATAAATGGACGATTTTTTTGGCTGTCTAGGCTATTCATTATCAACATATAGTTTAAAAAGTAAAACATTTACTGTAATTTTGGAAAAATAATGATATTAATAAGAGATACATTATCTGTTGAGAAAATCAAAGTTGACAAAAAGATAGATTTCATTTAGGTACCTAATTTTAATTATTACAAAATAAAATCACCCACAATATAAATTGAATAAAAAAAATAGTGGTTTGTTCTCGGTACAGTTGATAATCTGATGAGTAAATGATTTGTGTACACTGTTTTAACCAGTAGTGCTTTCTGATTAGTGTAGCTAAGGAACTGCTGGAGTACCAGACGACCATCGTCAAGTCTGTGAAGAACGGGTACGATGGAATAGATGATCCCGAGGAGTCCAAAAAGTGGAGATTTTCGGGAGCGTTCCTCTACTCTTTGACAGTCATCACTACGATTGGTGAGTTTACAAACATTAATTTAAATAAAAAAAATTATACGATATCAAGAATGCTATTGGTTCATGTATAAATGACTTTTTTTTTTTTATAGGAACAAATTGTATTCAATCCAATATATAATGTCCATTGTTAGATATGACTGTCTCCCACCTATTAGTTAATTTATTTATTCCATCCCTACAAAAAAAAAATCGGATTTTAGGAAAAAAAACTCATCAAGGGATGTTTTGACTTACTCTGTTGAATAAATTTTTTACCATTGAGAAAATTTTACAGAGGTCGAAATAAATGGTAATTACTTGGTGCCAAGTCCGGAGAGTATGGGTGACGCTGTAAAACGCTGTATTTGGGTGGTTGATGCAATATGTGGTCTGGCATTATTTAAATAAAAAAATACACCTTTTTTGTTTATCAAATGTGATCGGCTTGGACACCATATGGAGATGTTGAATAACGGTTGATTGGTCAAAATTAAGCCTCTCTGCAATTTTCTCTTGAAGTTATTCGAGAGTTTGCATTCACCACAGCCTTCAGATCCTCGTTTTCAAGTTCGATGGAACATCCAATGCGGGGTTGATTTTCCAGGTATAAAAACGAAACTTGTTGAACCAAATATAAAACGTTTGTCTTTTCACAATACTTTCACCCCAGGAAATTTTTACTCCTTCCTTTTTTAAACTCATAAAGCTTGCAATGTCATAAATTAATTTTATTCGGGATTATTGATAATTTAATTTTGGGATTATTATACGATCGGGTGTTCCTTTTTAGGAATGATAAAAAAAAACAAAATTTCATGACAAAAGACAACCGTTTACACTATCTGCAAATAAGTATCGTTAAAATGGCAAGAACTTTTACGTCAACCTAATATTAGTACGAGGACTAAGTAACTTACTGACAAGAAGAACAAGTTGATGCTACGGTCTGGGAAGAATCTGTAAACCACAAAGGAATAATTTAAATTTGACTCGGAGCTTGCACTTAATGATTTTTCTGATGTGATAAAATTTTTTAAGTATTTTATTAAATCAATCATTAAATGAAAGTCAGTTACGTTTTATTTTTACAAACAAGTTATTTAAACTTTGTTTAAAGAGACCAAAATAAAATTTATATCTTTTTCTTTAATATTCAGAAAATATCATTTTTGATCTATATAGACGGTAGGGATGAACGAATCATAAAACAACATATTCTTTGCTTGTGTATGGGTATGCGTATCTGAGACACATGTATGATACACATTTTTATTATTTCTCTGTTATTGTAATGTGATTGTAACTTAGTTGGCCTTTCGCATATTCCTTAGTATTCCTTACCAACGTTCACTGCTTGCTAAAAAATATCTCACATCATAATGATAGCTCTCGCCGACTATTTCTTTCTTCACATAGAGCAATAAGTCGCCCAACGCATAAAAGCGATCGTGAATCACTGTAGAAAAAAAAAAAAAGATATTTTGAAAGAAGACAACGTCCGAAGCACAGAAAACGCTTATGTGAGAAGACGCATGGATGTGGAAGTAGCGGAGGATGTAGTATTTCAAAAAAAAAATTGTACAGCATTCTTCCTCACCATCTAACAAAGGAATGCGGCGAGATTGCGGGTACCGTGTGACACAAAAATGTGTTGAAAAATGATAACTATTTCCCTCCTTATATTGTACGGTTTTTGTCGTGACAAAAGATAAAATATTCAAAAGACTGCCGAGTTTCTATTGATTCCTCCCAACACGTCGAATTTTAAACGAAACAAAAATATGTTTCAAAAAGTGGATAAAATAAAAACAAATAAAAAATACCTCCAGGATATGAGAACCTCTGGACTTTTACAATATCTTCGTTTGGACGCTATTTAGTAACAGTTCAACTGTGATTATGTTTGATCACAATGATGATTATTCGTATTTCTTCGAGCAATGACTGCTACACCAGAAACTAAACCTGCAACATTTAAATCTCAGTTATGGTTACAACCGAACACAATCACAATAACGGCTTAAAAACGGTTTACATAACGGTGTACACAACGGTTTACATAACGGATTATATAACGGTTTACATAACGGTTTACATAGCGGTTAACATAACGGTTTACATAACGGTTTATATAACGATTTATATAACGGTTTGTATAACGGTTTATATAACGCTTTATATAACGGTTTGGATAACAGTTTGTATAACGGTTTAAACAACGGTTTAATTAACTGCTTAAATAACTGTTTACATAACGGTTTAAATAACTGTTTACATAACGGTTTAAATAACTGTTTACATAATGGTTTTTCGACAGTTTTTTTTTTTAATTATGTCAACTTTAACATATTTACTAAAAAAAGAAGATTCAAACACGAGTCAGCGTTTAGTGAAGCATCAACATTCGTACTATTATGTTTTTAAATTAAGCTAAACTCGTGTGCTATGTAAATAGGACTAACTTGGTGATCTCCTGGAACAAGGCTTGAACCCCCGACCACTAAATCACAATGCGAGTGTCTTAACCATTAGACCAACAAACTACTCAATGAATGAATGATATTAAGGAGAACACATTCTTATTGTGAAGTTGTAATTATTCAGGTCTGTGATGTTTTAAATACTAATTTTAATGTATTAATTATAAATACATACATTAAAATTAGTATTTAAAATTAATGATATGCTTTGAAAAATCTGAACGTCATCAAAATAATTGAATTAAATATCATTGGGTACATGGCTTTAATTATTGCCACAATTAAACTTTACAAATCTTCAAAATACGGTGCAAAATACCTAATTGCCGTTCACGTATTCTTTTTGACGCATCGGCAACACTGTCAGCTGCACCAGAAATGTTTTCAGTTGATCTGATTGGGCAAATAATGTTTCCTATTTCCACATCAGCTATACTGCAGGAACGTTAAATTTTTTTTTTGATTATATCAACAGCACCTGAACGAGAAGGCGCTTCATGTAGACCAAAAATATTTTCACAATTTTTGTAGTGAATTTTCACAATTTCAATGCGCTGCTCAATCGTATATCGATTCATTTTCGTTAATAATATAGTTTTATTTTGATTGATGTTACATATGACGTTTTTAACCCTAGAAGAAGAAAAAAGTGATATGTAAAATAAGGGTTGAATTTCTATTACTCTTCATTATAATGATGGATAAACCATTATTTAAACAGTTATTGTATTCAATTGTGACGACAATTGGTAACTGTTTATTTAAAATTCTTCGAGCAATCACTGATATACTAGAAACTAATCCATCGATAGTTAAATATCAGTTATAATTCATCCTTTCAATCGAATATAACTAGTCAGAATAACGTTTTAAATAACGGTTTACCATCACTTTTTATTTCTATAACGATTTGTGTTTTGTAATTTTTCACTAACATCTTTACTATTTAAAGAATTTTTATATCAGAAAATATACTTTCTAACTAACCTTAACGTTTGTGTTATGAAAATGGGAATAACATGGTGGTCTTATGGAAAAAGCTCAAACCTCGGACCACCAGATCATTAAGCGAGTGTTTTAACCATTAGATTAACAAGCTACTCAATGAATAAATGATGTGCTATGATTGTGTGTAAAATAATTTAATATAATGTCGTTAGTTATACACGAACTTACACATCAAAACATAGATAATATTACAATATGATCAGAAGATTCATTAGTACTGAGGCTTGTAAAATAGTATAAAACTCTGTTATTATTCCTCACATCGACTACTGCAGCAGCATTTTGTTTTTGGCTGATGAAGAAGAAATACAATTGTCAGTGTTGCAAAATAAAACTTTAAGAATAATACTCTAATAAATTGTTATACTCGGATCAGTGCAATCCTGAAAGATCTAAACATGATGACCTTTAAGCAAAAAATATATTTAAATGTAATGGTATTTATTTATAAAATCCTCACTAAGAAAATTTCGGCAGAATTTATTCGAAAAATTGATGCAAATCAAAATGAGTACGAACATCATACAAGAGTAAAAAATAGACTGAGACTGCCATTTACGAAGAAGGCTAATCTCAGAAATCGATGATGTACAGTGCGATGAAGATTTTTAATGAAATGCAGAAAACATAAGAAAGGAGGAGAAACTAAATAGATTCAAAATAAAACTAAGCAAATATGTGAAAGATATGTTGTAGTAAAATAAACGATTTTGACCTTGTTTATATTAGAGCATATATAAATATACTTATATGTGCACTATATTAAGAATAAATAAATATTTTTATTTGTTATCTTTGTTTTATTAACCACTTAATTGAGTTTAAATACATCTACCAGTTTCGAAAAATACAATTTTTTTCTACAGGATGTCATAACTAGAATCTATTTTCAAAAAATCTATTTTAAAAAGAAAAACAAATATTTAAAAAAAATAATTTAGTACCTTACTTAAATTGTTACTTAATACAAATTTACTCGAATAATTCTAAGGAAAAAAATTTAGAATGGGTCTCTTAGTTAAATTTAGTTGGTTGTTTATAATTTTTTGATTAGTTTTACACGCTTTATTTATCTCCAACGATTCCAAATTATTTAATTTGTGACCAACACCGTTTATAAGAAAAATTGACAATCCCAATTTTTTATCAAAACCATGACCACTTTCTATCAAATGATTAGCAAATTCTGAAAACCCACTATTGTTCAAACATCTCAAATGCTCCCTTACTCTTATATTAAAATTTCTACCCATTTTGCCAATATAAAATGCAGCACAATCCTTGCAACTAAGTTTATAGACACCAGAATTGTTAAATTTATCATCTTTGTCTTAAGAATTTATGAATAAATTTCCTATACTATTATTTGTATAAAATGCCGGTCTAATGTTTTGTAGTAGGTGTTTAGATATTTGATTTGAAAAGTTATTTATTAATATTTCTAATTTTAAAAGTAATAAAGAAATACACATATGTTGATATTTTATGTCAATAGCTCTCTCTCTCTCTCTCTCACACACATACACACTCTTTGTTTTGTTTTATATGTAGTACAATGTAACAACATGAGAAAACAAGCTGATGGTATTGTAGCACATTAACGTGCTCGGTAATTGACGATTTTGGTAATTAACAGATACCGCACTTAGCCACCATAACATCATTAGCATATAGATGCACTGTGCTCTGAAACGCACCGGTCATTTTATTATCATTGGGAATTACGCGACTGCACAAACGCTCTAGTTCGGTGGCCAGTGCGGAATAACATATTTAAAAAAAAAATTAATGGCTCGCGTTTTTGTTTGGACTGGTCGAATTGCTTTATTTAGACGTATACATGTTTTGACGCTGAAATACAAATCGCTTTGTGGTAAAATAAAGTTATAAAAAACGCACACAATCACGGCTAAATATTTAATGAACTCTGTACCTGGAGCGTGTATGTCATAACCCGGGAAATTGTATTATCAGTTAGCTTGTCATATTAGATTAATTGAGACAATTAAGTATGATGGAACAAAGGACGTGTATGAATGTTTAATTTGCTTCTAACAAAAGATGGCCCTGGGACAAAAGGGTCTGCTAGAAAAAATGAGACACATTGAGATGCACCATAAGATAGCCTACCTAATAAAAGATATCTAAAGACCCGTGTTCACGGAATAAAACACGGTGATATTTTGATTAGCACAGGGTGAATATTATGTTCCAGACCGATTTTGTTTAGCCACCATTTTAGTTTGACAAATCTTTGTCAGTTTAAATTTGGTAATCGTAGAGAATAGTTAATTAAAATTTATTATATAGTATCTAACGCCTCAACAAAGTATAAAAGTCATTACATTTTTTTATCTAAACAATAATGACAATGACAATAATGATGATCGCTATCGTCACATGTTGGAAAACTTATTGGTAGCCATATTACGTCGACTAGGCCTGCGACACATGTGGTTTCAATAGGACGGTACCACCTCACACACAGCCCGAGCTACGATTGATATTTTGCGAGAAATTTTTAAATGCTGCATATTGTCAAAAAGTGGAGATATCAAATGGCCTCCTCGACCACCTGATTTGACGGCTCCCGACTATTTACTGTAGAGGTACTTGTAAAAGAAAATCTACATCAATAAGCCAACAATATTTCCGATGCTACTAGATAATATTCAAAATGAAATTGTTGAAATAACACGCAAAGTGTGCGAGAATTGTATGAAAAATAAAAGAGCACGCACTCGTGCCGCTGCCAAAGGCGATCATTTGGTCAATATCATATATACAGTCCACAATAGAATTAATATTTATGCTTACTGCTAGGCCCTACGGGCAGCTATTGTGGCCGCTTTGGCCGCGGTCTGGGTCTCTCGTTTTAAATTGAATTTATATTTACGTACTCTTGTTGAATATATAAAAGAGAAAACATTTAAGTAATCTTAACCTAAAGATATTAAAAACACGTTCGTTTTTACAGACATCACCGTTTAATCAAGCACTGTATAGCCATAATGATACTATTGAAACGACATCTAGAAAGTCATAGTTGTATATGGGGAAGTATATTATTAAGGATATTTTTGTATAATTTTTTATCATAGCCATTGTTTTAAAAAAATATCTGATTATCAGTACTTCTGATATAAGTGAATAATAAAAACTCACATTTTATTCAAAATCTCGAAAAGTAGAATTAGTATTGCAAGTTGATGTTAGTAAGATAATATTTAATTTGTGCCGAAAATTAGTAGTCATATATGTGTATAAATTATTATTATTTTATTTATATTTTTATTTATTAATCTGATTTGTACAAAAATATAATACAATTTTTTTTCATGATACACTTCTCTTGAACGCATATACTTGTTCAGAGAAGTAGAGAAGATATCTTATTGTTGTAAATTTACTTAATAATCAGTTATGATTTGATACTCATTTGATTCTTCTCTATCATTATATCGTTATGAAGAAGTGTTAAATTTGGGTATCAATATTATTGATACAATATGGCGTGTCAATAATTTAAACAATTCATCCCAAGTTGTATGAGCTGTTATATATTCAATTTACATCCAACAAATTTGTTTACGGTAATAATATTCGCGCATGTAATAACACTATAATTTGCCAAAACACATAAATAAATTAATGTCCAATGGCAGTCGAATTGAGATTTAATGGTGATTAGGGCCATTTAATGCAACGAATTGACACAAAACAAGACAGCAGGATTTGGTAGTGATATTAAATTCCATAACCTACTGTATTTACACTATGATTAATATTGTACAGCTAAACCTCAGTGGTGTTACATAGTGGAAAACGTTTAACACGAAAAATAGTTTAAAATAAAAAAAATCTGTTAACGTGAAAGAATATTAGTTACCAACAAAATGTTATGTAATGTTCATACGTTTTTTTAACATGAAATAAAATATTTCATATGTTTGAAAAAAAAATAATACACCTGCTGCCACGTCATCGCCAAATTGTTTTGTATCAATCTGAAATTAGATAATAAACATTTAAAATAGCTCAAAATCATGAACCGTGAGTCACACTCACTATCAGTGATTAAATATCTGGAAATATTGTGATTCGTGATTCATTTTATTTTATTTATATTTGGTTGTGAACCATGATTCGGCGCATGTGCATATGAGACGAAAATATTCATGAAGGAATGACTTTATAGTTCGTAATCAGCGCCATTTAGTAGATTCTGCCAAAACGTTTTACGTATTTGACTCGAAATGATGAGAATTTGACTTGAATTTGTGATGATATTAAATTAGATATATAATATATTAATTATTAATGCTAGAATATGTTTCTTATGCAAGTTCATGTATTGTGATAACACTACTCGGTTTACCTATCAGCCGGATCTTCATCTTATTGTTTACTGCTCATGATTTTACGACTTTATTTTCTATTATATAGGCCGGCATGTCATTTATTTTATCATGAAAATTTATTTCGGTCCCCACGGTTTCGTGTTGAATGATTTTTACCGTATTTATTTATTATACATAAATATGACGTTCACTCCCCTTTTTTGAGGGTCCATGACTTCTATAGCTTGTCTCTGGCTTTTTTCTGAATTAAATATGATAACGAATCTAACGTCAAATTGATACATATTGTACAGGTATGACTCTGGTAAGATGATACCGGAGCCAAACTATATCAGTTAATGACTGAATGTACTCAAAAATGTAATAATAAAGGAATTAAAATGTTAACTATGAAGAAAATTCACAAGGTTTTAGTAACTAACTGTTCTAACTTTAAAATATATCCATGTATACGGCCTTCGACAAACATTTTAGATGCGCTGCAATAACGCGCCAATCCAATCAGTATTCTGTACGAGTTGTTGTACTGAATTCGGAGACGGTTATATGTCACTTGCTTGTATTTCGACAAGAGCTCGCAGGTACACATGGTGGTGAAGAAGGATTTAAACAGGATCCTCTTCACCTCCTTACTGCATCGGTAGAAACGCCGTGACAGCATATTTGCACGAACGCTCAACTGTCTTCTGCCGTTCTATGTCATGTTATGTTATTAAATATTTCAATAATGTGTCATAACCAATATAGGGTTGTGTTTAAAATATATAGAAACGTATTTTTTCACTTTATTTGACATTGTTAAAATCTATTCGGTATACTCAGTCCGAACTTTATGCAGTACTTATCCCAAAGTCTAGAAATAAAGCATCGGCTAACCGATCCATACATTGTCGGGCCAATACCTGATCAATGAAATATATATATATATATAACAATTTGGTTTTTTAACCTTTCCCTTACGGTGTTAAAATAAAAACGCACGTCCCGGTATTATAAACTCAGTGTACATGTAGACTTTTATGATTTTTCGGTAAAATTATTTTGCCATGAAACGTCATTACAAATATTTTGAAGTTTTAATTTTGAAAAATGATCGATGAATAGGACAATTTAAAAATTTATGCTTTATATTAAATATTTAGGTAGGTTATTATTAAATAATAATTTCTTCATCATCAGCTTATGTCTCTTCACCGCTAGATATGAGTCTTCTCAAGGATTGCCAATTCTATATACCTTCGGTCATTCTCATCCATGCCCGCCACTCTTCTAATGTCATCGGTCCACCGAGCTTGATGATATTAAAGTAGCCTAAAGAGAAGTTAAGGGTGGATATGCTTGGAAAATCTCTGCAAAATTAAATAGCTCACGTACAAATTCACCAGAGAATAATTAGGTACCGATTTTCGAATAAAATAAATATTTTTATTTTTTATCTTTGTTTAATTAACCACTAAAATGAGTTTAAATACATCTACCGGTTTCGAAAAATACCATTTTCTTCTTCAGGATGTCATAACATTATTATGACATTATAACAGAGTTATGACATCCTGAAGAAGAAAATGGTATTTTTCGAAACCGGTAGATGTATTTAAACTCATTTTAGTGGTTAATTAAACAAAGATAAAAAATAAAAATATGAATCTTAACCACAAAGATAACATTGCTTATTTTAAAAGTAGACTAAAATAAAGATTAATATTTATTTTATTTGACTTAATTACCCGCATGTTTAGGATGTGTGGATTCTCGACCCTCTGTGGAGATTGGCCACTGCGTCCGCCGGCACCCGACTCGGTGTAATCAGATTTGTCTGCCACCGGTATCTAATTATTACGCAGCATCAGCTGCTAATCAGCTTATAAGCCGTCTGGTGCGCTTTCACGTATGCGATTTTTGTAAACAACCGCTCCAGTGATGGAGTTAAGTCAAAAAAGAAACATTCAAGTTTCTACCAGCTGTTTTAAAACATACGAATGTCTAGCAAAGTCGCCAGGAAAAGGCAGATGGTGGTACCTACTGCATCACATATAAAAAAAAGGTAATCTCAGAGCACGACTTTTATGTGTGTTGTTGTTAATGAACTTTGACTGTCAAGAAGTGTAATCGTACTGCTGTGTGCTCGCTACATTTATGTGTTATTTGTAAGGTTACTGTTGAAACACGAAGTGTTTCCACATAGTAACAAATATACAACTTCCAAAAAAAAATCGATAGATATGGAGATTGATTAACGATTGAGAATGGTGAACGTTATATTTGTATAAAGTGATCACTTAAACCACCTAAAGGCAGGTCCTAAGCCTTGTAATTACTCATACTTTCATATCTTTCCATTAAATATAATAAAAACATTGCTTCGTCTCTATGAAATATCTATAGTTGGTTTAAAATCAGTGCCTTTGTTGGTAAAAATCCATTGTGTGATCTTGGATATATTCAAATATTGTTAAATATAATATTTTTTTTTTAACTATATAAATGCTATTTGAGTATTGTTCTTGTATAGGTGATCGACCAATACTTTAAAACATTTATTTTTTAAATCTATTAAGGTACAATAAACAAGATTTTTGTTTTGAATATTCAATCTAAATGTAAAACAGATCCATTACGAAAGTAATTCCATTTCGATGTTCAATTATTTAATCGAATATTCGAAAAATATAATATGAATAAACATTGAATTTCAGTAATTTGTCAAACAAACATACCGAGGTTCCTGAAAGCTTTACTGTAATATACTGTAGTATTATTATTTCATGACGATATGGTGTTCTGTTCTAGAACGATAAGTCCAGATTACTTTAATGTTTTAACATATTCAGTAAATAAATTGCACATGAAAAAAGCAAAACACTTTATAAAAATACACAATTATTTTTAGCGGAGCTTATCGCCCATTTTAAAATTATAATATCGCACAACTAGATCAAAACTTAGACAACTAAAAAAAACAAGAATTTTTAGATATTATTGTATTCGGATAGATATTATACGCAACTAACTTAGTCCCAGTTCTCGAATAATGTCATTGTAGGATACATTTA
This sequence comes from Eubasilissa splendida, assembly GCA_031772225.1. NCBI lineage: Eukaryota > Metazoa > Arthropoda > Insecta > Trichoptera > Phryganeidae > Eubasilissa > Eubasilissa splendida. The sequence continues at coordinate 11,100,026 of CM062868.1, read as the reverse complement.
TGACCTAAAATGTTATTTAGTTTCATAACTTTAGTAACAAAAAATGGAGAAAAGTGTTATTATTTTTTAGTCTACTGAAAAAATGACTTTTTGAGTTGTCTTAGTTTTGATCTAGGTGTGCGATATATCGTATATGGTTTTATATTATGAAATAATTCTTATAACTGCATTTTGTGTGTTTTGATCTTGCTAATTTTTCTTTACTTCATATGTGCTTACATTCTTTTACATATTGTATTGCACAAGGGTATTTTTTTCTCTCATTTTATATTTTTTCACGTTTACTTGCCTTATATGTTTCGTTTTCTATTTGATTGTGTTTTGCCTTCAATGAGTTATTTGATTTTATGAAATGTAATTTGTTTGCCAATTTTCTTTAATACAGGTTTGCCTAGTTGGACAATGCATTTTAAAAACTGTATAAAATATATGTAAAAAACTGTCCTTTTTTGTAGCTGTATAATGTTTATATGTTACATGTGTCTAAATAAATAAATCGTATAGTGATATAAAAATGACACAACACAAAATTTGTAAATTGTTTGTTAACGTGAAGTACGTAAAACCTTGAAATGAAATTAAATGAAAACACATGTATGGTTGACGTGCCGAAATGGTAAAACATTTCCTTCGATAGGAAAAGATCCGGGTTCATATCCCGATGGTAACTAAATATTTTTTGATAGATATATTTTTTCTATATATCTGTCTAATTGATTAATTTAATTTGTTTTTTACATATTTTTTCATACCGATATTTAACGTACAAAATTTTAAAATACTTACAATTATCATACTGAAAAACAGAATATTTGTCCATATTCTATTAAATATGCTTTACATACATAATTACTAAAATAATTATTTTGTCTACCTAATGTAAATATTGTTATTTTATGCCGTCAACCAGCAATGATTTCGGTAATAATAATGAAGAATTAAATTTGCAAAATTTCGACTATAATAATTCATACAGAATACGAGGTAATATTTAATTTTTTATGTTTACAATATAATAAAAAAGTATATAATGTGTTATGTGTATGTGTTTATGTGTTTAATATAATAATAATGACGTAAATTAAACTAAATATTACATACGATTGTATACGTAGTTTTTGTTTATTTAATATATATAATTATCGTATGTAACTATTACGATATTTAACGTTGGAAAATATAACTTACAATATATCTTATGTGATACTTATCATATTTTACATCGAATGAACTCCAGTATAAATTATCGTATGTGGTACACGCGATGTTTGCTTTAAAATTTTATTAAATAATACATACAATTTAAATACAGCGAATCCTCTATTTATCGTTTTTGAAGGAACGTATTTAAATAAACCACAAAAACGGGAAAACAATGAATGCAGGAATATAGAAAAAAGTTTCATTTTTCATACTTAAATGTTTAACTCGTATTCAAAAAAAAGATACACATTTCACATTAAGAAAATTAGAAAGTTGCACAGAATCAATTTAAAAAAAAAATGTATTGTATCATGTGAAGAGGCAGTCAGCAGCGGCGTTCTCTCTCTCTCTCTCCTTCTCTCTCGAATGTTCTGCTCATTGTTTACGAGTACCGTTAATCTAAACCAAGCATTTAGCTACGAAGTATGCTGCGTAATTTAAACGATTAAGACTTGAAGAAATAAACGATACACACGAGAAAACGATTATTCGAGGAACGATCGATCAAATTTTCACTGTACATATTTAAAATTTGGATAAAATCTGTTTTTATTTGGAATTATACAATATTAACATGAAGAAAATTTTCATTGCTCTCCTCAATAAAACGGATTTTGAAGATACGATAGTTTACGTAGGAGGGGTCGATTTTATTAAAGTTGGTTCTAAGGGCTATCCAGATCATAACCGACTGCACAACCATGCTTCAAGCCTCTCTGTCTTGAACTGCAGTCTCCCAACAACTCTTCGTTGCATCTCTTCAAACATGCCCGTCTCGACACAGAATTTCTCTAGTGAGACGGGCAGAGTCCAAACAGATTTTACATTGTATTATATAGTTACAAATAAATGTTTAAAAAAATAATATTAATGTGAAGTTGTAGTTTTTTCAGAACATACTTATGTGGTATTTTAATACAAATTAAATATATCAATTACAAAGACATACATACAAATATAATCAATTTATCGAATGAACATTTTGGCTGCCACCGGGGTTCGAACCAGGAACTTTTACTATCCGAGGAAAATATTATTTGTCCACCTTAATCATACCAGAAGCTCATTTAACTTTATTGGGCTTCATTGCGTCAATGAACTTAAAAACATCTGGTAAATTTTCTGTAACCAAAGAAACTTTTCACATTACGATATTTCATTTTGAGAATATGGAAATTTCAGTTCAATTATAGTGCCAACGAGAAACTAGAACATTGGAAATTTTCATGACATAAATGTGCACAGCATTTCTACCATTTGTTTCATTCAAATAGCGGATTGTGTTTTCCAATGAATGATTAAAACGGAGCGAACGGAGGTTGAGTGGAGAACAGGCAAATGAAAGAACAAGGAACTTGAGGGTGTACATCAGTGGCGGCTGGTATTTAAATAGACGCCAAGGAACACATACTGATTTAAACTTCTTGCGGCGTGGTTGTCAGTGATCAGATTGAGGACCAGTGGCGTGGCTACCGCCTGAACAAGATCACTAAGCGAAACTAAAAATAAATATACTCAATTTACATAATTTTGAATCTAATTATTACATTAAATAAAATACAATCACTCATTTACAACGATGTATTTAAAACAAACCATAAATACAAAAAGAGTGCATTTATATATACATAAAGAGAAAAATAGAATACAAAATTACACGTGAAAGAGAGAGAGACAGAATACATATACAGTTAGATAGAATATCAAGGGAGACAGAATATAAAATTATATGAGGAAGAGAGAGACAAAATATATATACAGTTAGAAGGAACATTAAGGAAGGGGAAAATATAGTATTAATGGATATTAACTTGGTTTTAAAGGAAACATACCTAGTATGTGACTAATGGATAATTTTTTTTTGATTATTAAGAATTGGAGTACCACTGATTACTGCCTTTTTTATTTCGAAGGCTTCTAAATTGTCTAACCGGAACATTATTATTACAGATGAAGTATTAAAAGTAATATTCAGATATATTTTTTAAATGCCGATGTCAAGCTGAGACTACCTATATTATTTTAAAGTAACTATAATACATACAATTGCAATTACATCCAACCTCGTGCTTATCATATTTTGTTTGTTCCTTCTATTCTAATCCTGTTTTTACCTTGATTTTACTCTGTTCTTCTGTTTACTCTACTATGATCTTTTTATCATATCTTTATCATGATTTTTTTTACTTGTTTCTCGTGTCTACTTATTTTAATCTGTTGTTAGTTTTTACTCCGTTTCTTTAATATTCTCTTATTTCAATGTTCTTTATACTCTGTTTCTTACGTCTTACGTGTTTTTAGTCTGTATAAAAATGTGTACTTTGTTCCTTTTACTTATTCTCTATTTGTCTCCTTTTTGATTTTTATGTTTTTTTACTATTAAATTTTTTTAAATTAGTCCTACCTTACTTCCTATTTATTTATATATCAGTTTTCAAGAATATTAAAAACAATAAAAAATAATTATCTCAGAATAGATACATTATATATACCTAACGAGGTAGGAAGCGGCTAACAGGCTTACATATAAATAAAATTTAAAATTTAATACTATATGATTTAGTACTTTTTGATATATTAATTATGTAAAAAATATTTATATATATGCAGCTCATAAACGCCGATTTATCGATACTGAAATTAAATCAAAATTTTAACGGTGACAGGCAGATATTTGAATGTTTTTATTTGTGATGAAAAAGTTAAAACTGAAAAAAATGATGTCCTTTCAGATTTCAGTGCACTTTCAGTAAAATATAAATACGCGGAGATATAACAGCATTAATTACAATCAGGTACTAGTTGGCGAAAAACAATTACACAGTGTTTATTGCTCAATGCTGAATAGTTCCTTACTCACATGATTATATAGTATATTCGCTCGGTTTGGCGATGTATGTAAGTGAAGCCTGGAGCTGGCAAAAGAGTAATGAAAGTAGACTTAATGCAGTGGAAATGAGATCACTTTGGCGTAAATGTAGTTAATCCATTTATGACATAGTAAAGAATGAAGAAATAAGAAAAAAATATTAAGCTGATTTTAGTATAATGAGTAAGATTAAGAAACTTTGATCATATGGAACGAATGAATGAGGAGAGAATGGTAAGAAAGATATATGATGCAAGTATTGATGGCACCAGAAATAGAGGACGTTCGCTGAAGACTTGGCACGACCAGGTAAACCAGATACTGGAAGATGGTCCTGTTAGAAGCCACAATAACCGGCGAGCTTGTATGAGAAGATGTGTAAATGTGAATGAGGCGAGAATTGTGTGTTAGGACAAAATAGTATGGCGCTCTATTCTCTCTGCCTATCCCTGCGGGAAAACGGCGTGATGGTATGTGTGTAAGTAAGTTTTGGATTTGCGCATTCGATTTATTCACACATTCGTGTATCTTCAAATTTTTTTTATTTTTAATTTTTGTATTCATTAATCTTCGTTTATACTTCGGTAAGCTTTCGAAAGCGTGCAAATGACCACGACATCACACGGAACACGAATATGTTGATACCGGTGTGATAGTGTTGTCTTTAAGAACACCCAAGTATAATAGTGTAATCCTGGCAAATTTCCTGATAAGATTAAAAAAATAATTTACGTACGTAGTTTAGTCATTATATCGCCATGCGTTTATATTGAAAAATTCATTTGGCGGTAACGTTTTGAAAGGACGCATGATAAGGCGTTCAGAAATATTTTTAATCACATTGCGGATTGACACCTTACACCGTGGCATTTATATTTTAAGCTTGTATAATATTTTGGTTTTTCTTATATGTTCACACGTTTTTATACTTTTGAATATATTCATTCTATTTGTGTAAATTTACAACAGCAAACAAAAGCGAAACTATATATACACGGTATATTTACGGCGGTGATATAAAAACATATATATTGCATTTTTTCGGATTATCGGTTGTGATAAAGTTTCGGAGGCTTGCCAGCTGAGTTCAAAATCTTCAAGACTGCACGGAGAGCGACCATCGGCGTCTAACAGCCCAGTTTCACAAGGGTTGGTGTATTTTTATTTGCATGGATTGAATGAATGTATTCAACATTACCAATACAGGACTGGCTATCGAAGGGTAATTACGGCAACATTCTAAATGTATTTTTTCAAATAAATAATGTACATAAATTAACTTATAACTTTTGGCAGTTTTTCGATGCCATGCCTGAAGAGGTAAAGAAGTCATCAAGCCAATTACATAACCGCGCTCTTAAAGAGCCATTTTTGTATTGTTAGCAGTAAACGAACTAATGTTCGTCCGCAAATCATGCTCAATCACTGTAATTACGGCTTCAAGGTAACGAAGTTGTTAGTGATGATTATGTACAAAATCAAGACTTTTCTTATTTTTTCTCAGGTGCTGGTTTTCTCAATCTTCTGGAAATTTTAACTGACTGATAATAATGTATAGAGACATGCGTGAAGATTATGAATCACAATTTCAGAATGTACTCCGTCAATAATAACTCGAGTTGTTTCACGTTGGCTTTATTCAAGAGAATCTGCTTACAAAATATTTACCCGCATCTTATATGGGCAGATTATCTGTTTACGTACTATTTACGAGTGTATTTTATGTGGCGGACGTGACATGAAGATACCGTTATATTATACATAGGGAAACATATTTTTACACACGAATAACGTGAGAATAAGTTTCAAATATGGCTTGCAGGTATTTATTTTATGCTTTTAAATGTTACACACATGAAATGTTGTACATGCATTCGTTTATCTGTAGGTAGATGGACCATGTACATGGATTCTTCGGAAGCAATTCGAAGTAGTATTCAATTTACGCACTAACTTTTTGGGTAAACTCAAACAAAAATACATGTTAGAAACGTTAATTTTTTTACACTTGATACTCCATTTTATTCGAGAACAATTAACACAAACTTTCTACAAATTGAATAACAAACAATATTATATCATTGAAATACCATTGACATGCATTAAAAAAAAATTTAAGTACTCAAACCGTGGAAATCACACGAACTAAGTATTTCTTTATATATTTTAATTTTATGAAATATTTAAAATATCGCCGATTTAGCCGCTACTGGACTGGACCTTCGGAAGCGGGTTGACGTCTACGGCAGAACATCGCGTGTTTATATTAACGTCAATTTGTATCAAACTTCATATTTGTCGAAGTGTAATTTATTACCAGAACCTCTGCCATACAATTGATTAAATTAATTTAGTTTCCGAAGACAAATAATATATCGTCGGGACAAATCACTTCCATATTGATGTATTCGCCTTTGACTGCTCTAATTGAATTGGATTCAAAGGTTGTATTTCACAAAATTGTAATAATTTGGTAACATGGTGTGATGATGCCGTACATACTATCACGACCAGTAGCACCCCTAGTTTAATTAACTAACTATTATAATTTTTATAACCTTTTTAAGGACGTGTGTGTTGCCGGTTTAGAAAAAACCGTTCTTTACAATTATTAGATTTAGCGATTACGAATGAATATTATTGTATGAGTGTGAGTTAAGGCTTACCTTTCAAAAATAATTAATATTTTCGCGTTTTATAGGAAAATATTGGTTTTTATTATTGATCTATATCAGAAGTTATACAATAGATTTAACTTTTTAAAAACAATTACTTAGATATGACCTTTACACTAATGTAAAATTAATAAACTGAATATTATTTGCCATAATTAAGAAAATACAAGCATTATAAGAAAAACTGAGACCATTAAATTTATTTTCATGGTGCCGCAAAAGTGCCTTAATATAGAAAGTTCTTGAATAATCTTGATGTAAATAAATCTACATTAAACCATTTATTTTTAGTAATTTATATTCATTGTATATTATATTCATATTATATTTACTGACGTGCTTCATCTACTATTTAAAATCAAGTTTTATATCAAAAACATAATAATTTCTTAGTTAATTATATTTATATCGTTCCATTAATGTGTGTTATTAATTGTTTTTTAATCAGCGATTTGAAATATTAATGGATCAATTTTACTAATTAATTTCGAAATACGTAGACTTAAAAAAAAAAAAATTAAAAAAACCCACAGCCGGTAGGAGTTAAATTTTCACTTTTAATTTTAATTTTCGTATTAATAATGAAAGCGTTCTGGTGAGTACTCAATTGTAGGTACCAGAAGTAACACAAGAACAGGGAAGGAAAATAGACTCACTGCATTCCGCCCTCTTCTAGATCTCCAAGCTACTCCGAAAAGTGTATATATAAGATTATCCTACACAACATCTCGTCTAAGGTTCCAAAATACAATTATACTTGAAGACAGCTATCGCTGAACTATTCCAATGCAGAGCCGCCTATCGACTGGCGAGCGAAGCCGGAAGGGGAAGAAATGGGGGAGGAGATGCAGAGCATTAATTCGTTCAAAGTAATTAATATATGTTACACGTCAATAAATACATTAATTATACGTCAATAATACATGTTATATGCATACAAATTTTAACGTTTTGTAAACAAAAAGTTAATTTATCATTTCTGTATGGATTAAATTTCACCTACATTAATTATAATTAACACACAAAGTAAATTAATAAATCAGTGAGTTCACTGAACAATATTCAATTATAAGGTTATCAGAAAATCATTTTTAAAAATAGCACGATACGTCAAATAAAAACGCTTTCAATGAACTCAGTAATAAAATGTTTGCACTTTAATTGCGTTACAACAATTGACCAAACTCGGGCCAATATCGCCCGCTGCCTGCACAGGGTTGTACTGAACTAACATGGACGGTTAATATTTGCATATCAACATGTTAGCATTACGAACTGCATATTGGGCTGTGTTCAAATACGTGAACGTTTTTTATACAAAAAAACATGGAGAATTGTTTGTTCTGAATGTTGTTGAAATGTTCCAACTGTTCACATGATTAAATTTTCGCTTTTAAAAACGTGATATACGATGGACGTTCTGTAAAAACTTTTTATATCTTTTTTTGGGAAACATATTTTGGAATTGGTGCATCAACATCTTCTTACTTATATAACACGGGACGTCATCGTCAGTTTCTTTACATGTTCAGCCCATCTCATCCATCTGTTGCCTGTCATTCTTCTGATATTGTCGCTCTATTGAGCTTGAATTTATCCAGTGCAAGGTTTCCACTTCAAGATATTTTTTCCTCACCGTCCGTTGTATCTTCAACACATGAGGATACTAGTTGCAAACTCAGCAACCATATTTATTAGTTTGAAGTAAAAAATACGGAAAACTGATAGGAGCTTTAAGAATAATCCATCTAATAATAATAATTTCATCGCTATCACTATTGTAAGTATTCTTTAAAGTAGTTTTTAAAAAATTCGCTAGATGGTAGTACAGATAAGCAAATTATTAATATTAGTTCTGTGATATTTTAATACAAATTCAATATTTTTTCGATTGGTTGGAAAATTGTGAGAAACCATTACTGTTTAAACATTTAAGATGTTTTTTGACACGAATATTGACATTACGAGCAGTTTTGCCTGTATAGAATGAGGGACAATTATTGCAAGTTAAACTATATATACCCGAGTAGCTTAATTTGTTATCTTTATCTTTCGAGTTTATTAAAAGAAGAAAAAATATTATTATACAGAACTCTACGCCATTGGTAACATACGTCATTTTTAATATTTTTACCGAGATGACTAGTAGCTATCTGTTTAAGCTTTTTATTAAGAATTATATTAATAAGCTTCATATCACAATCATTGTTTATCGAAACCGGTTAACGTATAATAAATTTCGTGGTTTCATACAAAGTGATTGTTATTTTATTTAATATAATATGTCAAACCACAAAGTGATTGCTTTCTACGAAAATATAAAATGTATTTTTAACGTTTTTTAAGACATTCTTTCTCCCAGTTTTACGGTTTATTTTTCTTGAAGTGGATAGATCTAATATAATTACCAAACACGTCTTTTTTACTAATCTTCATAATTTTGGCTGACCAGCTATTTAGCAGGATAGTCTGGGGTAAATTTATCCAAAAAAATAACATTCGGAATGACATTCAAAATGATAATGTAAGGTTTCTAGTCATTCGGAATGTCATTCTGCTTGACTTGCTGTGAATGTCATTCTGAATGATCACGTACGATACGCTTTAGAGATTGACGAAATGATTTAGTTTTCCAAATTCTGTCCAATCCAGCTGAACTTGTCTCTATATTTTGTTCTCTTGATTTGGCCATCCTTCTAACATTCGATACTCGTATACGTGCTTCTGTATCAATCGTTACTTAATATCCTTATTGGTCCTGTGTTATTTTGTTTTTATCACAATTCATTTTTGAGATTATGAAGTACCTTGGCTAGATAACAACATCTCTCACACGACTCTATTTAATATATTTATTTATTATTATTATACACGCTCTATTCAGGCATTAACATAATTTGTAAAATAATTGAAAATTTCATCAGAAGTGCAATACACAAAGAAAAAAATTACTTGTCAGCATGTCCTTTCATAATCAAAATTAAAAATAAATACAAAATGTGAAGTAAAGCAATCTATGTGTCATAATTAAGTTGAGATACAAAAAAATGTAATAATGTAGTCCTATAAAGAGTTCAATTTACAGCAAAAATGTCAACTACCTCCGCATATTTATTTTCAAAAGAATGCAATCTGGGGACTGGGGAGTTAGCTAATGCATGAGTTTTGACATTTCACATTTGAAATATATTTAAAGTGGCGTATAATATTTAAATCTGTACTCATAAATATGTGATAAAACCGTACTTATATACAGTGTGTCCCTTCATTTTGGTTCATTTGCTGTACCAACGTAACGCTGGGGGTACGCCGATCGCTGGCCGCGTTCTTATGAGTTCAGTAGCTATGGAGCGTGTCCTTATTCTCCGGAAAATTGATATCCCTACGAGGTGACATAAACTGGCCTCAACTTTTCCTATGGGGATACCATAAATCAAAGGTGTATTACAGTAATAATCCTCCCTCTCTGTACCAATTAAAAGAAAACACCCGAGAAGGAATGACAGCGATCCCGTTTAGAAGAGTGACAGCGAAATGACGAATAATTTCCCAGGGACTGTACTTAAATATAAAAGAAATATTTTTTTTATTTAACCCATCCATTATTTTATTACAGAATTTTTATTATAAAAACGACTTTTGGGACAACTTGTATTTTGCTTACGCACACTCTTGTACGATTTTTGTCTCAATTGTAAGCCAAATTAAATAGATAAATGTCTAAACACGAATGATAGCTTGAAAATATTTGGGGCAAACTATCGTTAACTCTTAACATAATCTACCGTAACATTTTAATCTCGTTTAAATTGGGGCATTTAAAAATGGCGAAATTATATTACACAGAGGTGGTTTTTCGAGTGATGGTCAAATCGTTACTGTGATTTTTGTTATGTTTGATTGTATTGATTATTGGTAACTGGATATTCGTAATTTTTCGAGCAATAACTGGCGCACAAGAAAGTCAATCGCCAACAATTAAATCTTAGTTACCGATCACAATCAACTATTTACCACAGTGAGGGTGACACGGGTTTTCTCCGCTGAAGCCTGGATAGATGTCGCTCGTGTTTATGGTCAGCTGGGGACGGCGACGATGGCGGTGAATTTGCATCACTGTCCCCACACCATCACTAATTTATATTCACAAATACTATTAGTATAAAATGTATGATTAATTTGTTTAATTTTATTGTAATATATTTTTTTTACTGTGAGTAAGGCGGCGTGACCTTTATAAATTTAAACACATTTTTACTATTCTGTGAGACCTAAAAATCTTGGACATTTGGCGTACTAAAGTCAAACAAAATTACTTTTATTTGCCTGCTAATGTGGCAATGGTTGTGTTAATCCCCCATTATGGCCAAGAGGCACATTTAAATCCGCTCCAGTGGTGTTCTTTTAGAAAAATTTCAACAAACAAATATATTTGTACTAATCTGGAATAGGGGCTACGTGAGAGATTAGAATCCATATATTCAAAACACATTTGTACGTAAATATGTATTGTTGATCTAAATATAAACAAATTTTACTTAAACTACATACTTAAAATGCGAGTATTTCAATACCAGGGGGGGGGGGGTTATTATAATTTCGGAGTTTATTATAAACTTTTTTCTAATTAACTCTATTTTTAGATATTTCTCAGACGCTCATAGAGCTTATAAATCTTAGGCAAAAAGCGATTGAAATTTGGTAATAAAATCTAAAGTAGGTACAGGGTGAATATTATGTTCAAAGCCGATTTTATATTGAATATTATATTGCCGAGCACCTAACGCCTAAACAAAGTGTTGAAATCGTTAAAACATTTCATTTTATCTAATTAATTATCATATTAAAAAAAATTATCATTAGCGACGAAGCTCATTTCGATTTGGCACTGAAAATACTCAATTGATGCAATAATTATCTTTACACCTACGCAGAGTTACCGTTGGAAATATGATGAAGAAAGGAAGGCACTTACTTTTCATCTGCCGGATGCTTGTTCATTTGTTTATTCCTCTCCACCACAAATACAAGCGTCGCGAGGTGTCCACAATGTTAACACTCGCGAAAAGGATTATGATGTATAAACGGGATTAAGGTAAGGTTAATTAATTAGTATTAGCGGAGTGAAACGACGGTAGTTATCCGTACAAAAATTCCATGCGCACTGAACTTGATGCAGTTGGAATCATTGCGACATTTTCTTTCTTCCTTGTGCTTAAGGGTAGGCCAGGAAAAAAAGGAAAGTATATATACAGGTTAAAATTTGGTTAATCGCGAATTTAATATATGCATTTAATTCATTTTAAACGGCGCTAACAGGAGGAGGCTTTAGGGAGAGGGGACATGCGAAGTTTGATTTAGACCGGTCAAATTTACTCCGCGTTATCCAGAATCTATATTTAGTCATCACTTGAAATAGGGGTTTATTGGTAATGGGAGGCGGGGAGATTTTGTTTTGTGCAGTCTCTAAATAGTAACGATATATGCAAAATTTCCACCAGGCAGAAGTGATAAGAGAAGGGTAAGGGGGTGGAGTGGCGTGACTATATTTTCCTCAGGGTCCAAGAGTGCAAATGAGAAAAGTTTGTAACAGATGGCATTCAATATAATACGTACTGAATATATATTCAGTTTTACATTCATAGATAGACATAAATACAAAAATTATTCTTCCTGATAAAATTTAAAATAATGTATATTTAAATCTTATCAAATGTAATTGAAAAAATATTATATTTTTATTTTTAACAAATACATTTTGACACCCTTGACAAAAAGTTTCGCCAACATTAATGTATAATAAACATATCACCATGTAGTTGAAAATGTTCAAATGTTTACTTATTCCCAATTATAATCCTATTAATAAAATATATTACTTATATATATTTTATAATTTAAAACTAAATAGTTATTTCTTTCCGCCTGCCTAGATCGTGTGCGAAATAAATGTATGCTAAATTGAAAACTATAAATCATTAACCGTGTCGTTCAAATATTTTGTAACACAAAATTTAATTTCTCGCCCACCCTTAGAAAGACGAGCTGAAAGGAATATTTATTATTAACTATCATTTACCAACATTTGATACCATTTTTTGTATTATTTATAATATATATATTGGAGTGAAGTATTATTAATTTTCTTTGAAATATGCAAATTTGGTGTTTTAAAAATTATAACATTTTGATATTTGTTTTATTTATTTATTTATACATTCGATAATATAAAACAACAATAGGATTATGCACCCCCAAATAAAAAAGATATTTTATCCTGGAGGTGGCTATCAACATTTGTATAAAAAAATATCAATATCTACTAGGTGTAAGAAATTGTTTACAACTAATAAAAAAAACGTCTATACTAATACAATGTGAAAATTAACCAAATATAAAAGATGTTAAGAAATTGATCAGATTAAAACTTGGGAAACATGTTAAATACATAATTATTTAATCATTTTGACCTCTTTTTTACACAAATTTATATTTGCTGCTAATTTAATTAATTTTGGCAGTTGGTGACACAATTTAGGAGCAACGTATGATGCACGCCTTTGTCATATTTCTAATTTGGATATTTTTAAAAATAATATATTCATTAGTTTTACTCCAAGTCATTGCAGTACTGTTATACTGTAGTTTTTCTTCTTCTTTTAAATAGTCAATTCACCCTACAAGAGTGATTTGTGCCATTAATCAAGTTTAAACTTTATTTTACTGAAAAAAGTGAAACAATATTATAAAATAGGAAATATTATATTATAAGTCAATACCATTGTCGTTCAAAAAATTTGCTATTATATAGATTAAATTTGGCGAGTTAAGGGAAAGAAGATGACACAAGTTAACCGAGTATTGAGAATTACCATTGACGAGATTACTGTAAAAAAAACCTGTAATCCGCAAACAACAGGCAAAAAAGATATGGTCAAGGGTTTTGATCCATTGTGCAGTCCAAATAGAATTCGTACTTTTATATAGTGTAGTTAGACTATTTATTAAAAATTATATTTTATCACAGAAATCACTTTACCTTGTAAGTAAAATTCCAAGTATGTACGCTAATATCCATTCATCAAATTTAAAATGAAGTATAAAATATATTTGTGTATATAAGATATTGAACAGATAAATTAATCTGACAGTTATTTAAAAATAATAGAATATTGCAATTTTTCTATAAGGAAATTTAAATAAATATGCATTTAAAAAAATAAGATGACTTAAGTTTTATGAAGGTACTAAGGTTATTATTATAATTATTTCATTACAATCAGTTTTCAAAAGTAAGTTTCAATATTTTTAATACAAATTAAATGAATCAACCAGAAAAAATCCACCTATCGAAAAAATATTTAGTCGCTACCTCAATTTATTTTGACGTCATTCGTTCCACCTTGACACGAATTTGTAACATTCAAAAGCATTTTTATTACAGTTAGATCTGGTCGAAGGGTTGGTTTTCCTACCTGCACCACTTTTCATCTTTAGTAAATGATGTAAAAATGAAGTATTTGTCTCTTTTTCACTAGATTTTGAGTATCCAAGCTTGTCAGTTAATTTTCATATTGTCAGTGTTGAATTGATTTGGTTTCTGTATGCAATACATAATCATACACATTCACTGCTTTTAAACTATAAAATTGGTTAGGTATAAAAAAAATACGAGCAGCTACACAACTAGCATGGAATATATATAAATATAAATTTATAGAATAAACATGTATAAAATAAGCAAAACAAACTATAAAAATTAAGGTTCAAGACAGAAAAACAATACAAATTTAGGTTTAACACAGAAGGACTGAGTACCAAAATCAATTATTTCTTTGACTCAGAACAGTATTAAAAACATCACTCTTAAATATAAACATTGAATATCGGAATAAATCTACAAGACTAAAATCGTTCCCATGCCTGTGAAGTCTTTATGTGGGTGCATTCCTATTAAAATGAGTATATGATGCATTTACATGGAACAGCGCCGATGACCTGGTACTCCGTGCAGGAATGTGATATATAATCAGTTCAGTTAAATTAGATTAAAATCACCCCTTTAAAATTGTTTCAACCACCTTTGGTATTGACGAGCAGTTAAACGTTTTATAAATGTGTCGCAAATGTTTATAGTTGCATTTCTTGCATTATTAAAAAAAAAAATACTATTTAAATATATTATAAAAATATACATATAAAATCAATTTTATCGAAAAATATTATTATTGCGTCCCCGGGATTCGAACATGGATTTATTTTCCAATCCGGGAAAAATCCATTACCAACTCTGCTACAGCGACAGTATTGACGGTACATTTTCGAACCTGTATGTTACACTTTTTCAAATTAATACATCTATCGTTCCATTATTTGAAAGCCTTCCACATTATTTTTTCGGAATCTCAAATACTTCTGAGTAAACCGATGATAGCAGACGCCAGAATTAACTATTCATTTTTATTAAATTTTAGACACATTGATACAACTTAAATATTATTAAGGAGAACACATTCTTATTGTGAAGTTGTTATTATTCAAAACATACATCAAGGTTCGATTCCGGTAGGGCAACAACAATATTTTTCGATAAAATTGATTTTATGTGTTCATCCTATAATGATTATACAATTAATACATTTTAAATATCACAGACCTATGTTTTGAATAATTACAATTTCACAATAAGAGTGTGTTTTCCTTAATACTTTTTTTTCACTAAAATAACGTTCTCCACATGTTAACTGATGAATAGAATATAAAATACATCTTGTCAAGACCAAATACTGGAACAGAACTGATGGTCAAAAATGACCATGCGACAGAAATGTCATACGACATTTTCTTCCGTTTCATTAATGTGGAAGACGATCCAGTTCAGAAAAATCGACGCTCAGATAGAGAAATACAACAAAAGTGACGACATTAACCCTTCCCAAACCATGCAGTAACACAGGTCTACCGTCATAATTAAACCTGTAATATTTCGGCAAATACATGCAACATAAAATTCATATTTCAGATAATCCTAAAGAAAATATTAGCGCTCAGGAATGACTAGTGAAAAACCAATTATGGAAAGGGAATCGTACAAAAACAATTATTTTTTCCATTCAATCTGTTGTAAAATTAATACGTTGATAAAAATACAATTTGTGATATAAAAGACAGAGATCACACACTATTTTCACAGTGAAAAGAACAACAAACATACAAATATAATTATCTTTCTTACTAATTAAATGAAGAGAGATAAGAAGGAAGGACACATTGTATAGGATTTAATGAATGCTCTAAATTATGTTATTAATCATTTTTTCAAAATTGAATGCTCAATATTTAGAGTAAATTCGTGCCATTAAAGCCATTTAAGCTAATAAAAATATTTTTTATAACTGTTATTTACGGTAACACGAGTTGACAGCATGGCTGAGTTCGGGTATTTTATATGATGGTATGGTAAAGGTTAAATAGGAAAATATTGACAGAAGGGTAAATCGTCACGCGCAAGTAAGATGGGAACAAGCGCAAACTAGACGTATGCAGTTGATATTTTCTATCACGCCATATAGCGCCCGTCCTGGGACGGGGGCTTGAACATAATTGATCATAGTACATAGATATAAATGTCCAAATTAAATATCTCCTGTTATTTATGACTACTATAAATTGAATAGTTTTCCGTATATTATTTAACTTTTTTTTTAAATATTCGCTTATAATTAATTAACTACACACTATAATACATGTTTATATACAAATGTCGAATAAAGATTAAAATGATGATTTTCGCAAATAATTATTTAATGCAAATATATGATTTGGCTAATCCATATTGAATCGTCACAGTGAATGAATAATTACAGAAACTATTACAAATGAATACATTTATAATTATAGCGGTATTTAAAATAATTGCAATTAATGAAAACCGATCCTGAAACTGGAGTTCCAAATTGAATTAAATTGTATCGAATTATTTTATTTTCGTACAATTTATCTGTACGTACCAGTTGAAGCGTACCTAAAAATATTGACTTATTAAAAATATTTTTTGAAAAAATAAGTTTAATAAAATATTATTATGTAAATTATGAAAATTCGTGCTACATCAACAGTATCAAATTGTACGTATATTTTATATAATATCCCAATGTTTCAAATATCACGCGTTGGGAAATTTGAAAGGAATCTGATACATGACACTGGAGAAGTGTCAATTTCCTTTGGAGCATACGAATTAGGTTAAGAGTAACCTTTTGTTTTGTAGCTACATTTCTCTAATATAAAACAAAAAAGGGCGATTTCTGTTGACGTTTATTTGAATTGGAACACTGTTATGCTCCGGTAGTATAGATGGGTACATATATTATGGTGGAAATATGAGGAACAATAGGAATGCACTTACTTTAGTCGGCTGGATGCTGGCTGGTTCTTTGATTCCTCTCCACCACGAGTACAAGTGTCGCGGCGTGTATAGTAACGCTATGAAGCGACGGTAGTGTTTCCGTAGAATGTTCAAAGCTCATGAACTTGCTGCAGTTCATAGTATTTTAATCACTGCGACATCTTTTTTTTCCTTGTGCTTAGGGATAGAGATTGGTAAGAAATGGAATGATATATGTTAGTAGTAATGGAATGAAATTTGGTAAATAGCGAAGTGAATGTATGCATGAGGCAATAGATCAAACACTAAAAACCTTATAGTATTTAATTAATTTTAAACAGTGCTAATATATTACTTTTTTTTTTGCATAGAATATTCTTTACATGTATCATTCGCGCTTACTCTAGACAGGGTTTAAACACTTCTCTGAAAGTTTTCAAATAAAAAATAACTAGTATTGCTTAGTACTTGGCTACTCAGTGCTTCAGTTCCCACAATAATGTTGAAAAATGTGGGCAAATTTTATTTTACCTCAAAGATTTCTGTGGATTAATTTTTAAGTTAAGATTTACATTTTTATGTTATAAAAAGAATTTCTCGAGTTTTTAAAAAATGTGTTGACGCCTGCAATAAATTAATACTAGGATTGACAGCATTTGGAAAACTAAAACAAATTCCCAAAATTACAAATTCTAAAAGTCTTAAATTAGTACCTCGTCCCTTTTGTGACAAACGGTGCCAAAAACTTGAACACTTACTGTGGAACGAAATATACCAGAAATATTCTTGTGAGGTAGAATAAAAATAGAAGAATTAAGCCAAATAACCAAAGGAATGACAACTGCGAGAGTGATGGAATGGTACCCCGTACTAAAAGCCGAAATGTAGCTCATCTCCGAGCTCTCTGGGCTGATAACGTGTGAAAGATCGCAGAAAGCAACTGGATGCAGAGCACATAGATTAGACAGAAATTGTGGTCATAAATAGAGACCTTAATAGTGGACGGATGTGGGCTTAAGAAGAAAAATAAATCACTCCACAATGAAATAGAACTAGGCGGAGATTGATACATATTATCGCAGCAGTCTTAGTGATTTTTATCTCTCTATTTTTCAGTCGAAGTGCTCATATACTTCCGAGAGACAGTATTTTTATTATTGTTGCATTAAAGTAAGCATTAAAAAATACTAACCTGGCGGTGAATGAGTAGGACTGATATGGGAGCTTTCGTTCATTGGACCGATATGGGTAAACGAAGAGTCACCATTCACTGTAGTGAGGAATTGATCCGTCCATCTTATTGGAAATCGTCCCCTCACCCTTCGTCCTTGAACCTTCCCAGTGATCTTCCAGCAAGCCACTCATGTCTTGATGGTAAGTAATAACTTTGCGAGGGTGCGCATAATGACGTTTAACTTCAAAAACGAAATGAAAGAGGCAAAAATGTAAACAAATTCTGAGATGGTATACTCGTATTACAAACTTCGTAATTCGTATTTCAAATCGAGGAACTCTCGTTTTCTTCCAATCCAAGATGGCTGCCTTCAGCTTCCGTATCCCATTTCCCGCTTAAGGGCTCGAGGCGCGAACTCAAAAATTAATGTTTTCCACCGGATGACACTTTTTCCCTTCAGTCTAGACTGTGGAAATGTGTCAATTTACTCCCTTAAGTTTTTCCTTAGTTTTTCCTGTCGTTTTCTTAATTCCCACCCCCGATACTCACCTCGGCAGGATATTGAATCGCTTGCAGTCGATGAATATTTTTGCGCCGCAAATGATTTCCATTAAAGTAGAATGCAGCAATCAGAATCGTAATTTAGTTAATTCATCTCAAACATTTCACGCAAACGTTATAAATAATAAATAACTGATTGAATACCCCACGTGGAGACACCAACACTCCTTCGTTAGAACTTGTTCTTTCACACCCACACTCTTCGTGAAAACTTTTTTTCTTCTCAGTTAATTAACTACTTCATTATACTATTTAGTTTTAATTAAAAAAGTCACTACTTTTAAATCTTAAAATTTATCGAATAACGATGTATTTTATTTGTATGGCATTGTAGGCCATTCAAAATAGTTAATAAATATAAAAATAATCATTTCCACATTAAATTTATTTTAGCTACATATGTATTTATTCTTACCACTTACAGCCCGGTGGGTCAAAACAAAACACCTCCGGCGGTGGTGGGTCATTTTAGACCCACCTTAAGTTTTTGGTTTTTCAACCGTTTTGTTGGAGATTTTTTATAGATATTACGTTTTAAATATGATTTAATAAAATGGCATGACGTGCCGTAATGATTCTGCTAAAAAATTAAAGTTAAAAATTAAAAAATCTTACGAATAATGTACATATTCTCACGCATCAACAGACGCCCTACACTGCCAAAATACAAACATCCACTGAGCATGTGATCTTCTTGTCGGAACCCAAGCAGGTAGTGTTATAAAACTTACAGGTAGGCAACGCACCTTAAATAATTATATTACTGGCATTGTTTAGGGGCCGCCAGACGAAAATAAATCAAAACAAATACATGGACGCATATTTAGTATCCTTTGTCTACCCACTCAAAATGTTGACAATATATTTTGGCGTAAGTGTTGAGATTTAATCCCGTAAAAGCGATTGATTTTTGAGCTTTTTTTTCACATTTTTATCAATAACTCATTTGAATCTCGTCCGATAACATTTATTAGTATCTCAAATTATTTGAAAATATTTAATAAAGATTAACTAGACGGAAAACAGCATTAAATGAATATTTTAATATTTGAAGCGTAATTCATATTTTTACAAACACCTGGGTCAAATCTGATCCACCACCGCAGAGTATGTGTTATCAGTCAAATTTTACTGTTATTTTATTTGTTTTTGGATATGTATTTTTTATTAACATTATATTAACAATAATCTAATATTCAAGTAATGGATTATTTAAGTTATGTTTTCTACTTGTTTATGTATTTAATATCGTGTATTTTTTTATGAATAATCTTTGCCACGCTTTTCAAAATAATTTGTAAGGATATTTTTTTTATAGTGATATGTCGTACCGTATAAATATTATATATATATATAAATAAATAAATAAATATCGAATTCGAAAAGAACGACAATCTTTAACTTCTTCTCTCTATTTGTCAGTGTTTCAGCTATCTTTGGATTAATCTAGAACTTAAAACTACCCAGTACCTTTCTGGCCATGGCAAATTTAACAAATTCTTCTTATTCAACTAAATCCCCGCTTAATGTTCCTGCAGAAACAGCTACTCGCTTTTGCCCCCAGTTCTTTGATTAGCCTTATCACGTACAAGAATCTGGTGATTCTCAGGAAGAATTATAATGACTTTTGTTATTTTTGAGGGTGTGTGTACGATGCTGAAAGATCCACCAGGGTATCGTGAACTAGGTCACCAATGTGATGTATGATATTGCATGATAGACATATATTGAATATTTAAATATACGGCATGCTTAAAGTTAAATCAAATGGTTTATTTGTCATAAAATGTACAGTTTGAGACACGACTAGACTAAACATTATAAAGCCTTCAAATCACAAATCAAACAATTATTAGAAAACTCCGACAGCAATTAAAAGTTCTAATTTCTTTTAATGAATTTAGTATAAATCTTGATTATATTTATGTTTATGTATTTAGTAATTTAAAAAAAAACAATAAACATATTCTCTAGAATTATTAAATCAGCTATCTAAATATTACAGATTGGCGATACGCACGGCCATCCTCTCTTGGCGGCACTAGTGGTGTACCGATCATCGTAGTAAAAGTTAGATCACTTCTCTAAAGATGTTGTTTTATGTCTATCTTACCATATATCTATGGTGAATGGATTCCATGTTATTTAGCTCTAGTCAGTAAATAAATCTTCCTGTTCTTTACTGACTGGAGATTTCTTTACGATATATGTAATTAGTTTTAGTTCTTTAGTTCTAGTTAAGTTCTTTAGTTTTCCCACGATTGTAATAAAATGAAGTAGATGGCTTTAAAATAATTGAACGATAGATGTATTTATTTGAAAAGGGTAACATATAGGTCCGAAAATTTGTCGTCAAAAATACTGTCTGCTATAGTATAGTCGGTTAATGCGCCTTCGCCGCATTGGAAAGAGATCCAGAATCGAATCCCGGCAGTAACAACAATATTTTTCGATAAAATTGAATTTATATGTATATCTTTCTAATTAATACATTTAATTAGTATTTAAAATAGTACGGACCTACGTTCTGAACAATTACAACTTCACAATAAGAATGTGTTCTTTTTAATAAAAATATTTCGGTACAGTATAGGAAAAAATGAAGTTGTTAAAAAAATGTGGTTATTATAAAATATATTTTAATAGCCTCGGAAATTGTCTAGGAGATTAAAAATTTCATTTTTCAGATGGAAATGTTTGATTATTCAAATGTAAAATTCACCCTAATGACCACTTCAAACGGAGCGCGGATTTCTAAGAAAACTGGAATTAAAATAAATGTAGTCTCGTTTTTTCAAATCGCGATGACTGGCGAGGACAAGTGTGTTGTAATTTATTTGTTGTATCCGGCCGGCACTCAACTCATTAATCCGACGTGACAAAACAATTTTAAAACAAAGCCGAAGGGAGGATAAATGGCAGAGAGACAGTCTCGCCAACCTACGCGACAAAAAAAAAACAAAAGAAGTCCTTATTAGAAAGCGCGGGAGAAAAGAGAAGTTTACCTTATTACCGACATGATTATCTGGTGTCTCTGTCCCGTATTACCGCTCCCATTCTCGGCTTTCTCACGTCTTCGTTCTGGCGTTTGCTTTCTTATTAGTATTAGAAACATTGAAAGTAACTTTTTTGTAATATAAATGAAATTATGTAATGTTGTCCATTTATTAACAAAGAAAACAAAATACATGTTAAATATTTTATATTATTATTAGGAGAACATATTATTATTGTGAAGTTGTAATTAATAAGGTAGATGGCTCTGTCAAATAATTGAACGATTAAATGTATTAATATCAAAAAGGTATCATGTAGGTTCGAAAATTTGGACTTTTAAAATTAGCAATATTATCTTTGTGGTTAAAATTCATATTTTTGTTTATTATCATTGTTTTATTAACCACTAAATTGAGTTTAAATACATCTACCGGTTTCGAAAAATACCATTTTCTTCTTCAGGATGTCATAACTAACTAAAAGATATTATTGTTTCTTTACCAGAATCTATTTTCAAAAAATCTATTTAAAAAAAATATATATATTTAAAAAAATTAATTTAGTACCTAACTAAAATTGTTACTTAATACAAATTTACTCGAATAATTCTAAGAAAAAACAAATTTAATGGGTCTAGTAGTTACATTTAGTTGATTGTTTATAATTTTTTGATTAGTTTTACACTCTTTATTTATCTCCAACGATTCTAAAATATTTAATTTGTGACCAGCACCGTTTATATTTGTCGAAAATTTGTCGCTAAAAATATTGTCACTGTAGCATAGTTAGATAATGCACCTTCCCCGGTTAGGAAAGAGATCCAGGTTCAAATACCGGTAGTGCAATAACAATATTTTTCGATAAAATTGATACTATATGTATATCTTTCTAATGAATATATTTAATTCATATTAATATTTTTACTAGTTTTCAAACTAAGTTAAAATCTTGTTCTTTCCAAATTTCACTACATCTTTTTCTTCTTTTGCAACCTTGACCCTCGTCTTTGTGATATCTCGTCGTATATTTTGCAGGTCTGTCATCATATTGTACGCTCATGACGTCATGGTTTCCAAATTATACTACTTTGAATAATAATATTAATTTTATAAATACATTTATTGTAATTTTAAAACACGATTCTATGATATTCTCGGGGCAATATAATAACCTTACCGTGTAATATCCGTTCTAGCCATCGAATATCATAATCTTTGTAAATTGGCCACTAAGCAATGCAAATTAAATCAATTTTATTCAAGGGAAAGTGCTCTGTAATTCAAACAATTTCATTACGATTATTGAATATAAAAAAATTTGTTCTATTCCAAGAAATTTAGTGATTATTTATATACAAGGATGACGAGCGAGAGGTTGACTTTCAATAAAATAAATAGACCAAGTCCAAAGATCTCGAAGAGTAAAGATAAAGACAAAAATACGCGTTATATGTCTCAGATACATTTGTCAACTCAATGGTGATGGATAAATTGCATTACTTCATATTTTATATATTTATTTAATTTTGATTATAAAGAAACATGCTGCTGACACCATATATATATATTTTTTGTATATTGCATTTTTTATGAAATTTTCTGTTTTTTTACAAATTATATTAATGTCTGAATAGAGCAGGTATAATAATAATAATAATAAATAATATTGTATCACCCCTGCATTGAATATGTTTTCTGGTTCGCTCAGTCTCATCGTACGAGTACATTGTTTTGGCCTTTTCAAACTGTGTATTTGTTTTGGGGAAATATATCTATGTATTTCGTTATTATCTATTATACAAACTTACTAAATACATGTAATAACATTATTTAAAATATTTTTAGCGTATTTTCGTGGCATATTTTACCCGGGAAGCTTCCGTAAAACACAAGATCATTCACGTCGATCCTTCACGATCCTCCGTGAATTTACACCCTCTTGACTATGCTTTTCTACTTTTCTCGGCATCTTGCAGATGTCAGCCAATCATCAGAGAAGAGAATGTAACCGTGTACACTTGGTCAGTTCAACTGTCTTTCTCTTCCTCTACGTCCTTCAACATGGCTTACCACAATAAGCATCTCCAAGATAGATCTTCCTTCGCAAGATGTCCGAAAAATTTAAGAATTCATTTTAGGTAAATGGTTGAGAGTCTGTTGTTGATGTTCAGCTCCTGAAGAATGGAAATATTCGTGCGTCCACGGAAATAAATATTTTTTATTAATATTAATAATATAATTAATAATTTAGGAAACAATATTAATAAAATTTATTATTTATTGTGTATTAAATTGGATAGCTTAATTAGTGATAGCTTTTAATAGAAAATAATAAATGTCTCACTAAATATATAATATGAACAATATTTGAATATGTCTACACACAATTACTGGATTTTTACATACAAATGCATTGTTATTAAACAAATTATATCTTATAAAGACGAAGCTATTTTAATATTATACTAAATGGGACGATATGGAAGTATGGGTAATTACAGGGCTTACAACCTATAAAAAAAAAAAAAATATTCTCATTAGTGACATCTATGCTGTTTCAGAGAAATGAATATCAAATTTAAACCATAGATGGTGAAAGCGTAGTTGTATTTATTACTCGAAGTGTTTCAACATAGTAATATATATACAACTTCCAAAAATTTGATAGATATGGAAATTGATTAATGGGTGGAATGGTAAATGTTACATTATGTAAAGTGATCACTTAAGCCAGCCGAAGACAGGTCGTAAGCCCTGTAAATATCCATACTTCCATGTCTTCCCATTTAATATAATATAAAAACAGCATCGTCTCTATGAGATATCTATAATTTGTTAAATATAGAATACTTATAAATACGAAAATTTGACATAATATAACACATTCTAAGAGAAATCCAAGTTCAAGTTTCGCTAGTAACTACATATTTTTTCGATAAATAGATTTTTCTGAATGATTTGTTTCACAATATTATGTTCCTGGATATTAGAAAGATGTGTTGTTCCAGCCACGCCATTTTCTTTTGTGAAAAAGTCCCTGATTAGCTTCCGCTGTCTTGACGAAAAGGAACGGGAAAATATGCTTTTTCCACTACTGCCTTTTGTTTCTTCTGTTTTTGCTACCCATTGTTCCACCCTCACCTGGATGAGTAGCTCCATTATTTTTTCACTCGGAATATAATTGAACTGCGTAGTTTAAGCTTTTAAATACCGCTGGTGGGGAATCAACTAATTCTGAGAGAAAATTAAATAAGTCGCTTGACTAAATCGTCTTAAAAGAGCGTTCGAAGGCGTCAAAATTAAATTAACGCCCTGTTACGACTTCTTCGAGACAGTTTCCAGCTATTTTCACTTAATATTTTCGACGAATTTGACTATCCGGCGATTACGGATTTATTTACATCATTATATTGTACACACTATATTAATATATATTATAATATTATTATATATTACAATATATTAGACTAACTTGATTTAAAAAAATCCCAATTACGCTATATTATGCTTTATGATTTCAACTGTTTCTTACACCAGATGTACGCTCTTTTTACCTGTGATGTCCTTGGAATTGTATGATTGTGTGTGTGTATGTGTGTAAGTGCTGCACCGTCCGCGTGTGTGCGTGCGAGGCTGTAAAGAGCAGGGCGCGGGCTCTTTCTTTGCGTGTTACACTAGTGATATACTCTGTACTAAATTGTATCGTATTGTAATAAATGTATAATTTTTACAAAGTCTATAACTTGGATCTTCACATTACGAGGTATACACTGAAGATGTACTTAGAAGACAAGTATGTAACATTAACACTACGTGTGTGTTTATCCTAACTCCTCATCTTCGTTAAAAAGAGATTCCAAAAAAATTCAGATTACTCCCGAATCAGCAATGATTGGCATATTGAGACACGCTGGGCGACATTTTGCACAACTTTTTACATTTACTTTATATTTTAAATGCCTGTTGGGTATATTTTAAGTATATATGCGATCTCCCGTATCGTTAACTGTGGGTCCGCTTCGATGAAAGCGCCAAAACTCTCCCTGTTAAATTCCCGAAACGAAAATTTTTTAACCTAAATTTGACACTTTTTAACTTTCATTGCGTCCCTATGCTTTACACTATAATGATCTGTGCCCACAGAAGAGATTTTCGTGATATCTCTGAGACAGGGATTATGCTCCAATGAAATTCTTTGTAGACAACTCTTAGCTTTCTTAGTTCACCGTATGCAGATCGAGTCTCTGAGAGATTCATTATCTCGCTTATCACTTCACGCTTATTGTGCGTATAAGTCTGTTGACCATTGATTTTCTGTTCGTC
The DNA here is from genome assembly GCA_031772225.1 of Eubasilissa splendida. NCBI lineage: Eukaryota > Metazoa > Arthropoda > Insecta > Trichoptera > Phryganeidae > Eubasilissa > Eubasilissa splendida. Next base: position 11,073,838 of record CM062868.1, on the reverse strand, counting down.
TATTGGGTGAGTTTTAATCTCCCCAGTAGCAGTTAAAACTATATAATTTAATACGTTCTGTGAATCTAGCTTTCTGAATAAATTGGTAAATATTCTTTATGTGATTTTAGATGATATCAGTGCGTATATGTCAAGTTTCACTATCAATTCGAACGTCATATAAAAACGGGTTTAAGAATTTATGTCTATCTGCCAATTTTAAGCTAATAATTGGTCTAGTGGTATAGTGGTCGGCGGTTCCAGCAAGTTATATCCTATTTTCACAATACAAATGTTCAGCTTAATTTTAAAATAGTAAAAATATTGATGTTACACATATTCCGTGTACTCGTCTCTATTTTTTTAAAATAAAAATAATAATAATTAGTTGATCTCTGAGTTTTAAATATGAATTAAATATATTAATTTGAAAGATATACATATAAAATCAATTTTATTGAAAAATATTGTTGTTGCGCCAACGGGATTCGAACCTGGATCTCTTTCCTAACCGGGGAAGGTGCATTATCCAACTATCTCCAGATCGACATCTCAATACATGTATACGATACTGAGATATATCTCACATAAATCTTACAGATATATTTCATTTTGTAGACACAGTCCATAGATATTATATATAGCCAATATTATTATTATATATATATTTATTAAACACGCCCGCCCAATTCAGGCATTAACAAATGTTGAAAAATAACAGAAAAATTCATCAGAAGTGCAATACATAAAGAAAAAAGTATATAATGTCAGCATGTTTTTTCATAATCAAAATTAAAAATAAATATAAAATGTGATGTAAATCAAATTATCCGTTGAAATCGTAAAATGTCGAATACCTCCGCATTATCATTCTCCAAAGAATGCATTCTGGGGACTGCGGAGTTAGCTAATGCATGAGTTCTGACATTACCACTGTAATAGAACAATGAATGGTGTCTCGACGACCTCAATGGTGCGTGAAAGTCAAGCAGACAAAAATTTGGGGGCAGTCTAGAAATATAAGGTCGGTCATCGTACGTCTCACTGATAATTTTAACAATTTCAGACAGCTAAGGAGATAATCATAATTGATATCGTCAGAGCATATGTTCGAGTTGCGTCTCATAAAGTAGAATGTAGCACATCTGAATATTTTTTTATCTCCTATCAATTTAGAGTTGAATATATTAGAAATCATTGCTGGCACGACTACCTTAATAATACACTAAAAAAACTTATTTGTTTTCAAAAAATACTGCATTTTACTCGTGTTTTAAAAAGGACAAATGTGTATGAAACAGCCTAATATAATACCTAAGATAACACAATTTATGACACATAATCTGGTGCCTCTGTACCTTCAAGAGTTTTGCATCCTAGATAATTTGAATATCAGACATAAAACTCTCAGGTCAGCCTCGACTTCAACTGCAGGAAGGATTGTAGAACCGACCAGTCATTCCCAGAAGTTTATATTTAGTTAACGGGTATTAGTTAACGGTAGTTAACAGGCACAAAAGTGTGGAACACTTTGCTCTTCGTCGTAAGAAAACAGTGCATCAGAGACTTTATTTATGAAAATACTAAAAACGCATCTTTTCAAAAAATCATTTCTTTAAGTTTAGATAATAATTCTTAATTTAAATTAAAAAAATTGCGTATGACTATAAACAGTTTACGTGTACAGCGTCTAGTGGGTAATCAATTTTACGTACCAGAAGAAATACAGGACTCAACACATTCGGCCCTTTCCTGGATCTTCAAGCATCTTCGAAAGTGGATAGGATTATCACACACAATATCTCGTCAAATGTTCCAAAATACCATTATACTCGAAGACAGTTATCGCTGAACTGTTCCAATGTAGGGCCGCCTATCGACTGGTGAGCGAGGATGGAAGTGGAAAAAATGGGGGAGGGGGCACAGAGCATTATTTCGTTCAAAGTAATAAATATATATTATATGGCGATAAATATATGTCCCAAACAGCACACTTGAAATGAATTTTTTTATGAAAATGACACTATAAAAATTATTCGATATTACTATTGTAAAGTAAGTGAGGAGCTGTTCATTTAAAAATAATCTCATTCTATATTATTATATTGAACAACATATAAACACGTTATTTAAAAATGTTACTTCAATTCGTGTTAGACAATTTGTTCAAATTCTTGTTTGTTTTTTTCATGTAATATTCGATATACGAAAGAGTGAACCAATCACATTTGGTCTCCAATTTCTCCGTTTGTATTTCGAACCTTTGGTTCTTTCACTCCAATTCTAAATCGATAGTTTATTCCGGCAACGGTAAAAGTGAGCAAGGTAGGTTCGGAGTATTGGAAACACGTCTTTCTGGATTATTTTAGTTTCAGGAAGAGAAATAAAGGACCGATATACAGGCGAACAACCCGCCGGTAACTGTTATTTCGGGATCAAAATGTCAGTAAAATTGGTTTTTGAAGCAGACTACAGTTATAAATGTACTGTTACAAAACATAATAAAGGTACCGCTAGTAGCTGAACTAACGGTATCTTTATTATTATTATTATTATGTGAAAAGTTATTAGGATGTATTCTGTGCGTGATTTTATACCGCGTGAATATTATTTTCCAGGCCGATTTTATTTTACCGCCATTTTAGTTTGGAAGACATTCATCAGTTCCCATTTGACGTATTTAATGCTTCAAAAACGTGTTGAAGTCATTAAAACATTTTATCTAAATGGCAATGCTGTAAACATTAATGGTGAAAGCCACCGTAACGTGTTCGAAAACTTATTGGTAGCCGAATTGGATCGATTAGGCCTGCAGAACATGTGGTTTGTTTTAGTAGGACGGTGCCACTTCATACACAGCCCGAGCTATGAAAAATTGACCGCAAAATGTCAAAAAGTGGTGATATCGACTGGCCTCTTCGATCACCTGATTTGACAGCTTCCCACTATTTTTTGTAGAGGTACTTGAAAAGTAAAATCTACGCTAATATGCCAACAATAATTACAACGCTACAGGACAATATTCGAAATGAAATTGCTGAAATAACACGCGAAGTGTGCGAGAAAGTTATGAAACACATGGTTAAGAAAGTATGCATTTGTGCCGCCGCCAGAGGTAGCCACTTGGCTAATGTCATATTCTATACATAGTTGTAATTAACCAAATAATCGATAAGTAAAAATCAAATTAAAAATTTGTATTTTATTTTCTAGTTATTCAAAAAGAACATCGGCCTGGAACATAATACTCTCTTTATACAACCTATACACGGTATCGCTAAACAGAAAAATTGATAATTCTGTAACATGGAAAAAATCGACTAGCAGAGATTGCTTTACGTTAGGCTGATCGCTTCGTGGACAATGTTGGCCGTTACGTGGCCACGGTCAACACACGTGCTCCACAGTGACTTCCGAGTACATCCGAGTGAGTCGATTGGTAATATTAAGCGGTCTGTGTCATGACTACAAAGTGAAACTTTACTAAAATTAACATAATTATACGTTGGCTATAGTGACTCTCACTTGCATTTCTAACTAGCTGACTTGTAGAGGCTTTTTACATGACAGAATAGAACGATAGTGTACTAGGATAATATAGTTATTGAATAAGCTCTATTTTAACACATCCTCTGCGGTGGTGGGTCATATTTGATCCGGGTGTTTGTAAAAATATGAATTATGCTACAAATATTCGTTTAATGCTGTTTACCTTCTAGATAATTTTTTATTAAATATTTTCAAATAATTGATATACAAATAAATGTCATCGGACGAGATTCAAATGAGTTATTGATAAAAACGCTCAAAAATTAGTCACCTTTACGGGATTGAATCTCAACGGTTACACCGAAATATATATTGTTAACATTTTGAGCGGGAAGACAAAGGATACCAGGTATGCGCCCATGTATTGGTTTTAACTTATTTTCGTTTGGCGACCCCTAGACAATACCAGTATTATAACTATTTTAGGGGCGTTACAACTAGCTGTACGTTTTATGACACTACCTGTTCGGGTTCCGACGAAAAGATTACATGCTCAATGAATGTTTGTATTTTGGCTGTGTAGGGCGTCTGTTGATGCGTGAGAATATGTACATTATTCGTAAGATTTTTTAATTTTTAGTAGAAACATTACGGCACATCATTCCATTTCATTAAATCATATTTTAAATGAAATATCTATAAAAATCTCCTACAAAATGGTTGAAAAACTGAAAACTTGAGATTGGTCTAAAATAACCCACCACCGCCAGACGTATTTTGTTTGTAACGTAACTTGTAAGTAAGTATATAATTAAAATTATTTCAGTTTGTATTCTTTATTAGTTGGTAGGTATATGCGTATATATCATCACCATCAACCAAAGTCAATCCACCCCTGAATAAGGTCTCCCCATGTCTATCTCTTTTATTAAATAAATTTAGCTGTGTATTAGTTATCCTACTATTCCGTCATTTCAAAATTAAATATTATTACAACTACACCCAGTCCAACTCCTTACATGAATGTATATACACGAAGTAATATACGCGATTAATCTAAATACAAGAATAAAGGAACATCACTGTTGCCTAAAAATAACAACTTCTCAAAATTGTCTAACCATATAATTGAAACAAACCACTCGTTCAATAGTCGTAGATTAATACCTCTCTACTAGGTACTTTACAAAGGATTAATAATGAACAATTTGGAAACCGTTTATATTTCAAGAGAATTTAAATTTGGAGAAGACACTAATTAACAACATAATATTCCCTAACACTTCGCATTTACTATCCATATTCCCGTTATGAACAAAATCTCCTCCCTCTTCTCAAGTCCCGCCCCATTGTCTGAAGAGACTACAATTCTGTATTTAGTTTAATTATCACCTGATGATGAGAGGAACTGCACCTCTCGAAACTTGTAATGAAAATAGTACAAAGTTTTATTGTGAAAATAAATTTAACTGTGTTTAAAAATTTATAGATTCATTATTATCAACGTCCATTTGACACCAGTGTAGTCTGATGTTATAAACACTTTTACTTTTAAAATCTCTCAATACATAAATAAAATAGATTATGCTAAATGATTTTGTTCTACAGCGTGGACATTTTATTGATACTTCCAGACCAACAGATGTAAAAGCGCCACAAGAGAGAACTAGTCGATCGTGTTTTTTTTAAAAAGTAAATAATTACTTTTCACGTGAAATGAAAGCGAACAAACCATGCGAATATTTACTTACTCACGACAAAGCAAATTTTGAAATAAAACAATGAAGTGTAAATTGATTGTGAATTCAAATGACGGAGGATGTTATAATTGATCTTATAGAAAGATCTCCTTCAAAAAATGAACATACAATACTCGAACATAACGATACGAAAGGCATTTGTGTGAATTTACCTATAAACACTGTTTATATTTAAAATATTTATCTATTATACATAAAAATTACAGACCAACAAATAAATAGACACAAATTTTCATTTTGGTGACACCCACGTGATTACTTTGGTACTGCTCACGGAATCAGAGTTCCGCGACTTTTTTTTTAAATATGGTTTTATTGGAGCGAAAATTTATACGCTGTCAATATAACATGCGTTAATGTAAAGAATACGTTTTTTTTATTCGAAGATTTAATTTTCGAAGAGTAAATACTTTTTACTGTTGCATAAATGTGTATAAACTATCGGTTTTTTTTTCTACACATAATGTGTGTAGAATGTTCTTCGTCCCGGAATTAATGATCCAAACGCCTCTCCTATATGTACACTTTATTTCATGTCTATTCATTTACTGGTCTGTGGGACCAATGCTTTTATTTGTGCGCTGGGGTAGAAAATAAGAAAAACATTAACATACCAGTATAAGGCTACCGGTAGGGTCTGGCTTGACAATATTACTTATAAAGATGTATTAAGACATATCAAGAAAATTAATAAGTATTACCTGTGTAACAGGATAAATCAACATACTGCAAAGTTATCGTCATTTGTTGTGATCTGAGTTATCAGTCACTCAAATGGAGTAACCGACGTTTGTAGGTTAAGCGATTCGTTTCAGAAAGTTTTGTGCACGGTGAGACGGAAGGCCCTAACTCTCTGCAATGTCTCACAAGTGTGGGTGCATGTCGCAGTGTATATGAATGTGTGTGCGAGTATTTATTATGTTGGCATCCTAAAGCACCAAAACCCGATGATAAATGTCCTATCGAACTACGACATAACCTTATCATGGCGTTTAAAACGCCTCAAAACTGTCCTCTTTTACAGGTTAATAATAACACTACCTCAGTTAGCAGTCCCTGCCCCCATTAGAAGAAATTTAACTAAATAATTATACAGGCTCTTAAGGCATACTTTATGATGGAAAAGCAAGGGGTTTAACCAACCAGATACTCTGATAGACTATAGATCAAAAGAAAAAAGTGAGTATTTAAATAAAACATAACTTACAAAAGTTGGTGTTTATTGCGGGACGATTTACAATTACAGGTACTGCGAATATAAAGTTAATTACGTCAATAAAATTGAAGACTGGAGTGGCTCACTTGAAGTGTTGTTAAAATAACGGTCTGCGGAGAAATGGCTGGCTAGATCCTAGGACTCGTCCGTTACGATATATTGACATCTGCTATTGATCGGTAAGTTTCGGCACTACATGGCTGTTAGGCGATTTCTTGAGCGGCCTGGATTCGCACGCAGAATTGTAGAAGGTCACATCACATCAAAAAATATAGCCTACGGTGAGAATAACCGTAGGCGAAGAAACCAAAAGCATAAACCAAAGGAAAACATATTGTTTTCCTTTGGTATAAATTTGCATGGTGAATAATCTTTACACCATGCGATTAGATTAACAAATTATAGTAAATTATGCACTAGTGATTGAGTAACATAAAAATATTTACATTTGGTTGTATCGGATCGTTCACAGTTACATGTTAGAAACGCTAGTCATGGCAATCCACCGCGCAAATCTGCTCGATGATTTGAAAAACAACCATAGACGGCGACCGTTTTTATATCCTTGAAATGCGATACCAACGTAAGGGCAATTATTGTGATTTCGAGGTGCTTGGCAATAAAACAAGTGGCAATTTTGAACGTGACCCTAATTTGTAATGTCATCATCGGCAGACCAGCACAAAGCCCGATGGAGGTGTACTCTTGTAGATGCCAGAACACCTACTGAGTTGTGAGTCGTGGATGGTGATGATGATTACTAAGCGACAGTAAATTATATTAGTTACAATAATTATTTTTGATCTAATAAGTCTGTTTAAAATTTTACATAATAAAGTTGATAGCCCTGATTTATTGCGGTCATTCAACTTTCATGTGTTTGCCAGATATTCTAGAATTATATAATCATATAATTGTAACAATATTGGGACGGACGCTTTTACTTTAATTCACAGTTTATATTAAAATACACAATAAAAACTTGGCTAATAAACAGATGTCGCTGATGTATGGAATATAACAATACCTAAATAAAAAATAGATATATTTATAACTGCCAGATCAGTAGAACTAATTTGAAACTATCGCATGCTGTACGATTATACACTGACATTTTTTAATAATATTTTAATGTAATGTAAAGCATTTGCTGTCTTTTTTCTCATTCTTCTTTTATTTTTCACTATGTTCCTTCATAAATACTTATTTGTGTTTTACTTAATAAAGAGCGTTTTTTATAGAGCTTTTTATTTTAGAATTGGCAACACTTTTTCCAGCGGCAGCCAATCTGAAAGCTGACAGCTGATTTGTGCTCAGTTTGGTTTGCCATTTCACCAAGAATAGACTTACGCCAGAACAATACTTGAAAAGTGTGCAAATTTATTTCAATAATCGTGGTTCAGTTTGCGAAACTTTCCGTGCGCTACGTCCATTTTACGGTCGACATAATCGTTCATTCGAGCAAGTAATTCAAAAAACCATGAATCGTTTTCGCACCACGCATACTCTAATTTATAATACGTGTCCTTAGAGACATCGTACAGTGCGCACTGAAAAACTGTTGTTTTTTCGAAAATGATCCCGGCTAGAACGCTACAGTCAATGGAGAGCGCTATGGATTCATGATTACTGACTTTTTCGTTACCCAATTAAATAACATTAATGTGGAAGAGCTGTGGTTTTAAAAAGACGTTGCAATATGCCGCACAGCGCGTTCTATGAGCGCATAATTTCGCGCAATTTGACCATTGGCTTCCAAGATCGTGTGATTTAACACCTTTGGATTATTTACTATGAGGATATGTGAAGTCGCTAGTCTACGCTGATAAACCAGAGACGATAGACGACTTGAAAGACAACATTCGTCTCGTTATTGCCGATTCACGGCTATATATATAGCTGCTCCAAAAAGTGGACTTCTAGATTGTGCTTTATTCGAGCCAGACGCGGCGCCCATAAGCGCGATACCACTATTTTTATTTCATTTAAAAATAACAGCCTTTATATTAGTTGTTTTTTCAATGGTACTACGTACCGTTAATATATATAAATAAATAAACTTTGAACTAATCCAACCGATTCAGGACATGTGCTTAACTCGTTTTCTCTCCATTAACTGTCATACAAGACATCAGTGAGATTAAAAATGATCAGATTGTTAACAATGCGGATCATTCTGTATAGATTTGAGTTTGATAGATTAATTAAATATAGTAATTGAGAACCGAAAACCAAACTGAAATTTTTACAAACCTAATTGAATAACCGTTAAATAAGTAATTTAAAACTTCCAAAATTATTCTTTTGAACTCTTTATAAATTTTTAAAAATACTTCAAAAACTGACAGCTTATCGTTTATTATTTAATTTCATTTTCTATCTCACCGTGTTCATTACGTATAAAATGATTAATGTTTGCTTCCTATTGCCTGAAGGCACCAACGAATTTCCATTACGAACAGAGTTTATTTATAATAATTTTCTTCCCTTTCAAATCGCTCGAGTACCTATTTTCAAGGGTTGTAGATTTTTTCGTAAAAAATATATTATTCTTCTTATTTAAAATTTTCTGACTAGATTTTTTAATAATCTCACATAAAATAAAACATCGTTCTCAAATACTAAATACTCATCTTTGTATCGATGAATATAATGATTGTTTTATTAATATAATTCTTTATTTAATAAAAATGTATCTACTATTTATCTATTAGTTTAAGATTGGAAATAGAGATCCAGGTTTGAATCCCGGTAGCGCGAAAACAATATTTTTCGACAAAATTGATTTTATATGTATATATTTATAATTAATACATTAAATTAGTATTTAATAAATATTTATGTCTGGGACAAAGTGATAAGTTAATGCCAAAATAATGGTTTATTTTCAAAAGATGATTGGCGAAATAAGAATAGTCGTTGCTATTTAGACATCTCAAGTGCTCGTAAATTCTTGTTAATGTCAAAAGAATGGTTTATTTTCAAGAGTTTAGAAATTATGCATACAAATTATAGGGGTTTACAGTTAGATAAATTAAATAAATACAGAAATAAAGATAAATAATGAAAGCCACTTATTATAAATAACCAAATGCTTTTTGCAAATAGTAAATTTATTTTCAAAATGGTTCAGACTATTTACCCATAACTTATTTTATTGTTTTTATGTATGCTTGTATTTTTAATTTTACATTTTACACATTGTTTCCTTAAGAAGATACGAAAATATATATCAATAAATAGTGTTTTATCTTATTATTTATTAATTAAATAAAGCGTTTATTTACATTATTTGCGATACATTTTTTTTTACTATTTTAAAATATATGAGATGCGTATGTTCTCTTAGGCAGTGAGGAATATTCCGTAATCGGTGTATTAAATTTCTGATTTTCAACTAAATGATCGTGCCGCACGCCCGGTTTCCCAGTATCCGCTTAATTAAAGATTATGGAGACTTACTAACATTTCAACAAACATAAAATCATTTCCTTTGCCTTACTTACACCTAGTCTAAGAAAACCAGGACCAAGTATTAGATTGATAGTATGCACTGTAATATCACGAAGATTTCGTTTGGTCCAGCGATAAGATGTTTGCTTAGTAAAACTAAGAGGATTGCTGACAGATTCACATCTCACACATTTTTCACTGTTACAATGTTTTATGACAGATTTCAATGTACACATATGTATTTTAAAAAAATATTGCTCGAAAGAAATGTGAACCATGTGACATTCACAATACACTTTTGCTCCAAACAAATAATAACGAGTATATTTTTAGAAAATACACGAATTTTTTTTTTACTATTCTTTATTATGAAATTAATATATTTTTTTAAATGTCCTAATATTGCTCACTCCTATAGTAGCGTATACTCAAACCTCTTTTTTGTGCGGTAGATGCGTAAAAAAAAATGCACAAAAAAAGCTATGGCTTACATAGAAAAAGTGAAGATGAGTTCAATGAATTTTAAAAATCGCATAATTTTGAAACATCAAGTTAAAATATACCCAAAATTGCATTAAAAAAGTTTACAAAAAAGAAAGTAATACGGCATAAATAATTATGTACTTTTATAAAAAAAATAACATTTTGATAACACTTTAAGGATGTTTGGCATATTGGGATACCCATAATGTCAGACATCCACTAGAGAAATAATATTTATTTTAATTAAAACTATGTTGCTCAAAATTGCTCTCTTCTTCAGTTGTAGAGAATGATTTTTTTGATTAGAATTAGCATCAATCTCACCACACTTCTGTGTTGATTTATTTTTTCTAACATAATTAGTGATCAAAGTTTGTTCGGATTTTCTTGTTTCAATGTCTAATTGTTTATGCAGTTCTTTATATTCAGAAATACAATTGTTGAGCTCACGTAGAAATTTGAAGGCTCGTTCAGAATTCATATCATGAAGAATAAAATGAATGTTGAAAAGTTGTAGACCTTCTCGAATTATATTTGCCGTAAGTGGAACTGGACTTTCTTCTATCTCGTCATCGTGTTTTGATTCTTTGTCACCATTCAAAGTTAAATCAATAACGTCATCGTCACTTATACAATTATCCATTAGTAATTCGTCGATATCATATCTGAATAGTGACATAGTTTAGAAATGTTGAAGATCGCTGCGTTACTGGTCAGATACTTGAGAAGAGAGAACGATTATGCATGAATATCCAATATCGCTTAGCGCGGGCCGCGTTCCATCGGCAGCGGCCCGTTTTTAACAAAACGAAACCGTTCGAACTTCCCTGCTATGTACACGTGTGACCAAAACACAGCCGCAAGTGTTTTTGCACGTCGCCTTAAAATAAACGAGTGAAACTCTGGATTTTGTACGTAAAATATGAGAACAGCGCGTTGTTAAGTATGTAATTAAAATTAAATACTTTTTTAAATTGCATTTAAAAAAACCGCAAAAAGTCGCACAAAAAGAGGTTTGAGTGTATTTTGTTTTTTTTATAATGTAAGAAAAAACATCAAAGTAGCGTAATCTAATGGTACCGTATTAAATGTAGGTTACCGTATTAACTTTTAACAAAACTCTTAATTTTTGAAAATATTAATTAATTATTAAAATAAAACACAATGTTGTTTATTTCACACTACACTTTAATTCAAAATTAAAACGTTTTAGAAGCTTACCGCGTCATCTTCAGTAATAAACTGAAACTTAATACTACTGATCACACAACCGGCCCTAAATTAAATTATTATTTTCTTGGATCGTGTTAAGTTCGACAAAGGAGTAAGAACTGACGTGAATGTGATTGTGATTGTAATGATGATTGGCAACTAAGATATTACTTTTGGGAGTATGTAGGTACATCGCTTTCACAGCTATCATTACCGCCGACGATCCTTGAACGCACCTCACGTTTATCGGTGTCTAAAATCAGCGCTCCTGACAGTCGCGAAAACTCGCCCAATACCGACGTCGGGTGCCAATAACATGTGCCCGCATCCATCTGGAGGATCCACGCAGGCGCCACTCTTCTCGCTGCTGTTTTTCAGGCAAAATCTCCAGGGAACGCTCCTCTGTGTGGAATTTTCATTGTACAAATATTGTATAACTATTTCTTAATTGTAACTGTGTTCAATCTTTATAATCTCCAACCTGCTCTGCTCACACTCAATACATCTCTGCAATTAAATACACACACACACACACACACACACACACACACACACACACACACAATCATACTTCGTAATAACATAATAATATAACATAACTAACATAACATAACTATATTGTGCAAGGAATATTCAATAAAATCAGTAAATACAAATTAAATGCATTAATTAAAAAGGTATACATATAAAATCAATTTATCGAAAAAATATTGTTATTGCTACCGGGATTCGAAACTGGATCTCTTCTTGTCCGGAAAAATGCATTAACCGATTATGCTACACCAACACAGTAAGTTGATGACAAATTTTTGAACCTTTATTTAAGTATTTATTTAATTCTTAACATAGTGCATACATTAGCACTCCTATATATGCTCTAATATAAACAAGATTAAAGTATTTTATTTTACTAAAACTTATCTTTTACATGTCTGGTTAGTTTCACTTTAAATCTATTCAATTTCTCTTCCTTTCTTACGTTTTTTGGCATTTCATTAAAAATCTTTATCGCACTTTATATACATAATCGATTTCTGAGATTAATCTCAGTTTCCCCCTTCCTCTTTTACGATGCTCGTACTCGTGTTGATTTGTATAATTTTTTTGTATATGTTGCGTCTCCTATCGGATTACTTAAAGGTATTTACGATACCTTAAGTATAAAAAATATGGCTTTCAAATAATGGAACGACATATGTATCTATTTAAAAGTGCAACATGTAGGTTCGAAAATTTGTCGTCTACTTACTTTTTTGGTGTAGCATAATCAGTTAATGCATTTTCCCGGATAGGAAGTGATCCAGGTTCGAATTCCAGTAGCAACAACAATATATTTTCGATAAATTGATTTATATGTATATCTTTCAAATTAATACATTTATTTTGTATTAAAAATATCGAAGACCTATGTTCTGTAAAATTGCAACATCACAATAAGAATGTGTTGTCCTTAAAAATACATAAGACTTATTAAACATTATGAAATATGATGAGACTCCAGTGACCACCCTAAAATATATAGTGAATGAATAATTTTGTTTCCTTTGTAGTACCTATTTTTTTAAAAATTATATATATATATATATATATCGTTGATTAAAACTCTTTAATTATGTGAAGGACAATTTTTGCCGTAAAACTGTCATGCAGTTAAGCAAATAATAAAAATTATAATGTTTATGTAGAAATAAAAAAAATTTCCATCATCGCATATTCTTTTACCCTGGAAGGGTTTACTTTCTAGTGTACATTGCTCGAAGAATAACGAATAACCCGTTATCAATTATTACAATCGAACACAATCATAGTCACAATAAGGGTTTGAATAACGATTTAACTATTACTACAAAATTGGTTCAGTAAAACTTGAGACAATAACGCGCCAAATGCTCCGATCGCTACCGTCCACGACAAGCGCCTGGAACAGATTAGCTCAATGATTGGAGTAGAGCCAAAAGTGTATATCGACGTTATTATTTCCGTGGCGCATTTTAAATTTTAATTTAAAATATAATACCTTGAGTATTTGGTAGATGTTTTGTTAACAGGTGTTTCGACACTAAAAAAAAAACATTTAGTCGTAAAAATGATGCGTGGATGCCGAGAAAGAAGTTGCACTTTAATATCATAACTGATTTATTGACGATAATTTATATTTGTCTGTTCCAGGATACGGAAATATAGCTCCTAGGACGAAGCTAGGCAAGGTGATGACGATAGTGTACGCCATTATTGGGATGCCCCTATTCTTGCTGTACCTCTCCAACATAGGTAAATAATATATATTATTATAAAATTAATATATTCTGCAGGAAAATATTGTATATCAACAAAAATATTGTATATCTGGTTGGGAATTAGGATGGAAGGAATTTGGTACAGGATCAAACATGAGGACTCAAGAACCAATCAGATACTAGGAAGAATACAACCTACCTGAGTTGCTTCTTTAACTAGATTTATTATTTCGCTGCGGCCACAGATCTTCTGACTTCGCTGGTTGCACGACATTCTCACCCTCACTACCCACGAATAGCAATATGGAAACTGATTTCGTTATGCACGGTAGCGAGAAACCGATCACACTCAAAAAACATCAATAGCGTCAAGTACTTCACATAAGTCATGGAAAACACATACAGAAAGTCGTGCTTAGGGGTATAAGGAGGGGGGGAACCTACAGGAATTATATAAATAATGATTCATTTAGTCACGCGCACGGTGGCCGACGATTCATAGATTATCATAAAGATAAAAGTATTTAATAAAATTCCGAAAACTTCAATATCTCGGACATGAGATATCCAGAGATGTATCAAATCTTGCATCTCACAATGTAGGGAAAGAAGATTGGTGGAAATCGGAGTCCTGGAAGAAGAAAAGTAACATGGCTAAAGAATGGTCATAATATAGCTTTTCCAAACCGCAATAAAGAAGATGATGATGCCAACGTCCGATGAACGGATAAGGTAAGAGCAGATTAACAAGATATGATATAACTCACGTAGTTCTTTTCACATTACAATCAAAATTTTCGTAAAAGTAATTTCTCGGCTAAGTTATTATGATCGTAATCTTTTATTTAAAATAGCGGCTGTTCAAAAATTATAAAAAAATCATAATTCTGTTAAAATTGGTCCTTGAAAAAACGGGATTTCCTTTCATTTTAAATACAGACAAAATCTACTTGATTTTTGCGGTCAGTGCTATGAGGACGAACCCACCGCTTATCCAGGACCGATGCAATAGGTTTAAGGCTCTTATCTCGGTCCCGGTTGGTATTTTTGAATGCTACTAGGTAGCTGTTTGATAGCCCCCCGCATATTGACAGGGCGATACCGCACAGCTGCCAAAACAAAATTTGACCTCATTGTCCCCGGTTGACTTACTGTATTAGTTAATAAATAAATAATATTACTGCAAAGATTTTTAAAAAAATGCCGATGTTCTATGTATGGCCCGGTCCTTTTTATTGACGCTAGAATTATGTACTTTTGAGCCTACCACGGCAAATACCCCTTAGACTTTGACAAGTCTTCTGCAGTTGAAGTAGAGGATTACCTGAGCGTTTGACGTGTGATACAGAGACACCATGTTATGTGTCGTCTTACACAAAAAGGTACTTAAATCGACCCATTCGGTGGGAAACCGAGTCAATGTAGTTCACACAATGAGGATGGTATGTGCTAGAATTTAGATATTCCATATATTCTACACAGCCGCATTCAGAATATGTTGTAATCTATTCACATGAAATGTAGGCTTTCCAGCATAAACACTATTACAGAAGTTCACACGTGACACTATAAATGCATTAATTTGTATATAATATTTTTATTTCATTAAAACACTACGTCGTATTTTTATTGTTTTAATTAAATGCACCGATAAAAATTAAAAAACTAAGTGACCATTACTGCAGGCATTGGCAGAGTGGATAAAACGCCACACTCTTCTGTCCTGGCGTACAATCCTTACCTAGTTCGCTTTCGTACATATTACGTACGCTCGGTAATTGTTATAACGGCAATATCTGGTCTAACTGATCATACCAGTTCGTGTTACCTTCTACTATTGATGGTTAAATCATTATTTGACTGTGATTGTGTTCAATAGTAATAATGATTGGTAACTGATTATTCGTAATTCTTCGAGCAATGACCGGTACACTAGAAAGTAAATTCTAAACAGTTAAATCTTAGTTACCAATCGTTGTCACAATCACAATCACGAAACGGTTTACCATCATTGCTTTCAACACTCCTCTCATAGATTTTTATCATCACCCTTTTCTCACTCCGACGTTATACGTGCCTAAACCACCTTAGAGATAGTTCTAGATAATTCTATCAACTATGCTACAGATAGATCTACATTCGCTTCTAATTTGTTTATTATTCATGTGATAAAAGATGAAGAAAAAAAAAACATACTGGTTGAGTTAAATATTACCTGAGATTTATTATGTTATTCGGCTTTATTTTTATCAATTCAATACGTATTTTTACTGTAGAGAATGCCACTGACAATTATTTTAGGTAGATACATTTGTAACGTTCTTGATACAAAAACAATATTTTTTAAATGATTTAATGTTTTATTTATTTATTTAATAGGAGACATCCTGGCCAGATCATTCAAGTGGACGTACGCGATGTGTTGCCTGTGTCGGGGGTGCCCCGGAGTAGCGAGAAGAAGAGCTGAGCGACTCAGAGCCAGAGCTTACAGGCAACAGGTTTGTGACTTTTTAAGGTTTTGTTTTTAAAAATGTATAAATAAATTTTATACATATAAGTTTTCTTTAAAGCAAACACCGCAGTCATAGAACTCGAGTACACTATCATATACACATTCATTAATAAGTCAGATCGTTCATACAATTATTTTAAAATAGGCATATATGTAAGTTATGGATACTCTACAATGTAAATATATATATATATTTTATGAATTAAAAAAAAACAAATCTAAATTAATATTATTATTGAGTTCTGATAGTTTGCGTAAAACATTATTTAAATGTTACACAGCTGTTTTGGCATTCTCAAATTGGATTTAAACCACGTAAAATCAATTAAATTGATTTAAGTAGTTTTAGTTTTCCCTTCTTCTATGGGTAATTAGATGGCTTCGGTGAAGCCGATATATATTAAGATTATTTTTCTGAGGTACTTGTCATTAAAATATGAATATAATATCTATATTTGCTAATGGCAGTATTGTTATATTAAGCATGTAGTTCTATAAAGTAAAGAAGTATAAGAAGAACACATTCTTATTGTGAAGTTGTAATTATTCAGAACACAGGTTTGTAATATTTTAAATACAAATTAAATGTATTATCTTTCTAATTAATACATTAAATTTGTATTTAAAATATATCATCATCAACCATTGTCAATCCTCTTGGTAAATACATCCCTATAACTCTGCCATTGTCTTCGGTCCTGGGGCACTTCCATTGCTTTAATAAATTCGTACATTAACATCCATGGATATTAATAATATTCTTAATTTGATATATGACACAGCATTGCATTATTGCAAACATTACATTCTGTGACACATGAATATTAAGCTAACGCAAAAATTCTCGACGTACATATTTTTATATGATCAAACAAATAAATTATCTTTGTTATAAGAAAAAATATTTGTGAGAAAGTCCAAATAATAAATTATATCGAAAAAAAAAAACATTACTTATCATCACAGCATGTAGGTATATACTTACATAGATTTATTTCAGACAATGTTGGATTGAGATGCTTAATCAAACGGAAATATGAATTGTGATTTCAAATACTTGTAAACATTTTTACAAAATGAATTCTTTTGGAGACGTTCCATCTCATCAGAAAATCGAGTTTGTTCTTTTTAAATATTTTTCTTTTTATAATTACACCGGATATGAAAACATGTTAAAATTGATATTTGTTGTTGTGTCTGTGTGTTGAAGTTATTCAAATCACGATTGACTCAAGATTGTGTCAGAAGGTTATGATGCTGTGAGACAGAAGCTCCTAACCTCTGCTTATCTCACGCGTGTTGGTTATATGTCGCAGTGTAGGATGCCTGTTGTAACTAGAGAAGGGTATATAAATGATAGAGCACTTAAAATATTTCGTTTATTGAGGTGTGGTTGTATGGCAATGTTGGTGATAGGACGATCTGCGGAGAAGTGATGTTAGTTGTTTGAGCAGTATCCATCTCTAGTGATAATGTTTTATTTGCCTTTGCTTATTGGTCGCTCTGGTTCGGGCCCGAATGGTTAATAGGTGAGCCCTTACACGGCCATGTCTACGGGCGCGTGTAGGATCATCACACTTCTGTATTGCTTTACTTTGTTGCATGACAGTATGTTGCTGCGTTAAGTGACTAACATTCAAGTAATACTTAATTTGTTACTCTTCTATGTATTTCTGTTTCTACCACGTAGCATATAAACACTTAAAACATAATCAAATTAGTATAAATATTTAATAAATAATTTTTAAACACAACATTTAATTACAATTTTACAATTTAAAATTTGATTTATTAGACTTGGTTGCTTATAATATTTATTATAATTTTTAATTAATGTTTTTAAGTAGATACCTACCGGGACGTAAAAATACATATTTTAATTTTCAAACACGTAATTTTTCAAAAAATATCATAACGTAATTTTGACATATATATATATGTACTGAATAAAATATGTAGTCACCATGGTAACGGGTGTGAAGTAATTGTTTTGTTGTTTTTTTTGTGATATATGTTTCTGAGATTACTCTGTACTAGTGATGATAAAAAATGCTGCTCTTGACTCTTTGGTATGATTGTGATCGATATTCGATAATATCAGTGATTGAAAGCTGTGACTATGATCACAGATTCATTATTAATACGCGTGCGTAGCACTAATATATATATAATTTAATATCATCACAAAGAGAATGAAAACTCTTTAAAAAATGTGAGTTTATTTTTCGGGTCAAGTTCTCAGCATTTCGGTTCAAATAAGTAAAACGTTTTGGCAGAATCTACTAGATGGCACTTTTCACGAATTATAACGTTATTTCATTGTGGATATTTTCGTTTCATATGTACATGCGCCGAATCACGGTTCACAAACATATATAAATAAAATAAAAAATTTAATTTAAAAAAAATTAATCACGAATCACGATATTCCCAGATATTTAATCACTGACAGTGAGTGTGATTCAAAGATGTCAGCGATTGTTTCACGGTTTGTGATTTTAAGCTCACCACTACGTTTTACTATATAATTATGGGAAAAAGTGCAAGCTATGATGTTTATGCATCAAATATTGTACCTGATAACACTATTGATCTTATTTCTGCCGACTAAAATTTGACAGTAATACAGTAATATTTGAATTACTTGTCTGACGTAAATTATTGTATTGCAAACGTAACTTTTAATAAAATCAAATACACGGAATATGTAGTTTTATTCACAGGGGAAAAATAAAAACTATAAAATAAATGATATTACGATTCTTTACATACATATGTATGAATTTTCTGAAACTCTGAATCCAAAAATTATTACAATATTTACCGAATCTTATTTTCCGATGTTGTTATTACGACTATGTATTGGCATACTTTAAAAACATATATACAGAACAGTAGAATTGTAGCAAGTCATTGTAATATATTAATCTTATCTTCGATCCTAATAAACCTTGTACTTATATTTAAGTACATATCTTTATCAAGATATAAAGGCTGTCCCAACGAGAGCGGAAATTTTAATTAATAAATAAAACAGTTTTTTTTTGAGAAAATACTGACATTTTGATTTACTCATATAGTAAACATGTGTGAATTAGGTATGAACAACACATCTGATAAACGCTACAGCTTTGTTTTCTTTTGAAGAAACTATTAATCACGGTTTGGCATAACTGTAGCTGTATTTCAGTGATACAGCATCTAATCTCCTTCATTAAGATTTTGGTGGTGTTAGGCTTATTGACATCCAAAAAATCCAGTGAAAGAAGTCCAAAGGCGTTAAATCGCACGATCTAGGCAACCAATTCTGCTCCATCAAACCAAAGTGGCACCACCCCCTTGAAATTATATGTCTTCAAGACCAATACCATTCATGAAACGTTTCTTGAAATGTTCAATTTTTGAGCACAATACCGAATGGATGCTCCCGGACTGTCGGTCACATTCTGGCGGTTGAGTTTAGGCACATATTCCTTGAACATATTCGACTCGTAATTTAGTCAGGTGTCCACTCATAAAATATTGTGGACTAGGTCTGTTATACCCTGTGTATAGTTTGTAAATAATAAAGTCGCTTTTGGCCCACTGTATATTATAAACTTATACAAATTTATAAAATATTGATATAATACCAAAAACTATTAAGAGACAAATATGTATATAATCTACTAGGCTTTGCCCAAGATTTTTATAGATAATATTTATTTGGAAAGCTCTGATTAAAATTGATCACTTGCGTAAAATAAAAAATATTTATTCAACACTTTCAAATAATTTTTTTCTTTAAATTTCCACGCAATAAAATAAACAATATAAGTTGTCTCTCAAATCAAATTCACTCTTTGTTTTATATATAAATGAGGGTCAACGACAAATAATAGTTACGTCATTAAATTTTACAAATTATATGTACATTTCAAATTTGCTTTCGACATTTTTCTACAGGATGTGCGATATGTATGGGATAAATCTGTAATCTTTGTTAATAAGCCCTTGATTCATGTTTGCATGGAGGCGTGATTTACTCCAGAGACGGATATTAAAGGGTGTCTTAGAAAGGTCCAATTACAAGGGCTATTAAAATGATTCATGAGCAAGGAAGAGAGGTAGCCGTAGAATATCAATGGTTTTCCATACCAGAGTTTCTTAGAATTATTCGACAAGTATTATTTTTTAGAATAATAAATTATTAGGAGTATACAGAAGAAAAAGCCTGCAATCTAAAGCAAATACTAGAAGCAACGCAGTCGATTTTTATCAAGAGAAATAACGTTGATCGTTTATCACGTACAAATATTTTTCTTTCACAGCTTCCACAAATGCTCTTAATTAATAATCGAGGAGAGATGTATATCCTACTACCCCCGTGGGCAGGGGCATCCGGGGGCTGTTTCAGCCGAGGCAGCATTTATTTAGGGGAAGGAAAGCCGAAGAATTCCTTCGGGGAGATTAGCGATCGGGAATCCCTCCGACGCTGATCACGAACGTTCACACAGATGCTGGAAAATGAGCCGTCATAGAAATATTAGCCTCTCCTTTGCGAGAAATTTACAAATATAAATGGGAGACAGGGCGAGTGAAAATTCTCGAGCCGACAAAACGGTATTAATGTATACTTAAGGGTGTTCAAGGTTTCGTCGCTCAAACTTTATAACGAGAAATGTTTCACGTCGAGCGTCGAGCATTATAATATAACTAAGTACCAACCTCGAGCTTTGAAGAATTTCCAAGGTCACTCGGATTAGCAAATATGAAAAGTTTGATTCTGTAATATTTTACATTGAAGATGGCTTCAAACTTAACGTAAAAAATTAATTAATTAATAATGCACAGGAAAATGTGAATTCTAAGTTTATCGTAAAATGTCTTTCAAAACTTTCGTTGTACATTATAAAGTTTTTCAATTGTAGTGATTTTTTTTTATAAAAGCAGTCATGAATACTGGATTCTTATTAATTGTACTGCTTTCTATATTGGTAAAACAAATCGAGTTTAAATAGTAACAATTTTTCAGAATTTTTGCAATCCAATTCCAAGTTAAAAAATGATTATACTTATGATAAACAAGTAGGTAAAGCATGTAAAAAAAAACCAAAATATTATAAACGACCGACTAAAAATTTAACCAGAATTTCCATTCAAATTTTTTTTCTTAAATACTATTCTAATAATTTTGTGTCATCATTAGTAATAAAAATAAATGTAAATTCAAATATATTTTTAATTTATTAAAAAAATAGATTATTAAAAAAAACAATATATCATATGTTTTTGGTTATTTGATGACATCCTGAAGAATAAATATTTTTCGAAACCGATAGATGTATTTAATTTATTAAGTGGTTAATAAAACAAAGTTAACAATCTAAAAAATAGATTCGTATAAAGGTTATATTTTAGTTGTGAATATTGGCCGCAGCAAAGCTACACCTGGTATTTCGTTATAACTTATTTTTCTGTATTATAAATATGATTTAATATTATCAAAAAAGTGAAATGGTTAACCACATAATAAATTACTTAAACTTAACATATTTACGCTAATATACGCCTAATCAAACATTTTACCGTGGACGTACACGTGTCATCTGGCGACAGATTGAATTCATAACGAGATAATATTAAAAGTCTGTTTTTAACTGGTGTGTTCATAAACCAGAGGGTACGTTGAGATACTGCGACAAATTTGTATTGACTTTAATTAAGTACAATGAGATAGTGAAGAATGTCAGAAATCAGCGTTTATAATATGTTAAAAAGTTTAAAGAAAAATACAGTTTACTATTCTTTATTGAATTTTTTCAATGTGCAATAATTTCGAAGATACTGGCATTCAAAGTTGGGCTCGTTGAAAAATGTTCGGATTATCATATCCACCGTGTGATGTCACATCTCTCGTATGCATCAACCAGTACTAACAACCTTCTAGAATATTGAGTACCGATTTATCGACTCGGAAGATAAAATGGTATAAACCAATCGTTTTTAACCTTTTCTCTCCAGTGATGTAAACTGAGTTAACATTGCCTCAAATTATGTAAATGAATAGAATAAAATAATTACAATACATAAGTATTTACAATACGCAACAATAAAAAATGTTTTCTCGAAAAACCTGACAAGCCTGTAATTCATATTTTTACAAACACCCGGGTCAAATCTGACCCACCACCGCAGAGTATGTGTTAAAGAATAAACATCAAAGTATAGAATCACATGGCATGCATTATTGACCATCGCCCTTATATTTTCAGAATGCAATAGAGTGCATGTCCGATTCGACCCAGAACCCAGCAGTCCACATCGAGTTATACGACATGCCCCCGCCCGGGGGAGGCGCCGCGGTGAGCTTGGACCTAGAGACCAGCGACGAGGACTCCGAGGACTCCTCCGAAGAACTCAGCACAGCCTTCACGGACACCTACGACCCGCAAACGGTGACGGTCCCGATCACACTGTGTCTTATGATCATGGTCGGGTTAGTTAAACAGATACCTGTAAAGTTTCGTATCGATGAGATAAACTTTATGGGACAATAATTAATCAGTTATATATATATTTTTAATAAATTCATATTTTTTTGTAATGTTGAAATTTCATAACATAGTTCTCGAGTATTTTTAATACAAATTAAATTAATCAGAAAATATATTTTATTGCGATACATAATAATATATGTATCAATTATAAAACACGGTGAATACAAGTTCAAAATTTGCCGTAAATGTAATCGGTTAATGAAGTGAAATGGTAACGCGTTTCCTTGAATAGGGAAAGATCCCGGTAATAACTAAATATGTTTTTGCAATATTTGAATATATCCAAGAACACACAATTATTGGATTTTTACCTACAAAGGCACTGTCATTAAACACATATCAGATAGCTTATAGAGACGAAGCTATTTATTATTATATTTAATGAAAAATATATGTAAGTATGGGGTAATGCTTACGACCTGTCTTCGGCTGGTTTAAGTGATTATTTAATTTAATTTTTAAAAATCAGATTTTCGTATATATGCTGTTTAAAAAAAAGGGAAAAATGAATTATCAAATTTGATCCATAGATGGTGATGGTGTAGTGATACACGAAGCGAGTCCACATACTAATATATGTACAACTTTCAAAAATTTGATAAATGTGGAGATTGAAGGGTGAGAATTTGTGAACGTTATATTTATGTTATGTATATATATGCACTTAAGCCAGCCGAAAACAGGACGTGAGCCCTGTAATTGCCCCATACTTCCATATATTTTCCATTTAATGTAATAAAAAATAGCGCTGTCTCTATGAGATATCTGATATTTGTTTAAATATGTTTTCGATAAATATATTTTTTCTTTATATTTTTCGAATTGATTAATTTAATATTATTATTAGTAGCAAAAGATTATATTAATTTTCCGTGATGATGATCGAAACAATTACTTTGATAGCAATAATTAGTAAGATGCATGATTTAAGTTTTATACATATTTGATATTGAACATAGATTAAAAATAGTTAATTGTATTTATAACATATATTCAGGCCTATTCTCAAAATTGCAATATTGAAATGAAGGTGATTGTTACACCAACCCTCAAAAATAGTGTTATATTTGAATGAGAGAGAGGGAGAGAGAGTGAGGGAGATAAACGTACCATAATCTGTCAAAACTATCTGTCTATTTTTGAGGGTTGGTGTAACAATCACCTTCATTTCAATATTGCAATTTTGAGAATAGGTCTGATTATTGTGGGAATATACACGTAATTGGATGATAAGTATATATTTTGAATACATCTCAATTTCGAATTGATTTAAATCTGCGCGTATAATTGATCAAATATAAAAAATAGCATAATAAATAAATAGATAATCATAAATTAACATTTTTTAAATATATAATAGGAATATTAATATCAATGCGGTTTTTGTATACATGGGCCATTGTTTGATTTTAATTATTTCAGTCGTTTCAATACGGATACTAGCAGGTAAACGAATAAAATGATACTTACAGTACTTTTCAATTGTTTATAAACAAACAATGTATATAAGTAAGAAATGAACGCTTATGTACTTAGACACAGAGCGCGAGAAGCACGGCAGCATCTCGGTTGTAGGTCTGGTCGGGTCGAGTGCGAAGGGATCTGATAACGTCTTCGAGAATGCCGCATCCATGTTCCGAGCAAAATTTCTCCCTCCACGCGTTTAACAATAACACAATATATCACGACACTGGCGATTGGTGACACGGTGTTGCCGGAGATAGCGCCTCGCCACGAATATTTGTATTTTTTCGCCAAATTAAATTCAATAATAAAATTGTGTTTGTCGACACCAAAACTATACTAAAAATAATACTTATTATTAATAATCTTTGTATTTATTTTAAGGTACATCTTGTTTGGTGCAGTCTTATTTGGAAGATGGGAGTCGTGGAACTATATTGACGGTTCATACTTCTGCTTCATATCCCTGAGCAGGTATTTATTTAAATGCTAACGAATGTGAAACATTTTTCTTATATTTATATTTTAGCTATCGCAACTTTCATTTCCGATCAATGTACGTACCCTAAGAGGGCGAGTAAAAAATTATAACATAATACACCTTCAAGGTTGTCATACTGTCTTCTGCGCATGCGTGCGTAGAGTTGGTACAACTGCGGTCACGTGTCCGAAATTTTATCCCGATTGCATCATTTGCCTTTCGGCTATTACCGTGTATACATGTCCGTTCCGCTAGCAGTTTGCACCAAGGAGGAACAACGAGCAATGATCCGATCTCTCTGGTCGGAGGGTGTGAAAAGGGCTGAAATTCATCGTATACCTTGGTCACAATACGGGATCAGTGCTTTATCACGTAAAAATGTTTATTTGTGGATCGAAAAGTTTTAAAGTAACCGGCGAGTGAGGACGAGGGAGTGCCGGACGAGTGAGGATGAGAGAGTGCCTGACGAGGGAGTGCCGGACGTCCGTCAGCCTCCACTACGGACGACAAGATTCAGCAAGCTCGAGAGATGGTTTTAGCGAATAGGCGAGTTACCATCGGTGAGGTAGCGTCTTCTTTGATCATCAATCATGGTTTTTCCCATAAAATCATCCACGACGAGCTTGGCTTCCGTAAAGTCTGTAAAATTAATTTATTTTACATCAACGACCTTTCGGGCTTTTAGATAAGAATAAAAATTTATTTAATTTAAAAATAACAGTACATTTTTAATTAACATTTTAATATAACAGTTTAAATATGACGTAAAAAATAAAAGTTAAAACTAAGTATAATTTACGTACAAATATTTCTTCAGTCCAGGCATTCTCCTGCAACGAAAAATGTCAACGAAATTCAACTTGTTACCAAGTCGATGCATCCGTATTATTGACGAGTTAACATCATAATTACTTATATTGGTAACTACAAAGAACACTTCATGTTGTCTCGTTTGAGTCGGTACTTTATACGAAATCATTTGTATTAACTCAGGGCAGTCCAACATGCTTTTGATCATTTTATATAGAAACACTATATCGCTCACATCTCTTCTCTAGGCTAATTTTTTCAAATGAAGTAGACTCTTAAATAATCTTAATTTATATTTTCTATCGAAATATGCAATTTAAAATTGATAAATCTTAGAAATGTATGTTGCACCCTTTCGATTTTTATAATATGTGAGCCACAGTAGGGAGACCACAGAGTGGAGTTAAATTCCAGCGCACTTCTTACAATAGATGTATACAAAGTTGTTAGACAGTGGAGCGAGTTAAAGTTTTGTTACAAATTTCGTTGTAATGTTGAATAAATTGCAATTTTTTGTTGAAGAGCTCACCCAAATGCCTCATAACTGCCTACGACTCTACTTAGATCAATATTGTTAATGCTGTATTTCAATATTTTTAGAATTAAAAATCATAGAATTAAAAATTTACTTGTTTACATTTTTCTACATTAAGATATAGTTCGTTAACACAGCACCACAAATAAAGATAACTTACGTTATTTTGCAAAGTAACACAATCATTTATGTTAGAAACTGCTTTATATATTTTAAGAATATCTGTAAACAACAGAACATGAACTCCATTAAAAATATATTGTTATATTCCACAATATCTGGTTTCTTCCACCCTCCAGCGTGAATCATTAAATTTTCACTAAGTTCATGGTGTCTGGTAACATGCCTAAAATATTAGAGGATTCAGAATTGTGTTGTTTAGGATAGACGCTCTTCTTTAATAGCTCCATGATTGAGGTATTCGTTCTGAAGAACGTCCGACATGAATGACCAGCAATACATTTTGAGGGTTTGCACTCCCATTCTCTCAGAGTCCATTCTTCAGCACCATAGAAAAATATCGAAAAAAAAAAATCTAGATAGCCAGTCTCATTTTAATTATCATCATAAAAGATCAAGATATATAGTCTCATTTTAATTGTGAAATACTGTACCTATCGCATAAACTCATATACTCCCATGCAATACTGAATCGTATAAAATATTTTTAATGATTGCCTCATCATGACACCAATCTTACCGTATATAGATATTTAATGTACAAAATAAAACATATTTATTAATTGCAGCATTGGTTTCGGTGATATCGTCCCTGGGAACAAAATTTTCGCAGCCAAGGAGATTGATCTTAGTTTCATATTCTGTTCCATGTACTTGATGCTGGGGATGGCTCTCATTGCTATGTGCTTCAACCTTATGCAGGTAATTATTACATACATTATTATTTATTGCAGGTGATGTTTTTGTTATAGTAGGTAACTAAACGATGCAATTTCAATTCAATGTTTCTGAAGAATCGATGCAGATTTCATACAAATACGTAATAAATTATATTATATAAATATCTATTAGAATAAAAAGCACTATTTAAAATCTTTATTTAAACCTAATTATTAAACATACCTTATATACAAAAATATATTATCTTTGCTATTTTGGCAGTGTAATATAAATATCTCTACTATCGTTAATAAATGCACCGTAGCTCTTTATTTAAAACTATATGGTCGTTCATAACAAAATGTCGTCCCCTTAGATAACCATCAGATTTTATATTTAAAGAGTATAATGTTCAAGCTATAAGACAAATCTATATGTTGAGACTCGTCAAATATTTCTATGCTAACAACAACTCACCCCAAGCAATAAATCATGGTTAAAACACAAGACAACGAACACACACCAGTTCCGAGAGCAACAACGATATTTTATCAAAGTTTCTACATGTGTTTAGCTCCGAAACTGAACAACACACTCAACACCAACTGGAAATCGTCCACTTCCAATAATATAACATACATATGGACCCAATATATGATTTATAATCAGAAGCATCGCTGTCTAACATTCCAAGATAATAACAATACAATACCTACACTAATATTTTACTTTAGTTTTACAACACTCTCACTACATTATTTTTATTCGTATCGAATCTGTATATTTTTAAATTGAATTAAATAACACCACAATAGCACGAAAGCATCTGGCTACTTTAACACAAACATCAGTCTAGCGAAGTAGCCATGACATTGCTTTATATATCAGAGGTGAAGTCTACTACATCCCACACAATAATCTACGAGTATTATATTTAATTGCAATATAATTGTATCTTATGTTTATCATGTTATATTATTATATTTTATATTCACTTCTGTTACAACAACAACAAAATCAATAAAGTCTAATAAATAAATATAAAATCAGGTGGTCGCA
This sequence comes from Eubasilissa splendida, assembly GCA_031772225.1. Taxonomy (NCBI): domain Eukaryota; kingdom Metazoa; phylum Arthropoda; class Insecta; order Trichoptera; family Phryganeidae; genus Eubasilissa; species Eubasilissa splendida. Next base: position 11,045,769 of record CM062868.1, on the reverse strand, counting down.
TTAAAAGGCAGGTTATGACAACATAACTATAAAGAGACTACTTATTTTATATGTTGCAATAATGTATACAATATGTTTGAGTATGTCATTATAAAAGGTTATGTAAAGTTAAATTCAAATGTTAACAAAGCAGGCAAAGATTAGGATTAGCGCACGCTCTCTGGACGATGGGCATGCTTTGCGTCCTGTTTGCAGTCAAGTAATGTATAACTGCTACCCTTTTTTAAAACAAACAAACGGTTAATATTGCACATTTAAAATATTTTTCATAGATCAGCTTCTATAAACTTAATAAACTGTTACATCCTTCACCCCTTTTTGCTCCTACCTCTTACTATCACTTATATCATCATACTGAGGTCGATATTCCCATATGCACTCTGGGGTCACGCTTTGAATGGAATTATATCTAACGGGAATTTTTCAACCGAGGCAAGACTAGCAGTGCACAATGGAGTCCTGGTGCCGACATTAATGTATGGAAGTGAGGCCTGGAGCTGGCAGAAGAGGAACAAAAGTAGACTGAATGCAGTGGAAATGAGATCACTTAGTCGTATATGTGGCAAATCTATTTATGACAGACATAATAAAGAAATAAGGAAATAATGTAAAACTGATGTTAGTATAGTGAGTAAGATTAAGAAAGGATCACTTAGGTGGTTTGGTCATGTGAAACGGATGAATGAGGAGAGAATGGTAAGAAAGATATATGACGCAAGTGCTGGTGGCACCGGAAGTAGAGGACGTCCGCGGAAGACTTGGCACGACCAGGTAAACGAGATACTGGAGGATAGTCTTGTATTGTTTCCCAAAGGTTATATCACAGGTATCGAAACATGTTAATTCATCAATAAATAGTAGTTAAATAAAGTGTTTTTTTCTTATAATTAATAAAAAATTTATATAATAAGTACATTTACGAACCGAGACAGAAGCATCTAGAAATACTATAAATTCTGCAAAACAATGCCATTCACATTGCTCTGGATTATGATGGACCAGAATCACATAACTACACCATGACTCAGGTTTTCATTCAATATTTGTTGTAGTGTTTTTACACTGAGATTCCATCCCCTAAAAACCCGCCAGTCAATATTCTCGCCAACTTTGGCATTGTCTCCATTTTCGTTAAATATGTATAAGGTTAAAACACCTCCAAATTAACTTTTAACTCCACTTCATTACACAATACCGCAAAGGGTCCTTTGATCCGGTACTCTGGATGCCAAGAGATCCAAGTATAAATCCAAAGTCTCCATGAAAAACTTTCACTTTAAAACACCTACCATAACAATGAATACAGGATGATATAATACCTAAACTAGTACATAATTCTTTTAAAAAATGTAGAAATTGAATTGGATCATTTCATTGCAGTTTGATTATGCGATGATGAGATCGAGATATTCTAGCACAGAGTAGGATAACATTCAGATCTCTAATTCAAGATCTGATTACCCGGAGTGTTCGGGATTCTGAATGTGGTCGAGGGTGGTTGAAGGGCCGCCGCTGGCCGGGTGGTTCTACAGCCTTCTTGCTAATACAGAGATGGGGATGTTTGTGCTCGGATTAAAGTTAGCGGTGGGATTTGAGTGCGGTTTTGGAGTTTAGTGTACCTATCCGTTTAATGGAAGATGTATTATGATACATTATATGTTCAGACCGCAGTGTCGCGTTTACGGAGGGGTGGCTAGTGAGACCTCACACGTATCCTGGATGTCCTTCGGGCGGTGCCAGCAGCAGGGGCGACCCAGAAAACCTTCAGATTGTTCAATATAATTGAACATCGCTATGCAGAGAGCAGCTAGTTTAAAATTTAAAAAAATATATTGTTTTCATCGGGAGGAGTAAGGTCAATTATATAATCTGCCAAAAACAGCCAGGCGACTTCATAATAATCGCTTTCTCTAAATTGTTCAACATCGCAAAAAATCAATTTTAAAATTTAAAAACATTTTATAATTAATAATAATATCAAAATCTATTTTTATTTAAATATTTTAGTTAGTTATTGTAATTGATTTGATTATTCACACTTTTCGCAAAAGTACTTTTATCTCAGTTTGAGTTTTCTATGGCTGGCTGGTTTATGCATGTAGTGGTTGTTGTTGTGTAGAATATGATTGACTTGTGATTGTATCAGAAGATTTTGTGGATATGAGACTGAAGCTCCTAACTACCTTTTAGTCTCACGCGTGTTAGTGTACTCGTATGTCACAGTATATAAGGCGTGCGTTCGTGAGTATTTATGTTGTGTCTAGAGCAAGGTATAGAAATGAAAGATCATTTACAACGGTTGGCGTTTATTGACGTATGAATATTAAAGAGGCGGTATAAAGTTAAATTCGCGTATGTAGTTGAACGCTGGAGTGGCTCGCTCGAGATGTGAATACAAGGAAGGCCCGCGGAGAAGTGGTCGCTAGATCCTAGGGCAGTGTTCGTCACGATATATGGTGTCTGCTGATTAGTTGGTTATTTTCCGGCTATATATCGTTGTTAAGTGCGTCCCTACACAGCCATGTCTGTGGGGCATGTGCAGGGTCACCACATGCATAACAATTATAACAAACTGTTTGCTAAACTGTTATATAAAAGTTCTCGAGAACAGACAACCCAAGTATGCAGATACATAGGTGTATAAAAAATCTTCGTGCGTGACTATTATTTAATTAACACGTAGACAAATATAAATGATTTAAATTTTATAATTAGTGTTAATACACTGATATATGATATACAATACAATGAGACGCGCGCTGTAATCAGCGCGCATCTCATTGAATTGTATTATTATTAAATTATTATTTACTGCTCTCAATACATCCCGATCCTGAAATACTACGTACCAGGACTCTTACATACCAGAAATCATTTATAAAACAAATCCAATATATTTTCTTTTCTTATAAAATAAATTAATTTCTATGACAGGAAAAAAGGCTTTAAGAATATAAATCGCTTTGAAAATATTCATATCTGTCGAGCAATAAAAGTTTGAAATAATAACAACAGTTTAAAATTATGATTAACTAACTTTCTAAGTGGGCTTTCTTTAATTTTTACAACTCTTTCCATTTTTTTACTTCTTCATCTTCATTAAAAAAGAATAATGATTAGCGTAAAATATTATCAAAAGCTTTCTTTAAATTCAATGTAATGGATTCATATTTCATGTTTTAAATTTTCTCGTGATTTATATTTTATAAACTAAGACATTTGTATTAAATCTCCCGATTCCACTGTAGGCTGAGATAAGGGGGGCTGCTAGTAGAAAGGGAATGTTTGTCAGAGGGTGAAAAATTGAAAAAGGTATGGGGTAAGCGGACATGGCAATCTAGAAACACCATTAGGTCTTAAAAATATTCTTTTAAAAAAATGTTTTTTATTGTAATTTTTAGATTTGTTATTCTTTTGTAATTATGCAAAATATAAGAATAAAATTAACATGAAAACTAGATTTAAAAAACAACATACAAAAATCGATGTTGTAATGAAAACAAGCTCAAATAATATTTGTTATTTAATAAACAGACAAATATGTTCCAAAAATAAACCTTATCTTTCTATTACCGGTCGACTTCTTTTCTAATTGAGAAACAACGCCCCTAACTCACTAACTTACCATCACGCCAATTTCCCGCAAGGTTAAGCAGAGAGAATACAGCGAAATACTTTTCTGTGCTCACAAGCAATCCTCGTCTCATCTTCTCATGCAAGTTCGTCAAGACCATATTCCAGTATCTGGTTTACTTGGTCGTGCCAAGTCTTTCGCAGACGTCCTCTATTTCTGATGCTATCTACACTTGCGTCGTATGTCTTTCTTACGATTATTTTCTCATTCATCCGTTCTATATGACCAAACCACCAAAACTATCGATGGCGCCCTATCCTCTCTGCCTACTCCGGCGGAGAAACGGCTTGATGGTAAATACGTAATTAATTATTCTGTCATAAATAGTTTGGCCATATATACGCCTAAGTGATCTCATTTCCACTGCATTCAGCTTGATTTCTTTTCTCTTCTACCAGCTTCTGTTACCCGTCGCTCCAATATCGCATATAATTTTGATTTCAAACTAAACTAAACGCTCGTACTATGAAAATAGGACTAACTTTCTGGTGTCCTGAAACGAGGCGCAAACCCCCAATCACTAGATAACTAGGCCAACGTCTTAACCACTACACCGACAAGATGTTGTATTATTTTCAATCATTTGCCCTTTCTTATAAACGCACGTCCAGATTAAAGTGTTGATTTAAAAATAATAGAATTTTGACATTCTACTGTCGGTTGACGTGACGGGGACAAGAACTATTGTATTGGTTTAGAAATTGATATTAAATGTATTCAAACTCTAAAATCGTGTATGATACGGGTTAATCGTCTAGTATTTTTAATAAATAAAATACGTAGATTTAAAAATAATAGATAAGAGAAAGAGTTAGATGTAGAACTCATTAAACAAAAATGAATTCAATACTCTTCATCAAAGTTTAACGATTGTTCTACCTCATTTGAATACCAAAATCAAACTCACCTATGAAATAACTAATAAACTAATCTATAAAACTACCAACGTCGAAGTTCGTGAAGTTTATAGATTATCGGAAAATTTTAGTTTTCTCAAGAATATTAAATATTTCTAGAAGCTTTATGTTCCATTAACAAAAATGTATTGTATGTCGCAAAAATAAGTATCACACGAACCCGGTGTTTACTGGTGCAAAAAAAAAATTCATAAAACAAAATTATAATGAAACGTAAAAAATAACGTTAATAAATCTACTAGTGGCACATATTTTTCATATAAAATTAGATATCAGTATTTAAATTTAATGATAAGAATAAATAATAAAAGTACATGTATCAAAATTTAAATCAATACATTAAATTTGAACACAAAAAATATCAGCATTATTTGTGACGGATTGTACTGGGATACCCACAGACCACCAAATAAATAGACATGAACTGAGGCAAATTCTTTGTCTCAAAAGTTTTAATTTGGTAGCACCCATGTGATTACACAATCAAAGAGCTCCGCGACTTTAAAAAAAAAATATTAATCGATTGGAACAAAAATATAAACGCTGACAATATAATATGTGAACAAGTCAAAAGTGATGGTATTCAAGAAAGAGGAAAGCAGGACACTGTGCAAAATACTAGCAGGTAATGAATGTTTGGAACAGTAGATGAGTTTATGTATTTGGAAAGTATAGAAACGGAAAGGAGGGTGACCCTAGGGAATCAAGTGAACGGCGCTTTGAATAGAATTATAGCTAATGAGAACTTGTTAACTGAGGCAAGGTTAGCGGTTCACAATAGAGTCCTGGTACCGACACTGATGTCTGGAAGTGGGACCTGGAAGAGAAACCAAAGTAGACTGAATGCAGTGAAAATGAGATTACTTTTGCGTATATGTAGTAAATCCATTTATGGCATTGTAAAGAATGAAGAAATAAGGAAAGAAAGCTGATTTTAGTGAGATTAAGAAATGATCACTTAAAGTGCTTTGATCATATAGAACGGATGAATGAGGAGAGAATGGTATGAACGATATATGACTCAAGTGTTGATGGCACCAGAAGTAGAGGACGTCCGGGGAAGACTCGGCACGACCAGGTATACCAGATACTGGAGGATGGTCTTGTTAGAAGCCTCAATAATTGTCGAGCTTGTATGAGAAGATGTGTGAATGTGGATGAGGCGAGAATCGTGTATCGGGATAGAAGATTATGGCACTCTACCCTCTCTGCCTACCCCTGCGGGAAAACGGCGTGATGATAAGTAATATAATATGCATTAATGTAAAAAATACGCCTTGTTCACACAAAGATTTATTTTTCGAAAAGCTAATACTTTTACTGTTGCATAAATGTTCAGATCAGATCTATGTTACGTTGGATATTGTAGGTAGAATGCCTCTCGTCCCTCAAATAATGTTCCGAAACCCTCTCCTATAATATACATTTCATATCATGTCTATTCATTTACTAGTCTGTGGGAGTACCGTAATTAGCATGTTTTTTTGTTAAAAAAATCTATATTGAATATTTTGCATTTTTGATAGTTCAAAATATTTACATCGTATGTCGGGAACTTTGCGAGAGTTATAGATTTTTGTTTAATGTAAACATCTCGTGATATGGCGTAGCCTTTCGTTGGACAGGTAGCCTTACCTGCGCCCGGGGCATATAAATAAACGGGAAAACAGCCAGTCAGATAGGAGAAAATGGTTTTGGAAAAACAGATTCGACACTGGAGCTAGGGTCACGCCTGGAGTGATCAGATAAATGTGGCCTAACACGGAAAATAAAGAAAATTGTGATAATATTATAAATATACAAGAAAAAACTTAAACTGTATGGTAATGGTACGAACATTTAATCAGATCTCTCGTAAGAGAGATTTCTATAGAAATACTAGCTTTTACGGAGAGTCATGTGGGGGTTAGAAAAAAAAGTCGAGTATGTCGAAATATGAAGAGAGAGATGCGAGTAGGCGGCGTTCGGCTTCTCTCTGCTGAAGCCTGGAACCGTCTGGAAGCCTGGAATGTCGCTCGCGTTTTTGGTCAGCTGGGAGATTTGAATCGTCTCGTTTCTCAACTGCTGGCTATTTATACATTTATTTTAAAGATAACACATTATTATTTGTGAATTAGAAATATAAATACCAACGGGATTTGAACCAGGATCTCTTGTCGTGGCTCAAATATTGTTTCGTTAAATTGAGTTCATCTGTATGTATATCTATCTAATTGATGCATTTAATTTGTATGTGTTATACGTTATTTATTTATTTTATTTGAAAAAAAAAACAAATGACTCGTAATAAAATAAAACGAAAGAAAATCAATACATAATGTGCCCAACGATTAATTATTTTTCCTTATACTAAAAGTGAAGTTTTTATTTAAATAATGCTCAAAAAATAATGCTTACATCATATCCAGTTTCGGCCATAATTGGACGTAACGGGTTTTGTGGACACCCATACATATTTTCTCATTTCAACCAAATTTTTTGAATAATTGATCTGGTACATATCTCAGTTTTTTAACCTGTCTTACTGGTAAGATAGACCAGAGCTTGACTAAAACTTAGACGCCACTGTTTAAAAATCTTATAAATTCGTAAATTCGCATACTGCTTCTGGAGAATTTTTATTTTAAAACGTTCCTTATTCGGACCAAAAAATGTAGGTACTTATATATGTAAACATATATTTTTTAATTTGTAAAGCCGCCACTCTGTAATATTGGACCTAGAGAAAAAAATTATAACATTCTTTCTCACGCATACTAAATATATCTTATTAGAAGAACACATTCTATTGTGAAGTTGTAATTATTCAGAACATAGGTCTGTGATATTTTAAATATGAATTAAATGTATGAATTAGAAAGATATACATATAAAATCAATTTTATCGAAAAATATTGTTGTTGAGCCACCGGGATTCGAACCTGGATAAAATAGATGGCTCTTTCAAATAATGGAACGATTAAATGTATTCATATCAAAAAGGTAACATATAGGTTCGAAAATTTGTCGTTAAAAATATTGTCGCTGTAGCATAGTTGGATAATGCACCTTCCCCGGTTTGAAAAGAGATCCAGGTTCGAATCCCGGTTGCGCAACAACAAGGGATGTTTTAAATTTTATTGTTATTTTTCTTATTTGTTTTATGTCAGTCTTTATACTTAGGGTTGAGGACTAGGGGAGACTTATTGTTGTAAGGGTGATGATTTCGGCCAGTTGTTCCGGACCTTGTTCATATAATTTCAGGTGGAATTTCATAATATTCTTTTTTTTAAATTTATTTATTTATTATTTATTCTGTCTACAGGAGCAGGTCATTTACAAGATGGGAGTGGCAAAGCGAAATTTAATGAGAGTGCTACGATGCAAAAGCTGACAATGGCGTCCAGCTGCAAGATCAGTGCGTTGTTGCCGAAATAAAACATTATGTGTTGATTTGTTGGTGTTCATTTAAAATTAAAACAATGTGGTGGATTCTTACGTGGACAATTTTAAAGAATATTGTGCTGACGTTTAAAAAAATGAGTGTCTCAATGAGTGTCTTTTGTTTCGTCGAAATATCGACATTGTTTGTTGAAATGTTGAAACTTTTAATCGATATTATGATATTAATTATATCACATGTTAATAAAATGATATGAGAACAATGTGTTCAAAATATTTATTGAAATAAAAAATCCCCCACTCTATGTATATTTCAAAGATTCTGAGCTTCATAGGTCACTAGAGAAGAAAATGTTTCAGATTAATATAGTTTCTTAAAAATTATATCTAAATAATTTTTTTTAAGTACAGTGATTTTATTATATTCATAAATCGGTTTCAAAAAATACATTTTTCATTAGAGTGATAAAAAACTAACTAGAGGCATATGCCAACTTCTTTTACAGTGGTTAAAAACAATGGTAATAAATAATTTATTATTATAATTAATTACCACAATATGTTTGCATAAAATATTTAAAAAATATATGTGAGACTACCTTAACGACAACACTGTATATAAGTTTTGGGCAGATCTGAGTTATGAATGCCACGACGTTGTATATCAAATAATCATATAAAATAAATAAAAATACTATTAGACAAATTCTTCCTTACAGCAACACTGTACGTGTATATCATCCAAGATGGCCAACGCTCCATCTATCTATCAACACCTGTAAAGGTCGATATACAGTGATGTTGCAGGGATGGTCTCGATTATATATGAATTTATCGTTACTAAGTAATTTATCGTTACTGCTTACAGACGAAATATAGTGACTACTTTAACTTTAATATTTAAATATAGTGAGGAAGGGTTAAGTAACTATTCACATTAACTTTCAAGTGGACGCGCGGTGTTTTTAAACGACAACGATATAGCGTAGTCGTTTTGATCTTTTTCATTTTTATGTATTGTAAAACATAAATTATTTTTATATTATGGTGTGAGAGATGAGCAGTAGTTACAATTTCCTTCGATAAGTATCGCCCCGGCTACATTGCCAGAATCTTGTTATTTCGTGAATTCGGGCATTTTATTTTAATGAAACTGATTATTAATAAGTCCTCGTAAATAGTAGTAAGGTATGTAAATACCCTTAAAGCAAGTAAAGATAACATGATGATAGAACAGTCAAAAATGCAACTATTATAAGAGATTAAAAACGTAAAAAATATAATACAATAAATCAAATGCTAATTAAATATATTAATTATAAAGATATACATATAAAATCAATTTTATCGAAAAATATTGTTGTTGCGCTGTCGGGATAATAACATATAGTAAATCTGTTAAAAAAATAAGTAGAGTTTAGAGGAAAGAATTAAATATAATTCGTGCAATGTAAAACGCATGGATAGAAAGTTCAAGGATGAGAAGTGATATCAAATACGTGACGCACTACATTTCGTGGCTATTTTGTATTATTTTTTTATATTTTGCGTAAATTATTATGAATATATGAGAGGTAATGTTAAAAATTGTCTACATTTTTCGTATTAAAATTTATTTACATAGACTTTACGAAAGCCAAGCTCGTTGTGGATGATTTGGTGGGTAGAACCATAGACTGGTGTTCAAAGAAGACGCCACCTCACCGATGGTAACTTGCTTATTCGCTAAAATCATCTCTCGAGCTTGCTGAATCTTGTCTTCCGTGGTGGAGGTGACCACTTTTAAACTTCTCGATCCAGAAATAACACTTTTACATGATGATGAATCTCAGCCTCTAAATAAATCGTATCACTGCTCGTTGGTTCTCCTCGGTGCAAACTGCTAGCGGAGCGGACACTTTTCACTGTTATAATCGGAAGGCAATCGAATCAATCGGGATCAAATTTCACACACATGACCGCAGCAACTCTAAGTACGCATGCGCAGAATTTGTGTAATAATTTTTGACTCGCCCTCGTATATTAAATAATATTAATATATAATATAATATATATATTTTGATTAAAACACTCGAGGAAGACTTTCCTTCACGATTGTGGATCCTCGGGTGACTTCAGTTCTGGATCATCTGAGGAATCTTCAGTACGGTAAGACAGCGTCTGTGAAATCACTTCTCTGCCTTCTTTGCGCTCATTTTTTTCCTCTAAATATGTCTAACTTGCTGGTCTCCTGGAAAGAGGCTCGAACCCCAGACCACTAAATAACTGGGCGAGTTTTTTAACCACTAGACCACCAAACACGTCGAATTGATAATTTTAAACAATAACCTTATTCATACCCCTCTCCATGTAACCTAAATGGCCCATTGGTTGTCATTACACAACGCTCACTGATAATAAACATGTCCCGAACACGCGCGACCTCTGTCAGTGTATAGAAATCGCTTTCGTTTTTCGATTTGGCCCATTTCCAAAATGACACGCTACACGGCGCAGAAAAACGTCATATCCACTTCCGTCAAATCACACCGTGTGACATTAATATATTCAAATTTACTAACCGACTCAACCGGGCCGTTGAGCTATACGCCATTTTGTTATCGGAAATATTCCAATGAATAGACAGCCAGCTAAAACTGCGGAATAATACATTTGTGGAATATTACATAATATAAATTTAATGCGGCTTATATATTTGTAAATTCAAATTATTTTAGATACCTACTGAAAATGTTTAACGTGTTATTTAAATAAACAATATCGGAATATGTTATGATAAGAAATAACCTAACATTATAATAGTAAATTAATGATTTTTAAAACCTTAATTTATTTGTATTTTTTAATAATATTTAAGACTAATTCAACTAAGTGAGTTTTATATAAAGGAAAACATTTTTTTCTGCAAGATGCTGGATTTACATATAAAACTCACACGTAGTTAAATAAAAAAGTATTATATTTTAATATATATCTAAAGTGTCCAATAGTTGTATATAGTCTATGATAAATGATAAAATTCAGTGATGAAATAATAAAACGGATCGTATCGGACAGCAGATGCCAATAAAGTCCACCGGTATATGACGTAAAATCAAAATTCTTCTTACGTAAAAGACCTTTATATTTTACTATGTATACAGAAATTTATTAACGTATTACACATATTAATTGTACATTATAAACAACATTATATATATACGATTATTCAAACATACCTATTATATTCATAATGTAAGAGATGTTCATTGTCTACTTAACTAGAACGAAGTCTGTGAGTCCGATACAGATTCATCCGATATATCTATCAATAAAAATATGAAAAAATTATAAAAAATCTGAAATATTTAACAATTGAAAAACAAGTATGTATAATAATTCTAGTTACATTTTTTTTATATAAATATATAATATGTATTTATTCGTTTGTGATTTTTTACATCAAAAATAGATTCTCAATACAGTACAATATAAGAATAATAAGAAAAATAAAATAATTAAAAATTAGGATAAATACAAAACTCAATATAGGCATCGAAAACATCACATTTATATTTAAGTAATAAATATAATAATATACCGACAATCCTGAAATTATTCTCGATCCTGTGGAGTCATTGTTTAGGTGCGTTACTGAAATTATTTATTTTGTAAAAGTTTGCATGCGCCAACGACCTAGTACTTCAAATAGGAAGATAATACGAAATCAATTCAGTCAAAGCAAGGATCAAGTTTGCCATTTACTATTTCAAATACATAATTATATTTATTTTTCTTCTTGTTGTGTCCTATCCGTTCAATGGACGTTGGCTATCACGATTTTATTTATTGCGGCCCGAAAAAGCTCTACAGTAGACTGGCCAAACCATTGTTTCAGGTTCTTCAGCCATGATGTTCTCCTTCTTCCAGGGCCCCGACTTCCAGCAATCTTTTCCTGCATTAAGGTGCAAGATCTCGTACTTCTCCGGATCTCTGATTACATGCCAGAGATATTAAAGTTTTCGTATTTTATTATTATAATTACTTATTCATCCGAATCATAACATCTTCTAAATACTAATTAAATGTATTAATTCGAAAGATATACATATGAAATCAATTTTATCGAAAAATATTGTTATTGTGCCACCGGGATTCGAACCTGGATAAGGTAGATAGCTCTTTCCAATAATGGAACGATTAAATGTATTAATATCAAAAAGGTAACATATAGGTTTAAAAATTTGTCGTCAAAAGTAGTCACTGTAGCATAGTTGGTAATGCACCTTCCCCAGATTGGAAAAGAGATCCAGGTTCGAATCCCTGTAGCGTAACAACAATATTTTTCGATAAAATTGATTTTTTTATGTATATCTTTCTAATTAATACATTTTATTAGTATTTAAAATATCTCAGACCTATGTTCTGAATAATTACAACTTCACAATCAGAATGTGTTCTCCTAATAACATAACATCTTTATTCATAACTCTATCTATCCAGCTTATTTTAAACATTATTCTGTAGATCCACATCTCAAATGCTTGAATCGTTTATTTGGTAAGTAAACATGTTTCCATTTCATAAAATAAAATCTAGAACACATATATACGGAGCGAAAACTTTGACTTTGAGCTACTTTGACTCATGAGAATGAAACTGTAGTAATTTGAGAGCAACATTCTAGATAACAATCTTGCGAAGATACTATTTGGTGATATAGCTATAACCTCGGCTAGAAGAGTCCACATCATGTGCGCATCTGACGCACTATATATCTGAGGGAAGATAGGGCATCAGGAGACCGCGACTGAATTAGCTGGATGAGATACGGAGAATCCTGCATGTTCAAAAATGATTAAAATTTCATCTATTTTCAAATCACATATCGAGAACATCTCAAATAAAACTGCCACAACAAACAAAATAAGTGAACGTAATAAATTATTTATTATTCGAACAATCCAATCTCCCAAGATGACCGTATCATTTAAAAACACATTCGGACAACTTTCAAGGATCCTTTCCATGTACTTATGTCAAATATTTGTCCGCGATAAGGCTCCGCTGCTTTGCATACTGCCCCCTGCCACCCCAACCACCGTCGAACAACCCTAATAAAATTCCTCTCTTTTCACTGAAGCGGGCTTCCCACTGTGGCCTCGACCGCAAACTTATCGCACGGATGGAGAGACCAGAAAAGTTTCTTCAGTATGTTCCGTTTTCATATTGTTGTCGCATTTTTGGTGGCTAGAATGCGGTGTATTATTGTTCGCTTTTTTCACAGCATATGAAACGTATCTATGTCTTTTTCTCCTTAAGGGTCATTCATTTGTCATTATAGATCTCTCCATTCCGCTCTATTCATTTCATATCCTACCCTATTCCTAATTCTTTGCCAGATATTTTTCCTCCCTTCACACATCTGCTTCAGCAACTAGCCGGTGTATGGCTATTTTTTTAATTTATTTCAACTTTATTACATATATATACATTATAATTTTATTTTTTCCGATCTGCATGGCAGTTTTACGGCAAGGATTGTTGAGGTTATATAAACAACTCATTTTTTTGTAAATAAAATACAAGGCAAAAAATTAGATAAAAGATGTTAATGAACTAAAAGTATGCATTATCCTACATCTAATTGGTATGTTTTTATAAAATACAGTCATTTCCATTTAGAATGGTGAGACACGCTTATAAATCATGTTATAGTAAAGTTAAAAGAAATTAGATGAATAAGAAAAAATCAGTCTTTCGAAAAAATATACAATTTTTACAGGGTGTAACATATCTAGTCCACAATATCTTATGGGTGGATACCTGAATATAATATAATATAACAAGGAAACAAACATCTTGATAAGAATGTGTTCTTTTACTTTGTATTTTAAGGTGGACGGACACTGGGGTCTCATCATTTTTTTAAATGTTTGATAAGTCTTTACTGATTTTGTTAATTATTCATGGCACAACACATTCTCTCGTTCTTTCACTGTACATATTCTCTTTTCTCTCGTTTCCTCAGATTATAACTTTAGAAGAGATGATAAACAATGTAAATATGAATACTGACCCTCACCATAGCTATTCTATCAGATTCTCGGGACGAACTATGAGAGTACCGATCGCGTAATGTCTACGGTGAGAGATGGAGAAAATTTTTATTTTTATTTTTTGTTCGTACTTTAACTTTAATTTACTTTGTTTATTACTTTAATTAAAGGGAAATAAATGTCGTAAAACTGCTATGCAGTTTGGTAAAAAATAAAAATTGTGATGTAATGCATGAAATAAAGTTGGAATATAAAATAAAAAAGATCAGCCGTGACTGTATTGAAGCGATACAAGACAGGGAAAGATGGGAGCGTCTTGTCGAGAATTTGGGCCCCCGACTCTCGTAAGGGGACGAACATAATGATGATAATTAATTTCATACATAAAATATTTTTTTCAAATAATAAATAATAAGACCAAATTTTTTTCCAAAATATAATAATTTAATTTCCTTTTCTTCCAATTCCACACTTCGAAAGCTTCCAGTCTTTAATTGGCTCTTATAAGTTGCAGCTTTGTATATGTCTACGCTTTGTAAAATACTTTATTGTTTAGAAGCGACTGTTCTAAACTTATCAAGTTAGTTCAGATAAGGTTAGATGAAGATAACTCAAACACCCTCAAAATTCTTGAACTATCAGTTAGGGTATAAGTAAATTTGGTTAATGTTAGATTAGTTTATAATTAGGCTATTTAACATAAATTAATGGGAATGTAATCAGATTAGCCAAAACAAAATACTTACATTTGTTACTTAAGATTAAGAACATTAAAATTACTTAAAATATCTGAAGTAATAATAGAAATTCTGGCATTCTGGCATCAACTGTGCCTAGCACAAGTTCCATTAAAAAAAATCCAATTAACACACTTCGTCCGTACTCTCATACCAATCCTCACTCCTCACACCAGACCCGAGGTACTTGACAATGACAGTAAAATGATTATTTTTATAAATTATTAAAACATATTTTTAAGTGGAACACTTTCTTATTATGAAGTTGCAATTTTTCATAACATAGGTCTGTGATATTTTTAATATAAATTAAATGTATCAACTATAAAGATATACATATAAAATCAATTTTATATTTTAGAAGTAAAAATATTTTTTCGATAATATTGATTTTATACATATATCTTTCTAATTGATACATTTAATTTAGATTAAGACTTGGTGAGGTAAGTTTAATATAATTTTTTTAATCAGGATATCAATGAAACTAACTGAAGTATGCCATATAATTCTAATATATATATATAAATAAATCTTGTACCTAACTTAAATAGTTACGATGATGAAAGATGTGGAAATTGACTTAATGATACACAATTATTGGAATTTTTTAAATTTAAACCAACTAAATATAACCATTGCTATTTAATTTCTTTTAACATTAATATTGTTTTTCACCACTACAGTACCATAGTTGTTGTAAAAACAATGTTACTTGTAGTTTAATTCTTATTTTTTTAAATAAATGCCCATTAATGATGAGATAAACATTATTGTAACTGTGACTTCTTTTATAACGATAATTGGTAACTGATATTTAACTGTTTAGTTTTAATTTCGAATATATCAGTGATTACTCGCCGAATTACGTATAATCAGTTACAAATCATCATTACAATGACGATTCAAATAGCGGTTTAGCTCATCACTACTATCTGTATGTTATCTAAATAATCTTACACTAGTGATGCGATAAACTTAGATTATAACGATGATTGGTGTCTGAGTCTGATTATTCGCAATCCAGCGAACAATCACCATTAATCAACATTAGTAAAAAAACCTTCAATATTAAAACAACGGTAATAATTGAAAACCATTCTCACAATCACAATTCATCTCATTCCTAAGGGTGGATTAACACCTATATTTACTTTATTTCTTAGGAAAATGACCTACACCCTTTAATCGATCTAAACAACATTTAGGAACTCTTTAGGAACTTCCTTCTTCACTGACTTCAATATAAACTCCATCCCTTCAAAATTTTAAATTTATTTTTATTATATTATTAATAAAACAGATACAAGTTATAAGGGTATTAGAACATAAAAGAAAACAAATTGGTGACAAATTACATCCTTACGTATTTCACATGAACAAGAAAACAATACGAGTACTTAAATATAATACGTAGTTGTTAATTGAGAGTAATTTAGAATTAAATGTATTAGAAAAAAAGGCGAAAAGAAATTAAAAGTTATAAGCACACTGATATAGAAATATCATTTACGCACTTAATCGAAGAATATTAATAATAAAAAAAATATTATATTAGTAAATAAATAAATCATTATATGTAATTAGATGCCAGGACGCTGAGAAAAATCATCACAGTAGTCATATTATTCCATCTCTACGGATATCTTACTCTGCCTGGACCAAAGTTTGCTTACATTTTTACTCTTTAGGGCCTGCGTAAAACAAATCTCCATGAATTCTCTTCCCCTACATTTTAATGTAAATTTTAATCCGGGCACCGCCGGGCACGGAATACCAGTAAAAAAATACTCGGTTGGCATTCAAGGCTCATATTCCAATATCGAATATATCCCTGTCTTGAAATGCAATATTCCATATTATAAAAATAGGAATTCTTTTCTCGCCGAAACCTTTTAAGCAACCCTTATAAGGTTAATACATTTCTCTCGGCCGGCTGCTTCGTCGTCGCCACCTCCCCCCCGTTCCTACCCCCGCCGGGGGCTGGAAACGAAAGACAATATCGAAGATACACACCCTGGAGACAATCGGTCGGGTCCTGGAGATGTGAGATTCATTGCACCCGGATTGTCGCGCTGGCAAAGCTGAAGCAAATCCCCTTTCCATTTTTTACTGTACCCGTAAGCCAATTGGTGCGATTGGAAAGAATGAAAGCTCGTAACAGGTTCCATGCAAAGCTTTTATGGATCGTAAGGGATGAGGGTGTTCGTCGAACCTTACATTTGAAAATAGATATTCGAATGATATAAAATAAATATTTATAGATTTATTTGTGTGTAAATTTTACAAGCCTAGCACAGACTACCAAATATATAGACATAGACTAACGCAAATTTCTTGTTTCAATATTTGCATTTAGGTGTCACCTACGCGATCATTCTGCTACCATTCATGCAATCAAATACTTACTCTCCGAGGCTTTTTTTAAAAAATATAATATGCCTTTATGTAAAAAATACGTCTTGTTTACACAAAAAAATAATTTTCGAACAGTAAATTCTTTTATTGATGCATAAAAAGGTCATAAATTATCAAATTAATAATAATAATAATGTGTGTATTCCAGTGTGATCAGGTTATTTTAACCCGATTCGCCATAAAGATAATATATATTATGTTATACATTAAGGTTATGAAATAAATATAATGCTATGAAAAAGAAAACCAAGAAAAATATTAATAAATAAAATAAAATAAAAAAAGTTAATAAAAAGTAAAAAGTTCACACAAAATATAAATATTACATATATAACTACTTCAGTCACGGTCATTGTATATGTAGCTATTCTGTAGGCGCTGCCATTTTCTGGTCAGGGAACCAGCTTTCCATGAGAGCGCCGCTGTTTCCGCTTTATGTTTCCATAGTGTATGTTAGTAGAATGTCCCGCAACTAATGTTACAAACCCCTCTCCAATATGTACAAATTATTTCATGACTATTAATTTAGTGGTCTGTGAAGCCAAATAAATAATATATTTTATAAAGCAAGTGTGTATGTTATTTTTCTCTCTTTCTCTCTTTCTCTTTCTCACTTTCTTACTCAATGTACTCGTGACTGAGCATCGTGGTTCTCTATCGTGTTCCACTCTTCGCGCTCTTGGGCCTTGTTTAGTGAGACACGTGCGTTCTTGTAAGTTCTCCGCAATCACTAATTTCTCCAGGCACCAAATTTTTTAGCAACATATGCAAGGATTATTTTCTTGCATTATGTAGGGATCTTTTCGTTGGTGCGGAGTTCCTTAAGAATGGTTACATTATAATACAAATTAAATGTATCAATTAGAAAGATATACAGGGAAATTCAATTTATCGAATACATATTTTTGTCGCTACCGTGATTAGAACCTGGATCATTTCCTATTCGCAAAATGCGACACCACAATAGCGACACCACACCATTATAGTAAGTTCACGGCAAATTTTCGAACCTTTAAGGCGTAATTAATTCATTTAATTTATATTAAAATACCACAAAACTATGTTCTGAAAAAACTGCAACTTCACAATAATAATGTGTTCTCCTTAATGGAGACATTCATTCGTTTCACAGTCCACGGTATACGCGGCGTGCCACGCCAACAACACATCCCAAATACGTCGAGTATGTTTACTTATTGTTTCTAATATGTTATTTAATAATATAATATTCGCATAACTCGTCTCGTCAGTAGTAGCATGGCGGTTAAGGCTTCATACTAGAAATCACATTATTTTGAGAGCGAATTTTTGTGATTTTTGAATTTTGAATTATCCACACAATTATTTTTAATTTAAAATAATCATTTTTAGTTCTAGTAACGGCAAAGTACTCTGTGTAATTTAGCAACAACACAACAACTTTACGTAATTATTTAAAAATGATCCCAAACATAATTCTACCAACAAAATGTAAAGGCTTCCCATGGGCTATTAAAATTGATTCATTTTACACATACATTCATTGGAGTGAAGTGTCAATTTCCTTTGAAATGTGGACATGTGACCTTTTTGTTCTGAAGATACATTTTTTCAAAATAATTAACAAATATTGTAATGTTGGTACACCGTAGATAATTTAAGGTATCAGTCATATTTCCAACAGGAATATTTAGTAGGTTGATAATTATTTATATAATTTTCAACGTTAAAATCTCAAACAGTTTTTTTTATGTTACAAGACGTTAGAAGAAGATTCAGTTCAGAAAAAGAGACCCTTAAATTACGCCCTAGAACGGGTTTTAAATACTACAATTATTACACATAATTTTAAATGATAAAAGAGTGCCTTATCGATAATAACCTGTCTTACTTGTAAGGTTGAAATGAATTGTTTAAACTGTGACACTGATTAGTTATTATGTTTTGGTTATATTAAATGTAATAAAATGGGTCTGAATGTACCTGATGACAAACGTCTAGCAAGACGTTCTGTAGGTCTAGTTTTTAATTCAAAAATATAAAGTAGAATAAAAAAATGTAACAAACCTAGTCCACAATATTTTATGGGTGAACTGACTAAATTATGAGTCGAAAATTTTCAAGGAATGTGTGCAAATTCGGCATGTTACGGAAAACATTATTGTTCGAAATTTTTTCATTGATTAGTTCAATTTGAGGTAGTCGACATTTTTTGCTGTAACTTTATCACTATATAAGATATTACAATTTTATTGCCTCAAATCATCTGTGACGGATAAATTGCCTTACTTTACATTTTTTATTTATTTTTATTTCTAATTTTGATTATGAAAAAACATGCTGATATTATATAATTTTTTTCTTTATGTATTGCGCTTCTGATGATGTTTTCTATTATTTAAAAAAAAATGTTCGAATAGAGCGTATATAATAATAAATACCTAATATAAATATGGTACAAATAGGCAAATCTGTCGGAAGCAACCACTGACCACCAAATAAATAGACACGAGCTAACGCAGATTCTTTGTCCCAAAATTTTCATTTTGTTGGCATCCATGTGATCACTTTGGTGCGACTCGTACAATCAAAGCATTTCGCGACTAAAATATGATTAGATTGGAATAAAAATTTAAACGCTAACTAAATAACGTAAAAACTTTTAGTATTGCATAAATATGTCACAATCTATCCGATTTTTTTAAAATTATTTCGTAATAATTATTAATAGATGTGTGTAGATGCCCCCTCGTCCCGTAAATAATGTTCTATATCCTTCTCCTATATAAACACTTCATTTCACTATTAAGGGAAACACATTCTTATTGTGAAGTTGTAATTATTCAGAATACAGGTCTGTAATATTTTAAATACAAATTAATTCATTTAATTAGTATTTAAATTAAAAATATATTTGTTTTATAACTGAAAATTTTTGAGTCATAAAAAATTGCTACGAGTTTACGACAAAACGATTTTTACTTAATATAATAGTTAAACCGATATATGATATTGCACATTCATATACACTACGATATACATCCACACGCATGAGAACTGAATTGAAATAGGGTCTTCGAACTCATCATGTACAAAATATTCTGATTCAAATTACATGACCTTTAAATGTCAGTCACTCCATTTACCATTTAGATTCTTATCTCTAATATTTTTTATAATATGATATAATTCGTTGAGGAAGGAGACTTTAAGGCTAAACTCTTACCTATAGAAAAGGTTTAGAGACTAATTTTGAAAATTATCCTTCGAAAATCATTAAAATTTCTAACTACACAGCTGTTCAACACTTTAAGGATTACCAGTTTAAATAAAAACTTCAAAAATAATGCATTGTTACAAATTTATAAAAACCATTTTAATTCAAGAATTTCTACAAAATTAAATAACCGATCAAGATTGCGTGGCAATTTAGAAATCCCCAAATCTGGAACTAGTGCTTTTCAACACCATTACGCTTATCATGATATCATTTTTTTAATGACCTCCCATAAAAAATCAAAACAGAACAAAAAGTAAAGCCTCAAAAATCACAAATCAAACAATTACTATACAACATCAACAGCAATTATAATTCTAATTGCTTTTGACATAACTCTTGATAATATTCATGTATAATCCCTCTCCTTGCATGAGAGCTAGTCTCTTTTTTGGACAGGTACAGCGATATATAAAAAAAAATGTAACTTTAGTTTGTATGGAATCGTGTAACATAAAATTGTAAAACTTTCAAAATAAATAAAAAAAATTCAGGGTGGCCATTTAACTACATCAACAATAGCTTAAATAGTTTACTAATTTACTTACTTACCTATTTACCTATATTACGTTTTATTTCGACATTTTCCGGTCGCCATCTTTGATTACTAATTTTACCATTGTTTATATTTGGTTTTTTTAAATTGTTGCCAAGAATGACAAAAATCACCGCAGAAGACCGTATTCTGATCAAAAATTGAAAAACGTTGGGGTGCTAGGAAAATGATCAAAGTGTTTCAAAACAAAGCCTGGAGTATAGCTAGACATTACAGCATAAACGGACATTACAGCAGGACGGAGCTCCATCTCACGCCAGAAATACAATCAACTTTCTCCGTCGTGAGAATGTTGATTTCATCGAGCCAGGCATGTGGGCACCGTACAGCCCAGATTTAAACGCAGTAGATTATGCAATATGGGGTGTTTTGATGATTTCTGATTAGCTTAATATTATGCAAAAAAAAAAACATTAAGAATTATAATTAATTAAATACTAATTTAATGTATTAATTATAAATATATACATATAAAATCAATTTTGTCGAAAAATATTGTTTTTGCGCTACCGGTAAGTCACCGGTAGTGCAAATTAGTATTTAAAACATCACAGACCGTCTGTTCTGAATAATTACAACTTCACAATAAGAATGTGTTCTCCTTAATATAATTAATTATATTATGTTTTGAAATAACTCATGTGTTACGAGATGTTCTCACTTTTTTTGGGCCACCTGTATGTATATATTTCACGACATATTCTTAGAAATTGAATAATGAAAAAAATAACGGCATAATATATTTTAATATGAAAGTAATGAAAGAATAAGATAAAAAACATATTTTTTAGTCCATAAAGTTTGCTTGCCGAGGAGCACTGTCACTAATTACAAAATGAAAAATGCAAAGATGTTTCGCATAGCGTGCTCTTTCCTTTATTTATATTATATATGAAAATTTTTAATTTTAAAATGGTATATTTAATGAATGTTCAGAAATACATACACTAACTAAGGAGATTCTTTATTCAACAGCTTTGAAGAAGTTGGACATCTTTGAAATATGATGGCACATGAGACATCTCAACATAATATCATGGACAGATTTAATTAGTACTGTGGTAGTCCTGGTCACGCCCCACAGACATGGCCGTATAATGAAAACATTCAACAGCCATACAGCCCGAAGGTAAATTACCAAACCAGACAACAATACGTCGCGTCGCAACCAGTTCGAGGAAGCCTAGAACCGACCACTTTTCTCATGGTTCGCTCCTCGGATACATCTACTCGTACCTAGGCACCTCCAGTGTACTACATTTATCTTATAATTGTTATAATATTACAAACGAGTGTAAATTCCAAAGGCGTGCACTCTACACAATCAAAAAATCTGTGCATGACTATAATTTCTACAAAATAAATATTTATTTTAGGAATGTATTAAGCATTAAATCCACGCAAAAATAATTCAGTTTTCATGTTGACGTATTAATTAGAACCATATACCTAGAGAAAGAATCTAAAAATGACAAATAAAGCTGCGCATGTGTTTTTTTCGCAAAATCTGTTCCAAACGAATACGAATTAAATGCAACTCTCGCTCCACGCGGTATTCTGAGTACACGTCTTCGCTTAAATAGACGTATTGCAAAACGCCGCAAGCATGTCTTTGAAGCGGACTTGACTATGCATTCTGATACAATCTAAACATTGTATTATTTTATATTATAAAATATTTTAGGTCCTTCGCTTAATAACTCGAAAAGTTTCCGAAGAATAATTACAATACCCATCGCTTTTACAGCATTGATATTAGCAGTATAATTCTCAATCCATCCCTAGTGCACGCCACTGGTAAATTCAATTTGTAAATAAACGCGAAGTGTCGTAAGTACTGTTTCATTACAATAATCTACCCACTCTAGATGTACAAGCAAATACTATATTATCATCATAATTCTCAAAATTTCATAAACATATTGTTAGGTAACATCTTATTTCTGCCTCGGCTTCATGTTCAGGGGGGAGACATCTAGCCTAATTGGTTCTTTTTTATAAACATTGACAAGTCAAATGGTTATGAAATAAAATAATATTTTTATATAAGAAAATTTATATCTTAAGATACTTGCATGTGTTGAAAGTGGAAAATGAGAAATTTACTTTAATACTTATAAATAAGGCTATTCAAAAATAATTACAATTAAATGAACATTTAATATTTGCGTTCATCATGCCAGCATTAATTTCTCTGCCAAATTGTCTATATTGACGCTTGTCTGATGTTGATTATTCAGGTCCCTCACGTAAGGGATTACCTCTTAGGAGGGTCCTGGATCCTGGACGTGAAGTGTGGTCAGCTCCTTGTGGTGCCAGCGTAGGGTGACGGAGTTCAGGCTTGTAAGACGATGACGAGATGATGCCCAATTATCCAGGCAAACCGGGACTCTGGACGCGATATTATGTTACTATAGCGACAGTCTGTTCTCGCTACACCGATTATATTCATCACTTTTTGATATGTGAGAAACGAAAATATATAAGGTCCTCGATTCTCACTGGACCAATCCTTCTGACACAAATAATCCCTATTGGTGATCTTAACGAGCTACGCAAACATTCAAACAATCCTCGAAGTACCAATATACGGTGGTGCCTTGACTTACGAATTTAATTCGTTCCATGACGGAGGTTGTAACTCAAATTACTCGTACGCCAAATTAATGTCAAATTAAAAACTTTTTTTTTTGTTACATGTTTTTATATAATAAAAATGTAAATATGAATTAAATATATTAATTAGAAAGATATACGTATAAAATCAATTTTATCGAAAAATATTGTTGTTGCGCCACCGGGATTCGAACCTGGATCACTTTCCTAACCGGGGAAGGTGCATTATCCAACTATGCTACAGCGCAATATTTTAGCGACAATTTTCGAACCTATATATTACCTTTTTGATATTAATACATTAAATCGTACCATTATTTGATAGAGCCATCTCCACTTTTTGATATGTATATGTGATATATATAAAAGGTAACATATAGGTTCGAAAATTGTCGCTAAAAATATTATCGCTGTAGCTCAGTTGGATAATGCACCTTCCCCGTTTAGGAAAGAGATCCAGGTTCGAATCCCGGTGGCGCAACAACAATATTTTTCTATAAAATTGATTTTATATGTATATCTTTCTAATTAATATATTTAATTCATATTTAAAATATCACAGACCGTCTGTTCTGAATAATTACAACTTCACAATAAGAATGTGTTCTAATAATAAAAATGTACTTATAAATAACGAATATTGTATACAAACACAACATATAGAATATATTGCAATAAACTGGTTTTATTAAGTATAATGTATAGCATTTACTTTGGAGATTAGACGACTTGAAGATGCCATCGGAGTTGGAGAAGAAAGGCTGAACTGAATAACTGAATCTTATTCGCTTTAATATTTGGTAAATAAGTTCCGTGGACTGTATCGATAATAATAATGATTAGTTGACGCAATCCGAACTGGATTCAGGAAGGAAATAATGGCAGATGGATCTTGGCCTACCTTGCTCTAAGGTCCTGGGTTGGACGTCAAGCTTTCACCTCCAGTTAACTAGCACGTCTTTTGTGAAGAATCGAAATATCACTGTACTTCCGGAGCTTTTGAGAACACTGGCTCTTCGTGGTCCTAGCGTTACGCACGGCGTTGCTTTCTTACGGTAAAAAAAGTATGTTCTTTTTTTTACAGTGTTACTTTTTTTTCTGTTTTTGATCTGTGTAGATCTTGACAGTTCGGCGTCAGAAGGCAATCTGTCCGGGACAGGTATATATTAAGATTTATATTGGAAGAACAAAACTTGCGTCCTTGCTCCTTTAACTTCTCCGTTGTCACTTCCTCGAAGTGCTACTCCATGAACTCGTTGATGTCACCTTCATACATGTCCAGGCCCATGGACTTGTCGAGGGATACGATCTTCGCTGCGCTAACTAGCGATGGGGTATCTGAAGCTGGCTCTTAACCCGAGTTTTAGCTCTTAACTCAAAGCATTCATATTGCACGCACACGGTGACCGGTGGACGTTGTATAGTCGTAAAGATCGAACATGCATGATATATCTCCCTTCTAAATCGATGTGCTCGTGTTTGAGGATCGTGGTTCTCTGATCTGCTGCTACTACGTGAACTATTTGTCTTCACTCTTCGCCATCCTGGGTCTTTCTTCTACGACGTCATTTCTCATCTTGTTGAAGATTGATCTCCAGTTCTTTGGTTCTGTATATCTCCAGTGATCATTAATTTCTCCAGGCTGTCTTCATGTTTTCTAGCAGTATGCTTAAGCGAGCAAGAATGAACTTCCTGCATTTTGTAGTGAGTCTTTCTTCTGTTTGTCTTCCAGTCCATGGTGTCTGAAGCGTACTACGCCAACACCGTAACCCAAAAATATTGTGCATTTGTCTTATATCTTTCTCAGGGCTCATGTATCATGTGCTTAGTAATCCAGAGCTATGAAGAATATACTAGAGCTTTATATTTTTTGAAACCGAGCAACCACGAGTATTATTTAAATATCTTTACATCATATGCAAAGTTTGTGTGTAAAATGGGTACCTATAGTAAATCTCTGAAATAATATTACAGTTTTACTTTATTCATTGATACCAATTTTATTATTTATTATTCTGTAGTAGCCTCTAAGGACATTTCAGATCCAACCGCAGGATAGTCCTCCAGGCCTCTCTGTCTTGACTTGTGGTCTTCCAACCATAACTATTTAACCCGACCATTGGGTTGAACCATGAGAGAACCGCCACAAACAATGTGTAAGGGCGAGATAATGCGTTGTGCCACAAATATTTAATAAGCTAAATAAAGGCTTAATATTGTACAAAATTAAAATATCTCATTGAAAACCATGATAAGTAAAGTAAAACAAGATATTCTCATGTAATTAAATATTAGTATAAGGCTCAGTAATTGTAGTCTTAGTTTTTGTTATTTTATTTATTAAAATGTTTTTATTTATTTTTAAATTAATTGAATTTTAAATTCTGTGAATTTAAGGGGTAATGCTTATCGTAAAACTTGTTTACAGTTTGTAAAATACCGTGCATTAAAAAAATATGTATTTATTTATTGGTAACTATATAATACAAATGTAAAAAATATGTTTGGACTGTGCCCGTCTCACTAGAGAAATTTTGTATTGAGACCGGCACAGTTTACAAATGATTGAACAAATAAATTAGTATTACAAGTTGACTTTTAAGTGTAAAATTGAGATAAAATAAACAGTTAATTAGAACATTGTCCGGCTATCTCATTATTACGCACTTGTCTTCTAAGTACGTCTTCAGTGTACACCTCGTAATGTGAAGGTCCAAGAAATATTCTTTGTAACAACTACACGTTTATTACAAGGTACAATTTAGTTACGAGAGAGAGAGAGCGCGCCTGCCACGCGTCGTTCTTTGTAACCCCGCATACACGCCCCGGCGGTGCGGAATTCACACACACACACACACACACAACTATAAAATCCCAAGGACATCACACCCTCCCCCTCCGTAACTGCAACTCTCCCTTACATGCCTCACTCTAGACATTTTCCCTGGATGATGGCTGAGGCGATCATGACGCCAGAAGCCCGAAGTACTCTGTCCAGCATCTAAAACAGAAAACCCATGTTAAACCTTCCATCGACTCACAGGCTGGTCCGGCCCGTCAGGAGTTAGCCTGCAGCTTCAGTCTGGAACCCACTTCTTATCTATCAAAACCGCGTTACCTTCTTGCATTTGATTTGGTTCAGATGACGTTTCCAAATCTGGTATGTGCCATTAATACGTACCACGTACAGTGTGGAACCAATCCTCCCTCCCCTCCCTCATAAGTATGGTTTGGATTCGTCACAATATGTTCTGCTCATCTTGGTCTTGTCGATTTTAATATTGGTGAGATATTTGGATGTTGAATAGGCTTAAGCAGCGTTTGTTCTCCTTTGATGGTTACCTATCCTTAAGTGGTCTAAGTATTTTTCGGAGAATTTTGTTCTCGAATACTTTGATAGATTTCACATCTTTATAAAATTGTAGGATTAATTGTTGTATATGAATAGTATATAATGCTGATGCTAGAAACCAGCCCTTATACTGTCTAGACTACTCAGGTGTGTATAGAGATCAAAAGAATCAAAGAATGATAAGCTGCATCACTTATTGTCTGGTCTAGAAGATCATTTTGCATTCATTCTAATTTAAAGTTAAGTTAAATACATATTAGGTATTGCAATTGTTATAAATTAAATAGGTAGATAAAACAAAAAGATCGACAGTGAATTATAAGATCGGTCGTGGGCTTGCAGAATTTCTTATTTCCACTCTCCCTACCAGTCACAGGACATCTATTGTTCATACGGGTCTCTACCTAGTTTGGTGTGCATCTTGGCTAGGAATGCTCTGCTTGGCTAACACTTTGTTAGGTGGCGATATGTGTCCACCATAATAATATTGGCTTAACAGTCACATCGTATCTAAATTTATTTTTTTACAGTAGCTTAGATCCAAACAGTCCATACACGCAGAAATTTCACTGTACCATAGCATGGCTACCGTGTAACGTTAAAAAAATTCCAACCTGGCGGTAAGAAGACATCGCTATTCATAGACCATGCATATGGATGGGTTAAGCGACTAGCGTTAAGAAAAGTGTGGCGCTCTATCCACTTTATCTAACCCCGAAAGAAATCGAAATATGGCGAAATAAAATTCCAGGAATGATTGAATTGTCGATAAATAGCATGAATTTTGAAAAGATTCATTCTTCAAAAAGCTTTTTATATTATACCTAATATTTTTTCCAGAGAAACCTATAAATGTGTCAAAATTGTAACGCTCTCGAGACGGTGGAGCCCCCGCAACAAATCAAATATCTCCCATATTTGCATTGTCAACATTGAGATATCGTCTTTTGGGGTTGAGAGACCGCAAAAAAGCGAAAAAAAAATGGCTACCCACGCGGGCCGTTTTGGGCGAATGAAATATATCGCAGATCTTACCAAATATTGAGATACAACCGGTACATAATTCGCGGACGAATGATTTACGACCGGAGTGGATGGAAACCGCAATCGAGGCTCGGCAGGACTGGCCAGATAAACACAAACCAGGAACAAATGACGACACAAAATGGCGGGCGTTATGTCGGATGAGAAAAATTGGCGGGAAATAAAAGGCGTCATGGAAAAATATCAAACGTGAGTTAGTGCGTATTGGATGTAACCAACAGTCGTGATATAACTATCTGAGAGCGAATCAACATTTATAGTGCTCTGTTCGGTTCTTCTTGGGATTCAACGCTATATACCTAATTGACTTGTTAGAAAATAAGATTGTCGGGAAAATATAAATTTATCTAATATTTGATATTGGATTATATTATTGCAAACATGTTTAATTAAATATGTATGTGCGATCGGAGCAAGTTCATGTTTTATCCGTTAAAACTACCCCATCTGCCCACCTCCAGGAATGCATTACATCAGCGTTTCCCAACCTTTTTTGGCCCGCGTACCACTTGGTAGTACATCACGCTTAATTACTTCGTAAAAATGATTGTATTTCGAGAAATTTGTTATTCTATTTGCATTATAAATTTTATAGGGTGACTATATTTCCCAAAATTCAATTTATTTAAGTTTATAAAAAAATACCAAAGGTTTTATTTTTTCTGATAAAAATGAGACATTTGAACTTTACATATCACAATGTTTTTTTTTTAAATAAAAGGTCATTTCTTGTCAAAATTCAAAACCAGAACATTTAAAGAAGTATTTTTTTTAACAATTAATTTTTATTAAAAAAAAAAAAAAACAGAATTAAATTAAATTATTTGTATAAAACAAAATGAAATGCGCCGCAGACAATTTTTTTCCAAAAATTACCGCTATTAAAAGAAAATATATGTATATAAAATTAATTAAACACGGTAAATGTAAGAACTCTTCTGATGATTTTCGATCATCGACTGTACATATTAACAACTGTATATTATTAATTAAAATTAAAAATTATAGGAAAAATACAATAGTTTAAATGATATTTTTATGACTGATTTTTTTTTTACTTTTTATGTCCGCCATTACTGATTATTTTTCGCGTACCACCAACTATCCACTTGCATACCACCGGCGGTACGCGTACCACAGGTTGGGAACCGCTCCATTACATGAATGACCGAGCAGGGGAGTAACTATGCTAATGCAGCCAATACAGTGAAATGGGGCCCACGTTAGACAGGGTTCCGAAAGATTTCGTGTCGATACTAGCAAAAGTAAAATGACTTCAACATAAATCAGCTCTTGGACCTATACTTTTCATTATCTATATACGAGGTGGACCAAAAAAAATTATAACATGTCGTAAATGTATTAATTATATCGTCATATAAACATCACAGACCTCATCATTATAACCTCACAATAAGAATGTGTTCTCTTTATAACAGAATATAATTAATTATAATTCATAATGTAATTTTTTTTGCACAATATTTAGCTAATTAGAAGTCATGTTCAATGTATCCTCCTCGTTTCTTAGCGACTTTTCCTAAGCGCCTACGCCACCAGTTTATGTCAATAAAGCTCTGCCCCAGATTTCTCCATTCCTCAATTATTGCCAACTTGAGCTGATCAACTGTGGTAAATTTTCGCCGAAGGTAGACTTTTTTTGTAAAACACCTCATATTGCATAATGTACTGGGTTTAAATCTGGGCTGTCCAGTGGCCACATGTTTGGCTCGATGAAATTAACATTCTCATTAAAGTTGATTGTATTTTTGGCTGTGTGAGATGAAACTCCGTCTTGCTGTAATGTCCAGTTATGCTGTAATATTTATCTATACTCCAGGCTTTGTTTTGAAACTCGTTGATCATTTTCCTAGTACTCCAACGTTTTTCAATTCGCAAATTTTTGATCAGAATACAGTTTTCTGCAGTTAATTTTGTCATTCTGGGCAACAATTTGAAAAAACCAAATATAAACAATGGGAAAATTAATAATCAAAGATGCCAACCGGAAATTGTCGAAATAAAACGTTATATAGACAAATAGATGATTAAGTAAATTAGTAAAGTATTTAAGCTATTATTGATATAGTTAAACTAATTTTGATATATTTTTATTTATTATCTTTGTTTTATTAACCACTAAATTCACAAACATTGGTAATAAAATAAAAATAAAATAATACCAATCACACCTGCAATTAACATAGATGGTGAAAGTGTGATGAAAGTGACTGAAATGTAATATTTGGGAATCATAATACATTTAAAATTGAATGTATCGCAAAATACAAGACACGTGACTGAAAAGATTGCTAAAAAAATTTCACTACTTGGAAGGATCTGAATATTTGTTAGTGCCGAGTCTTGTATAATAGTAAACAACTCTGTTATTGACTACTGCAGCAGCATTTTATTTTAAACTTATGAAGAAGAAATGCAACAACTGTCGGTGGTGCAAAATAAAGCTTTGACAATAATACTCGAATCTGTGCAATGCGCTGAAAGATCGGAATATGATGACCTTAAGCAGAAAATACATTTCAATATTATAATATTTATTATTTAGGAGAACACATTCTTATTGTGAAGTTGTAATTATTCAGAACAGACGGTCTGTGATATTTTAAATATGAATTAAATATATTAATTATAACGCGCATATTCGCAATCTATTAAATATGAATAAATAATATTACATATAAAATCAATTTTATCGAAAATTATTGTTGTTGCGCCACCGGGATTCGAACCTGAATCTCTTTCCTAACCGGGGAAGGTGCTTTATCCAACTAAGCTACAGCGACATTATTTTTAGCGACAATTTTCGATCCTATATGTTACCTTTTTGATATTAATACATTTAATCGTTCCATCATTTGACAGAGCCATCTACCTTATTTTTACAGAATCTCAAATACCTTTGAGTAAACTGATAGCAGACGACAGAATTCATTCATTTAATAATTTTGGACACATTGATACAACTTTATTATTTAGGAGAAAGAGATCCAGGTTCGAATCCCGGTGGCGCAACAACAATATTTTTCGATAAAATTGATTTTATATGTATATCTTTATAATTAATATATTAATTATATTTATAATATTTATTAATAATATCGAACGAACTTCATACGAGAGGAAAAGATAGACTGAGATTGCCGTTCAGAAACAAGACTAAATCTCATAAATTTATGATGTACAATGCAATGAAGATTTTTAAGAAAACATCAGAAAGGAGGCGAAACTACATAAATTCAAAATGAAACTAAGAAAATATGTGAAAGATAAGTTGTAGTAAAAAGAAACGATATTGATCTTTTTTCATATTAGAGCATATATAAAAATACTTATGTATGCACTATATTAAGAATAAATAAACTACCCGCTGAATAAATGAATTAAGATTGCTTAATGAGTTTTCTTAATATAATTGAATTGACGTACATGAATTATTTTTATTAAAAATAGTAAATAGCACGCTGGACGCCCTTAATTTGACTGAATTAATTTCGTACTATGTTTCTGTCTCATGTACATGGTTCAAAAATAAATTATTATATTAACTTATCCATATAAAGAGTCCACAGGCTCGGGAACGATTTCAGTCTTGCTGATATATTCTAATATGCTTAAATAGTATATGTGTAGTGCTGTATTGAGACACTGTATAATCGATTTTTTTTTTTAGAAAAGATTTCTAGACCACCTTTCTCGGGACCGGTTTAGAAGCTAGGGCTTCCTTGTCGGTCCCACTCATCAAAGCTAATAAAAATATGTGACTTTAATTCAATTACATTTTTAAGTATAAGCGAAACAAAAAAGGAGAAGAAACTCAATGTGGTTAATGGCAGTTAATATTTAAAATTAAGACCCTCCAGCGTCTCTTTAGTGCTGTCTTTATTCATAAAAAATTATATAACATAAATACATAAAACAAAGTTTTACATATACATGGAAAATTAAGGTGCATTAGTTCAAGGCAGATACTCAGGGATCTATTCATCAAAAATACTCCCAAAAGAGGGACAGTGGATGAGACACAAAATGAATTGAGTCACACTTACACGGATGGACACAAAACACGATATATGGAGAGTGAGAGGTAGGCGCGTAGGTGGAGTTTCACCCGCGCAGGCCGGCCTAACTACCCACCTAAGAAGATCCAACTAGTCACCCATACCCGAATAAATCCTTAAATAAAATACGATTCGTCCCATTAGTAATTTGAATTTCACGTTGGTGCCTCGTGACTGAGGATTGCGATCTATATGAACTCTCGCCCTCCTAACTATACTCCTCCACTTTTATCAGCAGAAGTGTCTGTTACCTTTTTCACTTGGTCGGTACAACGGGTGGGCGATCTTTCTTTTCCTCTTCGTTCTTCAACGCGATCTACCACAACAAGCCCATAAAAATGAAGAATTCGTCTCAGGCTGCAAGTTGAGAGTCTGTCCTTGATGTTTAATTCCTGCAGAATGGAGACGTTCGTGCGTCTGTGCAACATGTGTCTCCAGCACTGCATCTCAAAGGTATGAATCCGTCTTTCCATAATTCCACACCATATAAAAATATACAATACACCAGAGACTGTATAAGCCTGACCTACGTTGTCTTAGAAATACCGCGATCTTCCCATATTGTTGCTTTATTTTACTGTCAATTTTTAAATCTCTTTTTTTTTTCTCTTTTAAATACTGTATTGAATTTATAATCTATTTTTGTATACATGCTATGTGTGCAGATATAAAATATATGATGTAATAGTCTATAGGGGCATACACGTATTTGAAAATAAATAAATAAAATATAACTGTTTTTCCCAAGGTTACTATAATCATTTTTAAAATCCACCACAACTTTAAATATTAATTTATTTATTCTTTAACAAGTGCACAAATTACCATATATAATATTGGCTCGATATATTATATATTATCATTATTTCTAACTATTTGTGTCACGGTAGCAACGGAATATTTGTATTTGTGTACAATTAAAATGAATAAAGAATTTTACAAAAAAGCGCACAAAGAGTAAGAATGCTATTTAGTATAGAAGCTGAAAAAAATTACCTCTAAAGTGACATAAAAAAGGAGAGTTTTTTTATAAATAAAATTTAACTATGTAACATTTTTTAAACGACGTAAAATTAATTTTTCCACGGTAATTTTGTTATTTTTCGCGAATATTATTAAAATACCAAGGGGCAATTTTTTATGCATAAAACACCGTAATACTTACCAAGGGATAATGTTATATAAATATTATTAAATCGCTAGAACCTTAATTAAAGGGGATTTTTGTCTGTTTTAATTGCTACCCAATTTTACCAGAATTGCTAAAAAAAGGTTAAATTTATATAATAATCAATATTACCACTAAAACGTAGATGATTTAAAAGTACTCTTTAAAGTAGTTATAATTCTGCTTTCATACCTTTGAAAATGACTCGACTGAAGTCAGGGACATGACTACATTATCTGCGAGGCTGGTATGTGGGCAAAAAAATGGGGGCTATTCGAAAGGAGCAGTAATTCTCAATCTTAAAAGGTCTCAAAGGGTTTTTCAACATCTTGTTCAATGTCAATGACAATGCAAATATTATCATTTGTGTACTGATTCTGGTCCAATACCAAAAAATAACATAAATGACAAGTTCTTCAGAGGTTTTATTTAAAACTTTATAGATAAGATTCCATTTTATCGATCTATTAGAAATCTTAAATTGTCTGTCCAAAACAGGCTTAAATTGAAATAAATTTTTAAATAATTAAAGAGTGTATGCAACTAGTACCGTAGCTGTTCAATCAGATCGTCGGGTCGAACCATGAGAGTAGCGATCGCAAACAATGTGTACGGTGAGAGAACGAGAGAAAGTGTTGTGCTAAGAATAATTAAAAATATTTTTATTTAATATCTTTGTTTTATTAACCACTTAATTGAGTTTAAATACATCTACCTGTTTCGAAAAATACCATTTTCTTCTTCAGGATGTCATAACTAACTAAAACATATATTATTGTTTTTTACCAGAATCTATTTTTAAAAAAATAACAAAGATATTAAATAAAAATATGAATTTTAACTACAAAGTTAATATTGCTAATTTTAAATGCATAATAATTTTAAAAAATCAATAAAGGCTTATTAAACATTTAAAAAAATGATGAGTTCAATGATCACCTTAAAATACCAAATAAAAGAATATATTCTTATCTAATTTTTCCCTTGTCATATTATATTATATTCAGGTATCCACCCATAAAATATTGTGTACTAGGTCTGTTACACACTTTAAAAATGGTATATTTTTTCGAAAGAATCATTTTTTCTTTATATGTTTCTAAGTAATTCATCTAATCTTTTTTAACTTTACTATAATATGATTTACAAGCGTGTCCCACCACTTTAAATATAAATTACTGTATATTATATTAACATACCAATTAGGTATAGGATAATGCATACTTTTAGTTCATTAACATCTTATCAATTTTTTTCCCCATTGGTATATTTTATTTATTTAAAAAAATGTTTTTATAAAACCTCAATAATAACTATGTAAAAAGCAATACTTGCCGTATAAATGCCATGCAGTTTGGCAAAAAATAATTATAAGGTATATATATTTAATAAAGTTGAAATAAAAAACACAAAAAGTTATTTTAAGGTAAATAAAATATCTAAAATAAATTTGTAGACTAGTGACCGACAAAATGAAAAATAATGTAAAAATAAAAAAGAAGTGAAGGATTAGATACGAAATAAATAATTTTTTTCTGGGTGAATCTTTTCGTAACTTTTGAAAACAGTCACATGAATTTCCAAATACCTGTAAATTGTTCCATAACGAACGTACATTTGTTCATTCTAGCATACATTAAAGCATATATATTTTTGAATAATTTTTATCAGGCCCATAGCCTAGATCACCATTCATTTTAATTAGAGAAATATACTACAAAATCAAAAATATGACTATGGAAATACCATATTCATTAGTCAATATACAAACAAAATGTATCTAATGAAAATAATATAAAAAAAACATAGGATCAAGCGGGAAGTCCCCGACACTTCGACACTTCATTCGCAAGAGCATGCTACTGAACTTCACAAACAATAATAAAAACGGAGAGTTCCTGACTCATCGACAAGTTATGTGTTGGCGCGTGTTACGTTGACCATTGCGACATTTTTCGTTGTAGCAAATAAATTATTTTGTCAATAAATAAAAAAATATGAATTTATTATTAATCTACGCATTGTAATATAACTTTTCTAGTCGGAGATAAAGAGAGAAATAATCATTCGGAAATATGAAAGATGTTTTTGAGCGGCTTTGAAGAAACTTTGTTCCAAATTTATCTTTATCCATCCTATTTGATCAAATATGGAAATATATTTTTTACATTCAGATAAATCAAAAGCTTCTGCCAGCTAAAGGGGGCATTCGCTTGGAACTGCTTTAGAAAAAAATTATAATATTTGGAATTCATTTATTTGAGATTTTCAAAATGTTGATAATTTTAATTTTTTTAGCTTGTAGCGCGTTAGAAGATTTGCTAACTAATAAATTTATATTATATCGGTTCACACTATTAAATTTTTAATATTCATGTGTGAAACGGAGATCTGAACAGTCCACATTAGCGACGAGCGTAAAATAAATAAATCGAATTCCAGACCGCTAGATCGCTAGGCGAGTGTCTTAACCACTAGACCAACAAGCACGTGTATTTAGATGGTGGCAAACAAAATAGACTACGATAATAATATGTTTTATTCATTTACATATATCTAATAATAATATTATAGAAACTGAACCACCTAAAACAAAACCGTATTGAGATTGCATAACATCAAATATTAAACGATAATGAAATAAAAAACTTTATACACAATCTCACTATCGGCGTATTTTATATGTGTAACGTATATTTTACAAAAAAAATATCGAACAAACAAGATAGTACTCACAAACAAAAGATGTTTTTTTAGCCTTAAGAAGGCTGTCAAAGCAAGGGAAGAAAATAACAAAGCTCAGGCAAAATGTTTATAGACAAGGCATTATTAAAATAAGATTTTATATACGCATTTTTCCTTTGCACGACACAATATTTTGGCGATTTCCGCCAGTTCATATTTTTATTCGCACATTTTTTCATATTAAAAATTTATAAAATAATTCCCGCGCCACAGATTCCTTCAAGACTGCTATCGACGTTTTGGGTGAAAATTGTTTTGAAAAATAATTCATGACAAACTGAAAGGTTACATTATTTGTTGATTGTTTGAACATTGTAAATAACGTGTTCTAAGACTATCGAAAAACATATTATTGTTTAGGATATTATTATTATCAATACCCTCAACAATAGACAAATGACGTAAGCCGTTACGTCCACGAAATGTTCATATTTTAATATTTTGAAATGCACGTCGACAAATACGACAATAAAATGAATTAAATGTATTAATTAGAAAGATATACATATAAAATCAATTTTATCGAAAAATGTTGTTGTTGCGCCACCAGGATTCGAACCTGTAATATATTTAATTCATATTTAAAATATCACAGACAGTCTGTTCTAAATAATTAAAACTTCACAATAAGAATGTGTTCTCCTAATAAAAATAGGTTACGTTAAAATATGAGCTAATGAAATGCGCAATTACCATTTACTAACGAGGTGGTGAGTAAGAATGAGATGGTAGAGAAGTAGCTGGTGGCACCAGTTGAGATTGTTGCGTTGGGGATGCCATTAGGTACCTCTCTGTATCTTATACACTTTAGGATCCTGAGGAAATTGTAATAACCCCTTTCTGTCTGATATAAAATATCTGATTTCCGGGCAACGATTCTCGCCTTCTTGCCAAAGGTTCTCCACTTTTATCGGCATCCTGTAGATCTGAGGCCTGTTCAAATGGTTGAGAGTCTATTCTTGATGTTCAGCTCCTGCCAATATAATATAATACATTAATATTATTATTTTAAATTATACAAGTAAGAATCCTGAATAATATAAAAAGGCATTCAATTCGTCTGTAGCAAGGTTATAAATATTTTATCTTACATTTATACAAAATGTTTGTATAAAAATTTCGAATAACTGGACTGTAAATATTTAGAAATATTTTTGCGGCCAATTTTCCAAAGAGATTACTTCTTTTAAACAGGGAAAATTCTTTTAATAAGGTCGATTAATATCAGAAAAGCAGGTGGATGGGCGGAAAAACGACCTACTTCAACAAAATGAATTTATCTTTCATAATTATTTGAACTTAAACTAAATATGTTTTGTTTAATTTAGTTTTTATTTAAACCTAGCTTAACTATGTTTATTATATAGTCACAAAAAAAATCTAGATAATCTGTTTGCGAAACATTTAATTTTCTTTGAATTTATAAAAAAATCGTCAAGAAATTTAAACCTTTTTATTAGAAAACAATTTTCATTTCGTTAATAGAATATAATTTATTTAAAAAATTAGCAAAATTTGTTAACTAAAAATTAATATTTAAAAAAAAAAAAAAATTACGACTGTATGTTATGTGTACAGTTCACTTTAAAGAAACAAACTTTTATTGCTATAAATTTTGACGTTTTAAAATTTAATTTGTTTATTGACCTTTTACTTTGTACAGGTGGGTGTAGATGGTATATTTTTTTGTTGGTACCAGTACCTGGATGTGAAAGGACAAATTTTAATTTTCAAACATTTTAATTTTCTAAAAGTGTCATATGCAGTTTATGGGTACTGGATACATTTTTTAATTACCATGGAAACGGAAGGGTAGGATGGTAGTGGCGGAGGTTGCGGGGGAAGGAGGGGGGAGCTAAGATGTCTACACACCAAATGCTAAATGTATTTTTTACCTTAATAAAATAAAATCCAACAATATTCACAAAGGCGTGCTCGATACGACAGTAGATTACTACGAATATATAGTCTCTAGAGAGTGTCTCCTGACGCATAACCTGACATCCAGTAAGTTTCAACGCTCATAAGTGAACACGAAAACTCCAGTAGTTTTTGTCAAATTTCGATCGAACTTTTCTAAAAGTTTTAACTTGTAAATATCTCGGTTAAGTTCGTCAACCAGTGGATAAAATGGGGATAATTTTTTTTAAAGTCGTAACTCCGTTAATATTGGCCCTAATGAAACATACGAAATCTCTCTGATTCTTACGCCAATGCGGAGGCGATTTTTTTTCTTAAAAGTTTTCTAAAAATGTTATCCACGTCTCTCATGATTGATTATCGTACTCTCCGTAAACTCCAGCCTTTTTGCCTTGCTCCTCCACTTTTACAGGACTCCTGCAGTTCTGAGCACTATCACCAGCAAAGTTTGTGTTACTTGATCGGTCCAATGACCTTCACATGGACCACCACAACAAACTTATTTAAGCGATCTTCTTTTCTTGCAAGATATTTAAAAATTTCAAACTCAAATGGTCTAGAGTCTCTCCTTGACGAGTAATCCTGTAGAATAGAAACATATGTGCGTCTCGCCGTCACCACACCTCAAAGGCATCAATTCGTCTTCTCTCCCGTGCCTCAGTTTCTAAAAGTATATATTTACTTTAATCAGTTAAGCGATTTATTACATGTATCCGAAAGAGGGGTGGGGAAATAAAAATTGCAGGAAGGCTGAAAGACCACCCAAAACCAGAATACACGACCCATCTGTGAAACGCTCCTTCCGGTACCTGGATCTTCTTACATTGGATCCACAAATCTTCTAACTCCAGGATACGAACAATGCTGGTTCGCACGAAGTACACTTGGACATACACTTTTAGTGATAGCGCGAAAGTGTCAAACAATACCATAGACAATGAGGGTGAACCCGCCGCTAACCCAGGACCGTTTATAAGCAAAAGCTTCTATGTGGTCCTTCTCATTCGCCGCCTGGTTGGCATTTTTTTAATGTAATTCCGTCTGTCACTTAAGTGACAAAACGGAGCCGCATAGCCGCCATCACAAACAACCTCATTGTCCCCGACGTTTTCATTTATTCAGAAACGTAAAAGATACATTAAAATATATCATCACATAAAACATAGTACATAAAAAATTCTAAAATACAACAAACGATTAAATAAAATAAAAAATTCGAATAAAAATATCAGAACCATAACAGGAAGACAACATGGTAGAGTCGAGGGAAAAAAATAAAAAACATGCCCCCGAAAAAGGTAAAAAGACAAAACAAAATAATTATGATCTGACTTGTCACCAGAGCAGGTGACCAATGCAGGAGAAACAGATAAAGAAAGCACTGATATTGATATTACTACTTACCCGTAAGTAATTTCCACTTACAAACCCAAACTCTCATAAAGGTCCTGAACAATTCCAGATTTCTTTTGCAGCTGAGGAGATCGGAGTTCCGAATGGACACCCGATCCACTCCCACCAAACCTTCAATCATATATAACAATACCAAGAGGTACAGCACTTAATCGATTCACACGGTAGCGAGAAACCGATTACACACAAACATTACTGTGACCGACGTAAGTCACCGGTCATGAAAAGTGCTGGACGATGGTGATGGAAGGACGAATTAGATAGGAAACAGGGATTGAGGGAGAGATGAGGGAATGGATGATGAATGAGATGGATGAATGGGATAGGTGATGGGAGGATGGGGACCTTCGATAGCGGACCAGGATGGACTCACGGAACCACAGGACAGCTTGACTCACCTAGTTGATGACGCCGTCACGTTGCTCTTCACTCTTCAAAACTACACTTAACAAAACTCTGATGAGTAGAAGTGATTCGACACGAATTCATATGAGAACACTTCTTCTCCTAGACTTCCAATAGTACAACCAGTCAAGCCAAAGGAACAAAATGTACTGGGGATAATAGGCTAAGGGGGTATGAATAAACTAAAAACTGATGACAATGTTCTACAATTAAAGATAATAT
Source organism: Eubasilissa splendida (assembly GCA_031772225.1). NCBI lineage: Eukaryota > Metazoa > Arthropoda > Insecta > Trichoptera > Phryganeidae > Eubasilissa > Eubasilissa splendida. The sequence goes on along the minus strand of CM062868.1, from coordinate 11,005,868 downwards.
GAATGAATAAGTATGAAGTTATATGTGTCCACCTTTAAAATAATAACAAATACATTATCAGCCCCACACAGCAAGGCGATAAGTAACAATTGCACAGCCTATCGTACCACCGGTAAACGACAACCTGTCAATTCGAAGGTACAACTTCAACTCTTAAATCATAGAATCACAAAAAATATCGTGTTCTGGTATAGAAGGAGGGGGTAGTGGGTAGGTATTCGACAGAAATCACCGATTTATATGTCATGTTCAGATACACGGGAATCCATGAATAATTTATAAAGATCGAACAAGTATACGTAAAAAAATACGATAAAATATTTAAACATTTTGTACTTATATTATACATAATAAAACAGTTTTAAAAACAACAGACTAAAGTTTTGCTCAAACAGTTCACTCGCAGAGCAAAACAAAATCTAGATTGTTTAAGTCGCCGAACAAGTTGCGTGGCGTCAAATAAAAATCGCCAAGCAGTACATTTCTGTCGTGTGAACGTGTAGGCTTAAGTCGATCCCTTTCACAGCGCGCATAGCGAAATTAATGTAATTTGTAACGTGTGTCCCGGGCTTAAGGGCGAAAATCCCTCTCGCCAATTATGGAATACTTTGTAAAGATTTGAAAATAAAGCTGCTCCTACACACATATGCAACACGGCTCTTATGAGCTTAGGTGCGCCTATTTTATGGGTATTAGGGGTGGCACAAAGAATATAAATTAAACTCTGCAAAGAACCACTATTTTTAATATATATACCATTTTAATATGGAACATGTATAATTAGTGGATACCCTAGTAAAATTTATACGAAAGCTACGTTATATTAATTTTCGTACTATTTTTATACAAGGTGTAGTCTACACTAGTTAAAAATGTTCAATGAGTGTGTACCTAATCTTAATCATGCCAGAATAACATTTAAAAAAAATCGAGATTATGCGATTATTACGATTAATTGAAATATTTTACTGATTCCAAATTATATATGGAATACAAAAAATTAAAACTCACCACATTTTGAGTGGTTAGGACTATTCTTTGTTAGATTATTTAGGATCTGAAGTAAAGATATAGCTTAATATTGAATACATTTAAAAAAAAAAGCAAACACGTTGTGGCTTGACATTATTTTAATATAATGTTTAGTTTTAAACCACTTTACTACGTACATACACCAAAGTCAACTAGTTTCAGTCGGACTCAACCTTCTTCAGGACGACATAGTACCTATACACTAACCTAAGTACAGATATTTAAATAAAAGGTTAAGAGTATAGAACAACAACATATTAGAGTGGGACAGAGTGTCAGGTAGGGGGTGAAAAAATAAATATTTTTGGAAAACGTCATTATTTACCGAAAATTAAATAAACTGGATTTGGGAAAGTTCAACGAACTTACGTCAAAACTAGAAATTCTGTGTCGAGACAACCTTGTAATAAATTCCCGGAAATCCCATATTTTTCTGCTGTCTCAAGTTCCGGGAATTAAAAAAATAAATATCCGAGACTCGAGACTGATTTTTCTTGATATTTTTCATTTTAAACAAGTTAAGTTACATACATTAATTGAATTAATTAGAAAGGTATATACTTATAGAAAAAATATTTTAGTTTGATGACCATTGTGGTACAGCAGGTAACGAACCAGCGGTGTGAAAATTCTTTTACTCAGCTATAAAGATTCCGAAGAAAATAGTTGCCATTTTTTTTAAACAGGAGATTATGTTTCCTTGTAAAATGTGATGTAAATATTTAAGACAAAATCGTGCTATCTCATGACGAAACGCATTTGAAATGAGATTAAATTATTTGAAAAAGGTACTTAGGTTCAGTTCGTTATTGTATTCCTATGTGTTTCCTTATCTAACAATTTTTATTCTATTTAATTGGGATAATATTCCTAATAGCTACTGTATATAATACATTTGAATGTTTATTTAAAATATATATTTTTAATTAAATAAAATTCTTGGACTCGATTCCCAAAAATTCCCGGGACATGAAAATTTTGACACTTGAGTGCCGGGAATTAAAAAAGTCGAGAATATAGAATATCTAGTTAAAACCGCCCAGGAGACAACTACAGTTATGTGGTACGTGATACTTATTGCCGCTATATTCATAATCAATAGCACCAACATTACCTTTGTCATTACGATTGTGGAGATCTATCGCCTCCACTACCAGAAACACCGCCGATGAACGCACCCTGCATATACCTGGGTCTAAAACTAGGCTCTCATCAGCCGCAAAAACACGCCGGTACCGACCGGATAGACAACGGAAGCTGGTCTCTGCGCGCCACTGAGGGTCATATTTTCGACAAGATCGCCAGATAATGCTCCTCATTGTAGACTTTTTACTGCGTATACTTTTTAATGTAACTGTGCAACGATCATCAATAAACATCTTAAATAGTCTTTATTGTATAACCTGTTTTGACCATGTACATAGACACACACACACATATTCCGTGTTTTTATTTAAAAGAACAGGTGAGCGCTGGATGTAACTTATTGGGGGCACTAGATGCTCACACACATTAACTTATGATTATTAATATATAATCATAACATTCGAACGTAATCACACATTCACATATATCATCTAAATATTCACCATCATCATCGTCAGATTCAGAATGAAGGTTGCATTTTTTAATATAGATACTAGTATACATACCTTACAGTTTCCTGTTGGTTTTTATGAAGATTTCATCTGTTTTCTCCGGGGTTATTCTCAGGTACCTCTGCATCATTTATCCAAACTTCATCAGTCACTCGACAACACAATACTTCCCTTTCAGTTTAAAATTTAAAATATTTCAGAAAACTGAAATGAAAATGGTGTTTTATTTATTTAAAATTACATAAGGGTTACTTAATCACAACTACACAGTATTACTTAAACCTTAATTACTTTCACAGACACATGGGATAGGGGCAAGGACTGGTTTCCATCAAGCCCACACACTGTCACCAATAAGGGCGGAGGAGAAAACACCCCTTTCTCTCTCTCTCTCTGAATAAAGTTTTTAAGTAACACAACCCCAGCCGCTTGCCTAAGGCTCTTATAATCCAACACCACTATTTATTTGGAAGGACGCCCGAACCTCCCATTATCCTTAACATCTACCCTAGTGTGAGGTCCTGTAGAAAATCGGTGTGATTATTTTTCATTCGGGTGAAGAATTAAAACTCGTGAATGTTGGGAAAATCAAATTACTTTTTCACTTTTATTTACGTTTACTCGTAGGTTCCAACGGAGATATGCTTATTTTTGTAGTGACTCCTAGCATACTTATTTTTATAGTATGCTACGTCTTCTATTATATATAGACTGACGGTTTTATTATTACTTGTTAGAATAAGAATAATTCACGGGTCAATAACACCTCTCTTAAAATACAGTACACACTTTTTTATAGACTATATTCAATCTTCACACGGTCTGTTTGATTGATGTTTACATCTGAATCTGATTCTGGCTGCATCTCCTTGAAACATAAGTATACTAACTTTTTCTTTAAATCCCCCAATAAGGTGACATATGTCGCCTTATATATCATTAAAATATAATTAAAGAGTTGGAACGACATTCGTTAGATGTCACCCTAACACACAATCTTAGTTTTTTTCTGCTTGTCATTATCCCCTGAAAGGTTTTTCGTTTATTTATAGGTATGTTTTTAAAGAGACTTGTTTACGCGCCTTGTTACTTCGATTGGCATCACTAGGTTTCCTGGTTTATAATAATCTACATTTGTGTGTGTGTGTGTGTGTGTGTGTGTGTGTGTGTGTGAGTATTCCCGCCTTTTTTTCGGAATCTATGAAGATGGTAACCGAGGCATCATTCTCATTACATCCCGTGCTTCGACCAATTCAGCAGTTCTAGTAAATCACCGGTGCGCGCTTCAGTCGGTCGAAATCTAAAAACAGCAAGGTTAGTGCAGTTCATGTATCAAATGTGTACTTATTGTTAATTGAAAACCTGAGAACCAGCTATCGAAGGCGTTTTACATAAACAAGATTAATTATATAAATAATAAGAAAAAACAATTTGTTTAAAACCATTATTTATTGATACATGTTTCGATTCCTATGATATCTTCTTCAGGAAACGATGTATATTAAAATTAAAAATACAAGCATAGATAAAAACTAAATAATAAAAGTATAAGTGGTGGGTAACTAATTAGGAACTACTGTGAAAATAAATTTTAAAGGTAACTATTTGTAAAAAGGATTTGATTATTTACAATATTTAATTTGCTATTAACATTTTTTCTTATTTCTGTAATTTAAAATTTATTTATTTGATGTACAAATACATTGTGTTTTTCTAATTATTTATATAATATGTTACCACAAAGTAAATTTGAAAATATTGAAGAAGATACTAATTATAAGCTCTCACTATTTTACGTTATGTTTGCCTGGCGTGCACAGCTATTTTGTCACTTCTTTGTAACTTGGGTTCTCTTTATATTCATTTTGAACTCAGCAGTTTTGCTTGCATTAGTTAGATTATTAAGACAACCTTTGATTCCTATTATAAAAATATAAATGATTAAATATTATTTCATCCGCAAACCTTTATTGAAAAAATGTACACCATATATACATTTTAGATCGTAATTTCAACATTTAAATATGGTATGTAACATTCGATAAGATGGTCTCGTCGACAGTCAGATACCAGTATGATGCTAGAGTAATTATATAGATGCGGTAGATTTTTTGTAGATTGGTCGTAAAACTGTTTTATAGGATTTTCTATTAATTTATTTGACACTATTATAATGTACAATATATATTCTGTTTAATAAATAATTTATTATTTAAAAGTCTGCTAAGAATTCAATGTGAATAAACAAAAAAGATTAATTTTAAATTAATAATAAATAAATGATTAAATATTTTTTTATAGTTTTTAAAAAATAATGCCAAAATTATATTTTTTATTAACACATCCTCTGCGGTGGTGGGTCAGATTTGACCCGGTTTTTTCTAAAAATATGAATTACGCTTCAAATATTCGTTTAATGCTGTTTACCTTCTAGCTAATCTTTTATTAAATATTTTCTAATAATTTAAGATACAAATAAATTTTATCGGACGAGATTCAAACGAGTTATTGATAAAAATGTGAAAAAAACACTTAAAAACTGACCTAAGACAGTTGATTGAATCTCAGCGCTTACTCTAAAACATATATTGTCAAAACTTTGAGCAGGTAGACAAAGGATACCAGGTATACGTCCATGTATTTGTTTTCACTTATTTTCGTCTGGTGACCCCTAGTCAATGCCAGTAATATAATTATTTAAGGTGTGTTGCGCCTACCTGTAAGTTTTATGACACTACCAGCTTGGGTTTCAACGAGAAGATCACATGCTCAGTAGATGTTTGTATTTTGGCTGTGTAGGGCGTCTGTTCATGCGTGAGAATATGAACATTATTCGTAATATTTTTTAATATTTAACTTTAATTTTTTAGCAGAAACATTACGGCATATCATGCCATTTCATTAAACCACATTTAAAATGAAATATCTATAAACAATCTCTCACAAAACGGTTGGAAAACCGAAAACTTGAGGTGGGTCTAGAATGACCCACCACCGCCGGACGAATTTTGTTTTGACCCACCGGGCAGTAAGCGTTAAGAATTTAATTTAATTATAAAAAGCAACGTTATTTAAAACTCTTATTTTAAAATATATATACTTCCCTGTTATTATCCTCTCTTCCAAGAAAAACATATTTTAAAGCAATTACGTATAAACAATCAAATTAGATTAGAGAAAATAGAAAATAATTATTAAACATAATATTAGAACAAGTATGAAATAGAATCACAATTAATTCTATATGCCACGAAGACACGTAAAATATAAAAATTGAATTAATTAAGTATGTTGGTAAGAATGTATAAAATATTTTTAGTAATTGTATAAGTAATATACCAATACACAACATATATATATATAACTGTGGTGGCCCCACAGATATGCCTGCGAAAGCATTCATCTGACAGCAATACGGTCCAACTGATACCTGCAGAAAACTAGACAACAATACGTCGCGCCGCAACCAGTCCGAGGAAACCTAGAACCGACCACGCTTCTTCTAGCCAGCTCCTCAGACACATCTACTCGTACGCAACTACGTTTATATTATATTTTTTATAATGTAACAAACAAGTGTAATATCAATTTGGTAAATAAAAGAAAATATTGTAAGTACTGTTTCACTAAGAATCCACCCACTCTAGCTGTACACGTAAACACAAATCACCATAATTGGTATCAATTCATATACACACGGGCGAAGAAGCGAGGAGCCCTTGATTCTCACCCCACACATCCTTTTGACACAAATAATCCTTATCGGTGACCCTAACAAGTCAACATAATCTTTAACACCAAAGTGGTTAAACAATTATCATTTCATTGAATAATCTATTCTCATAACCGGATATCACACATGAACCTTTCATTAAACGAATTGGTCCTTTGAGCCGGTTACACAAAATCATGCTTCTAAAAATGTGTGAAACACAAAAAATCAGTAACAGACAATAAGTAATTATTGAATGCGATGTAGTAGTTTCGCAAGAATGTTTCTTTGAGTAACGAGCTAAATAATACGTAATTATTCTATTGGGTTGATGCATAATTATTGCGGCTTTTTTCGCGCTTTTTTTTCGTTAAAAAAATTGGTGTTTTGTGTGCATTTTTAAAATAATTTTTCTCTATTTGTTGCAGTTAATAAAAATGCGTGTTGAAAATTCTACTCATATTCGCCGTATTATGCTGTACCACTTTGAGAAAGGTTGGAAGGCGGCGGAGTCATTTCGCGATCTCAACGAACTTTTCGGCGAGGTAACAATCAGGAAAAGCCGAGTTGAAAGATGGTTCAAGAGGTTCAAAACGGGCGACACGAACCTTGCAGATGAAGAAGGAAGAGGACGCCATATTCAACGACCGAAACTCCCACAGACTGTCACGTCAATCGCTCGTTGATAAACTGGCAAACGGACAAAATTTACGACGATTTGGATGACTTAGTAACCGATGTCAAAGCGTGGATTGCATCCAAGAACCGTGACCTCTTTGCCCATGGGATCGACCGTCTGCCGAGCAAATGGGAAGCAGTTCTTAAAGTAGATGGTGACTACGCTCCGGAATAATTATTAAACCATCTATTTGTTAAATATTTTTATCCTTTTTGTTGAATAAAATTTGTTGAAAAAAAGTCGCAATAATTATGCACCAACCCAATAAATTAAATGCATGTTTTAATATTACACTTATGAGGTATTTATTTTTTACTACAAAGGAATTCATTTTAATTGTTCTTTATTACATTGTAAGTGATACGGAACCCTGGAAATAAATATTGGGAGATTTTATATGGGAAAAGTCAAAGTGGATCGGAATGTGCTCGATGTATCTGATAACTTAATCCCTCGCCGGAACAATGCGTTAGATTCCAGTGAGACCTTTAGACTCACTACGAAGAATATCAGAAGCTCGAACGTGGTCAGAGAAGAAGTTTATACGTTATTTACAGGCGTAATGATCAGCTTATCAAAAGTAATTAATTTAAAATTGTTAATCGTTCTTTTGAGAAAGATTTAGGATTGTCTATTTTACATATTAACAAATGGAATAATTTGGAATTTTTGGAAATAAATAAAGCATGTGAAACTAGCTAAAATATTATAAATAACCCACTAAATTTAACTACAAATTCCGTTCTAAAAATTATTCTAATAATTTTGTATCATCAAGTAACAATTTAAGTTAGGCAATTTTTTTTTCTCCTGAAGAAGATTATATTTTTCGAAACCGGTAGATGTATTTAATTCATTAAGTGTTTAATAAAACAAAGTTATCAATCTAAAATAATAGATTTTATTCACAAAGTTGATTTTGCTAATTTTAAAAATATTAATACATATTGTCACGAAAACCAAACAGTGAAAAAATGCTTCCTGTATCCTCGTACCATTTAGCGGTTATGAATTAAATGTAATTCGGAAAAACAATGCATTTATGATAGAATCGATGTTACGCTATTAACAAGATATTTAAGATTATTTTCAAGTGATTAATGTCTTATAGTTTGAATGAATCGAATTTGAAGTGATTTACGTGTATTTGAATGAATCAGATCAGAAGCATTAAGTATTTGATCCGCCTCCAAGTCGTGTACGGTATTTACCAAGGTAATGGTTTCAACATGAAATGGTAGATATTTATTATTATGGTACAATGAAACCAACAGCATTCGTGTCAGAAGCATTGAGTTTATTAATTACGATTAAAATGACTATGTGGATAATATTTATGCGATAGATTGCGAATACAGAGATAGGAGCGAAACGCTGTTGGTCGGTTCAGGAACAACAGATGAGTGACGTGTAGCTGACATGCTAACGTCACATAGTGGTTGTTTGATGCTACTTCTCTAGGTGCGTTCAGTAATGTCCAGCTTACTACAGGTTGATTGCCAATGACTTTTTTAATAATTCACAATTATAATATCTTCAAAAAATTATTATAATCATATAAAAGTGCGATAAATCAATGTGAAAGCAACAACTTTTTTCGACACAAAAATTCCTAAATTTTTCGAAATAAAAGTTGACCTTATTTATTTATTTACACCCTATCCTGGAATCGTTTTAAGACTTGTTTACTCTCGTTTTGATTGGTCAATATTACTTTTTTTTATTACATTCAGTTATTAACATCTTAATACCATCATAGGCTGTCTCTGGTATAATCGTACCAGAGCCATACCTGTACAATTTGACGTGAAATTCGTTATCACATTAAATTCAGAGAGCAGCCAGAGAGAAGCTATTGAAATCATGCTCCCCCAAAAGGGGAGGGTAGATGTCACATTTATGTCTTGCAGTCGCAGAACTCAGTCACAGTCCGGCAGAAATTCACCCTGTCCAGGTTGCAAGAGGTGTGAGGAAGAGCCAGCAGAATGCTGGGTTGGACGAAGCCGGGAAGAGCAGTGGCTAAAGAGACCTAAAAATTGTCCTTATCAAGGTATAATATTTTCTGAAGAATCACTAACTAGTTTCTCCGTGGGGGTAGGCAGAAAGGATAGAGCGCCACGTTCTTCTGTCCTGACATACAATTCTTGCCTCAATCACATTCATACAAGCTCGCAGATAATTGAGGCTTTTAACAGGATCATCCTCCAGTATCTGATTTACCTAGTCATGCCAAGTCTTCCGCGGACGTTCCCTATTTCTGGTGCCATCAACTTCATCTGCCATCTTATTCAATACACTACGATTAGCTTTACATTCTATCAGTATTTCTTAATTCTGTCGTGAATAAATCTGCCATATATACGCCTATGCAATCTCATTTCCACTGCATTCAGTCTACTTTCATTCTTCTTCTGCCAGCTCCAGGCCTTACTTCCATACATTAGGGTCGGTACTAGGACTCCACTGAAAAATCTATCATTAAATTGTTGAATTGTCATGCGCCACCGTTTGGTCGAATTAAAGAAAATAATTTTTAATGTATATATTTTTTTAACTCAGAACATAATAGGTATGCTAAGAACTTGACAATTGACAAGTGGAGATATTATTTATTATTCTCGTATCTGGTGGTATTTCGTGAACAAATAATCCTATCTAGATTCTAATACCTAACGTCTTCATACCCGTGAAATCAAATGGAGAGATGTTTATGAAAATATACGATTTAAATTTAATATTCATCTCATAAAAATGCCGGGAAAAAATTGTCAAAAGATTCATCATTCGTATTGGTCCATTCAACAGGAGATTATGCTCGGAATATTATTTTCTCGTCTTTCAAAAACACGTGACCTTCGTTCGGAGATTGCGCATACCGTCTAGCACACGTCCTCGAGTAAGCCAATGAACATTATTTATAATTTATGCCTTCTGAGCCACCATTTTAAATAAATTATGTGTTTTATGTTTATAACTATATGAAAGGGAATAAAGGACTTAATTAAAAATGACAAAAAAATATGTATTCGGATTATTTACGAGAAAGATGTACGCATCATCAGTGACGTAACAAAAAATATTGGGCCCTAATGTAAAATAGAAAAAAGAGCCCTTAAACACGTATAACATATTCTGTATATAAGACGTAAGAGTATTATACACTGCGCGATTTTATAAATTAAAAATTACTTATTAAAAAGAACACATTATTATTGTGAAGTTGTAATTATTCAGAACATATGTCTGTGATACTATAAATAATAATTAAATGTATTAATTAGAAATATATACATATTAAATCAATTTTATCAAAAAATATTGTTGTTGCGTTATCGGGATTCGAACCTGGGTCTCTTTCCAATCCGGGGAAGGTGCATTAACCGACCTTATTTGAGATTGCGTAGAAATAAATTAGATGGCTTTCAAATAATTGAACGATAGATGTGTTCATATGAAAAGCGTAACATATAGGTTCGAAAATTTATTGTCAAAAGTACTGTGTGCTGTAGAATAATCGGTTAATGCACCTTACCTGGATATAATCGTAACTTAAATAAAAATAATAAACATGGAAAATAAAAAATGATGATTGATTTTTTTAGAGATTTTAATTTTGTTACAAAAACTGCGTTATAAATAGTGCAATATAAAGTGCAAATATTGCATTATTTCAAAAAGATTTTGGAGATGCTGGGCGTCGTCTCTGATACGTCTCGCATGCTAGGCGAGCGCACTAATATTTTATTTTAATAATTATTTAAATATAAATAATTCCTTACTTACTTACTTACCATCACGCCGTTTCCTCTCGGGGTTAGGCAGAGAGGATAGATCGCCATACTCCTCTGTCGCGACACACAATTATCGCCACATCCACATTCATACATCTTCTCATACAAGCTCGACGATTATTGAGGCTTCTAACAGGACCATCCTCCAGTATCTGGTTTACCTGATCATGCCAAGTCTTCCGCGGACGTCCTCTACTTCTAGTACCATCAACAATTGCGTCATATATCTTTCTTTCCATTCTCTCCTCATTAATAATAAGCTAATCATAATTTTTTTAAATATAATATATAATTAAACAAAAATATTTTTTCTCTATACCCTATCCCGGAATCGTTTTGAAAGTTAATTACTCTCGTTTCGATTGGTCAATATTCCTTTTTTTTTATCACATTCAGTTATTATCATTTTGATACCACCATAGTTTAGCTCCGGTATCATCGTACAAATCATATCTGTACAATTTGATGTGAGACTAGTTATCACATTAAATTCAGAAGGCAGCCAGAGAGAAGCTATAGAAATCATACACCCCCAAAAGAGGAGGGTGGGTAGACGTCACATTTACGTGTTGCAGTCGCAGAATTCTGTCACAGTTCGACAGAAATTTACCCTATCCAGGTCGCAAGAGGTGCGAGGGAGAGCCAATTGAATGCTCTGTTAGGTCTCTCTAGCCACTACTTTTCCCGGCATCGTCCACCTCAGCAATCCCCATCGGGAGACTCACACCCTAATAAATTACGTAAATATATATATATATATATATATATATATAAATAAATTAATCATGATCTCACGTTCATTATTCATAATCATAATTTTTTCGATAAATTAAATTTTCCTGCATATCTTTCTAATTGATACATTTAATTTATATTAAATATAATATATTATAATTATATTTTTTCGTTTACTTTAATTATAATACATAGCTGTATAATTTAACGTGGAAATTATACAAAGGTATAAATTCTAGGTCTGTAATGGAAATTCTTCAATTTGATATATATAAAACTACTTTGTTATTGTTGAAAAGGGAGTAAAGGAATAATAATATATATTATTTAGCATCTTGTTGAATCTACCCCTAAGGCACTCGTCTACAGAACCTGTGATCGGTGGCGTGATTTCGGTCATTATTAGGTTACTGTGTTGGTGATCTTGGCAGCACATTCGGAAGAGAAATAATAATATGACAGCACTATACCTGATTCAAATGCAGAAAAATCCTTTATAATAATAATAATATTAGATATCTTATGTAGCCCAATTTAAAAAAAAAACTTCAAGGGCACTTTACACATACACGGTTTATAGTTCTATAATATCCTTGTATTTAAAATTAAAAATTGTTATTTGAACAAAAAAAAATTGTTATTGGTAATGATTTCGTTTTAGTTTCATCTTAAATTAAACCTCTGAAGCATTGGTTCTTATGACGGAGAGTGAAGAGTTCCACGATTTTGGGTATGCCATTACTAAACTTCACTTCCGGCAACGACTGGTCGGTTCTACAACCTTTCCCGTGGCTAAAATAGAGGCTGACCTGAAAGTTTGACGTCTACCATTTAAATTTTCTGGTATACCAAATTCTTGAAGATACAGATGTGATCAATTTAAATTTTAGAGCAACGTGCAAAAGGGATGTTATATGAGATAAGTTATAAACTTCATATATTATCAGTGCTGTTACGTTTAGAATGGATTGTCATCTATCCAGCTGTAACATTGGCATACTGGCATAAATGCTGTTCTAGTAGTCCACACGCGACACCATAAGTGCATTTATAAGTAGATGGGATGCCTCAAGAGGAAGATATCTCCGAATACTATTAATCTGTCTCAGTTGATGACAGATAGTTTTGCTGATTTGTGTATTCATTGAAAAATATGAATCAATGTGCACGCCCAACAACTTAACTGTAGATTTAGTATTCGCAGACATTGCTTCATGTATTACTGGAATCTACGTTTGGATGGAATCTATTTTGTAGCATCCACTCGCCTATTTTCTCGACCCATCTTGCAATTTTTCCTTTATAATACTTTCGTCTCATGCGGCGTACAGAAATAATAAAGTTGCATATCGTCTGCATAATAGTGGGGCCATAACCTTAACGATATTATTATATCTTTCTTATATAAAATATACAATGGTGGTCTAAGAACTGATCCCTGAGGTACCGCGATAATAATAATATTAATAGATAATTTGTATAGTGCCATTTTCGTAAAAACTTTCACCTTAAAGGCGCTTTACACATAAACTGTTTATAGTTCTACAATTATCTTTATTATTTTTAATTAAAAATCATTATTTTCACTTATGGAAATGATTTTTTGAAAAGGTGCGTTTTTAGTTTCTTCTTAAATAAAGTCTCTGATGCACTGTTTCTTATAACGGAGGGCAAAGAGTTCCACGCTTTTGGGCCTGCCACCGCAAATGCCCGTTCACTAAATTTAGACTTCTGGCAACGGTTGGTCGGTTCTACAACCCTTTCTGCAGCTGAAGTAGAGGCTGACCTGAGAGTTTGACGTCTACCATTCAAATTGTCTAGAATAAAAAGCTATTGAAGATACAGAGGCGCCATGTTGTGTGTCACCTTGTACATCAACCAGCACAGTTTAAATTCAACTCTTTCAGGGAATCGAAGCCAATGTAGCTGATGTAAAAGTTATGTTATATGAGAGAATTTGGAAACTCCATATATTATCCGTGCAGCCACATTTAGAATAGATTGCAATTTATACAGCTGAAACATTGGCAGGCCAGCATAGATGCTGTTACAATAGTCCACACGTGATACTACAAATGCATTTAAAAGTAGACGGGCTGCATCAAGATGAAGATGTCTCCGAATACTTTTAATCTGTCTCAGTTGATAAATGTATGCACTGGATGTTATGGAGGTTTCATTTTGAAATCGCAACGATTGCGATCTATTACAAAGATATGATTTAAACCAATTGTGTGCATTTCCATCTAACCCATACATTTTTTGCAGTCTCTCAAGCAAGATTTTAGTTACAGTATGTATAAATTTCAATTTTCTGTTCTCCCTGAGTGCATATTATATACAAAAGTATATATTTTTCTTCCTTCCGTCATTACATTATTGTTAAGGAGAACATATTCTTATTGTGAAGTTGTGATTATTCAGAACATAGGTCTGTGATATTTTAAATACTAATTAAATATATTAATTAGAAAGATATAATACATATAAAATCAATTTTATCGAAAAATATTATTGTTGCGCTACCGTTATTCGAACCTGGATCTCTTTCCAAACTGGGGAAGGTGCATTATCCAACTATGCTATAGCGACAGTACTTTTAACGACAAATTTTCGAACTTGTAATCTAAGAACTATCACATTTTCCAACATTTTTTACATCAAATTTTGTCGAAAGTTTTTCATTTTCGTGCGTATAAAAATCCAATTGACTTAACAATTGATGCTACCAGAGATCAATCAGCTATCTATTGTTGGAGCACTATTCACTAGGCATTTACTCAAAAATGTTAGACATGCTAAATTCAAACTTTCTTAAAAATAATCAAAAATTCAAGGTGTTTCCAGAATAAAAAAAGTTTAAAATTTTTTTTATATTCTTTCGAAAATACATTTTTTGCCTTCCTCAAATGTATAATAATTACCATTAATAAAATTATTTTAAAGGTGTTTTCTTTAAACTTCATGCGCCGTTAAAACATTTGAAACAGTCTGTTCTGAAAGCTTCTCTGTAAGTTCTTTTCGCTTTCATGAGATTTGGATTACCCCGCCTGCTGCTCTGCTCGGCGGGGTGCAAGCACACCTGGCTGTATTCAACTTTTGCATAAAGGAAGGGCGCGAGAATACTGTTGTCAAATAAGATTACGGAGAAATTTATTTTAATATTCACGCGATTCCACCCTAAAGTTTTTTTAGAATACAGAATCACTCTCACCCCCGTGGATTTAAAGATATCGAAATGTGTTCCATTAAATTTCACTGTCCCATATTTTTGCATAGCGGTACGGCTCTATAATCCATTCTTTCACTAAAAAAATGTATATTTGAGTCACTAAAATAATATTTATATTTCAGATAGGTTTTCGGGGGCCCATGATTTCGACATTCTTTTTCTGTTGTTATATTAACCCTTTCCAAACCATGCAGGTCTACCATCATAATTAAACCTGTCATATTTTGGTAAATACGTGCAACATAAAATTCATATTTTAGATAATCCTAAATAAAATATTAGCGCTTAGGAATGATTAGTGAAAAACTAATTATGGAAAGGAAATCGTACAAAAAAAATTATTAATACGTTGGTAAAAATACAATTTGTGATATGAAAGACAAAGATCACACACTATTTTCACAGTGAAAATAACAAAAAACATACAAATATAATTGTCTCTTTCTCACTAATTAAATGAAGAGTGTTAAGAAGAAAGGACACATTGTATATGGCTTAATGAATGCTCTATATTATATTAATATTTTTTTCAAAATTGAATGCTTAATTTAAGCTAACAAAACCATTTTTTCTAATTGTTATTTACGGTAACACGAGTTGACAGCAAGGCCGCGTTCGGATATTTTATATCATGGTATGGTAAAGGTTAAATAACTATAATATTGTATACACAAAATAAGTGTACAATTTAGAAATATATTCGTATTATAAATATATAAGTATTCAAAGTGGGAAATCTGCCGAATTCGAATATTATGGTTTTCAATCACTGGTTGATTCGGATCTAAGATTAACAATGCAATAAATATTTTATTATATTTATCTTTGTTCGTCATTTAAATATCTGTGTCTACACAAACTTAAATATTCTAGAATGCATATATCAATTTAGGCTTTGGAGATTGATGTATATACAACGGTATAATTGTAAATTGCTGTAAGAGTATTCATTTCCAGTAAAGTTAAACAAGTTCAAAATAGCACTTTTAATCTGTCAGTTACCTACATTTATGAAGTAGTTGCTACTTTGTGTATCGTTTTATACAAGAAATGGTTTTTCCTTGGTAAATTGATCTCTTTAGACTTAAAACATCTAAAGTGCTCATAGAGCAAAATATTGGAAAATTCTGTAAGACTAACTAACCATATTCTATCTGTTTCCATGTGAGGGTAGCCAGAATAGATCGCTTCGTCCACTTTGATACATCTTATCATGCAAGCTCGACATTTGTTGAGGCTTTTAATGAGACTATATTCCAGTATCAGGTTCACCTGGTCATGCCAAGTCTTCCGCGGACATCCTCTATTTCTAATGCTATCATTACTTGCGTCATATATCTATCTTAATATTTCTTATCTCTTAATTTATCCTTTTCATATGACCAAACCACCTAAGCGACCTTTTTTTAATCTTACTTACTATAGAAGAATCAGCTTTACATTCTCTATTTATTTTTATTATTCTTTACTTTGTCATAAATAAATCTGCCACATATACGGCTGAGTGATCTCATTTCCACTGCATTCAGTCTACTATCGTCAATTTTGATCATGGTTCTAATATGATATTAAAAATAAATTAGATTAATCAATTTAGTTTTACCGGTCTGTATCGCTAATTGTATTAAATAATATTTTTAAATATTGTTTAAAATATCGTAATTTATTACAATCCTTGGTAATCTGGCTATTAATGTAACCCATGATAATCGAAAACACAGGTCGATTTATTGCCTTTAGGAATGTGTTATGGGCCTATTATTAAGATGTGATTAATATTATTTAATTAAACATTAAACAAATCTATGTATATTGTAATAATAAAATATATACTAGTAATAGATTCGTCTGTGGCCGACTGTACAGGGCCATGAGTAAAACATCTAACTGTATCTTATTTTCAATAAGAAAGTACAATAAACCTTTTTTAAACATTATATTTAAAAAAATTACGTATTAAATTTTTTTTATGTAGATTATTTAACATTGTTTTTAACCACTTAGTGAGTTATATTTAATACACCATCTGATATATGTATTTATAAAAAATACATATCTATATTAAAATGAATATAAACCACAATATTAAATTTGCAACAAATATTACAATTTTTGACTCGAAACAATCTCTATGATATGGATTTTGCTCCTATGAGATTCTTTGGAGACAACTCTCAGCATTTGTAATCCCCGTGTAGACACACGCAATGTCTCAGAGATTCGCCATCTTGCGCCTTCACGCTCGTCACGTACGTTAAACGTCAAATTTTTCCTCAGATGAGTGATTTTGTATTTTGAATTTTAATCTACATTAATGTTTAATGACTTATACTAACTTTTCCAGAACAGATAGTTTTCCGAATCTATGGTGATTTTAGGTAACGTTCGTATGCACGTGTTAGTGTCGCTGTCAATTTGAACGTCGTATTCACTTTTATAAGTTTACTAGCTGAAGTACCCGGCGTTGCCCGGGCTTTACGCAGAGTGCAGAGTCTTCATTTAGTGGGATGGGGGTAGTTTTTTTTCGAAATCAAATCATTTACCTCGTTTTTAGAAATGTTATGACCAACGGAAGTTGCCTCTCACTAAAGTGGTGGTTGGATGATGGAATCAGAAGGGATAGGTTAGATAAGAAATAGGGAATTGGGGAGGGATGACAGAATAGGGAGATAGACGAGGACCTTCGATTGCGGACCAGGATGGACTCACGGGGGACCAAAGGATAACTCGACTTGATGATGCCGTCACGTTTTCTTTCCCGAAAGTTTACGCAATGTAGAAAATAACAGAGCACAAAACTTTGATGAATTTCACGTTCACAATAAAATAAAATCACAGTGATCCAACACGAACAATCACATGAGAACACTTCTTCTCCTCGACTTTAAAAAGACAACAAACTAAACTAAAAAGAAAAAACTAAAAACTGGTGACAATTTGCTATAACGAACATGGGCTGCCCCCTCAGGGCTCCGTTCTCGGACCAACTTTGTGGATCATACTTTTTGATGATCTACTTCTGCGATTGGATGTGAACTTGTCGCTTACGCGGATGGTGTACTGATCTTGGTATCTGGCAAGAGTCGGCAATAAATTGAGCATAGAAGTAAAAGGTCGCTAGAAATGATAACAGAATGGTGTGGTAGGAACAAGCTTACTCTTGCGCCTCATAAAACCATGGCCATGATGTTGAATGGGAGATTTTATAGGCGCCCGGTCCGGATCTGGATCCGGTGGGTTCCTATTTGTCTCACGTCAAGGCCGTCTCTGAAAGAGCGACAGGCTTCTTTATGCAATTTCGTCAATTACATTGGGCAGAATGGGGACTACAAACTTCCGCGATATGCCTAATATAATTGGCCACATACGTGGTGCAAATCACGTATGATGCCAAGGTATAGACCCACGGAATCAGAATTATCTCTATCGCTATGACACTGATCCGAGGCTAGCGGATTCCCCTGCTGGCTATGACGGGAGCCTATCAGACCGTCTCCAATATGGCATTTCCAGCACTTTAGCTGGCGTCTTCCCCGCAGACCTCGAAGTAATGAAATTTTTGGCTCGCCATTCCCTGAGGAAGGGTCTGGAGGTCGATCATTTTGGAACGATTCTCAGGCCCTCAGATGACCAATTCCAGGCTCCGGTTGCTCGAATGCGAATACTGACATTGAGCAAGTATCAAGAAAGGTAGGATGTTACCACGTAGAGTAAATGGACACCTTTCTCCTCTTCATGGAGGTGAAAATGAAAGATAGGGGTGGTCCTCCGTCGCTGGACCACGAGATGTAGATGATCTCGGATCGTGGGCATTTCATGAGTAAACTCTTCCGACTTAGGATTTGTCCGTGAACCGTGGTGTGTTTGCGCTCAGGTGAGGCAGACGCCGGAGCACGTCCTCTGGGGCTGTGATTATGAATGATGCACGTGAGATCATGATTACGGGATTAGAAGGAATGGGTCATCGGATCCCCCGGAACGAAGAACTATTAAGAAAATAAAAGAATCTCAGACATTTCCAGGATTTATTAGGGTGTGAGTCTCTCGCGGAGGTTGCTGGGATGGACGATGCCGGGAAGAACAGTGACTGGAGAAATCTAACAGAGCATTCTATTGACTCTACCTCGCACGTCTTATAACCTGGACAGGGTGAATTTCTGCCGGACTGTGACCGAGTTCTGCGACAGCAACACATAAATGTGACGTCTACCCTCACCTTTAGAGGGTGTATGATTTCTATAGCTTTCTGGCTGCCTTCTGAATCTAATGTGATAACGCGTCTCGCGTCAAATCGTACAGGTGTGGCTCTGGTACGATGATACCGGAGTTAACCTATGATGGTATTATGATGATAATGCCAATAATCACTGAATGTAATAAAATAAAATAAATATATATAAAAATATGACGAATCGAAACGAGAGTAAATAACTCTCAAAACGATTCGGGATAGGGTGTAATAAAAAATAAAAATTATATAATTAATTTAATTAATTACAAATACGGAACACAGTAATTTTCCTCTTATTTTGAACGTCCGTCAAGTGTGCAAAATTTCGTCAAGAATTACCAAAATTGGATGGAAAAGAGGGATAGGAGTGGTTTCTTGAAATCTTATGCAAACAGTAACCTTCCTCTTGTTTTTAAGGTAGAGTGTACAAAATTTCATCAAGCTCGGAATAAAACTGCAGTTTTGTATGAAATCCAAATCCACAGATACTCTCTTTATATATATAGATGTCTCTTTCTACCAATCTCAAGTTGAACTTCAGATCAAAACGTGTAGATGGTATTGAGATGTATCTCAAGTAAATCTCTGAGATTATCTCTTCGAATCTCCTTCCATGGACACGAGCCTTAATATGTAATTCTCGACGATTGCCAAGCAATTGAATAGATGTCTTCTATTCAGGACAATGCAGGATTTGTATCTCTTCATCTCAATAACCTATTTTACAGAACATTGTTAGTCTCTGTCTCTGTCAGTTACATGTTTCAGAGCAGTGTTGTGTGGCGACAGCGCAGCCAACTCGGTGACAATAAGCCTTTAATAGCTCCGAACCATTCGTAATAAGTATTCACTTAGCGGGGCTTCGGCTATGGAGATAATTAATGTCAATACTAAACTAATTTGCAAACTCCGAAGTTTCGTTCGCAACTCGTCGTTCCGCTAACGGTCTTCAACTTCGGAATTGCTTCGACATTGTGGATGACGTGCTTTCTTGTGTTCCCGATGGCAATACTTCCGGAAGAAAAAGAGAGGATTCATTACAATGAAAACTTTACGTAAACAGCTATGATATCAAATGGATACCGTACTTTTTTAATAGATATCAACTATCAATAATGACGGAAAGCTAATTTTTTTATTACAATATAATTTATTTTTAAATCATTTAACTTCATATGTCATACACGCTCGTACCATTATTATTTATCAATTTCTTTCCAATTTCCACAACTACCAAATATATAGACGTAAACTAACGCGAATTCCTTGTTTCAATATTTGTATTTTGGTGTCACTTACGTGATTATTTTTGTACCACTTACGCAATTAAATAACTCCGAGACTTTTTTTTTAATCCAGTCGAACTCGGTTAATAATGAAATCACGGTTACAACGAGGAATACTTATTATTATTTTGATTCAGGCGTGTTTTCATACAATCCTTCACTGTTATAGAGAGCTCACTTCACTGATATAACGTACAAATATATTGTTAACAAGTGAACAAAATACACTATACGGTCTAAAAACCATAATTCTTGACAAGTCATAAAATCGAAATCAGCGCCTTCCGACGAAGTTCCTTACTGTTTACGATTCCATTCCGCGAGACGTGTGACCCAGAAATTGCACAAATCATATATTTTAGTAGTACATATAATATTTTTTTAGAACCACTACAATTGACTAGAATACAAATAAATGTATGAGTTAAATTATAAAATATTACGTGCCTGAAATCAGGAATCAGTGTACATTATTTATATAAAGTATATAGCAATATTTTTATAAATAATTTCACTCCACTGGTAATATTTTCTCTACGTTTGGATCACAGTGTGCGCATAAAAAATCTTTTGTGCAATTTTATGGACCAATGCTATTATTTGTGCGCAGGGGGAGAAAATAAGAAACACATTACCATATCAGTATAAGGCTACTGGTGGGGCCTGGGTTGATCACAATACTATTGTACTAAGACGCATAAATAAATCAAGAGAATGAAAATTATTAACTATCAAGAAAAACTGCATACTTCGTTCATATTCTCCGTAATGAAAATATTATCAATCAATATAATAAATCAAACATGACTTTTTTGTTCTATACTTAATTTTTGAAATAATTGGACTATCGTTTTGGCTGTCTAGACCATTAGAACATAGAACAGTGTGGTGAGTGTTTTTTTAGAGATAAGTTTTTTGAATTGTTTTTGACGCTTTTTCTAGCGATAGCCAATTTGACAGCTGGCAGCTGATTTGTGCTCAGTTTGGTTTCTCATTTCTCCGCTTACAATTTTTGTTTAGTTCGCGAAACTTACCGTGCGCTACGTCGACATAATCATCCATCCGAGCAAGTAATTCGAATAACCATGGATCGTTTTCACACCACGCATACTCTAATTAATAGTACGCATCTGCAGAGATGTCGTACAGTGCGCACCGAAGAAGCTGTTGCTGCAGTGGAACGTAGTATTGAGGAAGACCCGAATAAGTCGATTCGCCATCGTGCACAGCAATAGATCCATGATTACTGACTTATTCCTTCCCTAATTAAATAGCATTACTATGAAAGAGTTATGATTTCAACAAGACGGCGCAACATGTTACACAGCGCGCGCCACAATCAATTTATTGAAGGAAACATTCGATGAGCGCACTGCGTGAAGTGGCCTCCAAGATCGTGTGATTTAATAGCTTTGGATTATTTTCTGTGAAGACACGTGAAGTCGCTAGTCTACGCCAATAAACCAGAGAAGATAGACGACTTAAAACCCAACATTCGTCTCGTTATTGCCGATAGATGGCTGTATATATAGCCATTACCAAGATTTTTATGTTATATTTCATTTCAAAGTTTTATACCTCTGAAAAAACACCCTTTACAAATTTTGATAAATTTGTCCAATTATTTAAAAAAATTAAATATAGAACAAAAAAATCGTGTTTGATTTATTGTGTTGATTAAGAATGGAGTTCTATAAAATGAATACCGTATGTATTTAAAAAATAAAATATCATATTATCTTTTACAACTCATGCAGGGGAGGATAGAAGGCAGCAGAGGCGTAGGTAAAAAGAAATTATCACAGCTGTGAAACCTCAGAAAGTTGTTTGATGTTGGTGACAGGATAAACCAACATGAACGTCAATCTTCAGTAGAAGACGGCGCATGAAGTAGTCTTGTTAAAAATTGTGTGCGCACTATATTCTTTTGTGTGCGCTATGATGCCAAATCGTGTGCGCGCGCACACCCGAATACCTTAGAGGGAACATTGCTGAACACTGGCGAAATTGAAAAATTAATATTCCAAATTTTGACGCTCAATATCTCAATATAATGTAAATGTCATACAACATGATATCTTGTACTTCCAAGAGCACGTAATGTATATTAATTATGAAAAAATATAAATAAAGTTCCTAGTACATAATCCTGAATAAGAGAAACAAACTTTGGCGTATATTCAGTTTAAAATTTCACGCAAGTGTAAAATAAATTCAAGAGAGTAAATATATGCATACTTTGAATGGAAGTGTTAAGTGTTATGAGATGAAGTAATCTATGAAGGAGTGAGTGTATTTGTGATCCTATTATATTTTATTTGGGATCCTTACAGCGTCTGCCACTAACTAATAACCAACTATATAATGTTAAACGTAAAACCACATAAATTAATTCCCTAAATTCACCGTTTAATATATCTGTTACGTACTTTCGTGATCAGTACTTTTCAAAGTGTAAGAAACTATCAATAAGAAACTCTTTATGCGCCAATTATAATCTTTATTAAAATAATAATACTGTTATGGTACAAAGTATACAAATATTCATGGAGACAAACGGAAGATAAGAAAGATCGCTCTCGGTGCGCGTCATACTTTTAAACCTGCCACACACACACACTCACATACATATACAACTGACGGTGCTGGTGCGCTAACACACACACAATCATATCTATTTGGTACAATTATTTAAGAATATTGAAAAATGAGAAAAAAGAAAAACTTGAGTTATAAAGGTGTCCAGCAGAAAACTTTCAATTTTAATATTAAATAAAAAAAAACTACAATGTTATTCTCATATTTTATTTATACAAAATGGAGTTTAACCAATATCGTTTATAAAAAATACCATCTAAATGCCGTCCATTTCTCTCAAGACACTCTTGCAATCGGACTCTTAAATTTGCGAACACGCGAGAGCAAAGCGTTGGTTCAATGGCAGCAACTTCACGGCGGATATTTTCTTGTAGGGCCTGAATTATTCAAGCATTGTTGCTGTAAACTCTCGACTTAAGGTATACCCACAAAAAAAAGTACGACAAATTTTTGTAAGTTGTATATATGTTATTATGTGGAAACACTTCAAGTACAACTACACTATCGCTATCTATAGAATAATTTTGATATTCATTTCCATGAAACAGCATAGATGTCACAATGAGAATCTAATTATTGATTTTTTTGAAATATTTTTTATCTGCAAAATAGTTTTTAACACATTATACTAGAATAGGCCTGAAAAATCATTTTTTAATTTTTTTTAAGTATTCCCTTATTTTGACCAGTATATTACTAAAAATATTTGATTGTTAATTTTAACAATAATTCTGATTATCTTTGATTAATCTGTTAATCAAATATTGTTTTCTAAACTCATCTTATCATTTTACTCTGGCAATAATGTTTCAGTGACAAAAAAATAGACATCTTTAAAGGTCAGAAATGACCAAGTTACAATTTAAGTGTATTTTTATCTACACCATGCAAAAAACAAACCCATTCACATAAAATGTTTTATTCGGTCTACAAAAAATGCAAAAAGCACATATCGTGAATGATCTGCTTTATCGTAAAATCCATTCAAACCATAAATGAGAAAATATGTGCGCAATCGGTACTTTTTTGTCTTTCTCGAATTCTAGAAAAGTTGTTTTTACTGTTATATTTACCACAACTTCACTAAAACTTTGTCAAAATTGTACAACCTCAGGAATCGCTGAGATCGCGAGGGAAAGAAAATCAATAAATTATTTATTGCGTAGGTAAATCCAACTTTTGGTAGCTTTGCAATTCGAAGACTTCGTTTCAAAGTTATCACAATTAAAAATTATTTTTATGGGATGGGATTAATGCGGTATTTTACAAATGCCATATTCGCCCATCTACAAGTATTTATACCTACTTTTAATGATATCGTGATTTTTTTACGTTGAATCGCTTTTTACTTTACAATTAAAATTATCGAATGTAGCAGTCACATAACTGATGTTCCTGTGTTTTTAAAAAGTCTACTGGACTCACTAAGTTATATAACAATCCAAGAATATGCATATAATCTCTGAGGGAGTCGCAATTTAATTAGGCATTTAACTAAATCTACGACTATAATAGAGTGAAGAACGAAGAAATTAAGATCAAACCTTCTTCTTTTTATAGCATAGTGAAAATAATTACCTATTTCTGATTTTGATATAGATATTTACTCTAAAAATGGAAATACTTAATGGAGTTTTGTTGTTGAAACTAATGTATGGAGGCAAACCCTGGAACTGACAAAAAAATAACAAAAGTTAGCTAAAGACACGTGTGGAAAATATATACGTGATATAAAAATAGATACATTAGGAGCGAATATACATGATCAGTTTGTATCATAGTTGATAGAATAAAAATAATGGGTCACTCAGATATTTTAGGCATGTGTTACACGAGAGTAAAAAGAGGATGGTAAAAAAAATATGATTCAAGTGTTGATGGTAAAATTATGAATAATCTGCGTAATACAAATGATAATGTACTTTTACAAATAATATTGAGGATCTACAACTTCTGCTGAACCGAGTAGTGAAGTCGCGTGGGACTTTTGGGCTAGAATTTAATACAACTAGTCATTATCAAACAGATAATGAAAGGTTTTATATTTTTAGAATGAAATTGGAGAAGATACAAATAATTCTATAGCAGCGTTGCAATATGAATGAAATATGAAATCCTTATTATGAAATCAAATGCCGCATTGAGTACAACATTTATCCGCGTGAAATGATAGCACAAACATTTTACGAAGAAACGATAACACGACTTAAGCATTGGAGATGTAAATATGAGAATAAATAAAGAAAAATAACTATTTTGAACAATAAAATTCCGAAAACTTGAATACTTTTGATGGGGCTGCCAGAGAAGTATGAGATTTTTCACTTCGCAATGCAGAGAAAGATTACTGGAAGTCTAGAAGAAGAATAACATCATGTTTGGAGACCAGTCTACAGTAAAGATGGCAGTAAACAATATGATGATAGTTAATGCCCGTTCAACGGATAAGGCACGAGAAAAATAAAATGTCGAAGGCAATAGAAACAAACGACATCTGCCTAACAGTAATTGTGTTCCAGTGAATTCCTTCGACAGCTTATTCCCGGGTTTCCATTTGATAATATGATCACCTATGCAGAATGAAAAATCACCACTAACCTGGGTTGATAGTAGCTGTTTTTCTGCCCGTCGTGCGTTGGTCCGATGTATTGTTTTTCTTGTGCCCCGATCTCCGGATATTATTCCAACTGACCGAAATAACGTACTCCCGGAGATATTTATTAGAAAATATTTATGTAGCGAGGTACCAACAACTGTAAAGGTACCAGGTATTCTTAGAAATATGCCCAAATAACAGTTTTCTGAAGAAAATATGGATAAGCAGATTAATTAAGGTAAAATCTGCTGAACACCAAACCATCAGGATGGAAAAACTTGGAAAAATCTAAGCTTCTTAGCTGGAGCGATATTATCCTCAAATATTATATTACACCCATAAATAAGTCAAATGTTTCTGGTTTACGCTTTATTTTGGAATGGTAGAGTAAACGTGATTCTACATTAGTTAATTTACCCCGATTATGTATTTCCGACGGGACCGCTTATTCATCATTCCTCGCAGTAAACAACAGAACAGAACGATTCCTACACATCTAGTAACCGTGTGTCAATTCTGTTTAAAAATGTACCAAGTTCCTACATATAAAAAAAATATGGTCCCACAAGAATAGTTCATTATTAAACTGAATAAGTTTTATAGAGCCAAAACGGTGATAATTTTTATTAAAGATAACACATTCTTTTGTAATTAAGTTGTAATTATTCAGAACATAGGTCTGTGATGTTTTAAATACTAATTTAATGTGTTAATTATAAATATATACATATAAAATCAATTTTGTCGAAAAATATTGTTTTTGCGCTACCGGGATTCGAACCTGGATCTCTGTTTCCAATCCGGGGAAGTACACTACCAATTGTGTTATAACGCCAGTATTTTTCATGACAAATTTTCGAACTTATATGTTACACTTTTCCAAATTAATACATCTGTCGTTCTATTATTTTTGAAAGCCATCTACATTATTTTTACGGAATCACAAATACCTTTGAGTAAACCGACTGCAGACGCCAGAATTATCAATTAATTTTTATTAAATTTTGGACACATTAATACAACTTATATTACTAACGAGAACACATTCTTATTGTGAAGTTGTAATTATTCAAAGGTCTGTGATGTTTTAAATACTAATTTAATGTATTAATTATAAATATATACATATATTCGATTCGATCCTGGATCTCACTGAACGCCAGTATTTTTATCCAGTATCCCGTACTGGATAAAAATACTGGCGTTATAACACAATTGGTAGAGTACTTACCCGGATTGGAAATAGAGATCCAGGCTCGAATCCCGGTAGCGCGAAAACAATATTTTTCGACAAAATTGATTTTATATGTATATATTTATAATTAATACATTAAATTAGTAGATAATTTTTATGATAGTCAGAGGTGAGTAAAAACAATTATTCTGTTTCAGAACTATTACAACTAACTATTCAAATGACGTAATAATATAGGATGAAATTCAATTTTATTATCAAGTTAAAGCACAGAAACTTAATTTTCAAATTAATAAATATTAGAAAAATTAAGAAGATCAAAAAATAACCAAGAATTAATGTGTAATTATTATAAATTTTTTACAGAACCTCAAATTAAAATTTAATAAAATTTCTTTTTCAGATATAATTTTTGGCTTTTACGAATCGTAAAAGTTGATATTTTACGGCCCTGTTTGTTTTGCACCACTCTGTATACTAATTGTTGGTGTTTGCCCGGCTCTCGGAGGGCGGGGCGTCCACCCCTATATCCCGTCGATGTAAAAAAAATGACGCCATCATTCCGTTACGGTAGGGTCTCGCAGGAGGGGGTGAGTCATAAAGGGAAAGGAATAAAAATATATTTGTCACACATGAATTGTAGAAATGTAAAAATCACGGATTATTACTCGAATCAGCGATGTCAAAATGTCTGCGACATATTTAGGCGAAAAGAGTGATTGGATTATTCTACATTTGGCAGTCAATTCATTTTGTTTTACATGTTTACTTCTAAACATAGCGATGCGCAATTGAAATACATTACTCTGATGAAAGAAACCCTCATATTAATTTAATAGATCTTGTAATATCAGTATCCAAATAAATGTTATTCAACCCAGAACAATCTCCTCCAAAACCAATGAGATAGCAGCATGGTATGTACATGCCTTCAAAAATCATGTCTGTATTACATATCAATAGAAGTTGTGTTTTTCTGAGGCGCTCAAGGCGATTTTACTGAAAAGAAATATAATCATTCAAAAACATATTATTGTAAAAATGTATACTCGTAGATGTTATTTGAAGCATGTACTAACAATATCAGAAATCTCATTCACCAACATTAAATGTTGGTAGTCATGAAAAAAAATTAGTTTAATTCGTCTTCTGTTATGTGTGATATACACTATTTATGAAATAAAATAGCTCCGAGATAAATATTCTGAATTGTTTTTTTATAAAATATGATTCAGTTTCTTAAAAAATACCTATTTATAAGGTATACTGCTATTTTTGTATCCCACATTAGGATATGGCAGTATTGTTACAATAACATTTGGACACTGTTATTTTTGAAAATTGGTTTGCACGCTATGTATGAGTACGCAAGTATGAAATACAATACGACCACCATTTTGAAATTAGGAATTATCTCCGTTTTCTCCTATAAAAACTGCTTTTTTTGGAAAAAGGTGAACACGGCCATTATTACAGAAGTAAATACAAAATTTATTGATTTAATACGGTTTCGTTGCTGACATTTATTTCAATTTAGACATTTTGTGAACACGTTTGAATATGCCTCATTTTCTGTTATTGCAAAATATTAACAATATTAAAATTATTTCAGGGAAATTCATCAAATTATTATGTGAAGAGTTAAAAATATTACAACATAACATTATATGAAGCCACGGAGCCCACACATCAAGTCTGCCTCAAATACAATTTGCGCTGTGTAGTTTATAATATTTTTCAAAACGTCAGTTCAAGAAAAGACTTGCTTGCATTCAGAATACCAATCGGTGATGGGAAAAACTATTGCATATGAATATGTTTGAATTAGATTCTCCAAAAAAAAAAAATAGGTTGGTACATATACAGAGAATTATTTTTTTCTAGATACTTACAATATATGGTTCTATTTAACATATTGACTCACAAACTTTGAACAATTTTTAAGTGGGCTTAAACATAAAAAAAAAGTATATTTTTAAAAATAACACATTATTATTGTGAAGCTGCAGTTTTTCAGAACACAGTTCTGTGATATGTTTACATAGTGTAATGGTCAGCGTATTTTGCCGGATAGGAAAAGTTCCTGGTTTGAATAACGGTGACAATAAAATATTTTATCGATAAATTGATTTCATCAGTATATCACAGAACTATGTTCTGAAAAACTGTAACTTAATAATTATGTGTTCTCCTTAAAAATGTTTCAAAATTTAATAAAATGGATGAATAAACTTAATTCTAGCGTTTCTTATCGAGTTTTGTTCAAAAGTATTTGAGATTCTCAATAATATGAAATAGATTGCTTTTAAAAATTGAATAACGGATGTATCAATTTGAAAGTGCAGCATACGAGTTCGAAAATTTGTCGTTAACTTACTATGTTGACATCGTGTAATAGTCAGAAAAAGTTCCTGGTTTGAATCCCGGTGGCAACAAAATATTTCTTCTATAAATTGATTTAATTGATCTAATTAATACATTAGAAAGTATATTATTTAGATTTACTTCATATAATATTTTTGGTTTCGCCCAAAAATTATATTCCAGAGAAATTTAGAAGCCTCGGGAGCCTGCTGTGTATTTTTGGTATATTTTTTTTGGATTCAGGATTGTGTTTTTCAGTAGTTATACTTTGTATTAGAGAAGTTAAATTGTTTTTGAATGAATCATATTAAGTGAGAATCCTATGTGATCAGCGACAATATATTATACTCTTTAGAACATAGAATTATAATGAATTTGCTACGGTTCACATACTTATGACGCGCGTTTGCAATTAGTTGGCATGTTTGCAATTAGCTCGTTGGAGATTCCGGCCATAATTCATTTCCTGAGAGTTTGCCTCCGCCGTTTCCAACTTCCTCTGTATCTAGAAAATGTGGAATAGTGAGAGAGTGGAATGGAATATGTGGAATACACACTAAGAGACGTGTGCGATCTCGTATACGCAATGAACCGGATGAAATATGTCTCGCGCTAGGGTTGTCAAATATTGCGTGAAAGATCTCGTAAAATAGTTGAGTGGGCTCAAAATATGGTAGGGAGCATTTCTGTGTGGGTTGCGTTATGAGGTCAGAATTGCACCAGTGAAATATTGACTTATTTTCGTTTCTGCACAAAAAGTGCACGAATCACACAATGAAACTAATATGAACAATATATGATCAAAATGAGCGATCGGAAACAAAACTGACAAGTGTTTCTCTTTTAATGCCCGTGTCCAATGAATGAGACACGATGAGATTAATCCCAGTGCACATTGCACGTATTGAGATTTTAATCTGAAGATAAACGCAGATCAACTTGAGATCAGCAGAAAGAGACATACATTCAAAACTGTGGACACGATGATCGATTTGGCACACGTCCCCTAGAACCATAGATACATATAACTAATTTAAAAAAATAATTTTAATAAAAAATATTATTTTGTTTTACATTGCTTTATTGAATATATAAACCAAATAGTTTCGGCTTAGAGTTGATCCTTAATCAAGGTTGAACAAATATATATTAATTAAAAACAGAATTATAACTAGTTAGGAAAGCATATAAGATAGAGAGATGAACTCAACTCTAGTGAGGGTTAGGTAAGAGATAGTGGGTAGGAGTGGGTGTAAGGAAGGGGAACATATATGAAATTGGACTACTCGATAAATGGTTTTTATTTATTTATATTGATTTTTGGATTTCCCGAGCTTCTAAGTTATTAAGACATTTCTATGAAGTACACGTATACCCGAAGATTGTTGAAAAGAGTGATTTTACTCAATTAAATGGATCGCGAATTCTTAGTAACAAAAAAAAATTTCTTCCAAATGTCATATGATACTTAATAATCAATGGATCAATCAGAAGGCATTAAATTAAAATCGCTTATTCCGTTTAAACTGCTTTTGAGAAGATTAAAATCACCCATCTGATAAACAGAACACCAATGATCAACTAACTAACTTACCATCACGCTGTTTCCTCGTAGAGGTAGGCAGAGAGGATAGAGCGCCACATTTTTCTGTCCTGACACAAAATTCTCGCCTCATTCACATTCATACAAGTTCGCCGACTATTGAGGCTTCTAACAGGACTATCCTCTAGTATCTGGCTCACTCGGATGTGTCAAGTCTTTCGTGAACGACCTCTATTTCTGGTACTATTAACACTTGCGTCATGTACCTTTCTTACCATTATCTCCTCATTCATCCGTTTCGTATGACCAAACCACCTAAGTAATTATTTCTTCATATTACTTACTACACTAAGATTTGCTACATATACGCTTAAGGGATCTCATTTCCACTGCATTCAATCTACTTTTGTTCCTTTTCTGTCAGCTTCAGACTTCACATTCATACATCAGTGTCGGTACTAGGACTCCATCGTGAACAGTTTGTCTTGCCTCGGTTCACAAGTTTAGCTATAATTCCATTCAATGCTAATCTCTGAAATTTGGTGAGCACACGGTGGACACTGAGATAGCCGAGAGTTGTCCAATGAATTTCGTGAGAGCATAATCTCAGTCTAAAAGTGTCTCGAGTCGAAAATCTCATCAGTAACATAAAACAATACCTAATTGAATTCATAATGCAAATCTTTTTGGTTTATACCCGTGCTAAGGTTAATATTTAACACTTTGTGTAAGTAAATGTTACTTTATAAATAAAGAAGACACATACGTTATATACGTAAATTATATCAATATAAATATTAATAAACCAGTGTTTTAAACCCGTTCTGTGATGAGCGCGAAAGACGCACGCTTCAGACGGACTGTTTCAAGGAAAAATGTAATAAATATGAATTAAATATATTAATTGGAAATATATACATATAAAATTAATTCTATCGAAAAAATATTGTCGTTGCGCCACCGGGATTCGAACCTGGATCTCTTTCCAAACCGGGGGAGGTGCATTATCCAACTATGCTACAGTGACGATATTTTTCGATCTTTCTAAATCTGTCACCATTTATTTTGACAATAAATAATTATTTAATAAAAATCATAATGTGTTACATACTGAAAGAAACATTATTATTATTTTTTTTTTTAATTATGATGGTCGCAACTGATGTTTGTTGACTTCGGTGGCCTAGCAACCAGGACAATACCACTGAGATTTCGTCAGCCCGTCGTTTTGTTGTGACACACTGTTTGCACACAATTTTACGCGAATATATTTTAGAGAAATGTTTACTTTTAAAAATAGAATTATAACTTCTACATTTTATGTACGCAAGAATTTAAACAAGTAGCATATATATATATATAATAAATCAGTGCAATTAACGATCTATTGAAAATCTATACACTTAAAAATAAATAAATAGGTTTTTAAAATTATTAATATTCAACAAAACGCAATATATTAAATATTTATTTATATATTTGTACGATACTTACTTTCTTACTTACCATCACGCCGTATCCCCGCGGGTGTAGGTAGAGAGGATAGAGCGCCACAGTCTTCTGTCCTGATACACAATTCTCGCCTCATCCACATTCATACATCTTCTCATACAAGCTCGCCGATTGTTGAGGCTTCTAACAGAACCATTCTCCATTATCTGGTTTACCTGGTCGTGCCAAGTCTTCCGCGGACGTCCTCTATTTCTGGTGCCATCAACACTTGCGTCATATATCTTTTTCACCATTCATCCGCTCCATATGACCAAATTACCTAAGCGATCCTTTTTTAATCTTACTCACTATACTAACATCAGCTTTACATTCTTTCCTTATTTCTTCATTCTTTACTCTGTCATAAATAGATTTGCCACAAATACGCCTAAGTGATCTCATTTCCACTGCATTCAGTCTACTTTCGTTCCTTTTCTGCCAGCTTCAGGCCTCACTTCCGTACATCAGTGTCGGTACCAGGATTGCATTATGCACCGCTAGTCTTGCTTTGGTTGACAAATTCCCGTTAGATATAATTCCATTCAAAGCGCCGTTCACTTTATTTCCTGTAGTCACCCTCCTTTCAATATCATTCTCAGCCTTTCCGTTTCTATCAAACATACTTCCCAAATACACAAACTCATCTACTTGTTCCAAACATTCATTCAGGCCTATTCTCAAAATTGCAATATTGAAATGAAGGTGATTGTTACACCAACCCTCAAAAATAGACAGATAGTTTTGACAGATTATGGTACGTTTATCGCCCTCACTCCCTCACTCTCTCTCCCTCTCTCTCATTCAAATATAACACTATTTTTGAGGGTTGGTGTAACAATTACCTTCATTTCAATATTGCAATTTTGAGAATAGGCCTGATTAGCTACAAATATTTTGCACGGTGTCTTGCTTTTCTCTTTCTCAAATACGATACGATGTACCCATTAACAAAAATTAAAAAACAATATCTTTACAGACAGATTATTAAATAAGCGTGGTAAAGATTATATATAGAAGATTTTATAAATATATTAAAAATATGAAAAAGTTGAAAACATAGCATAAATAATCCAATATAACTGTATATATTAAGATTATTTTTGTAAATAGAAAATATAATTCCAAAAATAAAGGTAAAAATGAATAGTTATGATATTAACATATGTAGAAATGGTAAAGAGATATGTGTATATCTTATATAGTGAAAATAAAATATATAACTTTCTTTTTTACTTAGAAACTTAACTTAAATTTACAAATAAAATAGAGAAAAACAACAATTATCCTTGATTATATGAAGAAACTTAAAATATTAATAACGAAACAGTGATAAAAATAAAAGGTAGTAATAATACATTTATGTGTGGTCTAGTGGTTACGATACTCGACTAGGTCGGGGGTTTAATCCTCGTTCCAGAAGGTCATTAAGGTCCTATATTCATAACAAAAGCATTTAGCTCAGTTTGAAAATAGTAATATTATTGACGTAACATTTATTCGTATGAACACCATATTTTTTTTTAAATACAAACTTTAAAAATATAGCAGAACCAGTTTTTATATTTTCTGCGAAGGTTTTCATATTCCAAAAACGTTTAGGTATGAACTTTACCATCGCCAACGGTATGAAATAATAAAATAAAAACAAACTAACTCTATATACAAGAGTTATTATTTCATTGTAAATTTAATGCCGGCGCTGTGAAGGATATAAACGTAGTAAATCCTTGAAATTTTTCAACTCCATGGACGAATTATCAACAGCCGTCGCCAACATTTGTGCGAAAATCACCGAAAATTGGTCATTGTGAAGATTCCTTACAAAACAGAACAGCTGCTGTCTTCATTAAAATGAGACATTTTATTTACTCTCGAATTCGACAAAAAAAATATTAAAGTAGCGAAACATTTGTCGTTGTTATTTTCAGCTAGAATCTATCTCTACAACAAGGCATGTAATAATATGTATTGGTATATTATATATTAAGAAGAAATTTAATGAGGTTTATGTGAAATCTGAGTACCTATAGTAAGTAGTACCCATACCTGTGGTAATTTTTTGTATTCATCGACGAGTGACAAATATTTAATACCAACAATAATAAAACATTGTTATTTCAAAATAAATGTACAAAATATTTCAATTTGTTCGAGGTTTTCATGATTTGATATTGTTTTAATACGTATTCAATTCGATACATTAAAAGAAAAAATATTTTTGACAATTTAATCTTAAT
This sequence comes from Eubasilissa splendida, assembly GCA_031772225.1. NCBI lineage: Eukaryota > Metazoa > Arthropoda > Insecta > Trichoptera > Phryganeidae > Eubasilissa > Eubasilissa splendida. Next base: position 10,971,548 of record CM062868.1, on the reverse strand, counting down.
CAGCATATAATCAATTATACATCTAAAAAAAATTACTGATAGTTATTTATTGGCCATGACTGGCGTTTCCGTAAAATCAATTTTATAAAAGGGAATTATAATGTAATTACCATTCCTGCGACATATAACACTGCTTTTTAAAAAATTAATAGAAGGAATGAGGGGTTTTATGCCTTGGCTAAATGTATAATACTATATCATACGCATCGTACGCTAGCACGTAACTTGCGATTATATCAAAATATAAATACTTAAGAATTTCACAGAAAGTCACATTTAATATTTTTTTCTTTATAAATTTTCAGTAAGTATTGAGTAAAATTTTGTGAGATATCCGACCTTATTTTGGTTTTTTTAAGGTACGATTATTTTTGCAAAAGTTTTAATGACTTTGTGTTTCTATTATTATTCTAATAAATGCCTCTTATTAGAATAATTATGTTTGATCTAATCTTATATTACATTTATAAACATCAGTTTTTTTTTTCTTCTGTGGTTTTATTTATGAAAACTTAAATTTATCTTAACATTGTGTTATCGTATTTTTATATAACTATAAAAAATGTATAAATGCGTATTATAGTTAATGTTCACGTTAAAGTGACAAATGACAGCTTAAAGTACATTTCCACGCATTGATCTTAATATTGCCATTTTATTGCGGACATAGAAAAGAGTTTTGTTTATTTACACAGATGTGGCTCGGTTTAGTGAGCCGTTCAGTACAAAGGCATATTTTCCTTGCTGTCGTTCCTTGCGTGCTACGTCTTGCCGGCTTGCAAGAAAAATTCTCCAGAGATACACTTTTGTCACACAGATGACATTAAAAGTTTGTAAAATACAACCTTCATACATACATATACACTTGTGCATGTGGGAGAGTGGAATAGACGCCTGCTCATATTTTGTGGAATTGTGAGATACTTAGAGAAGCACGTAAACGTATGATTGGTGGTTTGACTAGACTTAAACACCGCCTGCCCAGGAATGCAGATCTAATTAGTAATGGAAGGAATCTTGTTTTATGTAAGGTATTTATTCGGGTATGGGTGACACGCTGGAGCTTCTTAAGTAGATAGTTAGGTCGGCTCGCGTGGGTGGGTATCTTCAACAACGCGCCTACCTTTCTCTCCCCTTTTCTGGTGTTTTGCAACTCAGTTAGTCCGTCCGTGTAAGTGTGACTCAATCCCTTTTGGAGTGTTTTTGATGACTGGATAGGTCTGCCTTGAACTACTGCACCTTAATTTTCCATCTGTATGTAAAACTATGTATTCTATGGATTTATGTTATATGTTTTGTTTATGAATAAAGACAGCACTTAAGGGATGCTGGAGGGTATAAATTTTAAATTTTGCGAAAATTGTTAATAACGACATTGAATTTCTTTTATTTATTTTATTTTATATAATGCAAAAACTTGAATATGTTATTGAATTAAAGTCGAGTATTTTTATTAACTTTGATGATAAACCAATCCCGAGAAAGGATGGATCCCCCCCTCCAGCTTTTTTTTTATAAAACCCTTCGACATTTAAAAATAATCATTTTTAAACTGTGTTTAACAAAGCGTTGTTATGAAACTACAAGCTGTGTAACATTTAAATAGAACTATGAAAATAAATACTATATTAAACCCCCTTTCGATGGAGTATCTGCACAACATGAACTTATTGAGATCCTCCAACAACCGAATATCTAGATAATTTTGCAATCTAAAAGACTTATACGAGCAATATATATCGTCAGAGATGATTACTATAGTGAATTCAAGTGAAAAAGTGAGAGAATAATTACATTTAATGTATGATATTTATATTACATTTTTTGAACCAAGTATAATAATGTAAAATTGTTGAATTTGAAATATTTTTATTATTACGAATAATTTGAAAAAAAAAACTGTTTCATTGTTTAATCGTTATATAATTTTGGTACCTCGAAATTAAACCAACATTTAAAAACAATTGTTTCGGGATTCATAAATAGTGTAAACTAGGCCAACATCCAATCCGATGAATTCCCTACTCCAGAGCTTTCCCTAAAGACTATAAGGGAACGCCAACTGGAACTCGACCCCTGGGACATCCAAAGATAAAATAGGCAGACAATGTTCGAAACGATGCAGCGAGACTCTAAATTCCCTGATGGGAGACCACAGCCCAAACACAGGCCTGGAGGATAGTCGTGCAGCCTACCATGGACCTACAAATTCTTCAAAGCCCAACTATAGTAATACATATTAAACCAATGTAAACATGCTATTGAAAAAGCACAAATACAGGTCGAATCTTTTCAAATCTAAGCTGCCTCTGAAGTAAATTACAAATAATACGTATGATGGGATTAACAAGGATGATATACCCTAGCTGAAAGAGAATTTAACCGGTAATAAAATAGTCCCAATGGCATCAGTTATTTTTTTAAATACAATATTGGTCCTTTGCAATTTTCCAGTAACATTTAATGTCATCAATAAAATGTAAATTTATTATTCTATAAATGTAAAAAATTATTTCATGAACCTTTTAAAAATATAATTTAATAAAGAAAATTACAGTACTTATGAATCTATAGAACCGCAAAACTTTGTTACGTGGTAAACTTTTTAAAACACGGGTAAGTTATGATTCACGACAACTTGAATTAAAAAAAATTGTAAAATCTACTAACACATTTTAATATTCGAATTTTACTTAAAAATATTAATTTATTGTGATATATTATAAGCATTAAATCAAATCATTTTATTTTTATATTATGAGTTAATTGACTGAATATTTCTTTATATATATCTAAAGTAAATATAATAATTTTAATACATAAAGTTATATTCAATAAGCAATGCTTTAAAAAATATAATTTAAGGAATATCAGTGAAAATAATACAAATAATTTTACTAAAAATACTGTTTTGAGTAGGCCAATTTCAAGATTAGACTAGGGTGTTTATGACTTTAAAATATTACTGCAGGGCAATCTCTTGTATAAATAAAATCTTGTGCATCTAAACGTGACTAAATAAATGTATTTTTTTTTTTTTAAGAAGAATACTCTTTTTGTGAAAATTCTCAATACAAAGTTCTGTGATATTATTAATACAAATTAAATAAATCGATTACATAGAAGGATGTACAGAAAAATTTATTTATCGAAAAAATATTTAAGTTGCCACCGGGATGAATAATGATGGAATAATATCTATAATTCCAAAACTAAAATATACCGCAACTCAAAATCACTATATTTAACAAGGAATCAAATTCTTTAAAAATTTCCCCATCATAATTATAAAAAATACTATTATAAATTTGTATCTGAAGTCAATGAATATGTACACAGACTAACACACACATAAATTACACACTATTTTGTATACTACTCTATACATAAGTATTAATCTCATAGAAAATAAATAAATGTCACAAGAAATGAATATACATCTTACTGATTATATCTTCTAATAAAATAAAAATAGATGTATGTATAATAAGTTCAAAAATTTGTCGTAAGCGTAATTAGTTATTGTGGCAGAATTGGTTGACGCATTTCTCCGGATAGAAAAGATCCAGGTTCGTATCCAAGTAGCTAGTAAAATGTTTTTTCGATAAATTACTTTAATTTCTGTATATCTTCCATATTGATTAATTTATTTTGTATTTCATCATCTACTAATATATCGCAGTGTTATAAAAAGTTTCACATGGTAATAATAATTTCGCATCAATCTCGAAACAATAGTTTCTCAGTGGACGGACTCCTTTAAGATCGAGTGTCGCGAGACACGTAGAGAAACAATCAAACCCCTCGACTGCTCTAACCCTCTTAGTCGCTTCAACTGCTCCAACCCTCTTGGCACCGCTCGAGAAATGCGGAACGATAAATCAGCTGAACAGATCGTTAAAGATTTTTGATAAACTAGCTGGTCAAATACGAGGCGAATTTTCAGATGCATTGGATGCTGTAGATATTCTTAATTTAAATGTGATCTAGATTAGTTTTTCGTGAAAGGACTGATTTTTTAAATTATTTTGATTTCAATTAACGTGTTGTTCAGAGTGGAAATTATTTTTAAAAGATGGTGTATACATAATAGTATGATATTTTTAAGAAGAATACATTTTTGTTGTAAAGTTGCTTTTTCAGAACGTACTTCGTGATATTTTTAGTACAAATTAAATACAACAATTAGAAAAATATTCAGAGAAAATCTATTTATAAAAAAAATAATTAAGGAGAACACATTATTATTCTTAAGTTACAGTTTTTCAGAACATAGTTCTGTGATATTTTTAATACAAATTAAATGTGTCAATTAGAAATATGTACAGATAATATAATTGATATTTACATGGTGTAATTGAATGAACATAATAGACTCCCCAATGTGTGAATGTGGTGCCGAGGAGGAAACCCTTGACCATGTATTTTTTGCCTGTCCATTGCGGATCACAGGTTTTTTTTACAATAATCTTGTCAATGGTAATTTTCATCTCCCGGCTAACTTGTGTCATCTGCTTTCCCTCAACTAGCCACATTTAAGCTATATAATAGCAAATTTCTTGAATGTCAATGGTATTAACTTGTAACGCAATATTCCCTATTCTATAATATTGTTGTACTGCTTTCTATGAAATAATGTTTAAACTTGTTTAATGGCGCAAATTACTCTTGAAGGGTGGATTGCCTGTTTGAAAGAAGAAGAAGAAGAAGACATGGTGTAATGGTCAGTGTATTTCCCAGGATAGGAAGGGTTCCTGAATCGATTCTCGGTGGTAACAATATATTTTTTCGATAAATTTTATCTGTACATATTTCTAATTAATACATTTAATTTGTATTGAAAAAATATTTAGTTGCTACCTGGATTCGAATCTGGACCTCATCCTATTCTGGAAAGGTTCAGGTTAAGAGCACTGGGACGATAACGCGTCACGCGCTTCAGTCGTAATTACACAAACCACCTGAATCAAAACTCCAACGCAATCATGACGCAATTTCCATCTCCATTAAAGAAATTAATTACATCATTTTTTGGAAAACATGTTTCATTTAAAAAATAATAAATCGCTAACTATACCACCTACCCAGAACGTTTCAATGTAAAATATTGATTTACTATTTTTCTAGTGTGCAATATTTATTTTTTCGCATACGTTTTCAATCAACCATGAGTTTATTTATTTTCAATTCGACTAACTTATTTAGTGAATTATCTTGCGAAAAGTGTGAAGAAGCGAGTCGTGAGTGAAATAGTGAAATCATATTCAGCCATACGCCCAACGTACCTGGTGTGTCTCCGATTTGCAATCAACCCACGTGCTAGCAGTAAACACTTAACCCGTTAATGTCCAGGATAAATAAATAATTTATATATTTTATAAGATACTCCAACAAATATTTTTTAATAATGAAAACACAGAACATAGTTCTGTGATATTAAAACAAATTAAATTATCTTATTTATAAAGTTTCTAATTTATCTAAAAAGTAAACACCTGTACAAGAAAAAGTGTTAATAGCAAATTAAATATTATAAATAACCAGATCTCCAGTTCTCAATTAGTTACCCCCTCCCTCCACTCTTTCTCGCCTATTTCTTGTCTTTTCCCACCACTTATATTAACAGTTTTGTTTATGACTATATACTCAGGTCTCTTTTTATGCGGTAGATACGTTCCACAGGAAAACGCTTAAAAAAAGACTAGATACCCGTATAAAAATAAAGGATAAGTTCCATAATTTTCTAAAATCGCATAAAACTAATTAAATAAGTTAAAATATACCAAAAAATGCATAAAAAAGTTTATTAAATTTCATAAAAATATAATCTTAACATATTCCTTCCAAATCTATATATCGAAAGTTTATCTTTTTGCATATATTTTCTTAAGAATTATCATCGCTATATGACAATGTTCGGTATAATTATCGAACTGGTTGGAAATCACTTTCATCACTAGAAGAGATAGTCAGCTCATCAGATCTATGTCCTGAAGATAATGATTCTTCACAAATAAAATTAGCCTCAACTTTGCATGTTGATTTTTCCTTTTTGACAATATAATCAGTGATTAAACTTTGCGATGACTTTGCTAATTTTTTGTAGAAGTCCTGATATTCAGAAATGCAATACTGAAGCTCGCGTTGAAACATGTATGCTCATTCTTCATCGTTTTTGACCCTTTCAACATGTCAAATTGGTCTAAAATAGTTATTTAAAAAAACGCTTCTTTAATATAAACCGCATAAAAAGAGACCCAAGTGTTCTTGCAATTTAATTCCAATGCACATTGTATCCTGAATAATAGACTATTGGTCTTGAAACATGTTGATTTATAAATAAACAAAGTTTTTTCTTATTATTAATATGCCATATTTGGTTTAGGTAGAGAAAAAGGTAAGATGTTAGAGGAAGTGGGATGAATATATATTTTTCAGAGTCCCAGAGTAGAATTGAGGAAAAACTGGATCGGATTGTATTTATTATACTTCATATTTATATAGTGGAAAGGGGTAGAGTGGTCAGGGGTAAGTATAAATGGCTAATTCCATTAACGAATTACCTGTAAATTAATTTCAATGAAGGTAATTTTGGTAAATTATTTTTCACTTTTTAATGTATTATATACCTAATAATATTTTTAAACTACGATATTATGTATTATATTATCTATGATATTTGATATTATGTATGATATTTGCAGAAAGCTGGATGAATGAGAATTTATTTAAATAATTTATGAAAGATAAATAACCTTTTGTATAATATTAAATATAAACTTTTATATATTCATATGTACGCGTATAGTGGCTAACTTTTTTTACAAAGTAATAAATGTTAGTTTTTAAAATAAATAACTCTTTGTTCTTTTTATGAAAATGTTTTATTTTTATTTTTTGTTTTATATCATAAGATAATGCCATCATATTAACTTTTTAACAAATAAGTATAGTATTATATACTAACTGAACTAATCTTTGTGTAATAATTTGTTTTTATTAAAAAAAAATTTTTTTAATTTGTTGTTTTATATCATAATATAATGCCATATTATTCCCTTTTTGACACCTTCATAATTATCGATAAACTACCGGTAAACCGATATTAAATTAAGAATTTTACCGGTATTGCCATTTTCCGGTAAATTTGCATAACCCTACTTGAGAACCAATGGGTTAACGAGCGATAGATTTTGTTACATTATACAAAATGTACAAAATTATTACATCGTACATTACAAATCTAAATGTCATGAAATTACGTTAATACCGAATCCTTGAAAGTTTTCAAGTGCGAATATTTCCGGGGATGGTTTTTTTACAACTTTTTAAACCCTCCGCCGCCCCGGTCGCTCCAGAAAGCCATTCCCTTCCACGTAATATATTTATATGTCGCAGTTTAAATAAGTCGGGTCTCTTTCGGAGATGCGAGAAAGGGAAGAAAGAGGGATACGTAAGGACAGTATCAAAATTTATGTTCAACGTGACCTTACGGCTAAGGAGCGGATATAAAATTTACGGATACCCCTCTCAAAGCATATTTACATATTTATTTTAGACGTCAATTCACTTTTACCACTTAATAAATTGACTGAGTTTAGTCCTGTTTCCCTTTCTGCTAAAATAAATAAATAAAACTATTTTATCTTTAATATCATTGATCGATTTGGCAGTTACTTCGTGGTGTAACATTTTAATTTTAAAAATATACAATTTTATATTGACTTTGTACTACACACGCACAATTATTGAGTTAATAATAATAATGGAGCTATAAAAATTATCCAATATTATAATATACACATAAACTCTTTATAGTTATAAAATCATCTTTGTTTTTAAAATTAACTATTGTTAATTTCACTTATTGAAATGACTTTTTGAAAAGGTGCGTTTTTAGTTTCTTCTTAAAAGTCTTAAAGTCTCCGATGCACTGTTTCTTATGACGGAGGGCAAAGCGTTGCACGCTTTTGGGCCTGCCACCGCAAATGCCCGTTCATCCGGCATCGGTTGGTCGGTTCTACAACCCTTCCTGCAGCTGAAGTAGAGGCTGACCTGAGAGTTTGACATATACCATTCAAATTGTCCGTGATAAAATGTTCTTGAAGATATAGGGGTGCCATATTATGTGTCGCCTTGTGCATCAGCCGGTACAATTTAAATTCAACTCTTTCAGGGAATCGCAGGTGATGTAAAAGGAATGTTATATGAGAGAATTTGAAAACTCCATATATTATCCGTGCAGCCGCATTTATAATGAATTGTAATCTGTCCAGCTGAAACATTGGCGGACTAGCATGTATGCTATTACAATAGTCCACACGTGACACCATAAATATATTTATTAGTAGACGGACTACCTTAAGAGGAAGATGTCTCCGAATACTTTTAATCTGTCTCAGTTGATGGCAGCATGCACTAACAGTTTTACTGATTTGTGTGTTCATTGAAAGATCTGAATCAATGTGTACGCCCAATAACTTAATTGATTCCTGTATTAAGTTTTACCTTCTATGTGTTGCTGTCCACTACTTACACTACATTAATATCACTACTAGTTTCGAGAAGACCAATCCTTTACATCTACAGTTGTAAATTAAAATAAATTAAATAAAGTTGATTTTAGGGGGCCGTAATGGTGGGAGTGGCTTTATTATTTTTTGAAAAAATCTACAATAGCGGTGAATGTTTTTTCGAAATTCAAATTTATCTAGATTTCTATCCTTTTAAGATTGTTAATTATTATTACCCTATATGGTACCGAGTGGAATAATTTTAAATCGTGGCTGTCGAAAGAATGGTTGGTTTCAATTATATGGCTAGAGAATTCGGAAAAATTATTATTTTTCAATCATCGTCGATGTTCTTTAACTTTAACTTTAATTTTAACTTATTTTATCGCCTAAAAAATTGCAACGTGTTTGTTTTGTTTTTCGGCAATTTATATACATATGATACGAGTATATAATTGTACATAAATATATATGATGAAAACCATGTTTATACATATTGGTGCTAAATATTCACATATATATTCTTCTGTATGTAATTATGTATTATTTTATGCTTTTATATATTTTTAATTTAAATTTATTCAGATATGTGCTGTAATATCTTATTTTGATTTACACATTTAATATTTCATTTTCAATGCACGTAGTTTCTACAAGCTGTAGTTGGTAGTGGAATTATATAGTAAACGGATTTATGATTATATTTTTAACTATAATATATACCATATTTTTTGTGTCATGTCATTGTACTGTAAATCATAAAATATAAATAAATATTTAATGTAAGGTTTACGCGAGCACTAGTGTATGGAATTGGCCAGTTACATATATATATAAACACATTAAATTAACTGACTTTCTTAAAAGTATCCAATATTGCCCTACTAGGCATCCCGTTATGCCTCACTACGGGGAAAAGTTGGTTAAATAACTCTTAGCAATATTTTATTTATCCTCGCTGATCTAGTATTGGGATAATAATTATTTTTATTTCAAATGATGCTCTATATATTTACTAACTAATTTAAATCAAAAAGGCTTAAAACATAACAACACTTTGTTAAACTAAGCGCTGCCAACCCTTAAACACCCCACTATGCCCCTCTTCCCTTACAGCTTATTTGAATGTCCTAACAGCACGCGCCTGCTAAAGCTTGATGTTAAGGCTTCCCTTTCAAAAATAATTAATATTTACGCATTTTTTACAAAAACATAGATTTTTATTATTCATTTATATCAGAAATTATACAATAGCTATGACTTTTTAATAACAATTACTCAGATAAAATTTTATACGTATGTAAAACTAACCGACTAAATAGTATTTGTCATAATTAAGAAAATAAAAGCATTATTAGAAAGAACGCGACTGTTAACATTTTAAAACTTTTTAAAACTGCCTTAACATTTTACTAATTTGGTTCAATGCAGATTTGTTTCCGTCATCTTAGGTTCAAAATTATAATAAATTTCGTATATTCAAGAATTTTCTGTATTAAGGCCATTTTACGGCACGCTGAAAATAAATTTAATGGTAGCAGTATTTCTTCTAATACTTGTATTTTCTTAATTATAAAAAATAACATTCAGTTTATTAGTTTTACATTAGTATAAAGGTCCTATCTAAGTAATATATAAAGGAATAATAAAAACTCACATTTTCGTAAAAAACGCGAAAATTTGATTTATTTTTGAAAGCACGCCCTTAAGTCAAAGGCCGTACACTTAACCAACGAGAAATATATAAATCTTTTGTACAAATATCAGGTATTGAAATAATCTCGTTGTGACTTTGTCTAAGCGATTATTCTTTCAAATAAAAAAATATATAATTGGTACCTTTTAACATTCCACGGAGAACAAGTTTTATAAAAAAATAAAAATGTATATTGCACCTATTTCTTGGGTGTGCACGAGTGTGTACTTTGAAGGAAAATAACGTAACTATGATGAAAAAATCACATATCAGAAAGGTTGTAACTATAGGCCAGTTGTGTGATCAGTAGTAACATTACTTTAGTAAAAAAAGTTTTTTTTTTTGCGAAAACGGGTTTCATCGTTGGTAAAAAAATATTTACGTAATTAAATCCCGTAGTTAACTCATTTTATTATCCGATAGTAAAAACGAGAATTGATAGATAAATATAGAGGTTTAATAATACAGAATTGATAGATAAATAGATGGAGGATAAATATGGTCAAATTCAAATTATTAATGTGTCAAGTGAACAGTTGTGAAGCTGTTCCAAAAGTCACTTGACACATTATCATTCAATATCCCGCTATTTTAGCGGTGAAAGTTTGTCTGTTAATGATCTCGTTATTTGATGTATATTAGCACATGATACGAAAAAATTTCGCCACTGAAGTGACAGATTTCGATCGCAGCGGCGAATAAAGCCACAGATAAAGCAGAAAATAGACCACATTTTGTGATTATTCGCCTTGCCACACTCATAGGTAAGATTGTCTTTGACAGTAATAAATTTGATGTATCAACACCCATAGAGGATTTTTAGTACGGGTGTTAGTAAAAAGTTACTATAGTAAAAATTTACCATGGTAAAAAATTACTACTGATCAGCCTATTAACCAGTCCTATGAGAAGGTATATTAATGGATTACCTACAATCACAATCCATCATTGTGTTCGATGTTCAAATATTCAGCATTGACTCAAACATAGAGGATTTAGGTAATCGGACAAAGTAATGCATGAGTAAAATTTACTTACAGTTATTCACGTGATTAATTCAAATGCAGTTACAGTTAATATTCATGATCACACTACTTATTGAGGATATGCGGGATGGTGTATTGTTCTTAATGAGGCATATTGAAAACAATTATTTTTTTCTGTTTATTTATTTTGGGCTAGTGCCATATTTTCTCCATTCTTCCGGGGACGGGAGAGGGATTATAGAAGAGTAAAATTGGGTTGATGTTATTGTGATTAGTGATAATATCATTGTATCTAAGGGACATGATTTAGGAGACCTGCTCAGGTAATATTAGAAGAATTGTGCAGGTACGCGACCGTCTTCTCGCGACGACGCTAGCGGGCGCGCCACTCATTACGTGGCTTATAGTTTATTTTGCGGTCATACAGACAGCACGATGGATTTATATAATCACCATATACTTTTAATCGTAAAATAAATTTTTTACTTACCACTCAACATCAAATACTTTTTTAATGAAGCTTAATGGCAGTTAAGATTTCGTTAATTCGTTTATTATTTCATTTAATGAAACTAAATTATGTGTTTTACGTTTTAATAATATTTCCAAGTTAAAGAGCAGTGCTGTATCATATCTCAGCATACTATTAATTATTAGGATAAATATTTGTGTACGAGCACATGATACGAGTTAATTACAACATTACATGATGTAATTTGTCATGTCGAGACTCGTGCCTGCTTTCAATATTATGTTGTAATTAAACAAACGACGGAATAATAGCGGATATAACATCTACTAACAGATATTTAATCATGTGAGCAACTATCCATCCTACCGGCAATAAATTATTGCCTCAGATACCAATATCGCTCATCCTCAGTCAGATTGTAATAATATACGTTCCCAAAAATCTATAACTATCCAAAAGCGTGCACGCATTTCAATATATTGATGAGAAATTGATAATTTATTGATAACTGCAGATTAAAATTTTCGATTCTTATGCCATGGCGATCGCAGTAAAACATAGTTACATTCTTATTGTGAAGTTGTAATTATTCAGAACAGACGGTCTGCGATATTTTAAATACTAATTAAATGTATTAATTAGAAAGATGTACATATAAAATCAATTTTATCGAAAAATACTGTTGTTGCACTACCTGGATCTCTTTCCAAACCGGAGAAGGTGAAGAATCCAGCTATGCTACAGCGACAGTAATTTTGACGACAAATTTTCGAACCTATATGTTACACTTTTGTGTGTCAGTTTGGAAAGAGATCCCCGGTAGCGTAATCATGTAAGTTGTACGTCAGTTCAGACGTATTCTAGTATATGTTAATAATTCGAATGAATTTCCTACACACATAAAGGATATTGCCTCCACTTCAAATTACGTCTCAGCTTCAGCGACATCTATACTATTACATGTGAAAGAATATCAAATTTTCAAAAAAAAAAATGTCAATAGATGGCGACAGCATAATTGGTAATAAATAAGTGAAATATTCCATCTTGATTTAATATATATAACTTCCAAAAATTTGATAGATGTGGTAGCGTAGGTAAATAGGTGAACGTCACATTGTGTAAGGTGATCACTTAAGCCAGCCGATGACAGGTCATAAGCTCTGTAATACCCAAGACTTCCATACTTAAAATAATAGCTTCGTCTCTGTGAGACATCTTAATCTTAATAACATATAAGTTGTATCAATGTGTTCAAAATTTAATAAAAATGAATTGTTAATTCTGGAGTCTGCTATCGGTTTACTCAAGGGTATTTATATTACGGATAATCTCAAATACCTTTGAATTAAACCCAATAGGAGACGGAGAATAAAATTAATAAATCCATTTTATTTACATAACAAATTTATTAACATAAATTTCGAGACTTTAATACAATTTGTATATTAAGGAGAACACTTCTTTTGCGCTGTGAAGTTGCATTTTCAGAATATAGCAGGTATATATTTTTTTTCAATAAATACATTTTTTCTAAATATATTTCTAATTGATCAATTTAATTTGTATTAAAATACCACAAAACTATGTTCTAAGAATGCAAATAACAGCAAAATATGGGTTCTCCGTAATATAAATATCTTATACAAATAGTATTTAATTTTTCTGGTCTTTTTAGTGGCTTTAATTGTAACATTAATTAGCCCGAATCTTCGGATTGCAATTTTGACTAGACATTAGATTTAGATGCATGTCTTAACTAATAACTTATTGTATTGTTAAAATATAGTCCTGTTATCTTCTAGATAACTAAAATAACATACTGTTTATTATTATTAGTTAGTTAACTCATTATCTAATAAAAGTGTAGTCGTATAATTATCTAGATAACTAAGTTAAAATAATGTATACATTTACTTATAATTTTGACCATTATCTACATCCAACTACACACCAGTTCTGAGAGCAATAACGACGTACTGTCAACGTTTTTACATGTTTTTAGCTCCGAAACTGTACAACACATGTAACACTAACTGGAATTCGTTCACCTATAATGAAATATCTCAAATATGGACTCAATATATGATCCAATTGGGTAGAGATCAGTTGGAAGCAGCGCTGTTCAACATTCCTACTAAAACTCAACATAATTCATTGTGTGATGTTTGAATTTGCGTGCTGAGATCTAAGTAGCCAACTTTGCCGACTTATGATTGGCTATCTAAATGGACGAATCAGGGACGAGAATCCAACTTTGGTGGGCAGCTGAGCAAAACGTCACTTTTTGGTGGAAACGCGAACACGAACATTTTTCGTGCATCCAATGTCGGGATTGTGAAAGTGAAAATCAGAATGCCATTGAATCAATTATCATCCCATTCGAGGTAGCAGGCGACACCAGAGCACACACACACATACTTGAGGATCCAGACTGAGCTAGATCGGTGGCGGCCCTTGTGGCTTCCTATCCTCTAGAGCCCAAAAGCACCGTAACAACTGTTAATTTTAGATTTGCAACGCATTCATAATATTTTCAATTATATCACTATCAATTCACTCATTTAAATAAAATGACATCTCAACAGTACAAAAAAAAACGGTAGTCTAACAAATTAGCCAGAATAAGGCTGTATCTATCATAGGTGAATCTCACTTAATAAATTAGTAAACTCAATGGCAATTTAATTGTAATATGTGAATTATTTTATCGTATGTTCACCTCTGACGTAAAAAAGGCTTTTCTTGTCGTATTTATTTAAAGTTTAGTAGTGTAAATATATATTTAAAGCTAAAAAAAATAATTGCGTAATAGAGGTAAAGTGAACACATTTCTAATGATTAATGGACATAACGGTTGAATGTACATTACTTCAGTGTGAAGGAACCTAACTTGACATTTTTATTGATGCTGAGCTCATATTGCGAAAGGGTAAAGAAGAACAGACTAATTCACATAGTGGCCTAACGATTAAGAGGGCCAAGTAACTCTAAACCTAATACCACCCGAGACGTCCCGTCTCAAGAGCTGCGTCAATATTATCTCGCAATAAAAGCTTTTAATGAAATAATTCCTTTCTATCTCTTTTACAGTTAACATATTCCACATTTCCACGAAGACGTATAGAATAGTTGAGCTGATTAATTTCAGGAATGCTCGAAGAATTTATTTATTTAATAAATAAATTTTTAAGGGTATCTGACTTAACTAACGTATCATTACTAGAGTTTCCAAATATTCGTCACTTAAAATTATTCGAATATCGAAAATAAAAGATGAAATATTAAGTTATGAAGAATCTAAAAAAAACAGATTGAATAATGAATATATGTTATAAGAAACAACCATTTATTATTTAATTATTTAAATAATTAGAATAATAAATATATATAGTTCAATAATAATATTATTAATGGGAAGATGTTTCCAAAAACATTATATATAATTTAACACAATGAAAAGTGTAGTAGAATAAAACAGAGTTTTGACTCAATTTACAAAATAATCATGGAATTCCACAAAGTTTCACCAAAAACCCTTGAACAGTTAATTATAAATAATTATTTAAATAATAAGAAAAAAACCATTTTGTTAAAAATATTATTTATTGATTTATCAACACGTTTCAATACCAATGGTTTCTTCATCAGGATACAATGTATACTAATAACTATGTTAATAGTGGTATAAACAAAGTGTTTTTTTGCATTATTGCAATTTTGCAAATATTTAAGAAGTTAAAAACAATTATTATTTTAATTTTTAAAAATAAGCCCATACATCTGATTAATTTGACATGATTTTTAAAAAATATACATATAATTGATTAATTAAAACTAATAACTGGGGATTCTGTGTTGAGAAAACCCGGGAATTCCATGGGTTTTTGCTGCCTCGAGTCCCGCGACTTTAAAGAAAAATAGCCCGAATCTGACTATTGTCATACGGCAGGACCCGGCAATGAACGGTGCATGTGTAAGTTTATAAAAATGTGGAAAGTTTCTATCGTTTATATGGACATCCATAATAATTTGCATTAAGAAGAAATTAGTCCTCTGATGTATGCTTCCAACAAAAAATTTGAAGTAAATGGTTTCGTCGGTTTGTTCAAACAGTGGATTATTTTTTCTTGTAAAATGCGATATGAAAAAATAAATTCATATGATTTTTTAATCCAAATTGAGAGAGGATGAAATTATTTGATAACTCGAAATTGCCGGGAGTTGAAAATTTTGACTCTCGAATCCCGGGAATTGAAAAAAAGTTAAGAACACAGAATCCCTACTAATAACATATATTGTTCCGTATTCGTAATGAATTAAATGAATTATTATTTGTAGGTGAACATATTTACTTTCATACGTATTCATTCGGTCATATTATTGTTACTTGAAGTATATTGTCACCAGTTTTAGTTAATTCATACCCCCATAGCCCGTTCTCCCCGGTACATATTGTTCCTTTGGCTCGGCTGGTTGTCCCTTTGGAGGTCGAAAAGAGAAAGTGCATTGCGTGATTATTCATGTTGAATCACTACTCGCACACACCGCCGTGAATTTTGTTATAGTGGACGTGACAATCATCAGAGTTTTTTTGTGCTGTGCGTCATTTGCTACATTGGGTGAACTTCCGGAAGTGCAACGTGACGGCGTCGCCAACCAGGTGAGTCGAGCTGTCCTTTGGTTCCGTAAGTCCATCCCGTTCCGCTATCGAAGGTACCCATCCTCTATCATCCTCTTCCTCATCCTATTCCCTACTTCCTATCTAACCCATTCTTCCGATTTCATCCCTCCACCACCACCACTACCATATTTTAGCGACCGGCAACTTGCGATGATCACATATATACTCATATAAAACAATTATTATCGGATGCAGTTTCGTTAAAAAATATAATATTTGCCGTCTTAATTGCGTAGAGGATGTAAAATTAAAATACTTTCGAGACGGAAATTTTGCCATGAAATGCATTCTCAAAATATAGTCTGGAATATGTCTCAATGGACTGTCATAAAAATTTCGGCGGATAATCTGGACTGGTTATAATAAAAAATTTCAATATTTCCCTGCAAATATGAATGAATAGTAAAATAAATATTCCAATAGTTTAAAAATGGACCAGTGATTCATTCGGTAATCATCACGCTATTATTACCGCATAAGTAGGTCAGAAGATAGATGCCACACTATTCTGATTGTCTCGTTTATTTCTAACAGGACCATCCTCCAATATATGGTTTATATAATCATGCTAGGTCTTGTGCATTCATCCTGTTTCTGTTACTATTAACATTCATCTCAATTAAAAGTGAAATAAAACCAATTCTTAAAACTATCTGCAATGAGTAGTATTTTTAACAAAGTCGACATAATTTATTTTGTTTTATTTGAAAACATACATAAAACAATAATAAAAATACAATAAAAATGTAAGACTAACTAACTTACCATCACGTCGGTTCCCGCGGGGATTATGAGAGAGGATAGAGCACTACATTCTTCTGTTTTGACACAATTCTTGACTCATCCACATTAATAAATATTCTCATATAAGCTCGTCGATTATTAAGACTTCTAATAGGACCATCTTTGAGTATTCAGTTTACCTGATCGTGTCAAGTCTTCCGCGGACGTCCTCTATTTCTGGTGCCATCAACACTTGTAATTGCAAAATTTAAGACAATTACATTAAAATCAAAAATGCAAAGCGATATGAAGGGTCAGTTTTGAATGTTTAATCGTAATGACGTGTATTATGTGTGTCGCCAGATATGAAGTTATCAGATTTAGGTGTTTTAATTACGTTGTGGCGAAAGAAAGTGTGGATCATGCCGCGGTGTATATATGTTGATCAGAAGGTTGTAAGCACGGGGACTGGGGACCTATTTCTCCCAGTTCTCCACTATGTTCGAGTGATCGCGGAGTGTGAGGAATATGCATAACGGCGGACTAGAGCAGGTTATAAGAAAATAAACAACTTACGGTTGACACTAGATTCATTCAACACTGTTTTACATAGTTGCGTGTGAGTGGCTACTGAAGTGAAGTCAGATCTGAAGCTTGGGATCTGGAAGACGACTTATTTATTTGACATTTAACGTAATTTTTTTTGTACACCAGAAGTGAACATTCAATAATATACATTATACAATTAGTTTACTGTGTGGGATGCAGTAGGTATCTTCTGATATAAAGAATTGTCCTGGCTACTTTCCTAGACTACCATCTGTATTATAATAACCAGTTTTTTTCATGCAATAGCGGTGATATGGAAAAATAAACAGAAATAATAAAAAATTGTAAGAATGTGTTGTAAATCTAAGCTGAATAGTTAGTGTATTGTATTGTGATTAAGTTGGAATGTTGGACAGCGGTGCTTCTGACTGATATCTACCAATGATTTCCAGTTAGTATTAAATGTGTTGTACAGTTTTGGAGCTTAAAACATGTAGAAACGTTGTAATAATTTCGTTAGTGAGTAGATGTTTATTCGCTGTCTTGTATCATGACCATTATTTAACAGCCAGGTTACTTACAGGAGACTTAATAGGTCATTGAATCGCAACACATCCAAAAAAAAAACACAATTTCATCGAAAAAAATCACGTAGCGCCTAGTTATGCAAGCGAACGTCTGAAAAATCGGGAACGTACCTACATAGCTAGGGGTTGAAATACGTGCGGTGTGCGCGCGCATCCTGGGTGCGCCCTACACCCGCGAAACTTTAGTTCGGTGGCGGTCGCCCGACGGAACGCAAGGACGCTCTGACGTCACGGGCACGCAGAGTCGCACTCCCGCAAAAAGAGCGCAAACTGAAAGTGTGACGCGTACTGTGTTGTGTGCTTAAAGGCTATATCGATTCCTCATGCTTATAATCCGGTTTCAGCACGAGTGTGTGTACTGCCTCTTCTTCAAGTCCTGGTTTAAATTGTGGAATATGCATAACGTACACTGATAGAGTTATCCAAGTATTGACACGTTAAAAAAAATTACAAGTGAAAATTAATAATTTTAATCGAATAGATAAGAAATAGTGGGTGATTGATAGAAACACAAATATGTTTATTTGTGTTGTGATGCAAAAAGATGACATGATTTGGTCATACATACATATATACGTACAAAACTTGACTATTTGTTGAGTACTTCTACATAAAAGTACTATCTGCCTATCTACAACTTACTGATGCCGAAGGAATAGAATTTTAAGGTTTGTACTTGAATCTATTTATCATGTTATTTGTTTAATATTATTGAGATGTTGTATCGTAATGTATTTTATTCTTGTTTGTATAGTAGCAAAGATGAGGTATAAAACAAGTGCTGAAATCTGCAGTCATGTGCGAAAATATATAATTAAGAAATGTTAAGGATTGTTTTAAAAATATTTCTTAGGTTAAGTGTAAAATATATATAAATGTTCATATAGTGTTGTAGAAAAATGATTAGAAGTTATATATGTAATAATCGCATCACTTATAGATCATTTTTAAAATATATTGTTTTTCCACACCTTGTGAATGTTCAATACATTATTTTTCCGATAAAAAATCGTTATATGAAACTGGAACCATTTTACTGCCGGCGGACCACCGGGGCTATTTATTATAATTTAACAGATATGCGTCAGCATTTATTACGTTATATTATATTTTTTATTTTTAAATACGCGATTAAATAAATCTGATTCATATGAACTGTATCTGCCTGTAATCTATAGCCGGTGGACTGCTGTAGATCCGTAACGAGAGCATTCCACCAGTTATACAAAGATTACAGATTCAAATAGTACTTGTCGTTCAGCGAAATAAGTGTGCTTTATTTTTCTTAAATCGTACGTATTTATATATTTCAAGAATAAGTATTTAAAATATATAAAATTGAATAATCCACTGCTTGACCTTCAGAATAATTCATCTTCATATAGTTCTGCTCGCATATAATACATACTTGCTAGTTTAATGGTAAGGAACTCGCCTAGTGATCGAGTGGTCGGGCATTCTGCCCTCGTCCCAGGAGACCATAAAGTAAGCGCTAAGTTTAGTTTGAAAATAGTAAAAATATTCATGTGATACGTATTTCATGCATTATATTATTTACACGTATTTTTAAGGCTTTTGTCGTTTTTTTCTTTCAGATAAATACTTTTTTTACATTAATGTGTATTCGATTATTTATTAGACCTCGATTAATTTGAAGAAAATGTAGATATTTTAAGTCATTAATAAATATAAATAAAAAATCTTTTTTTATATATTATTATGATTAGTTCAAGCAAACCGAACAGAAAACATAGTTTTACTTAATTATTTATTTGTTTGATTATGTAAGCTTAATCAACTATGAATATTCTTATATGATAAAGTATTACAATTATATAGGGTAATTTAAAAATACTAATTTATATATTTATGAGTCTAGGAAAAGTGAAAAAAAATGAGTCAAATACATCACATCCTATCTTCAATATTTATTTTCATATTTCACGTGAATGTTCACCAAGGATTCATTAGGCTAATAGATATATTTAAAAAATAATAAAATCCAACAATAAATTAATTCAAAGTTTTAACTAGGTAACTTAATATCAAACCGTTTTTTCGCAGGGGTAGGCAAAAAGAATAAAATGACATACTGTTATGTCCTGGCATACCATTTTTGTTTCGTCCACTTTCATACATCGTCTCACTCATGATCTTCAGCCGTCCTTCAACATTTAAGTTATCTGATAATGCCAGGAGGTCTTTCCAGCATGTATTCTGTCCCTGTCCATCTCAACCGAATCAATCAATCCGAATGATAGAATATACATTTTAATACTTTAAATATGATTATTTAAATGATATAAACATATAGCATGTTCGATAGAAACGGAATGACAGAGAAAGATATCGAAAGGAGGGTGAATGCACGGAATAAATTGAAAGGCGCTTTGAATGGAATTATAGCTAATGGAAACTTGTCAACTGAGGCAAGACTAGCGCTTCATAATGGAGTCCTGGTACCGACACTGATGTATGGAAGTGCAGCCTGGAGCTGGCAGAAGAGGAACGAAAGTAGACAGTGGAAATGAGATCACTTAGGCGTATATGTGGCAGATCCATTTATGACAGAGAAAAGAATAAAGAAAGAATGTAAAGCTGATCTTAGTATATTGAGTAAGATTAAGAAAGGATCACTTAGGTGGTTTGGTTATATGAAACGGATGAATGGGGTGAGAATGGTAAGAAATATATATGACACAAGTGTTGATGGCACCAGAAGTAGAGGACATCAGCGGAAGACTTGGCACGGCAGGTAAATCAGATACTGGAGGATGGTCCTGTTAGAAGCCTCAATAATTATCGAGCTAGTATGAGAAGATGTATGAATGTTGATGAGGTGAGAATTGTGTGTCATCTCTGCCTACCCCAGCGGGGAAACGGCGTGATGATAATTAAGTTAGTAAACATATTTTGATCAAAAACAGATGCATTTGTAATAAGAAATGTTAATGAATAATTTGATTAATTAAGGCATGGAAACGATTGCGGGAATGGGTTAAAAAAGTCTTTTTAATCTACCTCGATATGCAGAAAGATTTCAATGATACCAGGGGAAGGTGTATATTCTTGGCAATAGCATTAGCAGCCCCTAACTAAGCTGAAGCATGAAGATATATTGTGTCTTGATTGGTCAGCGTACTGAAGCTGCGCAAAACAAAGGAAGGTGGAAGCGTCTTGTCGAGACTTTGGTGCCACGATTCTTATAGGACAAGGGAACAAAAATGAATTAATGATTCTGATAATCCTATACGTTGTTTATTATTTGTATGTTCATTAACACCTAATTTCATAAAAATATTTTTTTCATAATATCGGACGGTGAATTGCCCCAATTTTGGGGGTGGATGCGGCGCGAACTACATAAGAGGTTTACGTATCAAAAACTGAAAATCTGGCTAAATATGCGATTGAAGATTTTTAATTTTTTTATTAGATTTACAATTATTAGTAGGAGATATATATATATATTTAATTAAAAAAATATTTCTTCTCTATGAGAGTAGGACTCGTGTATAGAGAAGGAGTATGTACGAGATAAAGTTACTTTTACTTCAGATACAAATTGATGTCAGTCTGTAATTATTATAATTGTGTTAAATTTGCAAACACTTTATTACGCATTTGCTCGCAGTCACTTAGAGTACGCATCTCAAATCTGGAACTCGCAGATTACATATATTGCGAGATTAGAACGAATCGATATCTTAATATTAGATCAAAGCTCTCATTCAACTCCTATTTAGATGCAGCAAACCTCCACAATATGAAAACCCTAGAATATCGAAGAACACGTGCTGACCAAATACTTCTCTTCAAGATATTGACTGTCCCAGTTAATTAGAATTAATATCTCTCCACATACCATCTGGATCGACGTGGCAGTCCGTACTCTTCCACATTCCTAGAAGTAGAACATATTATATACAAAATTTATTCGTTCATCGGTCATACAAATGCCATAATGAGAAATTTACAGAAATTGACTTTTTCAACATAGCTTTTCTACGCTTAAAGAGTTATTTTTATGAAACACCACAATTTCAATTTTGACCAATCATACTAAGCATACTTATGTACATAAACATTTCTGTAGATTTTCGTAAACAGTATCACATGTTATATTAAATATTTATTATATTAGTTATATTAAGTTTACACTATCAAAATGCCTTAATAAAATAATATTTAAAAAAACCTTCGCGCCTATTGACCTACCCTTACGTTAGTATATGACCGGCGTTTATTTAGAAACAAGTTCCCTTAATCCGATTACGCTGATAGTTGTGCCGAAACGGCCTGCGCCATTTCTAACTCTGAAAAATGTGAAAATGCTTCCCCGTCGAAAATTCAGTATAATGAAGTTTTATCTGAATTCAACAGATTTATACAACTTCTAATGGATTTGATGTATTGAATTCCGTTCCGGCTCATGCCCGCCCGAAGGGACGAAGCTAAAGTTTCAAAACCTGATAAATATTTGAAGTTTGTTTCGGAAGCATTTTGGTTAATAGAGTAACTTAAACATTATTCAATTTTGAAAATTAACGACAAATTATCGGAACGGAATTAATTTGATATCTTTCGGTGGAAGTGTTGAAGTAACTTCTCAGTAATTTTTTGATATAATTAGGCTTATTTCGTTATTTAAATGAACGGCTCTAATTAATAAACATTTACAAAATAAATTAATCAATTAGAAATACACGCAGAAAAAGTATATACAAAAAGTATATCAAAAAAATATTTGCTTGCTATCGTAATTCGAATCTGAACTTTTTCATATTCGAGAAAACGTGTTAACATTTCATTACATCAATCAATTACGTTGACGATAATTAGGAACTTATATTCTGTATGTTTATAAAATCGATACATCTATTATTCCATTTTTTAAAGCAATTAAAATACTTTTTTTTTTTAAATGAAGAAGCTTTAATAGAATATGGGTCACATAAATATTCTCACTATTTTCAAACTAAGTGAGCTGGCAGTTCTAGAGTCACCCATAAATCTCAGCTGATAAATGACAATTGCGGAACACATGAGAGAGATAGTGATGACCGTCCAGGTCCATGTCTTGTTCTCCGAGCAAAGTTTGATCAAAAATCAAGCGACTAATTGATGGATGCTGAAAGGCGAGTCTCGAGCGTTTTAAAACTGGAACCAACCTGCTAAGAAAAGAAAAATCCCTACAAAAAATCAAGGTTTATCATTAGGACTTAAAATACCACCAAAGTTCTAGGATTTGATGGGTTTATGCTTGTCCATCCGAAACACTCTATGATTATATCCATTTAGGTTTCTAAATAAAAAATAGACGGAATGATTTTGAATAAACCTAAAAAAGAAGTGGCAAAGCTTACTCGGGGATGCCAGCATTATTGATGATGATAATAATGTAAATGGAATACATGTCACATCAATATACTTATTATTTTCAAACAAAGCTAAAAACCACTAGACCAACAAGCTACTTCAAACAAAGCTAAAAACATGTGCAATGAAGATAGGGTTAACTTGCTGTCCATCTGGAATGAGGCAAGAGCCTCCGACCACTGAATCACGAGGCAAATCGTAACCACTAGATCCCAACAATCACAATATTTAAATATTTTACTCATTTAATACAAAAATAAATACAGAATTTTATTAAGTAAACATGTAATGAAAACAATAATAATAGTCATACGTAAACCATTTTAAAAATAATTATTATTTGCATATATTAAACAACGTAAAAATAACAACGTGAATAATTATAATTACATGTAGGCCGTTTATAAATTTAGAATCGTTAACGACGTAATTAGGCGTTTCAGAATGGAAATAGTCATAACTTGTCTGGAACCCTGCCTTTAATTTTTGAGCTTTTCAGATATCACGCGTAGTTTACAGTGGAATTTTATTAACTTTTAAATCTATCATTAATTCAGGCGTGATTTGGTATTTGCTTTTTGTTAAGAGCTACCCGACCATCTTCCGTACAATCTGGACCTGGCGCCATTTTTTGCCAAAATTAAATGATTTTTTTAGTGTAAAACGCACGCAGACCGATGACGACCCCCACGAATGGATAAATATAATTTTTTTTTAGTCAAATACACAAATAGTTATGAGTTTACGTTAAAACTATTCTTAATTTGAAATTTTGGTAAAATGTAAATTATTAAGGATTTAGAAGGTTCTCAAAAATCTACTACATTTATTTTTAAATGCCCTACTGGTTATGCTATTGAAGTAATTCATTTACTTACTTGACATATGGCAAATAGGTAAATGAAAAAAAATAAAAAATTTAAGAGGTTAGATAATATATTACATTACGATTCTTCGTGAAACCTTTTTTTGAATTGTCGTAAAAACCTTTTGAATTATTAGAATAGCAGCCAACCTAGAATTTTAAAAAGGTCGATTAGTAAGTATGTATATTTTCCAAATTATTTTATTCTTTATTTTTTTGCAAATATAATAATCTCCGAAGAATAAACCAAACCTGGAATACATGTCACATCAATATTTTTATTATTTTCAAACTAAGCTAAACGCTTGAACTAACTTGCTGGTATCTCGGAACGAGACGCGAACCCTCGACCACTAGATCACTAGGATAGCGTCTTAACCACTAGACCAACAAGCTACTACTACTACTACTACTAGTTTAAAAGTAATATAGTTTAATTCTTTTCAACTAATATGGCAATGAGTTATCATTAAAACTTTAGATTTAAAATGTATGTATTTATTTTAAAACTGTTTATTTTCAAACCTGGATATCTCCCACTGTAACATTCGCATGTGTAGTATTTTTGATGGTGAACTTTTACACATTTCTATCACACACCAGTGAAGGAATGGACATGAAATAAAGCGTACGTAGAGAAGAGTGGTTTGGAACATTAGTTTCGGGACGAAGGATATTCTGCATACATTATTTGTGGAAACATAAATCCGATGGATTATGACACATATATGCAACAGTAAAAGTATTTACTCTTCGAAAAATATATCTCTTTGTAATCAAGGTGTATTTTTTATATTAATGCATATAGTATTGTAAGCGTTTAAATTTTAATTAAAATTAAATTTACATATAGGTTTAACGATCTGAACATAAGACAACTTATTGATAATGCACTCTTTAATTAGCTATTGTTAATAATATTTTTTTTTATTTATTCTAAATATTAGCATAGATAAATATATTTGTATATGATCTTATATAAACAAGATCAAAATCGTTCCTTTTTACTGCAACTAATCTTTAACATATTTTCTAAGTTTCATTTTGAACTTATGTAGTTTCTCTTCCTTTCTTACGTCCTTTGGCACTTCATTAGAAACCTTAATCGCACTGTACATTATCGATTTCTGAGATTAAACCTTCTTCCTGAATGGCAGTCTCAGTCTATCTTTTACTCTTGTATGATGTTCGTGCTCATGTTTTCAATTTTTCTAATAAATTCTGTCTATATTATAAATAAATACCATAACATTTTATTATTTTTTTAAATAGAGATGCGTATACGAAATACATGTCACGTCAATATTCTTACTATTTCCAAACTAGGCTAAACGCTTGTGCTATGAAAAGAGGACTAACTTGCTGATGTACTGGAACGAGGCGCGAACCCCCGACCACTAGATTACTAAGCCAACTTCTTGACCACTACACCAACAAGCTACAATACATATATATACTGCTTAAATGTCATAATATTTACAGATCTTTCAGCATTTCACTGATTCGAGTATATGTATTTTTTCTGAGTATTATTCTCAAAGCTTTATTTTGCAGCACTGACAATTGCGCAACTCTCTCCTTTTGGAAATCAGTTTTCAAAGACGGATTCGTTACACTGATGTTATACAATTGTAGATAGGGCAGACTATTCAGTAACTTTAATGAAAACCAGTCTTGAAAACCTGGCATTACTCGCGCTCTAGGGCTACTTAAAATTGTAACTATAATTAATACATAAGAAGATTTCTGTTTGCTGTTTTGGAGAGATGTTACCGGAAAGCACTCTTCTTTGTTGGAAGTATCTTGGAACAATGGCAGTCGTTAGAGACCTTCCTAGACATCAAGATCGTCTGTTCGATATCGTATTATTGCGAAAGCTTTGTATACTATAAAAATCTCCAGTGTTACGTCAATTACATTAGAATTTCTCGGTTGGAAACAAAGAAAGTCAAAACTTCAACAGATTTTGTAAGAAAATACTTTTCTCTTTGTTCGAAGAATTGTCTGGCCTCATTAACCTCGAAAATTCCTTAGGAAATTATATTAGTGGGACTATTGCCTACAGACACAAAGCACATGACGATCTTTTAATATTCTTGTAATATACATTTTTTTAACACGATCTTAGTAGCCAGACCTACAAAGTTTATTTCAAATATGCTTCTGTGTTGGTTCGTTAATGTGCATATTATATTATTTTTTTATAAATAATAAGAAAAAATAATTAATTTAAACCATTATTTATTAATGAATTAACATGTTTTGATACCTATGATATAATCTTCGGGAAACAATGTATACAAAAATTAAAAATGCAATCATAGATAAAAACCATAGACCAGTAAATGAATATACATTAAATAAAGTGTACATATTGGAGAGGGGTTTGGAACATTAGTTGCGGAATGAGAGGCATTATAAACACATTCTTAGTAGAAATATAAATCCGATAGTTTATGATGAAATGAAATCTTTGTGTTAACAAGACATATTTTTTACATTAATTAATATTATATAGTGAGAGTATAAATTTTCGTTCCAATCGAGTCATATCTAAAAAAAAGTCATGTAGTTATTTGATTGCGTAAGTGGTATCAAAGTGATCACGTGGGTGACACCTAAATGAAAATATTGAGGCAAGAAATTCGCTTTAGTTCATGTTTATATATTTGGTGGCCTGTGATAAAAACAAAATTATAATAATATAAGTGGTTAGTTACTAATTAAGAACTACAGGGAAAACAAATTTAAATGGTAACTATTTGCAAAAAATATTTGATTATTTATAATATTTTATTTACTATTAACACTTTTGATAATTTTATTATTTAGTAAATAATAATTACATTTTACTTTTTATTCCGAGAGTGTACTTTGCTAAAAAAGCTAAAAGGTGACTAACATAAAGATAATATTTTCTAGAAGATAATATAAATATCACATCACAAATCATTACCATGGTATAATAAAGAACATACTACACGGAAATTACTACGAAACATGATAACTAAATTTGGTCAACAACATTTCAAATTCCTTGCTTCCTTTCTGTGCAATGGTTTGGAAAGAGGAAGTGAAATTAATAAAAAATTCATAACAGCATGGCTAATAAATCTCAACATTAAGAATCCGAACTATTACTGAATATTCAAACAACAAATGTTAATATATATATATTTGTATTAATGTATATATATTTTTTTCATATTCTTCATTTTTATCTATCTTTACGTTTTTGAAACAAACATATCATAAATTTTATTTTTCATTCAAATAAGTAAACTATTATAATATATTTAACTATACATAATATGTTGTTATAACTGTAAATACATGTGACTATTTAAAAACTCCATTCTCCTATGCTTCATACTCCATTTAAGGAATAAAGAATCCTAAAATTTTAGCGTATCGTATATTCCGTTCGTGTGAAAGAAGCATATCAAATAATTAAAAATTATATGTAGAACTAGATGATAAGCAATCGGCTATCGCCGAATACTTAAAGCTATTCCTTGCGGTCGGCTATTGTGGCCGCTTCGTGGACGATAGTGGCCGCTGCGAGGTTTCAATATAATCTATATTTCAACGATGGAGCTTTCTCTAAAATAAACCACACGTAAATAAAATGTCGATGTAATTGAAATGATTACATTTTTGTAATTTAGCCGTCAAAACGAACAAAAATGTTAACTACAGATAGACAATTTTCATGGTAAGTAAGATTTCCCCCTTACCATAGACAGAAGAAAAGATGACAGATGTCAATATACGATTTCGATAAAATATGTGTTTTTTTTCTTAATCGTAATAAAGACAATATACACTTAATTTTATGTTTAATATATATTAACGAAAGTACTTTAATTAAGTTTATAAAAGAGAAAACATTTAAATAATCTTCCCTGTTCGCGTCTCACATACCTAATCGTTTAACTAAGCACTATACAACCATGATGACAATACTGAAGCCACATCCAGAATTTCATAGATGTAGGTGAAGAAGCAAAATATTTATTATTATTATTTACGTCTTATTCAAGCATTAACATAATTTGTAAAATAATAGAAAATATAAATGTAAATATAAATGAACGTTTTTATTTTTAATATATTATGATAAATTGGTTTACTGTATTCTTCTTCTTCTTCCACGGCACTACATCCCGGGGTGGGATTTGGCCTCCTCCACAAGTGCTCTCCATCGACTCCTATCCCTGGTTTTTCTTCTTCAGTTCCCACAGTCAGCCTTCTTTTGTGTCCCGTTATCTGGCATTCTTTCAAAATGACCAGCCCATCGCAGTCTTTGAGACTTAGAGAATCTTACAATTATTACTGCCCAATTGAATATTAATAAATTCCATTTTCTAGTGTGGCTCCATAAATTTTTCTTAATATTACGCTCAAAAACTTATCTTTAGTTTAGGTTAGATACCACGTTTCACAATCATAAGTGACCACTGGTCTCACGATAGATTTGAAGTTTTTGTAAGGTTTACTATATATTATATATAAAAAAAAATTGTAAAATTAAAATATATGATTTATGTTTAAAATCGGAAACAATATGTGATCTGAAATAATAAGTTGTATTCATAAAAAAAAACAAAATAATTATTTAAAGTAGGTCCTTAACCTGCGAATTAGATTTTTTCACAGGTACTTGTCTGATTAATTTTTTTTGAAAATAGTGCATTAATTGTTTTAGTTTTACGTTTTTAAAAACAATAACAATTCATATCGAATCATGAATAAAACATTTTTAGTGTTGATAATTAATAATATTAGTAAATAAATATAATATAATAATATGAAAAGTAAGAGTATGGGTCTCGGTGTGCTCGCTTACATTCTATTAATTATATTATATAATCGGAATCATGTTCAGTGTGAGGAAAAAGATGAATTGATAGCTTTGTATAATGTCTGTCGTAATGACTCTAAAGTATTTGAAACGATTATTTTTTATGGAGTGGATCAGTGTTTTCATCTATGGGGCGAATATACAGATATAGAGGATAGAAACTATACACGAAGTAGGTTTGTGTACATGAAATATGGTCAGTGCGTATCTTTCTACATAAATGAAACTATAAATGTTATAAAGATGCGAGTGATACAGCACGACATTTCAAAAAAAATTGCTAAAAAAAATTATACATCTGTGTTATGTACAACCAATCATGTGGTCAACATAACCAATGAGAATGGGTCTCTCGTTACAACCATATATGGTGATAATACGTATCGAGCGGCAATACCACCTGGCTCAAAAAAGGTAAACTCATATATTATATTTTCAAGGACAACACATTATTATGATTTTGTAGTATTTCAGAACATTGTTTTGTGATATTTTTAATACAAATTAAATGTATCAATTAGAAAGATAAACAGATAAAATCAATTAATTGATTAAATATTTTTGTCGCCACCCGGACTCGAACCAAGAACCCTTACTATCCTGGGAAATGTACCATAGTAAGATAACGACAATTTTTCGAACTTATATGTTGCACATTCAAATTAATACACCTGTCGTTACACATTAATAGAACGTAATATAATTATGAAGTTTTTTGTTGTTATCTTGCTATGGTGTCGTGGTGTAATAGGTCAGCGCACTTCCCCGGATAGGAAGGGTTCTTGTTTCGAGTCGTTTTTAGTTTTTTTTGTTTGAGTTTTGTCATTTTTCCCATATCGGGAGTGTGTTTTTATCTTCCCCTCTACTCCCCCCGACTAAAGACATGTGTTTTTTTATTTCTACTAATGTTATTTATTATTGTTATCTTTTGTTTTAGTGTTACAGTAATATATTATTTGCGCTTTTCCTTCTTTGTTTATATATATATAGTTTTGAAATTTATTCATTATATTTTATTGTTTATATCTCAATAAAGTGAAAGTTGTTGGTGTCTATGAGGGCAATTTTGTGTTGACTGCTGTGCGGCATTGCACTGTCACTATGTGTGGGACGTTGTAGTATAAGTGTCATAGTAGCACTAAATAAATGCCAACCTCTCAGTGAATGAGCGGGACCATATAGAAGCTTTCGCTTATAAATGGTCCTGGGTAAGCGTTGGGTCTGCCCTCATAGCAAGAAATTAAATTGTAAAATTAAAAAAATCGTGAAAACATCGATTAGTTATTTATTTATTTATTCTGTTTATGCTCTTAATATACGTACATATTATACATTATAAATATACAAAAAAAGCGAACAAGCTTCATAATGTAAGAGATGTTCACTATCTCCTTAACTAGACCGAAGTCTGTACTAAAGGAGACAGGTTCATCCGTTGTCTATCATACAAATATGAAAACGATTATTATTATTAATATATTTTTTATCTAAACCAAAAATATTAAAAATGAATTAAACCGGGTTTTTAACGAATTCTAATAACATAATAAATAAGTAAAATACTCTCGCTATCTCATGATTGAAATACTATGCAAAACAGAAAAATTAATATAAAGAAATGATGTTCTGTTCGTGTTGTCATTTTCATTTCTGCTAACATTCAATTACCAGGCCCTGAGGTGGTGTTTAAGTTTATCCATCAAAAATTGTTTCATAATGCGCGGAAAAATGTTATAGGCTTTGGGGGCTAGAAACATATGGAAGGATTAACCAAAGCTTGTTTTTATTTTAGGCTTCACGGTGAGGTTCATATTTTGCTCTCGTAGTATAATTATGAGATGGATATTGATTATACAGTAAGGCCTCTTTAATACGTTGGATTATAGACTAACCCATCGCTCTAAAGTGAAGTATATTTTAAATTGTACGTGTAAACGCCTCGCAAAGTGTAAATATTATATGAGACAAGAGACTAATTTTGTTCTTAATATTTAATAGATGAACTACCAAGTACTAACATTCGTATATCCTACATACGATACTTATTTAGGGGACCCTTTTTTCCATTCTGGGACGGGGGGCTAATTTTTGTAGTTACACTACTGATCTATCTGCATCTTTTCTTATCACATTATCTCATTATTGCGCTGATTATTATTACATTCTACAAAAACAAATATTATATCTGTTCCAAGAAATTTTGTAATTGACTTTGTTTAATTTATCTTTCTTTTTTAAACTATTAATATTTATCGTCTGGTCGAACCATGAGAGTACCGATAGCGAATAATATGTATGGTGAAAGAACAATAGAATGTGTTATTAACCAAATTATTAAAGACCTATTAAACATTTAAAAAAATCGATGAACAACAATGAACACCTTAAAATACAAAGTAAAATAACATATTCTTATCTAATTATTTATTTCCTTGTTATATTATATTATATTCAGGTATCCACCCATAAAATACTGTGGACTAGGTCTGTTACACCCTGTAAAAATTTATATATCTTTTCGAAAGATTGATTTTTTTCTTTATATTTTTCTAGGTAATTCATCTGACATCTCCTATCAAATTTTTTCCTCTCGTTATATTTTATTTTTATATATAAAAAAAAAAGTTTTACTATGTAAAAGGCAATCCTTGCCGTAAAACTGCCATGCAGTTTGGCAAAAAATTAAATTGAAATGAATATATATGTAATAAAGAAAAATAAAATATATAAGTCACGACTG
Organism: Eubasilissa splendida; assembly: GCA_031772225.1. NCBI lineage: Eukaryota > Metazoa > Arthropoda > Insecta > Trichoptera > Phryganeidae > Eubasilissa > Eubasilissa splendida. The sequence goes on along the minus strand of CM062868.1, from coordinate 10,939,490 downwards.
TTGCCTCGATTACTAATATTTACTGTCCGTTTATGTATGTTTTAAGGTGTTCGCCTGGTTTTATTGCACAGTCGTACAAAAATATGACGAATGCAAAAAGTTGGACATATTCTACCATCAGGGAAACGTTGGTCCACCATGTTTCCGATTATTTCACATTTCTTTTTATGGTCCACCATCCAAGAAGAAGAATAAGTTAAGGCGTAAGAAGACGACGGCAACAACAAATGCGGAATTGTTTTCGACGTCAACCACTCCGAAAACATTTGTTCTAACAGAAAAACGCGTGGAACAACTGATGTTAATTTCGGCCGTGATCGCTTTCTTTGGACTATTTTTTGCCGTCATAATTTTTTTTATATTCATTTACAGACAGTAAAAACAACACCAAAAAGCATTCAGCTATCGCAGACAGTTTGTTGCTAGGCCGGTTTCTTCTCAACAGACCATCCCATAAACGACTGCCAAGCGCCAGAATGCCGAGTATTTTGCTAACTAAGGTTATGGCAATGCAATAAATCAAATTGAGACTTATCTATACCAGGGTAACTTGCGTTTTTAGTACAGTATAATTAAGGGCGTTGTAAGCCTTATTGCATCTTATAGTATAAGGGACATTTCATAGAGCAGTGGTTGTAACTTTAAAAACAACAAAAATAAAAATTGTATTGCTAGATAAACATACTAAATAGTGAAACCTGCAGCAATTATACATTTATAAGAGACAAGTAAATTGCAAATGAATTTCATATTCAGAAAAAAAACACGTAGCATGCAGCATTAGGTATATATAGTTATATACACAAACAAATAAATATACTACTTTTAAAATTAGCAATATTAACTTTGTGGTTAAAATTCATTTTTTTTAAATAGATTCTGGTAAAGAAACAATAATATATGTTTTAGTTAGTTATGACATCCTGAAGAAGAAAATTGTATTTTTCGAAACCGGTAGATGTATTTAAACTCAATTAAGTGGTTAATAAAACAAAGATAATAAATAAAAATAAAAATACTTTGTTAAGCTTTCGTTTACATAACGTAGCTAATATATGATATCAAAAAGTATTAATACCAATAAAATATATTGACTGCTCGATTTAAACCATCTTCAGATAAATTTTATTGTGTGTTTCATAAATCTTATTATAATTTTACTTAATATATTCTTTAGTTAAAACTATAATCTTTTATCTTAACGTGAGGTAATAAAATATTTTAAAACATATCATTAATATATTCTCAAATATGACATGTTAAGTAAACAATAATTTATGCTACTAATTAAATTTAAAACAATTATAAGTAAACTTATCTCTCATATTGTTTTCAAATATACTATTTTTAAAAATACCTCTTGGATTAATTATTTATTAAATTTATATAAAAGAAAGTGATGTTATTTAGTATTTTATCAATTTTAAATTATTTTTTATTTCCATAGTTTTTAAGTTGTGTATTATTAATTCTTTACAAGTTACCAAATTGAGAAATTTTTGTTTATGATTAGTTTCAATTATATAATTACAAAATTCCGAAAAGTTATTATTTTTTTGACATCGTTGATGTTTCTTTATTCTCGTACTTAGATTTCTTGTGATTAAGTTGTTTATTATTAATTCTTTATAAGTTACCGAATTGAGAAATTTCTCGAATGTATATTTTCGCAAATTCCACAATTTATTTCGTAAATTCCACATTTTTTCCGATATATAACTATTTATTGTACACGCTAGTTAGTCTACATAATATACTAATATGCATAAAATTCAAATAATTTTGATAAAAAAGTAACAATCTTTCTGTGCTTACTTATTAAACAAATATAAAAGCTGAAACAAATATATAACAGTTTTGTATAAATAAGTTTAGAAATTACTATGGAAGTAAAATGGGCTTTTAATGATATTTTCAATTACCGTTTGCATTAGTACGAAATAAAAATTACATTAATATTATTTAGTTATCGTTTGACTTGAAAGTGGAATATTTGGAAAAATATACACTTGGTAAATTTGTTAAATGATGAGAAGCTTCCAGAATTAATTACAATAAAACTAAATCTAAAAGATTTAAAAAAAAATCTTATTCATTGACGACTGAATGTGAAAAATAGAATAAAAATTACAAGATTATTAAAATTAGTTTAAAATTTTAGGTAGTCGATATTATAGTAAATATGATTTAAATATATTAATTAGAAAGATATACATATAAAATCAATTTTATATTGTTGTTGCGCCACCGGGAATATTATATGTATATTTTTCTAATTAATATATTTAATTCATATTTAAAATATCACAGAATAATTATAACTTCACAATAAGAATGTGTTCTCCTGATATTATAGTACATCACATAAAGTACTAAAGTAATCATGATATGCCATAAAATATCAAATATATTATTTTATTAATTTATAAAATAAATCTCGTTAATAACAGCTTCTTTCCACGAGCTTTACTTTTTCAAACTTTATTTCCGTAATATATATTTATTTAAGCGAGTGTTTGATATTAATCACATTAACAGACGATTCATTTTTGTAATTTTTCTGCTCGTTTTCATATGGATGTAAAAACAAAATCCACCAACTCCCGTATTTTTGAGATTTTTCTGTCAGATTTCCTTTTAGATTTATTGACATTATTTGAAAACTTTCGCGTTGGAAATATTTCAGCGTAGATGTATTAGGCATTCGGGGATGGTGTGACGCGTAGGTGAAGCCTTCGTGAAAAGCTACAACCGAGTTTCAGTCGAGGGTTGGAATTCTGGCAAGTGTTGTTTACATTGATGCTCCAAAACGTGTTTTGAATGAGAGAAATATCGCGCACAAATATCTGAAATGCTCCAATGGATATAAAATATATGTATCATTTATGAATGCAGAGAGTTAAACAGTTTTAAACTAAATAAACTTTATTTTTAAAGGAGCTACATAATGTGATTATTACGTACAGAATAAATACTTTATTTCATAGAATTTAATGATAATAATTATTGTAAACAGATACACGCAGATAGATAGGTTGTTGGGTGTGACATACACAAATCAGAAAAACTATCAGTACATGCATGCTTTTATCAACTGTGGCAGATTACAAGTATTTGGAGACATCTTCCTTCTCAGGCAGCGCGTATTATGAATGCATTTGTGGTGTCACGTGTAGACTATTATAACAGCATCCATGTTAGACTGCCAATATTACAGCTGGATAAATTACAATTTATTATAAATGCGGCAGCACAGATAATATATGGTGTTGGACAACCCTTTCTGCTGACTTGAGAATCCAATTCCATTTCCAAATTCTTTTGTATAACATCCCTTTTACATGAACTACATTGACTCCGGTTCTCTGAAAGAGTTGAATTAAAATTGCACTGATTGATGAACAAGGCGATACATAACATGGCGCCTCTGTATCTTTAAGAGCTTTGTATCCCAGACAATTTGAATGGTAGACGTCAAACTCACAAGTCAGGCTCTACTTCAACCGCATGAAGGGTTGTAGAACCGACAAACCAATGCCAGAAGTCTAAATTTAGTGTACTTGCGGTGGCAGGCCCAAAAGCGTGGAACTCTTTGCCCTCCGTCATAAGAAACAGTACATCAGAGACTTTATCTAAGAAAAATATTAAAAAAATATTTTCTATTAGTTAATATAACAATTTTCAATTTTAAAAACCAAAACAATGTAGGGCTATAAACAGTTGATGTGTAATGTGCCCATGAGTATAAAACCATACCCATAAAAATAAAACATTATACATATGTTCAAAAATAAATTTTAATTAATTATCCAAGTGGACTGCTTATGCAGTAGCAGAGCGTTTGTGCAGTAAATAGTTCAAGTGTTATTTTTAAGATGACATGAACTCGTAACAATACTTTATTTACTTAATTCACGTGTTCCACGTATGAAATTGTGTTCTGTTGTTAAACCCGAGAAACAGCTGCAGTTACGGTACCAAAAACTCGTCGATCATTCAGCAATACGCGTCAGCAGTGACTATCTCTTGCTGGTTAAAAAAATAAGGGCCTCGGGCAGAAATTGCACATCACACTGTCTTTTTTGGACAATGCAAACGTTTTTGATGGCGTTCCCTTGGGTTGTCGGGGCACCAGAATCTCATGTTCTGTTTATTAACATAGCCATCGATATGAAAATGTACTTCGTTAGTAAATAATATGTTTCCAAGCGTTCGTGCTGTTCCAGCATCGTTTTCGCTATGGTTTCACTTAAATAATTGTCATTTTCGTTGAGAAACTGCACGATTTGCAGTTTGTATGGGTGAAGCTGTAGTTTATCTTTCAAAATAACGTGCACTGTTTTTTTTTATCAATTTACGCGGATTGCGCATAATCCCGATCAGTGACTCATTGCGACTGGCAAATCCGCAAATTACGCGCGTAGAACAATACCCCTCCCACTTACCTCACCCTGATGGTATACGAGCAATTTCAATTTAATCTTGAAATTTTTCCGCTGGACTCTCTTTATTTGTATAATACATAGTGCATCCGTTTTTGGTATACGCAGATAGTGAATATATTCTCGAAATATTTAATTATATTTAAATACGTTTGTAACAGTGATTGTAAAGCTGATTCATGATATCTAACGTTGTGAAACTATGTTTTAAAACTCCTCAGAATTAAAAAAAAAAAAATTATTACTTTAATAAAGCACAAAGATAGATAAACAATTTTTATTTATTTAGGAATATCCATTTCTAAAAAGGAAATTATAGATTTATGATGACTAAAGTATGATAACTACAAACATCCTTGACTGTAATATATTTAAATGTCTTGCAAATACTGCATAATTTGTTGTTCTTGAAAGTTTTCACAGTATTAAAAAGAGAAAAACTAACAAAACATCGTGAAAACTGGACAAACTTAATGAAAATTTTAATTTGTTGAAATGAAATAAAAACCCCCAAACGAAAGATTATTTTAATAGTATGGTGGCAAATCGTAACAAGCGCTTTTGAATAGTCATGTAAAAATGTTCGCTATTCCCTTAGAAATAACTGTTTATTTTGGTTTCACGATTCAAGCATTAAAAATGGAATTGAAATATTTTATTTACTTCACAACGGTATAAAAGACGTGGAGTTTTTAAACTGTATAATTTTCTTTACAAATTCGAGTGACGATGGCCTTAAAGATCAATTAAATTACTTATTTTCATTTATAATTTTGAAAATTTTAAAATATAATCTTGAAAAATCAACTACTAAGTCTCGTGTATTCAAAAATGTCTCTGCAATCGGTCTACAGAGAAGCATTAATGGAATAACTGTGATATAAGTATTCTCACTATGTTTAAATGGAAGTTAAGTGGTTGTTCTATAAAAAATAGAACTAACTTGGTCCCTCGAGACACCCCTAGTGACTTAGTTTCCAGGGGAATGTCGCAGAAAATGAATGTCTAGTAGAAAAAGGCTAAAGTATATTTGCAAAAACCGCAATTTCACCAAGACGACGTAGGTTTAAAATTAAATTTTTAAGAAGAACACATTCTTATTGTGAAATTGCAATTTTTCAGAACATAGGTTTGTGATATTTTTAATACAAATAAAACGTATAAATTAGAAAGATATACATATTAAATCAATGCTACACCAACATAGTAAGTTGACGACAAATTTTCTAACTTATATGTTGCACTTTAAAATTCCAAAATACACTTAATATATGTGTACCTTTCTAATTTACACATTTAATTTGTATTAATATAATGTAATTGTAAAATTGGAATACTTCCTGTCCACTAAACTGAATAATAATTTTACAGTCGTACCTTAATTTGTAATGGAATCCTTCTCGATGCTTCCCTATAGAGTCCACAGATGACGTTTACAGCTCACGATGTTCCCGCTTAAATTAAATTTATGCTTTCAGTTCGAGAAATTTCCGCAGCATTGCACTACGAAATGCTCCAATTGTATATGACTATTTGACTTGAAGATTAAATTTACTGCATTTCAAAATACAAATATTTATAAAAGGTTGAAGTCTTCCTGTGGAAAGGTAGTCAATTATGTCTGACTTCGTTATTAGATCGCAGAATTAGCCTCGCTCGGGTGACAATTGTTAAATTGGGAATAACCGTGATTTCTTTCATCATCCATTATCTTTTTTTTATATGCCTTTTATCAAAGGTTACATTCTGAGGGAAGGAGTTTTCTCTTTACCTTTTCTTTTTCTCTTTTTTTCAGTTATTGCGGCTGTCATATTTCGTTCACATGTTTTCTGGGCGCAAATCTATTTTAAATATATTAATTAGAAAGATATACATATAAAATCTATTTTATCAAAAAATATTGTTGTTGCGCCACCGGGATTCGAACCTGCATCTCTTTCCTAACCGGGGAAGGTGCATTATCTAACTATGCTACAGCGACAATTTTCGAATCTATATGTTACCTTTCTGATATTAATACATTTAATCGTTCCATTATTTGAAAGAGCCATCTACCTTATTTTTACAGAATCTCAAATACCTTTGAGTAAACTGATAGCAGACGCCAGAATTATCAATTTATTTTTATTAAATTTTAGACACATTGATACAACTTTATTATTAGAAGAACACATAACACATAGAACACATGTGTTCTCCTAATAAGCAAATCAATTTGTTGACGCCATGGCTCCCAATCATGGACCGCGGCTTTCCAGTGTTCACATATGCCACATCTATTCAGATTCACGCTCAGGGTGTCTTTGAATCTTTTCCTTGGCCCATCCTGTTTTATTTTTCCATGGGATAGCCAGTATCTTATACGACATTATTAATTAATGTATTATGTTAATTCTTAAGAACGAATCACATTATTTTAGCTATTTTTTTAATATTTACTAGTGGTTCGAGTGGAATTATAAGTAAGGGTTGAAGGAAAATGAGAGCCATTGTTTTGCACAGATTTTTAATAGGCATTAAAGATAAAAATGTGATTCAGGTAAGTCGAGAACTGTGCGGGCAAGGGGTGATGACGAAAAGTTTAATATGTATATTTCATTTTGTTTTAAATATAGTTTAATTAGAAATTTGTGGCATGTTTATATAACAAAATTTATGAATATTTTTTATTAAGAGCGAGCACACACTGAGGACAAATCAGTCATACGACAGTTCACCACCAACTGTTCTATCATTTGAAAATTAAATCGTCAGTGTGCGCACTGCTATACGATCTCGTAGGTTCCGCCATAACGACAGAACTGTCGTACGACAGAAAGTCGTCGGAGTGCGCTTGCACTAACCGGAAAAACATATTCCATACATGTGTCTAAGAAATGTAACGCATTTTTAATGTCATAGTTATGTCTCGCCACTTTACGGCCATATTATGTAATTTGAAAAGTATTATAGATACGCGGTACATTCGACTGCGATAAGCGGGGTTCATAATTATTGATGATACTGGTTTGAATACTGTTTAATACCTTACTTTTTGTAAAATAATATTATACACGAACAGCCTGTTAAAATGTGCATCTTCTTGTATTACATATATCTCCATTCGGTGAAGAAAACTAATAAATAAATAGTCCAGTTGTTGTGCGTCAAGTATTTATTAACAAATTATAACATAGAAATCTTTATACAATAAATGCGTTATATTTTTTATTAATGTTATTATAATCAATTCCTATAAACATCAATTTCTATGTGTACTTTATTTACAATATTTTGGGATTTTATATTTTTCCCAGGGTCCTAGACTGCAACAGAGCAAAATTTGGAATGAATTGCTGTTTACTCAATAGTATAAGGAGATGAGATGTAGGAAGGGTAGTAGGAATTCGGTATAGAAATAGAATAATAAAGGCTCAAGAATCAACCAAGAAGCACGACTTACCTGATGTAGTCATAACTCTCCTGAGCTTCAAGAATAACTTTACCGATTCACACGAAGCACTCTGAATACAATAGTAGTTTCGGCACGCGCTGCGAGAAAACTGAAACACATAATAGCAACATTCACACTGCAATCAGACCAGTGTAAAGAGCACATAGCAAGACGTTCACTTATTGACAGTTCAAATTCACAGATAATACGTCGCAAACAAAAGTCGTGCTCTAAGGCCTAGAGTAAATGGAGGGGGGGGGGACAGATATGTATAATACACCTAATGGAGTCTTTTTATAGAATGCACAGAGGGAAAAAACGAGGGAGGATGATATTGTTTTGAGCTGTGTTTTAAAGGGTAACTTCGCAAAATTTTCACCAGTTTAAGAGTATAATGTACTTATATACTCCCGACTACTGCGAAATTATAACTTAGTATGTATAATGTGTTAACGAGGTGAGTTTATATACCATCCTACGCGGAAATTCAGCATGATGATAAGTTACACCCTTCAAACTTCACACCACCTCTAACACTACCTACGCACAACCCTGTTCCTTTTTCAAGCAATTGTCCACCGAGGCTAGCGCGCTCACGTGCATACACATAAGTATGTATGGACGTGTGTGAGTGCGCGCCCGCCCATAGGCTGGCACAATGGTCGCGTCATAAATCATCTCGCGCGCACAATGGCGCCCCTGTCGGAGGACGGCGGCAGTATCGGCAGCGTCACGTGCGGAAATTTGGCGCGCTAATCAGCCCGAATCTTGGGAAGAACTAATTTCGGTGAACGTCTAACGAGGCCATTTTGTGAAATCTTACACCCTGTCGCCGTGACCCACCCAACAATGTTGATTGCTCGTATTTTTAAGTAGATTTCGCTAGAAATACTACCTAATGCGGAGGGTTGCGTGACAAAACATCCGCAAAATTGAGACAGCGGTGTGATTGATTTAAGGTATTTAATCCATTTTGTGTTTAACCAAACTATGTATTTGTTTTCAAGAAGAACACATCTTGAAATGGGGTAAAAAACCCCAAAACAAAATATTATTTTAATAGTGTGGGGAAGCGCTTTCGAATAGTCAAGTAAAAATGTTCGCTATTCTCTTTGAACTGAATACAGTTTAATTTGGTTCCACGATTTAAGCATTAAAAATGGATTAGAAATATTTTATAATCATATTACAACGGTATAAGTGACGTGAAGTTCTTAAGCTATATAATTTTCATTTCAAATCTGAATAACGATGGCCTTAAAGACCAATTATATTACTTATTTTCATTTATAAATTTGATAATTAAAATATGAAATCCTGAAAAATCAACTACTATGTCTCGTGTATTCAAAAATATCTCTGCAATCGGTCTTGAATATAAATTTAATATACACACACAGATATTTATTAAACAGAGATGCACGAAAGTAATAATTGTGACATGAATATTCTCGCTATGTTTAAAATGAAGTTAAGTTAAGTTAGACACCCCTAGTTACATAATTTCCAGGGGGATGTCGCAGTAAACTAACGGGGTAAAAAAAGGCACACAGTATGTTTGCAAAGAATTGCAACTTCACCAACGAAACGTAAATTTACTATAATGCTTTTAATGATAACACATTCTTATTGTGAAGTTTCAGTTTTTGCATAACATAGTTCTGTGATATTTTTAATACAAATTAATTATATTAACCTCACATTAATAATGTGTTCTCCATAAAATGTATTAACGTTTCCAAAATTCAATAAAATAAATAAATTAATTTAATTTTGACGTCTCCTATCGGATTTTACTTTAAAATATTTGAGATGAACCACCGTGAGATGACGTAAATTAAAAATAAATAAAAATATTGTATATTAACAATAATTATTCATAAATTTATATAAATATAACTGATGCTGACTTTGAGCTATTTCATTTAATATACGTTAAATAGAGTTGGTGTGTATGTAAGAAATAAAGAATAATGCATTTGGATCCCTTTTCATGCAATAACTCAAATGAGCCCAAAATGTTAGTTGGAACCTTGTTATTCTAAGGGGTCGATCTGTGAACGACGGCCCCCAACTTCTGATATATAATATTTATTAAAATATATTTTATTTTTAATTAAACTAAATTCATTGTATCGATTTTCGAGAATTTTCGGGATTTGAAAATGTTGACTTTCGAGTCCCTAGAAATTAAGAAAGTCAAGAACCCAGAAACCCTAGTCACAATAGATTTGACCTTATCAATTCTCCTTTGGAGGATTGCTTCATACTCTCCATTTCTTTTGAGACGAGAAATCCCTGGTAGATAAAATTGCAGACCTTTTTGTAGTCATTAAGAATACTAGTTCTCGACATTTAGCAAAAGTAATTTACGCAAGAGTGTTTTTGACTTGCTTCACTATATAATATATATAAACGCTATTTACATTGAGTTTTTATAATATAATTTTTACTATTACGCTACAAGTATTAAATATTTAATATTTGAGGCATTGAGCATGGTTCAGTGTGCGAGGATTTAATTTCTTTTGCAAAGTTAATACTTTTACAAACATCTTAATGTACTAAGAAAAACATTTTTAGAGTAAACATGATGCGGAAGAACGTCGGCAATATTTTCTCGGCATTTTCATTTGAACGGTCCCGTTTCGTCTATGGACGGGGTGGACATTTATTAAATCTATTACCCGAGTATCATTTTCATCTAACACAACTTGTCTCTTTCGATAAATATCTATGGAATTCAAAGGCGAAGCACTCTGGGAACGCTGCGGAGAAAATGGAACAAAATAAATGTAGCAGCCCTTAACATAAAGGCTTTAGTCTGGCGCTTTTCACCATTCTGGCAACATTTTCAACTGACTGGCGCTTTTCAACATTCATCCCCTGTCGTAATAAGGGTGGGCAATATTTTTTTCCGTTCCCAATGCAAATCACTATCGATTTCTCGTGCCTATTATGTTTAAAAGAGCTCCTTAATATCCCGCTGGGTAAGGGTGGACTCACGTAAGGATAGATTTCCGAACGTAGGTACATTTTTTTCATCAAACCCAATAGAGCAGTTGTTGTTAGTTTTTTTGCGTCGTATCAGCGCGACGGGGTTGTTGATATTCAATTTAATCTGGTACAAAATTAGGATTACAGTACATTATTTTATTTCTTGGAATTTTGCTAATAGTCTGAGGCATACCATTACTTTTTTAACATGGCTTACTTTGTAAAATTATATACTGAGTGAATATTATGTTCCGGGCCGATGTTGTTTTTGAATAACTAGGATAAGGAACACAATTTTCTAATTTGGTTTATTACAATTATGTATGGAATGGAATATGGCATATATATATATATATATATGGCTGCGGCACAAAAGCATTCTCTTTTAACAATATTTTTCATAACATTCTCGCATACTTAAAACTATTATTTATTATAAAAATATACGTATATGTAGAATATACGTAGTTTAATAAAATGTAGAATTTTATATTTCCATAATTATATTATAATTTATATTACCTAATATAATAATATATACCTATGTATATTTATATGGCTATATTAATTAATGGTGTTTTTTTTTTGCCCAGTTTAATAAGATAGTGGTTTTAACCCTTCCTAAATCATGCAGTAGCACAGGTCTACCATCATAATTAAACCTGTAATATTTCGGCAAATAAATGCAGCATGAAATTCATATTTTAGATAATCTTAAAGAAAATATTAGCGCTTAGGAATGACTAGTGAAAAATCAATTATGAAAAGGGAATCGTACAAAAACAATTATTTTTTCCATTCAATCCGTTGTAAAATTAATACGTTAGTAAAATACAATTTGTGATATAAAAGACAGAAATCACACACTATTTTCACACTGAAAAGAACAACAAACATACAAATATAATTGTCCCTTTCTTACTAATTAAATGACGAGAGATAAGAAAGAAGGCCACATTGTATGGGATTTAATGAATGCTCTAAATTATGTTATTAATCATTTTTTCAAATTGTTTTCATTTTTCAATCAATATTTTTTCTAACTGTTATTTACGGTAACACAAATTGACAGCATGGCTGCGTTCGGGTATTTTATATCATGGTATGGTAAAGGATGACGATTCATTTTAAATAAATGTTAGAATAATAATAATGATTAATAATATCATTAAAAAACGTTACTTTCATTATCAATATTAAAAATTAAAATATCATCAAATCTAGAAAATTTGAAGCGCCATGTTATTTATATATATAAAATAGAAATTTATTATTCTCCTGTAAAAAATCTTTTGTTTTTATAATATTTTCTACCCTTCCTTTAAACGGATGAATAACAAAACTCTATTATGTATTAGATGTAGTCTGAGGCATACCCTTACTTTTTTAACATGGCTTACTTTGTAAAATTATATACTGAGTGAATATTATGTTCCGGGCCGATGTTGTTTTTGAATAACTAGGATAAGAAGCACAATTTTTTAATTTGGTTTATTACAATTATGTATGGAATGAAATATGGCATATTTTTCTTAACATTCTCGCACACTTCGCGTGTTATTTCAAGAATTTAATTTCGAATATTGTCTTGTAGCATCGGAATTGTTGTTGGCTTATTGGCGTAGACCTTTCTTTTCAAGTACCCTCACAGCAAATAGTCAAGTGCCGTCAAATCAGGTGACTGAGGAAGTCAATTGATATCATCACATTTTGACAAGATGTGGTTGCTCCACCCTATTGAAAACACATGGTTGCAGACCCAATCGACTCAATTCGGCCACCAAGAAGTTTTCCAACACGTGACGGTAGCGATCACCATTAACGGTTACAGCATTGCAATTATTATTTAAATAAAATAAAATTAATGACTTCAACACGTTGTTGAAGCGTTAGATGCTCCATAATAAATTGTAATCTACTACTCTTTATGGCCACCAAATGCGAACTGAAAAATGTCTGCCAAACAAAATCAAAACATAATGTTCACCCTGTAATATTAACTTAATCAGTTTAAAATAATGAAGGATCCGTTCCGATGACGGATACCTAAAATAATATTTTATTATATGTTAAAGGTAAAATAGATTTAATTCCTTCCAATTGTTTTTTTATTTGTTTTATTATTTCCCAAACAAATAATCAAACGACTAAATATTTGTTGTAAATGGAAGAAAAATAATTAAATAACAGTTTTATTTAGGGATAAATAAAATCGATGGGAACTCTATAAAACAAATGGAAAAATGTTATTCTTAATTAAACTTGCATAAATTCTGCCGAAACTCTGTACCTTATCTTGATCTTACATAACCTCAAACAGTTATGAATATATTTATGAAAATAATATTCTTAAATAATACGATCACTAGTATCAAGATTCCTTAATCTCCAATCATAGCTCATAAAACAGTGCCTCTCATATACACCAGTATGAATCCGGACGTTCAGGAATGACTATACATTGTATGTATTTAGTGGAAGTACGAAACGAGGGGATGACTTAGGAAGACGCAGAAGAGCTGACAGTGGTTCGCATTTAATGGAGGAATTCTGTGGCGGTCAAATGCTCCAGCTAGGAGCGGAATCGTAGAAGAAGAGAACGAAGGAGAATCAGGATAACATTGAAATACACAGTTCGATAGGGGAGAATTCTGTATTTATTTCCGAAGGACATATTCCTGCAGTATTTTTTATGTAGGCAATAAAACAGTTGCGAGTGTGAATGATGTATGTCTTACCTTAGAACAACAGCTGGATGTTGAATCAGGATCATCCTCTTGCATACATCCATTATATAAAAAGGCCAAGAAATGAGTCACGTGTTGTATCACCCGATTTGATTTCCTTTTAACATTTTTCTGTTCCGCAAAAATAAGAAAGACTTAAAAAAATCATCATTGGAGTCACGAGCGGATGTGGGACGGATTACGACGCGTGCTCTTAAAAACAGTCTCACTGAGAAATAATTTAAATATGAAAAATTTTATATCAAGTATATTGCTTTAGATGGGGACAATTTTGAAGAGTTCTGCTTATTAGATAACGAATGGGTATATTCTGTAATTATATTTTTTTTTAAATTACGAACCTAATTATCAGGTTCGTGGAAGGTTCACAAAACACATAAGCTCAAGATGTTTGTTTACCTATCCTGAAGTAATAAGTGACAGAACGAATACACAGCTTGCGCAAATACAAAACTCCTCACTACGTGAGTATAAATTTTAATACGGTTGGTATACTCCATTGGGCAACATGCCAGATACTAAGGGATATATTACTTTATTTACTATAGAACTCTTCCTACGGTTTGGTCCGAAAGTTGTAATCATTGTATTTATCATTATTATCATTATTAATGGATATTCATAACTAAATTTATTTCTCTATATTCCTGTGCATTATTTTGATAACTTTAATTGACCGATATTTATAACACGCGTATTGGCCAACAATAATAGTTTTATACAACATTTTATTTCAAAGCGCATTTGATATTAATTATCTTTGAAATATAGGAAACATGGTAATATCATATGAGTTGTTGCAGAGAATCTCTTGACTATATATACTTGTATAAATATCTAAACATGGATATTGTATAACTCTTGAAATGCTGCGGCCCACCCCGTTCAATACATACAATTATCCGCGCACCATGTTTGGATTTAGATATTAAAATTTAAGAGTGCGGCACCTAATAATATCTGCTGTTTATTTGATTGTTAGACTGAAAAACTTCTTCTAAAATGTTCAATTTATCTTAAAAATATTTTATATTATACAGGTAAACATTGATTGTATCCATTTTGGGAGAATTTACGAACTGACAAGCGTATATATATATAAAAATTTGTGGGTAGATTTTGAGCACTATATTTATATAAAAGTTAATAAAAAATAATGAAAACACATTACATGTATACGTACGATTTGAGCTATACGCTGATCCTGAATGGTTTAATTAATTCAATAGTACAATCTGTGTGCTTTATTTTATCGGCCCAGTTCGATTTCAGGCCAGAAAGGGAATCGGCAATGGGATGATACGTCACACGTTTACTGCATTAATAAATTGCAAAACCATCGTAAAAATAAGATGTGTGTCTTTGTTCTTATGTTCCGTATACAAAATTTCATCACACTAAAAGGAGATGGCTATGAAAGTTCGAGACCAGATTTTTCAATGTCTGTTTGGCAAAAACGCATTTTTTTGTTAATTTTATTAGTTGATATTTTCATATTTTAATTAAATAGTATATTAAAACGTATATCACGTCGGGGTCACCACTTTTTGGGTATTTGTGGTTAGAATTAAATGGAAACGCTCGGTCGATGTAGAGACGTTTATTGTGACAGAAGATAGAACAAAGAGTACAGAAGGTATGCGTGTATTAAATGAGATGTAGAAAAGCGAGAAATGCGGAGAGTTTGAGGAGCCAGTCAGTGGAGTTCGGCGGAGCAGCGGATCGGAAGATGTATCGACAGTTAGCAATCGAGACAGACTGTGGCGGCAACACTCTGCCACCGGCCAGGCATTGAATGCAAATGTAGCTGATGTCAAGTTGAACCGCTGTCCCCTACAAATATTTTATTTTGACTTTGCTCAACATGCACACCATTTTTTGAATCAATATCACTACTAGTTTAAATACAGTTAACTATGGGGCGGTTAATTTAGTTCAATTTACACTTGTAGATAAGAAAGAATGCTCTTTTCTAAACTAGTAGTGATATTAACTCAAAAAATGGTGTGTGCATGTAGTACAAAGTCAAAATAATAATAAAAATGTTACACCATGACGTAACTGAAAGTCCTTTAAAAACATGTTAAAGTGCAATGTGAAGATAAAAAAGACAAAAAGTTAATACGAATGTAAAGCTACTGGTGTGTAAGAGATTAGTTGAGGTAAAACAAAACAACAAAATTAATAACTCATAATCAATGCTCAAAAATTCATCTTAAGCATTTATAGGGTAATTATAATTGCTCATAAACCATCAGCGTGAGGTAAGTGGAAGGGGTGTTATTCAACGCGAGTGATTTGAGGATTTGCCAGTCGCAATGAGTCACTGGTCGGTAGCGCACCGCGCGTTCGCGGTTGAGCAATATTTAAAGTGCGGTGATTCATTGGTTCTTGCGCGTCGCGCTTTTTGTACTCACTTTAATATTCGACGAGTAAGTGATAGGCCGAGCACGCAACTTATCTGGTGTTGGACAATGGTTAACCAAAGCTAGAGTTTCAATGTAGAAGCTGAGGGGAATTTTTCCCAATAAATTTATCAGCAAGTACGGAGACATACCCTAGACACCTCGGTCACCGGACCTTACATCGTAGGACTTTTTTTGTGGGGATGGATACCTTAATTAAAAAGTTTAGAGCAACAATCTTCGAACAATATAAGAAAATATCCGGCGTGAAGTTGCTGCCATTGAGCCAACGCTTTTCTCTCGCGTGTTCGCAAATTTAAGAGTCCGATTGAGTGTTTTGAGAGAAATGGACGGTATTTAGACAATATTATTTATAAATCGTAAAATCTGCATCGTTAAACTTCATTTTATATAAATAAAATATGTGAATAACATTGTAGTTTTTTTATTTTATTTAATATTAAACTTGAAAATTTTCCGCTGGACATATAAAAGATCCTTTAATAATTTTTATATAAAATATCCTTTAGTTATCCATCTGATTTTCTATTTGGAGAGTGCGCTTTGCTCAATATCAAGCAAATAGCTTTGAAATAATATTTTTTGAGAAATACCACGAATATCACAATTATAAATCATTGCATGACATAAGAAACATCATGCTAATATTTAGTGTACCAAAAATGAAAACTATATTCGGTCAACGACATGACAGCTTCCTCACACCCCTTTTGTGTAGTGGCCTAGAAAGAGAAAGTGAAATTAATAAGAGGTCCATACCAACATAGCCAATAAATCTTAACACTAAGAAATTCCGAACTTTTACTAAATATTTGAACAGAATAACAAAACTTGACAATAGGATTTCTCTTTTTCTAAATGAAAATAGGAAATTCTTCATTCGTATTTATCTTCATGTGTTTTAAATAAACTTATCATAAATATTATTTTTATTTATTTATGTAAAAAAACGATTAAATACTTTTATATTATATAAGTCTGGTGTATTATACTTACAGTTAAATATATATATAATATCTGCCCTGAGAAAGGTATTCACCTAGTTGGGCATGGGATTTAACAAATATGTAATTGTAGTTGTTATTGTATATGTACACATGTATGGAAATACATAAATACAAATTCCGTCCCCCGAAAACTGAATAATAAATCAATAATTCCCCGATTAAATTTATTTGAAGTTCTATTTATCTGTCATTATTCAAATATTTTGATTTATTTTATAAAATTTCAACGACACATTTACTAAAAAATTGGCATTATAATGTTATCTTCATTAAAATACATAACATTTGGAAAACACATTTCTGTTGTGAAGTTGCATTTTCAGAACATAGTTCTGTGATATTTTAATATAATACAAATAAAATTAATCAACTAGAAAGGTAACTAACTTGCCATCCCGCCGTTTTCCCGCAGGGGTCGAAAGAGATGATAGAACGCCACACTCTTCTATCCTGACACACAATTCTCGCCTCATCCACATTCATACAAGCTTGTCGATTATTGAGGTTTGTAACAGGACCATCATCCAGTATCTGGTTTACCTGGTCATACCAAGTCTTCCGCGGATGTCTTCTTTTTCTAATGCCATCTACACCTGCGTTATATATCTTTCTTACCATTTTCTCCTCATTTATCTGTTCCATATGACCAATTCACTGAAACTTTGTGGAATTCCATGATTATTTTGTAAATTGAGTCAAAACTCTGTTTTATTCCACTACACTTTTCATTGCGTTAAATGATATAACATGGTATAATAAATATTTAAGTACCGACCATTACATCCCCTCTCTTATCCATTTTAACTCCACTCCCACCCCCACCTTCACACTCCAAACACACCCTATATTACTGTCTGAAAGTGTTTTTAATTTTAGTTGAACTATAATATTGATTATGGGAAGATTTTTCCGAAAACGTTATATCATTTAAGATAATGAAAAGTGTAGTGGAACAAAACATAGTTTTTACTCAATTTACAAAGATTTTATTTTCTGTTTATTAAAATATGTACGGTTATAATAATTAAATTAATTGTTATAGACTTTTACTTTTCCACTTGACTTTATTTCGTTTATTTAGCTTGTGCTACTTCATACCCTATTCAAATTTGAGCTACCGTCTGTCACCGCATGCCCGTACAATATTAATAAATATTTTTTATCTTTATGTCACAGCCACACCATCCCTTTAAATAATTCTGAATTTTCTTATTGGAAGTGTTAATACAATAATGCATCAAAATTATAACAATACTTATTCAAATTGTTGAAAAAAAAACAATAATGGAGTGCAAACTCCTCGGAAAATTTCATTTTCTCGCTCATTTGCTCGCTCGGTTTCGAGAAAATTTTCATTAATTCCCTTTAATAGTACTCGGTTGTTTTGTTTCTGAAGTATTATAATATTACATCAAGGCCGTTTGATGTAATTGTCTTGAGCCATGAATACCAATTTCCTCCATTAACTTTGTCAAGAGTTATGTTGGAAGTAATATCCCTTCAAGACGCGATCAAAAGGAAAATGTCGCCTGAGCGATTCAATTCAGGTTCAGAAATATTTTGGAATTGTTTTAAAAATATTTTGACATCTGAATTAAAAGAATTTATGAAGGGAAAAGTATTGTTTTAAATTTATTATTCATATTTTAAGAATTTAATTTATTTTTCTTATTTATTAAGTAATAATTCATTCAAATATATTGTATTTCATTCATATAAATAATTTACCAGTCTACTGTGGGACGCGATCATACCTCTAAGTGAGGCTGGATGTTCCTCTCCGTCTAGACAGGGTAGAGCATGAAATTTATCATGTGTTTGATATGAGATTCAGATTACCTACTCGTATCTTACTTCATCTGCTGGTCATCATCGGAGGAATGTGTATTTTTGTTATCTGAAATATGAAGTGTGATGTGTAGGTATGAAAAAATATTTCCAGAATGAAAAACAATAATTATTTATTCTATACAATTTTCAAATATTAAGTCATACGAGGGGCAAGTAA
Organism: Eubasilissa splendida; assembly: GCA_031772225.1. Lineage (NCBI taxonomy): Eukaryota > Metazoa > Arthropoda > Insecta > Trichoptera > Phryganeidae > Eubasilissa > Eubasilissa splendida. Next base: position 10,920,430 of record CM062868.1, on the reverse strand, counting down.
AAAATAAGGTTCCTACATTTTTTTCAGGTATAAGGTATTTTTTATTGCAATAAATAAGTAAACCATCTGAAAGCTTGTACTTTATTCTATTTTTCTACATAGTCTCCTGATTTTTCTATGCATTTTTCCTGACGAGTTATCCACTTCTGAAAACCCGCTTCGAAGAATTCCGCCGCTAGGCCGCCGATGAACTTGGTGACCGCTTCTTTCACCTCTTCATCTGTATTGAAGCGTTGTCCACCCAAGTGTTGCTTCAATTTCGGAAACAAGTGGAAGTCGCTGGGAGCAAGATCAGGGCTGTAGGGGGCATGGTCAAGCAATTTCCAGCCGAATTTGTCCAGTAGGGCGGTGGTCTGTCGAGAGACATGCGGGCGAGCGTTGTCGTGGTGCAGCCTAACGCCCTTGGTCAGCCTTCCTCTCCGGCGATTTTGGATGGCTCTTTTGAGTTTTGTCAATGTCTCGCAGTACCTGTCCGAATTGATGGTGGTCCCTTTAGGCATAAACTCGGTCAGCAAGACGCCTTTTCGGTCCCAAAACACCGTAGCCATCACTTTCCCTGCGGTAAGCGTCTGCTTAAACTTTTTCGGCCTAGGCGTGTGCGTCCTTCGGAGAACTCCCTGCACCATTTGCGGACGTGTTGGACGCTGATGCAAGCTGTGCCATAAACTTCTTCCAACTGTCGATGAATTTCAATAGGTTTAAGCTTCTTCGCGTTTAAAAATCGAATCACCGAACGGATTTCACACCTGGCGGTAACGGCGATGGCGGGTTCCATAGCGGATGGCTGTCAGGCCTTTACTGAGCGTCGCAGCGTTTGCTCCCGGTAGTGGGGATGTAGTTAAGGGACCAACAATCAAGGCGGTGTTGCCGGATTTCGCCTAGCATCTCGCGTGGCGAGTGTACAGCGTAAGGAACCTTATTTTTTACTTGGCCCTCGTAATATATCGTAGAAAAATCATCGATATTAATCACACTTAGCTCGCGTTTAGCAGATCATCTTACTCCATCCGAGTCCATAAACATGCGAAGAATATGAAATGAAATCTCCGCCCCCCTTCCGTAGTTTCTTTCATATTATTCCCATCTATAGTTAGTCAAGACGTCCAATATCTCGACTGAGATTGGTCCATTTACGGCGCAGCCGTCCATTAAATGACAAAAATAATCTCCACCACAATATCTGGTATTCCCCGTCTATCAGGGTATTCCGTCAATTAGGCCTGTCTGACTCTTGAATTTCTGAAAAAACGGCCGCTTAACCGAGTGGCTGGCACAGGCCCAACCCACTCTGCTCGCTCGCGGCCAGAGCGCGTCTGCCGTGTAAGAGCGAGAGTGAACCCCTCCCCGCGGCTGCCTGCCGTCGTAACAGCATAGATTCAAAATTTCAAAGGTAATGATGCCTACTAAAAAAAATAATTTCACAATATTATGACCAGACTAAAATTATTTTTTACAAATGCATGACGTTACTTTATAATGTCACGATACATAACTTGTGATATAAAATATTGTTACATTTGTTACACTTTTTTAGACCTATTCCCTTACTAAATTATCAATTGAATTAATTCAAAGAGTCTACATTTTAATAATGTAGAAATTTTAAATTTACTATAGCTCTACTTAAAAATCAAGGATAAGCAGGATTGAGATATGGATGAATCTCTGAAGTCAAACTTCAAAGTCTTAAACTCCGTAATTATACCTATATACGAAACGAAGATTTTTATTGTATGTAATAGGTTTGTGTTAAATTTGACAAGATACAAAAAAAACTATATTACTTCATAGTATGATATCACGTATCACTTGATAAAATGCCATAGTCAAAGTTAAGATTAGCCATAGTTAATTAATTATGAACTAAAGTATTCTAAAAAAATAATTAAAAATCTATTTAGACCGCGTAGCATAAATACGGTTATGAAATTGTAATATTTATTGGGATAGTGTATGAAGAAAAAGAGAAAAAAAATTAATACACAAATTGTTTTATAATATTGAATTCTTTGTATATCTAAATAACATAATTCAAACGTTAATTTTAGATTATTTTTTAATACGCGTTTTTCAAGTGATGAACATAGAACAACTTTAGATCGACTCCATAAGTTATCAATCTTAAAAAAAAATACATTACCGATATGGATGTACCTAAAATGTACATCTATAATTAGTTCTTTAAAAAAAAATTTTTTTTTGATAATTTAATTCACTCGATAGATGCTTTGAAGTCATACATATTTTATTTTTTTGCGATACCCATGACATCACAGATATTTCAAAAATTGTATCTTACCACAGATCAGTAAATGAATATACGTGAAATAAAATGTACAGATAGGAGAGGGGTTTGGAACATTAGTTTTGGGACGAGGGGCATTCTACATACATTATTTGTGGAAACATAAATCCGATAGATTATGACACATTTACGCAACAGTAAAAGTATTTACTCTACCAAAATTAAATCTATGTGTAAATAACAAAATATTATATATATTACACTAAATGTAACCTGAAAGTGAACCCGCAAATGCACTGAACTTTCTCTCGGTGTGGGTAGTTCCCTTGTATTAGAACACTGGATGGTGCTTTAAATCTGTCACAAACGTGATCTCTTAATTATTCCGGATTTCGCCCGGGGGCACCAACCCGCGCTGCCTTCCGTGGACTGTCAATAGAACGGCAGGGTAATAAAGGTCGGTAAAAACGCGGGAATCTTTTTCGGCGGCAACTCGCCCCGCCATGACAGAGACCCTTTTTCCAATTTTATTTTTTCGTTGGCGACATCACAGAGAATTTAAACAGGACGCCTGTCCTCTGATTGGCGATGAGTTAATTTGAATTTCGATTGTGTTTTAGATGAAAGAATTCTTGCGAATGGAAAAATTAAATGCTTTGTGTCATTGTCGCTGGTCTCTGTTGACAAAAGAATGACCCCAGGTCAAATTTTGATAACCTTTGTTCGCATAATTATTACAATGGTTATAAAAATGATATTTTTGACATTTCTTTAATAAAATAAATTATTAACACTTTTCGATAATATTAGAAAATTAAGTAATATTACAACGTAGATAAATTAAACAAATTCGAAGACGAATTGAAAAAGTTGCTATAAACCAACTTGTGAATGAATGACATAAATCATCAACTAAAATAATACAAATTAATTGTATTAATTACAAAAATATACATATAAAATCAATTTTATTGAAAAATATTTTTGTTGCTACCGAGATACGACCCTGGATCACATCCAATCTGGGGAGCGTGCTTTGATCGATTATGCAATAGCTCCACAGTGCATTGACGACAAATTTTCGAACATATGAATATGTTATACTTTTCAAATTAATACATCTATCAATTCATTAATTGAAAGACGTATTCTCTATTTGAAAGACATATTATTTTTAATATTTGACGAACCAAAATAGCGGCCAAACAAAATCGGCCTGGAACATAATATTCTCCCTGTTTTATACAATAATAAAAAAAATATTTTTCTCAGTATCAGTTTTATGGTACGGCTGTGTTTATATATATATATTTACAACGAAAACGTTGTTTAAATTTATTATAAATAACATCTATTAATCTTTTAACACTATAAATTCCGTTAGAAATTTATATATATAATACCTTAAAAATGTTTGACACGTTGATTTATGGATAAATCAACCTTTTCCATAGCAAATATAAAATAGGTTAAAAAATTCTTTATGAAACCACATTACACACGTGTATCGTAAATTCATTAGAATTTTTTTCACAGTAGGCTTAAAAAAAGCCTTTCATTTTTTTAACTTGATTTTTCTTTTTGACTTCAGAAATTGAGTTTTTTGTCTCATTGAAAATTTAATTCCAATATCAAGATTTCATAATGTTAGCGGAAAATTCTGAACTAAGCATATTATTTTTATTTAAAAACTATATTTATTCGTATGCTATATTTTTAAATATATAATAAGTTGTTCTGATATTATTTTTAACATTTGAAGGAAATAAATTATGGTTCATTTTTAATTATTCATAGTTTATTAATTTTGTTTTACATTATAAAACTATGTTAGTTTTTTTTATCCTGATAGGTATTTTACCGACACCAGTTGAACACAGTGATTTATAAAATAAAATAAAGTTTATAAACTATTAATTGTTTTGACATTGTTGTTTTATGATTCATCATCAGCATCGTCATACTGGATTAAGGTCTCTCCAAATGTCTTCTACTTTTATCAGTTCTATATTATTTCCTGTGATGTTCAATATTTCCGTAGAATTTATTAGTTTACCTAGAGTGTATCAACAGATTCTGTTATGTGATACTATGCAATATATTAAGAATAAATATATGCGAACTATGTTTCAAACATAACGTCGTCATTGAATTGAATCCTCGACCGGTAGTCAACATGATGTCTTAGCAGAGTTCAGAACCGGTGCACTCACTTCTGAGACACTGTAATGGCACGGGATCGCGAATATCATTTGATAAACATAATATGTCATTGTATTCTATATTTACACGCGCTGTACTGCGACTCGTGATTTGTCCACAGACCTGCAGAATGTATGCTCAAATCCATTGTTACGGGGCTATATTGTTAAATCTCCTCACTATGTTACGTGCATGGTATCATTATTTGTCTTTCCATATCGATGTCGTTACAAAAATATGACGTCATTATATGTCAGAAATATTTGGCATCATACATATTATGTTTAATTTAAATAAAAAACTATTATTTTAGCAATATTTGAATATGTCCAAGAATACACTATTACACTGAATTTTTATCTACAAAAGCAAAACACAAAGACAAAGTTATTTTTTATTATATTTATTAGAAAATATATGTAATTATGGGGTAATTTAAAAAAAATCTGATTCTCATAATATAACATACATGCTGTTTCAAAAAAGGGAATAATTAATTATCAAATTTGGTCCATAGATGGGGATATATCTGATGATATATATTAAGCCAGCCGAAGGCAGGTCGTAAGCCCTGCAATCACCTCATACTTCCGTATATTTTTCATTAAATATAATAAAAAATAGCTCTGTATCTATGAAATATCTCATATTTGTTTAACCACTTTATTTGAATATATAATATAACCAACTACTTTCGATTCATTCATACATATTTATATATAAGTACATATTTATTCATCAGAGTTGAATAAATATATACTTTCTCAAAATAAAATTACAACCAGTTAGAATAACATTGAAAATATACGCATACAGCAATGTTAAACTAATAACATAATAAATGTATTTAAAATAATGTTAAATAAATCAAATTAAAGTTAAATAAAATAAAACGACAAATAAAAAATATATATAATTACAACCGCAAATATATCTTGCTATCAAATTTTTGAACTTACATTATGTTTAACAAATTCAAATATAGCATCTATTGTATTTAATGAAATTGATAATTTTAAGAAAATGTTATTATTGTGAAGTTTTTTTTTTTTCAAAACATAGATGTGGTATTTAATACAAATGAAATGAATCAACTAGAAAATATATACAGGAAAAATGAATTTAACTAAAAAATATTTTAGTTGCTTCCGAAATTCGAAATAGGACCATTTCCTATCCGGGTAAATGCACTATCTAGTTTCGCCACATCAACCGTCTAAGTTGACGGCAATTTTTCGAACTCGTATGCTGCAACTCTTTCAAATTGATACATCTATTATATTTTTAAAAAGTTATCAACTTCATATTGCAAAAAATCTCAAATATCTTTGAGTAATATACGCTATGAGACGTCAGAATTAAATATTTTTTATTAAGTTTGGATAAACTTTGATGTAATTGATATATTAAAGAGAACACATTATAATTGTGAAGTTATAGTTTTTCAGAATATAGGAATATAGATATACAGAAAAATTCAATTTCGCAAATTGTTCGCAATAAAAGGTGATAGCTTTTAAATTACGAATAATAGATTTATCAATTTGAAAGAACTACAGCATGTAAGTTAGAAAATTTGTCGTCAACTTACTATTATATGTTGGTGTGGTGTAATCTGTTAACGAATTTCCCTGGATAAGAAAGGATCCAGGTTCTAATCCCGGTAGCAATAAAAATATTTTTCGATAAATTGATTTTAGATGTATATTTTTATAATTGATACATTTTATTTGTATCAACTTATATATTTTTAAGAACACATTATTATTGTGAATTTTCAGTTATTTCAGAACACTGTTAAATTAATCAACTAGAAATATAAAATAAAATATTTTTTATATAAATAGTTTTTTTTTATGTCTTTATGGTTGATTAATTTAATTTGTATTAAATTTTTATTATTATCAAATAACTCCTATATTCTAAATTTGAGTCAATTTCCTTGACATATATTTTTTAATTTGTATTACTATGCTGTTTCAACAACTTCATAAAAAAATGAACGATACCGGCAGAATTATTGTATCCCATTGATGGCATGCATTATTGTGTTGCATACAAAGCTTATTCCAGATACGATGTAAAAAATACATGCTCTGTTGAAACGAGAATAGCAATGACCGTCCGTATACCAACGAGAATGCGAGTTGCATGTTTTATCAGTTCAATTCCGTTCTCCGTATATCGTCAGGATATGCAATATAGTCAAAACTAATAGATTTCTCTCCATTTCATCAGTTATTTCCGTACCAATCCCCGTGAAAATGGAAATCGAAAATCCTGAAATGGGATGAATCACATTTCTCATGTCGTTTTTTGTATATCTTTTATCTTTTCACATGATGAACTAGCAAATAAGATAACACCGTGTTACTTCGGTACGCTCCATTGGCAATAATGTGAACTTATTTTATTTTCTTCTTCTTCTTTCAAATAGGCAATCCACCCTTCAAGAGTGACTTGTGCCATTAAACAAGTCTAAACATTATTTTATAGAAAGCAGTACAACAATCCTATAGAACAGGGAACATTGCATCACAAGTCAATACCATTGACATTCAGGAAATTTGCTATTATATAGCTTAAATGAGGCGAGTTAAGGGAAAGAAGATGACACAAGTTAACCGGAAGTTGAAAATCACCATTGACAAGATCATTATAAAAAAAACCAGTGATCCGCAATGGACAGGCAAAAAAGACATGGTCAAGGGTTTCCTCCTCGGTTATTTTATTTTAAAGGCATACAATCTTTAAAAGTAAAAACGTATGGTAGGCGTCAATAACTGTCCATGCCCGACATTGCGAGAGATCCAGATTTATATATTTTTTTATTTTATTTCCATCAATGCCCTTGTGGGCTTGTGGGTAAGACAGAGAGCAGTGCTGAAAGTGTTCAGCACCGGATCTAATTAAGGGTATGAAAAAGATTAAGAAAAAACTATTAACTTTAAAAAAATTACTATTTTAACATTTAAAAAGTTCTAAATATCTCGTTTAAATGTTCATTTAAACGCGGAGGTGGATTTCAAGGATTATTTGTTAAACAGATTTTCCAGATCCTTCGACCATTCCATTGTATCGACAACTCTAATAATCGACGTTAAAACGTAGCTGGTTACGGAGAACTATTTGTACAAAATTCCTATGAAATATTCTGTAATCTTCGACTTCGTTGGAAACAAAATAAAATATGTCAGACTTTTGTGTGGAAGATGATTTCTATTTCGCCTCGGTGCAATATCATAACCCAGTAAGATGTTGAAACTGCTTATTTAATTCAATTTTAAATTACTACCGATTCATTTCTATTAACTAGTACTATTTTTTTTCCTAGTTATAATATCTAATTCAACAACAAACACAAAAAAAAAACGAAAAATCTTTGTCACAAAAACGTACTGCATCATACGTAGTTTATTATTGTAAAATCATCTGCGTATATTAACAACGTAAGTAGGCATTTTTGACTGGATCATTGTGAAAAACTTGTCTCTTATTCTTACTTTCAATGTTGAGCTTTTCATTATATATTTTTTCAGGGATAATTTGTTAATCACCATTAATTATAATTAAAAGGTGCAATCGGTGATTAAATTTCTAAATACATATAATGCTTAAAATATGACAACAGAGTAGTAGACGTTTAACTAAAAACTACTGGCATCAACCGTACAGCCTGCACCTGGACCAATTTTGTATGGAAAACATGTGGGAGAAATATCTGGTGGTGTGAATACATGCTTAGTGTAGTCGTTTATTTGATCACAGTTAGAGAATGAATAAAACAAGAAATAACAATGCTTGAAGTGCGAAGAGTTAGAGGGGTGAGACGTGTCCATCCCGCTCGTGACGGAGCGGAAGATGTGTCTTTGGCGAACCATCGGACCAAACTGAGGTGGCTGCTCTCTAGTGTAGCCTACTTCTTAGATCCAGGTATCTCTCGAGTAGTTCACCGGATAGGAGCAGCGATATACACGGTGGCAGATCAATGACAGCGTCCGCAGAACTATAAAAAACTAGTTCACGGTACAGACAGAAGACTTCTTCAACGAGGGATTGCCAAGCTCGTCTCCGGATCTCTAAAATTCTTGGACATCAACGGGGAATCATATTGAAAAATAATTAAAAATATTGTTAAGAAGAACACATTTTTATTGTGAAATTGTAATTATTCAGAACATAGGTCTGTGATATTTTAAATACCAATTAAATGTATTAATTAGTATTTGAATTAAATTACGACGAAACGATTCTTACTACGAAAATGTCTAGAAAAAAATTGATTTAGATTAATTTTATACTTATCTTTTATAATATATAATAGTTGAACCGTTATATGATAGTGATTGTGACAATGATTGCTAACAGATTTAACGATGATTGGTAACTAAGATTTAATCATTGAAGGTTTACTTTCTAGTGTACCACTGATTGCTCGAAGAATTACAAATATTCAGTTACCGATAATAATAATAATGGATAATTTGTATAGCGCCATTTTCATAAAAACTATCACCTTAAGGGCGCTTTATACACAAATTGTTTATAGTTCTACAATTATATTAGTGTTTTAAAATTAAATATCGTTATTTTCACTTATGGAAATGATTTTTTGAAAAGGTGTGTTTTTAGTTTCTTCTTAAATAAAGTCTCCGATGCGCTGTTTCTTATAACAGAGGGCAAAGAGTTCCACGCTTTTGGGCCTACCACTGCAAATGCCACTAAATTTAGACTTCTGGCTATAGTTGGTCCTGCTGCTGAAGTAGAGGCTTACCTGAAAGTTTGACGTCTACCATTCAAATTGTCTGGGATACAAAGTTCTTAAAGATACAGAGACGCCATTTTATGTGTCGCCTTGTACATCAACCAGCACAATTTAAATTTAACTCTTTCAGGGAATCTAAGCCGATGTAGCTGATGTAAAAGGGATGTTATATGAGAGAATTTGGAAACTCCATATATTATCCGTGCAGCCGCATTTAGAATAGATTGCAATCTATCCAGCTGTAACATTGGCAGGCCAGCATAGATGCTGTTACAATAGTACACACGTGACACCACAAATACATTTATAAGTAGACGGGCTGCCTCAAGAGGAAGAGATGTCTCCGAATACTTTTAATCTGTCTCAGTTGATAAATGCATGCACTGACAGTTTTACTAATGTGTGCATTCATTGAAAGATCACATCAACACACACAAAAAAAGGTAATTAAATAAATCTTTAAAAACACCCCTTTTGATATATTTTATATATTAATATTTCCCGTCAATGCACCATCAATTAATATACATATATATATGTATTCGAACATAAACATCATGAAATTTGACTCTAAAATAAATTTCAAAATAATACCTTCCTTCAACTGCAGTATAAACATTCGTGCATATACTTATATTTATATTTCGTATCGAAACATTATATCGCATACAAACACCGGAGCGGACTAGAATGGCAGCAGTGTTCAGCGAAACATGACATTTGAATTATACTTGAATTCAGAATGCTGAAACCGCGATTTGTACTTCTAGATATGACTATAAATTGTATCCGGACAGCTGCGACTCCGGCAGACTTGCTTATTTTTCTTGTCAGAAATCAATTTAGTCGAAAATGTAATTTTTTTGTTAATCTGTGGAACGGTCTGTGCGTTACTTTTCTTTTTTTTTGTTTGTAATATACAAGACGTAAATCACAAATGATTCACTCGAGATTAATCAATAGAATATGGGTCTCTTCATTTTATATTTTCCTCTACGGATAAATACATATTTCTAGGAACGTTCATGCAATCAGAATTGAGAAGATATTAAATTTTGTAAAGGAATATATGTATTTGAGAATTATTTTTGCATACTTCATTATCACTATCCAATTATATACATTGCATTAATAATATCGGTTGCAAATATATATTTTTATAATGATTAGACACTTTCTACAAGGTGAATTTTATGTTCCAGGCCGATGTTGTTTTTAAATAACTAAGAAATAAAACATATTTTTTTAATTTAGTTTTTATTTATCAATTACTTGTTTTATTACAATTATGTAATTGATATAATATTGGGCATGTTGCTGCCTCCGTCAGCGCCCCAAGGCGTGCTCTTTTAATCATATTTTTCATGACATTCTTACACACTTCGCGTATTATTGTGTTATTTAAGCAATTTAATTTAGAATTTTATCCTGTAGCATCAGGTTGTTGTTAGCTTACGAGCGTAGATCTTTTTTTTAAGTACCTTTACAGAAAATAGTCGGGAGCTGTCAAATCATGTGATCGAGGAAACCATACGACGTTACCACTTTTCGACAGAATGCGGCCGGGAAAAATTTCTCGCAAAATTTCAAGCGTAGCTCATGTTGTGTATGAGGTGGCACCATCCTATTGAAACCACATGTGTTGCAGGCCTAATCGATCCAAATCGGCTACTAATAAGTGTTTCAACATGTGACGAAAGCGATCACCATTCACAATGCTACAACATTATACTATTTAGATAAAATATTTTAGTAACTTTAACACACTGTTGAGGCGTTAGATGCTAAATAATAAGTTGTAATCAACTATTCTTTATGACTACTAAATATGAAATAACAAATATCAGCTAAACTAAAATGGTGATAAAACAAAATCTGCTTGGAACATAATATTCATTCTGTATCGTAATTTGCTCATTATATATAGCTACTTGCTAACTTACAAGAGATACCTGCTACAAATTAGAGATGTTTTTTGTTGTAAAATTACTAAATTTAAATGTAGGAACAGTTATCATATTATATAATTTCCTGGTTCCTTATAAATGTAATATCACAGATGGTATAAAACCGAGAGGTTCCTTCTGAATATCTACACGAATTAACATTTTTCGGATGAAAGCTTTTCAAAGCCAATAAAGCTCAGCTCACTTAACTCGTCTCATGTATCATTTATACGTAGTCCGTTTGATACAGATTATTGTCACAATTCTTTTAAAGATAATTTGGTAAAAAAATATTGTATGTGATTTTTGTTAGAAGTTATTATGAATTCTCTGAAATACGTATTGCTCTTAATACGTCTATATGGTCAAAAGGTCAAAACATGTTTATTTGTCTCCAAGGAATTTTATTTTTACAGAACATGGAGAATGCGTATTTTGAAAATATAATAGTATAAATATAAACATTTTTTTCTTATAGAATTTTAAATGATTGAACATAAATAATAGTTTGAAAAACAATAGTTTTTCCTAAATAGTGACCGCTTTGTGGCCATGGACGATGTTTCCGTAAAACATATAATTGAAAATTGAAAATATTATCTATGATTATAATGGGGAAGCGATCAGTCACAGTATAATTTAATTTAATCAACTATCGCAAATAAACACTCAATCAGATACATACATTCTCCTACTATAATAGCTACGGAGACAGAACAACATAAATTAACATTCCACGACTCTGCAACAAACTGCTGGATTATGTCAAGACCATCACCCAAGCGGCAAAGAGATCAAAGGAACTACAGAAATTCTTACTAAATAATACTACCTTTGGAATACAGGAACAAACAGTTAAAAATTACCTGTTATATACCTTTTATAATGACTACCTGTCATACATAATTATCACTTATGTCATTACCAATATTACTGTGTTGCGTGATGGCATAGATGCCGGAAGAAACAGGATTCGGAAGGAAGTTCCACTCACCACAATCCGTTCTCCTGGCACCTCCAATGTGGACTGTAATTTAGGGTTTTACACTATCTCCGTTCAGGGTCTCGATTGATTCAGGCTGCAATAGATGATCAGGCAAACACTTCTCACTCTATTTTACACTGCGAAAACCTTTCTAACCGTACCGGTTCAGGGCCACCGGTCGACTGGGACCGTGGCAGGTGAGGAAGGAGGGGGGGGGGGGGAGGTGGAAGGCACAGTACATCATTCTCGCTCAAGAACAAATATGTCCCAAACATACTGTATAATGTACTTACTAATGTAAAAATTGATTAAGAAACGTGCCGACATACCATAATAGCTTGGCACGATCTAGAATAATGAAACGTAAAAAAAAGTTGTTTTCTGACAGGTGATAGATCTTCAAACACTTGTCAGTAAGAAAAATTAAAAATGTAATTTATGAAACTGTGAATGATAATTTCTCATTATTTGACTCCTTCTTGAAAGACCTAGAATGTCAATCCCTAAACCATATATTATATGATATACGGTTTTATTAGATTGTATTGAAATGCTACATTAGTGTCTTTTCTTGCTAATTATAGAGACTGCATTTTTGGCGTAATATAATTTAAGAAATGTCAATCTGTATTAATATATAGAACAAGAGATATTATGTAACGTAATATGGTATACTATGTAAATGCATAGTCAAAGATAAAAAAAATATGTAAATTATTATTAGTTATTCGGTTAGACTGAGAAAAATAATTGAATTAGTCGTAAAATATGTAAATTGTTCAATAATTATTACATTGGAAAAATGTTTTTAAAAATATTTCTAAGAATCTTCCAACTCTATTGCGGTGATTATCCGAGCCAAAATTATTTCAAGGATTTATGAATCCATCCGTGGATAAAATACGAATAAAAACATAAACGATCAGACTTACATTTTGCAGATCTATTTATGATAGAGTGAATAATTCACCAATAGAAGAATCGTTATAGGTCTGTGGTGTATTAAATAAATTGTAAATTTAAAACATCACAGACCTGTGTTTTGAATAATTACAACTTCACAATAAGAATGTGTTCTCCTTAATAATATAAGTTGTATCAATGTGTCCAAAATTTAATAAAAATGAATTGATAATTCTGGCGTCTGCAGTCGCTTTACTCAAAGGTATTTTTGATTCCGTAAAAACAATGTAGATGGTTTTCAAATAATGGAACGACAGGTGTATTAATTTGAAAATGTGTAACATATAGGTTCGAAAATTTGTCATGAAAAATACTGGTGCTATAACACAATTGGTAGTGTACTTCCTCGGATTGGAAATAGAGATCCAGGTTCGAATCTCGTTAATGCAAAAACATTATTTTTCGACAAAATTGATTTTATATGTATGTATTTATAATTAATACGTTAAATTAGTATATTGGAAAAATCGTTGATTAGTCACACGGAATGAATGGTTAGAATGAAAGAGAGACACACATATTATACAGAGTGAATATTATGTTCCAGGCTTATTTTGTTTGGCCGCCGTTTTGATTTGGAAGACATTTGTAGGTTCGCATTTTGTAGTCGCAGAATAGTTAATTACAATTTATTTCAAAACACTTACAGCCTCAACAACCTATTCAAGTCATTTAAATATTTATCTAAATAATAATGACAACGCTCTAATCATTAATAGTGATCGCTGTCGTCACACGTGAAAAACTTCTCGGTGGCCGAATTCGGTCGATTAGGCCTGCAACACATGTGGTTTCAACAGGACGGTGCCACCTCATATACAGCCTAGTTTCAGGGCCTCTTCTGATAGCAATTTTGCCATGGATGATAATATACAAGAATTGATATTTTTAACGTGAAAGTAAATGAATTTGTGTATTTGGGAAGTATGCTTGATGGAAACGGAAAGACTAAGATCAAAAGCAGTGCAGAAAATAAACTGAACGGCGCTTTGAATGGAATTATAGCTGAAATTATAGCCTGGAGTTAGCAGGAGAGGAACGAAAGTAGACTGAATGCAGTGATAATGAGATCGCTTAGGTGTATATATAGCAGATCCATTTATGACAGAGTAAAGAATGAAGAAAGAAGGAAATAATATAAAGCTGATTTTAACAAAGTGAGTCTGATTAAAAAATAATGCGGTAATACAAATTAGGTGGTCTGGTCATATGTTTCGGATGAATACGGATAGAATGATAAGAAAGATATATGACGCAAGTGTTGATGGCACCAGAAATTGTGGACGTGCGTGGAAGACTCGGCACGATCAGGTAAACTAGATATTGGAGGATGGTCATGTTAGAAGCCTTAATAAACGACGAGCTAGTATGTGAAGATGTATGAATGTGGATTGTCATTTTCATTAGTCACTAATGACAATATAATGATTCGACTGATACTTAATTTACTTACCTACCATCACGCCGTATCTCCGCGGGGGTAGACAGAGAGGATAAAGCACCACACTTTTCTCTCCTGACACACGATTATCGCCTCATCCATATTCATACATCTTCACATACAACCTCGTCGAAAACGCTTAAAACGTACGTTTGAAAAAAGCTCTAAAGAGCTCATCTTCACTATTGAACTTTGTCCATCAAAATAGAACATTTAAAATTGAAAGGTAGATTATACTGGTTTTAAATATATAATAAAAAAACTTATTTGGTTTAAAAATCAAAATTAACGCAGTAAGCATGTTCGCCTTAGGACGGATAAAGCTAATTTTTATACTATCGTTAAGTACTTCACTTCTTAGTATGTCTTTAGTGTACACCCCGTTATGTGAATGTCCAAGAAATAGATTTTGTAACAATTAATATTTTATTACAATAAGTTACAATTTAGTACAAGGTATATCACTAGTATAGGTCAAATTATTATGCCGACGAACCGCAGATAAAAGAGACGCGCGCATAATAATATGAAGTTATTAAATCCATAAATAAACTCTAATTTTGAATCGATAAAAAAGACGTTGTTTCTCTTACATTTGAAAATTGTACATTCAGAACAAAAAAGTCTCGTTCACCTAATTTGAATTTTAAAGAAAACTGACATTTCATTTTGGCGCATCCTATCAATTTCCTCTCAAATTTACGTACAAAAAGGAAACAGTTACAGACGTACGCGAGTCATTATATTGATAATAATATATATATATATATATATATATATATATATATGTATTTGGTTGATGTTCGTAATATTTTGTTTTTCATGACTAAAATTCATTGAAAAATATTTTTGTGACATGAAATTTTAATGATATATATAATAATAGTATATGTATATGAATGTTTAAATTAGTAGAAAGTTTGTGTTGAAAAATGCAATGACAAGTACAAAAAAATTAACATTTTCAGCAAATCCTTTTGTTTGAGTTTAAAACCGAGAAGTTAAGTCATGAATTAAATAATACTACATTTATGAAGAATTTTACCACTATTCTAAGGTTTATTAGTTATTTCAGAAGACTACCGGGAAGACGGTATCAGATGATTTTTCAGCACGATAATGCCCGTCTGCATAAACTATTGAAGTGGCTATTCAAAAGCTTAGTTTGGAGGTTATTACAAGTCGGTCCTATTCTCCTGATATTACTCCATTAGATTTTCATATTTTTCGCCATCTATCCAACATCAAGGAATCTCCATTAATAACGACGCTGTTCTTCAAAATTGGCTTGATGACTTCTTCACATTCAAACCACTGAATTTTTTCAGGCGTGCTTGCCAGAATCTGTCAGAACATTAGGAGTCAAATGAAATAATGCAAAATAATATATATATATATGAACATATTTTTACATCAATAATACTTTTTGACTTCAATTATAATAATCTGATATTATTGTTATGGCTATTTTGCTATAATTATGTATGTATTTACTTTGTATGTATGTACTTATGCATTTACGCAACGAATTTATGCAACAAATTAATATATCGATGTGTATTAGGTAATATTACTATGTTGGGTATATTTTTTAGTTTTCCGTTTACGATCTATCAACTATATTGATTGATAATCCTAAGTATTAAATTAAGATACAAACAATATAGAAGTATTTTACGAAATATAGTATATTAAGAAATTAAAAACACAGTAGAAAATGAGAATAAAAGTTATGCAAGTTATTTAAAAGTAAACTGATATGAACAATATATTTTAAATATATTAATTAGAAAGATAAACATATAAAATCAATTTTATCGAAAAATATTGTTCATATTTAAAATATCACAGTCCTATGTTCTGAATAATTACAACTTCACAATAAGAATGTGTTCTCCTAAAAACAATATATTTAAAACTACCCCACAGAAGTACTTTGATTCTAAGGTCAAGATAATCAATTTCCGTGATACGCCTACGCACACAGTCTGTGGCGTTAAAAGCGTTGATTTATGGTAGGCACCTATTAAATGTTCTAACGGCTATTACCCATGAATGATATATTAGGATTAGACGAGATAACTAGGTAAGAAATAATTAAATAAGGTAAAATAATGTCTAAACCCATACAAAGACAAGATTAATAGAAAGTGAGTAAGTAGTCATCTGTTAAATCAAAAATTTGAAAGATTGAAAAATCTCACCGCCAGCTCATGAATACCGCAGACGTTCTCGTAAAAAGAGCAGACAAGTTTCATATTGAAAAGTGCATTTTCCATGCACCGTCTGTCTGCCGAATATTTTTGCATAAATGCATACAAACCTTCAACTGCATCATTGATTTATTCGCTCCGCTCTCTGTGACCCGCTGCCACCGATTTCACAATAAAATATCTCGCAAAATGGTGTCCACAGCTCTCGGAAAAGTGTTGCCTCAAAAAAGGTTTGTGGAAACAAAAATTATACGGATTTAGATCTGTTGACACTTGGCCAACACGTCACGAAGCGTGAAATTGAAGTTCACACGGGTGTTTAACAATTTTGACATTTTTTAATCTTTTAACAGAGAATTTATTGTTACGCCCATCAACGTGAGTGCGAAGTTTGAAATTGGCTCGATAGAGTACGAGTACACTCACTGACGACAGATATTATTGCAAATATTACATTTTGAATATATATTCTGATAATTCTACTAAAACCACGTGAAATTTGAACCTTACTGACTACCTTACCGATTACGCCATTTCTCCACGGGGGTAGGCAGAAAATATTTAGTGCCACTCTATCTTAACACACAACACTCGCTTCATTTATTATCATGCACGCTTTTCGATCGATGAGGTTTCTAATATAACTAATATAATTTATAATAAAACCATCTAAGTGACCATTTCTTATTCCTATTCATCGCAAATGAATTTGCCATATTTGCCCGAGTGACCAGTATATTCAGTCTATTTTTATTCAACATTTGATATACAGGGTGTAACAAACCTTGACCAAAATATTTGATAAGTGGATACCTGACTAAATTACGAGTCGAAAATGTTCAAGGAATATGTGCAAATTCTGCATCGTAACGGAAAATATTATTAAACAAATAATAGATATCTCATAGAGACGAAGCTATTTTTTATTATATTTAATAGAAAATATATGGAAGGATGGGTAATTACAGGGCTTGGTTTAAGTGATCACTTTATATAAATAATTGTAATTGTGTGTTCTTGGACATAGTCAAATATTGATAATATTATTGTTCAAAATTTTCACAAAATCTTGTTACATCGAAGTAAATATTTATTAATTAATCTACATTTTTGCTTTACGTCCTAAATCATCTAACGAAAAATAGTCTGGCCGCTCGAAATTCGATGACCTTTATTTTTTTTGTATTCAATATGTTATTTGTAATTGATTAAATTTTTCAATTAATCGAAATAATTGCATAATTATGTTTTTTTTTTTAAATGCTTATATCTATGACATGGTTGATATTAGGCAGATATTTCTTGAACATTTTCGACTTGTAATTGATGTACGTATGATTAAATTGTTCTGTGTATCTCCCACGTCACATCTACCAGCGGAATGGTTCACATCAATATATGGTGAGAATTGTGATTGTTTTTTCCATCTCCATTTATCTGTCTTTTGTGCGGGCCTTTTTTTAATAATTTTAAGGTTAAGGGAATGCCAACAAATACACAAAAGAAGTACAAAGACACAAATGAAAAGAAAAGGTTTTACGAACACAAAAAAACCTTTAAGAGAAAACTATTGGAAAAGGGTTTCGCAATTTTCGAAGAAAAACAAAACGTTCAAATACAAAAAAGATTCCTCTACGGCCGTCTCATCTCAAGCGGACACTTGGCGTTTACTTTCGACCTGAAGATACAAATTGCCATTTCGTTATCTGTTGTGAGGGAGGCTGGAACACAGATCCTTCGCTTTCAATACAGATCAGATAATGTGCCAATCTTGTACGAGCCAAGTTTGTATCCTTGTTACTTTGCGGAGATTCTCTGGACATCGGGATAAACACAAAGAAAATCAATTGATAGAGACATTTAAATCTGGATGATAAAGGTCATTTTCTGTATATATTTAATCAATTTATTGAACATTATTTTGATAACTCTATAAAATGCAATATTGATGTGACGTTAAGATTCGATTCTTATTCCGGAAGACAACAAGTCATGCCACATATTTTTTTAAGTTTTGAGAAATACTAACAACTAGCTGAGACCATTGGACTCTACAGACACCATCTCCATCCTTCTGATATGGTATCCACCGTAAAAAGATACCCCAAGTGAGCCCTTTACTGTGCCCTTAGAATCTTTCACCTCACCAGACATCGCGTGCATATAAAATATGTTATATATAAGATATCGATGCTACCGGTTATTTGATTTATGCATAATTTTTTTAAGTGATATTTTCTGCTTTAGCTTATGGTAGAAAAACTTGATAAATATAAGCCAGCATCTATACTATTGTATAATGAAGGGACACATACATTTGTTGACATTCGTGATTTTTATGTATTTTAAAATTGATAACCTATGAACTTCTAATAGCCCACCTCCCACATTACATAATATCAGTCATATAGGTGACGTAGACTTCACAGAGCATGGCAATTCCCCTTTATAAAAAGCATTCTTTAATATGGCATTTAATAAAACATTATTATTATTTTATTCAGATAACATACAGTTAATCAATGTTACAAAAATAATCTCTGAATTAACAACATACAAGATACAGTGTGAGAAAATAATTTGAAGAAGACTTATTTATTATTATTTGGGAGATGTAATGTCAATCGACAAAACATTTACTTAATATTTTTTAACAAATAACTAACTTTGTATTAACCATGCGGATTACAATTAAAAATAAATTGTTACTTAATACAAATTAAATTATTTGTTTATATTAATAATTATATCAAACTACATTTATATAATAGTTAAAGCCATAGGCATTAAGAATACAAATGTTTCTTTGTAGTTTATTATATACGTTACGACACTTGTTGTTTTATTTAATGTCCAAATCTGATCGGCCAGGTTTATTTATTTTATTCAATTCAGTCTTGTCTCAACTTTGAACCATTTCGTTTTAGATTAGATATGGGTAAAATATTGTCTAAAAAAATACTTCGCAAACCTTCGAATATCACAAAAATGAAAAACTTTATCTCCGAAAAAATAAATCTTATATAAAATTTCGTTGAATAAACATTCTTAAAAAAATATAATACGGTGATGTTATGTCTACCAAGGTATCGGGTGGTTTGTTTTTACACTGAGGGATGAAAAATAAAACCCGGGTAGTGATAATACCATCTCTCCTCGTCAACTTCATCCAAGCTATCGTCCGCACTGTCTACTACAGTGACTGTTCGTATGTAGGTATGGTCATACAGGAATATGCTAAATAATAAAAATACGTACATGGAAACATATTAATAACAATCTCAGAGTTTGTATTATAAAAAATTAATAAATATGTCGAATCAACATTTTAGAAAATAAATGAGAAATTTAGCAGATAAAATAATTCAGTATATATAATAACTTGAAGTAAAAAGATACCTACCATTGAAGTCAGTATATTGAATAATTTGTAAGTAGTTTTATATATTGGAAAATAAAGCGAATTTAAATATTTATTTAATAGAATATTATGTTTCAGGCCGATATTGTTTTTTAATTTAGATTAATAATTTAATAATTGGCTTTTTATTTATTATGTAGTTCGTTTATTACAATTACGTATGGAATATGACATTACCCAAGTGGCTGCCTCTGACAGTGGTATGAATGCGTGCTCCTTTAACCATGTTTATCATAACATTCTCGCACACTGCGCGTGTTCTTTCAGCAATTTAATTTCAATTTTTTTCTTGTAGCATCGTAATTCTTGTTAGCTTATTAGCGTAGGCCTTTCTTTTCAAGTACTTTCACAGAAACTAGTCGGGAGTCGTCAAATCAGGTGATCGAGGAGGCCAGTCGATATCACCACTTTTTGACATTATGCGGCCGGTAATTTTTTTTTGCAAAATTTCGAGCGTAACTCGGGCTGTGTATGAGGGGGCACCATTCTATTGAAACCACATGTGTTGCAGGCTCGATTGACCAATTCAGATACCGACAAGTTTTCCAACATGTGATGATAGCGATCACTATTAATAGTTACAGCATTGCTATTATTATTTAGATAAAATGTTTTAATGACTTCAATACATTGTTATTATTGTGATAAGAACATTACAAAATACAATATTTATTTCAATTTATGATTCCAAACACAAAATTTATAAACGGAAAATCCAAATGCAGCAAAAAAAATATTACTTGAATACTGGTTGTTGAAATTATTATTTTAAGGTCGTGGTAATATGTTTTAGCTACAATATATATTCATATTATAAAAATAAATCGCAAAATTGACATAAAATTGTTAATGAGAACGTAATCAAACTTCACGAAATAATACAAATGAATTGTATTAATTTGAAAGATATACATATAAAATCAATTTATCGATATTATTCGATCCTTGGTCTCTTCCTATCCGAGAAAACGCATTAACCGATTATGCTACATTAACACAGTAAGCTGACGAAAAATTTTCGAACTTATTTGTTGCACTTTCAAATTTATACATTTGTTATCCCATTATGTGAAAGCCATCATCTTCTTTATAGCAACAACAATATTTTTTTGATAAATTGATTTTGTGTATGTTTTTTCTAATAAATACATTTAATTTGTAATAAAAACATCACAGACCTATGTTCTGAAAAATTGCAAACTCACAATAAGAATGTGTTCGCCTTAAAATATAGTTTAATTTTACTAATCAACTCTCCGAAACGTTCCATCAGAAGATGTCTATTTATTTTGTACAGTAACAATAAACAGGTGTCATTCGTTTGGATTTCTGCACATAAGGGAATTCATGGAAATTAATGTGCTGATAAAGTGGCCAAGAAGGCTACTCTTTCCGGAGTTTTCCCCCATCAAATATATATCCCGATGTATGACAGACTTAATATGGTAAAAAAACAAACGAATTCCATCTGGACTGCACAATGGATGAATCCAAATAATCACAAGGATAATTGGCTTAAAATAATCAAAAGATCTATTCCCCGCACCCCTTGGTTCTCCAACAGGAAAGTCTCCAATAGAACAATATCAAATATCTCTAGAATGAGAATTGGGCATAGCCTCACATTTATTCAGATTGAACATAATAGATTCCCCAATGTGTGAGTATGGTGCCTAGGAGGAAACCCTTGATCATATATATTTTGCCTGTCTGTTTTTTTTACAGTAATCTTGTCAATGGTAATTTTCAACTCCCAGATAACTTGTGTCCTCTTCTTTACCTTAACTGGCCACATTTAATCTATATAATAGCAAGTTTCTTGAACGACACTGGTATTAACTTGTAATATAATATTCCCTATTCTCTAATATTGTTGTACTTCTTTCTATAACATAATGTTTTAACTTGATTAATGGCACAAATCACTCTTGAAGGGTGGATTGCCTGTTTAAAAGAAGAAGAAGAACTTTCCGAAACAAAAAAATCTTTAAATTTAAAAATTATTTATCATCTTCTATAAGTTCCTAATAAAAAAGTAATTAATGTCAGACTTTGTTTAACAAACAATTAATAATAATGCCTCTAATGACAACAAAGTGAGAGAAAGCAATCACATCATGAAGGTCATAATTAAAACATTATGAGTTCCAATATAATTTCTGGGAGAACTTTGTTTGCATTATTAAATCTGATGAATGATAAAGAGGTAATATTAATTAATATCTCGCCTCTGCTATATAAACATTTATTATTACAACAAATAATACGAGCTCTAGTTCACGGGCATTTCCCACCGGGGTTTTTTCACCGAAGGTAGTATTTTTAAGGAAAGGTAGTGTTTACACGATATATACCTACACCAACAGATTGCTTTAACACTGTTTACCTTAGGGAATGACGGGGAGTATATATCATTGTATGGATCATGTAGTAAAATATTCATCTATTATTTTATATCTGGGCCGATTTTAAACCAATAATTTGACGTAAACTCATTGTTCGATTTTTACATTTTTACGTGAACGCGTATATATAATTATAGTCTATTACCTATCCACTACCCCCTTCCCCCTACAACCAGAACACGATATTTTCTGTGGTGTATTCTCTATGGTTCTGCAGTTGATGTTGAATCTTCGAACTGTCAGAATAGCGTTTACCATTTGGGTCTGTCGATTGCTTTTGAATTATCGTCCTGCTGTGTAGAGCTATTATTTGTTTGTGTGTAATCGGTTTCTCGCTACCGTGCGAACCGATTTAATGCTATACATCTTGCTATTGTGTAAGCTGTTGTTTGACACTTTCGCGCGATCACTGAAAGTGTATGTCCATGTGTACTTCGCGCTGAAATCGTTGTACGTATCCTGGGGCTAAAAGACCTGTGGATCTAGTGAAAGAAGATCCAGAAAGCGGAAGAAGCGTTTCATAGGTTTTCTGGTTATGGGTGGTCCTTCAGCCGCCCGTTGTTCCCTATTCCTGTCCGTTTCGCAAATTACTTGGACCTTTCTTACATCCCGTTTCACCATCTCTCGTGTAAACACTCATAATTTATTGTGTCTCAAAAACGTTTTAAACTACCTTTCAATATAGCATAAAGTGCGAGATCAAACCCTCAACCTTTGAAACAGTATGAAAATATGCAACAATTCAGTCACCGTCAGTCGCGCTAGCAATCCAAATGAAATGTGTATATTTTTTCTACTGATAACGAACTAATACGAGAATATTTTAACCTTAGTGGAATATATTTCACATCCACCTGGTGTAATAAAACGAAATGTTTACGTTGATAAAATTTATAATATTTTGTATCTTTGTATATTTCATCTGGCTTTATCTTGTTCGGTGAACAAATCTGAATACTCAGTATTTATCCTCTATTCTACACATATACATTTTTATCCCTTTCATCTCCGTTTCTGTCACGTATTATCTGAATTGTTAAGATAGATGTGTCGACACGTTGCATTTCTTGTAAAATAAAAATACTTCTTTATGGCACCTACATACTTTTCGTACAGTATATGTTTTCTTTTAATATCTTTTTCTTCATATTATAAGTTGTGTGAACATTTAGTATTTTAATATCTGCCTCACTGAGCTTCGTTCGTGCTGAGACAAACATTTTACATATAAAGGGAGTTTTTTTTAGAGGTATAGAACTTTAAAATGAAAAAAAACACAAAAAAATCGTAATAATGGCCATGGTATTGTCTTTATTAGAAAGATAACTGTATGTCATTAGTTTTTAATAAACTCGAATAAAACGCAATCTGAAGTCCAATTTTCGACCACCTTTTGGAGCATCTGGGACTGTATATCGGCAATAATGCGACGAATGTTGGCTTCTAAGTCATCTATCATCTCTGGTTTATCGGTGTAGACTAGAAATTTCACATATTCCCACAAAAAATAATCCAAAGATGTTGAATCACACGCTCTTAGAGGCCAATTCAAAGGTCCATTATGCGAAATTATGCACTAATTGGGGAAAGAAAAAGTCAGTAATCATAGATCTACAGCGCTTTCGATGGCAAATCGACTCATTCGGGTCCTCCTCAATACTACGCTCCACTGCAGCAACAGCTTCTTCAGTGCGCACTGTACGACATCTCTGCCGATGCGTATTATTAATTAGAGTATGCGTGGTGCGAAAACAATCCACGGTTATTCGAATTACTTCCTCGGATGGACGATTATGTCGAATGTAAAATGGATGCAGATTTTCGAAATAAATTTAAAACCAAACTAAGCACAAATCACCTATCAGCTGTCAATTTGGCTGTCGCTGATAAAAGTGTTGCCAATCCGAAAAAACAAACCTCTAAAAAAATACTCTTTAGCTATATAGTAAAATATTCATCGGTAAACAAATCGTAGTCAAATTGTTAACATGAATTTGCGGTAGCTCTACTCACGCCTCACTGAAATGTATAAAAACTCACTATACAGTCTGACTGGTACTCACCAAACCAGACAACAATACGTCGCACCGCAACCAAAGAAGGCCTAGAACTGACTTCCGAAGGCCAACTCCTCGGATACATCTACTCGCACCTCTGCACCTCCACCCACAAAATTCTACATATTAGTAATAAATGAATAATACAAATTAAATTAATAAAATAGAAAGATAAACAGTTAAAATACTTATTTGCTACCTGGATTTCAACCTGGACCTCTTCCTATCCGGAGAAGAGCTTAATTACATTTGCGCTACGTAACTCATAGCCATAAATAATCCATAAAAAATAAATAGAGACTTTCGTGGTCGGTTTTTCACACCCTCCTTACTCTCCGGACCTTGCAATTGAATCAGAGCTTTAAAAAATGATCTATATAAAATTCTTCTACAAAAGAACGAATAAATTTTCACCTAACTGGGAACAAATAGTATTTAATAGTGGTGAAAGCACAATTAATTAAACTGATTGTATCATTTTCAAATTAAGATTTTAATTTCAATAATAAAATGGTATTTATTTATGAATCAACATGGAATTAACCCATTACAGTATTATGCAAAATCTACCACCCTAATTTAATGGAATATCTACGGATTTATTTAAAAAATTGTGAATCACCAAACCGGTCATCTTAAAAGATAATTAAAGATTTGTTGTTTTAATAATATCGATATCGTAATAAAAAGGCCGATATTCAATTTGAAAGAATTCAGTAGAATTAATAATTTGAATAATTTGCATTTTACTTTATATCTGACGATTGGTTTTTTTGTACAAAAGATTGATGAATTTCATAATATCATCCCTTACAGCGGAGGCGAAATCATTAATATTTCAAGCGCGTATTTCATTGGGAAAAGGTTTTTAGGCTATTTGTTCTCGCATTGGTCGAAATGAATCACTGTCTTTTTGGTTCGGATTTTTCGTCCAATACGGCGGTATAAACGAGCACCAAAAAATGAAGGAAAAGAAAATATTATTTTTCTTCATTAACCCTACCATAGCAATATTTAGTGTTTTAACCCATTATGATACGTTTAAAATTGTAATTGAAATAAAGTTATGAAATAATACTGCTGTATTATAAAATGTGTACTCATTTTGAAGCAACTAACTTACTATGTAGGTAAGTACTAGCTAATTGTGAGGTATATAATCAAAATCAAAAGTTTTTGAGTTAGGTATGTTGTTACGTCGCGCACTGACACCGATGGATAGAATGCCAGCGCACCACGCCACCAGCTAGACTCAGTCTGTGGGTTGATAAAGTTGGTGTCGGAATGCCTGTCTCAGATGGATGGGGGAGGTCTAAACCATGCAAAACACTTTATAATACTAAGAACAATTTAATCACAACGTATAAATAAAACCCGATATTGTGAGCACGAGCACAGTTTTTCATCTTATTTACACGCCTTCGATCCATGGACGCTATTAGTTACGAAACTAACACTAGGTTTATGGTTAGATTAGAGGTTGAAATGTTACTCGAATTACACTTGGCTGCCATGGTAGGATGAGGCAGCCGGGTATCCGGATCGCTACGAGGCCAGACCAAAACATCTCTCAACTTCTGAAGACTTCCAAAAGGCTCTATCTTTATGTTGCGACGTGGACAGTGCTCGTCTCGCCTCCATCGCTCCATTCCCGCGGAGAGTCCCTCCTTACATGTATTTCACGGGCAGAACAAGGCTTAATTCTTTTTTGTTCTGCCGCGAAAATAATTCTCCACATTGTCGATCTCTGTCGCAAATACTCTAATCTCGGCGGAGCGCCGCCCGGCGCTCGCCTCACGCACCTTCCCGCTCGGGCGCTCGCACCGAAGTCCCCGCTACTTCTTCCAACCTCCCTCTCGACCGGCCGCGCCTACTCACATCGGTAGATGGCGCCCTAGGCCTTGGTGCGTTTATTCGAAATGTCACAATGTACAAATATACCTAAAATAAATTAATGTTAACAAGATTATACAAATATCACCAAATGTCGTATAAAAACGCAATTAAAATTTGCTTGTTACATCAATCGCAGACGTGTGTAATAAATAATTTATTAAAACCTAGACAAATATGTTTTCAGTCAATAAGATGACAGTATTTGGTCGTGTGACCTATGGTTACCTCACAAGAACTCAAGAGTTTATTTTTTTAATAATATAATAAATAAATACAATTATGTAACAAGATTAAATTTCAGTAAAAAATATTTATTTATTATATTTAAAAAAACCTTTATAAGGTTTAATGAAAATAAAACATTATTCCATAAAATTCAACCGGAATCCCTCTTTGACATCTTCAAGGAAGTGTATTTCAGTAAAAACCTTATGTACATAATTAGACAAAATACTTTGTTTCGATATCTATGGTATCTTCTTCAAGAAACAATGTATACTGAAATTAAAAATAGAAGCATAGATAAAAAGAAAACTATAAAGTCTTGAATAAGTAAGAACTAATATGAAAACAAATTTAAAAGGTGACTATTTGCAAAATAGGATTTGGTTATTTATAATATTTAGCTGGTTATTAACACTTTTTCTTATTTTTAAAATTTTAATTTTACCTAACTATAAACCCCTTATATTTGTATGTATAATTTCTAAACCCTTGTTAATATCAAAATAATGGTTTGTTTCCAAAAAGTGATTGGAAAATTCTGAATAGTTGTTATTATTTAGGCAATTAATTCTAATATTAAAATTTATGCAAGTTTTACCTGTGTAAAAATAATTGCTATCATTGCAAATCAATCTATCTATGCTTGTCTTTTTAATATTAGTATACATTGTTTCCTGAAGAAGATACCATAGGTTTCGAAACATGCTGAATAATTAATAATTAGTGGTTTAAACAAAGCATTTTGTTTAATTATATACATAAAATTAGGCCACAAAGTAATATTGAAGAAACAAACAATCTTATAATTTAAGTACATATTACGTAATAACTAAATATTAATAAACAGATATTGAGCAATAAATTTCATGTAGCTAACAATTTGTGATGATAATCTCGTTGTAGTTGGAGGGTTGAACACCCCGGTCACGTGTCGAGGGTGAGCGCAGAAATGATTCACAGTTCGAGGTCATTTTAATATGAAACTTCTAAAGAAAAATAAGATGTGCTCAGAAATAAAAATTATATTAATCTCAATAGCTGTTCGCCAATGTTGGTCAAAATACTCAATGAGTTGAATTTTCCTAATATTTTTGAGTATACTATAATATTATAATATATATTGGTTTGCGCAGCGTTTAGAGGTTTGATTATAATATTTATGAGACTTATTCATTTTATAATATTCATTTAATTACAAAGAATGGCTTGGTGTCAACAGATGAGTAATTGATATCACTTATTGATTTGGTTGTAAATTCTGTGGTATTACAATTATTAAACAATATATTAAGGTAAACTTTGCAGAACAGATTACTATTTTTTATCCCGACTATAATTCTGAAAGGTTCAGGTTTAGATCCTCTTATCAGCAGGTGTAAATAATGTTATTTTAATATAAACATTATCAACAGGTCGTTAATAGAGTCCTGGTATGATATTAAGGTATAAAGTAAAAATATTTTAAGACAATTAGAGGAATAAAATAACAAGAAATTTGAAACACTATTGTGCACGCAATCTCCGGCCGACGGATCCGAGATGGTCGCACACGAGAAAAGAAGAAACGGGGAAGAGACGGATGAAAGAATTAAGGAGAGGGGCATGAATTGGGGACATGGGGTCGTAAAGGACCAACTAGACATCAGGAAGAAACACGACCCATCTATGTTGCTCCTCTGGGTATCTGGATTTATTCTTTCACTAGAGATACAGGTCTTCTGGATTCAGAATACATACTCCGTTATTCCGCACGAAGTGCTCTCGAACTCACACTTCGTTGATGGCTCGAAGTATGACACATAAATACAATAGCAAGATGTACATAACAGGATAATAATTCATAAGCAAACAATTCCTTCTCACACAGCAGTCAACGCACTTTGATTTAAACGTTAACACAACTCAATTCAACTGATTCAAAATCATAGATAAACCACAAAAACTTTTGTACTCACTTATCTGCACGCAACTTATCTGGTGATGGGTTCAAAAGTTCAGTCAAAAGGGGCCATGGTTAAACAAACCAAAAAATCAACATTAACGTTATTTTGAAAATTAAACTACAGTTTCACCTATGCAAACTGCAAATTGTGCAGTTTCTAAACGAAAATGATTATTATTTACCTGAAACCTTAGCGAGAACGATGCTGGAACATTTTGTAACAGCATGAACGCTCGAAAACATGTTGTTTACTGACGAAGCATATTTTCAAATCAATGGCTATGTTAATAAACAGAACATGAGATACTGGTGACCCGACAACCCAAAAGAACGCCATCAAAAACGTTTGCATTGTCCAAAAATGACAGTGTGGTGTTCAATTTCCGCCCGAGGGATAATTGGCCCTTATTATTTTAACCAGCAAGACAGTCACTGCTGACGTGTATTGCCGAATGATCGATGAGTTTTTGGTACCGCAACTGTAGCTGTTTCCCGGGCAATTTCAGCAAGACTGGGCCACTCCACACACAACTAGAGTTTTAATGGAGAAGCTGAGGGGAATTTTCCCAATAAATTAATCAGCAAGTACGGAGACATACCCTGGGCACCTCGGTCACCGGACCTTACACCGTGTGACTTTTTTTTGTGGGGATACATACCTTAAGTCGAGAGCTTACAGCGACAATCCTCGACCAATTCAGACCCTACAAGAAAATATTCACCGTGTAGTTGCTGCCATTGAACCAACGCTTTGTTGTCGCGTGTTCGCAAAATAAAGAGTCCGATTGCAAGAGTATTTTGAGAGAAATGACGGCATTTAGATGATATTATTTATAAAACGTTAAAAAAGCATCGTAAACTCCTCTTTGTATAAATAAAATATGATCATAATATTGTAGTTTTTTTTAAATTTAATATTAAACTTAAAAATTTTCCGCTATTATGTATAATATAATTTCGCTTTTAAAGTGTATTATGAAGAATACATTCACGTAAGGTTAAGTTTTTGTCTATTTCTAAGATTATCTCATTGTGTCTCCTTCCATGCACTTTTAGACGTATCCTGTTATATTGTCGAACCGCCAAACATCTGACTTCAACCATTGCTCGTGACAAGACCTTGAAAATAAATAAAACAAGATTTGTCCGTATTTTTTCCTATTTCTTTTAACACCCATTTCGAAAACGTACGTCAATGTATCATCTAGAATTTACATATTCTTTCGCCCAGAAAATTACATAAATTTGCGAGTAATATAAGTTTTCCCTTGGAATGGTTCTATTTTCTATGAAATCGGACTCCACCGCATTCACGTATCGTATTTCATACATTATTTCAAAAATTATAAATGTGCTTTTCATTTTTTTTTTTCTTTTCATTCGCGTCAATGTTTCCAGAAAATTTATGAGAAAAGTATTCACATAAGCCGGTGGCTGGCGCTGATAAAGTCTGACGGCGTGCCGCAAGAGCAGAGTTCGTCTTTTTATGTATTTACTCGCAGAAAATGGTATGGATGACTGTCGCATATTTTAGTGGTATCGCTCATTTTATCATACATATTTGTACAAACACCAGAGCGCTTCTGACAGTTCACAAGTTACAAAATACGGGAAGGGTCATAAAACTATGTAATCCGCGCAGTATTTAATCATTCCTCTCCGATGGTGTAAACTGAGTTGACATTGCCTCAAATTAAATCTCTGTAAATATACTAAATATAGAGTTCATATTTTAGGTATTCCTCCGTAATATATTTATGTATTGGATAAAATAATTACAATATATAAGTATTTAATACACGCAACAATAAAAAATGTCGTCAGTGCAATGAGTAGTTTGTTTGTGATCTTTGTAAGTGCTCTTCAATTTTAATACCTTGCTCTAGATATACCATAAATACTTACACACACACACACACACCATACGCACTGCGACATGCACTAACACGCGTGAGACTAGAAGATGTTAGGAACATCCGTCTCACATTTACAAAACCTTCTCATAAATCACAGTTAATCATATTCTACAACGACAACCCATTCAAGTCTCATACGCTTTATCTTATGTTAGTATATTATGAATGTTTATATTCTTAAAATCCTTTAATCAATTAAATAAATAAAAAGAGTAGCACTCATCTAATATGTCGGGTTAGAGTATTAGCCAAAACCATGTGAGAAAAAAAAATTCCTTTCAAAAACGTCCAGTGCAGTAAAATAATATACGGAACAAATATTTCAGACGAATTTATACGGCGAGTGCGTATGATTTAAGCGTAATAATATAACAAAACATATAGTAGAGGCCCGTTATAACGCGATCGTTGGGGTCCAAAAATGTCGTCGCGAAAAAAGCGGGGTCGCGCTAAATCGGAATTCTAGAAAATCAGCGTTCACTGACCCAACGTTGTCCTAACATCGTAAAATACCCTTTTTATCAGTTTTTTGCACATATGCTTCATGACAAATAAAGTACGTAGGATTTAAAGAATTCAGAAAATAAATTATTTTTACAGTGTAAATACATATTTAGTAAAACTTTTTAATGAAAAAATTAACAATTGAAAATATTAGCAATTTGACAAAATACTTTATTTAAACCACTATTGATTATTCAACATGTTTCGATACCTATTGTATCTTTTTCAGAAAACAATGTATACTGAAATTACAGAATACAAGCAAAGATAAAAAGAAAACTATAAAGTGGTGAATAAGTAAGAACTAATATAAAAACCATTTTAAAATATTACAATACATTTCATTTACATGCAAGCTTGTTGGCCGCTTCCTACCTCGCTAGGTACATATAAAGTACCTGTTCTGAGGTAGATAGCCATAAGGTTGCGAGTGTATTTGAGATTCCGTAAAAACAATCTAGATCGCTTTCAAATAATGGAAAGACAGATGTATTCATTTGAAAAAGTGTAACATATAGGTTCGAAAATTTATCATGAAAAATACTGGCGCTATAACACAATTGGTAGTGTACTTCCCCGGATTGGAAATAGAGATCCAGGTTCGAATCCCGGTAGCGCAAAAACAATATTTTTCGACAAAATTGATTTTATATGTATATATTTATAATTAATATACTAAATTAGTATTTAAAACATCACAGACCTATGTTCTGAATAATTACAACTTCACAATAAGAATGTGTTCTCCTTAATAATTAAGAATATAATTCTGTCATATGATCGCTACACCTCATTATTCACTCGACGGCGGTTAAAAGAATCCAGAGAAAGTTACTAAGATTCATTAATTTTTAATTAAATATACGCTCTGAGGATATCAATTATGATTATTTCCTTAGCCGTCTGAAATTGTTAAAATTATATGTGAAATGTACGATGATCGACCTTATATTTTTATCCAGGATCATCAATGATATGATAGACTGCCCTCAGATTATTGGTCTGCTTGACTTTCACGTACTATTGAGGTCATCAAGATACAATTCATTGTTCTATTATAGTGGTAATGTCTGAACTTATGCATTAGCTAACTCTGCAGTCCCCAGAATGCATTCTTTGGGGAATGAATATGCGGAGGTAGCCAAGATTTTTTCTGTAAATTTAAATCTTTTTAGGACTACATTATTACAATTTTTTGTGTCTCAAATCAGTGGTGACGAATAAATTGCTTTACTTCACATTTTGAATTTATTTTTAATTTTGATTGTGAAAGAACATGCCGACATTATGCAATATTTTTCTTTGTATATTGCACTTCTGATGAAATTTTCTTTTGTGTGTATAACAATAATAATAAATGCAGTATAAATATGGTCGTGCAGACAAATGTATGGAAAATCTATGAATCATAAATTGAAGAATGAACAAATTAGAAGAAAATGTAGATCTATTTGATTAATAAAGAGTAGCTAAGATAATTTGGCTATGTGGAACGTACTTACGAGCGAGGATGGTAAATAAAATATATGTGGTGAGTGTTAAAGGAATATATATTAAATGCGTCTGCAAGAGACATGTCTTAATCAGATAAAATATTTTTCATATTAAATATAAAAATAACTTCGTCTATTTTTTTAGTTACAATAATTATTGAAGAACGACCCTGTTAAAGCTTAAAAACTCACATTACATCCAAGTTCACGTTAAACTGGGGGGCGTTATAATGGGAATCCGCAGTACCTATTTATAAAGCTTCCTGTATCATCAACATTTCTTCCAACAAGTACCTACCGGAAAATTTAAAGTGGCTTATTTATTTTACAAATGAAATAAGCTTTTTTCTTTTACGTTATACCCGCTTTCTTTGAATTAATTACACTATATAAATTAAGCTAAGCCGAAGACACTCAATTCGTTCCGAGAAAAAATCTTTTTGATTCTTTGAAATTTCGCGGGTCTTATATTACAATTAACGCGAATTTAATCAGAACCTAAAAACACGTCGAGGAACAGACAATTAATTCTATTCTGACGTCATTATCTCTTAATGTTGTCTTTGAAGATACTCTCCTTGTTCAAAAAGATATAAAATCGGCTCAGTGACAACATTTACATTGCATTGCTAGCAAAAAGCTTAAAATTTATGTAAATTAAATTTTTTTCATGTCGTAATAATCTATAAAAATGTATTAATGATTTCGATCCCTCATTTATTTTCTGAACTACAAAACACATTATGCTTTACCTTCAGCATAGTCTTCAAAAAACATTAGATGAATGCACATGGCTTCAAAAAATATTGGTCAAAAACGTATATCTTCTGTAGTGACCGACGGAAGGTCAGCTTTTGGCCGAAGCCGATTGTTCGGCTCTTGCCATAACCTTCAGCCGAAGCCGAAGGTTCAATCGTACTTAAAAATATTAGGAATAGAATACCTAGAATAATAATACAAATTCTACACTGTTATTAACTTTTCTGCGTTATGGTGTTGATAATAATTGTAAATATATCCATTCAATAAATAAATTGCAGTTTTCCAGAAATTATAAACTGAATTTTATTTCATTCGTAATAGTTCGTACGTTTTCGGCATTTTCCGACAGCTGAATACAAAGCTTTCGGCTTCGGCTAAACCTTCGGCAGATTTTAGGCAGCCGAAGGTGTATTTTTTGGCCGAACGTGGCCGAAGCTGAAGCTTTGATCGGACTTTGATCTTCAGTCCGTAAATTATATAATATTTCTTACACAGCGTAGTATTTATTTATCAACCGCCGCTGTGGGCTTTTATACTCTATATTCTTTATCTATAAGTTAATGTAAACACTCTTTATTTTAAGGGAAGATTTTTAAGGATATCCCAAAAAATGTTATGCGTTAATTAACCTGACTGGTTACTTTGACCACTTTGGCCACGGATTTTTAATTCTAAGCATAACTAAATGTAAACTATGTATTTTTTAACCTGACTGACTAATTTAAACAATCGAACGTAATAAGGATTAGTACATACATAAATGTAATAAACCAAATAATCGACAAATAAAAACCAAATTAAAAAAATGTCTTTCATTTTCTAATTTTTCAAAAACAGCATCCGATTAGCTAGGGAAAATGTATTCTTCGGCTTCCAGTTTAATACATTTTACCGCAACTGATTAGTGTATAATAAAGACTTTAAATACTCAAATATTTTATATTATTCAGATAAATGTTGAAATATACGATATTTATTAATATTAACATCAATGATCTACTCAAAGGTGTTAAATAAATATTTCAATTTGCAAAATACGGATGCTTTTAACTGGATAAAATAGATGTCGCACAAAAAGAAACACATCGCCCCCCCTTAGTAAATGATATAACGTACTTATTGGTCTAGTGGTTTACCTACTCACCTAGTGATCAGAGGTTCGAGTGTCATTCCAGGAGACCAGCAAGTTAGTTATATTTTCATAGCACAGGCGTTTAGCTATGTTTAATTTGGAAATTGTAAGAATATTAATGTGACACGTATTCCATTTACGCATCTCTATTTTTGAAAAAAAAGTATAAAAGTGTGATGTCCTTGGAATGGTGGGATGGTGTGTGTATGTGTGCCGCACCGCCGGTGTGGGTATGTGTGGCTATAAAGACGACGCGCAGGAGTGCGCGCGTCTCTTTTATCTGCGGTTCATCGGCTTAATAGTTTGACCTATACTAGTGATATACCTTGACTAAATTGTAGCTTATTGTAATAAAAAATTAATTGTTTCAAAGTCTATTTCTTTGACCTTCACATTACAAGGTGTACACTAAAAACGCACTAAGAACGAAACAATAAGTAGAAAATTGATCAAATTTTAAGGTAAAGTAATTTATTAATTTTTGGTAAGTATTTGATACATTTTTAAGTAGAAGCATTTTTTTCACACGTTGTATTTAATATAACATAATATTATATAATACGATTATAAAAGTCACATAGGTTGGAATAGCTTAATTGATCAAATCACTTACTAGGCAGAGAGGATAGAGCGCCACACTCTTCTGTCCTGACACACAATTCTCGCCTCATCGACATTCATACATCTTCTCATACAAGCTCGCCGATTGTTGAGGCTTCTAACAGAACCATCCTCTATTATCTGGTTTACTTGGTCGTGCCAAGTCTTCCGCGGACGTCCTTTATTTCTGGTACCATCAATACTTGCTTCATATATCTTTCTTACCATTCTCTCCTCATTCATCCGTTTCATATGACCAAACCACCTAAATGATGCTTTCTTAATCTTACTCACTATACTAACATAAGCTTGGCATTCTTTCCTTACTTCTTCATTCTTTACTCTGTCATAAAGAGATTTGCCACAAATACGCCTAAGTGATCTCATTTCCACTGCATTCAGTCTACTTTCGTTCTTTTTCTGCCATACTCCAGGCCTCACTTCCATACATCAGTGTCGGTACCAGGATTCCATTGTGCACCGCTAGTCTTGCCTCGGTTGACAAATTCCCGTTAGATATAATTCCATTCAAAGCACCGTTCACTTTATTTCCTGCAGTCACCCTCCTTTCGATATCATTCTCAGCCTTTCCGTTTCTATCAAACATACTTTCCAAATATACAAACTCATCTACTTGTTCCAAACATTCATTACCTACAAGTATTTCGCGTGGTGTCTTGCTTTCCTCCTTCTCGAATACCATCACTTTCGACTTGTTAACATTCATCATGAGGTCGCTTTCCTTGCGTACATCGTTCATTCTACTCACCAGATTCTGTAGTTCATTATTCGCCATTAGTACTGCATCATCGGCGTACAATAAACAGCATACAATCAAATCGCCCATATTTGCTCCTACATTCATACATTCCAGTTCTTTCACACATTTATCCGTATACAAGTTGAACAGCCATGGAGACATTACACAAATCACTCTACCGTGAATATAAAGTTTTATTTGCATCATTCATCAATAAATTATATACAATTAATTATAAAATAAATACTTAAAATGCTAATAGTTAGCCTTTATTATTAATTAATTCATTAATTTATTCACATAGTACAAGAATTGATACAAGATTGTCACGTTACAGCTTTAGGCCGTGCGTAACTATTATTCTTAGTGAGTGTGTCAGCTCTATTTGAACACGTATTAGCATGTTGAAGCCATTCCGGAACGGTGTAAGGAACTCCATCGGGTGAGTGTCCCGGTGGTTGAGAGTATAACCTGTAATACGCGATGGCGAATATAATTAATATATATATTTTTTTAAATTCAATACAGTACATGTATTCATATTAACATAAAATTAGTATTAAAATAGCATTAATGTGAATTTACATTTTATTTGTATAATAATAATCACAATATTCAGAACAAGCAAAATCGCAATTTCAAAAAAAAAATATATAAATTCATTCAATATATATATATTATATAATTTAATCCTTGTGCTATTTTGCAAATTTTACACAAATTAATTTAAAAACATTGGAATATTTAAAATTGTGTTTGCTTCCCACTGGATAAAATTTATATCTCACTAAAAGTTACATATAAATATCAAATTTGACAAGAAAGCTAAATTGAGAGACCACTCTACCGGTATGTTCTGGGTTTAAATCATGTTACGAAGTTGTTACAATTCGCAAAAGATTTTTTATTTATTTACATTTTTCTTAATGACTCTTATTTCTTTTAAAATATATTTGCCTACATACAAAATGCGTCATATAATATCATTATATAATACATAAGTAAAATCTTAATTTAATACGAATTAAATGTTAAATCAATCAAGTAGCTTTGGCGAAATTAAAAAAAGATGTGGCTACATTACTCTCAATATGGCTGTACGGTTAAAAGGCCAGGTCTGTTAAAAATGAACGAGTTTTTATTATCTATTGGTAAACATTACTTATATATTTTCTCTTTTACAAAAATAATAACAGTACGTAAATATATATTCAATTTGAAATCAAGTGGGCATTGTATTTATTACGAGTAAGAAAAAAAAACATATTTTAGCGAAATCGTATATTGACATCTGTCATATTTTCTTATGTTTGTGGTAAAAGAGAATTATTTAACGTAGTATGTACAATTCTAATATGTCATCTAGATGTCATTTTTGTTCACTTTGAGAGCTAACTTACGAAGATGGAATAATTTTAATTACATCGACATTTTATTCACGTGTGGCTTGTTTTGGGGAAGGATCTATTATTAAATTTTGGAATTTCCAAAATGAATTGATAATTCTGGCGTCTGCTATCAGTTTACTCAAAGGTATTTGAGATTCTGTAAAAATAAGGTAGATGGCTCTGTCAAATGATGGAACGATTAAATGTATTAATATCAAAAAGGTAACATATATGGTCGAAAATTGTCGCTAAAAATAATGTCGCTGTAGTTTAGTTCGATAAAGCACCTTCCCCGGTTAGGAAAGAGATCCAGGTTCGAATCTCGGTGGCGCATTAACAATGTTTTTCGATAAAATTGATTTTATATGTATATCTTTATAATTAATATATTTAATTCATATTTGAAAGATTTATTATTGAAATACAGATTATATTGAGACCCTGACCGCGTGGCGGTCACTATTGGCCGCCAAGCGGCCAAAATACTCACCCACGGGGACTAACAGCAAGTAATCGATGGCAACCGATGAGACCCTAACCGGGCAGCGGTCACCAATAGCTACGTAGCGGTCACTATTGCGACAGCCGATTGCTTATCTACTAGTTATAATTAATGACAGAGTTGACTATTTTTTGAATGTGTATGTAATGTGGACTAATTAATATTTGTGCGGTAGATATTTATGTATCGGTTTGATTTATAGCTACAATGCGATATCGCAACGGAGCTAGATACTGAATTAGGTCTTTTCATCGATGAAAAGTCAGCTGATCCCCTCCCCGAGTGATCTGAAGATTACTGAGAATTATCTGGTTCAAGTGTAGATGTCCCTCATTACTAGGGATCCGAAACTCCATAATATCCCGCTCTTTTGACTATGTTCCTCCCCTCAGCATCCTGCAGATCTTAGGGCCGTCACAAGAGAAATTTCTGTTGCCTTTTCTCTTTGGTCGGTCTATCGGGTGGGAGATCTTCCTCTTCCTCGTCTTAGGCAAGTGCTTGAGAGTCTGTTCTAGATGTTCAGCTCCTGCAGAGCGGTAACATTCACGTGTCTCGTCGGCCATGGTATGCGCAACATGTGTCTCCAGCATCACATCTCAAAGGCATCAATCCGTCTACTCTCAATTTATTTTGGGATCCATTTTAATTTATTTCAGTTATTTATATACCAACAGTCGGGACATTCACCCTCGTGAAATAATTTGAGGTTTCGGTGGAACAACCTATTGTGGGCGTTACATGGTGCTCGTACTCGCGTCAAACCCTGATACCAGATAAAGATTACGGGGAGGGTATTATTAGCGAGGCTGTATCGCGGTTTTCCACGACACCAAGATAAAATAATTAAACGCTATTCCCTGATTCAGTAATATTACGCTCATATTGTACGTGTTATTACGTACTCTATTAGTAGGTACCTATAGTAACTGGATGTGAGCTGAAAATGGTCTAGATTCTTCTAAGTAATCGTCTGAATTGTAAATATTAAATAAATATTACAGTTTTTCGTTTGAATAAATTATAAAAAATACATTATTTATGATATAATCTTCTTCAGCGGCATTTCCTAGCATGTATTACTTATTACATATAAACAATTATTACATATGCATTACAATATAAAGTCAATTGCTTTTAAATAATAGAATAAAATATGAATCAATTATAAAGACTACGGAATATAAGTTCCAAATTTGTCGAAAACGTAATCGGTTGATATGGCGAAATGATAACACGTTTCCTTGGATAGGAAGTAGTAGTAGTAGTTTTCGATGGATGAATTTTTCTGTATAAATGTATTTCTAATTAATCAATTTAATTTGTATCAATAATCTAACTGTGTTAAATACCGAAAAATAAACATTTATTTTGTGTAGAAAATTAATTTTATTGAAGCAATAAAACACAAGAATTAGAATGCATTACATTTCATAAAATAAATTATCTTATTTAAGTAAGTACATAAAAAACGCTAAATTTCTAAGGGGAAATTTATTTAACTATTACACTCTCTGGAATGCGCGCTCACTAAATCTTGTGTTACTTCCAGTGGCGTTTCTAACTTCAATATTTTTTGACATTTAAATGAATATTTTTTCTTGACGATTTATTTCTACTTTAGCATTTATAGCAATATTACGACCAATTTTTAAAATATTTATAATCAATTAAATAAAAGAAGAATCACTTTGTATGAAACCATGAAATTAATTATACGTCAACCGGTTTCCTTATCTCAAGCTTCATCAGGACATATTTAAAACTGATCATAAATACAATAAGAGTGCATTTATATATACATGAAAAAGGAGACGAAAAGAGGAGAGAACATAAAATTACCAGTGAAAGAGAGACAGTACGTGTATAGTTAAGTAGAACATAAAGGGAGACAGAATATAAAATTATATGCGAAAGAGAGAGACAGAATACATATACAGATAGACGAAACGTAAAGGATGGGAAAATATAGTGTTGATGGATAATAAATTTATTTTAAAGGAAACATACCAAATATGGAGCTAATGGACAAATGAATTTGATTATTAAGAATTGCTGCAAAATTATTTCGAGGACTTCTAAATTGTCCAACTGGAGGCCAAACCCGTTTTCATGGAAGATATTGACCCCTGAGGTATTATTAAAAAAATTGTATTTTTCTATAATATGGTTGGAAAATTCTGAGAAACCATTACTATTTTATATTGCATTTCCCTCTTTCTGTATATATTTAAGTACACTCTTTTTGTATTTATGATCAGTTTTAAATACGTCCTGATGAAGCTTGAGATAAGCGAAACCGGTTGACGTACAATAAATTTCGTGGTTTCATACAAAGTGATTGTTATTTTATATAATATAATATGTCAAACCACAAAGTGATTGCTTTCTACGAAAATATTTATAATGTGCTTTAAAATATCACCATCAGCTGTTTTCTATTTACTGCCTTTCCAAGTATCTTTCACTTAACCACAGTCTATTGTCATTCGCTGCCATGTACTTCTGCAAAGTTTACTGATTACATCAGTTCACCGGTTTTGGGGCAGCTTGTTGGCCACTAGATTCATCTTAGATACCCCTGGATGACTGCATTTTCTAATGAAAGATAATTCTCAACTGTCCTATATTGTCAGTGTGGTGTATCTATTGCTGTTTCGCATTCTTAGCATATTCTATAATCTACAATATCGAGTACTCTTGTTTGTTCTCATATCTACAAGCTTTTTTTCATATCTCTTTCCAACACACATCTTTTCATTGTTAAGGAAAACACATTATTATTTTGAAGTTGTAATTATTCAGAATATAGGTCTGTGATATTTTAAATACAAATTAAATGTATTAATTATAAAGATATACATATAAAATCAATTTTATCAAAAAATATTGTTGCTGCTACCGGGATTCGAACCTGGGTCTCTTTCCAATCCGAGAAAAATGCATTAACCGACTATGCTACAGCACATAGTACTTGTGATGAGAAATTTTCGATCCTATATCAATTTGAAAGTGCAACATATACGTTCGAAGATTTGTCGTATACTCACAATGTTGACATGGTATAATAGGTCAGCGCACTTCCCCGGATAAGAAGGGTTCCTGGTTCGAGTCCGAGTGGCAATAAAAATATTTTTATAATAAATCGATTTTATCTGTATATTAATTATTATTATTATTTATCTTATTAAATTGTATTAAAACTGTAACTTTATAATAATAATAATATGTTCTCCTTTTAATGATATTTTTTTGTCCTAGGTATCCATAATTCATTCACACTATGTACCTCAACCACTTTTTAATAACCAAAATCGTGTTTCAAAGCATTTGTTTCCATCTTTCTTGCGCGCAACGATTTTCCACATATTCAAAACTATCTCAACGCACTCTCTTTATAATGTCATTACTTTGTCGAGTTCATCAGTTTTGCTGTATTTCTCTACTTGTACGTCACTTTTTTTGAACTGGATTGTTTTCCATTTTAATGAAATATCGCAAACTATATACCACGAACACTTTTTAATATCCAACGTCAAATGAATTACTATTAAATACTAATAAAATGTATTAATTATAAATATATACATATAAAATCAATTTTATCCAAAAATATTGTTGTTGCGCTACCGGGATTCGAACTTGGATCTCTTTCCAAACCGGGGAAGATGCATTATCCAACTATGCTACAGCGACAGTACTTTTGACGACACATTTTTGAACCCATATGTTACACTTTTTCAAATTAATACATCTATCGTTCTTTTACATTTAATTAGTATATAAAATATCAGACCTGTGTTCTGAATAATAATCAATATAATTCGATGTTTATCAATTAATTTTCATGTGACCAATAGATATTAGAATACTTAGGATTTTATTTACAAGGCTACATTATACTCAACCATTTATATAACTAAAAGGGGATTTTTTTTAAAATGAACCTGAATGAAGCGAATTTGAAAGCAAAAAATAAATGGATTAGAATGATTTTCTATGGCATAGAATTCAGACTTTTATGTCATAATAAATATATAACATGATTACTTAAAATGTATCTTTTCGTCAAACTCCAAAATCACTCTTCACTTATCATTGATATTTTTTTGAAAAGGTGTCTCCTGAAAAGGATTTGCTCTATTACTAAAAAGATTTGAAAAATAAATAATTTATTACATAAATCGTTATACCTACGAAATTATTTATTTCCAACTGAGTTTACCCGGCATTGCTCGCAAAAACTTTTGATTTTCACAGCTTTAAATCGTGTCCGATCGGTTCCAAAGTAATTTAAAATTAATGTTTTCAAAGTTTGGCTGCGGTACCTCGTTAAGTCTCCGAGTTATTAGTTAACAAACTTATAAAGATTCTCCTTTGTATATTACACTAATAAATTTTCAATATAATTTACCAAAATAAAACATAAATTCAAATGCTCATGTTACGCATTTAATTATTTTATTATTTTTCGTATTTTTCGCCTGTTTCGTCTTTTTATTTTTCTTAACCAGTAACTTTGAGTATGTGCTACCTTCAAATTCTGATATTAGCAGTGACGCGCACTAGGCATGGACTTAGGTTATGCTACTAATATCGAAGCGTTGGGAAAGGTCTTGTAAAAGCAGGTTTTTTTGAAGGTGTATCTTCCGTTATTAAAATAATATTAATAGTATTACTACATTAAGCGAATAGATAAAAATATTGCCACATGTAAAGTATATTGGAACGCATAGGCCGCTTCAAATATATTTGTGGCGTTATGCAACACGTCTGTTCAAACGAAGACGTGTATTTAGAACACCGCACGGTGCAAAAGTTGCCTTTAGTTCATATATGTTTGGGGGCAGATTATGAGAAAAAATACATGCGCAGCTTTATTTGTCATTTTTAAATTCTTCCGCTAGCTAGATAGTTTTAGTTAACATATTAACTTTGAATTACTTACGCGTGAATCTACATACCTAATATGTAATATATCAACTAAAT
This sequence comes from Eubasilissa splendida, assembly GCA_031772225.1. NCBI lineage: Eukaryota > Metazoa > Arthropoda > Insecta > Trichoptera > Phryganeidae > Eubasilissa > Eubasilissa splendida. The sequence continues at coordinate 10,877,681 of CM062868.1, read as the reverse complement.
ATTTAACGTAGATTTATTTCGCAGAAATAACAGTTATGCACAGCTTTCTGAATATTAGTCCTTGTCTTATGTACTTCTCCTCCATGCAAGACCAGCATTTATATCAGTTACTTAGTGATGTAACATTATATTTAAAAAAAAAAATATATAATTTTAATTAACACTGTACTACACACACACGATTATTTTTGAATTGTATCTCGACTAGTTTTGGGAAGAGCAATCCTTCCCATCTACAGGTGTAAAGTGAACTAAAATTAAATACAGTTTTCTATTGGGGCGGTGGGGTACGTAAGCGTGGGAGTGGCTATATTTCTTCTAAAAAACTTTGATAATAGCGTCGAAGGATTTAAAAATGTGATATTTTTCATGAATGTTTTCTCAGAATTCAATTTTTTCCAATTTTCCATCATTTCAAGGTTATTCATTATTATTCTCCCATATGGTAGCATTTCAATTTAGGTCACCGTATGTGTGGCTAATCTCGACATCTACTGCCAACCTATGGACAACACTACATGACCCTCCAAGTTAATTTCAAGTCCACAAGTCGTGTTCTCGCTGCTTTAGCTTGACTACAGGTGAAAAATGTCGATCACCTTTGATTTTTACTTATTTACTCATTGATTTTACATCTTTCAATGAGATATCGAACATTGCTCAATCTATAGCTCTTTGTGTTATAACCAGTTTTAATATAATTTGTATATGATGGCCCGCATCCACGAATGAGAGATTATCATTTCAAGATAATCTCAGAGATAGGAATTATACTTATACGAGATTTTTTGGAGACAACTCCTGGCTCTCCCACAATGTGCCCACCAAGTCTCATAGATTCATGTACCGCCACTTGTGCGTCGGTATATTGACCATTGATATTCTGTTCATCCGTTGTATGACTTTGAAAAACAGAAGAAATATTTGTAATTTAATACTTTTTAACTGTTGACAAAGGTGAAACTTTTTAAAATTCCATGATTAATTTGTAAATTGTGTTGAAACACTTTGTTTTATTCCACTATATTTTATTATATTGAACGTTTGAACGTTTTCGTTTGTTGTGTGTTTTTAATTTTAGTTGAATTGTATTATTGATAATGGGAAGATTTTCCCGAAAACGTTCAAATATTAAATGTAATTAAATATACTTTAAACGATGATGCACACAAGTCTCGCTATCAAATCAATGTCTTGTACATGGGTCGGCATTACCAATCTCAAGCAGAGATCTTTCAGATTATCTCGAGATAAATATCTCAACACGTGTACACACTACTGAGATTTATCTCGACTAAATCTCTGAGACTTGCGTCAGTACAACAATAATATCTTCTTTCTATGTTGATATGTGATTAAGCTTCAGAAAGGTTGTCCACCCTAATTTCCCATTTTATAATAAATTAACAGTTTTAAAAATTCTCTACAATTAAAAATTGTAATTTTTTTATCACCATGTATACGGACAAACATTTTTAAATAACATAATAATTTTATTAAACATATTTATTGTTATTAGCGATGCAAACAAAATATGTTAATAAATATTGTGCATCGTTTCGATTTATCATGTTAATCAATGGGAATTATTCATCAAACACAATCAGCAAAATTCTATATACTTAGGGATAAAAAAATTTAATAGTCTCCTTACACAAATTAAAGAAATACAAGATATAAAAGAGTTTAGAAAAAATTTTAATTAATACTTCAGAAACACATAATTAGAAAATAAACAATATTACAGAACACTTCAGAAATACACAAGTAGACAATAAATAAAATATTATTTAAAATTATTATAGTGTAACCCCCTCTCCAAGCACAAGAGCTAGTCTCTTTTTTGGAAAGGTGAGCGAATAAAAACTATGTAATTTTAATAATGCTAAATACTTAATTCATGTTGCAAAACAATTGTAAAAATGTCAAATATATAAAATAAAAATTATAGTTTTCGAGATTAATTATTCATATGTTCAAATAAATGTGGTGGTTTAATCTCATCAGGTGCAATAATTATTATTATATATATTTGAAAAAATTAAAAATCATTTTCGAGTAATTAAAAAAACACTTGAAAACCTACCCATATAATACCTGATATTTATGCCTGTCGCACGTGCAACAGTTGTACAATTTTTGTTCCCAGTGTTGAATATAAAATACTGACATATCTGCTACACTCTTTGGTGTAGTGCTATTCCGGAAACGGAAGTGATTCTCTTCCGCATAATGCCGTATGCTACAAAATAATGTCGTTTGTGATTCCATGCTCGTTTTATTGAAAAGATTAAATCTGATATATAATACTATTATTATCAATCAGTATACCAGATAAATATGCCTTTCAATGTTCGCCAATTATTTATTATGCTTCTCATCCGTCAGTTGTCTTCCATCTTTTGGATAATTGAAGACATCACCCTGAACAACATTTTGGACTGTGTTGAGTTAAGTACGCGATATTATTTTACGCCAAATTACGCACATTTTGGTGTAGTCGATATTTCTAAATTCTACAAGCCCACGGAGTTACGGCATATTGAAATATGCCCTGCGGTATAACAACGCTGTAATGCACTCGAGATGGCGGACTCAGATATGGTCCTCTCATCTAGTGATGTTCTAAGATTAAATAATCAAAGTAAAATATAGATATCAAAAGAAAAATGATGAAATATGTTGATTTACCGCATATTTGGAATAGAGAAGTAACCATTAGTGTAAAAATAACTGATGTGAGTAGAATACCGCAGTACAGCAAATTTAATTAATACTTAATACAGCACAGCAAATAGATAGAATAACAATGATAGTAGATAGTAAATTTTTATAACACAAAAAATATAAGAACTGTATAATGATCACTTTAAAAATGACGATTGAATAAAATTTGCTGTACTGCGGTATTCAACTCACATCAGTTATTTTTACACCAATGGTTACTTCTCTATTCCAAATATGTGGTTAATCAACATCTTTCATCATTTTTCTTTTGATATCTTTATTTTACTTTGATTATTTAATCTTAGAACAATTTTATAACACAAAAATTTTGTATTATAGATATATATATATTATATTTTCTTTGTTATTTTAAAATAAAAAAAACTTTCATATAATCTGTTTATATTTTCACCTTATGAAGAATGCTGTTAAGCTACATCAATAAATGTATTTATACAGTCTGAAAAATCTACACTGACTGGAATATTATTATTAAATACTATAGAAAATCTTTTACAAATATAATAAAGAATTTAGCCTCCTCCCAGATGGCTTACACAATGACCCCAATAAACAGGCTTTAGATAGAGCTACATACATATTTATGTCATGAGTTTCATGTTCTGTTTTCAGTTCAACCTTCGTGTTGGTCAACGTTTCAGATCATATTACATCACTGATGCTGAACATGTGTATGTAGGCCGTAAAAACCTAATAATTTTATTTATTTTAGCAACGTATTGTTGTCCATGCGTGAAAATGTATCAGGTTTTGGAGATTAGAAAAGTCTTTCAAAAATATACCCTTGCTATTATTAATATCATTAACAGGGTTTAGGGCAAAGATGGTATATTTTTTGTATCACATATTTAAACAGTATATTCAGTGTGAAAACAGAGCCTAAAAACATTTGATTGTTTATAATACTAACTAAAAATTGAACGTTAGTTCTAAAAATTTTTGCTATAAGAGATCTTAACAACAGTGAATAACAACATCTTCATAGAGTTGTAGTTTCATATTTTGAATGTCTGCAAAACAAAAGAATTACACTTTTTGTTGTGGAATTTTTGTATCGTACTTAGCGCTCTATATACAGATATTTTGATACAGTGAAAAGTAAAAATGCACGGTAATTATGGCAATACCGCACCAGTAATACGTTACCGCTCAACTGAGCACATCCACACGTGGGTATCAGTATTGTTACTTTTCACAACATTACATCTCGTTGCTTTCTTAAGTTCTGTTTTCAAATGCTTTGCAACACAATTGTATGCGATTTTTGAATAGATTTTTAACGTATAATATAAAATAAATGACTTATATCTTATTCAAGATTTATTTATAGTTATGTTATCTTTTATGTGTGGGGATGGCAATTTAAATTCACTGCCATCGTCGCCGTTTCTGGCTGACCAAAGACGCGAGCGACATCTGCATCCAAGATCCGGGCTTCAGCAGAGTGAAACCTCGATCTGTCTGGTCACTACGCTTGATTTTCTGTACTCTTCCATTACTATCCCTCACTACAATAAAACGCTCTACATAAACAATTTCATTCTCAGCGAAACATCCCTTCTAAATAAAATACGTTGTTAATCTAATGATGTACACGTGTGCGGCGGAAATTAACAACGAACTTATGAATTGCTATTTAAAACAGTTTATTTTAAATCATCTATAGTTCTTTCAATATAGCGGAGGACTTCGTAACGGTGCTCGTTAACCTCAAAGACCATTCCACCCAACAATCTTTTCTTATTAGCGAGTAATCATATACGTAGTTGGTTTTTACAAAATCGGGATTCATTAAATAAAGTAATTGAAGTTTTTATCTATAAATACAGCATAGAGTAACGATTTTTTTTTTTTTTGATGGTGAAAATAAGACAAAATTAACAAAAAACAACTAACAAAAAGACAAAATTAACAAAAAACAACAAACAAAAAGACAAATTAACAAAAAGAAAATATTATTTTAAAATTTCATAATATAATTATCGATATACATGGACGCAGTCAAATTAAATTATATGTACTGAATAGTATTAAATTTTTCATCGGTCAATTCATTTCTTTATCGGTTAGTATACAACCATTTAATTTTCAAGAATCTTTAGGGCATAATAATTATAATAAAATTTACAATTTTCATAAAAAAAAGTTATAATAAACGAGAAAAAATGCGATCCATCTTTCAGAAATATAGTATATACCACTGCAGGGAATAGGTTCTTTCTCATATATATCTTTATCGTTAATATATACAAAGATACTAAATATATAAACGTAGCGGTATTCTTATATTTCTCTGTTCAACCGTGAACCTCTTATAAAATGTTCGGGACTGTATCTCATCTCATCGCAATTTCTATCGTTTTATTTTCCCCATTCTAGGGGAACCTTCGATAAAACATATTCAATGTTTAAAGAGAAACAAATTTTTATTATCATGGTTTTAAATAATGTAATATTCAATCAAATGATTAATTAATGCAGTTATTAATTCATAGGTATTAGCATTTTGCTTTTGTATGAAAATTTGGCACGGAATTTAAGTAGGGGGCGTTGGTAATTTGGCAGATTGCTCACTGTATCATGAGACAAAATATTTATTTATGCAAATAGGTTTTACTTAATTAGTAACCATCAAGCTGTTTCACCGCGGAGTAGGCAGAGAGAATAGAGCGCTACATTATTCTGTCCTGACACACAATTCTCGCCTCATTCACATTCATACATCTTTTCATACAAGCTCGACGATTATTGAGGCTTTTAACAAGACCATCCTCCAGTATATGGTTTACCTGGTCATGCCAAGTCTTCCGCGGACGTCTTCTACTTTTGGTGTCATCAACACTTGCGTCATATATCTTTCTTACCATTCTCTTGTCATTCATCCGTTACTATTACTTTACATACTAATATCAGCTTTACATTATTTCCTTATTCCTTCATTCTTTAATGGATTTGCCACATATACGCTTAAAACATCTCATTTTAACTGCATTCAGTCTATTTTCGTTCCTCTTCTGCCATCTACTGGACTCACTTCTATACATCAGTGTCGGTACTCGGTACTCCATTGTGAACCGTCAGTCTTGCCTCAGTTGACAATTTCCCATTAGCTATAATTTCATTCAATGCGCCTTTCACTTTATTCCCTGCAGTCACCTTCCTTTCGATATCTTTCTCTGTTTTTGAACATACTTCCCAACTCATCAACTTGTTCCAAATACTTATTACCTACACGTAGTTTTGCTTTCTTCTTTCTTGAATACTGTCACTTTCGAATTCATTCATAGGTTTTAGAGGCACCTAACATTGATCCCTATACCGGTATAAGTGAAAATAAAGCACGAGTTCAGAGTAATAGTATGTATTATAAAAACGTACAAAATTTTCTAACGTGTTATTTTTAACGCAGTTTTATGACAATTTTTTCTGTAGTACCCGATGATTAAATAATCTAATTGTATTAAAATATAACTCTTTGTAAGTGCATCACGTGGTTTGGGATAACAATTAGTTATATATGTATATGTAAGCCTGATGTTGTATTTATGCATGTATGTGTATTTGATGACGAGATGTAAGAAAATACGATATTGTTGGAAACGCATGTAACTAATGATGAGCTCAAAATCACGAACCGTGAGTCAATAACTGATATATTTGAGTCACACTCACTATCAGTGATTGTGTATCTGGGAATATCGTGATTGAACTTTTTTTTTAATTCTATTGATTTCTGACGCCGCCGTCAACTACTGGAATCTTTTCTTGTTGGTAATGTTTATGCTAGTTTGCTAGAAACTTAATTTAATTTTTTTTTTACATTTTGTATGTGCAGTAATTTTCTACTAATTATTTATATTTTTACGCAAATGAAATTTAAATAGTATAAATAAATATGCTCAAAATTATATTTTTAAATTTATTTAAAGTGATATCATAAACTGTAATCACAGTCACAGTTTTCTATCATTGATATTATCGAATACCAATCACAATCACATCAGTGAGACGAGAGCTGTACTTTTTCTCATCACTACATGTAACGCATTAGTTTGCGTTCATTAGTCGACATATCTGAGTACATACTTTGTTTTTAGCACTGTACATAATTGATATCTATCCTATATACATGTTGATTATACTGCTTTATATACTTTAATAAATAAATGCCAACTCTCCCCAGGCCTCCCTCTCAAAACAGGCTCGCCTAGTGGGGCAATACAACCATCATTCAGAAATGTTATATGATTAATATAAGTATGTAATATTTTATGTATGTATGCAGTGGCGTTCAGTAAGTATAGACTTAGGTTATGCTGTCACCATAATAGTATATAATGTACTATATATTCCGTACAGGAAACAAGAATGTAAAAACGGGTGGTTCGCCGATCTCGGCTTCTGTCAACCAGCGATAATGATGATGATTATGATATCGAGAGATTTGAAACACAAAAGATGTTCAATATAGGTACACTACGCGGCAAAATCTAAAATGCCTTCCGCCAACAGAATTCTCCGTTTTTATTCAAATTCATAACAATACATAGTCATTTTTGTAAATAGCTACACGGAGACAGGCCGCCGCTGTACGTATTACTAATATGTCTTTGTTTTCTTAATATCTATTCCACGGGTTTTTGGCACCACGCCGATGATTACACCTTTAAATTATTGACACGTGTCTTATCGTATCAATTAATATGGCGCCTCCTCGGCGAGTAATTCTGTGCAATACTCTATATGCTACATAGTACGTAGATTTATAAACTTTCGTTTAACCGACGTCTTTAAGCAAAGTGAATCCATCATAATAAAAATGCATTATTCTCAAACGCAAAGAAGAGTCATGAAAACAACACGTTTAATAAGGTAGTAAAATTTGCGAATTAAAAAAAGAGGATGTAGATGCTTCGATCAGTTCTAAGCCAAGTTCAAATGTCATTCTGTTAGAAAACATCATAAGTAAGGACTCTGTAGAGCATGGATCAGCGGAATTTTCAATTCAGTAGGTAGCAATTGTATGACTTGAATAGAACTATAGATTAAAACAGTGGCTAGCAATTGTTGTAGCAATAAATGACGAATAACCCACTAGAGGATTACAGCACTCCGATAGTGTCGTATGTTAGCATCCAGAACTACGCAACTAATAATTCTACTGATACACGGTGGGCTATTTAATTTATATTTGTTTCCCAGAATTTATAGTAAAGCACTGCTTTTTTGCTTGTATGCATTGTACGCCCCTATATGTATGTTATGTAAATAAATAAAATAAAACTCTTAAAATAGGTAGAGGAGTGGGTTTGCTAGAATTTTTAAAGTGCATTCTTGCAGTAAAAAAACAAAGGTCGTCGTACCTACACAAAGTACACTCCAAAGTAAATCTAATTTTGACCTTTAGATAACACAATCTCATCTTGCACAAAGCTTTCTAAAATGTGCACAAAGTAAAACTAGGGCATTCTACGAGTACGCGGTTAGACCTGAGACTCAAAAGTTTCGTCGAGTGGACGAAACATTTGTCAGATTATCTGCTGTATTTCCTAAGGGCGGATGCTGTCTGGTATTACGAATGTCATTGCGAGTATATGTAGTTTCGCTGGGAAATGACAATGCACTTGAGTAATTCTCTCCTGAAGCATGCAGCTTGTCTTTAAATTAGAAAGCAGAATGTATCTAATATTAACATTAGCTCTTTTCAAAACATGTAAATATAATAATAAGATATAATATGAGAGTGATGTTTTTGATGCTGTTCTGAGTCAAAGATACAACTAATTTAGATACTCGGCCATTCTGTGTCAAACCTAAATTTCTTTTGTCTTTTCTGTCTTAATCTTTATTTTTATAGTTTAAATTTAAATTTGTATTTTTCCATTCTATTTTTATAGTTTGTTTCGCTTATTTTTAAATTTATATTATAGTTTGTTTTCCTTATTTTTCAATTATATTTATATATATGTATTCCATGCTACTGTGTAGCTGCTCATGTGTTTTTTTAATTTTTTTTATTCCAAACATATTTTGTAAAAGCCCATAAGGGCGTTAATAATTTAATAAATAAATAATAAATAAAATACAACTTTAGACTCTCTGTTCTGACAACCGCTATGTTTAATAATTATTTAATACTCTTGCTTTAATATCTTTGCACATCGTTCGTAAGCAACTAATTAATTTATTGCAACCACAGTACAAATGTAATAAATATCAAATGTAATGTAATGTCTGTAATACCAATATTGCTCTCATTTTAAATTATATTAGAATATCTGCTTTAATATAGTAAAATACTAATGTAGTATATGGCACCGAATTACATGTTCTTACTTTGCTGAAATATTTTATCCTTATTTTTATAACACACTATATTATGAATCTAAAAATAAATAATAATAATAATTATTATTATTATATATATTAAGAACTATGGAAAAGGAGACATCAACAGATTTGTGTAGATAAATGTTAATATATTGTAAGATTAAGAGGTTGTGAGAAGATATCGACAAATTATGTAGATAAATGTTAAGCTATTGTGAGGTTAAGCGATTGTGAATGTATAAACTTGTATGCACATGACGTAGTAGTGTACTTGTGGGTATATGTTAATGCGAATCAGAAGGATTTGGCAGGTTGTGTGAATGATGAAACTGCTTAATGTGCGAGTGGTAGACGCCCCAATATTCATCCATCACTCTCGTGTTCGATTGATAATTGAGGTATATATATTATTATTATTACGGAAGCCCTGTCCACGCAGCGTTCACCATGGACCACGTATACTTTAAATACTGAAAATTACGTTATGCATAAACACTAGCTGTGGCCGCTATAGACACATGCATTCCCAAGTTATAAGTAATCATTTTGATTTGATTGCTTTCTGCTAGCGTACAATAAAAATAAATGTAACATGTATATAATTTTAAATCACATAAACTAGAATCCTCAGGGAATCCTTTAATACTACCGATTTATTTTACTCTTTGAAGGTAGAACACGATACCATTAATATAAAAATACGGAGAACTCGATAACAAGACAAAGCTATGTATATAATCTTGTACTCTTCTTGAACGAAGTAACAGATATAATGAGTATTTACAGCTAAGAACAATAATTATGTGTATATAAAAATATGTAATACAACTTTAGTGAAATAATTTTAAAAACGATTTAACAATTTAAAAAGAGATTTTTAAATTGAAAATTAGTAAAAATATCAAAAAAGTATCAGTGAATTCTGAGTCTAACTTACCATCACACTGTTTTCTTTCATAGGTAGGTAGAGAGGATAGTACGTCGCACTCTTCTGTTCTGACATATTACACTTACCTCGTTAACGTACGTGTAACATCTTCTCAAGCACGTTCGCAGAGTATTGCAACTTATAATGGGGTCATCTGATTATGCCAGTTCTTTTGCTAACTAACATCTACTGCTCCTGTTGCCTTTATGGAGCTTTGTTGTAAATCAGGAGGATTAACATTGAATAATGAACCGGCTTCATATTCGTATTCAAAATAATACAATATTTAACTTGATTCAACAATGAGGAATATAAGGAAGTGAGACCGTTAAGGGAAAGCTTTTAAATGTAATTCATATTATCGCATTATTAACGAAAATGTGTGTTTTTTATATTAATTTATATCAGAAGTTATAGACTAGATTTGACTTTTTTTAAAACTATTACTTAGATAGGATCTTTACACTGACGAAAAATTTGTAAAGTGAATGTTGTTTGTAATTATTAAGAAAATACAAGCATTATAAAAAACCACGACCATTAAATTCATTTTCCGCGTGCCACAAAATTGCTTTAATATTGAAAAATTTTAGATATACGAAATATATATTCTTATAATCTTGAAGCCAAGTTTTTGGAAACAAATCTGAATTAAGAAAAATTATCAAAATATTAAAAATTAATAGAGTTATAAAGCGTTCAATTTGCATGGCATATTATCAATTTTAGACATTTTTAAAACACTTTTTGTGAAAACAAACTATTTTAAATAACATATTGTATTTATTTACACGGTCTGAGGCTTCCTCTACTATTTAAAATCAAGTTTTATATCAGAAACATAATAATTTATTACTGAATAATATTTATAAGAAAAATAAATTAAATAAGAACTGTTTTTTAAAAATACATACAATACAATGTATTGTGTAATTAAGATATGACGTGAAAAGCAAGGTTATATAGAGCAGACTTGGCAGAGAAGTGGTTTCGCTCGTTAGTCTTCTGGTCACCGTCTGGTGTGTACCTTTGTACTGTTGATTGATATTATTGAGTAGTACAATGACCAGAAACGTCACGACATGCTACGCCATCGCTAGATGTCACCCCCAATCTATGTCCAGTCTATTCCTGCAACAACTTCAATATTTGCTCTATATATTTTTTTACTGTCTCCTGTTTACTAATACATTTCATATGCCCATATTCATTTTGTTTTTTTTTTAATTATTTAAAAATTAAAAAAAAAAATTAGATATATATTTTTAAATTGTTAAAAAATAATAATCACCCTTGTAATAATTATTATAATAATTCTACACCACTTGTTATACTAGTGGTAAATGAATAGTAACCATGAAGCATTCACTACACTTATAAAGTGTTTTATTTTTAGAGGTATAAAACATTAAAATTAAATAAAACTCGTTAGAATGGCCATGGTATACGCTTTATTGGAAAGATAATATTATGCCATTAGTTTTTAAATATGATTTCGCGCATATGGGGGCCGCGGCTGGCTCAAATAAAGTGCCATCTGGAAGTCCAATTTTCGACCAATTTTTGGGCAGCTGGGACGTATATCGGCAATAACGCGACAAATGTTGGCTTCCAAATCATTCATCATCTCTGGTTTGTCGACGTAGAATAGCGACTTATCCTCATATCCGACATATCTTCACAGAAAATAATCCAAAGGTGGTAAATCACACGATCTTGGAGGCCAATTCACAGGTCCATTACGCGAAGATGCGCTCATCAAATGTTAAAATTATAAATTAGTATCAAAATTTGATGTTAAGTACAGGTGAATATTATGTTCCAGGCCATATTTTTTAAATAACTTAGAAATTAAAAATAATTTTATAATTTGGTATTCATTTATCAATTATTTAGTTTATTACAATTATGTATGGAATATAACACTGGCCAAGTGGCTGCCTTCGGCAACTATACAAATGCTCTTGCACACTTTGCTTGTTATTTCAGCAATTCCATTTCGAATATTATCCTATTAGAGTATTGATATAGATCTTTTCTTTCAAGTACTTCCACAGAAAATAGTCGGGAGCCATCAAATCAGGTGATCGAGGAGGCCAGTTTATAACATTTCTTCCAAAACTTTCTCACAAAATTTCAAGCATAGCTCGAGCTGTGTATTAAGTGAGACCTTCCTATTGATACCGCGCGTGTTGCAGGTCCAACAGACCTAATTCGGCCACAAGTAAGTTATCCAACATGTGACGATAGTGATTGTCAATAATTGTTATAGAATTGCAAATATTATTTAGATAAAATCTTTTAATGACTTCAACACGTTATTTAGTCATTAAATGCTGCATAATAAATTGTAATCAACTATTTTCTACGATTACCAAATACGAATTGATAAATATTTGCCAAACTATAATAGCGGTCAAATAAAATCGACCTGGAACATAATATTCACCATGTATGCACCAATAATGAAGAGTTTTGCTTTAAGTTCTAATACAAATAAATCCACTTAAATTCAGAAGCCTAGTATCAATAACAGTACCGGTAAACGTAAAAATAAAATACAAGGTAAAAAAATGAGAGTGTATAAAAGTTTTTACAACATTCTAACGCAGTTTTTTGTGACAAAAACATATTCTATGTTAAAAGTTTTTATTCTATATTAAAAATATATCTACAATTTTTTATTTAGAATCTCTTAAGTTACTAACATTTCTTATAATAAAGGTCAAATAGTTTATCAGATTTAAAAAAATGAGACGCGCATAAGTTACACGTGCGGCATCATAAACATCTTTCAGACTAGCCTACGCACTTGTACTATGAAAATAGATCTTGCTTCCTGGTCTCCCGGGAGGAGTCCCTAGGGATGTTACCGCTAGACTAAACAAGGGTTGAATTGCAGCGATTTGTTCACTGACGTAGTTTTTGTGCTCAGAAATTCTGGATCTTATTGCAAACTCCGTATTATTTTGCCGAGTTGCTAGAAGGATCTCAGAATATTTCAAGCAATCTCTCCGGTGAATTGACCATGCAGAAGGTCCATATTTTATTTTTTAAATTAAAAAAAATCTTATATAAATATCAGATATCTCATATTTATTTAATAACAGTGCCTTTATAGGTAAAAATCCAGTAATATTCAAATATTGCTAAAAAAAACTTCATTACTGCCATTCGTCGTAAGATACCAAGTTTTTGAATCAGTTCAAATAGCAGGATAAAATCAAGAAACGCTTGGTACATTTCTTTACGGAAGTTGTTGTCAAACAATTTAAAGATTAAACTGTATATAATCATTCTATACGAGTGTAAAGTTTGATTTCTCACTTTAGCGCTAGAAAATATGTTGCAGGTATCCGAAAATAAAGTAACATGTAGATTCGAAAATTTGTCGTCAAAATTACTGTCGCATAGTTAGACAATACACATTCTCCGGTTTGGAAAGAGATCCAGGTTTGAATCCTGGTAGCGCAACAAGAATATTTTTCGATAAAATTGATTTTATATGTGTATATTTATAATTAATACATTTAATTAGTATTTATAATATCACAGACCTATGTTCTGAATAATTACAACTTTACAATATAATGTGTTCTCATTATAATAACTTAAGTTTTATTGACGGTGTTTTAATTCATACGTAACCTTCGCGCATCTTCCTATAAATTACTACAAGTTACTTATTAAGATTGCGAAAACGAAGAAACGTAGTCTTTATTCTGTATGAAATAAAGATGAAGGAGTCGGTTGTAATTAGGAAACGGTAAGCAGGACTTATCTAACTAAACTATCTTACCATCATACCACTTCCCGCGTGGATAGGCAGAGAGGATAAACTGTCACACTTTTCTGTCATATCATCCATATTCATACATCTTTTCATGCAAGCTCGTCGATTGCTGAGGCTTCTAACAGAAACATTTATCAGTATCTGATTAACCTGGTCATGCCAAACCTTTCGCTGATTGCTGGTGCCAGCGACACTCGCGTTAAATATCTTTCTTACCATCCTGTACAAAATATGATGTCATAAATATAGTAGAATCGAAAGTTCACTGTTTGAATTGGAATTGTAAATCCGAATCGATAGGATCTAAATGAAGGAATTGCGCAATTTCCAAGTCGCCCGTCCCGCGGAATGGAATACGACAATTCCGGGCGTAAATCGGAATCACCGCAAGGTATGGGAGGAAAAGTAGGGAATGTGGTACAGGATGAGGTCGATGAGGAATTAGAGGATCTAGTTGAAGGACCAATGAATTTCGGGAAGCCGCGATTCGGAAAACTGCTCGCCTTACCTTGTATAATCCCTGCAGTCGCCGACGAGATTACAAAACTGGTACGCGAATGAGCCGATCTCCGATCCCAATTGAATAAGGCGATATCACAAATTCACCCACGGCACACAAACCACAAATAATACGTGATCAAAACACAATATTACAAAACACTGTGCTGGTGCACTGGGGCTGAACGATCCACACCGCAAATGTTATCGAATGATGTCGAGATCGAACAAATATCGATCAAGTTGACGTCTGCTAGCGTCAAGGTCACATTGCACACTGACAAGACGAGCATTAGGAAATATATGGATGGGAATTTGGACGCAGAAATGTGTCAATAGCGGTGGTCGCGGCTGAATCGAAAGACGCGCCAAAAGTGTGTTTTACGAATTCGGAACGCTGTTAATAATACAATACAAATTAGACGTGAGTCCGCGACAACCTCTATACCTATTATATTAAGATGATTAATACCTATGGAAATATTAGTAGCTATAATGATAATAATTCTATTGAGATGTTTGGGTCTGTAAGGCCATTAAAGTTGTGATTAGAACCTGAATATTACGCTGGGATTAAACTCAGATGTGTAATTTTCATCAGTAATGATAGCACGCTATTTGTCCGCTGTCCCATGGTATCTATCCAACATGTTCCTGTATCTTAATAATCAACATCCATTAATGAAATAGTATCACCCATTAAAATCTAATGTGCATCGTATACGTATATGACAACGCTGACTTTCTTCCCTGGGAATTGCAGACTGTGTGATTGTTTATTTTTAAATATTAAAAAAATAAAAATAATAATTAATTAAAAAGATGTACAGAAATAATCTATCAATTGAAAAATATTTGGCTACCACCGGAGTAACCTAATCAGGGAAATGCACTGTCATACTTGCATTTTGTGGTCTTCATAAATGATACATTTATTGTTCTATTTTATAATCTAATTTGCTTACTTACCATCACGCCGTTTCCCGCGGGGATAGGCAGATACGATAGAGCGCCACACTCTTTTGTCCTGATACACGATTCTCGCTTCATCCACATTCATACATATTTTTATACAAGCTCGACTATTATTGAGGCTTCTAACAGGACCGTCCTTCAGTATCCGGTTTACCTGGTTGTGCCGTATCCGGTTTACCTGGACTCCGTTGTGAACCGCTAGTCTTGCCTCAGTTGACTAGTTCTCATTAGTTATAATCTAATTGATTCATTTAATTAATTTTAATGTAATAAAACAACATTTTGAAACTGCATTTTTTTTTTAATATGCAAGCGGAGAATTTCAGAAGTTACAATTTGCATTTTTCTACCCCTTACCAACTACTATATTCTCGCCTTCTTTTTAGATATACGATTGCTCCTTCACTAATACATAATTTATTTACCGAGCAAGGTAGGAATAACTTTTCTTTTCGTAAGGGACGAAAATAAGAAATATATCCGGGTGCCTAAAATATAAGTACTTGAAAATAATGTATTCAACAGTATTTGTATGTAACGGGAACTCGGATTTAAGGTGCAAATTTTAAATGTATAATGTATATACAATATAATATAATATAATAATGTGTATTTAGAATTAACTGTTCTTTATCCTGATGAATTTACTGACCCTACGAAACATTATATATTTAACTAAGGAAATGTGTCTATCTTTTATAATCTGAATGATTTGTAATTCTTTTAGATATGTCTTCTTTCTCCTTTCATGTTAGTATTGACATATACAGGTGAATATTGTGTTCCAGGCAGATTTTGTACGGCCGCCATTTTGGTTTGGCAGATATTTGTCAGTTCACATTTGATAGTCTTAGAGAGTAGTAGATTTCAATTTATTATGAAGCATCTAACGACTTAATAACGTGTTGAAGTCATTAAAACATTTTATCTAAATAATAATGGCAATGCTGTAACCATTAATGGTGATCGCTATCGTCACATGTTGAAAAACTTGTCGGTAGCTGAATTGGGACGATTGGCCCGAACTATGCTTTAAATTTGGCGAGAAATTTTTCCCGGCCGAATAATGTCAAAAAGTGGTGATATAAAGTGGCCTCCTCGTTCACCAGATTTGACGGTTACCGACTATTTTCTGTAGAGGTACTTGAAAGATAAGGTCTACTTCAATAAGCTCAATTCCGATGCTACAGGACAACATTCTAAATAATATTACTGGAACAACACGCAAAGTGTGCGAGAATGTTATAATGAATGTTATTGAATGGATAAAAGAACACGCATTTGTGCTGCTGCCAGAGACGGCCGCTTGTTCAATTTTATATTATATGAATTCGAAACGTAAATCTTGATCGATATGATCTAAAAAACGAATCAGAATTGCGCGATCTTCGGTTCGCAAAGGAATACGACGATTCCGGTCGTAAATCAGAATCACCGCAGGGTAGGGAAAGGAAGATAGGGAAACCTCGGTACAGGATGAGGTCAATGAGGGGATAGAGGTTCCAGTCGAAGGCCGCCTCCGTTATCCCTGTTATAATGTCACAGTTCACCCACGGTACACAAACAACAAATAATACATGATCAAAACATCATTTTATTATTTAATGATTAACAAATAGTGTGAAAATAGTTGAATTAAATAAAAATAAAATTGGTTTTGTAAGAGTTATTGCAATATAACGAATTGTGATCGATATGTGTAATCTGAGTTATCGAGTCACGCGGATGGAGTCACCACGTTAATAGGTTATGCGATTCGTATCAAAAAGTTTTGTACATGGTGAGACGAAAGGCCCTAACTCTCTTCAATGTCTCATACGTGTGGGTGCATTTCGCAGTATATATAAATGTGCGTGTGAGTATTTATGCCATGCCTAGAGTAAGGTATTTAAATAAAACAGAACGTTGCGTTTATTGCGTGAAAATTTATAATTGCAGGTTCTACGAGTATAAAGTTAATTACGCGAATAAATTTAAAGACTGGAGTGGCTCGCTTGAGGTGTTGTCGAAAAAACGGTCTGCAGAGAAGTGGCTGGCCTTAACTCGTTTCTAGGACTTGTCCGTCACAATGTATTGATATTTGCTATTGGTCGGTGTGTTTCGGCACTATATGGCTGTTGTTTAATTTTAAGAAGCCAGGTCTATGAGGCGTACGCTGGTCTTACTCATCAAGGTACAGTTTTACCTTGATGAGTCTTGATTAATAAAGATTTACATTTTAAACATCTCCGAGTAAATAGACGTAGTAGTCTCTCAGAAGTAGTATTTTATGTGGGCTATCCGAACTAAAACATGGTCTGAATTTGATTAATAGCAATATTGTATCAGATTGATTATTCATATTTTGAACCTCTTGGATTGATTGTATTCAGAAAAACATATGATTTGATATTGTCAAATTTGAAGAATGTTTAGTTATTAAATATATTTTTTTTATTCATTCTGTGGCCGTAAATACATCGATAGCTAGTCCTGGGTTTTCTATAGGTAATATTGAATACAGTAATTCAATCTATGCAAATCCAAAATACACAAATCTTTATGAACCTGGGCTGGTAGACGCCGATGTCACCTTCCTTGTAGTCTGGTGGTCCTTAACTCTGCTAACCAGCCTCAGAAAACTTTCTCACCGCCGATAATCCGAAAGTATATAATACAAAATGTTTTTATATCGCCGCCGTAAATTGGTCCATCCGAACCAAAAAACTGTCTATTTCAGTAGCAGCTTCGCTTTTGTCTTTTTTTTTTTAATTCACACGTATTCAAAATTTTATATCAGGCCTACCTATCGAAGTATAAAAGCACGTAAACACATTCTAATCTTAAGTTCAGAACTAAAAGGATAGAAATCAATTTTATTCACGTTTCAAAGGAAATGACACTTTGCACCATGGTTGTGTGTGAGTTTCCGTTTAAATTTACCCACAAACTATAGCGCATTTAATAAAATATATGTGAGTTAAAAAATATACTCTAAAATTTTGGTGATAGACAAAATATGATAGGTTAGTGTACTATATTTGATATATATATTTTTTTTAAATGTTTTTACTTACTTACCATCACGCCGTTTCCCCGCAGGGGTAAGCAGAGAGGATAGAGCGCCACACTCTTCTGTCCTGACACACAATTCTCGCTTCATCCACATTCATACATCTTCTCATACAAGATCGCCGATTGTTGAGGCTTCTAACAGAACCATCCTCCATTATCTGGTTTACCTGGTCGTGCCAAGTTTTCCGCGGACGTCCTCCATTTCTGGTGCCATCAACACTTGCGTCATATATCTTTCTTACCATTCTCTCCTCATTCATTTGTTACATATGACCAAACCACCTAAGTGATGCTTTCTTAATCTTACTCACTATACTAACATCAGCTTGGCATTATTTCCTTATTTCTTCATTCTTTACTCTGTCATAAAGAGATTTGCCACAAATACGTCTAAGTGATCTCATTTCCACTGCATTCAGTCTACTTTCGTTCCTTTTCTGCCAACTCCAGGCCTCACTTCCATACATCGTGTCGGTACCAGGATTCCATTGTGCACCGCTAATCTTACTTCGGTTGACAAATTCCCGTTAGATATAATTCCATTCAAAGCGCCGTTCACTTTATTTCCTGCAGCCACCCTCCTTTCGATATCATTCTCAGCCTTTCCGTTTCTATCAAATATACTTTCCAAATATACAAACTCATCTACTTGTTCCAAACATTCATTACCTACAAGTATTTTGCACGTTGTTTTGCTTTCTTCTTTCTTGAATACGGTAACTTTCGAATTCATTCATAGGTTTTAGAAGCACCTGACATTGATATTTTCCCTAGTATTTTGCACGGTGTCATGCTTTCCTCCTTCTCGTATACCATCACTGAGCAATTTCTTTACGACTAGATGTCCAACAGTTCACGTCTGTTTGACACAAAGCATTGTGGAGTATCTTGCTGCACGGATGTATCTGGCAGGTCGTATTGTAGTATTGTTGCATTCTTTTTCGCAATTTCTACCGCTACAACCCTGGCACAAAACCTGCTTTGAAAATAATACAAAATTCAGTGGGGTTCATGTAAAATTTATTTTTGTGTAAATCAAAGAGATTTAGTGAAAAGGGATAAATCGTTTGTATTATAAATAAATCAACGCAATACAGATGTAAATGATTTTTTAGACACGTGGTGCTGAACAGTATTCTTGTTTGATCTGGCCACACAGTCAAACGGTGTATTTCCACGCGTCAGATTGTGAAATATCGATGCACGTACATGTTAATCTTTTTTATATCTTCTTTCAGGAAATTGAATGGCAGCTAGAGTCAAGACTGCGTTTATGAATCTATAGGTTAGGTATGGTTTTCGTCCGGACTGTATATTGCGCAGCCCCAGTTAAATAAAGCTAAAACTATACAAATATTAAATTTAATTTAGTTATTATTAATGTGCTTTATACGTTGAAAGCAAATACCAGCAGTATAAATATACTGGATTCTCTTCGCGGTGGAATTCGCTGCGCTGTTCCATGTAAATGCATCATATACTAATTTTTATAGGAATTCACCCACACAAAGACTTCACAGGCTTGGAAACGATTTTGGTCTTGAAGATATGATCTGATATTCAGTGATTAAATATAAGAGTAATGTTTTTGATGCTGTTCTGAGTCAAAGATACAATTGATTTTGATACTCGGCCAATCTGTGTTAAACCTAAATATGTATTGATTTTCTATCTTGAACCTTAATTTTTATAGTTTGTTTGGCTTATTTTTAAATTTTTATTTTTAAAGCTATATATGTATATTCTATTATTTTTTATATATATATTTGATGCTACGTGTATAGCTGCACATATTTTTCTATACCTAACCAATTTTAACCTGACATAAATACATAACATACATAAATAAAAATAGAAATACTTTTTGAAATTTTTCTGTGATATATTTGGTTTATGTATTAATTTATCACAAAAAAAATGTAACGTTTCTTAGACATATCTATACATATCACATCATCCCTGTAAATAACATGTTTTTCTGGTTTATCACGCCCAACTTCATATACGTAATATATTTTGTTTTGGTTTTTCCAACAGTTTTACTCCAGATTCTAATAATGTTATTTTGCTTTGTGGGAAAATATATATATACAAATATATTGTGATGTTCTGCTCAGACTGACTGGACATCCTTACAATGTTTCATTTTTATGTTGAAACTTCGCTATTCTAGTGATAGCTGCATTTTTTAATAATAAAGATAGAATAATAAATTCTGCTCATGTTTATAAAATGCTTACAAAAATTTGTCACTGTGTTAATTTAAATATGTACATAATCACCAACATGTGATTACTTTTAAATATCTATCATTAAGTTATTTATTATTTTAGCATAATATTTTAATACTCTTTAAATAATAAATAATAAATGTAAACAATGAAAAAATGACATATTATATGGTAACAATGCAATCTAGAATCATTGTTATTGTTCAGTTAAAAGTAGTGTACAAGTGAATAAATATTTTACTTTCCAACTTTTGCTGATGATAATACTAGGATGTCATCTAAAGTAATTGAATTACTTTGAAACATCCTTCGTATTTGCATAATATAGCTTTTAGAAAGCTAGAACATATCCACAAAGCCAATATTCCACAATCTTTGAAGATCAAAGCGTATATTTAATGCGTACTCCTAGAACTTATCTACCGAGACGTGCCATGTCATACATGTTTAAAACGTTGCCAAAAGAACAATCTAGAAGGTTACTCAAGAAATAGTATGTCTGAGATACCAAGGTACACGCGAGTTATGTATAAATAAATCTAGTATATATATATGCCAGGTTTTTATTTATTTTAATATTAGAAAATATAGAACATTTTTAGAATAATCAGTAGGATATATATATCATTTCTTTTAACATTTATTTATTTTATATGAGAGTAAGGCTCGTGTATAGAGAAGGAATATATATGAGAATTTGTGTTTCAGTTAGTCTGTGTACATATTTGTTTTACTTCAAATACAAATTTATAGTATTCTGTAATTTTTCTAATTGTGATGGGGAGATTGTTAAAAAATTTGATGCCTTGATAAATATAGTGATTTTGGGTTGCGGTATATTTTAGTTTTGGAATATCAATTTGGTATATTTTAATTTTGAAAATTGAAAATTTAGATTATTCAATTTTTTTTGTATATGGTTTTTTATTTTTGGAACTTTGAAATCTGTGAAGAGTTGCATACTTGGATAGACTTTTATTTTTTAGAACATTTTTTTGTTATTTTATTATCAAATGTGACTGTACTAAAGCATAATATATTATTTTCTGATTTGTAAGTGATAAGATGTTTCCGAGTCTTAAAAATATGTAGGCAGTTTTCCGAGTTTTGTTTGTAAGATTAGTAATATGTTATTTCCATTTGAGTTTGTTATTTATTATGATTCCTAGGTACTGGATACAGTCTTTTTCTTCAATTGATGAACATTGGTCGCAAAAATTTTTTTTGAGTGCAGTCTTCGGTGTGAATTTTAATATTAATTTCAGTATCTTTTTGTTGAATAGCAAATCGTAGAATGTATGTTTTATCAGTATTGATTAATTCATTTACTTTTTAATGTTATTAGCATCTTCATTAGCAAATCTATTAGCGTCAGTCCAAGTTTTTTCATTCATTATTCGTACTGTATCGTTTGCATAACATATTATTTAGATATTATTTAAATCAAATCCTTATTGTTTAGATTAGCCAGTCAGGTCAAGGAGTGCATTGTTTACATGTAGTTTCCTCTTAAAATAAAAACGTTCCAAGACAAAGAGATGAATGTTTACATTAACCAGCTAGGTCAATGAACGCATAAAATTGTTTAGGTTAGCCCCGAAAATCTTCCCTTGAAACACAGCATGTTAACATTAACTCGTAAACAAAGGATTCAGGGTAGATGTATCACTGTGTTTAGGATATGGGTTGTATAAAGTTATTCTTAAATATGTAAATTAATTTAATTAATTTAAATTTAAATTTAATTTAAATTAAAAAAATCTTACCATTTAATTCTACATTACGCTGGTGTGAAAAATATAATTCGCGGTTGTTCACAACTTGCATCAAAATATATGTATATCGGCTTTTACAAATTTTGATAGATAGTTGAAGTTTCGGCCATCTTCGATGATATATAGTATTGTTGCAGGAAAGCTCACTTAGAAATTGTATATTATATGATTATTTAATATGCCCAAGAAAATATACAACTCTGTTGCATTCATAACTAAGATCACCCCAAAACTGATATATAAAAAGGTATATTTTGTTATTGTTCACTCACCACTCTAGTATGGAATAATTGGATGGGTAGGAGTATACAATAATATAATGAAATTAGTGTAAAGGTTCTATCTAAGTAATTGTTTTAAAAAAATGAAATCTAATGCATAACTTCTGATATAAATGAATAATATAAATAATACAGAGAACAATCATCAAAGTAATATTAAAAAAATATCAACTTTTTCAACACAAACACTTTTTGCAAAATTCCCAGTTCGTAAAGTAGAAAACATTTACAAAAAAAATCTCAATTATTCAATTACTTAAAGAAAATAACACTGTAAAATTTGAAACAAGCACATCATTAAGGTTTACAAATAACTTTAAAATCTCTAAATGTACCACCAAATACTGTTAGTAAAACTTTATATACTTTGGAATAAAAAATTTCAATAGCCTCCCTACACAAATTAAAGAAATAAACGATATGAAAGAGTTAATAAAGAAATTAAATGAACAAATGATTATAGTGTAACTTTTTGGAGAGAAAAGCGAAAAAAAAACATGTAATTTTAACAATGTAAAATACTTAATTCACGTTACAAAAAAATTGTAAAAATATCAAATAAAAAAAAAAATAAAAAAAATAGTCCATCTTTTAAAAAGGAGTATCTCGTTTTTTGTTAAAGTTGAATTACGACTGTGGTTAGTGCCCAAACGCATGCCCATAATCCATTCAAACGGTCATATCTGAATTTTATTCCAATGAAGTGATATTGTATATAAACATTTTGACGTTACTACTTTTATTCTGTTGTATCATTCTTACAAATGACAGTAATTAGTAATATTTATGGAGTAAATACATCTCATACTGTCTTTAAATCAAAAAATTTCCATAGAAATCAATATATTTTACAACAGTTAAAAATTCAACACAATCTGTTTTTTTTAAATTTTTATTTTAACTTTATTACATATAGTTTTATTTTTTGCCAAACTGCATGACAGTTTTACGGCAATGATTGCCTTTTACATAGTTATTATTGAAGTTTTATTGTTACGCACTTGTTTTCTTGGTACGTCTTCGGTGTACACAAGAAATAGACTTTGTAACAATTATACATTTATTACAATACGATACAATTTAGTACAAGGTATATCACTAGTACGATTAAGCCGATGAATACGCAGAGAAAGAGGCCGCGCCCTGCCGCGCGCCGCCCTTTACAGCACACACGCACGCCGGCGGTGCGGCATTCACGTATACTCACATACACAACCATAGATTTATAAACAATTTTTTTTTATAAATGAAATATAACAAGGGAAAAAATAGATAAGAAAATGTTAATGAACTAAAAGTATGCATTATCCTACACCTAATTGGTATGTTAATATAATATACAGTCATTTCCATGTAGACTGGTGGGACACGCTTATAAATCATGTTATAGTAAAGTTAAAATAAATTAGATGAAATTAATGAAAAATCAATCTTTCGAAAAAATATACAATTTTTACAGGTTGTAACAGACCTAGTCCACAATAAATGCTGAAATAATCAACAAATTTGAGATGCGCCCCTTTTAAAGGTGGACGACGATGTTTAAGTTTTTTTATGACAGTCGGAAAAACCACCAGCGAAAAAATAAATCCATGTCTTGTGGGACAGAGCATGATATGTACGAGTATATTTAATAAATTTGTGATTCTTCCTTATTACGTGTATTTCCATCTACACTACCAACATAACCGGTGAAACAATTCCCTAAGCGGAGACACCGTATTTACCTGGGACTGCGCCACGTTCATGTGGAGTTTTACGAACGTTTGTTAACGAAAAATGAAAAAGCTTTTGCCTTGTGCGGTGTATTTCCCCGCTTACGGAGCGTGCCGTAAGCATGAAAAATGTCGACGACATTCGGAAAAAAAGAAATGTGACCGATTACGTCACAGAAGAGATTTATTTTTGTTGTTTTTTCCGAGGCGGAAGAGATATTTTTTAATGGTTTGAGAATGTTTTAACATCAACATTATATACAAATTCAAGACTTTTGAGTCGGTGCGGAGACAACGATTTCAGATTTTTATACAATACTAATATTTTAAAAGACAGCAAATCTATTGAACTATTGATTTGTGCAGACATTATTCTGTAAATAAATGTATTTTTTTCAAAAAACTAAATAAACCAATAAAAACCTGTTAGGTTTAACCTGTAAGCTGTCCAGAAATATCGTAGGTGAAACAGTATCATGCCACCATACTGACACCAAAATTCTTAAAATTCAAAATTCACAGGCTAGCTTTTTCGAATTTTATTTTTACGAAAAAACAATAGAAACGTTGGTATCACATTAAAAAATACGTGGGTACTATTTCATCATAAGCATCCATTGACCGCAATTTTGTACAGTTTTGAGATGAAAAAATTTTTTAAAAATAATAGTTGATAGTGTTGTCGGGCCATACACATTTTCTGGGAGGACATCAGATTTTATTAATAATATTGTGTTTAATTATTAATAATAATAGTATTTAATTAATATATTAGCACTTCACAACTACGTTCACAATACATATCGCACTTATATAACATTAACAACACGCATAAAATGACGCACTCACTGTATTTATAGTAAAACGCTCGTATATTAATTGTAATTAATAACTAATAAATAATATCTTATTCACTTGAATTACTTGGCAACAAAAACGAAAAATTTCCCGAATGTACGTCAAAATCTAGCTGACAATTTGCTCAAATTGAAACATTCCAACTTATTGCGTCCTTCTCATCATCGACTCTGCGATAATAACGAGCGTATCGAGAATGTCGTTATTTTGCAAAGTAACATATTTTATTTGTAACTATATAATACAATGTAAAAATTTGTTTGGACTCACTAGAGAAATTCTGTATGAGAAGTTTTCGAAAATTCGATAACTGCAAAGATATTAGCACTTTGACGTCGACATATGTGTGAAATTTTTAAATCTAATAAAATTGCTATTTGGCAACGTAAAAGTAAGCGCCAACTGTCAATTATGTGTAGAGGAAAAATTACGATTTTTACACTCGATTTCAGACGTAATTCATTGTGTTCTTGAGCTGAAACAGATTTATATGGGGCGCTGTACGATAGTACTACTGGAAATAATAATTTAGTTAAATATATAATCCGCGGTGTCGGTGATATCATGCGTTATTTGATGGTCATTTCTGTGTAAAAATAGACGCCACGGAATGTCACGTGGTTTTCCGCTGTACTCACGATAGCCAACTTAAATTTTGACAGTTCTCATTCCATCTCTTTCTCTGTCGAAACTTGCGACGTGGGCTGCCAAGGAGGTAATCCACTATTTATTGATTATTCAACATGTTACAATTAAGGAGCACTTGAGATGCCTAAATCGCAACAACTTTTGAGAATTTTCCAATCACCCTTTCGAAACAAACCATTGATTTGATATTAACAAGGGTTTATAAATTATTCATACAAATGCTGGACGTTTACAGTTAGATAAATTAAAAATTTTAGAAATAAGAAAAAGTGTTAATAGCAAACTACACATTATAAATAACCAAATCCTTTTTGCGAATAGTCACATTTTAATTTTTTTTTCATATTAGTTCTTACTTATTCACCACTAAATAGTTTTGTTTTTATCTATGCTTGAATTTCAGTATACATTGTTTCCTGAATAAGATACCATAGGTATCGAAACATGTTGAATAATTTTTTAATTAATATTTAAACCAATAAAACTTTTGCACGAGATTGATAATTGTAAGAATCAAAAAAAAAAAAAAACAACACAATATAAGAATATCTCAAAACTACGACTTATATATTTTGCATATCGATACCTTAATTTTCAAAGCAGCTGACTTCATTTTTCTAAAATGTTCAGAAGCAACAAAAAACTGTTTTGTAATTAAACGGATTTCAAAAATTCCAAAACACTATGATAGATTATTTATTATTTATTATTATAGGACTGAAAAATTTTACGTACTTTTAGGAAATATTTGAAGTTATTCTGAATTTTTTTACCAAAATTGTAAAATATTATTGGAAGTTAGGTGATTTTCCATGATGTAGGGATTATGATTATTTCCGCGGACGTCTTGTAAATATTTAAGGTTTTTCAGCACGTAGTACTTATTTTTATCACGTGTTTTAAAATTAATGGAAATTTTCAGCTTTCAGTATACCATAGAAGAGGAAAATAATGGCATCAATAATGGTGTTTTTGACCATGGGTGGAGTTAGCTGCTTTGCAAATTAAGAATTAGATATGCGAAGAGATGTGATTGAAATATATTTATAAGTTCCGTTTTTTATTACTACATTTTAATTACATATATATATAAATACAAATATAATATGATTGTAAAACCATTTTTGATTAAATAAATGTTTATTACAAAAATCAATTCTCGGACAATGTTTCTGACGTATTCAAGTATGTAATTATAATATTATCCTTCAAAGCCTGTTCACTATATCTTCCATCATAACAGTATTTCAAATTACGTTATTAAAATTTCTCTAGTTAATAAGAAAAAATTGAAATGTAATTAAAAATTCAATATTTTTTATCAACAGAGATTATTCTAGAAGAAATTTAAAAAAATGCAAAATGTTAACACCGTGTATATAATTTTATTAATTATCTAATGGCGTGTGTCTACAGATGAGATTTATTTCAGAGATTCGACTCGATTCTTTCAGCAGCATGCGATTTATGAATCATCACCACATATGCTTTGCGCACGAATAAGTACCCACGTACATTTACTGATTCTCAGATATCAAAGTCTTATTGAGATATTATCATAGACACGGGCCTTACAATATCAAAACGCAATATATGTAATCAGTTAAGATGCTGTGTAAGGATATTTAACGTGTAACTTTGCTCACGTAAATGACGGTATTAGTACGGGACGTGCTTCGTAGATTCATTGTCTATTGTATTTTGTAGGCAGGACAGCATTATTAACTAAATTACTTTTTAGAAAAAATTCATCGGTCGGTATATATCAATCGCAAAAATCTACTCTGGGTATTAAACGCAACAGTGAGTATTGTACAACACGCTGCATATTGTATTCTGCACTGTTCTTTACTCGCTTTTGAGGCAAGTTTACGACACAATTATCATCGCTATTCGCGCAATAATAATAGTAGAGATCGAATAATGCAATGTGGGACAGGAGCAATTTACATTTTCGGGGCTTTACAGATTTTACCGCGAAATCTCGTGAGATTAAAGATCAAAGTCTCAACTGTGTATTAGTGATGATAAAAAATGCTACTCTTGACTCATTGGTGTGATTGTGATTGAAATTAGATAATATCAGTGATTGAAAGCTGTGACTGTGATCACAGTTTCATTCCCAATACGCGTGCGCAGCACTAATATATATATACATAAAGTTCTCAGCATTTCGGTTCAAATTAGTAAAACGTTTTGGCAGAATCTATAAGACGGCGCTTATCACGAATTATAATGTAATTTCTTCATAAATATTATCGTTTCATGTGCCGAATCACAGTTCACAAACAAATATAAATAAAATAAAAAAATTAATCACGATATTTCTAGATTAGATATTCAATCAAAGTTCAGTGACTCAAAGATATCCGTGATTTACTCACCGTTTGTGATTTTAGCTCATCAATATTGCGTATGCACGCCTTTATAAACACATTTGAGGTGAAATTTTTACAAATTTAGCGTTATCGGTACAAAGTATTCAATCTTACTAGTAGACAAGCAATCTATTAGTAATATTGAATTCTTACTACTAGACCCTGCTGCGCAATTAGGGTCTCGGTAGAATCTACATTTTAATGATAGAACTTTCCTCAAAATAAACCACATGTAAATAAAATGTCGATGTAATCAGAATTATTCCACCTTTATAAGTTAGCTGTCAAAACGAACAAAAATGACATCTTGATTACATATAAGAATCGCAAATTGACAATTTATATGGTAAGCATGATTTATCCCTTACCATAGACAGCATAGATAAGAAAATATGTCAAAATGCTTGCCAGTCGTCTCGTATGATTTCTCTAAAATATATATTTTTTCTTACTTGTATTAAATACAATGTACACTTCATTTCAAATTTTACATATATTTACGTTCTATTATTAAATACATAAAAGAGAAAACATTTTCGAAATTTTAACCTAGAAATATTAAAAACAAATTCATTTTTGATCTGCTTGTGTCTCACAGATCTGGCCGTTTAACCAAGCACTATACAGCCATAATGAGACTACATCCAGAAAGTTATAGAAAAAGATTATTATAAAATTAATGAATATTCAAAAAGTCTACCATGAGCACGCAATTATTAAGAGAAATGTCCCGTAATAATGATATTTGGAGGAAAATTTTTGAAGAGGCCATTCTCACCAGGAGTTATAGAATCAAAGTGATGATGATGATAATGACGATAAAATTTAAAGCATAACCTTTATCATGTATCCTAGTTTTTTTTTAAAAATTTGTTAAATAATTAAACCATATTAATACAAATTAAATTAATCGACTAGAAAAAATCTGTCTATCGAAAAAATATTCAATTTCTATTGGGATGTTCTGAAAATGTAATTTCACAACAACAATGTGTTCACTTTAATAATTAAATTATACAGTAAATTTTTACAAAATTTAAAGCCATTCCATTAATAATGTAACGATAATATTAAACATATTTATATTAAATATTATATATATATATTTAAGCGAAAAGCGAGCCGACCAGCATCCGCGAAGATAAACTGATTTATGCGAATAACAACTTTGAAAATAGTTTCTCCGCCGGGTATTTTGTTTAAACTCCCGAGATCCAATTATTTGATACCGCCCCTATGACAGTATTGTGGCATACACATTCTAAAATTAATTTCGGAATAGCTTTGCTCTATTTGCTCCAGAAACGGGGAGGGAGGATCAAATGGTTCCCGCCTGGAATTCCCACATGAGCCGGTTTATTGTTCTGATAATTAAATCAATCGTCCCAAGATGGTAAATACCCCCTACGCGTATTGTACGTGCTCGCTGTATGGCTACAGCGTTCAGATACCTGGAAGGACACAAATTATTAATTGGATTACTGAGCACTTAAAATTCGAGACAGTAATAATTGGCATGTTCTCGCTCTAGTGAGTTCCGAGAAAACGGCGGTTAAGGTGTTCTTCTCTTTCTGTATTCCTATACACTTCTCATAATTATATATATTCGAATTTACCGCCGTTCCTAGCCAGCATCGATACTAGGGACATTTGTATTCAGGTTCCTGACTTTGGCAGAGAACCAACTGTCTAGGTTCCAATCTTGCCCGGTGCTCCAGCGCCGAGCAGGACTGACACCAAACGCCGTCAACTCGTTCCTCTAACTCTTCATATTTCACGCTCAGCTATTTTTTGTATTCTTCTTTCTCTATCAAATAAACGACTCTACACTAACTCATTACTCATCACGCATTTTTACCATCAGAAACTACTCACATATATATATTGTGACGTACACGACAGCGTCAGCGCGTCCACCGGTTTCACCCAAGGGAGAACATGAGACCTGTGGGTACTATAAACAGAATTGGCTATTCTGCCTCTCACTTGCTTCCGACAGTCATCCTCAAGGAAATATAAATTAAATTTAGTAACAGATCTTACAACATTATTACATAATTAAAATAAATGAGAAAATAATGTTAACGTTATCGAAAGATTTACAAAGAATCGCTTCGTTAAAACTACATCTTGAAACACAAAGTGGCTCCATACAGAAGTATAAATGGAATTGATTCATCAACTTTAGTCAATCTAAATGAGTCAACTATCACTCATATTTAACAATACCACCGGGTGATAGAAAATATGACCAGCAATCAAGGAGCAATCATAATATAATAAAAGTTCATTTATAGCAGGTCACCAGGTCGAATTCCACATGACAAGTTTTTGCTCCACAATGAATATAAAATTTGGGTTACTTATGCATGTTGACATTATTCACGGCGAGATATTGAAGTAAGTAGTGTATGGGATGCGGATGGGATCCCAATCGTGATTTTCCTCCAAGACTCTCATACTAGCCATCACGTAGTAAGATGTAGTGATAAATCGTACAAAAATGGCGCCTCCCTCTAGCGTGGAGGTCCATTGTTAGGAAGGGATCTACATCCTGCAAAAAAACAAATACAATAACAAACACACTTACATAACACGACACAGCGTAACACGGATGCCTAAAATTAGATACAATTATTCTCACCCTTACCTTTTAAATATGGAATCACATATCTGTAATGAATTCGTTACACGAGATGCAGAGAGCGCTTTTCCTGTTCGTTAACGGAAATACATAGAAAAAGATCCTTTCGCGGAGTAGTGTTACCATTGCACGGCACTCACTATCAACTGATAGGTACTATACTATAACGTAATTTTATAATATATATTTTCTTGGTGTAACCTATATCGACGTACCCACGAACAAGTACATACGATTCTACCGTAACTTTTTAAAGTAAAGACCTCATGTTTTACCATGCCGAAACATCGACCTAGGTTACTGTAATATCTGTCGATTTATGATCGAGTGACAGATGCATGCGCGTTCAAGTTAAATGCGCGTGTGTGTAGTGAGCATGAAGACGCTTGTCAGGAGAGCAAATATAAAAAGGACCGGCAACCGAGCTCTGCCTCCTTTCGCTCCGCGTCACTCTCCTAATATAAATCTAAGATGATTTGTAATATTGTCAATCAGAAATAAATACTGTAAATTATCGCATTGCACAAACAGCGTATTATTCTCATCACCACATCCAACCCCAACGAAGGACGCATCTGGTAGATAATCATCAGAGCTGACAAGCCATAAGAAATTGGCGCAGGTGGTATAAGGTTTTATTATGAGATAAAAATACAACAGTAGTATATCTACAATAATTGCGAAATAATTTAGTTCTATACCCATATAGTTACGTATAATATATGTGTATGTTTTTGACGTAGTAAATAGAAGGGCGTTACGCATAGTGCGCGAAAATTATTAATATTGTCCAGAAAAGTCGGGCAGAGTAATGAATATGTGTTATTTTATCACCCTGATCGAATTTTTAACCGGTTACTACCAAGTCACTAGGACGCACAGTTACTCAATATCGCAGTAACCGGTTCCACAGAATCGATTGAGTATCGTAGGAAACAAGAAATGTTGGTGTTAATAGTTCTTGGTAACGATGATGGATCACTTGATCGGTTTCTATTGGAACCGGTTCCAATTAGGTTAAGTTTAAAAAAACAGGTTCTTTTGCTGTTCATAATTCTTGGCGAATGCGGGGGAGGTGCCGCGAGATTCCTAATTAATCAACTTTGATAATATATTTTGAAAGTTGGAACCGGTTCGTCTTCGCCAATATTCACTTTACTGACTTCCGTCTCACGTGAGTATTTAATTTTTGAAACAATAATTTTATAAATGAGTGATTATTTATGTCTTTAATATTTGCAAAATTACTTTGTGGCCTCATTTTATATTAATAATTAGACAAAACACTTCGTTTAAACCACTATTGATTATTCAACATGTTTCGACACCTATGGTATCTTCATCAGAAAACAATGTATACTGAAATTACAGAATACAAGCATAGATAAAAACAAAACTATAAAGTAGTGAATAAGTAAGAACTAATATGAAAACAAATTTAAAAGATGACTATTTGCAAAGAAGATTTGACCTTTTAAATTTGTTTTCATATTAGTTCTCACTTATTCACCACTTTATAGTTTTGTTTTTATCTATGCTTGTATTCTGTAATTTCAGTTTACATTGTTTCCTGAAGAAGATACCATAGGTGTCGAAACATGTTGAATAATCAATAGATAGTGGTTTTAACCAAGTGTTTTGTCTAATTATTGATTATTTAAGTTTTTAATATCTGGCAGCTCAACAAATATCATATATTTTACTCATTCGTACACATTCTAAAATTCACCTTCAACGAAGGCTTAATATAAATAGACACGAACAGGAATTGTCCATTATCGATATTTTTTTCACTGGACTATTGGAAATAGTGTTTGTAGTCACAACAGCACTTATTTTACTTAACTTTTTTTCAAATGTTTCCTTTTTAAATGTCAACGGTGTTTGTGACGCTTCATTTTGAATGATGGATTGAAAGAACAGCATCCACCACTAATGGATGTCTAATAATACTATCTGTCAAGTAATATTCCTATTCTTTTTTTCAGAAATGATCTGCGCTTGAGTAATTTTATCGGTTTTAAAATAAACGAAAATATTTTTTTTATAATTCCATTTTTACATTTTAATTCATATTTTACGAGATCTGACACTTATAAAGGGCAGATATAATATTTTTATTTATTCAACATATACGAGTTCAATATTATTAATATAGTATTCAATATCTTATACATTCGTATGGATATATACACGCAACCACAATTTGCAACAATAAAGTTACGCACCCCCAAAAAAGAATAATTTTTAATTATGAGGGTGGCTATCCACATTTATATAAAAACTTGAGCAAGATCTACAATAGTACAATATGAAGTTTAATAACAAAAAAATATTTTATAAAAAATGTTGAGAAACTGATCCGAATAAGAAAAATATCCAATACATAATTATAGATTTTAAAGAGAACACATAATTATTTGAGAATTTGTGGTTTTTTTAGAACATATGTTGCGTTTAAGCATAGATACCAGAAGAATGTCAGGACAAGAAGGAGTTTGGTACTCACCATAATCCGGATTCTGCTGACATCTCCAAAGATGTGAACTGTATATTATAACTAACCATTTCGTCAAAGGTTCCGACACGGTATAGACGCGAAGTCTCGAAATTAGCATAATGGTGTAAATTGTACCGTTCACGAATAACCGTACTGGCTCAAGGTAGCCAATCGACTGGTCGGCGGCGAGGCCGGGAAGGGAAGGAAAGGGGGAAGGTATACGCATTATTTTCGTTCAATATATGATATTTTAATCAAATTAAATGCATCACATTTATATTTGTTACTAATTCAATTGATTTTGGCAGTTAGCTATATAGTCTAGGAGCAATATTCGACACATGATTCTGTCCTATTTCTAATTTAATTCCCATTTTTTGAATAACTTGCTCATTAACTAATGATATAATGATAACTATTCCAGATTTTTATTTTATCCTCTTTAAATATATATATTATAAAATTGATATCTGTCTGTCCGTTATCTATACAATACTACATTTTACAATTTAGAATAGTTATTAGGACACTACAAAAAATAATGGTATTCCTCACCATCTCACTTGTTGCCCAACCTCCTCACCTCAAATTACATGTATATTAACATTGATCACTCTCTGTTTTAAATTTTGTTCAGTTGCACTCTAGAACCCACACAAAGAAAATACATTCACCCCTTACCAATCCCTTGATATCTAATATCTCAGTATTACCCTCACATAACCAAATATAGCATATATCGTTTTTTTGTATTACTCTCTAGTCCCCTCCTTGGGTCCCGAATTGGATGGAACGAACTGCTTGCGGTCTATAAAAGTAACTGTTGCAATCTCTTAAGGGAAGACACTTTATTTAGTGCATTATTCCAATCCTCGCGTATGGTAGCGCAACCTGGACTCTGAATACTAAGCTAACTCAGTAGCTCCAAGCAAAAAAGCGTAGTAAGGAAATAAGTATGTAAGGAATCATCACTAGAATAAAAACATAAGTTAGAACTCCGATTGAAGTAAAGAATGCCATTTTCTGTACTAAAAAGCGTAAATCTCAATAGACGGGTCACATTTCAAGATGTAGAGCTAATTGATCAACAAGTAATATTATCCACTTAGACAAAAGAAGATGCTCAAAGCCTCAATGGATAGACCAGAATCAATGCATGATCAGTATCCATCTTATTCAAGTTAACCATTTCAAATAATCGTCCAAAAATATTTAGGAATTAGATTAATATCTCCCGCGAACAAGTACGATTTTAACATAACTTTTTGAGGCGAAACCTTGACAATGGCGCATGTGTTTTTATGCCTAAATTAAGGCCCATCTATATAAAACGCAATTCAAACTAAATAATATAAGAAACACCAGTTATTTACTCCGAAGGTAAGGGTAGTTCGCCAGGGTAGCATGTTAAAATGTAAAACTAAATTATCTCTTCTGCAATCGAAACGTACGCCTAAGCACCCGTTAGAGGGCAATACAATATAATGTCATATACTGGTGCTGCTCTATGGAATCGAGATCAGGATGAAAAGAAGTAAAATAAGTATTTGAGAGGAGTATCGGCGTATGTTAAAGTTCTTCTGCGCTGACAGCATTAATGAGAAATAAAACGTTATAAAGGGGAAGATAGAAGGCAGCAGAGGAGTAGGTAATAAGAGATAATATTGATTACGTAACCCAAAATCTCGGTGATTTTATACATCTTACATACACCGTAAAGCAACATGGTCGCGAGCAGATGAAGAAGAAAAAATCAGGTACGCTGATTTTTGATATCCTCGAGAGCTCCTCTCTTAATGACAATCTTTTACTATTGAACTTTCAATCGCCGAATGATTAACTTCACAAACAAAACGTAATAATATGAAAGTTAATAGGATCGAGCATCATTAAAAATAATCTTCTTAAAAACGTGACAATTGATGTAAATGTTATGTGCACTAGTGGAAAATATCAAAGTTTTAAAGCATCGTTCGAGAAATTTCTATAATCGGCTTTTCAATTTCAAGACGAATTACAAATGGCAAATAAATAAAACCGCTTATTTAATTGATCCATTAAATAAACTGAGCGTAAAATATAATTATGAATGAAATATTATATTTGATTATTAAGGAGAACACATTCTTATTGTGAAGTTGTAATTATTCAGAACATAGGTCTGTGATGTTAATCTGAATAATTACAACTTCACAATAAGAATGTGTTCTCCTTAATAATATAAATTGTATCAATGTGTCCAAAATTTAATAAAATTGAATTGATAATTTTGGCGTCTGCAGTCGGTTTACTCAAAGGTATTTGTGATTCTGTAAAAACAATGTAGATGACTTTCGAATAATGGAACGACAGATGTATTAATTTGAAAAAGTGTAAAGTATTCGAAAATTTGTCATGAAAAATACTGGCGCTATAACACAATTGGTAGTATACTTCCCCGGATTGGAAATAGAGATCCTGGTTTGATTTATAGATTTTATATGTATATATTTATAATTAATACATTACATCAGTATTTAATCACTGATTTACTACTAACTATTTAATAGATTTATTCCCAGACTGTTTTATAAATAATTATCCGCCTGATAAATTTATTCGACAACTAAGTCACCTGTCAGAGTTACATTGTTTAGCTTTATTTTAATATTTATTATTTAATTTATTATTTTCTTAACATTAGTCCTGTAATGAATATTTTTGGTGTGATTTAATAACCCTAAGATGACTTTAATATTAAAATATCGCTTTCTTGACGTTTGATATCCCGATAGTTGATCCCCCGGACACTTGATTCCTCGGACAGTTCATCCCTTTGCCAATTGATCCCCCGGACGATTGATTCCCCAAAGCTTCTTTAAGTAACTATTTATATTCGTAATTATCAGCATCCGTGAATGTTATAAATAAAATGATAGAAAATTTATACAAATATTGCTCTCGTATGAGATTACATATATTTTCAAATAGGTGACCCATGGTCTTAATCATTTTGACTTGCGTAAGAGAGTTTTGAGCTCAGGACTTATCTCAGTAAATCTCTGCTCGCTGCAGTGTCCATGGTTTCATTTTCGTTATGATATTTGAGGTGTCATACTATTTCCGAAGCTCCAAGCTCTTTAACATCTTATTTTTTCTAATTAAGTTACTACGTACTGGTCCATAAATCTTGCGTAAGGCTTCATAAATATTTCCGACAAAAAATGATATTTTCTGTGTGATTAAAACTTACAGTTTTCTGAGCAATATTGCGCATGCGCAATGGTTTTCTTTCTATTTTAACTCACCACATGCAACGTTATAGATATTCACATAGTGTGGCTATCTTATAGTGAGTGGTTGAAATGTTCAAGGCAACAGATCAGCAAGCCGACTGTGAGATACAGTCCGTGATTCGTTTCTTGAATGCACGAAACATAAAACCTGCTAACATTCATCGCCAAATGTGTCCTGTTTTTACTTGATTTGGCGCCAAGTGATTTACATATTTTTCTTCATCTGAAGCGCTTCCTTGGCGGCAAGGGTTTTGATGACGACGATAAATTCAAAGATGGACTACAGACATGGCTTTCATACCAGGCGGGGTCATTCTATGACGAAGGTATACAAAAATTGATGACGAGTGCCTTAATAATGGTGGCGAGTATGTTGTGAAGTAGTTTAAGGTGTGTAGCATCTGAAGAAAGTAAAGTGTTGTAAAAATGATATTGTGATTCTTTAAAAAAAAATCCGGTACTTACTTTAAAAACACGCTTCGTAATTTATTGGAACCTAGTCTGAATATGATCGTAGATCATACACTGAAGTTGCGGTGAAGTTTCATCAACCCTCCAAAGATCCTTGATCTAGCGATTCAATAGAGTATAATGTAGAACTCTATTGTTCTGAAAATACTAGTAATTATATCTAACATGTGCTTTTCAAACAATGCACCAATACGGAATATAAATTAATTTGGAATTATATATAATTCAAGCAGTGTCGACCATATAGCTCGGATGTATACGATGTTTCAGAATTAAGTATTAGGTTTGTTAATAAATTGTAATTTATTAAATAAAATAATATGACGTCGATCTAAATAATAAGTATGTATCTACCTATAAGTGCATTAGTGTCACAACACAGCACAAACTCTATTTAAAATTGTCATATTTTATTTCTGCGCAATTTAGTATATTTCTTTCAAAGTTTAATCTGAGAAACATTATTCTTTAAAATAATAGTTGCTAGCTTCTGAAAAAAATATCTGTGTCACTTAAGTAAGACACACAGAACAAATGTCAAAAAGGGCTTCGTGACCGGTCACACCACTCTAAATTTAGATCATAGATCGTGACTCGAATCCTTCGGTAAGGTTATTCACGAACAAATGGAACCCCACGCCTAAATCATTCACTAGCTCGCTCACGTGAATTCGATGCACGGTGACTTTGGCGCGGAATCACATGGCTCCGAGTGCAACCTTGCAAAAAAATAAAATAATAAATAGTCGGCGTCTGCTCACATCCTGTTTGACATTTTAGGTACATTCCTGGTTGAACTTTTTTGGCGAATTTTTAAAAACTAATTCATAACAAATATTAAAACGAAAATGCATCTTACCTAAATACTGCACTCATGTTGTTACATACAAGCAAAGATGCTGGAAGAATTTAGCATACGGAAGGAACAGGCAATCACAATAATCCAGATTCTGCAGACATCTCCAAAATGTGGACTGTATTTTTATTCACAAATTTTTCACACAGTATAGACTTACTTACCATCATTATCTGGTGTACCTAGTCGTGCCAAATCTTCCGCGGATATCCTCTACTTCTGCTGCCATCAACACTTGCGTCATATATTTTTCTTACCATTCTCTCCTCATTCATCCGTTCCACATGACAAAACTACCGAAGTGATTTTTTCTTAATCTTACTCTCTATACTAAGATCCGCTTAACATTATTTCTTTATTTCTTCATTCTTTAGTCTGTCATAAATGGATCTGCAACATATACGCTTAAATGATCTCATGTCCACTGCAT
The DNA here is from genome assembly GCA_031772225.1 of Eubasilissa splendida. NCBI lineage: Eukaryota > Metazoa > Arthropoda > Insecta > Trichoptera > Phryganeidae > Eubasilissa > Eubasilissa splendida. The sequence continues at coordinate 10,839,293 of CM062868.1, read as the reverse complement.
TCAGTTTTCGTATTTCGTTCCTCTTCTGCCAGCTCCAGGGCTCACTTCCATAAATGAGTGTCGGTACCAGAACTCCATAATCCATTCAAAGCGCCGTTCACTCTATTTAATGCATTCAACCTCATTTCGATATCTTTCTCTGTCTTTCCGTTTCTATCGAACATGCAAATACACAAACTCATAGACGCGAAGTCTCTAATTAGTATAATACTGTAATCGTTTAGGTAAACGTATAACCACACCGGCTCAAGGTCGCCAACTGACTGGTCGGCGACGAGACCAAATAAATATATGTCCCAAACACATATTTTTGTTGTTTTTTCACACTAGTTAGATCCAACTCCACTAGACTTTTTTTTTTAAAGCGATTTAACAAGTTTGTATGGCAAAAGGTAGACTCACATCGAGATAAACTTTTAACGAGGATATAAAAGTTTAAAGCAAACGTTTATAATGATCTCCTTTTTAATTTTGCATCTAATAAAAAGAGAACAACATTTCATTTTACTGTCGTAAATTTGAACGCAAAACTTTCTGTAGTATGTTTTTTCTAATACAATAAAATATCTAATAATGTTGTATTAACATATTAATTATTCCATATCTGTTATTCTACAAAAAATGAGCTAACCTTAAGTCGAAATAATAAATAATATAGGTATAAGGTATCAGAATAGACAGGTAGGAAATTAATGGGTGATTTGTGTGGGACAACAATATTAACTGACTAACTTACCATCAACGTAAGGGTAGACAGAGAGGTTAGAATGCCTCACTCTTATGTCCCGGTGACCACTTCTCATGCACGCTCGTTGTCATCTCACGAGATCTTTAGCATACAGTCATGTCTCAACAACCTCCAGCCTTTAAATATTGGTACCAATAACTATTTATTCTTAAAAGTTAGAAAGCATTACTGTTGCGTGATGGCATAGATGCCGGAAGAAACAGGATTCGGAAGGAAGTTTCACTCACCACAATCCGTTCTCCTGGCACCTCCAATGTGGACTGTAACTTAGGGTTTTGATACTATCTCCGTTCAGGATCTTGAATGATTCAGACTGCAATAGATGGTCATGTAGACACACTTCTCACTCTATTTTACACTGCGAAATCCTTTGTAACCGTACCGGTTCGGGGTCGCCAATCGACTGGGTCGGTGGAAGGTGAGGAAGGGAAGGGGGGAGGTGGAAGGCACAGTACATCATCCTCGCTCAAGCACAAATATGTCCCAAACAATTACATTTATTTTATTAGAAGATATAATGACATATAATATATTTTTAAACATAATCAGTGAGATATATAAGAGTAAGACTCGTGTATAGAGGAGAATATAAGATAGGTTATAATGTATGTGTCTGTTAGTCTAAGTACATATTTTTTGACTTCAGATAAAAAATTAAAATAGTATGTAATTTTTCTAATTGTGATAGGGAGATTTTTAAAGAATTTAATGCCTTGATAAATATAGTGATTTTAGGTTGCGGTATATTTAAGTTTTGGAACATACATTTTAATTGCTGCTAGGGTGATTCAAATCCACTCAACTGATTAACAGTATTTTCCATTACATTAAAAAAAAAAAATCCATGGTGCCGGAAAACTCATTGGAAATAGAACAAACAACACACGCAGAGCTCAAATTTTCATGTACACCATTTTTTTGCGATATATCATATATTTTTTTATTTTTTTCGTCATCATGTATATGTGATGGTAAAAGGGCTAGGTATATTTATGTACAGCGAAAAATTGCTTTATTGGAACATATACATATTGCTTTTAGGAATGTTAATTTTTAGTGTGTGGCTTTCTCAGTATAAGTATGTAGTTATATATTTATAACAGTGGTAAAATCAACAAATGCACTCGACTAAGACAAATATTGTTAATAATATAAAAATACAAAAAGACAACCAACACATTTAAAAAAAATAGATATAAACATACGTAAATAAAATATGTTTTTTAGATGTTTGCTTTTCGAATTGGCGACACTTTTTCCAGTGACATCCAATTTGACAGCTGACAGCTGATTTGTGCTCAGTTTGGATTGCCATTTCTCCATGAATAGAACGAGGCTTGCAAATTGTGCATATTTATTTCGAATATCATGGTTCAGTTTTCGACACTTACCGTGTGCTACGTCCATTTTATGGTCGACATGATTGTCTATCCGAGTAAGTAATTCGAATAACCGTGGATCGTTTTCGCACCACGCATACTCTAATTGATAATACGCATCTGTAGAGACGTCGTATAGTACGCACCAAAGAAGCTGTTGTTTCTTCAAAAATGATGCTGGCCAGAACGTTATAGTCATTGGAGAGCGCTATAGATCCATGATTACTAACTTTATCTTTTTCGATGGAGTAACATACCACACAGCGCGCGACACAGTCAATTTATTGAAGGAAACATTCGATGTGCGCATAATTTGCCGTAATGGACCTGTGAATTGGCTTCGAAGATCGTGTGATTTTAACACCTTTGGATTATTTTCTGTAAGGATATGTGATATGGCTAGTCTACGCCGATAAACCAGAGACGATAGACGACTTGGAAGTCAATATTTGTTGCGTCATTGCTGATATACGGTCCCAGCTGCTCCAAAAAGTGATCGAAAATTAGACTTCCAAATTTCGCTTTATTTGAGCCAGTATGCGCAAAATTATATTTAAACACAAATGGCATAAAATTATATATTCAATAAAGCTAGTACCATGGCGATTACCACGATTTTGATGTGTTTTATTTTATTTTAAAGTTCTATATTTCTAAAAAAAACACCCTTTATATTTACCTAACTAATCTTAACAAAATTCAAACATTCCGTACATATTATTGCCGATACCATTTTTTTAACCAATATTAAACGGCAACACCACTCACTAACCAATGAAAACGCAGAGCGACATCAATACATATGGTATTACTTACACTAATACAATTGCTATTTCTAAAATAAAATTGACGTTTGACATACAATACATATGAAGTGATGCGCGAGATAGTGAATCTCTGACACTTGATGTGTACACGGTAGACTACTAAAGCCGAGAGTTATCTCTAAAGTCTCACAATCCTTAACTCATTGAATAACTCATGTCGAAAGTCTCGACATACCTTAATGGATCCTTGTTCTCATATTCCCGATATAGTAGACTCAGTCTAGTCGCATGTCCCATCCCACAGTTAGCTCTGAGCTTGTTCGAACAGCGACGAAGTTAGTCCAAACATAAATAGAGTTTAATACAAATTCAATTGACACCTTTAAATCGATAAAAGCAACTGCGTACCGACAGGTCAAGCATGGGGTAGGATAAGACTTGGTAAAAATATTCAACCGAGACATTTATATTGATTAAAAAAATAGTGTTCAATTAAAATCTATCATGTAATGGAAATTTTTCATTTTTTTCTAATAAAACACATTCAAAATTCATCGTCCATCTTTCTTGTGAGGTATATTTGTTCCATAAATATTTCTTATTACTATCATTTGTAAGAATAACACAGAAATAAGAGTGATGGTGATCTCGTGAGAGTGATGAGAGTAGATATAAGAGTGAATAAACGTGAAAATGTTTTTTTTGTAATATTACTTCATTGGAACAAAATATATGCCTGTCTGATTGGATTATAGCCATATGTTTGGGAAATATAACCCCAGTCATAACTCAATTTTAACAAAATACGCCTTTTTGAAAAATGGACGAAGAATTGTGGCGGATACCTGCCGCCATTCACCTACATACCTCGCAGAGCGATATCAAGCTATTACTCACATCAGCTATACATTGCAACCCGCAAGGCAGAATGCAGCAATGAATGGGCTATGTCGCTGCTTTGAACTCTGATTCCACCGCGTTATTTCAACCAATCTTTTGTAACTTAGCTTTAATAAATTCAGTGTAAATCGTAAGTACGGGCTACATTTCAAATCGCCTTTACTGGCCTTTATATCAGCCCACACTAACATATAATATGTTAGACATGAACACAGAATGGTAATCCAACATAATCTAATACTGCTGATGTCATCACACATGACAAATATATTTACAAACTGATACCCTGAATGTTTGATGGATTTTTTCTGGGCATGACGAACACTTTTTCGAATAAGCTTCCATAGAATGACTACGTAATATTAATAATTAAAATAGAAATACTGTATTCAAATGTACGTTGCTACGTTATATGGCAAATATTTTAATTGCACCATAATATAATTATCTTTGTGTTAACCCAAGCGTGAAGTTGTGGAACCCTAATTAATGGGTAAATAATAATTAAATTCTGTCAACGTATACCAATATTCAGTGTCAATTATTAAATTATGCATTGAATTTTTTGTTTTTTTATGTTGTTGGTGTATGTTGATGTTAACCCTTCACAAATCATGCAGTAACACAGGTCTGATTAAATCTGTAATATTTCGGTACATATACGCAACATACACTTCATATTTTAGTTAATTAAAAGTAAAATATTTACGCTTAAAAATGATAGGTGAAAAATCAATTATGTAACGCGAATCCTACAAAAAAAATATTTTTAATTCGTTCGTAAAAATACATTTGTGGCAAGACAGAAAGAAATCACACCTTAATTCACTAGTCACTAATTAAATGAAGATAGATAAAAAGGAAGGTTGTATTATATTATACAACGGAACCTCCTATACAGAACTTGATGAATGCTTCGAATTATAATATTACATATTTTTATTTATTTAATGCTCAATATTTAAAGTAAATTTATGGCATTAACCATTTTATATCACGGTGTGGTAAAGGTTGAACGATTTTGAAAAAAACATTTTTTACATTTTTTTTTCGATCAATTACATTTAATATAGTATTATTATTTATCCGACTTAGGACTTGTCCGTGAACCGTGGTGTGTTTGCGCTCAGGTGAGGCAGATGCCGGAGCATATCCTCTGGGACTGCGTGATTATGAATGAGGCATGTGAGATCATGATTGCGAGATTAGAAGGAATGACCTATTAAGAAATGAAAGGAATCTCGGACATTTCCGGGAATTTAGAAGGGAATTGGTATCTGGCTGGAGGTTGCTGGGATGGGCGATGCTGAGAAGAGCAGTGGCTAGAAAGTCCTAACGGAGCATTCTACTGGCTCTCCTTCGCACCTCTTGTGACCCGGACTTTGACCGAGTTCTGCGACTGAAACACATAAATGTGACGTCTACCCTCCCCTCATGGGGATGTATGATTTATATATGTTATTTCTGGCTGCTTTCTGAATTTAATATTATAACGAGTCTCACTTCTAATTGTATAGGTATGGCTTTGTTACGATGATACCGGAGCCAACCTATGATGGTATTATGATAATTATGTAATAAAATAAAATAAATATGTAATTATGACGAATTGAAACAAGAGTAAACAACTCTCAAAACGATTCGGGATAGGGTGTAAATAAATATAAAATATAAAATTGAACATAGTAAGATCGGTACAAAAGTAAGCAAAAACCACGATAAAGTCAATAAATTTAATTATAATAAGCAAATATAAAGATAAATTGTGTAAATTTAAGATAATCAGAATTATTAGCATTGTTTGGTTATTTTTCAATGTTTCTGACTGATGTATTTTATATGATACGATATATATTGATAATATTAATCACAACTTAAGATCATTATCCACATGAAACAACAATGACCCAGAAGGTAGAAGGTAAAATTGAAGGACCCCGACATTGCTGGGAAAACCATAGAAAAGGACGTAGCAAGACTTTTACAGATTCTGAAATGGAACATTGGGTATGTTGACCTGTACCATGGCGATTATATCTCGATCCAGTGACTTGTAGTCACTTATTTTTTTTTGTTTTTGTCTTGGTTTTGCAGTTGTTTCTCTTGTTTCTTTTATTTTGTCTTATGAGTATGTATGTATAACGTTTTTTTATTAATCTATTAATTAAGCTAACTAACCTTCTGAAAATGCGATGGGTGCCATTCACATTCGTGACGCCGTGTGTGCGAGGAGAGGAGATGAACATGAGAAGGGAGATCCAATCTGTTACCAGGGCAATATAAATTATCTTCCTCCCAAAACGATGGAATGGTTAATTATTCGGTTAGCCGGATATACGATACGCTGACGCGAGGCTACCGATGCAAATGTTGTCCCAAACGTTCAATGAAACTTGACTTAAACTATCGTACAGTGATATTACAAACCATAAATCAACACCTGCTATCAAAAATAAAAACTCCTTTACTACCTGCTAAATAATAAGGTAGATTTTGTCTGTGTACAAACGTATTTTTTATATTAATAGTAGAAAGCAATCACTTTGTGATTTGACATATTATATAAAATTAAATACAATCACTTTGTATAAAACCTGGAATTTTATTAAACGTCAACCGGTTTCGCTTAGCTCAAACTTCATCAGGTATGTATATGTATTCTGTCTCTCTCTTTTGCATGTAATTTTATATTCTGTCTCCCTCTTTATATATGTATATAAATGCATTATTTTTGTATTTATTGTTAGTTTTAAATACGTTCTAACAAAGTTTGAGCTAAGCGAAACCAGTTGTCATTTGATAAAATAAAATGGTATTATACAAAGCCATTGTGTTTAATTTAATTTAGTATTTTTTAACTTTTCTCTATTAAGTCTGGTATGAACAGAGTTACGAATTTGTTATTGAGGTGTTATCGTCACTGAGGTGGCGTCTGATAGACATTCACAATTGAAAACCTGTATTTATTAATCGACACTTCTAACCGCAAAATATAGTCTCTCATTAAAAATAGTAACAGAGGGTACCGATAATTCAAAAAATCATAAAAGTTCAAATATCTCGAAAACCGTGTGACATTAATTAAACATGGTCTCATCTATCGATGTTTTTAGTTTGGACCACTAGTTACAGGACACCCTGTAATGGATGAATAAAATAATATATTATTAGATCAAATTAAATTAATCGATTAGAAAGATCCATATACAGAAAAAATCTATGTATCCAAAAAATATCGGGACACGAATTCGAAACTTTACCCCAGATAGGAAAAATTCGTGTCCGGGTGGTAACTAAATATTTTAGCCGCAAAATGGATTAATTTTATTTGTTTTAAAAATATTGCAAAACTATGTTCTAAAATTACAACTACAAATGTGTTTTCATTAAATAATATTTTTTGACTCTGGGAATATTACTTTGTTTGAATTCGAAGACACACTAGAATATTTTCCAATATTTAGAAGATATCGATTCTCATACCGCTTCCGACCATAGCAAAGTTTATTCTATCTGAAATGAAAATCAATCTGATAGGAAATATCAAACTTTCAGAAAAGTTCGGGGATCGAAAAAATTTCAACCGAATTTCCAGTGATCTTGCGGCTAGAATACTCCGTAATAATAAATGTGGGGAATCTGTGTCGAGAGTGAAGTTAATTTAAAGTTAAGCAGTTAACGTGGAGCTAAATATTATGTTAATCTCAACCTATTTGCAGACGATAGAGAAAATCTCTGATTTCGTTGGAGGCTTTTTCGCAACCAGAGATCCGCGATTTTACATCCTGGTTCCATGTTATATACAGCCTTAATGTCTGATGAAAATTTTAAAATGTTTTAGCCAGAGAATTTAGTATAAAGAATCCCAAGAATATGAATAAAGTATGTTGAAAAAATTACGCTTACAAATTTATTCGTACGCCTTAAATATTTATTTATAAAATTGTTCTTACATGCGAATAGGTACAAAATGGAATATAATTTGACAAAAAATATAAATAGTCACGAAAATTTATCAAATCGAAATTCTTTAATGTCATTATTTGATTTTAGATAAATTCTGCATATTGTAGTTCTGTCATTACGTCTTAATTAAGTGACAATGATACAATTTCGTATTTCAGATTTTAATCAAATGTTTAAAATATGTTAAATTAAAATACGTTTTAATTATGTTGAACAGGATTTAAAAAAGATCGCTTAGGTGGCTTAGGCATGGATGGAACGGATGATTAAGGATAAAATACTAAAAAATATATATGGAGCAAGTGTTGATGCCACCAAAAATAAAGAAGTAGGCGGAAGACTTGGCATAATTAGGTTAACCAGATACTGGAAGATGGTCCTGTTAAAATCCTCAATAATTGACGAGCTTGTGTAAGATGTATCAATGTGGATGAGGGGAGAATTGTGCGTCAGGCCAGAAGAGTGTGGTACTCTATTCTCTCTGCCTACCTCCTCGGAGAAATTACGTGATAAATATGTGACTTCTTTTCAATATTTTTACACTTTTCTTAAATTCCTCTTCGAGATTTTATAATTCAACAAAATCTGGAATGGTGATCTTAAAGCAGATGATTTGAAAATATTTGTAGGAGCTTGAGCTCGAAGATGGCCTGGCCATGTCTGTTATAATGTGTTCGATCTAGCCGCCAAAAATTCATTGATTTATAAAAAAAAACTACGTAGAAATATATCTCTCGGTACAATTATATTTGGATTATTATTGAACTAATTGCATCAAAAATTAAAGTTGGTCCGAATGAATGAAAGTTGTCAAACGACAATAATGTAGATTTAATAAATAAGTATGAAATATACAAATAAATAAGCATGTGACAATTGCAAGAAACCTATACACACAAGTGTAACACATAAGTTCGAAAATCTGTCCTCAATGCACCGTGTTGGTGTGGCATAATCAGTTATCGCATGTTTTCCGGATCGGAAGAGATTATGATTATAATTAATAATATATATCATTCTAATTAATACGTTTAATTTGTATTTTTAAAAATATCACAGACCTATGATCTGAATAATTACAACGTCACAATAAGAATACGTTATCCTTAATAATGTTTTATTGTCTACTCTTTGAAAAAACTATGTAAATATACCTTAATATCAAAAATATAATAATCCTGAATTACTGAAATTTACTCGCTATATTTTTATTGGTGAGCTAAAGCCAACGATTTTAAATTATTATATAAACATCTCAACACTTTATACTTCTGAAAATATTCTTACAAACATACGTAACATCGTTTCACGAACATATATCTTCAATATACAATATAATGCTGACAACTTATAACACCTATTACTGCATTTTAATTTTAAAAACATAAAATATTGTATTTTATAACTGAAACCAATCTGTATATACGCGAGATCCACAGAATAGACTGCGAGCCTAGCAAAGAAAATAACGTAATTATAAATTGTAAATATATTTCATAATCACTATAGATAGCCTCTTTTTGATATTAGATAGCCTCTATTTGATATCGAGACCCTTGAAAGATGATATATCTTTATGGATTATTAATCTCTTAAGCATATATGTACATCTTTGACGACATTCGACGTCTGGTGTTCAGCAGCGACTTCGGTGTTTTTTGATTGATCGTCTAGTCATCCACAAGACCCGGTCACTGAAGTCATCATATTTTTATCAATATTGAGACGTATAGCTCAGTGTATTACAGTAGTTATTCTTGTAACATCTACGCCAAAATACATTTTCTAAAACTGGCAGTATGTATGTACAAATAATAAAATAAATAAAAGTCAGTTATAAAAAAAGGTGTAACATGTATCATACCACCCCTGCACAAAAGATGGTTAGATAAAAATATTCATAAATAAAATTGAAATCTCCCTAGGAGGGAATCAAACCTCGGCCTCCCGCGTGACAGGTGAGGATAATTATACTATACTACCTATTAATACAAATAATACATAAATAATAATCGATTATAAATATTTTAACTTATAGTATGGCTTGGTATAAAATTCACAAACTATTTTTAAATTTTAATTAAATATTAGTAATACATTTTTATATTAAGAATGTGTATTAGTATAGTATATCAAAAATATAAATCAATGTATTAAATACTGACACAAAGAAGTCAGCATTATACGAGTAGGTTTATCTGTTTAGCACCACAGTCCAATAGGCGACGGTAAAGCACTCGCTTAGCGCGTGAAAGATACCACATTCAATACTCAATACTTGGTGCTTCCGCAATCTTTTTGGAGTCGAAAAAATTTCAATTAGGCTTACGTAAAAGAAAGAGAGAGAGAGAGATAGAGAGTAGGTACATAAAAATATTTTTCTACTTTAATTTTCTAACGCGTTATAACTAATTTAGAGCGGTTTTAGAAATTGTCCAATCAAATATATTAATTTTATCATTTATATATTTTTGCACTTACCCCTCTTTGACATTCAGCCGAATAGTTTTCAGTGGCGCGGCGGCGGTGACAACCCGCGGAATTATATGGGCGTATGGCGCCGTGGTATTACTTTCTATTCAGGGGAGGAAATGTGCCTTCATTTATTCATGACCGACATGGAGTCGAGCCGCCCGCCGAGTGGTAAACCTCTGTGAACAAAAACACGTAAAGATTTATGAAGCCTTCTGGAAAACGACTCGTTTCAAAACGAGAGCTTTTTTTGTTGCGAGAGTCAAAATCTACTTACATTATTACGTATATATGTATAATTATCTCATTATATCACAAAAATATTTTTCATACAGATTGATTGAACCAATTAGAAAGGTATACCGGAATTATTTAACCGGAGAAAAACGCATTACCATTTCGCTGTATCAACCATAAAGGAAGTAGTAACCAAATTTTTTTTCGATAGATTGTAGATGTCCCGTGGAAGAAATTACGATAATTTCGGTTGTAAGTTGAAATTACCGCAAGGTGGGGAAGGAATATCGGGTGATGGGTATAGGAAGGCGTTGATAAGGAATATATTTTTTATCGAAGGACAAGTGATCTCGGGGAACTGGAATTTAGAAGAAATGCTTGCCTTACCTCACAAAGTCTTTATAGTGACCGCCGAAAACATACACTGCTTAAACAAGCATTGTTAACGATCTCCGCTTTTCCAAATGAAGACGGTGGATTTCACATTTCGTCCATGGCACACACAAACAACCAAAATTATGATCTCATGAACACAAAAAAACAGTGCTCCACCGCACTGGAGATGATTGGTCCACAACGCCAATGATATCGCCGTTGTTGAGATCAAACAATAATCCAATATTATTCCAGTGATGCCTCAACAGCGCCAGGCTTCAACTCAAACTCAGGACAAGCATTTTTTAAAAAAAAAAGTCAGTTGGTGGGAACCTACCTCTTCCCGGAATCGGGTTCGAAGCAAGGGCTTCCTTGTCGGTCCCACTCATCAGAACTAATAAATACGCGACATTAATTCAATTACATTTTTACAATTACAAAACGAAAAAGTAGAATAAATTCAATGTGGTTGGTTATTAGCAATTAAGATTTAAAATTTAGACCCTCCAGCATCCCTTAAGTGCTAATCATATAATATAAATCCATAGAACATAGTTTTACATATGGATGGAAAATTAATGAAAAATTAAGGTGCAGTAGTTTAAGGCAGACACTCGGGGATCCATTCATCAAAAACACTCCCAAAAGAGGGACAGTAGACGAGACACAAAATCGATTGAATCACACTTACACGGACAGACTAACGGAGTTGCAAAACACGAGGCATAGAGAGTGAGATGTAGGCACGCAGGTGGAGTCCCACGCACACAGGCCGGCCTGAAAACCCACCTAAGGAGCTTCAATGAGTCACCCATACCCGAATAAATTCCTTATAGAAAACAAGATTCGTCCCATTAATAATTAGGTTTGCATTCCTGGGCGGGCGGTGTCTAAGTTCAGTCAAAGCACCAACCATTAGGCCAATCATTAGGATATGGGTCTATGATAGGAATTTGGACGCGGACATGTGATAATAATATTATTCGCGGCCGATATTAAAAGTGCGCCAAAAGTGTGCTTTATGAATACGGAAAAGTAGATGAATCTAATAATTTCAATGAATTTTTATTAAAAAATATCACAGAACTGTATGCAATGTTGAAAGAATGTCAGATGATAGGACGCCAAAGATCATGACCCTATTGGAAGCGACCTAGAGACAGACCAAGGGAGAGATAGGCCGACTGCGTGAAGAGGACTGGAGCAAGATGGTAGGTCTGGGAACTGAAGAATAGCCAGGGATAAGAGTCAGTAGAGAGCACTTATGGAGGAGGTCACATCCTATTCTAGGATGTAGTGCCATGGAAGAAGAAGAAGATCGCAGAACTATATTCGAAAATTGCAACTTCACAACAAAATTGTAATGTAAAATCCATTAAAATATATATATATATATGTTTTTTCTAACATTTATACTATATTGTTTTATTTCATTCATTTTTCTACATTCTAATAAATAATATATTTGAAATAATAAACAGCAGACCTGTCCAGAACGTGCTGAGCTTCGTCTGAACTGAAAACAAATATGCGCAGCGAATCTCGAAAATCTAAAAACAGATGTTGACCAATTGGTTGCCCCAGATAAGTTGGGACAAACAGTAATCAAGTATTTATGAAGCCGGATAGTTCAAGTACTGTGTCTGTGTTATGTGTTACGTGTATTATGAACTGCGAGACAAACAAATGACTCCATCATGTAGGAAAATATTAATTTCATGATTTGGCCACGTTGCTAGACAGATGGAGATAGGTTACGTAATTAATTGATAATTAATGTTTTATTCAATTTTGGAAACATTAATATAATTTATTAATAATGTTTCCAAACTATAATGAAAAATGAAATAACAATTAACTCTGGTATCTCCTATCGAATAATTAAAGGTTGTTTGAGATTCCGTAAATATAGGGTGTTCAGCGAAAATTTTCAAGATTAAATTGTAATTGCTCGTAAATTATCAGGGTGAAGTAAGTGAGAGGGGTATTATTCGACTGTGATTTGCGGATTTGCCAGTCGCAATGAGTCAATGATCGGGAGCGTACCGCGAGTTTGCGGTTGAGCAATATTTAAAGTGCGGTAATTCATTAGTTCGTGCCGCGTCGCGCTTTTTGTACTCACTTTAATATTAGACGAGTAAGTGATGGGCTGATCGGGTGTTGGATTCAAAAGTTCAGACAAAAAGGGACAATGGTTAACCTAACCTAAAATATCAACATTGCACGTTATTTGAAAAATAAACTACAGTTTCACCCATACAAACTGCAAATCGTGCAGTTTCTTAACGAAAATGACTATTCTTTACGTGAAACCTTGGCGAAATCGATGCTGGAACGTTTTGGAATAAAACGAACGCTTGAAAACATATTTTTTACTGACGAAGTTTCATATCAATGGCTATTTAGTAAACAGAACATGAGATACTGGTGCCTCAACAACTCAAGAGAACGCCATCAAAAACGTTTGCATTGTCCAAAAACGACAGTGTAGTGTGCAATATCTGCCCGAGGGATAATTGGCCCTTATTTTTTTAACCAGCGAGAGACAGTCACTGCTGACGTGTATTGCCGAATGATCGACGAGTTGTTGATACCGCAACTGCAGCTGTCTCCCGGGTTCAATAACAAAACATAATTTCAGCAAGACGGGGCCACTCCACACACAGCTAGAGTTTCAATGGAGAATCTGAGGGGAATTTTTCCCAATAAATTAATAAGCAAATACGGAGATATTTAACAATTTTTGAACAATTCAAGCCCGACAAGAAAATATCCGTCGTGAAGTTGCTACCATTGAACCAACGCTTTGCTCTCGTGTGTTCGCAAATTTAAAAGTCCGATTGCAAGAGTGTCTTGAGAAAAATGGACGGCATTTAGACGATATTGTTTATAAAAAATCAAATTAGCATATTTAAATCCAATCAATAAAATATCAGAATAGCGTTGTAGTTTTTATTTTTATTTTATATTAGACTTGAAAATTTTCCGCTGGACACCCTTTATAAAGAAGCAGGCTTTCAAATAATGGAACGATAGATGTATCAATTTTAAAGTGCAACATATAATCCAGAAAATTTGTCGTCAACTCACTATGTTTGTGTAGCACAATTATAATGTATTTCCCCTGATAAGAAGAGATCCAAGTTCGAATCCCGGTAGCAACAATAATATTTTTTCGATAAATTTATTTTATAGTTAATACATTTAATTTGTATTATAAATATCACAGACCTATGTTCTGCAAAATTGCAACATCACAATAAAAATATGTTCTCCTCAAAAATAGTAAATATTATTGTTTGAAATTTTTACAAAATCATGTGAAGCTTATGTCTATGTACTTAGAAATAATTATGTACGTTATATTACATTATGTATTTGCTGCAGGCCCTAAATTATTTAACAAAAAATAGTCTAGCCGCTCGAAATTCGATGATATTTATTTTTTGTATTCAATATATAATTTGGAATCAATAAAATATTTTAATTATTAGAAATAATCACATGATTACGTTTTTTTAAATGATTATATCTTAGACATGAGGCACATATTTCTTAAACATTTTCGACTAGTAATTTAGTGAGGTCCACCCATAAAATATTCTGGACTAGGTCTGTTACACCCTGTATATGGGATGGAGGCCGAAAACACTCTGAACAAGGCCCAGGATTGCAGAAAGTGGAGGCAAGCAATTAATGTTGTAGAAGTAGAGTAGTAGACCACGACGCTATCATGTATCATGAGCATATCGACCGAGAGAGAGAGAGAGAGAGGTCAAATTATGATTCCATATAAATTTAATGCAACAGGGCAAACAAGCGTTAAGACTCACATCACGGAAGGAGACACGGTGAGATAATCTCAAAGATTTAGTTGAAATACATCTCAATACCACGTACTCGTGTTGAGATTTTGATCAGGAGATCAGCTTGAGATTGGTAGGAAGGTATATAAACGAAAATCATTGAACACAATATTTAATCCAACAGCGGCATTTTATACTTCACCGAACCACGAAACATCCGGACTACTATCATTTCTTAAAGTTAACATAAGCCATTAAATATTGTTAGCAGAATTGCCAAAATAATATTTTGGCGTTCAATGACGCATAAAAATTTAGTCAAAATAAGGGATGGGTGAAACACGACATCCATAAACAAGTTATTGTTAGAACCAGGTGCGCCCCTCAGAGCGATAAGAAACGACTCGTCTCGAAGAACAAAGAAATGAGAGCTGGCTTACGTGACCAATGTCAGGACGTCAAATGTATATAAGGGATGCAGTTCGTCATGCAAGGTCAGTTTACACCAATTTTCGACAGGGAGAACTAGCTCCACAAAATACGTGATTTACATCCTAACAAAAATCGCGGCAATTTTCAAGTTGAAAATAAAGTCAATAGTGGTGTTAGCGCTTATAATATTATAATTGTGATTCCGGACAGAGATTAAACTGTGCACCTCGAGTTAAGCTTAGACTATGATGTTCTCTGCGTTTAATTGCTTATGTGAAAGTATCTAGAAGGGCCCGGTTTGTTTGTCTAAAAGTTTGATCATCATAATTTGGTATCGCGAGAACAGACTGCCGCTGTCAGTATAGACGGTATCTCATACAATTGGATTCACCGCACGCAAATATCGCAACAAAACAACGCGTCCAGGGTTCCGGTTTGCCTGGATAATTCGGCATCGTTTGGTTGTCGATCAATTTTTCAAGCCTGAACTCCATCACCCTACGCCGGCACCACATCTCGCAAACAGCTGGCCACACTTCACGTCCAGGGTCCAGGATCATCACATTCCCCACTCGGTCTACACGTAGGAGTCGTCTCCTGTGAGGTAATCCCTTACGTGAGGGACCATCATAATCTTAATCAGACTAGCTGCAACGTGCATCAACAGACACAGCTTAGATTATGTATCTTTATGCTGGGATGATGGATAAATATTATGTTTAATGTTAATGAAATTTTTTTTTCATTTGCCTTATTGTTAAATATTCAGATTGAATATTAATATTTAACTTGTAATGTTAGATCATAAAATAAAACCCTATTTGTAAATAATAAACTTTCTTGTATTCAATGACTTAATTCTTTCATTTTATAACCATTTGTCTTGCTGATCCTAAAAAAAAAACAGTTAGGCTAGATGCCTCCTCCCTGAATATGAAGCCGAGACAAAAAGAATAGTTATCTGTCAAAGGTAAACTAATAAATATTATTCGATCAATGTGTTAGATTACCTAACAACATCAACATTTATATTTATAAATCACTGAAAAATCCTTATTTAATAATAACTTACATATAATATAACATTCACCGGCATTTTTAACTTTTGTATTTGTATAATATTATTTATGAGTCTTTTGAACAAGTTTGCAAGAAGCGGTTTACCAAAGTTAACGTGAATATTAAAACAATTTTCGGTACATAATAATTATTCAAGCATTAACAATTTCAAATAAATTCGGGACAACATCGTGGATGGGTGGGTACCTATATAACATAAATTATGTTTTCATTATTTGTGTACTCAAAGTATTTACAATTAACTAATGTTAACGTACTATTTACGCGAGAAAACGTATTAGGAAGAGGAATGGAAATGCTCAGAGGGCCAACCAGAAACAAGGAAGAACACGACCTACCAAACAGTGGTGTTATTCTTGTCTGGATATCCTCATTCGTTGAATGACCACGGGTCTACTCACTAGATTTCCTATCCTGCATAAAAAATACTAAAAACTACAATCGCTGGTTTGTATAAAGTCACATGATCAACACACTTTGCTGATACGCACGAAGTCAACACAACACTCGTAATAGCAGATGTGAATACAACACACCATAGAAAAATATAGTGTTCTAAGAAACAGATGGGGGAACAGGTCGGTAGGAGAACAAGAACCATGATATCTATATACATGAGGTGCGCGACAACCGCGATCAATGGACCGACCCATCATAGAAATCGAACCGTACATTATGGACGCGCTTACAAAAATAATTTATATTTTCGCGTTTTTATGTAATGTTAAAATTACATGTTTTATATTCACTTACCTCTCCAAAAAAAAGACTAGCTCTTGTGCTTGGAGAGGGAGTTACACTGTAATAATTTTATATAAAGTTATAAATTTGTAGTTTATAATTATTTATTGTCTATTTGTGTGTTTCTGAAGTATTCTATAATATTATTTATTTTCTATTTATGTGCTTCTGAAGTGTTCATTTAATTTCTTTCTAAGCTCTTTTATTTATTTAATTTGTGTAGGGAGGCTATTGAAGTTTTTTCCCTAAGTATATAAAATTTTGCTGATTGTGTTTGGTGTTACATTTAGAGATTTTAAAGTTATTTTTAAACCTTAATGATGTGCTTGTTTCAAATTTTACAGTGTTATTTTCTTTATTTAATTGATTAATTGAGGTTTTTTTGTAAATGTTTTCTATTTTGGGTACTGGAAATTTTGCAAAAAGTGTGTGTGGAAAAGTTGATCTTATTTTTAATATTACTCTAATGATTGTTCTCTGTATTATTTATATTATTCATTTATATCAGAAGTTATACACTACATTTGACTTTTTTTAAGACTATTAGATAGAACCTTTACACTAATATAAAACTAATAAACTGAATGTTATTTGCCATAATTAAGAAAATACAAGCTCCTCGCTCCTGAACAGGGATAGAATCAACATGAGTTTATTTTTCACTCCCTTTGGACATCACTGCATCCTCCCCTCGGGGTAATTTAAACAATTTGTCCAGTTAATGAATATTGGTAGGAAATGGCCCAAAGCATTATTGCTCTTAAGATTGTAAATGGGAGTCCCAAAAGAAAAGAATTAATGTTACATTTTTATCTCAAACGTATATCAATTCAGATGATGATATCTACGATAAAATACGATATTTTTAAGGAGAACACATTCTTATTGTGAAGTTTTAATTATTCAGAACATAGGTCTGTGATGCTTTAAATACTAATTTAGTGTATTAGTTTTAAATATATACATATAAAATCAATTTTATCGAAAAATATTGTTTTTGCGCTATCGGGATTCGAACCTGGATCTCTATTTGCAATCCGGAGAAGTACACTACCAATTGTGTTATAGCGCCAGTATTTTTCATGACAAATTTTTGAACCAATGTGTTACACTTTTTTAAATTAATAATACAACCCGGTAGCGCAAATACAATATATTTCGACAAAATTGATTTTATATGTATATATTTATAATTAATATATTAAATTGGTATATTAAGATATATTTTTTTAATAAGATCACAGCCGTTAAAGTACATACTTGCATTTGAAAACAAAGATTTCAATCTCACTAACGGTCATTTGACATTATACTATTTTTCAGTGGCGAACGGTGCTTTCCGACAATATATTTTTTTATAAATATACAATCCAACAAACTTTATTATAATTAAATTAATAGGAACGTAACAAATATTTCGCTAAATTATTATATTTCGGTACCTATTCGTTATAGCGGAATTTGACATGTAATATATAAAATGCATTCATTATCTATACATGTGTGGCACCGTATTAAAATGTTTGAAAGAGGATCCGCTTATTTTAGACGTAATCTCCTAAGCAGTAGCTTCTGAGTGAGTGCTTAATGGAGCTTGAAAAACTTCGGTATAATAATGTGAGTCATTTAATTTATTGTGCGTTATTTTAAAATTAAATAGTTACGATGCAAATTTTGTACTTCACTTCCTACCTGGTATGAGTTTAAAAACAAACACTGAACACAATGCTGTGATATGATAAACTAAAAGCTATTCGGGGCTTATTTAACCTGGCGGTCATAGCATATAATATGTAAAAGAGAAACAAATTTTGAGAAAAACAAATGACAAACCCCACGAAATATAAAGGATTTATAAAGAAGATAAGGACTCTTCCACTGAGCAATACACTATGAGTTCAAGCACAGGACTAACTGATTAGGAGTTTTCATTTCATAATTGGTCACAAATCAGTAATACTTCAGACACAAAAATTTAGCGGGTGTCTGTAAGGATGTTTTTACATCAAAAACTAACTACATAAATTCAAATGAAATGTATTAATTAGAAAGATCAAGTTTGTTGAAAAATATAGTTGTTGCTACCGGGATTCGAAACTGGATCTCTTTCTATCTTGTGAAAATGCATTAATCGATTATGCTACTCGAAACCAGTGCAATGACGACAAATTTTCAAACTTAGATGTTACACTTTTCAAATTAATACATTTATCATTCCATTATTTGTAAGCCATTTTCTTCATTTTTACAGAATATCAAATACCTTTGAATAATTCTATATAAATATTTAACTATTTATGACATTTTGTTTGTTTAAGCTTGTTGCAATCCATTATAAAATCACTTAGATATTCTCTAATAATTAATAAACTTTTACATGATATATGTAAGTTCTCACGATAAAACGATCTTAAAATTATATTTTTATTTAGTATTAACCACAAAGTTAATATTGCTAATTTTAAAAGTATGATGTTAAAATTCACTACTATTATTTCAACATCGTAGTCAGGAAATACTCCAACATAACGTCCCTCTTGCGTAGAGCAATTGTAACCACAAAAAATATTCATTTTTAGTTTTTATAATATTTCACATATATGTGACACATGTGTTAGTGACAATATATTTTTATTATTTAATATGTTTATTTATTTATACGGAGCTACACCAGATAAATAGCTGTGCAGCGGTTAATCACTGCCTCGTACTTCGCGGCCTGGTAGTGGCGCCAGCTGCGCTTGGACGAGTGATGGTAAACCGTTATTATTATTGTTCGATTATAATGATGATTGATAACTGAGAATTATTTTAAATATGAATTAAATATATTAATTAGAAAGATATACATATAAAATCAATTTTATCGAAAAATATTGTTGTTGCGCCACCGAGATTCGAACCTGGATCTCTTTCCTAACCGGGGAAGGTGCATTATCCAACTATGCTACAGCGACAATATTTTTAGTGACAATTTTCGAACCTATATGTTACCTTTTTGATATTAAAACATTTAATCGTTCCATTATTTGAAAGAGCCAACTAACTTATTTCACCAATAAGAATGTGTTCTCCTAATGAGATTTATTTGTTAGAGGTTTAATTTCTAGCGTACCAGTGATTTCTCGAAGAATTACAAATAATTGGTTACCAATCACCGTAGCAATCGAACAATCACAGTTACAATAATAGTTTAAATAACGGTATAACCACCATAGTTTAGACCCCTAGCAGCTGTGTAACTTGCTGATATTATCACCGATACTGTGCACGGCGTGACATACTCGTATATAAAAATCAACACAGTCAAAGGTCACATTTCATATCTTCTTACAAATTCAGTTCAATACTGGTTTGCATTTCCATAAATACTTTTTTGCGAAAAATACGAAATGATTGATGACAAAAGCGTATTTTAATTACTCATGACACAACATTTTTAATTATACATGTGACGAAGTTATTCATTGTAGGAATAAGCCGACCCTTACAGCTTTAAAAAATGGCGTACTGTTAAATTTTAATCCCGCGAGTATTCAACGAACATAAGTACCGAGAAGCTCCATGACAAATATTTAGTGCACTTTAGTGCTTTAACGAGCAACTGCGGGAATGCATTCGGTTTGGAAAGGTTAAGTTTATACATTTGTAGATGAAACCTCAGAAGGGCTAGTTTTTCAGTCAATGTCAACTATTTTAGAAATATTAATGCGTTACAAAAGAACATTAAATAAATAAAATAAAACATTAAAATATTAACACAAACACAAACCCGACTTTTGGAAAAAATCATCAAAGCTCATTTCGACTTCGGGTTTTGTTACTAAGCAAAACAGCTGTTATTGCGGCACTGAAAATCATCAATTGATACACCAACGATCTTTACACACACGCAGAGTTACTGCATAGTGCGCCATGTGGGTCAGTGCAATCATTTTGCCCTATTTCTTTCAGGATACACCACATGTGGTTTTAATAGAACAGTGCCATATTATACACAGCCTGGGCTACACTTGAAATTTTGATGAATAAAACAACATCGGCTTGGAACATAATATTCACCTGTTTTAAATCTATTTATGTCAATTTATTGACGAGTTTGTAGTCTAGTGGTAACGATACTCGCCTAGTGGTCTGGAGGTTGGAGGTTAGAACCTCGTTCCAGGAGGCCATCGTTAGTTCTATTTTAGTACAAGCATTTAGCTTAGTTTTAAAATAGTGAGAATATTGCTGTGGCACGTATTCCGTGCATGCGTCTCAATTTGTTCAATTAAAAAAAAGAATAACACATTAATTTATATGTAACCTTATATCAATAACATGCGATAGATATTTCTAGGGATAGCGATTCAAATTCAATAAATATAAATAATTTATTTTTCTATAAAATACGCGCCCACGGTAAAGCCCTGATGTGCTCCGGTTCAAACCATGTTGTCGACTGAAATTGGGTCACCGACGGAACAGAGGGAGACCGCGTGTACCTGTCCCTCCCCACCACCACTCGAGCATTGACTGCTCCTAACCGCTTAATCGGTTCTGCCGCACCCTGTATTATCTATTAATCTATCATTACATATTATAATTTTTTTTTTCATATTTATAATATGTATTGACATTGCATGTCGATTAGGAAATCACATATTAGAAGAGATTCAATAACATTAATTTTTCATTTCGACTAGCAGAAAGCAATAGGATAAAGCCGAATAGAAGAAATAAAATATTAGATTAACTGCAATTAGAGCATTACAAGTTCAGGGTCTCGCCGACAGGCTTTTATCGACTGCGCAAGTAAATCGGTTTGTGCCTTAGCTAAAACGAAGAGTGAAAATAAAAGTTTTAAATACTCAAAGTCAGACGCTTTATTCCGCTCAGCTAACGATAAGGTAATATCGATACGATACGTGTCAATATTATCTTATCTGTGTGCCTTAGTTAAGTGTGCAACATTGTAAGCATATAAGGTTTTTGTGTTTTTGAATAAATTAATATATACTTAAGTATTTAAAGATTTAATTCCAAAAATGTATTTATGAATAATACAAATTAAATTAATCAATTAGGAAGATATAGAGAAAAAATATTTGGCTTGTACCAGGATTCGAATCTGAACCTTTTGCTATGCAGAGAAATGTGTTACAATTCCACTACATCAACCGATTTCGTTTACGAAAAATTTGTAAAATATATTCTGTATATATTTAGATGAATCCCCAATACCTTCGAGTAATACACACTAAATTGATTATATGTTTCTAATTGATTAATTTAATCTGTATTAAAGATACTACAGAACTGTTTTCTGAAATTAAAACTTCACAACAAAAATGTGTTTTTAGCAAATATATAGACATGAACTAACGCAAACTCCTGTTTTCAATATTTTCAAGTTTATTTATTTACTGGTCTATGGTTTTTATTAACAGTATATTTATTGATACGTACTTGTCTTCTAAGTGCGCGATCAGTGTACACCTCGTAATTTGAAGGTCCAAAAAATACTCGCTGTGACAATTACACGTTTATTACAGTAAGATGCAATTTAGTTACAAGGTATATCACTAGTACAAGTCAGACGATAAGACCGATGGACACGCAAAGAGAGGCGCGTGCCTGACGCGCGTCGTCCTTTATAACTCCGCACACACGGTCCGACGGTGCGGCATTTACACCCACACTCACCACACACACACAACTATACAATGACAAGAACATCACATTCATGTAGTCTTATTAGAATATAAGTACAACGGAGATGCTTATATGGAGTTGAGAAAGGTATAATGTTGGAGATGGTGGTGATGATTCTAATACAGCATCCAGTGCATTCATTCGTATTTAAATATTACACCATGTATTTGAATAATTCACGGCGCTTTATTTGTTTAATTTCCTCTATGTAACAGATACAATTTCGTGTTTTCGCTCTACAGAATGTATTAAACCAAAATCTGTTTGAAGTTCCATTCCGCTGTGACAGATCATTGTTTGGTCGGGGCTAATTCTGAGTGCAAAGTTTAGTCAGCGAGCGTGCCACACTGCATGCCCCGTTCAATGTTAACAGACGGTGCAAACTTTTGTTTACCTCCCGGCCTCCATGTGTGATCGGGCCCGCGCTCTGTTGCCAAACAATGAACGGAGCGAGTAACAAATGAACGTTGGGCGCCATTTTACGACAACAAACGTATGCCAAACAACATGGCGGCAGACGAGATGCAGTGACATGCGTTTAAACCAATGTACTGATGTATTTTTCACGTTGTATTTGCACGTTGTTGCGATGAACGTGTATAATATACTGCTTCTGAGATAAAATGCGCAGTATATGTAAATTTCATCAACAATATAAAAAGGCTTCAAACAATTTTATAAATCTTTGTTGTAAACTCATAATTAGTCCCGTTCTTGGGTAATGTGAGTAAATACATATTTGAAAACATGTAAAACTTTTTCTTTCCTCATATACATGCATATACTCATATTCATAGACATATTTATTTTTTTGTAGCATAAATAGTACATATGAAAAAATAAAGGTAATTGTTTTGCTAGACGTAATCTGTTCTAAATCAATTACCTGTACAGTTTTTAAAAGTTGTAAATGTTAAGAGGTAAGTAAGTATAATGTTAAATACGTTGTGAAAAGTTATGTAAAAATAGTATAATCAAAAGTTATAAAAAGATATTGAAAAAAAGTTATAAAAATATTATTGTCAGTTTTATACAATAGTGGGAGACAAAAATGTGTGGGTAGTTAGGTTAGCACAAATGACAAATTAGTTTAATTTTGCTTTCTACCCACATCAAGCAACCACTTTGTTATTTTTGGTTTGAAGTAGTTATTTGTACATATATAGCGCCTAATTTCAAAGCGCCTCAACGGATTTGGGATAATTAGAGTTAAATATGATATTTTGTAGATATTTTTGTCAGCTACATTCAGAAAATATTGTTTCTGTTGAAAACCACTAAAATCTATTGATATTACATGTTCAAAATCAGGGTTTGTTCCAAAACACCCCAAAGCAGACAGAGTATATATATATTTTTTTTTAGGAGAACACATTCTTATTGTGAAGTTGTAATTATTCAGAACATAGGTCTGTGATATTTTAAATATGAATTAAATATATTAATTAGAAAGATATACATATAAAATCAATTTTATCGAAAAATATTGTTGTTGCGCCACCGGGATTCGAACCTGGATCTCTTACCTAACCGGGTCAGTATTTTAGTTTTAGATGATTTACTTCGATCGACATATATATTTGGGGGTCAGGACGGTGGTTAAATGAAATACAAATGATTGGCGCGTGTTAAGGTTTATTGTGACAATGAATAAAACCAATGAAGACAGACAGAAATGAATACAGTGAATGAAGATGTAGGAAATTATGAAATGAAATGAATTGGCAGTCTTGCTCGGCAAAGACGAGCCGGCAAGACCGCCATTGTGAAACGCTGAAGCTTGAGAGACTGTCTGGCGGTGAATTGAGCCAGATTTGTGGCAGCAGCCGGCAGCGCTGCCGCTAGCGTCGATGCCGACTGAGATGGCGGTAGATTTGAATTATGGCCGCTACATATATATATATATAGATCCAGGTTCGAATCCCGATGGCGCAACAACAATATTTTTCGATAAAATTGATTTTATATGTATATATATATAATCGCGAATATGATATGTTAAACACACTGAAATCCATACGTAGATTAAATCATTTTTATGTAGGGTATAATGTTATACGATATCACGTGCATTTTCTTGTAAAGCTAATCATAAATATCATAATTTGGATTTAAAAAATATTTGTTAAATTATTTTTATTTTTAATGTATCTACAGATTATCGATAGGTCGTTACTTATCCTAACATGAAGACCTATAATAATATTAAAGTAAAATGTAAAAACAATTTAAGACAATAAAAGAAATTACATATTCATAATAAAAATACATTTCTATTGTGAATTTGCAATTACGGAACATAATTTTAAACTTGTATTAAGAATAATACATAAAATACCCTTTTTGTAGTTAAACACTCTTAATAAAAAAAAGAAACGCTACAAAATAACAATTTAGAAAAATGAACAAGATATTAAAACTACAGCACAGGTTGAGAAGCGCATGTGTTCCAAAGTAAACGATGTTAGGCCACCCGACGTGCAACATTCGTCGGTGTTTGAAAGCTTATGCATTGCGTGAATTAAGCTTATGGTAAGCATGTTCTTTGCACGACTACCAGTCATATAACCTATGTACAATTCAATTTCACTTTTAAACTTTCTCTGTCATAAAAAATTTATTGATTTAAGGATGACAATGGTCATTTCTCAATGATATTTAACCCTAAACAAAGTTAGTTTTTATGAACATTTTTTTCATCGATCATTTTTAATACTTGTATAGTAGGTATCACTCGTTATAAAACAAAATGCAAAATAAGTAAGTTTTTTACGTTTTTCGTTACTTAAATCTAGAATTTGTCGCCCCTTAGAACTACCGCCTTTATGCATTGCCTAAATTTATTAATTCTTAGAAATGGTCCAGTTCACATTTTAGTTTTCTAACACTAATCAACAGTAAAATCTTCCACTTCTTTATAAATCCTCTACAATCCGTAGAATTGGCTATTTGTCTTTCTCGCGATTCTTTTTTGCACTTTGGTTCCGCGGCCACCTGGTTTAAAGAACTTCAGAAACTTTCCTATCTTTTGACTCCTAGACGAGCACTTACGTCAGAGTATAAAGGTATCGCAAAGAAGACTTAAGTCCTCAGATGCGGTAAGTGGTGATATAGGAGGCTGCATGGTTTACACCAGCTTGGTGCAAAAAATACTTAAAAAAGTAAAATAAAAATATAATGAAATTATAATCTTACTAATTAAATGTATAATCATATTAATTCACTCACGTAACCATGAAGAATAAATACCTTAAAATTTGTACTTGTTTCGTTTCATACGTTTATTATTTACCTTCTATTAAGCTGTCAATATTTTTTTGATATGATTTATTTAAGAATGTAGTTTTAAAATACGCATCCAAATTTCACCAATAATGAACCACGATAACTGGTACCGGCGTTGAATGGGTTAAAAGCAGTACGTAAAGTCTAATTACATTTTGAGACTTAATTAAATAATATTTACCTAACTGTGAAATTTCTAAGAATCTAAATTTCAGAAAGTTCTAGAGATAAAGATCGCACAACTATCAGGGTATTGAATTGAATTATATTATTTTAGTTCATCTAGATAACCCAATATAAATTAAAGTCAATACGGAACACTTCAAATTCACAAATGAAGAGACGTCGGCGTCAGCGTCGGTATTGACTTCGGCATCTTGGCCCACTGAGCCTCAATCTCCCCCTCCTTCGGGAGTTGAGCTGTGTACCTAGTTTGAATATAAAAATACTCATCAGCCAATCACAGAAGCATTATTTTTTTTCCTATCCAGCCAATGTTATTTTAAGCCATCCCGGCTCTTGGAAAATTTCCATTTTCAATAATTTATTTGTTGAGGTGAAAATTAATTAAAAACTCCGTACTTTATGCAAATTTCAAACAAACTAATTTTCACATTGTTTGAGAGAGCCCCTCGCTCAAGTTGCCCATTAAAAATATATATTTGGAAAACCTCAGAAAGGTATTAAAACATTTCTTGCGGAAAATGAAAAACCAGAAAAACGGAGCCGTCTTGTTTTTTCAATTATTTTCTCAATTTTTCTGTGATCGGAACGTAATAAATATTCTGCCCAATAAAATTGTTTTATAAAACAATATAATTTTATCGACATTTTTCAATTGTACGTATATTTAGTAAATATTTTTAAAAAACTGACCAATCACCCACAAAGATACAGAGAAATAATCTATCTATCGAAAAAATACAGCCATCACCGGGACTTGAACCCGGAAAAATGTTATCTACATGGGTTTCTGAGAGATAATTTTTTCAATGTATGCAAGAAATTTATCTAAATTTGATTTAATTTTTACTAAAGCAACTACGTTCTGTAAAATCGTATCTTCTAATTAATTCGTAATTATTTTTGAATCAATAACATTTTCAATTCATACTCAACTTTGAAATTTAAGAAATTACTCCATGTATTCAGAAAAATAAATTCTAAATAAACGAAGTAAGAGCCAAAATGAACGGTCGAGTTTACTCGTCAGTTTAGAGCAGGATTCAGGATAAAAGATCCCTGAGAATGTGTAATATTATTGTTATGAAACGTTGGGAGAGTAAAAAGTATTTGACGCGGGTTTTCCCAGAAAATAGTTCGTTATCTTTTATCCGTGAAAACCTTAAATATAACACGTGCCATTGTCAAGGCTTTGCTTCAAAGTTGCGGTACAACCATACTTGAGCGGCAGGGGGGAGGGGGGTATAAGTTATAGGAGATTTATATTCCCCACGCACAAGTACGGTCATACCGTAACTTTTGAGACAGAGCCTTGACAATGGTACGTGTCTGTATGATTCAGTAGCTCCCATCCAAACTTCTGCAGCTTTTCTGTAGTGTTTTGAGTTTAAAAAATGAATCAGCAATCGCACCTTGCGATCAATGGGGTTAATGAGAAATATGGTTATTAAAATAATTTTGAGTAATTATGCCTTGAAAAACTCGAAACTGATAGGCAGGGTTACAAAAAAGTTATAACTAGTCCAAAGTGCCTACTTACGTTATTCATATATATTACTTATTTTAAAAATGGCTATCGCACATTAATTTAACTTATATTTACACAGAGGTGAGGGTTGCGAAAGCGATACTATTATTTTAAATACTAATGTATTAATTATAAATATATACACTTAAAATTAATTTTGTCGAAAAATATTGTTTTTTCGCTACCGGGATTCGAACCTGGATCTCTATTTCCAATCCGGGGAAGTACACTACCAATTGTGTTATGGCGTCAGTATTTTTCATGACAAATTTTCGAACCTATATGTTTCACTTTTTCAAATTAATACATCTGTCGTTCCATTATTTGAAAGTCATCTAATACAATACTTAATATAATAATAATACTATATTTTTCGACAAAATTTATTTTATATGTATATATTTATAATTAATACATCAAATTAGTATTTAACACATCACAGACCGTCTGTTCTGAATAATTACAACTTCACAATAAGAATGTGTTCTCCTTAATAACGATACTATTGTTTTATTTTTAAAAAAAATGTAAATTATTTAAATAGATTAAGAGTTATACTGTAAGGAAATACATTTTTGATAAACTATTTTTTACCACTATTTCACATACATTGGACAAATTTAGAGTGCTTTTAAGCCGTGTATGCCATGACAAATTTCCTGAAAGGGTTTTATGTAAAATTGAATTTAGTTTTGGTTGGCATTCGTATTTATTTAACAATATTCAACACTACCTTCTAGTTTCACTATGTTCTTGACGTAAGACAAATTTATATGTTCAGACTTGTACAATATTTCCATCCAAACAATAACACACCCCTAGCAATAAATCATAGTTACAACACAAGACAACCGCACACCAGTTCCGAAATCAACAACGTCATTCTTTCAACGTTTCTACACGTTTTTAGCTCTGAAACGGTACAACACATTTAACACTAACTGAAAATCTTTCACTCATAAAAAAATAAAGCAAATATGGACTCAATACATGATTCAATTGGGTAGAGATCAGTCAGAAGCATCACTGTCCAACATTCCAACTTAATCACTAATTATTCACCTTAAATTTACAACATATTCACTACACTTTTTTTGTCTTTATTTATTTTTCTATATCTCTGTCGAATCTGACTTTTAATTTTTATTAAATAACACCGTAAGTACACGGAAAAAAACTGTCTACTTTAACACCGACGGTAGTCAAGCAAAGTAGCCAGGATAATGCTTTTTATATCAGAGATGGATATCTACTGCATCCCACACAACTAATAAACGTGTATGTTCAGCTCTGATGTACAAAAAAATTATGTCAAATAAAATAAATAGAGTAAGGGAGCATTTGAGATCTTTCAATAATAGTGGTTTTTCGGAATTTTTAATCATTTGTTAGAAAATGATCATAATTTTAATAAAAAATTGGTAATGTGTATTTTACATGTAAACGGTGTTGGTCTTAATTGAAATAATTTGGAACCATTGGAAATAAATAAAACGTGTAATACTAACCAAAATATTATGAACAACCAATTAAATTCAACCACAAGTCTCATTCTAACAATTTGTCCTAAAAATTATTCTAATAATTGATTAATAATTGAAGTTAAGTACTAAATTAATTTTTAAACAATATAACATGTTTTTGATTAGTTAATGACATATTGAAGAAGAAAATGATATTTTTCGAAACCGGTAGATGTATTTAATTCATTAAGTGGTTAAAAAAACAAAATTAACAATCTAAAATAAATAAAAATATCATTATTCATAATTTTCATCCCCTTATCCCAGGAGGATCGGAGATACAGAGTCTCAATGTGGTATTTCTGTACTTATGACCTATTAAGACCCAATCAGTATTTATTAAATTTTTTATGTGCCTTTCCTCCAGAATTGCCAAGAAGATGCATCTTGGTAATCGTTCCTTTTCTTCTGTTCTTCGTAAGATATACTTAAGACATATTTAAGATATAGATATAAATGCTGCCACGTTAAGTATCTCCCTAACCGCGGTACTTCTCACTCGGTCCAATAATCAGGTCACTCGCGCTACCCCCCTAATATATTTCTGTGGGGGTAGTTTTTGGGTTTAGTCGTTTATTTGGTCAGAGATAGGGAAGATAGCAGACCGTGAAATATGCAGAGTTAGAGGAGTGAGTTACCGGCAAAGCGGAAGAAGTATTGTCAGCGAGCGATCGGACCAACACAGTGGTTGGTTCTCAAATAAAATCAGGAACCTGCACACAGATATGTCGCTGGTATCGATGTCGTCTGGGGACGCCGTTGAATTTGAATCGCCGTCCACATCTCTAGCTTCAACTGTCTGAATTCTTGATAGCACTCTCTTTGTGAGAATTCATATACGATGATGATAGATTACATTTATATTAATGTCAGAATGGGCAGATTGCAATACAAATAGAAGAAGAGGGGTGGTAGCTGCATTGCTGCCAAATAGCAGTGTGGCCAGTGTTTACATAAAACCTTTAAATTGATTTAAATATTTACCTGGCATACAATTCTCACATACTTCAACTCCACTCCCACTCCAAACACCACTCTCACACCGCCCTCACACCGCTCCCACACCACTCCCGCACTGATAACAGATTCGTGATTTTGGTTAAAAAGATCACGCGCGATATACAACGCTGGCACGTTACTCGCATTTGTAGTAAATAATAATATCCGATAATCGTAATAATCACGGGTTGTGAAATAAATGGAGGTATATAAATGAACTAAGAATAAAAACACGGAAGAAATTTTCTGATCTCGCTTTTCACACAGATTTCCGTCTTTTTTACTGTAATTGGTGTGTTGTTACAAACTCTCTGAACCGAAGTTTTAATGGTCTCTGTTCGTGAAAATGGTTGGAAGGGCATACAATTCATTTGAGACATGTATCCAGTACTTACGGGATATACACGAGATGAAAATTCGTATCTGCACAATTTTATTAAAAAAATAATAATAATAAACAAAACGAGTAGATGCTGTTAGTACTCCCATGGTTATATGTAAACATCGCGTATGTACATATTATGTATACAAATCACTGAAATTAAATTTTATAATATTATTATATAATTTACTTTTAACAATTTAAAATTACAATTGTTAGAAAACAGTTGCCAAGCATCGTACATTGTGTGGTAGGTACTAGATATGTATTTTTAATTTTTAGGTATTAAATTCACAAATAATTTTTTTACTTTTCTACCGGCATGTGAAAGGAGATATTTTCATTTGTGGCTCTTCGAAGATGTTAATTTATTAAAAAAAGTCAAAATGTAAGTTTGACGTATATGAGTACTGAATAAAATAGGTTGTAACCACAAAAGCGATCACATATCTGCATTAATACTGTAGTACAATTTTTCTTGTGGGGGTAGGGGGGTGAGCGTAAGATAAGATGCTTGTGAATTAAAAATATTTAATATTAATTTAAAATGTTTGCTAAATTTGCAGGAAATAAATAATACGTTAATTGAAGACTAACAAATTATTACTGAACTCGTAGGGTATAGATAGGTATATATTATTTAATAAAACAATATTTTTTTATAGAAAAACATGTAAACTTAATTTTAAATGTATATTTTTGTAAATAATAAGAAAAACCACTATTTATTGATACATCAGCATGTTTCGATACCTGTGATATCATCTTCAGTAATCAATGTATACTAAAAATGTAAGCATAGATAAAAACAAAACTATAAAAGTATAAGGGATGGGTAACTAATTAGGAACTACTGTGACGGACTTGTTATTTAGAATATTTAATTTTATATTTACACTTTTGCTTAATTCTAAAATTTCTAATTTAGCTACCTAGTATTTGTATATATTAAATCCATTCATACATTAACTCCAAGTATCGATAATAATGGGAGGTTCATTCTCACTGCTTAAAAAAATAGCAAATTAGAATTTATCACGTAACACAGAGAAGAAATACATTTTCGATATAACAATTAATTTTATTTCTGGGCTGTTCTGTCATGTATATCAACCCTGATAATGAACTATGCAATGGTATCCGAAACGTCGGACAGTGAGGTCAAATGCACAAGGCCGAATATCTTAGAAGACTCCACATAGAAGATCCTGAACGGAAACATGACAAAATTATTTCATTTTTATTGATGTAACGCATTCCTAAGTGTGTACTAAAATAATTATATTTTATTTTATACTGTCGTTTTGTTAAATTTTTTGATATTCATTGAATTGTTTTATTTTGGGAATATTATGATCAGCTGCAGCGTAACATAACAGACTTTAGTTATTAGTATACTGCAATATAGCGATGTACATGAATGTGTATACTATTATAGTAGTATAGACATTAAATCTCATTCAGAAAGTGAGTGTTTCCATAAAATCCTCCCCTCTTAAATTTAAGAAACAAACAAGATTTATCCTACCTCTGTAAAACTTGAAATAACTTAGTTGACTCGCCCTATTTATTAGAACAAATAACTTTAAACTATCCCGCACACCCAATACGATCAAATAATCTTTTTTAACCAAATGTTGGCATAAATAATTACATAAAAAATTCTTTTGTGATCCGCTATACGTTAAAATTTTGACAGTTCAAAAGTCATAGACAATACATAGTGGGGGTACAGATAGGAACAGTAAACATAGTGGAGCATCTACACACGCACACGGCGATCTGTAAAACTGTCATAAGTATCGAACAGACATTGTTGCGTACAAGCATAGATGCAGGAATAATTTGAATACGGAAGGAATAGGCAGGTTAAATATAAGAGTGATGTTTTTGTTGCTGTTCTGAGTCAAAGATACAACCGATTTAGATAGTCAGCCTTTCTGTGTCAAACCTAAATTTCTATTGTCGTTTCTGTCTTGAATCTTTATTTTCATAGTTTGTTTTGCTTATTTTTAAATTCATATTTTTCAATATTTTTTATACATGTATTCCATGCTGCTTTGTAGCTGCTCATGTATTATTTTTAAATTTTTGTATTTACACAATTAAATAAATGTCCCAAACAGACACTAATATAATTTTCTTACCGACGGATGTCAACAATTTTAGAGTATACATAATTTTACGCGTGTTGGTTTATTTTTATGTATTTCATTAATGGGTTTGAAATCTCATTTGAATTAGCCGCGGGTTTTTCAATGGAGTGTAAATGCTTTTGTGCACCGGCCAAATTGTCCGCGATAGTGTTAGCCTTTCAGCTCGCCTCAGGCCACTGTATAAATAATAGTCTCGGAGACCCGCAAACATTCCATTGAGAACAAATGAAGCATTAAATGACCAGGTCCAGCGCAGGTTCCAAGTTTATTTGGTGTGGAGCATTCGGGCAAACAATTTGTCTGACGATTGGACACACTACCTTTGACAGCTTTGTCAAAAGCTCTTAGATTAACTCCCATCTCGGTGATTATGCATAAGCTTTTCGATTATTCTAAATAGATTAAAATTCAAATACTAACAATAGCCCTGAAAATTTCACTGAGGATAGATAATGTTGACATTTCTTTGAAAATAACACCCCGATAACGGGCTTAAATGCCATCACTATTGTTAAAAAAGTGATTAGTAATTAAGATTAGATTATGATAGGTAGGTTATATTGGCTATTCGATTAACTATAATCGCAGCGATTACCCTAAAGCTTTTCGATGAATTTAAATACTTTTAAAATTCGTGCACAAAACAGCGCCAGAAGATCTTATAGGAATAATAGAGATGTAATGTATACGTGTCACATCAATATTATTACTCTTTTCTTACTCACTTACTTACTTAATTACTTACCATCACGCCGTTTCTCCGCGGTTTAGGCAAAGAGAATAGAGCTCCACACAGCTGTTGTGACACACAATTCTCGCCTCATCCACATTCGTACATCTTCTCATACAACCTCGCCGATTATTAAAGCTTCTAACAGAACCATCCTCCAGTATCTGGTTTACCTGGTAGTGCCAACCAAATCTTCCGCGGACGTCTTCTACTTCTGGTATCACTGCTACTATTACTATTTTCAAACTAAGCTGAACGCTTGTGTTATGATAATAAGACTAACTTGCTGGTCACCTGAAAAGGCTTGAACCCCCAACCACTAGATCACTAGGCTAGTGTCTTAACCGAAGAACCAATAATCACGTCTATGTCCGTATATGAAGCGCCAAATTTCATGTACATATATTGAATATACACGTCTATATTTTTCGTCATTTATCTAAATTTGCTTTAATTATAACAGAACTATGTTTATCTTCAAATGAAAAAACATGGATTTTACTGAGATTGCAATTAGTATCCTCAATTATGTATAAGGTATCAAATCTTTCATATATTTGACGAACAGTAATACAAAGCTTTAAGTTTTAGTAATAAATTTTTTTAATCAAACTGTGAGTTTTTAGTCATTTTCATATTTTTTTCGATTCCTCATAACTCTGACAGCAAGCATTTTAGTAAAACATATAATTTTCTAGCACTTGGGACAATTAGGTATCATTAGAAATTTTGGTCAAAATTGACTAAATTGAATAGTTTGAACATTTCACATTTACAAGTAGTTTAGGAAATAACACGAAAGAAAAGTTATTTTTTATAGCGCTTGTAATATTTTTTATAAATATGATTGTTGATTTGAATACAAATAAAATGTTTGAATTATATAATATAATGTTCCCGAAATCTGGAATCAGTATATTTTATTATTCTAAATTACACGGCGATATTTTTGTAATAACTCATTTAGTGCAATCAATTAATATTCAAAACCTTGAAGCTCGTATAAATGTTAGAAGATATTTATGAATCACTTAGACTTTATTGAACTTGAATAGGTGTGGTTTAAAAAAAACCATGACGCCAGTGCTTCTGTGGGTTAAGATTTTTCGATAAACGCCAATCACGGACGAGAATTTTTAGATTAATTTAAATCGTTGAAAATTCGCTCACGCGTCGAACATTCTAGGTGAGATTTAGTGCTGGGTGAAACAAAAAAGAAATTGAAATTCTATTTAAATTCTAGACTTTCAATTTCGTTAAAATAGTGTTCTTAATTAACTTGATGTTTGAGCGATGGAATTGACACATTTTGAGCAAAATCCTTTCGAGTCAATTAATATCAAAAACACTCCTCGATATGAAAACAAACAACTTAACAATTTGTTAAATATTAACAACAATTATTTATTAACAGACCAGAGAATGACAATGCCTACAGACTAGCTATACATGTAGTATTTATATATATGTATGATCTTTTTTTTTTAGTATTCTCCTTGATTTTCTTTTTCATAACATTATATTTATTTTGTAACTTTAATGTATAATTTATAGCGAATCGGGTTACAAAAAAAAACCTGATCACGCTGGAATAAACACATTATTATTATTATTAATCAAATTTACTCAATTGGTCCGGTTAGTATTTGTGACCTCACTACATAAACATTATACTAATACTTACAGTTTGTCATTTCGTGCACAGACAAAAAAACAAATGCCACAATTATCATCAGTCTAGTGAATCTAATCCTGGGATTTTTGGATTCAATTTTGACGAACCCGAGATCTCGGAACTAATGACGGGATTGTAAAATACATTTGCTAAAGAAGTAATAAAGAACAGTAAGGAATATTTGAACAAAAAATATTGCTAATAATTATGCAAGATTGACAAATAACAGAATATAAATTTAATAATTTGTCGTAAATCTACTTACTTAATTGATGTGGCAAAATTGAATACCGTATTTCCCCGCATAGAAAAGGTCCAGGTTCGAATACTGGTAGCAATTACGATATTTTTTCGGTAAATTGATTTTTTCTGTATATTAATGAGAACACATTTTTGCTGTGTAGTTGCATTTTTAAAACAGAATTTTGTAGTATTTTAATGTAAATTATATTAACTATGTAACAATTTCTAGACATTTTTTTTTATTAGTAAAACACACAGTTAATCGATAAAAACAAAAATTAATAATGTAACCAATTACACGTTTTCTATGAAATTAAAATATACTTTATATAGTGAAGACAACAATTTGAAAATGACTTATTAAATTAGGAGAACACATTCTTATTGTGAAGTTGTAATTATTCAGAACAATTTAATTAATTGCGGTGGCGCAACAATAATATTTTTCGATAAAATTGATTTTATATGTATATCTTTCTAATTAATATATTTAAAATATCATAGACTTATTAAATGTATAAGTCAATACCTACTGTTCGGAACATATATTTATTGTGTAAATACATTCTTGGACAAAAATAATGCATTGTGCCTTTCCCCCTTCCCTTCTCCTTCCGGCACGCCACCGACTAGTCGATTAGCGACGTTGAACCAGTGCGGTTATACATGAACCGAAAGAATTACAATATTATATTAATTTGAGACTTCAGGTCTATACAGTGTTGGAACTCGTCATCGTCTATAGGAACCATTGACGATATAATGAATAAAAATACAGTCCACATTTTGATGATGTCTACAGAATCTGGATTATGGTGAGTGCCTATTCCTTCCGTATCCCGAATTCTTCCGACATCTATGCTTGTACGCAACACCTACCAATAAACTGGACCGTAATCCGACATCCCTGGATTGGAGTCCTGCTGGTAATCCACGTATACGGGGAGTTTTTATTTTCTAATCACCTTGATTTTTTTAATCTTATTTTTTATCTACCTAGTAAATCTCTATAAATATTTATAGATATAAATAAAAGATAAAATTTCTAATAATGGAGTTAATGGAGTTTCCCGGTTAGGAAAGAGATTCAGGTTCGAATACCGGTGGCACAACAACAATATTTTTCGATGAAAATTGATTTTATATGTATATCTTTCTAATTAATATATTAAATTCATATTTAAAATATCACAGGCCTATGTTCTGAATAATTACAACTTCACAATAAGAATGTGTTCTCCTAATAGTAAAGATAATCATTTATATCGTGTCATGAATCACTCAGGAAAAGAGTCCTAAGCACTAAACTAAAAAGCTACTTTGATAATGATTAATGTCATCCCATATAAATCTCGAGATTCTTCTCGTATTAAGTAGGAATTTGAATTAAATAAAAGATTATTTCTTTTTTTATTTGTTAACTTTATTTTATTAACCACCTAAATGAGTTTAAATACATCTACCGGTTTCGAAAATAACCATTTTCTTTTTCAGGATATCAATATTAACTAAAAACATTTATTATTGTTTCTTTACCAGAATCTATTTAAAAAAAAAAAATTTAGTACCAAACTCAAATTGTTACTTAATACAAATTTACTCAAATAATATTTAGTAAAAATTTTAAAATGCGACTCGTAGTTAAATTTAGTTGGTTGTTTATAATTTTTTCATTAGTTTTACACGCTTTATTTATCTCCAACGATTCCAAATTATTTAATTTGTGACCAACACAGTTTATATGCAAAATTGGGAATCCCATTTTTTTATCAAAACCATGACCATTTTCTATCAAATGATTAGAAAATTCTGAACACCCACTATTGTTCAAATTTCTCAAATGCTACCTTACTCTTATATTAAAATTTCTACCCGTTTTATCAATATAAAATGCAGCACAATCCTTGCAACTAAGTTTATAGACATCAGAATTGTTATATTTATCATCTTTGTCTTTAGAATTTATGAGTAAATTTTCTATATTATTATTTGTATAAAATGCCGGTCTAATGTTTCGTGGTAGGTGTTTAAATATTTGATTCGAAAAGTTATATATGTTTAAAAATTTTCACCAATAACCATTATTTATAATCATTATCATTAGTTTTAAAACACTTTATTATGTACATGCACTAAAGTCAACTAGTTTCAGTAGTACAATATAGTATATAGACAGTACATACGAAAAGAAAAATTGTAATTTGATGTTTATTATTATATAACATGTATGTATATTTTTGAAATACATATTTTTAGTATTATTATATTTGAATATTAACATAGCATAATTGGTATCGCAGTTCCCTAGGGAGGAAATGTTCCCGGTTGAAATGTTGTATCTCGGTGGTAACAATATATTTTTTTGTATATCTTTCTAATTGATTCGTGTTATTTGTTTTAAATATCGTTGAACAATGTTCTAAAATTACAACTTCACAATAAAATGTGTTATTAAAAAAATCTTATTGTATAATATATATTTTTTTTTACGTTCATTAAAAATAATGCCCCCTCACTCAAATGATGTGTGTATAATGTTTATCAAGGCCATTTGCCTGAGTCAGAGCTCCTCAGTTTTATCTCGTTCAAGGCACCGTTGTTTTTACACTACGCTCCTTCGACTTCTGTCGAAAGTTTTGTAGAAATCCAATAAATACTGCCGGAAAATGGAAAATCTTTCGAATTCGGATGGAAAAACGAAAACTTTTCCGGTTTAAGATAATAATAAAATCATTTTACGAGTGATGAATACAGCTGCCGGATTGGCGAGGAAAGGTTTGAGCTTTTAAGGAATTAAATTTGAATAAATTTTAGAATATGTAGGATTTCTGCAAAAAAAAGTGACTTTTGCTTCAAAGTGCTCGGTTCACTTCGGAGTGGCTAATATTTTTACGTTGAATATGAATGAGTTAAAAAAAAACAGTTAACTCTTTTCTTTAAAACTCATTTCATTAATTCGAAAATTTACATGTTTCAATTGTAACTTTTACAAATATGTCACGTCAAAATGTGTCCAATCTAACTATTATTATCATCTAATTTGAATTTTAAAATTTTTACATAATGAATGTTGAGTAATTATTCCAATATCGAGCCAATTCCTGGTTTTCGGTATTCGATTCGGAATAAATGCCAGAAATCCAAAATAGTCCAATTTATATTTATGTAAGTTCAATTTAAAGTTGTGGTAAGGAATCTACGAATAAAAAATATCGTAAATAATAATGCAAGATTGATTAACTAGTGTAGTGGTTAAGATACTGACCTTGTAATCTAGTGGTCGGGGGTTCACGCTTCGTTCCAGGACACCAGTAATTAATTATATTTTCATAGTAAATATAATCGTTTAGTTTAGTTTGAAAATAGTAAGAATATTAATGTGACGTATATTCCGTGTATGTATCTCTATTGTTTTAATTTTTAAAATAAATAAAAATTAAGTTACTTACTTACCATCACGCCGTTTCCTCGCGGAAGTAAGGCCCGAGAATAACGTGCTATATTCTTCTGTTCTGATACGCAACTTTCGTCTGATCCACATTCACACATCTTATAATCCAAGCTCATCGACTGTTCAGGTTTCTAAGTGAACCATCTTTCAACCTGTTTACTTGATCATGCCAAGTCTTCCGCGATCGCCCTCTATTTACGGTGACACCTAATATTCGCATCATATATTTTTCCTACCATTCTCCCTCCATTCATTCTTTTAGCATAACTTACGAAACCTAAGCTACCATTTTTTATTCGTATATACTATTCTAACATCAGTTTTACATTATTTCTTAATTTATTTGTAATTTAATTTATTTTAAGTGGATTCAGCACGTACATACCTAATAATTTCATTTTCACTTCATTAAGTCCACTTTCGTTCCTCTTTTGACAACTACATGTTTCAATTTCATACGTCAGTATTGGTACCACGACTCCTAGTATTACCCCCCGGTTGACAGGTTTTCAATATAATTATTTCATTCAAAACACCGTTCACTTTATTCTCTGCAGTCAGCCTCATTGCTAAACTTTTAAGTTTAATGAATAATATTATTAACGAAATACCTGGTACATATTTTAATTGTCTTGATTTAATTTTGGCACCCACGTAACTTACTTCCAAGCCTTGGAGGTATTGTCATAAAGTACTTATATAGGTTTATAAATAGATATATAGAATTTCAAATAAAAATAGTAGCCATGTTTATTAAAATTTTGACAGCTGTCATTGTTATTTCTATTCAGTATAGTCTATTCACTATAGTATATTCAGTATAAAAACAACGTTTACAATTTATTAAGTTAACACTTATCAA
Source organism: Eubasilissa splendida (assembly GCA_031772225.1). Lineage (NCBI taxonomy): Eukaryota > Metazoa > Arthropoda > Insecta > Trichoptera > Phryganeidae > Eubasilissa > Eubasilissa splendida. Next base: position 10,799,679 of record CM062868.1, on the reverse strand, counting down.
ACCTAATGTGCGTGAGTTTTACTGTCGGAATAATCAGCAATCTGAGCAAGCTATTCGTCGAATTATGAAAAGGATTAAAACAATTATTAATTATGTGATGTGAGAACACCAGTGAGACAAATAAATTCCCGGAGTGAAGTCAATACCGCTGCTGTAAATGAAAGTGTAAGGGTGATCCAAAGTTATCGATTTCTCGACGTTCACAACATTTTGGCTTACCATATGGCACAACATGGCGTATTTTGTGTAAAGATCAGAGCCTACACCCCTACAAGGTCTAGAGCAAGATTTATAAATATTTAATAATTAAAAAACAACATAACTCATTGTATAATGCATAATGCATTGTACCAAACGTAGTCGTGGTTCATATTTGAATGAAATTATATTCAGTTGTAAATAGCATCAAATGAACCTTCAAATAAATAAAATATTATTAATATCATACTTGGTTTTCTAAATATAACTCCATTTTAAAGTTTCATCACGCTTGTTGCACTCTTTATATCAATTATGACTGATTTTCATGTGACTATATTTAAATAATTGATTGGATTCCATAGTTTTCATCGTAATGTACAATGAAACAGGATCCTTATTTTAATTTTATATACGTTATGTAGAGACACATTTTTACAAATTTCTTATAAAATGTATTTTTATTTTCAGATCTCTGACAGCAGAAGCAAACGAAGGGCGCCAGCGAGCTGATGAGAAACCGATCAACTAGATTTAATGAAAAGATAAACAGACTCTAGGACTTGCCTTCCCGCGAGCCGCTTCTAATATAATGAAAGCTGGGAATCAAATTTAAGTCCCAATTTAAGCGCTCATCTCGGTCCCGCAGAATGGAACGAAATATTACCATCTAACGAAGCGTGAAAGATTGGCAAAGGAGTTCTAATGATTTTTTCAATTATTCCCGGACCGATCGCATCAGGCGTCGCCCATCTAAAATACCAATAATTCGGTTCTCTTGTTATCTTCGAATTCTTTATTGAAAAGTACGCTCCCTTATCAAAGTTGAGCATAACAAATAGGTTATTACGAAAGAATGGATCTGAGAGTAAATGAACCGAAAGTGATTCCTTTTCCGCTTATAAATAATGGAAGGAAAAGGAGGCTTTGCATATTTGAGCGCGCATCGACGGGTACAATAAATAGTCTAAATCATGTCGGCGATGTCATCCCGCGCGACAGTGGAAATTGAAAAATTGTTAAAACGAATTCCTCGAGGGGTGCGAAATGTAAGCAATTCACCCGAAGGAAATATGGTAATATCGTCTTTTTGTGATATTCTCACAATACGATTCACGGCGTCGCGCGTTGCTTTCATAAAGCGCGAACACACGAGATATATTTAAAATTCTCTGAGTGAAGTTTTTAGTCGGAGTTCGCGCAGCGTCTGAACGAACCAACAGTTATGAGGAGTGGGAACGTGTTGACTCCCAAAAGAAAACTGGCGAAAATAAGCACTTAGCATAGCTGTCTGATGGGGCAAAATCAGATAGCTCGAAGGTGACGTGCATACGTTTAAATTTTCCAAACGAAAATATGTTTTTGTCGACAACGTAAAAACAAACTCATGAAATAAATGATTATTGCCGTTAGAGTAGTAAGTAAACGTGTGTAAATTTTAAATAAAGACCAACATGAGCTCTAAACAGTTAACGTTTTCGAGTGTTGTTAATCCACGCTTCGGTGAAACATTGTCTTTTCAAAAGTTTGTAAAAAAGAAAGTTATTAAGTGATATTAGTAAAAAATACAAAAACAAATAAGTGAGACTTAAACTTTGCAACGCAAGATGATGCACGAATCGTCATCAGGAGCCAATCCATCATCTACATCTTACTCTCAGCATCCGATCTACCGAAATCCCACGTGTAGTCCTAATTCTCCGGCGACTTCAGCGTCATGCTGCTTTTCCAAAAGGAGGCCGCACAAACTCAACAAAAATCCTAGAGAAGATTCTGTGCTATGTTGCTGTTGCACTTGTCCTACGCCAACTTCTTCAGCTTCTGTTCTGACGTGTTTAGGAGTTTGTATCATAGTCCTAGTTTACACACTTCTTGGAGCATTTGCATTCATGGCTCTTGAAGGAACATTCGCTACGTTTAGAGAGACTGAAACGTCCGTGGCCGCTTCTCAACCGAACCCGAGCACGACGGACAGCTTAATGGGGGCTGAGATTCGATCAAAGACGGTGGAAAAGCTTTGGTCCATCACTGAAGACTTGAACATCTTGTATAAGGACAATTGGACGAGATTGGCTGCTCAAGAGGTGATGGAGTTTCAGGACACCTTGGTGAGGGCGATGCGAGGCAGCACTGGAGTCGGATACAGACAGAGAGGGACCTTGACATATCTGCATGGTCAACAACATCGCTGGTCGTTCTCCTCTAGCTTCCTGTATTCACTAACATTGATTACAACAATAGGTGAGCTTAATTTATTTTTACATATTTTAGATTTATAAAAAAAATATTGTGTTTTGATAGGATGTGGCGATTTTTGATCATATTTCTTTGTTGCCACAATTTTCAAATTAAATGTGCTATTGTTCAATACAATTTAAACCTAAATTAAACAATTTATTTCTGATGTTGAAAATCATATCACAATTTACAAATAAATTTACAATTGTACACCTTGAAGAAGGTACGGTGGTTCCGAAACCGGTTGATGTTGGTAAAAATATAGTGGTGTTTAAACAAAGTGATTTTTTATTAATTATATTCACAATGAATTACTACAGGGTTATAGCGGAATACGACAGTGATAAATTTAAACATTAGATACTTTTAAAATTAGCAATATTAACTTTGTGGTTAAAATTCATATTTTTATTTATTATCTTTGTTTTATTAACCACTCAATTGAATTTAAATACATCTACCGGTTTCGAAAAATATCATTTTCTTCTTCAGGATGTCATAATTTTTTTTTTTTTTAAATATATATTAAACATTAGAGTTCGAAATACGGAATATGGAAAATCGAATGTATGAGATAAAGATTAATTAATGAAATAAATATGTATTTATAAATATTATATGAAAGTGTTTAAGTACATACATACATACGTTAATGGAATAAATAGAATTTAAATTCAAAGCAGCGAATGTGACAGTTATTAACTATATTAAAAGCATTATAATGTTGTTACAACGTTTGAAATTACAATTTTAATAAAATCGACATTTAAATATTTTGTCTGTTACAATCGCATTCCATAAGAAGCAAGCAGAAGCATATAGAATGAGCTAATTATCTATGAACTATGAAAATATGATTATTTTATATCATAATTTCATAAATTACATTGATAATCACCAAAATAATCTAAGGTCTAAAAATTTCCAAAACACTTTTTAAAGAAAAACCACGTTTTTTGGTAAAATAAGTGATAAAATGTTGATTGATTAGTTTTGAACATTTATAATGAGATATTTTTGCAAAAGAGTACAAAGGGCAGAAAATCTTAAAAAAAATACTTTATTTATATAGGTCAGATGTACCAAATAGGTCAATGTACATAAGATTTTAAAAATATTAGACATATTTATGATAGATATTTAACTTAAGTAAGGAAATCTTTGAATAAAAAATAAGTTAAACCACAATGCGAGATAGACAAATGAAAATTGAAATGTGAAGCTTTTATTAACTAACACACCATCACGCCTTTTCTCGGCGGTAGTAGGTAGAGAGGATGGAGCGCTACACTATTCTATCCTGACCATGTCAAGCCATATCTTCCGCGGACGTTCCATATGTCTGATACCATCATCACTCGCGTTATACATCTTTATAATACAAATTAAAATAATCAACTAGAAAGATATACCTACAGAAAAAATCTATCGAAAGTTGTTACTGAAATTCGAACCTGGACCCTTTCCTATCCGGGAAAGCGTACATTAAATTAGTATTTAAAATATCACAGACCTATGTTCTGAATAATTGCAATTTCACAATAAGAATGTTGTTTTCCTTAATAATATAAGTTGTATCAATGTGTCCAAAATTTAATTAAAATGAATTGATAATTCTGGCGTTTGCAGTCAGCTTACTCAGAGGTATTTGAGATTCCGTAAAAACAATATAGATGGCTTTTAAATAATGGAACGACAGATGTATTCATTTGAAAAAGTGTAACATATAGTTCAAAAGTTCTTCATGAAAAATACTGGCGCTATAACACCATTGGTAGTGTACTTCCCCGGATTGGAAATAAAGATCCAAGTTCGAATCCCAGTAGCGCAAAAACAATATTTTTCGACAATATTGATTGTATATGTATATATTTATAATTAATATATTAAATAAGTGTTTAAAATTTTGAATTTATATTCTGTAAATTTCAAATTGATACATTTACTATTCAATTTTTAAAAGCAATAAACTTTATATGATGATTAATCTCAAATATTTTTGAGTAAAACCCGATAAGAACCATGTTCTGAAAATGTCATCTCACAGCAAAAATGTGTTCTCCTTAATATAATCTTTCTTACTACTCTCTCCTCATTCATTTTTTCAATATTACCAAACCACTAAAGTAACTCATTTTAATTTTTTTAATTATTATTTATTTATTTAGATTATTGATCAATCAACGTCAATTTTTTGAATATTTATATTTACAAATAATAATATAAATAGAAAGAAAATATATACAAATTAAAATATTTAGCAATATGTTATTTTTTATGGTATAAAACCTTTTCTCTCTCAAATATTGTGCCTCTCTCTAAATGGGAAATCTTGCGCTCAGATTCAGAATTGACACTCTTCAATCTACATGGTTTATATAAAAAATTTCGAAGGCACCAAAAAAAAAATGTTTTGTCGGCCAATAATAATATTATTTATGCGTTTAGTTTTTAGAAATTCCGTTTTAATTTACGACTCATTAATATGATATAGAACGTGTTTACTTTGATACATCGCCTGATGTTTCAGTCTGACAGTTTGAAATTTGGACGTTTGCAGATTGTCTTCTTTACTTTTAAGAACTTCCGGTTAGATGGCTGTAATACCAAAGCATTGATAAAGGGTGATTCCACCGCAGTTAGAATATATTATTCAGGAGGACAATTTATCAGACCATCGATTGCACACATTTCTCCATATTAATCGTTAGTTTTCATCGCGAGTTTGACAAGTTTTGCGTATAGGCAATCGATTTAACAACAAAGGCGATGACACCGCTTTTGGAGCTTCTTATTAATTGTAATAGATTAATAGATGACTTCGACATAGTGCCTATTATTGGTTGCAGAATTCTCCAGAATTTTGCTCAATTTTATAGTTGAGCACAATACATACTTTTTATATTTATTGATTTACGGTAAAAATACGAATAAATATTTTAGATTAAATGCAACCGCTATAAGCACTACATAAAGGGGCCCTAGAAGGGGGGACCCATATTTTCACGGAACCGTTGAAGAAGTTTCAACTTCTTTTATCGGTTCCACACACAGTACTACAGAAACAAGAAATGTACAATTAATAAACACAAAAGAAAGGAGATAAAAAATAAAAGCTAATGTAAAAGATTGCGAAAACGAACAGAGATTTAAATTTAAACCTTCCTGCGCCCTTTTAAGTACTATGTTATTTTTTTTTAAATACAGGTATATAACACTACAAACAAACAGATATTCAAGTGTTATGTACGGAAGTAAAGAGACCAGTGGGTACAAGACAGCCATTAATGAAGGGACATGAACGAAACACAATGATGTATGAGTCACGTCATACACGGTACAGGCCAACGTAGTTAGGCACGATTTTGTGTGTTTTAAGAATATGACTTATGAAAAGTGAAGTATCCGCGTTCTCGCTGACATGATATTGTCATCATCTGCCTAATATACCCCATCTCGAAGTCCACGTTTTGATGAAATCCCTATACAGTTTGAGATTCCTTGCATTACTGATCAGGTCCGCATTTTCAGACGACCGACTATTGAATCCAGTTAAGCCTCCAATCATGCGATCACGATCATCTCTCATTATCACACAATGCCACAAGATGTGTTTCGGAGTTTGATTCACTCGCTCACGTACACACCACGGAGCATCCACAAGTCTAAAATCAAACAGTTTACTTCAGAACTGGCCGTGCCCAGTAATCATCTGCCACTCAGATTGATTCAGATCCGGAGGTCCCATACACCCTTCGATTTAACAGCGACGAGGGCAAGAAAAGGGTGAATCCATCTACCCTTCAGCGCTGTATCCAATATTTCTTACCACCTCTCTAATGTAAGCTATAAGCAATGTTACATCGCAATTAATTTGGTGTACCTTTAATTAATTGTCAGTTTAAAGATATTTATTCTAACTTTAATAACGAAGTGAAATGCGTGGACTGACCTTATCTAATGGATGTATCGTACCTTAAATATGATATATAGATACTATTGTGTATAATAATTATTAAAAATATTAATCGCATACAATTTTAAAATATTTTAATTAGAAAACGTTCATATTATTATCATATATTTAAGCTCTATTTCTTAAAATACTCACGATCAAGCCCATAGAGGGAGGAAAAAATAATATGCCGTCGATGATACAGCATTTTATATTCAGGAAGGCTTGTTCCTGTCCGTTCGGCAGGTAAACAGATTAAGTGTTTTACTCATACATAAAATCAATATGAGGCGTTATACAGGGTAGACGTAATAAACAAGTGAACTATCTCAAATAAATAATATTGTTAATATTTACAGCGTTTACTTGGTGGTTAGAAAATAATTAATAATAGATTAAATATCACACTTTATATAGAAAACTTTGGATAATGTAACAACAACTAATATATAATAAGAGTATTCATTAGTTTGATTTTTTTTATTATTATACGGGTGACCAAGAGTATGAATTTTGAGAAATTTGCGACCTGTCTTTACAAAATTGAACACTGTGCCATTAATACTCAACCTATCATTATGAAATATGGCATACTTATCTTTGATAATATAGCTATCATACAAGCTAACAGAGTTTTGTTTACGATTTATTGAAAAAAGTTACTTTAATCTTTTTTCAGAAAATCATTAAATTTTGAATAACGTAGTCCGAAGCCGTTGAATTTTGTAGAAACCTATTTGATACTCAATGGGTTGCTAGTTACTTCCCCTAACCGTAGAATTTGTTTTGACTACTGTCTCTGGATTACCTATATAAGTCTAAACAAAATTTAAGAAAAATCATACTTACTATCAGAGGAATTATTTAACATTTATAAATAATAAGATAACCGTGAGTATGTACTTCCCTAAATTTAACAGTAATTCTAAATTAATTTAATATTAAATACTAATTAAATGTATTAATTATAAAGATATACATATAAAATCAATGTTATCGAAAAATATTGTCAAAAATACTGTCACTGTAGCACAGTTCTTCCCATGCATCTTCCCCGGATTGGAAAAGAGATCCAGGTTCGAATCCCGGAAGCGCAACAACAATATTTTTAGATAAAACTGATTTTGTATGTATATCTTTTTAATTAATACATTTAATTAGTATTTAAAATATCACAGACCTATGTTCTGAATAATTACAACTTCACAATATGACTTTGTTCTCCTTAATAATTTAATATTTGTTTTTAATTCTGAAGTTTTATTAAGGTTTATAGAACAGCTAACACCCAAACATATTGACGCATACCTATATTAATTATTGCTACAAAATTAATTTATTAAGTCCATTTTAAAATTGTTTTTCATACATACATAGTAATAAATGTAATTATATGTATTACTTTTAATTCTAATTAATTGTACAATTGCTTGTAAACTATGCCCGTCTCGACACAATTTCTCTAATGAGACGTGCACAGTTCAAACATATTTTTACATCGTATCATATAGTTACAAACAAATAAATAAATTTAGGTGATTCTAATTTAGGAGAATGTATTAAATTACTTCGTATTAATATTGCAGACTCTCATAAAGAAAAATATATCTTTTTTTTTTAAGAAAATATAATTCATGTTAAAACTAAGAATAAAATATGACATCACCGAAAAATGCTTTCCATTCTCTTGCTAACAAATACTGGCTCTTTTAAGAACATTTTCCATTAATAAACGTAAAGTTTTTGGCTTCAAGTTTCTTATTTCATCATGAATGTTCTGCTTGAATTGCTGAATTGTTTGAGGTTTGTTGACATACACCAGCCCCTTCAAGTAGCCCCATAAAAATGAGTCAGGGGCCGTTAAATCTGGCGAACGAGGAGGCCAAGCGAAATCGGAATTTCTTAAAATTATTCGTTCACCAAAAAGATTACAAGATACCTCCAGTGTGGTTTTTAGTGTATGGCGCAGTGACTCCATCTTGCTGAAACTGTATCCTAAAATTATTAATAATGATATTAAATTTTTTTAATCATGGTCTTATACGGTGCCCCAGTTTCTGGTTGAGCAATTTAAAAAAAAAAAAACTGGTAATCTTATCAGCCATAGCACCGCACCAAACAGTGTGACCGGAGGAGAATGATTGGCTTTGCATTCTCTAGAATCTACAATTTGCTTGTTCAAATTGTGTTTTTTTCTTGTCGCAAAAAACAATAAATAGGACCGATAAAAATATCACTTAATAATTAATAATTATGTTTTTGATACATAGCTCAGTTTCAAATGACAATTGAAGTCCTACAACGTGTAAGTAAATACAACATATTTATTCAAATTTTTTTTTTTTATATAAACACCAAGTAATTTAAAACCATCTAAATATGCAAATTTAACAATTTATAACTATTAATTTTAACATTTTGATAATTTCATTTATACATATTTATCTTAAAAACTTTGGCTTTGAACCTATAAGATAATATATTCTGTATGTATATGAATTTTCCGTAGTAAGAAATTTTTCTGGCACTCAAAAAACAAATTTAATGGTCGCAGTCTTTCAATTAATATCTATATTGTCTTAATTATGGCAAATAATATTCAGTTTATTAGTTTCACATTATTGTAGAGGTCCTATCCGAGTAATAATTATAAAAAAGTATAATTTGTAGTATAAATGAATAATAAAAAAACACATATTCGAAATGATGAATCAGTTTTGAAAGGAAGCCCTTAAATGAAGATGAATTTTTTCGCCCATTATAAGGTTGCTTAAAAAAATGTACTTTTCTCTGGCTATCTATGCAAAACGAATGGCATATTTTATCTTGGGGTAACAGTTCGCAGATAAAATAAAATAAGTTTTTTTTACATATTTATATTTTTTTAAACATTTATATACTAACACGCTACCCTAATAATGCGCATAATAATGTTAACAGTATTTTCGAACCAAAGTTTAAATTATGAAACATTTTCTTTTTTAAAGGCTCTAGAATATATATACTATTAAAGTTTGTCAATACGATAAATAACCTTATATCCAATGTATAAATATGTTGTGTTTAATTTAACAAAGTGCTTGTTTTTTCTGTAAGTTCAAATCTTACAAAATGAGAAAAACTACACTTTTCTCCAAGCATTACCTTATATCCATAGACACAGCGAACATTTTTACATAAGTATCCGAAGGCGCTTGTTACGTTTTGTCTTTAGACTTATCCATACAATTCATAGAATCTTTTGTTGTCGAGGTAAAAAAGGGATAAACATATGGGTGGTCCCATGTGTTAAAATTTTTTCTGTTTCATTTCAACATTCACATTAAAAAATTCTCATCTCAACGATATTTTTCTTTCATTTCTTTTCAACGCTCTCTAAAGAAATTATTTTTTAATCTGATGTCTACTCGCTGTGTTCGTTTATATCTTTACTAAAGAGTTTATGAATAATAAAATTTAAATAGTTAATAATTAGTAAACTTGTTGCAACTATCTGAACTGAATTCAGTTCAGATTAGTGCCGATAAATCGTTTATTGTTAAAATCATATTTTAATAGTTGCATCATTTTTTTTATACTTAAATAAATCAGAAAAATGTATACAGGGTGTAATAGAGTTATTCCACAATATTTTAGGAGTACAATTACGAGTAGAAAATGTTCAACGAATATGTGCAAATTCTGCACTGTTACTGAAAATATTATTGTTTGAAATTTTTACAAAATCTTATTAAGCTTGATGTTTACGTACTTTGAAATATATATATATTGATGAAATTGGTCCATTATTAATGTATATTTTTGCTTCAGGCCCTAAATTACCTAACTAAAAGTAGTCTAGCCGCTCGAACTTCGATCACTTTTAATTTTTTGTATTCAATATATAATTTCGAATTAATAAAATATTTAAATTAATCGAAATAATGGCATAATTACGTTTTTTTTTAAATACTTATCTCTGACATGGTTAAGATTAGGCACATATCCTTTGAACATTTTCGACTCGTAATTTAGTCAGGTATCCACCCATAAAATATTGTGGACTAAGTCTGTTACAACCTGTATATACACCACCACACTTCCAAAGCTTCTAGTTTTTATTTAAATATGTACACCTGTAAATTTTTTTATTGAAATTTGCAAGCTGATCGGCCACTGCCTATCTTCCTAGGTACATATAACAATTGCAAGTAGATAGTGATTATTAATTCCTTAGCTTAAATACAGCGTGATTCTTAAGTTTCTTGAATTTGCTTACATTCAAATTAAATTATATTTATAATTTAGTTGTTCCATCTAGTTAAGTTACGTGTCGTTGTATTCGGTACATAGTATTTAAGTTAATGTTCAACAGATTATAGTACGACATGTCAATATCACATTTAAGTTATTGTAAGTCTTTAATTTTTTTTTTTAATTAGGCAAATTTTGACCCACTTATAGAAAAATGTTTGCCATCTCTGTAGTATAGCATAGCGATCAATACTAGAATATTGGTTTTCAACACAAACCTTTACTTTATTAACTTTTCGTCATCGCACAGCACAAAAATGATGATGTTTGTATTAACAAAGTAATGTAAACTTGTTCGGTAATTTTAGAATCGCAAAATAAAAGCAATATGAATAAATTATAATTTTCTCTTCAAATTTATGAGGGCCGTTGAGAGAAAATTGGCTTTTCTCGGAGAATGTCTTTGTTATGATAAATATGTGGTTTTGTTATTTCCTGTGATTGAAATGTCACAGGAAAATTGATTTTTCAATTTCAGGAAGAGGTCGCTCATATTTCTTTTCTGATATATTAAATATACAGTCTTTCGGTATGTTCTAAATCAAAATAATAGTTTTAAAAAAAATGTTTTCAGAGAATTAGAGATTATTTCTTTGATGATTATGTTTGTCCAATGATTGTGTGTCGTACGAGCCATTTCTGTTTCATCTTCTAGACGTATTCTACCTACGACTACTGTGGTCTATTCTCTCTCTTCGTGTAATGTCCAACATGCATTCATCATACCTATATTCAATACAAATTAAATGAATCAACTAGAAAGATATACCTACAAAAAAAAATATATATCTATGGTTTTAGTTAGTTAATTTGACATCCTGACGAAGGAAATTATATTTTCCGTAATTGATTGGTGTATTAAAATAACTAATTAAGTTAAATTAAAACCAAAATTAAATAATCTATATAAAAATGAACATTAAGCACAAAGTTCAATTTGCAAGTATAATAATAACTGTTGATGGTTTACTTTCTAGTGCACCAATTATTGCTCGAAGAATTGCGAGTAATCTGTTACTAACCACAGTCACAATAACGGTTTAAATAACGATTCAACCATCACTGTGAAATACAGTACGACCGCTATTTTAATATTAGGAATTTGCAGCGTACTGATTTATTCTTTGAAATGATCACTTTTCTGTTTTTTGTAAACATGTGCTGTACCTTCCCGTTCTTGGTACACAAGCAGAACTTTATACGGGTTTGAGATCGTTATACTTTGTTACTGAAATATTATGGGTTTTGTCTACAAAATTGCATATTTATCATGATTTTGCCATTTTATAGACACAACCAATGTTATTTCTTCTCGTTTCAAATACACTTTTTCATTTTAATGGACACTTCTTTGTCACTGTAACTCTCTTCATCGATCATTATTCTATACCATGTTGTTTATGTAAATGCCTTCGATAGCTGGTTCCTAGGTTTCCGATTAATAACTACTTATATTACTTTTATAATGAATATTACTAAACTATTTTTTGCATCTTATAATATATTCACCTCTGTTAGAACAAAAATATGTATGTCCTCTAATAAATAAATAAATAAATCTGTCAGCCATAGTAAATAGAATAAAACTATTTTACTATATTTCTTCCAAAATATACAATACTTTAGGCAACCCACGTAATCCAGTGGGTATGATACTGGCTTGTCATACTAGGGGATGCAGGTTCTATTCCCGGTGAGGATACAATACATCTATAATTTTCTCAAACCTGGGTGTTTTTCTGTTGTGTTTCACTATGGCCTCATGACCTGTTGTAGTGTTAAAAATGAATATATGTATACAGGGTGAACAGACCTAGTCCACAATATTTTATGGGTGAATATCTGATCAAGTTACGAATCAAAAAATTTCTAGGAATATGTGCCTAATCTTAACCGTGTCATCGAATTTTGAGTAGCCAGACTATTTATTGTTAGATGATTTAGGATCTCAAAAAAAATACAGATTATTAATTGAACAATAACTTAAAGCTTAACACGATATTGTAAAAAATTCAACAGTGCAATATTTGCACATATTCCGTGAACATTTTGACTCGTAATTTAGTCAGGTATCCATCAATAAAAGAATGTGAGCTAAGTCTGTTACAACCTGTATATACACCACCACACTTCTAAAGCTTCCAGTTTTTATTTAAATATGTATGTACCATACCAAAAAAAGTATTCACCAGTTATGAGTTTTATTTTTTAAAATGAGCTTCCACGCAAAGGTCTTGATAGAACAGGACTACCAACTTAATGAAAAGCTCAGTATTACGTAGAATATTAAAAAAACAAAAATATTCCGGATTGCGTTTTCAGAGCGGAAAAGTTTAATGGCTTAAAAACAATTTGCATTTCTTTGAATTTCTCAATTTTTCACAAGTCCTCGATGAATTTCAAATTACCCAATTTACATAACGCTAATCCATAAAACATTAATATATTATAACGACGTTAAGTTTTTTAAAAATATATACAAGTACTAATTTAAAGTAATAATTATAAATATATACATATAAAATCAAATTTTGAGGAAAAATATTATTTTTGTATTACCGGGATTCGAAACTGGATCTCTATTTCCAATCCGGGGAAGTACACTACCAATTATGGTGTAGCGCCAGTATTTTTCATGATAAATTTTCGAACTTATATGATTCTGTAAAAACAATATAGATGGCTTTCAAATAATGGAACGACAGATATATTAATTTGAAAAAGTGTAACATATAGGTTCGAAAATTTGTCATGAAAAATACTGGCGCTATAACACAATTGGTAGTGTACTTCCCCGGATTGGAAATAGAGATCTAGTTTCGAATCCCGGTAGCGCAAAAACAATATTTTTCGACAAAATTGATTTTATATGAATATATTTATAATTAATACATTAAATAAGAATGTGTTCTCCTTAATATATACAAGTATTATATCTACGACGATTTTTAAAGGATACTAATTTATTTGAATCTGTGTAAGGAAATTCTAGAAGGATCCTTAAATAATTAAAGGGGCTGTTGCCATCGAACACCCCTTCGATTGGGGGGGCGGAGTTTAAGAGGGAGTTTGTGATTAATCCGAATTTATGAGTATTCATTGTAATATGAATTCCATCAAAAATATATCCGTCAATTATTATTTCAAGCACGATTAAAGTTTTAATGTTTTTTTGGTAGAAAGCATTTTAATGGATGTTTAATGAATTGTATCTTGCAAAAAAAGATTAATTAAATAAATTATGCAGCCAAAGATTAACATTTTTTTAGCTGTTAAAATATAGTGATGCGTCATTCCATGTATTTCTCTTGTATTTTATTGCACTGCCGTCAAAATTTTAATTAATTAATTTAATTATAATTTTAATTAATTTAATTATAATTTAATACGAGGATTATTCTAGACCAAAGACTGACTGACCAAATAATATTTTTTCTGTAAAAACGCAGGTAGTTAGTTAACCCTTCCCAAACCATGCAGTAACGTGGGTCTATCGTCCCGATACATCGGTATACACAGCATAATATTTATATTTTAGTTAATCCTAAGGAAAATACTTACGCTTAGAAATGAATAGTGAAAAACCAATTGCATAAAGCGAATCTTACAAAAATAATTCAATTTAATATATTGTAAAATTAATACGTTGGCAAAAATATCACTTGTGGTAAGATAGAATGAGATGATTTTAAAGTGAAAATAATAACTAACCATTTTTCTCACTGATTAAATGAAGAGAAATAAGAAGAAAGGTTGTATAGAACTTGATGAATGGTCCGAATCATAATATTATATTAATCTTTTTTTTACATTCAATAATTAGAGTAAATTTATGGCATTAACAATTTTAAAATCATTAAAACTATTAAAAGCATATTTTCATATTTTCGAAGCTAAAAAAATCTCTAAATATCTTACGGTAACACGGTTGACAGCGTGGCTGCATACGGGTATTTTATATCACGGTATGGTAAAGTTTAACAATATTTTCTGAACACTCTAACTGAAAATGCATTCTCGGTTTTCGGTACACCGATTGCTGGATCGCAAGTGCGCGTATCCATTATGCACTTAGACCAATTAGCCAGAGTGCTGGGATGATCCCATAAATCTCAATTATCGAGAACAAACCGAGTTTAATGAGTTATGGTGTGCTTGCCCACCTTCTAAGCAACAATTACAGTTGATTTATTGCACGCGTTTCCATTTCCCGGAAGTGGAGAGCCATGTGACCAGTGGTAACTTCTTTAACCCTTCCAAAACCATGCAGTAACACAGGACTATCATCCCAATTAAAACTGTAATATTTTGGATAATAAACGCAACATAAAACTCATATTTTAGATAATTCTAAGGAAAATGTTAATGCTCAGAACTGTTTAGTGAAAAACTAATTGTATACAGGGAATCCTACAAAAATAATTATTTTTTAAATTCAGTCTGTTGTAAAATTAATATGCTGGCAAAAATACTGTTCGTGGTAAAACAAATAGAGATGGTATATTAATTTCACAATAAAATTAATATTAAACAGACGAATGTATTATTTCTCTTTTTCGCCAATTTGATAAAGAAATATAAGAAAAAAGGTAATATTGTAAAGGACTTGATGAATGCTCCAATTTATATTAGGATATTGATCCTATTTTCGTAATTAATACTCGATATTTAGAGTAAGTTTAAAGGAATAACAATTTTAAAGCCATTTAAACTAATAAAAGCTTTTTCACATTTAAAATGTTTTTTTTTTTACTGTAACACAAGTTGACAGTATGGCTGCAAATGGGTATTTTATATCGCGGTATGGTAAAGGTTAAGAATGTGATAAACCACCAATACTATTAAACACGCTTTAAATCATTCTCTTATTTTTCGTTGTCACACCAAATTCCGTAATATTTATTAAATATAACTCACTGGTATTTCAAATAAAACGTGACCATATAGTACAATGTGGATGAAAAATACAGAGCCTAAATGGCCGTGTCCAATAAATGAGAATGATAAGATAAATCTCAGTTATTGTGTATACGTGTTAAGATTTTGATCTAAAGATAAACTCGGATTGAGATTAGCAGAATGACACAATAATTCAAACCCGGGGACACGACATTTTATTTGATAGCGAGACTAACCTGGAACCATAGACACCTACAATAATTTATTATGAATGTTGAGTAAACAAAAGGCATGAAATTACAAACATTTATTTCATTTTAACTGCTGCTGGAGATATTTGACGTTTGATGTACAATAAGCGTGTTGCTGACGCAAGTCGAGTAGCCATTCCCTGTCCATTTTGTCGATCCAATATCTAAACCTTAATCTATACCTGTCCTGCTCTGGTCAACTAATTATTTTCTATTTCGCCGACGGGGGGACAGATTGCGCTTTGACATCGAACTGTCAAGATCTATGTTCTTTTTTAACGTCCGAAAAAAGCAACGCCGTGCGTTAGGCTGGGACCGTGAATAGGAAGTATTCTACATAGTGCCGGAAGTGCAGTGATCTCTCGGTTCTGCACAACAAACGTGCTAGTCATCCAGAGGTGAAAACAATGCCAAACCCAGGATTTTAGAGCAAGGTAGGCCAGATCCATATTCCTTTATTTTCCTTTATAAATACAATTCGAGTTGTGTCAATTGATCAATAATATACTCGATACAGTCCACGAGATCTTGTCCCACCACGTGTGAAACTAGAAATCTTGAAGAATCGGTGTATACATAGTGGAATAGAAATATCGAGAGTTGTCCCCAAAGAAAAATACATTTTTCGATAGATCCCTTTGTCATCCTACCACAGATATATATATATATATATATATGTTTTTTTTTTATCAATAAATATTTAAGTAATTCAAATTGCGATGTTTGAAATATTAACAGTCAGAGAGAGATATGCTAGTCTATGACTGCAGAGCCAGTGTTTTTTTTTAAATGGTGATACGTAACAGAATGCGTGTAACATAAATATTCTCTCTATTTTCAAACTAGGCTAAACACTTGTGCTATGAAAATAGGATTAATTTGATGGTCTCCTGGAACGAGGCTCGTACCCCCGACCACTAGATCACTAGGCGAGTATCTTAACCACTAGACCACAAACACGTTTGAAAAGAGTTATTCAGTACTAACAATAGATTTTTTAAATATTTAAAGTGCATTATCACAATTATTAGTTTTTTGTTACAATAAATATTTTTCAAAATAACTTTTGTCAATAAAATATATTGCAAATAAATACATTAAATTTTAGCTTATTGAAATAAGCCGTTTTTTCCGTATATTTGATATGTGCTGTAGCTTTCAATAAAGTGACTAAAAATAATTTGTTAATTATGATGAAAAATTTGTATGTAAAAAATCAACGAAAATAACTTGCAAAATAAATTACATTTTTATAACGCATACTTTTACGTGATAGAATGTGACATTACATGTTTTTATGGACGAGTTAGAAAATTATTGTAATAATGATCGTGTTGAAGAATCTTTTGTCAGAGAACCAGCATTTTTAGATTAAAACAGCATTTTATAATTTTCACGATTTAATTAATATTCTATTATATTATTCCATAAATTCCTAAAAATAATTTAAGCAAAAAATGTTGGTAAAATTGATGCGAACAATAACTGGTATCCGATATTTGCAGCGGACTATTAGAGCGGACCAAGTCAAGGTTGAGTGGAGCCATCAGCGTAATAATGGGTTAAGTGATTTAAAATACACACATATTTATTTATATAATGTCGTTTAAGCCACATCCGTGTGTGTTATCTTTCAACCGGTGTAAATAAAATAAAGTGTTTATAGGAGGTCATCGATGTTATATAAAATAAAATACCTATGTGTAGATTTGATTATATCATTTAATATTTCTGGTTAATCAATTTTTACTTCTTTAATATTTGCATATAATACTTAGTTCAAACCACTGAAATTGTACTGAAATCACTGTGTACTGAAATTAAAAAATACAAGCATAGATAAAAACAAAACTATAAAATGGAGAATAAGTAAGAACTAATATGAAAACAAATTAAAGAATTATGTATTCATGTTTATTCATAATTTGCATGTATTATTGTATGTAACATTTACGACTCGTAATATAGTCAGGTATCCACCCATAAAATATTATAGACTAGGTCTGTTACATACTGTATATATATATATGCATATATTATTTTAAAGTGACATGTTATCTCTCTATAAGAAAATATTTCCTGTTTTAAGGGGGAGATGGTTTTTAATATGAAATTAGAATGACAATATTACAGTTCAAGCATTAATAAAAATATAGAAATAAGTATAAGTAAGAAATGAAACTATTATAATCAAAATTTAAAAAAAGCACTATGTACTTAAATAAGTTTATTTGTGAGATATGTGAATTAGGTAGATTTCGATAGAAATTTATGAAAAAAAAATCACGTAATTCATTATTTTTCAATTCTTCCTTACTCAATAAATAAATATGTATAGCAGATATCTGATTAAATTATTTATATGAATTCAAAAGCTTCTATAACTAAGTGATATTTGCGGTATTATTGGATGACATTCGAGTCTCTGATGCTCTAAGAATGGAGATTGAAATCTTTGAATGAGAATATGGTCTTGTCATGTCGGTTAACATGTTTATTGCTGTATAGAGACTGCAGACTCGCGATGCGGTCTGCCTGCGTCCCACCCCTTATCTGTGTTCCCCTCAACAGGATACCACAATATTAAATAGGAACCGATCATCCGTACAATATGTCCAATATTTCAGAAATAAAGAAATGATGTTTAATTGACCGAATCCTTCTCGTATTCTGGATAATTAAAAATTATAGTAATCTACTGCAAGGAATTTGAGCAATTCTAATCCGAGGAAGATATTTATAAATGATTTTACATAAATTTCCGGATATCCGTCACATTTGGCGGATGTGAATTTTTTCTTAATTGGAACGGAAACGATGGCATATTGTATTTTCAGAATTAATCCCTAGTTATATATTAAATACGTATTTTTGCTATATTATTCGTACTGCATATATGTGTATGCACATATTCGAGCATAATTCATAAAATTAAGCTTTAAAAAATCTAGTAAATATATGTACGAGTATTTTTTAATTTATTTGTTAGACTTTATTAACATACATTTTTTGTTGTAACAGAGGTAAAAATAAAATGATATAATATGACATGATAAACTCAATAAGTGATTAATAAAACAAAGTTAACAAATAAAAATAATTAATTTTAACCACGAAGTTAATTTAGCCAATTTTAAAAGAATATAATTTAAACAAAATAATTATAGAAGTGAAATAAATACATTATAAAAAATTACATCTTATTATACAAAACGCAATCAACAATATTATAAGTGGATGCAAATGTAATTGATATAACTTAAAAAAATAAGTATAACAATAGACAACTTATACTCAAAATAGATACAATATTGATTATGTTCTGTGAATTCCGGTCAGAAAATTCTTTATTAACCGCTTCTAAACTGTGTTGGAACCCGACCAGGTAGTATCATAAAACTAACAGGTAGGCGCAACGCCCCTCAAATAGTTATATAACTAGCATTGTCCAGGGGCCACCAAAAGAAAATAAATCAAAACAAATACATGGACACATACCTAGTATCTTTTGTCTACCCGGTCAAAATGTTGACAATATATATTTCGGCGTAAGCGCTGAGATTCAATCCCGTAAAAGCCACTGTCTTAGGTCAGGTTTTGAGCGTTTTTTCACATTTTTATCAATAACTCATTTGAATCTCGTTCGATAACATTTATTTGTTTCTCAAATTATTTGGAAGTATTTAATAAAAAAATAAGATAGACAAAAACAGCATTAAACGAATATTTGTAGCGTAATTCATATTTTTACGAACACCCGGGTCAGATCTGACCCACTACCGAAAATGATATGCTATACTGCCATCTGTGTTAAAGTAGCTAGTTTTTGTGTTATTTAATTCAAATTAGATAGAAAAGGCTCAGGTTAGTTATAAATGCAAATGGTTCGGTTACGTAGTACTTAATTTATTTTACAAGCTCGGTTGTAATACCATCTTTGCCTGGAGCACTATTAGTTTTAAGTTCTTATATAACTGTATTGATTTCGTATGGTGTAGTCGGACTTAAAAATATTGAGTTCGATGTTTGTGAATTTAAGCGGATATTATTACATAATTGTAATTTGCTTGTGTTTATTCTAAGTGTTCATCTGAAACTTGTTGACCTATTGAGAAAACGTATTTATTTATATAGTTTAAGATATCAGTCCGATTTTCATCTGTGTTTGGAATACTTTCATCATAAGCCATTTGAAATACTCTTATTACTTTTATCGATATTAGAATTGGTGAATTCTCTAATAATTTGCCAACATTTTTTTGTATTGGTTTTCGTGTTATATCTGTTCACAATCTTTAATGTTTCGTTGTTGTAGTTCTCTTCTTCTATTGCCGTATCTCACAACATGCTTGACGATCACGTCTTAGTATGAGCTATTTATATAATTACGTTCTGCGATAATCTTAACTGTTAGCAATTTAACACAATTTATTTTATTTTTACGCCATAAATATAAAAGTCTCGCGTTCACTTAATCGCCTAACAAGGCCAATCTTGAGAAGACGCTGTCAATTTGAAGAGCAATGAGGATAATTTTTTCTCGTACTTATTTTGAAGAATCGTCGCTTTTCGGAGTTGCTATCGGCTGTCACTGCCACAGATGAAGGAGTGGGGGGGATTTCCGAATCAAATTAGCGGAATTCCGACCGAAAAGTGATTAATTGACCCCCGTACCGTTCGAGCCCAATTTCCCCTCTTCGATAGCCTGTTTGAGACGTGTTCTAGAGCTCGAAAGCGTGTTGGGTAAAATGGAGCAAGATCGTTAAAGTGTATTTAAAAAATAATAATGCTTAATTGTGAATTAACACAAAACATATTAGGTTACCTATACAAATATGATCATGTATAAATCTCTGATAGTAGCAGTATTCATCTTGCGTTAGAAACCTACAGACTAACAATCTTGTATATTGGGAGCAAATGTAGCAATATTAACATTTATAAATCTAAAACATCAATAAATAAATTTTAAAATATAAATTATTTTTTTATCATAATTTCTTCAATTTTATTATTAAAATAATTCTTTCATAAAATAAAATTATCAATTTATTTTTATTTAGGAGAACACATTCTTATTGTGAAGTTGTAATTATTCAGAATTATAAAATAAGGTAGATGGCTCTGTCAAATGATGGAACGATTAAATGTATTAATATCAAAAAGGTAACATATAGGGTCGAAAATTGTCGCTAAAAATGGTGTCGCTGTAGCTTACTTGAATAAAGCACCTTCCCCGGTTAGGAAAGAGATCCAGGTTCGAATCCCAGTGGCGCAACAACAATATTTTTCGATAAAATTGATTTTATATGTATATCTTTATAATTAATACATTAAATAAGAATGTGTTCTCCTTAATATATACAAGTATTATATCTACGACGATTTTTAAAAGATACTAATTTATTTGAATCTGTGTAAGGAAATTCTAGAAGGATCCTTGAATAACTAAAGGGGCTGTTGCCATCGAACACCCAATTATAACGTTATCAATTTATAACGTTTTTCTTTAAATCAGTATTGTGGGAGAAAGCTGATTTTGCTTTTATACCCCTTAATGTAGCGCATGAATGATGCAAAACTCTCAAAATGGCTTCTCAAAAATAAACCTGAAGGATGTGTAGAATCGGTAACCTATTCTTAGGCCTCTATTCTATTATTCTTGGCGCCAGCAATTGGCGAGAAGCATTCATATATTGGTAGATGCCAGATACTGGGTTATAGAGCAAGGTTAATAATGATAATGATACCTTTGTAAAGGTGGCGATTTAAATCCACTGCCAGAATCGCCTCTCCTATCTGACGTACGACGTGGGCGACACTTGGATTGAGGACGCAGGCTGCAGTTATCCGCTATTTCTTACATTCTTCCTATTCTATCCTCTGACCGAATAAACGACTCTACACCAATCGCGCGTCTCGTAATCCCCCACACCTTGTTATTATGTTTTCTGGTGAACGCTAAGTGCGCGCTAATAGGTCGCGTTATACATATAATAAATTTTGCTCACTGCTTGTACTACAGGGTGAAACCCTCTAATGGAAAACCGCTCAGTCTATCTATCAACGCAATATATCATTCTGTACATTTAGCAATGAGGCGAAGCTTCAACAGCAGCTTATTAATTAAAGTACATTCCCAATACACAAATAATTTAATTTGTCTATTTTATCACATTGTATATTCTCAAAATAAAATCAGCGAATACTTAAAACTTGATTTTGAGACTAATTTTGAGTTACGTGAACAGTAGAGAAATATTTAACTGATTGAGCATACAAATTACACTATTATATACTAACATATATGTAAGGTATAGAATCAAAATAAGACATGTCCGTCTGTTTATGGTTTTTGAGTTACGTATATATAAATGTAAAGCAAATTAATGTCTACAAGACTAGCCTATCGATATTAGATAAATATTATAGAATTCCGTTTAAAAATGTAATTAATATTTGCTTGTTACTTCAATCGCGGACATGTCCGATAGATAATAAATTCAAACCCAGACATACATATTTTAACCCAATAAGACAACAGTATTTGTTCATGTAACCTACGGTTGCTGATCATTTTCAATATGTTTCCAAATGTGAGAATTGTGGTACAATAGTTTTTCAACAGGTAAAATGGATATGTCTGCTTTTGATTCTATACATCATATATCATGTCATTCTGCCACTGGGGTAGACAGAGAGGATAGAGTACCACAATATTCTGTCTTGACACTTCTCACCTCATCATCTTCTTCTTATACAACGTGCTCTCCACCGACTGGCAATTCTTCAAGAGTTCTTGGACTTTCTCATGCAGTCAGCCCTTGGTCCGACTCTGGGTCACTTCCATTTGAGTGTCAACTTCGGTATTTTGCTATCTGGCATTCTTTCAACATGGCCAGTACATCGCAGTTTTTGGGACTTACTGAATATTATTTACGATTGTTTTTTGCTTAATTAAATTTTCCAGTTCATGGTTCATTTTTATGTTCCATTTTTAAGTGCAGGTCATCAATTTATCATACTTGTCGATTATTGAGTTATTAGGGATTATCTTCAAGTGTTTAACTAGTCATGCAAAGGTTCAACGATAGCTCGGGTGTATTTTTAGTACCATCCACCCTCACCGTAATCTCATTCCACCTCACCAAACCACCTAATCGACCCTATCACAATTCTGTTCACTAACTTCACCCAAGATACACCACACCTTACACGCACTCCATAATTTTATTATTTACTCTATAGTTAATGGATTTGCTAAATATATATGGAGTATAAAAGCATAAGCAGATTTCTACCATAATATTGATTTTGAAAAAAACGCTAGAAACTGATAAAATGTATTTAAAATAAATTTAGAACCTTTTTAATAATTAAAAAAGTACCTACCTAGTAATAATAATAATGATAAAAAGATAATTTAGATTTTACAAATAAAAGATTGTTAAAAATTTTCAAATGAAGATTGATGAATTTCTGTGAACTTTAAAAATGCTATTTCTAATGTTTATATGAATGACTTTAAATTTAATAAATTTCTGTATTAGTGGAGGTCTATCACCTCCACTATTGTCATCACTGCTAACGTCGCTAAACTGCGTATACCGGTGCGTAAAACCGAGCTTCTAACAACCATAAACACACCCGGTACCGACGGCAGGCAACAAAAAAATGCGGTCAGCATCAGGATTCCATTATATATTTTTATTCTTCGCTCGGCTGATAAGATTTATTAACAAATTACTCCACTCAAAGCGCCATTCGCTTAATTCTTTGTTGTCACCCCTCCTTTAAAAAAACTTTCATTGATAAGCAATGACGCTGTTATGATACGATCTTAGTTATAATATTATGGTCCTACTTGTATATACAATTACCTAATCCAAGCACGTGCTCAATAACGAGTTTCCCTTTAAGATGTGAATACAAAGGGAAACACAATAGCTCTAAAATTTTCGAGACTAGTTTTTCTTTGTGTTATACATGAAGTCATGTAAGGAATATTAATGTACGTAGCAAGTTAAGTTATACGTGTACAAAAGTGCTTTAAAGAAATAATCGCAATTTTTTTTGTTAACTAACATTTTGCATTATAAACTGTAAAGGCCAGATGTGTGATCATTAGTAACTTTTTACTAACGCCCGTGATTAAAATCCTTTGCCGGTTGTTCGAAAGTCAAATATACTATTGTCAAAGCATAGATGGATAGATCTATAGGTGTGATAAATAATCATGAAATATGATTTATTTTATTCACTATGGATTTTTTCGCATATGTACCACTTATATTAAACAACGAGATCATCATCAGACGAACTCTCATCACTAAAATAGCGTTGATTGAATGATCAATTGTCGTATACTGCAAGTATCAATGTGCCAGATGATTTTTGGAACAGCTGTGAAAAGTGCGCCATATTTAACTATCGATCCTCGTTTTCTACTATCGGATATCGTGAAATGAGTTTACCACGGGGTGTACTTTCGAGAAGTAAATATTGTTTTACTAATGATCAAACAACCCGTTTTCGCATTTTTTTTTACTTTAGTAATTTTTTTTACAATTGTAAAAAGTTACTACTGATCATACAACCGGCCCTAAGTGTTTCTAATAATGTAGTAATATTAATACGATAAAAATTTATTATATTTAAAAAATAATAAATTGCTTTTCTCTTGTTAATTTTCACGTACAATCTAATTTAGGCAAACAAATACCGAATTAGGCATATTCTTCAAATTATTTTAATAACATGTCATAGTACCTAGGAATAGATAAACTAAAATGGAAAAAACATATTACTAATCATACAAACAAAATAAGGAAAAACTCAGAAACATCTCATCACTTACAAATGTGAAAATAATATATTACGCGTTTGTACAGCCACATTTGCAATACGGTATTATTGAATGGAGAGGAGCATATAAAACTTTAATGTCACAATTAGAAATCACTTAAAAAACCTAGGTGGAAAATTCTGAATCGATCTGCTGTGGCGGGTGTTTGATTAACCTGCCAGTGGGACCCCCTAGAGTGCTGTTTCCTAGATAATATCTGCCGGCAGTGGTGCTCATGTAGAGAGTCAACTTCACGTCTTTTTTTTTTGTGCCCATTTTGTTTCCCGTGAGGGAGTGTTTTGTGTACTCTCCTAGTTGCCCCTCTGTCCCCCGGGCTTGTGTGTTATTACTGTATCTTTGTTAATATTGTATTTTTATTATTCTGTGTATTGTATATTTTACACAATACAGATTTTTATATGAGGTCATAGGTGTAGTTAGGGATGTTTTGGTTGGCGACTTGCACGAGCACGACTTATATATGAGCTTTTGCTTACAAAACATGATAGTCTACTTCTTCCAGGGCTCCAACTTCCAGTAATCTTTCCCTGAGGTGCAAGATCTCGTACTTTTCAGGATGTCTCATTACATATCTGAGATATTGAAGTTCTCGGATTTTTATTGTTTTAAATACTTTTTTTTTCTGTATTCATCCAAACCATAACATTTTCATTCGTAATTCAATCCATCTGGCTTATTTTGAGCATTATTCTGTAGATCCACATCACAAATGCTTTAATTATTATTTAGACCGAAAGCAGAAGACGGTGAAGACAACGAGCAACACAAATAGCTTCAGATAGTTACCTACCTTAAAAATGTGAACATGTGAAACAAAGTGAAGTAGAATAATTAGAAAACAAATCCCAGGTAAACGGTACAAGGCGAGGACTAAAAAAATAATTAATGTCCTATTCCGGCGCTCATACGACATATGTGTACCACGTATCATGACTAAAGGCCGACTACCGATACTGACAGAGATTATATATACAGTTATCCGTACGTACAATTTATAATAATAATATTATAATACCAAATGACTATTTTATTATTAAAGTTTGTCCTTATTGGAGGTCGCCCATGAAAACTCACAAAACTAATTAATAATACAAGCTGTATTGTATTTTGCGTTTTTAATTATGAAAATATAATATTTTAATTATAAAAATATGTAACATGTCAAACCTTCAAAGAAAATGACAGCCACAAAATTCGTAGGCGGCAGTTACACACGGCGTCAGGGCCAGCTGAGACTCGACTAAAAAAATACAGCTTTTTTTTATTATTTGACCTTAAGATGAATACATCTATAGTCTGAAGTTTAAAGCAATGTTAGAAAGATTGAAAATGATATATTATATTAGGTATTAAAATTAGAATTTCGTGTTTATTCCCCAAGTCCAATTAAAATTATTTAATTTCCCGGGTTTGACTTTTTTGAATTTTTATTAGATTACAAATTTATTAATTTATTTAGTTAGTTAATAGAACACAAAAAAATAATGAAAGAAGACAATGTAGAAGACTTTAACACGTTATTGGGACGTTAATTACTCTACAATAAATTGTAATCGTATACTCTCTACGACTACCAAATAAGAACTTACAAATATCTGCCAAACTAAAATGGCGGCCAAACAAAATCGGCCTGGGTCATAATATTCACCCTGTACTTAATAAATTAGGACCGATCGTAAATCTATTGTATTCTTATTATTATATAATAATCACAGTAATCTAATAAATAAAATTAAAGAAAATTCTAAGATTTCACTGAAGAGAAGTATCAAATTTGATTGAAAGTGTATAAAACATTTTTGTTGTAAAGTTGCAGATTTTTTTCAATATTTAAACAAAGAAGTCAGCTGTCAGATATTTGATAAATTGGAATGTTGCAATGTTGCTGTAAGGCGATATAAATTAAAATGTATTTAAAATAATATAATGGTTAAAATTTTCATTTCAAGTTCAATAATGGTGAGTTCGATAAAGTAATGATATTAAACAGACTACGTGGAT
The DNA here is from genome assembly GCA_031772225.1 of Eubasilissa splendida. Classification (NCBI taxonomy): domain Eukaryota; kingdom Metazoa; phylum Arthropoda; class Insecta; order Trichoptera; family Phryganeidae; genus Eubasilissa; species Eubasilissa splendida. The sequence continues at coordinate 10,772,978 of CM062868.1, read as the reverse complement.
GACTAACAATTGTGAAATTTTCGTAATATGTAATGAAAACGTAAGTTTTACTTTAATATCATGTGACCCCCTAATCCCCAGTCAGATTGCAAAGACATTTTACAGAAAAAATGTATAATTTTATGAAAATGAATCCCATTTTTTCATTGCTCTAAAATAATTGGGTATCTATTGTTTCAAATTATTATAATTACAATTGCTTTAAAAATTTATCAATTTTATTTAATTAAAAAATTACAAATCTGTAATTTTCAAGTCTATTTATAAATATAATTACTACCAAAATGTATATTTTTAATTTACAAAGTAGCATCTACATATTAAATGTAATAAATGTTTGTTTCAGTGAGGCTGGCTTGATAAATATGACATTGAATAATAATGTAATGTTTTATGGACTCTAAATACAATGGTCATGTGGCACAGCGGCCACAATATAACCGTCCGCGGGGCCTAATAACAACAACAGTAATAGCTGGAAAATCATATATATTGAAAAAAATCACTCCCACGCTATCTGTGTGCGATAACCAGAAATAAAATATATTTCTCAGACTTTTAGGAATTTAATCTATAAAACAGTAATGTTCCAATTTAGTACGAAAAAAATGTAATCTTGATTATTAGAATATCGAGAAAAAATCAGTTATTGTTTTGGACTGAACTGCCTTTGGAAAAAAATCTTAATCTAGAAAAAACCTTAACCCGTCTGAAGGAGCTCGTGTGAGGGGGATGGGGTGGGATAACAAACGAATCTGTCGATCTGTCAGTCATTTATCTTTGTCAGTGGAATCGCGGAGCTCTTGTCTGACACGAATGTCGCTGATGGCACTGACAGTGGTGTAGCTGCGGCTTTCTAACCGCCTCCATTAAGGGATGGAAAGGAGTGTAGCCGAGACTATTTTCATTATAAAATTTTAAAATATTTATATTATTTTCTGAGAATCAAGAAATATTTTTCAATCCCATTCTGTCGCATGGTGTAGGTTTAATATTTTTTATAGTAAAAGTAGTAATACTGAGAGGCAACCCACAATTTATTCAGAACCTTATCGATCATTCTCATTCACCGCCAGGTTGGTTTTTAGAATTCTGCATCCTGAGTATTGAGTCTGTGGATTCTGGCTCCACTCTCGTAATCCAGAGACAGCAGAACGGAATTGAACGCATCCGGCAAGACAGTACGTATAACCCAACATCCACCAGCTATAAAGACGCAGTGTCTGGCGTGCAACAATATACATTCGGCAGACTACGCTCGGAAACCGTATTTGATCTCAGTTCGAGCACCTAGTGTTAGCCTCAACTTTTTTATAATTTAACTAAAATAAATTCAGTATGTATAAACATACTTATTTATATTATATTCTGTTCATGAAACCTGCCGCCCATCATAATACTATTCGTGAGACAAAAAAAAACATTAAATTAATAACAGATTCTTAAAACCGAGCCTACCATTTTACAAATTGGTGATATTAACGAATCAATCCCCTAAAAATATCTACCAAAAATAATATTTGTAGTATAAAATTAGTTTTTACAAAACCTTCTGAGAAATTGGAATCATGCGACAGGAATTAAAATAATTGAATTTAATAATTTACCCTCATGTCTCGATTCGATCCACCCCTGTTTCTAAAGGCTGAATACTTAACCGCTGAAACCACCCCGATCCGACTGGAAACATGACTTACTACCAACTTGTATAATTATTCGGTATAATATGTGTCTATGTAAAATTATTATATAGACACATCAATTAAAATATATACTAACACATAGCTTCTCAAGCTAACCACAGCAATTATTTTATCCTGCCAAAGACCGTAATGGATGGTTTCGCGTTTTGATTAATTTTCGAATTAATTATATTTTAAGAAAAAATATATACAAGCTGATAAATAATATATATTTTTTATAATATTACATTACTCTTACATTTTATGAAATTCAATTTACTGACATCACAACATGGTGCAAATGAAAATAAAACAAATAAAAAATGAAGACCCAATATCGTGTAAATGGCATGTTTAATATATTCTTACAGTTTGATTATTTCAACTGTTATTCTAAATAAACAAAACATAATATTATTAGTGAAACATGATATGACTTGAGTTATATTGTATTTGTTCTATTAAGTTATCTAGACAGCTTTAGATAAAAACTATGCAAAGTTAGACAATAGTCTTGTCAAAAACACGCAATGTAAATTTAATAAATGAAAATGTTCTCAATATATATATTAAAATGAACAAACTTTCGCTTTTTGTAAAACTTAACATTCTGGTATAGGTATATTTATTTATTGCATTTAAAAAAAAGTTCATCATTGTATGCTACGCTTTTATGTTGGTGAATTTGGATAGAAATTGATACATTACATTAGATTAAAGTGTCTTCATCTTTTAATATATACGAATTTCATAATTACAATATATGTGATATTTTCTTTTGAAGGTACATTTTAAATTTTGAAAATTTGTAATGCTACCGTACCTACCTATTGTAGGTAATTATTTAAATTGACTGTTGTATTTCTGATACGAATATTATTTACGTAGATAATTATCTACATAAATAAATATATATTCCGGTACATTTTAATTAAATCTAAATTATAGTAATTTGTTGTCCTGTAATTAAAATTGTTATTTTATATATAATAATAGATGTTCCATTCCAATCACTTTCTCAATAACTTAGCAAAGATTTCAAAAGTCTGAGATTTTAGCTATCGTTTATTGAGAACGTTGAGTATCTATCGATTTTAATAAATAAATACGTATAAATATTCCTATATTTGAATTTAGGTCGGCATGTCGATTATAGGAGAAAAGGTACCACCCCAACCCATTTGTCCACAATTTAGCACAGACTGCGTAGGCAAGGATTTTTCCAAGGTTGTTTATCGATTTGAATAAATAATATTACCTATGTAAAAAATCCAAAAAATGTCTAAAAACTCAAGGACTAGATAAGGTCAGCTTCCAACTGAAAAAGACGACGTATGTAAAACGTTTTATACTCATTATAAAGCAAAATAAGTTGCTGTTCATTTCAAGATGAAGAAATTACATTTTATTTGTGAATTTATGATTTTTCTGAACATAGCTTCTTGATAAGGATGAGAATAAGATAAATAAAATGAATCGCTCTTATATAATTATATCTGGGAATCGAACCATGAACATTATATTGCTGGATGACGGGACGTCCTCTACTTCTCCTGCCATCAATACTTGCGTCATATATTTTCTTTACCATTCTCTCCTCATTCATCTGTTCCATATGACCAAACCCCCTATAAGATCCTTTCTTAATCTTAACTCACTATACGAAGATCAGCTTAACATTATTTCCTTATTTCTTTATTCTTTACTCTATCATAAATTGATCTGCTACATATACGCTTAAGTGATCTCATTTCCACTGCATTCAGTTTACTTTCGTTCCTCTTCTGCCAGCTCCAGGCTTCACTCCATACATCAGTGTCGGTACCAGGACTCCATTGTGAACCCCTCGTGTTGTTTCAGTTGACAAGTTCTCATTAGCTATAATTCCATTCAAAGCGCTATTCACTTTATTCCATGCAGTCACCCTCCTTTCGATATCTTTCTCTGTCTTTCCGTTTTTATCGAACATACTTCCCAAATACACAAACTCATCTACTTGTTCCAAACATTCATTACCTACAAGTATTTTGCACGGTGTCTTGCTTTTCTCTTTATCTAATACCATCACTTTCGACTTGTTGACATTCATAATAAGGTCGCTTTCCTTGCATACATCGTATATTCTACTCACTAACCTCAATATTCTTACTATTTTCAAACTAAACTAAACGCTTGTGATATGAAAATAGGAATAACTTGTCGGTCTTTAGAACAAGACTCAAACCCCTGATCACTAGATTACTAAACGAGTAGACTAACAAGTACGTTATTCCTTGTAATTAGTTTCAAAGTGTTTGATTATTTAATCTTATTTTTTTATTAGCTTTCGATTCGTGTTTTAAATAACTCGGATATTCAAGATTCAAGTCGTATATTATTAAATACAATATTAATTTATTCGTGCGTTAAGTAAATTACACGACACATTATCTAGATAAGCCCAGCTTCCTTAATATCAACCTAATCTTAAAATGATGAATATTAAAGGATATGTTAAGGATATCAATCACTCGGAGCATCAGAGCCAATCCCTTCCACCCTTCGGATAATGTCTATAAATGGAGATAATGACCCCCATATGGAGCAGCTTCTTCTTATCCTCACCCTTATCACGCAACTACCCTTACCACTATTATATGCTTATATATGCTTTTTTATTAAGTCACGTTATTATTTATATTAAAATATTTGATATCATTTAATTAATACTACAATTTAGCAACTCACGCATCATACAGTTGACTCTCAATTATCCGATGGTGTTTTAAGCCTTCCTCGGACACGAGGGATAGCTAATGATGATTACAATTAATTAATTCGTTATATTATTCATTATAACAATGTTTTAAATACTAATTTAATGTATTAATTATAAATATATACATATAAAATCAATATGGTCGAAAAATATTGTTTTTGCGCTACTGGGATTCGAACCTGGATCTCTATTTTCAATCCGGAGAAGTACACTACACGTTATATATGTTACACTTTTTCAAATTAATAATACAATCCGGTAGCGCAAAAACAATATATTTCGACAAAATTGATTTTATATGTATATATTTATAATTAATACATCTGTCGTATCATTATTTTTGAAAGCCATCTACATTATTTTTACGGAATCACAAATACCTTTGAGTAAACCGACTGCAGACGCCAGAATTATCAATTCATTTTTATTACATTTTGGACACATTGATACAACTTATATTATTAAGGAGATCTTATTGTGAAGTTGTAATTATTCAGAACATAGGTCTGTGATGTTTTAAATACTAATTTAATGTATTAATTATAAATATATACATATAAAAATAAAAAAATGATTTTATATGTATATATTTATATACATATAAAATAGGTATATATATAGGTTCGAATCCCGGTGGCGCAACAACAATATTTTTCGATAAAATTGATTTTGTATGTATATCTTTATAATTAATATATTTAATTCATATTTAAAATATCACAGACCTATGTTCTGAATAATTACAACTGCACAATAAGAATGTGTTCTCCTAAAAAAATATATATATTTATAATTAATACATTAAATTAGTATTTAAAACATCACAGACCTATGTTCTGAATAATTACAAGTTCACAATAAGAATGTGTTCTTCTTAATATTATAACAATGCATTTTATTGTTAATTTATTCACGCACATGCTTCGGATGCTCCGCATCCCTTGTGCTTTCAAAAATTCAAATCAAAAATCAAAAAGCTTTGTACTTTTTTTCTATCCGAAAACAATACTGCTGCAAATAAACTAGTTGTGTCCTTTAGAGACCAGTCATAACACACAATGAGATACGGCGCGCGTACGAAGCGAGTCAAAATACATATACATTCTCAACTTTTGAACTTCTATGAATCGCGTAAACACACAAATACTAGCAACAGTGAATTCTATCATTCATTCTGTATCCGCAAAATTTGAAAGTGTTAGACTTTTGCGCATGCGCATTCAGTTTCGCCTTTCAAGGTCTTCGAATACTGTATACGCATTTGTTAATAGTATCCAACGTACAAAAAACGAATTTAATGCTTATGGCTGTAATGCTCAGAATAGCATACACATTACGAAGCGAGCGGATTGTTTTGAGGTATTTGCTTGTGTGACACATTTTTGACAGTTTGGCTCGAATACTTGAAACATTGAATATCCTTCGATTGTCTATTTAATTCATCATTTAAATAAAAAATGCATACAAAAATAACATGAATACTTCAACAACGAAAATAGTGAATTATATGAGTATTTGTGGGCGAGTCTATAGATTTGAATTTAATATCCAGCATTCCTTCTACAAAAAGTCATCGACCACCACTGATAATTTGTATAAATATATTACTAGTTGCAATCTCAAAAAACATACAAGTATTTTTATTAGAAAAAAAACTGATAAAAGCTTGAAAAGCAGTATATTTAATAATTAACTTATTAGCGTTTAGCTACTACTAAATACTAGCGTTTAGCTTAATTTGAAAATAGTCAGAATATTGATGTGACATGTATTCCGTATACACATCTCTATTTAAAAAAAATAAAAAATAAAATAAAAAAAATATATATATATGGTATACGTATCATGACGGACGGGTCCTAGGAGATAGCTGACCACTTCTAGACATATATGTCTGTTCTCTATATACTAATATATTACAAATAATAATATTACGCTTCCTCATCTACATCTGTGACTTTCTAAATGTCAGCTTCAGTAGTGTCATTATGGCTGTACAGTGCTTAACTAAACGACCAGATCTTTAAAAACGTACGTGTTTTGAATATCTCTAGGTTAAGATTTCTTAAATATTTTCTCTTTTATATATTCAATAACAGTACGTAAATATATATTCAATTTGAAATGGAAACATATTTTAGCAAACCGTACATTTTGGGCTAATTTGTGTTATTGCGTGAAATGGATTCCAAATTAATTATTATTTTTATCTTCCATACACACCGACTCTATTTAATGGATATTAAAGGAAATAGCAAGAGCTGAAAGTTTTAACTGCACCAATTATTTATTTAAATTTATGGATCATTATTGTTAATTTACGTTTTTTCAATATTTTTAATTTCCCTCATCTCACAGTAAAATAAGTTAAAACAAATCATATCTGCATATTCAAAACAAAATATACATGAAAACGAGTATATGTTGAAATTAAATCAACACTTTTGAGCTCATTATATCAAAACAGTATCAGTGTCGGATGGAACCTTGTTATTCTGAGGGGTCGATCTGTCATCTTTTCTTCTGTGTATGGTAAAAACTATAGCAATAATATAACCATATAAATTATCTATACACGATTCGTTCATCATTTTTGTTCGATTTAACAGCTAACTTACAAAGATAGAATAATTTTAATTACATCGACATTGCGCGGATGTTTTGGAGAAAGTTCTATTAAATTGTATATGTAGATATAGATAAATTCATTCATTGAAGTATCTCTTTTTAAAATATGAAATATAAAGTCAAATCTCAGGCGGTGACAGAAATATTCAAAAATTCGTTTGTAAAGTTAATGTACAAATAAAATAAATGAAGAAAATTATTTCACACACGTGTCACTACGTGTATATTGACTACTCCCTACTGAATAGCATATCGAAAAAAAACTAAATGTGCTTTTTTAGTAATATTTTAAAAATGTATTTGAATATGTTCGGTAGCTTTTACCCAGCTCCGTGGGGGCCTCAATATTATATACATTATACATAAATTCAAATAGAATATCAAAAAACACCTTAAAAGCCTTTCAACATTTTCAATTTTCGCAAAAACATTCGCCAGTACGTTCTTATAAAATAAATTTAAATATTTCGAAATAATCGTTATTTAAGTCTGGAGAAATTCTATCAGCTCTTATATTGTCTCATATTCGCTAAACGCAGTGTACAGAGGGGTAAAAAAAACTAGCATGTTGCTTAAGGGAGGAAATCGAAAATCTGAAAACCTAATTTTCTATATAAACAGTATTTATTTATATATATATTTGGCTTGATACGCCATTAACAAAAATATTATAAAAACAATAATATCCTTACAGATATATTTTTGAACAAGCTTGGCAAAGATTATTTAAAAAAATACATCGATATAATTAACAAAAACATGTAGAAAATAGAGTGTAAATAATTCAACACAATACAACTGTTTACATAAGACCTAAAAGCAAATATTATGATTATTTTTGGCGAGTTGTAAATAGAAAATATAAATCAAAAAATAAATAAAAATAACAGTTAAGATATAAAAATATTTAAAAGACATAAAAATAAAAATTAAATAGAAAAAAAACATACCATACATATAATTCACATATAATTTTATATTTTGTATTCCTTGATGTTCTGTCTAACAGTATATTTTATATTCTATCTCTCTCTTTATGTATATATAAGTGCACTCTTTTTTTTATGATTAGTTTTAAATACGTCCTAACAAAGCCTGAGATAAGCGAAACCGGTTGACGTCAAATAAATTTCATGGTTTCACACAAAGTGATTGTATTTTGTTTAGTCTAATATTTTTATATCTTCAGGGGCATATATTTACATATTCAGGGGCTCTTCCATTTTGCATTGGAGACCAATTTTTGTAGTTACGCCGCTGACTAAAAGTTTTTAGTTACACGTGTTTTACATAAATACGATATCATTAATCGGCACAACAATTAAAATTAGAATTTACGTAAGTTTAACACATTATTTTTATATCTATTACAAGTTATATACCTTAGGTATGCTACAGTCCTACAACCTTACATCTTCTTATTTCCATATTCAAGAGATCATTTAACATACGAAACCTCTTAACGGATAAAATAGATCGAATCTTGACGTAAAATACCTTATTCTGAGCACAGGGTAACATAAATATTATAAAAACCGAACATAAAGATAATATTGGCCACACACTTTGAAACTTTTTCACAGAAAATGTGAATTTCAATCAAATTTGTGGACCATTATTTTTATTATTTATTTAAATCGAGTCATTTTTATTACACCACCCTGTAATATTATACCGCGATATTCTATTACTGAGATATGTTCTCATAAAACCTCCACAAGCGACGAAAGCCAGAATAATTCAATGCAAAGTGTTCCGCAAAGCTCTATTGGACTATATGTATTTGTTTGAAGTTGTTCCAACGTCAATTTTGAATTGGAACTTATTGAGGTTCCAGCATGTGCGGTGCCTGTGTTGGAAGGGAGGTACGTAGGGAACACAAAGGTATGCGGACTCAATAAACAGCGTGTAGCAACAAAAGAAGGCTTTCATTTTTACATACAAATCTTACCTGTAGGCTTTCACTAACAAAGAAGCTACGTGCAGACAGCCTAATGGAAAAACATCAAAAGCCAATTTTATACCGACACACGTTTCTGTGAAAATATTTAAATATGTTTTTTTTAACCATATATTCACGTGAATAAATAATACCAAAGCGAGTGAGATAACATTGCAAAGATTCTGTGCTTAATATGGCACGCAGAAAAACTGTATTTATTAAATATTGTGTTTTCACAAAAAATCTCTTTCTAGATGCTGTGTGGAAGTATAAGAACGGAAAGAAATGGTAGAAATAGGACTATTCAGATGTGGTTAATATCACACAGCTATTACTAAGCAATGTTTGGACGCTGAATGGTCATGTTATTTGTGGTGTACTAAATAGTGCGTATTTTGATTAATGTTTTTATCATTGTTAATGGAATATTAAATGGTGGGGAGTGTCTTTGTCATAATTTATGAAATTTAGTTTTATACCGCATTTGTAAGAGTATAGAAGTAAAGTTAAAATCATGAAAAAATTGTCGATATAACATATGAATATAGATTAGAGTAGCTTGTTGGTAAAGTGATTAAGACGCTGGCCTAGTGATCTTGTGGTCGGGGGTTCGCGCATCGTTCCAAGAGATCAGCAAGTTAGTACTACTTTCACAGTACAAGCGTATAGCGAAAAACTTCTTACGGTTGACACTTGGTTTATTGTTAAGCACAGCTTACAAATATGGAGTAGTTAATATGTACAATAAAAGTTAATAAAAAACGGAGTTTAGAAGAGTGGCGTTCGAGAGACAGCCTTCCAGACGGTTGCTGGCCGCATTAGTATTGCTATATGACGTCGGTACTGGGTGTTTTTATGGCTGTTAGAAAGTTTTGTTTAACGCACAGGTGTCTGCAGAATGTGTTCAATATTGCCAGGCGGTGATGGCAAGTGTGGAGACAATATAACTCCTCAATATTTCGAAAATGCAAACTTATTATTATATAATAGAAAAAGCATTTTAAATGCATTTAAAATACATTAGAAGCAAAGATAGTTTTTTTTATTCAAAAACTTCTTCCCACACAAAAATAAATCTCACAACAAAATGGCCGCTGTTTTAACCGTTTATAGGGCAAATTAATTATTTTGGAATTTTAACTTGTCCTTGTTAATAATTTTGCGTAACGGGCCTCCAAAATTGTGTAATTTAACACATTTGGATTATTTTCTGTGGGGATTTGTGAAGTCGTTAGTCTGCGCTGATAAACCAGAGACGATGGACGACTTGGAAGTCAACATTCGTCGCGTTAGTGCGCTTTATTCGAGCATATGCGCAAAATCATATTTAAACACTAATGTTATAACATTATCTTTCTAATAAGATAAATATCATGACCATTACCACGATTTTTGTGTGTTTTATTTTATTTTAAAGTTCTATACCTCTAAAAATAAACACCCCTTATAAATCGAAATCTTCGAATTGCTGTTTCCATTTTCTGTCAAATATCTGGACAACTCTGCATAAATCTTATAACGTATGCAGTTTTCTCCACAGCGCACTCTTGCCTGAGATATAAGTACTGGCTCAATCCGTATGCAATCGCTAGACCATGAAAAATTGAGATATATATTCAAGAAAAAGTATGTTGGAATTGAATCAATTTAAAGATCTTCTTATTTTTGAACGTGAGTAAACCAATATTATTTGTCAAGGCTTATAAGAGAATTAGTATGGTTATTTTTTCATTTTATATTTTAGCAGATTGCGTTAAAATAATTTTGACTCTAGAGTACCTAACTAAATCTTATTTATCAACAATTAAATATATTTTTTTCGACTCCTACTTGATGGTTTTTTTATTTTGATTTATTATAGCCAAAAATTTAAACAATTGGCTGTGCAATGATTTCTAGTTCGAAGGCTGTGTCAAATCAAATAAGCAAAATAAAATTATCAGGAGAACACATTCTAATTGTGAAGTTGTAATTATTCAGAACAGACGGTCTGTGATATTTTAAATATGAATTAAATATATTAATTAGAAAGACATACATATAAAATCAATTTTATCGAAAAATATTGTTGTTGCGCCACCGGGATTCGAACCTGGATATCTTTCCTAACCGGCGAAGGTGCATACACTAAGCAAACGCTCTACCATCTTTGCTGTCGTATCAGTTTGTCATATGCTTATGAATTGTTAAATGAGTGAATTAATAACACTGATTTTTATAAATAATTATTCTTAAATACATAAAATTATTAATAAAAGAAAATAAATTAATAATACATTTCTCTATTAAAATATATTTTTTATCGAAGACTCTCCCGGAATGTTACAAATAAAATACTGGATATAACGCGTAACAAATACAGTTAGAAAGTTGGTTAAGTTACGGGTATTTGGTATCTTTATAGACATTATTTCGAAATAATTATGTAAGAAAAAAATATGTATGCAGGGGTGGTATGATACATGTGTTCGAGATATCGACCCTTTAGAATAACAAGGTTCCAACTAACATTTTGGGATAATTTAAATTATTGCGTGTAAAGAGTTCCAAATGCATTATAGCTGAAAGTTTCAACTGCACCAATTATTTATTTAAATTTATGGATCATTGTTGTTAATTTACGTTTTTTTAATATTTTTATTTTTCCCTCATCTCACAGTAGTCATTGGTAATACGAAAAATAAGTTATGACCTTAAAACTTTTATTTATTTGCATACTCAAAACAAAATATACATGAATATATGTTGAAATTCAATCAACACTTTTGAGCTCATTATCTCAAAATAATGTCAGTGTCAGATGGAACCATGTTATTTTGGGGGGTCGATATGTCACGCTTTTTTTATTTGCTTGAACATTTTATTTATGATAATAAAACATTATGTATTATTTTTCCATGTGGTTATACGATCAAATATTTCCACAAATTTATGCAATAAAGTATTTAAAACTTTAGTATTAATACAAAAAGCAGATCTTCTATTTTTACTCGACTTGAGAGTAATGTCTACGGTTAAGGAACGATAAAGAGAAACGTAAAACGCGTTGGATAACGGAGGAAGAGAATAAATTTGGGTTCCAAAGGGAATAAGGACGGGACGGAATAACAAACGACTTTAATTAATATAAAAAATTGTTAACTGCCCCACTGTGTCAGGCAGTGTTTGCAGAAAACAAGATATACATTTTTCATCCGTTTTTTTTCAGAGATAAATACATACGTATTATCAACCCTCATTCGCACGGGGTTAATCTAAAAAGTTAGACACATTTATTTTGATTCCATGTTAATTTATTTCGAAAATTATTTTCTAAACAAATACGTGCTCATCGATCGTTATTGCTTTGTCTTTATTATACGCTTACCATTTTATGTCTTTCTACAATGTATATGTATTGAAAAATATTTTTATTTTTATTTTTTATCTTTGTTTTATTAACCACTAAAATGAGTTTAAATACATCTACCGGTTTCGAAAAATACCATTTTCTTCTTTAGGATGTCATAACTAACTAAAACATATATTGTTTCTTTGACAGAATCTATTTTTAAAAAAAAAAAAATTGCTGATTTTAAAAGTATGAAAAATATTTAATTCTCACGTCATCCTCGCCTGGAATGTTTGATAATAAACAAACCATGGCCGCAATCCAGGCGCCGAAGAGCTAATTAATTAATTATAAATGAACAAATACGATGTGGTGTTTTGATAAACACGTGGCCAAAGCAACCATAAAGTAATAAAATCAAATCTTAAATTATAGGATAGGCGCCAGAATGCGTGAGAGTGAAAATTCGGCGCCTGCTCCAAACGTGACACTGTTCACGCCTGTTTTAGTGCCTCGTGGGAATAAATAGAACGATAAAACTTATTGAGACTCGCCTAATCAGCACATCACGTGTATAAATTTGATCATAAACTCATTACTTAATTGTATAATTAATTAAATAATACTGTCACTGTCTAAAGTGATATAAAAACAGGTTCATTTCGATCGGGAAATCATTCTCTCACCGCAGTGTCCTTAGAAAGAATATATTTTAGTATTTCATTTCTTCTGACCTCATCATCATCATCACCAGTTGAGAGAAGCGGAGATCGGCGAACCACCATTATTTTATTGTTACCTGTACGGAACAGTATGTATGTACGATATTACCTCGCTTAGTCCGGCTTCGATAAGTACTGAGTAGTCCGGTTTGAAAATTTCAAAATAAACTAAATTTTAATTGTGAGAAATAAATACCTGATCTAAAAAATTAGTACATACACAGAATTATTTTTGAATACATACTTAAATAATCGTTTTTTTCTCTTTATAAAGTTATGCGATACGATACATAGAATTAACATCTGAATAACCATAAAAAAATATTGAAATGGTTGAAACCTTGTCAGAGCATGTTGTGGAAGTCGATCCCAATATGAAAGGTGTCTTACAATTCGACGAACGATAAACAATGCAATTCATTACTGCAAAGAAATGTATAAATAAAAAAAGTCAAAGAAGAAAAATGTGCGAACACAATATGGCAATTTTTAGAGAATAAAAAATGAATTACAAAAAACATGCAACAATAATATGTATTTCTAATAAAGATATTTGATATACTAATTAAATGTATTAATTAGAAAGATATACATCAATTTTATCAAAAAATATTGTTGTTGCACTACAAGGATTCGAATAAGTTTCCCAAATAATATATAAATTGTATATATGTGTCCAAAACTTTAATAAAAATGAATTGTATATCACTGTCGCTGGAGCATAGTTGGATAATACATCTTCCCTGGATTGGAAAGATATCCAGGTTCGAATCCGGTAGCGCAATAACAATATTTTTTGATGAAATTGATTTTATATGTATATCTTTCTAATTAAAACATTTAATTAGTATTTAAAATACCACAGACCTATGTTTTGAATAATTACGACTTCACTATTCTCCTAATTAAAGATATTTGAATTTATTTTCATTATATGTATGTATTTAGTTCATCGATTAGTCCAGTTTCAAACAGTCCGGAATATTGACGTAACCGATTACCCGGTCTATGCGAGGTATTACTGTAATCAATTTTTACTATCACTTATATAAGAACGTATAAACTATCGGATGATTTTATAAAACTGTGATAAAATCATTTCAAAATTGTATTTTTTAATGCCAATCGAATGCTCTATCAAATAGCCAATGTTCATTGGGTATACCGAGATTTTTAAGACTATATCTGGCATACGGATTTTGCTTCCATGAGATTCTTTTGAGACAACTGTCAGTTTTTGTAGTTCTCGTGTACATACTATGTCTCAGAGGTTCGCCGTTTTATGCCCCACTTCACATAAATTAAACGTCAAATATAATTTTCGTTTATCAGTTGAGTGGTATTAAATCTTCCTAGAAATTAAGAAAACGAATCGCCTAATATTAAAACTAATGTTCAATAGCTCTTTTCTATTTTTCCAGAAAAAGATAATCGTAGGGATCTATGGTAGTTCTAGGTGACGTTTACGTGCAGGTGTTGAATCTCAGCCACATGAAACGTTGTGTACATTAGTTTTTGTCTCTTTTCATCAATCTCAAGCTGATCTGAGTTCATCTTCAGATTATAATCTAAATACAAGTACGTGGTATTGAGATGTATCCCAAGTAAATTTCTGAGATAATCTCATCGTGTCCTTTTCCGTAGACACGGGTCTATGCATTTATTTCAGTTATTTATTGATTCGGTTACATTTTTATTGTTGGTAAAAATAAATACATTATATCGTAACTATGTGTCCGGTATCGCCCGGGATTCAGATTTAGTTATAATTAGATAATAGTCCTTAATTTTTTTTTCATTCAGAAAATTCTCTAAAAATTTCAGGAAAAATAAATATAGTAAACATAGGGCCAGTTGTGTGATGAGTAGTAAATTTTTACTATAGTGAAAAAAGTTACTAAATATACATTATTACATATAATGCGTAAAACTTTAATTGCCAAAGTGACATGTCGAACGCTTAAGTGATAAAACCCATAGATAATGAATAAAATAAACCATGTTTCATGATTATTTGTCACACCTATATACATCTCCATCTGTGCTTTTACAATAATAAATTTGACGTTCGAACAACCCACAAACGATTTTGACCACGGGCGTTCATAAAAAGTTACCATAGTAAAAAGTTAATAATGATCATACAACCGGCCCTTAGTGCAGAAATTGTGCTTATTGCGAATGCATTTAAACCAATTAAACCTGCCAGTTATTAATTGTAATTCGACAAATACGAAGTCAATTGACAGCCGAATAGATATGTCATATCGAGCACGAATTCTACAGCCAATGGGTGTCAAGTAGAAATCTTGGCTGCAACCAATTACAGGACCCAAAAGTGTTGTCATAATCGTCTATTATTTAACCGATTACCTACATACAGGAATTGACAAATTAATGTATCAATTGCAACAAGTGACAGGTGTTAGAACACATTTGACTAAATGACTAATTCATGAGTTAGATGTAATGAGTTATTAGTTTCATTTAATGGTACATTATTATTCGTGTGCTATCGATGCCGGTGCAGCTCTGGGGTCGCAACCGGGACCCTACTGCACTGTAGTCTGTAGAAAGCCCTGAGCATAGACGGCTGCAAAACAGTGGAGAACTCCAGTCGTCTTGGACCAAGTTCTCTATTATTCCAAGATTGCATGTAGGTGGTACTGTGTAATATCACCTACACCTTAAACAATCCCACGTGCAAGTCTCTGCAGTGGCCAGCCCAAGAAACCATGGTAGACGGTATCCTCGTAAATTATGTATTTAATTCTTTACATAGTGCATACATAAGCACTTCTTATATATGCTCTAATATATACAAGATTAAAGTATTTTCTTTTACTAAAACTTATCTTTTAAATATTTAGTCAGTTTCATTTTAAATCTATTCAATTTCTCTTCCTTTCTTATGTTTTATGGCATTTTATTAAAAAATTTCATCGCACTATACATCATCGATTTTTGAGATTTGGCCTTCTTCCTGAATGACAGTCTCAGTCTATCCCTTCCCCTTGTACAATGCTCGTGCTCATGTTGATTTGCATCAATTTTTCGTGTGAATTCCGCTGATATTTTCTTATTGATGATTTTTTAAATAAATACCATTGTATATTAAATATATTTTCTGCTTAAAGGTCGTCATGTTCAGATCTTTCAGCATTGCACTGATTCGAGTATATCTATTTTTTCTGAGTATTACTCCTATAAATTTATTTTGCAACACTGACAATTGTTTACTATACTGACAAAGTATAATGAGGAAGGAAATAAATATTCTTTATATCCGGAGAATTAATTTGGATCTGAAAAGGTTAACAATTAGACTCATCTGACATTGTCGTATTTCAGAAATTATTATGTGTTGTAATGATAGGTTTTGCGTGTCGCCTTTTTCGGACCTTTGCTTCTTCAGACATTCTTGAACCACCCAAATAAACTTATTTTTATTTTATTCATTATATTTTCCTCGGTTTTACTTTATTTCTTTGATATATATATAAACATTTGATATTTGTTTATTATTATTTATTTCAAGATATAGATAATATTCCTGAATGATATCCGCGGCCTAGAGAATGTTCAAAAGGCATTGGGAGTGACATGGCAAAGATTGGCCGAGGACTAAAGAGAGTGGAAAAGTCATGGGGAGGCCTTCATCCAGCAGTCGAGCTATAATAACTGAAGATGACGATGTTGAAGATATATACATAATACAGAGTGTTAAAATATTGAGAAGCCAAAATGAAAAATAATTGCTTGTTCTCCTTGAAAATATATAAGTTTTGTAAAAGTTTATCCAAATTTAATATAAATGAATTGATTTCATTTTTGATATTGCTAAATGTATGTTACTCAAAGGTATTTGAGATTAGTCACAATATAAAAATAATAAAAATGTAATAACAGATGTGTTAATTTAAAAGAGTTGCGGCATATAAGTTAGAAAATTTGTCGTCAACTAACTCAGTTGGCGTGATATAACTGGTAACGCATTTTCCCGGATAGGAAAAGATCCAGGTTCGAATCCCAGTAGCAACTAAAATACTTTTTATATATCTTTCTAGTTGATACATTTAATTTATATTAAATTTATTTTTTTTCAACCAGAAAAACATATTCTAACGAGAGTGATATTATACATGTAACAGAGTCATATAACTCGTTTTTAACCCACTTTTCTTAATTTTATACATAGTTATTATAACTGAGCTATTTAAAATGAACACAGTTACAATCACAGCTATTTTAATTTTACTCCTTTGATTCTCGTAATGTAATTTTTTCGTACCTTACACATTATTCTTGATTATAGCGATATTGGAAATAACGTTGACTCGGCTACAACGTGACATTTTTAAATTCGTGTAAAAAATCACAATCCAGTGAACGTTAGTTACAACGACCTTGAATCGGTTTGAAAAAATATACTTTGATCCATTCAATGACTCTTTTATCAAGTTTTACGTGCTTTTATTATTTCTTCATATTTTCTTCACAATTTTATAAAATCACTTGGAGTCACGTTCCGTGGAAAGTTTACAGTCAAATTAGCGCGGAGTTTGCTGAACGAGCCAAGAAATCAGGTTCAGGAGACATAGACCATGGATAGGTAACTGTTGGCAGCGATGATTTCCGATCCGTGCGCAACTCTGTCATAAAAAATATTAACATTTCAAATAATTCTAATAATAGTTTTTATAAAACAAAATGTAGTGTCTTTGAGTTCGCCAGTTGTAATCCGGCTGAACCCGTTACTGATTATTGTTCCACGGTAGACTCGTTATTTTATCTTTAATAAATCTCTACTCGGTTAATGCAATATGTAAATACTTTAACTGTGTACAATTATAATTTATTATATCAGAAATATATAACGGGTGTTTTTTTAGAGGTATAGAACATTAAAATAAAATAAAATACATACAAATTATGGTAATTATTGTAAAAATAATTTTATGCCATCAGTGTTTAAATATGATTGCGCGCATACGATCGCCGCGGTCCAATTTTCGACCACTTTTTGGAGAAATTGAAATGTTGTCTCCAGGTCATTTATCGTCTCTGAGCACAATTCAGCTTTCAGCTATCAAAATGGCTCTCGCCAATTCGTGTTGCCAATTCGAAAAACAAACCTCTAAAAAAACACCCTGTACAAGCAAGACAGGAGTGATTCTAATGGTGTGGAATGAGCGAAGGACGTAAAAATAGACTGCCATAAATACGAGCCTCGCTTTTATAGCCTTTGCATCCCCTAGTTCTACTTCGGGTGGCTCTTGCGTCCGCGCTCTGAACACATGCATAATATTATTTTCAATTCATTATACAAACACACCACACTAAATTAACTTACAGAAAAATACAAACATCGTCATCACTAATGGTTCTACAACTCCTAATGAGTTCTTTAAAAATTGGCACTAATGATATGTATTTGAAGACATTGTCACTCCATCTTTGCTTTAGATATCTCACTGTTTAATAAAATACATAAATAACTTAGTCCTTCAATAAATCCAACCCCGGCAAGCTTTATCTACGATAGTGCACACAAGGTTTTTCCATCAGTCATCAGTGAAAAACCTAAGCATTATTCGGCTTATGTAGAGAATATGGACCTTTCTAGAATATTTTCATATATAATTGAGTGCCCTGATATCTTAAGATAAAAAGGCTGTGAAAAGTATTTTAAAAGTTATTACATTTTAAAGTGTCAAATTTTCACCATAAATTTTGACATATGAACTGCTTTGCTTGTGAATATGATGAACTCAACGAACTCAAACCATAGACAAGTCAGAAACATAATGAATACAATATGAATTAAATATATCAATTAGAAAGATATACAAATACATTATTTGAAAGAGCCATCTACTTTATTTTTACGGAATCTCAAATATCTTTGAGTAATCTAATAGCAGACGCCAGAATTATCAATTCATTTTTATTAAATTTTGGACACATTGATACAACTTTATTATTAGGAGAACACATTCTTATTGTGAAGTTGTAATTATTCAGAACAGAACTGAATAATGAATACATACTAAATTCTGAAATTTTTTATCAAAATGCATGTTTTCTGTTAACATTTAATTATAAATCAATTTTTTTAAAACAATTGTGATGCGTACATGGAATACGTGTCACATCAATATTTTTACTATTTTTAAACGAAGCTAAATGCGTGCGCTACGAAAATATGACTAACTTGATGGCCTCGTGGAACGAAGCTCGAACCCCCGACCACTAGATCTCAAGGCGAATATCGTAACCACTGCACTACAAGCACGTCAATAAAATTGTTTAGTTTGATTTGGTTAGTTAGGTTTGTTAGTAAGCGAAAAAAATGTTTATTTCACCATAAATAAAGTATTTCAAATGTCATAAATTATTATGGTGACATTTCTAAACTTTAAAGTATGATAATTTTTTTTAATTCTTGCCACCGGATATTATATATATTTTTATTTTTGAAATCAGTATATTTTTTTCTATGGGAAAATTTAATTTTTGTAAAATCCGATACAGGACCACAGTGAGATCGATATACAATAAACTCTTAAAAAGTCCACATATAATTGGGTTATATTATGCGATGGGATATATTACTACAATACATCATAAAAACTGACCAATGAAAAAAGGTTGCCGATATCTACGCTAGTCCAAAAGACCCTGCCTGTGTGTTTTAATGAAATTCTTATCGAATGTAATTTAATTTACCCGAACTATGTACTATTTCTATAATACTATTGTTATGATTTTTCCAAGATTTCTGATAAACATTTAAAAACATTATTTTTACACATATCTTCAGTAAATACACAATACTACACTATTTATAGAACTGTGAACCATTTTCCTAATACAAAAGTGATATTGCAACTATTTCACTTACTATACTCGATATAAATATGCGTAATGTTAACAATGCTTATGAAATTTATTAAAATAATAAAAAGTGCTTGAGCATATTAATTATAATGCTTACCACCAATTTATACATATTTTTAACAAAAGCGAAAATACCCTAACCGATTAATATTTAATATCTGTGTCGTTTTTTTTTTTTTTAAATTGTAATTCAGTGCAGCGGTTTTGAGTTAAAATTCTCATATAACTAAAACTGTAGACTCGTAGAGGCAAAAATTCGTCACAAAAATTATTACGTCACACAGATTAGTTTTATTTAATACCAGTCTGTGATGAACCTCATGATGCGTTATCGAATTCAGAATTATTTTAAATCATGCGCTTTTTCTTTCTCTATAAGTATTCTCAAAAATCATAAAAATCTAAATACAACGCAAACATATATTTTTTATGTATATTTTGTGTAAGATATACATAGTTAAATTTTAAAATGGTCTCTCGCAATATATTTATATGTAATATTGTTATGTAAGTACAGATAAATTCAATTTATCTAAAAAATGTTTAAGCTGCCACTGGGAATTGAACCACGAACTCTTCCTATCTAGGGAAGTGTGATAACCAATTATACTATGTCAGTCTCGTAAATAGATGTTAAATTTTCTAACTTATATGTTGCAGCTATTTCAAATTGATACATGTTACACTCCATTTATTTAAAAGCTATCACCTTTTTATAGCGAATACCTTTGTGAAATATTCGCTAGGAGATGTCAGAGATTTTAAATTAAATCACCGCGGCAGCTAAAATATTTTTTGATAAACTGAGTTTATCTGCATGTACATATTTCTAATTGATGCATTTGATTTGTATTAAAATATCACAGAACTATGTTCTGAAAAAATAACATATTCACAAATAATGTGTTCTCTTTAAAAATCCTTTTTTTTACATTTGATATTAAGTTTTTAAAAATATGGTAATGGATAAAATTCTTTAACTTCTACGAAATGTTGTGCTAAAATGAATGCAAATAACTTACACATTTTCATTTAATCATTAACAAATAGTGAATATTAAATATGAATTAAATATATTAATTAGAAATATATAAATATAAAATCAATTTTATCTAATCATAATCAATCAATCGATATCAATCAAATAATGGAACGATTAATGTATTAATATAAAAAAAGGTAACATATAGGTTCGAAAATTTGTCGCTAAAAATATTGTCGCTGTAGCATAGCATAATGAACCTTCCCCGGTTAGGAAAGAGATCCAGGTTTGAATCCCGGTGGCGCAACAATAATATTTTTCGATAGAATTGATTTTATATGTATATCTCTCTAATCAATATATTTAATTCATTTTTAAAATATCACAGAACTATGTTCTGAATAATTACAACCCCACAATCAGAATGTGTTTTCCTATCATAGTGAATCTCCCTAGGCAACATTTTCTCACATTATATAACGGATATGCTATTTTTAATTTTAACAAAATAATTTGTGATTAAAGTCGGATAACGGTATAAAATTTAATAAAAAGTAATATTCCTTTTAAAGTCTGTATTATATGTAATATCATATTCTTAAGTGTGCCGAAAACGAAGGGATTTTTTTCATTTCTTTTTCAAAAGTCAATTTGTACAAGGTCGACAATAACAAGAGAAAAGGTCCCATTCAGACTCCTTGGAAAAAAATGGTACAGGCTAATTGTGAAAAAAAAATCCCTTTATTCTGAGTGTAAGCCCGCCTTCCATGTTTGATATTTGCTTGCCGCAGAGGCACAATGTACGAACTGATTTAAATTTTGATGGGATTCATTATTTAATTTCAAATAATGAATCTGAACGCTCTTTATTGTATTAACTGCCATCATTTTTGAAATAATTTGTTATACATAGATATTATATTCATTATGTATTACAAATTATGTTGTTCTTGAATAACTATGAAATGAAACACAATTTTGTAATTTGGTTATTTATCGACCATTTGGTTTATTACAATTATGTATGAAATATAACATCTGGCAACAACACAAATGCGTGCTCTGTTAACCATATTTTTTATAACATTCTCGCACACTTCGCGTATTATTTCAGCAATTTCATTTCGAATATTATACTGTAGCATCAGAATTGCTGTTGGCTTATTGGCGTAGGCCTTTCCTTTTAAGTACCCCCCACAGATAATAGTCTGGATCCGTCGAATCGGGTGATCGAGGACAACAGTCGATATCACCACTTTTTGATATTATGGGGCCGGGAAAAATTTCTCGCAAGATTTCAAACGTAGCTCGGGCTGTGCATGAGGTGGCACCGTCCTATTGAAACCGCACGTGCTGCAGGCTTAATCGACCCAATTCAGCCATCAATAAGTTTTCCAACAATGATTAACCAATAATGGTTGAAGCATTACCTCTTACGTCCTGAAGCAATGTCGGTGTCGTGCGCCATATGTATTATATTATGATATAATCATATTACTTTTGTTATTAAGCGCTGAGTGATTTCGAAGAGTCTGAAAACTATATATAAATATATATTACCCCACGTGAATATTTTCCCTAGGGGTAACAAAATGGTCCGGGTTGAAGCCTCGTCTCCGGAGACCACTAAATTAGTCCAATTTTTTATAGCATCAGAGCTTTTCTCAGTATTTTTCTGTGAAAACAATATAAAATGGATTTAACTCATTTTTTGATTTTTCGGTACAAAGAAATCAAAAAAAAATCTTTTCAATTTAACAAGTTATTGTATATTATAGATTCTAAATATCATATATAATAGAACATTTATCTGGATATCAATTATTTAGGATACACCTTGGTATTTCACTATAAATATTGTATTGTACCTGTTGCTGAAAATAATACTTTGTAAAAAAAAATATTTTAAAAATGTAATAAATTTATTATAGGTCATACGTGTACACACGTAAGATAAGAAGAACTTAAAGAAAAAAATAACATACATTTAACCTTTGACTACTGAAGCGACGGCGTCTGGCAGACGTTAACAATTAAAAACCTCCAGATTCAATCCCCACCTCTAACCGCAACTATGTGTAGTTTCTTTTTTAACTTATAGGAACCTGTTAGTGTAATTAGCTGTTATCAGATCAGTTTATTTATTTATATAGTATTAGCAGTATCTTGCTGCATCTTGGAGACATTATATTAAAGAAAAGTAAAGTAAATAATTAATCTCTTATTTTTAATATAATTTTTAAGATATTTAAATTCCTGTAAAACTGTCATCGTGGCAGACTGTGAGGCCAAAGTAATAATTAGAGATTGGTGAAAGGACAAAAACAAACAAATTATTGACTAACTTAAATTTTAATAAAGATATTATATTAGAAAGTCAAGTCTTCACCGACTAGAGTTTCCGAAGAGGAGCAACAAAATGAGTGGCTTGTTGGTCTGGTGATTAAGATGCTGGCCTAGTAATCTAGTGGTTTGGGGTTCGCGCCTCATACATGGGTATTATTATTTTCGGCTGGCTTAAGTGATCACTTTAAATAATGTAACGTTCACTATTCCACCCAATCAATCTCCATATCTATCAAATTTTTGGAAGTTGTATATATGTTCCATGTAGAAACACTTATCTTATCGCCATTACTTATCGCCATCTTTGAAAATTAAAATTAAGTACACATATAAAGTACTTATTCTGAAGTAGGCACCCATAAGGTTCTATAAGTTGAAAGTAAGGTAACAAATTGAATTAAATGGTAAAAAACAGAAAAATCAAAAGGAGACAAGTAGAAGGAATAAATAAATTGAACAAAGTAAATTTTTGATAGACTAAATATATGTAAGAAGTAAAAGAAATGAAACAAGCAGGGAGCAAACAAAACATGATAAATACGAGGTAGGATGTAACGACAAAAATAATTACATAAAATGAGTAGCTTTGATCATTGAAGGAACTCTTCCAGCTGCTTAGGTGACGGTATAGTCTAAAAATGTTCGAGAATTATATTTATTTATGAATATATTTTTTAATTAAATAAATAAAGCGTGTAAAGCTAATCAACAAATTATAAACAAACAATTAAATATAACTACGAGTCCCATTCTAAAAAATTTTCCTAAAAATTATTCAAGTAAATTTGTATTAAGTAACGATTTGAGTTAGGTACTAAATTTTTTTTTTTTAAAATAGATTCTGGTAAAAAAACAATAATATATGTTTGAGTTAGTTATGACATCCTGAAGAAGAAAATTGTATTTTTCGAAACCGATAGATGTATTTAAACTCAATTAAGTGATTAATAAAACAAAGATAATATATAAAAATATGAATTTTAATCACAAAGTTAATATTGCTAATATTTTTATTAGGAGAACACATTCTTATTGTGAAGTTGTAATTATTCAGAACATAGATTTGTGATATTTTAAATACTAATTAAATATATTAATTAAAAAGTTATACATATAAAATTAATATCAAAAATGTAACATAGATTCGAAAATTTATCGCTAAAAATATCGTCGCTTTAGCATAGTTGGATAACGCACCTTACCCGGTTTGGAAAGAAATCCAGGTTCGAATCCCGGTGGTGCAACAACAATGTTTTTCTACAAAATTGATTTTATATGTATATCTTTCAAATTTATATATTTAATTCTTATTTGTAATATATTTTTTAAACGCGACAATAACTAAAGACGTCACTTTATCACCACGGTAGTAAAAGGTTTAATAAAAAGGTGGCATGTTGTTCAAATATTTTAAAAAGCCCACAATATACCGTCTGACTCTCAAGATGTGATAAAGTTGCCAGCCGCAGAGGAATTGGAAGAACCTTCCAATGTAAAGTGCTTATGCGAATTTCTAGGAAGATTTGAAATATACATATAAGACATGCAACGACACAGGAGAGTAATAAACATTGCTAGGGCTTACGTGCTTTCACGGAGGTTCTACCGCGGTAGCGACATTGCTTAGAGACTACTTTTTCAGGTACAATAGCATACACAATGTTACGTAACTCACAGTACAAGACAAAAATGAGGCTGAGATTTTTTTAGAAAAATAAGTATCCGTCTTTGGATGCTATTTTTAAAGTAAACATATAAATAGGTGCATTGAACTGAAATGTTGTCAAGAACATGTCATAACTTGCCTGAAACCCTGCCTGTGAGGTCTCAGCTTTTAAGTTCGTCAAACCTTATTTATCAGTGTTGAAGGAAGCTCCAAATGGTTTCACCCTACCCCGGTATCATTTTAAAAGTTGTTTACTCTCGCTTCCCACTTAATAAAGCAATGCGTGCAATATTTAATATATTTAAAAAAAACAGTTACGTTTCAGCTTCACTTTCTGCTTTTCCTTTATTACATGACACAATTATTACATTTGGTTGTTACGTTCGGTCATTTACTGATATATGTTTGGCTTCGGTATCATCGTACCAGAGCCATATCTGTACAATATGTAGCAATTTGATGAGACGCCTTATCATTATTAAATTCAGAAGGCAACCAAAGATAAGCTATAGAAGTCAAACACCCCCAAGAGGAAACGGTAAACGTCACATTTATGTCTTGAAGTCGCAAAATTCGGTCTCAGTCCAGCAGAAATACACCCTGTCCAGGTCGCAAGAGGGTGCGAGGGAGAGCCAGTAGAGTGCTCCGTTAGGTCTCCCTAGTCACCGCCCATCCCAGCAATCCCCATCGAGAGACCCACACCTCAGAAGTATTTTATTAACTATGGCTATCATTAATCACGCCGATTGCAAACTACAGAGTTGTAAACATTTAAGTGATGCAGGTCGGTGATGGTCCCCACAAAACTATCAATTTCTGGTCCAAGGAACAGGCGGCAGACTTCTTCAACGAGGAAACTATCAAGCTCGTCTCCTGATCTTAAAAATACTAGGACATCAACTGGGATTGATTATATTAATAAACATTTTAAGACATTTCCGTGATAGTATCTTATTATTATAAATATAATAGTTATTTTGTGATGATTATTAAAAAAATCTTGTAATTTACTTTGTACTGCAAATAATAGAGTATTATTTTTAAAATAACAAGTTATTATTTACATCAAAAATTTAATTGATATTTTGACTTATCTCGTACTTATAGGAAATATTTGGAGTTTTTCTGAATTTATTTATTAAAATTGTAAAATATTATTGGGAGTTCGCTGATTTTCCATGATAATGTAGTGCAACCGGGCTTCCACGGACGTCATCTATTTGTGGTACCATCAATACTTGTGTCAGGTAAACATTAAAGATTTTAGCAAGAACCGATCTAAGGTTTTTCAATTATTTATTTATTATTTTAATCGTATCGATCGTAGTATTCATTTATAATTTTAAAACACGTGGTTTCACGTGTTTTAAAATTTAATGGAATTTTTGGCTTTTAGTGTACCATAGAACAATATAAGATGAAAATAATGACATCGAAAACGATTTTTCGACCACAGAGAAAGTTTTCGGCTTTGCAGACTAAGGCATCGATATGTCACCATAAGTAGTTTGACTGAAAAAAGATTTAATTCTTTAATTAAAGCTTACTTAGGTGAAATCATTGACTCCTCACATCTTTAATTAAAATCATTAAATCATTGACACCTACACATTTATTTGTATTATAGATTTTCTATTTACGTAATTTCCTCGAGAGAACAACAAATTGTACATTTAGTAATATTGATTTCACGTATTTTTTCTTTTGTGTAATTTTAGATCAAATTTTTGTATAACAATTTTTGTTCAGAAATTTATGGTGTTCCTATATTCGATGTTATATATATTTCATTGAGTACATCTTTTAAACATATATTTTTCATTCAGCCAGTCTTGATCAGTCAGAAGCATCGCTGTTAAACATTCCAGTTAAATCACAATACAACACACTAATACATTTAGATTTACATACATTCACTATAGTTTTTTATTGACTCTATTTTTTTATTTATATGTCTCTGTCGAATATTACTCTTAATTTTTAATTGTAATTAAATAACACCGCAACAACACGGAAAAAACTGTCTACTTTAATACAGACGGTGTTCTAGCAAAGTAGCCAGGACAATGCTTTATATATCAAAGGTGGTGGGTACCTACTAGATTCCACACAGTAAATTAATAAGTATTTTATATTATTATATGTTCACTTCTGATGCATAAAAAATGTATGTCAAATAAATTAAATTTTATTAACGTTTATGGAGATATATTTTTTTCCCGTTTCATAATTTACTCTTTTTAACGTTTTCAATGTTTTAAACATCACATTTTTTTTGTTTCCTTATTGTCCGTTAGCCTCATTGTTTAACGATTTATAAAATATTGAATATACTTTTAAACACGTGACATAAAACTGTATGTCTGTCTGTCTAAATAAGCAAAACGTAGACACCATTTCCGTGATTTTTAATAGCTCAGTAAGTGTGCATCCGCCCTAACGAAGATAGTAGTATCAAAACTGGTCGACATTAAATTGATCAAAGTTATTTTCTTTTCTCTTAGAATCTCTTCATAGTATTCTACGAGACTTAACACGGTATTTAGGCGTTGATAGGCATAATTCTTAAGCCAGCCTTAACCAATCCGAGTCCTTATGTTTATGTAGCCACCGTCATGGTCCGCGGAGTTCTCGGGGAGGCTGGGTTGAGGTTTGAGGTGGAACCTTCGCTATTCAACATAAACACGTCCCAGTGCTCGTGTTTATTTATGAACTACCTCAAATACGCGCATGACATCTCAACGTGTCACCAATAAAATCAAACGACGTAAGTGCGAAACAACGTAAATCCGGATGATGTATGTCGGGGGATTATACTGCACTGATGATTATTGACAATTATAATACAGATTCTCACTTACATTACCGAAAAAATAATAATATATCTATGACTTTCTGGATATTGCGGCAGTGGCAACTTCGTTAGGCTGTAAAGTACTTGCTTAAATGATCAGGTCTGTGAGACTCCTATCATCTCATCTATGTTTCATGGTCACATCGCATTGTGCTATATGGTTTATTTCCTTATTTATGTATGTCGCTGTCAAACGTGACATTATATTAAATATATTTTTTTAATAATTAGACATGTATGCTGTTTCAAATTTAGTCCATAGATGGCGATAGTGTAGTGGTACTCGAAGTGTTTCCATATATTAACATAAATATAACTAACTGATAAAAAATAATTTTTAATTCTGACGTCTCCTATCGGATCACTCAAAGGTATTTGAGATTCCGTAAAAATAAAGTTGATGACTTTCATATAATGAAACGATATATGTATTTATTTGAAAAGTGTTACATATAGGTTCGAAAATGTACTGTGTGCTGCAGTATAATCGGTTATTGGACGTTTCCCGGATTGCAAGAGATCCGGGTTCAAATCCCGGTAGCAACAACAATATTTTTCGAAAAAATTTATGTATATCTTTCTAATTAATACATTAAATTTATATTTAAAATATCACACATGTCTATGTTCTGAATAATTACAACTTTACAATAATAATGTATTCTCTATAATAATGTATTTTTGATATTGAATTATTTATACTTTCTTTTAACTCTTTTATTAGTTAATTAAATACATCCGAATATTATTTTTCTTTCATCAAAATGTCAAATAAACTAACTAAAGTCATGTGTCAAATTGTTCTAATATTTTCAAATTAAATTATTAAAAAATAATTATTATTTAAAAAATAAATCTAGTACCTAACGTAAATTGTTACAACGATGAAAAATGTGTCAACTGACGATGGATCCAAAATTACTGTAAATTCTTTAAAGGTTATTTTTTAGAATAAGATACGAATAACCACAATGTAAAGTTGACGTTAAATATTAAATGTATTTCTTTCTGGGCCTTACTTTTTGTCTTCTTCCGTTAATTTTTACTCTCAATTAAATTTCGTTTTATATTTTATGATTGTAAAAATATTTTTTGAAGCATTTAATTAAAATAATATCTTTCAAAAAGACTACCAAAATTCTCGTCGTAGATTACAATTAAATAATTAAAATTTATTAAAGTCGTTTTCCATAAAAAATAATTTTAATAAATTTAATACGATTTTTAATAATAATCAGAATATTCCAGACAAAAGTCCAGTAAAATAATTGTTATATTCAAATGATTAGAGATTACAAAATTCTTAAATAATATTCTTTAAACTATTAAATTCAACATTATATAAGAGCATAAATGGGTTATCAAGATTTAAAGTTTAAATTGAAACTGAAAAGATAACAGGATACAGTGTTAACGCTCTATTGGTTAGTTATTACTAACCCTTAATATTAGGGTTAATTTCTCCATCCGTGTGGAAACCCAAACTTATCATATAGTCAACACACTTGAAAATGGGAGGACTTATTCCTCCAACAGGAGTAACTACTCAAAATAATTCGCAATAGATATGACTGCCTCGACTTAATATCATCTGAATTCCTTAATGCCTCTACGAAGGCTCTACTTCAGCGAGGGTAGACTAAGGAGTTTACCAGCATTGGAAAATCTAAAGTAGGGTAAATACCTTACCTTTGGATGGTTTTACCTTTGGACAACATTAATATCTCTGGCAATATTAAACAGAAAAATTCCCTTAAAATATACGGATATTCGTCAACTAGCAACACTATTGTGTCAAATCTTTCACTTTGTTAATAGTGTTTTTGTTTAATAAATTGTACGAAAAGTGAGTTTTTTACCTATTTTGATGAAGTATTTTTAATGACTATTTATATATTATTTTATATTAAATAATTACACATTAGTAAACCAAGAATAAGCCTATTTGATTCAATTGTTACTTTTGTATATTTCTAACCGCAAATTTATACGATTAATAATATTTCGTAATGCCTTTCGACAACTTTTGCATACACGCGTCCAAAGGTACAAACTCACACAGTGTTTAATTAACTTATGTGAAGAAGCAAGCTACCTGCTTCAGGCAAAGCCGAAGTAAGAACAACTTACTCGTCAGAGATATTACCAAATAATTCTAAAATTCTGAACTTGGAACTAGCTTCCGAAGCAGGATCCAATCAAAAAAGAACGTCCCCGGCCATTCCATACACTGAAAAAAATTTTAAAGAATTTTTTTTCTCACAAACTTCTATTCCATCAACCTTTTCGGATATACATCTAATAATCCCTAAAATGAGTATACCATTTCCAAAGGCAGGTAAAGAGAAAACAAAAAATCAAGGAGGTAGAAAGAAAGGAAAATCAAGAATTCTTACAGACTTACAAAGAATGAAAAAAAATAAAGTTACAAAAATGAAGCTCCTTATAGATAAAATAGTTGTAACATGTTATATATGCAAGACAATTGGTCAATGGAGAAAATTCACTCACCTGTTGAGACACATGCAAGAATAATTTTCATGTAAGGTGCATACCGAAACGACACAACGAAATGATTATTTATATATTATGCCAGAATTGTTTTATTCTATCAGAATAATCCAATATAAAAAAACATGTAGATTCAGAAGAGCTGTACAATATTAATTTAAAAAACAATCTTAACATAGAAGTTTAGTTACATCATATTTTGTATCTAGCTCTCTCGCAATATTTTTTGATAACATCGTTATTTTGATAGCCCTATTTAGTTATTGTTATTCTATGTTATTCAGAAGATTATAAAAAAATATATTAAACATTTAAAAAAAAAAATTCAAGTATATTCGTAGCTTTAATCTTACTCTTACATAATATTATATTCATAAATAAATTAAAGTCCAAATATAGGTTCATCCCTGTCCAAAGGTACGCACACTTGTCGCGTGCCTTTGGCACAAAAATACAGTTTTTCAGTAAAGTCCTTATAACTTTTAAACGGTGTAAAATTAACTATACTAAAAATATAAAATACATACACAAATATCATCCTAATAGATGAGGGAAAAGAGTTTGGCCATATTATTTAAAAAATTTCTAAAGGTAGGGCACTTGCCCTATACTTCGTTACAAAACTGTATGTGAAATGAAATTTTTTTTTATTTTTTTTAGGAGAACACATTCTTATTGTGAAGTTGTAATTATTCAGAACATAGGTCTGTGATATTTTAAAATATGAATAATGTCGCTGTAGCTTAGTTGGATAAAGCACCTCCCCTGGTTAGGGAAGAGATCTAGGTTCGAATCCCGGTGGCGCAACAACAATATTTTTTGATAACATTGATTTTATATGTATATCTTTATAATTAATATATTTAATTCATATTTTATTTTGAAAATTTTTTTGTTTCAAAATACTTTCAATGCCCAAAATGCGAGTTTATTATTTTAATAAAGTTGTAATTTTTCAATTTTAATAACACTCAAATATTATTTTTTAACAATCATTAGCTTAAATACTAATTAAACGTGTTAATTAGAAAGATATACATATAAAATCAATTTATCGAAAAATATTGTGGTTGCACTACACGGATTCGAATCTCTTTCCAAACCGGGGAAGGTTTTTATCATCCAACTATGCTACAGCAACAGTACTTTTGACGACAAATTTTTCAATGCATATGTAACATCCATCGTTCTGAATAATACAACTTCACAATACGAATGTGTTCTCCTTAATAATTATTAACTTTTTCTTGATTCAATTCCTAGTTTTTGTTTGTTATTTAAAGATGTGTTTATAAAGGTGTATCGAAAATAATTATTTAAATTACGTCACGTAATCTGTTCAGACTCCGATACTGTAAGTCACAAGAGACTGACACAGTAAGAAATTGCACTGACGCCCGTCTACGTCATGAAAAATTCACTGCTCCATACTGAAATGTTAGAGTATTGCACAATGAATAATATGTTTCCATATAATATTCATAGCAGTGGCAGGCGACTAAGGTCCACAACGACAATACAGATAAAATGTATATTTCATTTTAGTTCAAAAATTTTTTTACTCAATATTTAAATACATTTTGGAAACAAAATTCGATTTTTGCCCGCGTGCGCACCTTTTTATATTATATAGTTCAAATTTTAATTCTTCAATACTGACAACAAATTGATGAATCGCTTAGAAAGATATAAAAAATAAATATAGTTTAAAAAATAGAATAATACTGCATTTTCAGACGTATTCTAGTATATGTTAATAATTCGAATGAATTTCCTGTACACATAAAAGATATTGCCTCCACTTTAAATTAAGTCTCAGTTTTAGCGACATCTATACTATTACATGAGAAAAAATATCAAACTTACAAAAAATGACAATAAATGGCGACAGCATAATGGTAATAAATAAGTGAAATGTTCCATCTTGATTGAATATATACAACTTACAAAATTTGATAGATGTGGTAGCGTGGGTAAATAGGTGAACGTTACATTGTGTAAAGTGATCACTTAAGCCAGCCGATAACAGGTCGTAAGCCCTGTAATGCCCAAGACTTCCATACTACTCATATAAATATAATAGCTTCGTCTCTGTGAGATATCTTAATCTTTAAAAAATATACAGTTGCCAACAGAATTAGAACCTGAAACATTCGCTTGAAAGAATTATCTTAAATAGATTTCCATTTCAATATATTAACCATTTACTTTCACGCCAAGTTTTAATTTTATATATGTTTACTGTTTCCGAGGTAATTTTGTATAGTTCCACAATCACATATGTGAAAATAAAACACTTGTTTTTTGATTCTACTCGTTTAATTTACTTGAGATGCATTTTGCCTTGTAAGGGCATTATCAATCTAACAATTTAACTCAAAAATTTGTATTTATAACTATAATGGAGGACAGCTATACAACTTATTTACGTGAGATGAAAAGGGACAACATTATTCATTGGAATTCTGAAGATTTCCATACATTTTGAATGCTTCTAATTATTCCAAGTAACCATTCAGTTTCAACACTAATGGTATTTTAATGTCATGGGTAATTTATTGAAAAGAGCAGCTATATAATTTTTACAATCTAAGAAGACAAATGCGGTAGGAGAGACATTTTTGGTATTCTGGAATTTATATAATGTTTGCATGATTCTAGAAAATTGTTATGTTCAACACGAATGATATGTTTTGCTTACTTACAGAATAAAAGTGAACCATGAGCTCTTAAATTTAAGTGAACAAGAAACAATTAAAAAATTTGTAGGTTCCTTTTCCAAGTGTATGTAATTTTCTTAGGATTTTGAAAAAAAAAATTTTTGATTCGGATTTGGCACGTTTCGCAACTCGGTATTTTCGATCCCAGCAGTTTCTTACAGGTATGGACGGTATTTCGTATTGATGAGTCAAACCGTTACTGTGATTGTGATGTTGATTTTAACGATGATTGGTAACAGTGATTTAACTGTTGTATGGTTTAGTTTCCAGTCTACCAGTGATTACTTGTCAAATTACAACAATTCTGTCTTTTTCAACCACATTTATTTTATTGATATATGAGTAACAGTACAAATATAAAAATAACTTCTGACATAATATAAAAATAAAATTAGTGATGTATCGTTCAAGCATGATAAAGTAAAAATGTCATACAAATTAGTATGTAAACTAAAAGTAATACATACTAATAAAAAGATAAACAAAAAAGTATTTTTACACTTTTTGAAGAGAAGAGGATTAAAAAGGGATGCATCAAAAATATATAATTTAATTGTTACATTAAAAAATATATAGATTGAGTCACATGTACTACCGTATTTTTAAATTTTATTCAATAATTATATTAAATAATTTCATTATTTATAATGACTGTCTCTCATCTGTCAATTATTTATTTTATCCCATCAGAATAATAACTCGCCGATTTTGACTCAAATAATATGTCCAAGTGCGTTTTCACACGTTGTGTTGTTTTAAGTTTTTTCCATCCAAATAATTTTGTAGAGATAAAAAAGGGTGAAAATCTGATGGAGCAGGATCAGGAGAATAAGGTGAATGTTTTAAAACATCCCAATTTAGCTCATATAAGTTGTGCTGCGTCATCATTGCAGAATGAGGTCGCGCATTGTCGTGGTAAAAAACAACACCCTTGAGATTGATTAATTGGAAACCAGGCCAGTACGATGCAGATGTCTCACCACGATCGATCGACTGTTACCCATCTTCAATGCGATGACCCTGGAATTTTGACGAGGATCAGCTTTTCTTATAGCGGTTAGCATATCATCGTCGGTGGTTAAAGGGCGCCCCGTCCGTCTTTCATCAGCTACTGATCAATTACCAGATCTGAAATTAGTAAACCATCTTTGACTAGTTCGAACATCGATAGCACCCTTATCGTACACATTACATATGTATTTGGTTGCTACTGTTGCATTGTGGCATTTATTAAATTTAAAGAGGAAACAGTGTCGATTATGCATACTTTTTACCGACAGTTTAAGAATTGACCGTTTAGTCCAACCGCTGGCTGAAGAATTTGTCAACCCTCATTTATATAATACAAAATAAAAATTTAACACATGTTAACAGAGATAAAAATAACATTAACTTTGTAAAAATACGACGGTACTTACGACTCAAGCTAATATTTATACATATTCCTATACTCATATGCATACATACGCACATAGATAATAAAATATTGGCGTAGTTTAATTTTAAAGGGAAGCAATTTATCGTTGAAGATGTCCAAGTTATTAGATGAATTTATGATATCATATTTTGACATCGAACGGGTCATAAAACAATTTTTTAAGTAATTTGTTCTGCCAAAATTTGGATAAAATGATTATTTGAACGTGTTGGGTGTGTGGGACAGTTTAAAGTTCAAAGGGAAATTCAATCAAGTTGTTTAAAATATTATATAAGAGATAACATAAATTTGTGCGTTTTTCTATTTAATAGGGATGTATATTATGCAAACACTCGTTTTCCGAATGAGATTTAATATCAACGCAGGAACGTGAATTTAACTAACTAACTTATTTACCAATACACCGTTTCCCAGCGGGGGTAGTCAGAGCGGATAGAACGCCACACTCTTCTGTCCTGACATACAATTCTCGCCTCATCCACATTCATACGTGTTCTCGTACAAGCTCGCGGATAATTGAGACTACATGACTCACATGACCATCCTCCAGTATCCGGTTTACCTGGTCGTGCCAAGTCTTTTGCAGACGTCCTCTATTTCCATTGTCATCAACACTTGTGTCATATATCTTTTTTACCATTCTCTCCTCGTTCATCCATCCCATGTGATCCTTTTTTAATCTTACTTAGTTATACTTCGTGAATTAAATATATGTAAAAATATGTGTTGAACATTTTCAAGTCTGGAACAAAATCCTACTAGTTGACAAAAAAGTTACATAAAGTATGACGTGAGAAGAGATGATAAATATGAATAGTGACCCTCATCATAGCTATTCTACCAGATCGTCGGGTCGAACCGTGAGAGTACCGAACGCGAACAGTGTGTACGGCAGAGAATGTGTTGTGAAATGAATATTTAATAAAATCAATAAAGACTTATTAAACATCTTAAAAAATAAAGAGATCACCCAAAAATATGAAGTGAAAGAACACATTCATCTTTAATTTTTTGTTTCCTTTGTTATATTTCATTTATAAAAATTATTGATAAAAACTCTATAATTCCTTCCTCTGTTGACTCACCACACACAATGTTAGAGACATTCACACAGTGTGGCTATCTTATGGTAAGTGGTTGAAATGTTCAAGACAATAGATCAGCCCGTCGACTGTTTATTATCTATGTTTTATTTCATTTAAAAAAAAAATGTTGATAATTTTTTTTAAAATTATTATCTGATGGGCAATCTTGCCGTAAAACTGTTCTACAGTTTGGTGAATATTGAAAATTATAAAGTTGAAATAAAAAAAGTCGG
This sequence comes from Eubasilissa splendida, assembly GCA_031772225.1. NCBI lineage: Eukaryota > Metazoa > Arthropoda > Insecta > Trichoptera > Phryganeidae > Eubasilissa > Eubasilissa splendida. The sequence continues at coordinate 10,737,180 of CM062868.1, read as the reverse complement.
TCGCATCATGCAACCATAGCAACGCATGATCTTAATGTACTTCAAATGGTGGCTGTTATAATTCATAAATAAGTCACTGATTTCTGCTGATTGACTATATAATAAAATAAAATACACAAGGGTGGCGGAATAAATGTAAACGTGATTTGCGCGTGTCGCTATCGATTTCTCGAGTAGGTGCGCGGTACAGTGACATTTATTTCCACCGCCGAGAAGCCTCGACTCCTCCCGGCTCTTGGGAAATACAGTTAACCCTCATCTATGGTGCGAAATTGGTTTAGATTTCGCCATTAGCGGCCACCCCGTGGCAAATGTATCGGGAAATTGAATTCGCCAGGCGACACACGGCGAAAGAGCAGAAATGGAGGGATTCTGACGAAATTAAACGAGAAGAGCTAATACTTGGCATCTTTTATGGCGTCTTTTCCATTACACGCATTCGCGTACCACATTTGATATTATATTTAGACCGTTCCCTGTAAATGATACTGTCATGTCTATGGAATGATGACGGAATGACGGGCGCGCGCGTGTTCGGAATGAACGAGTCTGAGTGTATGGAAAATTACGTCAAGCGAGAATGCATAAGTTAAACATTTTTTTTTATAAAAAAAATTGATAACGAGATGTTAGATGAATTACTTAGAAAGATATAAAGAATAAAATATATATAAATATAATATTAAGAAAAAATCTATCTATCTTTCGAAAAGATATTCAATTTTTACAGGTCTATGGGTACAGTATTTTATGGGCTACCTGAATATAATATAATATAACAAGTAAATTAAAAATCAGATAAAAATATTTTATTTTACTTTGTATTTTAAGTATGGCGGACCGCGAGTGAACGCCCCCTTTGCTCTACGTCTTTTAACGCATAAAGTTCTAAGAGCATTTTGTATTCTACATTAGTGTGATCGGAATAAATACTAAATAGTTACAAGCTTTACCGAGTATTATCCCACATATATTCTTCGAGGAAGGATATAACAATTGGCGCAGCCGAATAATGCCTGGTACCGTAAGATATAGCCAATATCCAATAATATCTAATATGTGTATCGGAAGTGAATAAAAAGCGAATGCCACGTATTTAGTTTTGATTAGAGCCGGATAAATAATGTTAGAGTCTAACAGGCATGGACTTGAATCCGAGTCCAAGAGAAAACAAAAATTTATCCAAGCATAATTCCAACAGAATGCCGCAAACAAGAAAATAAAATACTAAAAAAGATATAAAAGAGCAAACAGGACGCGGAAGTCAACATTCCCATGCCCATGACGCCCCAGAACTTATGGATCCAGGATTGGACTCTTCAGGTACCTGAGAACCCACAATCGTGAAGGACAGTCTGTCTTGGAAATGACGGATAGCCGATAGTGATAATGATGACATAATATACTTATATAGCATATACAAATTGATAATTTAAAAAAAATTAAAATATAAATATTTTCATATTATTTGCTATTGTTTATAAAGTAGCTTCACATGCAATTAAAACATATTAAACATAAAAAAAAATATCCAAATACGACTAAAAAATTTGGTTTATTTATGTTGTTTATTTTTATTTTTAATGAACTGCATATTGTTTGTTGTGTGATATTATTTTAATTATAATGTATCGTGATTCAGCAATTGTATGACGCGCGCAAGTTGGCAAGAATGGCAGCATGAAAGGGATAAAAGAACGTCGTACTTGTCCACGCGCGCTCTCTCTCTCTCCGTAATCGTAGATCAGAACACATCTCTTATATTGTATCCATAATTGTGAGATCCGTAATAAACTGTATTATTGTACATCGAGTTCTTCACTACTTGCATTCCCGCACATAAGAAGACATCAATGTTTGTAGCCGTAACAGTCGGATTTAGGATATAACATTAAAATGTATGTATCCAATATAAAAATGATTGTAGATATATCAAAATAAATTAGAGTTTCTCGTCATCCATTGTACTTCTTATCCATATCCACAACACAACAACATGACAACTCCACCCAAATCATCCCTTTTCAGCCGCAATAACATTTTTAGATACACTTCAAAACCCTTCGAATTAGGGTGCCACACTCCACTACCTCCTTAAATTAGAAAATAAAAAAGATTTTTCGCGATCAATCAGTATACAGGGTGTAACAGACCTAGTCCACAATATCGTATGGGTGGATTACGAGTCTAAAATTTTCAAGGAATATATGAAAATTCTGCACCGTTATGGAAAATATTATTGTTTGAATTTTTTTACAAAATCATGTTAAGCTTTTAAGTATGCGACCTTTGAAATACATATTTTCTAAATTTATTCATTATTAATCTAATCGTTACTTCAGGCCCTAAATCATCTAACAAAAAATAGTCAGGTTACTCGAAATTCTCACCAATTCTCACCCCTCAATTTCCACATTTTATCAAATTTTTTATGTATTAAGTATATATGTTAGTATTTGGACTTGCTTCGAGTACCACGAGTATCGCCATCTATGGACCAAATTTTATAATCCTTTTTTTTAAACAGCATATATGTCATCACTATGAGAATCTGATTTTTTTGATATTATTTTAAAGGAATATTCTTTTTCAGTAAAATGTTATTTTAACACATTATACTAGAATACGCCTTATATTATAAAATATATTTTATATATATTCTTATTTTGACTAGTATATTATATAAGCAATATTTGAATATGTCCAAGAACACACAGTAACTGGATTTTTACGTACAAAGGCACTGATATTAAACAAATATCAGATATATGTATTATATTAACTTAAAAACAGCTTTTGAAAAACTCTCGGACACGGAGAGCCGCATGCAGCTAGTTTTCCGAGGCGAATGCCATTTCTCAAAATAGGTACGTCTCCCTGGCGTGCGACCGTTTCAATTTGTCCGAGGGAGGGTTTTTGCGAAATGTCCGGCGGAGGCGAATGTGTGCCGGACACGCAAGTCGAAGTGAGCAAATGTTTTGGAACGGAATAGGTACTCGAGTTTCAGAAAATGTTTCATCTTACGAAATTTCATGGAAAGAAAATACACATTTTTCCAAGAAAGTTACAGATATTATGTGAACAAAAGGTATAAACCCTGGTTCTAGGAATACTCACTCACATTTTTTTTACTCAATACAACATTTTTTTTAAGTGCGTGTCTATATATGTGTACATGGAACCGGTGTCTCTTCTGGGTTAGGTCGTGTTTTTTTTATAGATGGTTTTGTGGTCGGTTATCGCTTCCATTCTCATTATCTAGATATCGCGCAAAGAATCTAAATGTTAGGAGAACACATTCTTATTGTGAAGTTGTAATTATTCAGAACAGACGGTCTGTGATATTTTAAATATGAAGTAAATATATTAATTAAAAAGATATACAAATAAAATCAATTTTATCGAAAAATATTGTTGTTGCGCCACCGGGATTCGAACCTGGATCTCTTTCCTAACCGGGGAAGGTGCATATTCCAACTATGCTACAGCGACAATATTATAATATTATATTATATGTTACCTTTTTGATATTAATACATTTTATCGTTCCATTATTAATCTAAATGTATTTTTTTAAGGCGAACACATTTTAAGGTTGGATAATGCACCTTTCCCGGTTTGGAAAGAGATCCAGGTTCGAATCCCGGTAGCACAACAACAATATTTTTCGTTAAAATTGATTTTATGTGTATATATTTCTAATTAATACATTTAATTAGTATTTAAGTCATCAATTTTATTTCTCAGCAAGATTTTAGGATCCTGAAGTAAGGAAAAACTATATTCTTTCAATATGTACATTTTTCATATCATTCTTAGAGATATCCACATCAGTTTTGATTATTATTGAACTAGGCATGTATTGTAATTTTACAAATAAAATGTGATTTCATTAAAAATGAACAAATATAATAGTTGCCCAATATTTACTGAAATGATGAACGCGGATATTGCACACGGGTATTGGAAATATGTTATTTAAATTGCCGAATATATTACTTGCTAATGATGCGCTGCTCGTTTTGTATAATTTTACAGATCCTTCTCTCAAATGATCATAAGGTGAGATAGGTAGGGTAGATATATAATTTACAGCAGTAAACGCAGAAGTGGTAGCACAAATTAATCGAATAGCGACAACAATATTTCAACTCCGAGAATAATTAATTAGACCAGAATGTATTGACTTTTGCAGGATACAAAGTACTCCATAACTATAGATAAATATATAAACTATCTCTTCAATATTTAGCTTTGAGTGGAAAGTTCTTTCATGTCACTGATGCAAAACCAATATATATAATATTAATTCATAAATAATAAATTACTTCACAAGAAGTTCGATGTTTTTTTCGCGGATCATATTTTATTTGATACATAAATTTGTAGTGTTTTTATATAAAAAATAAGCAAAATACATAAACTAATCAATCTGGCAGTTTTTTGATTTCACGCCTTAAAAAATTAGGTGGTTTGGAGATAAACAACTTGTCAAGCCAATTTTCAAAGGCAACGTTTTTAATTTATTTTTCAATTTCTTCTTTATTACATAAATATTAATTTTAATTTTAATAATATAATAATAAATAAAATATAACAAGGGGAAAAAAATTAAATAAGTTGTTAGATGAAATACTTTAAAAGATATAAAGAATATATATAAAGAAAAAAAATCAATCTTACGAAAAGATTAATAATTTTTACAGGGTGTAACAGACCTAGTCCACAGTATTTTATGGGTGGATACCTTAATATAATATAGTATAACTAAGAAATAAAATTTGACAATAATATGTTCCTTTACCTTGCATTTTAAGGTGATCACTGAGGTCGCATCATTTTTTTAAATGTTTAATTGGTCTTTATGATTATTCTTGGCACAATACATTCTCTCGTTCTCAAACCGTACGTCGTTCGAGAATTCCTCGGAAATTGTTGTATTGAGAGAGGAAAATATGATGGAGTAAGATCAAGAAAATAGAGCGACTGTAAAATAACCTCCAAATTAGGCTTCTGTGTATGCGGATGGGCATTATTATGCTAAAAAATCATTTTATGCCGTTTTCCTGATGGTCTTTTTTAAATTGCAGCCCCAAGGCGATGAAATTGTCATTTTTCAAAATTAATTGATAGTACCATAAGTGCATGGACACCAGCTTTTGCACAAGTAATTTTTTTTTTTGGCAGGTACTTAATATTCTATTTTCTTCAGCCAATTACTAACGCAACCTTTTTTTAAATTGTAAAATTTAAGAAGTATTTAAAAAAATAATTTTATGGTATTAAAATGTCATTGCCATAGTATGTCAAAAAAAAAATTGCAAAGCATTCTTGCCGTGGAAAACAAAAAAACGTTACCCATTAATTCACGTCGTTTCTACGTCACACTTTTAATTAGAAGCCTATTTCGAATAAACTAATTATATAATCGTCTGGCACTTGTCACTCGACTAGATTAAAAAAACACTTTAGTCAACGACTGCAAGAATTAGATAGATTATTTTGTATGTGTGTGTTTATTTTTACATTTTTTCTATTCAATGTTAACGGAGTTACGATTTTTTTGAAGCCGCCATTTTGAAACGAGATCAAGATATCTGCCAATTCAATTATTTTCAAAATTTGACAAGAATTATTGTAGTTGTCGACAAAAACCTTATATTTAGTTAAATTCATACCAATAATATAAAAGTTATATAAGATTTAGACTACTTTAAGCAATAAAGTGAAGATTAAATATATGTGTATATTTCTTTTGAATTTTTAGACTAATTTTTCTTATTAACTTTTTGAATAAATAAATTATTAAAATAAAACACTACACTTTAATTAGAATTAAAACGTTTTCGACGCTAACTGCATCATCTTCAATAATAAACTAATACTTAAAACTAGAACATAAACTATCAACTACATGGGAGGGGGTAGGGGCGGTATGAAAGCGGTGTTGGGGAGAGGGGGGTTTTGGAGAAAAGTGGTTGTGGGCGGAACTAATATGGACAAGAGAGGAGATATAATATGGGGTGTTTGTATGTTATGTACAGTATTATTGTTAATATTATTCTCTATATTTTCTATAATGTTTAATTTTTTCACCTTTTTGCTTGTATATAGTACTTCTACGTTGTCTGATCTCACGTGGTCTGCCATATTTGAGTTTATGCTGAAGTTCTTTAACTCTTTAAGGTGTTCTTCTATTCGTGTGTGTATTTTCCTTCCAGTTTGTCCAATATAAGATGATTGACAGCTCTTACAATAAATCGTGCATACTCCACTATTATCCAGTGGATCTATTCTATTCTATTATTTAATATATATGTTCTAATACTATTATTATGCTGTATATAGGATTATTCTCTTTGGTTTGTCTGTGTTCGTATTTTCTTTTGGTTTGTGACAAACATATTTTTGAATTATTTTATTAATTTTTATTATGGAGATTATCCGGTGAATCATTGAGTTGAATGTAGCTATCTTATATGCTTCTGTAAAAATAGAGTCTGCGTGTCTGTATATGAGTATTTTCAATATTCAAATTCCAATTTCCTCGTTCTATTAATAACAATAGACTTCCACAAAGATAATCACGAAAATTTTGATATATTACTAATTTTTCATTATAGTGTGGTAAATATTAAGTTTCTTAAAAAATATGATAACTATCTCTAGTAGTAGATATTAATTAGAAAAATATTTTTTAAATATACATATTTAAACATTATTTGGTTACCAACGTGATACGAACCCGAAAAGAGAACGTTACAGATTGTAACTAAATATTATTTCAATCAATTAATTATTCGAACTAATTCATCTAATTTGTTTTAAATATCATAGAATTATGTTCTAAAATTGCAACATCATAATAAAATAATATATATAATAGTTATAAAAGTATTACAAAATAAATTATGCATTTCTATTACTTTTAATTTTCTAGTACTACCTTTAATCCGGCGTTGCGCGATAACCTCACGACGAAAATCATGACTTTGCATAAATCAAAAATTAGCCGAACAAACATGGCGATAAAAAATAATTGAAATACGCCATTTTGCGTGTCAAAAGCCAATACAATTATTTCAGGAGGAGCGGCCCATTTTTTCTGAAAATCAATTTAAAGTTCCTTGTGAAATTTCCAAACTCATTAACACTCGAAGGCTTTCAATATCACGCACACACATAAGCCCGGGATTATATAACGCCGAGAAAGCCTTCGACAGAACAACGATCATGGCCTTTTTTGGTCGATTTTTTTTTTAACAGCTATAAATACATTCTTGTGATCCGTATTCCTAAATAAGATTTGTAAAATTTTCAAGTCAAGACAATCTCTGAGATACGGATTTTACTCTCATGAAATTCTTAGGAGACAACTCTCAGTTTTCATATTCCCTGTGTATATGTTTTGGTTCCTGGGATATTTTGCTGTATGTATCAAACCTCTTTAGCCGACGTTTTGTATCCAAAACAAACGATACAGAACGATAAGTTTTACAATGATTAATAATATTATGCGATAGAATGCTAATACAGGGTTCGGAGTATAACGATGTCACCAAGCCCTGGAGCAGTCGAAGAGTGTCGAGTTGGTGCCGAGCGCGAGGCCGGCCGGTAGCGTATGGCTAACGTAACCATATATCCAGTTTTTAGGTAGCTTATTCCGTTGTTCCCAGGCATAACTTCGGGACGCTAAAATATTCCGTTTTCAGAAAGAGAACAACCCACGGTATCATTAAAAAAAAATCAAAAACGCCTAGTATCGCGGCGATGACGGCATGCCTAATACGTCTCACACATATGTAAGTCGGTCAGAAGTCAGCTAGCCCGCTCGCGATAACGCGTTTCTTGACGATTGATTATTATTTTTATATCGACGTGTGTTCTGTCCTTAATTCTAATCTTAATTCTTTTCTTAATCCTTCATTTTAACAATGCCTAAACGCAAGTGCACTTTTAATGTTAACTTATAAACTAAGTACCCGTTTATTAATCAAGTACTTAATCGGACATAAGATGTGAAAAATGTCGTACAGAATTTAGCGGAGCTAAGAGGAGCCTAAAAGTTAGTAGATAAAAATATATGGTCACATTACGTATGGCTGACGTCACATAATGGTGGTTGCTCCGCCAGATGCGTTTAAAATTATATCCATCGTATAAATAATTTTATATTCACTGGTCAAGTCGTAAGATAAACAGACGTAATATAGAGATTAGTATTAAGGAATCCCGCTATCGTGAAAGATCGCCGGCATGCCACGAACTCCGCAACCAATAGCTCACTTCAGGTGCTAGAAATATTGGAGATCGGAAAAAAAAAGTATTAATCAGTAACGATGGTGACAACAACGCTATATAGAATATAATGATGAAGCTACTAAATCATCAAACATCTAAAATTTCAATTGATCACGTGCCTACTTTAGCCACTAAAATAATATGAAAAGTAATCTAAAAAATATCTGTTATGCTTGTGACGAAAAATGCTTTCTTCACATAGTTTTTAGTATAACTGTTCTTAAAACTTACATACGACTCATTTAAAAATTAGTCAAATTATTAATATGTAATTTTGGTCTGAAACTGTACAACACACTTGACACTAATTGGAAATGGTTCACTTTCAAAAAGATGACCCAAATATGGACTCAATATATGAGTCAATTAGGTAGAGATCAGTCAGAAGCATCGTTGTCCAACATTTCAACTTAATCACAATGCAATACTTACACTAATAATTCACTACATTTTTTAATTATCTCTATTTTTTTATATCTAATTAAATAGTACCACAACAGCACGAAAAAACTAGCTACTTTAACACATACGGTAGTCTAGCAAATTAGCCAGGACAATACTTTATATATCAAAATATCAGAGGTGGATACCTACTTCATCCCACAGTAAAATAATAAGTGTATAATATAATTATATGCTCACTTCTGATGTACAAAAAAATATTATACCAATAAAGGTTTATTTTATTGGATATAATAATAAAATTAGATATTTAATACAGTATTAACAATATTGATCTTAAATATTAATTTAATGTATTAATTATAAATATATACATATAAAATCAATTTTGTCGAAAAATATTGTTTTTGGGCTACCGGGATACAGACCTATGTTCTGAATAATTACAACTTCACAATAAATATGTGTTGTCCTTAATAAGATTGATCTTAGTGGAGTCGCAGTTATACGGGATTTGGGTGTGCTCTTCGACGAAAAATTGACATTTATGCAACATTACAACGAAATTTGCAACAAGGTGATGACATCCTTAGGATTTGTATTAAAGACAGCTACTCCGCTCTCTAACAACTTTATATACATTTATTGTAAGAAGTACGCTGAAATTTAACTCCACTCTGTGATCTATATATTATAAAAATCTAAAGAGTGCAACATGAATTTCTAAGATTTACCAATTTTAAATTGCATATTCCGATAGAAAATATAAATTACAATTATTTAATGAGTCTATGAGGAGAAGGGATGTGAGCGATATAGTTAATCTATATAAAATGATCAATAGCATGCTGGACTGCCCTGAGTTTATATAAATGGTTTCGTATAAAGTACTAACTCAAACGAGACAACATGAAATGTTCTTTGTAGGTACACATAGAAATAATTATGCTGTTAACTCGCCAATATCGCGGATGCATCGGCTTGGTAACAAATTGAATATCGTTAACATTTTTCGTTGCAGGAGCATACTTGAGCTGAAGAAATTGTATGTATGTAAATTATACTTAGTTTTTTTATTTATATTTTATATTTAAACTGTTATATTGTACTGTCAATTAAAAATGTACTGTTATATTTAAATGAAATAAAAATGTATTCTTATGTAAAAGCCCACAGATGCGTTCATGGAAGGTCAATAATTTTTTTTTTTAAATTCTGCGCCATATTCGTAAATAAATTTCAACTAATGGGCAATTTCCACATAAAATGATTAGTCCTACTTTATATTCGTATTTAAAATTAAATATAGATACTATTTTGTAATCAGGTATGATTAAAAAAAACTCTGACGCACTGTTCCTTGTGATGAAATGCAATGAATTCCACGCTTTTTTTGTTGATATTGTGTTTTTATTTTTGCATCAATCAAATTAAATCAAACCTTGGACGTTGATCGTTATGGTTGTGGGCGCTTCATTCTACCACACCCAATTTGTCCAAAATGTGGGCATAATTTTTATCTACAGCCGACAGGGCTTTTGTGTGTAACTTCTTATTAAAATTTTAAAGGAGTTTAATTTTATCTTTGTACTAGACAATTTTGCTGAAGGTTTTTATAACCCATATTGCGGTTGACAAGGACAAACGATCGTCGGAGGCATGCACATATGAGCATAGAAAGAATATGAAGAATGGACCTTTTACGACCGCACAGCAGACAAAAGTGTTGTCACCGAACGGTGGTATTTCTTTAAAATAGAATTTTTTATTTGCCTGCGGATTTATAGGTTTTCTTGTCCGCGGTCCCCACTGTGGTCCAGTGGCATTATTCCGGAGCTTCGTGATATATCATAAAAATATTCGGAACAATAAATTAAACGCAAAATTAATACCATTTTTTCACTTAAATCATTTTTAGTCCACGATATTTTATGGGTGGATACCTGACTAAATTATGAGTCAAAAACTTTCAATAAATATGTGCCTAATCTCAACCATGTCAGAAATATAAGCATTAAAAAAACGTATTTATGCGTCACCGAATTTCGAGTAGCCAGACTATTTTTTGTTAGTTGATTTAGGATATGAAGCAAAGGTATACATTATTTATGAGTAAATTTCGCAAATATTTATTTCGAGGTGTGTAGACTTAAAGTTTAACGTAATTTTGTAAAAATTAAAATAATATTAAAATATAGAATTTGCGCATATCGATTTGAACATTTTCTACTCGTAATTTAGTCAGGTATAAAATAAAATGTAGTGGACTAGGACTATTACACCCTGTATATTGTATATTTTTTAACTTGGATTTAAAAGAGAATCATTGCACTATTTTTGATCATGACAAACGGATTTTAAAACCATCCTCCATTTAAAAATTTAAATACATATGTATTAAATATTTCAGCAAAGTTCGTTAGCCAGCCGACCGGCCATTTTTTTTCCAAAATCGCCATCTTATTAATTCATACCGCAATCGTACTTCAAAAATTGTGAATTAAATTTATATGATATCTATTTATTTAGTAAAAACTCGTAACTCCATCACACTTAGACACATAAATGAAATTTATATGATTTTATTAACTTATGGTTACGATAAATTTATATAAAAATTGTTTAAACTCTAAAATCGGGAATGGTATTGGTTAATCGTCGAGTATGATATAATTATTTTATTATTATTAACACTTTTAACGCCAAGGCCTGTCGCGTATCACTGGGATAGATTTTGTTAACCTTGGATCCCATGCACTTCTCTACTTCTGTATAACGTTTATTTTCATCTGTACACTATTTTTAATTTCTTGACCATAATAAAAGTGTATTTTGTAATATATTATATCCCAAATCGTTTTAAAATGTGTTCACGTTGTACCTAGGACTATCAATCAGAGCCATTAACGATGTATTGATAATCTGTATGCGAAAAATAAATAAATAAAAATAAATGTAACAAACATTTCTTTCTTTACAATGTGATATTACACCCCCACAAAACGACGACAGTTTCCTTCCGAATAAATATTTACGAAAAAGCAGGATATCGGATTGCTCGGAGATAAAATGTTATTCTTTGAAGACGTATTCGCGGAATTTTTATTCGAAACAAAGCCTTCGGGCTCAGAGCCACAACAAATTTTTCATCAAATTATGGATATTAATTTTTTACCATCACTTTTAACACAAAGATGCAATCGCTAATCAGGTTTGCGAAATTTACAACATTTTTACGTTTAAATTTTAAATAATAATATAAGTAGGTCATAAAACACTATCTAGATAAATTTCATTAAAAAACATCAGTAAATTATTATTTTACTATCTTGGCAAATAGTGGGTTTTTAAAGAGTAAAAGTGTCAAAAATATCAGATTTTTCAGCGATACCAAACTGATTACATTAAATAAATTTCCCAACACGCGACAAGCGAGTGATAGCAAATATTTTACCTCAAATGAAATAATGTACTGGGTTGTCAAATAAGTCTTTGCGGTTTTGTTCAAATTTTTAAACAAAATCTTCAACTTCTTCAATATTAGCAAAATTACTTTGTGGCCTCATTTTATATATAAATAATTAGATAAAAAACTTTGTTCAAACCACTATTTATTGATTATTCAACATGTTTCGATATCTATGCCTAAATAGCAACAAATATTCCGAATTTTTCAATCAGCGTTTGGAAATAAACCATTCTTTTGATATTAACAAGGGTTTAAAAATTATATATACAAATACTAGGGGTTTATAGTTAGATAAATTTTAAATTTCAGAAATAAGAAAAAGTGTTAATAGCAAGCTAAATATTATAAATAACCAAATCTTCTTTGCAAATATAGTTTTATTTTTATCTATGCTTGTGTTTTTAATTTCAGTATACGTTGTTTCCTGAAGAAGATACCATAGGTATCGAAACATATTGAATAATTAATAAATAGTAGTTTAAAAGTATTTTGTCTAATTATTTATATAAAAACTACAACATTTCAATTAATAATGTAGTATTCTTCATTATTATTCAGGGCTTCTTCCCATCTTTTTCAACTAATTTATCGATGCCTATTTTATAAAATCGGCTGGTCTGGTATCGAAATAGTTGTCGAGCCAATTTCGCTGTTGAACATAATGCCACCCATTTGATTAGAGAGCGACCAAAAAATGTGATATTCTCATGGAGTAGGGTCGGGACTGTATTGTAGATGTGCTGGAATTACCCTTCGGAAGCATTAGAACCTTAATTATAGACGAAAATAGGTATGTTTTCTCAACTTGACAATATTACACATGGCACTTATTTAAGCTCAAAAATTAAGATAAACCATAAGATACGGAAAACGGCGACGCTGGCATTTAAGAACATAAAAAATGCTATCGAATAGTATATCATATTTTATCACAAAAAAAAACATAATACCGAGAAAATACAACGTGAATATTATATTCCAGATTGAATTATTAGACGATCCAATATATGCCTAACTGAAAAAAAAATTTGGTGTCAGTCGATGTGCTAGTGACTAAGCATCCTGGTCTTCTCAGAATTGGTTTGTCCTTCTTGTAGAAAAACAACTTCTTGTTATTCGTTCATATCACCCTCACTCAACAAGGATACAGGCTTACGGTCACTATCTTGTGCCAAAATTAAACAAAACTTTTGCACAAAGATTCCGTTTGTTTTTAGCACCACAATGTACAACAGTCTAAATGCAAACGTGAAAAATCGCAACCATAGACTTGCATATTTTTCACTAAAAGTGCAGTTCTGGCTCCACGAAATTGGAAGAAATTACGCCCAAGAACTAAAAAAGGTACAAACTTGAGATTAAAACTGCTACAACAGTACATTGAATTACCTAATTGCATCTTGTTTTACTGTTTATATATCTTCTTTTATATACTATCTAATTGTATCTTGTTCTACTATTTATTTACATATTTTTTTATTTTTATACATTGAACATTGGAGTTTTACGTTGTAATTATATGTTATTTGATTGCATGTTGTTTTACTCTTTACATATGCCATATATTATATCTTATACATTGAATAATGCATTTATGTTAAGTTTTACAAATTATTAATGACATTTTGTTTAACTCTTTATATATATATTTGTACATTGAACATTGCACTTTGTTTACTACTATACCGGAAGAACACTTTCTGCTATAATACAGTAAAATACTAGTGTAGCAGGCAGGGTACCCAAATATATGTCTTACTTTGCTGAAATGTTAAAAAGTATGTATATATATATATATATATATATTACTAGTGACTACCATTTTCCTCAGACATCCATCCGTTTTCCTGCGATTTGTGAAGAACATTTTTTTAGTACGGAATTTTTGAAGAATAAAGACATTCATTCATCTCACATATACAACATATGACGCCAACACTATATGTCAAAGATGTCTTTTTCGTCATGTTTCATCTCAGGGTCCATGTATTTACTTTATACAAAGCTATGAAAAATACCAGGATGAGTCATATAAATAAAAACAAAATTAATACATCATTTCTATTCAAAATAGCGTATTGCATTGATGGTCCATGTCACAAAATTTATCATGATTTATGATGATTATAAATACACTTTTATTTTTTAAATAACACTCGTTTACAAAATTATTTTTCCTGGTTTTCTTTTTTGTTCAATCTCATTTTTTTATTATCTATTTTAAATTTTGGGAAACAAATAAGTTAATAGATGTAAAAAAAACATAAAAAAGGTTTAACTAAAATTGAACCAATTACATGTCTTTTCTGAAACAACAATATACTAGATACAGTGAAGGATAATAATTTAAAAATACTTTTTACGAAATCTCAAAATACCTTTGAGTAATCTGATAGGAGACGCGAGAATTAAAAATTCATTTTTATTTAATTTTTTGGACACATTGATACAACTTTAATATTATTAAGGAGAACACATTCTTATTGTGAAGTTAAAATATTCAAAACATAGTAGATGGCTTTTAAATAATTTGACGATAAATGTATCAATCTGAAAAATGCAACTTATAGGTTTAAAAATTTGTCGTCAATGTACTGTGTACTGTTGCATAATCGTTTAATGCACGTTCCCCGAATTGGAAGAGATCCAGGTTCGAATCCCGGTAGCAACAACAATATTTTTTGATAAAATTGATTTTATATGTATATCATTCTAATTAATATATTTAATTAGTATTTAAAATATCACAGACCTATGTTCTAAATAATTACAACATTATAATAATAAAGTGTTTTTCTTAATAATAAATTTTACGCTGCATCGAAAATGATAAAGGAATGAGAATTTTCTATTCTATTTTATTTTAAAGATATTATACTATCCAAATTACGTCACATACACGCTAACAAAACACAAACACAATAGAAAAATACACTAATGGCTTGTCTACCCCACCGCTAGTCGATATTCACTACACCATAATTAATTATTCTCATATTGAACAGTAAATAATATTTTTCCTTTTCATATTCACGCAATAGCATACAACTAAAGCTCAAACAATGAATGAAAAGATCTTATTCACATTTAATTTATATTTACAAAAACCTACTCATTGAAGGGTGCATTGCCTGTTTGAAAAAAGAAGAAGAAGAAAAACCTACTCAAATGCTATGTCCAAAAAAAAAAATTAGCATCTACAGCATGTCGTCAAAATTAGTCCACGCGTCAAACCGTCATCTCTACGATAGAATATCAAAATATAACATGCGAGTTACATATAATTGAAGTACGCTAATATGAGCTTATATGTTGGGTTGATGCATTGTGTTTTTGTTGTCCATGTCACGAGAGTTTTGGTAATGTCATTTTAATGCCGTCGTATTATTTTATCGAGTGCCACGTAAATGATCCAATTAGAAGTTTATTGATTGTTAGCTAAATAAAATGAAATTTCCAGTATAAAAAAGAACATTTCCGACATATCTTTTGTTCGAGTTTAACCGAGGTCGCTAGAACCATTTACTGAGGTTTATTGCCAAAAACTTCGCAATTCAAAAAAGACGACCCGCCCGTATACTGCTAACATTACAATGCGGCTCTTCAAGAACTCGGTTACGAAGTTATTCTACATCCTATCTTGCTCTATAAGGTTTTCACATTTTTCGCACTCTATCCAACAATATCTGGGGAATCTCCATTAATCTTTAATCTCCGATGATGTAAACTGAGTTGACATTTCCTCAAATTATATATACTAAATACAGGGTTCATATTTTTGGTATGCCTCCCTAATATATATGTATTGGATAAAATAATTACAATATATAAATATTTACCAAACGTAACAATAAAAAAATGTTTTCTAGAAGAACCTGACGTGAATTGGTCAATACATGTATACATACGTGCGAAAGGCGCAGTGCGCGGGGCGCGGGGTGCCGGATGCCAATCGTCATTTTAGTGGCAGAGCATGCGTTGGCCGAGTTAGACGTGTCTTGATGATGCTCAATGTTTTTTCTAATTTCTAGCATTTTTACACAATAATTGATAAATATATATATATCAATAATTGTGTATATGTATATCAACTATTATTTTATTGATTAATGTAAGTATTAAATATTAAATAATTATATTTATCAACTTAAATATCGCAAAAGTTTACATGTACATTGAGTTTACAGCAACGTATAGCGCGTTTTTATTTTAGCACCGTAAGAGAAAGGTCAATAATGACGCTGCTCTTTAAAATCGAGGACTTCTTCATCCTTAATCCAACGGATTTCTTCAAACATGGAATCGGAAAATTGCCAGAACAGTTAGGATTTAATAATAAATAATAAAAGAGAATATATTATTGATTAGTTTTTGTACTTTGATTATTTAAAAAAAATACTAGAACGAACATGAAGCCAATATGATATTTCATTTTTGTTTTGTTATTCGGATTTCGCTCTCAGCCTGTGGTAGTTTTCATATAGAAAAATCTGTTATTATCTGAAGGCGTACACGCATATCATTATTTTGATACATACCATCGTACACTTGTTTGGCATTTAACGTGCTGGGTTTACACATTCTCACTGGGCGTATAAATATTTTGTCGGTATTATGCTGGCATAGAATATTCCGCACATATTTGCCATGTGATGAAAAGGAGATTTTAATAATAGTACATTAATTATAATGCTCACATCTCAAACCCGCTGATGTGCAAACTAATTCAAATTATCAAAATATTTTTGATAACATTTTAGCTATTAATTTTAATATGTACGATTTCCAAATCGTACTTCCCGTGGAGAGGATTACACTACTTCTGGTTGTAAGTCGAAATTATCGCAAAATGGGGAGGAATATCGTGAGACGGATATAGGTAGAGGTTGATGAGGGGAAAGGAATTTTTTCAAATGACCAGTGATCTCGTGGACCGGGATTTAAAAGGAATACTCGCCTTACCTCAAGTATGATGCCTCCGAAATTTCTGGTGGCGCCGCCGAAATCACACACTGCATGCACGAGAATAGTCGACGATCTCCGCTCCCGACTGAAAACTGTGATGTCACAGTTCACCCACAACAAAAACACACAATATATACACAAAAAACAAAAAATATGATTACACTAAACAGTGCTCCACTGCACTGGAGGTAATTGTCCACACCGCGAATTGTATCGCGATGTCGAAATCTAATAAAACAATATTGATCTAGTAACACCTGGTGTTGTCAGGCTTCCAAATCACATTAAAGACAAGCAGTAGGATGGGTCGAGGGTAGGAATTTAGATGCGGACATGAGTAACAACATATATTAAAAAATGTGCCAAAAGTGTATTTTACGAATACGAAACAATTTATTTGAAAAATATTTTATTATTTTTCATACCATATAGCATTAAAATTGTAAAACGGAAAATGGTGCGCTGTCGAATGATGCACTGTTCCGGCGGGACTTTATCATGTTTTAATCTCACTGTAGATGGGTATTCCACTTGTTCCAGTGTACTTCACTATACTCGAGACTTTAAGTATGAGGTTAATTAGAATACGTTTGTTTACGACACAAAATTGGTATATCAACTACGATTTTAATTAACTAGACATATTTATTATATTAAGAACGTGGACCCATCATAATAATTGGTGTTTTCAAAAATACAAAATATTGTTTTTTTTTATTATTTCTTAACAAATTAAGACCTATAACAAATAAATTTATTCGTTTGCAATACAAAAAGTTGAAAACTCTCGTTCTGAGTAGTAATGTTAAACTGTGATTGTGATTAATAATTAAGATTTAACTGTTGGAATTTTACTTTCTAGTGTACCAGTCATTGCTCGGTGAATTACGATTAATCAATTACCAATCATATCATATAATCAATTGAACACAATCACCATCATAATCACAGTTTAAATAACTATTTAAATAACAGCTAAAATAACAGTTTATATATATATGTTTATAATAACCATTTAAATAACGATTTAACGATCACTAGTTTAGCATTGATAAACATATTCAACTGCGTTATTTATAATATTATGTTACTATATTATACAACGTAAACCGAGAGTTTCTACTAACAATCTCTTGATGATCTCAGAGATTATCTTGAGTTGAGTTGAGAAATCTTATAAAAATCTCATCCATGACAACATTTTAAGTATTTGTTTTTATACAATTTACTTATTATATTGTAATAAGCAGCTCCCCATATAATGTTTCTATATACAACGCTTTATACATCAATTTTTTATGTACCTACGAATTTAAAATAAGATTTAAATTATTAATATACAGTTATAATATGTTGTGTGAAAGGTGAAATAGAGCAGTTTAAAAATATATTTATAAATAATTCAATATTTACCATTAAGGAGAACATATTTTTATTGTGAAAGTTGTAATTATTCAGATGGCTTTCAAATAATGGAACGTTAGACGTATTCATTTAAAAAGTGTAACACATCGATTCGAAAATTTGTCGTCAAAAGTATTGTCGCAGTAGCATAGTTGGATAATGCATCTTCCCAGTTTAAAAAGAGTTCCAGTTTTGAATCCCAGTAGTATAACGATATTTTTCGATAAATTTGATTTTATATATATATACATATATTTATAACTAATACATTTAATTAGTATTTTATATATCTACCCCTTCCAGTAGAAATAAAAATCCGAAAATTTATTTTACTTCACGTATTTTGTTGGGATGTGATTCCATTCCTCCCCCCCCCTTCTCCGCGTTTTATCATTAAGACACGGTGGAGCGTCAGAAAGCAACTCGGAAATTTTATTCCACTAATCTTTAACAAATATATAATATGTGAGTAACTTGTTAATCTAATGGTAAAGATGTTGGCCTAATAATCTAGCAGTCGGGGATTCGCGCCCCGTTCCAGGAGACCATCAAGTTAGACTTATTTTCATAGTACAAGCATTTGGCATAGTTTGAGAATAGTAAAAATATTGATGTGACATGTATTCCGTGTACGCATCTCTATTTTTAAGAAAAAATAATGTAAAATCAGCACTAAACAAATTAATTCCTTTAACAAATTTCATGCGAATACAAATTATTATTTGTATTATACTAAAATATCGATACTACAAAAGATTATTCTATAAAAAAATAATCGTTTATAAAATCACAATCTCTTTCTAATGTTACACGTAAATTTATTAACACATTTTATTGAAGTAAAAAGTACATTTTCTTTTGAATACGGAAAATAAAATCAATATAAAAAATAAACAAAATAGTCAATTTATATTGTTAAATATTTTATAATTGAAATTGTATTATTTAGTAGGTAGGTAATTAATATTTAATACCTTTACGATCGCTTTTTATTCGAACTTCACATGACGTTGGTTATTGAAAAGTGTATGTTGTGTTTAATTAATATGGAAGAAAATCCAGTTCAGAAAAAGGATCGCTTAAACGAAATTCTAGAACAAGTTTTTATCACTAGTATCGTAATATCATTTAAATAGCGTTAGTTCAATGTGTTAAATTATGACAAGAATATGTCACCGAATCTGTGTTGACCTTTCTTAGGATTTTATTTAGATTTTTTTTTGTGTCATCATTCTTTGGTATATTTTTGAACATTTAAGGGTTTCAATATTAAATTCAATATATCCTTTACTTATGAACTGTATTTCTAAATTATGCAAATATTTTCGAGTTTGTACGGACTTTGTTTCCTGTGAACGACATTGTTACGTGTTTGAAATCAATCAAGCGAAATTCATAACAAAAAATATTAATTACTCAATATACATAATTTTTCATAAAATCATCATCATTATTATAGGCATCACCACACTCTTCGATCCTCCGTTGATCTTCACCACGTCACAGAGAATATTTTTTGTCCATTAATTTACTGTGCACCTTGAAATATATTTTGCCCATTTCCATTTACGCTTTTTAGAATAATATCCTTCACCTCAGAGTGTGCGCTGTTATTACATTTTATTGTCTCTTCCAGTTATTCCAAGTAGGTATATTTCTTTTCAAACTACGCTATATTATATCCGGAGATAGCTTATTATTCAGAATTCTAGTCTTTATGTAATTCACTTATCGAAGTAACTTTTCTTAAGATACGTATGACGTGTCATATTACATTAATTATTAATTAATTAATTAATTTATAATTTTTTTATCTGATAGTAATTTTATTATTATCTAACGATATTATTTCTTTGATTTATGTACACGTCTATAATGTATTTTTTTCAGATTTTTTATTTTAATTAACGAAATATAATAATGAAACCACTATATTACTTAATAAGCTAATATTTTTTGTAGAAATATAATTGACTTTTTGTCAATGTTCTTATATAAATTTTTCATTTAAGAGCAAGCTTTCATTTTTCCAGTTTGAAATTTGAAAAATTTTACACGAATTAAATATGCTTTCAATATGACGCTAATACTTAAATTATTATAAGTATCAGATAAATAATTAATGACGTTATTTGTTACGTAAATCATGCGAGTGTGGAAGGTTTGAATAGAAAGAGACAACAATAAAATTGTTGATTTTCTCGAATTCGATACAAGTTTTAAACAGAACTCGTGTCAGGAGTAGTTTCCACCTTTTTTCATATTGATATATGGAATGAAATAAAAATGTGTGTTTTCATTTAAATTAATCAATCGAAAATTTAATCATTTATTTGGTACCTAATTCATATGTGTGTATATGTTTTGAAATCAAACAAAGTACCTACATTTATTTAGATGATAGGTTAAATCAATGTTCCAAATTAAAAATTATTTAGACAACTTCAATTTATTATTTTATTTAGTATATTTAAAACACCACGTTGGCGTCTTGGTGATATGTCTGATTCATAATTATATATTATTCATGAAACAGACAACTTCTGTTTAAAATGCAACAGTGTTATATATAAACGAAATATTTATTTGCGACATACATAAAAATAACTTACATAAAATGTTTACTTTGTTCAAGATAACGTTGTTTTCCCTTAAAAACAGTTAAAAAACATCTACATGGATAAAATATGCGTGAAAACATATATTTTCGGTATTTTTAAACAAAAATAATGATTGCGCGGATTCTACGACCGTCATGGCCGGATCAAGCGACGTATTAAAAGTTCGATGGACAATTAAAATTAAAGTATATTATTTATAAGCTGATTATTGTATTTTTGATATAAAACTTAATTTTAAATAGTAGCTGAAGCCTCAAAGCATGTGAATAAATAGAATATATTATTTAAAAAAGTATGTTTTCACTAAAACAAAGTATTTTAAAATCGTCGAAAATTGGTAATATGTTTTGAAAATTGAATGATTTATAACACTATTAATTTTTAACATTTAGTTAATTTGTCTCAATCGGGATTTGTTTCCGTAATCTTGGCTTCAAAATTAAAAGAAAATATATTTCGTTTATTTAATAATTTACCATATTAACACAACAGTTGCGGTCTTTCTTATAGTGCTTGTATTATCTTAATTATTGAAAATAACATTCAGTTTATTAATTTTAAATGAGAATAAAGAACCTATCTAAATAATGGTTTTAAAAAAGTCAAATCTAGATATAAATGAATAATAAAAATTTTCGTAAAAACCGCAAAAAATTTAAATCATTATTCAAGGCTCCAGCTTAATAATTATTCGAAAAAAAATTGTATTTTGAATGAAAACATTTTTTTTTCTGAAGTAATTTCTATAGTATTTCAAAACATATTAAATTAATCAATTAGAAACATATACATAAAATACCTATTTATCACGGTAGCAACCAAATATTTTTTCGATGAATAGATTTTTTTTGTATACCTTTCTAGTTGATTAATTTGATTTGTATTTAAATTTACTAGTGGTGCAATGATTGAAAATGGTATTCTGTGAAAATTTTATTCGACTTAAATATTACAAACAATGTATTCGCAAGCCTATGCAAAACCACTAAGACTTGACTGAACGTCGCTGTACACAAATAACCATTGAAGTGGTCAGCGGGAGCTTGCCCCAAAAACATAAATACTGTTATAATAATACATCAAAATCGCCCCTGGAGGCCGCATCGATTATCTGACACGGGCAGAGGCTGAACTCTAAAGCACTCCCGGCACCATTTGCGGTGAACTTTTTTGTGCTGAGCTTTCGCAGCATAAGCTCAACCCGTGTTTGTGCTGGAACAAAGGCAGCTCGGAGCTTTTATTGTGTTTTACACGTACTTGCGGTGGTTGTGTACCTCTCCCGATGCGGTTTTTTGTTGTTACAGGGATGACCCGCTTTCCCTTATTTATCCCTTGTTTATGGCACCGGAATTTGTGATGTAACGAAGGTTTTGTCATCTTCATACCTAATGTTTTTGACGGATATGAAATGTTTGTTTCATAACACCTATGTCTTGAAAACAACTTTGAACAATAATTGTGAAATGTTTCGACGAAGATAAATGTTTATATAACGTACTTACTGTACTATATTTAGACATCTTTGTAATAAAAAATAAAAAAATTTCTGCATTAAACACATCTTAACTGAACAGGTACTTTTATAATTAGTTGAGGGTTGTTTTACAGAATATATCATATATATACACAGTGATGCTTTGCATAACGAACGCTGCGCACAACGAACTTTCTGTTCGTCCATGACGCGACTCACACAACGAACCTCGCTTCACATAACGGACTGCATCGTATTTCATCTTGCCGCTCGAATGCACCTGTGTACCACAAAGTCACCCGACATATATAGGGCACGTGCCTTACCTTTGGACAACATTAATATCTCTGGCAATATTCAATACAAAAATTATATTTTCGTCAGCTAGAAACGCTATTGTGTCAAATCTTTAATTTTGTTAATAGTGTTTTTGTTTTAGAAATTTGAAAAAAAATGTACAAAAATAAAGTTTTTTTACCTATTTTTATGAAGTATTTACATATTATTTTATCTTAGTTTATTTTATATTAGTAAACCAATCTTTTAATTTTGAGCGCTTGTTATACCTTTGGACAATTTTACGTTCGTAACTTTGGATGCATCCAACGGTACAAATACAGAGGCGTATATTTGCCAAGAGGTTTCTGGCTAATAAAACCTTTTTTTTAATATAGCCAAAATTGGGACGTAAGAGAAAGAATGTTAATATTGAAAAAAGCTGTTAAAAAAGTGATCCAAGGTAAAAGAATTCGCACGACTGCTGCAAAATGGAAACTCACTAAGTCCTCGCTGTTTATCTATGTGAAGAAGCGTGCTACTTTAGGCAAAGCTGAAGTAAATGTACAGCTCACTCGTCAGAGATATTCTCAATGTGACACCAACTAATTCTGAATTTCTGAATTTGGAACTAGCTTCCGAAGCAGGATTCAAACAAAAAAGAACGTCCCCGGCTATTCCATATACTGAAGAAAATTTAGAAGAAATTGTTTTCGCAGAAACTCCTTTTCCATCAACCTCTTCGGATAAACATCTAATAACCCCTGAGATGATTATCCCATTTCCAACGTCAAGTAAAAGTAAAACAAAAATCAAAGAGATACAAGGAAAGCAAAATCAAGAATTCTTACAGACACTCCGGAAAAATGAGATTATGTAAAATTTTAAAAAGAATGAAAAAATAAATTTACGAAAATGAAGATCCTTATGGATAAAATAGTTGTAACATGTTATATATGCAAGCAATTGGTCAATGGAGAGAATTCACTCACCTATGCCACATGAATAATTTTCATGTAGGGTGCATACCGAAACGACACAAATAAATTATTATATATATATATATATATATTATGCAAGAATTGTTTTATTCTATCAGAACGATCCAATTTAAATAATTATGTGCATTTAGAAGAGCTGTACAATATTTATTTAAAAAACAAACGTAACTCAGAAGTTTAGTTAAATCATATTTTTTATCAGGCTTTCTCGGTATATTTTTTGATAACATATTACATCGTTATTTTGATAGTCTTAATTAATTACTGTTATTTTATGTTATTCAGAAGATTATAAAAAAAATATATTAAACACTTTTAAAAACAATCCACGTATATTTGTAGCTTCAATCTTACTCTTACATAATATTATATTCATTAATAAATTAGTGTTCAATATGGGTTCACCCTTATCCAAAAGTACGCGAACCCATTGTATCTTTGGACAAAAATACAGATTTTCAGTAAAGTCCTTATAACTTTTAAACAGTGTAAAATAAACTATACTAAAATATAAAATATAATACATACACAAAAAAAGAGTGGCCATGTTATTTTATATTTGTCAGATAAAAAAATCTAAAGTTTTGTCCAAAGGTAGAGCACTTGCCCCTATATATAAAATCAATTTTATGGAAAAATATTTTTTCTACCTCGTCCACTATCCCTCTTTGGGAGTGTGTTTGATGACTCGATCCATGAGTGTCTGCCATGAACTACTGCACCTTAATTTACCATCAATTTTTTAATACATACATTTTATTTTATTTTAGTATAAAAATATTTTTGTTTATCAGTTTGTTAAAATTGACTAATATTTAGTTTATTATGTACTATTTATTAACTTGTTTAATTCCGAAATAACATCACTGGTATTATTTTTATATATCATGTTTTATTTATATCAGTTATTATTATTGTACTGTTTGTTTCTCTCAAAAAATAAAAAATAAAATGAAAATATTAAAATTTTTATGTAAAACTATGTATTCTGTGGATTTATGTTATATGTTTTATATGAATAAAGACAACACTTATAGGACGCTGGAGGATCTAAATTTTATATTTTGTGAAAATTGCTAATAACTATTATTTTTGTATATAATGCATAAACTTAAATATTTTATTGAAATAAAGACGTATTTTTATTAGCTTTGATGAGTGGGACCAACAAGGAAGCCTTAGCTTCTAAACCAGTCCCGGGATCGAATACTCTACCCCGATCATTTAATCAATTAAATATTTTGAACTATTACTTTACATATTTTCATATCTAGTCAAATAAAAATAACGTCGCTATAAATAGTCCCCATGTTGTCACTCAGTTGTCTATTCAAAAATTAAACATACACTTTTTAGACTGTTGCTGGAGCTAAAATGTCTTATTATTAGAAGTACTTATAGAAAGAGTAATCGGGTTTATTTTATTTTCGAATACACGCAGTGTCAAAAATACGTTTATTTAAATTCAGCTAACTCAAATTGAGATGAATTAAATTAAATTTGATATTTTTCACAATGAGAATTAATATGTTCTAATTACACTAAACAAAGGTATTATAAGATACCTTCTCCTCCAAAAATCAGCCCGATCATCTCGGCTACTCGAGATTCAATACATGATACATACATCCCCCTTACATATAATCCTTCAAATAACCCTGAATAAAAGATTAACCCTTAATTACTACAGGCAACCCTCAAGTCGTGAATTATAAATACGTGCCTTATTTATGTGGGTCATTTTATTTGTGAACTCAAAGAGATAAAGGTGGCACTCAATCAAGCCCCAGACGAAATTAAATATGCAAGGTTATTGAGGTTGGAAGTGTGTGGTTTATAACGACTTTTGAAGTAATTTATTTTGATAAACTGATAAATAATTAACTGACTTTCTCGTTAGTCCCTCATAACAAAATCGCAATCTTCATGTACCCTCGGGATCTTGACAATGCTTCTATACTTATCTCGGCATCTTACAGATTTGAAGTATGTCATCAGAGAAGTTCTGTTACTTTTAATACTCTGTTGGATCAACGGATCGGAGTCTCTTCTTCTCGGTCTTTTAACATGGTACACCACAAGGTTCTCCAAACTATCATGTTTGCAAAATTTTGAGGATTAATAACGTTGATTTCTACAGTACTGTGGTCTTGTGGTCTGTAAAACCTACGCGATGCATATTTACTGACATCTATATTTTAAAAATGTAGAAACAATTCTAGTTTGATCTGAATAAAAAATTAAAATTTACAACCGTGGTGATCCTGCACGCTCTCCACAAATATGGTCGTGTAGGGACTTACTTAACAACCAAACTGACCAATCAGCAGATGCAATACATCGTGACGGACGAGTCCACGGACCTAGCGACCATTTCGGCACTCCAGTATTCATCTTCATACGCGTATTTAAAATGTGCTCTTTAATTTTAATGCCTTACTCTAAACAAAACATATACAATCACACACGCACTCCAAATACACTGAGACATGTACTAACACGCGTAAGACTGGGAGATACAATCACAGTCAATAATATTCAACCCCCTTTTATACAACCAATCTTTTTAATATTTTTACTGTTTCTGAATCAATCGCCCACTAAGTTGCAGCATGATTTATCGATATTTGTATTTCTTTTTCTTAGAATTTCTTTGAACACTGTTCCGTTCTACCAAGCCCTCTTCCACAGTATTTCATGAACCACAAAGTGACATGGATCTTGTGCGATTGCAAAGAGAATGTATTTTGTAGGTAAAACATGATTGTTTAAAGAACCATAATGGTTATCAGTCAAACGTAAAAGTAATTTTCTTTCGATTTAAATAATGCTTTGATGCACATAAATCATATCAAATTCTTAGTACAGTTTTATTAGGATGGACACAAGAAGATGATAATGACAGGAAAAAGAGCGTTGGGAGTATAATACTCATTCATAAAGAAATCCAAGTTGGCAGAAAAATAAGTGTTAGTCTGTGTTTACGCGCCTTGTTACTTCGATTCGCACCACTGGATTTCCTGGTTTATAATAATGTACATGTATGTGTGTGTAAATATTTCCGCCCTTTTTTCGGAAGCTAAGAAGACGGTAACCGACAGGCGTCATTATTATTACATCCCGTGCTTCGCCCAGTGCAACGGTCCAAATAAACCACCAGTGCGCGCTTCGGTCGGTTGAAATCTAAAAAAGACAACCCAGCTAAAAGAATAACAACATAGGACCAGAAAGACGGCAAAATTAAAGAAGTTAGTGCAGTTCATATATCATACATATGTGTGTTTATTGTTAATCGAAAACCTGGGAACTAGCAATCAAAGGCGTTTACATAAATAGTCTGTGTACATATTTTTTGAATTCAGATACAAATTTATAGTAGTCTGTAATTTTTCTAATTGTAATGAGGAGACTGTTAAAGAATTTGATGCCTAGATAAATATAGTGATTTTGGTTTGCATAGTTGGCTGTGTATGTTTAAATTAAGAATGAATGAGTATCATGTGTCAAAAGGAGGACGGCATCGAATAAGGAATGTGACATGTAGAAAAATAAAGTTAATATAAAGTTGATTGATTTTAAAAATGGAATACCAATGAGAAACATGCAGATATACGTATTTTTGAATACTGTTTGTATTGATCCAATCCTAGTCATATAAAAAATATTAATAAACTACAAATTTTCAAATGTTTTCATATAATATCCACAAGAATAAAATTGATTGAACCTAGAAAAAATGTACCTATTACAAAAAAAAAAAACATGGACATCTGACCCATATTCAGTATTCTGGACGTGTTGGCAGGAGAAATATATCTACCTGGAACAAGTCGTGTTTCTTGGAAGTGCGGAAAGATACATTTTGATCGGATCAACTTAGTTGAAAAAGGATCATCAAAGGGACAAAAAACATTTCTACTCAATGGCCGTAAGTAGGCTTAATTTTAAAAAATAAAGAAAAATGATAAAATTATTTTGTGTACTAGAACACGAGTATGATTTTATAAGAAATTCTCGAAACATACATTTCTGTGAGGGTAAAGATATTGATACTCTTATAGGGTAAAGATATTGATACTCTTATAGGGTATAGATATCAATACTTGTAAATAGGTAAGTAAGTAAATTAGTAAACTGTTTAAGCTATTGTTGATATAGTTAAACTAATTTTGATGTAATTATATTTTACGAAATGTTCTCACTTTTTTTGGGTCACCCTTTAAGTATATTCTTATCTTAAGGCTCGTGACTCGTGACGATGGAAGAAGATACGATAGGACAATATCATAGATTTAGTTGAGATTCATCTCAATACCGTGTACACGTGTTCAAATTTGGATGTGGAAATAAACTCAGAGATTAACTGAAATTGGTAGAATGATACAAAATCTCAAATCAGTGTACACGATCATCGATCTGACAGCGAGGTTTGACAGCACAAAACTACTTTTAATCTGTACAATTATTTATGTTGACAAGTTAACATTAACAGAAACATTAAAATTAATATAAGGACTTAAGTACAAACATTTATTCAGTGTTAATTGTTCATGAGAAGGATCAAAATCACTCAACTAACGAAGTAAAATGACATTTGACGTATGTGATAAGTATAAAATAACAATATCAATATATGGTGTGTTTATGATTCTTAATATTCATTTGGTTGGTATCCAAAATTTTTGTGTGTTGGTATGATTTGTCATGCGGTCTGAAGATTTCTGCTTTCTAAGACGGGTAATTGTATTGTCCGGTAAAGATCTCTCAATCAATAGGCGCTCTAGAGGAAAATTTCGATCCGTCGAGATAATACGCGGAGGCCGGTGGCGTACAAGATACAACATCAATACTTCGAACCATCGGATCAACCCACCATCAGCGGAGGAACAACCTAACCTAACCTAATTGAGATTTTTATTACTGTGTGGATGATCATATTATCAATGGAAACCCGAAAATGATTATATTATAAAGCAGTCGAAGGAACTTGTCAGAACATCGTGTATACACGAGAACTACGAAAGCTCAGAGTAATCTCCAAAGACCCTCATGGGAGCAAAATTTTATCTCAATGATTGTCTCGAGTCAAAAACTTTTAAAAATCGCATTTGTGGACACACGCCATTTTTATACATGGTATGATGAAAAACTACAACATCGCAAACTCAAAGAAGAGACAAATCCTTATAAATAATCTGTATTCACGATGCAGCCTTCGTAGTGTACTTCAAACAAGATATTCAATGCCTCAATAGATAAATTTTACTTATTAGATCTCTTATTCATGAAAACTAGTTTCAAAAAACTATCGTCTGGCGCATAATAAAGATCGGGTGTTAGATAAAAAGATTGATTACAAAGTACTGGCTCTAAACGACGATATCCTTTCCCATTTTTTGCCTTCACTTTCTTATAAAATACACCTTCATTCTAAATTGGCTAACTCTTGTCTTTGTTTGATGTATTGATTAAGAATTGCTCACAAAATGAGAAAAAAAATCGAATAAAAAAAGTGTAAAAATCAACGTTTGTTGACGGCCCAGTCAATTATAAATCGTTGATTGGTAATGAGTTAAACTTTCCTATAACTCAATTGTATAATATTGAAATCTTTTTACAGTGAAAATATATAAAATTCTTTCTTTCCTCTGTATCTTTCCTTTATAAAGGTCTACAGGGTGACATAGAGGTTTAGAAATATTAATATTTTTAAACATCATTCCTAAAGCAGTTCTAAAGCAGGTCAATAGGCAAGAAATTATTTCAATATATACGTAAAAATATCCGGAAAGAAGAAAGCAACTCTTTTACACCTATAAAAGAACACAAAAAAGCTATTTAATTGATTTATCAATTACATCGTAAATCGGTAAACAAGTTATGACTGTTTTTTTTAATTTTCACAACTAAACTTTGTACTACATACACGTTGGATTATTGTCACTACTAGTTTTGTCACTACTAGTTACTACAAAACTAAATACAGTATTGTAGTTTATTCGGGCAATAGGGCGAGGCTTGACAGGAGGGGGGAGGTTTCGGTCGTTATCGGGAATTTATTTATTTGACTTTATTGGCATACATATTTTAGTTGTAACAGATGTGAATATATTATAATATAACATGATAAATATAAGGTACAATTATATTGCAGTTAAGTATATACTCATGGTTTATTGTGTGGGATGGAGTAGACTCCACCACTTATATATACAACATTGTCCTTGCTACTTTGCTAGACTGCCGTCTGTGTTAAAGTAGCCAGTTTTTTTCGTGCTATTGTGGTGTTATTTAATTCAATAAAGATAAATATTCGACAGGAATAAAAAAAAAAATAGAGAAAAAAAAAATATAGTTATATGTAGTGAGAGTGTTGTAGAACTAGTGAATTATTAGTGTAGGCACTATATAATGAATTTGTTAGATTGTTAGATAGCGATGCTACTGATTAATCTTTATCCAATTGGATCATATATTGCATATAATATGGACAATAAAGACGAAGTGTTAGGAAATATTATGTTGTTAATTAATATTTTCTCAGAATTTAAATTATTTTGTATTTTAACAGTTTCTATATTGTTCAGTCACTTTGACGTATAATGTAGCCGATGAATTTGAAGAATATTTTATTCATTGGTATAGATAGGACTTTCTGTTGTTGGATTTGTTGCCAGATTGAAAAATTCGTGCGTCATGCTGTCCACGGGATATATATCATCCTTTTCATTTCGAAGACGTCTGTTTTTTGTCACTATTGCGGACTTTTCAAGTATCTGCTGCATACATTCAAATTAAAAAAAACATGAGTGTGAATTAACAAATTTTTAGTTACATACTGATATCACTGTCTTTTCATATTCTTAAAAATGGATTACAAAATAATCTGCTTCAGTCCATTGCTGAACGCCTTGCTCGTTGGTCTTCATGATTCCCAGTTCTGTCCTCCAACACAGCCCCTCAGTTTTCTTAATATCGTCAGTCCAGAGTATTTTTAGTTAACCTCTACCTCGAGTTTAACCATTCCAACGTTTATTCGTTAGTATCGCCACGAGTTCGGCATTGTCACTTATCAGTCACGATTTTTTCTGTTTTTTTTGGTTTTTTCACATGTACATAATATCTGGATAAATTCTTTGTTTGAGTTGTAAATGTTAACGTTAGTTATGGAAATTCATAACCGGTATAGATATAATTCTGCAAGAAAACCTGAAATCATATAACTTTGTGCTATCGAAATAATATTGTATGAATACCCAAGAATGAACTTTCAAATAATATTGTATGAATATCTGAGAATGACGGAGCTAACAAACGTTATTCCATTTGGGTATTACCGAATGGAATAACGTATTTACTTGTTAACTTTCTACCGCAGCTTTTCCCCGTAGGGGTAGGCTTACATGAAAGAGCACCACACCCTTATGCCTTTTCCACATGCATGTATCTTCTCAAAGGCATTCGATGATTGTTGAGATTTACTATAAAACCAACTTCTAGTGTGTAGAGAATTTAATTAAAAAATAGCAATTTAATTCACTAAATTCTATCACCCATAACACATACTCTGCGGTGGTGGGTCAGATCTGACCCGAGTGTTTGTAAAAATACGAATTACGCCAAACATATTCGTTTAATGCTGTTTATCTTCTAGCTAATCTTTTATTAAACATTTACAAATAATTTGAGACGCAAATGAATATTATTGGACCAGATTCAAATGAGTTATTGATAAAAATGTGAAAAAACGCACAAAAACTGACCTAAGATGGTCGCTTTTACCTTTAGAGCATTTTTTAAATACCTTTAATACTCTCCTTTCCAACTTATTTTTTAAATTATGTCTATTATCTTTTAAATATCTATTCTGACAATAACAAACGAGTTACTGACCGGATTTCACAGAACACAATGAATAAAAGTTGTCTATCGTTTAACTTAGTTTTACATTTGCTTCTGCTTATAATATTGTTGATTGCATTTCATACAAAAAGGATGTAATTTTTTAATATTTTTATTTCACCTCTATAAATATTTTGGTAAAATTATTTTCATTCTGTTATATAGTGTAAAAAATAAAAAATACTAATACTTAAAAAATCAATTATAATATTTATAACCACCGACACACCGGCAGGTAGTCGAGCCGACAAGAAGATCACGTATTCAGTGGATGGTTGTATATGGTCCGAACATGCCGTTTGTACGTTCGTACATTATTCGTAATATTTTTAAAAAAAACTTTGAACTTAGTAGAAAGATTACGGCACATCATACTATTTCATTAAATCATATTAAAAATAATATATCTATAAAAATCTACCAAAAAATGGTTAAAATATCGAAAACTTAGAGTGGGTCTAAAATGACCCACCAACGCCTGACGTATTTCGATTTGACCCACCGGGCTGTAAGTGATAATATATAACAGAGATAATAATAAAATAAACTTTATATTTTTTTTTGATTTCAGAGCACATACTTAACGACCATCCTGTATGTTGTCAAAGCTCAAAAGGATCTTCTTTTAAATTGGGTAGTAATGGACAGTACCCTTAAAGTACAACATAATCTGAAATGGTATTAGCGAATATTTTTTTAATATTTTATTTCAATTAGAAAATATGATTAAATAACCTCTCGTTCTCCATTTTACCGCGAATGAAAATATTATAACTTTGTTATTTCCCATCTGAAAATGAAAATTTTCAGCAGAATTATTTTTTCCAAATCCTCAATTCACTCAGTCTTAAGTCTGGTACGAAATTAAAGAAAACACCTTTTTAAATTTACACTTTCTGGCGGGAAACGTTTCTCAGATATAACGAACCCTCCCATTCCACCCTCCCCATCCCATTTCTTAATACTATTTCACCCGAAACGCCAAAGTTTTTTGGCATTTCGAGGCTTAAAATTTTTACCAAAAACTTAGCGAAACAGCTAAAAGCGATGCGTAACTTTTAAGCGATTTCTAGAAATCGTCTGCCCGAATTTCGGCAATCGGTTTGTCTGTAATATATCGAATATACCCATCCATATCTCAAAGGGTTGGAAAAATACATCCCTAGAGAAATTAATAAAATACGACACACATGTAATCCGTTGTTCTTCAATATTAATTATAACGTTCGTCGTTATTTGGTAAACATCGCTATTAAATTTATTTATTTATTTTTAAATTTTCAATAGTTCTACGAATATCGTTTATTGTTTATTACTAAGCTTCTTATATTTTTTATTCTAGGTGTATAATATTTCAGGGGTAAATAAATATTAAAAATATGAATCTCTCAACCAAATAAGCATTTTAATCATAGTTTTGCAATTATTACAATTACGTAATTGAAATATTTTATAAATATATTCAATTCAAAAATAAAAGCTTATCGAACTTGGAGCGGCCAGATTATTTATTGTTATGATTTACAACCTGAAGAAAAGATACTGAATAATAATGGATCAATTTCATTTGCGTAATTTATTTTACAATATGTAGACTTAAAATTTAATTAGATTAAATAAATTTATTTTAATACGAATATATAAAATAACTTATTTCTTAAAGGAAGTAATTTGTATTTTGTTACTTTTTTCTTCGGTATACCGTATTTTAACATGATACAGCGAGGTTGGAGAGACTCAAAAAACATAGCTTAAAAGATAATTCTTATTTAGCTTTTTAGTATAATAATAGCGCAGTAAATATGCGCCCCATTTGAATGTTTCATTTTATGGCCGTTTGAGCACTGTACATTTATTTTTACGAATGAGTCCAAAGGTCTAAGGTCAGCTTAAGCTCATGTAGTATAAACAAAAATTTCGTTCTTTGGCCGCATTAATATTAAATACCCTCTAACACTTCAAAGGGTAGCTTTTATGGTTTACTAAATTTAAGACTATAGTGAACACTCATGCGACCAGAAGGGGTTGTTTTGGTGTGCGAAAGATAATTTTTCTATATTTATAAATCAAATGAATAGGCACCATAAAAATGAGTTACTGTAATAATTCCGATATTAAAATATACTAGTTCTATTTAGGGAGGTTTTATTTCAATTTTTATGATATTTTAAAATATTTAGAGCTTATAAAATATTTATATAAGGATACTTCTGAAAATTTATGGAATTTAATTCAATAGGAGAAGCCAGAATTAATAATTCAAAGGTATTTGACATTCCGTAAAAATAAAGTAGGTGGCTTTCAAATAATGGAACGATAGATGTATTTATTTGAAAAGTGTAACATACGTGTTCGAAAATTTGTCGTCGAAGCACTGTGTTGATATAGCACAATCAGTTAATGCACGTTCTTCGGATTGGAAGGTATCCAGGTGTAGCCGTAATTCGATAGCTAGTTCTGGGTTTTCTATAGGTAATGTTGAATACAGTAATTCAATCTATGCAAATCAAAAATACACAAACCTTTGTGAACCTGGGCTGGTAGATGCCGACGTCGCTCTCCTTGTAGTTTGATGGTCCTTAACTCTGCTGGTCAGCCACCGAAAATTTTCTCACAACCGATAATCCGAAAATACAAAATGTTTTTATACCGCCACCGTAAAAGTCCATCCGAACCGCAAAAACTGTCTCTTCACATTAGCACCTTCGCTATTGTTTTCTGTTTTTAAATCCACACATATTAAAAATTTTATACCAGGCCTACCTATCGAAGTATAAAAGCGCGTAAAAACCAGGTTCGAATCCCGGTAGCAACAACAATATTTTTCGTATATTATATGTGTATGTATATCTTTCAAATTAATACATTTAATTTGTATTTATAATATTTTCACTAACGAATGCTTTTAATTAATTAATTATGTATAGATCCAAAAACCTTGTAGAACATGTCATATAAAAAATTGCGATACTCATATTTGTAAATATATGCACCAAAGAGTATTACCATTTTTTTATTTAAAGACATAAAAGACATTTAAAGGCATGGCTCCATAAATATGTTGTTGAAGATCAGTCGTATAAGGGTTAATACTGTTGAGTTGCTGCTTTATGGTCCAAGCTGGTGATAAATTTACTCCAAGATTAAATAGAGACGGTATTATATACTTGCTGGGACAAAATTGTTGTGAAAGTCTCATAAAGGATTCGAGCCGACGCCAGATAATTTTGCCAAGTTCACTTTGCCTACCAGCTGGCTAAATATTTAGTTTCAGGATCCACTTTACAATGTATAAAATAGTTTATTAGAATAATAATACCTAGATACTGCGCAGCAGGCTTTCCAAACCAATGGTGGTAATAAATTAAAGATAGCTTTATATAGAAAGTATTCAGATAGGTCTGATCTCCGAGGGATGGTACCTTCTCACATAACTAAATTGAAGATAAAAAATGTATCCATTAACCTGCTACCGTATCAACAGTTGAAACGGTATAAATTGGTTTATGTACTCGGCCGTATCAATAGATGATACGTCCAAAGGGTATTTCAGAATTATATGTATTAGATCCTTATTTGAATTTTTTTCAAAATACAAGACACGCCGAGATTAAAAAGATAAAAGCTGGATGATGGAATCGGAAAAGATGAGTGGATGGAAAATAGGGAATCGGAAATGAGGGAATGATGAGAGATAAGAGATTCCTTAGATAACGGACCAGGATAGACTTACGGAACCTAAATGACAGTTCATCTCACCTGCTTGATGACGCCGTATCTATGATCTTCCGGAAGTTAACCCAAACGCTGATGAGTTTCAATGTTTACAGCACACCAAAATCACAGTGGTATTATGAACTAGTGATCCACCAAATAATCACATGAGAACACTTCTTCTCCAAATCTCGACGAAATTTACGAATTTAAATCAAACCAACCGGGCCAAAGGAACAATGTGAACTTATCGGGAGTGGGCAAAGGGGAAGGAATCAAACTAAAATTGGTGACAATAACACTACATTTTACAATAACATTTGTTTTAAGTTATGGAAGAATATGTGTTCACATATTAAAAAAAAAATTATTACAAATACGAAACAACTCTATTATTATTCCTCATATTAACCACAGTAGCAGCATTTTATTTTTGCTTTGAGAAAAAT
Source organism: Eubasilissa splendida (assembly GCA_031772225.1). Classification (NCBI taxonomy): domain Eukaryota; kingdom Metazoa; phylum Arthropoda; class Insecta; order Trichoptera; family Phryganeidae; genus Eubasilissa; species Eubasilissa splendida. The sequence goes on along the minus strand of CM062868.1, from coordinate 10,701,202 downwards.
ATATTTACTTAAATCTGAAAGACCTTAATATGACGACCTTTAAACAGAATATATATATATCAATGTTATGGTCGGCAGCATATATCAGCAAAATTTAGAATAAGAATTGATACAAATCAATGTGAGCACGAATATCATACAAGAGGAAGAGATAAGAAAGAAGAAGAGAGAAAAAACCTAAAACTCAGAAGTCGGTGATGTACCTACATTGCGATGAAACTTTTCAATGAAATGCCAGATGATATACGAGTATTTAAGAAAGGAGGAGAAACTACATAGATTCACAATTATATTAAGTAAATATACGCAAGATAAGTTATAATAAAAATAATAATTTTAATTTTATTTATATTAAAGCATATATGTTTATATCGTCTAATATAAATATAATACACATGCATATATATATATATGCACTATATTAATAATTATTAAATAAATGGCTTAAATTAGTATTTAAAACATGTTCATTTAATAAAATATTATAAAATAGTCTTTAAACTAATTTCTTCTCCAATATTTGCAAAATTACTGTGTGGCAAAATACTATATAAATAATAGGATATTTTTCTATTTATTTATTAAAAACTAATTAATTTATTAAAAACTATTCTAAAATTGACCAAGACTTTCGTCAATAGAATATAATATAAATCCAATTAGTCCAGTTCAGTTAGCGAGAAGAAACTAAATAATCTGGTTGAATTCTGGGAAGTGATATGAAAGCAGGAGGCTTGGGAAATCTGAAGGATCATAGTCAAAGGAGTTCAAAATATGAAAAACGTTTGACTTACCCAATAGCCGCGTCGAGACGATACTTCAGCTTCTAACCAGAGCTTTGGACTCACTATAAATGTTAGTGGATTCATAGTACGAACTGGGCTCGAGAAGAATTTTGGAATAGTCAGCCCGATCTACAAAAAATACACAATTCAGGATAACATAGTGTAGTGGTCCTGCACGCACCCCATAACGTACGAAATCACCTGACAGCTGCAACGACAGGGCTGAAACGAACTGACCAACAAACAGATTTCAATACGTCGTGACGGACGAGTCCTAAGAGTTAGCCGTTCTTTTATCAATATCTCAAGCGAGCCACTTAAGCTTTCAACTTCATTCGCGCAATTAATGTTATACAAATCATATCTGCCATTTTAAAACATCCCGCAACAGACGCCAACTATTGTTATTTCTATTTTATTTTAATACCTCGCTCTAGATATAGTGTAAATAATCACACACGTCCATTCATATACACTGCGACATGCACCAACACGCGTGAGACTAAAAGAGTGTTAGGTCCTTCAGGATCACCATCCACAAAACCTTCTGATACGATCATATAATTAAGATCCTCACAAGTCAACAATCTACAACGACAGACCCAAATTTATCAACGTAGGTTAATGATCACCTTACACTTAATGATTGGCTCACAAACTACAACTGGTAAATATAACTGGTGAATTGTGCGTATGAGGCATGAGTGGGGAAGAGGCTGGAATATTAATTCCAGGTGTTCTAGTACGAGTACAACGATAACCGAACGTTTATACATTCCATCCATATTTTTGATAAAAACCAGAAAAGCTAAAAAAATATCTGTCACGCATTTGGCACCCCAGAACTATCTCTTTTTGCCTTTTTGTGATATTTTAAACATTGAAAAGTGTTAACATAATAATTGTGGTAAAAACTATGTTTTACTTTGTAAAAATTTGATAAAATATTATTTAAAACTAAATGAGATAATTTTTTTTCCGAAAAACAGTAAAACTAGCATCTAGTTTTGCCAACATTGTTAAACTTGCAAATGATGATTTTAAATTCACCATCGAGAAGTAAATGGCTTTTTTTTAATTCACGGAAAGATTAAAATTGCTGATGGTAACTTTGAAAATTAGCACTAATAATAATAATATTTTTATTTTTTTATTCATAGTACAGTGTTGTATTGTTATAATCAGATAACATTGTAGCAAAGTAAGACATATACTTCGGTACCCTGCCTGCTACACTAGTATTTTACTGTATTATAACAGACAGTGCTTTTCCAGTATAGTATAGTAGGAATGTTCAATGTACAAAAAAAATATATATATATGGAGTAAAACAAAATGCAATCAGATAACATATAAATACAACGTAAAACTTAAAGTAAATGCAATGTTCAAGGTATCAAAAATAAAAAAAAATAAGTAAAATGAGAGTAAATAATATACAAATATGAAGTAAGAGTGTGTAATATAAGTAAATAACATACAAATATGAAGTGAACTTAAGTAAAATTGTAATGTTCAATATAAAAAGATTGAAAAAAGTTCAGATAAATAATATACTAACACAACTACAAAGAAAAGTAGAAAATGCAATATTCAATACATTGATTCTGTTGTAGCACTTTTAATCCCAAGTTTGGACTTTTGAAAGTTCTTGAGCGTAATTTCTCCCCATTTCATGGAGCCAGAACTGCACTTTTCTTGAAAAATATATAATTGTAATTTTTCACGTCTAAATTTAGATTGTTGTATATTTTTGGTGCTAGAAACAAATGAAATCTTTGCACAATATTTTTGTTTAATTTTGGCACGAGATAGTGACAGTTAGCCTGTGTGAGGTGTGTTATTTGCTGATGATATTGTTTATGTCGGTAAAAGTATTTTAGTGTAGCAAGTATGTATTATACATTTGACGGATGTCTAGGACGTGACATTCTTTGAAGAGTTCATTTGAAAGATAGCGAAGGGGCTTCTTATGAATAACTCTCAGAACCATTTTTTGTGCTTTACTTACGGAGTCTAAAATACTAATAGTTGCACCACCCCAACTGATAATCGCATAGTTAAGTAGCGAGTGACACAATTCAAAGTATACAATTCTTTTCGGGGATGTATCGAATACTTCTCTGACTTCCCTAAAAAAATTGACAAGCTTTCTTATTCAGCTCGTGAGATACTGGATATGTTTTTTCATGTTTAGGTATTGGTCAATTTGTACTCCTAAATACCGTATACATTCCGTTGTCTTTAGTTTATTATTAAAATATTTAGATCATAAAATTCAAAGACAATCGACGAGTGGATTTCACCTTCTGAATGACGTATGGCAGGCAAAGAAAATAAAATGCCAAATACCGTTTTTGCGTCGTTCATTTACATACATCTTCTCATGCAAGCTCGTTAATTATTGAACATTCTAACATGACCATACAATAATTGATTATGGCAGGTCTGTCATAAATGAAGAATTTATTGATAAACATATTTCAATACAAATAAAATGCACGAATTAGAAAGAAAGAAATTGAGTATATCTGTATGTATATATATTTCTAATTCATGCATTTTATTTGTATTAAAATATCACAGAACTATGTTCTGAAAACATTACAACTTCACAAATAATAATGTGTTCTCTTGGAAATAAACATATTTTCAGTTAAAACGACAAAGATAAATAATCGTCTGTCCTTTTCAGCAGTGAAAAGAACAAATAATCTAAGGACCTACCTATAAAAATAATGTATTATTTTGGTGATACAAATTAACAATAGAATATGTGCAAAAGCTTGAGAACTTCCAAAATTACTTATTATATTTGTCTCTGTAGTTCTTAATAAAACGCCCTTTGTTGAAGTTCCCTCAGCGAAAATGAATGATATTCGATATTTCCCCCGAGACGTATTGACTTCATCAAACCTGATACCATCTACAGTTGTCATGGTGAAAAAATATTGCGAACAGAATTCATTTATAAATACTTACCTTTATTTGAGCTTGAACGGATTCAAAATACTCACTGAAAACCTTTTGTGAAAATGAATGTCACACGTTTACGTGAAACAATCATATTTATCCATAGGATATCTAGTTATTCAAAAAAAAATCTACTGTGGTAAAAATAAATCAAAAGTATTTCTAGATATTATTATTTTTAGAATATTATTCTTATCTTATAAAAAAAAATGCGAAAGAAAAAGTATGGAAAGTGCAAGGGGAACTTGTGGGGGGAAGAAGATGCATGGATCAGATCTTTTCTCTACGAGTGATGACGGAAAAGTTTTTAGCGAAAAACCAACAAAAATGTTGTGCGTTTGTACAAATATATACAAAAGACGTACGATAAAGTTATAGGAGAATGGTTATGAAAGGTACTTTCTGATTACAGGGTGAATAATAAACTTATACACGCAATCGCATCCCTATACGAAGGAAATTCTGCGTGTGTAAGAACCAATGGATCATTCACACCATGGTTTGACATTACAAAGGATATCAAGCAGGGTTGTGTAATATCTTCATGGCTGTTCAACTTGTATATGGATAATAGTTTGAAAGAACTTGAATGTATGAATGTAGGAGCGAAAATGGGCGATTTGATTGTATGCTGTTTATTGTACGTCAATGATGCAGTACTAATGGTGAATAATAAACAAGAATTACAGAGTCTAGTGAGTATTGTGTACGATGATGCAAGGAAAGCGACCTTATCATGAACGTCAACAAGACGATACTGATGGTATTCGAGAAGGACGAAAGCAAGACACCGTGCCAAATATTTGTAGGTAATGAATGTTTGGAACAAGTAGATGAGTTTGTGTATTTTTTAAGTATGTTTGATAGAAATGAAAAAGCTGAGAAAGATATTGAAAAAAGGGTAACTGTAGGGAACAAAATGAACAGCGTTTTTAATGGAATTATATCTAACAGGAACTTGAACTGGCAGAAGCGCAACGAAAGCAGACTGAATGAAGTGTAAATGAGTTCACGTAGATGTATATGTGGCAGATCTATTTAACACAGAAAAGAATGAAGAAATAAGAAAATAATTTAAAGCTGATGTTAGTATAATGAATAAGATTAATAAGGGATCACTTAGGTGTTTTGGTCATATGGAACGGATGAATGAGGAGAGAATGCTAAGAAAAATATATGACGCGAGAGTTGATGGTACCAGAAATAGAGGTGATCCGCGAAAGACTTAGCATGATTAGGTAAACCAGATACTGGAGGATGATCCTGATAGAAGCCTTGATGTGTCAATGTGGATGAGGCGAGAATTGTGTGTCAGGACAGAATAGTGTGGCGCTCTATCCTATCTGCCTACGCCAGGGGTGAAACGGTGTGATGGTAAATCAGTTAGTTACTATACCTTACATTTTTCACAGGAAAATCTTCAATATTCTTGCGTATTTTTTCAAATCTGCAAATCTTCCATAGAACTAAAAAACGTTTCTATGTGAGCTATCGAGATTAAAATTTACATTAATTTATGTTATTTTATCTTAACGTAACTATAGATAAAAAACATAAGATTCATTATTTATTTAATATAATATTTTTTTAAATATAGGTATTTAAAAAAAAAAAATATTATCACCATGATCTTAATTTAATCGTGTTAATGAATTTTTCATTTTATATCGAAATGTTTTTAAGTTAAAAGTATAATTCTACGGCTACAGTACTTACTGTAGCTATCTCTTAAGGTCGTACGTGGGTTAGAGAAGTTAATTTCCGAAATTCTTGTATTTGTTCTGTCTCCGTCGAAGATATCAGATATCGAAGACGAAAGATTCGAAAACAATGCCTTATTTTATATATATGGACAGAAATAATGTTTACACAGATATTCTTTCTCTCTTGTCGTAATAATAAAATAAATTATTATACGTATTTTTAGTTCAAATCAATATTTAGTTTCGTGTAATCGATGCATCTGCATAAATCTTTATTCTATCTAGTACTTTATCTTCCCCAAGTTTTTATAATTCTAAAAATGATAATAAAACTCAGTTAATGTTTTCATTTTTACAAATTTATCTTCTACTTTTAAAATTAGCAATATTAACTTTGTGGTTAAAATTCATATTTTTATTTATTATCTTCGTTTTATTAACCACTTAATTGAGTTTAAATACATTTACCGGTTTATAAAAATACCATTTTCTTCTTCAGGATGTCATGACTAACTAAAACATATGATTAGATTCATTGTGTATGATAGTATCTGTAAAAGTTGGTTTTCTAAAAATATTGAATTCAATTTTATTATTATTTTCAATCAATGTTAGATCCAAAAAATTTAGGGTCCAATTATTTTCCATTTCTAATGTAAATTGTATTTTATTATTAAATGAATTAATGAAATTTAAAAATATTTCATTTTTGGGAAGATCTATGTCTAAATTCAAAAAATTGTTCCTAATAATTATTCGAGTAAATTTGTATTAAGTAATGATTTGAGTTGTTAGGTACTAAAAAAAATTTTTTTTTTTTAAATAGATTCTGGTAAAAAACAATAATATATATTTTAGTTAGTTGTGACATTCTGAAGAAGAAAATGGTATTTTTCGAAACCGGTAGATGTATTTAAACACAATTAAGTCGTTAATAAAACAAAGATAATAAATAAAAATATAAATTTATCTTCAACGTTTTTTTTAACATTGTTCCTCACGAATAATATAAAGAAAATTAATGAATTGATCTGACCATTTCAAATAATTATATCTGAAGTTTTCTGCCAATAGGATTACAACATTAGGTAGGTCCTGAAAGATATCGGATTTGAACCGAATCCAAAACCTTTGTGTTTAAAGTGGTCATTGAAATTAATACATCGAAGGCTTTTTTTAAAAGAAAACCTCACAAGCATTATTGTATGTAGGTATGGTTTGAGGATATTTTTGAGAATATGGTGAATCACTTGACAATATGGATAAATGCAATTTTTATTTTATTAAACAAGTGCTATTGGTGTTAGGAAGTGGAGGTATATTTATAAAAACTAAAGAAATAAAAATGTAAAAAAAAAGTCCTGAGAAGGACATTTATACTCCCGACGTTTGGAGTAAATATCATTACTCATTTTCAAGGTCTTTTTATCCTGAATCCTGCTTTAAATTAACGAGTAAACTCGAGCGTTAAATGCAAGAACCGAAATAAAAGTAAGTAAAATCTTAGTAGGTACTTAATATTATTAGCTGACATCGCAATTAACTGTATCTAATGGTAATGAAAGATGACTTGTAATTTAGTTATTTGTTTATTAGCCGGCTTTGTGCACGCGTAATTACCTTGCTAAGTGTTTATTTGATTATTATAGGGGAATTTTGTTGGTTTATTATTAATAGAGATTTTTTTTAGATTGATTTATTTTCGTGGACTGCTGTATCCAAAATATTTGTCCAGTTTTTGGAAATTCTTATGGAGTCATTTCTACTGTTCATGTTAGAAAATAATAAAATAATCAGTTATATTTTACCCGTATAAACCTTAAATATGACATATATATATATATATATATATTGTGACATTTCAAAAAATACGCGAGGACACAGAATACCATCTACCGATCCGGGTAGACGCGGCCGGTGGAGGAAAAGGCTCGAGGAGAAGGGGGAACTTCATCAGGAGATGCAGTCGACATGGCAAACAGAAGAATGAATGAGGCGGGGTAGATCCAAGCGAGTCGAAGCCTTAATCTACCCGCGCGTGAGAACAATCTCTTCGTTGGGACTGGCGGGGAGACTACCTGTAAGCGATGACAGACAGATGAGATCGACGAACTCCACAGTGACCAGATGGCATCTACGTAACCTTCTGGAGGAAGAGATCATTTCTGGTACTTGGACCAAGTCCGCGGCAACCCCCGTGGCAAACTGGGTAGAAATCGATATATGATAAATCGGTAACATTGGTGTCCTCACTAGGAGGAGAGTTTAAAATGAAGAAAAAATATGTCAAAGTCAGTTATCGTGCTTACAATACGGGTTACTTTGTTTGAAGTGTAAATAATGTGTTGAAATCAACTAGAACTAGCCGGTGACGTGGTGCGCTGGCATTCTATCCATCGATGCTAGCGCACAACGTAACAATATATGTATATATATTAATAATAAAATATAAATACATCAATACTGACTGGCGGAGCCGTCGACATGTAAATAATAAAAAATTGACCGTCTTTGTGTCTCACTTTGAAAATTAAAAAAAATGTTAATAGTCAAACAGATAACCATGAAAACATTGACATATGTCAAATCGACACATAATTTCTCCATATTTTATATCCAAACATATTTTTACATTGTATTATATAGTTACAAATTAATAAATATTTTGTAAATTTCAAGCATGACAGTTCAGATATTTGCGTACATTGTAAGACCTGATATTGTAAATGATTGTTTCACTCTTTCTAATGATGTCTTCCAAAACAATTAAAATTGTGATCACACAGTTTTCACAGCAATTAAATAATTTAACGTTTTTCATGAGAAGTGTTACTTTTAAATTGAAATGAAATAGTATAAACAAAATGTAATACTTATAATACCGATGAAGAGAAGTAAATAAAATAAAATAAATTAATTAATGAGTTTCGAGCTGTAAGTAACAAAAAAAATTAAATAACATTTAAAAATATTTTTAAGGAGAAGACATTTTTATTGTGAAGTTGCAATTTAAAAACATAGTTCGGTGGTAGCATCCTAAATATATATATTATAAATATAAATGTATATATTTCCAATTGATTAATTTAATTTGTATTACATTAGACAATACTGAATCTTATAACTGAACACCGTTCTTTTGCCGCAAGTTATAGTATGTAATGTTGCATACGTATATTATACATTATTTTAATATAGGGTTAATATTATGTTCCAGATCGATGTTGTTTTATTCTTTAAAACTTCAAGCGCTCCTCGAGCTGGCTAAAACTAAATAAATATTTATGTTTTGACGCTTAATATTAATTTTTATGTTTAATGATTTATTCTAACTTGTCAGAATAGATAAGTGTACGAACTCATGATGGTTTATGTGTACATGTCAAACCACACTGTCAGTTTTAACGTCTTTCTATCAGTGGCGGTCGATGACTTTTTGTAGAAGGGATGCTGGATAATAAGTTTATACCTACAATCAAATATACAAATATAACATATAATCGAAAGATATTCAATGTTTCAATTATTCGGCTTCAAGTAAGTATTCAAGCCAAACTGTTAAAAATGCGCTACATGAACAAATTCCTCAAAACAATCCGCTCGCTTCGTAATATGTATGCTATTCTGTGCTATAAACATTAAAGTCGTTTTTTGTACGTTGAATGCTGTTAACGAATGTGTATACAGTATTCGAAGACCTTTACAGGCGGAACTGAATGCACATGCGCGAAAGTCGAATACTTTCAAACTTTCTGGATACGGAACGAATGATAGAATTCACTGTTGTTGGTATCTGTATGTTTACGCGATTCATAGACATTCGAAAGTTTAGAATGGTTATGTATTTTGACTCGCTCCGTGCGCGCGCCGTGTCGTCGTGTGAATTTATTTGCTGGAGTGTGGTTTTCGGCTGGAAACAAAAAGTCCAAGGCTCTTTGACTCTAGAACACAAGGAATGCGGAGCATCCAAAGCATGTATGAAGCGACCGCACCTGCTTTCTACCAATCTCAAGCTGATCATTCGTGTTAATTCTTAGGGTTTTTTTACAGGTGTGGAATAATGTTGCTCTACTCCATTTATATATAATTGTATTGAAATTCTCCATACATTACTTTTTATTTAAATGTCATTAGTGTTTGAATAGAATTGTTTCTTAGAATCAAGCCAAAATATAAAAATTCCAATACTACCTAACTATTGCCACTTTTCAATAGATTTCATATAAATACAAGTTGTTAAATTTAAAAAGGTTAAATTGATAATGCTTTTATAAGGCATAACGCGTCTCATGGAAATTTATATGATTATTGAATTCTACAAACTTACCTCCGAAACAATAATAATAATAATTGTGTTTATTCCAGCGTGATCAGGTTTTTTTTTTAAACCTTATTCGCCATAAATAAAATACATATTATATTATACATTAAAGTTACAAAATAAATATAATGTTATGAAAAAGAAAACCAAGGAAAATATTAATAAATAAAAATAAAAAATATAAAAATAAACTTATCAAAAAATCCCACGGCCATTGTTGTATATGTAGCTATTCTGTAAGCGTTCCATTCTCTGGTCCACCAGTCAACCAGCTTTCCATGAGAGTGTCGCTTGCACCAGAGAGTTGGGGCTAAGCTCCAACAGTAGCTTTACGCCTGCAACTCGATGTCATAGAAGCGGAACGAATCCATGTATTTGGCCTTCGGTAAACATTGTAGATGCGCTGCAATAACGCGCCAATTCGAACAGTATTCTGTTATTATACTGAATTCGGAAACGACTATACTATTCGACTACTCGAGATACTACTTTTTTCTGGCTTCTTATATTTTTTAAAATTATTATTTCTATTGAAGAAAATTTACAAGTCTTAATCAAAATACTATCTTATACTGTATTACTAATCAATAGTATATTTTTAATTATTTAAAACATGTAAATGGGTGAATTTATTGTTACACTTTTATCACTATTTTATATTTACTGTTTTATTTTCCAAATATGTAAATTTAATATTTTTTATTGTATGATTTTAACGAGGCAGAAGTTAAAAATATTTTGTATTTATATTATATAAATGACTTTTGTTATTTTTCAATTTACTCAAGGTCACATCGTGCTATAGCAAAACTTTTGAAGGTTAATTTTCTAAGGTCTTTGTTTGTGGAAAGTTCGGGTACACAAATTCTCTTCCGACCTTCCGTCACAATTTTGACAAGACATCCATTATGTAGACGGCCATATTTCGGAAAGATTAACTAACCTTTTCGTCAGAGTTATGAAATCGCTATGGAATGTATACAAACAAGATCTCGGTCAACATTTTGTCTCAAACCATGCCGTATACTTTGTATTGTTCCTAACAAGACAGCTAAATATTAAATTATTTAATTTTCAAAAGATCCTTTACTAGTAAACACGTGTAATATCTCTTTTCGTCAACTAATCACCGCGCAACAAAGGTTAATAATTTGTAAATATTTCGTGGTTTAATTTAACTTGTAAAACAGCAAGGCAAAATAAAATCTAAAGCGTAAATCGTTTTTAGATAAATCACTTTGAAAAGATATTTAAATCATCCACCGATAACAAGTGATGAGCTAAACCGTTGTTTTAACCGCGATTGCGACTGTGATTATGATTTGTGTTCGATTGTTACTGTGATTGGATATTCGGTTAGCAATTACCGATAAACTAGATATAAAACCTCCAATAGTTACCAATCATAGTTACGATCATATACTAATCACACAATTACAGTCACAAAAATAATTTAACTCTTCACTACCGACTATTTTTATTATTTTTTTTATCTGTGTTTTTTAGAGAAAAAAATTAGTTTTACTAAAAAAAGTTATGTTATTCAATATTATTAATTAGTTACGTTATTGTATTCTCTTAATAAAATTCCTGATGCTACCTAGAAGGTTCTATTCAAAAGTTTCTAAGACTATCGACGTAAATGTTAAATTTCTGACGTAGGATAAATTTCGCGAATTATGTATTAGTTATATTAGTTTAATCGGTTAAGGCTTTCTACCGGCGATAGAAACTTCCGGGTTTGAGTTCCGGCGGTAACTACATGTTTTTGATAGATAGTTTCTTTCTGTGATTTATTCAAATTTGTAACTATATTCTGATAAGTCGTAACATTACAAATAAAATGTGATTTCATTCAAAAATAATTCAATATTTTTCGTTAATTTTTAATTTAAATTAATTTACATTTTAAATATATTTTAATCAAAATATTCTTAAAGAGATCACATTGTGAAGTTGTAATTATTCAGAACATAGGTCTGTGATGTTTTAAATACTAATTTAATGTATTAATTATAAAGATATACATATAAAATCAACCTTATTAAAAAAATAATATTTTAGCGCAACCAAAATTCAAACATGGATCTCTATTTTCAATCCGGGGGAGGTACATTACCAAATATACTACAGCGCCAGTACCTTTCGTGACAAATTTTCGAACCTATATGTTACACTTTTTCAAATTAATACATCTGTCGTTCCATTATTTGAAAGCCATCTACATTGTTTGATAATTCTGGCGTCTGCTATCGGATTAGTCAAAGGTATTTGATATTCCGTTAGTATTCAAAATATTCTTAACTAAACATACATTACTTTGGTTTAACATAAAATTAAGAGCAAAAATGTTATTTAAAAATATCGACTATAATGCCCTGTTTCCTAGATGTAAGAAAAAATATTTATTTCTAAACAAAATGATACAAACAATGTCCTGTTACTACGACGCATTTATTTCTTGGAAGTAACAGATCATCAATTAAATTTCGAACCCTTGAGAGTTCTGCTTCATCAAATTTTATTTCATCACACGCATTCTTACCGTATTTATTTATTCATCTTTTGTAGTTGCTTTCTGCGTGAACACTTTGCTTTTTAGGTGTCCCTTAAGATAAATGTTAAGGGAACGAGGAGGCCACGGAAATGGACCTAGATAATATATGAAAATTTTTGCGGAAATTTAAAAAAAAAGTTGAATATGACATAAAAAAATCTGGTTTAAAAAAAATTATATTCAAAATAAATGTCAAAATCTCGAAATGACATCACTTAGGCGTATATGTGGAAGATTTATTTATGACAGGGTAAAGAATAAAAAAAAAAGTGAGAATGTAATGCTGATCTTAGCATAGTGAGTAAAATTAAAAAACAATCACTTAGGTGATTTAGTCACATGGAACGGTCATGGGGAGAGAATTATGAGAAAGTAATACGAAACAAGTGTTGACGGCATCAGAAATAGTGGACGTTCGCGGAAGATTTGGCACGACCAGGTTAAGCAGATACTGGAAGGTGGTCCTGTTCTAATCGACGAGCTTAATGAATGTGGATGACGCGAATATGTATCAAGACATACAATTGTGGTCTTTTATCCTCTACGCCTACTTCCATGGGAAAACGGCGTGATGGTAAGTTAGTTAATTAGTAAGCCAAGAATAAAACCCCATGTGAGTATTCTAACCACTATACTGCCAAGGAATCAAGCAACACAGAAAACAAAAATTAACAACAATGTTAAGGTTTTTATAGGTGTAGATAAATAAGGGAAGTAAATGCAATGAGAGCAACCTACATTTTTTTAAACCTTTAACGCTGTTTTATTCTCACATAGATTTGTTAATGTATTAAAAATCAATCTTATCTCTTTTTGATGTTAATTGACTGTTCAATATCGTTGTTAGTTGCAAAGTCAGTTGCCTTGCCCGCCGCTATTTATATTAAGATTCGATCAATAGCAATCTTCGCTACTCTAAATATTAAATAACGGCCAGTTTGGGAACTAGTTAAGCTTTGGAAGAAGGTGTCATATTTATTTTATGTTTTAAACCACTGTGCCGATTGCGATTCATAATAATAAGTGCATAAAAAATATATTGCTCTTCAAGCTCCAACATTTGTTTTTTTTATTCTACTCAGTTAATTTACTTGAGACGCGTTTCGCCTTGTAAGGGTAGTATCTTAATTTATAGTATAGGACAGCTATGTATATAAATTCATAAACATGAGATGAAAAGAAAATACATTATTTTAATGAAATGCCAGAAAACATAAGAAAGGAGGAGAAACTAAATAGATTCAAAATAAAACAAAGCAAATATGTGAAAGATAGGTTGTAGTAAAATATACGATTTTGATCTTGTTTATAGCAGAGCATATATAAAAATACCTATGTATTCACTATATTTAGAATAAATTGTATATATATAAATTTTTGCATGATTCTAATTACACCAAGTAACAATTTTGTTTTAACACTAATGATATTCCACTATTAATTTGACATTAAAAGATTGCTGCGATTTCGACTAATACCCTCTAATATAAGTGTTAAAATATTATGTTAAAAATGTGCAAATAATTAACTATATCAAAGTATAAATCGATTTATTAAATTCTAACACAAAAAGCTTTACATGCATATATGACACAATTTGTCAACTATCTAATAGGGAAGTAACATTGTAAGAGCACTAGGATCTATTCATTTAAAATCTCTGTGATTTCAAAAGGATTCTGTAGGCATCTGGTATCGATTCTGATACCGATAAAGTTAAAAATAAAATGCAAGGTGAATGTGAGAGCATACAAAAATTTTCTTCGCATTTCATGACAAATTTTCCTGGGAGATTTGCTGATTTATATTATAAGTAAACTTACCAGTAATGTAAAATTATTAATGTGTTTAATGTTTTTTTCACCCATCCCTAGCCATGCAATAATGCAGGTCTACCGCTCCAATTAAATTATTTTTACGATATAAGATTGTTTTCTGTATATAATTCTAACTACGCACCATTTTAATTTATTTCAAATATCATAAAATTATGTTTTAAAATTGCAACTTCATAATAAAAAACGTATTTTCATTAAGAATATAATTGTTACTCTTTCTCACTAATTAATAAGGTTGAATATAATTTGATGAATGCTCCAAACTATAATATATAACCATTTTTAAAAAAAGCTAAAAAAAAATCACGGTATGGTAAAGGTTGAATATTCTCAAATATCTATACTAATAAATTTTAACACCAATAGGTTAAACTAACGTCATTCTAATAGATAATATCAGGACAGATAGAATAAGACGTTGAATTTTACATATTTTCAGTAGATGAATCCCGCATTACGGTCACGAGTTAGTCAGGGGTTATATTATATTTTACACGTATTGATTTAAAGTAAATACAAAATCTCATCTCTTTTTCACTTTTAATGCTTAATATTTAAAGTACATGTACGATATTAATTATTTTAAAGCCATTTAAACTAGTAAAACCATTTTTAAGAAAAGCTAAAAAAAATCATGGTATGGTAAAGGTTAAATTTTCTCAACTATCTATACTAATAATTATCTACACCAATAGGTTAAACTTACGTTATTCTAATGAATAATATCAGGACAGATAGAATAAGACGTTTAAAAAAAACAAATAATGGAAATTATTATGTAAAATTGTATTGAATTTTACATATTTTCAGTAGATGAATCCCGCATTACGGTCGCAAGTTAGTAAGGGGTTATATTATATTTTACACGTATTGATTTAAAGTAAATACAAAATCTCATCCCTTTTAAGGGTGATATACGGAATGCACATTACTGGCGCGTAATATTCTCGGGGTGAATATCCATTGGCATGATATATTTAACGCACTATTTTACCGACAAGAGAAATGGCCGTATCCACATAAGAAAGAAATATGAATACTTATGAAAACTTTTTCAGCGAGAATTTCGCTTCACTTGGCAATCTTAAGGGCCAAAGATGTAACCGTCTCTGGGGTCTCTCGTACCCCCTTAAATATTCAAAGCAGCCTTATATAACCAATAAAGGACCTCAATTTATTTTCGCATCTGAAAAGTTTTAGTAAACTCCCGGACAGGGGCGCAAAGTCATTCTCGATCTGTAAAAGTGTTACCTGCAAAAAGCTCTGTTGCCATAAAAAAACTTTTAAAAATCATTATGCAGATGGGTGTGAAAAGAAGGAAATTTAAAAGGTAAAATTAAAAAAAAAAAAAAGTAATTCATTCTTCGTTAAATTTCTTTTAAAAGAATTTTATATTCAAAGATAAAATTATTCAAAAGCCTATTCTCCTAGTCTATAAAAATAAATTTATTGGGTATTTAAAGTTTATTTATTTCATACCAACATAAAAATATTTTTTATTGCCAAGACTTGCGACTATGTTGTAGATACTATGAAAATACGACTATTGTCTAGATAATTATTTAAACATAATATTTTTGTATATAATAGCTTTGCAGAAGGCAAATATTAAAAAAAAAATGTAAACTATCGATTTTAAAAACAAATAAATTATATCTGTTGAAATATTAGTAAATATAACTGCTGTTGAAATATTAGTAAATATAACTGCTGTAAAAAAATTTAAATCTGGGTTTCCCTTAACAAACTGTCAAATTGTTGTTCATCGTTCAAAAGGTGTATCTCGTTTTTTTGTTAAATTAAGTTACGACCGGTTCGATAAAATTGAGTTACATTTCCCAAACACATATCAGAATTTGAAAACATTTTGACATAAACATATTTATTTCGATGTGTCATTCTTAAAAATGACAGTAATAAGTCATATTTATGGAATAAATACACCTCATACTGTCTTTAAATCAAAAAATATCCGTAGAAATTTTACAGACACATAACTTTATATTTTTATTATAAGCATAATAAACTAACCAGTGGCGGTCAGTGACTTTTTGTAGAAGGGATGCTGGATAACAAATTTTTACCTACATACTATCAAATGTATTAATATAACATATAATCGAAGGATATTCAATGATTCAATAATTCAGCTTCAAGTATTCAAACCAAACTGTTGAAAATGCGTCACACAAATAAATTTCTCAAAACAATCTGCTCGTTTCGTAATGTGTATGTTATTTTGTGCATTATACCCATAAGCATTAAAGTCGTTTATTGTACGTTGGATGCTGTTAACGTATGCGTATACAATATTCGAAGATTTTGACGGGCGGAACTTAATGTCAAATACTTTCAAACTTTGTGGATACGGAACGAATGATATAATCCACTGTTGCTGGTATCTATGTGTTTACGTGTTTCACAGATGTTTAAAAGTTGAGAATGTATGTATATGTATTTAGACTCGCTCCGTGCGCGCACAGTGTCGTAGTGCGTTATGACTGGTCTCGTAGGGCCTAGTGTGTTATGACTTGCCTGGTAAGGACGAATTTATTTACAGCAATGCTGTTTTCGATTAGAAACAAAATATCCAAAGCTTTTTAACTCTAGAATACACCTATTTACTATAACGATTAAACGTTTAGTAAAGACATTTTCACATTATAAACCGATACTCGAACGAAATTGGTAGTATTAGTTTAATATTTTTGATTTACTTTAATAACTTTACTGTATATGTAGGTATAATAAATAATTAAATATATTTTTATTTTAATGCCACCATTAACAACAAGCGCAAAAAAAAAAATTCTCGCCAAAAAATAATTAATTATTAATCGTTAAAGTTGTTCCAGAATAAAGAGAAACCGAATTTCGACTATCTTCCCTTAGGATAGTCGAAAACAGTAATCATTATTTGAAATATATAATATGCAGTTGGTCAAATTTACACTTACCAAAGTTTAAAAAAATAACATTAAACCAAAAGAACATGTATTTAAACGTTGGGTATTAGATTGTGTATGGAGAGAACATTGAACCAACTAATCTACATAGACCATCGTTGCTATTCTTGGCCTCAATGGCGGTAGGTACTCAACCTAAATATATATTTTAAAACGTATCAGCACTGCGCTCTCAAAATCAGTTATATAATTTTAATATGTTATATTTAAAATAATAACACTATTTAAGTTCACTAATTTGTTATTTATTATAACGTTTTCAATGCTGATGCATCATCTACAGTAATGTTTACTAATAAATTATAAACTTAAAACTAATAACTAATCTTCTTGACAGTGATTGTATAAAATTAGTATATATTAGTAAAAAAGAAAATAAAGTAGATATTTTAGAAAACTTAACGATTTATTGTAATATAAATGTCGTCAAAATTCAAACACCTTCTATTACGTCCCCTCTACTGTGCTTGTTGACTACGCCCCCACACCCACTAAACTCTAATGTCATTTAATCTTAAGTTTAGTATTAGTAACATTACTGAAGATAATGCGTCAGCATTGAAAATGTTTTTGTAAACTGTGTTTTTCTTTTAAATATAATTTAAAATGGCCTTTCACAAAGTCTCAAGAAAATTTCGATTTTTTTTTTTGTGATACCGAAATATTTTTATCTGATGTCATAAATTTAACACGCAGGATACGTTTTGTAGTTATGTATATAAGGATGCATGCCACTTACGGATATAAGCCAATTATGATTGTTTATGTACGTGACTGCTGTTAATGAAAGTGTTTTTATCAGAAGGCTGTATGAGTGATAGCTAGTTATCTACTTCTCCCAACTCTCCACTAAGTTCGTTCGAGGATGATATCGCGGAGTGTGCGTATGTAGACGTGTACGGGGATGTGGCTAGAACAGGTTAAACAAATAAGATAAATAACTTACAGTTGATATACTCGTTATTACTGGCTCCCCGGACGACTGCGTCGCGATGTATTGTCAGTTTGTGGGTCGGTACCAGCTTATTATTTGCACCCACGTATTTTTAAGGTACATACAGATTGTGGAGTTAATAGACTAGATTATTTTAATTTTATCAAAACCATACTTTCTACTATACTTGTTTATATTTGTTTTTTTTTGGCGATTCGATAAAAATACACATTAATAGGATCGATATAAATATTATTTAGTAATAAATTATTTAGATTTTATTACAAAACTTGATTTTAAATAGTAACTAAAGCCTAATAGCATGTAAGTAAACATAATATATTATTTAAAATAATTTGTTTTCACTATCATAATTGTTTTAAAAACGTCTAAAATTGATCATATGTACTGCAAATTGAATGGTTCATAACTCTATTAATTTTTAACATTTTTCTAATTTGATTTAATGCACATTTGTCTCCGTAATCTTAGCTTTAAAATTGTAAGAAAATATATTTCATATATTCAAAAAATTTCTGTATTAAAGCAATTTTGTGCCAGGCTGAAAATAAATTTCATGGTCGCGGAATTTTTCATAATGCATGTATTGTATTAATTATGGCAAATCATGTTTAGTTTATTATTTTAACATTAGTGTTAAGATCTTATATAAGCAAGAGTTTTTAAAAAAGTCAAATCTAGTAATGTAACTTCAGATATAAATATATAATAAAAACCTACATTTTTGTAAGAAAACGCGTAAATATTAATTAATTTTGAAAGCGCGCCCTTAAAGGATAGAATAAGAAACTCTCGCATTAGGGTAATGTGCCAAACATAGAGGAATGATAGGGAAGATAAGGAAAAGAAAATCCTTAAAATAATAAAAATTCGGATATTTCAGTACTTTGCCGTACCATGAGACATCCAGAAAGATATCAGATTCTGTGTCTCATAACTTAACGCAAAATCGCTAGGAAAAAAAGATGGAAAATATCCTGACTATAGAATGACTATAGTTCAGAAAGATCATAATCTAACTATTTCGTGCTGCTTCAAGTAAAAATATGATCGCCAATATTACTTTCATTAAACAGACAAGCAACAGAAGAAGACTGGCATGCACATATGAAAAGGATGGAGGAATCGATGTTACCCCATAAGAAGTTCCGCATAGGTCTCCTGGTATTTGTTCTCTTGGAAAGCCTCCCAATCGTTGGAAGAACAGTTGAAGCTTAGCATCCCAAATACAAGGCAAGATCGAAGACAGAACACGATAAATAAAGAGTCGAAAAAGAAGAGAAAAATAAGAATTAAATATTTAAAAATCTCATTTTAGTTCAGTTTGGTTGTTAATTATTGTGACCGACGCAAGTCGCCGGTCACCAAAGTGGTGATTGGACGATGAATGGAATCGGAAGAATGGTTTAGATAGGAAGTAGGGAATCGGAATGAAGGATGAAGGATGGTGAGGGAGGAGAGGGAGACATTTGGTAGCGGACCAGGATGGACTCACGGAACCAAAAGACAGCTCAACTCACCTGGTTGATGACGTAGTCACGTTGCTCCACCGGAAATTCACCTAATGTAGAAATTAACACACCATAAACTCCGATGAGTTCCACGCTCACAAACAATAAAATCACAGCGGTGTATGCGAAGTAGTGATTCAATACAAATAATCACATAATACACTTTCTCTCCTGGAATACAAAAGATCAACCAGCCGAGCCAAAGAAACAATATATACTGGTTTAGAAATAGGCAAAGGGGTAGGAATAAACTAAAAACTGGTGAGAATATACCACAGTGCTAGCACCGTTTAATGTACTCACACACATACACACGAATACCGTGTTAGATTATCAAAAATATATCCTTTCTTATTTAAGAGAACACATTCTTATTGTGAAGTTGTAATTATTCAGAACATAGGTCTGTGATATTTTAAATATGATATGAATATATATAAATAAATAAGGTAGATGGCTCTGTCAAATGATGGAATGATTAAATGTATTAATATCAAAAAGGTAACATATAGGGTCGAAAATTGTCGCTAAAAATAATGTCGCTGTAGCTTAGTTGGATAAAGTACCTTCCCCGGTTAGGAAAGAGATCCAGGTTCGAATCCCGGTGGCGCAACAACAATATTTTTCGATAGAATTGATTTTATATGTATATCTTTATAATTAATATATTTAATTCATATTTATAAGTTAGATGGCTCTTTTAAATAATGGAACGACTAAATGTATTAATATCAAAAAAGGTAACATATTGGTTCGAAAATTTGTTGATTTTATATATATATATCTTTATAATTAATATATTTAATTCATATTTAATATATTCTTTCCTTTTCTCTTTCCCAATCTATCCTCTAGGCACGAGGGAGAAAGAAGATATCGCTGCAATCAATCAATGACTTCAGTGTGTTTTTGGAACTGAACACGGCACTCTGCCGTCGCTGTAAATCCACTTTACTACCGCTAATATTAGTTAATAAATAAATATTTTAATCCCGTTAATATAAATAAACAATTCCTTTAACGCGAGTGTCAACAGTGTTTTGTTACATAATTCTGCGTCGCAAGTCTTGTGATGGAAAGGGAGACAATAGATCCAGCATCCAGATCGGCAGACCAAAAATTAAGTGCCATCTTTTCTCTATCTTCCATTATCTCCGCCACATTTCACACAGTTAAGATTAATTATTTATAGCCAAGTATAAAAGTATATGCGTTCACTTATAAAAATAATAATTTATTAAGACTACGGAACAATTATATATCCAAAACGTTACAATTTTATAGAACCTGCCTTAAAATTAAATCTGATTAAATTGATACCGAAAAATATTCTCAAACCAAAATAAAAATAATTCACGTACCTAGCTCATCGCGAACTTAATAAAATACCACTTAAATCGAGAGCAGTCAAAAATACCCGAAGCGGTTTTAATTACCACAGTGTAAACTCCCGATAACTCCCCTCTGTCTTTAATAAACTCTGCATTTTAATATGTCCCAGAGTAAATAGGACAATAAATAATTATAGCAGACTGGCCGCCCGCCTCGCTGGAAATATTTAGCCCAATTGAAATACTCTGAAGGGTCGTAAACCCGTTGAGGGATGGTTACGAATTTATTGCCACAAGGAAAAAAAATGGAGTGGTCCATCCCCTACTTTCCGCCAAAAATAACAAAATACACGATAATACTTCATTCCGTATTTAAATATATAACCCAGTAATAACAATTTTATTAAACCTCAAGATATACTCCTTAATAGGTATAGATTTATATTATGCAGTTACCAATGATATTATACAATCATATATAATATATGTACTAAAATATATATTGTACATAGTATTATGAACTTTCGTTTATCCAACGTCATTTATACGACCCTATATGTAATTATAAGTAATTTTAGAGTACTGTAATAGTGTTTTTAAAGTTAAAGTTTTAACGTAAAATAATACCTCCTTACCCATATAAAAATCAATATAAAAAATGTATGAACGTTTTTAAGAACATCTTTTATGACTGAACATGATGGAACAATTAAATGTTTTAATATCCAAAAGATAACATGTAGGTTCTAAAATTTATCGTTAAAAATATCGTCGGTGTAGCATTTAAAAAAGCACAGACCTATGTTCTGAATAATTATAACTTCACAATAAGAATGTGTTCTCCTAATATTTAATTAAGTAATGCACAGCTTTTTTGCTTGTATGCACTCACTGCACGCCCCTGCTAAATACGTACCAATATTTGTTATATCACTGTAACTCGACATCGACTTAGATGCTCCCGAGATAATGAATTCCGATTTTATTTTTGAATAAAGAGCTTATGGATATTTTTATCATTTTGAAACGAAGGATGGTCTTGCTAACACAAAAAAGACTGATAGAATAAAGAACGTGTAGATATGATAAAATATGTGTTTTTTATTTGTTTAGAAAAACTTGAACTTGTCTAAATAAATTTTCTAGTGCAAATTAAACTGCTGAATTCAAAGTAAAGGAAACACTAGATATAGTTAATATCGGTATTCTCAATAAACAAAATATATCTAGGATAATACAAATAAAATGTATTAATTAGAAAGATATACATATGAAATAAATTTATTGAAAAAATATTATTGTTGCAACCGGGATTCGAACCTGAATGTATTCATATCCGGGGAAATGTATTAACCGATTATGCTACACCAACACAGTAAGTTGACGACAAATTTTCTAACTTATATGTTGCACTTTCCAATTGACACATCTGTCGTTCCATTATATTTACAAAATCTCAAACACTTTTGAGTAAAATCTGATAGATAACTCATTCGGGTCCTCCTCAATACTACGCTCCACTGCAGCAACAGCACTGTATGACATCTCTGCGGATGCGTATTATTAATTAGAGTATGCGTGGTGCGAAAACGATCCACGGTTATTCGAATTATTTGCTCGGATGGACGATTATATCAACCGTAAAATGGACGTAGCGCACGGTAAGTTTCGCGAACCGAACCATGATTTTCGAAATAGATTTCATAAAAATTTAAATATTAGCCGTAAAATTGGCTGTCGCTGGAAAAAGTGTTGCCAATTCGAAAAACAAACCTCCAAAAAATACCCCTTATTTCTATTATAATCAAAACTACTATTTTATTTCTCCGAGTCGCATATCATCATAAAACATGTACGTATTGTCCGTGTTGTATTATATCATGTGAAGGCGTGCAAATATAACGTCAAAAAATAACTCTAATGGTTTTCCATCATTATTAATGGTCTACTGCTAGTAATTTTATATTGTTTTTAGAGATTATTAATAGATCGTTAATAACCCTTATATTAAGGAATAATCTTTAATTAGTAAGGGACAACGATAACTAGACATTAGAAACAAATCAGGTCTAGAAAATACTTTTTATGATAAAGAAATTAGAAACACTGAACAAATACAAATAAAAGTTATGTAGCAAAATAACAATTTAGAAAAGAAAACAAGATATTGAATACTGTCGTATAAGGATCACGTGATACGCAATATCTCCAATAAAATATATAAAAAAATACAAAATCAATTTTATCAAAATTATTATTGTTGCGCTACCGGGATATCTGTTTTCCAATCCGGGGAAGATGCATTACCAACTATGCTACAGCGATAGTATTTTTGACGACAAATTTTCCAACATACATGTTACACTTTGTCAAATTATCGTTCCATTATTTGAATGCCATCTACATTATTTTTACGGAATCTTAAATACATTTGAATAAACCTATAGCAGACGTCAGAATTAACAATTCATTTTTATTAAATTTTGATTTTATATTCATATCTTTCTAATTAATACATTTAATTAATATTTAAAATATCATAACCTATGTTCTGAATAATTACAACTTCACAATATGAATGTGTAATAGCATAATATCTCTTCTTTTGAAGGATATCCGCGTACTGCGGAACGTTGATAAGGCTGTTATATTCTCCGACTCGCAAGCAGCTCTTGAATCCCCCTCTGCTAATATGAAAGTTTGGCTAGACAATGAGATAATCTGTTCCATCAGAAAATGTCTATTTAATTGGACAGCAACAATAAACAGGCGTCATTCGTTAGGTTTCCTGCACATAAGTGAAATGTGCTGATAAACTGAAATCTTTCCGCAGCTTTCCCCCATCAATTCCATATCCCGATGTATGACAGATTTAATATGGTTAAAAAACGTACGAATTCTATTTGGACTGCACAATGGATGGATCCAAATAATCGTAAGGATAATCGGCTTAAAATAATTCAAAGATCTATTCCTCGCACCCCCTGGTCCAAAAGGAAAGTTTCAAAAGAGCAATATCAAATATCTCTAGAATGAGATTGAACTTTATAGATTCCACAATGTGTGAGTGTTGTGCCGAGGAGGAAACTCTTGACCATATCTTTTTTGCCTGTCCATTACGAATCACAGGTTTTTTTTACAGTAATCTCGTCAATGGTAATTTTCAACTACCGGTTAACTTGTGTCATCTTCTTTCCCTTAACTTGCTATATTTAATCTATATAATAGCAAATTTTTTGAACGACAATGTGAATTGATTTGTAATATAATATTTCTTATTCTATAACATTATTGTACTTTTTTCTATAAAATAAAGTTCTAACTTGATTAATAGCACAAATTACTCTTGAAGGGTGGATTGCCTATTTAAAAGAAGAAGAAAAAGAATATGTTTTCTTAAGTGTATGTAATCCCAAGCAAACATACACAATTACGAAATGTAACATTAACCTTACACAAAATCACTACATCCATTTAGAAATAAAAACCTTTTTAAGTATATTATTTATTATTTTTCAGTCAGTTTGAATAATTTAAATACTCTCTCATCCATCGTTTTAGTAGGAATAGAGTGGAAAAAACAGACGCTGATGATGGAGCCGATGTTTAATAGAGATCTTCCACCAAGCTATCATGTTTCACCGCTTTACTTTAACGACTCTTGCCCCCAAATCTTCGTCTGATGTGTAAGGTCAGATTAAAGTAATGACTGATGTTGCACTGTACGGATTAGGTTGATCGCTGCTATCAAACTAATCCGTACAATCGGATTACAAAAAAACAAATAATTTACTTTGAAATACGAAGTACTGTAATACGCCACAGCTGAGAACAACGATTTGAGCGTTATAATACAGGGTGAATATTATGTTCCAGGTCGATTTTGTTTGACCGCCATTTTGGTTTGTTTAATATTTGTTAGTTTATATTTTGTAATCGTAAAAAGTTATTAATTACAATTTATATTAAAGTATCTAGTGTGGATGAAATTTGAGCACACATATTTGTGGAAAAAAAAAATCGTAAGCTCATTCAAAACAGCCATTATTGGGGCGCTGAAAATCCTCAATTAATATACCAACGATCTTTACACCCACGCAGAGTTACTATATAGGTCGGCGGAATCATTGGGCTCTATTTCTTTCAGGATGCAAAAGGCAATGCTGTAACCATTAATGGTGATCGCTATCGTCACATGTTGGAAAACTTTTTGGTGGCCGATTAGGTGACTCACAAACAGCCCGAGCTATGCTTGAAATTTTGTGAGAAATTGAGATAACAGCCTGGAACATAATATTCACTTATACATAGCATCTTTGCGTTGCGTTATAAATGACATTTCAAAAAAAGTGTACTATTAATAATATGTATTTTGCCATTCGAATTAATAAATTGTATTTTTTAAAACTATTTAAGTACCTATGTGCACATACATAATACTCACTATCTACATTTTAGTGTATGAAATATTAAACCAATCACTTTTAAAATTACTACTACTCTTAAAATTATTGTGACATATATGTTTGTTGCAGATTGATATAAATATCATATGTCTTCTAAATTTCTAGATAAAAAATGGTGTAAATATGTTATTTAAAATGTAATTTTTTCACAATTCTATGATACTTCAAATTTCCAAATAACGCCAGAGAAAGCCTTATTTAAAATGAGTAATGTTACAAAAAATACGTTCCCGAGATAATCGAATGAATAAATATTTAGACACCGACTTTTTCTTTTTCAAATGTATTTAGTTTCAGTCCAAAACAAAAGGTTCGATAATTTGCCCTAAAAGCTTGATACACCACGGGGATATTTATGATTTATATAGGAGCTTACTCCAAGATTTCAGTAATGAAATTGGTTAGCCTACATTTTGATAAACCTTTGCGTACTTTCAAAAACACTTTAAAACTCCGCACCAAATTTAATAATATTATATTATGCTTACTAAGGCATACCAAGTTTTTTTACCTCTGACACGTAAATCAAGTTTCCTTTAACCATCTCTGGATTGTTCGTTCTAAACTTACTACATCTGAAACCACTACAAGGAACACATTTCTGTTCAATATTTCACCGGTTCCTTTATCTCAAGTTTCTTCCCCAACGAGTCCGACCCTTCCCGAGATACCCCATCCCCTACGACTTCTCTCATCTCTTGGTATTTAATATCTCAACCGCAGTTTGTTCTTCTCCGTCCGTAGACGCGATGTACGAGAATAAATATGTCATTTTAATAGCAAACCTAGCGGTTCTTAGAAAATCTTCAAGCCCATTCGCATACGGTAATATATTCAAATGCCGTCTTACGCTCGCTAGGCAAAATATTTAGAATTAATTAATTTCCAGTGTAGTTATTTGCTAATACACGATGTTATGAATAAGCTCTGAGGAGTCTCAAAATGCATTCCAGTCGCGTCAGCGTTGATGTACTTATAGAAGCTGCAAGAAGATTATGTATGTATAATATGGAATTTGAAAGATTTCTCAAATCAAGAAATTTTACTGTTTAAAAATATTTTTTCGATGATTATTTCGTTGATATTTTTTTTTTTACTAAAATGTATAGCAGGTAGTAATCGGTTTGTTTTAAAATCCATTCTAGGATGGATGTATGTATGATATAATTAAGATAATTAATAATAATAAAATTTCTTTATATTTATACTGCAAAAATATTGTGGTTGGTTAAAAGTAATACACTCAAATTGTTTCCAAAAATTTCGGATCATTTAAGTCATTTTCTCTCATCTTTCATCGTCAATTAATTTTATATTTTTATTAAATGTAACAAAAAACACAATTTGATCACCCTGATGAAGGATTTTTTTTCCGAAACTTGATGGTTGAACAGCTCTTTTCCATCACAGCTTCTTCTGGATAACTAGTCTATCTCTGAAGTGCATAATTATTTTTTTATTTAATTTATTTGACATTTTTACAATTTTTTTATAACATGAATTAAGTATTTTACATTATTAAAATTACATGTTTTTTTTTTCGCTTACCTCTCAAAAAAAGAGATTAGCTCTTGTGCTTGGAGAGGAAGTTACACTATTATAATTTTACATAGAGAGTTATACATTTGTAGTCTATAATTATTTATAGTCTATTTATGTGCTTCTGAAGTGTTCTATAATATTATTTATTTACTGTATAACGTGCTTCAATAAACGTTTAATATTGTTACCTGGAAAGACTGAGTTTCACCTACAAAAAATCGGAATCCAAGTAATTAGACAGTAATCAGAGGATACCTCAAGGGAATCTGGTGGTGATTCAAAATTGATCACATTATTATTTCCTCTTTCATGTCAGTATTAATATATAGTAGCCTTAATCAGATGAGACTTGGTTCGTAATACACTTCCACAAAACCCGATCCTGAGTCGCCCTCACAGCCGACTTCCATCCAGATGCAAAGCATCTATTCACCGCTATGGCACTCTTCCAGGTCTTTTTTGGTCCAAATTTGTAGCCAAAATGATCTCATTAAATACGGTCGAAGAATTGGAAAAATATTTTGTTCACGGTTATTGATAGGACTTGTGGTTTGATTTGGTTCAGGATTAACGAATTTGTGCGTCATGTTGTCCGCGGGATACGCAACATATAAAACACACGTGGTTACAAAGTGATTGTACAATTTTATTAAAATTTCAGACACTTGACTTATTTGTTTTCAATTTTAAAATATACCATCAAGGCAATAAGATCACGTTACGTATACCGATATATTTTAAAATGAAAGGTTTTCCGTACAGGAAACAAGAATGTAAACAAAGGTGGTTTTCCGATCTCGGCTTCAACCGGCGATGATGATGATGATTATGAGGTTGAAAGAAATGAAGAACACAAAAGATTGAGAATGGCTGCCCCATATAGGAATACTATGTTTTTATTCAAATTCATAACAATACATATAGTCATATTTCCAAGTACCTACACGGCGATAAGCCGCTGCTGTACGTTTTAATAAGAAGTCTTTGTTTTCCTGATATCTATCCCATGGGTTTTTTGGCACCACGCCGATGATTAG
This sequence comes from Eubasilissa splendida, assembly GCA_031772225.1. Classification (NCBI taxonomy): domain Eukaryota; kingdom Metazoa; phylum Arthropoda; class Insecta; order Trichoptera; family Phryganeidae; genus Eubasilissa; species Eubasilissa splendida. Next base: position 10,673,217 of record CM062868.1, on the reverse strand, counting down.
ACTTTTAAACTATTAACACGTGTCTTATCGTATCAATTAATTGGCGCCTCCTCGGCAAGTAATTCTGTGCGATATAAAAAGTTTAAAACTAATATTAACATAATAAAAACAATAATATATCTAACTAACAAAATTTAATTTCAATTTCACCAACTAAGGTTATTATATTCTTAACCCGACTATTAAAGCTGCAAACAATTATCTCTTCTTGTGTACGGGAATGCAAGTAGTCATAAACTCGATGTACAACAATACAGATTATTACGAATCTCTCAATTATGAATACAAAATAAGAGATGTGTTCTGGTCTACAATTCCGAAGAGAGAGAGAGAGCGCACCCAAGAGCAACGCTCTTTTATCCCTTCCATGCTACCATTCTTGCCAACTTGCGCGCGTCATACAATCGCTACATCATGATACATTACAAAGGTTAATATGTGTCAACCTCAGATGGCATCAATGAGATAAACACATAGCGTATACCGGATCATCTGTTTGTGAACAAATACAGTTTCACTGATATTGAGCGGTGAAATATTGTAAATCAATTGTTTGGTTTATTTTAACTGGCTGAGTTAGTGAAATTATATTTATACTAGAGAAAATAAAACTTCACCGGTAATGCATATTAATTATAATATTAACATTCTTCTTCATTTTATTAAATTGCTTGTACCATTTCTGCACATTTTCTTTTATTAAATCTGTTAATTTTACCGTTATTTCAATGTTTGGATATGTATTTTGTATTACGAATTCATCAAAATTAATCATTATATTTACTTTTAGTTTTAATGTGTAAAAAAAGCCGTGATTATTTACACTTTATTTTTTACCTGTTTAAGTTTTTAATATATTTATGTAATTTTCTATAAATAATCTTCGCCATGCTTGTTTAGTAATCTGTCTATAAGGATATTGTTTTTATTATAACATTTTGTTAATGGTATACTGTATCATATAAATATACAAATAAATAAATATAATATAACGAATATTTTCAAGTCATCAATGACCCATGGCTGTGTAATATAACTATTCGATAAAATATTTGATATTTAAATGCGATCGAAGAGATACCAAAACGAGATATCGGCTTTTAGAAATAGCCCGAGGGATCTCCCGTACAGGTTGCGATGAGTCCACGAATCACGTGTACACAACACATAAATGGAGGCTGAGAGAATCATCTCTGTTTACCTGCGGCAAACATCAAACACTGGACCACATCGTAAACAACTGCCCGCACCACCCGTTTCCTGAGGGCTTTAAGAGGTTTACGGATAAGTTGATAAGCTACCGAAAGTAATATGCCCACATTTAATGACAGATTATGAACCGAATCGTACAAAAAGAGAAGAATGAAGAACTAAAAAGTAAAGGCAGAAATTATTTTGTTCGAAAAATGTTCGCCCACAATTGTTCGCGGGCACAATTGTTCGCAGCCACAATTGTTCGCGGTCACAATTTTTTGCGGCTACCATTGTTATTCCACAATTCTTTGCCTAGAAAATTGTTCGCCGAAAATATTAAAAGTACGCATTTATGGTAAATGTGACTGTATTAAAGATTTTTGTTTTTTGATTTTTTTATATTTAAAACACATTGTTTTACATTTACCTATCATAATTAGAAAAATTACAGACTACTATAAATTTATATCTGAAGTAAAAAAATATGAACACAGACTAACTGAAACATAAATTCTCGTATATACTCCTCTATATACGAGTCTAACTCTTATAGAGAAGAAGTAAATGTTAAAATAAATATATATGTACATCATATATATCCTACTGATTATTTTGAAAATGTATAATATATTCTAATATTAAAAAAAAAGAAATTGTCCACGCTTTATCACAATCTTGATTCCTCTCATTCATTTTTCAATATTTTTTAAATTAAATTCATTGTTTTAATCGTGTTAGTAATCGCATTAGCTAAAATAACGGAAAAGCACTGTCTACTGTAATACAGTCAAATGAAAATAAAGTGTTTTTTGGTGCCAAAGTAACAATGCTCCTGAAATTCAGCATATAATGTAACTCTGTCAAATGTTTCTAGTTTCTATCACTGTTTTTGTATGTTCTCGTAAGTTAGTTAGTAATTGTAGCTGGTTAGATACGTTTTAGTATTTTTTTTTCCCACTATCAATGCACCAAAATAAATTGCCTGGAACTACCTCGCATCCTGATTTTTGCACAGTTTCTGGTGATGCGTTTGCACAATCTACAACCGATACATTTGTTTTAGACTGATATATCTCTTAGAAAAACTGTTTGCTGACAGTAAATGTGAGCAAACAGTTTTGTAATACAGTGTTAAGTACAATTGTGTGATCAGCAAGACGTCAATTGTCCGTCATCCCTTATTATTCTCTTGTTTTACAATTGAATAACAATAATTTAACACTGCATACTCGTACATACAGCTTTAAAGAGAAAACAAAAAATATTTTTATACAATTTTATGTTTTTTAAACAAACAGTATTATAATCTATTTTCATAGAAAGCAATCACTTTGTGGTTTAACATATTGATTAAGTGATATAAGTGCGCTCTTTTTGAATTTATTGTTAGTTTTAAATACGCCCTGACGAAGCTTAAGCAGAGCTAAACCGGTTGGAGTTTAATAAAATTCGATTGTGTTTTATTCAACAAAATCGATTTTTTCACATAATTGCTTTCTACATTTAAACATGTATCATATATGTTTTCGCGCTCTAAAGTTTCGCTGTTGTAGTCGTCCACTGTTAGTCCATTTAACCAATTCTTAACTGCAATCTGCAACTCTTTGTAACTTTTAAAAGTTTTTTCATCCAAGAACTCTTTAAGGGCCGAGTGTGTGATCAGTAGTAACTTTGTTTTATGGTAACTCTTTACTAACGCCCGTAGTAAAAATCTTTTGCGGATTGTTGATACATCAAATTTACTACTGTCAGAGCATAGATGGAGATGTCTATAGGCGTGATAAATAATCATGAAATATGCTTTATTTTATGCATTGTCTATGGATTTTATCGCCTAGCGTTCTATATCAGTCACTTTTATGGTGAATTTGTTTCATATAATATGTAATAACTTACATTAAGCAACGAGATCGTCATCGGACAAACTCTCATCACTAAAATAGTGGGATATTGAATAATAAATTTTCATATACTGCATCTTTCAAAGTATCAATGTGTCAGACGTCTTTGAAACAGCTGTGAAAAGTTCATCATATTTAACCATCGAGTCTCGTTTTTACTATCTGATATCGCAGAATAAAATGAGTTTCTAGAAGTAAATATTTTTTTACTAGCGATCGAGCAACCCATTTTCGCAAAAAAATTGACTTTAGTAAGCTAAGGAAAAAGGTGAAAATCGCTCGAAGCAAGGTCCAAACTATACGGTGGCTGATCGAAAATCTCCCACCCAAATCTGTTCAAGGTTTCGCTGGGCAGTTTTGAGCACAATACAACAGCGAACTGTAAAGCTCGTGAATAAATGTGATTACGTGAAAAAATAATTAACAACTGTGTTTAAAAATATATTAAATTCCACAATAAAATAATTTTTAGTCTAGTTTACCCTCGTATAAATATTTTTTACTGCTTCATAAAATAGATAATGAGAGCTTTATTACGCGAGGACACGGTATTCATTTACCTAAGCAAATAAAGCAAAAAAATTCTAGCTAGTTATAAATAATTGCGAAATTAGTATTTAAATCGTCGGAAACATTCGATTTACGCAAATAATTTGCGAACAATTCTACTAGTTTGAATGATTAATGTTCAGAATACGTGCTTTGTTATACTTCGTCAAACAATCAAAATATTGTACAAAATATTATATTACATAATATTGAATAGATTTTTGGACAATGAGCAAATCTGATTATTGGTCGATAGCCTTTGATTTAAAAATATGGCTATCCACGAAACCGTAGACGTATTATTGGAAACGATTTTTGAAACAGAAATATTAATAATAAAAATATTACGAATCAATCGGCAATATTTTTTGTGTGTTTGATTCATATTATATTTTATTGTTCGTTTAATATTTCAGATTTCTGAATAGAAATCGGAATACTAAATAATTCTGACCATATTTATTTTCAGATGCAAGCCACACTAATGAGCACACAAAAATGTCTAGTGTTAGTACGTAGACAATGCCTCAATTAAACAAATCCTATTTGTATTTGGTTTATGTATTAATTTTTTTTTTTTTAACATCATCATTATCATTCTTATTATGAAGTTGTAATCATTCAGAACAGACGGTCTGTGATATTTTAAATACTAATTAAATGTATTAATTAGAAAGACATACATTTACCATCAATGTGTATAAAATTTAATAAAAATAAATTGTTTATTCTGGCGTCTCATATCGGACTATTTAAAGGTATTTAATATTCCGTAAAAATAAAGTTGATGGCTTTCAAATAATAGTACTATAGATGTATTCATTTGATTCATACTCCTTGACAGTTCACAAGTCATTGACAACACACAGAAAAAAGTCATGCTCTGAGGTATAGGGAGGGGGGTGAGGCAGATAGGCAAAGTAAACTTTATGGAGCATCCACATGCGCATGACCATGGGCAGTCTGTGAATCTGTCATAAATATCGAACATTTAGAATTACCGGTAACTTTATTTTTCGTACAATCTATTTAGAGTAAAATCTAACCAAAACTTAATACTTGGTTTACCACCACATTACCGTACATATTTAGTATAATCATAATAACTATTCACTTCAATAATTAATATTTAAAACAATTAGGCAGTACAGAAAAATATCTGGTTACCACCGGAATATGCACCCGAAACTGTGTTACATACATGTTTTTAAAAAAAGCGTATTTATGTTGAGTAGTTGTATCTTCAGAACATAGTTCTGTGGTATTTTTAATGCAAATTAAATGAGTCAACTGGAAAGATGTACAAAAAAAACTATTTTTCGAATAAATATTTAGTTACTACTCGCGGAAGCGCGTTTACTATTTTCGCTATAGCGATCGAATATATTTTAACATATTTTGAACTTACAGTTTTGTGCCCTAAATGCTTTGATTATTATTTTAGGTTAATGTATATTATAATCTACATAATACATATTATTACAGCAAATTGCGAATATTCTAAACAGGATTATAGGTTTAGCATCTAGCGTTATCGGATTATGAATAACTATGGGATTTTTGGTATATCTGGAGTATAGCTTACGATAATACATGAAATGAACATCTAACACATTTAACACATGTAGAATTAGACTACTGCCAATGTACATAAAAAAATGTATTTAATATTTTATTACGAAAATTTAATAATCAATAAATCAGCAAATGCATTTGCCATATTAATCGAAAATATGTTAGGAGAACACATTCTTATTGTGAAGTTGTAATTATTCAGAACAGACGGTCTGTGATATTTTAAATATGAATTAAATATATTAATTAGAAAGATATACATATAAAATCAATTTTATCGAAAAATATTGTTGTTAGGCCACCAGGATTCGATCCTAGATCTTTTTCCTAACCGGGGAAGGTGCATTATCCAACCAACTATGCTACAGCGACAAATTTTCGAACCTACATGTTACCTTTTTGATATTAATACATTTAACCATTCCATTATTTGAAAGAGCCATGTACCTTATTTTTACAGAATCTCAAATACAATAATAATTACAACTTCACGATAAGAATGTGTTCTCCTAATAATAAAGTTGTAAAGTTGTTGTTGTCCAAAACTTAATAAAAATGAATTGATAATTCTGGCGCCTGCTATCAGATTACTCAAAGGTATTTGAATATAATGCGAACTAGTAAATGTTTTCCAAACCAATATGACGGCTAAACAACATCGGTCTGGAACATAATATTCACTAAGTATTATCGTTCTAACGCTTCTGGGGTCTTTATACCGAGACATTTCAAGCTCGTATTCTCCAGCATATTTCGACTCATCTGTGGTTGCTCTTAATAATATCACGCTATTAGATTTCAACGAATAAATGTGTCCATAAACTTTTCCATTTGTTCCAAGACTTTAATAAATGCACAATGCATACCCCTGTCGGGGGTGTGCGCGAAGGCTGGTGGCAGGTCACATGGAATAATTTAATTGCCCTGAGGAGGAAGGTTTTAGGGGAATATTTTCGCTCGTGCCCCTAATCTGCACAAGACTGATGTTCGGGGATTGTTACAAAAGATAACAAAATCACGTTCACAGTACACTTACATATAATGGCGTAGTGTAAATGGATACTTTATGTTTAACGTTATTTAATAAAACATCATTAGAATGTCATCCTTCTAATGTTGGCTAATTATACACGAAGTTATTTGTAGATTTGTATTAAATTACAACACAGTAACAACTATTTTAAAGACTACCATTCTGCTTTGATGAGCTAAGGAGATTTTAAATTTAGGTAAAGATTTTTATTAAATCACATTTTGTTAAAACCTGCAGAGATTTTATAATCACAATATTTAAGCATATACTCCTGCAATTTGTCTTTATCTTTAAAACGTTTTACATCCAGGAACTCTTTAAATTAGGACAAAGGTGAAAATCTTTCGGGGCTAATCCGGACTATAGGGTAGATGATTTGCCTATCAAGCTTGGGTTGCAGCAATAGCATAGTGTCAGGCAGTGTCGTGAAGAAGAATAATACCGCAAGAAAGCCTTTCATGTCACCATTCACTTGTTTTAATTGACGATAGTAGCTCTCACTTCTTGAGCATCCAAAAATCAAGTAAAACTTATTTTTTCACTATCAATGGGATTTTGTAAACGAGTACTGAATTGTGCAATCTCCGCGTAACACGTCCCGTGGAATGCATTACGATATTTCCATTCGTAAATCGGAATCACCGCAAGATATGGGGGGAAGGAAAAAGGGAAACGCGGTACATGGAGAGGTCGGTGAGGGAATAAGAGTTTAAAAGAAGGACCAGTGATTTCGGGAACCGGGATTTGTAAGGACTGCTCGACTTACCTTGAGTATGACGCCTTCGCAAATCCCCGTTGTCACCGCCGAAATCACACAATAATGGTACGTGAATGAGCCGATCTCCGCTCCCGACTGAAGATAGCGATGTCAATGTGCATCTACGACACACACAAACAATAGACACTATATGATCACAAAACATAAGATCATATACAATACAGTGCTGGTGCACTGGAGTTGAATGGCCTCGTGAATGTCGAGATCGAACACAATATCGCTCATGTTGGCGTCTACTGGCATCAAGGTCACATTTCATACTGGTGGGCAGGCATTAGGAGAGGTCATGGGTAAGAAATTTGGACGCGGGCATGTAATTTTCGCATCTATTATCGCTCAGTTTAGTTTTTCAAATACGGAACAAATAGTAAAGTTAATTTTAATGACGAATAAGTAAGACAAAAATATGTATTATTAAATTATTTGTTCATATTAGCGGTGGGAAAAAAAATGGTTACCGAATATGTTGTAGAACTTTTTGGGTCACTGTTTAACGTGTTCAACTAACCCCAATGCTCAGCGTTGACTGTATTTGTGTATTTACGTTAATGAAAAATACGTTTAGAAAATTCATCAACCTTATTTCATCATGATTAAATTACTTTAAAGTGCTTCTGATTGGATGCATTCCAGTAAAGATGATTTTCGTAATTAAATGATACCGCATATTATGCATCTAGGATAGGTTTTCGTACAATTTACAGGCGCCATGGTATGATGTCCGCACCGTTTGCAGAAGCTCGACAATTATTAATTACATTATTACTATTCAATGGTATCCAATAAAAAATATTGGTAAATGAATAATCACACTTATTTCAAATTGTGTTCGTTTAATTATTTATTCGATATAACTAGCTGGGGTGGTAGATGTATTAGATAATGTTGCTATCAGCGAATCGAGTGGAAAGTATCTTATCTTTTAGCATTTTGTTGATATGCAAAATTTGGCTAAAATGTACTTACTTACTGCTGAAATTTAGATACCTTATGATCCATTGCATTGAATGAATTTGATTTAAATATCTTAATTTAATAAATAATGTGGATAGCCTTTATCGGGATTTGATCCTTTTGTCAAAAACGAATGTCCTGAACACTTTGTTTTCTTTAAAGTTGTGTTAATTAATTTTATCCTACATAAGAAAATAATGTATTTAAAATATATAATAAATTAAAACAAATATATATAAATAGTTATTCTTGTATGCAGAAAACTTAGAAAAGGAGGTTACCATTTTAAGGAAACTACTAACATGAGCTATGATTTTGAGAGTATAAGGGGTACTATAACGCTGAGCAATGAAGTCACCTTCAATATTATTGCTATTTGCAGGCCCCCGAGCTCAAAAAAAAATATTTTCATTAACCAATTAGATAATCTATTGAACTCTTTTGGTGTAAATGAAGGAATTATTATTTTGGTCGATGTCAACTAAAATCTGCTAGATATTGAAGATACAATTATTATGAGGTACGAAAACATGTTGGTTAGTCATTACTTAATAAAATGCATGCAAGGCATCACCGGGAAGGCTGTAATGTTAAACAAACTAAAGATTTTCTGTTTAGATCACATTTATATAAGTATCTGAAATTAAATCTTGTGTTTCGAGTGCTTCTGTGGCCAACCATCACTCAACTGCTGTGCTAGTGCCGGTACAGTGCCGGAAAACGTTCTTGCCTTGACTGATCATGACTCTATTGACTTATTTATTAGAATCACATGGAAACTTAAAACAAATCTTCTATGAATTCTATAACATTCTATGCGGTTATCGCGTCTTAAACAATTAATTAATTATCTATTGTATTTTTGTTAATTTAAAAAAAAAACTATTTTTCTTAACACTATTATGTCCCGTTATTATTGACAAGTTATTTCTGGTTAAGTACATAAAATACGATAAATGATGTAATTTTTATTTGATGAACAAACAAATTATACGCACCGTCCATTTTACATGTTTCTACAACACTTCTCGGTATGATCTGAAAATTAGGGATAGGTAGTGTCCTGTGCAACAACTACGCCCAAACTATATACCGGATTACCTATGTAAGTAAAGCCATTTAAAATATTTATATATGTATTTATAAATATTAATAAATCGAATTACCATGCATAAAATTGAGATTGATTCGTTTCTAATAGGAAGTTTTATAAATTGGTACCTGTTTGCATACAAAAATCTCTAGGTAAAATAAATCATACTTTATTACTAACGTTTATAAATGGTTAATATATTATATAATATTCGACATGATACGTGTCTGAAAATTTAATAAAAAATATATATTAGAGATGGGTCTTTTAATCTTACATCTTATATAAAATATATTTTATTAAAATAAAACTGCAATGTTTATTGTACAGCCTTTAACTGGGCTGTGCTTACTGCTTATTATTTGCTGCGAGTTATTTTATATACTAATATTTTTATGTACAATTTATACCTTTAATTAACCTTTAACTATACTGTACTTTTGCTTTACTGTATTTACCTACAATTTAAAATTAAAAAATTCATTATTTTAATTTTAAGTTATTTTCAAAACAATGTTTTTATTAAAGAGAAAACATTCTTATTGTGAAGTTGTAATTATTCAAAACATAAGTCTGTGATATATATGTTAATGTATTATCCTTAATAATATATAAGTTTTATCAGTATTCTATCAAAATTTTATAAAAATTACTTATTAATTCTGGTGTCTCATATCGGACTACTCAAAGGTATTTAAGATTCCGTGAAAAAAAAATGGCTTTCACTGTGTTGGTTTAGCATAATCGATTAATGCATTTTCCCCGAATAGGAAGGTTCGAATCCCGGCAGTACTAACAATATTTTTCAATAAAATTAATTTTATATGTATACATACATACATACTAATTAATACACTTAATTTGTATTTAAAAACAACAATATTTTTCGTTAAAGCAATGTAAATATATGTTACGTTATTTGTCATAAATATGTCGGTGATATTATGACAAACTAATGTATCAATTATTTTTTATTAAATTTAATAAAAATGAATTGATAATTCTGGCGTCTGCTAACAGATTACTCAAAGGTATTTGAGATTCTGTAAACATAAGATAGATGGCTCTTTGAAATAATGGAACGACTAAATGTATTAATATCAAAAAAGCTAACATATTGGTTCGAAAATTTGTCGGTAAAAATATCGTCGCTGTAGCACAGTTGGATAATGCACCCTCCCCGGTTTGGAAAGAGATCCAGGTTCGAATCTCGGTGGCGCAACAACAATATTTGTCAAAAAAATTGATTTTATATGTTTATCTTTCTAATTAATACATTTAATTCATATTTAGATAAATTTTTTATCATTACATTGTTTTTATCATGATTCATAACGCGGCAAAAGAGTATCCTGTTGGTGTAACGTTAAAACCAGTTTATGTATTTATTTATTTATTATACTTTATTAAGTTTAATGTTTTTTTTGCAACAGAGGTGAATATATTATAATATAACATGATAAACATAAGATACAATTATATTGCAATTAAATACTCGAAGTTTATTGTGTGGGATGGAATACACTCCACCTCTGATATATACAACATTGTCCTGGCTACTTTGCTTGACTGCAGTCTGTGATAAAGTAGCCATTTTTTTCCGTGCTGTTTTTTGTGTTTTTTCAATTCAAGATATATAAATATTCGACAGGAATAAAAATAAAAATAGAGGAAAAAAAAATGTAGAGGGAGTGTTGTAGAACTAGTGAGTTATTAGTGTAGACACTGTATAATGATTATGTTAAAATGTTGAATAACGATGCTTCTGATTGATCTCTACCCGATTAGATCATATATTGAGTCCATATTTGTGTAATCTTATTGGGAGTGAACGATTTCCAGTTGGTGCTGAGTGTGTTATACAGTTTCGGAGCTAAGAACATGTAGAATCTTCAATACAATATCGTTGTTGCTTTCGGAACTGGCGTGTAGATGTTCGCTGTTTGTCTAGTGTTGTATCTGTGATTTATTGCTTGGGGTGAGTTGTTGTTAGCATGGAAATATTGAACGAGTCTCAACGAATAAATTTGTTTTATGTCTAGGGTATTATACACTTTAAATATAAGATCTGATGGATATTTAAAGGGACGACCATTTATTACCTTAACAATTATTTTTTGTGCTCTTTTAACCGACTCTAATATTGTTTATGCTGCTCCTCCCCAAACTTAAACATCATAATTAATTAAAGAGTAGCAGAGTCCAAAGTACACATATCTTAAGAGTTTGTAGTCAATTATACATCGTATTCCTTTAAAAAAGTAAATTAGTTTTCTTATGCGTTTAGCTAGGTTCGATATACGTTCTTTACGGTTAAAATGATTATCGATCAGTACTCCCAGATGTCGTATAATTTTAACTCGTGTCAATTTTTCAAACTGGCACGAGGAAGCCGTGTTTTTGTTTATTTTGCAGTCATGTACGATGAGTGTAAGATTTTAATGTGGCAATATTTAAATTATGTAATATAGTATAATAATGGGTTATGCGTTAAATAAATAAATAAATCCATTTGCCATAGCTCCACTGATAACAAACACACATATAAACCTTTTGCGTATTTTAGAGAATCAATATAAACATTTTATACATCCGTGAATTTTACGAGCTTTTTGTGATGCATTTTAGGGCGTCAAAAAATAAAACTGACATTATACAATTTATGAAAATAGGGGGTGACGTATTTGAAAATGATTGCTGGCAAGAGTCGCAGTTTTCATTCAATTGATATTGAAATATCTTAATATATTTTAGAAGTATTGTATCAAAAATATATCAATTTTAAAATCTTCGCTCTGATTGTAAAATAAGTTACAATCGCGTTTATCTCAAATTCATTCATTGGATAATAAAGGTTTGACTTAGAAAAACCTAATTTAAACCAAATTAATTAATTTTATTAAAGAGAACACAGTTATGCTGTAAAGTTGAATTTCAGAACATAGTTCTGTGGTATTTTAATACAAATTAATTTTATTAACTAGGAAAATATTATACAGAAAAAATCTCGAATTGCTACTAGGATAGCAATTCAATATTTTTCGATGGATAGATTTTTTCTACATATCTTTATTGTTGATTCAATTAATGTATATTAATAATTTAATTTATTTTAATAAAATTTCGTCTTATAAACAACACTATAAAATAACACAGACAAGTCTAGCAAAACAGCCAAGACAAGGCTCCAATCTCTCAGATATGATACCAACTGCATCCCATTGAAAAATAAATTGTAAACTTGATAGGAATTTTTTGTAACAAGTGTATTAAATGATTTTGTATGTTCACCTCTGATATAAAAAAATATATAAATGTATATAATTAATTAGATAATTTCCACACTGGGGTCGGAGATTCATGAGGACATAATTCATCTCAGACTGTGTGAAAGGGTTTTAAAGTAAACGGAATATTTAACCCATGTCAAAAAGATAACCGGCTTTAATATTAAAGTTTGTTCAACGAGCTTTAGAATTTAAGAATAAATCTGCATTGGGGGTGATGTGGCTAATTGAACTAACCCTCAAACTTCTAAAAATGACTATTGGAGTTCTTTTTAAATGTCATGGAGCAGGCTCCAGTTATTTTATGTTAACTAATGTCATATATAAATTAATATAATATAAATATGTATCACAGAATACCAAAATGCATACATGAACTAAAGCAAATTCTTTGTTACAATATTTTTAATTTGGTGTCACACTCGTGATCATTTTGGTACCTCTTACGCAATTAAATAGCTCCGCGACTTTTTTTTTAATATATGACTAGATTGTATAGAAAATTTAAACGCTGACAATATAATATTTATTAATGTAAAAAATACGTCTTGTTTACACAAAGATTTAATTTTTGAAGAGTGAATACTTATACTGTTGCAGAAATGCGTCATAAACCTTCGGATTTATATTTTCACCAAGAATGTATGTGGAATGCCCCTCAAACCGTAACTAATGTTCTAAACCCTTCTCCTATATAAACACTTTATTTAATGTCTATTCATTTACTCTTTTGTGATATACTTGTACGTATACATGTTTAATTTAAGGTTTCCCTGAACACTAGTGTAGCTGGTGTCTCTTCTAGATTAGATAGCATTTTTTGTGGGTGGTTTCCTTGAGGAATTCACCTACAAACCTGTGTTTCTTTAATGTCATCTAAGTATTGCCTTGACAATGGCACGTGTTACAGTGCAGTGAAGAAAACTATGTATAAAAAACGGGATATGACTTAAAAAAGATACCAGTTCCATATACCATACATAGAGTTTAAGTTATATGATTTTTATGAATAAAGACAGCACTTAAGCGATGTTGGAGTTTTTAAAGCTTTGCGATAATTGCTAATAACTATATTGAATTTCTACTCCTTTTTCATGTTGCGTATACTTAAATATGTTATTGAATTAAAGTCGTGAATTAATTGAAGAAGCGAGTTAAAATATTTTTGTCGTTACCGAGATTCGAACCTGAATCCTTTCCTATCCGGGGAAATGTGTTAATTGATTACACTACACCAACATAGTAAATTGACGACAAATTGTCTGATTTGTATTCTGTAGTTCTTTCAAATTGATGCATGTTTTTTTCTAAATTTAAAAACTATCACCTTTTATTGCGAAAATCTCAAATACTACGGGTAATTTTCCCTTGAAGACACCAGAAATTAAATCAAAATACCACAGAACAATGTTCTGATAAAACTATTATTTTACAATAATAATGTAATGTGTTCTTTTTAATAGTATTTTTTTTTTTTTAGGAGAACACATTCTTATTGTGAAGTTGTAATTATTCAGAACATAGTTCTGTGATATTTTAAATATGAATTAAATGTATTAATTATAAAGATATACATACAAAATCAATATTATCGAAAAATAAAAACATTGTTGTTGCGCTACCGGGATTCGAACCTGGAATATTGATTTTGTATGTATATCTTTATAATTAATACATTTAATTCATATTTAAAATATCACAGAACTATGTTCTGAATAATTACAACTTCACAATAAGAATGTGTTCTCCTAAAAATAATAAAGTTGTATCAATGTGTCCAAAATTTAATAAAAATGAATTAATAACTCTAGCGTCTGCTATCAGATTCACTCAAAGGTATTTGAGATTCTGTAAAAATAAGGTAGATGGCTCTGTCAAATGATGGAACGATTAAATGTATTGATATCAAAAAGGTAACATATAAGGTCGAAAAATTGTCGATAAAAATAGTGCCGCTGTAGCTTAGTTGGATAAAGCACCTCCCCCGGTTAGGGAAGAGATCCAGGTTCGAATCCCGGTAGCGCAACAACAATGTTTTTATTTTTCGATAATATTGATTTTGTATGTATATCTTTATAATTAATACATTTAATTCATATTTAGTATTTTTTTGTTGTAGTTTTTTATTTATTTCATAATCGGGGAGTTCTTTTTACTGCTTTATGCATTATGTATAAATAAAATCACTGTTTTGTGTCTTAGATACTTTTTAGCGCTCATACAAATTTGGGAAATTTATACAATATTACATTGGAGTGAAGGGCTAATTTCCTTTGAAACACGAGTTAGATGGATGAGTAACCTATTTGTTCTGAAGGCATATTTTTCAGAAATAAAAACCAAAGACTTTAGACAATTCTTTCAGAAGTTTTTAAATGTAAAATTATTTTTGAATTTCATTCATAGTTCAATATCAAAATATCGGTGATCTTATATATTTTACACACTATAAACCGGCATACAACAATATGGCCACTTTGAAGAAAGACATAACTTAATTCCGAAAAAACTACGCTGGTGTTATTTTTATATTTTATGCTACGAGTATTATCAGTTATTATTGTTACACTGTTTGTTGAAAATAAAATAACGTACTTTGAATGCAAACTATTTAACATAAATTTATACTGTTTTGAGAAAATATTATATGTAGATTTTTAAATAGTAAATATTCAAACAGTCTTTTATAAAAAAACTTCTACATAACCAGTTTCGTAAGCACAATGTAAACGCTCAAACACTTCATGTAAGTTATCCCGAGCCCGAAAGAACAGTGAAATCGTAAAACAAAGCTTTATGCATATAAGATACAGTATACCAACTTTCATCTCTATTTCAGAAAGCATATTTGATATGAGTAGCTCCCTTTTGCCGGGAATTTTCGTATGAAGGAATATAGATGAAAATTACCCCTAAACTCGTATTTGTGAAGGTTCACTGGGCCTGCACAGGTACAGTTTACCTGGAACCTTCAAAAGAAAAATACCTTAGCACAGGATAATTATTCATTAGTACAGGGTATTTGTTAGGCAAGGCAGCCGCAATATTTAATTGGGTACATTTAAAAAAATATTAAAATTTTAATATTTTCATCCGTAGTGCTGGCGGTCTTTTTTGTTTGTCTCCAATTTGTCTCGACACTCATAGTTTTATGTATCATATGATTTCCTTCGCATCTTCACCTGAGTTCTCAATATTTTGACATGCATAAAACTCCTGACTTGAGCCATACTGTATTAATTAATTCTAAGCTCCACGTCAAGGCTCCACTTATGGTATTTACCGATATTATGGAGCCAAGCTATTTTGAATATATTCTCTAACAAGAATGGTGTATGGGATATACACGGCTATACATGACTAAGTTGAATCTCTAATACCTCGTAGCCCATTATATTCCTATGCAAGTTTGCATTCATCTAAAGTAGAATAGATCCACCCTATTCTGGAGCCGGTACACTCCTTTATCGGCTCCACTAATCAATGCAAATTAATCTCGTCTTTAAGGTTTATTATGAATTAGGTTAATAAAGTTCAATTCAATATTTATGATAAGTTTTAGCAATTTCAAACAAATATAATACTAACTATGAATTAATTATATTAATAAGAAAGATATACATATAAAATCAATTTTATCGAAAATAATTGTTGTTCCGCCACCGGGATTCGAACCCGGATCTCTTTCCAAAGCGGGTAAGGTGCATTATCCAACTGTGCTACAGCGACGATATTTTTACCGACAAATTTTCGAACCAATATGTTACCTTTTTTGATTTTAATACATTCAATCGTTCCATTATTTGAAATAGCCATCTACCTTATTTTTACAGAATCTCAAATACATATGAGTAATCTGATAGCAGACGCCAAAATTATCAATTCATTTTTATTAAATTTTGAGATTCTGTAAAAATAAGGTAGATAGATGGCTCTTTCAAATAATGGAATGATTGAATGTATTAATATCAAAAAAGGTAACATGAAAGTTAAAAAACATAAGGCTTAGAATATATATCAACTGCTAAGAAGATCATTCCGGCAAAAAATTCACCAGTAAACGATCTATGTTTTATTTTGTGATTTCAGATTAACGTTCATCCCAGTGCCATGCCACGGTCTAGTGATGTGCAATACGGCGCACGTTTAGCTATATTATTAATTGATATTTACATTTTCGCTTGGGTTAAGCTTAATTTGTTACTATTTGTAATGGATGAATCGATAATGTAGGTATCAATAAATAAATTCATATTTTAATGGTTATTTTTGCATGAAGATATTTTTTATTTATTTCACTACACTCGAAGGATAGAAAGGTAGGAAAGCTAGTAAGATAATATTAGTCAGAAGGATAAATGTATTTTATGGTTGACCAGTATTTTAATTTGTTCAAATGCCATAAAAAGTGCAAAGAAATAAGGGAAGACAAAAAAAACAGACATTATTTCTGCAAGCTTCAGAATAATGAAAAACATGCTTCATATCTGATGAGCTTAATAAATATAGCACGGATTAAACGAAGGCAAAATGGTACATACATTTACCGTAAAGAAAGCAGACGACAGTGTATAGTTACTGTTTGCCAAACGGTTCAAGAAATATACCCCCAATCTGCAAAAAAATGTTTATAGAGATTTTGCTCTTATAGAAAAAAGAAAACAGATGTGCAGTTCTATAGTGATTTGATAAAAACTATTGAAGAAGCTAGGCAAACGCTTTTTCGTGTTATTTACATGAAACATACCGATTTCTTGGACTTTTAAGAAGCAGTAGATAGTATAATCAATACTGACCAGATGGGTATCTCGAGAGCTCGGTGGATACGCAGTGACGACATCCATTAAGTTCTCATCAGAACTACCCTCCACAACGTGGAGTCATGGAAAATAATTACTGTATTGAAACAAAATAAAACTCCGGTAGACTTAAAAAGTCTTGTAGTTCTTTAACTTCACTGCTCTTCCAAGATCTCAAGCGCAAAGAAAAAGGATTTACTTTAAATGGTGCCTTTCCTAAAGCAAGTGTAATATCAAGAGTGCTACAGGCAACTCTGCCAATAAAGCTTAGATTTTGGTGGATGTTACTTATCTCGCGTCATTTACACAAAGTGTAAATCTGAATGCAAGGCGTCATTATGTGTGTTTTAAAAAAAACTTTTAACTTTATTAACGCCAATAAATATTACTTTTCTTACTATTTTTTAATACAGATTATACTTTGTATGTGGATGACGTCAGAAGCATTTATCTTATGTTAAAAAATGAACAGAATTTATCAAAAATTAAATTTAAAAAATCAAACACAATAACGTATGTTTTATAACATTTTTATTTTATTTAACTAGTTATTTTTATGTCTCAATAAGGCAAAATTTAATAGTAGACAATAAAAATAATGAACATAGAAAGAAACTAGTACTCGTACCAGTTTGCCGTTTGAAGATGTTCGGGGTACTTAGCTAATTTTAAACTACAGAGACGATAGACTTAGTGACTTTCATAAGAAAGAGTGCTTGGCACTTAGGAGTTGTTTAAAATGTATCTTTCACAATTTAATTACAGGAAGCACAGAAAACTATTACTTTTAGTTTTAATGTAGAAAACAGAGGTAGGACGTGTAGTACAGATTTTTCAAAAAATATCTGATAAAAACATAAATATGACGTTATTATTCACCTTTACTTGTTTTCTTCAGATAGTCGGTAATGGCACGTAGTGCGTTATTTGATTCTACCATTCAATTATAATAACATTAACTTGTAAATAAAAAACTTGAAAATGATGTACGTAATACATTTATAACAATAAAAAAAATATTCTGCAGGGATTCGTCAATTGTAGCCTGTCTTGTGTTTTTGTAGAATTGCAATTGTACAAAATCAGCGCAGGCTTTCAGTGCGGATGTTGGGTATCTATAAACATATTTATTTTCATTTTTAATTCACTGTCCCAATTAGACGGAATGGTGTCCTAGATAACCGAAATAAATTACAATTAGTTACTTTATTTGGTTTCTGTTCCTTGGAATTTGGCCCAAATAACCGGCTATCCCGATAAACCGGTGGTCCATTTAAGCGGAATCGACTGTATTCAGGTATCCACCCATAAAATACTATGAATACGGTCGATTGATTTTTTTTAGCATTTCATCTAACATAACCTTATCTAATTTTTTCCCCTTGTTTATTTTTATTTATTTAAAGAATATTTAACTAGGTAAAAAGGCAATTCTTGCCGTAAAACTGTCATGCAGTTTGGAAAAAAATTAAAATTAAAATGAATATCTATCCTGATTCATCAAAAAATCACACTTATTTATAAACAAACACAATATGATATAATAAGTAGTTTTACCTATATACATTATGTGAAAGAAAGGGAACAACCATCCTTCTCTCTCACACTCATTCAATCATTCAATGTACATATAAGTTGACAAAGTTGGCAAGGATACGACAGAAAAAAAGTATGTATAAGGTTTCGGTGGTGTGAAAGAGATGGATATTATGACGGAACTCTATGCGCATCGCAGTGCGCACACCAAACTATATCCACAGGTCATATCAAATCAAATAGTTTTTATTCGTATACGTCTCTCTCACATCCAAACAAAAATACATTGTTGAAAAGGTCGACATATTACTTATTAGGAGGCTATAAAGGACAAAGATATACCATAATAAGACTCAACTCTGAAGAACTCTTTAAATCCTTTCAAGTTTTGGATATAAGACAACTGCTTACCAGATCAGTCCTAAAACGTAAAAGCGTAGTGTAATTTTTTTAAATTTTTATTTTAAGTATAATTTTCAATTTACAAAAATAAAACAACTTGACTAAATATGTAATTAAGATAAATCCCTTATTTATGAGTCGGTCCTTGATAGGACAGTCCTTATTTGAAATTAATGCAATAATGATGTCATTTTTGATGTCATGAAACGATGACCTATTTAAAATCACCTTTTATGTATCGGAAATGATAAATTATTATTTTTTTTAATTTTACTCGATTTTAATATAAATGCCCATTAAATAGCCGTAGAATGGTATTTTAATGTTTACCCCAACAGGAGCAAAACGATTGTACTTTAAATAAGAAATGAAAAAATTCAGGAAGAGACAATTCACCCCATTTTCAAATTGCCTCCTTACAGTCAATTGGGAAAAAAACCTTCCACAAACTGTGCAAAACAAGCATATAGATCTTCCAGTAGAGGCATTGTTGGTTAAGAATAATAGCGTTTGAAAAAAGTGTCTCCGATCTGACTGTCTGCGTTGCTAGTAAGGATTTTTCATTCCCGATACAAGGGTGTTTTTTCAATACACACCATTTTCAACTAGGGGTAAGTTATTTGAATGTATTTCTGCTGCGAATTGGGGTATCGATTTGTATCTCTGAGTATCAGTTGATGGCGAACTGGTACGTAAATGGAAACAAGCCGAATAAATTTGGATAAGATTCTGTTGGGTGGAGAGGGGGTGAGAGCTATTACGGAGTGACTTGTGTTATTTTCATTTCTTATCTCGCGAAACTTTTACGCGGCGAGGCCGAGAGTGGTCGGCAGGTCTCATGATTCTAGATAAAGTTAACGGCCTTTAAACTCAACATGATTTATTTACATTTTAATAATAAATCTTTCAGGAAAAAATTAGATTTCGGGTAAAAATTATGTTTAAATCTACATTCTTACCACGTCCCGTGGTGATATTAAACAAAAAAAAATTACACGTTTGTTAGAATAAACAAGAATTACAGAACTAAACATTGAACTACACACACTTTGGGTTATTATCACTACAACTGTACTATATACAAAATTGTTATAAATATTTTTAGGAATTTTTTAAAAATATGACTTAGTCTAATGGGAATTTGTTAACAGAGACAAGACTATACTGAGAAAGATATTTAAAGGAGGGTGACTGCAGGGGACAAAGTGAATGGCGCTTTGAATGAAATTATAGCTAATAGAAACTTGTTAACCGAGGCAAAACTAGAATATGCTATACTATAATGTAGTCCTGGTACCGACACTTATGTATGGAGTTAACAGAACAAGAATAAAAGTAGACTGAATTCAGTGGAAATAAGTGTATATGCGGCAGATCTATTTATGAAAAAATAAAGAATAAATAAATAAAACAAAGAATGTAAAAGTGATCTCAATATAGTGAGTAAGATTTTTAGATAATAAGATTTCAGTTTGGTCATATAGAATGGATGAATGAGGGGACAATGGTGAAAAAATATTGATAGATTCATAGGTATATGAAATACGTTTATACACTTCTCAAAAAGTTTAAATCACATTAATATTCCGACTATTTTTTAAACTAATCTTAACGTCAGTGTTACTTATATAAAATTGTAAATTTGCTAGTTTCTCACGACAACAAAAACAAAAGTTTTCAATCACTTTTAAACAAGCATTATTTTTTTGTAAATCTAAGTATTTTAAAAACGATTAAATATATATTTGTAATTTTTCATCTTATCGATTAATATGTATTTACCTAACATAAGGAAAAGCTTAATTTAAAATTAACATGTCTACCCCGATCTAAAAGTGTTATTTACATTTGTTAGTAGAATTAATATTATGTGATTATTATTAAAACGCAAAAATGCAAAGGTAATATTGGGTAACGGAAATTTTGTAAATGAATTTGAGTAGTATAGTATATAGCAGTAAAGTACATAAAAATACATTATATACCAATTATATCATTCATAATATTAGACCCCATATCTATAACTTTTATCGAGAGTAATATTTTACTACTACAATGGTTGTGAATAACGAATAAAAGAAATATCGTAAGTCATCCCTGATGCAGATGAGGTTATTTGCTCAACTATTTGAATTATAAAATGTCTTTATAAATTACATATTTATTTGATTCTTGTGTGAAAATATGTAATTTTTAATGCCACGAGACTAGATATAACAATATCTAAACACCAACCACTACATAATAGATCGGAATTTTATACAAATAATAATATAAGAAAAATGACTTATAAATTCCAAAAACAAAGATGATAAATTTAATGATTCTGGTAATTATAAACTTAGCTGTAAAGATTGTACTACTTTCTATATTGGTAAAACAGATCTAAATTTTAACATGAAAGCCAAAGATCATTTAAGATGTTTAAAGAGTAGTGGTTTTTCAGAATTTTCCAATAATTTATTACAAAATAATCAAACTTTTGATAAAAATTCGGGATTGTCTGTTTTACATATAAATAATGTCGTTCTTAAATTGAATAATTTAAAAACATCATAGATAAATAAAGCGTGTAAAATTAACCAAAATATTATAAATAACTAATTAAATTTAACCAATTCATGTCAATTTTCACACATTTCATCGTAACAATTTATATAATGTACATTTTTTTTTTTTTTAAATACTTACTGTATATTTTTTTAAAACTTCGAATAACATGACATACATGTTTTTGGTCGAAATCGGTTGATGTTACAAATTTTAATAATCAAAATAATGAAGATATAATAATATTCAGTTTCCGTCTTTTATTATTAATAACTTAAAATTTTATAATTAATGGAATACCTGGTGTATTTATTACAAATTTATATTTATTAAAAACTTGTATTTTCGGTTACGATTGTTAATGCATTTTTCGTATACCCGTATTATTTTTGAATTGTGCAATACAATTCTTGGATACTAACAAAATTCGCTAATTCAAGTCACGTTTACTCTCAAACAGAATAAAGTGTACTCTATATAAAGCACTCATAAGATCTATGTTTATATAAACGTCGGATACTGTCAAAACATGACGACAGGAATCTAGACACTTTTGAAAGAAAAATTCTCTGCACGATAATAGTGTCTGAAAGCAATTCAATTCAAACACATTCTTATTGTTATGATAAAATTGATTTTATATGTATATCTTTCTAATTAATACATTTAATTAGTATTTAAAACATCACACACCATGTTCTGAATAATTACAACTTCACAATATGAACATGTTCTCCTTAATAATAAATCTGATAGTTTATGCAAAGCGAAACGCGTCTCAAGTAGATTAAACGAGTAGAATAAAAAAAAAATGTTTTATTTTCGCATGGATTTCTACATATATCTACCTAGGAAATAGTAAATATTTTTTATTTAATTCAGTTATGAATATTAAATGAATTTTTACACATTACACATTTCTCAATTGCAATGTGATATTTTATACATTAAAAGGTATTAAAATAATATTTACGTTTTTCTGACTTGTTTAGATTTGTACATTATATTTATTTGCTACACTATCGCACTCTTCACGACAAACACAGTCTTTAACCACTTGGTACTCTACAGTTCGTCTCACCAATACACCATCCAACGCCATATAACTTGTTTTTTTTTCCAGTTTATGTGACACACTAGCTTACAGTGAAGAGTTTTTGTATAGGAGATATAAAGAATAAGATTAATAATAATTTATATTAATGATCGGTGGTCCGAACCTCGTCCTAGAATGTCCGTATACGTCGGGGTCATCATTTTGTGGGGATAGGTGGTGGGAATGGAAAGTAACGCACTGTTGGTGTAGAGTCGTTTATTTGGATAGAGGATAGAATATAGAGTACAGAAGATAAGCGTGAAAAAGTGAAATAAAGAAATGCGAGCTGGCGGTGTTTGGTGACGAAGCAGTGGAACGGAAGATATGTTGTTGGCGAGCGATTGAGCCAAACTGTGGAGGCAGCACTGTGCTGCCGGCTAGGGTGATGCAGATGTCGCTGGTATCGATGGCGACTGAGAACAGCGGTAAATTTAAACCGCTGTCCGCTACATATCTTTATATGTATTTAAAAAAATAATATTATATTGCCTGATGCCTGCTGCCATTTGTCGGAGAGCTATACGCTAATAATATTATTTACGTACTTTCTTATTCTGTCTACTGGCACCGCTGGTTTTTCTTGTTGTTGGTATGATTGATTTATGTAGTGTAAATGTCGCCGAAGGATCGCTGTCAAATGACGATCGGAGCACAATTGGGGTTGGTACCTCGCTAGATAAACATCTCCTAATAAGTAGCTCCGGGAGTGCGTTAATTCGTCCTGTCGGAATAATATGAAATATAGTTACGTATTTTGTACTTCCAAGATGAATTGTACTACGACCGATCGACACGGACACAATGATAAATAATAAAATTTATAATATAAAGTATATATATTTTTTACAATTTTGGTGCATAAAAGTAAAGTTTTAATAGATTTTGTGTACGACTCCCACTTTTTTCGCAATGCCAAAGCATGATATACATCGTCAAAAATTTTAGGATATGGGAAAGCTTTTAAGGTTCCATTTAGACTGCTGTATGTTTTTGGTGCCAAAAACAAGTGAAATGTTTGTGCGAAGCGTATTTTTGTTTTTGGCACAAGGTGGTGATAGTTTTTATGTACTCTCGTTAAATAGGGATGTGTTATTTTCTGATGGTAATGTCGTTGTAATGCTAAAAATAAAATAATCAAATAATATTTAAGTGCGGTAATAAATTAAATGTAAGGCTGAGTCTGCTTTGTCAAATTTGACTAAAATGTGGATAAATTCATCTCACGAAACGTAAAAAGTCTGATATTCTTATTTTGATATCATGTTCAGCACGGAGTCGAAATATAAACCTTGAGAAGGAAAAAAGGAACATGTGCGTACCATGTATTGCGAAACGAACGAATGCCTCCATTCTTCAAGAACTACGCACTAAAGAAAGGTTCTCTACTACATGCAGAAAAATATTTTTTTTCGACTTTCAGCATGTTGCTAAAATATATGGAAGTATACTGGTAAAATTGGTGATCACAGGAAACGTTTAAGGATGTTTTGAGATTATATTGCGGGAGTCACTCGGATGAAGCGACTAATGTTTGTAGGTTATGAATATCAGAAGGATTTGTTTAAGGTAAGCTGATGGCCCTAATCCTCCTCAGATTTTCGCGCGTGTATATGAATGTTGCAATTTATATTAATGTTACAAAGCGTGCATGTGAGTATAGGCGTTGGTGTTGCGGCTGGAGCGACTGATGAAATGAAACAAGACATACAATCAGTTGACGTTTATTGTCAAATGATGCACAAATAAATCATTTATTTTCCTGTTTGAAGATTAAATTGCAAGTTAAAGTTCATGACTAGCGAAGCTCATTAGAGATGGTCCCAAAAGATGCGTCCGAGATGGTGGCCAGGGGAAAAGTGTTTGCTTGAGCTGACTTCTATAACCGGTTGTGTCGCGATGTATTGTTGTCTAGATTTTCAGGCGGTACTAGGCCGCGAGGAATGATTGTAAAGTATCTGGTTTGACAACCAGGTCTCTTAGGCGCGAACAGGACCTCTATAGACGGAAGACGAGAAGTAGATCTCCAATAAAATGTATAGATCAACTCCGATAAATGACCCGAGTCTCACTATACGTCGCTCTAAACAAGGTGCAAGATCGTTAAGAGGAGAGGCAAGCAGTTCACCTTGTAGAAGCACAATAGAAGATTGCGATGATGTCATGAGCACATCAACCGATAGAGAGAATAATACATGCATAAATTAAGTAATACATAAAAAAATAATTTACAATTAAAATATATTTTTTTTTTTTTAGGAGAACACATTCTTATTGTGAAGTTGTAATTATTCAGAACATAGTTCTGTGATATTTTAAATATGAATTAAATATATTAATTATAAAGATATACATATAAAATCAATTTCATCGAAAAATAAAAACATTGTTGTTGCGCTACCGGGATTCGAAGGTATTTGAGATTCTGTAAAAATAAGGTAGATGGCTCTGTCAAATGATGGAAAGATTAAATGTATTGATATCAAAAAGGTAACATATAAGGTCGAAAAATTGTCGATAAAAATAGTGCCGCTGTAGCTTAGTTGGATAAAGCACCTCCCCCGGTTAGGGAAGAGATCCAGGTTCGAATCCCGGTAGCGCAACAACAATGTTTTTATTTTTCGATGAAATTGATTTTATATGTATATCTTTATAATTAATATATTTAATTCATATTTAAAATATAATTTATTTTCCTTTCTTTCCCGCAAAAACAGTATCAAACAAAGTAAGTTATTATAAAATTAGATTATTAATAAAACAGTAGAATTGACAGCAGATATTTATTTGCAAACTACGTGACACTGACGACGAACTGATGGACGAAAACACGTTTTATTTTAAAGTTGCAATTTCAGATGTATGTATGTATCAAAAAAAATAAAAATTCGTTACTACCAGAATTCAAAACTGGACCATTTCCTATTCGGTTAAAAGCGTTACCATTTCTCTTCATTAGACCGATTACATTTACGACAAATTTGGAACTGATATTTTGTAAATTTTTATAATTATTATTATGACATTTTTAAAAGCTATCAAATTTGTATCGCAATATTTCCCAAATACCTTCGAGTAATACACGCGAGCAGATGCCAGAATTAAATCAATACATTTTGTTTTAAAGGTTCCGTAATTTGATTTTTTTTGTACATCTTTCTAATTGATTCATATAATTTGTATTATTCAAGCTACATGTAAGAAATGTTAAAAATACATTATTTTTTACAACGTAGTAGAATATTTATACTAATTAGTTTATATGACCTCAAATTGGGTTGTCTAATATGTAGTTGTGGTTTTGTTCAATTATTTATTATAAAATTATATTTTTAAAGAAAAATTACAATGTTCGTTTTTCTCAACTTGACACTCGTTGAAATTAAAATTATTAAAGCCAAAAAATTAAGAAAAACCAAAAAATATGGGAAAACGGCGACACTGACATCTTAGAGCGGAAAAAATTATATTAAATATTATATATTTTTCGTCACAAAAATCAAATAGTGGAAAAATAGCATTAAAAAAAACTACGCTAACGCTAAGATTCATTAGATAACCCAAATACATGATAATAAATGAGAAAAATATTTTATAAATTTGCATATAATAATTTCCAGTAAACTTGAGACTTTCTTCGCGCTGACAACGTACTGGAAAGCAAAAATTAAATAATATGTAAACGCGAATCAACACAAATATTCCTCTCTCACACACACTTATATAAATACGCTATGTACACGCTACATAGCGCTGAACAAATTTACACGAAAATGCGGGAAAATTCGAGGCGGGAAAACGGCTAAATGGGAAAATGTCTGGGGATTTTGTGCAAATGGACGAGCGAGACGCTGAGATTCCTCCCGCGGCGGAAAAAAGAACTACAAGCTGAAATGCGCCATTGAATTTGTATGGCAATAGATTTTTCACCTAGTAAAAGTCCTTGCAACACCTTGCTTTGATAGTTATGTTAATGTTCCACGTATATAAATGGTGGAGATGTAATAAAGTTCACCCAAACTACTGGAAGAGTTACTCAATTCTCAATTCACCGTTGCGCAGACACACAAGACAGAAAAAAATATGTGGAAATATGGGGTAATTACAGGGCTTACGACCTATCTTCGGCTGGCTTAATACATATATATAATATTTTTATTTTTTATCTTTGTTTAATTATCTTCATTTTAGTGGTTAATTAAACAAAGATAAAAAATAAAAATATGAATCTTAAACACAAAGATAACATTGCTTATTTTAAAAGTACATATATATAACGTTCACCAATTCTCACCACTCAACTCCACATTTATCAAATTTTTGAAAGTAGTATATATGTTAGTACATAGACTCGCTTCAAGTACCACTACACCATCGCCATTTATGGACCAAATTTAATAACTCATTTTTCATTTTTTTAAAGCATTTATGTCAGTACTATGAGAATCTGATTTTTTTGAAAATATTTTAAAGCAATATTCTTTATCTGTAAAATGCTTCTTAACATATTATATTAGAATACACCTGAAAAATCTTGGGACATATTAAAAGATTTCTGAAAAATAATATGTTGTGAAATTATTGCAATTTAAGTGATTTTTTAAGGAGAACACATTTTTGTTGTGATGTTGCGTTTTCAGAACATAGTTCTATGGTATTTTAATACAAAATTAATGAATCGACTAGAAATATATATATATACGGCAAAAGATGATAGGGTGGACCATGTAATGTAGACCCTGAACACTGGGAAACCGCGGCCCAGGACCGAGGACAATGGCGTCAAAACGTACATTGTGCAGGGGAAACTTGCAAACAGTAGAGGATTAACACAATTACCGAAAAATAGAGAAAGAGGAAAGAAAAGGGAAAATATCCGTCACTCAGAACCCCGGGGGGTCAACGGGTGCACGTGCACAACATGTGGGCTCGAGAATTGGACTCGGACTCACAATCGTTAACCATGACAGACGTCATTCTCGTAACGAGGGATCGCTGAAGAAAATATACAGAAAAAAATCTATGTATAGAATAATATTTGAGTACTACCGAGACTCGAAGTGCGTTTACAATTTCACTATAGCAATCGCATACTAATAATATTTTTAAAATGTAATAATAGATGTACCAATTGGAAAGGTTACGTAATATAAATTATTAAGAACACATTCTTATTGTGAAGTTGGAATTATTTAGAACGTAGTATTTAATTAGTATTTAAAATATCACAGACCTATGTTCTGAATAGTTACAACTTCACAATAAGAATGTGTTCTCCGTAATAATATATAAGTTGTATCAGTGTCCAAAATTGAATAAAAATTAATTGTTAATTCTATTTATTTAGTATTTAATATAAATTCAAAAATAATTCGAAAATATCTTTGAACGCGCTTTCCTGAATAAGAAGAGGTCCAGGTTCGAATTCAGTTAGCAACAAAATATTTTTTCGATACATAGATTTTTTTTGTATTTCTTTCTAGTTGATTCATTAATCTTGTGTTAATTTTCATGAAATTACATTTTACTCGTGATGTTAAAATACACTTTCAATAATATATTTAAATACTATATTATATAGATATTTAAAATAAATTAGAAGATTCATTTCGAAGCACGAAAAAATATATAGTCATCATCATCTTCTTCTTCTTCTTTAAATAGGCAATCTACCCTTTAAGACTGATTTGTTCCATTAATCAAGTTAAAACTTTATTTTATAGAAAAAAGTATAATAATGTTTTAGAATAGGAAATATTACATTATAAGTCAGTATCATTGTCGTTCAAAAAATTTGCTATTATATAGATTCAATGTGGCGAGTTAAGAGAAAGAAGATGACACAAGTTAACCAGGAGTTGAAATCACTGTAAAAAAAAACCTGTGATCCGCAATGGACAGGAAAAAAAGATATGGTCAAAGGTTTCCTCCTCGGCACCGCACTCACACATTGGGGAATCTATTAAGTTCAATCTGAATAAATATGAGGCTACCTAGCAATGCCCAATTCTTACTCTAAAGGTATTTTATATTATTATTTTGGAGACTTTCCTTTTAGAGAACCAGGGGGTGCGGGGAATATCTTCAAGACTCAGGAGTTTACTATATTATTAATGAAAACACATTATTGCTACAACAATATTTTTCGATAAAATTGATTTTATATGCTTTCTAATTAATATATTAAATTGGTATTTACTAGATTATTTTTGTATGTACTGACATATGAGCCTCATATGTTTTGTTAACACAAAACACACGTGGCACGTGTCGTGGTGTGGTCCAGTGGGAGCAGAGAACGGTAGAGATAGGGTGTTAGAAAAGACAAAGAAATGCTGGAAAACCATTTCACATTCGAGTGATCATATTCGTATATATACAATAAACGCCAACCGCACTGACGTGTTTCTCTTTAAATTAAAAAGATAATTCATACATTAATTTTCATTCCACTAATTTATTATAAAATAATCCATTAGCTCCCTAACTAAAATATACAGTAATCATTCCTCTTATATTCACAAGACGTGTTTAAGCCATCTTATGGATTGCTAATTCTATTATATTAGCTATACAGGAATCTCGACCTCTCTAATAGATCTTGGTGATCACTAATAACCAGAATCACGGATGAGATTTCTTTCAGAGATTCTATTCGAGTGCGCATAAATATCGACTGAATTCAGAGCGCAGCAATCTATGAATGACCAACTAAAATAAAAACTGCAAACCTTGAAAAAAAAACCACAAGGTATAACTTAACAAACGTAACAGCTCTTTATCGCTTTGATAATTAAATGCACGCATGTTACATTTCGGCTACTTATTCAGCTTATCATAATAAATTAATTTAATTTAAATTCTAATTGTGTTCATTTGTTTGTGCACCAGTCAGGTCAAGAAACACATTATCTACATTCAGTCATTCTTAGAATAAAGCTGTCCCAAGACAAAGAGCTATCAAGTTTATATTAACCAGCCAGGCCAACAAACGTATAAAAATTATATAGATTAGTCAAAAATCTTCCTTATAAAATAATGCTTGTTTACGTCAACCCATACAAAGGATTTAAGATATAAAATACCAGTGGTAGTAGATGATCACGGTTATAAGAAGTTATTCTTAAATAAATGAATGAGTTATTGTTACATTGTAAAGTAATAATATTTTTATTTCGTTGTAAAGTACAAATGTTCCGATTATGTATGGAATTAAATATCAGACAAATGCGCATCACGGCTCTCCTTACAAACACTTACTCTGTTGATGAAATTTAGCATAACTTCGTTGCATAATTGAGGTGTTATGTGCCAATAACACGTTGGATCTCATCTTTAAGCTCACTGATTGTTTGTGGCTTATTAGCATACACATGTGACTGAAGAAAAAAGATGCACGGTCTCAAATCACACGATTTTTCAATCACTTGCTGACGTTCAATCAACCAATTAACAAATTCTCTTCGCTTAAAATAGTCTACTGGTTTGAGTTCTCGAGTCAATTGTATCTTGCACGCATGCTGCTTCAGGTCTTTTGAAAAAATTTTCTGGAGAATGCTTTTTAAAAAGCCTTACTCTCGAGAACGATGACGAATTGATGAAATATTCTAATTGATAACTTATTTGGAACATAATTTCTACCGAAAATTCCATAAAGTTCACGAATTGCTTCATTAAAACTTTATCTATGTTTGTAATGAGTTTTAACAATAAAAACGCGATGTTCATTCGTGTATCGTTCCATTTGACAAATGAAAAATATATGTTTTTTGAATGTTCTACTTTGTAAAAAAAACATCCTTTATTTAGATTATCCTTTAAATTCGACACTACGCTGGTGCGAGAAATAAAATTCGCGATACTTTGCAGATTAAACTCAAACTCAACCGGGTGTGCACAACTCCCAGAACGGTTCCGAGATAGAATAGGTCCCGTAGGGGTTTCCTTCGTGGAATCACCACCGTATGTGTTCTACTCCTGGATTAAAATGACGTACGTAGACTCTTAGAGATCAAATTATCATTGAGAGCTAATCATAGACATGAGATATAAGGTGGATATGTCTTAAATGACATTGTTGCTCTTTCGTATCTTAGATCTTCCCCAGCTCCTTCATTATAGTCTGGTTTTCAGTAATGATTTCAATGTTTGCTATTAAGCCATCATATTCATATACCTCAATCACTGAAAACTTAATAATTTTTAGAAACACTTAACTCATTAACCTTTTCCTTACGGTGCTAAAATAAAACGCGAGTTCCGGTGCTGTAAACTCAGTGTACATATAGACTATGGCAATTTTTATGTCGAACGAACATTTTACATTTAATAATTATATTTTTCATTAAAATAATAATTGAAATATATATAAGTGAATATTTATATAAATTATTATGTAAAAGTAATAAAAATGAGAAAATGCATTGATTATCAGGAACGACAGCATAAGACACGTCTAACTCGGCGAGCACACGCTCTGCCATTAAGGAACGATCGGTATTCGGTACCCCGCGCCCCGCGCCCCGCGCACTGCGCCGTCCACACCTCTCGGCACGTACACATACACGTATTGACAAATTCACGTCGGGTTCTTCGAAAAAACGTTTTTTATTGTTGCATATGACAAATAATAATAATTGTAATTATAATATCCAATACATAAGTATATTACGGAGATATACTTAAAATATGAACTCTATATTTAGTATATTTACAGAGATATTCACATAATTAGAGGCAATGTCAACTCAGTTTACATCATCGGAAAGGAAAGGTTAAACAAAGTATCGTGCTCATTTACAATCTTAGTCAAAGCTGATTTCTCAGATACATATAACTACTGAACCAATGACCTTTTAGAATTTCTAGACAGCAGTCAAGATTTAATATGATTTTGAAGGCGGACCACCTCAAAGACAAATAATCGAAATTTGATATTTAATATTAGAAATTCGGTTTGATTTTATGTGAAACTTTCAACTTTGTTTCATTTACGACATGAACAATAAACGGAATTAAACGCATCAATATCCGGCAAGTTTTCCAATAAACTAAACTCGCAGTGTGTTCTCATAAGCGTCGCTTCCCTCCCTACCTGAGCGGAACTTGTAATGGCATGTTGACTCGAACTCGGCCCCTAAACTTGCGTCGGCGGTGCGCGAGGAATACAGGGTTGCCGCTTTTCATTTATGAATACGGGAAATTAATTATTACGGGATATTCTTTATAAGTAGATCGTTTTTATTACAAAAACTTTACCATTTATTTATATTTATAATACTAAGTATAAATAACTATACAAATTAAATGTATTAATTAGAAAGATATACATATAAAATCAATTTTATCGAAAAATATTGTTGTTGCTACCGGGATTCATGCCTGAATCTCTTCTAATCTGGGCAATGTGCATTAACCGATTATGCTATAGCACACAGTACATTGACGATAAATTTCATATATATATTTAATTTTTATTTAAAATATCACAGACTTATGTTCTGAATAATTACAACTTCATATTAAGAATATGTTTTCCTTAATAATAAATAACTATTTTCATAAATTAAATTTATTTAAAAATATAGTACAGTAAAATAATTTTCCAGTTCTCTATTCAGTTTAATAATTAAAATTTACTAATGGTCTTTGAACTGAACGTAAGATACTAAAAAGGATATTTGGTGCCAAAAATGAAAACGGTGTGTGCTGTATATGATACAATCTAAAATTAGATGCAGAATTTGGTAAACCCAACACTGTCCAAGTAATCAAGATAGATTGACTGAGATGAGGCTTATCACGTTCTATAATACAACGAACAGACTCAAAACGACCAGCAAAAAAGTGTGTGATGCAAAACCTATCAGTGAGCTATCATCAGCTGAGGGAGTCAAGGGGTGGTTGGATTGCGTTACTCGGGACTAAACTGAACTGAAAAAAATAGTGGACGACAAACTGGAGTGGCGAAACTTTCTTGAGGTCAGGGTCCACACTGGACTGTTGTGCCATTCATGACGATTGTTTTAACACGAATTAGTGAAATATGATGCAGAAAGAGTGTAAGAAATTTGGGAGAGGGACAGGAATAGGAAAAAGGGGAGCTGAGGATCAACCAGAACCAGTAAGAAACACAACTCACCTGAGAGTTGCTCCTTTAGGTATCTAGATTTTTTCTTTCTCCGGAGCCACAGATATTCTGGCTTCATAACACGTACTCCGTTATTCCGCACGAAGTACTCTTGAGCAACACACACTTCGGTAATAGCGCAAAGCGCCATAAAAGCACAAAGCATAAAGGTTTCGGCACACACAGCGAGAAACTGAACACACAAATAGTGCACTATCAGCCCCACACAGCAGGACGATAAATCACACAGATTTCACTGCCTAACGTACCCAATGGTAAACGATAATTCTAAACTCAAACTTCTCAACTGGTCCAAAACCATAGGGAATACCACAGAAAAAAGTCGCGTTCTGGGTATAGGGAAGAGGGTAATAGGAGGTAATAGACAGAAACTATTTTATCTACGGTCAATGCGCGTAAAACGGCGATCGACAATCCATAGAATTTTATTATAAAGATCGAAGAATAATGATAACGCGATAATTACACATTTTTATGTTGCCGTGTCATTTTTTTGTTAATCATATCTCGCTCGGAAAATCAAGCTAGCGCATAAATTATGAGGCAAGCCATCAATTTGATCTACGGATTTTGTCAAAATATCAGCTGATAATCAATAATGATGGAATTAGTCTGAGTAATTTTTGAATCTAGAATTCTATTCTTCGAACATTACCATTGAATTTTCTCACAATATACAAGATATAAACTGTCTTAAAGTAATTAAGCTACATCTATTGTACTGTTCTTAGCTTGATTGCTTAATTCTTTCATTAGACTGTGCAATATAATAAGCTGCTTCTTCTCATGCCGTATCTGATAAGTGAACGTTCAACCAACCAAAATATCTTCAATGTTGTCTGTCCAAACTATTGTAGTCGATTCTTCAGCCATCAGATTTTTCGATTACTTTACTTTTCTTTACTTTTCTAGATGTCTCATGATATGTCTAAGGTATTGCAGTTTTTTTAATTTTAATTATTTTGGTTATTTCCTTGATTTTACTCGTATAATTCAGAACGACTTCCTTTTTTATTCTGTCTATTCAGCTTAACTTAAACACAATTCTGTAGATTCACATCTCAAATGTCTCATGTCACCTTAGCAATGCTTCGGTTTTGTTGTATGCTTCCATTTCGTACAACAGTACTGAAAACACGCAGCATCGGAGCATTCGTACTCGAAGCTTTTTTTTTTGTTGTTGATTAAATACAGTTAATAACTATGCTAAGGGCAATTCTTGCCGTAAAACTGTTCTGCAGTTTGGCAAATATTAAAAATTATAATATATACATATGTATGTAATAATGTTGGAATAAAAAAAAAGAGTGTCATTATTTCGAAAGTGATTGCGTAGAATTAGTACATATTTGTAAAAAAAAAAAACTATATATTTTAGAAAACTTAACGATTAATTGTAATAAATACGTAATCAATATTCAAACACCTTCTATTACGTCTATTCTCCTGCGCTTGTTGACAACGCCTCTATACCCAGCCGACTCTAATCCCCCCTTCCTTACTCCACAGCCTTAAGTAGCACGTGTTCCTTTAGTCTTAAGTTTAGTATTAGTAACATTACTGAAGATGATGCGTCATCATTGAAAAGGTTACAATAAATAACAAATTAGTGAAAGTAAACAGTGTTTTTATTATAAATAATATTTTTAAAAAAGCTAATGCCTGCAGAGTTAATTTTTCATCAGCATAAATGTCGCATTGTATTTCATCTAAATATAATAATCTCATCTCTCATTTATACTAAATCCTATGTACGGAATTTTTTAATCTTCTCCAATTTACTTTCAGCAATAACTCAAACCTTTCATTAATAAAAGGCACGCTTGTTGTTTTAAATTACAAAAAAATTTAATATTTTTTCTAAAGTAATCAATCGATCCTCTTTTGCACATCAACTCCTCAGAGGCTTCCACTTCCGTTCAATAAAATGAGGTACCAGTGACGCTGCATTTTAACATCGCCTGGCACACGGCACCGAAAAAAGAAAAACCTGTTAAAACGGGAAGCCACGAAACGGAAGTGATTTCCGTTCCCGGTTTATTCATCATCCCCTGAATTCCCGAGTCCTGGGGTTTCCAACTGATTTGAGATTGGTATCCACCGAAGCGTCTTGTACGAGGACGATAGAAAATCTCGATAAGACGGAATGAAATCGTCCGTGTTGCCTTAACTTCGCAACTGGGTTTTTTTCAATGTTTGCTTGGGTATGTGAATTGACAATTTCGAGGATTTTTGGCGTTATTTTTCCATTCCGAATTGTCATTATTTATAGATAAGACTGTCAGAGTTTGTATCTATACATAAAGTATTATATTTTTGTGATAAAGTTACTTATATGTCTTAGTGACTACCATGTTTGAGTTATTTTAGGAAATATATGTTTTTTTTGTATCCACCATGATTTAAAAATGATAATTTTAATTTTTCGAATTGTAATCTGTTTCTTCAATGGAATTTTGTAACTTTGCAGAATTAGTATTATTTTTAGGAATAAATAAATTGTGTTAAATTAACCAACTAAATTTAACAAATCTGATTCCAATGATTTTGGATCATTAAGTCACTTTTCACATCTTTTATTATCGTAACAATTTAAGTTAGGTATGTACTTGATTTAATTTTAAAGTGTGTTAACTTTTAAATTTTTTTTTTTAAATAACTGAACAATTTAACATATGGTTTTAGTTATTTTATTTGACATTCTGATGAAGGAAAATGTCTTTTATTATTAAATTTACTCATAAAGTGGTTAAATATAAAATACTTTAATAATGTTATAAGTAAAGTGAAAAAAGTTTGAGATTAGTTTATTAAAGGAAAAAAGTTTTGTAACACTACGAGTGATGCTTCTAATTAAAAATTTGATAATATACTAGATATATTATTTTCAAGCTATTACGCATGTTTCTAACATTTTGTAATAAACTTGGGACAAGATTTACAAAAACTAACCATTCATTTTCTTCAAGTAATTACAGAATTATAAAATTAACAGGATATTTTCTATTTTTTTCAGGATACGGAAACGTGACACCTAAGACTCCGGCTGGTAAGCTGGTGACCATCGCCTACGCCCTCCTCGGTATACCGCTTATGCTGGTGTACCTCTCCACCGTGGGAGACGTGTTAGCGCGGGCCTTTCGCCGCTTGTACACACGGCTGTGCAAGCCTTCTAGACCCAGCAAGCCCAAACTCCTCAAAGGGCAGAAGCCCACGCCCACGCTCAGCGCCAATCTCAACTACAAAGGGCAAAACCATATTCCCGACGGTCCCTCAGGCAAAGGGTACTACGGGGATATTAAATCTAGCGATGTCGTCATCCTCGACTGTGTAGACACTAATCTACCCCTAGGTGGAGCGATCGCATCTGGGGGCGGTCTTGGTATGAATAATTACGCCAGAAAGAGGTACTATCACAGAGGGTGCCCTGATCAAGTAAGGGTTCCTATAACTCTGTGTATGCTGATTATATTGATTTACATGTCACTTGGTGCCGTGCTGTTCAACAAGACAGAAAACTGGACTCTGCTAGAAGGATCGTACTTCTGCTTCACCAGCCTTAGTACTGTGGGTTTCGGAGACTTGTATCCTGGACAGCATGCGAGTAATATATCCGCCCAGGCCGAAGAAATTGCTCTTTGCGTGTGCTCGGTGTATATCCTCATCGGAATGGCCGTGATAGCGATGTGCTTCAACCTGGTGCAGGACGAGATTATAGTGCTAGTTAGGAAGTTCAACAGAGCCTGCGGCGGACAGACGAGGCACCATGTTCCGCAGAGAAATGTAGACGATATGGAGTCCGTAGAAGAGATATCGATGTCTGTGGTATCCTGACAGAGGCCTCAACTGGAAGTAGTAACTCCCATGGCGACCATGACTTCTACTGCCGGCGCTTCATCTTCCACTCCTAAGCCGGTATCGATGCCTGTTCCGATACAGATCCAGATTCCTCAAAATTTCACTCCTGGATCGATGCTTCCGGGAAAATGCAACAGCCTCCCGAGGAAGAGAACCTCAGATTATTATAAAAATTCAAATTTTCAAAGAAATACTCCAATGAGGAGGTCCAGTGGCAATGAAACTCTAGTTGAATACTTTGTTCCGCGAAGTGTAAGCGAGTTTAACCTGGCTGGTATTGTGGACGATAACGGAGCTCTTCCTCCACCACAATCATTATCGGGAGTGCTGAGGGCTTCCGGGAGACTTGCAGGATCCGGAGCCAAGGCGTCGACGTCCGGAGGAGACGGAAATCAGAACAAGGCTAGAGATAAGATGGTTACGTTCGAGGATGACCAGGTCCTTCAAGGTAGTTCCGCGAGGAAGAATGTGAATATGGAAGATGTTTTCATGTGACAACAGAGAAGTGTCGGTTGAGATGATCCTTTATCATTTTGAGAACAAACATAAATTATGCAGAATTACGTTTGTTCACTCTATGATAAAACTATAAATTCAATCTTTAACCTCGAGTGGAGCTAGTGTTTTTCAAGTGTGTATAAACCCAAATTTTATAGATAATGTACATTTAGTTTTTTTAAATAGCCAATGTACGACTAAATTATTATCCTTACGAATAATTAATGTTTTATCAATGTTTAAACCGTTAAAAAGACAATTTATTTTTTATTTTATTCTGTATTTACGATCAGAAAAAATGGTACCTCTTTGATAGAGTACGAAATTTTTTTTGACACTTATTAATATATAATATATTATTGCTCAATGCATTATATTGGATATTATGCAATTTATGATCTGAAAGATCTCTAGTCGAGGTTCCGGGTAACTGTACATATATGTAGAAAAAAATTATCTGATTTAAATAGGAGTTAACCATTTTTTTCACGTTAGGGAAAATAATTATATCAAAATTTTAACGAAAGGCCAAATTATATAATATTTGTAAAACTCCGCCTGTTTACGGCAACATTTAATTTAATGGAAAATTGGTTTTTCAAATATAAATGTTTACTTGATTGGATTATTCAGCGAGGTATATTTCACATTGTTAAATTATCTGTGAAATAAATAATATTATTAATAAAAACCACTAACTGTGTTTAATTTATACGTTTTCAATTCAATACACAGAATGTAGCAAATTACATTCGTAATACATTGAGGTTTTCAAAAATTTTAATTTTTAAATCCAAATTTTTCTCTTGGAGTGGCCTTTCCTAATTCAGCAAACATCAAAATGTCGTTTTCTCATCTCTGCGGCGGTCCTGCCTAAAGCCTCTTCGATGTCTAGAAGCACCATTTGAGAATACGTTTAGTTTACCTGTCCCCATCCAGGGGCGGATCTGTGGTGTCTAAATGGACTTTGTCTTAAGACTTCTTAACCTTACCTAAGGGAAAGCGGTGTTAAAATAAAAACGCACGTTCCAGTGCTGTAAACTCAGTGTACCTGTAGACTTTAGCGATTTTGATTTTTAAGTAGGATAAGTATGAATATTTTACATTTATTAATTATATTAATCATTAAAATAATGGTTGACACATATATAAGTGAATATTTATATAAATTATTGTGTAAAGTGCTAAAAATGAGAAAAAAAACATTAATCATTGCGAACGACAGCATAAGACACGTCTCACTCGGCCAGCGCACGCTCTGCCACTAAGCGACGGTCAACATCCGGTACCCTGCGCCCCGCACGTATACATACACGTATCGACTAATTCACGTCGGGTTCGTCGAGAAAACATTTTTTATTGTTACGTATGGTAAATATTTATATTGTAATATATTACAATATATAATATATAATATTGTAATATATACAAAAATATATTACTGAGGAATACCTAAAACATAAACTCTGTATTAAGTATATTTACAGAGATATTCACACAGTTAGAGGCATTGTTAACTCAGTTTACATCATCGGAGAGGAAAGATTAATATCACAACGTAATATGAAATAAACAAGTGCGCGCCGACAATAGCGCGCAATACAAAAGTTAATTGTCAACAAAATAAAAAAACTGGTAGAAAATGCTGAATTTATTCAATCTTATTAAGGATCAATATTAGTGAAGAGCTCAAAATCACGAACCGTGAGTCAATCACTAATGTCTTTGAGTCGCACTCACTATCAGTGATATTTTATTTATATTTTGTTATGAACTGTGATTCAGCGCATGTGCATATTAAAAGAAAATATTCATGAAGGAATGACGCTATAATTCGTGACAAGCGCTACCTAGTAGATTCTGTCAAAAACTGTTTACGCATTTGACCCGAGAGTGCTGAGAATTTGACCCGAAAAATAAACTTACATAATTTAAAAGTTTTTCATTATTTTTCTGATCATATTAAATTATATACGCTAGAATATGTTTTTTACGCAGTTTGAATAATGTAAGTAAATACGCTCAAAATTAGGTTTTTTTAAATTTATTTCGTGTATTGTGATATCGTATTAGTAATGAAACTATGATCACAGTCACAGTTTTCAATCACTTACATTATTCAATATCAATCACAATCACGCGAGTGAGTCAAGAGTAGCATTTTCTCTCATCACTAATCAATATTATCAATATGCAAGAAATTATTCATAAGGATTGGAATATTAAAGAGATCAAATAAGATGTTCTTTATAATATGAACCAGACGAAATTAATAATACATAACAAAAAATAAAACTGTCAAAATTAAGAACACGTCATTGACCGGAAATCCCGGTTTATGATATAATTATTTAAAAACTGAAAAATAATACGCCATTCATTATTAGATTACATTCTTCATCGATAGATTTCATACATTAATGTAATGATTTTCATATTTAAAAAAAAAGTTATGTCGAAAATGATACTCTTTGAAATTAATGGCATTGTAAATTTCTAATAAACTCTCAATTCAGTACTGACATCGACAATACCTTAACGATTTTACTGTTATTTTAATGCGGTCATGAAATTATTATGACCATGTTTTATTGTTGTTACGACCATATTTATCACTATGCGGTGGCTCCTGAATTCCGACGCCATTCGAAATGGCGCCGCGTCGATCTAAGTTTACTACAGCTATCATTTGACTTTTGAATATAGTATTTATTAAGTTATTTAAAAAAAATGTTTTGAAGTACCTACAGTATTTTTATAATTTCAAATTGTTTTGTAAACTTTGGCGTTTTAATTTAATTAAATTATATATTTTTTTATTTAAACCACAAAATTTACAGGATGTCTATTATGCTTTATGATTTCTACTGTCTTCTCCTTCTATGACGTAGGATATTTGATCGTCTTCTGTAATATCTTAAGGCGAACAAACTCCCCCTGAATGCTAAAAACTTAGCTAGAAAATAAAAGTGATGTTAAATGCCTAGGAATATTCCTCAATAGCTAACTTCTTTTCAAGTATCGCATTGACCAAATTACCTCCGAGGCCTTTAGAATACTACGATTTATACTTCGAACCTGCAAACACTTCCAAAATCCACTGCAAATGCTTCAAAATACTGTATTACGCATTCGTTCGTAGTCACTTAGAGTACGCATCTTAAATCTGGAACCCATGGATATATTGCGAGATTAGAACGAATACAAATTAGGTTTCTTCGATATTTTTATGTTAGATTTAATAAATCATTCAACTCCTATTTAGATGCAGCAAATACTTCTCTTCAAACTACTGCAAGGCCATATTGATTGTCCTAGCCAATTATAATTAATATCTCTCCACATACCATCTAGATCCACCCGGCAGTCTGCACTCTTCCACACTCCAAGAAGTAGAATATCTTACATACAAAATTCATTCATTCACCGGTCATACAAATACTATAATGAGAAAATTACAGAAATTGACTTTTTCAACATTAGCCTTACCACGTTTAAAGAGTTTTTTTTATGAACCACCACAATCTCAACTTTTAGGCTACTTATCCAACCTATAAACCTAAATATACTTATGTGCCTAAACATTTCTGTGCATTTTCATAAATATTTTAATTACACAGTCAAAATCCCTCAATAAAATAAAATTATAAAACCGTCCACGAATCAGCAAGAACAATCAATTAAGACACAATCAAAGCAGTTAAATTACACTGGAGTTTTTTCGTTGCATCGAATCAGAAAGCCGCCTCGCTAGATCTCACAAATTTTAAATATATTATATTACTTGAGCAGTAGCGGTGGACGTCTCCTTTGCAAGTCTTATACAAGTTGTCGTGCCATGTCGAGGTACGATATGGCCACATCCTCCAAATTCTCATCCCTCTTTTGTAATAATTTGATGGACTAATCTGCATGACACTCCAATTAAATAAGAATAAATCAATGAAACCGGGGCACTCCTCTCTTGTTTTCAAACATCAATGTACACTAGAGTCGCTGGCTCGCGACATGTTTTTGGCGAGCCGTCTTTCACCAAACAAAAAGGGACTTACGTCCTAAAACAAACATCAGAATGACACAATCAGATAATTAATACGACACAAATACAGGAAAGACCCAACGTGATAATATTTACCCTTTTTTTATTCCTTGGAACTACATTTTATTGATTTTTACTGAGATATTGTCTCGCCCGTTTTTAGCACCGAGAAAAATGTCTCCACGAATCGTCCGCCAGTGTTGTCG
Source organism: Eubasilissa splendida (assembly GCA_031772225.1). Lineage (NCBI taxonomy): Eukaryota > Metazoa > Arthropoda > Insecta > Trichoptera > Phryganeidae > Eubasilissa > Eubasilissa splendida. Next base: position 10,631,722 of record CM062868.1, on the reverse strand, counting down.
GCTGAAAGAATTTTTACCATAGATTTCGCGTCAAGGTAGGTACTATAACATTACGTTTTTTTTTTATTATTTTTTTTTTATTTTTTTAGAGAAACAAACAGTACAACAATAATAACATAATATATAAAAATAACACCAGTAAAGTATCTTTGAAATTAAATAAATAGTACATAATAAACTAAAAAATAGTACACTCAAACAAACTGATTAACAAAAATATTTTTACATTAAAATAAACATAATGAACTAAATAATAGTATATTTAAAAAAAACTGATAAACAAAAGAGTGTTTTTAAGATAAACATACAAAGTGGAAAGGGTAAGGAGGGGAGGGAAATGAGATGTAATATATACAATTTATGTTAATAGTTATTGAATAGTAGGCGTAGTTTAATTTTAAAAGGAAACAATTTATCATTAATTTACGGCATTATACCTTGACGTAGAGCGGATCATAAAACATTTTTTTATGTAATTTGTTCTGCCAAAATTTGGGTAAAAAAAATTATTTGATCGTGATGGGTGTGTGGGATAGTTTAAAGTTATTTCTTCTAATAAATAAGGCAAGCCAACTAAGTTATATAAAATTTTATAGAAATAGGATAAATCTTGTGTTTCTTCTATTTAAGAGGGGGGGGGGGATTTTATGTAAACACTCAGTATCTGAATGAGATTTAATGTCTAAGCGGGCACGTGAATTTAATATATTTAAAAACTATGTTATAACTCATTACAACTGTACCCGTCTCGGCACAATTTTTTTAAGTGAAACGGGCAAATTAAATAAAAATAAACTAATCTCAAAACATATGTAAAGTATGGAACATATGTAACAAAATGCTATGGATATTGGTCCAGTGGTCGGAATTTTATTCGTCCCAGAATCTCACTAATTAGTCCCATTTTCATGGCACGTTTGAAAATAGTTCGGAGAAAGTGATTAAATATATATAATGTAGGAGTATGCGTGCGGGTTTATCTCTAAGTCGTATCAGAAGTGTTTGAAGGTTATGTTGTAAATTATGTAATTAGTATGAGACTAGTGGACGCCTCCATATTTCATCCACAACTCTAGCGGAGTGATTGCGTATATGTGAGTGGCAGGTGGCAGAATATGAGAACGGAAACAATTTACCGTTTGCTTTGAAATAATTGTAGACAAAGTTTACAAATGTTGAAGTTTTAACCGTACAGATAAGTTTATTTTCTTCAAATAGACATGCGTACACGGAATACATGTCACATCAATATTCTCACTAATGTTAAATGCTTGTGCTATGAAAATATAACTAACTTGATGGCCTCCTGGAACGAGGCTCGAACCCCTGAGTACTAGATCACTAGGCGAGTACTGTAACCATTAGATCACAAGCACATCAAAGCTATTACGCAAATTATTGTTATTGGAGGTGGTTCTGTAAAATCGGCTGGTCTGGTATTGAAATAACTATCAAGCCAATTTCTGAGATCATCGTCGTTGTTAAAAATAACACCACACATTTGATTGGAGAGCGACCAAACATTGTGATAATCTGACGGAAAGAGGTCGGGACTATAAGGTGGATGCGGCAGAATTCCTCAGTAGAGCTCCTGGATCACTATTTTAATCTTGATTAAAGGCGAAAAGAGGTATGTGTCGAAAATGTTTTGTTTTTCTCAATTTGACACTCCAACATTTAACCTTTTCCAGGACAAATTATTTTTAAAATATTTTTACATTAAAAAAAATAATATATTTGTTAAAAATACAATATTAATACAAATGTTGAAAAAAAATCCCTATATCCGTATTAAACATATGCTAACAAGAGTGGGATGTGTACATCCCACGGATCTTTGGGTGGCGCAAAATTTAATTTAAAAAAAAATATGCTTATGGATAAAATCATATATTTTTAAAAGTAAAATATAACAAATAATATTAAATATTAGAAAGGCAGAAAATTTGGAGAGGTAGATTTCACAAAATTTATAACAATCGATTTAAAATGCGTGCAGCTATAATTCTAATCAAAATATTGAAACTGATCATTTTCTTCAATAATTGATGGTAGTTGAGATATATCTTCATACACCGAGCATTCACTTAACGGCTGAATGGGTTCCGTTAATACTGTTGATACATTTGATAAATTCAATAGTGCCAATTCCACAACTGCATCTTGGTCACCTTCTTCGTAAGATAGCATTTCTTCATCAGGAAGTAAAAATAAATATTCATAACCCGCTTCCCTACGTATTCAAGATTGTTAATATTCCAATTTTGTGGCATTTATCATCATAAATAAAATATTACAGTAACATACAATATTATAAATTTCTTTGAAAAAAAAAATCATGGATATAAAACAATTTATATTATTTATAATAATAAAAAGTTCAGAAAAACTGGATTTTTCTCTTCTAACAAATCACCAACACTAATACATTATGATTATGTTATGGTCGATAAAGTAGATTTCTATTGCATCGTACTGTGACATCACTATTTTTATAAACACGCTTCCCACTGACCTTTCGAAGTAAATTAAGTTACTGGGAAGACATATTCTCACAACCCACGAAAGGGTTAAGTCAAAAAATTAACAAAAACTATATAAGGTAGAGAAAAACGGCATTTTTTGTCTCAAAAAAAAACAAAATAACGGAAAAATAGCATTTTCAAAAAAGCCCAATTACTCTAATATTTAAATAACGATGCTGAGGTTATAAAAACTGTTAATTAATTTCTCACAAGTTGTTTCTAGTCATATTAAAATTATTATATTATATGTATACAACATATAATGTGAATTCTTGTCACAGATATATTCCGTCAAAAGACTTCAAACCCATTTATCGACCGTACGGTCCATTAGTCCTCAGAGTTCCTGGTCCATATTTCACCTCTGCCAAACTATGGATGAAGTACAAAAGACCGCAGTTCTTTACTCCTCTTTATCTCCCGAGCGCTAACGACGAGGCGTTAATAAATAACGGCGTCGCGGCGCTGGTCAATGGGACAGAAATGGCGTCGCGAGGCCACAGCCTTCATTACTAAAGCAGTTTTGTGTTACGAATACATTTTTATTTCGCACAAGGTTTTTGTTAACTAAAACAGACAAAACCTATAAATTCTTGTAGACTATTAGTATAAATTATAATGATAATGTACTTCCAACAAAATACATTATCATACGTTAACATAATTAAAAATAAATTTTAGATTATAATAGTATATAAGCTATGTACATAAAATAATTAAGTGAATCATCATCTTCATCTGCTGTTCTGTTCTGTCCACTGTTAGATGTAGGCCTGTCTACTTTTCCTCGTCAATTGTTATTTGCAGTCACACCTATTTGAACAGAAAATAATGATTTTGTCACTCAGTTACCTCTGAATGGCGAGATTGTCCAACGATCGTCCGCCCTCCGAGCAATGGGGCTTACCCATTGTCATTTTATTTTCTTCAATAATATCAAATACTCTCACCATTTCTTTTATCCGAAAATTTATTTTCGTGTCTCTTCGTATGATGCGCAACATATATACAGGGTATAACAGACCTAGTCCACAACATTTTATGGGTGGATTCCTGGCTAAATTACAAGTCAAAAATATTCAAAGAATATGTGCTGGTGGAAATATCAGGAAGAAAGGAAGGCACTTACTTTTTTGTTTGCCGGATGCTGGTTCATTTGTTTATTCCTTCTCCACCACAAGAACAAGCGTCCGGGGGTATCTATAATGTTAACACTCGCGAAAAGCGTGTGTAAGCGGGATTAAGGTAATATTAATAACTAAAAAGCAGAGTGAAGCGACGGAAGAGTTTCCGTATAAATTTCTAAGCGTACTGAACTTCCTGTAGTTGATATATTTTTAAAGACTGCGATGTCTTTTTTCTTTTTTATGCTTAGGGATAGAGAAAGGTAAGAAAGAGAAGGATATGCTCAGATTAAAATTTGTATAATAGCGAACTGAATGTATGCATGAATGAGGCAACAAGTTAAACGCCAAAAAACTTAATAAAATTAGTTTATTTTAAACGGTGCTAACATTTGGCAAATCTTTATCATATCAGAGATATAAGCATTTCAAAAAAAAATCGTAATTATGCAAATATTTCGATTAGATGAAATATATATTGAATACGAAAAATTAAAGATCATCAAATTTCAAGCCGCTAGCCTATATTTTTGTTAGATGATTTAGGGTTTGAAGCAAAGATGTATATTAATAATGGAACAATTTGACACGTAATTTAGTGGACAAGGTTTGTTACACCCTGTATTTCCATGCCTCTAAATTTTTGTATTTCTCTTTTGTTGAGAGTCCATGTTTTGCAGCCATGCGTGAGCACTGAGAAAATGTATTGATTGAACACTATCGTGAATTGCGTGAAATGAATAATGAATGAAATATAACAGCATTGAAAGATAATATTTATAGACATATTGTTGCGAACGTGTGTAATCGGGAATCCATCTACTTACAAACAAACAAGTACAGAAGGCCCCATATACAACATTTCTTATGTGGCGTATTTGACTATCAAATGAATATCGTTCTAATTTAGCAACCACTCTATCTCGTAACACTCCATGTACTGATTTTTAACATTACTTTAGATATGCTACACCATGTTTTTTTCCATTTTTTTTAAAGATTTATATTGCAATTGGTGATTTTCGTTCCTTTACAGTACGATGATAAAAAATCAGAGTTAAGTGTCGTGACCAAACTGACTATTTTTAAAGCTGTGTATAGGCATGGTAACTAAATATAGATCCTTATAGAGAGAGAGTGAGTTCCAAAAACCAGGCTGCCAAAATTAGTGTAGAGTAGCAGGAGTATCATTACTGAACCGAGCGAGAAGTACCAAGATAAGGGAGACGACCCTCGTCATGGATCCCCTACTACATTTAGAAAAATATTAATCAATGTGGTTAGCAAGATGTATGTTCTTGGCAACTCCAGATGGATAGAAACAAAGACTGTATGAAAACAAATTGGGTCTTGATTGATTAACAAGTACTAAAGCGGGGAAAGTAGAAGTGCCTTAACAAGATTTTAGACCCTTAGGCATTTTAGGGTAAAGATACTAAAATGATGATAATGATCATTATTATCATTTTAGGGTAAAGATACTAAAATGATGATAATGATCATTATTATTTTAGTTTGATTTTAGCATACTAAATTGACTAAAAATGATACATTACCTCTAAAAATTCAACTAATCTACGATAAAAATAACTAAGATTACAGTCTTCATATACAATGAGTGAATATTATGTTCCAGATCGATGTTGTTTTTAAATAACTAAATAAAGAAACTCATTTTTTAATTTTAATTTTTATTTACCAATTACTTTATTTATTACAATTATGTATGGAATATGATATTGGCCAAATAACTGCCGTCGGCAGCAGCACAAATGCGTGATTTATTAACCATATTTTTCATAACATTCTCGTACACTTCGCGTGTTATTTCAGCAATTTCATTTCGAATATTGTTCTGTAGCATGGGAACTGTTATTGACTTATTGGCGTAGACCTATTTTTTAAAATACTTTTACAGAAAACAGTTGGGAGCCGTCAAATTAGATGATCGAGGAGGCCAGTCGATATTAACACTTTTTAACATTATGCGGCCGAAGAAAATTTCTCGCAAAATATCTAACGTAGCTCGGGCTGTGTGTGAGATGACACCGTTCTATTAAAATCGCATGTGTTACAGGCCCAATTGACCTAATTTGGTTGACAAAAATTGCCATTATTATTTAGATAAAATGTTTTAATATTTTTAACACAATATTGAGGCGTTATATGCTCCATAATAAATTATAATTTACTATTATCTACGACAATTATATTTAAACTGACATATGGTTGCCAAACTAAAATGGCGGTCAAACAAAATCGGCCTGGAACATTATATTCACCCTGTAGTTGTATTTTTTTATCATATTTACCATATTTATTGACTATGGTAAATACGATAGTAATCTATTATTAGAGATGACAAATCTTTTTACTATATTTCTTATGTAAAACGATATACATGATAAATAATCGTATTCATATATACCATTTTTGTTTGTTTTTGCCGTCATGAAAAGCAGATTATCAATTTAATAATCCCTTTCACTGCACTCTTTCGATAAACCATCGTATTTTATAATATTATACAGAGTGTAACAGATTTAATCCACAATATATTATGAGTGGATACCTGACTAAATTACGAATTGAAAATATTCAAAGAATATGTGCCTAATCTATCGAAATTATGCTATTGTTTCGATTAATTTAATGCAGCCAGACTTTTTTGTTTGATGATTTACGGCCTGTAGCAAAAATATAAATTTCAAATAATAAATTATTTTTGCAATGGTAAGGGATAAATTTCGCAAATATTTATTTCAAAGTACGTAGACTTAAAGGTTAACATGATTTTGAAAAAAATATATATTTTCCGTGATGGAACTTTTCGACTTGCAATTTAATCAGGTATTGTAGTGCCTAATTTCAAAACCCCCTAAAACAACTTTTTTAGTTATGGATGAAAACGTATATTTTGAAAGCAAATGTACAAAATAAGACAATTCTATAATGTTTTTTTTTCTGTGTATATCGTTCTGGCAGCCATACTGTATTTAAGATCACGTTATCATCAACTAGCGGTGTGGTTAGCTGATTTTATTTTAGAGCCAATAGCAACTCTGTCTGCTTTGAGGTATTTTGGAACTGACACTGATTTGAACATGTAATATCAATAGATTTAACTGGCTTTTGCAAGAAACAATGTGTTCTGCATGTAGCTGACAAAAAAATCTACATAACTGCATTTTTAACTCAAATTATCCGAAATCCGTTTAAGGGATTTTTGGAATTATACACTACATTTGTGTAAAATCAAAATATATTATATAAAATATTTTTATATTCTTTACAATTCCAACAATTTTTAAGATTACTTATTTTAAAATCGTTTATCGGTAGTATGTACAATACACATACCAAAATTAAAGTATCAATAATTATTATTTAATAATAATAATTCTTGGATTGAGAACTTACCGCAACGCGATTCAATTTTAAGTATAATAGAATAATTTCACCGATATATAAAATAACAGAATAATAAAAGTGGTGTTTGATTCAAACTTAACAATTTTCATTCCCGTGATAAAAAATACAGTTAAATAGATAAACTGGACTCCAATAATAAAATTCAGTCGACTAGAATTGATTAAATTTTCGTTACTATTTAGATTACTAGATTTATGTTGAAGTGCTGAAAATGTTAAATGACTGCAATAATGACGTGTTTATAGTCTAGTGGTTATGATACTCGCCTAGTGATTACAAAAGGCCATCAAGTTAGTCCTATTTTCATAACACAAGCATTTAGCTTAGTATGAAAATAGTAATAGTATTGATGTGACACGTAGTCCGTGCACGCATCTCTATTTTAAAAAAAATTATAGAATTTATTGAAAATGTTTATGTTTGTATTCAGCACTCTTTAGCCAACAATTTACATAAACTTACTGTAAATTGAATGATTCATGACGTAATCAATAAAATATTACTATTATTATTCAATAATTGTAAAGTTATTTGTGGCAACATATTACATTAATGATTCGAAAACAATTTGTTTATACCACTGTTTATTGATAAATCAAAATGTTTCAAAACCAACGGTCCCTCCTTCAGAATACAATGTAAATATACTAAAATTAAAAATACAAGCATAGACAAAAACAAAATTATTAATTAAAGTGGTGGATAACTAATTAGTAACTAATGTGAACACAAATTTAAAAGATGACTATTTGCAAAAAGGATTTAGTTAGTACCAATGCAGTAAGGATATGAAGAGGATCCTGTTTAAATCGTTCTTCACCAGTATGTATACCTGCGAACTCTGATCGAAATATAAGCAAGTGACATACAACCGTCTCCGAGTTCAGTACAACAACACGTAGAGATTACTGTTCGGATTGGCGCGTTATTGCAGCGCATCTATAATGTTTGCCGAAGGCCGTATACATGGATTTGTTCCGCTTCTGAGACATCGAGTTGCTGGCGTAAAGCTGCGACTAGAGCTCAGCATCAACTCTCTAGTGCAAGTGGTGCTCCCATGGAAATCTGGTTTCCTGACCAGAGAATGGCAATGGCTACAGAATAGCTATAGATACAATAATGGCCGTGACTGAAATGTAGTATCTATATTTTGTTTATATTTATATATATGAGTGAACTTTTTTTTTATTTATATTGCTATTTTTTTTCATAACATAAATAATATATCGTAACTTAAATGTATTATCTTTATGGCGAATTGGGTCTTCATAAAAAACCCTATCACGCTGGAATAAAAGCATTATTATTATTATAATGTTTAATTTGCTATTAACATTTTTTTTTATTTCTAAAATTAGTTACCCACCACTTATACTTGCATTTTTAATTTTAGTGTACATTGTATTCTGAAGAGGGGACTATTGGTCTTGAAATATGTTAATTTATGTATAACAGTGGTATAAATAAAGTGTTTTAAGTGTACAGCATTAAAATATGTCAAAAAAATTCTGCGCAAAGCTCTTCTGCTTCGGAAAATAAAAACGCTACAAACTTATGCAAAGTCCAATAAAAAAGATATTTTTAAATTCAGTGTACAAATTTGGCCACGGGTCATTTGCGAAGATTTATTGAAAGCTCTTGAAAAAAATACCCGGTCGGGCTGGCGTACCTCTACGGAGAAACCGGTGCGGGCTAATGAACCATGATATAGAAACCTCCAATCTTCGTGCAAGAACTCTGCTGAATGAGATGAAATATGCTCACTTCTTGCCCGAGAAACTTGGCTTTAATTAATATACTATAAACTTGGGATAATTGTTTGTACTGAAGACCACATAAAAAACTTCTCGTTAACAAATTCGAGGGATCGTACCATTTAGAACTTTTATGGAAAAAAAACTTTAAGATGTTAATTCCAATAATTTCAGTTCAGTAAATTGCTCTTTAGTTATGAGAATAGTTGAGTATTAGCATTTAATAAATCAAATAAAGGTTATACACATTTAAAAACACATATACTGTTATATATTATTAACCCCTCCGATTGCAAGAAGTGATGGATGATTTTATTTTAGTTTCATGATTCATTTGGGACCGGAAAATAATAGTCCTGATTGATTATCTGCCTCTGGGAGAAATCATCAATGCGAAAAGATACTGCGAACTCTGAAGAAAGTTAGGGCGCGCTATACGCTCACTGAGGTATCTTCTGAAAGATAATTCGAGTCTTTACGTCGCTCAAAACATAACAGAAGAGCTGCAAAAGTTTAGATGAAAGCTACTGAATCATCCACCATACAACCTGAATCTGGTACCATCGGACTTTCATCTTTAGGACTGTTAGCAACTCGACCCCTTAGAATAACAAGGTTCTAACTAACGTTTTGGGCTAATTTGAGTTATTTCGTGAAATGGGTTCAAAATGCATTATTCTTTACTTCTTCCATACACACTAACTATATTTAACGGATAATAAAGTAATAAGCTCAAATGTCTAACTGCATCAGTTATTTATTTCAATTTATGAATCGTTAGTGTTAATTTACAAAGTTTTTTTTATTTTTAATTTTCCTCATCTCACATTGGTTAATGATAATACTATAATGAAGTAAAGACCTTAAAACTGATCATATTTGCATACTCAAAACAAAATATATGTTCAATCAACACTTTTTAGCTCATTATCTTAAAACAGTATCAGTGTCACATGGAACCTTGTTATTCTGAGGGGTCGAACTGATTCAACTAACAGGCGGCAAACTTTTTCAATAAGAGAATTGTCAAGCTTCCGGTCTCAAAAATGTTTCAATTTGTATTATAATTATAATTTTAATTAATTAATAAATTATTAATATAAAAATATAATATGTTAAACCTTGATATAATGTTCTCTTTTTAATATGGCACGGCAAAAACACCTCTACGACCCAGCGCCGAATATATTCGTCACATAAAACTTTTCACCACGGCCAGCGACGTATTAGCGACACTTACCGGAGACCGTACCAAGTTATTATTATTATTTACTAATCTGTTATAATTACAATGATACAATACAATGCAGAGAAGAGGATTACATATTTATAATTATTGTTTACAATAACTAGGTTATAATAAAATAAAATGCAATATATTTATCACAATGATATAAAAATATTATGAATTTCGGGATACATGTTCATCTTTAAAGTATTTTTTGATAGCATTGATTATTTCTTTGTTATCATTAATATAATATAATAGTATTGTAGCTGAATTTTTCTTTCAAAATGTATCATATTTACACACATTTAAATACATTGCCCAACTAGGCAAGCCTGTTTTACGGCAAATTGTTAAACTAATATATTTTATAAAACCAAAACTCATCGAAGGCAAAACACAGTAAGATCGAATACATACATAGCATATAATGTGAAAATATTTAAGGAGAGAGAAAAAAAAAATGTATATATATAAAATATAAAAAAGTGAATAAAAAAGAGAGAAGAGAAAATAAATAAAATAATAATAATAATACCAACAATGTAAGCAGATATAAGGTAGATCCAATTGATCAACAGATGCGTATGTTAGCTCAACCTTATAATTTTAAAATCATATTAATTTAAATCACCCGTATTGTTTACTATTAAGAAAAAAATATGCCTTCAGAGCAAAAGGTCATGTGTATACATTCAAGGAAATATGACACTTATCTTCAAAGAAGTACATGAATTTCGCATACAATTTTTATTTGTGATTGAAATCGTTAGAATGCTTTAGGAGTTTATTTATTTTTGGTTCAAATAGGCTATCGTAGAAATCGTCTAAAATTAGATTTACATAAGTGCATTTAAATACTTGAATCAAAATCTTGGTTAAAACTTCAATAACACCAGACCACGGCGGTTATGAAAAATATCTTAAAACTTGGCAATCCGCGAACGCAATCTCATTAGCTTAATGAAATTCTTCAATTTTATTTACCAGAAAGTCAGCAAAAGAGTGCAAAATGCACATTTTTTCTTCATCGCGTCTTCAAAGCATAGTCTTGACGCGGCTACGGTAGTGAAACTGTGGTCTGAAACTCCGCGCTAATGGCAGGAATGAAATTGAATTATAGTTTGAAGAAGACGGTGTGGTTTGAGAGGAGGGTATTAAAAATAATTGCCTGTTTAAAACGAAAGGCATTTAAAACTTAATATCTAGTCGAGCTAGATTAAAGCTACAATTACAGTTTGGTATGTGAATAAGAAAAATTTAAAGATTTAAAAATGGAGGTAAATTTTAATAATTTCACAACTAAATTGAAAGTTTTAATAAGGAAGTCGATTACAATAAATATTGAAATTACACGAGTACGTATATAGTTTGATCAAAATTTTCTCGGAATTTTTGTTTAATTTATCATTAATTTGCTAAATTTTATACTATTATTTTTGTATTATACATAGTATAATAATAATATGTTATTATTCTTGTTGTGATATTTTTATCTCTTGATGAGACCCAATACCGCCTGCGCCAATTTGTTCTGATGTTGATCTACCAGATGCGTCATTTTGTGGGGTTGGATATGGTGACGAGAATAAAACGCTGTTTGTACAATGTAACAATTTACAGTATTTATTCCCGACTGACAATATTACAATTCATCTTATATATTAATATACATTTATATTCGGAGAGTGACGCGGAGCGAAAAGAGGCAGAGCTCGGTTGCCGGTCCTTCTTATACCGAACACGCATGTGCTTGTCACCCGATCATCAATCCACATACATTACAATAATATAAAATAATTATATCAGAAAGGCTAAACAATAAATTAAAATGGTAAAAACAAACAATTCTAATTTAAAAAATTGTTTTCACGTTCTCTTTGTGGAGTTTAATAAATCACAGTTCAACAGAAAGTAACGAATGAACATGTCCACACCGGTACCGAGAGTAATTAATTATTTATATCAACCCTCCTATATATGCTTAGCTCTGCAACTATACAATACACTAATTATTAACACTAATTTGAAATTTTCCGTTAAAAGAAAAATTATTATAACACAGGCGCAATATAATACGATCGAAATAAACAGAGATCAGCTGGAAGCAACGCTATTAAACTAAATAAAACAGAAATATAAACACGACAAATAAAACATTTTTTATAGATCTAACACACATGACCTTACTTATAAGTGATATAGAAATATAAAATGAAATAAAACTCATAAAAATCATGGTAATGGCCATGGTATCGGCTTTATTGGATAGATAATTTTATGCCATTAGTGTTTAAATATGATTTCGCGCATATAGGCGCCGCGGCTGGCTCGAATAAAGCGCAATCTGGTAGTCCAATTTTCGACCACTTTTTAGAGCAGCTGTGGACGTATATCGGCAATAACGCGACGAGTGTTGGCTTTCAAGTCGTCTATCATATCTAGTTTATCGGCGTAGACTAGCTATTTCACATATTCCCACAGAAAATAATCCAAAGATGTTAAATCACACGATCTTGAAGGCCAATTCACAGGTCCATTACGCAAAATTATGCGCTCATCGAATGTTTCCTTCAATAAATTGATTGTGGCGCGCGCCGTGCGGCATGTTGTGCCGTCTTGTTGAAACCACAGCTCTTCCACATTAATGCCATTCAATTGGGAAACGAAAAGGTCGAATAATTGCTGTGCAAATCGTCTCATTCGGGTCCTCCTCAATACTACGTTCCACTGCAGCAACAGCTTCTTCTAAGTAATAATTCTACTGGTACACGGTGGGCGCTAGCGTAATTATAACACATGGATCATTTAATTTATATTTGTTTCACAGAATTTTTTGTAATTCACAGCTTTTTGTTTATATGCAGTGCATGCTCTTTAGTACAACTAACTGTTAGTATTACTGAAAGTGATTGTAGTTTACGTATACGTAATTGTATTAACGTTTTGTACACTAACATTTTGGAGTTTCTGTCGGGATTTTATTAAATTTTAAACAATTTTGCGCGTTTTTGGATTACTTCTGTAGTATAATCGTTATTTTTTATTAGGAATCCAAGGTAACTAATTTTTATATATATAATAGTAGGTATGTGCTACGAACTTGAATAACAATTAACCGAAAATTCATGTACATGGTATATCTACCTACAAAATAATTATTTCACGGTGCGCTCACTATGTACAAAATATCATATATAACCTGTAAAATATTTAAACGATCAAAATAATACGTGCATGCTGTAATGCTATGTACTCGAGACAAAATTCTCATATTCCCACGGAAATTCCGTACTAGGAAAGTTATACAGTACCTACGAACACCTAATCTCGGGTACTATATGACGGCCTATTTATGTCACGCAACCCTATATAAGCCACATGATAAATATTTAATGACTAGTTCTCTTGAATAAACCCAACTTGAAAGAACTTGAGTTTTTATTAACAGATGAATTCTTAATACATAACCTTAATGTAAGATTGAAATAACCAGCACCTGAAAAAGAATATGAAAACAAGACAATAGCAAACCACTTTATATTTAGTTTTTTCAAACGGCATCCTAGTGTTAAATACGAGGCGCTTTTTTTAAGTAAGTACCGGATTTATTTTTTTAAAAATTACAATATCATTTTTACAACAATTTACTTTCGTCTGATGCTACACACCTTAAACTACTTCTCAACATAGTTGTCACCATTATTAAGTCACTCATAACGGGGCACCAATTTTTGTATACCTTCGTTATAGAATGACGCCATCTGGAATGAAAATCATGTCTGTACTTTGATACTTATCATTGAAACGCTTGTCACCAAGGAACCGCTTCAAATGAAGAAAAATATGTAAATCACTTAGCGCCTAATCAGGACACACTTGGCCATGAAAGTCAGCTGGTTTCATGTTTCGTGCATTCAAGAAACTAATCACGTACCGTATTTCACAGTCGGCGGGTTGGTCTAACGTCTTAAATATTTCAACCACTCACTACACGATGGCCACGCTATGTGAATCTTTTTAACGTTGCATGTGATGAATCAACAAATGAAGGAAACCATTGCGTATACGTAACATCGCAACCGCAGCACTATACCGAAAATATTCAACAACGGTACTTAATTAAAAAACGCCCCTATTATTAAACGGAAGAATTTATTCAATGCGTTAGTTATTTAACATTTTAAGAACATCATGTTGACCAACTTATCTTTCTAATTTAACCATCCCCTCCAGTGCACATTAGGGATGATAGTACAAGCATTTAAGTGGAACGGTTTTAGAATTAATGAACTGAATAAATCAAATTAATTTTAAAACCATCAGTTGGTACACAGCGATGGAAAATTCGGAGGCGAGTGTAATGGGTCGTGAGAGGGTCCAGAGATGATCGATTTTGGAATACGCAAAATGTTAAATTTATTTCTGAGATAATGGCTTGAATTAAATTATTACCATAAGGACTGTAACCGTATTGGATTCTAGAAATTATCGTGAAAAGGGTTGACGTGTAAAGCTTGTACGATATTGAATATAACATATATATAATAAATATATATAAAAACTGTGGGTTGAAAGATTCCATAGTATATGGGAAAAAAATGACCCAAATTTGATTAATATTTTGGGTGTTTACTGTTATATCCTAACCCGACTATTACGGCTGTAAACAATTATGTACTCAGGTAGTCAAGAACTCCATATACAATAATACAGTTTATTATTGATCTTACAATTATGAATACAATGTAAGAGATGTGTTCTGATCTACGATTCCGGAGAGAGAGAGAGCACAATGATGTTTTATCCCTTCCACGCTACCATTCTTGCCAACTTGCGCGCGTCATACAATCACTACTACATCATGATACATTACACCAACAAATCGAAAGAAATGAATATTATTATTATTATTACTTTTGACCGACGCAAGTCGCCGATCACAAGTGATGTTGATTATGGAATCGGACAAATAAGTGAATGGGTAGTTGGAGAGTAGGAGGAGGAGATAATGGAAGAGGGAATTGTAAATTAAGGAATGATACGATGAGGGTAAGAGAATTTTTCAAAAGCGCACCAGGATGGTTAACGGGATAAAGAGGACAGCTCAACTCACCTGATGATGACGCGCGTATGTACGCATTAGCGGCGGGCCATATTTGAGTCACCCGCGCTATGGGCACGTAAGGCGCGACTCATATACGAGTCACCCGCGGGGAATGGGTTAAGAATCCACCGCATTCTATTCACTGAATTTCACAACACAATCTTCTGTTACCCCTGTGGATCCACAATCTCGACGAATTTCACACATACAAAAACGAACTAGTCGAGCTAGAGAACAGGTGTACACTGAATTGGCAATGGGCTAAGGGGTAGGAACAAAAACAAAACCGGTGATAATTATACTACATTTAACAATAATCATTTTGATTCAAGTATGGACCTATAAAGTAATACTTACGAATACGGAACATTACTATTTTAAATGGTCATAGTCACGAACACAAAAATATTGTTCTATCGATAGTACAATATATTAAAAATAACAAAGCATTTATAGCACAAGTACAAACAAGCATGCAAGCAAGTTATAGTGAGAATTTTTAATTTATTTTATAATTTGAGAGATCGCTAGAACGATGAAAAATAGAATAGGAATAACAAAAATCTCTACACTTCACTAAAACTCTTCACAATTCGCTAGAACACTTCACACTGAATTAGTACCAGACTTTGTGAAATACGCTGCGAAATTATTCTATGTCGAAATATATGGGGGAGTGTGACACGAATCAAAACTGGACAACCGTAGATCTTTTTTTTTTCAATAACTACCTCAGATGCATGTATCATACCACTCCTACCTAGAATATGTTTTCTGGTTCGAAAACATATTCATAAATTCAGTAAAATAAATAAAATAAAAATCTTCCCACAGGCGGAGATATTAACAACTGGTGTTCTGAGAAATCGAACGAGACTCAAAAATTGTTCTTTACGAATATCTTGAGCTCTTTATTATTATTGTCTTGTTATAAAATTCAACAGGAATAACTATTTTTTTAAATAAAATTTAATATTAGCATTAAAATATAATGTTATTAATGTACAAATAAAAAGGAAATTAAGCCATTAAATTCAACCACACGAAAAATCATTACAATCATGACAATGTGACATTACAATCTACTATGGATGTAACTAAGATAGCAAAGTACTGGCTTAGTATTTGAGAGATAATATCTAAAATCTTTTTTGATTTCAAAATGATTTTGGAGACGTCTGGTGTCGATCCTGGTACCAGTAAAGTGAAAATAAAATAAAAGGAAACAGCGAGAAAATATAAATGTATAACGAAATTTTCGAACACATAGTTTTATTGACATTTTTGACAAGGTACCCACTATATATTGTATTTAAATTAAAATAAAATGCGTATAAAATTGCATCATTAAATTTATCATTTTATAAACGCCCCTTATATATTTTTTTAATTAATAATATTCTTTATTTCAGGATTTATAATTATTGCATCATAATAAATGATTATTGCTGTTGAATCTAATCATTGAATCCTGGCATTGTACGTATTTAGTATACGTCTTAAGAGAGTAATGTTGAATGAAAAATTTGGTCAGGAAGAGAAAAGAAGCACGAGAGTTTGCTAAGCGGAAGGGGTGAAGTGGAGTGACCATATTTTCCTCAGGATCCTAGTGTTACATTAATATTTAGAACTGACAGAATTCAATATAATACACATTTATATCGGTGGGAGAAGGTAGGTAAATAAGAAGAGGGAGAGGATATCTACCTTGTGCATTGTCCTAAAAAGTAATTATGCAAAATTTGATCGAACAAAAGGTGTAGAAGAACAAAAGGTGCAGACAGACATACACAGTTTTATAAATATACATAACTATCTTCCATTTGTTACTCTACTCGATCATCTTCCGTCACGCCTTCCAATCATTCACTCTTTAGACTTTTCATCTTCTTCAAATATATTGTATTTAAAAAATAAAATTCGTGATGATTTATTCCGAAAAATGTTTTATTTGCAGTTGAATAGATTCCAATATAATAGAAATAATATATTACATAATGCATGAAAAGATCTTTTGATTGACTCATGTAAGCCTCTAGTTATCTAACTAAATTAATAACGTGACACACATGTAATGTAGCACCGTGTTATAGAGTTAAAATCTATAATTGTGAAGGTATTATTCAAGTAAACACCCTGGGATGACATGATTCAATAATGATATCTACTATGACAACATGAAAAGCTTAATACAATAATTTGTAATCGTAATTGACAAAACAGATCTCATTCCACAATAATTTAAATATATTTATAATAAAACATGCAGTTATATTAGTTATATAGATATACTTTTAAAATTAGCAATATTAACTTTGTAGTTAAAATTCAGAATTTTCTAATCATTTGATAGAAAATGGTCATGGATTTGATAAAAAATTGGGATTGTCAATTTTGCATATAAACGGTGTTGGTCACAAATTAAATAATTTGGAATCGTTGGAGATAAATAAAGCGTGTAAAACTAATCAAAAAATTATAAACAACCAACTAAATTTAACTACGAGTCCCATTCTAAAATTTTTTCCTAAAAATTATTCGAGTAAATTTGTATTAAGTAATGATTTGAGTTAGGTACTAGAATTTTTTTTTTAAATAGATTCTGGCAAAGAAACAATAATATATGTTTTAGTTGGTTATAACATCCTGAAAAAGAAAATGGTATTTTTGAAACCGGTAGATATATTTAAACTCAATTTAGTTGTTAATAAAACAAAGATAATAAAAAAAAAAATACAGATTACATTTCACTTTAAATAACGATTCAAATAGCTGTTTAAATAATTTTAAAAAACACTTTGTTAAGACCACTATTTATTGATAAATCGACATGTTTCAAGACCAATGGTCCCTTCTTCAGGATGCAATGTACCTATAATAAAATTAAGAATATAAGCATAGACAAAAAAAATATAAAAATATATATATATATATATAATTGATGGGTAGTTAATTAATGTGAAAACAAATTTAAAATGTAGCTATTTTCAAAAATAATTTGGTTATTTATATTTGACTATAAAAACTTTTTATTATTTTTAAAATTTCTAATTTAACAGTGTTTTTCTTATTTTTTATATAATATGTTGCCACAAAGATATTTTATCAAATCTCTTGTATCGTATTTTAACTGTTTAAATAACTATTTGAAAATCACTTTAACATCACAGTCAATTTTGTTCCAGCAATATAAAGACTTTTATTGTTAACAGTGTTTTGTTTACTAATGATCATATATTATATTTTGCTTTGGTTATATTTTTATAGTCCTGCCAATTGATGTCGACACTGAAAAAAAGGTAAGAATGAATATTGAAGCTGTCGTCATAAAATTGAAGAATATTCTTTACTGCCGTAGACTCTCCGTGGACTATATTTGCAGCAGCTATAAATAAATTAAAGACCGATGCTGATTTAAGGGAAAACTAAGTAATAATTCACTGCACAGTATCGGCAAACCTCCACACAGAGCATCAAATTACACACATCGTTAAGCCCAGTAATATTGAATATTTTGAATAAATAATTCGTGAACCAAATGGTGCCTACCTTTACCGCCAAATCTCTAAAACTGAAATGCCAAGTTTTATCTGTGTACACGCACCGTAACAAAGAGAATGAATCGACCCCTAAATAAGTCAGAATTGTGGGGAATAAGAAGTTACCGTGTAAAGGTTCATATACACAATATGTTTTCTTATCCACAATAAATTTCAACGAGGGCTTCTTAAGTGCCTATCGCACCACCAAAATTGTGTGTAAAACGTGTTTAACCACCACAATTAGCTAATAAATTTCCTCTATCTATAATGGTTCGTGGTTATTGATGGTACATACAGAGGTACTTACTGAGAATATTATGTTTAAGTCATTTAAGATTTCCATGCAATAAACACCTCTTGTGAGGAACGTGTCATCGCAGATTTATAAACTTTCGTAGAAAGCAATTACTTTGTGGTATGACATATTATATTAACCTTTACCATACCATGACATAAAATACCCGAACGCAGCCATGCTGTCAACTCGTGTTACCGTAAATAACAGTTAGAAAAAATGTTTTTATTAGGTTAAATGGCTTTAATGGCACGAATTTACTCTAAATATTGAGCATTCAATTTTGAAAAAATGATTAATAACATAATTTAGAGCATTCATTAAGTCCTATACAACATGTCCTTCCTTCTTATCTCTCTTTATTTAATTAGTGACAAAGAGACAATTATATTTGTATATTTGTTGTTCTTTTCACTGTGAAAATAGTGTGTGATCTCTGTCTTTTATATCACAAATTGTATTTTTACCAACGTATTAACATTACAACGGGTTGAATGGAAAAAATAATTGTTTTTATGCGATTCCCTTTCCATAATTGGTTTGTCACTAGTCATTCTTAAGCGCTAATATTTTCTTTAGGATTATCTAAAATATGAATTTTACGTTGCATATATTTACCGAAATATTAGAGGTTTAATTATGATGGTAGACCTGTGCTACAGCATGGTTTGGGAAGGGTTAAATAAAACACAATCACATTGTATAAAACCATGAATTTTATTACACGCCAACCGGTTTCGCTTATTTCAAACTTCGTCAGGGCGTATTTAAAACTATCAATAGATACAAAAAAGTGCACTTAATAGATATTGTCAACATTTTGAGCGGGTAGACAAAGGATACCAGGTATGCGTCCATGTATTTGTTTTCACTTATTTTCGTCAAGACAATGCCAGTAATATAATTATTTGAGGGACGTTGCGCCTACCTGTAAGTTTTATGACACTACCTGCTCAGGTCCCGACGAGAAGATCACATGCTCAGTGGATGTTTGTATTTTGTCTGTGTAGGGCGTCTGTTGATGCGTGAGAATATGTGCATTATTCGTAATATTTTTAAATTTTTAACTTTAATTTTTTTGCAGAAACATTACGGCACATCATGCCATTTCATTAAATCATATTTAAAATGATATTAATTATTTATAAAAAATCTCCCATACAACGGTTGAAAAACCGGAAACTTGAGGTGGGTCTAAAATGACCCACCACTGCCGGACGTGTTTTGTTTTGACCCACCGGTAAGTGAGTGTTAAGCATCTTAGGCAGTGCAGAAAAATAACCGTGATAAGTATTATAAAACTTCAAGATTAGATTAAGATCAACTTAGAGATTTCACTAATCGGACAGAAATCTTAAGGTATACGATAGTAAACTAGTTTTTGTTATTAGCTTCGTAATTTTTCGAATATCGATATCAGAAAATTTTCAAATCTCTTGTATCGTATTCCATATTAAATATCCACAGAATAGAATATATTTTTTATATTATATTTTAACAGTTAAGTAGACTACATATTATGTTTTTTTACATTATAAATATTTTTTTTATTATTTAAAAGTATCAATTAGATAAATATTCATACAGATAAAACCTTAATATTTATAATATAAATATGTTTTCGATTAATTGATTTTATCTGTATGTATATCTTTTTAATTTATATATTTAATGTATATTCAAATACCACAAAATATTCGGGAAGTGCACTAAAGGGAAGGGTTCCTGGTTCGAATCCCGGTGGCAACAATTTTTTTTTTCGATAAATTGATTTTAACTATATATCTTTCTAATTGTTGACGCATGTCGAGTGCCCACTCCCTGTGCGTTTGTCCTTCCAATAAACCTTAATATACCTGTCCAATTATTTAGTAATTTCGCCGACGGGGGGAAAGTATGCCTTCTGACACCGAACTGTCAAGATCTTGTGCCTTTTTTCTGCCATCCGACAGCCGCGCCATGCGTAACGCTCGAACCAAGAAGAAGCTGTGTTCTCAACAGTTTCGGAACTGCAGTGATCTCTCGGTCTTTTTAATTGTTGACGCATGTAGAGTGCCCACTCCCTGTGTATTTGTCCTTCCAATAAACCTTAGTATACCTGTCCCGCTCTGGCCACCCAATTATTTAGTAATTTCGCCGACGGGGGGACAGAATGCCTTCTGACACCGAACTGTCAAGATCTTGTGCCTTTTTTCTGCCATCCGACAGCCGCGCCATGCGTAACGCTCGGACCAAGAAGAAGCTGTGTTCTCAACAGTTCCGGAAGTGCAGTGATCTCTCGGTTGCTAGTCAACTGGAGGTAAAAAAACGACGTCCAATCCAGGATCGAGATTAAGGTAGGCCAGATCCCTCTGCCAATATTCATTTCTTGAATCTAATTCGGGTTGCGTAAACTGATCAATATCAATATAATATATCAATACGGTCCATCTTACCTCCCCCCACTAATTAATAGGTACATTCAATTTGTATTAAAAATATCACAAAACCAAGTACTAAAAAACTGCAACTTCACAATAATAATGTGTTCTCCTTAGAAATGTAATTGAATCATTCAGCCCCATTGCTGGCAAGCGGTCAAAAGGTCTGGCGGTTAATAATCAGCGACATTCGATTGTTTTACTATTTTGTATTGTTTTAAGTTGAGTATTATTAAATACGTCCGAAGGTTCTACAAACAACAACGAAATGCCAGTATTGTACAACAAATACAATACCAGAAATACAACACATTCCGACTATGGATTCCTTTGACAATGTCTGGAAAGGACTTTTTATTTAATAAGGGCAAACTCGTTATCGAAATGCGATGATGAATTTCGAGATTCCTTTGTTTCAAGACAGTTTCGCCGTCTCCCGGTATGAAAGTCCTTTGAGAAAAGGCTAATTAGTTTTGCTCAGTGAGTTCTGTTGTTAAATACACAAGACTACGTGAAATCTTAAATCAACACAACATCACTGTTTACTTAGGTTTCTGAGCCCTTCGCAAACTTCAGCACTCCTTCCCGAGCATACGTACCGGTGCTTTAAAGAAAACATTCCTATTCACTTTTAAACACAGCCGAAAGCTAAAAAATAAAATCTCATTATTTCATTTTAATTCTCGTATACAACATCAGTGAGTCGTTAATTAACCTGGTACACAATCCTTGTGTGACCGACTCGATGACATTAGACATTAAATCTCATTCAGAAAGTGAGTGTTTCCATAAAATCCTCCCCCTCTTAAATAGAAGAAACACACGAGACTTATCCTATCTATAAATTTTTTAATTACTTTGTTGACTCGCCCTATATGTTAGAACAAATAACTTTAAACTGTCCCACACGCATAATACGATCAAATAATCTTTTTTACCCAAATTTTGGCAGAACAAATTACAAAAAAAAATGTTTTATGATCCGCTCTACGTGATGGAAGGATGGGTTAGATAGTATATAGGAATTGAGGGATGAGGAATGAGACGATGGATGGTGGATGAATGGGAGAAGGGGTACCTTCGATAACGGACCAGGATGGACTCACGGAACCAAAAGACAGCTCGACTCATCTGATTGATGACGCCATCACGTTGCATTTATGAGGTAGATTGGCTCTTTCAAATAATGGAACGATTAAATGTATTAATATAAAAAAAAAGTAACATATAGGTTCGAAAATTTGTCGCTAAAAATATCGTCGTTGTAGTATTGTTGGATAATGCACCTTCCCGGTTTGGAAAGAGATCCAGGTTTGAATCCCGGTGGCGCAACAACAATATTTTTCGATAAAATTGTTTTTATATGTATATCTTTCTAATTAATATATTTAATTCATATTTATAATAAAAATTAGCTTCGTCTCTGAGATATCTAATATTTGTTTCATAACATTCTTCCAACATATTTTGAGCATTCTTTTGTAGATCCACATCTCAAATGTCTTACAGTTTCTTTGGTAAATGTCTAATATAACACAACACCTTTCTACCATGTCACACTATACAATCTGTATAAGATATTTGTACACTTGCAGAAACCAATACTTCAATTAAAAATATGTTTTTTACTATATTAACAGCATCAAATTCAAAAATTTTCATTTCTTTATTGAGGTGTTTTGCACTTTAGATGAATAATTATTTAAGTCATTCATAATGTGAATATATAATGTTATAGAATTGTATGTCCTATGTGGGAACTTTCGCCAAATGATGAACAGTGAGCCCGCTAGCGCCGTCAAGAGAGGACGGCCGCGTTATTCTATATATATATATATATATCAATATTCATAGACATCTTTTATAAAAATGTCTATGAATATTAATTTGAATATAATATTGTAGTATTTTTTAATCGATGGTATATTCTAGCATTGCCCGGTGTTCGATCTTTATAACAAGGTTTGTAGCGTACAAGCATAGATGCCGGAAAGATTTTGGCACTCACCACAATCCGGATTCTGCTGACACCTCCAATGATGTGGTCTGTATATTTTAATTACTATTTCATCAAAGGTAGGTCATCAGCTCATCATATAGGTCATCATAATATAGACGCGAAGTCTTGAATTAGTATAATATTGTAATCTGTACCATACGCGTATAATCATACTGGCTCAAGATCGCCGACTGACTGATCGGCGGCGTTGCCGAGTAGGGTAAGGCAAAATGCATTTTTTTCGTTCAATAATTAATATTTATAGATCAAATAAATATATGTTCCAAACAAGGTTTATGGATCGCCAGTCGCATGCACGCGCGTGTTAACGTGACCCATGTAGATAATGGTTCCTGTCCCATTATCTATCTACTTCCCCTCCTATACCCAGAGCACGACCTTTTTTATGTGTTGCATATGGTTTGAACTAGTTCAGTCAACGTTAGCTATTGAATTGCGTTAAACTAGTTAATAAATAAATAATCGTTTATTAATGAAGATTTACATATTGTTTAATATATGAAGTAAAACGTACACGAATAAAAAATTTAAACAAATAAACCCCTGGTTTTGACAGCCTAGACTGTTCACAAAAACATAATATTGTTTGTTGAAATTATAATACATAAAAAAGACGTATGCTTTTGATGTTATTATTATGGAAACAAAAATATAATCATATATCTCGAGAAAAAACATACGTATACTATCAAAATTCATTCGTTTTGTATTTCCTGGAAAACCAGTATGCAAACAAAAAGAATGAAATAAAAAAGCGAAAAAAGAACAAACCTTATTTGCTCCACAACGTTAATATTTATACTGCGAATGAATAGAACTCTCAAACAAAACATTCTACTGTTGTGATTCTCGACAAACAATAATACCCATAATATTTAATATACAATTCCACGTATATTTTTTATTGCGGCTTCTTCAAATAAACGAAAATAAATTGGATATAATTTGGAAAAAAAAGAACATAAAATTACCGTACATTCGTGAAATAATTAAAATCTTTATTTAACAATTATCTTAATTACTAAATTAAATAACATTTCATTTATTACTATTTACGCGCCTTGTTACTTCGATCAACACCACAGGGTTTCCTGGTTTATAATAATGTACGTGTGTGTGTGAGCATTGCCGCCCTTTTTTCGGAAAGCTAAGAAGACGGTGATCGACAGGCGTCATTCAATTACACCCCGTGCTTCGACCAGTCCAGCAGTCTAAATAAATCACCAGTGCGCGTTTCGCTCAGTCGAAATCTAAAGAAGACAATCCAGCTAAAAGAACAACAACATCGGACCAGAAAGAGTGCAGTTCATATATCATATGTGTGTTTAGTGTTAATCGGAAACCTGGGAATCAGCTATCGAAGGCATTCACATAAACAAATACGGTTTTGATATTTCTTGAAAACAGATGAGTTCCGTGACACTCACAAAGCACTCATACATGAGCCAATAGACGGAAAACTGTAAGTAGCAGACGAGTACTCAGCGCACTGGACCACGCAGGTGATGTCAAGGGATGTAGCTGCGGTCATGGTTTCCAAATACAATGAGACCGTTAAAAGAAAAATAAGTCAAATTTGGTATTTTGAGAAATTTTACGATAAGAAAATGAGTGCTTTTGCGGTGGGTGTGGACACAACGCCGTCTGGTGTTACACTCGCTCCAGCAGCATATATGCTAAACGTAGCTAGCGGCTGTCAGATAGGGTTTGCAAACCGACTATCGGTATTTTCGAAATTTTCTGTATTTCATTTTCGTGAAATATAAATCGCTTTTCTTAATTTCCATATCGTATATAAAGCAAAACATATCAATAATTGATGTGATGTGCGAACCCCTCACACCGCGTGCCTCAACTGAGCTAGCTGTCGATGCGATTGACCGACGGACTAAATCCGTGTTCTGCGATTCATTTGTAAAGATGCATGCATTGTGATTAGTTTTATATTTATATCGTACGTGTATAAGTGGAAACTGAGTCGCGACGTGAACGTACAGGGTTGGTAACTTAATTTATGGTATAGCCGAATGATGTTTGAATTTTGACGTACATTAAGACAAAGATGTTAACAGCGTTATCACTATCGGTTATTATAAAATAACGAAAACAGAAAAAAAATAAAATAATAATAATAATAATAATAAAGTTGTATCAATGTGTCCAAAATTTAATAAAAATGAATTAATAATTCTAGCGTCTACTATCAGATTCACTCAAAGGTATTTGAGATTCTGTAAAAATAAGGTAGATGGCTCTGTCAAATGATGGAACGATTAAATGTATTAATATCAAAAAGGTAACATATAAGGTCGAAAAATTGTCGCTAAAAATAATGTCGCTGTAGCTTAGTTGGATAAAGCACCTCCCCCGGTTAGGGAAGAGATCCAGGTTCGAATCCCGGTGGCGCAACAACAATATTTTTCGATAAAATTGATTTTATATGTATATCTTTATAATTAATATATTTAATTCATATTTAAAACAGAATTTGAATACATATATTAAATACGTAGGTAAAGGTTAATAATAATAATTACTGTTATTTCTCGGGGTTTATGCCGAGCGTTATCCACGCAACATGCGTCAGCGGAAACAAACAATATTCATACAGGGAAAAACAGACCATCGCTGGGGGATTAACCACTTGTAGGACCATGTAAAAATGAAAGATTTTCATCTCAAACCTGCTGAAAATTTCCCGATCTGTTTTCTTACCTTAAAATGCCTCAAGAGCAGTGGTTCTTTAACTAGGAACTAATTTAAAGAGTTGAATTATAAATACTTTTTTTTTTATATTATTTAAAAATCAAATGTATTGCAATGTTAACCACTGAGCGGCTTCAGATTATATTAATTCTAATTCAGAACTAAATGCCAGGACAACAGGTTATGCTAAAATAGTGATTTGTATCTTGGCTAAAATATACATCACCATACGATGGCACGTGGTAATGGAAATGTAATATAGAATGGCTCGTTTAACGTGAATGTGTTCTTATTTCTTTATTTAGCAACGACATGAATCTCGAAAGTTTATGTCGGATTTGATTGATATTCCTGTGGTTAAGATACTCGCCTAGTTATCTAGTGGTCGAGGGTTCGAGCCTCGTTCTAGGAGACCAGCAAATTAGTCCTATTTTCATAGCACAAGCATTTAGCTTACTTTTAAAATAGTATGTGACAAAATACGTGTACACTTCTCTATTTTTTATACTAAAAATATATATATAACACTATCTATCCCTTGATAGTCTGTAGCAGTATATTTTTTATTTTAATTAAATAACACCACAACAACGCGAAAACAAACTGACTACTTTAACGCAGACGGTAGTCTAGCAATGTAGCCAGGACAATACTTTATATATCAAAGGTGGATATCTACCGCATCTCACACAGTCAACTAATAAGTTATATTACTGTATGTTCACTTCTGATGTACAAGGCGCGTTTTTTAAATAAGTACCGTTGCCGGATATTCCCGGTGTGGCGCTGCCGTTGCGATGCGCAATGGTTTCTTTCATCTGTAGACTCGCCACATGCAATGTTAGAGACATTCACATAGTGTGGATATCTTGTAGTGAGTGGTTGAAATGTTCAAGATCAGCCCGCCGACTGTGAGATACGGTCCGTGATTCGTTTCTTGAATACACGAAACATGAAACCAGCTGACATTCATGGCCAAGTGTGTCCTCGTTAGGCGCTAAGTGATTTCCATATGTTCCTTCATTTGAAGCGGTTCCTTGGCGACAAGCGTTTTGATGACGATGGTGAACTCAAAGACGAAAGTATATATAAATTGGTGCCCCGTTATGACAAGTGTCTTAATAATAAATATGAATTAAATGTATTAATTATAAAAATAAATAAAATAAAAAAATAAGGTAGATGGCTCTTTCAAATGATGGAACGATTAAATGTATTGATATCAAAAAGGTAACATATAACGTCGAAAAATTGTCGATAAAAATAGTGCCGCTGTAGCTTAGTTAGTAGAAGAGATCCAGGTTCGAATCCCGGTAGCGCAACAACAATGTTTTTATTTTTCGATAATATTGATTTTGTATGTATATCTTTATAATTAATACATTTAATTCATATTTAAAATATCACAGAACTATGTTCTGAATAATTACAACTTCACAATAAGAATGTGTTCTCCTAAAAAAATGTCTTAATAATGGTGGCGACTATGTTGAAAAGTAGTTTAAGGTGTGTAGCATCCGACGAAAGTAAAGTGTTGTAAAAATGATGTGTTTCTTTAAAAAAAAATCCGGTACTTATTTAAATACGCGCCTCGAACAAAAAAAATTAATAAAGGTTTATCTTATTTCATATTTTAACTGTGTCTTGATCATCCCCTTGGTCTCAATCCTACTGACTTGTGCACGAAGGCTTCTTGTTTTCACCTTCCTCAGGATATCTGTGGCGGTGTACCAGGTTCTTTAACCTCCTCTATTCACCGGTCACTATCCGGCGATTAGGTTATAGCGTAATTATAATAAATTGTAAAACATTTGTAATGTGGTCCCTAAATTATTTAACAATTAAAATATATTATTGTAAGTTAAGGAACCGCTGCTTCAGAAGGTTGTATTTTTCAGGCAGTATGAAACCAATCGTGTTCTCCCTCGGCTCGATGGATTCTTACGCTTGTTTTTAAGTTGGACGGAGTGGGGTAAAGCACTGAAACTCGATGAGAAAATGAAAAATATTATGAATATTGTATAAAAGCTGAGTACCTGCTCGAGTTCTTCAAAAGAGATTGACTGTTTCTCAAATAACGTTGGTACAATTGTTTTTATTGCGATGTTGAAATGTTTCTTTGCCGGGCGACAATGACACTTGACGAATAATCAGAATAAAGTTAAAGGAACAATCGAATAACTTCACAAAAGTGAGGCTTAAGTTTATATAATACGAAAGTATCTTAAAAAATGCCACATTTTTGCTCAACATAAATAGATATAGGCACATTGTTAGAAGATGTTTCTTCTGGCTCGTACTTGTGTTCTTTTCATTTGGTAATTTAATAAGTTTAGCGTTTTTTTTTAAATGCTAGTTTCTCGGTATTTTGTTTTTTTATAAAAAAAAATGACAAACTGTTTTTCTGCTCTAAAATGGCATATAGTTTCAGTATTTTATAGTCTTTCTTAATTTTATGGTTTGAGTTAAGTTGAGAAAAACTGGATATTCTGCAGTATCCCAACCTTGTTCGATCAGATTATCACTCCGATAAAATGCATGGCGTTACCTTCAACAACTACAATGACTTCAGAAAATGGCTAGATAATTAATTCAATAATAGATCAGTCGATTTCATTTTTTAATAAACAATTAAACAAAACTGCAAATTAGACAAACCCAATATATATATTCCTGCATTTTGCCTTAATACATACATAGTTCATATGAAAATAAAGGTAATTACTTTATTAGACTGTTCTAAAGCAATTACTTATACAGTTTTTAAAAGTTGTAGTTGTTAAGATACAATCATTATAAAAAGTTATGTAAAAAAATTACAATCAGATGTTATAAAAAGTTATTGTAAAAAAAGTTATAAAAATGTGTAGGTAGTTAAATTAGCACAAATGACAAATTAGTTTCATTTTGCTTTCTACCCACATCAAGCAACTACTTTATTTTTAGTTTAAAATCGTTAATCACTTTAGACACTTTAAGATCTATTGGCAAATTGATAAATTTACGCGGTGCACAAAACCAGAAAGTTTTTTGACCGAATTTGGTATTCATTTTTTTTTGCGTTGAAGGATTTTTATTTTATTAAGTTGAAGGATTTGATTAGAACAGTTAATTCTTGTTCCTGTTTATTTATAAAAATATTATATTAATCAACATGCTTGTTTGGTTTAACGGTAACACCATCGCATTCTAATCAAAAGGTCTAGAATTCTATCCCCGCTCCGAAGACTAGCAAATTAGATCTATTTTTCATCGCACGAGGGCTTAGATTCGTTTGAAAAATACTTTAAACAGAAATATATTCCATAGAAAATTCAAGTATACCTTTCGCTGTCTTACTTTCACCGCGGGCATAATTACGTATGTTTGAAAAAGAAAAAATATATAATTTTTTGAGAAATCGGAGACGGTATGCTGTGAAATATTTATATTGTGAATCAATAATTGAGGTCAACTCTACACAATATGTGTATTTTAAATACTGTTTTTTTTATACTACCGATTATTATACTTTTGTATATTTTTTGTCATTATGTAGTGTTTTTTATATTTTTTATTTAAATAATAAAGTTGTATCAATGTGTCCAATATTAAAAAAAAATGATTTGATAATTCTGGCGTCTGCTATCAGTTCACTCAAAGGTATTTGAGATTCTGTAAAAATAAGGTACATGGCTCTTTCAAATAATGGAACGATTAAATGTATTAATATCAAAAAGGTAACATATGGGTTCGAAAATTGTCGCTGTAGCATAGTTGGATAATGCACCTTCCCCGGTTAGGAAAGAGATCAAGGTTCGAATCCCGGTGGCGCAACAATAATATTTTTCGATAAAATTGATTTTTTTTGTATATCTTTCTAATTAATATATTTAATTCATATTTATTATGTAGTGTGTTCATTTTTTTTATTAATATTTGATTTGTTATGCTGGGTTCAATACAGAAAATCTAAAACATATGTATAAAAAATGTGGTACTAGATTCATCTCAGAAAATATATAATACTCCTTACCATGGAGATTACGTATTTTATTCAGTACCTACATATAAACATCAAATATACGTTTTGATACTTTTTAGAAAGTTACATGTTGGACAAGGCATAACGCTCACAATGTTCTAAGATAAATTTACGTCCTTTCATATATAGATAATGTGTAAATATAGTACCTATAAAAAAAAAAATTAAAAAGCCACTAACATACAAAAAAACATAAAAATATTCGTAGGTTGTACTAGCGTTATCTAAGAAACTATTTCATACTCGTCCTATGGTGAATTAATATTATTTTATTCAGTAGGAGAGAGTGGGGCAATTGGAGCCTACTAAGGTGAATATTTAATAAAAGTAATATGTTGTTCTAATCATTTATTATTGTGACTTGAAATGAGTCCTTTGGTTATATAGCAATAATTAATTATAATAAATTATACTAATTTATATATAATTATTGCAATTTCAAGTCAACAATTTTAATGAATGTTATAAAATTACAATTACTTTCGTTCAATAATTACAATAAAATGGTAAATATGTACTAAAATAACGAATATTTAAATAATAAAAATAATTCATAAAAATTAAATGTATTACATATAAAATACGGAATTTGGACCTGGATATTTTCCTATCCGGAGAAATACATTAACTGATTAGGCTTCACCAACTCAGTAAGATACCGACAAATTTTCGTTCCGAACTTATATGTTGCACTTTCAAATTGATACATCTGTCGTTCCATTATTTGAAACCCACCTTCTTTATGTTTACGGAATCTCAAATACTTTTGAGTAATCCGATAGGAGATGCCAAAATTAATTGATAATTCATTTTTATTAAATTTTGGAAACATTAATACAACTTATATATTTTGAAAGAGAACGATTCTTATTGTAAAGTTGCACATTGGTATGTGATATTTTTAATACATATTAAATATAAAGATACACATATAACATAATTTATCGAAAAAATATTGATTCGAATCTGGACCTCTTCCTATCCGGGAGAATGTATTAACCGACTATGCTACACCAACACAGTGAGTTAACGTCACATTTTCGAACTTATATATCCGTTGCAAAAATCTATGCTATAAACACAAATATATTCTTTCAAGTCGTCACAACCCAAACACCATGAGCCCAATTAGCACAGCCTCTGCAATAATACCTTAGTTCATAATTTTCTCCAAAGTTTGAACAAATAATACTCATTTATTTCATCTGGCTCATAATGACAAATCACAGCCCCATCAACTAGAGTCTCGTTAGTAGAATGATCATCCAGGAATAGACTCCCAGTAGCTAATTCTAATTTAATTTCTCTTTAGTTGTGTTATACAGTCCAGGTACCGACACTAATGTATAGAAGTGAGGCCTGGAGCTAGAAGAAGAGAAACGAAAGTAGACTGAATGCAGTGGAAATGAGATCACTTAAGCGTATATGTGGCAAATCCATTTATGATAGAGTAAAGAATGAAGAAATAATGAAAGAATGTAAAGCTGATCTTAGTATAGTGAGTAAGTTTAAGAAAGGATCAATAAGGTTGTTTGGTCATATGGAACGGATGAATGAGAAGAGAATGGTAAGAAAGATATATGACGCATGTATTGGTGGCACCAGGAATAGAGAACATCCGCGGAAGACTTGGCACCACCAGGTAAACCATAAATTGGAGGATGGCTCTGTTAGAAGCCTCAACAATCGGCGAGCTTATATAAGAAGATCTATAAATGTGTATGAGGCAAAAATTGTGTGTCAGAACAGAGGAGCTCTATCTTCTCTGCTTAACCCCGCAGTGAAACGGCGTGATGGTAAGTTAGATAGTTGTGTTATTATTGATCTTTGGATCTATTGGATTCATAAGAAATATTTCTGTCGTTTTAAAGTCGGTTATTCCCATGTTCGAAGAAGCAACTTACAAAAATCGATATACATACAAGTACTTATTATTAAAATATTGTTGTTGCGCTACCGGAATTAGAATCTAGATCTCTTTCCAAACCGGGGTAGGTGCGTTATCCAACTATGCTACAGCGACATTATTTTTCGATAAAATATATTTTATATGTATATCTTTCTAATTAATGCGTTTAATTAGTATTTAAAATATCACACACCTATGTTCTGAATAAATACAACTTCACAATGGGAATGTGTTCTCCTAATAATACATATAAGTATTACCATGTACTTGTATCCTTTCAAGAAGAATTCAACAATTTCATATTGTTATTTTGACCAAATTTTGTAAATTGAAATACAAATCGCACTATCTGCTGCATGCTGTTTTGAGTGGTCCTAAGAGTTAAGAGTGAGAGGGGGGTAATGGGAGCCACCTAGGCTCCAATTTCCCCAAAGTCCACTGCTTTGAAGGTTCTAAAAATAAAGTAAGCAGAGTATTTCATACTTCGATCCTTAAACTTACACCCAAAAAGACATACATATGACTATGGAATTGACACAAAATACAATAAAGTAAGTCAAATTAAACTACTTACCGTGATGCCAAAAATCGTAATTTTTTGCAAGTGCCGAGCGCAAAATACACTGCCACTCATCAACCAGTCTTTGACTGATTTAGTCGGATATTAACGAAGACGTTTGGGTTATTTTTGATTGATTTGAGCGTTAGTAAGTATATTTTTTGTAGTGGTTCCCATTACCCGCCGGCTCCCACTACCCCTCGCTCCCCTACCTAAGCTAAGCAACTGTTATCTATTAGTTTATTTTTAACGTAGGTACCTACTTGGAGATACCGAGGTCATACTATAAATAGATGTTAAAGGAAATATTTATTTTCGAACAGGTCTCTTTTCAACGTAAACATAAAACGTTTTCAAACAATTTTAAATGTCGAAAATAAATTGTATAAAATATCGTTCTTCCATTTTTAACAGTAAACTGTACATATAACATACACACATACACTAGTAGTAGATATTCAGTCCATATTTTTTACAGCAGTTTACATATGTCTCGTGTAATCCACGAATCCACGTGTCGCTATGACATTTTCTTTTGGCTGAATAAAATTAAATCTGAGTCTCGTCCCAACAAAGTGCCTCTTGTAGCACGCCCGTGAGCGCTGGGAATCGGAAGAAAGGGGGCTACGGCGTAAAAAGTACTTATCAGGAAGTTCGCAACTTCCCAAGTGTAAATAGAAATAGTAGTGTCAGCGTCGGCTTTTAATCTTCCTGTCTCACGTAAGCCTCCCGGGATAGCCGGGATAACGTCCCGACGCCGGCGCCGGGAGCCCTGCCCGGGGCGACCCGGGATCATGTTACATTAGACGTTTAATGCGGATTCTTACACAAGTACATTACTAGGAATAAGTATATTATACATACCATTCCTTGTACAGAAGTGTTTCAAACTTGACGAAAGGTTTTCGAGACAAACGTATACGGGGTGTATAATATTATATTATACATGATAGTAGCTTAAGATTATTTAATATAATTATATTATTTAATATAATCGATTATGTTCATTGTGATGGAAAATTATTCGTACTTTTTAACAATAGTATTTAATACAATACAAATCAATATTATATATTATCAGTTCAACAGTTCGAAGACGAGATAGACCGCGCCGACCGCGGCGCGATACCTTTATCTCTTTCACGTACGTCATTCTTACCAACCATGCGCGCTTCTCGCATTCGTTCCATAGATACATCACTATTTAATAAATTGTATTTAAATTAATGTAATCGCACATTTAATGTGCCATGAAAAATAATTTCAATTAAAACAAAAACTATTAAAATTCTGTATAAAAATATAGCTTCCAGCATTAACTGAAGGAATCAAGTAGATTTAGTAGGTGTGTGAAAGTGTAATTTAACTTTTTTTAGTACAGTATTTAGTGGGATAAGATCCTGTGAACTGTATCAATTACAATAATGATTAGTTGACGCGATCCGAATTAGATTCAACAGAGCAAATGGATCTAGCCTACTTTGATCTCGATCCTAGATTGGACGTCGATTTCATCTCCAGTTGACTCGCACCTTTTTTAATAAAGAACCAATATATCACTGCGCCTCCGGAACTGTTTATAACACCACTTTTTCGTGGTCCTAGCGTTACGCACGGCGCTGCTTTCGGACGGTAAAAAACGAACACAGATCTTAACAGTTCGGTGTCAGAAGGCAATCTGTCCCCACGTCAGCCAAATCCTTAAGTAATTAGTTGGCCAGAGCGGGACAGGTATAAATATTAAAATTTATATTGGAAGGACAAAATACACAGGGTGTAGGTACTCGACTTGCGTCAACAGTATTAATGAAATTACGAAGTTGTAATTTTTTTACTACTTTTGGTGATTTGAGTAACAACCATTTTAAAACAAAACGTACGGATCAGGCTAATTAACGAACTTAGCCGAGATATTTGCCAAATTAATTTTCCCAGATGTTTTGGTTGAAATCAGACAAGAACTGCTAGAGTTATCATGTCGTCATATATTCCAAACTTTTTAACGGAGGATAATTTTGAGGACTCCTGGTCATGATCGAAAAAGTGCATTGATTTTTTTTTTAAATGTTTAAATGTTATATAGTTAAAATATTGTAATATGTATGATATGATTTAAATATACAATATTTTAAGGAATAACCTTGTTAGATATTTATGCAAAGAAATTTCGAGCACTGAACAGACATGTTTTTCATATTAAGATGTACAATATAATAAAGATATTAGTTAATTAATTTTGATTCGTAGTAAACTGACGTATACACATTATTGACAATACACATCGATCAACGATGTTCCACATTCAAAATTATTCTTATATTATAATACATTAATTTTCTGTGTTTTTATATAATAATATATTTGCTGTGCGACACGCACGGACGCGAACGCGCAGAGTTGCGGAGAAAAGTAAGTATATTGTAAATTAATTACTTATTATAAAGTACCTGAGGGGGTACGTGATTTATTTTAAATATACTTGGTTCTCTTTACAATTTCAAATAGCACAAAACACAAATTGATAAATAATTGGGTAAACTTTTCCCTTCTGTATATCAAGTAGTAAACTAATTTGATATTGTGCAGACTATACAATTAATGATCAAAGAATTCGTAATAATAATATTTAATTTGCTTATCTAGGAAACATAATAGCCACGTTTTGGTTTATTATAAACGCTAATAAAACATGCTTTATTGTTAGTTTATTTACTAACATATATATAAATTACACATTATAAACAATATGATAGAAACTTTTGAAATTAGCAAAATTAACAAATAAAAATAAAAATAATATTATATATAAACAAATATCAGATATCTCATAGAGACAAAGCTATTTTTATTATATTTATTGGAAATGTGGTAATGGTGTAGTAGTACTCGAAGCGAGTCCACATACTAACATATATATATAGATATTTATTTATTTATTTATTTACACCCTATCCCGAATCGTTTTGAGAGTTGTTTACCCTCGTTTCGATTTATCATAATTACATATATTTTTATTTATTGTATTACATTCAGTCATATCATCATAATACCATCATAGGTTGGCTCCGGTATCGTCGTACCAGAACCATACCTGTACAATATGAGAGACTTGTTGTCACATTAAACTCAAAAGGCAGCCAGAAAGAAACTATATAAATCACACACCCCCAAAAGGGGAGGGTTGACGTCACATTTATGTGTTTCAGTCGCAGAACTCGGTCACAGTCCGGCAAAAATTCACCCTGTCCAGGTCGCAAGAGGTGCAAGGGAGAGTCTAGCCACTGCCATATATATATAAAGTGATTACTTAAGCTAGCCAGCCGTACATAGGTCGTAACCCCATACTTTCATATATATTTTCCATTAAATATAATAAAAAAATAGCTTTGTCTCTATGAGATATCTTATATTTATTTAATAACAACGCCTGTGTAAGTAAAAATCCAGTAATTGTGTGTTCTTGAACATATTCTAATATTGCTAACATTATATATATATACAAATAAAGCATATTCTATTCATAATGTAAGAGTTGTTAGCTGTCTTCTTAACTAGACCGAAGTCTGTGCGAAACGCGACAGATACATCCGTCATATCAAACAATACAAATATAAAACACTTATAACAAACATGAAATATTTCATAATTAAAAAACAAGGTTATTAAATAATTATAATTTAGGTTGTACAGGTATATTACGATGTAATAACCAAGAAAATGTGAAAGATGAAAGCAAAGGAGAAAGATCCATCTATTGACGCAAGTCGAGTACTTCATGTACATCTTGTCCTTCCAATAAACCTTAATATATACCTTTCCCGTTCTGGCCAACTAATACTAAATGATTTCGGCCGACGTGGGACAGATTACATTTCGACGCGGACCTATCAACGCGTTTGTTTTTTTATCCGTCGAGTATCGCTGTGCATAAAATCCGGACCACGAAAAAAAGCGGTTCTCTACAGCATCCTGAACTGCAGTGATATCTCAGTTCTTCACCACAAAAGTGCGAGTCGACTGAAGGTATAAATTGTCGTCCAACCCCAGGACTGAGATCAACGTAGGCCAGATCC
Source organism: Eubasilissa splendida (assembly GCA_031772225.1). Classification (NCBI taxonomy): domain Eukaryota; kingdom Metazoa; phylum Arthropoda; class Insecta; order Trichoptera; family Phryganeidae; genus Eubasilissa; species Eubasilissa splendida. Next base: position 10,595,004 of record CM062868.1, on the reverse strand, counting down.
ATCTGCCATTATTCCTTTCTTGCTCCAATTCGGGTTGCGTCATCTAAATAATAATTTTATTAAGATACAGTCCACGGGATCTATTCCCACCACCATCCCTTAAAATCCCCCTGTCCAGCGGATGTACGTGCACAACATATGGAAGGGTGTGCGGTTCAAGAATGCTACACTCGGACTACAATCGATAAACCATGGCAGATGTCAAAAATCAAGTATCAAAAATATATTTATTTATTTTATTTGTAACTATATAATACAATGTAAAATCTGTTTGGACTGTGCCCGTCTCACTAGAGAAATTATCACTGATTAGGATCATCGTTACATGTCGAATAAAACTAATTACGTCATAATCTTAACATAAAAACATAATATTTACTAAATAAGAAATTACAATATAATAAATATGAGTAAAAACTGACGTCTCGATAGATTCCGGTAGAGAAGTAACGCGTGTACTGGGGCGCCCGGCGACACACCCGAACCGCCCACTACGTGACGTCAGTCGCGCTTACTGTAGGTACTACTAAGCTCTAGCGACGATAATAAAGTGCTAAATTTCAGAAAATTTAAAATTAGAATTAATATCTAGAATTTACATTTTTATATTATTATAACCTTTGTACTTACTGTGAATTAAAATTTACATATGATTTTTTTAGTAGGTAGATATAATTAAACTACTTTTTAATAAGAAGTTCAAGAAGTTTTTAGGTTAGTTTTTTGCATTAATTCTGAATCTTAAGTTTTAAAACTTTATGTTGTAAGTGTATTTTGGTTTGCTCAGTCATATTGGCTGCTTCATGGCCACATCCGAAATTTTCATAAATCATTAAAAATGTAATTTACAATATTATCAAAAAAAAAAATTTAATCTAGGTACCACATAACAACTTAACCTTAGCGTAAACAAATACCCAATCAGACATAATCTTAAAATGATTCGAATAATAACGTCATTTTCCGTTCCGACGACACGCATTATATTCCGAAACTCGTTGGTAAATTATCGATTTGTTTTAAATCTAATTTAAAAAATAAAAATTAAATTTACAGTTATTTATATCTGAACCTCACGCCTTTAAAATCTAAATTATAGTCTCACACAGATAAAAATGTGTAAATTCTAATAGTACTTATTACCAGTAGCGTGCAGTAGGTATAGATTTAGGTTATGCTGTTACCAATGATATTATACAATCTTATATAATATATGTAATACAATATATGTACTTTCGCTTAACCAACATCTTTAGACAAAATAAATCCGTTGTTAATACGACCCTACCATGTATTTATTTATAATTTTAGACTACTATTAATAGTGTTTTTAAAGTTTAAGTTTTAACGTTAAATAATACCTTCTTACCCATATAAAAAATGTATGGATGTTTTAAGAACACTTTCTATGACTGAACATGATTCATTTATTGTTTGAAAATCCTTCACGTATTAACTAATGGAAATAGTTCTGCCAATTGCTTTTTATTTTTCCCAAATAAAAAAATTAATTTAAAGAACAATCATAAAATCAACACGTTAAAAATAGGAAGATAGTAAAATTCGCGAATTAGTAAAAGAGGAAGTAGACACTTCTACGATTTACATGCAGTTGTAAGGCATTTTAATGTTATTCTGTTAAAAAAAACAGCATAAGTAACGACTCCATACAAAACGGATCAACCGAAAGGAATTTTCAATTCAGTAAATAATAGACATTTATATGACTAGTAATTCACTGGCTAAAAGACAGAACAAAGTAATGTAAATAGCTCAATGCGGTGAATACAAAAGAGCGCCATGAGTATAGCGGTGAGTTATCATGGTATTTTTTAAAACTAAGCAATTAAAGTCTCTACAGGTACACAGATGGTGCAAATTGTAAAATAATGTTTTCGCTTATGTTAATCCAATTATTTTATTTATATTTGTTTCCCAGAATTTTTAGTAATGTACAGCTTTTTTGTTTATAATATAGTTTTTAAAAATGCATTTGAATTTGATGGTTGTAAACCGCACATATTTTCATATTACCTACCAAACGAATATATTTTGAATACGCTCAACACGATATAATCAATAATTTACTTTATGTACTCACTGCCACTCCAATTCACTACCACACACTTCAAATTCAAACGTTAACCCGGCGTAAAAAAAAAAGAAAACAACAATTAATCAAAAACCTTATCAGGTGTAGGCAAATGTTTTTATGGATTTTGGCGGTGGAATATTTCATGATATTTCACGTAACAGAAAATGTCGTATCCGTCGCATCCAATGTACCTAACAGATTTATGATCCTAATTTAAAACTTTGCGACATTTTCATTTATGGACGCAGGGGCGCCCACGTTAAGATATGCAGCAACATTTTTTTTTCCCAAAACCGAGTGCTCAGGTATGAAAAAATACGATAAATAGATTATATAAAATCGTTTGAGTAACAAAATACTTTATATTTTTATTTTGGTTTAAAATTTATTTTTAAAACTGTATTACATGCATGCCAAAATTCTTACTGTAGTTCTACCAACGTAAATTGGCGAGCGGTAATATTTTGAATTAACATTTCCTCCGTCCGTGCGCGCCTGTTTCCCTCTTCATAAGGTTCAGTATGAGTAAAATGGCGCCCTTCTCAGTTTGTTATTTTCGTTGGTAAGACTAAAGTTTAGAAGATAATAAGAAAACAAAATTATCTTTTAATAGCTCTCGCAATATTTTTAGAACAATTTTGAATACAAATAAAATGTACGAGTTATTCTGGGTATTCCAGAGATAGTAATGCAAACGGAGCCTGCGGTTATGGAACATCACTAGTAACTCATTGATCTCAAATAGGGTGTTAACCGAAACTCAACGGTCTAGAAGTTATTGGAACATTTGTCATTTTCAAGAAATTTGCAACACGTCTTTACAAAATCAAGCGTTGTAAAATAAATACTTTACATATCGTGATGAAATTTGGCATACGTATGGTGTAATAATATGAATACTTCATAAGCTGAAGGCTTCACAATGGCACTTGTGTCGGTCTAGATTTTCTCAATAAAACCATCAACAAAAAACGCGATTTAACCTAGAAGAGACACCAATTCCATGTACGAGTATAAACATATACGTATGTGTGCAGTATTTCTGTCAAAATTTACCAAAAATATTATTTAGCAATAGACAAGCCATATTCCAAAATACACAGCTAACCAAATAGGACATACACAGATAAAAAATATTTTTTAGAACGGTATTCACGAAAATAAAACGTACAAAATCGGGTAGAAATTATCGGAGTGACATGACGAAGAATAATGTGAAGTCATGGGGAGGCCTTGATAAAACAAAAGCTGATGACTATTAAGTCAAGTATATTTTATTACTAATTGTAAAACTACATTTCTTCGCTAATACACTAGCAAGCATAAAAATTAAAAATAATTCTTATATATCATTAAAGACAAGTGTCAAATTCCTTTGAAATGTGGATACATGACCTTGTACTAAAATACTTTTTATCAAAATAGTGTACAAAAATGCCACTTACTTGCTCTCAAAGACCATTTCGTGTAGGACTTAACAAAATGCATGTTTGTGGTTATGTTTATGTATTTATTTTTTCAAATTGACGTTGCACCATTTGACTTAACACTTTGTCATAGCACTTTGTCATAACATTTTGTCATAGCATTTTGTCATAGCATTTTGTCATAGCATTTTGTCATAGCATTTTGTCATAGCATTTTGTAATAACATTTTGTCATAGAATTTTGTAATAACATTTTGTCATAGAATTTTGTCATAGCATTTGTTATAGAATATCGACAGCATTTTCTCATAGCATTTTGTATACATATCATAGAGTTCTGCATTATATATTATTCCCCAGATGTCACTTTCATTTATGGAGTCGTAAATTGTACGCTAAATTTTTCAGCGACGTCATCTTGTGTTCTTTAAATTTTGCATACATAGTTATTATTTATGAACTGCGCAAAATACACAACAATAAGAAAAAATCCAAAATGAATCCCGGGCTGCACTGGATACGGACCACTAGTCGTGCATGAATTTCACATTTTTGTCATCTAAATTGTGGATTATTTGCTGTTTTTACTTTTATAGCGTTGCATACATAGTACGGATTGCCGTATGCAGTACGACGTCCCTCCACAGTATATACTGTAATATAGTACATGTTATGTGTATGCATATTGCGGTTACTGCTCTAATTCTGTGAAATAACAAAGGCAGCACGGATGATAGCGCACGATATCAACTGCAACAAGGATATTTATATGAACCCAAAAACGAAAGTTGTGCACCACGCTTTAAGTAAATATTTTACAACAAGATCGGGAATATGTTTAGGTATACAAAAAAAAACTTGGAATAAAAATAGAATAGAAATAAAAATATATTTTTTGTGTCAACATTTTTATTTAGTCCTGTCCTTGGATGTTCTTCAAGCGTCACTTTTCCTGAACTAAATCTTTTTCCATATTAATTTAATTCCACACTACAAACACTTTTTAATAACCAAAATCGTATTTCAAAGTTTTGTTTTTGTTTTCAACATTTTCCCTTCGCAGTTTAGATTGTTGTTACTTTGTCGAGCTCGCCATTTTCGCTGTCTTTTTAAACGAAAGTTAAGACGGAGTTTCTGAACTGAATTTTTTTTCATATTAATAAAACATGTCAGGATGGTTGATAGAACTATTGGCCATGCTATAGTAATTGGTCATTTCATGTTCAAACCTCAGCAATAAGAATTTGACTTTCCGTTTCTTACTATGTCCTACATTAAAATGTTATGACATCCTTTTCTATCTTTATTCACACCAAATGTGATTCTAGTACTTTTCATAAAAATAATTGTAAATTTGTTTATTTATTAAAAAATGTATTTAAATATATATAATATATTAGCAATAATAAATTTTTATACACAATATATAATATAGATTCAAAGATAAAAAATCCTTAAATGGCCAATTACTGTATCATTCATCCTATAAAACAATATGTGAAACATCAAGAGAACAGATAAATATATTTATTTAAAAAATAGATGGTTATGAAATAAAATATTACTTATCTACATAAAGTATATCATGTGGCACAGAAATATATTTTTATCACATAAATATTTTTTTTTTACGTTGCTGTGCACACGATTACGATATACGATTATTAATGAAGAAATTATTATAAGTTTAGAATAATAATAACAATAATAATAATAAAAAAATATTTTTTGATTCTTAGTCCAGTACAAAGTGTAGTGTTCAATATACAAATAAATATATATAAAGAGTAAATCAAGATAAAATAACATATAAATACATTATATAACTTAAAATTAGTTAATGCATTGTTCAATGTAGAAGTATATATATTGTATTTATATGCAATGACCATTGCATTTATATGCTATCTAATTGCATCTGGTTTTATTATATATATATATATATATATATAACACTACACTTTGTTTATTACTATACCGGAAAGGCGCTGTCTGCTATAATACAGTAAAATATTAGTGTAGTAGGCAGGGTACCGAAATATACGTCTTACTTTGCTGCAATTTTATCTGATTATAACAATATAATAACACACTGTACTGGACTAAGAATCAAAAAATAAAAATATTATTATTTATAACTCTAAACTTATAATTTGGTTAATAATAATCGTATATCGTAATCGTGTACACAGCAACGTAAAATAAAAATATATGTTCAATGTATATAAAAAGTAAAAAAATATTATATAAATAGTAAAACAGGATGCAACTAATAGCATATATATAATATGTAAAACATAAAGTAAATGCAATGTTCCATATATAAAAAAATAAAAAACTAAGTAAAGTAAGAGTAAATGAGTAAATAATATACAAACTTGAAGTAAGAACGTATAAAATAAGTAAATAACTTACAGATACAAAATAAAATTGTAATGTTCAATATAAAACGATTGAAATAAAGTTAAAGATTTGACATTTATAAATATTTAATGTGAAATTTGTTAAATTTGAATGTATTACCAAGTTTGTAAAGTCTTTTTATTAGTGAGTTAAACAATTTTAACGACCTAGTATTTCGACTAGGAACACGGTACGAAATGAAAACAGTTAAATCAAAGATGTCCAGCTTGCCTTTTTCTATTTTATATAAAAAAAACATTAAATCGCCCAAAACATATACTAAAATAATAATTTGTTTTTTTAAACAATCACATTAAATAGCTCTAACAACCTAGTAGAGACACGATACGAAATCAAGTCAAGAACGTCAAATTACATTAAATCGCTCAAAGATATTCTACACGACAAGCTAGTTAAATCCAAAATGCTCATTAAACATAAATATAATGAAATCAAATAATATTTTATTGGAAAGATACAGGTTGTACAACTTAAGGGAAATAGCGAGCGAATCTAAAATCAATGCTTACCATTATTTATTATCATTAAGTGATTATGCTCGCTGTGGTTGCGAAGAGCCCCGGGAGTAATTCCCCGCGGTTTCCTTGAATGAGCACTTGAATTTAAATCAAAGTACGTCATACTCGAAAGGTTGGCATGGAAAATACTTGAATGTTTGATAAGGCAGACGGGGTATTGTATCCACTCGTGCGTCCATAAGTAACGCGCCGGGCGGTATTCCGCCAGATTAACTTCGTGGGGCGATGCTGCGGTTATGGGACGTACTCGGAAAATAAATTGAATACGTATTTACTCAGCAATGCGCTCTCACCCCACGGGAGATATATTTATGCTCTAAATATGAATTAAATATATTAATTATAAAGATATACATATAAAATCAATTTCATCGAAAAATAAAAACATTGTTGTTGCGCTACCGGGATTCGAACCTGGATCTCTTCCCTAACCGGGGGAGGTGCTTTATCCAACTAAGCTACAGCGGCACTATTTTTATCGACAATTTTTCGACCTTATATGTTACCTTTTTGATATCAATATATTTAATCTTTCCATCATTTGACAGAGCCATCTACCTTATTTTTACAGAATCTCAAATACCTTTGAGTAAACTGATAGCAGACGCCAGAATTATCAATTCATTTTTATTAAATTTTGGACACATTTATACAACTTTATTATTTTTAGGAGAACACATTCTTATTGTGAAGTTGTAATTATTCAGAACATAGTTCTATGTTCAACATCTATGTTCTGAATAATTACAACTTCACAATAAGAATGTGTTCTCCTAAAAATATTTATGCTCTTTCGTTCATTACAGATTATTCTTCTTCTCGTGCTTCATCCGTTCAACGGACGTTGGCTAATATCACTTAGTTCACTGCGACCTGAAACAGCTCTACAGTAGACTGACCAAAGCATTGCCTTAGGTTAGTCAGCCATGTATACCGGAATTTCTAATAGAAACCCGATCTACTCCCACCAGACCCTCAATCAATTACTCTGTAGCATCTGTCAGTAAAGCACAGGATATGATTCGGCGTCTGTAAAATGAATTTGGAATTGTTCAGGACTTTTGTGAGAGTGTGAGTGTCCAGATGGGAGCTCTTGCGAAGCTCGGTGAATCCTAAAAGTCCCAATAATTGATGGAGTTTCCCAGTGTGTTCTTCTTTATTAAGGAAAACACATTCTCAATGTGAAGTTGTAATTATTCAGAACACAGGTCTGTGATATTCTAAATACAAATTAAATGTATTAATTATAAAGATATACATAAAAAATAAATTTTATCGAAAAATGTTGTTATTGCGCTACTGGGATTCAAATCTGGATATCTTTTCCAATCCAATCCAACAATGTAGATGGCTTTCAAATAACGGAACGATAGATGTATTAATTTGAAAAAGTGTAACGAGTATAATATAAGTTCGAAAATTTGTCGTCAAAAAACTGTCGCTGTAGAAGAGTTGGTAATGCACCTTTCCCGGATTGGAAGTGTTTTCATATTTTCCTTTACTCCCCGACTAAAGACACGTATGTTTATTTGATTCTACCAATGTTATTTAACTTTGGTGCCATTAGAGATAAAGACCGGAGGTGTCCTCCGGTATTGAATAAGCCATGTAATTACCCCATACTTCCATATATATTGAGATACCTAATATTTGTTTAATAACATATATTTTATGCTTGTTATTGTAAAGACAAATGTGTGAACTAATATAATTTTAGTTGCTTGTCAGATATCAATGTATTTCCATACTCTCGAAATTGGTTCATTGTAACTTTATCTAATTATGTTCGTCTTCGAATTTTCTGCCCTTGTTACCAATGTTTGTAACCAGTGCTCTCAAATAAATTGCCTGCCATTTGGAAAGTTTGTTGTGATGCCAGTTAACGCGAGTCTTTGATTATAATTTTTGATTGCAACCAACTTCACTTTTAACTTGCGGATATGTTGTAATCAAAAGAATTCCCGTTTCCGGGGCACTCGCCCCTGTGTAATTCCATAGACAATTATCTGTAGCACGCATCACGCTGCTAGCGTGATGTTGACTCCTTAGGGGGGGGAACCGGTCACAGGCAATTAGCAAACTAATTACAACTACCTGGCTCTGAATTAAGTTGAGAATTAGACTACGTATCGCCCCTTCAAAGTGTATTCATTTTCATGGAATAATGAATTGAATGCTTTAGGCGAATAATTATTTACCGATATTCACACATCCCTAAACATTTTTTTTTTCAATACAGTTGAATCTACAATACTCTGTTGTACTCTACACTTGACTAGACTGCCTAATCTACTACATCTACATCAGCGCTATCCGCATTGACACTTTTACTAATTAACTTATTATTTTTATTTATTATCTTTGTTTTATTAAACTCAATTTAATGGTTAATAAAACAAAGATAATAAATAAAAATATGAATTTTAACCACAAATATAATATTGCTAATTTTAATAGTATAACTTATTATTATTGCCCGTGTCCATGGAAAAGATTTTTAGGAGATTTTCGACTCGAGACAATCTCTGAGATACAGATTTTGCTCCCATGAGGTGCTTTGGATATAACTCTTGACTTTCGTATTCCATGTGCTCACCGTGTCTCGGAAATTTGTCGTCTCGCGCCTCACTTCACGCTCGTATGTTTAACTTCAAATATCATTGTTCTCAAGTTCGTCATGTTGGTGATTTGGTGAATCTCCCCAGTAGCATAGAAAGATATCGAAAGTAGGGTGACTGCAGGGAATAAAGTGAACGGCGCTTTGAATAGAATTATAACTAATGAGAACTTGTTAACTGAGGCAAGACTAGTGGTTCACAATGGAGTCCTGGTACTAGAGCTGGCAGAAGAGGAACAAAAGTAGACTAAATGTAGTGAAAATGAGATCACATGTGTGGCAGATTCATTTATGACAGAGTAAAGAATGAAGAAATAAGGAAAAAATGTAGTTGATCTTAGTATAGTCAGTAAAATTAAGAGAGGATCACTTAGGTGGTTTGGTCATATGGAACAGATGAATGAGGAGATCATGGTAAGAAAGATGTATGACGCAAGTGTAGAGAACGTCCGCGGAAGACTTGGCACGACCAGGTAAACCAGATACTGGAGGATGGTCCTGTTAGAAGCCTCAATAATTGTCGAGCTTGTATGAATGTGGATGAGGTGAGAATTGTACGTCAATACAGAAGGGTGTGGCGCTCTATCCTCTGCCTACGCCCGCGTGGAAACGGCCTGATGGTAAGTAAGTAAGTGAGCAGTTAAAATGCAATAAATGTTTGTGATTTAACGCCTTACGTTAATTTTATTGTTTAGTGACTTGTGTCTAACTTTCAGAATATATAGTTTTCGGGAATTATGGTAGTTTTAGGTGACGTTAATGTGCACGTATCAAATCTCATTTTACTCAACTGAACTAAATTCACTGCACTGCACTACACTACAAGTATTTCAAGTAACGGTTGATTAGTTTTATTTCTACGTGCGCCTTACCAGGTAGACCAATCAAAACATTTTACGTTCGAAGACGTCACATTCACATATCCCAATGCAGGACGCGCAGCCATAAAATGGGATCGTGACGTCATAAAGTTTATTGAAAATTGTCGAGCATTTAGGCCTTTGATATCATACAATAAAGGTTTCCAAGTTTTATTGTTGTCTACATTCTGAAATGGTCGGCATGAATGCTATGTGGACATACGTCGTTAATGTGTACGTTCGATTCGATGATTTTTTTTTTCAAAATTTTGACGTCTAATTTAATAGTGTTCAATTACATATATTCTATATTTTTTTATTACATATTTATATATTTTTATTTTTAGTACCCCACGTCCGCCCTTCTATATAAAATATATGTTTAGGTCAGAGGTTTGATACATGTCCCAGGAGATTGTCAAGTTAGCCTTTTTTCAATAGCACAAGACTACAACTTAGATTGAAAATAGAATATTGATATGACATATAATATTATACTTATATTTTTTTAATGTGGTTTCTTTACAGGGTGTTTTAATTGATTTAACGTTTTTCCAATAATTTTATTTTTATTTGAAAATAAATATGTTTATAGTTATTGGATGAAACTTGTTTGTTGTATAAACTAGTTATCTTATAATTTGAATTCGAATAGATTTTCAATGATTTTTGAATCTATACATAATATTAAATATTTCTATATACAATATATTACTCTTTGACCGATCAAATTTTGCGTAGCTATTCTTTAGAACACTACGCAAAGCATAAGCAATACGCACTCTCCTGCTAACGATTCCGTTCCCCCTCACAAATACAAAAGTATATTTTTTATAATAATATGTAGTTACCCCGCCCTATCCCTTCAAATATTCCATCTTCCTGTTGAATGAATGAAATTTTGAATACGTCATTATTGTTAAACATTTAATCCATTATTTTATTTTAAATTATTATAATAAAATCAAAACCTCGGGCAACGCGGGACACGAACCGCTAGTATTATAGAATATACATCATTAAAATAAATTTAAATTTGATTATAAAAATCTGAAAGCTTATTTAATCACCGCGTCCGGAAAAAATCTGGAACATGAATCTCCACTTTTATCTCATCCCCCATTTCTCTCGGAGGGTAGTAAAAGTGCAGACGGGTTAATCTCCGAATCGATACCGTGCACTTGCCGCACACCTCGCTACCCCGGGCACTTTGTATTCCGCACCCTGAGTCTCCCTCCGATCCCCGACCCGCTCATTAATAATCAGATCACGCCGAGCCTTGAGAACAGGTGTCGTTAGGTTACCGTCTTGGCACAAATTTATGAAAATTTATAGATTTATTTATATTTATTTTTGAAGGAAACCTTAAATCTTGTAAGCCGTCGATATGTTACCGGCAACACAGCGCTGGAAATATATGAATTTTCTCTGTTGTGTCCGTATTTTTTCTTTTCGTACATCATCTCATTGACCTATTCGTCGCCTACTTAGAGTGTTTGCGATTTTATTGTGATGTAACATTTAAAAATAAAAATAAAAATGTCCCCGGGGTCAGCCCGCAACGTGAATACGCTTCAGGCATTCCAATGTCTTCGCTCCTCTGTTCGTCACATTCCATAATATGATGTACGATGTCACCATCGCCATGCATCTAGAGCAGCATCGCGCAGCCATCGTGCCCGCATATAACTACGAACTACTCGTGGACGGCATATCCGCGGCGACAATAGGCGATGTAGTACCAGCGGAGTGTTTTGTACCTGGAATTTGTTAGTATCTTGCCGGAGTATTGTTGGATTCGTATCAACGAAATCTATCCATGGACCTACTATTCTTGCTTTCTGCTCGTACTTATGGGCCAAATGTACGATATTTATCGTTGATTTCACAAACTTTAACTATTGCCCATTTGCACTTTATTTATATTATACGTATATAGGGGCTTATAAGCTATCAGTTTAACATATGTTTACATGTCATGGCGTTTCGAAATTAACTAAACGCGTCAATGCCGTACCACTTACGTAAACCTCTCGCGCGGGGTACGGAGGATTACATAAGCAAACGAAGGCAGCTGATTTAGATTAAAAAAATCTTTCATCTCCTTTCAATTCATTGACATTATTACCGTTCACTTGCGTTGTATACTTTCTGAGATATAAGTCTGACTTATTTATTATTTACATCTAAATCTTTTGTGTAGAGTATTCTGAGCTATTCTATAATATTTCTCCGTCCTTTCGGTTTCGGATCCCATTACAGGATCCATCATTAGTGATCGATACGCACCGCTTTCCTAAAATCGTTTTGTGAATAGGTGCCGCCATATCGGTTCTTCACGCTGCCAGGTAAGTATTTTTTTCAAGTTAAATTTAAAAAAACCTTTATTGACCCCAGGTTAAAACGAATCATCTTTATTAACAAATATACAAGTAATATTTGAATATGTCCAAGAGCACACAATTACTGGATTTTTATCTACAAAAGCACTGTTATTAAACAAATATCAGATATCTCATAGAGACGATGCTTTTTCATTTATTATATTTAATGGAAAATATACGAAGTAAATAATTTCAAAAAAATCAGATTCTTTTAGTGTTGACATATATGCTGTTTTAAAAAAAGATAAAAATGAATTATTAAATTTGGTACATAGATGGCGATAGTGTAGCGGTACTCGAAGCGAGGCCACCTACTAACATATATACAACTTTCAAAAATTTGATAAATGTGAAGATTGGGGGGTGAGAATTGGTGAATGTTATATATATATATGTATATGTATATAAAACGATCACTAAAGCCAGCCGAAGACAGGTCGTAAGCTCTGTAATTACCCCATACTTCCATATATTTTCCATTAAATATATTATTTTTTTAATTAGCTTCGCCTCTATGAGATATCTGATATTTGTTAAATATACATGTATTCAATACAAGAAATTAAGCGTAAAAAACATAGTAAAATATATATATATAACATGAATAACTATTAAAAGAACTTAATTGTACAACCAATTTTAACAATAGAAAAGAACAACAGAGAATTTCACTATCTCTAAAGCAAATGGCTTTTCAGAAAAAAACAGGAGAGCAGTGATACAACAGGAAAAACAGGATTTTACTCCCTTGCGGAAAACGAGACAACACATGAAAAACGGAATCATTTCAGATAACGGGAGCCAAGATCGGCAGATAACCACCCTGGTACAGGTTAACACACTATGGGGAGGGGGTGTGTTGTCCCTGCGCACTCCCTCCGAATCAGATCAAGATCTCCCACAGGGACGCTTATATCTTGATGAACTCCCGAAAGAGTTCGAAGTTCCTAACGTGCCTCATTCTGTCATCATTTGATTCGGAGTCCATTCCAAGTCTAATTTTCCCCGATATTTCGTACTTTCAGACATCACCTCAGGCGGCTCACCTGGCTACAGACGTACCACGTCCATCAGGGCTGACGTCGCTAATGTCGGCCGGAGATATCAACGACATATGGCAGAATTGCCCAGAAGATTCTGAGCGGCATTTTTCTAACATTAAAAAACATCCAGATTTTTGTAACTGCATTTAAAAAATTTTTAAAAATTCCGATTGGTTCACTAAACTCGAAAACAACACCAGAGATAAAAACTCGTCACAAGGGGTCGATAAGAAAGCCAACAGAGGTTGTGAGATAAATAATAATAATAGTAAAAAAAATTTAAATACGTATAAATATTACTTACAAAATCAAGAACGAGATCCGAGGCACTCTTGTAAAATGAATAAACTAACTTTTCATCATGCTATTTGCCCGCAGCGTTATATACTAACATTGTAAAGTTGGTATTATATTGTATTTATATATAATAATAATAATAATAATAATAATAATAATAATATTGGATAATTTGAACAGCGCTATTTTCGTAAAAACTTTCATCTCAAGAACGCTTTACACATAAATTGTTTATAGTTACATTATCTTTGTTTATTCAAATTAAAAATTGTTATTTTCATTTATGCGAATAATTTTTTGAAAAGGTGCGTTTTTAGTTTCTTCTTAAATAAATAAAATCTCTTATAACGGAGGACAAAGAGTTGACTTTGACCACCCTTTTGAGCCTGCCACCGCAAATGCCCTTTCGCTAAATTTAGACATCTGAAAACGGTTAGTCGGTTCTACAACCCTTCCTGCAGCTGTAGTAGAGGCTGACCTGAAAGTTTGATGTCTACCATACAAATTATCTGGGATACAAAGTTCTTGAAGATACAGAGACGCCATATTATTTGACGCCTTGTACATCAACCAGCACAATTTAAATTCAACTCTTTCAGGGATCGGAGCCAATGTAGCTGATGTAAAAGGGATGTATGAGAGAATTTGGAAACGCCATATATTATCCGTGCAGCCGCATTTAGAATGGATTGTAATCTATCCAGCTGAAACATTGGCAGGCCAGCATAGATGCTGTTACAATAGTCCACACGTAACATCACAAATGCATTTATAAGTAGACGAGCTGTCTCCGAATACTTTTAATCTGTCTCAGTTGATAAAAGCATGCACTGACATATTTGCATATTTTAAAACAAATTAAATTTATCACTCGACAGACTTTTTTCTGTATATCTTTCTTGTTGATACATTTAATTTGTGTCAAAATACCACAGTACTATATTTTTAAAATGCAACTCACAACAAAAATTTGTTCTCCTTAAAAAAATATTTTTTATATTTTAAATTTTAACTGTTATATCTTTAACTAGTACTGATGGTGATGTTGACACTTTAAGTGCGGGATTGTGTCATCAGAATAATAGCCGTTCGTGGTAACAAAAGTATTTAATCTGTTCTAATATTTACGGTTCAAACGCGCCGTCTGCTGCGCGATACATTTATCTCTTTCACACACTCATCACTCATACCAATCTTCACGCGCTCACGCATTCGTCTCTTAGATACATCACATCAACTGACCTAAACAGCTTACCAATAAACTACCTTTGATTGATTAGACCATGCTGACGTCATCCTACAGTACTCTGTGTAAAATCTTATTTTTGGTATATAATGTATTTTATTATTTACATATTCTTAACTTAATTATAATACTAATATTAAATTGTACTTTTAGTGAACTTTGTATTAAGCTTATATTTAATATAGTCTTCGGCTGTGCAGCGGTTAGCATTCCCGCCTGCTATGCGGGAGACTGTGGTTTTCTTCTCCATCAGGGAGATTTTTACGTTTATTTTTCAAAGCAGAAATACGTATTATGCATGTAGGAGTTGTATTACAAATGTTTATACATTGACGTTATTTTAATCTAAAATTTAACATTGCCAGTTTCAAGAGACAACAGTTTAAATTTGATAGATAAAGACAAAACATTTTGTAATTTAATTATATTATAAATATTGTAGTTACTAACTTATGTCTGCCATAAATTGAATAAACATAATTAACATTGTCCCTAAAGTTGTGAAGTCCCATTGCACGTTAAGTTAGGAACACGAGCATTGTATTTTGATTAGATTAAAACTTAAAACTCGATTATTTCGAAACGACCATTTTCTCGGTAGTGATAAATATTATATAACAAGAAATGCGATATACAAGCAGAAATATTTTAGCTTGTCAATATTTTGATATGAAACAGCTAAAGTTTTAATCGAAATACCGACAAATGTAACGAAATCCTGTCACGGAAGTGACATCACATCATACAGCGCGTTTTTTAATTTATTTTATTTTTATGCATTTTATGTATAACACATATAACATACAAGTATTGTACAGCTACAAAAAAAAGACAGTTTGTTACATATTTTTTACACAGATTTTAAAATGCGTTGCCCAACTAGGCAATCCTGTTTTAGGGCGAATCGGTAAAGAAATTACATTTCACAAAACCAAATAACTCATTGAAGGCAAAACACAAACAAATAGAATACGTAACATACGAGGCTTATACATGTGTAAAATAAAAATAAATAAACAAAAAAATACCAATGTGCAATACAATATGTAATAATTTAAGCACATATAAGATAAAAGGAAATTTGCAAGATCAAAGCACACAAAATATAGTTATAAGAATTATTTAATTATATAAAACAGTTTACTCTCAGTATCTGCTCTTCCTAATTTCAACAACCAATTTGAAACATCTCTTATGAAAGCATTAATGTTTAAAGTTTTAATTTTATTTCCAATTTGATTGTATTTTCTGGGAGCTTAAAAGGTGAATAATCCTTGACCAAAAATTGTTTTCATTCTTGAAACTATTTTAAGATTATTTTCTCTTATGGGATATTGCTCACGCTGATAGTGCAGATCGCACGTTCATCCGACGGAGTGAATGCGAGTGAAATGACCAAACGTTCCAACGCCGCGCTATTTATTATACTATTTAGATAAAGTAAACCGCATTCAATGAGATACGAAAAAAAATCTATATTTTTTGTTCTCTTTTTTCTTGAGCGAGTAAAAGATACGGTCTTAATTTCTCAGTATTATGTTGTTCCTCAAACGATATTAACCGCGACAACACCATGTTTACCACTAGTTGCTCATTTCTGTCTTTCGTAATCAATGAAGACATTGTCCTACTTACCTATCGTACCGCATATCAACCGGCGGGATGTTTCACCTCAATCTATCGTAAGAAACGGGGAAGATAGATACGTTTGTAACATAAAAACATTCAAACTATTTTTCTAACAAATCTAAGTGACCAGATACTGTGAAAAATAGATATGGGGAAAAGCGTATGTGATTATGGAAAGCTTATGTTATTACGAATTTTGATTTTGTGGGTGTTTACGCACTTTCTTATTCTTTCGGCTGGCACCCCTTAATTTTTGTGTTGTCGGTATGATTGGTTTATGTAGTGTTATGAAAAATCGCTTTCAAACCATGGTCGGATAGGTTGACAATTGCAATCGGAAATCCTCCAGATAAGGACCTATTAATTGGCTCCGATATTTAACTGTTTCAGCCGGTCAAAAAAATACATGAAGATCGAGTCGGCGCATCCAGACCCAAGACAAGAGCACAAAAGAAGAACAATACAATCCACGACGTGCAGAGAAACAGCATTCGTAATACCAGGTTAGTGGTGAATTTTTCTACCTGCATCGACTTTCATATTATCAATAGGAAACCCGGGAATAACAAGCTGTCAAAGGAATTCACATACAGTGGGTGGTGATGATTGCGGATCAGAAGGATCTGCTATTATGTGAGAGCTCGGTGCTTCAAATTTTCACCCCAACGCTCACGTGTTCATTGTGTATTTAATCGCAAATATATATTAAGTATATGTGTGTAGCCAGAGCTGGCTAAATAACGAAAAACTACATACTGTTGACATAAGATTTATTGTTGATCACAGTATTACAGAAATATGGATGAACTTGGCTTTCAAATAATGTAACGATAGATATATCAATTTGAAAAGAGTAACATATAGGTTCGAAAATTTGTCGTCGATGCATAATCGGATAATGCTATTTTCCCGGATTGAAAATATCCTGGTTAGAATTCCGGTAGCAACAACAATATTTTTCGATATAACTGACTTTATATGTACATGTTTCTAATTAATACATTTAATTTGTATTTAATAAAATATCACAGATCTATATTCTGAATAATTACAACTTTACAATAAAAATGTGCTGTCCTTAATAATATATAAAATACCTGTTCTGAGACATCAGACTCGCGTTGCTTTGCTATGTCGAGAGGAACTGGCAAAAGAGTAATCACTCCCATAACAGTTTCGGATAAAGGTGGGTTCTATTCACTAGGTACGTCAAGTATTTCTTGAAATTCATTCAAATTAAAATGTAACATGAAAAAATCATTCATGTTTAATATCTCACTTATCAATGTAAAAATTCGATTCACTGACTTAATATAAATGACCCATGAATAATTTGTGAAGAAATTTTTTACATTTTTTTAAGCGACATTTATATTGTATAATGAGCAGCAAGGGTGTCAAGATGTCAACATTTTTTCTGAGAGACGTAAGGATTTTAAAGAAGTGTCATTATTGACAATTTCATGTTCCATTTTTATCCGGAGCTACGTTGAGTACCTACGAATGATGACCGACATTTTCAAAATGTAAAATTTTTTCTGTAGAGAAGCGTACACGGAATACATGTCGCATTACTTTGTATTTTACATTTTAAATAGACATGAAACTGTGTACATATTGGAGAGTGGCTTGGAACATTAGTTGTGGAACGAGGGGTTTGTGGAAATATAAACCATTTTTTATTATTATACATGCGCTATTCAGGCATTAACATGATTTGTTAAATAATAGAAAATTTCATCAGAAGTGCAATATACAAAGAAAAAATTATTTAATATCAGCATGCCTTTCATAATCAAAATTAAATATAAAAGATGAAAAATAAAACAATTTACCCGTCACCATTGATTTGAGACACAAACAATTGTAATAATGTAGTTCTATTAAGAGTTAAATTTACAGCAAAAATGTCGACTACCTCCGCATATTCATTCCCCAAAGAATTCAATCTGGGGACTGCGGAGTTAACTAATGCATATGTTCTGACATTACCACAGTAATAGAATAATGAATTGTGTCTCGATGACTTTGATGGTGAGTGAAAGTCAAGCATATCTTACGGAAGTCTGTCATACCATTGATGATCCTGTATAGAAGTAAAGCAACATAATTCGATAATTAAATCTTTTTGTAAACAAGATGTATTTTTTACATTAATGGATATTATATTGTCGGCGTTTTGATTTTTGTTAGAATCGAGTCATATATTTAAAAAAGAGTCCCATAGCTATTAGATTGTGTAAGTGGTACCAAAATGATCACTTGGGTGATACCAATTTGCATTAGTTCATGTCTATATATTTGGTAGTTTGGATATATAATATAATACTAATTAATAACTTACCAACATGCCGGGGTAAGCAGAAAGTACAGAGCGCTACATCTGTCTCAACACACACAATACTCGCCTTATCCACATTCACACACCTTCTCGTGGAACTGTTTTATCTTCTTTTAAATATTGAGTCGCTTGTGTATTTGGGAAGTATGTTTGATAAAAACGGAAAAGCTGAGAATGATATCAAAAAGAGGGTGACTGCAGAGAATAAAGTGAACGGCGCATTGAATGTAATTATATCTAACGAAAACTTTTCAATCTAGGCAAGACTAGCGGTGCACAACGAAGTCCCGGTACCGACACTGATGTATGGAAGTGAGGAGTAAAGAATGAAGAAATAAAGAAAAAATGTAAAGCTGATATTAGTATAATGAGTAAGATTAAAAAAAGATCACATAAGTGGTTTGATCATATGAAACAGATGAATAAGGAGAGAATGGTAAGAAAAATATATGATGCAAGTGTTGATGGCATCAGAAATAGAGGACGTCCGCGATAGAACTACACGAGATACTTACTGAGAGATGGTTCTGTTAAAAACTATCGGCGATCTTGTATGACAATATGTATGAATGTTGATGAGGCGAGAATTGTATGTTAAGATAGTAGAGTGTGACACTCCATCCTCTCTACCAGAGCTCAAAAATCTGCGCATTACTAAACATTTTGGGAAACAAATATAAACTAAATAATCCATATATTATAATTACGCTAGCGCCCACTATGTATCAGTAGAAATATTAGTTGCGTAGTTCTGGATGCTACCGCGCGACGCCACCGGAGAGCTGTAGTCCTCTATTGGGTTATTCATCATTTATTGCTACTTCAATTGCTAGCAACTGTTTTAATCTATCGTTCTATTCAAGTCATACAATTGCTACCTACTGAATTGAAAATTCCAATCGGCAGAGTCAGAAATCCATGTTGTACGGAGTCCATACTTTTGTGCGTTTTTTTATTATGATTAATTTTGCTTAAAAACGTCGGTTAAACGAAAATTCATAAATCCATTTACAGTGTAGTATATTATATAGTATTTTATAATATCATGGTTACAGCATAACCTAAGTCTATACCAACTGCACGTCACTGCTCTCTACCTACCCCCGCGGGGAAACGTCATGATGCTAAGTTAGTTTGTTTATTTTCCGTTATCTTTTGTGACAAAAAATGGTATAATAATAATATTGGATAATAATTTGCGTAGCGCCATTTTCGTAAAAACTGTCACCTCAAGGGCGCTTTACACATCAACTCTTTATAGTCCTACATTATCTTTGTTTTAAAAATTGTTATTTTAAGTTATGGAAATGATTTTCTAAAAAAATGGGTTTTAAGCATCTTCTTAAATAAAGTCTCTGATGCACTGTTTCTCAAGACGGTGGGCAAATAATTCCGCGCTTATGGGCCTGCCACCGCAAACGTCCGTTCACTAAACTTAGACTTCTGGAAACGGTTTATCGGTTCTACAACTCTTCCTGCGGCTAAAGTAGAGGCTGAACTTAGAGTTTGAAGTCTACCATTCAAATTGTCTGGGATTCGAAGCTCTTCAAGATACAGAGGAGCCATGTTATGTGTCGCCTTATATATACATCAACCAGCACAGTTTAAATTTAACTGTTTCAGGGAACCGGAGGCAATGTAGCTCATGTAAAAGGATGTTATATGAGAGAATTTGGAAACATTTTTGATAGTATTTTTGCTCTAAAGCATTAGTTTCGCTGTTTTCCTGTATTTTTATTAATAATTGGGATAAAATAATACAGTACCAAATTGAGAAAAACGAACATTTTCGACACAAACTTATTTTCGTCTTTAATCAAGGTTTAAATAGTCATCCTGTCAATGTCAACTTCGTCAATGTCATGTTTTTCGGTCGCTCTCCAATCAAACGCGTGGTATTACGTTCGACAACGGCGATGATCTCATAAATTGGCTCGATAAGTATTTCGATACCAGACTAGCCGATTTTTATAGAAAAGGCATCGTTAAATTGGTTGAAATATGGGATAAAGTCTTGAATGATGGAGAATATATCATTGATTGAAGTATAGGAAATAATTGAATAGAACCAAAAATACTTCTTACCCAAATACTGTAGGAGTCGGGGTCACTAGTTGAGGTGTGTGTGTTGAAGTTGTTCAAACTATGATTGACTCGAGATTGTCTCAGAAGGTTAAAATGCTGTGAGACAGAAGCTCCTAACGTCTTCTTGTTTCACGTGTGTTGGTTGTATGTCGCAGTATAGGGTATATGAATGAAAGGTCACTTATAAGGTTTCGTTTATTGAGGTGATGAATTAATACAATTTAAATGCGCGGTTGAACTCTGAAGTGGCTCGCTGGAGATGCTGTTGAGTAGCGATGCTGGTGATTGGACGGCCTGCGGAGAAGTAATCGCTAGTTGCTTGGCAGTAACCGTCTCTGGTGCTAATGGTTATTTGCTGCTGCTCATTGGTCGCTCTGGTTCGGGCACTAATGATTGATAGGTGAGTCCTTACCCGGCCATGTCTAAGGGCGCGAGTATATTGATTTGTTCTGCTTTGTCAACTAATTTACGTACTTTTTGATTTATGTATAACAATTTATAACTAATTTATAACCAACACACGGCAAGGAGTGAACAACTTCACACCAGCACCGAGAGTAATAACTAACTGCTATCAACTTTTTTACTTTCTTAGCTACTTACTATACAATGCACTTAACACTTAATGGAAATCATTCACTAATTAAAAAACATTGTCACATTTTCGTCAGGTACCTTACCGCACAAACTTATAACGTTTTGCAAAAATTATATGTTTTCCAAATTCGCCATATCTCATAAATTAGATTGATAATGCCCTTACAAGGCGAAACGCGTCTCAAGTAAATTAAACGAGTAGAACCTAAAAAACGAGTATTTTATTTTCACATTTATGATTATTGAGTTCAACAAACTTACCTCGCAAACAGTAAATACGTAATTGATTTGTACAATGTGTATAGATAATTTAAAATTGATGAATTAAAAATTAACGTTTTTTTTTTTAATATTTGTTAAAATTTTCACACTGTGTAAAAAGATTTACAACAATAAATAATAACACAACAGCGACGTAATCACTCCATTGAAGATTTTTTATTCCGCTGGGTTATTTTTTCGCCTTCCTGTAGAGTCCAGTAATCACAACCTCTGCTTCCCACCCCCCACTTCCTCCCAATCAGAATCTTCTTCTTCCCTCTTCTCTAATGATGCTCTTTATTTACCCAGATAATGTCCACCTTCAGCACTCCTTTGCTCCTTTAGATAACTGTATTTTTCGCGCAAATATTTCCAACCAAAATCTCGACTGATTGCAAGGCAAGACTTTCAGATCAAAAAAAAAGGATCTTCTGTTTTGTATTGAAGACTTTTCCTAAAGAAGGATAATACCAATAATTATGGGTGTAAAAAAAAAACATTTCTTCAATATGTAATACTATATTTTCTTGTAAAACAGTCGAGAACTGTTCATTTTTACAGTAACTTCGCTGCACGTTTATCCTATCCCAAAGTATCAACCACATTCTGAGATACTGCAATACTTCAACAAACAATTTAACTGCATTTTCCAGAATGCTTCAGAACAGAACTTACATAAACTTTTATCTTCGTCTAAATCGAATCAATCTTGTTGCAAACTTTGCATATACTATTGAAAATAGATGGTTATATATTATGGTCCGTATTGACGAATGAGATTTTTCACTCTACACAATCTCTGAGACACGAACTTTGCTCCAATGAGATTCTTTGGAGATAAACTATAAAATAAGATTAACCTTCGTAAACTAAAACTTCTCCACACTGTATCTACCTTATAAAGGAATTATAATTAACAATTTAGAAACCGTTGAAATACAAAAGAATTTAAATTCGCAGAAAACACTAATTACGTAACATTCCCCAACACTTCATCTTTACTGTACATTTTCTAGTTAACGACCGAAACCTACTCCCTCTTCCCATGCCCCGTCTAATTTTCCAAATAGACTTCAATACTGTATTTAGTTTAGTTATCACCTGATGATGAGAAGGACTGCACCTCTTCAAACTATAGTAGTGGCAATAACTCAACGTGTTAGTAATACAAAGTTTAATTGTGAAAATTAAAATACTCTAAATTTATCTTCAGATCAAAATCTCAACACGTATACGTGGTATTGAGAAGTATCTCTAAGATTATCTCAACGTATCTTCTTCCGTGGAAACAAGACATTATAATTACTTAGCGTTGTAGTAGATTTTAAAAAACATGATGATATATTTTATTTTAACTTTGGTGAACTTATTCTTATTTTACCATTTTCGCTCCTTAGCTAAAGTATTATTAAACATAAGCCACAAAAATTGCTTGCGGTCCGCTGTCAACCATTTCGCGTCCTTCCTTCTCAATCCCAAGTCTCGCAGTTCCGCCGAGTATAACTTATGTACAGTTGATGCAGAACATCCGGGACGCGGGATGTATGAAAGACACAGGATTTAGGCTTCCCGCAGGCATCCGCAAAACGTGTTCAAAACTTATGCTTCTGCGTTCCGAAACTTACGCTTTAAAACTATAAAACTATGAACTTTATTAACTAAGAATAAGATGAGTGAACAATGTTTGAAAGGATGCAGCGAGGTTACAAATTCTCAGATGGAAGACCACAATGCAAGACGAAGAGTTCTGCAGCCATGGGCCATGGACCTTACAGCCGATACGTCTTAGAGCCAATATAAATTGAAAATATCCACCACTTTCAACAAAACAACTTTTTAAATAATAAAACAAAATGCTTTATTTTAACCACTATTTATTAATTATTCAACATGTTTCAATACCTATAGTATCTTCTTCGAGAAACAATGTATACTGAAATTAAAAATACAAGCACAGATAAAAACTAAACCATAAAGTGATGGGTAACTAAGTAAGAACTGATATGAAAACAAATTTAAAAGGTCAAGATATATGCCAAATAATAACAACCAAATTCTTTTTGCAAATAGTCAACCTTTTAAATTTTATGTTAATGTGTAAAATTGTCGTAAATTTTAAACGTTAACGTAGCGTAGTGGTAACACATTGGTGACAAAATATTTTTTGATAAATAGATTTTTTTACTATACATCTATGGAAATCTATCGCTTTCACAATATGCGCGCACACTGCATATACCTGGTTGTAAAATAAGGCTCTCATGAACCTTAAAATCACGCCGGTACCGATCGAAAAATAAACAACGATACAATGCGCCGGCAGCCACCCAGGAAGCCGGCCCTTGCGCTTAATTGCTTCACGATAAAATGTATTCACATCAAAATTTAAAATTTGTTTAAACATTGATACAATCACATACTAGTAAATGAATAGACATAATATGAAATATATATATATATATAGGAGAGGGGTTTGTAACATTAATTGCTTTCTACACACACACATATATATGTAACGAAACGTAAATCCGATAATTGTGACACATTTATGCAACAGTAAATGTATTTACTATTCTAAAATTAAATCTTTCTGTAAACAAAACGTATTTTTACATTAATGCATATTATGTTGTCAGCATTAAAATTTTCGTTCCAATCAAGTAATATTTTTTTTTAAAGTCGCGGAGCTCTTTGATTGCGTGAGTGGCACAAAAGTGACCACGTGGGTGCCACCAAAATGAACATGGACATCCTACATATCCACATACCACCAAATAAATGGACATGAACCAATGCAAATTTCTTGTCCATTTATTTGGTGGTATGTGAATAAATTACATTGCAATAATGTAGCCTGAGGTAAGGTCCCAGATAAATTAAAAAAAATTATGTTTTATCTTTCGTGTTCCTCGTTCATAATTTTTTTCAGAAAAACACTTTTATGACGATATTTAATGGCATTTTTAATCGCAATTTTCGCCGACGCCGAGCGCAATAAACAGATCACGATATTAAATTACGCCTGAAAGAAAACAGAGCGAGATGGGGATGACATAATTGTGTTTCATTTTTGACAAAAACTCGGCAATTTATAAAAGCTCAAAGGGCTTAATTGTGCTTTAGTCGAAATCATAAAATGTTTAAATAACTTTGTAAAATGTTCTTCAACCACGCGAGTTCAATTTTAGTTTTGACTTTCAAAACTTTTCAGGGGATATAGCTAAGCTATGAGATATAAAATAATATGAATTTAATATAAAGATCGCTCAGATATAATATATATACGACGGTATTCACAGTAGCATACTAAGTATTCAAGTAAATTATATATAATATTTTTTATTTCTTTCAGATTTGAAACAAAAACTTAAGTTGTTTTCAGTTTTCATAATAGTGTGTTGGTGATATAGTGTAAACATACTGGTAAACAATAAGGATTAAATTAATAAATAATAATTATTAATTAATTAATTTAATTTAATACTGTGGTTATTCATTTTAATAATAGATAATTCATTAATTTTTTATCACCCTGATGAAAGAAAATTACTTCTTCGAAACCGGTTGAAGAATATAATTAACCAATAAAATATTTATTAAGAAAAAATCTTATCGTTTGTGCGTAAAAGTATGTTTTAAAATTTTTTTAAAAGTCTTGGAATATTTGCTATTTAAGAATAAAATGACCGATCAGGTTTATTCACGAATCCGATCAGTAATTCTTAATTAAAATTTGATTGAAATCAGATGAGAACTACGGGAGATATACAAAATATATATTTTATGTACTGACATATATAAAAACATATCTTTTTTGACGGAGGTTGGTTTCGAGGTCTCCTGGTTTCGATCAAAAAAAGTGATTTTTTTTTACGAATTTGCGACAGTTGTAATTACAACTTCACAATAACAATGTGTTCTCCTAATAATAAAGTTGTATCAATGTGTCCAAAATTTAATAAAAATGAATTGATAATTCTGGCGTCTGCTATCAGTTTACTCAAAGGTATTTGAGATTCCGTATAAATAAGGTAGATGGCTCTTTCAAATAATGGAACGATTAAATGTATTAATATCAAAATGATAACATATAGGTTCTAAAATTTGTCGCTAAAAATATTGTTGCTATAGCATAATTGGATAATGCACCTTCCCCGGTTAGGAAAGAGATACAGGTTCGAATCCCGGTGACGCAATAATAATATTTTTAGATTAAATTTATTTTATATGTATATATTTATAATTAATATATTTAATTTATATTTTAGTATATCTTTCTAATTAATTCATTTAATTTGTATTTATAATATATTTGTCTTTGATTTTGATACATTATCTCTTGTAGAGTGTCTCATGACTTTTCACTACCTATTTCAGTAAATTTCTTCGGCCATGACTCACAGAAACTCACATTGATATATTGTAGAATACAACGTATTTTGTAAAAAATCACCACTCTATTCGTACTATCATCGAAGTCCTTGTAAGATTTTAATTATACTGTCTAAAAAATAGCCTAGACAATATCTGGGGTAAGTTCGTTTACTAGCCTGATCCACCTTTTCGGTAGATATACTACATATTGCGGAGAGTTTTGTGACGTAACTAGTGTGAAAATTACAATGCACTTTCATCGATCATGACCACGAGACTTATGTGATATAGCAAATTTTGCAGAAATGATAACTCCACTACTATCGTAGTGTGTATCAGATTTTGATCAAACTTTTCACCTTACCAGCCTGATTCAAAATGACGGCCGATTTTTTTTTTTAAATTTTAATCCGATTATATTTAACCTAGAGAAAAAGTACTTTCACACCCAGACGAAACCTACCTAGGTAAACAGAACTAATATAAAATTTACTGATACCAATTCTTTAACTCGTAATCATTTTAATTCGGTAATGAATGCGTTGTGGTGATTAAGTAAATGGTATTAAATTATTTCCTTTACATAAGCGAGGATATATTTTTTTTTACATTTTGCTTCAATGGCCAGCATTAAAATACCTCTCCACTTAAACAGGGTTGGAGCATCATCCAAAATAAATCTCCTGCCCTAATTGAATACATTTGTACTGGAAGAACGTGGCTTATTCAAAACCGACCGCGCACTTCATCATCCCCTAAGAAAATATTTCTCCCATTCATTTATACATCAAGTTAAAAATACTGCGTTCATTTCAGGGACTCAAAAGAGCTATTTTCTGTAATTGTAACATCGAATAGCTTCTTCGAATCATAATAAAAAAAGTAATCATAATGCTTTATTATTCAATTAATAATAAAAAAACATTTTGTTTATACAACTGTTCAGTTTTCTCACTATAGTACGTGCCGAAACTAATATATCTTGCTATTTTGCTTGTTACATGACACTTCGCGCTATCACCGAAGTGTGTGTTCAAGAGTTATTTGTGGGAAACGCAGTACGTATTTTACGTCACATTTTTTGGTTCTGGGTGGTCCTTGAGCCCCCCTGTTCCCTATTTCTGTTCCTCTCCTAAATTCCTTCCATTCTTTCTACATACCGTATTTTCCCAATCCCTCATTCAAACATGAACTGAAAGGTAAAAGATGTATACTGGGCATCATACGAAAAAACAGGAAAAGAACGCAAATAAGAGAGCAGATAAGAGTAGTTGGTATAATTTTAAACGCCAAGAGAAATGACAATGGCTTGACATAAGAACATTCGGAGGACGGACAATTGGTGGACGAATGCAGTCATCCAATGGTACTTAAGGGGAATCAGGCCATCCCAAAAACCCGCAGGATTTTTTTTTAAAATAGAGATGCATACACGAAATAATATTTTTACTATTTTCAAACTAAGCTAAACGCTTATATTATGAAAACAGGACTAACTCGATGGTCTTCCGAGACGCGAATCCCAGAGTCTTAATCACTAGACCAACAAGCTACTCATTGATTGATTGACATAAACATTAAATTCTGCAGAAATAAATGGCAGCGAAACCAACGGACAAAGAAGAGTACGAGACACATGAAGAGGCCTTCATCCATCAGTGGATAAATAAAATAACTGATTGATTTCACTGTTTTACAGTAACCCAGTGGAATTATCATTATAATGCTTACTTTTAGATCTTGATTTCATAACATTCGAATCGAATCTATTTTTCTGACACGTTGATTCGAAGTTTGGCGAAACCCTGATTAAAACATAATTAAACAAAAATTCTACTCTGAAAAACCCTTGATACTTTGTGATTTTGCGAGTAGTAAGGAACATTAAAACACTGCTGGGACTTGGGGTACGGAAAAAACCTGAAAAACCTGGGCAAAAAGGTGATTAATGAGAAATGTGATGAATAATTCAGGATTGAAGAGGTGTTCTGGGGCCGTTAATGACTCTCTCCAGCGGCAGAGCCTACATTCAAAATCTGTTTATTTGCGAAAACATTACTTTTTAGTGGTGTTGATTCTGTTTCGTGCTTCAAGACGGATGGTCCTCGAAGAAAGCGATTTCGTTTTTTTCGAGCCACACTAAATACTAGAAAATAACTAAACTCTTCTCGAATGTTCCAGTTAATAATTAGTTACAAATTATTGATATGAGATAGGGATGTGTAATTAACTTTTTGCTTTGAATTATGCAAATATGAATGTTTGATTTATTTAAAATGTGCGATTTCATGTGACCCGTGTCCACCGAATGAAACACGATGAGATAAGTCTCAGATATTTAGCTGAGATATGTCTTAAATCTGTACTGGAGATTGGTAGAAACAACTCACGTACACAGAATGGATTTTACAGCGAATTCGAAACATCAGCCAAAATTCTTTTTAACTTTATCTTATTCTGAAAGTTGGGCACGTATTTATTCTGTCTTAACTGCTGCTAATTTATTGGAAGATAACATTTATCTAAAGAACGAACGGGAAAGCAACAACTTGATATACGACGTTTTACGTACAACAAGCACAAAACGAATCAAATTTCTGAGACTTGATGTGTACACGGTGGAAGCCGGGAATCGTATCCAAAGAATTTAAAGTGAGCGTAATTTCGGTCTCCAAAAGTGTCTAAAAAAGAAAATCTCACCACGGGCCAATATAATCATTTACCATGTGTTATTTATCAAAATCATACTCGTCGCATTTCACAGATCTAGCATAAAAAGAGTCTTAATAATTAATTATCAAGATAAAATTTTTATTCGTCAAAAAAAAAATTACCAAAAAGAAATAATAACGACACAACATTACTTAGACAGCGAGATTTTTTACTACTTACAGATGTCAATAGTTTATTAATATTTTGAGATATTTTTTATTCTACTTCAAAATTATGAAGCAAAATAATTGAAAATACAAAACATTGTTGTTGCTACCGGGATTCGAACCTGGATCTCTTCCAATCCGGATACGAATCTGTCGTATCCGGAGCACTGTGTTGGTGTAGTGTAATCAGTTAATGTGACGTCACGTGGTGGATAATTATAATCCGAGCATCTTTTAACGAGCATAATTTTGAACGCCAATATCTCCGAAAAAATCGGAAAACGTTGAAATCTGAATTTTTTTCTTTATTTTTAACACGTTATAAAAGTTCATTTTTGACATGCTTCACTACTTCATTCAGCCGTAAATATTACGCAATGCTATTAATTACTAAAACACAAAATACATTATATTACATAATACATTATATAAATACATATATATACACAAAATACATTATAACAGGCATCCTATAATAATAAAATCGTGTGTGAAGTTAATAAATTCATGAAGTCTATAAGTTTAGCATAACTCGGAAAAATTTAACGCCATGCATTCTAAGCGAGTGTTGCGGAAATCAGAATAAAACCCACCCTTCGCAGATAGAGGGATGAAAATATAGTAAAATAGAATACAGCGCTTTTCAGTCTGTACAGGGTAGTGCTGCCGACAATTATAATTTTTCGTGAGTACTTTTAATACGCGTGTGAATGGAAGTCCGGGTTAGGGAAGCGGCGCAATGCGGATAAGTTTGCAAAACAATTTATTGGTATATGTAGAATCAAAACTTGCTTCACACATGAAATAATATAAATAAATGTATATATGGAGAATGGTGGATGAAATCGTCCATTTTGTAAACCGGTACATGTAGCGCCTAATTCCAAAACCTCATAAACCGGTTTTCGGATAATTTGAGTTAAAAATGCAGTATTATAGATTTTTTTGTTAGCTACATCCAGAACACATTGTTTCTCGCAAAAGCCACATAAATCCATTATGTATGTTCAAAATCAGGGTTAGTTTCATAATACACCAAAGCAGACAGAGTATCGGTTACTATTCCGCATAAAATTAAATCAGCCAATCACAACGCTTGTTGATGATCACGAGATCTAAAATCCAGTATGGCTGCCAGAACGATATATACAGAGATAAAAATTATTACAGAAATTTTTTTTTAAAAATGCTGACAACATTTTATACATTTGCTTTTTAAAACATACGTTTTCATCCATAACTCAAAAACACATGTAGTTTTAGGGGGTTTTGAAAGTAGGCGCTACACTTTTCGATGTGAGCGATTGGCTCTCGGCAGAAGTCCGATGACGGCGGTGGATTTAAATCGCCCCCTTCCCCCCACAGAAATATACATGAATTGTACCTTTATGTCATATTAAGGATTATATATCAAGGTTATCAACGACTTATTGATATTTTTACTTTTAAAATTAGCAATATTAACTTTGTGGTTAAAACTTTTTTTTTTTGTTTTAAACAAAGATAATAAATAAAAGTATTGATATTTTGTATACGAAAAAATAAAATAAATATTATTTTTCTCATAACCCAAGAATGTCACTAAAGAAAAATTTAATTATGTTCAATATAATACATATTTATAGAGCTGGAGTGAGGAGAAAGGTTGTCTGTTTTTCACAGGGCACTTATTGTAATGCATATTAACACCGGCGGGAAGGGATGGAATTAATTTCTATCTTTTGCTCAGGATCCTATAGAATCATTGTGCAAAATTTGGTTTAGCTAGATCAAAAGGTATATGATTGTACAGAGAACAGATAAACAGACATTTAATTTCATATATAATATATATTGTTTTGATGCCTTTGGGCCCTAGAGGATAGGAAATCATACGGGCCGCCACCGATCTAGCTTAGTCTGGGTCCTCAAGTATGTGTGTGTGTGTGTGTGTGCTTTGGTGTCGCCTGCTTCCTCGGATGGGATGATAATTGATTCAAAAGCATTCTGATTTTCACTTTACAGATTTATTCACAAAACACAATTAATCCCGACATTGGATGCACGAAAAATGTTATTTAGATCTTCCTTCTTCAGGTCAACTTTCCTCTGAGGGAGGTCACTTTTATTTATTTCTTCTATTTATGGAATTTATCTATTGCTAACATCAGCCAACGCGGCCGTGGAGTGCCGATGCAGGTGAGGATCCTGATTGCCACACGCCCGCGCCAGGATTCATCTCTTACTCCAGGAGATAGACCGAACACCATCTCGTCTCAGCCTTGTTCATAACGCCCATCTATCGGCCATCGCTCGCATGCCGTCTCCTTGCTCGTACTCAACCCGCGGCTGGACCAGGACCATCCATCTCTGTGTCCACCGCGGTGATCTTTTCTTAATCTCCGCCACCTCCCGCCATCATATTCCTCCGGAGCGCGGCTCCACCGACGCGCCTGTTTTCGAGCGTACCCACCAAAAGTGACGTTTTACTTAACTACCCGCCAGAATCGGAATCTCGTCTCTCATTTGTCCATTTAGACGGCCAATCATCATAAGTCGACAATGTAAGCTACCTAAACCTCGGCGTGCAAATTCAAACATCACAATATATATATATATATTATTTACGCGCGTTTGATTCCTTCGACTGGAGTTTTTGTTGGTGCGTATGATTGTCTATATGCTGTGAAAGACGCCGCTTTCAGCGACTGGCGCCAATTGCGGTCCCTAACTCGTCGAAAAAGAATCTCTTCATTATCGGCGCTCTGGGAGTTAATTATAATTTAAAAATATAACATATAACAAAACATCACAATTAACAAAAGATCAACCGACCAAATTATCCGTCCATTATCAGACTAAACTAGTCGTGACCTTTACTGCTGTATAGACAATTATATTATCAATTGTAAGCCCGGAGACAAACTAAGCTATTGAAGCAATTTTCTAGAACAAATATGTTCATCTTATTGTAATAAAAATAATTGATAATTATTATTATAAAAAAAATTAAAGTCATATTATTTTTGTATCTGTCGGTGTGAATTCGGCCCAAGTTCGAGAGACGGTGCAGCACCGGGATGCATTTTTTGTCCCGGAAAAGTTCAATTACACAGTAGATGGCGTTCAGTCAATAGAGCCCGCTGGCGGTATTCAGCGGCGAATCTGGAATAACACTTTCGGCACCCGCAAATGTTACAGAAAATGAAATTTATTTATTAAAAGTAAACATGTAATAAATTCATTCTAGTTCTGTGATTAGTTAATAAATTTCAATTGAGGTAAGTCTACACTGCGTTGATTATTTCAGTATGCTTATGAAAATTGGATTACGTAGTAATAATATTTTTTTTATAAAAGTGCAAACAAAATTATTGTAAATCTATTTTAACGAGAGTAGTGTTAGATTAATTAACTTAATAATACGACGGATAGGTAAAGAAGATGAAGAGCTACACATTTTTGTCCTCATTCACATTCATAAATCTCCCATGCAAGCTCATCTGTTGAGACTTCTAGAAGGACAATCTCCAAGTGTCTGAATTTTCAGACCATGCCATGTTCCGCAGACGTCATTTATTTCAGGTACCATAAACATTCAGTCATACATCTATCTTAACATTCTCACCTCATTCATTCATTCCACATGATCAGACCATCTGTCATCATGAATTTGATTTTCGACTCGAGACAATCTGTGAGATACGGATATTACTCCCATGAGATTCTTTAGAGACAACTCTCAGCTTTCCCGTGCAGTCTCCATGTATACATGTCTCAGAGATACGCCTTACTTCATGCTCATCACGTACATTAAATTTCATTGTAATTTATCAGTTGAAATTTAATGACTTATGCTAACTTATCAGAATACATAATTGTACAAATCTAGGATTGTTTTAGATGACATTTGTTTGCACGTGTCGAGCCTTGCTGTCAGATCAAAAATCGTATACGCTAATTTGAGTTTTTGTCTCTTTCTTCCAATCTCATGCTTATCTTGAGTTAATCTTTAGATGAAAATCTCAACAAATGTACATGGTATTAAGATATAGCCTCATCTAAATCTTTGAGATTGTCTCGACATGACATTGGCCTTAAAAAGTTCACTTTGTGCATTTGTATTAAGAAGCGGCAGGAGACGATCCAGTCGTCAGCTTTTATAGCCTCCTTTCTAGTAATTATTTAAAATATATGCGCAAAAGGTATAATTTATTTTAAATACTATAAAATTCTATAGGTTCCGTTATAAAATTTTATTAAAATAATTCAATGTTTTTATACTTTTTAGATATTGCAATATAAGATATTGAACGTGAATTTTGACTATTTTGAAAACAATATATTTAATAATCAATGCAAAAATATTCATTTGTGAAAAGCAATAATTTCCGATTGAACCTTTTACAATCAATTTGTAAACAAAATGTTTGGTCATTATATGGAAATATTTCGAGATTACTTAAATATGAGTCGCCGTGTTTCGCCCGTCGCTAGTACGTGCATACGCGCTGAGGAGCGGTGAAAATTATATCAAAATTATTTGGACTCTTTATCTTACCGACGTCTGTCGATATAATTATTAGCCATCTTATAAACAAGGATTATTAGCCATCTTATAAACAAACACGAAATAATAAAAATCCTATCATTCAGTATCGCTCAGTTATTCAAATTCTTAAACTCAGTTTACGCGTGCAGAATTTAATGCGTTTCAAACTATAGAGTTAAATTTAATGTCGGTATTTATTAACTTGTAAATAATGTGCATTAGTCTCAGAAATCAGCGCCTGCCCAGATCACTACTTCACTCCAGTACGTATCACCACAAATGGCGCTAGTGTAGTGATGGTGTGTGGCGCTGTTGTGTTCTCTTATGGATAATATTTTTTACGTTATTTAGTAATTATTGTTATGATTTCTGTATTTATTTATGTTCGTGAGGATACTTGAGAACCTTTACTATCGATTTCTTAAAAATAAATCGTAAATTTGTTGCATTATCATCGTGTAAAGTCATAAATTATAATGCCACCAAAGAGTGCCGCGTATGAAAGATGTCATGTGTATTTATGAACGCTATCAATGGGTTAAGATATGTTTTTGTTAAATATTTCATTTAATTTAGAAATTCTGAAAAAAAAATGTGACCGGTTCGCAACGTATTACCGCTGCCGTCGGTAAAATAAAGCAAACGTGGAGCTCGGTGCGCAGGCTTTACGAGGCGCGAATACTTTAGATACCTACCCCCTTCTTCTTTTTCATCAATGGCTGTGCGAAGTGAAGTTAGCCGCATGACGTCGGTCGGTCGCTTCAACATCAAGATGGCGGCGATTAAACAGCTGAGCCGCGACTGTCACATTTGTGAAATATTACGTTTGCCGGAGTAGACCGTGTTATTTAAATTTCAAAGATTTATTTTCTTGTGAATAATGAAATGTCCTAAAAGTTTTAAAAATCGAGTTTTGGTTTTGTGAACGTTTTCCGAGTATCATTTTTGGTTAGCACTAAGCCAACCTGTTTTTGTTATTTTGATCGCTGGTACCACTAAACGGCACCATATATTTTACGTGTGTACAATGATATTTGAAATCATATCTCCCTCTCCAAGAACAAGAGCTAGTCTATTTTTTAAAGAGGTAAGCGAAAAAAAAACATGTAATTTTAATAATGTAAAATACTCAATTCATGTTTTAAAAAAATTGAAAAAATGTCAAATAAATAAAAATAAAAATATATATATTTATTATGTCATGGCGCCAACTATTATTTAGCTGCTGGTTGATATACCTCTTGTGACATTATAAATTAAGGTCACGTTCGAAATTGCCCAGTCATTTGTTTTATTGCCGAGCACCTCGAGATCACAAATAATTTCCCTTACGTTGGTATCGCAATCCGTTTTCATGGTTATAAAAACGGTCACCATCTATGGTTCTTTTTTAAATCATCGAGAAAGCTGTCAGATTAACAAAGGTTAGATATTTTATGTTACTTAATCACTAGTGCATAATTTACGATATTTTGTTAATCTAATTTCATGGTGAGCAATCTTTACGGGCAACGAAATATTTCTCTTTGGTATCTTTCCATCGATTTTTCACTTTAGTTATCCTCACCGGAGGCTATATTTTTGATGTGATGTCATAATCTATAATTCCGCTTACAGATCCCATCGCGTCGGTCTGATTGCTAAGGACGATATACGATGATAGGCCAAGAAGATGGGATGCTCGGCTGGCAAAGATCGGAAGGATGTCATCTAGTGGAATATCTAGTTGTCACCTGTCTGCCTGAAGAATGTCGTAACCGCTCCCAACCCGGCGAAATGAGGATAAGTTAATGTGGATTGTATCTTTATTTTATTTCATGTCTTTATGTTTCTTATTTGATTAGATGCCATTATTATAATGAATAACACCTTTTTATTTATCACTTCCAGATATTACTTATAAATTTTTCCCAGTTAAGGGTGTGTTTCTGAGGTGAAGAACCTGAGGATCTTGTGCCCATCACTGACTATCCGGTGAAAGGGAAGAACGCAAGACTTTACCCCCACACTTTTTCTTAAAGAATATAGTTTGAAGTGGTGACGTGTACTTGGTAGAGCATGTAACTATTTAGTATTTATTCCAATCACAATAGTACAGATTACAAAACGTTCTTAGAACTATCTGCATTGAAAGACGTGAAGCGAAAATACCGTTTTTTCGCAATCCGTCATACTTGAATTCTTGCTTAACGTATCTCTCCATACGCACACATACTCAGACCCGGTCGTCCTAAATAATTCCGATATCACTCCATAAATATCACAACATATTATAACAATTCAACTCTGTCAAACACACTTTTGGCGTGTCTTTTCGAATCAGCCGCGGCACATGTTATTAACATATTTCCGCATCCAAATTCCCCTCCATACATTTCCTCAAACTCGTCTTTTCAGTGTGAAATATGACCTAGACGCCAGCAGACGTCAACAATTTGACCGATATTTATTCGATCTTAGCATCACGATAGCATTCGCGGTGTGGACCTTTCAGCTGCAGTGCAGCACTGTGTTTTGTGATATTGTATTTTAATCACATATTGTTATATACTTTTAAAATCAGCAATGTTATCTTTGTGGTTAAGATTCATATTTTTATTTATTATCTTTGTTTTATTAACCACTAAAATGAGTTTAAATACATCTACCGGTTTCGAAATATACAATCTTCTTCTTCATGATGTCATAACTAATTAAAATATATATAATTGTTTCTTTGGCAGAATCTATTTTTAAAAAATCTATTTAAAAAAAAAAAAATAGATTCTGTCAAAGAAACAATATATGTTTTAGTTAGTTATGACATCCTGAAGAAGAAAATGGTATTTTTCGAAACGGTAGATGTATTTAAACTCATTTTAGTGGTTAATAAAACAAAGAAAATAAATGAAAATACATATTGTTTTGTTGTTTGTATGACGTAGGTGAACTGTGACATCACTGTATTCAATTAGTATCGGAGTTTGGCACATCCGCGTGCCATTTATGTGATCTCAGTAATGACTGCAGGGATAACGGAGGCATTATATACAAGGTAATGCGAGCAGTTTTTCTGAATCCCGGTTCCCCGAAATTCACTGGTCCTTCGACTAGAACCCCTATCTCCTCATCGACCTCATCCTGTACCACGTTTCCCTACTTTCCCTCCACTACCCTGCGGTGATTCCGATTTACGCGCGACTCGAAGATTACGCAATTCATTAGGATCTTATCGATCCGGATTTACAGTTCGAATTCACATTTTTATATCCGATCTCTCTGGTCGTGTTTTGAATTCCATTGCAGGATCCAGCAACGCCGATCCTGAAGATAAATAAAATTTTGTTTCATCTTCTTATTTGTCTTCTACTTCTCTTTCTATCGAATCTATTTTTAAACTTTTCTCTGAGAGATTAGAAGATTGTTTTGTTCTATATATATTGCTTCTATAAAATTCTACCTCAACGTCTTCTTCTTCTATCACACCAACTTGTTTGCCTTTCTCTGTAAAATTAAACTTATTTCTGTATTTAAAATAATTAATAATTTTACGACATCATCTTTTTCTTCTTTTTTTACCATATCCCACAACTACCATGACTATCTAGTAGTGATGAGAAAAAATGCTACTCTTAACTCACTGGTGTGATTTTGATCGGTATTCGATAATATCAGTGATTAAAATCTGTGACTGCAATCACAGTTTAATTACTAATGCGCATGCACGATATCACAATAAATAAATTAAAAAAACATAATTTATTTATATTATTAAAACCTCATTTGAGTTAAACACATATTCTAGTACTAATAATTATTATAAATCTATTTTAATATCATCACAAAAGGAATGAACATGTTTTAAAAAAATGTAAATTTATTTTTAGGGGTCAAATTCCCAGCAAATATGCATAAAAATTTTTGGCACTACTAGACTACTAGATGGTGCTGATCAAATTACAAAAAATCTGATAGATGGCGCCGATTCAAGTAATAATCGATTTAAACAGTGGCGTCAGATAATAAATTTTTGAATCACGATATTTCCAGATATTCAATCACTGACAGTGAGTGTGATTCAAAGATATCAGTGATTGACTTGATGGTTTGTGATTTTGAGCTCATCACTACTATCTAGTCTACAAACCATGTATAATTCAATTTTCATTTTAAATTTAGCCTTTGTAATGCAAAATGTATTAAGATAAGTATTGATCTATTGATTAAGACGCTGGCCTAGTGATCTAGTAGTCGGGGATTCGCGCCTCGTCCCAGAACACCACCAAGTTAGTTATATTTTCATAACATAAGCATTCAGCTTAGTTTTAAAAAATTGTAAGAGTATTGATGTGATACATCTCATTATTTTTATTTTTATAAAAGCGTTTGGATATTACCGTACTACTAATTAGAAAGTATTAAACCTAACATACAAATATATTCATAAATTTTAGCGATTTATATAACGCCTTTGAGTGACTGATATCAACTTACTATACTGATTATTGTTAAGCGCTTTATGTTTTCCTGTCATAAACCAATAGAGGAAATTGAACAAGTCACCGGAAATAGGTCTTCATAGCACATCTCTCTGAAATACTAAAATATAAGTTATGTAGATATTTGCCTTTCGTCGAGTGTTTCAGAGATTTCAAATTATGTAACAAGATGAATTGCTTTCGTTTGCATCCAATCCAAAGGCTTCATCAGATTCTTAGAAATACCAAAACAGTAATGTACACTAAATCATTAGTATTATGTAACTTTATTGAATTTGTATCATAATAGAGAGAGTCTCAACAAGTGCCTATTTTGAATTATTTTTTATTTTTATTTTTAGAGAAACAAACAGTAACTGATAATAACATAATTTATAAAAATAACACCAGTGAAGTTTCTTAGGAATTAAATAACTAGTACATAATAAACTAAAAAATGGTACACTCAAACAAACTGATAAACAAAAAAACTTTTACATTAAAATAAACATAATAAACTGAAAATTGTATATATTAAAAAACTGAAAAAAGAAACAAAAGAGTGTTTTTAAACTAAATATACAAAGTGGAATGGGAAAGGAGGGGAGAGAGGAAAGAGAACACCATTTTTAATATTTCCTCTCCTGTGATGTAAACTGAGTTGACATTGCCTCTAATTATGTGAATATCTCTGTAAATATACTAAATACAGAGTTCACATTTTAGGTGTTCCTCCGTAATATATTTACGTATATGATAAAATAATTACAATATATAAGTATTTACCATACGCAAACAAAAAAAATGTTTTCTCGAAGAACCTGACGTGAATTTAATGTTTAATTAATTTAATGCATGTGTACGTGTGGAGAGGTGCATGAGGCGTTGTGCGCGGGGTGTGGAGTGCCGGGTGCCGATCGTCACTTTATTTAGTGGCAAAGTGTACGTTGGCCGAGTTAGACGTGTCTTATGCCTCTTTGTGCTGTCGTTCCGTATGGCCAATGTTTTTACTCATTCTCAGCACTTTTTCACAATAATATATATATCAACTATTATTTTAATGACTAATATAAGTAATAAACGTAAAATATTAATATTTATCAGACTTAGAAATTGAAAAAGTCTACATATACACTGAGTTTACAGCACCGGAGCGCGAGTTAATATTTTAATTTAATTTCAAAACATAGTTTTATAGCATCACAATATCCATAATAATTTTACGCTTCCCCGTCTATATCTATGACTTTCTGAATGTGACGCCTTTGGCGACTTCGTTAGTGTAATCTACTTAAGGTACGTAGGCTGTAAAGTACTTAAACGCTTGCTTAAACGGCCAGGTCTGTGAGACTCCTGTCATAGATAAGAAAAGCATCTTATAATTTATTCTATGTCTCATAGTCATATTGCGTCGCACTCTATGGTTTCTTTC
Source organism: Eubasilissa splendida (assembly GCA_031772225.1). NCBI lineage: Eukaryota > Metazoa > Arthropoda > Insecta > Trichoptera > Phryganeidae > Eubasilissa > Eubasilissa splendida. The sequence goes on along the minus strand of CM062868.1, from coordinate 10,555,507 downwards.
ATTATCTATGTCGCTGTCAAATGTGACATGAATCTTTTGTTTGCATTTTTCGCATTTGTTCAATTCCAGGGAGATCAATACAGATTGCAATAACAGAGAAGCAATCGGCGAAAGCAGCATAAAGCAATTGCTTTTAAAAAATGTATAATAGATGTATCAATTTTAAAGATCTACAGAACATATGTAAGTTCAAAATTTATCGTAAACGTACCTACTTGGTAGATATAGCGGAATTGTATAACGCATTTTCCCGAATAGGAGAAGGTCCACGTTTGAGTCCCGGTAGCAACTAAAATATTTTTTTAAAATAATATTTTATAAAAAAAATATCAGATATCCCATAGAATCAAAGCTATTTTCTTTTGTTATATATAATGGAAAATATATAAAAGTATGGGGTAATTACAGGGCTTACGAACTGTCTTCGACTGGCTTATTTCTCACCCCTCAATCTCCACATTTATCAAATTTTTTAAAGTTGTATATATGTTAGTATGTGGACTCGCGTCGAGTACTACTACACCATCGCCATCTATGGACCAAATTTGATAATTCATTTTTCCTTTTTTTAAACAGCATATATGTCATCACTATGATAATCTGATTGTTTTAGAATTATTTTAAAGCAATATTCTTTATATGTAAAATGTTTTTTTAACATATTATACTAGAATACGCCTGAAACATCAATATTTTCTTATTTTGATCAGTATATAATATTAAAGTATGTCCAATAACACGCAATTAATTGTAATTACAATATATTTCTATATATTTTCCATCAAATATAATAAGAAATAGCTCTGTCTCTGTAAGATATCTGATATTTGTTAATAACAGCGTCTTTGTAGGTAAAAATCTATTAATTATCTGTTCTTGGACATATTCAAATATTGTTAAGATATTTTAAAAATTTGAAAAGATACAAAGCGTTATATACCTAGTTTATAATATAAATGAAAGATGGGATCCTTCTGTTGAAATCAATTGCCGCATTGAGCAAGCTCGTGCAAAGATATTCTGCAGTCATAATTTGTTCAACAGTCAACCTTAAATTGTGAATGCGAATAGTCGGATGCTATTTATTTTTAAGCATGGCAACTTATCGAAGAAATGATAAGGCGACTGAGCATTTGAGACGTGAAAATGCTCAAAATCAGCTGGATGGATAGAGTTACGAATGAATATGTTGTGGTTTGGATGAATAAAGAAAAATAAGTATTTAAAATGAAAGTGAAAATAAAACACTTGTTTTTTTATTCTACTCGTTTAACTTACTTGAGACGCGTTTCACCTTGTAAGGGCATTATCAATGTAACAATGCAACTCAACAACTTGTATTTATGTAGAGTCCTCCACTTCCTTCACCATAGCTATTCAACCAGATCGTCGGGTCGAGCCATGAGGGTACCGATCGCGAACAGTGTGCACGGTGAGAGGACGAGAGAATGTGCTGTGCCAAGAATAATTAACAAAATCAATAAAGACTTATTAAACATTTAAAAAAATGATGCTAGCCCAGTGACCACCTTAAAATACAAAGTAAAAAGAACATATTCATATATATTTTTTTTCCTTGTTATATTACATTATTATCTAACATAAGTTATTCATCTAACATCTCATTATCTCATTTTTTTCCCCTTGTAATATTTTATTTATAAAAAATAATAATAAACTGTTTAACTATGTAAAAGGCAATCCTTGCTATAAAACTGCCGTGCAGTTTGGCAAAAAATAAAATAAAAATTAATTTATATATAATAAAGAAGAAATAAAATAAAAAATCTCGAAAGCTTCAATATCTCGGTCATGTGATGAGACATATAGAGAAGTATGAGATCTTGAATCTCGTGTTACTGGGAAAAATTGCTGGAAGTCGGGACCCTAGAAGATGGTAAACATCATGGCTGAAGAACCTAAGGCAATGGTTTGGCCAGTCTAATTGATAGTAAAAGTGATGAAAGGCAATGTCTGTTGAACGGATAGGTCACAATATATTTTCTGTATATTTTTCTAGTAGATTTATTTAATTTGTATTAAATGCCATTTATATACATATCACTATAATTAAACTAAATGAGTTCAATGCCGGCTGAATAAAAATGTATTTCCATTATGATGTTTTCAGTTGATTTCATCAATCTTCATCGGTGTGTACTTTACGATGGTTTTGTCGAATAAATCAGAAGAATAAAACAATAAAGAGTTGCGCGTAGATCAAGAAGATCTAGGATAAGAAGAACATTGGTTGAAATAAAACTCACGTAGCGCGGATAGAGAATGCTAGTTTCGGTAACCCGCCTGACGGGCTTTTATTAGAAAATTGTTTAGCTTCATACACCGCAAGTTCTGAGGAATGCTTCGAGCGCTATTTATTATTTTCTAGAAATTTACCGACAGATGGTGCAAAAAGATAATATTTTACGTTTCTTACAAACTTCAAACACGTTCGTAACAGCCTGTAAGATGAAAACATTGTTAATGTTATATAATAGACTCAATCGCCTACCCCTAGACGAATGTCGTATAAATGGATCATTCGAAAAATCTAGGAATGTATTTTTCGAAAGAAAATCCTTAGGACGCGGAGTAAACTTAAGAAACTGTATTTTTTCCACAATGTAATATAATATTCCCATTCACTAACTGGAAGTTATGATTAACGATGATAATTTTATTAATAATAATGAAGGAAATTAAGAAAAATCATAAGCACTGAGGTACTCCAAATTGAAGATGTAAATAATAGCTTTTTTATTTTTTAATAAAAATAAATATTGCGGAATAAGTGTTGCATCAATCATTGTACTACTAAAAAATGCAAAAGAAGTAACATCAATATTATGGAGAGAGAGAGATAGAGGGGTACTTAAAGTAGGTATTTCGCGTGTACCTTGGAAAATATTCAAGAAATTGGGAGCCACTGTGTATTTGGTAAAAATTACACTTGAATCAGATTAAATTAAATATCACTTGAATTAAGGTTTAAATATGTGACTCGGTTTGATGAAGGTATGGTGGCTCGTATTAATTAATTATTATAGACTCGAAAGGATCACCAGTATAAAGATTGTATTTATGATATATCAGATAGATGTGTACGTTGAGAATCGAGGCCCTATACCTCCTTTAATTCTCCCGTATGTATATGAAATGTTACCAATACAAAGGCTATAGTTGCGTGTGTGATTGTAGCTAGAGCGGGCGTATTACGAATGATACGCCCGCTACGCACGATACTTGCGTTTTATTTACAGAAGAATCACAATTGAAATTAAACTATTTCTTACATTGTACAAAGTTTAAGATAAACGAAGTCCAGTGATGGCGGTGCCGAGATGCGTGCGATTGGGTGTATCCGATTGGCTGACCAGGAGAAGAGTGAGTGGTACTGGTGGTTACTCAGACGCAGTGAATTGTTACCTGAAATTTGGTTGTCCGGTTATTGAGTGTTTATTTATGCGGCTCTGTGAGGCGCGAGCGGGGCCACCATAGAGGTGTATTGGATTTGGTCCCATGCTGAGGTCAGTGATACTCAGACGGATCGAATCAGTCAGGAGTTGCTTGCATGCTAACAGAGGTGTTTTTCTATTGCAGCTACTGTCTTCAGTGAAAATCACGGACGAGGGAGGACTCCTGTCCCTGGCGTTACTATCGTCGCAGTCATCAGTGTCTTAGGAATTATTGACATGTGTGGCATGTGAGAGAGTGTCTGTGTTTAAGTGTGGAGGGGTGTGAGGTCCGAGTTGTATATGTATGCGTGTGTGTCGCGCGGCATGACGAACGAATAGAGCGCCTGTGTGTAGTGTGTGTAGTGGTATGGGAAAGCTGATAAGCGGGCGCACTCGTTGGGAGAGCTCTCTTACTTCTGGACTCTCATTTAGTGTACTACACGATGAAAATAATTTTATTGTAATAAATATGAGTAATTGTTCCTTATTATTCCTTCACCACAGGAGGGCTTAAGAACTAACCAGAACCAGGCAGAAGCACGACCCACCTGATAGTTACTCCTTTAGGTATCTGGATCTTTTTGCACCGGAGCCACAAGTCTTCTGGCTTGAGAACACGTACTCTGTTGTTCTGTACGGAGTACTCTTGAATATACACTTCGGTAATGACGCCAAGTGTGACATGTCAAGCACAAGATGAAAATACTAATCGGTATCCACGGTAGTAAGAAACTGATTACACACAACAGAACACTATCAGCCCAACACACAGCAGGACGATACTTCAAGTCAGCGATTCGTTCCCACACGGCAGGAAGAACTTGACGGCAATCAACGCATCCAACAATAAACGATTACTGTAAAACTTCAACTTTCAACTGGTCCAAACCATAGACAACATAAACTACAGAAAAGGTTGTGCTCTGGGAATAGGTGGAAGAAACAGGTAGGTAACGAAAATTAACCATTATATTAACGTATGGCATGTGCGCACACGGCGATCGGCGATATATGAATAAGTTATAATGATTGAACATAGGGTTTCTATAGTTTCAAGGATTTCTTTTTCTTTTTGCTTTCGGTTCATCACATTATTATTTGTAACCCTATCAATCCAGTATATATTTATAAGCCGTCTATAGATCCACATTTCAAATGTTCCAAGAAAGTAATAAACATACTGATGACTAAAAAGATAGCTAAAAAAATCTCACTTCTGGGAAAGATCAGAAGATTCATTAGTACTGAGTCTTGTAAAATAGTATACAACTCTGTTATTATTCCTCACATCAACTACTGCAGCAGCATTTTGTTTTTGGCTTACGAAGGAAAAATGCAACAATTCTCAGTGCTGCAAAATAAAGCTTTGAGAATAATATTCAGGAAGGATCAGTGCAATGCTGAAAGATCAGAATATGATACAGAAAATATTTCAATGTTGTAATATTTTTTACCTCACCAAAAAAAAATCGGCAGAATTCATAAGAGAAATTTATGCTAATCAACATGAGCACGAACATCATACAAGAGGAAAAGATAAACTGAGATTGTCATTCAAAAAGAAGTCTAAATCTCAGAAATCGATGATGTACAGTGCGATGAAGATTTTTAATTAAATGCCAGAAAACAACAAAGGAAGAGGAACTACATAGATTCAAAATGAAACTAAGCAGATATTTGAAAGAAAAATTTGAGTTAAAAGGAACAATTTTGATCTTGTTAAATAGAATAACACTTTTTATGAAGCCACGAAATTTATTAGATGTCAACCGTTTATCTCAAACTTCATCAGGACGTATTTGAAACTAATCATAAATACAAAAAGAGTGCACTTCTATACACATAAAGAGTATGATAGAATATAAAATTACATGTAAATGAGAGACAGAATAAATATATAGTTAAATAGAACATCAATGAAGATAGACTATAAAATTAAATGCGAAAGAGAGAATAATATATATACAGATAGACGAAATATTATGGGAGGGGAAAATACAATGTTGATGGATATTAAATTAATTTTAAAAGAAACATACCTAATACGGGGCTACTGGATAAATTAATTTGATTATTAAGGATTGGTGTACCACTATTTATTGCCATTTTTATTTCAAGGACTTCTAAATTGTCCAACCGGAGGCCAAACCTGTTTTTATGAAGAATTATACCGTTGTGGTATTATTAAAATAATGGTCTTTTTCAATAATATGTTTGGAAAATTCTGAGAAACCATTATTACTGTTTAAACATTTAAGGTGTTCTTCATTGACAATAATATCAGCATTACGACATTGATCTTGTATATATTAAAGCATGTATAAATATATTAAGTATTAACAAATAAATCAATATTATGCAGTCTCTCTTTTATCTTTAGAATTAACTGTGTTAATTTTCAGACATACAGAACGTACAGACACAACTGTACATTGTGTGAATGTTTAGCTTCAATATAGTTTCAATTTGACAATTCCCAGTATGAAAAGTAATTACCCAACTTCAATAGTTACTTATTTCAACAGAGAATTTGTTCAATTTTCTCGGAAAGTACTAATATCTGTTTCATAATATTAACGGCTATGATGATAAGTTAACAGTTTAGATAAGATAGAACTTCGTCGTGGAGATGATGTATTGAAGTTCGCGGGTAATTTATTGAAAATCTATATTGAACAATGTAGTTATTTAAATTAATGAACCGTGGTATAAATCTCAAATTAGATTTAATATAAATAAACATTTCTATATTTTTCTAAAACGATTGGATTCTTATCTGTTCTCTACACAAGTACACCCTTTGACCGATCTTTATTCAATTTTTAATCCAATATAAGCAATTCATTTCAATTAAAGTGCTCCGCCACTCCGTGTTATTAATCTTTACAGCAATTCAAAGTGAATACCGCGATATGTAGAAACACAAATGATAAGCCGACTTGGAGGAGGGTCACCATTTACATACAATTCTTCTGATCTCATCTCAAATAACATAATAAATTTAAAATAGAGATGTGTACACGGAATTCATGTCACATCAATATCCTTACTATTTTCAAACTAAGTTAAACGCTTGTACTATGAAAATAGGACTAATTTACTGGTGTCCTGAAACGAGGCGCGAACCTCCGACCACTAGATCACTAGGTCAACGTCTTGACAACTACACCAACAAGCTTGGTTTTCCTTGTGAAGTAACAATGTTTTGTTGTATTTTTAATACAAATTAAAATAAATCAATTAAAAGGATATGCAGAAAAAATCAATCTATTCAAAATTTATTTGGTTGCTACTCGGATTCAAACCTGGACCTTTTCCTATCCGGGGATTTTCACTATATCAACCGAAAACGTTTTAGATAAATTTTTAACTTAATATTGTGTAGTGTTTTCGATTGATACATATCTATATTATTGTTTATTATTATTATACACGCCTTATTCAGGTATTAACATAATTTGTAAAATAACAGAAAATATCATCAAAAGTGCAGTACGCAAAAAAAATTACATAGGATCAGCATGTTTTTTTATAATCAAAATTGAAACAAAAAATTTTAATAATGTAGTCTTATAAAGAGTTAAATTTACAGCAAAAATTATTCCATTCAAAAATAAATTTAAGCATATATTTTTTGATAGATTATTTTCTGTATATCTTTCTAATTGATGAATTTAATTAAATGTTTAATTATGAGTTATAAATTATTTATAAAATTCTATAGAAATGGAATTTTGTAGCTGAAATTTCTTAATACGAGTTTGTCACACGCGATAAATCATGTTGTGCAAATCTTCAGCTTTCCTTTCTAGCTATTGTGAAAGTCGTACGGATACAGATTTTAAGATTTATTTGCGAGATAATCAGCCATTCTTCCCGCTTCCAGCCTGCTCGACGTGACGAAATAAAAAAATCACTGCGGATAACTTTTTACCATCATCAGAACATGGCGATTTCTAGTGCCTAAATAAGATGTTCAAAATAATAGGACATTCTTTCCGTCGCCTTTGTGGCGCAAGATGGCGGGCGCGCAGCACCACGGGCACAAATGGAAACTGTGTCTTTGAAGACAAAGGGTACATTTATGGCTGAAAAGCTAAACGCTTCCGTTTATGTACACTATCTAGGAGCTGCTCTGTATCTAGGGGCTGCTCTGTGTGCTCAGCAAAATAGGGGCGGGCTTCCTCGCAGTCGGGATTTCGTATAAAAGTCGCCCCCACCCGCCGGGGCTTCTTTCATTTTTTCAAAATTGCAACGCTCCATTCACGATAGTGTAGTTTGCATCGCCCGCTGTTTATGAAAACGTTTCGCATCTTTTTTAAATGCATTATTAATATGTTAAATAAAGTAAATAAGAGATGAGCAAATAATCTTAAAATAGCAATATTTGAATATATCCAAGAACACACAATTAATGGATACATACAATGGCATTGTTATTAAACAAATATCAGATATCTTATAGAAACTAAGCTATTTTTATTACATTTAATGGAAAATATATGAAAATACGACGTAATTACAGGGCTTACGACATGTCTTCGGCTGGCTTAAGTGATCACTTTATATAAATATAACGTTCACCAATTCCTACACCTCCATCTCCATATTTTATCAATTTTTTTAAAGTTGTACATACGTTTATATATGGACTCGCTTCGATTACCACTACACCATCGCCATCTATGGACCAAATTTGATAATTAATTTTTCCCTTTTTTTAAACAGCATATATGTCATCACTGTGAGAATCTGATTTTATTGAAATTATTTTAAAGCAATATTCTTAATCTGTAAAATGTTTTTTAACATATATTAAAATACGCCTGAAAAATCAATATTTCAATTTTTATATATTTTCTTATTTTGACCAGTTTTAGCAATATTTGAATATGTCCAAGAACACACAATTACTGGATTTTTACTAATAAAGGCACTGTTATTAAACAAATATCAGATATCTCATAGACACTATTTGTTATTCTATATATTTAATGTAAAATATATGGAAGTATGGAAGTATTCTTAAAATCGTTCCAAGAATGAAAACTAATTTTGGTCAAAGATTATTCTCTTTTTAAGATCCCAAAATATATAATCAAATTGTAAATAATATTATTTCTTTATTTGACATTAGAGCTTTTAAACGGGATGTTTCAAATTGGTTGTTAAAATTAAGAAGAGCAGATACTGAGAGTAAACTGTTTTATATTATGAAGTAATTCTTATATTGACTGCATTATAACTTTAATCTACATATTTTCCTTTACCTTGTATGTACTTACATTCTATTTATAATATATGTATTGTATTGCACATTAGTATTTTTATTCTCTCATTTTATATATTTTCCCGTTCACTTGCCTTGTATGTTTCTACGTAATTGTGTTTTGTCTCGTATTCAATGAGTTATATTGGTTTATTTGATTTTTGTGAAATATTATTTGTTTACCATTTTGCCCTAAAACAGGTTTACCTAGTTAGGCAATGCATTATAAAATCTGTTTTAAAAAATATATATAAATGACGTTGAGAAAAACTGATTTAATTTAATACAGTAATATTATTTTCTTTGCACACTTAATATAAATCTTTATACCGACAAGAAAGTAAGCAGACTAGTTAATAAATATAAAATAAAAAATCTGTAATGGTGTATAAATCTTTTTATAATGCCAAATAATAATAATAAACATATTGTATTAAATAAATATTTATAATCTTAGAAATTAATCTTCTTCTTTTAAATAAGCAATCCACCATTCAAGAGTGATTTGTGCCATTAATCGTGTTAAAAACTTTGTTTTATTGAAAACGGTACAATAATATTATAGAATAGGAAAGACTATATTACAAATCAATACCATTGTCGTTCAAAAAACTTGCTATTATATAGATTAAACGAGGTTCGTTAAGGGAAAGAAGATGACGCATGTTAACCGGGAGCTGAAAATTACGAATTTTCGAACCTATTATATGTTACCTTTTTGATATTAATACATTTAATCGATCCATTATTTGAAAAAGTTATCTACCTTATTTATACGGAATCTCAAATACCTTTGAGTAATCTGATAGCAAACGCCAGAATTATCAATTCATTTTTATTAAATTTTGGACACATTGATACATGTGAGTGTGTTCTCCTAATAAACCTTTATTATTTAGGACCTGCATAAAACGAGAGCATCCCGTAAACTATATATATATATATTTCAAATTATAACTTAATCTGAATCTCGGGCAACGCCGGATAGGGACTGCTTGTTTAATATAAAATTATTCCTGAATATAAATGATTTATCATTTTATTTCTAAAGTTCAGACAAAGTAAGGTCAAAATTATAACTGGCGGTTGTTAGGAGCAAAGTTCACAGAGGCCAACTTTGGGCAAAATTAAATGTCGGTCTAAATGAACCCGACTAAAACCGCCCTCATTTATGTTTCATTTCTGTTTATTCTGAATAAATACGTTTTTCAAGTGCCGCCATCTACGCAAAATTCTCACACAACTGATACAAGGAAACGAAAATGCGTCACGAAACTAATAAGTATCAATTGTCAATATTTGAGTATGTCCAAATTTTTGTAAAAACACACAATTACTGGATTTTTACCTCCGAAGGCATTGTTGTTGCATTCTAGTGATTCTAAGAGCTATGCTGGTGGTAGTTTGTATACCGGTAGATGGAAGGCGGTAGTATAAATCAGTACCGGAACAAATAATAATAAACAAATTATAGATATCTCATAGAGACGAAGCTGTTTTTTAGTATATTAAATGGGAATATATGGAAATATGGTATTTGGGACATATATTTATGCTTGAACGAAGATAATGTACTGTGCCTTCCACCTTCCCTCCCTTCCTCACCTGCCACCGTGTCAGTCGATCGGCGACCCTGAACCGAAGCGGTAACTAGTAAATTTCGCAGTATAACAAACGAGTGAGACGTGTGTCTAAGTATCTATTATGTGCAATCTGAAGGGATCAAGACCCTGAACGGAGATAGTGTTACAAAACCTAAAGTTACAGTCCACCTTGGAGGTGCCAGAAGAACGGGACTGTGGTGAGTGGAACTTCCTTCCGAATATCTTGTTTCTTCCGGCATCTATGCTTTTACGCAACATATGGGTAATTATAGGGTTTACGACCTGTCTTCGGCTGGCTTAAGTAATCACTTTACACAATGTATACAAAATGATCCAGGTTCGAATGCCGATAGCAACAAAAATATTTTTTAGATAAATTGAATAATCCTGTATATCTTTCTTATTGAGACATTTTATTTGTATTAAAATACCACAGAACTATATTCTGAAAAAACTGCAACTTCACTGTGATAATGATTTGTCCTTTATGTATTAATATGTTTCGCAGTTTGTGATATAATACGCATCATTTGATGCCAAAGCTACATCTCGAAGGCATTGAGCAAGGTTCTTTTTTTTCTTCTCAGGATCCATATTTCGACTATATTTATAACTACGGTGGACACCAAGGTTCTTACTAATGGATCTTTTATGTTATTTTAGATGGAGCAGTTCTTCTAAATTTTTATCATTTTCGATATAGCAGACTAGACCATACCAACTTTTTTGCACCTTCCATTTCTCGAGAACATCCCCCTGATCAGATTACGATCGTTATTTATTTGGGACATATATTTATTTGTTAATTATTTATTTATTCTTGAACGAAAATAATGTGTCTGTGCCTTTTTCTCTCCTGCCTCTCCTCACCACCACGCCACCGCTCAGTCAAATGGCGACCTTGAAGCGGTGCGGTAATTCGTAAATCGAAGAATATTATTCAATTGAGACGTTGCGTCATTCACATTCAATACAGTGTATTCTAAAGGACCCTAGATGAAGATAGTAATAAATTTACAGCCTATCTTGGAGGTGTCTGAAGAACTGGATTGTGATGAGTGCAAACCTCCTTCCGTATATCCTGTTTTCTTCCAGCATCTATGCTTTTACGCAACATTATTGATTACTCCGAATAATACATATTGTACAAATCTCTGCTACATTCATTTGATTGCCCAATTTGCCATCTTATTTTAAAATGATGGCTGTAAAAAAAATTTAATACCTCGTAACTCCGTTAATATTAGTCTTAGAGAAAAATAATAAAACATTAGTAAAGTACCTACACAAGGTATCATGAAAAGTGAAATATTTTTTCCTTTAACGCAGAAATTTACTTGCAGTGCCAGAGGAGATTTATTATTTAATAGTAGAGTTCTTCGTGAAGTTAAATAAATACTTGGATAAAAAAAACATTTTCTATGTTTTCATTGTTAACGTGAACTCTGTGAAACCGGATGCCGCCGGGCAGCAATTTCAATTATTCACACTTCATGTAATTAACCCCACCATACAACACGGTATGATGTATTATAAATAATGATAAGGTAGGTTAGTTGTTTTAAACCATTATTAATTTAATAAAAAAAACTTTGACTGCATATATGAGACTTGCGAGTATTGCGTATGTCTCCATTCTGCAGGAGCTAAACATCACGGATGAGACAAATCATTTATTTTTTGGGCATCTTGCAAGAAGAGAAGATAGATTGGAGAAGCTTGTTGTGATGGGCTACGTCGAAGAACGAAGAGGAAGAAGAAGATCCCCCACCTGTTGAACCGACCAAGTGGACAATGTAACAGGCACTTTTCTGGTGATATCCCTAAGGGTGATGAGATCTGCAAGATGCCGAGAAAAGTAGAGGAGCACAGCCAAGAGAGACCAACGTGGATGACTTGTGTATTGATTTAAAATACGAACATAAACTCCAAAGGAAACTAAGAGGAAAATCTCAGGATACTTTTCAGTGCCAAAAATTGATACCAAATTTGGTCAACGAACGGTGCACCGCGTATATTTAATAAATTTCCACTAGACGTTAAGGGGTCTAAATTATCAATTTTAAACCAAAAATAACTAAGTGGTTACTTGATGTGGGTAGAAAGCAAAATGAAACTAATCCGTCATTTTTGCTAACCTAACTACCTACACAAATCTTTTTATTACTTTTTTTACAATAACTTCCGATTATACCTTAACAATTACAACTTTTAAAATCGCTTTAGGACAGACGTTCAGTAAAGTAATTACCATTATTTTCATATGTATACTATAAGCCATAAAAAAACTGAAACAGACTTTAACTAATATATACTTAAAATATGTTACATTATCAACTGTAACTGTTGAACTCTAGGACCCTGAGAAAAATATATTGACTCTGACGTCAGAACCTCTCCCTGCCTGACTCTTTAGAACCTACGTAAAACAAAAAACCTCTCTGCCCACCATCATCCAACTACCCTGTTTAAATTCCGAGTAACACCGAGCGCGGGTCGCCAGCTTAATTATATAATTCAAATTATTTATTGCAATATTAAATAAATAATAGTCGTAAATGAAAATGTAGATTTTCCGCTGTCAGTTGTCAGACGGTATTGTTGTGTTTAATTAAGTTTTTTAACTAAATAAAAAAACGAAATGCGACTAAGCTCTAAAACCGTTAATCGATCTAGTATAGAAATATTTTCAACTATGAATTAAATATATTAATTAGAAAGATATATATATATATAAATACAATTTTATCAAAAAATATTAATTTTATATGTATATCTTTCTAATTAATATATTTAATTCATATTTGAAATATCACAGACCTATGTTCTGAATAATTACAACTTCACAATAAAAATGTGTTCTAAATATGAATTAAATATATTACTTAGAAAGATATACATATAAAATAAATTTTATCGAAAAATATTGTAGTTGCGCTACCAGGATTCGAACTTGAATATCTTTTTAAACCGGGGAAGGTAAATTATCAAACTATGCTGCAGCGAGGATATTTTTAGCGACAAATTTTCGAACCTATATATTACCATTATTATATTAATACATTTAATCGTTCCATTATTTGAAAGAGCCATCAACCTTATTTTTACGGAATCTCAAATATCTGTGAGTAATCTGATAGCAGACGCCAGAATTATCAATTCATTTTAATTAAATTTTTTTGGACACATTGATACAACTTTATTATTAGGACAACACATTATTATTGTGAAGTTGTAATTATTCAGAAAAAATCTATGTTTTGAATAATTACAACTTCACAATAAGAATGTGTTCTCCTAATAATAAACATATTTTTATTTATTTTTTACTTTTTATTTATGTACAGTACAATGATACATTACAATAATTTATTTTATTGTGTTTCGCTTCTCTAAAAAACATATACTTGTGCAGATAAGACGAGTAAATATTAATAATTATTGTTTATAATAACTAGCTAATAATAAACTAAAATAAAAATGTATAAGTTAATAGCAATAAAATATTTAAAGTTTAAGTGTTTTTTGATAGCATTGATTATTTATTTATTATCATTAATTTTCCTGATGTTTACGGGAAAGCTGTTAAATTATTTTTTTCTATGTGCATATAACGGTGTTGTGCAAATAGTGTGTTCATTTTTGAACATGAAAATATAAATTTAAACCTAGTACGATTTTCAGTAATAAAATGACATTTTTCTTTTCTTTTAATATTTGAAGAATAGAATTAAATAGATCACAAAATGTAATAATATAAAATGAAAATGTAAAATAAATTAATATTAATCAATTATCAAATTTGTGCAGTTTCAATATTAATCATCTCCCGCCTGCCTTAATGTACAGTCGATATAGGTCTTTGAAAGGGTAAAATAATGCAATTTAAAACGGTCTACCACCCCGTGGCTGCTACGATCCACCCTTCCCGGAAGCCATCGACCCGACCGACACATCCATTGGCCTTAATTATGTTCGCAAGGGTCGAGACATCCTGGCTGTCCAGACCTATTCATCACGCCTTTGACGCCTTTAATAGTGCCGATCGATCTCTGAGAAACCGCCCGCTTCCTCGAGAGCTGATGAGCTGCGGCAGTGTAGGTCAAACTCCTATTGGTCAAGACTAATTTTTATAAAATTACAACAATTAAAAGCCATAAAACAAATATAACGATTTAGGGACTTTTCTCAAATATAGAGTTGAGTTCTAGACGTTAGAAAAAACCACTATTAAAAAGTAAGAGGAATTTCATAGGCTGATCACATTATCAACACGGAAATGTAGTAAGACGTATGAGTAAGTCAAGAGAACTAACAAAAACTAGGGAAAGCTGCATACTTCGAAAACAATGTAAAATGTGATATCTTATGTTCATCATGCAATGACAGATAAAAGGCTGCAACTGTGTAGAAATATATTGAGGTTATCCAGTTGTCTATACTCAGAAAGTGGCTCAAAATCTAAAATGCTGGTGATTTTACTTTGTCACCAACTTTCGGTATATGATGAAGAATAAGAAAAACATGTAATATGTCGCAATATAGGTAAATCACGAGATACATTAAAAACTAGATGACATCTCTCACTACTGAGTGAGAGATACCTTAATGTACCATATATGGTGGACACGTGTCGCCATTTGGCTACGACAAGGCTGCGCACCATAAACAAAGCAGTACACACATAACTTTTTCTAAGTGGGCGGAAAATTGCTCGCCAACAATTGCTCGCCCACAATTACTCGCCCACAATTGCTCGCCAGGAAAGTTACTCGTCAATTGCGTGACAGGATGTTTTAGTTCTTTTTTACATGAATATAGATTAAAACACATGTTTATTAAAAAACATATACATATATTTTAAATATATATATTGCTCAACACTGCGTAGTCGATTTACGTACTATCACGATTGTAGCTAGTCTAATACTTGTCACGTATTTATCTTAACTTCAAAGTAGACGCAGTGCAAAAATAAACGACAAATATAACCCATTTTTTTCACTGTTTCATTTGATCTCTTAATCAGACCTGGATAGGCGATGTTTCAGATCTAAGCTTTTATTTGTACAACTGTGAGAACCGAATGTCTAGCTTAGCTATATGTATTCAATTTATCGGTATGCACACACTTGTATCTGTCACACATCAATTACGCGTTGCTTAAGAGGGTTAAAATAATGGTGCCTGCTGCGGGATACAACGTCGATAAACGTGGGATAAACGTCGATATACTCGGCAGATTAGCCTAGAAAACTATACACAGAAGATCCTTTTAGGTGGTACAAATACTTGTTGATTTTTATTCACATTGTTGAAAATTTTAAATGTTTTTGAAACATTGATATACACCATCTCTACACAAGTATCTGCAGGCGACCTGCGTGCGCCCTACAACACTTGGATGTCAATTCAAGCACTTGACAGCCATATCAGTCCATCTGGTATCCACAGAAATGTAGATGTCAATGCATCGAGACGGGCACCTACTAGAAGTTAGCGAAAGCCAACCACTTCTCCGCAGCCCGTCTTGCCAGTACACCTGAAGCGTGTATCCTCCCGTTACGAACCTAATTGTGAACCGACCCGTAATAAACACCAAGTTCCAGTTTTAATTATATACCTTGCTCTAGTCACAGCACTTGTCAGTCTAGTACTGCGACATATGTACATCAACATGCGTTAAACTTGAAGAGAGATAGGGCCTTCAGTCTCACCATGTACAAAATTGTACATGGTGAGACTGAAGTACACTGATTCGACTTTGCATAACCTTCAAACGTCACTCGACAACTCAGATCACACATTTCGACTCATATCATGAGATAAATCTCTCCTCTACATAAAAACAGATAACATAAATCACAACAGCTTTCGCATCAACACAAGTTCATACGTATTTAAAAATTGTGAATACATAATTAGTTAAATGCATTAAAATGTTTAATAAATATTTGTTTATAAATCAACTCAAAATCTATCTCTCTGAGTCAATATACTCATGACTGAGCATTGTGGTCATTTAGTATGCATTTACAGCGCAAACTCGCGTCCACTCTTCGCGATCCTAGACATTATTTAGTGTGACGAGTAGCAAGACTCCGAGCTGTTTTTGTAATTCGTTTGTCCACCTCTCACCTCTTGTTGAATCTGGCGCAATTATATTCCTATACGTTGTCGAGACCCTTTCTTCAATACCGAGTTTCTGAAGAATTAAAACATTCGTTAATCTCATGGTCCTTTGTTTACGCAGCATATGACGCCAACATGATGTTGTTTCTTTTTTCTATCTAAGGGTCCATGTTTCCATACGTTACGGCAAAAAAAATATATACATGTATATATAATGTGTCTCTAACTGTATAATCTGTATGGTTATCAGAATTTGAGATAAACCTGAATATTTCGTATTAATTGAGACATACAATTATGTCAAAGTTCGCTAACTCAATTTAAGATTTAGGGGTAATTCGTTAAGTAACGCATGCGCAGATTATATATCTATTACGAATACGAGAAATACTTGTAGGGCATATATACAGGATGTGACAGACCTATTCCATTATATGTTATGTGTGGATGCCCATTGGGTGGATTATGATTCAAAAATGTTCAAGGAATATGTGCAAATTCTGCACCGTTACGGAAAATATTATTGTATGAAAATTTTACAAAATCATCTTCTTAAGCTTTAGATCTACAAACTTCGAAATAAATATTTCCGAAATGTATTTATTATTCCTTCTTCAATATTAGCAAAATTACTTTGTGGCCCCATTTTATATAAATAATTAAAAAGTGTTAATAGCAAGCTAAATATTATAAATAACCAAATACTCTTTGCAAATAGTCACTCTTTAAATTTGTTTTCATATTATTTCTTACTTATTCATCACTTTAAAGTTTTCTTTTTATCTATGCTTGTATTTTTCATTTCAGAATACATTGTTTCCTGAAGAAGATACCATAGGTATCGAAACATGTAGAATAATCAATAAATAGTGGTTTATACAAAGTATTATGTGTAATTATGTATCTATTATTAATCTATATAATTGCTTCAGGCCCTAAATCATCAACAAAAAAGAGGGTTTTTTTGTTGTATTCAATATATAAATTGAAATCAACAAAATATTTAAATTAATTTAAAAAATCGCATAATTACGATTTTTGAATTTTTGACATGGTTGAGATTGGGCACATATTATTAGAACATTTTCAACTCGTATTTCGGTAAATCTGTTATACCTGTATATTAGCCTGAAATTTGAGACCCGAGCCTTAATGGCACGTTATTATTTTTTATTGAAGTGCGTTAAACTTTCAACGATGCAAAAAGTACCTCTGATATTTTGAAAGATAGATTTGTATTTTTTATTTTCTTTGGTTTAATTTTCTAGGAATGAAATGTTCTTAAGAATCGGAACTTCATCAATAAAAGGTCAATTTATCATTTTATATAGTTAGTAAAGATTGTGATATGGTGAAAGTAGAACACTTTTACACTTTTTTCAAATTTTATTTAATCAATAGAATTTGAAGAAGAAACAAAAAGAAAGTGGCAGAAGGAAAATAAAATGTTATTTTTTTATACTTTTACTTGTGATCCACGGGAATCACGTGCTTTACGCTTTCTACGCACAGTTATATCTGGAATCATATATTCAAATAATATTTTATATTGTTACGGTGTGGTCTGGCTGCGGCGGATAGAACGCCACGGCACCGCCACCGACTAGACAGTAATCTGCGGGTGTGTGTGTATCAAGTGTAAAAATGTTTGGCTCGGACGGATGGACATGGTATCATGCAGAAAAATACTATTTTAACACATTATTTACATACCAATTAAATGTATTAATTATAAAGATATACATATAAAATCAATTTTATCGATAAATATTATTGTTGAGCTACCTGGATTCGAACCTGGATCTCTTTTTCAATCCGGGGAAGGTGCATTACTAACTATGCTACAGCGACAGTATTTTTTACGACAAATTTTCGAACCTACATGTTACACTTTTTCAAATTAATACATCTATCGTTCCATTATTTGTATGCCTTCTACGTTGTTTTTACGTTTGTTTTTTGAGTAAACTGATAGCAGACACCAAAATTAACAATTCATTTTTTTATTAAATTATTAATTTGAAAAAGTAAAACATATAAGTTCGAAATTTTGTCGTCAAAAATTTTGTCGATTGGAAAAGAGATCCATATTTGAATCTCGGTAGCGCAACAACAATATTTTTCGATAAAATTGATATTGTATATACATCTTTACAATTAATACATTTAATTCATATTTAAAACATCACAGACCTATGTTCTGAATAATTACAACTTTACAGTAAGAATGTGTTCTCCTAATAACATTATTTACACTTTATAGTAAACACAAGAAATGCTCGACACAATAATACGAACGTACAGTTCAAATCTTCTGTTTACACCTAACGTTCTTCGCTGATTAAACAGACGCAGAGACACATGATAGGATTTCGGTTACACAAACAATTGCTCATCCGGTTGGGTTATGGCGACGGCCGTCCTCCAGCCGACCCGCGCCCGGACCGGAGTTCCCTTATCTTTGAATGTTGTCAAGTGCAAACCATCTCGCATGATACCAAGTTAGAAGGCATCGTTTCATTACAGGGGCTCCCAGACGGTAATCACACAGGTCCAGATAGGCGATCACTCCATTACGCGGAGAAAACGGGGACCTTATTCTCCCGATCACCGTGTGAAACCATACCCTGTTGAGATTCTTCGTCTCTGCCAGCCACCTGGGAGCCCTTGCGGAAGTTCTCATGCTCGCCAATCTCCAGCCAAAGGTTTATATCGGTCGAACAAGTAGATGCAGAATGCCGCGCGAATTAAAACATCACAATATTCTTCTTCTTTTAATTCTTGTCCCATAACGTACATACGCTAGTGCTTGTTTTAGCGATCATTATTTTATTATAGCAGCTCAAAGTAGTTTAACTTTAGATTTCCCGAGCCATTTCCATAGATTCTAAAGCTAGAATATTGACGGTTGGCTGTAATCAGAAGAATAAACCATGCTTCGCTCCATTATTCGTGTTCAAAATGAAATAATACTCAACTTAGTTTAACAGATAAAAATGAGAAGAGTTGAAACTATGGCGTGAACAAAAAAAAGTACGTACGAGTACTTAAGACAATTAAAATGGATTGCGCGATAAAGTCACTAAAGCAGTTGAAAGTGTGAAAAACGTTATACCGTGTGTAGGTCGCTGAAGGTGCGAACTCTCACGTGGTTCACCGTCGTATAAATAAATGAATACATAAATTAGAATTAGAGTGAAAAATAAAATGAAGAAATCCAGCAAAACAATTTAAAAATAATCCTTTTTTTTAAAAATTACATAATAAAGTGCGAGTATATTACAATTTGACTGCCTGTACATGTCCATTCAGTCCGATCAAAAGGTTGACTTTTTTATTTGGACCGAGCATTGCCTGCAACCTGCATACCTCAAAGGGTTAAATTTTCAATTTTAAATTATATCACTAATGGACACTTCCCCACACGAATGAATGTTGAAGTGCATACGTGCACGTACTCGTACACCATGCGTCAATACAACACTTTATCGTACTTATTTTTTAATATACTGTAACGTTATAAATCAGGGTAACGTTCAAAATTGCCCCGTCACTTTTTGTCAAGAACCGTGAAATTCACAAATAATTACCCTCACGTTGGTATCACAATTTGTTTCTGAAGTTATTAAACCGGTCGCGGTCAATGGTTCTTTCAAAAATCATCGAGAGAGCTGTCAGATTGGCGGTTCAATAGCCGCGACCAGCGTCAGCGATCCCGTATGACCAATGGGAAACATTTTGTTTTTGGATTCAGCCATTATTTTTTTTGACTTTGATTTAGTCGACTCACTGCAGACAACATTGTTCTAACGTGAAGTGATCTTCAACAAATTTTGCTTATGAATCCGTTCGCGTCGGCTTGGATGCTGAGCCAAGGAGATGGTATCCATCTACTTTAACAACTAGTTGTCACCTGTATGAAGGACGTTGAACTCGCGCCCATCCCAATGAGATGAGGATTTGTCAATTGGATTGTATATATTTAGATTTCAATTATTTTACTCATGTTGTTTTTCTGATTAGAAGCCATTTTTGTAATGAATAGCATCCAGGTAATACTTAAAAAAATTTCCCAGTTTAGGATGAAAACAGAATGTGGCAAAATTAAGGGCGGTATGTGTTGCTGAAGTAAAGAACCCGCGTATCTTGTGTTTACCACTGAATAGCCAGCGAGTGGAATGATACCCCCATTTATTGATTTAATAGTCTTTCAATTACCAAAACCTATAAAATTAAAATATTATTTAAATATGTGTATTTCTATAGTTGCTCTTTAAAATATTGCCTAAAATATAAGCACCTCTACATAGCTTCATTACCCCCTGCCGTTGACATAAATATGTTTCATATTATAAGCCATCCAAATTTTGTTCAATCACACTCCAGGATCCTGAGAAAAAAATAGTATTTCCACGCAAGTATGTTGGACATCTCACTTCTCCTTACCTAGATAAAATTTTGCATACATACATCTTTATTTTTTAGGCCCTGCGTAAAAAAAGACACTCCCTTCTTTAACGTAAGGTGGTTTAGAGTAGTGATGGTAAAATCGTTATCTAAACCGTTATTTTAACTGTTATTGTGACTGATTTTGTTTGATTGTAACAATGATTGATAATTGATTAACGTAATTCTTTGAGCAATGACTGGTACACTTGAAAGTTAGTCTTCGACAGTCACCAATCATCGTTAAATCTCAGTTACCAATCATCGACAAAATCACAGTCACCTAACGGTGTACCATCAATAGTTTAAGGGTGTCCTAGTCATGATCGAAGATACTGCATTTATATTTTTCGGGAGTTGCATTGTGAAACCTATTAAAATTTTTTGGTTAAAATATGTAGATACCTATCTAATCAATAATACTTAATCAAAAATATGTAAGTATGTGTTAGCGCCGTTTAAAATGAATTAAATTCCATTAGATTTTTGGAGTTTGACTTGTTGCCTCATACATACATTCAATTTCTCCTTTCCCCTTTCTTTCCTCATCTATCCTTAAGTACAAGAAAGAAAGAAGACGTCACAGTGATTAAAGTCTTCCAACTGCAGCAAGTTCAGTGCGCTTGGAACTTTTATACATGTAACTACCGTCGCTTCACTCCGCTTTACTCCGCTAACGCGTATCTTACTTTTATCCCGCTTATACATAATAATCATTTTCGCAAGTGTTAATATACACCCCGCGACGCTTGTATTTGTGGTGGAGAAAAATAAACAAATGAACCAGCATCTGGTGGATGAAAAGTAAGTGGCTTCCTTTCTTTTTCACATTTCCACCAGTATGTATTTTAGATTTATAATATTTTAAAAACAAATTAAATTAATCAATCAGAAAAGTATACCTAAAAAATCAAACAAAACAAAAAATGTTTACCCCCAGTATACGAACCCGGAACATTTCCTACCAGGATAAATATGTTACTATTTTGCCACATTAACCATTTATGTTTTCTCCAAATTGGATACACATATTATGTAGTCTTTATAAATGATACATCTATTATTCCATTTTTAAAAGCAAAGAACTTTACAGTGCAATGAACCACAAGAATCTTTGAGTAGTACCTACACAATTGTTGATAACAGTATTATGTCAATACATTTTAATCAATTTGGAAAATCTTTGATTCGACATATATATATTTTTTTTGTATTTATAGACGCGCTCAATAACATAATTGATTGATCTCGTAGAGCTACTAAAATAGTCCGCACAATTTATGTCTCCGGCGAATACTTGAGTCAACAAAATATATGTATCTACTTTGGTAAAATTCCTTTGACAAACGTAATAACGCCGCATAAATCTACATAAGATATGGGTTCTCCAGGATACCGTATCCGTCAAGTCAAAAAAATGTCCAAAAGAAAATGTGGATAAAAAAACTCATAAAAAGAGAAAAAATTGTACAACTTACAGTTAGAGACATATTCGCGTAACAAACATTCACAAATAACGAAAGGGAACCATTCACAAGCCTACTTCTGTAAGGGTTTTAAAACATCAATTTCTCATTTGTTTTAAATAACCTATTATCACAGTAAAAATATGATTATTTTAATTTTCACAATAAAACTTTGTACTACACACACGTTGGTTTTTTTTTTTCACAACTAGTTTTGAGAGGTGCAGTACCTTTCATCATCAAGTGATCACTAAACTAATAACAACTTTTCGAAATTTACTAACCACACAATTGAAACAAACTACTATTTTGATAGTCATCGACTAAAACTGATAACGAGAGGAACAGCACCTCATGAAACTAGTAGTGAAAATAACCCAACGTGTGTGCAGCATAAAGTTTTATTGTGAAAATTAAAATATTTCTTAAGGTTGTAAGTATAATATTGTAACTAAAACAAAATATATGCTTTTTAAAGAAAACACATTTTTATAGTGAAGTTGCATTTTCAGAACATAGTTCTGTGCTATTTTAATACAAATTAAATTAATCAACTAAAAAGATACACGGAAAAAAATATATTTATCGAAAAAATATTTAGTTGCTACCAGAATTCGAACCTGGACCTCTTTTGATAATAATAAATATATCAATTGTACAAATATATGGATGTAAGTTTTTAATTTGTCGTAATCGTAATCGGTTGCTGTCGTCGAATGGTTAGCACGTTTCCCCGGATAGGAAGAGGTCCATGTTCGCATCCCGGTAAAACTAAATATTTTTTCGATAAATAGTTTTTTACTATATATTTGTCTAGTTGATTCATTTAATTTGTATTAATATATATACTCATTAACATACAGAATACAGCTGACCACGAAAGTATTTATATAGCTGGAATGAAATCGGAGACGATACAAAGTATTATATACCTGGGTTGCGATATAAATTAAAGATGTAATCCTTCTGTTGATACCAGATGCCGCATTGAGCAAGCTCGTGCAAACTTTATCCACATGAAAAAGTCATGATCTTAACATTAGATTACGAATGAGTATGGTCAGATGTTATGTATTCTCCATTACATTTTATGGAATGGAAGCATGGACACTTACCGAAGAAACGATGAAATATTTGAGATGTGGATCTACAGAAGAATGAACGAACGAACGAAGCGAAACGAATATTTAAGAAAATGACGAATTTAAAACAATAAAAATTCTAAAACGAAAGTAGACTGAGTGTAATGGAAATTTGATCACTTAAACGTATACGTGGCAAATCCACGTATGACAGAGTAAAGAATGAAGAAATAAGGAAAGATTGTTATGCTGATCTTAGTATAGTGATCACATAGGCGGTTTGGTCATATGAAACAGATGAATGAGGAGAGATGTATGACGCAAGTGTTGATGGAACCAGAAATAAAGGACATCCGCAAAAGACTTTCCATTACCAGGCACATTAACCGGCGAGCTTGTATTAGAAGATGTATGAATGATGGGATGGAAATGAATGAGGTAAAAATTGCGTGTCAAAACAGAAGAGTGCGACACTCTATTCTCTTTGTCTACCCCCGCGGGATATGTAAGTAAAATCCGAAAACTTTAATATCTCAGACATCGAAAAAAAACATCAGATCTTACACCTCACAATGCAGAGAAAGAATGTTGAAGGTCAACACCATGGAATAATGAGAACATCAAAGCTGAAGAACCTAAGGCACTGATTTGACTAGCTTGCTGTAGACTTTTTCCGGGCCGCAATGATAGCCAAAGACCGATGAACGAATAAGGCAGCAGAAGAAAAATATAATTTCCTGTATATGAAAGTACAAACGTTTGTCCCGCTTAGCCTGCAAACATAAGCCGCATGTACGCATATTTCGTATGAAATAATTATATAATCGTCTGGCGAAAATTATTATCTTTGTCACTTGACTGGATATGAAAGGACGTTCTATTAATTTTCAAATTGTATCCGACTCGATGCACAAAGCCTAGTTTCCACACGGATTGTTCATATATCTTTTTAAATTAAAAATTAAATAGAAATTTATTGTCACGTCATTGTGGAAGACCAAATATTAAAGTAGATCTTATACGTCAAACATTAAAAATAGTCAACTTAATAAACAATAAAAATGCAAATCACCCAAGTTAAACTGAGTTTTGTAAAGTGTATTTGGGTAAAACTATGAACGTATGATATTCAATTTGTATCATCAGTATTCTGCTCAGGGTTTTAGAAAGTTACTGTGCAAAATTTATTTTAGACCAGGCAAAGAATGTAAGTGTGTATGTATGCGCTCTACTTACTCTTTTATCTACGGTTTATCGGCTTAATAGTTTAAACAATTCTAGTGCTATACCTTGTACTAAATGGCAGCTTGTTGTAATAAAAGATTAATTGTTATTTCTTTGACCTTCGTATTACGAGGTATACAGTAAAGACGTACTAAGAAGTCAAGTACGTCACAATAAGTGTTGTATTAAGAACACATAAGTATTAATTTTTTAATATCAATATGTACTGAAAAGCCCGTAAATAATGACAGGATGAAACCATATTTTCAAATATATACAGAATACTTGATAAGCACCTATCTACCTACCTTCTGATATATAATCAAATTATTATTTAATAAACGGGAAGTGCATAGAAGTTGGATAGGTTCAATAAGCTAAGTTAATTCATTTTTAAAGTAGTTAAACGTCCAGAGAGTTCACTGAAGTGGCAAAAAACAAATATTATTAGAACACATTCTTATTGTGAAGTTGTAATTATTCAGA
Organism: Eubasilissa splendida; assembly: GCA_031772225.1. NCBI lineage: Eukaryota > Metazoa > Arthropoda > Insecta > Trichoptera > Phryganeidae > Eubasilissa > Eubasilissa splendida. The sequence goes on along the minus strand of CM062868.1, from coordinate 10,530,343 downwards.
CCATAGGTCTGTGATATTTTAAATATGAATTAAATGTATTAATTAGAAAGATACACATATAAAATCAATTTTATCGAAAAATATTATTGTTGCACCACCGTGATTCGAACCTGGATCTCTTTCCAAACTTATACATTTAATTTAATTCATATTTGAAATATCACAGACCTATGTTTTGAATAATTACATCACAATAAGATTGTGTTCTCATAATAATAAAGTTGTATCAATGTGTCCAAAATTTAATAAAAATGAATTGATAATTCTGGCGTCTATTATCATATTACTCAAAGGTATTTGAGATTCCGTATAAATAAGGTAGATGGCTCTTTCAAATAATGGATCGATTAAATGTATTAATATCAAAAAGGTAACATATAATAGATTAGAAAATTTGTCGCTAAAAATATTGTCGCTGTAGCATAGTTGGATAATGCACCTTCGCCGGTTTGGAAAGAGATCCAGGCTCAAATCCCGGTGGCGCAACAACAATATTTTTTGATAAAATTGATTTTATATGTGTATTTTTCTAATTAATATATTTAAAATTATTTTATTGGAAATATTACTGCAAATGGATACGTCATTAAAAGTGTGACTGACGTACAAACAGCACGATTTATTTGAATGTTGACGTTGATGATTAATTAGTGATCAATAGAACTGTTCGCTATTCGTCGAAAATAGATCTACACACATACATAAGAGGTTTTTGTAAAATAACGACGCTTGTACCATTTTCCGCTACTTTCACTCTTTTGGGTCGTAATTCAAATATAATTTATCGAGCCTCCAAAAATCCCGAATCCCCCGCCGGGAGGCATATAAAGCAATACTGGAAACACAATAAATCAGTCTGATGCCGTTTCGGGGGATGATAAACGAGGCCGTGACTGACACGAAGTGAGCCGCGGGTCGCTTGTTCCGTTTTTACCTTCCATAATATTAATAACAATGAGAGGGAGTGTTTGCTCACGGCCGGCAGAGGTGAAAGGTTTCGCATAAGGGTGGTTTGCGGGGTTATTATATACACTTTGCGCCCTGCGAGAAGAGTGACGGCGGAAACAACCGTATTACAGAACAGGGATGGTGAGGCTGGCACTGAATTATTTCATTTGAAAAATTAAATGATTCGTTATCGAATCGTCCGGCGTCGGACGTCTTGGGATCCTTCTTATTTTTCTTCAATAGCCCATATCTAGCCTTGTCTTATTGAATTTTTCCGGTTCTCGGCGACTGTCTTCCAGTTCGAAATCCTTTTAGCGAATTCTTCTCACTCACTTGGATTTTAATTTTTAATTTTTTTGAGCTTCCTGCAATCTCTGGACGTGACCTGATCATCTGAGTCAATGTAGTTTCATGTGAATGAAGAGGTTGAAATTCTGATAACTAGTACCATATTCTGTGATTACATAAATTCTAATATTCTTAATATCATTAATTGTGGATTAATGGATTAACATTAAAAAATACATAGATCAAACCGCGAGAAATCTAAATACGAGAATAAAGGAACATTACCCCTGTCTAAAAAATAACTTCTCGGAATTTTCTAACCACACTTTCGATAGTCATAAACTAAAACTTCTCCATTCGGTAACTTATAAAGGAATAATAATGAATAATTTAGAAACCGTTGAAACACAAACCAATATAAATTCAGACAAAACATTATTTAACAACATAATATTCCCTAACACTTCACCCTTACTGTCCATTTTCCCAATAACTACCGAAAACTTCCATCTCTTCCCAAAGATTAATTGACGAATAGTCTACTTTTCTGTATTTATTTTAGTTATCACTTGATCACGAGAAGGACTGCACCTTTCGAAACTATAGTAATGACAATAGCCCAACGTGTGTATAATACAAAGTTTAGTTGTGAAAATTTTAAAAATTTCCTATTTTTATTCGGTATCCACCAAGCGAAAACTTCTACAGGTATGATCTCAAAAATAAAATAGATTCCTCTCGCTCACGCGATATTTTTCAATATCAATCGCAATATGCAATCATCTTAACAGTGATCTATCGACTTCAGACACACGTTAACGATTCAAAAATTTTGCGGTTTCTAGTCTTCAACCACAAAGGCCGTCTTCAACATCCTGCCGTCCGCGTTTCAACTCGACTGCCCACGGAACAGATTCAAAGATTTGTTTCGCTATAAAAGCGTTCACAGAACGTAGCCGAATATAATAATTTTTTACAAAATTATCAAACATACTGAATTCATACAATCGTCAAAAATAAACGAAAATTTCAATTGAGATAAAATGTTGCCAGTAGAAATAAAAATGTTTAAAGTATTGATAACAATAATAATTTAATACCAGCTAATGAGATTTATGAAACATTCTAAAATACTTTAGTAAGTAATTAATATTAATTAACACAAGAACTTAGAATTATCCTAACTCCATTAAATCAACCGATCCTGCTGCCAAGGTATCAAAGAACGTTATAAACTCTTTTAGTTTAAAGATTATTTTCATTTCTGTCTCTGCTTCGAAACAAAATAAAATGATTTAAAAGCATAGACGAATTATATTTTAACATAAAATATATTTCTTCAGAATATATTAGAAATAGCGCTTTAGAAAATTTCGGAACATTATGAATATTTTATACAATTTTATTTTAAGTGGTTGAAATGTTCAAGACAATAGATCAGCCCGCCGAATGTGAGATACGATTTTTGATTCGTTTCTTGAATGCACGTAATATGCAACCAGCTGATATTCATCGCCATGTGTGTCCTATTTTATCTTGATTTGGCGCCAAGTGATTTACATATTATTTCATATTTACTCCGTCTTTGAGTTCATCATCGCCGTACGAACGTACGGAGTACAGACATAGTTTCCATCCCAGGCGACGTCGTTCTATGACGAAGATGTACAAAAAAAGGTGGCGACTATGTTGAGAAATAGTTTAAGGTGTGTGCCGTCCGAAGAAAGTATGTAAAAGTAGTAAAAAATGTTTTTTTTTTTTTTTTAATAAACCGGTACTTAAAAAATGCGCCTCGTACATGACTTAGACGCTGAGTCATAAACTAGAAATAGCAAAAATATCCATACTTATATTATTCGATTCCTGCACGCCATACAACATGACTTTGTAAAAAAAAGTAATAACTTTCCCACCAACATAATATTTGGTGTACAACTTCTAAAACAATCTCTATTCGTTAACGCCTTGATTGCATAGTAAGAAACTTTTTTTGAGCTGATTAATAAAGGGTGATCCAAACTCAGCCGTTATTTTAAATACAGATGGAATATTATGTACCGGGCCGATGAAGTTTTTGAATAGCAAGGTCAAACTAGGAAATGAACCACAATTTTTTAATTAGTTTTTATTTTTCGATTATTTAGAATTATTCATGGAATATGTCATTTGTCAAGTGGCCGCCTCTGGTAACGGCACAAATACGTGCTCCTTTAACCATATTATTCATAACATTCTCGCACACTTCGCGTGTTATTTCAGCAATTTCATTTCGAATGTTGTCCTGTAGCGTCGGAATTGTTGTTGGCTTATTAGCGTAGACCTTTTTCTTTCATGTACCCACACAGAAAATAGTCAGGAGCCGTCAAATCAGATGATCGAGGAGGCCAATCGATATCACCACTTTTTGGCTTTATACGGTCGGGAAAAATTTCTCGCAAAATTTCAAGCGTAGCTCGGGCTGTGTATAAGGGGGCACTGTCCTGTTGAAATCACATATGTTGCAAGCTCAGTCGACTCAATTCGGTCACCAAGAAGTTTTCTAACATCTGACGATTACCATCAATTCGCCCTGTGTCACTCTGTTTTTTTATCTTTCAATGTAAGAAACGTCATATATGACATCTTTCAAATAAAACTATATTATCAAAACAATATATTGTTAAGGGTTGTCTCAAAAAATTATGGTACAACCGTACTCTTTCGCAGGAGATATATATAAGTTGACTCAACACAAGTGGAAGATTTATATCTCCTGCGAAAAAGTACGGTTGTACCGTAATTTTTTTGAGACAACGCCTTAACAATGGCACGTGTTACCATGCCGAACGTCGGCCAGTATAAATTAAAAATATTTTTTTTCTATATAATTTTCTAATAAATATCGTAATATTTAAAAATATATATATATAACATTAGTCACGTGCCGAAATTCTCACTAGAGCCGTTGAGAAATACACATATTCGAGTCTTTTTAAAACATTTATTATAATATGTACATTTTTAAGATAAATTTTTATTCACATCTGACTTACTTTATTTATTTAAACATGACTACTATGACAGAAAGGAAAATGGGTAATATTTTCTTATTCAAACACCAGACTGTTACGCTGTTATCAAACTTGACAAGAACTTCGGTAACGTTTTCTTATTCATATATCACTGTCAAGTTTTTTATTTTAATCAAAGTGATTAGTGTTTTGGAAACTTTTTTCATTAAATCTTTTATCAATAAAGTAGAAAATTTTACTAATGATTTTATAATCAAAAATCTCTTAACTTTTTGTTGAACCCTGATTGTGACCTATATTTATTGACGGAGTTTTACTAACATTTTGTTAGTGATACGTATGTTGACAACTTGTCGCATGGTAACATAAAACAAACAAAATTAACTACCAAATAAAAAACGTAAAAGTGTGCGATTATCGCGTCAAAGTACAAGAAACATGGATATAGATATACAATATATCTATGAATATATCCTACTTTTTTAAAATATGTCATGTTCAATTCCATTTATATATATATGATTATAATTCTTAATATAATTTTTTTTGCACAATATTTACCTAATCAGAAATCATCAAAACACCCCATATTGCATAATCTACTGGGTTTAAATCCGGGCTGTTCAGTAGCCACATGCCTGGCTCGATGTAATTAACATTCTCACGACGAAGAAAGTTTATTGTATTTCTGACTGTGTGAGATGGAGCTCCGTCCTGCTATGATGTCCAGTTATGCTGTAATGTCTAGCTATACTCCAGGCTTTATTTTGAAACTCTTTGATCATTTTCCTAGCACCCCAACGTTTTGCAATTCGCAAATTTTTGATCAGAATACGGTCTTCTGCAGTGATTTTTGACATTTTGGGCAACGATTTGAAAAAACCAAATATAAACAAATGGAAAAATTAATAATCAAATATGGCGACCGAAAATTGTCGAAATAAAATGTAATATAGGTAAATAGTAAATTAGTAAACTATTTAAGCTATTGTTGATATAGTTAAACTAATTTTGATGTAATTATATCATATTTTACGAAATGGTCTCACATTTTTTGGGCACATTCTTATTGTTTGAGCTATTCTGACTATTGTAACTTATTGTTATTAATACAGCCCATCTCGATATGGACTTTGACCTAGTTAGAGAACAAATGAAAAAAACATGTAATAATGAATGTATTAAATAAAATAAGTAAATTATTATGGAACTGTATTTTGTCGATTTATTGAATAAATTTAAGTTATCATTTTCTTTTTCTCTTCATGTCAATATTCACATAATGTGGGATTAAAGACCGGCGTTCTGCCCTCTCACCGGCTAGTCAGTGGTGAACATAAGATCCGCGGGTTCTTCACCTCAGAAACACATACCCACCTTACTTTGTCACATTCTGTCTTCATCCTAAACTGGGAAAAATTTATAAGTAATACCAGGCAAAAATGGCATCTAATCGTAAAAAAAACATCAAGACATAAAATAAAATAAAGATACAATCCACAGGCAGGTGACAACCAGATGTTCCACCAAATGGCATCTCTCCAGTCCAAGTCATCCGAGCATCCCATCTCCTTGGCCATTCATCGTAGATGATCCTTAGCATACAGGCCGACGCGATAGGATCCGTAAGCGGAATTATAGATGATCACGCCACATCAAAAATGAAGCCTTCGGTGAGAATAACGAAGGCGAAAACCAAAGAAACCAGGGAAACATATTGTTTCCTTTTGGTCATACTGGATCGCTGACAGTTACATTTTATAACTGCTGACCGTAGCAATGACACGCGATATTCTGAGAGTTCTCTCGATGATTTGAAAAATATATATATATATATTGTGACATTTAAAATGAACGCGCGAAGACCGAAGGCGCCATCTACCGATGCGAGTAGGCGCGGCCGGTGGAGAGAGAGGTCGGGGGAGAGTAGTGGGGGACTTCAGTGCGAGCGCGCGGCGGAGGTGGATCGCCGGACGGCGTCTCGCCAGGCAGAATGGCGAAAAGAAATCGAAAAGATAAGATTGAACGAGGCGTGGTGGATCCAAGCGAGTCGAAGCCTCGATCTACCCGCGCGGGAGAACAGTCTCTTTGCTGGGACTAGAGGGGAGACTGCATGTAAGCGATGGAAGACGGATGGGTTCGACGGACTCCACCGTGACAAGATGGTATCGGAGTAACGGGGGAGGAAGAGATCACTGCTGGTACGGGGCGTGGCGCCTGGACCCCGTGACTTAACTGGGTAGAAATCGAGGTGTGCTAAATCGGTGACATTGTGTGTCCTCACTAGGAGGAGAGTTTAAAATGAAGAAAGAAGATGCCAAAGACAGTTATCGTGTTTAGAATGTCGGGTTGTTATGTTTTATGTGATTAAATTGTTCTTAGTGTATCAAAGTGTTTTGCATTATTCAGACCACCCACATCCATCTGAGACAGACATTCAACCATCAATGTTTTTTCAACCCTCAGACTGAGTCTAGCTGGTGGCGTGGTGCGCTGGCATACCATCCACTGGTGACAGCGCACGACGTAACAATATATAATATTTGAAAAAAGATTGCGATACCAACGTAAAGGTAATTTTTTGTAATTTCGTGGTGCTTGGTAATAAAACAAGTGACGGGACAATTTTTAAAGTAACCCTAATTTATAATGTCATAATATATATGAGACACGACTCGTAATGCACCTCCACAACTTGAGGTCCTACATCACCCTTACAAGGTCTCTTTAGCCAGATGCAAAACAACACAGATCGTTATTAATTTAGTCTTTCAAACGTTTATCTTCATTCCTGCCCTGCCACTGACTTTTCATAGTTCCTGCATTCTTATTTGAAAGTCGTCTGGATAGCTAAAGGCGCCCCTTTCAATAATAATTAATCTTTACGAAAATTCATTAATATCAGAATTTATACACTATATTATACTTTTTTTTAAACTATTACATAGATATGACTTTTACACTAATTTAAAACTAATAAAATGAACGTTATTTTCTATATATAAGACAGTATAGATATTAATTGAAAAATCGCGACCTTCAAATTTCTAGTACTGAAAATTCATAAATTTACGCAATGTGTTTTCTTGAGTCTAGAGCCAAGGTTTTGAAGATAAATCTGGATTTATGAAATTTTCAAAATGTTATTAACATTAGAGTTATAAATATCTTAATTTGCGTGACATTATTTAATTTTTTATGGTTTTAAAATGCTACGTATTCATTGTAAAAAAACAATTTTAATAAATATATCGTATTTACTAACATGCTTTATGGTTTTAGTTATTAGTGGGAAATAGATCCCGTGGTGGACTGTATCTCTGCTAGTTATTGTTTGTTTGACGCAACCCGAATTGGATGAAGAAAGGTATAAGAACAGAATGAATCTGATCTTATCTTAATCTAATGAGCTGGACGCCACCTTGCACTTTCCTCGACTTGCATTAAAGAAGAAGATTTCGCTGCACTTCGAATCTGCGTTTCCAGGTCCGGATAACGGCACGGCAATAATCTATCTCGGCGGAACCAAGCGTGTTTGTTGATCCTTTGACACTCTAATTTGAACTCCCTCTCTGTCCTCCAAATGCGCGCAGGTGAAAGGTCAGCCAGACAGGGACGGGTATACATCGTGACGGAATTATTGGAACGAAAGATAACATATTCGACTTGTGTCAATATATATTTATATATAAGTTTTGTATTAAAAACATAATAATTTCTGATTAAATAATATTTTTGTCGGTTCTATATATGTGCATTTTCAGTGAGTTTTTTTTGCGAAATGTCGCGAAAATTTAAATTATCATTGAAAGGGTTGCCTTAAGAATATCACAATATCATCAACAAAACATTTTTTCAAATGCCATTCTCCTCCCAGTCTAGTTGCCCGAATACATGTTCAAGAGTAGCTGCAAATAAGTAAGGTGACATTATGTCACCTTGCCGATTGGTAGTTGTAGTTTTGATGAAAGCCAATCCAGAACGAGCGAGAGCCTCACTGATGTTTTCATTACCAAAACTAACTACCGACATTTTTTATTCAAGTCTGACTGTGAAGAGACACTTGCTAACTAGCACCACAATAAATTACTCACAGTCGACTCCGCGGGACGTTCCAAATGACATGATGGAATTCTGCGGTGAAAAAAATCGGCTCGAGAGATTCCTCTGTCTATTCATGCTACGCGCCCGGTGTGACAACGTGATCGAGTGGGTGTTCCGGCCCATTCCGCGTGATGGATACATATTTCTTTAACAAGAAAATCTCCACGCTCTTAGTTGAATCTCGTTTGGATGACGAGATGTGCTCAGTCACGCGGGGGGGCTGCGGCGCCGGTGGCCGTGGAAGGGAGGGCGGGCGGTCGTGTCCCAAACAGGGATGCAGTTGTATATATGGGTGAGATCGATAAACAGGTGAAACGTGATACCATATTGTAGCTACGCAAGAGAAAGGTGAACGATTTATTTTTATAGTTTTGATTATTCAATTGTGTCATTTCATTTTTTTAAGGAGAACACATTATTATTGTGAAGTTGCAATTTTTCAGAACATAGTTCTGTAGTATTTTAACACAAATGAAATGTATTTACTAGAAAGATCTTTAATTTAATTTTTTATTATTTTTTAATTTCAGTACACATTATTTCCTTAATAAGATACCATAGGTATCGAAACATGTAGAATAATTAATAAACAGGGGTTTAAACAAAGTATTTTGTGTATTTATTAAATTTGATATAACTTAAAATTTAAAAGTTTATCACTATCAAAATGAATTCACATCATTTTTAGCATCTCCTAGCGTATATCACTTAAAGGTGTTTGAGATTTATCATAATATAAAGGTGATAGCTTTTTAAAAGTCGAATTATAGATGTATCGATTTGAAAGAGCTGCAGCACATAAGTTCGAAAATTTGTTGTCAACTTACTATATTGGCGTGTTGTAACTGGTAACGTATTTTTCCGGACAGGGAAAGATCTAGATTCGAATCTCGGTGGCAACTAAAATATTTTCTCGATAAATTGATTTTTTCTGAATATCTTTCAAGTTGATACACTTAATTTGTGCAATAAAATTCAAAATAAATAAATCAATTTTACATTATTGTATCAAAATTCTAACAAAAAATACATTTATTTATTGCATCCTCTAGTAAAATTTGTCGTGACAACTGTATTAGAAAATTTCGTAGTATTTTTATTTTCTCTCACTTTTATCTTGTGTCAAAAAATCTTTTTGAAATTAAAAATATTTTATTAGAATCGAATCACGGTACCTCTCACTTGCTAATTTAGTGCTCTGCCATATCAGCAACTCTCTTAGTAGACTGTGGTGCCAAATTGTCACACCGTGACCTTGAAATTTTTTACCAAAATGTCTTATTTTGTATCAAAATTGTGACAAAGAATTTTTCGACCCATTCTTTTATCACGTACACTTGCAGCTGCGTATAATCTTACTTTAATAAATTATTACCAAATATGGTTCCTTACAGAGAGAGTAAATTCAAGAATCCAGGCTGCCAAAATGAGTTATCTTAGAGGAGTAGCAGGAGTATCATTAAAAGACCGAGTGAAAAGTATTGATATAAATGAATTCCTCAGCAATGAGCTCCTAGTTCTACATAAATAATTAACTTAATTAAAGTCATTTGGACCCATCATGATAATGCTAAAAAAATGGCTACAACTTCGGAGGAAAGGCGGCCAGTGGGTGAACCCATACTAACTTGTGATAAACAGCAAAAAAAAATTGTATGACGATTGGGCCTTGACTGAACAACTAGTACCGAAGCGGGCGCAAGACAGAGTAAGATGGAAGCGCCCTGTCGTGTCTTTAGGGGACATAAAGGGAAAAAAATGATGATGATAAACATATGCCTACATATATTAAGTGGAATACATTTAGAACACAATATTTTCAGAATTTGTACAAACTACTTGAACATTTTCGACTCGTAATTTAATCAGGTGACATCCATAAAATATGACGTGGACTAGATCTATTACATCCTGCATATCTAATATTCGTGTTAATTCGTAGTCGAAACTGTGACCTGATTTTTGCGTTACTACTGTTGTGTTCAAGTATTTCTGTGAATTTTAATAATTAGTTTAATATTTAATATGATATTAAATTATTTTATAAAATTTTACACTGATAACAGCCCTCAATAAATAAATAACATAGCAAAAGAGACAATCCAAATAATGTAAAAATATTTTCTTCAGACTCTACTGGCAATAAAAACTGTCAAACTTTGAACAAAGCCAAGGTACTTAAAGGGAAACACTTCTACGAAATGAGATGTACACACTGGACATTTTGTAAAGGTCACCTAAGTGGATCAAGTACAAAACCTTGAGCGAAAAAGACTTATTCAAAGTTGGTACCTTTCTAGAAATCCATAAGTTAAAATAATTTATTTGTGTCTTTTGTGAATATATTTCCTTCACTTTTATTTCTTGTAAATATCAAAAAAATATGAAGAAAGACTAGTTATGTACCAGTGGCGATCGGCGACTTTTTGTAGAATGGATGCTGGATAATAACTATCAAATGTACATATATAACATATAACCGAAGGATATTCAATGTTTAATAATACGGCTTCAAGTATTCAAACCAAACTGTCAAAAATGCGTCACTTAAACAAACTCTTCAAAACAATCCGCTTGTTTCGTTATATGTATGCTATCTTGTACATTACACACATAAGCATTAAAGTCGTTTTTTGTACGTTGGATGCTGTTAACAAATGCATATATAATATTCGAAGACCTTGACAGGCAGAACTGAATGTAGAATACTTTTAAACATTGTGGATACGGAATGAATGATAGAATCCACTGTTGCTGGTATCTGTGTATTCACGCGATTCAGTTGAGAATGTATATATATGTATTTCGATTTTGCCTGTATTATGACTGGTCTCCAAAGTACGAATTTATTTGCAGCAGTGCTGTTTTCGACTAGAAACAAAATGTCCAAAGCTTTTTGACTCTAGAACACAATCGATGCGGAGCATCCAAAGCAGGCAGTTTATTGGCGGATTATTATTTAAAAAAAAAACAAATCTAGGATTCGTATTTACGGAAAGAAACAATCTCAAAGATTTAGTTGATATTTCAATACATTGTACATGTGATAAGATTTTATTCTGGAGATAAACTCAGAGATCAGCTTGAGATTATTAAAAAGAGACAATAACTCAAACCATTGTACATGGCGTGCGTTATGACGGCGGGATTTGATATCAGCACATAAATGTCACCTAAAACTATCATAAATCCTTACGACTATCTATTCTAAAAGTCAGATATTATAAATCATTAAACATTAACATTAACATAAGAAGTTGAATTACAAAAAAAATGTTGTTTAACTGCTACTGGGGTGATTCAAAATTACCAAAATAATGAACATGATTGACGATTATGATATTTGACATATTAACGGGTGCGTGAGTCTAAGCGAAAAAGAGACAATGTTATGTGACCGCTTCACGCTAGAAAATAATGCAACAACTCACTCGACGTCAGTTGACGCATAATATTAGTTGTGTACACCGCGCGCAGTGTGTTACGCCTTTAATATATACAGAATTTAACACATTAATAATGATAATTATTAAAACATTTTTAAAACTTTCCGAAATTTCTTGGTGGTTACCATTATATTAATATATCTAATAAAATATACTGTTCACATTTAACCAAAATGTATTTTCTTCACCAACCAGTTTCAGCTGATGATGAGCATCGACAGAGTCTTTAGGTATTATTATTGAGATGTGATTAATATACGCCGTTTCCCCGTGGGGGTAGTCAGAGAGGATAGAGCACCACACTATTCTGTCCCGACACACTATTCTCGTCTCATCCACATTTATACATCTTCCCATACAAGCTCGATGATTATTGAGGCTTCTGAGAGAACCATCCTCCAGTATCTGGTTTACCTGGTCGTGCCAAGTCTTCTGGTGCCATTAACACTTACGTCATATATCTTTTTTACTCCATTTTACAGCCACTCCATATGACCAAACCACCTAATTGATCTTTTCTTAATCTTACTCACTATACTAATATCATCTTTACATTCTTTCCTTATTTCATCATTTTTTACTCTGTCATAAATGGATCAGCCACATATACGCCTAAGTGATCTCATTTACACTGCATTCAGTCTACTTTCATTCCTCTTCTACCAGTTCCAGGTCTTACTTCCATACATTAGTATCGGAACCAGGACTCTATTATGAACCGCTAATTTTGCCTCAGTTGACATGTTTCCATTAGCTATAAGTTCACTTTATTCCCTACAGTCACCCACCTTTCGATATCTTTTCGTTTCTATCAAACATACTTCCCAAATACACAAACTCACCAGCTTGTTCCAAACATTCATTACTTCAATCCCTATAATTTCTCATATTATTTCATTCCCTAAATTAATTAAACATTAATCAAATCCATATACTTTTTTATTTATAATTATACATATATAAATATATATTCTATTTTTTAAATTGATTTACTATATGTATAAGGGTGCAATAGACCTAGTCCACAATATTTTATACCTACCTAAATTTTTAAGATGTTAACATATGAACGCTATCTCTAATAACAATTCATAAACTTCAATATCCAGGACATGTTATGAGACATCCAGAGAAGTGCGAGATCTTGCACTTCATAATACAGGGGTCAGGGCCCTGGAAGAAGGAAAACATCACGACTGAAGAATTTGAGGAAATGGTTTGGCCAGTCTATTGTAGAGCTTTTTCGGCCCGCAGTATAACCATCATTTTAAGATTTTTATATGGGTTTTTGTTCAAACAGAAAACCTATCTAATGGCTATAAAAAGTTTCGAGTTCATATCCCGAAGATGACTGCATTTTTTCATCAAGTCTCGTAAAATGTTTTTGTTTATACTAAACTTATAGTTAAAGTTTCTTTGGTTGTTTTTCACTAATGATTAGATCAATTATTTATGTTTAAATTGTTAGAAGCGATAATATGTTTAGAATTGATAATAAATATAGGAATGAAATTTAATGAAAAAATTTATTATGGCCTATGGTACAGGACGGTCACGCACCTTAGGCCATATGATAACGTACCTTTGTCCTATAAAGTAATTGTTTAATAAAACAATTTATGTTTTTGATAAGGTTATATATTTTGAATGTATTAAATAAAGCATTAGAAAAATTAAAAAAAAAATGTAACGTTTGTGAAAGTGAAGGACGTATTTTATGAAAAGGTGTATAAAAATATAATTAACATAAATATGAAAATCAGATCAAGAGAGTAACAAAGTAAAAGATATACAACATACCAGAGGTACCGACTAAAATAAACCAAAAAAACATATACACAATAGAAAACATTTACTAAAAAATTTCATTTAATCAATTACTCCAAGAAAATAATACTGTAAAACTTGAAACAAGTACATCATTAAGATTTTTAAATATTTTTAAAATCACTAAATGTAATATCAAATACTATCAGCAAAATTCTACATACTTAGGGATAAAAATACCTCAATAGCCTGCCTACACAAATTAAAGAGATAAAGGATAAAAAATAACTAAAAAAAAATTCAATTAATACTTCAGAAGCGCACAATTAGATAATAAATAATATTAAAAATTACAAATGTATAACTTCTAACTGTATATAACTCTCCAGTCAGAAGAACTAGTCTCTTTTTTGGAGAGGTAAGCGATTCAGAAAAATATGTAACTTTAGTTTTGTAAAATACTCAAGTATCTCAGGTATTATAAAAAAATTTAAAAATTTCACAATAATAATATATATATATATATATATATATCTAATATAAAAAAATACTTAATATGCACTTGGCAAACCGTAATCCATGGTCAAAATCAACACTGATTCTACTTAGTTGACCAAGTAAATTTTATTGGTAGACAGTTTTAATATAATACTTTTTATATGAAGCTTTAAAGTATTTTCATACATTTGTTTTTAGAGATATAACTGGATTTCTTAAAAAAGTTATGCCTCTTCCTTTAATACTTTGGCTACATAATATTGTTATTTTTTTTTCCCTTTAATTCGCACCAAAATGAAATCATTTAGATGCCAGTGACATTATTTCTTCTAATGAGCTGATATCGATGTTTTTCAGTAAAACACGATTGACATTTTTTTTCGTCACTGTGTGTTTTAATAATAGCTATTTTCTATTTTTGTGACAGTTCCTCTATTTCATTTTTTTCTGGTGTGTCTGTTAGAATCAGGCTTCAGAATAGATTTTCTTGGTGCAGGTTTTGGAAATAACTGTAATATTGACTCTTCTATCTCCAGACGTCATTCTTCGTACTTGTTTGGACTTTTTGTGGCGATTGTGTTGCAAAGATTATAATAATAATGCGTTTATTCCAACGGGGTCGAGTTTTTTTTTTATGAAGACACCCGATTCTCCTTAAAGATAATACATATTATATAATACATTTAAGTTATAAAATATTATTTATGTTATGAAAAGAAAAGCATAATAATTCACACATAAATATAAATATAAATACTACATTTCAGTCATTTATTTGTAGCTATTCTGTAGTAGTTGCCATTCTCTGGCCAGGGAACCAGCTTTCTATGAGAGCGCCGCTTGCACTAGACAGTTAGTGCTGAGTTCCAGTCGCAGCTTTACATCCGCAACTCGATGTCTCAGAAGCGGAGTGAATTCATGTATACGACATTTGACAAACATTGTAGATGTGCTACAATAACGCGCCACTCCGAACAGTATTCTGCATGAGTTGTTGTACTGAATTCGGAGATGGTTGTACGTCACTTGCTTGTATTTCGATCAGATCTCGCAGGTATACATGCCGGTGAAGAACGATTTAAATAGGATCCTCTTTACCTCTTTACTGCATCATCATCGTCTTGTCCATCTTCATTGAATATATGGCTAAAGTATTTGACCTTATTTTGAACGATCAATTTTTTCCCGTTCTGTCACACAGGAAGGATATCTGTCCCTTTTCTATATTTAAACGCCATTATGACCGATTTGCTGGCATTGTATAAAATATTATGTTCACTGACATATGTTTCACACATCTGTAAAAGCTTTATTATCCTTTTTATAGATGGCGCTGGTATAACCACGCCATCGCCATAACTAATGTGGTTCACATTTATTCCGCCCATGTGGCAGCCAATTTTTGCATCGGATGGTCGTTTGCTCAATTCGTCCATGTACCTACCCTGCCTCACTCCAGTAAAATGGCTCGGAGTCGGTGCCTTCCCATCGCACTGAGTTATCTTGCTGCTTGTTATACTGTTACAGCAGAAACACCAGTTTCATCAATATTATAAATCATACTGGGTGTAGATTTGTATCTATCTATGACATTATCCTGAAAAATATTTTCCGCATTAGCAATAGTAGCAAGGTTTATTTTGATCCTTTTAATATTGTCTTTATTCCTTGATATCTTTAAATTATAAAATACAAAACAAAATTATTAAAATCACGTACCTCATTCATGGACTATGGTACGGTATCCTGCGATGGCCCAAGGTACGTTGCACACACTAAGGTGAATAAAATGATAACAAAATTTTTGAGGTAAAATACCTTGGATAATAATTTTTTTTTAAAACCCATTATAATCAGTAAACAGAAGCTCAAATATAAATTACGATTTATAAAATGTTGGATCAAAATTATACTTTTCAATCGCAAAAATCTATTTTCATTTTTAACAAAAACATTTCTTGTCTTACAGCGTAACAATGACAATGCACTATGTGAAAGACAATTTATTACGCCGTTACTTATTTAAAAAACTTGAAACTGAATTTTTTGATAGATTACCGTTGAGAAACGATTGACTAAGGTATGGGCCTGTCTAAGGTTTGGTCTTCTCCCTATCTACAGACTTTTCATTTCAATGTTATTTATTCAAATTTATTTTCAAAAATATTATTATATTAATACTCGTATTTTAAAGATAACATAATTTTGTGATATATTAATACATTTTATTTGTATTAAAATATTAATATTCGTTGTTAACTTATGTTCTGAAAAAATTACAACTTCATAAATAATAATACACGTTTTGTTTAAAATATATGTAAGTTGTATTAAAATATATCCAAAAATTTTATAAAATGAAATTGAAAAATCTCTGTGCGAATATTTCTCAAAGGTATTCGCAAAAAAAAGGTAAAAGCTTCTATGTAATGGAATGTAAGATGTGTCAATTTGAAATAGCTACAATACATAAGTTCAAAAATTTGTCATCTATTTACGAGTCTTACGTAGTGAATTGGTTATTGCACTTCCCCAGGTAGGAAGAGATCTTGGTTCAAATCCCGGTGGCAGGTAAAATATTGTTATGTTTATTTATGTATGTATATTTTTCTAATTGATGCATTTAATTTGTATTAATTTGTATTATTTGTAATTAATATCAGTTGTTCCACAAAAATATATATTCGATATAAAGTATGTAGGTAAAGATGTCCAATTTATCAGAAAACACGGGGCGATGCTAGGTGTGTACACAATATACGGTGTACACGTAAGATGGCGAACTGCGCAGATAAATGGGGCACTCGGAGCTCAAATGACCACGATTTATAATACTCTGTGTGATTACCATGAGTTGTTTTTCTTCCCTTGACGTTCATGTTAATTTAATGTTTAAAGAGCCCTCTGACCAAATGTAGCGCAATATTTTTCACTTTCTACGTTATTAAATAAAACCATTCTTTTTAAGGGTGTTATGCATCATTTATTTTTTTCAGGGTTGTATTTTTCCTGTAACATATCGTTATGTTGATTTTTACGAGACTTTAAAAGTAGATTGCGACACTTATATGATAAAAAATAATACTTTTATTTTTATTGGTAAAAATAAATTATGTGTAATACTATTTAGTGTTATTATGTATAGTTTTAAGAATGTCATGTTTATCTTTTATAAAACTTAAAAAATATTTTTTTTATCAATATTATTATTATTGAGTTTTGCTAGTTTGCGTAAATTATTATTTACATTTTTAAGGAGAACACATTCTTATTGTGAAGTTGCAATTTTTCAGAACGTAGGTCTGTGATATTTTTATTACAAATTAAATGTATAAAGTGGAAAGATATACATAGAAAATTAAATTATTAAAAAATTATTATTGTTGTTGCTACCGGATAAGAAATGATCCAGGTTCGAATCCCGATAGCAACAAAATAGATTTTCGAAAAATTGATTGTATATGTATATCTTTCTAATTTATACATTTAATTTGTATTATTTACAGTTTGAAAATAGCCTTGACTCCCCGAAATATTTAAATAATGCTTTACGCAAACTCGCAGAACTCAATAATAATATTTTTTAAATTTTATATAAAAAAGATTTTTCTTTAATGTGCGTCTTAATGTTAATTTTTTCAAACATAATTACGTAAATTTTCATGATTCTCCAAAAAAATATTGCGATACTAGTGAAATTTTAGCGATAAAAAAAAATATTTTTAAATCTTTAGATAAGCATTGTCAGATATCTACTTTTTAATTGATATTATATTGATAAATTAAATTTATTCAATATGATTATTTTTGAGGTAGTGTTTAAAATCCGTCGTCGTTTAGAACGTCTATCAAGTGTCACTTTTTCTAAATTGGATATTCTTCCATATTAATTAATAAACTAAACATCATAAAGACTTTTTGAAAACCAACGTACTGAAATGTTAAATAAATGATTTGACGTCTTTTGATCATGATATTAAATTATTATCATTTATCTACAAAATGTTCGAATCAGAAACATTACTGTTAAAATTCTAATTTTCAAAATTACAAATTTACATTATTATTAATTATTTTGAATAAAATGTAATTTTAAATACTAATTTAATGTATTAATTATAAATATATACATATAAAATCAATTTTATCGAAAAATATTGTTTTTGAGCTACCGGGATTCGAATCTGGATCTCTATTTCCAATCCGGGGAAGTACACTACCAATTGTGTTATAGCGCCAATATTTTTCATGACAAATTTTCAAACCAATATGTCACACTGTATGTTACATTGTTCAAACCTATATGTTACATTGTTAATCATCAAATAATGGAACGACAGATGTATTAATTTGAAAAAGTGTAAGTTCGAAAATTTGACATGAAAATACTGGCGCTATAAGACAATTGGTAGTGTACTTCCCCGGATTCTTGTGAACAATGTGTTCTCATTAATAAAATGTAATTTTATTTCCCATTCAATTTTCGATTTAATTGATTTTGGATTGATAAAACAAGAATTAAAATAAATATTTGTTTTGATCACATTTTACTTGTAAGGTTACAATTTAACAAACGGTTCTGTGATTTTTTTCAGTATATCTTTACAATTTATTAATTCTTTTTTTTTTTTAAAACTCGTATCACAGAACTTTCTTTTGAAATTGCAATTTGAAATTTGAAATTGAAATTGCAGCAAAAATTTATATTATGAAAAAAATCTACGTTCAAATCCCAGTAGCAACAATAATATTCACGATAAAATTGATTTTATATGTATATCTTTCTAATTATAATAAATATTTTCTAAAAGCTATATGCTGATTTTGCTGCTGATACTGTTTGTCTATATGAGCATATATGAACGGTGTTGCTGGCGTGTCTGACTAATTAATAGTCTATTTCTCGGTACATACATTAGTAATGTATACAAGACAGGAGATTAAGAGGTATAAACAACATCGATGCACCGACAATGCAGCTAACAGTAAACACATAATGCATGCAACACAATTTGCTTAACTTTATTGTCCAATCAGGCGAGCTCGGGATCTGCAATAATCTGAAGGACTTCGCCACAAGTGCTGTTGCTCTAGAATCCATAAACCAAGATTGCAGACATAACTCCATAATCTAAACAAGGCCCAAAGTACCTACATTCAAATTTAAGGGATGATTTGAAACATTTATATATTACAAAATCATTACATTATTATGATTTATTATGATTTATTTAAACACTTTTTACCACTATTTAATATTTTATGGCCATTACCGGTTTCAGCCTATCACGGCCATCTTCAGACTGGCTAGAATATTATATATTTATTATTGTAAAAATATCCTAGCTTAAGAGAAAAATCTACCAATCTGAAGATGGCCGTGACTGGCTGAATCCGATAGTTATAAAATAATAAATAGTAGAAAAAAGTTAAATAGTGTTTTAATAATGGATCATAAATATATTAACATAAATAAATTAACAGTATCAAAATTAAAAATAATTATTCCTTAGTTGTTATCCGGTTTTAATATTATATCATTTAGAACGGAATCTGCTATTTTAATTATTGTTTCAGGTATTTAATTATCATTACATAAATCGATCGTCTCCACTTTTATCATCACCGCCCGGCATTCCTGAACGCACCCAGCATGTACCGGTGAATGAAATCAAACTCCCAGCAACTGTAAAGTTTTTCAGTACCGACACAAGTAATGCCGTTCTAATGTGGTTCTTGCAGTAAAACTGTTCAGTAGTTTGACGAATATTAAAAATTATAATACAATGTATACCTATGTATGTAATAATGTTATAAAAAAGTTTAAAAAAAAAAACGATAGCGACCAGCAACTATGGTAAAGGCCGTCTATTGAACTCAGGAACAGTGACAAGAAACGCCTCCGTTAACTATTTTCATGTAGTTATTTTTTTATTAATGAGAACATTCTTATTGTGAAGTTGTAATTATTCAGAACATAGGTCTGTGATGTTTTAAATACTAATTTAATGTATTAATGTGGTACGAATCCCGGTAGCGCAAAAACAATTTTTTTCGACAAAATTGATTTTATATGTATATATTTATAATTAATACATTAGATTAGTATTTACTTATTTTATTGTTCATCTAACTACTCCGTACGTATAATGCCTAATAATTAATTAAGTGTTAACCCTAATTAGTTGTTTCTTCACATAACCTGCTTTGGCCACACACACACAATGCATTCCGTGATTATCAATCAGACAAATGTGTAATAGATGAATATTGAGGCATCCACCACTCGCACATTGAGCTGGTTTATCATTTATAAAACCTGTCAAATTTTTCTGATTAGCACCCAAACGAACATCAATCCAAGATTCCAAACACTATTTTATAACGTGTTGAATCCCCGAAATTCATTCGGAAATAGTTATTAAGGAGAACATATTATTGTTGTGAAGTTGCAGTTTTTTAGAACATAGTTCTGTGATATTTTAATAGAAATTAAATGTATCAATAAGAAAGCCATACAGAAAAAATCAATTTTCCGAAAAAATATTGTATTGTACGAGTATATTGAAAATATAAAATATAAAAGAACAATGACGTGTATTTTTATTTCATTAATTTAAACATGATGAAAGATCTGTAAGATTTAGTTAAACATCTCAATACCATGTAACCTCGTGTTAAGATTTTGATCTGGAGATGAACTCAGAGATCAGCTTGAGATCGGTAGAAAGAGACATAAATTCAGTTTCAGTGTGCAGATCTTATATAAGTCACTGTTTGAGCGAGATTTGACACATGTACACAAACGTGTTGGTATGTATGAACCTAAAACCACTATAAATCCCTACGACTGTCTATTCTGAAAGTTATAAATAAGTCATAAAGGATTCAAAACTTATTTACGACAAGGAATTGTACCAAATATACAATCCAATAACAAATATATCTGTTACCTACCGATATTAAAAATGCATATTTATTATTTTATCACTGACAATATTCGGTTAGCTAATAAATCTTTGTAGTTTTGTTTAATTATTTATTATAAAATCAAATTTAAAAACGAAAATTACAACATTTCAATCAATGATGTATTTTCCAATATTGTTCAAGACTTGTTCATCCCATTTTTTAACCAATTTTTCGATACATTTTTTATAAATATCGGCTGGTCTGGCATCGAAATAGTTATGGAGCCAATTTCTGAGGTCATCGTCGTCGTTGAACATAACGCCACACATTTGATATTAGAGGGTGACTGAAAACTGTGATATTCTGATGTAGCGAGGTCGGAACTGTAGGGTGGATGCGGCAGAATTTTCCAGTTGGGCTCATAGATGACCATTTTAACATTGATTAAAGGCATGTGTGGAAAATATTCGTTTTTCTCAACTAAACACTTCATTATTTTAGCTCAAAAATTTTAAATAACTATACAATATAGGAAAACGGTGACTGATGTTTTAGAGCAGAAAAAATGCTATTGAATATTATGTCTTTTTTTTGTTACAAAATAGCGGAAATTTAAAAAAAACCGCAAATCCTTACTCGACGACCCAATATGATCGGACTTGTCCATGTAATTTTACTAACATTTAAAAAAAAATTACTATGTGTAAGTCACACGTCAACCATCGCGGACCGTACTAACGACTATCTGCACATGACTCATGATCCGTCAATTCCCCACACCCAGGCGGGTAGCGTTCTATCCTCTCTCCCCTGGTAGCTAGCCAGGCTCCCTAATGGTGCTCCACCTATATATTCAGCCGAGATTGGAGGGTGTCAGATAAACGGGGAGGGCGCAGCCCTGCATATGAAAGTCAAAGACATTACCGGAATGTGCACTCAAGGTGGTAGCGAGGAACTGCAGGGCTGCTCAAGGAAATAACAATAATATTTATAAAATAAATTAAATCTGAGTTTTATTTTTATCATGATCATAATTTAGAGAAATGCTGTGCTGTACAGTTCATCAATATAGGTAAATATTTCGATTGCTTTATTTGTTGGTCTTGTATTTGTTCTTATATTTAATAACTTTTATTTTTATTTCAATCATTAACATATTTATGTTAATTTTTTAAATTGTAAAGGGTACGAAAAACGTATATAGGACACTTTTACGTATATAGGTCATAAAAACGTATATAGGAAACGTATAATTCCACTGTATTTTTTATTATGTTAAACGATATAACTTTTCGGGAACATTTTCCCATTATCAATATTATAGTTCAACTAAAATTAAAAACACTTTCAGACAGTAATATATGGTGTGTTTGGAGTTAACGGTGGTGGGAGTGAGGGTGGGGGTGTAGTTAAAATGGATAAGAGAGGGGATGTAATGGGCGGTATTTGATTATTTATTATGTTTTTATTGTTATTTTTATTAAAAACGTTACATCGTTTAACACAATAAAAAATATAATGAAATAAAACAGTGTTTTAACTCAATTTATAACAAAATAATCATGGAATTCCACAAATTTTCACCAAAAACCTTTAAACAGTAAATAGGATTGGCTTCTTGCGTAAAAAAACTTATTCTTGAATTACTAACGACCTTTGATTATCGATTGTGATTCCGAGTATGGCTGAGGATCACACCCTTTTACATATTGTGCACGTGTATACCCTGGGCAAGGAAGTTCTGAGTGACCAATCTTTCTCCTTTTCTCGGTTATTGCGTCAACCCTTTTGGCCCCATTCGCGTATTTCGCGTATAATATCAGTGATTGGAAACTGTGACTATCACATTTTCATTACTAATACGCGTGCGCCGCACGATATCACAATATAAGAAATTAATTTAAAAAAAACATAATTTTGAGCATATTTACTTATGTTATTCAAACTTCATTTACGTAAAAAACATATTCTAGCGTCTATAACTAATATATATCTTATTTAATATCGGCACAAAGAGAATGAAAACCCTTAAAAAATGTGAGTTTATTTTTTGGATGAAATTCTCAGTATTTTGGGTCAAATGCATAAAACGTTTTGGCAGAATCTAGTAGATGGCGCTTATCACGAATTATAACGTCATTTCTTCATGAATATTTTCATTTCATTTGCACATGTGGCGAATCATAAATCAATAAATAAAATAAAAAAATGAATCACGAATCACGATGTTCCAAGATATTCAATCACTGATAGTGAGTATGTCTCAAAAATATCAGAGTGATTGACTCACGGTTCGTGATTTCGAGCTCATCCCTAGACACGGTTTCTCAGTGTTCTGGATCTATCCCACATCTGCTCAGATTCGCCACCAGGGTGTATTTGAATTTTTTTCTCGGACAACCCTGTCTTCTTTTGCCGTGAGAGAGCTGCGATGTATAGCATAACTTGTTTGGGAAGCTGTGAATCATCCGCACGCACGCAATGACGTAATAAAAACAAAGTGAGCTCGTACTCGGTTAAAAATACAGTTATTTTGGACTTGATACTTATCTCAGATTTATTTATCTGCACTTAACAGTCCCGATTTTTCTGTATATTTAACCTTCCTGTCTCCGTCGCTAGGAAATTAATAAATATCAGAAACTTACTGCTGGGCCCTGTGGGAGGTTAATGTGACCGGTGAGTGGCCAGAGTTTCCATTATATTGCTTTAACAATGCACCATGTAATGTACTATGTCGTTATTTCCAATAATAAATAATAAAATATTAGTAAAATGATACATTTATATACATATATACATCTAGAGTTATCTTAAATTGATATGGTTATCATCAGAATATTATTAAAAGCATAAACATGAAGGATATAAGTCAACTTAAAGAAATAAAATAATATGGACAGATAAAAAAAATATTTAAAATCTCAAGTGAATACGATATTGTGGATTATGAATCCAATTAGAACTGCAATGCTAAAATAGATCCTAGAATTAATCACAGCAGTTTTTTAAAATAATTATAGATAACGTACAGATATTTTTGTACTGTAATATAAATTCATTAAATATATCGATGAATCGCAAAAAAAAATTCCATCACGGCCAGCGACGTATTAAGCCGTCGCTACGTAATTTATTTATCTGACACGTATCGTATTTTATCTTTGCATTGAATTACTACACCTACCGGAGACCTAACTAAATTGATACAACATTATAATTGATAATTTTATGTTGTATAATTCGGCGCCTGTAATGCGACCCTAGATGGGCGCCGAGTCGGCCTGGCTCCGCGTCCACTCCGTCCCAAGGTCTTGTGTTCCAAGTCATTAGTATTATCTCGGCATTGTGAGCCACTCAGATGCGAGGAGCGGCCCGGCTGACCCCCAGCGCCACTCTGATGCAAATGTTATGCGCACCGACACGTGTGTAATCCCACATTTGCATTAGCCACCGCCATAGGACATATTGTTTAATCTGTAATCTGCAGATTGTCCAGACGTGCATGTTTTAATAGATCAGTTGGCTCCGTTAACGAGGATAATCGAACAAAGCTATCAGTTCAATTTAAACTATAAATTTAATTGGATTTCGAACTCTAAGATGTTTTCAACGAAGTTAAACCCGTATTATATATAGTACTTAATTAACTTTTACAGTTGGTTAAGTACCAGTTAACATTTGTAAAACATTAACTATACTACCCTATTGTGTATACTAATTTCATATATCCTTACTTTTCACTAAAAATCGCTGACAAACAATAAATACTCGCAAGTATAAAAATAAGCGAAACAAATAAAGTTATCATGTATAATTATTAAATACAGCCACTTTGTATTAAAACGCCTTAGGTTTGTTTTGTGTATACACTTACCGGTATCGAAAAAGTCATTTTTCTTCTTCAGAGTGATTAAAAAAAAACATAATATGTCAATCAAATCAACTTTTTTTTTTTAAATCTTGTACCTCCGAAATTACTGAAAAAAAATCGAATAGGACTTGTGGTTAAATATAGTTGGTTATTTTTTGTTAAATTATACTTTTACTTCTTTCTGACGTCTTGAATTTAAGACAAATATTGTTTACATCTAAAATAGATCATCTCAATTTTATATCAAAAGTATAATTATTTTCCAATAAATAAATCGAAAATTCTACGAAACTATTTCTATTTAAACACTATTTTCAGATGGTTTTGGTTTAATTTTGGTTTCTGTGTTTACATTAGCGACAATACACTTTAATAGCTCTGTTTCAGTAGCTTCAATAACGAAAATTCTTCAGCGGTTTGAAGGCGATACACAATATTTTGAACTTCATTAGCATCATCTCAATTAGCTCATCGCAAAAAAGAGACTTCAATAACACGCTACCAATTACAATCGAAGGAACGCTTAATACAAGGTGAATATTATGTTCCATGCCAATTTTGTTTAGCCGCCATTTTGGTTTGGCAGACATTTGTCAATTTGCATTTGGTAGTCGTAGAGAGTTATTGATTACAATTTATTATAGAGCATTTAACGCCTCAAAAACGTGTTGAAGTTATTAAAACATTTTATCTAAAGAATAATGGCTAAGTGTTGGAAAACTTATTGGTGGCCAAATTAGGTCGATTAAGCCCGCAACGCATGAGGTTTCAACAAGACGATCCCACTTCACACACAGTCCGAGCTACGTTTAAAATTTTGGGAAAAAAAATTCTCGGCGGCATAATGTAAATTAGTGGTGATATCGACTTGCCTCCTAGATCATCTGATTTGACAGCTCCCGACTATTTTCAATACGAGTACTTGAAAGGAAAGGTCTCCGCCAATAAGCCAACAACAATTTCGATGCTACAGGACAATATTTAAAATGTAATTGCTGAAACTACACGCGAAGCGTGCGAGAATGTTATGAAAAATATGGTTAAAAGAACACCCATTTGTTCCGCTGCCAGGGGCGGTCACTTGGACAATGCCATATTACACACATAATTGTAATAAGACAGACAATTAATAAATAAAAACTAAATTAAAAAATTATATTTTATTTCTTTGTTATTTAAAAACAATATCGGCCTGGAACATAATATTCACCTTGAATAATCCAATTCAGTATCACGAATGAATGTGTCATCCTTAAATTTAGCTAGTTTATTTGTCTTTTATCATTTCGCAATTCGATGGTTCAGAAAGTAGCGCTTGTGATTCCATAGCAGTTTTGTTGCTTCGTCGAACAGCGTGTTGAGTTCTATCTGCTTCACGCGCTTGTATATTTCCTTTTTCCGATTTCTCGGCTTCTGATACCTTTGATGTTTTGTATTGATTCACGTTTAATTCAAACATTTAATTTTTACGCTTGATTTGACTCAAGTCGTATTATAGTTATTAATTAAAAATAATTTTTGACGTCTAATGTTTATCTCTCACAATAAATTTTCTCCACGTGTTCTTTAAAATTCTAAGTAGTCTAACAATTTTTTTTTTTCAACACTGCTTTTTAGAAATATTTTTTCTTAGAACAATTTAACAATTGAAAAATGGGAAACAAACAAAATAGAGTCCTGCCCACAGACAAGTAAATGAATTGATATGATATAAAGTGTATGTATATAGGAAAAGGGCTTGGAACACTAGTTGTGAGACGAGGGGCATTCTACACACATTCTTGGTAGAAACATAAATCCGATAGATTATGACACATTTATGTAACAGTAAAAATGTCTATACTTCGAAAATTTAATTTTTGTGTAAAGAAGACGTATTTTTACATTAATGCATATTATATCGTTTGCTTTTAATTTTCGTTCCAATTGAGTCATGTATATTTAAAAAAAGTCGCGGAGCTATTTGATTGTGTAAGTGGTATCAAAGTAATCACATGGGTGACACTAAAATGAAAATATTGGGCCAAAGAATTTTTGTTAGTTCATGTTTTTATATTTGGTGGTCTGTGGTCCTGCCTTATTTTTTGACAGATAAATGGATTTTTAAAAGCACCATAGCTGATGATAGATATGATGATGTGAGCTGAAAATAATCGCGTTGACCTTTAAATTTAAACATAATAAGCTGTGCACGTTTACAGACCATTCGAGAGTTTTTCACAAACAGGTTTTACGCTATATAATCAAGATTAATATTGAAAAGTTTAGATTATATTTAGAATGCTGCATCATTTGCCTAACAACTTGGCGGGACATCATTCGTAATTATTAATATTATTAATAGTATGAAGATTGAACGTACATACATTATATATTATGGAAGAAGATTGTGTGTATTTTCTGCAAGTATCATACGTCAGAAGGGTTGTATAATTTATATAAATAATAGAACTAGTTTTGGGAAAATCCTTTAAAGTTGATAGAAAAATCAACCAATACATCATAAATTTTATTATAACTTAATTGCCAGTCCTATTCTAAAAATATTTCTAATAATTTCGGATCACTTAATTTATTTTCCTATATCTTTCATCAGCATACTAATATTATATTGTATGTAGACAGGTACTAAAATTATTTCTTCAATATTAGCAAAATTACTTTGTTGCCACATTTTATATAAATAATACGACAAAATACTTTGTTTAAACCACTATTTATTGATTATTCAACATGTTTCAATACCTATGGTATCATCTTCGGGAAATAATGAATACTGAAATTTAAAATACAAACATAGATAAAAACTGAACTATAAAGTAGTGGGTAACTAAGTAGGAATTAATATAAAAATAAATTTAAAAGGTGACTATTTGCAAAGAGGCTTTGGTTGTTCTGAATTCGCCAATCACCTTTTGGAAACAAACCATAATTTTGACATTAACAAGGGTTTCGAAATTATACATACAAATACTAGGGGTTTACAGTTAGATAAATTTAAAATTTTATAAATAAGAAAAAGTATTAATAGCAAGCTAAATGTTATAAATAACCAAATATTGTTTTCAAATAGACACATTTAAATTTTGTTTTCATATTAATTCTTACTTAGTTACTCACCAATTTATAGTTTTGTTTTTATCTATGCTTGTATTTGTAATTTCAGAATACATTGTTTCTTGGAGATGATACCATTAGGTATCGAAACATGTTAAATAATTAATGAATAGTGGTTTGAACAAAGTATTTTGTCTTATTATTTACTAAAATTATTTTCTAATAAATTTTATAACCATAGATACTACAAATTATTTAATGATCCCGGTATTAACTAAATATTTTTTTCGATAAACAGATTTTTATTATTTAGGAGAAAAATTTAATAAAAATGAATTGATAATTCTGGCGTCTGCTATCAGTTTACTCAAAGGTATTTGAGATTCTTTAAAAATAGGGTAGATGGCTCTGTCAAATGATGGAACGATTAAATGTATTAATATCAAAAAGGTAACATATAGGGTCGAAAATTGTCGCTAAAAATATTGTCGCTGTAGCTTAGTTGGATAAAGCACCTTCCCCGGTTAGGAAAGAGATCCAGGTTCGAATCCCGGTGGCGCAACAACAATATTTTTCGATAAAATTGATTTTATATGTATATCTTTATGATTAATATATGTAATTCTTATTTTAAGATTTTTATTATTTGTTCTTAATATAGAGCATATATATCGGTGCACTCACCCAAAGATATTGATTCAAACCTATAATCATTTTTGTCACAAACTTCTACAAAATAATTTATTTGAAAGTACGCTTTGAAATTTTTTTTTTACATACACTTTATGTATTATGCATAACATAACGCAGGTAATAAATGTTGATTCGGTCTATTACTTGTAATACTAATTTATTTGTAAAATTGCTTGTAAACTATGCCCATCTCAACAATTTCTCTAGTGAGATGGGCACAGTCCTACTTTTTACATTGTGTTATATAGTTACCAATAAATAAATAAATATATAAACAATGCTCTAATGTAAATAAGATCAAAATTTAGTGCATCCTTCTTTCTTATATCATCTGATATTTCATTAAATATCTTCATCGTCGATTTCTAAGATTTAATTGAATTCTTGCAACTTCACAACAAAAATGTGTCCCCCTTAAAAACATTTAAATAAATAAATTTATCAATATATTTAAAAAAATAGTTTTTTAATTATTTCGCATCATATTGTTTTAAATGTGATGCAAATTGTAAAAATAATTGTGAAAATTTTGAAGCGTTATATTCAGTGTACTGTTATGTGTTCTCCTTATAAATAAAAAGACTAAATAAATTTTGAAACATTGTGTTATGTAATATAAAGATATTTTTTAATCAATTCAAACGCGAATATTATTTATATTTATTAAATATATTTATATCTAGAAACGAAAGAAATATGACTTGGACCACTTTCATAATAATGGGCATACACTCGTAATAACGACATCAAAGAGAATTAACCTTTCTGTGATACGACAGAGTATTTCAAGCATTTATGCGAATTAGAGTCGAAATTCATATAAACCAGAAGCGAAATCTCAACTGTGAGAAATGTGTACATGCGGATGGATAGAAATTTGCATTTTAACACCACTTACTTATCCATTTTGTTAATTGTGATTTACATAGAAGCACACGCCGCCCGCGTGACAGGTGGGATTGCGTCGCTGACTCTTCATTACAACAACCGAGAAAGTAATATCATTTCACGCGAAGGAGGGAGATAACTGCTCGGCACGTAATTGGTTTATGGTTTCATCTATCTTAAGTTACTAACTAGGACACGACTGTTGTCTTCAATAAAGCAATTAGGACGCTTGTACCAAATAGCGAGACTATCACGTCACCTGGCCAGAGATCAGATGTGTCAAATGGGTGCTTTGAACATTTATGTCACCATCAAAAGGAACCCAGTGTTTCCCGGAACCGTTTTATGAGTTTTCACTCATGTGTCGGTTCCTCACAACAAAAGCGAGAAAAGTTTAACTCTTGAGAATTTACGTGCAATTTTTGTTGTGAAGTTACATTTTTCAGAATATACAAATTAACTGAATCAATTAGAAAGACATATTTTTAAGGGGGACATATTTTTGTTGTAATGTTGCAGAATAAAGTAATTAAATGAATCAAATAAAAATATATACAGAAAAAACCTATTCATCGAAAAATATTTAGTTACTGTAAAATGGATTCATTTAATTTTAGTGATTTAGCGTGATTTACTCAAAGGTATTTGAGAAACAACGCAATATGAAATTGATTGCTTTTAAAAATAAAAGGTACAAATATACGATTTAAATTTGTCGTAATCGAAGTCCATTGCTGTAGTGGAATGATTAATACGTTTCCCCGGATAGAAAGAGGTCCAGGTTCGAATCCCGGTGTCAACTAAATATTTTTTCGATAAATAGATTTTTTTTGATGCACTTATTTTGTATTATATGTAGTTATTTAAGATGTATAATACAGAAAAAAAGACGAAATGTTACTTAGTGTGAGAACTGTCACTTTGTAAATGTATGTGTGTGTGTGTGTGTGTGTCATGAAAGTGAGTAGATTAGTGGTGGGGGAAGAATCTTATAAGATCCCGTCTCTGGGGGAACAGCTCTCTTCCATCACAGCTTCTTCTAAATAACTATTCAATCTCTGAATGTATAATTTATATTTACTGTATAACGTTTTGTAATAAACGTATACTATTATTACCTGGAAAGACTGAGTTTCACTTACAAGGATTTGGGACCCAAGTAATTAGACAGTAATTAAATTATAGAAAACGTCTTAGAATATGTTGGTAATCGAAGAATTACCACAGTTAATGAATTTAAAATCTACATTAGTAATAATTAACGTACGTATGTATAAAGTTAAACAGTATAACGAATTACAGTTGATAGTTTGATAATACAATATTTATGATATCTATTATAGTATAACATAAGTATTTTTTAAATATTAATTATGCTTTTTTATATTACAATAAAAGTACATTTCAGTAAACAAAATATTGGTTATTATGAAAATGTAAACAAAGTCGGGAAGTAAATGCGATTAGCCGTATCCGTCCCGGCGCCGACGTGTTTAGCACCACCTACAGAGCTCGTGCGGTAGTAAACGCCTGCTTGTCACCATCGTCATCATCATCGGCTATGAAAGCCTCTCCAAGTGTTTTCCACTTTTTTTTATCTAATTTGATGATTTCGTCACCTCAGCAGGTTTTAGGGCATCGTATGAAATTTATCCATTTGTTTGAACGATTGTCCGTTTTCCGAGCGATGTGGCCTGCCCACTAGCATTTAATTTTCTTGACGTATTCAATTGAATCAACTACTGTCTATTTTCTTATCCACGCCATTCTTTTCAATTCTTTTGAATCTCGCATTTATGTAATATTAACTATTATTTAGGAGAACACATTCTTATTGTGAAGTTGTAATTATTCAGAACATAGGTCTGTGATATTTTAAATATGAATTAAATATATCTTTATAATTAATATATTTAATTCATATTTATGTAATATTAATTGATTGTATTTTTCTGAAAATTCTTCGCAAGAGCTTAAGGGCTTTGTAGTGCATTATTTTTTTTACCTTTGTATATATTTTTAAGTTGAATTATAAAATTATATATTTTTTATGATAATACAAATATTTATAAATTAGAAAAGAATGAATGAAAAATTAATACATAGAAAGCGTCACTTTGAGTGATTTAATAATATTAACTAATACGTAATCTCTCTACATTAGACTAACTTTCACAATATATAAAAATATGATGGGAAAAAACGATTAAAAATATTTTAGGGGTGTGTCTTCATTTCAAAAAGCAACCCTATCAAAACTTTGATTGCAAATTTTCCATCTAAGTCGGGAGGCGTTACATGATCTTTCTGAAACCTCCAGGAAGGGAAAATACCCTGAAATTATTTACTGTGAGGTCCAAAGTCATAGGGATGATTCTGTCACACTGTATTTATGTGGCTTGCATCTTTGTGGGGTCTTTAATTAGGCGGGTCGTTATCAGGTTTCGGTGTTCTCATTGTTCACAGCGTTTCTCTAGTAGTATCATTAACATTAAAAGGGCATTAGCTATATTTAGAAAAGGGATATGTACCTGATGTAAGGAAGTGGTGGTTTCATTATAATTGTATTCAGGAGCAGGTCATAGATCATTCAGGAAATCTTTTAATATATATTTTATGGTACATGGAATGTAGGCAATAGATCGAAAAGAAGTATGTAAATGTAAGTGGAATGAAATGACTAAAATAGGATCCCTTAAGCCAGCCGAGACAGATCGTAAGACCTGTAATACCCACGCTTCCATACTTCCGTCTCTATGAGATATCTATAATCTATTTAATAACAATTCTTTTGGAGGTAAAAATCTAACAATTGTGTGTTCTTGGACATATTCAAATATTGTTAATATAACATACAGGTCTAAATAAGAATAATATAAAAATTGAAAATTGAATCTTCAGGCGTACTCTAGTATATTATGTTAATCATTTGTCATACATACAGATAAAGAATACTGCTTATATGTTTCTAAAATAAGATTCTCATTAGTGATATTCTTGTTGTTTCAAGGAATTGAATATCAAACTTTCAGACCGTAGATGGCCACAGTGGAGTTGCAGTTAAGTGTTTCTACATGGTAACATACATAAAGCTTTCAAAAATTTGATAGATATAGAGGGTTGATTGGGTGAAACGGTAAACGTTACATTGTATAATGAGATCACTTAAGTCAGACGAGACAAGTCGTAAGCCCTGTAATACCCACACTTTCCATATATTATAACATAAATAGCTACGTCTCTACGAGATATCTATAATTTGTTGAATAAAATAGAATTCAGCGAATGAAAATAATCAATGTGGACTTCTCACTAGGAAAACAATTCTAAGGAAAGTCAGAAACCAGTCATGAGGAAGTAAGTGGATCACAATTAGAGCATCTCGCATTGTTGCGATCCTGGCAATCCACGCAATAATGCAAGCAGCTCCACTCAGAACTTCAAGACAGGATTAAAAAAAACGGGTATTATGGCCCGTGTCCAAGAAAAGATTTTGAACTTGAGACAGGGATTATGCCCCCGTGAAATTCATTGGAGACAACTATTGGTTTTTGTATTGTCCACCGCGTCATTTATTTTATTTTATTTTTTTTATTTATTTATTAACGCCCTCATGGGCAAAGATGGTTTGGAATAAAAACAAAAAAAAACAAAATCAAAACAATGTTGGTTTGGTATAAAAAAAAAACAAAAACATGAGCCAAACAAACAATAAAAATTTAGATTTGATACATAATGGCTGAGTATCAAAATCAATTGTATCTTTGACTCAGAACAGCATCAAAAACATCACTCTTATATTTAAACTTTGAAAATCTGAATATATCTACAAGACACTAAATCGTTCGTCTTTGTGTGGGTGCATTCCTATAAAAATTAGTATATGATAAATTTACATGGAACAGCGCCAACGACCTGGTACTCTGCGCAGGAACGTGGTATATAATCAATGCAGTTAAATTAGGGGCATTTACTATTTTAAATAATAATAATAAATCACTTAAAGTTCTTCTACGCGACAAGTTAGTTAAATTAAGAGTGCTCATTAGAAAATCATAATTCAATTGTACAACGGGTATACACAGTTTGAAGTTAATAAACCTTAAAAATTTATGCTGAAGCCTTTCTAATTTTAATTCGTGCACTTTGTTTATCTAATGTTTAAAATGTTTGTAACTTATGTTTATCAAATGTTATTCGAATAAATAGTTGTAACTTTCTTTGTTTATAGTTGACGTTTGTGCACACGTGTCAAATCGAATGTCGTGTACACACGTTTAAGTTTTTTTCTTTCTAACAATTTCCAGATCAAAATGTATACACGTATACATGGTACCGAGATTTATCTCAACTAAATCGTGTTTCATTCCTTGGACACAGGACATAACCAATACTCATCATCTTTTCAAATACGTCTGATAAAAACCCAGCTATGTACAAGATAAAAATAAAATTAGTTACAAAATCGACAGAGACAACTACTAATTAATATTGAATACCAATTATATGTAATTGTTCTATTCTGAAGGCGTAATGGCGCTTTGTGAGAGAATACTAGATGCCACCAATGATGGATGAATTTAAATGCCACTATACTCTAGATCTACAAAACGGTGCATTCAATAAGGCCTCAATGAGCTTAGTGCAGTCGACTGTAGGCCCGAACGACTTGTGTTTGTAATGTGACGGGATTACATCTATCGATTACATAGACATAGATATTAAACAAAATCAAATTTTAAAGTTTGATGTGGCCGGCCTTGTGTGTCGCAAATTCTCTATAGGATTAATAAATAATAGAATTAGGAGAAAACATTCTTATTGTGAAGTTGTAATTATTCAGAACATAGGTCTGTGATATTTTAAATATGAATTAAATATATTAATTAGAAAGATATACATATAAAATCAATTTTATCGAAAAATATTGTTGTTGCGCCACCGGGATTCAAACCTGGATCTCTTTCCTAACCGGGGAAGGTGCATTAACCAACTATGCTACAGCGACAATATTTTTAGCGACAATTTTCGAACCTATATGTTACCTTTCTGATATTAATACATTTAATCGTTTCATTAGCATAGTTGGATAATGCACCTTCCCCGGTTAGGAAAGAGATCCAGGTTTGAACCCCGGTGGCGCAACAACAATATTTTTCGATAAATATCTATATTTATATCTTTCTAATTAATATATTTAATTCATATTTAAAATAATAGAACACTTAACTTCCAGTCTGAACGCGGTATAATTTGCTTAAAGAATTTCTATCTGTTAATTTAAATAATTAGACAATACACTTTGTTTAAACCACTATTTATCGCTTATTCTACATGTTTCGATACCTGTGGTATCTATCATTTACAGAAAACAATGTATACTGAAATTAAAAATACAAGCACTATTTTGTCTAATTATTTATATAAAATGAGGCCACAAAGTAATTAGACAAATATTTAAGAAGCATCTTTTAATTGTTTTGTTTTTACAATTTTTATTTTTAACCAATCTTTTATAATTTGGTTACAATTAATACATTTATTTTATTAACTAAGTGCATTTTATGTGTTCTTTGATCACTTTTTTCCATAAATATTTATCATAAAATTATAAATTTAATAGTTCGTGAGGTCTTAAAGTTAGGCGACCGCTGATACAGAGTGTATGAGTACAATCTAATATTATTTAAATTTACTTTTGAAATTAGCAAAATTGACTTTGTGGTTAAACATTTTTAAATGTTAATTTATTTTAAATAAAATTTTGTTTTATAAACTTTCCATCACATGTCGAGTGATTATGCCTCGTTTAATATAACAAGCATTTATCTCATCGCATCAGACTGCACTCTGCTGTGGCAGCAATAGAAACTGTTAGCGAGCCAGGACTACCGAGGTTTCATTTCTCATTACACTCCTGTCACCCTGCCTCGCCGGGGGACCCCAGTTTTGCGGCAGTCGTTTCGGGTTAAGTGGTAACCCCCGACATGGAATAAGAGCGGAATAGAGATCGTTTGAAAGCGCAATAAATATACGGCTTACATTTGAAGACATTTAATCTAACCCTCGGTGACCGGCCTTGCACAAAAAAAATGACAGAATAATTTTTAATTTTTGTACTTATTGGAATTGATGTATGAAAATTTGACGGAAAATCGTTTAATGATGTTAATTTATCAATTAAAGTATTTAAGGTAATTGATAAAGTGTAACAACAACGATTTTAAATCTTTTATGAAGTTTATTATAGATAGTTTGAAGACTTATAGCAGAAATGGGTTGTATATGTTGATACATCGTAAGAATGAGATGGGAAGGTAATCCGTTTCCAAATTGGCTGTTTACCATTTTGTATTCTTGTAGATATGTCGCTGAGTCTGTCTTGGTACTGTATGAAATAAATGCAAGCAGTAAAAATAAATTGATTGGAAACGGGTGCCTATGATTTATTAATAATTAAATTATAAGAGAAAAAAAACAAAATAATGTTATCTTGGGATAATAATTAAATATTAATAATAAATGTGTAAGGTGATTGCAGTGGGCGGGACATCTAACAAGAGTAGATGAGTTCCGTAAAATACTCAAAGCCAACCGCATAGCGAGAGGTAAGCGATAAATCAAAGGATGGATGGGGCTCTGTAGTGACTGCTATCATGGACTTTAACCCTTCCCAAACCATGCAGTAACATAGGTCTACCATCATAATTAAACCTATAATATTTCGGTAAATACATGCAACATAAAATTCATATTTTAGATAATCCTGAAGAAAATATTAGCGCTTAGGAATGACTAGTGAAAATCCAATTATGAAAAGGGAATCGTACAAAAACAATTATTTTTTCCATTCAATCCGTTGTAAAATTAATACGTTGGTAAAAATACAATTTATGATATGAAAGACAGAGATCACACACTATTTTCACAGTGAAAAGAACAACAAACATACGAATATAATTGTCTCTTTCTCACTAATTAAATGAAGAGAGCTAAGAAGGAAGGAGATATTGTATACGACTTAATGAATGCTCTAAATTATGTTATTAATCATTTTTTCAAAATTGAATGCTCAATATTTATAGAAATTTTGTGCCATTAAAACCATTGAACCTAATTAAAACATTTTTTCTAACAGTTATTTACGGTAACACGAGTTGACAGCATGGCTGCGTTCGGGTATTTTATATCACGGTATGGTAAAGGTTAAATTCTCACGAGGCCGCTAAATAAGAAGATATATTATCATGATGGAACATAGAATGTAATCTTAAAAAGTCACATACAACATTATAATGATTGTGACTTTAAGGTAAGCGCGTTAACTATCGTCAAGCAGGGTTGTGTAATGTCTCCATGACTGTTGAACTTGTATATAGATAATTGTGTAAAAGAACTGGAATGTATGAATGTAGGAGCAAAAATGGGCGATTTGATTATATGCTGTTTATTATACGCCGATGATGCAGTACTTATGGCGAATAATGAACAAAATCTACAGAGTCTAGTGAGTAGAATGTACGATGTACGCAAGGAAAGCTACCTTATTATGAATATCAACAAGTCGAAAGTGATGGTATTCGAGAAGAAGTGAAACAAGACACCGTGTAAAATATTCGTAAGTAATTAATGTTTGGAACAAGTAGACGAGTTTGTGTTTTTGGGAAGCATGTTTGATAGAAACGGAAAGACTGAGAATTATATCAAATGAAGGGTGACTGCAGGGAATAAAGTGAACGGCGCTCTGAATGGAATTATATTTAACCAGAACATTTCAACCGAGGCAAAACTAGCGGTGCACAATAAAGTCCTGGTACCGACACTGATGTATGGAAGTGAGGCCTGGAACGAAAGTAGACTGAAAGCAGTGGAAATGAGATCACTTAAGCATATATGCGCAAATCTATTTATGGCAGAGTAAAGAATGAAGAAATAAGGAAATAATGTAAAGCTGATGTTAGTATGATGAGTAAGATTAAGAAATGATCACTTAGATGATTTGGTCATATGGGACGGATAAATGGGGAGAGAATGGTAAGAAATATATATGACGCAAATGTTGATGGCACCAGAAATAGAGGACGTCTGTGGAAGACTTGGCACGACCAGATAAACCAGATACTGAAAGATGGTTCTGTTAGAAGCCTCTGTTAGATTAATGAATGTGAATGAG
Source organism: Eubasilissa splendida (assembly GCA_031772225.1). Classification (NCBI taxonomy): domain Eukaryota; kingdom Metazoa; phylum Arthropoda; class Insecta; order Trichoptera; family Phryganeidae; genus Eubasilissa; species Eubasilissa splendida. The sequence continues at coordinate 10,492,684 of CM062868.1, read as the reverse complement.
GCTAGAATTGTATGTCAGAACAGAGGAGTGTAGCGCTCTATCCTTTCTGCCTACCCCCACAGAGAAACGGCGTGATGGGAAGTTAGACAGTTAGTTAGCGTTAACTATGTATTGAAAATCGGAAGCGATATCGAATGCTGTCGCTGCGAAAGACGTCAGTAGATGAAGTGAATAGCTAGAGGGAGCTGGCTGACGCGTATTTATTTATATAGTTCTTTACATAGTGCATACATAAGCACTCCTATATATGCTCTAATATAAACAAAATTAAAGTATTTTATTTTACTAAAACATATCTTTTATATATTTGGTCAGTTTTAGTCTTAAATCAGTGGCAAAATTCTATTAAATTTCTTATGTTTTCTGGCATTTTATTAAAAAATTTCATAGCACTATTCTTCCTGAATGGCAGTCTCAGTATATTCCTTCCTCTTGTACGATGCTCGTGCTCATGTTGATTTGTATCAATTTTTCGTGTAAATTCTGCTGATGTTTTCTTATTATTACTATATTTCTATTATACGCTGATGCACTCAGACAGAACCTTTAATATTTATGGCTGGTATTAGCTGGAAGCAGGATATCACCTTGACGGCCGCGTACAGCTGTGTTCTGCTAACATAATATAGCCGATGACAGTGGAGGCTTAAAAAAGAGCCCTTTACCAGTCTTTCAATCCTTACATATGATAGTAAAACCTGGACTTTGAACACTAGTTCTGAAGTTTTAGAAAATACAACAGAAAAATAGTGCTGTAATATATATATAAATAAACTCTTGTATTAAAACGCATAATACGATGAAGACTATTAATGTTTCTACTAAAAATCATACGGCATTAGATTGCTAACGAGCATGAAAATATACTCGTTCTATTATTTCATTTTTTCGGGGTGTTGAAGTATTGTCATGGTGAATGCAGGGTTAACTCGCGAATAATCTAGTATGAAGTAATTTTATGTTCCATTTAGACATTAACATATCACGCCGTGGAAATGTGACGCGACTCTGTATTGTGCCAGTTGACTGTGAAATTCATCAGTAGCTGTTTTAAACAGGTTTAAGGGGGACAATTATGCACAAGACGCGTGTAGTACGTTCATGCATCAAAACAACGTAAGCAACAATATTCTGATTATAATATTTCAAAAATTTTGTGATCAACTATGTAGAAGTCCATTGTAATTAACTTAAAAAAATATCAATTAATTATTATAATGAAATAAAACACAACGTTTCACCGAAACTTCCCTCTCCCCGATCCCGCTCTCATATCATAATTTATTTTTCATGCCTATCACTTTAACGTACGATGTAGCCAAAGAATATATATAATCTTTTAAATACAAATTAAATATATTAATTACAAAGATATACATATAAAATTAATTTTAACAAAAAATATTATTGTTGCGCTACCGGCATTCGAATCTGAATCTCTTTTTCAATCCGGGTAAGGTACATTACCAACTATACTACAGCAAAAGTATTTTTGATGACAAATTTTCTAACCTATTATATAACACTTCGGATTACTTAAAGGTATTTTAGATTCCATAAAAACAATGTAGATGGCTCACAAATAATGGAACGATAGATGTATTAATTTGAAAAGGTGTGGACCTTTCAGCTCCAGTGCACCAGCACTGTATTTTGTGATATTTTGTTTTGATCACGTATTGTTTGTAATTTGTATGCCGTGGGTGAAAATGTGACACAGTCGTATTCAATTGGGATCTGAGATCGGCTCATCCGCGTGCCATTTGTGTGATTTCGGCGACGACTGCGGGGATTACGGAGGCGTCATGATCTTCTATATACTGATTGTAAAACTTCCTCACCATTCTTCCGACGTATTCTGAATAAATATTGAATAGCAATAGCAAAAGCACGGACTCATGTCTTACTCATATAATATTTTAATACAACTATTTTTACATATTATTACGCAAGTCGCCGATCGATCACATGCGGCGGGTGATAGAATCGGAAGGATGAGTAGATGAAAAATTGGGAATCGGAAGTAAGGGAAGGATGGGATGAGGGTTAGGAAAACTCACGAAACCAAAGGACAGCTCGACTCATCTGATTGACGACGCCGTCGCTATGATCTTCCGGAAGTTCACCTCGGAAACTGTCACGGCACAAAAAAACTCTGATGAATTTCAACGATCACAACACACTAAAATCACAGCTGTATAAGCACTATCACAATCCTACATGACTAATCACATGAAAACACTTCATTTTTTCGAATTTCAAAACAACCAGTCAAGCCAAAGGAACAATGTGCACTATTTAAGGAAAGGGCTAAGAGGTAGGAAAAAACTTAAAACTGGTGACAATATACTTCATTTAACAATAATCATTTTGTATAAATAACGAGACAAAATATTTTGTTAAAACCATTATTTATTAATTATTCAACATATCTTCTTCAGTAAACAATGTATTCTGATATTAAAAATACAAGCATAGATAAAAACAAAACTATAAAATGATAAATATGATAAAATTATTTGGTTATTTATTTACAAAAAGTCATCTTTTAAATTTGTTTTTCATATTAGTTCTTACTTATTCACCACTTCATAGTTTTGTTTTTATCTATGCTTATATTTTTAATTTCAGTATACATTGTTTCTTGAAGAAGATACCATAGGTATCGAAACATGTTGAATAATCATAAATAGTAGTTTAAACAAAGTATTTTGTATAATTATTTATATAAAATGAGATCACAAAGTTTTTCCCTCAACTCGCCACATTTAAGCTATATAATAGCAAATTTCTTGAATGTCAATGGTATTAACTTGTAACGCAATATTTCCTATTCTATAATATTGTTGTACTGCTTTCTATGAAATAATGTTTAAACTTGTTTAATGGCACAAATCACTCTTGAAGGGTGGATTGCCTGTTTGAAAGAAGAAGAAGAGATCACAAAGTAGTTTTGCTAATTTTGAAGAAGTAATCATTTTGATTGAAGTATGGAAGTATATGTGTTCACCTACTGAAAAAAAGGTATTACGAATACAGAAGATTACTAATATTTAAAAACACATCTTTCTTTGATATCAATATCTAAAAGGTCTAACAATAAGACAATTAAACGTCCCCACTAAATATAAGCATTTCTCTTGTAATTCGAACCACTCCTACAATACACTGCACCCGGAATAACTTACCCTATAGGTACCTCACAAACAAAGTGTTTTACGCTCGCGAAACGTCACATCCGGTTTGGGCGGCAGGTGAAAGGAAAGTATAGGCGGGGAAATGAATGTAATGGGGTTTTCAAATCCCTGCCTGTACACGACCACTTCTCTGAGAGCTATTTACAACCCTTTAAGTCCTGAGCACTTCTCCATCTGAAGGTTTTGCTTCATGTTAATTAGTGAAGGATATTAGAAGGATCAAAGGAAGAGGGAAGTATTTTGACTTAGTCTAGGAACATCGCTTGAAGTTGTTCGCCTACAATTCTTGTCGGCCATAATAATTGTTCGCGGCCACAATTCTTCTCCTGGAAAATTGTCCGCAGCATATATTGAAAAACTATGTTTTAGACAAATTTCTAGACGGTTTTAAAAAAAATTGTGTTCATATAATAATTCACAATATATAAACACAATGTATAGTTTATTCGGCGTCCCAGCGAAAAAAAACAATGTGAACTATCGTCAGGCTCATCCAAATAAATAAATAGAGCATGGGATGCGGTACATGGGAAAGATTGAAACAATACTATAAGGTGGCATTATTTTATTGATGGTATACTTTTATACTACTACAAAACCTAAACAAGTATTATTGTCAATACATTTCCCATAGCCCATGTTAAATGGTTTTTCGATAAATTGATTTTTTCTGCATATCTTTCTAATTAATACATTTAATTTGTATTAAAACTACAACTTCACAATAATAATGTGTTCTTCTTAAAAATTAAATAGAATTATAAACTGTTGTGGCGATTCATTATGAATATAATTAAAAACAATTAACTTTGTTTAAACGCCACTTTACAGTTTCGGAACCACCGTTCCTTCTTCAGGGTGCACAAGCAAAAATACAGTAGTGTTTAAACATAGTGAATTGTTTTTTATTATATTTAGGGCTATATACATTTGAAATTAGAATTTTCATTAACATAATTAAACCCAGATCTGCCCGGAACGCTCTGAATGTTGTTCAAATTGAATATAGAATTTACGAAATCTGAAAAATCTGAAAACAGATAACGCCCCGATCTGGCATTATTATCGATTATAATTTAGACAGTTTCTTTTTCTGATAATATTTTTAATGACGATAAATAAAATATGCATATTTTTTTTATCTATCTTGTACTATATGTACCGAAATATTATTCTAAATTTGATGACTGCATTCCTCTAACAACTGTCCACCCTTTGACCGATACAGACTGCCCACAGACCAGTAAATGAATAGACATGATATAATGTGTACACGTGGGAGAGGGGTTCGGAACAGTAATTGTGAGACGAAGGGCATTCTACACACTTTATTTGTGGAAACATAAATCCAATAGTTTATGACACACATATACAACAGTAAAAATATTTACTCTTCAAAAATGAAATTTTTGTGTAAACAAGACGTAGTTTTACATTAATGCATATTATATCGTCAGCTTTTAATTTTCGTTTCAATCGAGTCATATATTTAAAAAAAGTCGCGGAGCTATTTGATTGCATAAGTGGTAGTGTGTGATGTACTGTAAATAAAATATGTGAATTAAAATATTGGTTCAAATTTAGACAAGCAAAACAAAAATGTCAATCAACTCGTTAATTAAGAAAATGATTAATTCGCAATGCTTACCTTAATTATTTTTAATCTCACCCACAACATTAAACGTGTCCTGAAAGTGTTACACAAATAATGAACCCGCTGGCACGAAATTAATTCAAATTTTCTACATTTTGTTGTCACGTGGTTTTCCGTACTAAGTGGGGATGGCCGGAAAATTACCTAAATTTCACATAAAATTTTATGCTCACTAATACTTTATACCTCCATATTTCAACATTTTAATGCGAGTTCATTAATAACTCTTTAAACATTTATTGTTTTTTATATGCATTAAAGTGGCATCGGAGTAATTTGTTTTGTAAATTCAAATAAGGGTATTAATATGCTCAATTAAAATATTATATTACCCAGTACGCCCTCGGGAGGGTGGGAGAAAACTTTGTTGGAAATATTAGGTACCCCTTACCCACACACGAAGCTATAAAAGGGACATCTTACGAATTTGATTAGTGGTATCGGACGGTGTTCCCAAATAGAGAGAAATTGACCAAATTAGGTGCCTATCCACACGATACTATAAAAGGGTGCAATTAGTCAGTCGATCAGTCTGACAATATTAAGGGATGCTTTCTATTTTATGTATTCTATCTTAAAAAATTATCCAGAATAACAGTCAGACTGGTTATAAAAGTACGCATAGTTTATGGCAACATATTGTATAAATAATAAGAAAAAACACTTAAATATGAATGAAATATATTAATTATAAAGATATACATATAAAATCAATTTTATCGAAAAATATTGTTGTTGCGCCACCGGGATTCGAACCTGGATCTCTCCCCTAACCGGGGGAGGTGCTTTATCCAACTAAGCTACAGCGACATTATTTTTAGCGACAATTTTTCGATCCTATATGTTACCTTTTTGATATTAATACATTTAATCGTTCCATCATTTGACAGAAAAAAAAAAAAAAAACACTTTGTTTAAACCACTATATATTGTTTTATATTATTTAAAAGACACACATTATTTTTTGTGAAGTTGTAATTTTTTCATAATATAGTTGTGATATTTTCATACAAATTAAGTTTATCTGTATGTACATCTTACTAATTGACGCATTTTATTTGTATTAAAATTTCACTATGTATTGATTTAGTTAGTTTTTATTTTTTGTCTATGTTTATATTTTTAATTTTAGTACACAATTTGTATACTGATGAAGGGACCATCGGTCTTGAAATATGTTGGTAAATCTACATATAGTGATTTAAACAAAGTATTTTTTTATTAATTAATCATAGTGTGTTTGAAGAAGTTAAAATAATAAGCATAATAAAAGTCACTGTTGTTCAACAACTCAGCATATAGTCCAAATGTTTGAAGAAATATTTTAAAGAGGATTATACTCCTAGTTACCATAGGGCAAACTCTCAAATGGAGACTAAAAAAATGTTTCAAAAACCCCTTGAAAGAGTACCTTAAATTATAGCATTAAAACAGATACCCATGAACTACTTGCAAAGGACAGTGTTTGAGATACGTATATATTTATGCTTGAACGAAGATAATGTACTCTGCCTTCCACCTCCCCTCCTTTCCTCACCGTGTCAATCGATCGGCGACCCTGAACCGGTACGGTGACAAGTAAATTTCGCAGTATAACAAACGAGTCTGTGTCTGTCCTGTGCAATCTGAAGGAATCAAGACCCTGACGGAGATAGTGTTACAAAACCTAAAGTTACAGTCCACCTCGGGACTGTGGTGAGTGGAACTTCCTTCCGAATATCCTGTTTCTTCCAGCATCTATGCTTTTACGCAACAGACAGGATGACAATATAATTATATACAGTTCTATTCAAGGCAGAATGTCAACAGTATGCTGCGGATAGAAGAAGACAAAGGAAAATAAAAAGAAGACTAAACGACACATATTCGTAGAAGTCCTCTTCTTACTAATACTTCTCTTTTCCAAGCTCATACACTAAGAATGGATTCTTCAGTTTCCTACCCACTAGCTACCCACAATTGTGAAGCGCAATCTTTCTCAGATACAAGAGACATCTGACAATGATGATACCCTACGCCTATGTGAGTGTTTCAAAAGAAAATCCGCCACTTTGATATATCGAAGTGGTCTGTAACTGTTTTTCTAACCAAAGAGATTTTAAAATTGATTTACTTTTAATAAAATAATTCTAAAACACAAAAACGTATATTTATTTTTCAGACGTATTCTAGTATAATACGTTAAAAACATTTTACAGATAAAAAAATATTGCTTTAAATAATTAAAAAAATAATAATTAGATTCTCATTGTGACATATATGCTGTTTAAGTGAAATGAATTATCTAATTTAGTCCGTAGATGGCGATAATGTAGTGGTACTCGAGGTGTTTCCACATATTAACATATGTACAACTTTCAAAAAATTTATGGATATGGAGATTGATTAAAGGGTGAGAATGGTAAAAGTTGTATTTATATAAAGTGATAACTTAAGCCAGCCGAAGACAGGTCGTAAGCACTGTATACTACCCATACTTCCATATATTTCCATTAATTATAATCAATAACAGCTTCGTCTCTATGGGATATCTATTATTTGTTTAATAAAAACGTATCTTCAAGAGCAGTTATTATTGATAGAAAATCATTTTCAAATACGTAATACGTTATTTTCGTTAACAAAAAAGTGACGAAAATAGGTACCCCCTCAACTGAATCTCTATCTTGTCGTAGTGAGAAGGCTGTTTATTCTAGTGATTCTAAGAGCTATGCTGGTGGTAGTTTGTATACCGGTAGATGTAAGGCAGTAGTATGAATCAGAACTGGAACAAATAATTTTTCTAAGAGACGAAACTATTTATATTATATTAAATGGAAAAATAATAGATGTATGGGTAATTACAGAACTTACAAGCTATCTTCGGTTAGATTAAGTGATTACTTTACACAATGCAATATTTACCCTTCCACCTATTAATCAACCTCCATATCTATCTAATTTTTTAAAGTTGTATATATGTTACCATGTAGAAACACTTCGAGTATTAACAACAACTTCACTGTCACCATCTATGGTCTGAAATTTTATATTCATTTCTCTGAAACAGCATAGATGGCCCTTATGAAAATTTAATTTTTATTATAAAATATGAAAGCTATATTCTTTATTTATATATACTCAAATGTTGTTAAATAATAATAATGTCTTTATTCCAGCGTGATCGAGTTGTTTATGCAAAACCCGATTTGCTATAAAAATACATGTATATATATAATGAATGTTATAAACATGGTGTAGAACCTACAATACTATGCATCATATGAGTACAACAGTCATGTAGAAACTCTTGAATAAGCTGTGACGGCGAACCAGAACAAAAACTTGTGTAGATACAAAACGAACCGAGTCTCATCTGATAGAAGTCACTATATATCAATAATGACATCAAGGAGAAGTAAGAAAAAGAAAAATATGTAGGTATAATTAGATACAAATTTGTACTTTTTTCCATCAACAAAATGATTAAAACACTATTTTATATCGACGTCAAAACATGTCCTTAAAAATAACTACAATTTTTTTTTTCAATTAAAATCAATCACTTATAAACAAAGAAAAATTTTTGATTATGTTATTTTTTTTTTAAATTCACATCAATATTTTCAATATCAATCAAAATATGCAAATTCACAAAGCCATCCATCAAAGACAAAGTTGGTAAGCGCGTAATACCGCAGAGTTTAGGAATTTCACAGAACAATAGCCGAACTTTTTACCGAATCTATGCAAAATTTCGGTATTAAATAATCATTTGGAAACCAAAAATACATAGCATCAGAGTTACGAAGTGACGCTATCTTTTCGCGATGATATCTAAAGTCAAAAATATCGCGGAACTGTCATAACATCTTGCGAGGTCTATTTTTCAAAGGTCCCTGTTTACGGAAAAGATTTTCAGGAAATTTTTGACTCGAGACAATCTTCGAGATACAGATTTTGCACCCATGACATGCTTTGGAGGCAACTCTCGGTTTTCGTGTACACCATGTCTCAGAGTTTCGCCATCTCGCGTCCAACTTCACACTCGTATGTAAAACGTCAAATGTTGTCATGTTCGTCATTTTAGTGATTTTGAATCTCCCCAGTAGCAGTTAAAATCACAGACCAATTGTGGTTAAAACGCAATAAATGTTTGTAATTTAATGCCTTATGTTCATTTTTAATAAATTATATTATATATCTGAAAATGAGGATATTAATACCATAAAAAAGTGGACGGATGATAACTTACTATCAACAGAAATATAACACTCAAATTAATATTAAAATTCACACCAAAGTCTGACTCAAGAAGACTCTTCCAATGTTCATCAATTGAAGAAAAAGACTATATCAAGTACCTAGGAATCATAATAAATAACAAACTCAAATGGAAAGAACATATTACTAATCTTACAAACAGAATAAGGAAAACTGCTTACATATTTTTAAGACTTGGAAACATCTTATCACTTAAAAATCTGAAAATGATAAATTACGCGTTTGTACAGTCACTAAACACATTAAACACTAATAAAACAATTATTGAATATGTCCAAAAACACACAATTACTGGATTTTCACCTATAAAGCCACTGTCATTAAACAAATAATAGATATCTCATAGAGACGAAGCAGCTATTATTGCTAGAAAATCATTTTAAAATACATAATTTGTTATTTTCTTCAACTGAAAAGTAAAGGTTTTATTTTTAAGCCACTCGTGTATATAGGTACCTCCTCGACTAAATCTTCTCGTAGTAAGGAGACTTTGTATTCTAGTGATTTTAAGAGATAGAAGGCTTTAGTATGAATCAGTACTGGAACAAATAATAATAAACAAATTATAGATATCTCATAGAGACGAAGCTATTTTTTATTATATTTAATTGAAATATATGAAAATATGGGAGTTACAGAGAATTACGACTTGTCTTCGGTAGGCTTAAGTGATCACTTTATACAAATATAACGTTCACCATTCTCACCCATTAATCAATCTCCATATCTATCAATTTTTTGGATGTTGTATATATGTTAATTTGTGGAAACACTTCAAGTACCACTACACTATCGCCATCTACGAACTAAATTTGATATTCACTTCCCTGAAACAGCATATATGTTACAATTAGAATCTAATTTTTTTTTAATAAAACACTTTTTGGACTTTGTAAAGTTTACTAGTTGGAACGGTGACCTTGCATCGAAAACTTTGCAATGTCTTGCAAATAACTACTTGGTTTTAATTTAAGGCATGTAAATTATTGTCCGTTAATTTGTTTACTTATTTTCATTTATTTTGTATTGGATACATGTAATGGAATATTTGTTCCCTTAAATAGGTAGAGCCAAATATTGTGAAAATAACAAACTTATTAAAAATAAATAAATAATAATTCAATGTATCTAATATGATTTTAGATGAAAATATAAGCTGAAGTTGAAGAGTCGCAAATGCCTATGAAAAGAGCCGGCTCATAACCTAAGCGATCCGTTCTAAGTAAGAGGGTTTTATATTTCTTCTGAAAAATTGTTTATGTTTATGGAATCTACTTATTTTTCCTCCAACAGATGAGTGTTCGTTAGCTGCGAGGTAGTATTTAATTTGTAAAAATTATCATATAAAAATATTAAGTTACGATATAACCCAAAATGGACGTTTTAAAAGAACATCATCCCCTCATAACCGAAACCCATAGTAATTCATGAAAAAAATCGTCGGTCGATTTTACCATACCGTCTCCACATTCTCTGTACCTTACTCTAATAGATATCTACGTATTAAGATCACTGAAAAACATATTAAATGAAAAACTTGTTAAAAAGTTCATCACTATGTAGATATTTCTTTCGTAACAAAACTTCCAAAATTCTTTGAATAGGAAATTATTTATTGTCCTTTTAAAATCAGCAATGTTATCTTTGTGGTTAAGATTCATATTTTTATTTTTTATCTTTGTTTTATTAACCACTAAAATGAGTTTAAATACATCTACGGGTTTCGAAAAATACCATTTTCTTCTTCAGGATGTCATAACTAACTAAAACATATATTGTTTCTTTGACAGAATCTATTTAAAAAAAAAAAATTTTTTTTAGTACCTAACTCAAATCATTACTTAATACAAATTTACTCGAATAATTTTTAGGAAAAAATTATTCGGGAAAAAAAATAAAAATAATAATAATAATAATTTATTGTCGTCTTAAAAAGGGAACAAGTACTAGATACTAGGTGAGTTGATAGAATTGTTTTAACATTTTTTAAATAATTAATAATTATACATTAGTATTTATTTATTTGAAGTATTTTTCAGAACACAGTCCAGTGATATTTTAATACAAACTCTTTAATATAAACTCAAATTATCGAAAATATATTTTAGATACCACCGGGATTTGAACCAGGATCTCTTCCTATCCGGGGAAATGCGACAGCTTTTAATTAAATGGAATGTTATATGTATCAATTTGAAATAGCTGCAATATATAAGTTCGAAAGCTTGTCGTTTATTTACGAGGCTAACGTAGTGCAATTGGTTATCGCACTTTTCCGGATAGGAAGAGATTTTATCTTTCTAATTGATGCATTTAATTTGTCTTATAATAAATAATTCAATAACTTTGTTTTAAACTGGTTTCAAAAAATGTATTTTTTCTTTATCAGGGTGATAAAAAACTTAATAAAAACGTATGTGAAATAATTACATTATCTTATAATTATAAAATTTTATTTAAATTTAAATTTAATTTAATTTAAAGTTAAATTAAATTTTAGAAAATAAATCTAGTATGAACATGTTTAATTTTTTATCACCCTGATGAAGAAAATACATGTTTTCGAAACCGAAATATAAATATAATAAACTCATAAATGTTAAATACAAAGTTAATGAATTATCTATTATTAAAATGTACAACCACAAATTTTCATTAAATATTAAAAATATTTTTTAGAGTAAATAAAACGGAATTTAATTACGACTAAACCCAATATATTGGATTTTAGATGATAACGTAGATACATAAAACATAGTATATATAATAGAATGTAATATATTTTCCGAAAGCATTATTGTAAGCCTCTTACATCAGATCTCTCATAATAATATTCTCGGACGACGTCATATCTGATTGCTCAGAAATGGCTTCATCGCAATCTCCCTTTATCCATCTACCCTTACCAAAGCCACCCTGTATATATTATTATAAATAATGCATATCAAATACAATTCATGTGATAATTAAAAATCAGATTAGGCCTTTTTAAAAATATATATTTATACAATTATCATTTGAACGAAAATAAAAACATTACTTTTTTTGTTATTATTTATACATGGTTACTAATTATTCGATACATTACATTAAATACGCAATAGTAAGAGTCGTAAGTAATGGATTTAGCTGATTAGCTTAGTAAATTTTTTGCGAAATATGCTTATCTCCGGAAAAGAAAATCAATTTTTTTTATAACGTTGTAGAGTTTTAATGTGCTGCTCGAAAGTATTAGCAATTTGTGTTGTTTTAATAGTTCATAGTAACGTGTGACCATTTTATCTAAAAATAAGAAAAAAAATACTACCATACATGGTGTAGATTTTTTGTATTTAATTTAGGATATATTAAAAAAAATGAAAATTCTAAATATCTAAAAAACGGTTCACATTCGGATATGGTAACATGGTGCTAAATCGAATACTTACGACCCCCCCTTGCATCTTAAAGGAATGTATCGAATGACCAGTACCCCTGTATAATGGTATTTTTTAATTAATATGTATATTTTTAGAAAACAAATGTGTGATGTACTTATAAATAAGATTTGTCACAAATATTAAACGTGCTGATCGTCGGGCATCTGAGCATACACGAGTAGGAGTGATGAGGGGTGCCCAAGGCTATAAAGCGGAAGACACGCGTTGAAGGCGCTCTCTTTTCATTTTCCTTCCACAACCACACTCGTACCTTCAATTCTGTATTGCTCATTATATATAATAAATAATTATTATTCATAATCACGAGTAATTACTTGAACAAGTACCTACCCGGACAATCATCGTCACATAGTTCAGCCGAATTAACCGGCAAACTTAAAGATATCTCATATGTCTCATATAAATTTATCGTACTGACTCTGAATACACTATAGTACTGGCCCCGACAACTAAATTGATGTAGGAAATCTATGGTGATAACCAATCTATAAAATTAAAAATCTTTGCCTGCCTGCCCGCCCGGGCGACGAAAAGGTAAAGCGCTACCGTGAGAGGTCGATCGGTGTCCGAACGAGTGAGGCAGCAGTTATGTCTCCCACTCGGTCGTGGCGAGAATATTTTAAAATCTGTAAAAGGAATCCGCTACCTAACATTTTATGGTGATATGATGGGTTTGTGTACCATCAATCCTGGCAGACAATTAATTCCTGCAAGTGTTATTTGAATAAGTGCTGTGATCTAAATTAAATATTGTCTGGCTGGGCAGAGGGTTTGATACTGCCCGGCAAGATATTGGATTAAAGAGGAACACTCTACTGAGGCCGCTCCCTGATGCGAGATGCGTATCAGCGAGAGTCACGTACCTCTAGTTCTGTATACTCGTATTTTTTTATTTTCTACCGTCTGCCCAATATGATCTGCGATATACTGTTCTCGTGGATTAAATCTGCCGGCAGTGGTGCGTGGAGGGTGAGTCTCCTATATGTTTTTCTATTGTGTCGTTTTCCGAAAGGGAATGCCTCTTCACTTCTCCTCTGCTCCCCTTATTTGATATTTTCTTTATGTAATTAATGTATTGTAAATGTTATTTACTAATAAAGTCCGGACAATGAGGGCAAATTTTGTTTTGAATTTTGTCATATATGTGGGGCGCTATCGAACAGCTGCCTAGTAGCATTAAAAAATGTCAACCAGCCGGCAAATGAGTAGGACCGAGATAGGAGTTTTGAGCTTATTGCATAGGTCCTGGGTAAGCGGTGGGTCCGCCCTTATTGTACCTCAGCGCGACATTGGATGAAGATACAATTATGTAATATTGAACGGAGGATCGTCTGTCTATCTGTAAATATTGTTGTTTACGTTTTCATTGTTTAAGGTACCGTAAGTGTAAGTTATGATAAGAAATTGGTCACAATTTCATAGATGTCGCTAAGTAGTATTCAATTTTGTTAATTTGAAAATCAAGTTTTTATATGTTATGAAAAAACCACCTTTATCATTTTGTTATTTCAAATTAATTATTCTTCTTTTACCTTGAGGGAAGAATGCAGATTTGAGAGATCGTTGGTAAGGTGAGGAGTTCTGATAGGTTGGACACGGTGGGATCCACATCTCGTGTTTGCCACCGGCTCGATAGCTCACAAAATATTTTCTGATTGGAAAAAAAATAGCCATATTAAAATATCATAAGTTCTTTATCAATACGAGGTTGTTATAAATTTCACCACATATAACTAAACACTTACATATTCTTCTTCTTAAATATGTCATCTTTTATTTAAAAACAAAAAAGTAAATTCGCGCGATGGATACTCTTTGTCAAACTTTGAAAGTAGGTATTTTATATCACACTTGGAAATATGACAAACTCGCAAAAGATCCCCAGCGGATTCGAAGGAGTTCCCGAATCGGGCCTAAGGCGTATAAGGCCGTCCTTTGAGGGTATGATCCGTCATATAAAGGCATTACGACTGCTTATCATCCCTTTGATATTAACCCTTGAGGTTTAAATATTTTTAGCAACCCCCAAAAGTAAGGCCCGGTCTCTCGGTGCCGCCAGAATATTATTGACAAGTTCTTCGGTTTGATTACGCCAAGGATGAGAATTTTTTTTTAAAGTTTTATTATTCTAGGAATTTTGTAAGCCAGTATTTGCACAATCACACATTTTTAATGCAAATTGAATTAACGAACTAGAAATATATACGAAAAAAATTATGTTTGTGACTAATTTTGCGGTTTCTTCGACACCGAGCCTGCATTTGCGACTAAATCGTATGAGAATTTATCATACAAAATTATAAGCGAAGTCTAAAAACGACCAGTATTGTATGATTTTTATATTGTTACAGATGAAACAATTATTAATGAGTCATTTAATTATTATAATTATTAAATGACTTTCTATAAAGTTGCGCAAAATACTTGTAAGTATTGAACCTTTGGAACGAGTAGATGAGTTTGTGTATTTAGGAAGTATGTTCATCGGATTTTTATGGACATCGAAAGGAGGATAACTACAAGAAATGAAATGAACGGCGCATTGAATGGAATTATATCTAACGGGAATTTGTCAACCGAAGCAATACTAGCGGTGCACAATGAAGTCCTGGTACCAAAACTGATGTATGGAAGTGAGGCCTGAAAATAGACCGAATGCAGTTAAAATGAGATCACTTAAGCGTACATGTGGCAAATCTATTTAAAACAAAGTAAAGAATGAAAAAATAAGGAAAGAATGTAAAGGTGATGTTAGTATAGTGAGTATTAAAAAAAGATACTTAAGAAAGGATCACTTAGGTGGTATAGTCATATGGAACAGAATGAATGAGGAGAGAATGGTAAGAAAAATATGAGACCCATGTTTTGATGGCACCAAAAATAGAGAACATCCGCGGAAAACTTGGCACGACCAGGTAAAGTAGATGATGGAGGATGGTTCTGTTAGAAGCCTCAACAATCGGCGAGCTTATATGAGAAGATATGTGGATGAGGCGAGAATTGTGTATCAGGACAGAAGAGTGTGGCGCTCTATCCTCTCTGCCTACCACCGCGAGGAAACAGCGTGATGGTAAGTAAGTAAATAAGTAAGTTGTTTTCTAACCTCAAAGTAACAGAGAGGCGATTTTCTAGTGATATTGATTTGCGAAATGTTTTATCCTGGAACGTAATATATGGATCCACTTATATTAAAAGTTTTTAATAATTACAAAATTATTTATTTATTTAATTCTTAACATAGTGCATATATAAGCACTCCTATATATGCTCTAATATAAACAAGATTAAAGTGTTTTCTTTTACTAAAATTTATTTTTTAAATTTCTAGTCAGTTTCACTTTAAATCTATTCAGTTTCTCCTCCTTTCTTATGTTTTCTGACATTTCATTAAAAATCTTCATCGCACTATACATCGATTTCTGAAATTCGGCCTTCTTCCTGAATGGCAGTCTTAGTCTACCCCTTCCTCTTGTACGATACATGTGCTCGTGTTGATTTGCATTGAATTTTTCGTATAAATTCTGCCGATATTTTCTTATTGAAGATTTTATAAATAAATAGCATTATTTGAAAATATATTTTTTGCGTAAAGGTCATCATATTCAGATCTTTCAACATTGCACTGATCCGAGAATATATATTTTTGCTGAGTATTTTGCAAGACTGACAATTGTTGCATTTCTTCTACATTAGCCAAAAACAAAATGCTGCTGCAGTAGTTGATGTGAGGATGGCATCGCCGATTATTTTTTCTATTTCTGATAACCAGAGATACAACACAAGCTGTCGTCCGGAAGTCCATTTTGATACTGAACTAAAAATACGCGATTTAAAATTGCGGTAAAAAACCGCAATGCGCGTTAAGCCTAAGCGGAAGGTCGCCATTCTGTATTATGAGCTAATCCATTCGCATTTATGGTTTAGACATATTTCATCTATAAATACCATTAAAATATCTACACAATAATTAGTTGCTGTTTTCTGTTTCCTCGTCATATACAAATTAAAAAACAGTAGAATACTGGATCAATTTATCAAGGCCACTGCTAATTAAATATACAACAAAATACATTATTAGAACCATCCCGAAGATTCACCATAATTGATATCGTAATCCGGATATTTTCTTTTCCGGAAGAGAATTTGTTACATGTAGCTGTTCCGGCTGCCCAGAATAATTAATCATGGATGCTGGACCGACGTGAATGTACATTAATCGATTCTCAATATATAGAACTATCTATATTAAAGAACAACGTTTCTACCATCGTATTACGTAATTTTGAAATAAATTAGTTAAAAAACCATTAAAAAAAAACAATATAATTAAAAAAATACAGTCACCACTGAGACATCTGAAACTCTATTATAAAACAAAAAAATTGACACTATCTAAATAGCATAAAAAAAACTGACTAATTTAACAAATTACCTAAGATACGGCTGATACGTGCTTGTTGGCCTAGTAGTTAAGACACTCGCCCCTAGTGGTCGGGGATTTAAGCCGCATTCCAGAAGACCAGCAAGATAGTCCTTAGCTTAGTTTGAAAACAGTATGAATATTGATGTTACACATATCCGTTTACGCATTTCTATTTTTTTTAAAAGAACATATATAAAAAAAGTCTATCAGAGGTGATGATACCAACTGCATCATGCATTTTTTTTCAACTAATTATAATCAAATTCCTAATAGATGTATTATTTGAATATAATATTGATGTGGTTGTTCACCTTTCGTGTAAAATATTGTAAAAATGTGTCGATAAACAATAAAAATTACGCCACGTTTGGAACATATATTTATTTGGTGTATAAATATATTAATTATTGAAAGAAAATAATGCACTGTGTCTTCTCCTCCCCCCCCCCCCCTTCAACCCTTTCCCCTCCCGGCCACATCGCCGACCAATCGATTGGCGAGCTTGAACCAGTACGGTTATACGTGTATTGAACAGTTTACAATGTTATACTAATCTTGAGAATTCGCGTCTATACTTTGTCTTGGAATCTCGACGAAATAATGAGTTAAACAGTATACAGTCCACATCGTTGGAGGTGTCAGCAGAATCCAGTTTGCGGTGAGTGCCTATTTCTTCCTTTTAGATTATTGTCAATGAGACTTTTCCCCCGTTTGATGCAATCATTTCTCAAAACCTTTCACAATAATAGTACCCGCTTTTAGTCAATTTTATAAACAACAAACAACTTATGACATAATTAAATTATAAATTTTATTGTAACCCATTTTAATTGTGAATTTACGATTTTTTTCAAATTTATTTAACCAAAAAATATTGCCGCCACCGGGACTATAACCCGAAATATTCCATTGCAAATTGACAGTTTTACCAATTACGCTATTGTGACACTTGAAAAGGTGCAAAGAACAAATCTATTATTCTTGAACATGAACCAGAATCTTTCTATTGCAGGTGAAAGACTTTCCCAATTATGCTACTAGTATATCCTATTATTCTCATAAAATTGTGTTCTATATATATTTATATCTTACTTCATAGTAAGATATCTTTTTTTCCAGTAGGAAAGAAACTATTTTGTAAACTATAATTAAACTCATATTCTGAATGTTCGTAACATTTAAAAAATGAACGTAAATGCATGTAGTTACTTACAATACATAGTTATGAAATCGAGGTTATTTTTTTAAATACAAACACACAATTAAAACTGTATTTTAAATTAATTGAGATTTTATGTGATGAAATGAACGGATCTATACCATTCGAGAGACAGCCCTGTTTTTAATTTAACGGTATCTTTGCAGTCTGCTTAACTCGAATTCTCCAAGGGTTGTAGAACTGTTAACAAAGTGTCGAACTTTAAAGGAGTAATAGGATCCTTCTTCCAATATTATTTCGCTTCGGTAAATACTTTTGAGTCTTGTCGGTTTTCTAAAAAACAGCAAAACAATGATGTCCTTAAACAAAATTCTAAATAAAATGTCATATTTAATTATTTAGACAGCGTTACATAATCATAATGCGTTAACTTTCTTATCATCACGCCGTTTCTCGCGGGGGTAGGCAGATAAGATAGAGCGCCACACTATCTGTCCTGACGCATAATTCCCGCCTCATCCCCATTTTTTTTTTAAATATTCTAAAATATAATACAATTTTGAATAATCAGTGGATATATATTTTAACATTAGTTTCTTCTCTATGAGAGTAAGACTCGTGTAGAGAGAAGGAGTATATACGATTTATGTTTCAATTAGTCTATGTACATATTTTTTTTACTTCAGATACAAATTTATGATGGTCCGTAATTTTTCTAATTGTGATGGGAAGATTGTCAAAAAATTTGATGTCTTGATAAATATAGTGATTGTGAGTTGCGGTATATTTTAGTTTTGGGATATAAATTTGATCTTATTGATCGGAAATCGCTTCTAAAATTTAATTGATTTTTAATTTTGAAAATTTGAATTATTGAATTTTATTGTATATGTCTACTATTTTTGGTACTTTAAAATCTATGAAAATTTGTATAGTTGGATAGTCTTTTTTTTTTAGAATAATATTTATTATCATTTTTTGAGTAATTTCTAATTGTGACATAGAAGTTTATATGCACCTCTCCATCCAATAATACCGTATTGCAAATGTGACTGTACAAACATACATTCATAACATCTTTTCTTTCTCCAGTATCTGGTTTACCTAGTCGTGCCAAGTCTTCCACTGACGTCCTCTACTTACCATCAACACTTGCGTCATGTATCTTTCTTACCATTTTTTCCTTATTTATCCGTTCCATATGACCAAACCGCCTAATTGATATTTTCTAAATCTTACTCACTATACTATTAATGTGTTAATATAGGGTATAAATTAGTTTTTAATTTTTATCTATTTCTATCCAAGATGATTACAGAAATTATCGAATACGAATGATGGTCCTAATTATAGAAGCAGATCATTATTGCATCGTAATATACCTTAGTAATACTATGATGCTAAAAGTAAAACTTTAAATTATAATGTATTGTTTACGATTTGAACTACAGTAGTACTACTGAAACAGTCTTCAAAACCATACACCAACTTCACATCAATAGTTAATATATTAAAATAATACACAAAACCACTTACCGTAAGATTAATGAAAATATTATTAAATTTTATAAAATTCATGACAAGTATTTACAAAACACAAGAAGATCTTAAACCCGATTTTCCGAATATTGTTCGCCCACAATTATTCAATCACAATTCTTGTTACCTCACAATTGTTCGACGAACATATCTATTAAATTAAAAAATTATTGATAAATTTTAAATCCCCTGCGGACGAATCGCGAATGTCCTATTTTTATTTTAGCCGGATTTAAATAGTATGTTAATATTTTCATGTGTTTTGTGTCCAATATTCCTGTCTTTAATGTCACTATTTGTAATATTGTGTTTTAATACTTTAACCTTTGTTATATTGATGCCTTAATATGCAAAGCAGCTAACTCCGCACATGGTCAAAAAATCGTTTTTGATGTCATTATTTTTTTTTTGTATTCTATGGTACACTAAAAGTCAAAAATTCTCATCAATTTTAAAACACGTTAAATCACGTGTTTTAAAATAATAAATAAGTATTATGTGATGAAAAGCCTTGGATGGATTTTTGCAAAAACCTTAAACAAAAGTATTGATGGCACCAGAAATAGAGGACGTCCGCGGAAATCATGATCATTACATCACTACATTATCATGGAAAATCATGGTCAATTCAGAAAAACACCAAATATTCCTTATTAAGTACGAGATGAAAATATCAATAAAAATTTTCAGTCACATTATTTATGTATAAACAATCTACCGAAGTGTATTTTGTAATTTTTGTAATCCGTTTAATTACAAAATTAATCAGTTTTTTGTTACTCCTGAAAATTTTAGAAAAATGGAGTTAGCTGCTTTGAATATTAAAGTATCGATATGTTATTGATATTAAATTGATGTTTTGTTATTATTACAGTGGTGAAAGGTAAAAAAGTCCGTTACATGTTTCAAATACTCGTATCTGCATTGCTTTCAAGATGAGACTAATAGTTAAATTCTTATACGTATCAGAGAAATAATTAATTAATTTTAGATATTAAAGCAATTTTGTGGTACGCGGAAAATTTATTTAATAACGGCGGTTTTTTTAATAATGCTTGTA
The DNA here is from genome assembly GCA_031772225.1 of Eubasilissa splendida. Classification (NCBI taxonomy): domain Eukaryota; kingdom Metazoa; phylum Arthropoda; class Insecta; order Trichoptera; family Phryganeidae; genus Eubasilissa; species Eubasilissa splendida. Next base: position 10,471,949 of record CM062868.1, on the reverse strand, counting down.
TTATCTAAATTATGGCAAATAACATTCAATTTATTAGTTTTAAATTAGTATAAGGGTCCTATCCGAGTAATAATTTTAAAAAAGTCTAATCTAGTGTATAACTTCTGAAATAAATGAAAAATAAAAACACACATTTTCGTAAAAAAACGTGAAATTTTAAAATTATTATTATTAATAAAATGATATCTTTTAACTCAGTATTTTAGCCAAGAAATCTTTAAAAAAATCATTTTTATAATTGTTTTTGAAATCCTTCTAACTTTATGTTTATTTTACGATTTCCTAGAAAAGTATTATGATCTCTTATTTATGCTTAATATTTTCTTTGTACATCAGAGTACATTTATGTAATTAATGAATTTAACTGTTACAAAACACCCGCTTTTGTAAAACAATAGTAAAGATGTCACGTTTCATTTTAGTGTTGCCGCAAAAATGATGTCGCGTAATTTATATATTATATTTGCTAATTTATTTTATACGCCTGAATCATCTACACAAATTGCTTTTTACTTTTTAGGAAATTCTTAAAAATATACTTAAATATTTCAGCAAAAGTAATAGTATTAAACTAAACTAAATTCAAATATTATTTTTCACTGTTTTTATTCTCGTCACTAAAATACCGCATACCTTTAATAATTTAATCATTCATAACCTTTATCGAATAAAATATGGGATATCCCCGCAATACAATATCGAGGGTAGAAAATACCTGAGCGAGAAATCGATAAACAATATACCGAATGTTTTCATTAATTTTATATTATAATGTCAATGGGCAAACCATATTTCATGACAGAGAGATTATCTATGGACAGAAAATAATCTTGTATGGTATTTACAAGATAAAAAATGAACCAAAAGATACCCAACGTCTAGATGAATAGATTAAATTATTACAGCAATGGGAGTGACACGATAAAGACTGGAGAAGAACCGAAAATATTGGCAGTGTCATGGGAAAGCAAAGGATAAAGATCCACCAGTGGATTTACAATGACTGATAATATGAGAGAAATACCGTGGTATGGTCTGCAGTGGCCAAGTGAATGGCGACACTCCGTTTACACAAGACCGTTATATTTTTACTCATTCGCGGCCATGTTGGCATTTTTACTCATTCGCAGTCATGTTGGCATTTTTACTCATTCGCAGCCATGTTGGCATTTTTACTCATTTTCGGTCATGTTGACATTTTTACTTATTCGCGGTCATGTTAGCATTTTTACTCATTCGCGGCCATGTTGGCATTTTTACTCATTCGCAGCCATGTTGGCATTTTTGCTTATTCGCGGCCATGTTGTCATTTTTACTCATCTGCGGCCATGTTGGCATTTTTACTCCACAAAGCAACCATGTCATGCTGTAGTGAAATATTGCAGTTATGCAATACGGCATGGATTTTGCCTTTATTTTTTAAAATTAATATTCATAATAATAATATATATAAATAATACAATGGGCGAGCTTAAAAAGATCTAGCAAGACCGAGACATAACTAGAAACAAAGTCACGCAAGTCGCAATATTGTGAGGGGCCCCGTATTTCAGATAAATAATATTATAGGTTTACCTATATATAATCTTCAATTACAAAACTTCTGACTCTTTTAAATTTACAATAGTGTAAGTCCTTCTCCAAACACAAGAGCTAGTTTTTTTTTTGGAAAGGTACAGCGATAAATAAAAATAAGTAAGTTGGGTGCTTGCAAATTAAATTGTCAATTAAAACATATGTTTATATATATAATTGTAAGCAATGTTAAATAAAAATAATAAAAAGCCACGAGTAATAAATATATCGAAATGAAAAAAGGTAAAAATTATAAAATATTGGTTTGAATCCCTGTTTTAGCCCCAAAAATACTGGCAGATAGATCTTTGTCGGATCAGTCTCCAGGTCTATTATTATTGATAGTTTAACCTAAAATATCGCATATATGTATGTGTTTCTGTTATGTTCTGAAGCTTTGGCTAGGACTAGAGACTCCCAATGGACCTCTGCACTATAAATCTGCCCCTGACCAGAAATACAAAAATGATACAGGTTAGAACATTTATTTACCCAATATTTCTGAATGGTGCTAAAGCATGGACTCTAAAAGAACTCTGCTGAAGCACAAGAGGACAGTGCTAGCGAAGGATGCTCCACATTCCATTGGCAGTCCGCAAAACATCGGCCTTCATTCATACAGACAAATAAAAAAATAATTATCATTTATCCAACAACAATACGATTCCAAATTCTCAGATATTTTGGTCATATCACTAGACCCGATGGCACCACGGAAAAATTGGTATCCAATATAATTTTGAAATTCAATAATCACCAATGCGATAGTCAGACTTAGTGAGGACTTTAATATACAGCCCACTGCTAGACTGCCCAAGAAACGCAACGGGTCGAAATAAGTGACGCAACATCCAGCAGCAAAAACCATTATAAAAGAATATATAAATATGCAATTCAGATATTTTCTAAAATATCTGTACGTTCAAAAGACTTTCAAATGAAATTTAACATAATTCTAATATTTCTAGTCCGTATCATTTAAATCCATTAAATTATTTAAAATAGATTAATATTTCGACTTACCTTTATCAAATCAACCTACCATAATCTAAATTTACTTCAAATAATTATTTCTCTTTATGTTTTTTGAAAGCTAGCATTTCGGAATTTAAATCTCTCGCATGGGTTTCTTAAGTTCAAGTATTTTCAGCACATTATTGTAACTAATTATTTTACATTTTATACTGGTAAATTCAATATATTATAGAATAAAAATATATTACTTTTAAAATTCATATTTTTATTTACTATCTTTGTTTTATTAACCACTTAATTGAGTTTAAATACATCTACCGGTTTCGAAAAATACTATTTTTTTTCTTCAGGATGTCATAACTAACTAAAGCATATATTATTGTTTCTTTACCAGAATCTGTTTTTAAAAAATCTATATTTGAAAAAAAAAAACAATTATTTAAAAAAAAAATTTATACGTATATTTATTTTATACAAATAATAGTATAGGAAATTTACTCATAAATTCTAAAGACAAAGATGATAAATTTAACAATTCAGGTGTCTATAAACTTAGTTGCAAGGATTGTGCTGCATTTATAACGGTAAAACGGGTAGAAATTTTAATATAAGAGTAAAGGAGCCTTTGAGATGTTTGAACAATAGTGGGTTTTCAGAATTTTCTAATCATTTGATAGAAAATGGTCATAGTTTTGATAAAAATTTGGAATTGTTAATTTTGCATATAAACGGTGTTGGTCACAAATTAAATAATTTGGAATCGTTGGAGATAAATAAAGCGTGTAAAACTCATCAAAATATTATAAACAACCAACTAAATTTAATTAAGAGTCCCATTCTAAAAATTTTTCCTAAAAATTATTCGAGTAAATTTGTATTAAGTAACAATTTGAGTTAGGTACTAAATTTTTTTTTTTAAATAGATTCTGGTAAAGAAACAATAATATATGTTATAGTTAGTTATGACATTCTGAAGAAGAAAATGGTATTTTTCGAAACCGGTAGATGTATTTAAACTCAATTAAGTGGTTAATAAAAAAAATAATAAATAAAAATAAAAATATATTACATGTATATCTTAGAATTAACAATTTTTATGAGTTTTCAAATTATATTTTAGAGAAAAGCCTCGATTTTGATATAGAAAACATATGAAAAATCAAGAAGTTAGATCAGATGAATCAGTGAGTAGAATGTACGATGTATGCATGGAAAGCGACCTTATTATGAATGTCAACAAGTCGAAAGTGATGGTATTCGAGAACGAAGAAAGCAAGACACCGTGCAAAATACTTGTAGGTGATAAATGTTTGGAACAAGTACATGAGTTTGTGTATTTGGGAAGTATATTTGATAGAAACGGAGAGGCTGAGAATGATATCGAAAGTAGGGTGACTGCAGGGAATAGACTGAACGGCGCTTTGAATGGAATTATATCTAACGGAAATCTGTTAACCGAGGCAAGACTAGCGGTACACTATGGAGTACTGGTACCAACACTGACGTATAGAAGTGAGACCTGGAATTGGCAGACGAGGAGTGAAACGAAATTGAATACATTGGAAATGAGATCACTTAGATCGATTTATGTCAGAGTAAAGAATGTAAAGATGATCTTAGTATAGTGAGTAAGATTAATAAGGATCATTTAGTTAGTTTGGTCATATAGAACAGATGACTGAGGAGAGAATAGTACGAAATATATATGACGCAAGTGTTGATGGCACCAGAAATAGAGGACATTGGCGAAAGACTTGGCACGACCAAGTAAACCAGATACTGGAGGATGGTCTTGTTAGAAGCCTCAATAATCGGCGAGCTTGTATGAGAAGATATATGAATGGGAATAAGGCGAGAATTGTGTGTCAGGAGTGAAGGGATGGCGCTCTATCCTCTCTGTCTAAGTTAGTTAGTTGGTTAAATGGTTAATGAATTTTAATACATAATCAATATAATAATATGTATTATCTTTATGGCGAATCGGGTTAAAAAAAAACCTGATCACGCTGGAATAAATGCATTATAATTATTATTATTAATATCGTTCACGTCATCTTGCCCTTATTCATTCACTCCTAATTTTTCCAATCTATCAATAATACTAATTGAAAATATGTTACGTGTTAAACAACGTGCCAGTGTCAACTTGATTTTACATAATTATATTGATAAAACACAAAGTGTTCTAATAATGCTGTAAAACACGAAAGGTTCAAAATTGGTAACCCAAAGGTGTACGTCAACCATGACACGTAGAGACAGGAAAAGAAACACATGGTGGAGAAGAGAACATATAAAAGTAGTTAATATAATTGAACACGCTTAAAGAAACGGCGATCGGCAGTCCCACAGACTACCAAATATATAGACATGAACTAACGGAAATTCCTTGTTTCAATATTTTCATGTTGGTGTCACTCATATGATCACTTTGGTATTACTTACGCAATCCAACATTCATAAATTAAAGAAAAATACTGTATCAAGTATCTATAAATCATAATTGATAACAATCTCAAATGGTAAGAACATATTACTAATCTTACAAACAAAATAAGGAAAACTGCCTACGTATTTTTAAGAAACATCTTATCACTTACAAATATGTAAATAATATATTACGCATTTTTTCAGTAACATTTACAATACGGTGTTATTGGATGGGGAGGAGCATATAAAACTTCAATATCACAATTAGAAATCACTCATAAAATTATTCTAAAAAAAATTACTATCCACGTATCCAACACTTTACAGATTTCAAAGTACCTAAAATAATAAACATATACAAAAAAAAATCAACTATCCAATTCTGATCTACAAGATCAAATTGATATTCCAAAACCAAAATCACTATATTTATCAAGGTATCAAATTTTTTAACAATCTCCCCATCACAATTAGAAAAATTACATACTACTATAAATTTGTATCTAAAGTCAAAAAATATGTACACAGACTAACTGAAACATAAATTATCTTGTATATACCCTAATAAGAAATAAATGTTGAATGAAATACATATATATCCTACTGATTATTTTACAAATGTATTATATCTTTTAATATTAAAATAAATAAATAAAATTAAAAATAATAAAAAATAAAAAATCGATTGAAACGAAAGTTAAAACGCTGACAATATAATATGCATTAATGTAAAAAATACGTCTTATTTACACAAAGATATAAAGAGTAAATACTTTTATTGTTGCATATAGATATTCATTACATTTTCTAGACGTAACACCAATTTGTATGTTGAGACTCGTACAATATTTCCATTCAAACAATAACTCGGCCCTAGCAATAAATCATGGTCACAACACAAGACAACGGATAAACATCTACACACCTGTTCCGAGATTATTTCAACGTTTATATATGTGTTTAGCTTCGAAAGTGTACAACACTCGTAACACTGACTAAAAATCGTTCATTTACAAAAGAATTACGAAAAAATGGACTCAATACATGATTCAATTGGGTAGAGATCAGTCAGAAGTATCGCTTTTCAATATGCCAGCTTAATACAATACACACATTCACTACTTTTTTTTTGTCTCTATTTTTTTTATAAAATATCTCTGTCTAATCTAACCTGTTTCTTTTAATTTTAGTTAAATAACAACGCAACAATACGGAAAAAATTGTCTACTTTAACACAGACGGTAATCTAGTAAAGTAGCCAGGACAATGTTTTAGAGTTTTCAGAGGTGGATACCTACAACATTCTACACAGTAAATTAACAAATGTATATAAAATATAAAAACACGTATAAAAAATGTCAAATAAATAAATGTGTCATAAACTATCGGATTTATGTTTCTACCATAAATGTGTATAGAATACCTCTCGTCCCGTAACTAATATTCCGAACCGCTCTCCTATATGTGAACTTTACTTCATGTCTATGCATTTACTGGTCTGTGGGCAGTCCGTATCGCCCAGAAGGTAGACAATTGTTGAAGTAATATCCATCCCGACGCCAGTGACGTAAAGGTATATATAAAGGTACATAGTATTTTTATAATAATGTAAATATAATCCCGTAGAAAATAAATAACGCGAATTTTCATTTGATTGAATTTCGAAATGAAAAGGTATTTTTTATTCGTCAAAGAACATAATTTTCTTTATTAAATAAATTTTCCAATATTTCCAATATTAATATTTTTCCGGGAGGAGCATGCTAAGATTAATAAATTTATTGGGGAATATGCTGGAAAATATAAGAAATTTTTAAATCATTCGTGTTGATCAAAATATACGAAAGATATGAAGGAATTACAATAAAACTTTTTCTCTCTGTTTTTTATTCGGTTTGGATGAAAGGATTTCTTTTCTTTTTTTATAAAAAGTAAACAAATTAATGATCATGTTTATATTTCGGTGAATTGAACGGTTAGTGCAATATTGAATCCACTTCAGAAATACTCATAGCTAAAAATAAATATTGTGGTGGTCCTAAACGCGCCCCACAGACATAGCCGCGTATGGAATCATCTGACAGCCATATAGGACCGAAAGGAACTAACCAATAAGTAGATGCCAATACATAGTAACGAATTAGTCCTAGGAGTTAGCCGAATACTTCTCTACAGACCGTTCTTTTATCAACATCTTAAGTGACCCACTCCAATCTTCAACTTCATACGCGCATTTGACTTTATACTCGTCATACCTGCCATTGTAAATCATCCTGCAATAAACGCCAACTTATGTAAGTTTTATTTTATTTAAATACCTTCCTCAAGATACAGCATAAATAATCATACACGCACATTAATATATGTACATTGCGACATGCACCAACACGCGTGAGACTAGAGGAGGCTATGCCCTTCAGTCTCGCCATGCACAAAATCTTTTGATACGATCGCACAATTAAGATCCTCATCAGTCAATTATATTCTACAACCACAGCCCCTACAATATTTTTAATAATAACGGATTTGCTCTAATACGGCACGCGCTCCGAGTCAGCGAAGCTACTCTTGAATTATCCATATAAATTAAATCGATGCAGTAAAACGAGTATACAATAACTCTATAAATACTAGTGATGGTTAAATCGTTATGAAAACCGTTATTGTAACAGTTAAATCTAATTTACCAATTGTCGTTAAATCGCATCATCTTCACAATCACAGTCACATAACGGTTTACCATCACTATTAAGTACTATAAAATGTATTCTGTAATATATATATTATTCGAGCTGTAGATTAATTGAATATATTTTTTTTAATATATAGGTATGTGCCCATTATGAAAGTGGTTTAAGTCATATTTATTTCGAGATATTTAAATATTTGCGTTTGAATTGATTAAAAAATACTTTTATATTACACAACACAATGTTTCAAAATGTATCTAGTCTACTTGATTTATAATTTATTTCGACATTTAAATGTTGCATGTAGCTATTAAGGAAATAAAAAATGTAAGGTGGAATGACAATTGGCATCATATATAATATTAATTTAAAACAATGTATCGCGAAATAATTTATAAACTCATTTTTTTCAATTTCTTGACTTGGACCACTTTCATAATAATGCGCACATATATACAGGATGTAACAGACCTAGTCCACAATATTTTTTACCTGACTATATTACGAGTTGAAAATGTTCAAGGAATATGTGCAAATTCTGCACCATTACGGAAAATATTTTTGTTAGAATTTTTTACAAAATCATGTTAAACTTTAACGTACTTTGAAATAAATATTTATCCATAATTAATCTATATTTTATATTATATTTTGGCTTCAGGCCCCAAATCATCTAATAAAATGTAGTCTGAGCTCTCGATGTTCGATGACCTTTAATTTATTGTATTCAGTATATAATTTGAAATCAATAAAATATTTCAAATAATGGCATGATAACGATTTACATATCCTTTGAACATTTAAGAGTCGTAATCTAGTCAGGTATTTACCTACAAAATATTGTGGACTAGGTCCGTTATTTATTTTCTAAATTAGTTTCATAATAATACATTTTTCAGAATTTTATTTTACATTAGATACTCTGATTAAAAATAATATCACGAGATATGTCACTACACCCGTGGGAATGATATTGATCAAATTATACAATATTTCTTATTTCTCATTCTCATCCCGTCAACCTTTACGCACGTTTATTCTATAATCGCTTTAGTGTCTGGAATCGTTTTTCTCAAATGGATAAATAGACTAGCCATCTCAAGACTATCGATTTCCCAATTGGCCTCGAATTCACCCTTGTGTTTGTCGAAGGGTAGAAATCTTTAGGGGCTATGTTTGTTCTTGTTTTAGAAGCAGATATCTAAAGGAGAGAAAACCTGGAGAGGCAATTCATCTTAACACAGGGAATAACATGTTGATCTCTGCAAAATCTACACCAGGAATTTTCAACAAATTCATTTTATTTATTTAGAATTTTAAAAGGATGTATCGCACAGAATTACTCGTTGAGGAGGCGCCATATTAATTTATACGATAAGATACGTATTAATAATTTAAAGGTGCAATCATCGGTGCGGCGCCAAAAGACCCGTGAGATAGATTTAGAAAAATAAAGACGTCTTAGAAAAACGTCTCAAGCGGCGGGCTGTCGCCGTTTTAGGTAATTGCTAAATGACTATGTATTGTTATGAATTTGAATAAAAATAAGAGAACTGCTGCGGAAAAATTCTCCATTTTGCCGCCGTAGTGTGCTTATATTGAACATCTTTTGTGTTTCATTTCTTTCGACCTAATTATCATCATCATCATCGCCGGCTGAGAGAAGCTTAGATCGGCGAACCACCCTTGTCTACATTCTTGTTTCCTGTACGGAACAAAGGGTATTTTTTCATTTTGTTCCATTCATAAAATTATAACATAATATCATCGCGTCGGTCTCTCGTAACTAAAGCTATTGATTGTACTCCTCCACTTTTCTCGAAATCCTACAGATCTGAGGGATGTCACCAGAAATGCCTGATGCTTTTACCACTCGGTCAGTCTAACCGAGGGTGGGGAATCTTCCTTTTCGTATTCGTTCTTATCTTTTTCTTCTTCAGCGGTCCCTCGTTGCGAATATGACGTCTGCCGATTTCTTGGGTTGGCCACAATAGACGCCTGTGCGTGGGATTATTTAAGAGGTGTTTGTGATATTTCACAGTACCACCCACATGCACTCATGGAATAATAGAAAGTCCGATCTAATGTCAAGGGTGGTCTTAGACGACTGGAGCTCTAATTTATTTTGCAGCCTTTTCCGTCTATGCACAACTTTTCCGTTCTTATACATAGCCTACCACAATAAACTTCCTCTTGTTGTTATATTATCACCCCATATTAACGTTATTCGACTGACAAAATTAAAAATTAATTTCACATCCCTTGATTATAACTATTTATTAATTGCCTGATGTACCAATAAACAAGATATTAATAAATTTAACGACAAATTTCAAAAACAATAAGCGTTCGAATAATAACAAATGACATAACCAACGAATATATTTAACCGGATGATAAAATTTTGGCAGCATATACAGGGTGCTATTACTCTACTTGATATACAGAGTTACTTTGGATTGTTTATGGCTATTTAATAATATAAAATTCAATCTAGAAATATCTGTGATTAATTATAAAAGTATTAAATACAGATGTTCCATACAAGCAATGCAAATTATCATTTTCTGTAAATAGGTATGTATGGGTTATAAAATAAATAAAGAAACTAGTAAAAAATATTAAGAAATTTTTTATTTAAGGTTAGTAAGTATCGGAACCCAAAAAATTATTATTTAAAAATTTATTTAATTTAATAATTAAATTAATTTTTGTATCTCACATATAACTAAATAAATTGTCAATTTCATTTAAAATATGTCTATGTAACGCTTAAACAACATCCTAGGATGGATTGTCACTATAGTTTAATATAAATACATACCTAATCAATATGAAACTTTTACGTAAATATAAGTATTAATATATTACAGCATACTGTACGGATTTATAATTATTTTAAAGAAAACACTATTTTATACATAACATATATAAATCAAAATATTATTTTAACGACAACTTATTAGGTTCATTTTGAATCTATGTAGTTTCTCCTCCTTTCTTATGTTTTCTGACATTTCAATAAAAATCTTACATCATAGATTTCTGAGATTTGGCCTTCTTTCTGAATGGCAGTCTCAGTCTGTCTTTTCCTCTTGTATGATGTTCGTGCTCATGTAGATTTGCATACATTTTTCGTATAAATTCTGCTGATATGTATGCACTATATTAAGAATACAGTAATACCCCGAAGTTACGCGATAGGCGGGACCGACGAAAATTGCTTAACTCGAATTCGTGTAAGTCGGGGTACAACATTGCATATAATACATACAATTTTATTTAATTGAGACCAAGAACTGATGAAAACACTAGTTTAAAAGAAAAATATTTAATTAATTTGCAGTTCTTTATACATATTAATACAAAATGTTTTAAAAAATAAACGATTTACGTAAAAAAGTCATTTCGGTGTTTCGAGCTCTTTTTCTTACTAGTTGCAGGAGAATCAGATTTACTTCGTTTTGACGACATAGTTTTAAGGGTTTAGAAAATGTATAACAAATCAACCTTAACTTTCATCGATCGTTTAATCGTAATCGTGCACGTAGAGTCCGCGCGAAACACATCCAATGCGTATCACAGTAAGAGAAACACTGAATATAGCGGGCGGCAGTCTAGCAGCAGTGTTACCAAACGAATCGCGTAACTCTGAGTTCGTGTAAGTCGGGGTAGCGTAAGTCAGGGTATTACCAATTTTGTGACAAGGTAAATCAGGTACTGAAAGATGATCCTCAACAAACAAGAGTTATGTGTCAAAATAAGAATGTGGTTATCTTACTGTATACCTTTCTGCCTACCCCCGTAGATATTGGCGTGATGATAAGTTAGTTTGTTAAAATTTAAAACTATGTAACACACACACGTACATGTCAGAATTAACATTACAATGCTTCTGATATGAAATTCAAGTTTCTTAAAACGGCTAATTTGTATTCACCTTTCCACAGTATACGCGTTTAAAAATGGTTTAACAAAATGATAATTTAATGCTAAGGGATTCATACGCGTTGCGGCCTTCAGCTTGACAACCCCCCACCCCATCAATTCATCCCCATCCATCTGAGGAATAAAGGTCAAGTTTCGTCAAAGCGGATGGGTAAGATAATCTGTTTGAATATTAGATCAGTAGAGAGCATCAGATCAGCATATGAAGAATCTTTTTCATCGATTATCCCGTATCAGTACTAGTTTGCTAGAGTTACGTTTTATCGTTGAACTCCTTTGTTATATTATACGTTTCCAGAATAAAATATATTTTTATGATATTGCAATTTCAAAACGTAGTACTGTGAGATTTTTAATACAAATTAAATGGATCAATTATTTATTTATTTATATTGAAAAGGTTTTAAAAAATTAATTATTAAAAAAAACATGTGCAGCTACTACACAAGTAGCATAGAAAATACAGGATGTAACAAAGCCAGTCCAGAATATTTTATGGATAGTTGACTAAATTCGTCGAAAATGTTCAAGGAATATGTGCAAATTCGGCACTGTTATGGAAAATATTATTTGAAATTTTTACAAAATTATCTAAAATATAACAAAATACAATGTACTCCTTGAAGTTAAGTTGAACTTCGAAATAAATATTTACGAAATTTATCCATTCTTTATTAATCTATATCTTTGCTTTAGGCCCTAAATCATCTAACAAAAAATAGTCTTGTATAGGTGAATTCACATAAAAATTTACATAGAACAGCGCCAACGACCTCATACTCCGCGCAAGAACGTGGTATACAATCAGTTCAGTTAAATTAAGGGCGTCCAGCATGCCATTTACTATTTTAAATAAAAATAATAAATCAATTAAACATCTTCTAGACGACAAGTTAGTTAAATTAAGAGTGCAAATTAGAAAATCTTAATTAATTTGTTCAACGGGTTTACACAGTTTGAAGTTAATAAACCTTAAAAATTTGTGTTGATTTTTTTCTTATTTTACTTTTTTTTTTGCGCTTTATAGAATGAAGACCAAACTGTTGAGTTGTATTCTAAATTGCAACGAACCACAGTTGTGTATAACACTTTAAGAGATTTATTAAGTGAATTGATATCTTTCACCGTTCTTAATAATAATAATACAAAACCAAGACATTTCATTCATAATTTCATTAGTGTGTGGAACAAATAAAAGTTTTTCATTAAATAATATGTCTAAATCTTAAATTTAAGATATTTTTTTAAGAGTATTACTGTATGAGTAAGAATTAGAATAATGTACAGAAAAAGTAGAAGGATTTTAGTGTGGTGGTTTAAGGAATTCGCAAGATTTTTGACACTATCATAAAATTGCTATTTATTTTATATTCACATTGTTCTCCCATTTATTTATCTTAAGAGATTTAAGTTAATTGACTATTTGAACTTTTTACGGAACGCTTTTACCAAACTTAAAAGTACGCGTATTTTCTAATAAAATAAGTCACATTCTACATCGCGAAATCTTTGTACCAACTCCGTGTATAGTATTTCATTTAAGTTTAATTTCGTCATGTTTCTGATAAAAGTCTACTTTTGGCCATGTTATATAAATATTATATAATTATTTAACTGACAGGTACCCCAGTAAAATATGTGACGAGAATAACTTCAGAAATAACGCGTTAATAAATTTTGTAACAATTTTTGTATGCTCTCACTCTAACCTTGTATTTTCTTCTTACTCTTACCGGTACTGATATTTCACAAAACCCCCTCACAATTTATCAATCAATCCCAGTACTTCTCATATGATTAACGATTGCTCTGCCACTAGTTTATTTAGGTACTCACCTTATAGACTGTGGTGTCAAATTGTCATATAATACCACAGACCAGTAAATGTATACACATGAAATGAAGTTACACATAAGAGAGAGGTTTGTAACAATGGTTTTGGGACGAAGGACATTCTACACACATTATTTGTGAAAACATAAATCCGATAGTTTATGACATATCGATAATTAAATACTCTTCGATAATTAAATATTTGTGTAAACAAGACGTATTTTTTACATTAATACATAATATATTGTCAGCGTTTAAATTATCGCTACAATCGAGTCATATATTTTTAAAAAGTATCGGAGCTATTTTATTGCGTAAGTAGTACCAAAGTGATCACGTGGGTGACAAGGAATCTTCGTTAGTTCTTGTCTATATATTTGGTAGTCTAGTACTGATTTTTGCGTTGGAATTTAATGCATCGATTTATATATTTGACATATTTTGATGCCTCAATTTTTTTAATACTAATATTTAATTGCATTATTTTTCATATAAATTAAATCAATCAACTTGCTACCAGGATTTGAACCTGGACCTTTTCCTATTCGGGGAAATAAGTTATCCAGTTTCGCCACACCAACCGAGTAAGTTGACGACAAATTTTCGAACTTATGTGCTGCAGCTCTTTTAAATTAATGCATATGTTATTCCATTTTTATAAAGCAATCTCTTTTTGTGGCGTTGTATTATTTTCATCTCAAAAAATTTTGGAGGTACCTGATATTGATACCGGTACCCCTCATATGTTAAGCGAGCGCTCTGCGATCTTAGCTATGTTCCCTCAGTTAACTTACATTTTATAAAATTATTAAGCTGGTAACATCTGTGAATTATTCAATTAATGAATAATTACCACGAAAAATGTTTTTTTTTGAAATATGGTAAAATAAATATGTTTATCTTATTTATAGAATTAAATATTATCGGAACACCGCATACGAGGTTCGCGAGTGGAATAAACTATATAAGAACATTCTTACGTGTATTTAGTAAATACAAGATGTCCCATAAGTCGACGATTACAGTCTAAAATAAAACTAATAGTGCTATAGCTTTGAAAAAAAAAGCATTTTAGCCAGATTCATGAATTATCTAACTTGTACTTTTCTTACCGTAAAAAAATGTACTACGCTTACCTGGCAAGTTATTTAAAAAAAGTTGTTCATTTAGTTTAGTTTTTAAAATGGTAGAAAATTTGCTATGCTCTACGTTAGAAAAAAAACATATTGCTATTTTACTGCAAAAGGAGAAAAATATTTCAATTATTAGTCTGAGTGACTTGCAGTGAGGCAATTCGACGTGCGTTAGAATAATATAGATAGTGACGTCATTTAACATGAGTCAAGTCAGTTAAAAGTGCCAATATCTCGAAAACTAATGATTTTTTTACTATAGTCATGTTTTGATGGTAATGCACCTTCCCCGGATTGGAAAAGAGATCCAGGTTCGAATCCCGGTGGCGCAACAACAATATTTTTGGATAAAATTGATTTTATACGTATATCTTTATTTACATTTAGTTAGCATTATAATTTACCGAAAATATCAAACTTTAATAATCAGAAACCTAATCCGTTTAATTGTTAATAAATATTGTCTAGTTTGAAAGTCATAACTCAAAAATAATATTTTAGGACGGGTTATTAAAAAAAACATGTAATATTTTTACAAATATCGACAAAATGGACGTCGGGGGACCGGGAGGATTAAGAGCAAGACAAATACATGAAAAGGGTAAAAACCTTTTTTCGAAATATTTACGGCATAAAAACGTGTACGGTAGTTCACAAGAAAGCAAAGTTCCCGGAAGGGTTGTGAGTTGTGAGTGAATTAAGAAAATGTGTGTTGGTATTCTGCAAAAAATACAAAATATTCTCCAATCATTTTTACCTTATGCGTTGTAAACAATAAAATATAATTTTACATAAAAACAAAGAAAATAAAAAATATATTATTCTAATGCTGAATTTAATTTAAAACCTATATTTTGTATGTTGACGGTGCCGGAAAGAATAAAGAAAAAAAATTATTGAAAATTAAAGAAATTAATTAGATAGGATAGGACACATCGTAATTGAGAGAAATATTGAGGAAAATAAATAAAAATACATCCCCCAAGTAGTGAGTGATGCGAATGATTTAGAGGGTTATTGTGGTAAAACTGTTCCAGTGAATTCCTTTGACGGCTTGTTATTCCCAGGTTTCCTACTGATAATATGATCACCCCTGCAGAATGAAAAATCACCACTAACCTGGACTGATCACTATCCCGATGTATTGTTCTTCTTGTGCCCCGATCTCCAGGTATTATTCCGACCGACCGAAATGACGCACTCCCGGGGTTACTTATTAGGAGATGTTTATCTGGCAAGGTAACAACCGCAATTGTTGCTCCGACCGTAGTTTGACACCGATCCTTCGGTCACCGAAAGCGGCGACATTCACACTACTATCAATCACACCAACAACAAGAAAAATGAGTGGTGCCAGTGGAAGGAATAAAAAAGTGAGTAAACAAAAGCAGTCTACCAGAAATGAATAGTAATATGTAAAAGTCCCTGTGGTAACTATATTTTTCTGTGCATCTTTCTAAGTGATTTATATAATTATCAAAGAACTAAGTTCTAAAATCACAGCTTTTTAATAAAACGTAATTTATTTTCAAAATTAATAGAATTTTCACTGGTTTGTAAAGTACGTAATATACTAATATTAAAACTTAAAACTTGTTCATTCTATGAGACCATAAAATGTAATAATAATTATAGGTTATTGTCTATCCTTATATTCTCTCAAATAATATATATCTCAGTGTACATTTCTAGTAAGAAAAAAATACTAAAGTAGCGAAATCGCATGACCTTACAGACTTCTGGATGGTATCTAGGAAAGAAATATTAAATATGAAAGAATAACTTTTTTGTAACCTGACCTCAACCGTCAGCCAGTATATTAAATGTGTCGAAGAATTGTGTATCTTGAAGTGACAGTAATAAAGTCAGTGACAAAATAACAAGACGGGTTTTTTCTTAATAAAGCAGTAATTTGTAGTCTACATTAATGTCCAGAACGTCTTTTGGTTAAAAATTGCCCTTGGGTAAGTTTCTAAATACCGCCCTTAACGTGTGTGGCACGCGGGCGGCCGATTTATGGGAATGGTTTTATAAAAATTAAAAACATCATGTTTACTTAAGTTACTAGGGCGGAAAAAAACAATCTTAATTGTGGCGGCAAAAATTCTGGCGCCGGCGCTGGCCAGGATGATTCGCGGAAAAACTTTCGTACTCTCAAGGTCGACGACTAACGACAACCAAGGTCCATTCAAGTCTGTAACGCCATTATGATACTGATATTCTTCAAGAAAACTATAAAAAGTACTAAGAATAACCATGAAAATGTGTTTGTTTAATTTAAAACAACCCATTGTCTCGCAAACCCTTCGCAAACATTGTTTCTAAGGTCGTTTAACTCAATCACCCTTTTCTATCCCGACATGTGTGGGTATCTCCCGAACAATAAACAATCTAGAAATCTTGCCATTTCACATGGCAAATTGTCACTCCTCAACGTTACCCCGGGCTACATGGTAGCGAGGGTGGCATTGTCGCACCCGTTTACATTTGCACATTTATGACGTAACATTAACGGGGTGAATCGTTACACTTAGATTAGATTCCTTGAGGAACTCCCTCGCGCAAGAGTAGGTCGAGATATAAGTTTTTAATATTATTAGAATAATGTTACCAAATTATTTTAGTGAAACAAATTATAAACAGGTCTAATGACTTTTGAAGATTACTCTACAGTCATCAAAATAAACTAATATAATGTTGAGACAAAATTTCAAAAAAAAGAGTGATTACAATTAGTACTCTGATTGCTTAACAATGTACTTTGTGTAGACAGTACGGAAATTTTAAGGTACTGAATTCACCAAAATGCTTTTTACCAACCGGGAATGATGTGACATACCTATATTAATATTATAACACGTGAATGTTGTAGTTTTTCAAACATGTGAAACCCTAAAAAATGTTAAAACATACATTTGACGTTTATGGGTCAATACTGAATAAAATATGTACTCGCCATGGTAAAGAATATAGCCGATTTTTCGTCGTATATTTTTGTGAGATTACTTTATTACATCACTTTGGGGCGCTGAATACGTTAAAACAGTTAAGAATATGAAGAAAGAAAAAAATATCTTAAACATTATTCGTGCAGTGTAAATCACATTGCTTTCAAGGTCAAAGGTTCACGGATCAAAACACGTGACGTGCAACAGTGCGCGTTATTATTGGCTTGAGTGCTGAACTTGGCTGTGAGTATGCTAAAGCGTGTATTACATGCTCGAACGGATTTCAAATAAGTATACAGAATACTGTTCGGATTGGCGCGTTATTGCAGCGCATCTACAATTTTTACCGAAGGCCGTATAGATGGATTCGTTCCGCTTCTGAGACATCGATTTGCAGGCGTAAAGCTGCGGTTGGAGCTCAGCACCAACTTTCTGGTGCAAGCAGCGTTCTCATGAAAAGCTGGTTCCCTGACCAAAGAATGGCAATGCCTACAGAATAGCTACAGATACAATAATGGCCGTGACTGAAGTATTAATATTTTGTTTAAATTTATAAATATGAATGAACTTTTTATTTTTATTTTTTTTCTCTGGTTTTCTGTTTCATAACATTATATTTATCTACTCCATCCCACACAATAAACTACGAGTATTAATTGTGTCTTATGTTTTTTATATACACAATATATTCACCTCTGCTAATATATGTACAAAAATATGTATGTCATCTAATAAATAAATTTCGTCACTTCAATGTATTATATAATATGTTTTATCTTTATAGCGAATCGAGTTAAAAAAACGGATTATTATTATTATAATTATAA
This sequence comes from Eubasilissa splendida, assembly GCA_031772225.1. Taxonomy (NCBI): domain Eukaryota; kingdom Metazoa; phylum Arthropoda; class Insecta; order Trichoptera; family Phryganeidae; genus Eubasilissa; species Eubasilissa splendida. The sequence continues at coordinate 10,453,590 of CM062868.1, read as the reverse complement.
CGTAATTTATATTTTAAACTGAACCTGTGACATGATAACATAGCGCTTCCCCGTTTATTATCTATAACTTTCTGGATGTGTTGGCAGCTTCGGACGTAGTGTCTGGCTGTACAGTACTTGGTTAAACGGACAGGTCTGTGAGACGAGAGCGGGGTAAAAACGAACGTTTTTTTTTAATATCTCTACGTTAAAATTCTCTTTTAGTAATTAAATACATCATATTTTCTTATCTATACTGTCTATGATAAACCATAGAATAAATCACTCTCCGTGAAGTCAAAACAGCGATTTTTAGATATACGTATATTTCGGTGGAATATTCATTTATGATCAGCAATCCCTCTACGACTTAACAACTCTCATATGATGATCATTATAGCACGGCTCCAATCTTTTTACAAGTATTATAAACATATTAATAGAGATAAAAATAAGGAATCAATCGGAGGAAAAAAATATAAAAAATAAAAAACAGTAAGTTTACTCACGATTTGCATTTGATTTTTTCTTCTCATATGCATCTTACACTATTCTCTTCATCTGTGTCTAAATACCGTAATCTAATAGACAGAGGGTGGTGTAGAAGAACTGTTGGCCTGTCCTGAACATGTCATTCTTCAATAATCCGTAATTACACTACACTACACACGCAATCAGATGTACATTAATTATAAATACGTGAACATCGCGACACGTTTCATATTACCGATTGTGGTCGAGTGTGCTAAGATACCAGATTCAAAAGTCAGAGTTCTGATCGCCGGCCGGCTAGATTAAAAAAATATCTTGGCCAAGGCACAAAACCACTTTATTTAGTGAAATCCCAAATACGTCATTGGGCGGTGTCGCACTTGTATATCACGTTACGTTATGTATTTAAGTTTTTCCATTATTGAATAGGTTTTACGGAAAACTGGCCTTGGCCGCGTATTAACCATCTTTGACCTTTGGCCGCAAAGTGACCACTACCTTTTAGCATAGTTCATAATTTAATATACTATATTCATGTAATACTATTGAGATCTACTCTATGATATTTTAGTATTTTTTTTTTCACTTAACGATAATTTTTTCTGCACCTATATTTTTTAAATCTAACAACTTTGATAGGTCGGGCAACCGGTTCGTATGGGAATGTCACATGTCTTAACATTTAATATACCAGATGGGAGATGTATCGATAGATCATTACTCTGTTGGCTAGATGCGATCCAGAGGACCTACACACTCTGAAGATCGACGACTCGGCAACTTGGTAAACCAAGATGTAGAACAGAGAGGAATGAAAAGATTTTATGGCGGTCAAGATCAATCACAGGCTATAATATGAAAGATTGAAATGGACTAAATCAACAACCTTTTCTTGTTTCGATAACTTGGTATATATTTGAGTTGTCACTTTAATTTATACTTTTAACACAAGTAATCATTTCACCTTTCCCACGAAATTCACTCACTTATTATCGTTACTCAAAATATATACGTCACTGTATCGATAGTCTCAAATATAATACGTTGAAAACAATTACAAATATTTCACGACGTAAATATATATAGACGCGCTTCAGGAAGAACTATTACAATTTACGGCGCAACAATTACGACAAACTGTAAACAATCATTGTATCATAAACAAATCGGCGTCCAATGTTGACATAGCGAAACATTTTTTTGATTTGAGAGAAAAGTCATTAGAAATGGAAATTGACATTTTAAAGATCAGAGATTATCAGAAATTAAGAAAAATTTATTGGTATTTTTATTTATTCATTGATTAATATAGCGGGTAATATACCACTTGAGCTGAATTATGTAGTTGAATATGCCTTAAGGGAGGTTGCGAATTAATTATTGTTTATTTGATAAAAAAAATTGGATAGTGAACCATCAATGCATTCTCAGTAATATTATAGGAGCTTGATATAAAATATAATTATCAATCCTCCTATTATTACTAATGATAGACGTTATAGTATATTTTAAAAACAATCTAGTTTCTATACCGGCAGCCATTTAAATTTCAGAGAAGTGAATACTGCTATTGGTCGAATCTTAATATAAATGGCGGAGGGCAAAAGCAACTGACTTTGAATGATCAATTTACATTTTCAAAAAACTATGTTCGATTGATTGATTGGAGTGAGGTTGAGAGTTAGCAGAAGAGGAACGAAAGTAGACTGAATGCAGTGGAAATGAGATCACTTAGGCGTATGTGTAGCAGATCTATTTATGACAGAGTACAGATTGAAGAAATAAGGAAATAATGTAAAGTTGATCTTAATATAGTGAGTAAGACTTAGAAAAGATCATGCATCAGGAGAGAATGGTAAGGAAAATATATGACGCAAGTGTTATTGGCACCAGAAATACAGGACGTCCGCAGAAGACTTGACACGACCAGGTAAACCAGATACTGGAGAATGGTCTTGTTAGAAGCCTCAATAATCGGCGAGCTTGTATGAGAAAATGTATGAATGCGGATGAGGCGAGAATTGTGTGTCAGGACAGAAGAGGGTGGCGCTCTATCCTCTCTGCCTACCCCCGCGGAGATACGTTGTTATTCTAAAAAAATATTAGACGTAAATTTATTTTCTTGTTATCTTTTAAATTGGCACATTTTTAAAGAGAAAAATATTTTAAGAATTTTTATATGAAAATGTCAATGATGATACCTTGTTATTCCAATGTCATGATCATCTGCTGATGAGAAAGACCGCACCTCTCGAATTTATTGTCGTGATAAAATTCATAATCAGTTCTGTGTGTAGTACAAAGTTTGGTTCAAGAGGAAACTCTCATTTTAGTAGTTTAAATTATAAATGATAGATGTATTTCAAATCTCAAGTGGTTGTTCATTTATCCCATCCTCCATATTATTATTAAACCGTGAAAATTATCATAGATAATATGTTCATACAATCTATATAATTATTGCTCAAGGCGACATAGGAATGATTGAATATGTCGTATTCGTGATAGCTTATTATAATTTAAGCCAATTAATTAATTATATCCAAGAAGACGACAAAAACAACAGCAATCTCTCAATATAATATAAACACATATATTCACTCAATGTTGAATATATGTGTTTATATTATATTGAGTTATCTTTCATAGAAACAACATTAAATTCTTGAAATGGTGTTTCTATGAAAGATTCAGAATATACTGTTTTATAAATATTGATGAACGTATTAAGAATCTCAGTTAAGAATAATCACCAATAGATCATCCCGGCGTTAGGGCTTATCGAAGTCTTTCAACACATCTCATTCATATTAAAGTCAAGAGGGTTAAGATGGGCAGGACATGTTGTCAGTCTCCAGAGCACTTCGTGAGGTGTTTGAGGGAACGCCGATAGAATCCCAGCCCCTGGGACGAGCGAGAATGAAATGGGTGGATGATGTTGGAAGGGATGCAATGAGGCTAAATATTCCCTGTTGGGTGACCACAGCTTGAGACAGAGATGCCTGATGGACGACAGAGACGCCCGAGGTCGGCAAACGACCTGAAAGGCCTTATAATAAAAAAATAACATGCATAATACAAACTCACCTGCACAAATATGCATTTAATTTATTATATATTTTCAAATCAGGCAGACTCATACTATATTATTATATTACAATGAACCTATGTCAAATTAAACGTTTCTTGAAACTAATTTAAAAAACATTTCTCCAAAATTAGCTAATTTACTTTTTGGCCTCATTTTATATAAATAATTAGACAAAATACTTTGTTTAAACCACTATTTATTGATTAATCAACATGTTTCGATACCTATAGTATACATTGTTTCCTGAAGAAGATACCATAGGTATCAAAACATGATAATTCATATAAAAATCAGTGGTTTATGTAAAGTATTTTGTATAATTATTTTTATAAAAAAATATTATTTAAATAATTGTATAAAAGTAATTTCTGAAACTTGTAAAAGAGGAATGAAATAAGACTGAATGCATTGAAATCGCTCTGGCGTATGGGTAGTGAATCCATCACGTTAAATTAAATAATGAATAAGTAAAATTTTTTTTTTTTTTAGGAGAACACATTCTTATTGTGAAGTTGTAATTATTCAGAACAGACGGTCTGTGATATTTTAAATATGAATTAAATATATTAATTATAAAGATATACATATAAAATCAATTTTATCGAAAAATATTGTTGTTGCGCTACCGGGATTCGAACCTGGATCTCTTCCCTAAGGCTCTGTCAAATGATGGAACGATTAAATGTTTTGATTTCAAAAAGGTAACATATAGGGTCGAAAAATTGTCGCTAAAAATAATGCCGCTTTAGCTTAGTTGGATAAAGCACCTCCCCCGGTTAGGGAAGAGATCCAGGTTCGAATCCCGGTAGCGCAACAACAATTTTTTTCGATAAAATTGATTTTATATGTATATCTTTATAATTAATATATTTAATTCATATTTAAAAAGTAAAAATTTAAAAAAGATTTTAATATCAAAAAATATAATACATTTAAAAAATAATCAGTAGAATATATATATGTCTTTTAATATTTATTTATGATCTGTGAGAGTAAGACTCGTGTATAGGGAAAGAGTATATATGAGAATTTATGTTTCAGTTAGTCTGTGTACATATTTTGTTGTGGAGAATGTTAAAAAAATTGATACCTTAATAAATATAGTGATTTTGGGTTGCGGCATATTTTAGTTTTTTAATATCAATTTGGTCTCTGAATCTTGTAGATCGGAATTCGCTTCTAATATTTAATTGATTTTTAATTTTGAAAATTTGTATTATAGATTTTTTTTGTATATATCTAATATTTTTGGTACCTTGAAATCTGTGAAATGGATACTTAGATGATCTTTTTTTTAGAATAATTATTCTTTTCATTTTTTGAATGATTTCTAATTGTGATATTGAAGTTTTATTATCCTCTTCTCCATTCAATAATACCGTATTGCAAATGTGACAGTACTAACGCGTAATATATCATTTTCAGATTTGTAAGTGTTAAGATTTTTCCGAGTCTTAAAAATATGTAGGCAGTTTTCCTTATTCTGTTTGTAAGATTAGTAATATGTTCTTTCCATTTGAGTTTGTTATCTCTTATGATTTCTAGGTACTTGATACAGTCTTAGTTAACATAATGCTGATCTTAGTATAAAGACTAGGATTAAGAAAAGGTCACTTATACAGTCAAGAAAGAGTAATTTATCTATGAATGAATGAGGGGAGGATGGTTAGAAAGATATATAACGCGAATGTCGACAGCACAATAAATAGAGTACATCGGTGAAAGAACTGGCATGCTCAGGTAGGCGTTGGAAGATTATCCCGTTTATAATCGACGAGACGTTATAAGATTTTCATCATCATAGTTATTCAAATTTTTGGAAATCTGTACGATTTTGACTTTTTTATTAATAATTTCACAACAGCCTCAAATTCCAGTTATCTGTGTCATATTGTCCTTAACTTACGTTGTACTCAGAACCTTATTTTATCACCACGGTTATTACATATATTTTTTATAAACGTGATACTTGTAATAAAAATAATATCACTCTAAAAATTAAAAATAATATCGCACTAGAAAAAGAAATAATTCAAGACCCATGGCACCTTTCTAATATCAACTGAAATATGTTTTTAGGCTTTTGCTAGACCCTGCCTATTAGTATTCGGGATTCGTAAATTAATACGGAATATCTCCAAGGATGTGGTATATGGTATGCCTGCTATCTCTCATGAAGGATATCTCTTTAATCCTTTTATAAGGGGCTGTTAACGAGCCTCGTACCCAATAATCATTTCAGATGGTGTAAAGCTGTCAATATAATAATTGCGATTTTGTGTAGGTAGGTACATTTTAACATTTATAATTGTTGTCATTAAAATTGACAAACAAACACTTAAAGAAATAAAAATAAAATACATTTTTACATAATTTATTTACTCGAAAAAAATGCAGCTGTATGTGTGTACAATAAAGTAATACAATTTGCTTTTTATTTTTCTGGTAGGGTTTAGGTTTATTACCAATCTATTCAATTGATCTAAGGAATTGCACCTAAGTACAGTCTATGGTTTTATGTATCTGATACGTTTGCGTAGTGGCTTCGCAATTTGGATTACATAAATTCAGGTAATATACAGTTATTAGTTTATATTAATTTAATTTTTATTTTCAAGTTTTCTTACCTTTATGTTAATAATATCAGCAGATAGGTTTTGAAGTCATTATATGACGAAAACATTGCCAGTACTATATGTAATTTGAACATTTATTTCTAAGATATTTAATACATTCCAATATTAATTAGTCTACTTACCTACGGGACGGCGTTCTAAAATTTATAAATTCTTTACTACGTCAAATAGAACACACGAAACCATTAAAAGTTTTTATAACCTCAAAATGTAAATACCGAAGAATTATCAACCTTACGTTATTAAATTATTATCTCTTAACAAATTAACATATAAACAAATATTTATCATTATGTATACATATATTGGGTAGATGCAATGTTAAATTTCATAGCAATTTTGATTTCCATTGCAAGAATGCTCTGAAAAGAATTTTTTATGACATATTTTTATAAATGTCGTTTTAACGCCATAGTATCATTATTTAAACCGTTGTTTAATTATTATTGTCATTGTTTTCGATTGTAACGATAATTAATAACTGATTATTTGTAATTCTTCGACCAATGACTGATGAATTAGAAAGTAAACCTCCAATAGTTAACTTTTTTAAGTAATCAATCATAGTTAAATCTCAGTTACCAATAGTCATCACATGGTTTACAATCATTATTAAAAACGTTTCAAATCTTGCACGTGACAATGCACCTCCGTATACTGCTAACATTACAAATAGTATTGGGAGTATGTATTCCACATCCGTCCTAATCTTCTGATCTTTCTCCATCTCTCATTCTCCTTTAATAACTGCGTCGCTCTTCAAAAATTAATTTGACTGCATCTTCATTTCTTGCCAGAACAATGGGAGTCACTCTTAAACAACGGAAAAAAATATATTTATTTATTTGTAACTATATAATACAATGTAAAAATATGTTTGGACTGTGCCCGTCTCACTAGAGAAATTCTGTGTCGAGACGGGCATAGTTTACAAGCAATTGTACAATAAATTAGAATTACAAGTATCAGATAGAATTACATTTATTTCTTTATAATAGGTGTATATGAAGAACAATTTTAAAGTAAAATGAACTTTGAATCACTTTGTAGAAATAATTCATATACGTATGAGTCAATATGTTTAGGTGAGTGCACCAATACTGGCTCTACCCATATTACGAATCTAAGTTTTAATATATAGTTTCATGTTCTTGGGACAATTCAATTGTTTTAAATCTTTCAGCATTCTATTAAATAGTTCAGGTCCAAAATATTTGTAGTTCCTTTGGCCACATGTTGAATGTGCTCTTGAGGTTATTTGTATTTGTCCGTATGGAAATTATATGTGAGTTGTTTTAAAATGTGTCTGTTTATATTTATATATGTATTTAAGAGTAGTTTTAGTATATATTTGTCTTATATCAAAGACATCGAATAGAATAGAATTTCGTCAGTGCTCGATGTGATTGGAGTTTTGGGGATAACTTTTAATATAATTTTCTGAGCTGCTATTATTCGATTAATTGCAGATATAGTCGATCCACCCCAAGAAATTGTACCATGCTCTATGATTGATTGATATATTGCGTAGTACGCCATTTTGAGAAGTTTTATATTAAGTTAGTTAGTTTTATATTATTTATTGGTTTGTGTGTTATTTTTTTTTAATAAAAATAATTTAAATTCAATTAAAGTGATACGAACTTGTTCATCAATCCAATACGTAATATCATTAAGTTATTTTCATTTTCTGTTTCCCGATTATTGATAAACAATGTAAATTGTTTGCCTCGTCATTCATACCAATCGCGCAGTCTGCTCAGTTGAGAAATAAAGCGCCTTCCTCTTCCTACTTTACCACTGATTTTTCCGGTGTGTCCGACGAAATGAAAATAATGTGGCCAAGATATACGAGAATTTTAATATGACAAACTCAAAACAAACTACATTAATCTATTAGAAAAATAGCTAAAAAAATGTTCCTAGTTTATATCTCGGTGGCAATCAAATATTGTTTTCGCTTCGTGGATTTTTTCTGTATATTTTTATAATTTAATAATTTATTTTTGTATTTATAAATATCACAGAACTATGTTCTGAATTTGCAATTTTTAAAATAAAGTATCAAATTTCAAACCCAAGATGGGTGACGGCAAAGTTGCAGTAAAATACTCGAAATGTTTATAAATAGTATATATAATTTTGATAGATTTAATAGATGTGGAGGTTGATTGTGGGTAGAATTTGTGAACGTTACTCTTTGTAAAGTGATCACTTAAGTCAGCCGAAGACAGGTCGTAAGGCCTGGTATACCCATACTTCCACACTGCCCATATAATATAATATAAATAGCTTCGTCTCTATGAGATATCTATCTTAAAAATATAATTTCATAAATTTTTTTTTTTTCTTTATTAATTCAGCAAAAGACCTCGGAGTACGTTATTCAATATGTCTAAGGAATCTTCAGTGAGAGGTGACCCACCTCTTACTCAGGACCGTTCTGTGAGCAAATGCTCTCATATCGCATTTTCGGCATTTTTTTAATACAAAAAGGCAATCGTGTCCCGCCGCCGTGCTACTTGAACTACAGGCCCGCTGTACACGGCTATTAGACAAAATACATCCCTCACTATCCGTCAGCAAGAGATCTCTTTATTATTTATTCAGTATAATAGCGTGTATAAAGGAATAATAAATCTTCAATAGTGAGGTATATTTTTATTTATTAATGAATAAATAATACCAGAACTTCAAGTGGTACGATGTATGTGAAACGACCTCCATTCACTCGGATTACCCATTGGATTATTTAGTGGTCCAGATTAAACGGCCCACAAATTGGAGGCTTAACGAAGGATTTTATTGAACGGGTAACTAGGCAAGGTCATTATCGACAGTTGATCCAGTCTTTAAGGTATCATAAGATTTTACGACAATGAAACGACCTAAGAAAGCCGTGGCTAAACTTCACGGAAGTACTAAGGGTGCCCAGTCAGTTTACTGAAAGTAATTCGTCGAAAAACGGTTTATAGAGATAAATTTGTCTTTCTCAATCTATTTTATTTTATGCCGACACGTAAATTTTTAAATAATAAAATAAACATCAAATTTAATATTTATTAGTAATGGTCTTATTTATTTTGCCTATTGCAAAATTATATTGTACTGATTATTGCGAGGCATAAGAATAATAAATAAAATAGAAATGTTGTCTACATAATAAGGCAATTATTTTTTGTATGTAACGATTTTAATTTATTTTACATTATTGTGTTTTATTATATAATATTTTACTGAATGTACTCTTGTATATATTACAATATTGTTAACAATCTCCATCTTTAAATTCAAGATTTATCTCCTTTTAAGATGTAGTGTTTAATTTAAGTTTTTGAACAGCTTGCATTTAGAAACAAGATGGAAGATCAAGCTGGTTAACGAACTCAGTCGAAATATCAAGCAAGTAATATTTCAAAAAAAATTATCAAAATCGTAAAAAAACTACGGGAATTATTGTGCCCTTTAAAATTGTTATATTATTTATGTAGAAGTGAACATCCATGAAAATAAAGAGTAGTAAATTTATATACTTTTTTGAGGTCTACCCGTCACGATTGAGAAAATTGCATTGAAATTTTCTGAAAGTTGCATCATGAGACCCTGTCAATCTACAATGCAGAAAATATCAGTCGATATAAATAACGAACAGATATTGTTTTAAATATGAATTAAATATATTAATTATAAAGATACACATATAAAATCAATTTTATCGAAAAATATTGTTGTTGCGCTACCGGGATTCGAACCTGGATCTCTTCCCTAACCGGGGGAGGTGCTTTATCCAACTAAGCTACAGCGGCATTATTTTTAGCGACAATTTTTCGACCTTATATGTTACCTTTTTTTTGTATCACCCACGTGATCACTTTGGTACCACTTATGTAATCAAATTTTGCAAATGTTGCGATTTGAATGAAGATTTAAATGCTGACAATAGTTCTGACTCTCATAAAGAAGAAAAAAAGTAAAAAGATGTATATATATAATTATTGATTATGTTTAACCATGTATTAGGTATATCTCATTATATCTTCTGATAAAAAAAAAAATAATAATAAATGTTTCATAAACTATCGGATTTATGTTTCCACAGAGAATGTGTGTAGAATGCCCTTCGTTCCGCAACTGATGTTCCAAACCCCTCTCCTATATGTACACTTTATTTCGGGTTTATTCATTTACTGGTCTGTGGATGGTTTTAATGTATTGCTTATTGTTTTTTTAATCTAATATATGGATAGCTATTTCAATAGACATTTTGCGTCTCACTGACTGCTAACCTTTTCATAAAATGTTGTAGTTCACCCTCCCCTAATTTTCAATTATAAAAAATAAAAATGTGAAAATTTTATAAATGGACGAAAATTGAGGAGAAATGGCAAATTAAATAAATTATTATATTTCTTACTTTATTTTCAGGAGACTTTCTACAGTTGTGAGGTAGTAATTCATGTATTTTCAAAGTTTAATACAAACAATCACGTGACCCTGGATTGATGACAGATTTTTCCTGTTTCATGTTCATCCGTTAAGAACCGAAACAGTGACGCGAACGGGTAAATTCTGCTTACAAAAAAGCGCCTTACGAAAGACTAGCGAGTCCAGTCATTTTACGGCTCGTGATGTGAAACCAGTGCCATGTTATCGAATAAAAATAGTGAACGTGGTAAGATTCCATGTACATGAATGAATTTGTCGTTTAAGATAGGCATTCTGATCTGCGTGCAAAATACAACACACAATGAACGACAGCTCGTTGCACGCTAATTTTGCACTGTGCTTTACATTAGTTTTGAGACAAATGTTTCGTTCATGTATTGGGTCGTCTTATTGTCTCGCTTTTTTTCCGCTAATTTGTATTTTTGTGACAAAAGTGACATACTATTTGATAGCATTAACGCTGTATTCCTGTATCTTATGGTTCTCCTTCATTTTTGGGTTTAAATAATAGTGTTCAAGACGAGAAAAACGAAAATTTTCAACACATACTTTAATCAAGGTTCCAATACTTCCAAATGAAAATTCTGTCGCATCTATCTTAAAGTCTGTCAGATTATCACATTTTTCAGTCCTTCTCCAATCAAATGCGTAGCGTTACGTTCAACAATGACGATGACCTCAGAAATTGGCTCGTTCACTATTTCGATACCAGACCAGCCTATTTTTATAGAAAAGACATCAAAAATTGATTAAACGATGGGATGAAGGTCTAAACAATAATGATTATTCCCATTTTTGTTTAGACCTTCATTGAAATATTGTGATTTTTGTTTAAAAAATTAATTTCATAATAAATAATAGAACAAAACCGTAAATACTTATTAGACAACCCAATACATGGACCTTAATAATAATGTATTTGCTTTCTGATCGTGTAATTATAGTGCAAGTGTGTAATAGTGTTTTTGAATCAATTATAAAAATGTGCATTTTTAACAATATTGTGAATGACTTCGCATACACTACCTGCTGTTGTCTAAGGCCTGTCCACAACAATAAATGTATGTACAAACTTTATTTTAAATATATTTCTACTTCTAAGAGGTTTTAATAATGGTCAATGTTATCATCACTTTATTCTATGAAGGTTGGGTTGAGGGTTGACAAAAGCCTCGCTTCCATCTTACCCTGTTTTGCCCTTTTTATGTAGGTACTTGTAGACTAATCAAGGCCCAAACTGTGTTGATAAACGATCGCCTCCCCTTCAGAGTTGCTAAGAAGACACATATTGGTAACTAATCCTCTGGTATTTACAAGACGTGTCCAAGCCACCTTAATCAGCATATTTATATATGTTGAAATAGTAGCTCCATGCAGAGAGTCTCGATTTTAACGGTACTATTCTCTCGGTCTATTAATGTTATTTCTACTACTCCCTTAAAATAACTCATTTTGGCAGCCTGGATCTTGATCTTACTCATCACTCGGATTAAATACACATAATCGATACAGTGTGGTCACGAAATTTTGTATCCCTTAAGGCTGTAAAAAGTGTAGTTAATATTTAAAAATTTCTACAAACTTAAAAATCCGACAAATTATGAATGCTGATTAACTTTGGTAAATTTTTAGTTACCCTGTTAAAGAATCGGTATTTCGTAGAGCCAACAGTAATATTTGAACACAAAAAAATGTGACAATAATTTTTATAGAGCCATTTTAATGAAACATTAATCTCATAATCTGCCTTGTATTGGAAATATTGAATATCCTATTGATATCACCAACCACACGAAAAGCTTTTGATAGTTGAATAGGCAAACAAATTACTGTATACATAATATCTTTGATACGACTAATTTGAAAGCAAAATAGTAAATATTGACAATCGTTAATTAGTGCCTTTACAACCCCCAGCTTATGTAGGTTCATTATGTGTCCTTTATAATAGTTTAATGAGCATCCATGGATAATCAAAGAGCTATATATAATTGTTATAAATCCTCGTATGTTTAATATTACAATAGCAGAAATTTATCTGAATTCGCTCGATTTGAATATGAATGATTTTGCTAGCTATTTTAATGAAACCACTTAATATGTAAATTCGTATAACTTTTATAATAATTTATGGTATAATTGAATATAATTAACGTGAGCTTATTTAAATGATTTTTTTTATATTAGAAATAAGAACCAAAAAGCATTTGAGATGGTTATTTAGAATTTTCTAATCATTTATTGGAAAATGACCATATTTTTGAGTAAAATTTCGGATCGTTTATTTTATATGTGGTCTTCAATTGATTATTTAGAATTGTTGAAAATATTAAAGAGTGTAAAATTAACTAAAATATCATAAATTTAACCATAAATCTATATAATTTCGGATCATTAAGTTCATTTTACCATATCTTTTATCATGCTAATTTTAAATAACTTACCATCACGCCGTTTCCCCGCGAGGGTAGGCAGGAAGGATAAAGCACCACACTCTTCTGTACTGAAACAATTTATACCTCATCCACACTCATACATCTTCTCATACAAGCTCTCCGATTGTTGAGGCTTCTAACAGGACCTTCCTCCAGTATCTGGTTTATCTGGTCGTGCCAAATCTTCTGCGGACGTCATCTATTTCTAGTGCCATCAACACTTGCGTCATATATATCGTCCTTATCATTCTCTCCTCATTCATCTGTTCCATATGACCAAACCACCTCAGTTATCATTTCTTAATCTTACTCACTATACTAACATCAGCTTTATATAATTTTCTTATTTCTTCAGTACTTACTCTGTCATAAATGGATCTGGACGCCTAAGCGACCTCATTTTCACTGCATTCAGTCTATTTTCGTTCCACTTTTGACAGCTCCAGGCCTCACTTCCATACATAAGTGTCTGTACCAGCACTGTGTACCGCTAGTTTTGCCTCAGTTGACAAGTCCTCATCAGCTATAATTCCATTCAAAGTGCCGTTCACTTTGTTTCGTGCAGTCACCATCATTTCGATATATTTCTAAATCTTTACGTTTCTATCAAACATACTTCCGAAATTCACAAACAACTTGTTCTAAAATCTGCTTGCTCCGAACATTCACTACCTACAAGTATTTTGCACATTGCATATCTTGCTTTCCTCCTTCTCGAATACAATTACTTTCGACTAGTTGGCATTCATTATAAGGTCGCTTTCCTTGCATACATTGTACATTCTATGTAATTTTTGTTCATTATTCGCCATCAATACTGCATCGTCGGCGTACATACAATCAAATCGCCTAATTTCACTCCCATATTCATACATTCCAGTTCTTTCACACAATTATCCATACACAAGTTGAATAGCCATGGAGACATTACACAACCCAGCTTGATATCCACGATGTGAATGATCCATTGATCCTTACACACGCAGAACTTTCTTCGAATCATACTAATTTTATATTTTATATAGTCAGGTACTATAATTAATTTTAAATTTTATTATTTTTTAATTGAGTATCCAGAGAAAGTTTTGTCGAATTTTTTCACGCCGGCATAACTCAGAACTAAACAGTGAGACAAAAATCAACTAGCTTTTAATGATAATTTGTATGTATGATAATAAAAGTTTCAATTCAAAGTAAAATGAAAATGTTTTCAAGTAAAATGTATGTTTTATGATGTAGTTGGAAAAAAGTGTAGGCTTTTATTTGCTGAAAAGTAGGCTTTTAATTAATCGCCAGTCACAAAGTCAACTGCAAGAATTTTAATTACAGTATATAAGTTGACAGCCAAAATTGTTGTGAAACGGCCCTCGGTGACATTCGACCCCTTTGCATCCCCTTGACAACATCGATTTTCGGTAATCGGTTTCATAAAATTTTCTCCCCAAAAGAGTAATTAGATATCTCCAAAATTTAATATATTTTATCTCTTTAATTCATAGAATATGATCAATAGAAATCCATTTGAGTTGTTTAATTTTATTTTTCTGTAATTTATATAATTTTTATAGATATTTCATAATTTCATACCATTTTCTGAAATACTATGCTAGTTTTCAATCAGAGAATCAGATATATTTCATATGTGGGTATAAGTGTATTTTTTATGTTTCTCCCTAGGCCTTATATTAACGGAATTATGAATGTTTCTAAATTTTGGAAAAAACACCGATTTTGTAACACGATTGCTCATCAAGCTGATTAAAGAACATACGTATTAAGATATTGAAAATTTTGTTATAAATCTTATAAGAATAATATGGTTGGGTTATGCATAAAATCCCTTATTTTCCATATATATAGTATGTAATTGTTATATATAAAAGTGGTGTCTCTTCTTGGTTACATTTTTGTAGATGGTTTTGTTAGGCCGAAGTTTCAGCTCAGTAATACGTGCCATTATCAAGGCTTTGCTTTAAAAAATACGGCGTAGAAGTACTTGTGCGCGGAGGATATAAATCACCCACACTTGAGTTGAGGAGTGTATTTTACTTAATTCGTTTAAGTTGTTTTCTCCCGAGTTGATGATCGAACACTTGACCTCACGATTACATTATCATGTCACTAGACAAATAATCTAATCATTGAAAATATTCTTAATTTCGTTTTATATAATAATTTTATTTCTTCAATCATTCATTCACTTCACTGACTTGAGAAACAATATCATGATTGTTATCATCAGGCACTTTTCTATGTGTCTGTCACTTTTCCCGGTGGCCTATCGCTTTCTCAATTTCCCTCGTGTATCTTCCACATTTCGAGCAATGTAGCCTGCCTATAGCCATTTTTTTTTTACCTATTATTTTATTGTATAACAATTATCAATACATGATAATCATACAATTTAATAAAATTATACGAATCGCTGTAAGAATTATGTTTCTAATAAACAATCGACATTTCATTATTTATTTTATGTTTATTATTCTGTCAACATTAATGAGTAGTTTTCGTACTGGTGAAGTTAAATTGCTGCATTTGAATTACAGACAGCAGCAGTTTAATGCCGCACTGTGAATAGAATAGAGTTGATTGTTGACAGAATTCGAAAAATTTTAATACCATACATTTTTTAAATATCCGCCACAGTGAGTGAGGTGTTATTTTTGTTTATCTTGTTTAAGCGAGATCTATTCTTATATACTTTTCACGATTTCTGGTTGCACTCATTGGCCAAGTATTTACGACATTATAAGGTATTATTAGGAGAATACATTCATATTGTGAAGGTGTTATTATTCAGAACATAGGTCTGTGATATTTTAAATATGAATT
Organism: Eubasilissa splendida; assembly: GCA_031772225.1. NCBI lineage: Eukaryota > Metazoa > Arthropoda > Insecta > Trichoptera > Phryganeidae > Eubasilissa > Eubasilissa splendida. The sequence goes on along the minus strand of CM062868.1, from coordinate 10,437,676 downwards.
AAATATATTAAATAGAAAGATATACATATAAAATCAATTTTATGGAAAAATATTGTTGTTGCGCCACCGGGATTCGAACCTGGATCTCTTTCCTAACCGGGGAAGGTGCATTATCCAATTATGCTACAGCGACAATATTTTTAGCGACACTTTTCTAACCTATATGTTACCTTTTACAAATTACAAATGTTACAAATAATGGAACGATTAAATGTATTAATATCAAAACGGTAACATATAGGTTCGGAAATTGTCGCTAAAAATATTGTCGCTGTAGCATAGTTGGATAATGCACCTTCCCCGGTTAGGAAAGAGATCCAGGTTCGAATCCCGGTGGCGCAACAACAATATTTTTCAATAAAATTGATTTTATATGTATATCTTTCTAATTAATATATTTTTTATAAAGTATTGTTTAACACTTGTTTTGACCCCATCAGATTTACGGATCACTAATCACGGCGTCCCAAATTTTACTGAGCGCGCGTGCCACTTACATAACCCTTCTTACGCGGGGCGTGGAAGGGGGAAATCGGCACTGTTGATGTAATTTAAATAATAACTTCCACCCACATATAATACTTTCTGAATACCTTGTACCGATTTTAATGACGAATTTACGTCAATTAATTGAATGCTTATATATAGAGAGAAAAACCATGCTGTACTTTATTTTAAAAATAAACTTTACAGGCCGCTGGGGAATTTCGGAGGAAATGGAGAACGGGTTGAAATCAATACTGAAAAATACAAATAAAATCAAATTCCATTCATCGACCATTCTGTGTAATTAGAAAAGCTGCTTTGGTTTATTTTCACAATCATGTCTGGAATAAAAACAATATTAATTCGACATGCACAGTGAAATTACGGTATATATCTACAAATTTCTACAAATGAGAATTTATAAATAAAATTCTAAAGTATGATAACGTCACAAATAAATTTTGACTGGAATTTATTTAATACAAATCGAAAAAATATTTGTATTGCTACCGGGAAAAAATTGCAACTCTCCTTTAAAAAAATTAATTAATTTAATAAATTAATAAAATTCCTTTAAAAGTGTATAAAAGAACTTTTTATTCTGGAAGTATATTTTTTCCAAATAATAAACAAAGATTTCTACCGTCAGATATTTAAAAAAATTGAACGATTACAATACCGCTATAAGATGATTTAAATACATACCTTGAACAGACCAGTAAATTAATAGACATGAAATAAAGTGGGCATTCTACAAGCATTCTTTGTGGAAACATGAATCCGATAGTTTATGACACATTTATACTAATATCAACAGTATAAGTATTTACAGAATGTATTTTTTCATTAATGCGTATTATATTGTCAGATTTAAATTTTCGTTATAATCGAGTCATATATTTTTGTTAAAATCTCGAAGCTATTTGATTGCGTAAGTGGTACCAAAATGGCAAACATTGAAACAAGACATTTTTGTTAGTTCATGTCTGTATATTTGTTAGTCTGTGATTATATATTATGATCTGTTTTCAATATTTCAACATCATGTTTTTATTTATTGACGTTTCACGATCCACTTCAGAAAAAGTGACGCATAAATAGAGATTGACTGCAAAAATTGTGAGATCGATAAAGTAACTGTATTAAACAGACTGCTATGGAAAAATGTTGGTTGAATGGTAAATCGTCACGTGTAAGAAAAAAGTGAAGAAACGCAAAATAGACATGCAGACGTGCCACGCCAACTATTCCGGGGTTTAAGCGCTATTTTAACATGCAGTATTGTACCGCACGTGTTATTTCTGTATTCCTCGTTATTGCGAGATATTTTTACCTGAAAATTTTCAGTAACGTGACGAATAAAACGATACGTATTAGTTCTAAAGGAACATTAATCGTAGACGTGGTTAGTCTTAAAGGGAAAATAGTTCTAGAAGTGGCTAAAAATTAACTGGCAAACAGCCACATTGGACAGGATTTGGTGGTTATTAGTCATGACTACCGCATACCATCCCGTTGATGACAAAAAGTTAGTTCTAAGATGTTATATATCATTTAGAATATTGATGTAATTCTTTACAAGTAATTACGATAAAATATTATAATCATTAGCAACGTCATCACCATCATTGTTTCCGTAAATGCCTTCGATAGCTGGTTCCCAAGTTTCCGATTGACAATAAGGGCACATACGATACACGAACACTGCACTAACCTTTTTATTGTACTTACTGATTTTCTACTCAAATGTTGTTGTTCTTTCGGCTGGGTTAATTTCAACCGACCGTAGTGCGCACTCATAACGATCGGTTTATTTGGACCTCTGGACCGGTCTTAGCACGGGATGTAATTGATCCTCCTGTCGTTTACCGTCTTCTTCATTCTCTGAAAAAAGGCGGCAATACTCACACACACACACACACATGCACAATATCATAAACCAGGAAACGCAGTGGTGCCTATCGGAGTAACAAGGCACGTAAATAATTATCATCAGTATTTTCATCGTCTTCATCCATTGTCGATTCATTGCCAACTGTCACTCAATTCACTACTTTTTAAAAATTCTTACGTACGTATTTCTGAATACGTTCATTTTGTCACTGCAATCAAATGCGTAAGATCAAAATATTTCAAATCAACCTGAATTAGACTCTAAAAAACTTTACCAGGCAACATGGCAAAAATATAATATAACAGACATAACCTCATGTTATTATAAACTTTTATATATGCCTACTGAAATTTCGGGTACGTATGATTTTGAAAATATAATACTTTAAAAAATAAAAAACAAATTATAAATTGCTCACGTTCAACTTTAACTTCAAGAATTAGTGCTTTGTTTTGTCACTGCAATAAATTGTGAAAATTCAAAATATTCCAAATCCGTCCAAAAAAAAGGCATTTCAATACAAAACTTACATAATGTTAATAATATACGTTCAGAAACAGAACGATACATATCATTTTAAGAAAATTGACACTTTGTTGAAATTTTTTCAACCATTTCTTTTTATATTTATCTACAGAAAGAAGGTGTGTATTAGATCCAAAGCTAGGCTTTTATCTACATATTTAAGTAGCTTACTAAGAATTTCAATCTCTCTCAACTATTGAAATAAACAATGTATTTTGAAGAAAAAAACTGATTTATCAAGATCACATACACAAACATATCACATGCACATCTTGAAAAATGAAGGCAATAAGTAAGAAGATTCAAAAACCATAAAAAGTAAATCGGATTTGTTTCCCGATCACATTTCTCACTTTTCTTTCCTTTGATCCTGATTGATGGTTGGGTGTCAATCCCGCTCCGGAGGCACTATCCTGGTGCCGTTTCGAGGAGACTGTAAAGAAAATAGTGTTAAAAGAACACATTACAGATATGTCCATGTTCTGAAAAGATTACGATTTATCTGATGAGATTTGAAAAGGAGCAAGGAATCATCCATCATTTAAACAAGTACTAGAACATCGAATCTTTGAAGAATTTACAGAGTACAGAGATAAAGGATTTCAGAAAAACGGATCTTCGATTACTGACGATTAGAGACTCCAATTACTCGACATCATCAACTACTCGAGTATCGAGTAGTAAAATCTTAAAATACTCAAGTACTAGAGTAGTTTCGTATGTACAAAAATAGCTATTAATAATTCAAATTCATACACATAATAAATTGTCTCACCTAATATCAATTATCAAATTCTTTACACTACAATACAGAATTTTTACATAACTCTTTTACTCTCAACGATTCATAATTAACTGATTTTACTTTGTATACATAAAATATACAGATATTTTGGTTTATAATAACCACTGACGGATTAGTACAAATATAAACATATAATATAAAATCCTGGTTTTACAACACTTTACGCCACAGCTAACATCCATTAATCAAACGGGTTTCAACCAATACTGTTTTTCCTATATGAATGAATTTTTTCGTCATATCTGCATAATGTTGCGGCCCGCGTAACTTAGCAAACATACGTATGTGACCCGAAGGAAAAAAAGATTGTGTATCGCTCGAAATACAATAATGAAAAAATAAAACTCAAAACTAACGTGTATCCAAGCGTTTATTTTAAAATTAGTGTGATTTTTTATACTGAGATATTTTTTTTACTATTTTAAACAAGAACTATGACTGTTCGCGCGTATCTCAAAATATTCAAAAATAAGAATGCCAGATTTAAAAAAAATTAAAATCACGTTCCTGATAATAAATGTATTTCGGGACGCACATAAAAGCTTGGCGGGCCGCAAGTTGAGTATGGCTGCCATAGAGGAAATATTGCTTTAGTGCTACTAATATTATCTTTGACCTAATCTTACATAATTTAGTATATAAATATTTATGCGATCTCCGAGTCGCACTTCTCGCGGAATGGATTACGATAATTTTGGTTACAAATCAGAATCACCGCAAGGTAGGGAAGGAATCGGGAGACGGATATGGGAAGAGGTTAATGAGAGAAAGGGAATTTCGATGGACCAGCGATTTCGGAGACCTGGATTTAGAAGATCTGATCGCCTTACTTTTTAAGTATGACGCCTCTGAAATCTCTGGATGCGCCGCCGATATCACACACTGCGCACACGAAGATGGTAACGATCTCAGCTCCCGACTGAAGACGGCGGTGTCACTGTTCACCCACGGCACGCACAAAGAATAAACACTGTGTTCACAAATGACAGATCATAAAATACAGTGCTGGTGCGAATGGTATCGCCATGTTGAGATCAATCAAACAGTATAGATCATGTTGAAATCCGGTGGCGTCAAGGTTACAATGCACACCGAAGGCAAACAGTAGGATGGGGGTAGGAATTTGGACGCGGACATGTGATAATAAAAAATTTTGCGACCCACATTAAAAGTACCAAAATTATGTTTTTACGAATACTGAACAATGTTCAACTAATTAATATATAGTCTCAATTATACTGCATACATTTTTCCATTGCACTTCTAATACGCATATTGGCATACAGCATTACATTTTCTTCTTGGTTTCTACAAAATAAACCTGACCCGACATGCTTCATTTCAGAACCCAATACCCAAAATATGGCAGTGAACGTGACCCACCACTTACTCAGGACCGTTCTTTTAGCAAAAGCTCCCATATCGGTCCTTCTCATTCGCCGCCAGGTTGGCATTTTTTTTAATACTACAAAGGCGACCATGCTACGTCTCAGAGCTGCACAGCAAGACGGAGGCGTGACACGGACACCAAAACCAACACCATTCTCACTGTCCAATTCAGCGCTCGTATCCAAAATAATTTATTAACATTGTACATATTTAGTTATTACAAACATTAGATTTAAACATTTAACAGTGCACAAAAATTGAACAATGAAGGTGAAAAACATAAATCACCCCCCTAAAGGGAAAATAAAAAATTGGACTAAGCACAAAAATAAACACATTTTCTTCTGGCTAGGAAACCAGAACTGGCAGATATCTAATCAAAAGAAGGCTAAGTTACAGGAAGGGCGGATGACTCTAACCCTCAATCGCAGCATTTGTACGCCTCTAAATATCCCATCAGGTCACCCACACACCTTCAAACTCTCGAAAGTATCCGAAGTTCCTTTCACTACTCATATGAACGATGACCGGCCACATCCAATACCGCAATCATAACTTCCCTTGCATCCCTCATACTATCAGCTGAATAATAATTACAGCCATGATTAATGAGCTGAAGTTTAACAGGTCTACACGTCTTCACACCTGTGCACCAGGCAATGTACGCCGCAGCCTCTCACTGAGATCACATCTCGTAAGTCAAACTTGGTGTCGATAGTTTGGGACGACATGATTGACGGTTTTGCTTGGATATTAGCAAACATAACTTTAACTATGGCAGATGAGATTAGTGTCATGAGTTATGATATATTGTGTACGGTTAATCTAACAGCTCCTTACGTAAAACTCCGCACTTGAAGACATTCTACAGTAACAGAATGTAGACAGTGACGGCTAACGCTTAAAAATAAATAAATAAACCAAACGTTTTACTGCACGCACAACTCAGCACTATTTATATCACGACTTTATTTTCAAGAAGCGCAATTCAACAAAATATTTTTTTTTTTTTAATTAACATATTTTTATTGTGACGTTACAATTTCAGAACATAGTTTTGTATTTTTAATATATAATCGTCCTATTCTAAAAAAATAATTAATCATTAATCATTGGATCATTAATTCAGGTACTAGATTTATATTTTAAGTTGGAGGTGGGGTTATATACGTCAACAACACATTTGAAATAGATGGATTTCATTATAACATAATACATATTTATTTCGGGGGGCGGCAGTACGGCCAGAAGGTGGGGAGAAGATACAGTTATTTTGCTCAGGGTCCTAAAGAGTAACTTGCAAAATTTTAAATGAATGACATTCAATATAACATACATACATGGTGAGGGGGTGCGGTAGTGAGGAGGATGCTTATATTCTACGCAGGGTTCTAATAAGTAACTGTGCAAAATTTATGTTTGGATAAGGTGTAGAATTGTATAAAGAATTGACAGGTAGACATTCAGTTTAATGTGTATTGATTTTTTATTTTTAAAACAACTGTTGATATCAATACAAATATAATTTATGAGTTAATAATATAGATCCGCGTTCAACAATAGAGATATGCATTGCCAAATAAGAACGATCTTGAATTATGGGGAAAGCTTTCAATATTTACGTAGAACAAGATCAAACTCTATAATAATACAATGTGAAATAATAAGCATTTATTTAAACGTTAGAAAATTGATCAGATTATAACTTGTCAACAAGAACGATGTCGGAATACATTATTATTTTGAAGATATTTAAGCCATTTTATGTATTATATTGATATATTATATTTCTCGTACCGGCGTAGTGTCAAATTGAAAGGTAAAGTATATTCTTTTATTTATTTATTTGAGGACAACTTCCTATGACCGACACCCGAAACACGATGACCATCTAGCTACAGCTTCGGGCCTTTTATACTCTATATCATTTGTTCTCGGTTAATGTAAACATTATTTGTTCTAAGGGAAGATTGTAGGATAGTCTCATAATTTTTTATGGGTTCATTGAATCAGTTAGTTAACATAAACATCAACCCTTGGAACCTTAAGTGGGCTTCAATGTAACGCGTTCATTAGTCGACTACTCTAAAACAGAAATGAACACAATAAAGTATATAGATATTAAATTAACTTATAAATTGTATCTAATTCGATAAACCGTAAATTAATTAGGTAGCCGAAATACATCATACATACTATGGTTTATAAAACAGCCGACTATTTTTAAATCTTATTAAATTTTTGAATAGTGGCAGTTTAGAACATTGTTGAAGGAGCCACCACTGGATGCAGGTAACCGGTTAATGAGATTGACTAATGAGTTTTCAGTATTCATTGATCTTAGCAGTGACGACGGCTTGAGAACACGGTGGAGAAGTTACACAGCGGGGTCTAACGACCACAAAACTGCCAAACTCAACTAGGAAAGACTCCCTGAACGAAGAAGGTATAAGTGCTAACACGAACGGACAATATTATGTATAAAAAGTTTCCAGTATTAACATTTCCATAAATCACTGGAGGAAACTTTGTTGTTAATTTAGTTCTGAAACTACATAGAAGTGTTGTAGCAATTATTATAAACTTTGCTCGTGTATAAGTGTTAATTCATATAACATATACGACTGACGGCATGAAGATATATTCAGGCGTTCATAACATATTTGCAGGGTGTTCATAACATTTATCTAAATAATTAATTTAAACATCTTAATTTCTAATCAAAATATTTTTTAATTGTGATGTTGCTAAATTTCAGAACATAGTTCTGTAATAATTAATCCAAATTGTTTTCAAAGGTTTTTGAGAATCATTGCAATTATAAAGGACTTGAAAAATATATATTAAATACAAAATGAATGTATTAATTAGAAATATATACATATAAAAACTATTTTATGAAAAAATATTGTTGTTGTGCTACCGGGATTTGAACCTGGATCATTTTCCAAACCGGGGAAGGTGCATTATCCAACTATGCTACAGCGATAGTACTTTTGACGACAAATTTTCGAACCCATACGTTACACTTTTTAAATTAATACATTTACCATTCCATTATTCCGTATGCGAATCTCTATTATTAAAAAACATATATAGGCATAATAATTACAAATATATTAACAAATTATGACAAAAAAAAAATACTTTTTCAAAATAAAATTAGGCAATTCTTCATATTCATAAACCGCTAAACACTTTTTAATAAAATAATGCCGATCTGGCGTATTATTCCTACGTCATATAATTGAATTTATATTAGTAATTAATTATCATTGTAATTTTTTGTAGATTATAATTATATGTATCTACATGCGTGTGTGGAAATAAATAAATAAAATACATATATATAATCTTGCCTTTTAAGAATAGCTTTTAAAAAATCATCGTAAATTCTTAGTGATATTTATTACATTGATATTTTTTCTCCAATCTATAATCAATTGGAATCTCTTCAAAGAGCTTTACTTATCAAGTATAAAAAAACAATCTTTCAGATCAAAAGTTGAGCTATTTTACTCCATTTTCTATATGAATAAACATGAGCACGTCTTCCCCAACTTTACCTATATTGAACGTGACGTAATAGAAATGTGACGATGCTTTTCAACTCAGAAAAGTTCTGGAGAAATCTACCAAAACACGCCGTGATGATAAAAATTTATATTGCAAAAATATATTAATAATATTTTATCAATGTTTTTAATTTTTACCGCAAAAACATTGCGGTTAGACATTTTTTATATATATATTATACAAGGTTTAACAAATCTAGTCCAAAAATACTTTATGGGTGGATACATGACTAAATTACAATAAATAAGTATTCTGGATATATATATATTTTTTTTTAACATACTACTAATTACTAAAATTTATTTTTTTACGAATTCGCTAACCGTATCATTGAAACCAACCATTCTTTCGACAGCTACGATCTAAAATTACTCTACTGCATTATAAATAGGGGAATATAATAGAAATTCACAAAAATTTGAATTCGTAAAAAGTATAACAATGTCACATTTTCAAATACTTTACCGCTATTCTCGATATTTCCAAAAAACAATAAAGCCACTCCTACCCTTAAGGCTAATATCCAACACTATTAAATGAAGTTCAATTTACACTTGTTGATGTGAAAGATTGCTCTTCCCGAAATTCGAAGTCGTGATATTAACTTAAAAATGTATGTGTGTAGTACAAGCAAAGTAACCTAAATTTGCTGTATATGTGGTGCTGTGCTAACGAACGATATCTCATTGTAAAAAAATGTAAACATAGAACTTTCAATAGAAACAAAAATCAACTTCTTTTTTAATACAGCATTAACAATATTGATCTTAGTAGAGTCGCAGTTATGCGGTATTTGGGTGTGCTCTTCGATGAAAAATTGACATTTATTTAACATTATAACGAAATTTGCAACAAGAAGATGAAATCCTTAGGATTTGTGTTAAAGATAGCCTAAAATGTTAACTCGCTCCGCTCTCTAACAACTTTATATACATCTATTGTAAGAAGTAGGCTGGAATTTAACTTCACTCTGTGGTCACCTTACTATGGCTCACATATTATAAAAATCGAAAGAGTGCAATATAAATTTCTATGATTTATCAATTTATATTGCGTATTCCAATAGAAAATATAAATTACGATTATGTAATGAGTCTACTTCATTTGAAAAAATTAGCCTGGAGATGAGTGAGCGATATAGTATATCTATATAAAATGATCAATAGCACGTTTGACTGCAATGGTTTCGCATAAAGTGCCAACTCAAACGAGACAACGTGAAGTGTTCTTTGTAGGTACACATAGAAATAATAATGTTGTTAACTCGCCAATATCGCGGATGCATCGACTTAGTAACAAGTTTTATTTCTGAACTGAAGAAATATTTGTACGTAAATAATATTTAGTTTTTATTTTCTATTTTTTTATGTTATATTTAAATTGTTATATTTAACTGTTATATTGAAATGTTAATTAAAAATGTACAGTTATATTTAAATTAAATTAAATTTTATTTTTATGTGAGGCCCATATGCGTTGATGTAAATAAATTAAATAAATAAAGTCAATATAAAAATGATGTATTTTTAAATAAAAATAAATAAATATTATTCGCTTTGTGGAATATATTAACGCGTATCTGAATTATTTTCGCCCCAGTTTTATCGCATTTAATTGAACAAAACACGCCACTTGCTGGCTTGAAACTTGAACAATTTAAAATATTTGAATTCGAATTATTCGCGTCCTTTAAAACCAAACTCGAGATTTGCCGTGGCGATACTGATAGATGTTGAATAACAGCACAAAAGAGGCTGAAGCTTATGAAAAGATTACACCGTTATCTGTAAACTATTGTCGGTATTCAGATTCTGTTTCATTGACTGCCTTTTGGGAAGTAGCCTCCAAAGGATTTTCCCCAAATTTTGAAGATTTCTGTGCTAAACGAGTCAGATAATAATTTCTAATGAAAAGTTGGAATTAGAATACTACAAAGTAAAACGCTTTCAAATTTATGTATTATTATATTATATTATTTATTATGTTTTTATTAAATTTAAAATGAATTTTTCTTCAATATTACAACTTAACTTATTATATAAATAATAATAAAAACATTTTTAATACAAATTAAATGTATTAATTAAAAAAATATTAAATCAATTTTATCATTATTCATATTATTTTTACAACTGGGATTCGAACATGGATCTCTTCCAATCCGAGAAACGTGCATTAACTGATTATACTATACCAATACAGTGGATTGGCGACAAATTTAAGAACTTATATGTTACACATTTCTAACTAATACATCTTTCATTCCATTATTTGAAAGCCATCTTCTTTATTTTCATGAAATCTCAAATACCGAGTATTATATATAGTAATACCGATTGAGTAATCCGATAGGAGATTCCAAAATTAATAATTAATTTTTATTAAATTTTGAATACATACAACTTCTATATTATTAAGAAAAATATATTCATATTGTAAAGTTGTAATTATTCAGAACATAGGTCTGTGATATTTTAAATATAAATTAATTAGAAATATATACGAATAAAGTCAATTTTTATCGAAAAATATTGTTGTTGCTACCGGGTATAGCATAATCGGTTAATGCACGTTCCCTGGATCGGAAGAGATCCAGGTTCGAATCCCGCTAGCAACAACAATATTTTTCGATAAAATTGATTTTATATGTATATCTTTCTAATTGATACATTTAATTTGTATTAAAAATATCACAGACCTATGTTCTGAATAATTACAACTTCACAATAATAATGTGTTCTTAATAAGAAAAGAAATATTTAAAACCACTATTTATTGATACATCGACATGTTTCAAGACCTATGGTCCCTTTTTCAGGAAGCAATGTATACTAAAATTAAAAATGCAAGTGTTAATAGCAAATTAAATATTAGAATAGTCATCTTTTAAATTTGTTCTCACAGTAATTTCTAAATAGTTACCCACAATTTTTTTTTTATGTAGTTTTGTTTTTGTCTATGTTCTGAGATTTTCTTTGTTGAGATGAACTGGCACGAGAGTAACCACTCCATAACAGTTCCGGATAAGGGTGGGTTTCCTTTCAGTAGCTGACTTGAAAACAATGACCAAGTCAAATTAACATTTAAACCTCTATTAAGTTATTATACAACTGTTTTTTGTTGGTGTTACAGTTCTAATAAATTCACTATTTTATAAACAAATACATGTGCAAGTGTTTTTACTCATGGCAACACATGTTAATCGCTCAACTTTTCACAACAAATTATTTTACGTGATGTGTTAGTATGTTATACACGTGCGCGCGTTACCCTCTATCTGCATCACTGATATTAGAAATGCGTAAGTTAAAATAAATATTAACGTAGTAATCTTTGCAAAAAAAAAATATTATTTCCACAAAAAAATCCGGCGGCAACTACAGGTGAATATTATGTTCCAGACCGATTTTTTTTTAGCCGCCATTTAAGTTTAGTAAACATTTGTCAATTCGTATTTAATAGTCGTAGAGAGTAATTGATTACAATTTATTGTATAGTATCTTACATCTCAAAAACGTGTTAAAATATTTTTTATGTAAACGCCTTCGATCGCTGGTTCCCAGGTTTCCGATTAATAATAAGTACACATATGATACATGAACTGCACTAACCTGTTAGCTTTGCTGCCTTTAGATTTCGGCTGGTTGAAGCGCACTCTGATGGTTTTAGGACTGCTGGACTGGTCGAAGCACTTGAAGTAATGAGAATTACGCCATTGTTACCGTCTTCTCCGTTTCCGACAAGAGGTGGCAATAATCACCCACACACGTGCACATTATTATCAACCAGGAAACCTAGTGGTGCCAACCGAAGTAATAAGGCGCGTAAACAATAATTAACATTTAATCCGATTAATTTAGTTATCATTTAAAAAAATTATCATTAGCTACGTAACTCATTTCGACTCGACGGGTTTTGTTAATAAGCAAAACAGCCATTATTGGGGCACTGAAGATTTTCAATTAATACACCAATGACCTTAATTAATACACCCACGCAGAATTACTGTTTAGTTTACTGCAGAGCTTATTTTAAGATGCAAGAGACAATGCTGTAACCATCAATGGTGATGACTATCGTCACATGTTGCAGAACTTATCGTTGACCGAATTGAATCGATTGAGTCTGCAACACATGTTGGTTCAGCAAGACGGCGCCATCTCGCACACAGTCTGAGCAACGCTTGAAATTCTGCGAGAAAAACTACTTCGGCCTGGAGCATAATATTCATTCTGTATATATTATTTCGGTTTTGGTAAATTGTAAATAAAATTATCAAAACAATACTTACACTGTTGTACCGTGTTGCACAGCTAAATGAAAATATTAATCCACATAAATGAAGGCATTCACTTCAAAGAAACCTTCTTTGATTACATATTCAAACCATGTTTCAAACTTGTTCCCGTCTAAATTTTGTTACGTTGAAAGGGCACAGAACAATTTCGCGTTAGATAGAAAATTACAACACTGCTCGCAATGTTTTCACGCCACCCCTTAAAGGATTTTAACCCCCGGGTTTATTATAGAAAACGCTCAACTTCCTGCGTCCTTGAGATAAAATTGCTAGCTTCTATTAACGTTCACAAGCAGGCATTTTAATTAATGTGTGATTTCTAAATTTCAAACAAATTCGGTATATTTTAAACATGACTTTTTTTTAAATAATTTTAAATACATTAAATATATTCCTATTCAGGGGTGTCTTTAGTAATTATTATAGAATCGTTAGGGTTACCAATAGAGATTATATGTGTCAGAAAGGTTATGTACGATAAAAACCGAGGGCCCAATTCCTCCTCGAATTCTCATGCAGGTATATCAAATGTTACCACTTTATATATAGATTGAATGAGTTCATATAGCAATCAAATAGGATTGTGTTTATATATGCGGCTAGAGCGGACATAATATGAGTAAAACGGTATTTACAAAAGTTTCGTTTATTTGTCAAATAAAGCACAATGAATTGAATGTCAGGTGTACACTTACGCGGCCATGTCTGTGGGGCGCCAGCAGGGCTCCACGCCTGCATAAACTAATTCATAATATATTTTCTCTTATTTACGCTTAACTTCCAATATTCTAGCAGTTTTTCGATTCCATACCTAAAGAAATCCGGTAGTCTGGAGATAAAAAAGTTGTCAAGCCAATTTTGAAGAACAATGTCATTATTAAATCAGTTTTCTCTGAGATTGTTAGATAAAGAGCGAAAGAGATGAAACTCTTATGGAGCAAGATCAGGAAGATATGGTGGATGTGGAATAATCTCCCGACCGAGCTCGCAGATGGGTTTTATCACGCTGAAATATCGCTTGATGCCATCATCTCGGTCATTTTTTTTAATTCGGCCTCAAAATATAATAAATTTCAGAAGTATTGGTTACATTGTTCGGAATGATATGTTGAAATTTTTTATACTTAACATTCCATTTTCGTTATTGGCACAAACTTTCTACAATTTAAAAAATTCTAATTCGTAATTAATTAACACATATACTTTCATACTTGACTCTGAATAAGTATTTTTAAATGTAGTATATTGTCACCAGTTTTAGTTTACTCCTACCCCTTAGCCTATTCCTAAACCAGCGCACATTATTCCTTTGGCTCTACTGGTTCTCTTTTTGAAGTCGAGGAGAGGAAGTTTTCTCGTGTGATTGTTCGTGTTGGATCACTACGTCATATACCGCTGTGATTTTGTTGTGTTGTGATCGTGGAAACTCATCAGAGTTTTGGTGCTGTGGCAGTTTCATACATTGGGTGAACTTCCGGAAGAGCATCGGAGTGATTTTGCAACAACATAGTTTTGCCATGGCAGTTTTTATTTTTGGGGTGAACTCCAGGATAAGCCGGTGAAAGCGTCATCATCGGGTGAGTGAACTGTCCTCTTTATACCGTAAGTCATCCTGGTCCGCTATCGAAGGATTCCCTCATCTCTCATCATTTCTTATTTCCAATTCCCTATTCCATTCCCTACTCCATCCACCCATTTTCACCGCATATTCCATCCCATCTGATTCCATCATCATCGCTAATGTCATCGGCGACTTGCATCAGTCATAGATGTAGATTCATCCCTTAGCGTCTCCCTGTGGAGAGTATGCAGTTTGAGAAAACGGCTTCTCAACCACGCGAGGACTCGGACTATAACAGATAAACTATGTCATACGTCATACTCACAACGAGGAACTGCCGAAGATTATAGTATGAGTGTGGTGTGCTTTACTCTACCTCGTCATTTCACATCAAAATTTACATTTTAAATATGCTTTACTTTCGTGTTTTGTATTCGAAATGATTTTTAAATGAGAAAAAATTTTGTGGCACCAATACGCACGTTGCTATGTTTTCAGGGAATATTACAGCATTTCTCTGCTCACTTATTTCACTTGACGTAGATGACATTCATGAGATTCAGAGATGACAGTTGTCAAGGCTGTGGAGTCAAGAGTCGTTGATTTATGATATATAAAACGGAGTAGGAGTCTTCAAAAATCAGCCGAAACCGTCTCATTTTTTAAAAATAATATTATATTTTAATTAATCAATAATATAATTTAAAATGTCTCATAGGTACTGTATAAAATAACGATTGTGTATGCTTCAGAAGTCTAGAGTGAGAGCGAATCGTATTTATTTTTCGTTAAGATTTAAAAATAACTTTAAAATCCCTAAATGTAACACCAAACACTATCAGCAAAATTCTATATATTTAGGGTTAAAAAATTTCAATAGCCTCCCTACACAAATTAAATAAATAAAGGATATAAAAGAATTTAAAAAAAAACTAAATGAACACTTCAAAAAACATAATTGGACAATAAACAATATTACAGAATACTTCAGAAGCACACAAATGGACAACGAATAGAATATGTTATTATATGAATGGAATATGTTATTATACGAATAGAATATGTGTATTATATAAAATTATTGTAGTGTACAAGCACAAGAGCTCTCCAAGTACAAGAGCTGGTCTCTTTTTTGGAGAGGTAAGCGAAAGAAAAAACATGTATGTATGTAACCATATGAATGTACGTAACCATATATTATTTTGCCATTGTATTTTCGCTAAATTAAATAAATAAATAAAATTGTATCCCGGTGATAACGAAAAAAAAAATAGTATAACAACGTTCTTATGTATTACACTCCGCTGTTAATTTTCTGGGGGAACATCACAGACTATCAAAATATATGGATATTAACAAACGTTATTTTTTTACATTTTAATGAATTATGAAGTTATTATAGTATCCTATACATTTAAAGTTCATAAAAGTATAAAAAACAATTATGGCATCACGTTTCAACTAGACATACATGTATTACATTATTATTTATTTTACATTATTACGTAGAACACATTCTTATTGTGACGTTGTAATTATTCACAACATAGGTTTCTGATATTTTAATACCAATAAATTAAACGTATTAATTAGAAAGGTATACATATAAAATCAATATTATCGAAAAATATTGTTGTTGCGCTACCGGTATTCGAACCTGGATCTCTTTCCAATCCAGAGAATGTGTATTATGTGTGACATCCCGAAGAAGAAAATGATATTTTTCGAAACCGGTAGATGTATTTAAACTCAATAAGTGGTTAATAAAAACAAATAAAGTTAACAAATAAAAATAATGAATTTAAACCACAATGTTAATTTTGCTAATTTCTAAAGTATCAAATGTATTATTCAACTATGCTACAGCGACAGTACTTTTGACGACAAATTTTCGAACCCATATATTACACTTTTCAAATAAATACATCTATCATTACATTATTTGAAAGCTATCTACTTTGTTTTTACAGAATCTCAAATACTCCTTGATAATATATAAGTTGTATCAATGTGTCCAAAATTTAATAAAAATGAATTATTAATTATGGCGTCTCCTATCGGATTTCTCAAAGTTATTTGAGATTCCGTAAAAATAAAGAAGATGGCTTTCAAATAATGGAACGATAGATGTATTCATTTGAAATGTGTAACATATAAGTTCAAAAATATCGTCGATTGCCTGTCTTGCTATAGCAAAATCGGTTAATGCACATTCCCCGGATTGGAGATTCAGGTTCGAATCCCGGTAGCAACAACAATATTTTTCAATAAAATTAATTTTACATGTATATCTTTCTAATTAATACATTTAATTTGTATTAAAATGTATTTTATTTCGAGGCTGTGAATTTTTCTGCTTACCCTCGTATGTTCACTCCTTCACCCTAATGTCTGTTTACCGGGCGTGAATAGCTATTTATCATGAATTTATTAGAAATAAACTAATAATGTTAATTCATTCTTTGTTCCAAGCTTCTAAAACCTCTTGATAACAATTTCACATCACACAGACTAAAATTAAAGCACGCAATTTTCATCACACTGCGTCAATTTATACACAACATTAATTATATTCTTACTCATAAAATCGCGAGTCTACAATACAATTCCTATTTTATTCAATTCACATAATAAAATGGTACTGATAAAGACCTAAACGAATTCTCTTGTCTATGGTAGGAAGGCGGAATCGAAGTATATATAATCGTGCCCTTGGAACAACAAGGTATTATCTGACATTTATATTTAAAGAAGTGGTTTAGCCATTTTCACGGGAATAAGAATAAATATGATGCCAAAAAGATGAGGAATTTCCCATATATAGACTACGATCAAAATCGTTACAAAATGTGTATATTTCGCTCATAACTAAGTAATTATCTACCCAGCGAATTGATTCGATGGTTAAGTAACCCATTCTAACTGCTTAAATGTAATACTTAGTTTCTTAATTGTATCGATTGAATAACTTTTTGACTGTCTTGCTTTCTGTAAATTTAACTATTAAGTTAATTTTCGGAAATTTTAATACAAATTAAATTAATCAACTAGTAAGATATATATTAAAATGCCATAATAATGTTGGATAATTTTTATAGCACCATTTTCGTAAAAAATTCACCTCAAGGGCGCCATGTAACGCACTTTATCCGAATAAGACGAGATCCAGGTTCGAATCTCAGTAGCAACTAAATAGTTTGTATAAATAATTTTTTTCTGTACTCTAGTTTATTTATTATGATTAATATGTATTTAATAAGGTGTATTAAATCTTTGATGTCGGTTTGTCTTCTCTGTGCAACTCTACTTTTCTATTTATCTATACAATTCTATTCTTTGACCAATCCAAGCCAAATTTTGCTTATTTATTCTTTAGAATTTTTGCAAAACATAGACACCATTTTCTCTACCCCTAGTTTTCCCACCCCCTCTCACAGATATAAATATTGTCTATTTAAAATTTTTCATGGTCACTCTTTAGAAACCTGCGTAAAACATAGGAGGCCTACCCCTACCCCTTGCCACCCCACTCCCTCGACGCGAACAAATGCTTTATATTATACTGAATGTCATTCGTTTTAATTTTTGTATTATTACTAAACAACCTCCCTAAATACCTATTTTATATAAATTGATTCGGAATCCCTGACTATGTCGAATACAGCTCACTATATGATATAACTCAAACATTTTATTTGTATTTAAATCAAAAGTTGTTTTCTTTCAAAGATACTACTAAAATATAACTTTGTTTTCTCATTATCTCCTAAACTACTAGGAAATTTGATACGTCTTAAGACACTTTTAAAGAAAAAAAAGTATTGTCAGAATTTTAATACAAAAAGTCCTTGTCATTCCAAGGTCATGTAATGGCAAGCTGAACTATACAGATTTTAAAATAAGCAGAGAGATATATATATTTTAGAAATACATTTGGCTGAATGTTAATAAGACCTTTAAATAAACGTCTTGTACCATGACATCTCGGTTAGATTTATCCTGGCAGTTAGATTATTTTATTGCTTCGTAGATTCCGTTTAAATGATTTGCTTTATGTGCGCAAATAGAATACACAGTATAGCCCCCGGCTTATTTCGCTAAGGGAAACGCTTTTGTTATAACACGTTATTTGCCTCAGCTAACATGGTTTTTAAAACGTTATTACCAAATAATAATATAAGTTATATTCACATACCGTTAAATGAATAGACATGAAATAAAGTATACATATAGGAGAGGGGTTTGGAACATTATTTGCGGGACGAGGAACATTCTACACTTATTTATCCAATGAAACATAAATCCGATAGATTATATATATTTATGCAACTGAAAAAGTATTTACTTTTCAAAAACTAAATCTCTTTACTTTAATGCATATTATATTGTCAGCGTTTAAATTTACATTCCAATCTAGTAGTTTAAAAAAAGTCGCGGAGCTATTTGATTGCGTAATTGGTATCAAAGTGATCACGTAGGTGATACCAAAATTAAAATATTGGGACAAGAAATTTGCGTTAGTTCATGTCCATATTATATAGTTTATTTCCGTTAAGTATAACATTTTTGTATATTATTAAATTAAATTTTGATTTTTACGATTTTATTAAAATAAATAGAAATAGTTTTTGATTCAAATATTAGCAAGTTGCGATCCACATTGAAAATAATTTTGTAGTAAAAATCAGAAACTGGTACTTTCTGATATAAAATTTAAAAAATGTATGCATAGAAAAAAAATTGAGTGAATACAATTTAATACCTACTCTCATAGTTACATAAGATATTTAATACAAAGTTTTTTTTTCTATTTTATAATGAATTTTATTTTATTTGTGGTTTCATATTTTTGTACATTTTCTAATTTTTTGTATTACAGTATTATCAAGTTTTAAAATTCATTAAATTTTCCTAGTAAATAGAATATTTTTGTACATACAATGTGCCTATTGGTTTTCTATTTTTATTATATTACAATATATTTAAATTTTATTATGTGTACATTATATTTTCTTCGTAATCTGATATTTTTGTTCATTTAAATTTTTTTTTTTTTTGTATAGAATTTAAATTAAATCGATGCGATTCTATATATTCTTCTATTCTTCTTGCGATGATGTCTTCTTATACTTCTTGTTTGCGAGGATTTGCGAGGATTCATTGTAGTCAAGATAATTCGATGTAACAATTCATTTCACAATTATAAGTACAAATATATTATACTTTTAAAATCAGCAATATTATCTTTGTGGTTAAGATTCATATTTTTATTTATTATCTTTGTTTTATTAACCACTAAAATGAGTTTAAATACATCTACCGGTTTCGAAAAATACCATTTAACAACTATGACATCCTGAAGAAGAAAATATATTAGATGTGTTCTGATCTATGATTCCGATGCGAGAAAACGCGCCCATGCGCGACGCTCTTTTATCCCTTCCACGCTTCCATTCTTGCAGAATGCGCGCGTCACACATTCCCTACATCATGATACATTACACAAACACTATAACTTGTTTATAATTTTAACATATTTAAAACATTGTTACGTACGCCAGCGCATCATGCCACCAGCTAGGCTCAGTCTGTGGATGTCTCTAGTGTAATGTGTCAGTGTGGCTGTCACAGATGGATGGGAATAATCTTAAACAAATGAAACACTTGGTTTACACATGAAACAATTTATTTGCGATAACAACAAATATTAGACAATATATTTGCACGATTTTTGTCTTTCTATCTTCATCACTTGTCATGGTTCTTTCCTCCAGGCGAGAATACTAGTTTGTTATGAATTTAATAGTAATCTTATGGTTATTACAAGGTTAAGAGGTTACTTAAATGTTGAATGAATGATGTGGCAGCCGTGCTTAAATTCTTTTTTGCCATCGAGAGACTTCCAAATTGTTACATGATCCATTTCTCCCGTGCCGATCTGCACAGCTCCCAGCCAAGATTCTTCTCCTACCTCCAACCAATGGGTCCATGATGCGGATGATTCGGGGACCTCAAACCTCCCGTATCCACCGTATTTCAGAATTTCTTCTTCCAAAACTCTCCATATTGTCGGCGGAGCCTTGCCGGCTCGAGTCCAGGTCTCCCCTTTTCTTTCCGCCTTCTCTCTCTTTCCGCCCGCCTCCACTCGGATCGGTAATGTAGCGTTCGGTCTGCCGCGCAATTTTTGAATTTCACAACATCCACATTTATATTAAATTTTATAAACATGTAAAATATATTTAACTTCAACGGTTTTAACTAGTTAACTGGTTTTTGGTTGGAAGCATTAGTATAAACAGTGTACCTTTCATTAAGTAATTATTTTGAAATAATTAGTAAATTCGTTAGTTGCGTTAGTTCATTTTATTATTGAATTATTTAGTAAGTTTGTTTTTAAACTATTTTTATGAGTTCATTATACACCAACCAATTTCGAAAAATATCCTAAAAAACTAATCTAATTATCCCTTATCCCATAAACATTCAGCTTTTCATTCAATGATACACCGTCTTGTGAACATTAATATGTCACGTTTTAATTTAAATATTGAATTAAATACAATAAAACTAATTTTAATTAATAACGGGTAGAATACTGAATTTATAGATATTATTTTAAAAAATAAAATATTATTAGTCAATTTTTGTATAATCCACAGATAAAACAAAATAATAATAATGATTTTTCGTGTAGAATTTTATTCGTTAACAAGTTTTCAAATCACCCACTGCTAAACACCCACCACCAAGCATTAGACCTGCATTTTATACAAATAATAATACTTGGAAAATTACTCATAAATTTAAAGGTAAAGATGGTAAATTTAATAACTTAATTTAAATTTACTTGTAAAAATTGTATTACTTTTTTACTGGTAAAACAGGTTGAAATTTTAACATAAAAGTGAAAGAGCATTTATATGTTTAAAGAATCATGGTTTTTCAGAATTTTTTAATCATTTATTCGAAAATGATCATACTTTTGATAAAAATTTGGAATTGTCTGTTTTAAACATAAACAATGTTGGGTGGTTAACATAGCTATTGGCTGTTGCGCAAGTGTTGATGGCACCAGAATTACGTCCGTGGAAGACTTGCGCGACCAGGTAAACCAGATACTGGAGAATGGTTATGTTAGAAGCCTCAATAATCATCGAGCTTGTATGAGAAGATGTATGAATGTAGATGAGGCGAGAATTGTGTGCCAGTACAGAAGAGTGTAGTGCTCTATACTATCTGCCTACCCCCTCGGAGAAACGGCGTGATTGTAAATAATTGTCCATTTCAAGTTTTAAACACAAAAATACGAGTTTGACTCTCTGTTTCTTACTATGTTCTACATTAAAATGTTATTTCATCATTTTCTAATAGTCTTAAGTTGCATTCTTTTCCACTACATGCCATAAGGGTGTTAAATGTTTTTTTTTAAACGAGTATGAATTTTGCTGTCATTTCTTACCGTTTTTTTAATGTGAGTTGTTTTCGAAAATTATTATGATATATATATATAGGTTTAGCTTTAATATTATTCCTTTTAAAGGTATATATTACTATTGTTACTAATGCATATTTCTTATATATTTTTGAGTATTAACAAAATAACCCCACTTTAGAGTGAGGCTATTAACTGTACCACCAAAATATACAAAACATAGTTATTGGCCTACTATGTTTTGTCTGTAATCACAACATGAATATGTTCTCTTTAAAAATATATAAGTTTTATTAATGTTTTCATAATTTCATAAAAATGAATAACCAATTAATTCTGGCGTCTCCTATCGGATTTTACTCAAAGGTGTTTGAGATTCCGTAAATATAAAGAAGATGGCTTTCAAATAATAGAACGACAGATGAATAAAATTGAAAGTGCAACATATAAGTTTGAAAATTTCTCATCAACTTAATGTGTTGGTGTAGCATAATGGTTAATGCATTTCCCGGGATAGGAAAGAGATCCAGGTTCGAATCTTTTTTCGATATATTGATTTTATATGTATATCTTTCTTATTCATACATTAAATTTATATTAATAATATTTTCTGTAAACGTATAGAATTTCCACATATTCCTTGAATATTTTCGACTCATAATTTAATCAGATATCAATTTACATAATATTCTGGATTAGGTATGTTACACCTTTAAATTGTCTATACTTAAGTTACCAGTTACGAGTAATATGTAATGATATATTTTTGAAAAATCATGATAGATAATGAATAAGACACATTATTTTTAAACTATGTCAATACTGATATGAAGGAGAAAATAAGAAAAGAGGCACCTCATCAACAGGTAGTCGAATTATTTTTTTAATTACCGTTGACGTTAATTGGATTTAACACGCATGACAATGAAAATATTTTGATGAAATCTATTGCACAATGGTGTTCGAGAGATTCAGTAGTTGCGCACGGCGTCTGATGGAGATAGTGCTGTCTGCAGCCACACTTTCATGCACATTTTCAGTGTTTTCATCTGAGCGTCATTCACGGTGATACTACGTGTTCGTACATCACACGCATAGTCTTGTTCTTTCAATTCTGTTATTAAATGCCGGATTGTCTGCTAAGGAGGTGCGAAATGGCGATCAAAAATTAAACACAATCTTCTTTCATAACATGCTGTCACAATAAGCCATCATTGCTCATCAATCAATTTTTGTAAAGGTGTTCTGCCTATAAGATAGCTGTCAATTATCAACTGAGAAATAGTGGCAATTTGAAATCAGTACCTCTGATTGGAACATCCATTTTTTTTTTACGCGATTCATATACAATAATTGTTTAACGTCACATTCAAAATGTTTTCATTATAATACATACTTATCTATAATACAACATAACTAATCTATTATTAATTTATTCTATCTCTCTATTATTCGTTTTAACCGGTGAAAACGAATCACACTTTCCCATTACCCCTCGAGCATTAAACATATATGTACCCTTTATCTTCCTTACTATTAATACGTAATTAAGGCTATATGGGCAGGGTTGACGCAGGCCCACATTTCGGGAAGAACATTGCTCGTGAAAGCTCTTTCATCATGTATTAATAACGACGACCACTTTCACCGTTCCCGTTTTACGTATTCATTTTCGTAACTAATATTTTCAATATTTATTATTAATCTGCCGGCTGTCTACATCTCAACATTATTAAATTATTATCAAATTTTAAAATATCCAGAAAAAAAATACGTTACGACCTTGTGATAAGATTTCACTCGGAGATTCGTCTCGAATGCGCGTAAAGAACAGCACAGAGTTGAGCATGAAGCGAGCTACGAACCATTCCCGCGTATGTCTGTACCATTGCCACCTATCAGAGATTAATGTCTCATCTGTGATTAGGATTTTATTAATAACAAAATTCTTTAAATACAAATAAAATGGATTAATTAGAAAGATATACATATTAAATCTATTTTATCGAAAAATATTGTTGTTGCGCCATTAGATGCGAACCTGGATATCTTTTCAAACCGGGGAAGGTGCATTATCCAACTGTGCTACAGCGACATCATTTTTGACGACAAATTTTCGAACCTATATATTATACCTTTTCAAATTAATACATTTATCGTTCCATTATCTCAAATACCTTTGAGTAAACCGATAGCAGACGCCAGAAGTATCAATTCATTTTTATTAAATTTTAATTTAAAACAAATTGGAAATTATAGAAAATGAATAAAACAAAACAAAAATTATACAAAAATACACGGAGAATCGTAGAAAGTTGGAAGAAATGTCATAATTACACACAACTAGTCGACAAGTATGACATTAGTTGCCAACACACAGTTGAGATTAGATAATCAGTCGGCAATTAATCCGTCATCATTGGGTTGAGACACAAAAAATTGTAACAATTTAGTCATATAATAGAAATATGAAACAATTACAATTTTATTATATTTTATTTACACGGAGTGTGCCAGAAAACACCCTGAGTTTTAAAAAATATCACGTCGTTTCTTGTTAGGGTTGACAGAGAGGATAGATCACCACACTACTCTGTCCTGGGACGTCAATATTGCATCATTCACTTTCGTACTTTTTTTTGGTTCTAACAATGTTTCTTTTGTTCGCCTTCAACCCTTATTTTCTATGCCTGATATTTTACACATGCGCCTGAGAGACCGCACTCTCGCAGAATTTAGTGTTCTGTTGGTGCAATGCATGCTGTGTTTATATTTCCTGAATACCATCCATTGTACCTGTAGATGTTTGCATTCACCTTGCACATTCCTTCACTTCCTGACTTCCGCTCTTCTTCTCTCTTTCTCCATCTGTCCTTTAATTATATTTCTGAGATATGTATTACGTCTAAGAAAGCATTTTAATCAATTTGATTTTAGATGGTGACTGTTATGGACCTCTTTTCTTGCAATCTCTTCAGAAATCTCCTCATTTGATATTATCTCAGTCCAGCTTATTTCTTAAACCCTTCTTCAGTAGCTCATATTTTGCTTTTTTATCATATTAAATACATTATTTTATCCTCCAAAATTTATGTTATTTAATTTGAAGTTTCCGTGAACACTTGTGTACGAAACAGGCTTTCTCTTCTAGGATAGATAGCGTTTTTGTAGATAATTTTCCTGGGGAAACCTATCACGTATCATTGTTACGGTATTACTCAAATGTTGAAGATTTATATATTCTGCAAAAAGGACAGTTATAACGTAATTTGATGTGCCGAAACGTCGGAAATAATCTACGACTGATTCTTAAAAGAAGAGAAATTGAATGGTAATTTGTAATTGATTAATCTAAGTTGTTTTTACTATCACTGAACCGTATTCTAATAATTGTAACAATAAATGTAATTCAGAGAGGAAATTTCTTGGCTAACCCGCGTCTGTTAGTTCTGGCAAGTATCATAGTAATCTCAACGTTTCGGGTAAATCTCATTATCCGCCATCAGAGGGTGCCTACATAAAATGGTCACGACAGTTCAACGTGAGTTTAACTAAACTTTACTTTGTATAATTAGAGCATTTGCGATCAAACCTTTGACTCCCGGTAAATCTGTGATTTAAATTATTATTATTGTTATTCGTCTGTGCGATTAGTGTCAGGTTTGGAGAAATTGGACACTTATTAGAGCGACACTTCACCGATGAGGCATCCCCTGATGAAGGTTAATGGAATTTATCCGAAACGTTGGGCTAACTATGCTTTTTCTCGGGACCGACAGACGCGGAATAACTAATAAATTTTTTGAAAACCTCAAATTTAACAAGTATAGTTTTAAATACTAATTTAATGTATTAATTATAAATATATACATATAAATTCAATTTAGTCGAAAAATATTATTTTTGCGCTACCGGGATACGAACCTGGATCTCTATTTCCAATCCGGGGAAGTACACTTCCAATTGTATTATAACGCCAGTATTTTTCATGACAAATTTTTGAACCTATATGTTACACTTTTTCAAATTAATACATCTGTTGTTCCATTATTCTCGGTAGCGCAAAAACAATATTTTTCGACAAAATTAATTTTATATGTATATATTTATAATTAATATATTAAATTAGTATTTAAAACATCACAGACCTATGTTCTGAATAATTACAACTTCACAATAAGAATGTGTTCTCCTTAATAGTATAATTTTAGATGGAATTGATTTATTAAAATATTACATATTTAAAATAAAAAATGTAAACACCAAAAACATCAATTTAGTACAATTATATTATAATATAATAGTATAGTACATTAGTGTAGAATTTAAACCGAAAATTCTATAAAATCAGTAAAACATTACTGCAACTGCATATTCAGTTTAAAGTGTAGTTGAATAACAATCCGCTATGTTCAAAACATCAGTTACCAGCTTTATGCATTCTGGGTGACGGTGAGTGAATCTGTATTTAGAAGTTGATCTCTGTACCTGTTGTAAAGTTTTATGTCGAGTCATTATTAATGGGATTTGAAAAATATTAGTCACTGCGTCAAATCCAGATAGTCTGACTAAATAAAATAAACTTTAAATACTTAGAACAGATTTTTTTTTGTTTTATGTGTGTATTAGTATGTATCATATTATTATTATTTTATTTATTATGTTACGATTTATCAGAAAATATTTTTTTCGATAATTAATCAAATTTATACAAATCAGTAAGAAAATACAAATTAAATTAATCAACTAGAAAGATATACTATTTTAGATTGATTTTTTTTTTGACAAATAGATTTTGTCTGTATATCTTTCTAGTTGATAAATTTATTTTTGTATTAAATGCCACAAAACCATGATTTGAAAATGCAACTTCACAACAAAAATGTGTTTTTTTTTATAGAAAAATGTACGGATATGTACAATATTCTAATTTATACTACGTCAAAAATGTCATGTTTATGTATGGTGTGAGGTGTAGCCCGCCACGACTTGGAAGCGCCATTGTGAGGCGTGCTCTGGCGGACTATCCTCCACCGACTAGTGACATGAGAGAGCATGAATTTATGAGTACGTGAAACAGAAGCTACTTTCTTACCATACTATCGAGATCTACCTTGCCATCTTCTGGGAAATAAACTTTTCTAAAAAAAACTAACAGTAAAACATGAAAGGTGATATTTCATAATAAAAGAGAGTCAGCAAATTTTACGTTAAATTTTATTACAAAAATCAAAAAGACCTGAAAACTACCATAATTATTATTTTTTTGATAAATAAAAATAAAATTTTATTTCGGAACTACATAACAGGTGACGACGACAATAATATTTTTTACAAATAATACGTCGACCTGGGGCGATTCCTCTTGCTCCTGCGGTAAAAAATTAACATCTTCTTGCATCCGTCCTTTTTGGTGTCCTGGGAGCAGCATCCACCGCCGTTACAGAGTGCCTGGCAATTGGTCAGAAAACTCATTTTAAATAGTAAAGAATTAAATAATGAAGTAAGAATGAAGGAGATAAAAGAAAGAAATCAAATAATAAATACAAGAAAGAATAAGAAAGAAGGAAAATTTCAATATTTCTTGCAACAATAGATTTTTTTACGATACAATTAGAATTCGTAATGCTAGAAATGAGTGCGCTGTGAGATCGATTAATTATATAGATTTTACCCTTCAATTATTATCCTTGGCGAGACGTCCAAACGCCTCTCTGCCATTGGCTCTGCACCTGGATCCTGTATCCATCTCCATCTTCAGCGTATCTTCAAATATGATTTCCACAACATGGTGGGAACGGCCAACAGCCTCCCGCAGGGCGAACTCTCCTAGCTCGAAGCGCGAATGTAAGTGTACGTACCTGCTAGCGCCGGCCCGTTACTCGAATCGATGATCAATCAGTATTACTAGGCGTTTTGAACTTCGCGGAAAAATAACTAACCAGGGTGATCATTATTTTAATTAAATACACTAACGTTACATTTTTTTCTAATACTTAGAATTCGTAACGTTATAATGGTGTACACTTTTATTATAAATTCAATTATGTCGACACATCTCGTATCACCGACGGTGACTGACTAAGGCGTCTGACTTTCCTTCTGGGAGCGCAGGTTTGAATGCTCACTTTGATACAAACCGCTTTATCCCGAAAACACGTTAAAGATTTAAATATAATACATAAACCGCCCCAAAGTTTTATGTTGTATCAATACGGAAAATACTGGCCATGGCAATGTAGCGGCCACCATCGGCCGCGAAGCAACCAACACCTTGTAGAAGCAATCGACGACAGCCAATTGCTTTCTGCTAGTATTAAATATTTGATTTAGTGTATGTTTGTAGGTACATTCAATTATAATGCTCTTGGGCCGAACCAATGCGTATTTTTCAATACCGCCATCTCTTCGTTGTGAATTATCCAGGTGTTGTACCAACTTTATCCAAAAAAAAAAAAAAACATAGTTCTATTGACAATTGTATACCACAATAGAACCCAAACAGATTGTAAATTTAGAGTTGTATGCAGGTACAGGTGGTACATTAAATTTTAATCAAATTCGATAATTTAATTTGTTTATAGAGATTGACCCCACGTAGTAATGCAACATCTGTTTTTAATTGATTCTTCTTGCTTTTTCTCTTCTTCTTATTCTCGTACCTTATCCATTCAATGGACGTTAGCTATCATATTATCATATAGGTTATTCAGCCATGAAGTTCTTCTTCCAGAGGCCCGACTTCCAGCAATTTTTTCCTGCATTGTGAGGTGCAAGATCTCATACTTCTCTGGATATCTCATCACACGTCCGAGATATTGAAATTTTATGATTTTTATTCCTATAAATTCTTAGTTTTCTTCATTCATCCGAACCATGGCATCTTCATTTGTAACTATCCATCCAGCTTATTCTGAGCATTCTTTTGTAAATCCACATCTCAAATGCTTCAAGTCTTCTTATTATTTCGTTAGTAAGTATCCATGCTTCCATTCTATAAAATCGAACTATTCGCATTCGTAATCTAAAGTTGAGATCATGGCTGCTCCATATCTTGTTCATGCGGTAAAGGTTGCACAAGCTTGCTCAACTTGTCATTTGATTGTAATTTATGCTGTGAGTACAGCAAGAAAATCTAGATAAGTCGTGCTTCCTGGTTGATTCTTGAGCCCTTATTATTCTGTCTCTATATCAAATTCCAACCACCTTTACTACATCCCGTTTCCCCACCACCTTGTGTAAACACCAGGTATACAATACTCTGTATCTTCTCCAATTTCGTTCTAGCAATATTTATAAAGATTTTCATTGTCAGCTGTATTCTGTTTGCGTATGAGCGTATATTTTATTTTTATCGTATAATATTACGTTCTAAAGTTCAAAAAAGTTTCACGTGTTTTGACTACTTGGTTCAGCAGAATTTGTAAATCTTCAATGTTACATGTTTGAAGTACCATATTGTCTGCATGACACAGGTTATTGACTCTTGATTCTGCTGGCGACGATAATTCTTAATGTTCTTAGAGGAATAAAGCATTGACAATATCATATAATGATAGTGGATTCGTAACAGTCCGTCTAGACGATTAACATTTAATGGTCACACCACAAAGCATTATTATCGAACTCTACAATCGAAATGTTAGATTTATAAAGTCTCTCTAAAATTTATATTGTAGGTACTATTGATATGAAACCGATTTGAAGTCAGGCGTAGAATTCTATTGGCGTAGGATTTTATTTATAAATAAATTTTGAAATCATACATTTCATACAAATAATAATATAGGAAATTTACTTATAAATTCTAAAGACAAAGATGATAAATTTAACAATTCTAGTGTCTACAAACTTAGTTGTAAGGATTGTGCTGTATTTTATAATGGTAAAACGGGTCAAAACTTTAATATAAGAGATGTTTGAATAAAAGTGGGTTTGCAAAATTTTCTAATCATTTGATAGAAAATGATCATAGTTTTAATAAAAATTTGGGATTGTCTATATTGAATGTAAACAGTGTTAGTCATATATTAAATAATTCGGAATCGTTGGAGATTAATAAAGCGTGTAAAACTAATCAAAAAATTATAAACAACCAACAAAAATTTATTATTAATTTTTCTGGTAATTTTGTATCATTGGTGATACAAAATTTAAGTTTACCTAATTTATGTTTTAATTAATTATTGTTTTTTAAATATATTCTGTTAAAGAAACAATTACATGAGTTTTTGATTAATTATTAACATCCTGAAGAAGAAAATGATATTTTTCGAAATCGGTAGATGTATTTTATTTCATTAAGTGTTTTTATAGTTTTATTTTTATGAACTCCATTTGTAATATACTATTGTAAACTTTTTTAGAAAAATTTGTCAACCATCCGCATCGCTAACTTTCAATACCCACCACAGCACGTTTTCATAATATCGAGAAAATCAAACAAAACCGCGACACTTCATTATTTTGTTTTTAGAAATTTTATTAATTACTTTCATCGAAAATAAAATAATGATGTATTATCATTAATCATTGTATTAATTTGAACCCAAATATGTATTTCTATATGATAAAAAGAAGCATGGCAGATTTTTAAAGTCATTTTGCGTTATACTGGATTTTGCCTACTCTAACATTATACTAATATTGCTAGCTAACAAAGTATATTTTTAAAATGAAACATACATTTTTAAATAAAAATAATAATTTTGAATCCAATCATATATATAACTCAAATTTGTTAAAAAAATAGTGTTATGGCGGATTTTGAAAATCAGTGACAATATAATATAAATTTTAATTATTTCGACTCTTGCAACTCTAAACATTATTGTGGTGATCGGGTTAACTTGGTGGGTTTCTTAAATAAATTAATTAAAAAGTTGGTACACATCCGTTACGCAAACACCACATGTACATAAGTTTACATATGTGCCATACTATCACGAAATAATAACGTTATTACTTAATTATTAATACGAAAAAATATTTATTATAATAATTTTAACCTGTTAACGTCGACCAGATTCAAAACGTCCAATCCTTGGTCAGAATAAAACTTAACTTATTTTAACATCTAATTTTATCACATCTCGAAATGTACATAAAATCTTCGGTCTTTTATGTTTCGTATGTGTCGGTAAGTAGTGAGAAAGAGATGTATATATAATATTTCGCAAAATTATTTGTCACTTTTCATTATTATAATTCGTGTTTAAAAATGGATTATATATTAAATGTTTTAGATTTATAGCATTTTTTAACAATATTTTTAAAATTTGGAAAAAAGATAGCTTCTTGCTGTCACAAAATATCTGTTATTAAAAAGTCTACAAGTCTCAACACGTACATAAGGATATGTTAGGACCTCGGGAATATCTGCCTCACCTTATTTGACAGTTTCCAGGTGATGTGCAGAATTTTTTTATATTAGAACCATTTGAAAATAGATCCCGTGGACTGTATTGTATAAAATTAATGTTTAGTTGACGCAACTCGAATTCTTTTTTTTTAAACTAATAGATTGGCACTTAGAGATGTAAAAATATAGGGGATTATTGCAACATCATTTAAATAAGGAATTCATATTACTTTGTATTATCATGCAATCAGACACACCATTCAATGATCTGAATATCTTCAAGTCGTATAAACGGTATTTTTATAAGATCTTATTTATATTTATTTCCCAAAATCTTTTGTAATGCACAGATTTTTGCCTGTATGCAGTGCACGCCACTGGTATGCAGAGCGTGAATATAAAAAACTTTTCCCTATTTGTATAAAAGAAGCCTCAATTTCTTGGCAGTAGCGGAGATGAAATGAAGAATTAGGGTCCGGAGTGGGGCGAAGAGAAACCTCCCCTCTCCGGATCCAGTGGTCCATGACAGATTTATATCTCACGCGTGAGAAACTAATGTTATCTTATTAGTCGTAAAATGGCGCGCGCGAGGCAAGCTCGCGAACGGTTTGTTTCAAATGGTCGTTTAATATTCAAATGCCGTTTTATAAGTTGTGTTTTAGAAAACTCATTAAGGGTTGAATTATAGCCAGCGACAATCGGTGGTGCGGGAACTACGTGCCTACTGTTGACTTGATGCGTTTGATATGATAGGAGACCTACCCTTACCCGGAACTGTTATAGGAGTGGTCAATTCCTCTCGGAAAAACGTCCTGTAAATTTAGATGTACTCATAACTGATTGATACTAATTTAATTGAAAGTTAAGGTGTAATTATTATCAACAAGTGAAAACAAACGATAAAAATGTTGTTGATGTTTGTAGCGTTAAACTACTGTGTTGTTTTTACGTCAACCGATTTCGATACTAACGTACGCCAGTCCTGACAAAGATATATTACTATTGAAACCGGTTGACGTAAAAACAACACAGTGGTTTAAACTAAATTAAATATAAATACAATTTCAGATAAAAAAAAATGTTTTTCTCGACTATAGTATTAACTTCCTTTCATCCTTCGTTGGGTTTCAGGTTATACTTATAGTTTTATACATACAGAATTATGATAATAATTCAGTTATAATAATAGATGAGAAGTAACACATAATTCAGCAATAATAAGAGTAATTCAAATTAAGCCTAATGAGAAATGTTGAAACATACAGTGAATCGTTGTTAAAGAATAGATTAAAAAGTCTCAACATGAGATGCAAAATTGTCGATAACATTTCTCTACAAGATTGTTAATGGTTTAGTCGACAGTACACTGATCACTAAAGTTATGCTTCGCACAAGTATCAAGTCGTTAAGGAAGCATGAAACATTCAGACAAGATGCCTACCACACAACAATATTGGGTTATTTAATCCGATTTCACGCAATAGTAAATAAGTAAATTAGTTGTACATACTGCTCATTACTGAGCTATAAAAAACTTGTACACGACACTTTTTGTAAAAATCATGTGTGCAAAGGATGCCATTTTTACCTTGAATAGACTTACACCAGAACAACTCTTGCAAATTGTGAAAAATTATTTCGAAAATGGTGGTTCAGTTCCCGAAACTTACCGTGCACTACGTTCATTTTACGGTTGATATAATCGTCCATCCGAGCAAGTAATTCGAATAACCATGGATCGTTTTCGCACCACGTATACTTTAATTTATTGTGATTGATTTAATTGAAAAATTATGCCGGCCAGAACGTTACAGTCAATGAAGAGCGTTATAGATCCATGATTACTGACTTTTTCGTTCCCCAATTGAATGTCATTAATGTGGAAGAGCTGTGGTTTCAACAAGATGGCGCAACATGCCACACAGCGCGCGCCACAATCAATTTATTGAAGGAAACATTCTATGAATTAACCTCCAAGATCGTGTGATTTAACACATTTGGATTATTTTCTATGAAAATATATGAAGTCGCTAGTCCACGTCGATAAACTAGAGACGACAGTAGACTTGGAAGCTAACATTCGTCGCGTTATTGTCGATATATGTCCCCAGCTGCTCCAAAAAGTGGTCAAAAATTGCACTTCCAGATTGGGCTTTAATTGCGGCGCCCATATGCGCGAAACCATATTACCACGATTTTTATTTGTTTTATTTCATTTCTTAAGTTCTATACCGCTAAAAAAACACCCTTTATACATCGGTGCTAAATATTTATTCATAATTATAAATAAGTTCCTGTTTGTAATTATGTATTATTTTTTGCTTTCATGCATTGTCAATGCACCACTGTAGTATTTACTGGCTGCGGTGGATAGTCGTATTGTGGTAACCGCATGTAAAAGCCTTTTTAAAAGGTTTACCATATTTTTTTGTGTTATGTCATTAAACAGTTTATGCTCTGTTAATAATATAATTAAATAAGCACAAAGGGACTGACCGTTTTGTATCCGCTGTAATGAATACAAATAGAAAATTTCTCTTCATGTATTACTTCAAATGTAATTAATATTGTTTTGCATCTTTTCAACTGTAATTTATATGCAGGAAGCCTAAGCCATACATACGTGCCTCTCGCATACACCAGTAAAAATTCTGCGTCCCAGACGTCACGCAATTACTACACACAGATTGTACTCGGCAGAACTGTGGAACATGAGATGCCGCGAATAGTTAATGATTACTCATGCTTCAGCTAGGGAGCAGAAATGGCAAAATGAATCATTAAAATTTATTGTATCGATATACAAAATAAGCTTCATTGAATAGACTAATAGTTTTACTAGTTTCTCATAAGATGCTCATATAGAGTAAGCTTGTTTGATATCATACTGTGAATTAAATTAAAAAAGGATCTCTTGGGTGGTTTGGTAATATGAAACGGATGAATGAGGAGATAATGGTAAGAAAGATATACGGCGCAAGTGTTGATGGCACTAGAAGTAGAGGACTGAGGATAGTCCTGTTTAGAAGCCTCAATAATCGGCGAGCTTGTATGAGAAGATGTATGAAAATGGATGAGGTGAGAATTGTGTGGAAAAACGGCGTGATGGTAAGTAAGTAAGTAAGTAAGATATCACACTCAAAATATATCTCAATTTGCCCCAAATATATCCCAAATTGCCCCAATATATTCCAAATTGGCTATTCAAAATATTTAGCCAGATTTTCACAAACTCGGTTTCCAACAACGCTGCCTCTTTCGTGCCTCATTATTTGTTAATTAATTTTCTCGTGAAACTGTGAACAGGAATTAAAACGTTCCGTTGAAAACTGCGTCTCTCGGTGCTCAGGTTGTACCACAACCATCCAATCCGGCGTTGGCTCGTTCCCGGCCTGGGCCGAACTACATAGGTGTGAACGTGAACCTTCGTTAATTGACAAACGTTCAGACTGGTCCAATTTTACTGCCGCATAAAAGCAGCGAACAATGACCACTGTGTTTAATTATTAATAACAGACTCAATGGTCCATGAAAATAGATGTTTATGGGGATAAACACAAAACGTAACCAACAAAGTAAATATCGTATCGGTTTAAATATATTTTGGATTGTATTACATTACGCCCGCATTCAGAATATATATTTACAATGATACAATACAATCATTTATTTTTTTTGTGCTACACTTCTCTAAAAAGTATATACCTGTGGAGAGAAGTGGAGTGTGTATTAATAATTATCGTTTACAATATGTTAATAATTAATATTTGGTCGCGATCTGTTGAACTAACCATTTAATTTGTGCATTTGTTTTATTTATTTGTAATTATGTCGATGAGTTCATTAATTTTAAAATAAATTAGACTATTCATTTAGAAAAATGTACAGAAAAAAATCTATCTATCGATAAATTATTTGGGTACCACCGGTATATGATATTCCGAAAAATTTAAGACACTGAAATTCAGTCTTACGTATATGATACATCTGTTAATCCATTTTCAAATAGCTATCAACTTTATTATGTAATGATTTCCATAAACAGTAATATTCGTCAGGATCCAAAATCAATTATTTTATTTTATTTTTATTATCTTTGATACAATATTGCAAGTTTTATTAGTTACATGGTAACGGTTAATTTGATATCATAATTAGTCATTAATATTAATATTAGAATAGCTCAGAAATATGTGTCTGTCATGTAACGCTGCACCTTAGTAAATCTTAAGAGGTACTTCACGATATATGTAACATTGTATCGTGACGTTTTTTATGCTTTTCTTTATAATATTAAGCACTCATTCTGTTTTTCTGGTGATGCTGGTCTGGTGGTCGAGACGCTGACCTAGTGATTTAGTGGTCGAGGGTTCGAGCCTCATTTCAGGAGAACAGCAAGTTAGTCCTATTTTTATATCACAAGCCTTTAAAGATAGTAAGAATATGACACGTATCTCGTGTGAGAGATATAGAAAACAGACTTATTTAAACAATAAATAATTATAATACTACTATAATTACTATTAATTTGCCACAATTATAAAATTTGACCTTGAGAAGCAAAGAAAGAAAGATTCCCGACGCCATCAAGATGTGGTATATATTATTAGATGCGACGTGTATTTCATATACTCATCTTTATTTATTTTTTTAAATCTGTTGAATAATAAAATTCTACTTCAACGTACTACTTATTATTATTCTATTACCGTATCCCGCAACTGGCTTGATAAGATGCTAGTATACAATTTTTACTTAAGAAATATTTTTAATATCTTACTCTTTTAGAAATTAAACAGATTTTCTTGGAAAACGTAGATGAAAATCAAATTGAGCAATTATTCCGAACACAAAATATAACGTCACATTTATTCAAGTTCAGAAATAGAGGTTAGTTCTACCACAATATGAACGTCAGATATATTTCAATTCAGCTCCGAATTTAATCCCGTTACAGGGTTCGAAGACAAGGTTTCGAAGGGTTACGGACACCATGATTTATATATGAAATATATGGGTTAATATTTTCACGCTACAGCGAGAAGGCAAAAGCCCGGATAATGGTGGAGAGCAATGGTGCGTGGTCACCATGATGTACTTTGCCTACGAAATCCTGTCCTACCCTTAAAAAATAAAGGTCCGGGGGACCTCTGGGCATGATGGGCAGTTGGATTTTGAGGGTTTATGACGCGTTTTGCTAAGAAAAATGGCATTGAAGGGTTGGTAATAATAGTAGGACAGATAGAACAGTAACAGTGGCGTTCCATTAAATAATGGTGACAGGTACAAATAAGCTTGAAGCTGGAAAACAAGAATAGAACCTAGATTGAATGCAGTGAAAATGTTGTCACGTGATGGAGAATATATAAAACAAATTAGATAGTAATGCACATCTTATCCTAGATCGCTTTAGTGATTAAGTGGTAAATGGCATTCAATATAAAATAGATTTATAATATAGGGCAGCGGCGTGTGGTCAGTATTTTGAAAAACTTACTCACCAACACGCCGTTTCTCCGCGGGGGTAGGCAGAGAGGATAGAGCGCCACATTCCTCTGTCGTGACACACAATTCTCGCCTCATCCAAATTCATACATCTTCTCGTACAAGCGCGCCGGTTGTTGAGACTTTTAACAGAACCATCCTCCATTATCTGGTTTACATGGTCGTGCCAAGTCTTCCGCGGACGTCCTCTATTTCTGGTGGCATCAACACTTGCGTCATATATCTTTCTTAGCATTCTCTACTCATTCATCCGTTCCATATGACCAAACCACCTAAATGATCCTTTCTTAATCTTACTCACATGCTAACATCAGCTTTACATTCTTTCCTTATTTCTTCATTCTTTGCTCTGTCATAAATAGATTTGCACTTATACGCCAAAGTGATCTCATTTCCACTGCATTCAGTCTACTTTTGTTCCTCTTCTGCCAGTTCCAGGCCTCAATTCCATACATCAGTGTCAGTACCAGGACTCAATTGTGCACCGCTAGTCTTGCTTCGGTTGACAAATTTTCGTTAGATATAATTCCATTCAAAGAGCCGTTCACTTTATTCCCTGTAGTCATCCTCCTTTCGATATCATTCTCAACCTTTCCGTTTCTATCAAACATACTTTCCAAATACACAAACTCATCTACTTGTTCTAAACATTTATTACCTCCAAGTATTTAGCACGGTGTCTTACTTTGCTCCTTCTCGAATACCATCACTTTCGACTTCATTCATCATGAGGTCGCTTTCCTTGCATACATCGTACATTCTACTCACTAGACTCTGTTGTTCTTGTTCATTATTCGCAATTAGTAATGCATCATCGGCGTACAATAAACAACTTTGAAATAAGCCGTGTTTAACTTGCATTTACACGAAATAATTAGAAATAAAATATATATCTATAATACAATATAAAATAAAATATATATTGATAATATTCTGATGTTATTATATTTGCAATATATCGGGTCATCTTACAAGTCTTTGCTGTTTTTTTTAATACTATTTTTCTGCTATTATGCGACAAAAATAACGTACCATTTTATAGCATTTTTTCTGCTTTTCTTGTATATTTTAATTTTTCTTAATTTTTAGGCTTAAATAATGGAGTGACAAGTTGAGAAAAAATGAATATTTTCGACATATACTTCTTTTCGCCTGTAATCAAGATTAAATGGTCATCCAGGAGCTCACCTGGAAAATTCTGCCGAATCCACCCTATAGTCCCGATCTCGCTCCGTCAGATTGTCACCATGTTCTGTCGCTCTTCAATCAAATGCATGGCGTTACGTTCAACAACGACGATGACCTCAGAAATTGAATTTTTATAGAAAAGGCATCGAAAATTTGGTTGAAAAATGGTATGAAGTCCTGAACTATAATGGAGAATACATCATTGATTTAAATTTAATTAATCAATTTAATTTTACATGAATATTTGAACAAAACCGCAAAGACATACCAACATATATACAACTTTCAAAAATTTGATATATGTGAAGATTAAGGGGTAAGAATTGGTGAACGTTATATATATCACTTAAACCAGCCGAAGACAGGTCGCAAGCCCTGTAATTACCCCATACTTCCATATATTTTCCATTAAAATATAATAAAAAAATAGCTTTGTCTCTATGAGATATCTGATATTTGTTTAACCCAATATTCTGTCACAACGTAATATTACGTCTTATAAATATATATTATCACTTTATATCACAAGATACAAAATAACGTTCAGTTTATTACATCGAAATGACTGCATGCGCCTGATATACGAGATAGGGTAGGGTGGCCGACGAGAAGGAAAAGGGTACTACGTCTGAAAGAGTTACTATGCAAAATTTGATTTAGATATGTCAAAGAGCATAGGATTGTATAGAGAAAAGACAAATATACATTTAATTTAATATTTATGGATCAAGCTTTTAAATATAGGTACCTACGTGTCGTCATCATCATCATTATCAACCGTTATCTACCTACTACTGGATGAAGGCCTCCCCGAGTATCTTTCACTTTTATCTTCCGTTACTATTTGCTGCCACGTATTACCGGAAAAATTTTCGTTAGTCCAGCGAGTTTTAGAGCGGCTTGCCATCCTTTCGATTCCCTTCAGATGGGTGACTGGACCACTACAAGACTGCATTCATCCAGCGACTGTCCGTCCTCTGTGATATTAACATACATACTCTTATGTATGTTAATATCACAGAGGACTAAGGTTAGGAGAGGTTATAATATTCACTATTATAACCAGAATATAATTATGTTTTAGCCTAAATATTTTTTATAAGTCCTAAATATTTTTTTTTACATATCAGAAGTAAATTCAAATATAGATTAAACGGACATCAAAATTTGAAGTCCGTCCCAAAAGAAATTTAGCAATCTATCCAATTTGATTCTCTATTATTTGTTACATATATTCTATGACCCTTTCCGAAACCAATACGGAAGTCGTAAATAGATGAAATCCCCAAAGATATTGTCGAAACCCATTACGTTCTGGGAAGGGAGAGGATCTAATAAATTCACTAAATATGAAGCAATCGTAAATAAATACTATTGGAGCATCGTAACATTACTTTTTCAATATTCTATATTATCATTATATTGAGTGTATTTGTATGTATACATCAATGATTTAAATTACATAAACCTATTATTTCTCGCATCGACTACTGCAGCAGCATTTTATTTAAAGCTAAAGAAGAAGAAATGCAACAATTATCAGTACAGCTTTGAAAATAAAACACAAAAAATAGATATACCTACCTACTCAGATCAGTGCTATGCTCAACGATCTAAATATGATGACCTTTCCTGATTTGTGTATACTGCATTGTCATGTTGTGGAGAATGTGTGGACCAG
Organism: Eubasilissa splendida; assembly: GCA_031772225.1. Lineage (NCBI taxonomy): Eukaryota > Metazoa > Arthropoda > Insecta > Trichoptera > Phryganeidae > Eubasilissa > Eubasilissa splendida. The sequence continues at coordinate 10,397,976 of CM062868.1, read as the reverse complement.
CCTACAACTCTTCTTTTACCAGAGTTGACAATTCCCGACATTCTCGTCATGAGTCCAAAGGTTTGACGGAAACTGACTTAACGTCGCGATAAGACTATCGGGTAAAAAATCGCGTGAAAGCGTATCTACCCACTTTCTATCGATACTGTTATGAGAGTGGTTACTCTCTCAGCAAAAAAACTGTGTATTTAGTTGTAACCACAAGTTATAATTAATGAATTCTATTAAATTTAATGCTAATTGAACTATCAAGTTTATTCGTAGTTTTGAATTCTACTTTTGGCACCTTTAGTGCAAAGCCTGAGTGCACGCTCGAGACGAGCGTTCTGCAGGTCGAGGCGTACAGCGTGCATAGCAATCTTATGTATATGAATACGAGTGTCCTGAGTGGCAGCCGCCAGAGTGGTGGGGACAGCGTGCTTGTTTGCGTTCAGCGTGACGTGAGCGTGCAAGTTCAAACCAGTTTGTGCTTTAACAACATTTGTGGTAGCGTTTGCGAACAAACACTAGGTGAAATTCGGTTAAAACCTGAAATATGGATATATATTTTTGATATGTAATTAATGGTCAACACTGACATTCTTGTTTGTTCGTGAAATTTGGCTTAATCTTAAACTATTAAAATTATTATATTATATAACATTGAAAAATTTTTGAACTCTTTCCTTTGTTTAACAATGACACTAGAACTATTTTTATTATACAAATCAAATTTAAAAAATGAATTTTCTTCTTGTATATCGATTATTTGTCAGCCATGATCACAAATATGACCGTCTCTTCTAATGAACGCTCTAATGTCACACGCTCCGAATGCAGCACGCATCGCAGAACGCTACATTCATTGAGGCCACTCAGTATGTAGTTACCACCGGGACTCGAACCCGGTACTTTCTATTGCCTCACTTGTAAAAGGTAAAAGTTAAAAGTTAAAGACGACTTGTATATAGATTGTTACCGTATATATCTTCGATAGCTAGTCCTGGGTTTTCTATTGGTATTGTTGAATATATTAATTCAATCTATGTAAATAAAAGATACCGACCTTTGTGAAACTGGACTGTTAGACGTCGATGGTCGCTCTCCCTGCAGTCTTGAATCTTCTTAAACTCTGTTGATCAGCCTCCGAAACTTTATATAACCAAGAATTGAATAATAATAATACACAAAATGTTTTTATTTATTCATTTATTTCATTCTTAACATAGTGCATACATAAATACTCCTATATATGCTCTCATATAAACAAGATTAAAGTATTTTCTTTTACTAAAACTTATCTTTTACACATTTGATTAGTTTCATTTTAAATGTTTTGAATTTCTCCTCCTTTCTTATATTTTCTGGCATTTCATTAAAAAAAATTCATCGCACTATACATCATCGATTTCTGTGATTTAGCCTTCTTCCTGAATGGCAATCTCAGTATATTCCTTGTTCTTGTACGATGCTCGTGCTCAAGTTAATTTGCATAAATTTTTCGTGTAAATTCCGCTGATATTTTCTTATTGAGGATTTTGTAAATAAATACCATTATATTCAAATATATTTTATGCTTTAAGGTCATCATATTCAAATCTTTCAGCATTGCACTGATCCGAATATATCTATTTTTTCTGAGTTTTACTCTCATAGCTTTATTTTGCAACACTGACAACTATTTCATTTCTTCTTCGTTAGCCAAAAACAAAATTCTGCTGCAGTAGTTGTATACTATTTTACAAGACTCAGTACTAATAAATCTTCTGATCCTACCCAGAACTGAGATTTTCATAGCAATCTTTTTAGTTATATCACCGCCGTAAAAAAATATATCCGACCGAAACCGTATCTCACCAGAAGCAGTTTAGCTATTGTTTGCTATTTTAAATTTACAAAACTGGAATACACTTATTCAAACTATATAAACAGGCCTACCTGTCATTCTAACTTAATCGGTAAAGCTCTCTACCAGCAAAATATTCCGGGTTCGAATCTTGGTAGTGGTTATATTTTTTCGTCAGACAGATTTTTTTCTGTGAATCCTTAAGTGTTTTATATAAAATTCGTTTTAATTATCCTTTTAAAATTAGCAATATTAACTTTATGGTTAAAATTCATATTTTTATTTATTATCTTTGTTTTATTAACCACTTAATTGAGTTTAAATACATCTACCGGTTTCGAAAAATACCATTTTCTTCTTCAGGATGTCATAACTAACTAAAACATATAGTATTGTTTCTTTACCATCATTATATTTATATCAGTACCTAACTCAAATCGTTACTTAATACAAATTTACTCGAATAATTTTTAGGAAAAAATCTTAGAATTGGACTCATAGTTAAATTATATTAAATTATTATATTATATACCGGTAGATGTATTTAAACTCAATTAAGTGGTTAATAAAACAAAGATAATAAATAAAAAAATAAAATAAAGTTTTAATTATCGTTAAACTGTAAACTGTGAAAATTGTTACTTCGCAAATAAAATATGATTTCATTAAAATTGATGAAAATTGAATAATTAAAGTCACCAAGTATGACTTGGCAATAATAGTCTAATCAACTGCTTATTACGTGTACTCCAGAGACGAGCGCCGCGTAATATGAAATGGAATTCTGTATTTTCGAAGATGGTTATTGCTCTCAAAGGAACTTTATAGAATATAAAAATGATTATTATTATATAATTACGTAGTCTCCGGCAACCACGGTATTCTGTATCCTGGAGGGACTTAAGGGAAGTTTTTTTGTAATTGAATCGGTCATCTGAGAGACCTCTCGGAAAGCATTTTTTAAAAATATATTTAATATTATTATTATTTTACACCCTGGGGGTTAATGCACTGTTCCATTAAAAATAACATTATTACGTGGACATTACTTATAAATATAATTCTTTTTTTTGCGAGACATTTTTACAAAACTTGCAATTATATTTGAAAAATATTACGGTATATTTTTTTCTTACGCGAGGTATCGTGATTATAGTATAAACGTAAACCTTTGCGAAAAAATCACGTTGGTTATTTATTTATCTATAGATATTGTGACCAACGCAAGTCGCCAATCTCAGTGGTGGGTGATGGAATTGGAATCGGAAGGGATGGGTAGATGAAAAATAGGGAAGGATAGGATGAGGGTAAGGAAATTCCTTCGATAGCGGACCAGGACGAATTCACAAAACCACAAGGACAGCTCAACTTACCTGTTTTATGATGCCGTCTCCATGATCTTCTATAAGTTCACTCAATGTACAAAATACTCTTGTGAGTTGTAACGTTCATAGCACACCAAAATCACAGCGGAATATGAACTAATGATCTAATATTTGAGAACACTTCCTCTCCTCGAATTCAAAAATAACCAGTCGAGCCAAAGGAACAGTGTATACTGATTGGGAATGGGTTAAGGGGTAGAAATAAAACTAAGACTGATGACAATAACATTCGGTTCAAGTTATGGAAGTATGCATATGTGTTTACCTATTAAAATAAATAATAATTACGAATATGGACCAGATATAGTATATAACTTAATAACTGTCCGTCTTTTCTATGTACATATCTTTTTTCAATACAATTCTATGCTCTTCAATCAATCTAAATCAAATATTGCGTAGTTATTCTTTAGAACCCATAACCCCTCACCCCAATTTTCTAATTAAATGACATCCATTTTAAATTTTACATAGTTACACTTTAGGACCCTTATAAAATATAGGCACCTTCCCCTCTTTCCTCCCTGAAATAAATTTGCATTATATTGAACACCATCCAAATTTTGTTCGCTTTCACTCTAGGATCCTGAAGAAAATATAGTCATCCCACCCGCTCTCCAGATATCTCACCCTTCCCTTGTATCGGGCGTGTTTTTGAGTCTGTGAGGAGCTCTGTTTAGTACTCAGGTATCTGCAAGGAACGTTCAGGGTTTTTTAGCGTTGTTGATGATGTGGAGGCGATAGACCTACACGGAATTAACATGCTGATCTCCCGGAACTCAAACCCTCGACCATTACATCACTAGTAGAGCGTCTTAACACGCAACCATAACATAAGCACGTCATCCATTATCATAATTTAAGCATTATTTTTACAGTTGTTAATAAAACCTAAATAATTTACATTGAATTGAACGAAATCAAAAATATTGTACTGAAATCTAGAATTTTCGAAACATTATTAAAAAAATTTCATTTTCTGAAATTCTCGTTTAAAAAACTCATAAAATACGAACCTTTTGAGATCTAATTATAAACAACTTCTTTTAAATTTTCAAGAAACGCGCCGGATTTTGAAGAGCCTCAGAAATGTATAAAGAAACCATATTTTGAACGCCCCTTATTAATAAATGTATTAGGTAATATACCCAACAACCTTTTTAATTTCAACGTTCAGAACCAACCAACCAACCTCAGACCAGAAATACTGGCTCCATTAAATATCTTGTTAGTCAGTTTTACCCCTGGCAAACAGCCTCGAAGTTTTACCTTAATTTTGAAACGGTTCCACCTAAACAGCCCTAATTAAAAAATACTAAATCACAAGTTAGTAGAAATTTACATATTACTATAATACTTACGTTTACTTATATATTAATACTAGAAATATCTCATCAATAATAATAGAAAGTTAATAATTTAAACATTAAATAAATTTATTCGGCGGGTATCCCGATAAAATTGTCACGAAAGCTGTGTTAGAAATAACGCGTTGATATCTCATAGAGACGAATTGATTTTTTATTATATATTTAATAGAAAATTTATGGGAGTATGGGTAATTACAAGGCTTACGATCGGTCTTCGGCTGGCTAAGTGATCACTTTATATAAATATAACATTCACCATTCTCAACCATCAATCTCCATATCTATAAAATTGTTGAATGTTGTATATATGTTAATATATGGACTCGCTTATTAACATACTTCCATATATTTTCCATTAAATATAATAAAAAATAGCCTTGTCTCTGCGATATATCTATTATTTGTTTAATAACAGTGCATTTGTAAATATTCACATATTTTTTTATATTTTACCTTGCTGTTTTTATTTTCCTTTACCGGTGCCAGAATCGATACCAGGGGTCTACAAAAACTTTTTGAAAGCAAAAATATTTTGGATTTTAAGCATTGATTTTGATACCTCTCACATACTAAACAAGTGAGCTGACATCTTGCAATTTTCCTAATAGATTGCAATGTCAAATTGTTATATAAATATATTAATATACACATGTGTTAATTAATATTTTTGATATCTATAGACTTTTGGGGAATAAAGTAAGGTTATGTATAAAATATATAGCCTGTTATGAAATAAACGTGTATTGTGTAGGTGTATGGTAGACTAGAGCAGGTTGTAAAATAGAAACAACTTACGTTTAACAATTAGTTTATTGTTGGTCACAGATTACAGAATTTAGAGAAACAGTTAAACCGTATAATGAATACACTATATGCTAAGAGCTACAGAGACATTGCCTGGAGGTGTTATCTGGAAGCCGGCAGCGAGAAGAGTGAAGATCACGATGGGATTTTCCAGATGTCTGATGGTCGCATATTATTGTTACCTGGCGTCGGTACCGAGAGTGTTTATGGCTGTTTGCAGTACTGTTTTACGCACCGCAAGCTGCGTTCAGAGTTATCGACGGTAATGATGACATTAGAGGTGACAGACTCGTGTCTGTAGAGGTGAACATGAAATTTTAATATTAATATTTTATTTAATTTTAAAATAATTACCCCTCTTGATCTTTCAGATAAGATCATTTTTAACGGTTATTTCATATTTTATTGATTTCCAAGAGTACCATGCTGGAGCTCGGTATTCGGTTATGCGCCAGAAAGATTTTAATTTTATTTGTTTAACTGAATTTATGGTTTTTTTTATCGATCAAAAAACATTATATGCTACAATTATTAGATAACTTTAATTAATAATGACATACGGGTCAGAAACATGACTTCTTAATGTGGCCGAATTAACTTTGGTTTAAAACTTCGATTTTAAAATCAATCCTTTCAAATAAACATAGAATATGTGCTAACTCCTTAATCCTGACACGTCCAACCCATGGGAGTAAAGTGCACCAGACGGAAGCTTTCAAATGCATCTTTAATATAAAGAAAGGATATATCATCCGCTTTCTTTGAACCTGTACGCTTGAAGGAGGAAAATAAAAGGAAGAACGAAGATTTTGAAATTTCAAATAAATTTTAATAGTATATTTAATGTTGCATCACTCGCTCGATTCATAGAATTCATCATTTTATTCCAGGATCCAGTCTGATGTTACGACTCTTTAATATAACTGAAAAATTGTGATTCAATTATCACCTATATATTATATATATATATATATATATATAAATGTGATGTCCTTGGGATTGTATAGTTGTGTGTGTGAGTGTGTGTGTGAATGCCGCACCGCCGGGGCATGTGTGCGTGGATGTAAAGAGTGACGCGTATCAGGGCGCGGCTCTCTCTCTCTCTCTGCGTGTCCATTGACTTTATCGTTTTACTTGTACTAGTGATATGCCTTGTAACTAAATTGTATCTTGCTGTAATAAATGTGTAAGTAGAGTATTTTTTGGACCTTCACATTACGAGGTGTACACTGAAAACGTTCTTAAGAGACGGGTTCGTCAAAATTATGAAATCAAATATCTAAACACCTACAACGAAACATTATACCGGCATTTTATACAAATAATAACATAGGAAATTTACTCATAAATTCTAAAGACAAAGATGATAAATTTAACAATTCTGGTGTCTACAAATTTAGTTGTAAGGATTGTGCTGCATTTTATAATGGTAAAATGGGTCGAAATTTTAATATAAGAGATGTTTGAATAATAGTGGGTTTTCATAATTTTCTAATCATTTGATAGAAAATGGTAATAGTTTTGATAAAAATTTGGAATTGTCTACTTTACGTAAACGGTGTTAGTCATACATTAAATAATTTGGAATCGTTGGTGATAAATAAAGCATGCAAAACTGATCAAAAAATTATAAAAAACCAACTAAATTTAACCACAAGTCCCATTCTGAAAATTTTTCCTAAAAATTATTCTAATAACTTTGTATCATCAAGAAATAATTTAAGAACTAAATTTATTTTTTAAATAATTATTATTTTTAAAAATCGATTCTGATAAAGAAACAATAACATATGTTTTTGATTAGTTATTGACATCCCGAAGAAGAGAATGATATTTTTTGAAACCGGTAGATGTATTTTAATTCATCAAGTGTTTGATAAAATAAAGTTAACAATTTAAAATAATGGATTTTAACCACAAAGTTGATTTTGCCAATCTTAAAAATAATATTAGAAGTGTTGATAAATAATGTGAATATAAATACTAATCCTCACCACAGCTATTCTACCAGATCGCCGGATCGAACCATGAGAGTACCGATCACGAGCAATGTGTACGGTGAGTGAACAAGGGAATGTGTAATGCCACGAAAATTTAGTAAAATCAATAAAGACTTGTTAAACATTATGAAAATATATAATGTAAAATTTATTTTTTGTTTCCTTAGTTGTATTTCTTTTATTTTTTAAATGTGTTCATAAAAATACTTTAATTACTGTTAAAACTGTTATGCAATTTGGCAAATATTAAAAAATTTAATGTAAATATTTATATTCAGTGAATTTGAATGAATGTTTGAGATGTTTAACCAGAGTGGGTTGATTATGTGTGTGGAACAATACTTACTGGAGTTGACGTTTATTTACAAATTGAATTTACACTTGTTTGTTACTTCGTCGGACTGGTTGCGGCGCAACGTATTGTTGTCTGGTTTTGTGGGTACCAGTGACACTGCATGGCTGTTAAATGATTTCATTATGCTGCGAAATTTCTGTGGGGCGGCGCGAGCAGGATCGTCACAATTCGAACATATGAGAAGTACCAGAATCGAGACCAAGATGAAGATGTATGTTGGCGAATAATGTCAAGACAGGTATGCGGATGCCCTACGGACTGGATGGTGTCATGGGATGTATGGCGTTCTATTGTGACTGAAATCATGCACATTCGAGTCCCATGAGTCTATTAAAAAAAGAAGAAGAATACTATAAAATAATTTTAATGTAAAATAAATTTGAATTTAAATATTTTCAATTTGCATTTCTCATAACATTTCAACAGTGGTAGAAAAAAGATAAGATTTTAACGACCAATTAGATTGCTCACTGACTGTCGCATACTTAGAATACCCACTAATTGTAATTTATGTGACTTTTTGCAAATTACAAAAGTTGTCGCTTTCACACATTTTCCTAGTGACATCAATATTGCTGTTTTCAAACTTAACCGATTTGCAAACTGCCGCACGATATCCTAGATTTTTAGATAAATAGATGTCTTCAGTATCTTTCGAGTTAATTCATTAAATTTATATTAAAAATACCACAGAACTATGTTCTGTAAAACTGCAACTTCACAACAATAATGTGTTTTCGGTAAAAAAAATAAAAATTTAATATCGTACAATGATGAACTAATATGTAGATCATATGTTTTTGATGTGAACTTAAAAGTTAGATCCACAAAACCCCTTGTGTGCAGGTTCATGTTATAATCACGTAACAAATATTACCATTACATACAATTAACAAAAATTTACTCCATTCAATCCGTTACAAATATACCGTGTTATTAATGTGGAAACTACATCATGAGAAATTCCTTTGTAACACCAACTTTTTAAATATTTCTCTATTTTAATTATATTTATGTAATTCTTCTTAATTTGAAGATACTAATTAACATTTTGAAAACTTTTCACAACATTTTTTAACTTTTTGAAGAAATTAATTAATTAAAAATACAATGTAGTTTACTTCACACAACACTTTAATTAAATATTCATTAAAACGTTAATATTAACAATAATAATGTACTTAACATACAAACATAGACCTTTAAAACATATTCTTCTTGAATTGTACAATACTTAGTCAGTCAAAGTACTTCCCTTGTGCATCTACTACACTGACTTAGACGGCATATCCATTTCTGAAGGCACGTCTGGAACTCAGTTTCCGAAATACTTATTATGTTAGTTCTATTACGTTTACACTGTCAACATCCCTTAACAAATACTGTTGAATACCTTTCTTACATTCTGTTGGATATCAGCTGTGTTAGAAAATCTTCGTCTCTCAAAAACAAGCAAATAGGCAGAATGATCTAATTAGATAATCGCTTTTTTGATCAAAATCTCTCACAGCGGGCGCACTGTGTTTGTTCTAAATTTTTACAGCATTTTACACCAAAGTACACACGCAGATATCTACGTTTCCAACAGCTAACTAAAAACTAGCTCTTTTGGCTTAAAATTTACGCACGTATTAGTTCAAACACGAATTTATGTGATTTGATTAATGTTGCGCTCATCACTAAAAGCTGATTTATGTAAGAAAACTACACAAATTCTTCCCAGCATTTGTAGTTTTTTGTTTAACCTATCTAATTAATATACACAACATAGACAATAATCCATTGTCAAGATCATCAATTTGAAATATAATTTCAATATACATGCATTTTCTTATTAACATATTGTTAGAGCCGTTTAAATTAATTAAATTCTATTAAGTTTTTTGGCGTTTGACTTGTTGCCTCACTCATGCATACATTCAATTCGTGATTTACCATATTTTAACTTCTTATCTTCGTCCCTTTCTTTCCTAACCTATCCTTAAGCACAAGTAAGAAAGAAGATGTTGCAGTAATTAAAAATCTCCAACTGCAGCAAGTTCAATGCGCTTAGAACTTTTGTACGCGCAACTACCGTCGCTTCACTCCGCTAACGCTAATTAGTTAATCTTACCTTAATTCCGCCAATACATAATAATAATAATAATAAACGCCCCGCTCAAACGCTTGTATTTATGGGGGAGAGGAGTCAACAAATGAACCAGCGTCCGCCAGACGAAAAGTAAGTGCCTTCCTTACTTCCTCATATTTCCACCACATCTCATAAATTACATGATAATTATGTCGCTTTTAAATGAAATTTTAATCTAATCTTTTCTTTTTTTTTGTACATACTGTGAAAGGAATTATTAACATTCTCTGTGAATTTTTTAAATAAAAAACATTTCAAATATTTTACCGACCAGTTTAAATGTCGTCCAAATGTCTACTTATAAATATTTTTCCTAGTCAGTAAAAAATTACTACATTCATGTTAATCTTAGTTCTATAATCCTCCCACGCGTTCTTCTTAACGATCGGATATCCGTTATATTCTATCTGCTTTCATCTTTTTTGTCATTTTCATTTATCGTATTCTTATGAATATTTTCTGCTAAATATGTATGGCCGACATCTTTGAAAAACTATCTCAAAATATACCCATTTATTTATAAAATTCCTTTTATACAAAATAATTATTTATTGATTTGAATTATATGACAACTGCACACAAAACAACTGTATACAGTGACAAGTGCACACAGTCTGCTTACTATCCTAACTTATTTAGAACACATTCTTATTGTGAAGTTGTAATTATTCAGAACATAGGTCTATGATATTTTAAATATGAATTAAATATATTAATTATAAAGATATACATATAAAATCAATTTTATCGAAAAATATTGTTGTTGCGCCACCGGAATTCGAACCTGGATCTCTTTCCTAACCGGGGAAGGTGCTTTATCCAACTAAGCTACAGCGACATTATTTTTAGCGACAATTTTCGACCCTATATGTTACCTTTTTGATATTAATACATTTAATCGTTCCATCATTTGATAGAGCTATCTACCTTATTTTTACAGAATCTCAAATACCTTCGAGTAAACTGATAGCAGACGCCAGAATTATTATATTGACATACTACACAACAATATTTTTCGATAAAATTGATTTTATATGTATATCTTTATAATTAATATATTTAATTCATATTTAAAATATCCTAACTTATCTTAACTTATTTTAATACCGTGAGGTAAATTGAGGGTACTTCAATAGTTGCAAAATCAGCCACCTCCATACCTTTGTGTTTGGAGTAAAACATGAAAAACTAAGACTGAGCTTGTAGAGCGATATATTAATTATTGCGTTTCTTATTATAAATGATAATTCCTATAACCTGATTTAAAATACAATTGCTAATAGTCGAATCCTAATATAAATGACGGCGGGCTAAATCAAATGATTTTACAACTAACACCGATTTTGAAAGACTAATTTACATCAAAAAAAGCTGCCAACCAGTGTCTTGCATCATCAAGTTCGGTTTGACTGCATATTTGAATAGTTTAACTGTTTATTTTTGAGATTATTGTTATTTATTTTTGAATACGTATTTTTTATTTACAACTCATTAAAAATCACAATATTTGCTTTATGTTTAAATGTAAGCAAAAATAAGTTATGGTTTTTGAGAAACATATGTTTAGTTACATGGATGATAATGTTGGTATGGTATTATTAGTACGAGTGTGTATGTGAATTAATAGATATGGATGTAAATGTAGGTTGAATTGTGTTGTGATAAGTGTGAGAGTGGTAGATGCCACATACTCTCGTGTTCGTTTGATGTTGCGAGAACAGAATTGCACTAAATTATTATTATATTATTGTCAAAGTTTACAATTGTATAAGTTTAAGCGTACAAAGAAGTTATCGCGTGAATTGTTATCGAAGGCGGTTTCTAGACCTGATGTTTGAAAGGCTTCGATAATAAGAGTGATAATAGTGAATCGGCCTTCCCAAGTATTGCTGGCCACATTGGTGTTGTTACATACCGTCGGTACTAAGTGTCTTTAAGGCTGATAAGTGTTGCGTTTCACACTCCGGTACTTGCGAGGTACATTCAGCAACGTCGGGCGGTGATGATGAGAATGGAAACGATAACCCTCCACAGATTATTTATATTATGTTTTCTACTGGTTTATGTTTATAATATCTTCTTTTTTTTCTATAAATAATCTTTGCCATGTTGTGGGAACAAATCTCGTGGACTGTATCGATTTAAATTACTGTTTAGTTGACGCAACCCGAATTGGAGCAAGAAAAATATAATGGCAGATGGATCTGGCCTACCTCGATCTCAGTCTTGGGTTAGACGGCAATTTACACCTCCAGTTGACTTACACTTTTGTGGTGAAGAACGGAGATATCACTGTACTTCAGAATGCTGTAGAAAGCTGCTTTTTCGTGGTTCGGATTTTATTCATGGAGAAACTTTCGATCCACCAAAAAAGCCTGACGACATGTCAAAATGCAATCATGTCCCACGTTGGGCGAAATCCCTAAGGATTAGTTGGCCAGAACGGGACAGGTATATTAATGTTTATTAGAATGATGGAATGCACATGAAGTGCTCGACTTTCGTCAACAGCCATGCTTATTGAATAATCTATGTGTATGATATTATCGTTTTAATAATATTTTTGTTAATGGTACATCGTTCTGTATATATAATCTTCAACATGGTTCTTTGAATCACATTGAACATTATCATTATGGCGTCTGCATGTGTCCTAGTTTCACACCCCTAGAAATACTCAGAATAGGCAACGCGCATTGCTAAATGGCTTTATTTTTAAATGAAGTGATATTTTAAATTTGAAAAAAATCTTGAGGTTACCGAAGCTAGCTGTAATACTATTATGTATTCCGTGTGCGCATCTCTATTGAAATCTGCATAAATTGGTGTTCATGAACTTTTCAATGGACTCTGAAAACATAATAATATATAATTAAATTACACTGAGAAGTTCTTTCGAAGTAACCAGTTTGTTAGTAAGTTTAAGAATTGCTGCGTCTTTATTTAAAAATAATATACATTATGTGTTTACTGGGATTTTCGCATTCAAAGCCTACATTTCCCTAATTCAATAAAATATTTCAGTCTTCCCCAATCACATTTCAGCGCTTTCCGTTCGCTTCTCTTTGCCATTTTAATGGGTTTTTTTCTTCTCAGTTTTTGTACAGAATTTTTTATTACTCAACCACCCCTGTCATTTTCACATTTCACGTCACACTCTGGCGACGTCACAGGGTGGTGCTAAAGAATTTTATTACAATAAAATGTTGTAAAAATTTATTGAAATGATAGACGAATTTTACGGCTGTTGATCAAAATTCCGACAACCAATAAATATAAATTTTTTTTTTTTAATGTAAAATGAATTGAACATATTATCTGATACAATATTAAGAAAGTACAAAAAGCTTTTACGTATTTTAAAATGTTCACATCTTAACCGTAACATTTTGTTTCGTATGTAACTGACGTCAATGTAAAAATTGTACCCACAGTTGGATTGTATTGGTGTGGCTTATCAAGTTTTTTGATGACCAAATTCTAATTCAAATACTGTAACATTTAAAAAATATGTATGTTTTATCATCAAAGTGTTAATAATCTATAGAATTAATAAATGAAAAAATTAAATTTAATGAACAAATTGCCGAATTTGATTCTGTATTCTCTGGTTTCAGCACAAAAATATTATTTAAGATTATATTCAAATTACCGATGAGAACAAGCTCGAATAAACTTTTCAACAGCCTGGGGATACTGAACATTATCCAGATCTACGTTAAAAATATTATTAAATTCATATTCATCAATAAGGACATTTGGAATTTCCATGAAAATGCCAAAAATATCAGAATCTCAGAGGAGAACAATTTAGCAATACCTAAGATGTGCACCACATACGGACAAAAAAACTATATTTTGTAGCACCCAAATTGTATAATTCATATAAAACATATAAATTATTGACCAACACAGACAGTTCAATGACGCAATAAAATTCTGACTTAAAAACTCAGACCGAACGTATGTTCATAGCATGGTCACCTCTTCAATATGAACACATACAGAGTCATGACTTTCAAACCCAACACCAATGAGTGAGCAGCCCATGCATGTGTGTTAAATTAAATTGTAATGTATTATTTAAACTCGTTAAAATGTATATTGTCCTTCAGGTACATTATAAATTTCTCAAAATCAAATATTGCATCATATTTTGTTACTTACACTTTATTTTTTTAAATATGATTCTTGATTAAAAATGTAAAATGTTAGCCTCAGTAGTGAAGCCTTGTGTAGCAAATATTAAAATACGAAATGTACTTACAACATGTGATATAAAATTAATAATCTTAAAAACCATGTATTATTAAACTTATCTTAAATTTAAATGATTAACTTGACGTTCTCGGCATGAGATCCCGGTAATAACTTAATATTTTTAAACAAATAGACAAATTTTTTTCTGTACGTCTTAAGAATTGCTTCATTTAATAAGTTTTAAACTTTTAAATTATAATTAAATGATATAAAAGACAAAATAAAGCTATAACTGAAAAAATATTAATAAACAAAAATAGGTTTTTTTAAATTGTACGTGATTCGACGTTTCAAGTGTCATTTTTGATCGGCACAAAAATACACAAAGGACAGCTAAAATGATCGAAAAGATTTATCATCGTAGACTTGTGTAAAACAGCATTTTATCTGTTATAAAATGCGATGGTAAGGCAAACTGTTAAATATTACAATATAAGAAAATATGATGATGAATTTTATCTATAAACAGAATTATTAAAAACTGGAAAAACGCTCGATTAACAGAGAAAAAGCAAAAATATAGGTGGCTGAAGTAGCTGAGATGGCTAGGTGCTTTACCGACGATTAAAGTAAAAAAAATTAGGTGCGACAGTAGAAGATTTGGCGGAACTTTATCTAAACGAGAAATTTGAAAGTCGCAAAAAGCGTACAATCACAAAAAAACATAGAAAACAGATGTTATAAAAAATGTTAAAGATTATAGCTGTATATCGCGAAATACCCAAGTTCAGCGTCACATGACTGATTTGTATTTCACGTCACATGTATATTTCTGTAGTTTTATTGCAGTAATAATAATATTCAATCTATTAAGGAGAACACATTATTATTGTGAAGTTGTAATTATTCAGAACATAGGTCTATGATGTTTTAAATACAAATTTAATGTATTAATTATAAATATATACATATACAATTAATTTATATGTGAATAGATATCCAGGTTCGAATCCCGGTAGCGCAAAAACAATATTTTTCGACAAAATTGATTTTATATGTATATATTTATAATTAATACATTAAATTAGTATTTAATATTCCATCTATTCTCTAGCCATTATGGCATACAATATGATGAAGGAATAAGGGGTCCAAGTGACCCAGTACTCTGTATGACATGAAATCTATGAATATTATTTTTTCTCTAGTGAAAACAAGTACATAGTATTATCGGATTATATATATTATTATTATTAATTATAAATTTTACAGTAGAATTTTATTCAAACAATTGTAAATTCACAATAAAAATCTGTTTTCATTGCCCATTGGGCGCATTTTTCTTGAGCCAGCATCTTTACTCCTCTATTCCTCGAATTCAGCCGATGACGTATCGTCCGTATGTAGCGAGCAAAGCGTTAACAAATTATTTTGGCTAACAACATGAAGCACGCAGCGATAAATCTCGTTTTAATTAAGAACCGTCTACAGAACACAATCTAAACCCAGCGTTATATATGGAAACTTTGTATTGCATTATCCTATACTAAGCTTGCTGTTTGGATTTATTCGACATATTGAGAACAGAAATTGTATGAAATCGTACAGCGATTCACGATCAATACAACAAATTACACCTCTTTATAAAGTAAAGTGTCACATAAAATATTGTATTATACAATTTTGCTTAAACACTAACCAACTAACTTATCAATCACGCCGTTTCCCCGCGTGGGTAGGCAGAGAGGATAGAGCGCCACACTCATACAAACTCACAGATTGTTGAGGCTTCTAACAGAACAATCCTCCATTATCTGGTTCACTTGGTCGTGCCAAGTCTTCCGCGGACGTCCTCTACTTCTGGTGCCATCAGCACTTGCGTCATATATTTTTCTTACCATTCTCTCCTCATTCATCCGTTCTATATGACCAAACCACCTAAGTGATTCTTTCTTAATCTTACTCATTATATTAAGATCAGTTTTACATTCTTTCCTTATTTCTTCATTCTTTATTTTTTCATAAATGGATTTGCCACATATACGCCTAATTGATCTCATTTCCATTACATTCAGTCTACTTTCGTTCTTCTTCTGCCATCTCCAGGCCTCACTTCCATACATCAGTGTCAGTATCAGGACTATATTGCGCACCGCTAGTTTTGCCTCGGTTGACAAATTCCCATTAGATATAATTCCATTCCAAACGCCGTTCACTTTATTCCTTGCAGTCACCCTCCTTTCGATATCATTCTCAGCCTTTCTGTTTCTATCAAACATACTTCCTAAATACACAAACTCATCTACTTGTTCCAAACATTCATTACCTACAAGTATTTTGCACGATGTCTTGCTGTCCTTCTCGAATAACTTTCGACTTGTTGACATTCATAATAAGGTCGCTTTCCTTGCTCACATCGTACATTCTACTCACTAGACTCTGTAGTTCTTGTTCATTATTCGCCATTAGTACTGCATCATCGGCGTATACTAAACAACATACAATCAAATATATTTCTTCACATAAACACTACCTATATTTAAGTATTTATCAATTTATAATATCTCACTATTGTAGTCGTCCACCCTCTAGTCCATTTAACCAATTGTGCCCAAATCTGTTCAGATTTGGGTAGGAGGTTTTCGATCACCCACCGTATAATTTAAACCTTGTAATTAGAGATTTTCACCTTATTCCAAAGCTTAAAGAGTTCTTGGGGTTCAAAGATGATAACTTATAGATTGCAGTCAATAATTTGTTTAATTGGTTGGCCGTGTATACTTACAATAGTGAGACTTTAAAATTGATGAACTAATAATATATGATATACATTTACATAATTTGGATGGACGCCATTCAATTTGATGTGGAATTCAAAACTTTTATGTCATATAAAGAGGGTGGGGCGGCCAACGGGAGGGGGCGAGCTAAATATAGACTATGTTTTGTGTAGGGTCCTAAAGAATAATTGTGCAAAATTTCGTTTAGATCGGTCAAAGGGTGTAAAACTATATATAGAGAACAAACAAAAAAATATTGAATTTTATAAATATTTATCTCTATGTAACATTTAAGGATTCTGCGAACACTAATGTATGGAACTGGCGTCTCTTCTAAGTTAGATCGCGTTTGTAGATGGATTCCTAGGGCAAACCGTGCCATTGTTAAGACGAATGCTTCAAAAATTACGGTATACTCGATTCTAAATACTCAACTATGGGACATTTATATCTCCTACGAAAAAGTACGGTTGCACCGCTATTTTTTTAGGCAACGCCTTAAAAATGTGTTACCCTACCGAAACGTTGACCGAGTTTTCTCCAAGAAAACAATCTACATAAAACGCAATTTATCCTAGAAGAGACGCCAGTTCCATATGTAGCGTCTAATTCCAAAAACCACTAAAATGGATCTGGGTGAATTAGAGTTAAATCTGTATTGTAAATTTTTTTGGTCAGCTACATGCAGGACATATTCTTCAGATTGTCAGATATTGCATGTTCGAAATCAGGGTTTGTCCTAAAATACCCCTAAGTAAACAGAGTATATGTTGTTATTCCCTCTAAAATGAAATCAACCAATCACAACGTATGCAGTATGACTCCCAAAACAATATATACAAAAAAAAATATACTTTTAAAATCAGCAATGTTATCTTTGTGGTTAAGATTCATATTTTTATTTATTATCTTTGTTTTAAATAATTTGGAATCGTTGGAGATAAATAAAGCGTGTAAAACTAATCAAAAAATTATAAACAGCCAACAAAATTTAACTACGAGTCCCATTCTAAAATTTTTTCCTAAAAATTATTCGAGTAAATTTGTATTAAGTAATGATTTGAGTTAGGTGCTAAAATTTTTTTTTTTTTTTAAAAATAGATTCTGTCAAAGAAACAATATATGTTTTAGTTAGTTATGACATCCTGAAGAAGAAAATGGTATTTTTCGAAACCGGTAGATGTATTTAAACTCATTTTAGTGGTTAATAAAACAAAGATAATAAATAAAAATAAAAAAAAATTACATTACAGAATTGTCTCTTTACAAAATGCTGATGTAAAAACAAATATTTTACAACAGTACGTTTTCATCGATAACTCAAAAAAAGTCACTTTTGAATTAGGCGCTATATATGTATATGTTTACATAAGAAGAATAAAAATCATTTTACATTTATAAAAAAATCGACCACCCCTAATAAAGCGAAT
Organism: Eubasilissa splendida; assembly: GCA_031772225.1. Classification (NCBI taxonomy): domain Eukaryota; kingdom Metazoa; phylum Arthropoda; class Insecta; order Trichoptera; family Phryganeidae; genus Eubasilissa; species Eubasilissa splendida. Next base: position 10,379,696 of record CM062868.1, on the reverse strand, counting down.
TCCGTCGTGCTCTCCCTTCAAGCGGATTTAATAAATGCTTTCAATGGATTTGTGCCCGTATTTTTTGTTCTGCAAATTGAACTAATTATTTTTAAAGTTATATTGGGCCCAATTAGACCGCTCCAAATTCAGAATCTGTCCGGGTTCGTCAACCTTTCTCCCCGAAGTTAATTTCTATCGCCTGTCGTATTCAATCTCTGTCTATCGAAACTAAAAACATGACAGACGCACATTAATTCTCCAGTCACTGAAGGAGCCAGCTGACAGGTAACATGTGCACACGTGTGACGTGCAGCAACGTTCCTTCCAAGACGAGAGGGTCTCGGCGCGAAAAACCGAGGGGCTGAGGAACATATAATTTTTACGCTTATACAAACTTCTGATTTGGTGAAACAGTACTCAAACTGATTGTTATTCACTGATCATGCCCTTACACCTACTGAAAAAATATATCTGTCACTAATTTATGTAAGTGGATTTTAAAGCCATTATCAATGGATTTAAAAAATGTTGCATATCCAATAAAATGGACGGTACTGAAGGTGATATTTTGTGGGAAAATACGATTGAGGATTCTGAAGACGATGATATCACTGAAGATGTGGCTGATGCTGAGGATGCTATAGTCATATGTTAATCTAACTGATCTGATTAGGTAATGTAGTTGTACTTTTTTTAATTCTTTCTTCATGTTTAAACATGTGTTGTACTATTTTAAGCGATTTTTAATGATCTGGGTACTTTTTAATAAATATTTTTCGTTTAACTTTTATTATTATTATTTTACGTTATACTTTTTCTTAATATTATAATAGTGAGGGAAATGTTTTTTCTAGGCTAGTGACTAGAATTTACGATGTGTGCAAGGAAAGCGACCTTATTATGAATGTCAACAAGTCGAATGTGATGGTATTCGATAAGAAGGAAAGCAAGACAATGTGCAAAATACTTGTAGATGATGAATGTTTGGAACAAGTAGATGAGTTTGTGTATTTTGGAAGTATGTTTGATAGAAACGGAAAGACAGAGAAAGATATCGAAAAGAGGGTGACTACAGGGAATAAAGTTAACCGCGCTTTGAATGGAATTGTAGCTAATGAGAACTTATTATCTGAGGCAAGATTAGCAGTTCACAATGGAGTCCTGGTACCGACACTGATGTATAGAACTGAGGCCTGGAGCTAACAAGAGAAACAAAAGTAGACTAAATGCAGTTTAAATGAGATCACTTAGGCATATATGTGGCAGATCCATTTATGACAGAGTAAAGAATGAAAAAATAAGGAAAGAATATAAATCTGATCTTAGTATAGAAAGTAAGATCAAGAAAGGATTACTTAAATGGTTTGATCATATGGAACGGATGAGGAGAGAATAGTAAGAAAGATATATAACGCAAGTGTTGATGACACCAGAAGTAGAGGACGTCCGCGGAAGACTTGGCACGACCAGGTAAACCAGATAACCTCAATAATCGTCGAGCTTGTATCAGAAGATGTATGAATACGGATGAGGAGAGAATAGTATGTTAGGACAGAAGAGTGTGGCGCTCTATCCTCTCTGCCTACCCTCGCGGAGAAACGGCGTGATGGTAAGTAAGTAAGTAAATTTTTTTCCAAAATGTAGTTTAAAAAATAGGGTAATTTTACACTCTGTCCATCTCCTTCGCACATCATTACTTGAGTGCACGCAAAAAGAGTGCAAGGGTGTGCAATTGTCACACTTACTCCGATACCTTTTATGCGAATAACCAAAAATGAATGGTGAGTCAACATTAGTGATTCGCAATTAATTTTATTTATATATTTCAATTTTGGCTTAATTAAAAAAAACAAATACTCACGATCTGTATTCCACGTATTAACATATATACAACTTTCAAAAACTTAATAGATACGGAGATTGATTAATGGGTGAGAATGGTGAACGTTACATTTGTATAAAGTGATCACTTGAGTCAGCCGAATACAGGTCGTAAGCCCTATAATAACCCATACTTCCATATGTTTCCATTAAAATTTAATAAAAATAGCTTCGTCTCTATGAGATATCTATAATTTGTTTAATAACAATGCCTTTGCAGGTGAAAATCCAGTAATTGTGTGTTCTTGGACGTTTTCAAATATTGCTACATATATATATTTTTTTTTTAAAAGAACACATTATTGTAAAGCTTCAGTATTTCAGAACACAGTTCTGTGATATTTTAATATAAGTATAATACAAATTAAATGTATCAATTATATCCGGGTGGCAACAAAAATATTTTTTTGATTAATTGATTTAATGTATATAATTCTTTCTAATTGGTACAATTAAATAATATTAACATAAATATATGTATGTATGTATAATATATATATAATATATATCATTAATAAATAACAATACACATTTTTCCCTCTAAAACATAATAGTTAGCTAGGGTAGCCGGCTTGTATCACAATTGTTTGTACTCCAACCCATAGAAACTTCGAGAATTCCAATTCCACCATACGTTATCGTGGTTTTACTGTAGTTAAATTCTCTGTACAAGTTTCCATAATTTATGAGTGATAAATGTTAACAACCCCTGGATGAGAGCCTACTTAAAAACTTGAAGAGATAATGTACATCCATCGCAAAAAAATATGAAGACCCTAGATGCTGATGAAGCCTCAATACAATTCGGGGTAGAAAATAAATTAGGGCATATCCGCGATGATGACAAACAATTTTAAATGCTTCAAGAAAGTTTGAAGTTTTGTTTTGTATCCTAGTACGAAAAAATCCCGCTCCGATCCCCCCCCCCCCGGCCAGCGCGAGAGCCTCCAATGATTACAAATGAACCGGAATAATTATTTTTCATATTTTTTTTGGACGAATATATTCGCCATTACTGTCAGTCGTTTGCGGGATTTATGTCAAAAGTTTTCAACTTGAATTGAGTTGACAGTTTTATGTCAAGAAATTCAACCTTGTTATAGAAAGCTACCGAAAAAGTTTTTGCAAAGTTTTTGGTTCATGGTATCGGACACGAGCCAAATCTGTATCTTGTTCCAAAGCTAATTTTATTCATTGATAGATTTATTGTAAATATATAAACATTTTTTAATGTACTTGTTCGATCTTTATAACTTATTTATAGATCGCCGGTCGCCGTGCGCGCGCATGTAACATGCCATATTTATATCTGTGATTCTTGTATATTACCTACCCAAGTAGTTGCAAGTTACAAGTCGAACCAATAATTCTGGATTACGATCTTCTATAGTAAGAATTTGCCGAGCTTACAATGATTCGTTCACTTATATTGATATATTTTCTATTTCATTACCTATATTTAAAAACCTAATTAACAATATTTTTCGATGCAACTAATTTTTCCTCGTTTTTATGTTTTTATGTTCATAACTTTTTTTAGATGGTACCTGCTATGTTTTTTTTTTGTCATATAAAGATTTTAGGTTATAAATACTATTATATATTGATACTTATTTCTGTATTATTTCCAATAAATAAATAAAGATTTAGTTATGAACAATCGCAAAAAAAAACTGGCAAGATTTCAGAATAACTAGGAATTCAAAAATCCTATTCTTTCTTGATGGTGTTCAAATATGTATTCTGGGAGAGCAGGAATGTAAGGGTATATATGCTAGGAAAATGTCGTAGGGTACGTTGCATGCTCCACAGTACCGTAGATAGCTCTAAGAATAAATTCCTAGTTTATACATGAATTAAACATCGAGTACCGGCAATCTTCAAATATTTTGGCAATATCATTAGACATGTGGGCACCTTAGAAAAAATTATGTTTCAAGAAAAAGAAGAAAGAACTGGAACATCGTTGAAAGTCATATTCACTTGGATCTTCGGTGCAATGATAGCCTATCATCTGTCATCACCTTTTCTATTTATTTCTTACGCAGCCTAGGAGTGGGCTTTCATGGGAATTCATAATTTTACTGGAGTACTTTGGTTTCCATTATCTGAGGTGCTATAAAATAAGACGAATAATTGGATCCCGATGAGACGGGAGACCCGCATGCAGCTGTGAAACTCTTTAAATATATAATTAATATTTATTTTTCTATATATTTTTTGAAATGTGCATAAAGCAATCTTTTTATCCCGCTCATCGGGTTACAGTATCTGAGTGGAAGAGGTTGAGAGGATCGGAGTCTGGGTCGTACAAACCCAGAGAATTGGTGGTGGGATTTGAAATATGGTGGAGGTTAGGATAACATCTTCGAGAAAGGTCATTGAAATGTTGCTGGTGTCGATGCGGAAGATTCCATCATTCTCAATGTTTAGCCGCAAGTCCAGAATCACGACTACTCTCACTGAGTAAAACAAAAAGAAAAATATTCTCCTTAAGACCGCTTCAGATCATAATCATAATCTTCCATTCACGATATATTACGATTATTTGAAATGTATTTATATAATTAGGTACTTGTACATCGCAAGTCAAATTCTCACCGATAAATTTAAAATTTTCCGGTGTTCTTTTTTTCCACACGACAAACGTCACCCTTTTCATTTGTTCGGGAAACAAACATTTTATATCAGGTATACAATTTTAATTTTGATTGATTTATATCGCAATGGAGGATCCCTCTGCGGTCAACAATGCTGAAATGGTAGCGAGAAGTGCTGGTGAACCTGGATTGAATCATTCACAACATGGGTATGTCGGAAATGCACCCATACAAATGATGCAAGATCCGCATAGAAATATTCTAGCTCATGACGAAGGGGTCAAACCAATTGCACCAGCAAGCCAGGTATTTACAGTCTGCTTTGATAATTATCCTCCAGTATCTGGTTTACCTGATCATGCCAAATCTTCCGCGGACAGCGTCTACATCTGGTGCCATCAACACTTGCGTCATATATCTATCTTAACATTATTTCATCATTCATCTGTGCCATATAACTAAACTACCTAAGTTAGCCTTTCTTTATCTTACTCACTACACTTAGATCAGTTTTGCATTATTTTCTAATTTCTTCATTATTTACTCTTGTCATAAATAGATTTGCCACATATACGCCTAAGTGATCTCATTTCCACTGCATTCAGTCTACTTGCATTCCTCTTCTGCCAGCTCCAGACCTCACTTCTATACATCAGTCTCGGTACCAGAACTCCATTGTGTACCGCTAGTCTTGCCTCGGTTAACAAGGTTCCGTTAGCTATAATTCCATTCAAAGCACCGTTCACTTTATTCCCTGCAGTCACCCTCTCTTCGATATCTTTATCAACCTTTCTGTTTCTATGAAACATACTTCTCAAATACACAAACCCATCTACTTATTCCAAAAATTCATTACTTACAAATATTTTGCACGGTATCTTGCTTTCCTCCTTCTCGAATACCATCACTTTTGATTTGTTTAAGGACTTATCAGGTTATATTATCAAGAAATATAAAACTCAGAATGTAAAATAGAAAATAAAAATTATACTCAAAACAGCCTTTATTATCTTCTTCTTTAATGGCCTCATTGAATTCAAAAGTCCATGACCATAGTCATTAGATAATAACCAAATGCCCCTTTCATCCCTTGACAAGCCTTTATTACAAAGTACTGAAATAGTACAATACATTACCTGCATAAATTAAACTAATAAAAATCAGTTTAAAGAAAAAAACAAAATGAGCAACAACTCGTCACAAATAATAATGAAATAATTTAATTTAATCATCTTGGGTTGAAATCAAATAATAAAAAGCATAAAAGATATTATTTATGAAAATAAAGCTAAACTTTTAATATCTTACTAATCCCAAACGAGATTGTACATCGAGAAATTTCAACTTGTCGAATTCCATTCAAAATTGATGAAGAAATTAATCAAATCTATGGTAGCCATAATTAATTCATGATTGTTCGTAATTTTCCATTAATTTAGCTCGATGTCAATCTATTATATAAACATATATTCTTAATCTGAGAAAATGCCTACATAATCAGTATTCTAACCAAATAAATAATAAATCCCGGTAGCAACAACAATTGATTATATATATCTTTCTAATTAATACATTTAATTATTTAGGAGAACACATTCTTATTGTGAAGTTGTAATTATTCAGAACATAGGTCTATGATATTTTAAATATGAATTAAATATATTTAATAAAAATGAATTGATAATTCTGGCGTCTGCTATCAGTTTACTCAAAGGTATTTGAGATTCTGTAAAAATAAGGTAGATGGCTCTTTCAAATAATGGAACGATTAAATGTATTAATATCAAAAAGGTAGCATGTAGGTTCGAAAATTGTCGCTATAACATAGTTGGATAATGCACTTTCCCCGGTTAGGAAAGAGATCCAGGTTCGAATCTCGGTGGCGCAACAACAATATTTTTCGATAAAATTGATTTTATATGTATATTTTTCTAATTAATATATTTAATTCATATTTAATACATTTAATTTGTATTTTAAAAAATATCACCTACCTATGTACTGAATAATTACATCACAATAAGAATGTGTTCTCCTTAATAAAATAAATACAAATTGAAACAAGTTGGATGAATCCAGCATTGCCACGGAAAGAGAAATATCTCATTCAATTATAATAATACGATTAATAATCCAATCATTTTTATAATAAATTATAAATGTTTTTTAGCCGACAGCAATAAGAAAGGGTCGCTGAGATGATTTGTTCAAGTGGAAAGTATGAAAGGGGAGGATGGTAAAGATAATATGGGAATATAACATGAAAAGAAGTATCCGCGAATGGCCTGGCGCGATCAAATAACCTCTTGCGCCCTGTTGGTCTTTTGTTTTTAATAAACCTTGCAACGCTAATCTGATCAAACTGAGTGTAGAGCTCAATGCTGTAGACTCTACGCGAAAATACGATTTCTAAAACGGTCCTAAGATACGCCTCAAAATTTTCTTTAAAATACGTCCAGTGCGCAGACACTCTTGTGAGTCAGTACCTATGTCTCAAATACGTACACAAACGCTGGTCTGATAAAAATTTTGTGTACTAAAATTGCTTGTGTTTCTGAAAGCGCTTTTAATTTAATATTAGGATTAATGAAAGGACTATGAATTTAATATTTTTAAAGCCGACATTGCAACTGCTTTCCAGGTATTTCGGTTCTAAGCCACTTTGAGCTGTTAATTCGTATTCTAGTAGCATTCTTTCTCATATTAACAGCCTAAATCACGCGTATACAGCCAAGAGGTGTAACTGGAAGACTATCATATATTAATAATACCTACATTAATGTATTCTTCATGCCACAAACCCAGTTTTAAAGTGAAATTGTTTTATACATGTGTAGGAGTTGATGTGTGTATTGAAGTTAATTAAATATATGTGATTGACTCTAGATTGTGTCAAAAGGTTAAGATGCTGTGAAACAGAAGCTCCCAACTTCTTAATGTCTCAAGCGTATTAGTTATGTGTCGCAGTGTAGAGTGTCTGTTGTAACTAGAGCAGGGTATATAAATGTAAGAGCACTTACAAATTTTCGTTTATTGAGGTGATGAATTAATACAATTTAAATGCGCGGTTGAACTCTGGAGTGGCTCGCTGGAGATACTGTTGAGTAGCGATGCTGGTGTTAGGACGGCCTGCGGAGAAGTGATCGCTAGTTGTTTGGGAGTAACCGTCTCTGGTGCATAATGTTTATTTGTTGGTGCTTATTGGTCGCATTGGTACGGGCCCTACATAGTTGATGAGTGAACCCTTACGCGGCCATGTCTATGGACGCGTGTAGGGTCACCACACATGGTTGATAATTGTTCGAACGTGTATTATACAAGGGCTAGTCAAAAATTATCTACACTTCTGCCGTAACACACCTTCATGGTTTTCAGAAGATAGTTACATACAGTGTATGTATTACACGAAATTTGATCCCAATCGCGTAATTTGCCTTCCGTCTGTAAACATCTCCGCTTCGCTAACAATTTCGCACCAAGGAGAAACAACGAGCAGTGATCGACTTTTCGGTCGATAGACTTTTATCACAATACGGGGACAGTGTTTTTATCACGCAAGTTTTTTTTTGAGGATCGAGAAGTTTAAAAGCGGTCGGACGAGTGTAACGCACGAAGAGGGAACAGGACGCCCGTCAACCTCAACCGCGGTCGACAAGATTCGGCGAGCCCGAGAGATGGTTCTAGCGAATAGGCGAGTTACCATCGGTGAGGTAGCGTCTTCTTTGAACATCAGTCATGGTTCTGCACATAAATTCATCCACGACGAGCTTGGCTTCCGTAAAGTCTGTATAAATAAATTGTAAAACGATAGATGTAGATAATTTTCGACTTACCATCGTACATTTTTTGTAACTTCTATTTGCAGGGTTAATGTTATGTTCCAGGCCAATTATGTTTGTCCACCATTTTGGTTTTGCAAACATTTGTCAGTTCGCATTTGGTAGTCGTAGATTACAATTTATTATGGAGCATACAACGCCTCAACAACGTTATGAAATCATTAAAATATTTGATCTAAATAATAATGGCAATGTACTCAAAGTAGTGCTCAAATGTATTTAATTTTTCAACCATAAAAATGGGTTTTCTGTTATATTATTCCCCTATTTGTCTTAAAGTATTTTTATATTCCACTGTAATGTCACTGTACGATTATCTTATCGGGTTCATTAACGACCTGTTGATAATCTATATATTATTTTTAATGCTGCTCGGCGACTATAGTTGACTGATTTTTATGTGTTGTGCGGGTCCACATTCTTTTGAATTTAAAAAAAAATTCCATACGTAAAGAAAAATGTTGTTTTCAGGTATACAACCATCAGAATAGTTGCATGCATGTGGGTTCACCCATGTTCAATTCTAATAACAATCCCAGATCCTGTCACTACAACCACTGCCAGCACCGCTGTCCGAGATCAATGAACCCTGCTCCCATGTACAACAACAACAACAACACCATGGGCTTTGGAAACTTACGCATCAATACAGAGAACCCCAGTATCAATACGAGTAATCCAATGATGCGTCACAACTTTGATAACTCACATGTACGACCAGTGGAACAGTGCTGTCATTATGGTGGTAACCGTGCATATACGCCCAACCCTTGGCACGACAACATGGCGCCAGCAAACGATGTCGAGCACACGCCCAACCAAAATGAAGCACTACTCGCAGCTCCTGCGCCTGCGCAAGATCAACTAGATGCATCAAAACAAGTGAAAACAATTAGATTCGAAAACTCAGAAAACGTTGAAGCACCAGCGCAAATGGAAACGGCGAGAAATGAAATGTCAACAAACGTCGATCAGAATCATAATCAGCAAAATCGAGAGCAAAGTTCAGATGCTGAGCGTCGTGCTTGCGATAATCATTCCATTATACAAGAAAATACTGAACACGCACACGATACAGTAGAAGAGGAACATTGTCCAAACGTAAACGCGGAAAAATTCAATCAGATGGAAATAAAAAACAAAAGAGAAATCTCAAAAGGTTTAACCGACGACTCGGCTAAAAGTTTAATATATTTCCAAGGTCCCGAATCAGAGTATTCCAAAATTGAAAGAGATCAGGCCAACATTTCGCGAAGCCGACGATTAAACAACAACACCGGACAAGTTATCAACAAATCGTCGCAGAATTTGGTCAATTTGAATCAGCAACCGGATCCCGTCAGTCGGACAATCAAGTCGGCGGCGAAATCCGACAACAAGACGGAGGAACCTGTGCCTGCCGATATCCCTTCGAAGGACACCAAGAGTTGCATCGCTAATGAAAAGGATGAGACTAACAACCCGCCGGTCGACAACCGGGTGCAGGTCGCCGAAACAGCCGACGATGGGAGAGGAACTGGAGACAATTGCGATGGAAACGTGTATCAAAATTCGGAAAGTGGCTTCTCTTTCGGTGACTGTTTCAAATTGAATCTTGGCGCAAAAATAACAAGGAAGGCAATTCATAAAGATGAAACGAAAAGGAGAAATGGTTTAGAATAATAAAAAATAACCATTTTAAATCACATTGATTTTTTACATGTTGCAATCACTACAATAATTTCATTTAAAAAAAATTATATGTCTTTTTGTAAACTATTTTTTGAATAAATAATAATTTTGTGAATACATAATATTAGACACCCCCCCCTCCCTGCAACAACACTGTATATCAATTTTTACAAACATTGATACATAGACGGAGCTACCATCTTGGATGATATACAGTGTTGGTGCACAGGGAACCACACACGTAGAAATTGTGTTTAAGAGTATTTTTATTTATTTTACGTAGTTTAATATACCAAGAAGATATACAACGTTGTGGCATTCATAATTCAGATCTACCCAAAACCGATGTACAGTGTTGTTGCAGGGGTGGTCTCACATTTCAAAGGGATTTTAAGCATTTCTATAAATACCTAAATTATTATCTTTATCATTCTAATGTTGTCGCTCCATCGACATTAAGAACGACCAATTCTTCTTGGACCAGTTAAAAAGCTAAATAATACCTGATTATTTCATATTTAGTTCAATTTTGTTATCTGTAAGCGAAAATTACTATCATCTATTTAGAATAGTGTTATTTTGAAATACAATATTTTCTCTATGCAGTGTATTAAAATATTTCATTTTTTTGGTTGATTTTTGTATGAAAACTAGAAAAGACATACATATTGTATAAAACGTGCTGAAAATTATTCCACCAACAAATTATTTTATCAAGACTTCTCTAAAAATATTATATGAAAGTCTACCCTAACCACAAAACTAAATTTATTACATGACGACCACTAACCAGTAAATGAATAGACATGAGATAAAGTGTACATATAGGAAAGGGGTTTCAAACATTAGTTGCGGGATGAGAGGCATTCTACACACATTCTTTGTGGAAATTTAAATCCGATAGTTTATGACACATTTATTATTATTTATTGTGTTATTAGAAAATATAATACATTTATAAAATAATCAGTAGGATATATATATATTTTTTATTTTTTTATTTATTTTTAACATTTATTTCTTCTCTATGAGAGTAAGACTCGTGTATATACGAGTAGATAGGAGTATATACGAGATAATTTATGATTCAGTTAGTCTGTATACATATTTTTTGACTTCACATACAAATTTATAATAGTCTGTAATTTTTCTAATTGTGATGGGGAGATTGTTAAAAAAATTAATGCCTTGATAGTGATTTTGGTTTACGGTATATTTTAGTTTTATAATATCAATTTAGTTTCTAAATCTTGTAGATCGGAATTCGCTTCTAATAAATTTGGATAATTTAATTTTTTTTGTATGTTTATTATTTTAGGTACTTTAAAATCTGTGAAGAGTTAGATGTTAGATACTTGAATAATAATTTATTTTTTTAAACAATTTTTATCATCATTTTTTGAGTAATTTCTAATTGTGATATTGAAGTTTTATGTGCTCCCCCCCCCATCCAATAATACCGTATTGTAAATGTGGCTGCACTGTATTTTCAGATATGTAAGTGATAAGATGTTTCTGAGTCATGAAAATATGCAACAGTAAAAGTATTTACTCTTCTAAAATAAAATCTTTGTGTTATAAAAAGACGTGTCAGCGTTTAAATTTTCGTTCTAATCGAGTCATATTTTTTAAAAATGTCGCGGATCTATTTGATTGCGTAAGTGGTACCAAATTAATCACGTGAAATTTGCGTTAGTTCATATCTATATATTTGGTGGTCTGTGATGACGACATTATTACCACCGAAAATTAGATGAAAATAGGTTTGAAGTAAATTCCCCTGAAAAATGTGTTTTTATCACGAAAATATTTTATTTACGTACATTACAGTGTCGTGTTAACTCAGACCCGCTTCGTGGGAGGATGTTGGGTGTGTGGGAGATTAATCCACTCTTGATTAAACCCGGGTTGTAAGAACAGCAATCAAAAGTCAACTCTTTCCACAATCGAGCTTGAGTTATTTATTTATTTGGTTCACCGATATGGTATACACAATATAATATAAAGAAATATAATATTTTTTTGTCATCTTAATGGTGTAGACAATTGTTTTCTGGTACCAATATTGATGATTGAAAGTTAAGGAAATCTGGAGCTTGCGAAAGATAAACGAAATTCGACCAGTCGAAATGTCAAAGATGTCTTCTGTGCGGTATCCCTGTCGTAATAGTTTTCAGAAACTGCCGCTAGATGCTGTTGCACGTGACTGCACCAGAGTTTTCAATTTATTGTATTGCGTGCGTACTCTGTATCATCATTTTCACGGTTTCCCTCAATCATATTTTCGAAATATTTATTTATTTATATTAGGAGAACACCGTCTTATTGCGAAGTTGTAATTATTCAGAACAGACGGTCTGTGATATTTTAAATATGAATTAAATATTAAATTAGAAATATATACATATAAAATCAATTTTATCGAAAAATATTGTTATTGCGCCACCGGAATTCGAACCTGGATCTCTTTCCTAACCGGGGAAGGTGAATTATCCAACTATGCACAGCGACAATATGTTTAGCGACAAATTTTTACCTGTTACCTTTTTGATATTAATACATTTAATCGTTACATTATTTCAAATAGCCATCTGCCTTATTTTTACAGAATCTCAAATACCTTTGAGTAATCTGATAGCAGACGCCAGAATTATCAATTCATTCATATTAAATTTTGGACATATTGATACAACTTTATTATTAAAAGAACACATTCTTATTGTGAAGTTGTTAGAAAAGAGATCCAGGTTCGAATCCTGGTGGCGCAACAACAATATTTTTCGATAAAATTAATTTTATATGTAAATCTTTCTAATTAATATATGTAATTCATATTTATTTATTTATACATTCTTAATATAGTGCATACATAAGTATATACATAAATACATCAACATTACATAATTATATTAATCAGATAACATATATGAATGATGATTGCATTGCCTCACTAGGCAAGCCTTTTTTGGGGCAAGTTGGCGTGTATTTATTAAAAGCAGTATAATCAACATATGCATAGGATTAATCATGTACCTACAGTGCTAAAAACATAGTATATATATACTCAGATATAACTTTGTGGTTATTGTTCATTTTTCATTTCACCAGTTTCGGAAACGACCTTTTTTTTCTTTGGGATGTCAAATTAACTAACCAAAAATATAATTATCATATTCTAATGCATTAAAATAAAATTTATTTTAAAAACCGGTTAGTTAATTATTCGCTATTGCATACATTTCTTTTTTTAATTTAAAAAAAGCGCATACAATCGGTTCGTGTTTCGAGGTTATTATTTTGACACAGGTTGCCCCCAACCTACTAAAACCTGTGTAGATGTACGATAACGATGCTCTGTGATTGCATGAATAATTACACTGAGAACATTGAAATAGTTTCTCACCGGTGACATGATATTTTAGGCTTCCTTTATGATTGCATTAATAATTATATTGTGAATGCGAATAAAGTTTCTCCCCAAAATGTAAAAGCACATGAGATTTTAACAATCTTTTCTGATCGCAATAATAATTCTATTAAATGAAATAAGAAAATAGTTTCTATTAAATAAAATACTTACTGTATGAAATCATGAAATTTATTATACGTCAACAGGTTTCGCTTATCTCAAGCTTCATCGAAACGTATTTAAAACTGATCATAAATACAAAAAGAATGCACTTATATATATTTACATAAAGAGGGAGATAGAATATTAAATTACATGCGAAGGAGAGATACAGAATACATATACAGATAGGCGGAACATTAAGGGAGGAGAAAATACAGTATTGATGGATATTAAATTGATTTTAAAGGAAACATACCTAATATGGGACTAATGTATTAATTGATTTGATTATTAAGAATTTTTTATTTCAAGGGCTTCTAAATTGTCCAACCGGAGGCCAACTCCGTTTTTATGGAGGATATTGACCCCTGCGGTATTACTAAAAGAATGGTATTTTTCAATAATATGGTTGGAAAATTCAGAGAAACCATTTCTGTTTAAACATTAAAAATATTCTTTGACACGAATATTGACATTAAGAGCAGTTTTATCTATATAGAATGAGGAACAGTTATTGCAAGTTAAACTATATATATATACCCGAGTGGCTTCATTTATTGAGGAGGAATAATAACAGAGTATTATATTATTTTACAAGACTCAGTACTTACGAACCTTCTGATCCTTCCCAAAAGTGAGATTTTTTTTAGCAATCTTTTAGTCACGTATCTTATATTTTTAGAAAATTTCAGTTTTAAATATATTAATCTTTCTGGGTAATCGTCCAAGTTTCACTTCACTTAAAAGGTTTTACTTCAAATATTGATTTTGATGAATTACATATTCGTGTTAAGCTGGTTATTTATTTAATTTTATGTTTCATAAAATATTATATAAATGCTTTTTGACGATTGAATAAAAATCGTCAATGCTACTTGATTATGATATTTATACCATATGTAACATCTCCGTAACACCTACCAATTAGCGAGCAACCCTCTGACTGAAGCAGATAAAAAGCGATCATCCCAAAAGCCTATGGGATTTCACTAATAACGCGCCCGCTTTTTTAGGGTGGAATCTGCTATCCTAACATTTTCAAAAGAAAATCAGAAAATTTATTACATCCACAAAATACGTAAAATACCCAAGAGAAAAATTTATAAAGAATGCCACTTTATTAAAGGCTATCTTAGAAACTGAAAAAAATATTATTTGCCAATTATAGATGGTAGAATATTGGAATATCTTGGCCTGCCCCAGTGTCAATAAAATTACATTTTTGTACCGATCGAACGACTGAGACAAATATTATTTTTATTTTACTTACTTATTTTTACCTTTTGCCCAAATATGATCTACGATGCACTGTTCCTGTGGATTAAATCTGCCGGCAGTGGTGTGTGGAGGGTGGAATCTCTTATGTGTTTTTTTTCTGTGCCGTCTCGTTTCCCGGAGGGGAGTACCTCTTCACTTCCGTTCTGCTCCCCGGCCTTGTTTATTGTTAATTGTAATATTTTATATTTCTTTATGTTATGTATTGTAAATGTTATTTATTTATTTACTAATAAAGTGAGACAATGAGAGAAAATCTTGTTTTGGCTATCGAACAGCTATCTAGTAGCATTAAAAAATGCCAACCAGACGGCGAATAAGCAGGACCGTAAGCTTTGAGCTTATTGCATCGATCCTGGGTAAGCGGTGGATCCGCTCTCATTGTGCTGAAGATCTTAAATGAGTAAATAAATCCAACAACTAAAATCAAAATAAACCAAAATACAGAGATGCTATAAATTACTCTATAAAGGTATTTACTTTAAGTATAAACAAATATTTGGTTAGGTTAAGTAAATCAATTAAAGACTTGAAAATATTCATTATAACATAGTTATAGAGTACGCAAAAGGTTGATATGAGTATTTACTCAATAATCTGTAACCTAATATATCCTGTATTCTAGAGTAAACTTCAATAGAGATGAATCAGTTAAAACTTTTAGGGGCAGCTTAAACATGAGAATTGATAACTTATACAGCAGATTAATTTTGAATGGTTCTATTATATACCATAATAATAATGAATTAGTTATGATTGTAATATCCACGTCGATCTCTTATGACTGTGAATCATGATCTCGATTATGCTCCTCCACTTTTTTCAGCATCCTGCAAATCTTAGGACATTCACCAGAAAAGTGCTTGCACTTCGTCCGTCTAACGAATGGGGATTATTTTTTTTCCTCTTTGACTTCGATGTGGCCCACTACAACAAGCTTTTCTAAATATTTTCTTTTCGCAAAATGCTCAAAAAATTTAATGATATTCAGCTCCTGCAAAATGAAGATATTCATGCATCTTACCATCCATGGTATGTACTTGTATCTCCAGCATCACATCTCAAAGACATCAATCCGTCATATCTCTCTTGCCTTCAGGGTTCAAGAATCCACACCATATAAAAACGTAGAATATACCAGAAACTGTACAGGCCTGACCTTCGTTATCTTCAGCCCATATTTTTCGTAATAAATTATAATAATATGAATCTACACTAGTAAATGGAACTTGCAGAATAAAAATTAATCATAAGCTTAAAAATATAATCAAGCAAGAAATAATTGTAAAATTCTGTCGGTCCCAAAGGCTGAAATGGGCCGGCCATGTTGAAAGAATACCAGATGATAAGACACCAAGTATCACGACCAAGTGGTAGGCTAAGAAAAAAGTGAGCTGACCGTATGAATGAGGACTGAAGCAGGATGTAGGAATCTGGGAACAGGAGAAGAATGGTCAGAGATAGGAGTCGGTGGAGAGGAAGAAGAAAGAAGAAGAAAAATTGGAATAAACAAAAACAAAATCGACACATCAGTTCTGCTATTTTCTTGTGAGATTGAAAAAGACAGTTTGGTACTGGGTCTTGAAATAATCAAAAGCCAGACGAAAACACCAAGATTAGATTGATTTTATCAAATCCCGAGTGTTTGAACAAGGGGGGTTAAGGCATGTTCGTTCATCTGAGCACCACTGCCGACAAACATTATCTAGAAATCAGCATACTAGGTTAAGTACAAAATATATACATACATACACTAGGTGGTCCGACTGGCAGGCCAAACAGACACCCGCTGCAGCAGGTCGACCCAGGATTTCCCACCTAGAAACCCACACTCTTACAAAGGTCCTGAACAGTTCCAGATTCCTTCCAGGCCTAAATAAGTCGAAGTTCCTTACAGAACATCATGGCTGAAAAATCTGAGACAATGGTTTGGTCAGTATAGTGTAGAGCTTTTTCGTGCCGCAGTTAACAAAGTGATGATAGCTAACGTCTGTTGGACGGAAAGATCACAAGAGGAAGAAGAGAACCAAGTAAAATCTGCAAACTGAATTGACAATGGGCTGCACGTATTTGTTGAAGAGATGATGGCAGGGGGGAAGTAAAATCTTGGAATAGAGGCCTCGCATTGATAGAAGTATTGACCGTCGTCAAGATTGAAGGAGCGACGACATAGATGAGAAAAGAAGAGATAATTAGCGATGATGATGATGACAGTATATCCGGCAGAGAAAAGACAGGCTGCTGCTGATGATGACGATGATAGTAATGATTATACAGTTAAAACAGCTATATACCTGGAATTTCTCTCTAAAAATATGAAACTCGATCTCACCGTTTTTCTAGACTTAATGTAGTTTTAATTCTGCGAAAAAGCCTCCCGCCTGGTTGTAAAACCGAGGCTTCTTCCGCACACCTCGGGTTGGTAAACCAATTAATTAATACGTTTTTGTTTTGGGAATTTAAACAAAGGGTGGTTTAAGAGAAATGAGATCATTTATCTTTGTTGTTTCTGTATTTACAAAATTATTCGCCAAAAAATCGCATCTTAACCGTAAACTTGAGGATTGCCCCTAACTTAGTAATAACTTGTAACTCCTTAGTCTACTACTTAAATTAAATATTTAATAATCACTATGATCATATAAGAACTATTACCATGAAATGAAAACCTGATTGCCTTTAACCCTAATATTTATTACTTGTAACAAATTCAAATAAATCTCAAAAATACACAGAAAAAATTGTCTATCGAAAAAATATTGCTAGTGCTCGAACCTGGACCCTTAAATTGCCGGTAGAGAGCTTTAACTGATTAATCTATGATACCCTATATAAAATTCGTCAATTTTTATCGACATACGTTAACTAGGTGAATAATAATATATATTTTATCCCTGTTGGAAGAGATGTATTTTTTATATTGATTTTTATTTTATTATTAAAACAGTTATCTCTGTTGAACTTTTTAGTAAGCAAGTACTGATAAAGAGCTTAAAATGTTTTCAAATTTCCATTTTCATATTTTTCATGATTACTAGATAGTATAACGGTTAGTATCTCAGCCACGGTAGATTTTATTTTTTATTTTATTAATTTTACCGAATTTATGAAAAAAAATTCGAACCACCAAAACATATTATGTGCAAGGATTGTATAATACATATGTCTGAAACATGTTACGTATTTTTTTATTCAAATATTTTTTATCGTGATTCAGTACAATGTCTAAATATCGCCTGAAAGTGGTGTTGATTTCTAAAGCTAATTCTGAGCACGTCTACGTAAAAAATTTAGTAAACCCATCAAACGCCAACTTTAGGACTGGCTGGTGAACCTTCCTGAACTAACATAGTTTCAAACACAACCACTTAACAGTTAACTATCTTAACGCATCTACGAGCAGATCGTGGCGCGTGAACAAATTACGCAAATATCAATTCTATTGAGGGTATTTTTTCTAGATTACATTAGTGAGCCTTCAAAGAAGCATGAAAATATTTGAAAGTTGTGATTATTTTCGGGTATAAGAAATGTCAATAAATTCTCGTAGTCCAGTGAACAAGGTGGTGGCTTCTAGAAGTCCCGGGTTCGATTCCCGGTGAGGTCATATATCTGTGTGATTAGCTTAAGCCTGTGACGTGTTTCGCTACAGTGATTGGGCCTTGTAGCCTGTTATAGTGTTTGTTTAAAATAAAACTTAATATTTAAACTCAATACTTCATTTTGTAGTTTCATTTAATTAAATATGCAATAAATATGATTACTTAATACTTTTTTATTTCAATTAAGGCATAATAACTAATCTTTTCCATCGCGAAGCAAATTTATTTACTTATGCGTGGAAAATAATATTAATTTCCATAAATACATGCTCTTTTATTGATGCTCTCCATAACTGCATACAAAATTCCATTATTTATCATTTTTTCATTGTGTTACATCATATTTTTTACGATTTTCATGTTGCGTTACATCATACTCTTTATCATTTTCACGCTGCATTACAACATATTCTTTATCATTTTCAGGTTGCGTTACATCATATTCTTTATCATTTTCATGTTGCATTACATCATACTCTTTATCATTTTTGCGTTCCGTTACATCATATTCTTTATCATTTTTACGTTACTTTATATCATATTGTTTATCATTTTCATGTTGCATTACATCATACTCTTTATCATTTTTGCGTGCCGTTACATTATATTCTTTATCATTTTTACGTTACTTTATATCATATTCTTTATCATTTTCACGCTGCATTACAACATATTCTTTATCATTTTCACGTACCGTTACATCATATTCTTTATCATTTTTATGTTGCGTTACATCACACTCTTTAATATTTTCACGCGCCGTTACACAACATTCTTTATCATTTTCACGTGGCGTTACATCATATTTTTAACCATTTTCATTTTGCGTATCATGATATTTCATATTTTATGTAATTGAGTGTGTATTTATTGTATTTTACGTATAAATTATTGCGTATTTTTCGAAGCCCGTTAGTACTTGCAAGAATTTCTTAATTAAATATTCTCCGACACATATCAGATTTTCAGAAATTTACAAACAATCTCAACGGTGTTCAGATTCTTTGAATTTTTCTGTATCCACTTTATTACGATAAAATAGATCACGCTGTTTGTAGATATTTTCATCATAAATTTCATTTCTGAAGAGTAGACGGAAACGAGGTGGAGAAAACTCTAATAAAGGTTTGCTTTAAATTCCGAAAATATGAACTTAAATACATCGTGCTTGTGAAAAATGTTATCAGTTATGTAATTTTAATTTATCGCGCTCTTAAAAAAACACAGTATCATCTGAAATTTACATCAAACCAAGATGAATAAATAAATAAATACAAGAATTTTTAATTCCAATTTTTCTATATCGATATCTTCGACTAAAATATTTATTTATTCTATATATATTGCAAACACAAGATCAAAATTTTCCTTCTTACTTTAATTTATCTTGCACAAATTTGTTTAGTTTCATTTTAAATCTATATAGTTCCCCCTCCTCTCTTATGAAGGTTTTTTTTTAGAACGGGTGATTTGTGCTCAGTTTGGTTTGCTATTTCACCATAAATAGACTTACCGTGCGCTCCGTCTATTTTACGGTCGTCATAATCGTCCATCTGAGCAAGTAATTCGAATAACCATGGATCCTTTTTGCACCACGTATACTCTAATTGGTAATTCGTATCTGCAGAGACGTCGTACAGTGCGCACCGAAGAAGCTGTTGTTTTTTCAAAAATGATGCTGGCCAGAACGTTACAGACAATGGAGAGTGCTATAGATCCATCATTACTGACTTGTTCGTTCCCTTTGATTGAATGGTATTAATATGTAAGAGCTATAGTTTCAACAAGACAGCGCAACATGTCACACAGCCCGCGCCACAATCAATTTATTGAAGGAAACATTCGATGAGCGCATAATTTCGCGTAATGGACCTTTGAATTGGATTCGAAATATATTTTTTCGATGAATTGATTTTATCTGTACATCTTTGTAATTCATACATTTAATTTGTATTAAATATCACAAACATGTGTTCTGAAAAATTGTAACATCACAATAAGAATGTGTTCTAATTAAAAAAATATATATAAGTTATATTAATGTTTCCAAAATTTAATAAAAATGTGTTATTAATTAATTCTTGCGTCTCCTTTTGGATTTTACTTAAAGGTGTTTGAGATTACGTAAATATAAATATAAAGGCTTTCAAAGTAAGGAATAATAAATGTATCAATTTGAACGTGCAACATATAAGTTCGAAAATCTGTCATCAACATACTATGTTGGTGTAGTGTAATCGGTTAATGCATTTCTCCGGATAGGAAAAGATTCAGGTTCGAATCTCGATAAATTGATTTTATCTGTATATCTTTGTATCAAATATAAATTGTCGATAGGTTGGAATGATCTATTAAAAATTTTAAAATATTTTTTGTTGATGTTTAATAATAATGTTGAATATAGCATTGTGTTAAATTGGGTATATTTACATTTGTGTATAAAATACCTTTATAGACAATGAATAAAATTATTTTTCCATACAACATTCAAGGGTCGTAAATAGCATTTAAACGTTATTTTCAACCCCTCGACTAACACGTGATTCAATTCAACAATCTCGTTCCGTTTCCGACCACTCTTTCTGCTTGTGCAACCAAATTGTTTGTTCTTCAATTTTAAACATCACACATCACGATTCTGTGATTCTGTGATTCTGAATTCACAGAATGTACCCTCCCCGTCTTTATGTTTAAGGGATGAGCACACAATTACATGCTGGCTGTATTCTACGGGCGCTTCAATACAGCGTGATCCAATACAAGGCTCCTTACTAAAACAGTAACGTTTTGTTATAAAACACTGAGATTTATTTTTAATTCCAATCGGTTTCTGAATCACCATCCATTATTCAAAAAAGAAGGCGGATTAAAGTAAACCCAAATATTTTATTGTAAATAGCAATCTACATTAAATATTGATAGTCAGGGGAATGGTGAGGGGGCATCCAAAGAGGAGAAAAAGTCAACGTGAGATCTATTTTTAACACTAAAATTGGTTATTTATTTAATGCAAAGTATAATATATAAAATGAAAAATAGTTTTTTTTAACAAAAAAAAGAATGATAAGTAGTATCATCAGAAAATAAACACTCATTTGTCGATTATATTGAAAAGTGATTAAAAATAACAGACCACCCAATATATATTGACATGAACTAATACGAATTCCTAGTCCCAATATTTTAATTTTGGTACCACTTACGCAATCAAATAGCTCCGCGACTTTTTCTTAAGTACGATTCGAATGAAACGAAAATTTAAACGCTGACAATATAATATACATTAGTGTAAAAAATACGTCTTATTTAAATAAAAGTTTTACTTTTCAAAGAGTAAATACTTTGTTTTAAAGTAGTTAGTACTTTTACTATTGCATGAATGTGTCGTAACCCATCGGATTTATGTTTCCTCCAAGAATGTATGTAGAATGCCCCTCGTCTTTTTATTGATTAGTCTGTGGTAATTGCGAAAGGATAAAAATAATTTACTTTTAAACTGAAAATCTTTGATGTCTGAAACGTACTACGTCAATACTACGTTATTTAAATTATTACTGAAAAAATTACCTTATTATCTTTGCAAATGCTTCGATCTGATGTAAGTGGTTAGTCATTTTTAATAAAATTTATACAAATAACATTGTATTTAAGTACAAAATGCTTCAGGTACTAATATATATGTTTTTAAATATTTTTTGTATCCAAAAATAATGTGTGTATGTTATTAAGGTTTTATTTTTATAACTCTAATAAAGGAAAAGATTTTTCCGACACCGGTCTGCTTTAAACTTTTAATGTAAATCTCGTGTGGTTATTTGTTAAAATTGTATTAATTAATACTCGTATATCTCTCAATGTATTCATATGACATTAATTGTATAAATTAGAATTGTTAAGCAATCAAACTGCCTACACTCATCTAGTGATTGAGAGTTTGAGACTCGTCCCAGGAGACCAACAAGCGAGTCCTGCTTTCATAGCTCAAGCGGTTAGCTTAGTTTGAAAACGGAAAAAGTATTGATGTGACATATCTCTTTTTTTTAAATGATATAATGTAATTAAAAATATAAAAAAACATAAAAATTAAACACATTATATAATAGTCTTTATGTATTTGAAAGTAAAGCTTAACCGATTTATTTTCAGTAATTTACTTGATGTCTGCAGATAAAGTCGACCGATAAAATCATTATGACTTTTCCCTGCGCTCAACGTCTTTCGAGATATCCTAACATTTTATGTATAGTATTATTACATGTAGATTAAGTTATTTTTATTTGATTTAGACAAATAATTACGTAGTTAAAAAAAATCGTAATTTATAGCTCAATAAAATTATAATTATTTTATATTACAGCCCTTATACTGTACGCCTAGCAAATATAAATACTACATTTCAGTCACGTTCATTATTGTATCTGTGGTTATCCTGTAGTCGTTGCCATTCTCTGGTCAGGGAACTAGCTTTCCATGAGAGCAGAACGTTTAGACCCGCAACTCGATGTCTTAGAAGCGGAACGAATTCATGTATACGGCTTTCGGCAAACATTGTAGATGCGCTACAATAACGTACCAATCCTAACAGTATTCTATATGAGTTGTTGTACTGAATTCGGAGATGGTTGTACGTCACTTGCTTGTATTTCATCTAGAGCTCGCAGGTATACATACCGATAAAGAACGATTTAAACAGGATCCTCTTCAGTTCCTTACTGCATCGGAAGAAATTTAATTGTAATATATAAGTAAGGCCGCGATCAGGAATAAACTTGTTTACGCCTGATGCATGTTTTTAAAAAGTTTGTATGTGTGTGAGTGCATTTTAAATATGATTTTTTCTTCTTAGACTTTATTACCCGACGAGCCTTATTATCCGCATGTACCATAAACATAATATATATTATATTATTATTATAAAGAGATATAAAAGATTATGAATGTTTAAATACGATACAATTTACACATATATATATCCCAATGTCTATTCGTGCGTCACGCTTATGGAAATTTAAAAGGAACCTAATACCTTGCATTGGAATGAAGTGAGAATTTTCTTTTAAATACACGAATTAAATTGAAATGTGACCTTTTTATTTTGAAGGTATATTTTTTAAACTGAAATCAAAAAAGTCTTCTTTTTTAGTACACTATAATGTTGCTGCACAAGTAGGTACTTTTTTGAATTACATTTTTTCACAGGAAACGTCTTTTGTACTATGTTTATTTCGTCTTTTTATTTTTAACTTAACATGTATTTGACATCATGTCATTTAACATTACCGACGCGATGTGTCGGACGCCCGCTAGGGGTACATCCCTCTGGGCTGCCGAACGAGAGAACCATTCTGTTCTTGCGGCTGGCGTCTTCCATAAGTCACATACGTACCTCAATTTGAAAATAGTGTTACTGTACCGGACGATTAAAGCAACTACAAACCCAAGGCATTTAAGTTTTTATTTATCACGCTTTGACTGTCATCCTTCCATACTTAAAATACCAAATTTTCTGTAAAACTGTTACAAACTGTTCATAAGTTATTAGTGGCGTCAATTATTATTGATTTGAATATAAATGATATATGTGAGTTACGTATATAAACCTAATTACTGAAGAAAAAAACATCAATGCTCACTGGACTATGAGGATCGCAATATTATATCATCGAAATCAGGAATTAACTTCATTTTTTTTTTTAAATCTTTTGTAAATTTGAAAAATTAATATTCAAATCTTTGAAGCTCCATATCTCAGTTTAATTTAAATCAATCAAATCAGGTGATACGTTGTCGTTCCGTGGGCATGAATTGTCACCAATTACTTGAATATGGTGCAATAAAGCTGTTACATAATTTTATGTATCAAAATCTAGAGCTGGCATCGGCAACCAATAACCCGCGACCAATTGAGTTCCGCAAATAAAGTATAATACATAAAAATAAATTATAAAACACAAACATGTATAGTGTGGTCGATGGAGAGGTAGTCTGAATTGTTTCCATTATTTAATAGCAAATATTTTCACATATTAAATTTATTTTAAGTAAAAACAGGAGTAGATTAACATTTATACGCTTTTATACGTCTTAAGGTGATTAAGTATTAACTAGACTTAACTAAATTTACGTCACAAATTCAGCACCAAGGGAACCATTGATAATGAAGAGAACGCTTATAAATAAAGTTCATAAATTATTAATGAACTAAAACTCGACAATTATATCTGTTTTTTATAATAATTCAAAATAGAATTTATTTCTTTGTTTAAAAAGAGTTTTAAAGTATATTGTAATAGTTTACTCAAAAAATGTATCTAATAATTCATGTAGGGGCTGTTTTAAATAAAAATACACATTGACCCGAACCGTCTTCTCAATAGTCACATTTTGGTTGATTTTGACCCGCAGCCAAAAATGGTTGCCGACGCCCGTCCTAAGATACGTGTGTCTTTTGGAATCTTCTTAAAATACTTTCCGAGAAAGTATAATATTATTGTCATGATAATAGTTTCGCGTGTACCAAATGCCTCCTCTCTGGTCGTAGGCTGCATCAAGAAACGTTTTACGTGAACACCGCACTCAAACATGCTCCGTGGCAGTTGACCTTATCCATTAGACCTCTGAAAGTGGTGGATAAATCTTGGAAACGAAAGATAAAGAACCTTTTATAAATTTTGTTGGGCCTTCAAGGGCTCAGCCGTAAGTTTCCTAAATTGCCTTAAACGAGGTCATTTCGAAACGTTCGGTTTTATTTCTATTCGCTGTTGTGTACAGGGAGGGAGGGAGTGTTGCTGTTTTCATTTCGAAAACCACAACAACTTCATTATTTCTCGTGGGCGTTGAGAACCTTCCTATCGGCCGTGACGCGCTTAAAGTTTTCTGCATTTGGCATTGTTTAGTATTTGCTGACTCCAGCATGTTTACCTACACTCACGAAATATATTTAATTTTATTAAATACACCCCTAGCTTGGACGAGGTGAAATGATTTTGAAGATTTTGAGAATTTAGTTAACGTACGTCATATACGGCATGCGATACGATACGATACTTAGATTACGATACGATTAATTAGAAAAATATACATATAAAATCAATTTAATCGAAAAATATTTTTGTTGCTACCGGGATTCGAACCTGGATCATTTCCAATCCGGGGAACGGACATTAACCGATTATGCTATAGCAGACAGTACCTTTGTCGATAAATTTTGCGAACCTATATGTTACACTTTTCAAATTAATACATCTATCATTCCATTATTATGTAGTACTGCAGCAGAATTTTGCTAATAAAGAAATGAAACGGATAAAGCTTTAAGAAAAATAAATACTCTGATAAGAAGAACATTGCCTTGAAATGGAAAATATATTTTAACGTTGTGGTGATTATTTTTAAAATCAAGACTAAATAAATATCGAAAGAATTTATAAAAAAAATGAGATAAATCACTATAAGTATCATACAAGTAGAAGAGATAGAATAATACCACCATTCAGAAAGAAGGCTAAATTTCGGAAATCGGTGATGTACAGTGCGATAAAGATTTTCAATCACATGCCAGAAATTCAAAATTTACAGTAAGGTTTTAAGAAGAGAAATATTAATTATTAGGAGAACACATTCTTATTGTGAAGTTGTAATTATTCAGAACATAGGTCTGTGATATTTTAAATATGAATTAAAATAATAAATAAGAATGTGTTCTCCTAATAATAAAGTAGTATCAATGTGTCTAAAATAACATAAAAATGAATTGATAATTTTGGCCATCTGCTATCAGATTACTCAAAGTTATTTGAGATTCTGTAAAAATAATGTAGATGGCTCTTTCAAATAATGGAACGATTAAATGTATTAATATCAAAAAGGTAACATATAGGTTCGAAAATTTGTCGCTAAAAATATTGTCGCTGTAGCATAGTTGGATAATGCACCTTCCCCGGTAAGGAAAGAGATCCAGGTTCGAATTCCGGTGGCGATATTTTTCGATAAAATTGATTTTTTATGTATATCTTTCTAATTAATATATTTAATTCATATTCAGAAATATTAATATTTAAATGTTAATATTACAGCATACTTACGCATGTACTAGATACAGATTTAATAAGTAAATATTAATTTGTATTCTGTAATATTCCATAAACCACCATCGATTTTATGTACTTCACAGTCCGAAAACTTTGTATTAAAATTTAATTTATTAAAAACTTAAAAAGTAATGTACCATTCCGGTAGTACGTCCGCCTGTTTCATGGCCAAAGGGTGACTTCTATTTCGACGCTACTGAACTACAGATTATTTGAACTATTATGCCTAATAC
The DNA here is from genome assembly GCA_031772225.1 of Eubasilissa splendida. Lineage (NCBI taxonomy): Eukaryota > Metazoa > Arthropoda > Insecta > Trichoptera > Phryganeidae > Eubasilissa > Eubasilissa splendida. The sequence continues at coordinate 10,352,952 of CM062868.1, read as the reverse complement.
GTTGAAGATCATTATATTTAGGAGTTTAACTACATAACTAAACATTATTAAAGTAACAATCGTATCATGTTTTTAAGATTACGATAACTTATTTTGCGTTAATACTTGAGCGCGGCTCTGTTAAACAAGCGATAAGGGTATTCTTCATGATCCAGGGGTCATGAACTCGGATCCTTTCGAGCCCATCCATCTTCTTCCTGAAGGTTTATCTCAGGAACTCGAACTGAACTGCCTTCGCTCCTCTCGATGCCGAGCCATGCTTAATGCTGCGTTTAGAATGCATGTACGGAAGACAGTTTGTTTTCCCATGAAATTGATCCATAAAGGTCGGTATACATCAGTTGATAATTCTGCTCACACTACATATACAATAGATAACGAATGGCAACTCAATCTGTACTGTTCTTTGAAGAGATTATATTCGTCAAATCTTATTTCATTGAAAACAATTTTAATCTGTTATTAATTAATTATCTGAACATTTAATTTAGGTTTAAATTTCTTTTTTTTTTCTGTAATGGAAATATTTTTTATATAACTTTATTTGATAATTTTATAGTTTTTGATATGCGCGTTACGTTTGGAACATTCTGTACAATAAATATATTTATAAATGTAATTCTAAATAATCGGAAAAAAATTGATAAAATACAATTTATCATGATTTACAGAAACTATAACATATTTTTGAAAACTATGTTAGCCAGACACAGAGTGACATATATCAATATTGAACTAATTGAACTAAACTAACACAATGAGTTACCATGGCTGCCAGGGTGAGCACTCTAGAGCGCCCGCATAGCACCACATAGTAGGTTTGTCGCACACCATCCTTAATCTTTTTATTCCTCACTGAAAGCCAAGTTGAATACAGAAATATCTGAATACGTACGATGGTTTGAAATTATTGAAAGCGAATTATCATTCAGTCTTATTGTATTATATCTCCATAAACCTCTCTCCGTTTCAGGATTGTTACAAATCATTAAATTTTTAAATGGATCCTTAAAATATTAATTTCATGTCCTAAAATTTTGATTAAAATTGATATATTTAATAAATCTATAAAATGTAGCGCTTCATCAATTTAATTACAAAAAATTTATGTAAAAATCTTTCGCTGGTTTAATCTTGCTTAAATTGATATTAGATCAGACTGTATTAATTATTGAAATTTAATTGAATATCAACTGTTAAAATTGAATTTTCCACTATAGAAGAGCTCTCCTTAAGCTCCACTGCGGGCATTGGAAATTCAATGTAAATGGAGGAAAAGAGAAAAATAATCTTATTCATCCCTCGACTCGCGTTAGCCTGAAAGGGATGGAAACACCAACACAGTCTGCATTTGCCGGTTTGTCTGAATAAGCCATTATCGCAATGGTTTTTTTTTAGTTTCACTAAAACAAGATAGCAGTATTAAAATTGAAAATAATGGATTTTATGGTTTTAAAGATTTTTATCAATACGTTAAATCGTTGGAAGGTTCAAATATTCTACAATTGATACCGAGTCATGAAGCTATTATAGAAATTGATATAAGTGATACACGTCACGTCAATTACTTCGTACAAGAAATTATTTTGTGGTACCTTGCTGAAATATATATTTATTATATATTTATTTTTAATATTTAACATTGGGATTAATAATTTTAATAATAAATTATTCATTATGTGTTTAACCACTGAGTTAATTATATTCACAAATCGTTTTTGGAAAATACCTTTTCTTTCATCAAGGTGATAATAATTCATTATTAATTAATTAACCACTCACAGTGGTTAAAAACAAAGTTGTTGAGAATAGACAATGACAAAGATAATAGTTTGACGTGCTTGTGGTCTAGTGGTTACAATACTCACCTAGTGTTCTAGTGGTTGGGGGTATATTATATATAATTTGAGCCTCGTTCCAGGAGCCCATCAAATTAATCCTATTTTCATAGCACAAGCATTTAACTCAGTTTGAAAATAGAATAGTGATGTGACGTGTATTCCGTGTACAATTAATAATATTAACAGATCAATGAATACGAATTGACATTGCGGTAACTTTGTGGTGTAACATGATTATTTTAATGTTCACAACTAAACATTGTGCTACACACACGTTGGGTTATTGTCACTACTAGTTTCGAGAGGTGTAGTCCCTCTCATCATCAGGTGATAACTAAACTAAATACAGTGTTGTAGTATATTCGGGCAATGGGTCAGGGCTATAGAAGAGGAGGGGAGGTTTCAGTCGTTAATAGAAATATGGACAGTACAGATGAAGTATTAGGGAATGTTATATTGTTTATAATTGTTTTCTCCGAGTTTATTTTTTTTTTGTATTTTATCAGTTTCTAAATTTCTAATTATTATTCCTTTATAAGATACCGAATGAAAAAGTTTTAGTTTATGACAATCAAAAGAGTGGTTTGTTTTAATTATGTGGTTCTTAAATTCTGAAAAGTTGTTATTTTTTAGACAACCTATATTTTTTTTATCGCGTTTTATACCAACAACATCGGAAAAATTCTACTCAATTCAAAAATAAAAATTTATATTTTTGAGAAAAGCGGGATATATTAAATAACTTGTGGATGTTAGAAACAAAGCTTATATATATATATACTGTATGTTTTTATTATTTTTGTGTACAGTTTAATCTTTAAATGTACATACCTAAAATATACAATTAATCAAAATCAGATACTCTGTCGATGAAAATGCCATTCATAAATTGAAAATCTTTAACTCAACAAGTAAAAATGTAACGTATGCAAATTTCTTAAAAACAATAAATTCCGGATGCATGAAAGCCTTACTTGATACCTGCAATGTATTTATTTATAATTTTAGAGTACTATTAATACTGTTTTTAAAGTTTAAGTTTTAAAATAAAATAATATCTTCTTACTCACATAAAAAACAATATAAAAAATGTATAGACGTTTTTAAGAACACTTTCTATGACTGAACATGATTATTTTATTGTTTGTAAATTCTTCCCATAATAACGAAAAGAAATTATTATTTTTATTAAAGAAACAGTTCTGCCAATTGCTTTTTGTTTTTCCCAAATCAAAAACAAATTCATGCACCAAATGCACCTCGAACGCAAAGATCGCCCATGAAATCAACACGTTTAAAACAGTATGATAGTAAAATTCGTGAATTAGTAAAAGAGTAAGTAGATACTTCAATGATTTACCCGCAGTTGTAAGCTTTTCTAATTCTTTTCTGTTAAAAAAAACAGCATAAGTAACGACTCCATACAAAACGGATCAACCGAAAGAAATTTTCAATTCAGTAAATAGCCAATTGTATGACTTGAATAATATACTAGCTTAACAATAGAAGATAGTAATGTAAATAGCTACAATCGACGCATTGTAGCTACTAACGCTATGGCTACAGAGATGGGTTGTTAATTTTTAGAACTAGGCCATTAAAGTTTGTACTGATACACATATGTCACTAATTGTAGTAAATCCGTAAATATACGTTCACGTTCCAATTAATTTATATTTGTTTCCCAAAATTTTTAATAATGCACAGCTTTTTTGCTTGTATGCACTGCACGCCTCTGCGAATACTATACACTGTGCACTTAAATAATTGAAGACTTTTTTTTAGATTTTTGTTCATACTCGTATTTTTAATTTAGAAAATAATAATTTTGTGATCATCTATACTAAATAAAATTCATTAATAAGAAAACCAATCACTAATGTATTAATTCTAATAAATTATTTTATTATTACGGTTGAGATTCGCGTACTCACATACCTTTGACCAGTGAGATCTCTTGAGATGTAGATTAGTCGGAGTAGTAATAATCTACTTGTATGGACGCAGATAGTTCTGCAGCCAAATAGATGCATTCGAAGTACAATTATACGGTCTGCTACTGACAGCACATAACTGCAGCCAACCTGGATGCACGCGAGTGCGATTTGGTACTTACTGTAAAGTCTCTCTTTACAGATAGCTTTCTTGAACGGACGTCTTTTAAATTAATGTTATTCGTAAAATATATATTTTTATTTTATATAAATTATAAACTCGATTTATCTAAAAACCGATTAGTGCCCTGTGGATGGCTATTCCGCCATTTATTTATTTATTTTATTTTATTTGTAACTATATAATACAATGTAAAAATCTGTTTGGACTGTGCCCGTCTCACAAGAGAAATTCTGTGTCGAGACGGGCATAGTTTACAAGCAATTGTTCAATTAATTAGAATTACAAGTAGTAGATAGAATTACATTTATTACTAGATAAAAGGTGTATATGAAGAACAATTTTGAAGGGGACATAATTTTTGTTTCACTTTATAGCAATAATTAATATAGGTATGAGTCAATATTCGTCAGTCCATTCTCGTCGCATACTAATCAAACAAGATTTGTGGTCAATTCTACCATGTGTGCGGTTATTATAGTTTTTAAACATATTAAACATACAAAATTATAAGTTTTTCCCATACAATATTTTTTATTATAATACAGGTTTTCTAGTGGATATTAAAATAATCAAACATACATCCGTGTTAAGACCCTATTGTGTAGATACTGAAGTCGTTTGATCAAATGATTTTAAATCTTTTAGCCGAAGGTAATTCAAAGTAAAAGTAACATAAAACCTTAAAAAGCATTATTCGCTAAAAAGGTTTGAGAAAAATTTCAAATATTTCCAGTAATTTTACACAATTTTCATCTCTCGCAGTTGGATCTCAAGCCGTAAAGGGAATTTCGTGAATATTGTTTCTCGATGGAGAATATTTCCAGGAACGGGGAGAGTATTTTTGGATTAGGCACAAATAAGCCTGTAATAAATTTTTCACGTAAATACCGTTATTTTAACTTCCCCTAAAACGCTATGATATAACATTCGCACCGCTTCCGTTTCCCAATAAATCTTTTTCCGAGGAAACCAAAAATACTTAACAGAATAACATATTGTATTGGATGGTTCTAGCTACAATACGGAAAGGTTTGAGGTAAAAAATTATGCTTCTAGATATTTTTTTAATATTTCACAGTACTTAGAAACTCACTCAAATATCGTTTTACCACTTTGTAGTCCACACTACGCATTGGCGGATATCACCCTGCTATTTTATATTCTTTAACCGTTGCTAATCATCAACCTTCTTAACTAATAATCAATTAATAAAATTAAAACCCTTTCTCATCTATTGTCCATTTAAATGGTCTTGAATTTTACATATCATTGATTGTTTTGGCAGTTACTTTGTGGTGTAACATTTTAATTTTAAAAATATATCACTTTGACTTTGTACTACACACACACACACATTTTTAAAAAGTTAATATATCACAACTAGTTTCAGGAAGAGCAGTCCTTCCCATCTTCAGGTGTAAATTGAACTAAATCAAATACAGTTGGGTATAGGGTGGCGGGATCGTAAGGGTGGGAGTGGCTTTATTGTTTTTTGGAAACAACGATAATAGCGGTGAAGTATTTGAAAACATGACATCATTCATTAATGTTTTCTCCAAATTCAAATTTTTCTGGATTTCTAGATTTATTCCCCTATAACCATATAGTATCGTTACCAACCTAGTGGAGTAATTTTAAATCGTAACAGTCGAAAGAATGGTTGGTTTCAATGATATGGTTAGCGAATTCGGAAAAATTATTATTTTTCAGACAGCGTCGATGTTCTTTTAATTCGCGTATTATTTCACGTGGTTTGGTCAATGTATTTTTTGTGACAATCTCCGCAAGTTATTTGATTAATCCCGCTTTTTTTTTAAATACCTATTCTAGATCGTGGTTAGTTTCAATGATGTGGTTAACGAATTCGGAAAAATTATTATTTTTCAGACAGCGTCGATGTTCTCTAATTCGCGTATTTAAATTTACGGTCCGTTCAATTTGCACAGGTACAAAGGGTACAATCATTTACAAAGTTTTCCTAGCAAGAATATTTATTATTTTTTTAGAAAAACAACTGGAATGAAGTAAATCCTCAGCTGCGAGTGCTTGAGTTAGTTTATCGATGTGAATCCTGTTTTGTGCAATAACCAGATAATAATATGTGACCAGAGATAGATCGCATCTTCTTAATACGATCTTAATATTTATCTCACAGCGTTTAGCCAAAAAATATTATTGAAACTTGTGTATAATGTACGCATCTATATTTAAAAAATAACATTCAATATTATTTCAGTAAATTTCCTTACTCGAGTAAATCGCTCGCTAAAATTCTGACACCCGAGGAAGGTACTAACTCATTATCTGAGCTGTTCTTGAATACATAATACGGAGATTCGCAAAATTTTGCATAGTGGCATTTGACAGCTCGAGTACCATCGAAAAAGTCATAAATCTCGTGGTAAGTTATTCTGTGATTTGATGAGGTAGGGGGTTTAACTTGGCTTAGTTTTTGTTTCTCTTCAGAAAAAAATAAATTATTATGGTTTACAACAATCGTACCTTAATATCGATACAGTTTATTAGTTTTTTTTTGCAAGTTTAAACAGAACTATCGGGAATACATAAGATTTAACTATTATGGTAAGTATCCACTGAAGAGATTTTTTTAGAGATTTTCAGCTCGAAGTAATTTTCTTCTTTTACATAGGCAATCCACCCTTCAAAAGTGATTTGTGCCATTAATCAAGTTAAAACATTATTTTAGAGAATAAGTACAATAATATTACAGAATACGAAATTAATTCCGAATCCCGGAAGCAACAAAAATATTTTTCGATAAAATTGATTTTATATGTATATCTTTCTAATTAATACATTTAATTAGTATTTAAAATATCACATACCTATGTTCTAAATAATTACAATTTCACAGTAAGAATGTGTTTTCTTTAATAATACCATCATTGTTTAAAAAATAAATATTAAGTATATAGATTAAATATGGTAAGTTTAGGGAAAGAATATGACAACAAGTTAACCGTTAGTTGAAAATGATCATTGACGAGATCACTGTAAAAAAAACTATGATCCACAATGGACAAGTAAAAAAGATATGGTTAAGGGTCTTCTCCTCGGCACCACACCACCACACTCACACATTGGGGAATCTATTAAGTTCAATCTTAATAAATGTGAGGCTACCTGGCAATGCTCAATTCTCAATCTAAAGATATTTGATATTGTTATGTTGGAGACTTTCTTTTTGGAGAACCACAGACGAATAGATCTTTGAATGATTTTGAGGCGATTACCCCTCTGATAAACACGAGACAATCTCTGAGATACGGATTTTTCTCTCGTGAGATTCTTTGAAAACAACTTCACTTCGCGATTGTCGTACGTCAAACGTCAAATGTCAGTCCATTGACTATTTATGTTCCCTTTATCAGTTGAGTGAATTTGAATCTCTTCAGCAGCAGTTTAAACGGAATAAATGTTTGCAATTTAATTAATTGTGCCTGTCTAACTTTCAGAACAAATAGTCGTGTACTCGCGCTTAAGCTTTTGTCCCTTTCTAACAATCCAAGCTTATTTCTGTAGATCAAAATGTTGATACGTGTACATAGTAATGAGAATTATCTTAGTGTCTCATTACGGGCCATTAAGATATTTGTATGTCTTGACTTGAAGATTCGCCTCACAATAATACCAATTATCCATCTGGTGAGACAGATGTGAATCAGGGTAATATAAATCTAAACATAAAACTATTATCTTTTTTACTAATCTTATCCTAGAAACGTTTTTTATAATTTTAGATTATTTTCAAAAATCTTATATAATAGTAGTAAAATTATTTTTTAAATGTTTTATCCAATATTAAATTTTTAAAACAAAAGGTAATATTCTATGAATATTAAATAATTCAACTTTATTTTAAAACGCTGTGAGTTAATTATATTCATAAACTAGTTTCTAAAAATACATTCTCATTCATCAGGGTTATAAAAACTAACATACGTTAAACTGTTCTAATGCTCTTAATTATGAAATTAATTCAAAAAATAAATCTAGTACCTGACATTAAATTGTTATGATGATTAAAAATGTGCAAATTGACTTAACTCAGTTCTTAAAAACAAATATAATTAATTATTTATTATTAAAATTAATACTATTAAAATTAGCAATATTATCTTGGTGGTTAAAATTCATATTTTTATTTATTATCTTTGTTTTATTAACCACTAATATTTAGTGGTTAATAAATAAATAAATAAAAAATTTAAAATTAATGTTAAAAATATAATTATTGTAGTTTATGATTTAGTTTTTCATTTCACCGATGAAGGAAAGGGATATTTTTTAGTATGAAGCTCTTGTAAAATGATTTTATTAAAAATGTCAAAACAGTATATTTAAATAAAAATTAATAATTAATCATCCCTTGTGCATTTCTAAAAACGTTAAGTGCAGGACCCGAAGAAATAAATTTGTTTTGTAATACTCAGCAAAATCTGAGGACGCCACTTATCCCAGTAATTATTATCCCATGTCTTGAGTCGTGGGTTGCGGGAAATTTCCCACGGGATTTCCCACAATTCTAAAAGTCCTGCGAAGCAAATCCGATCTGAGGAAGAGGGAATATGTAGAATTTTTAAGAACATATAACTGGTCTATCCTATTGTGTAGAACTTACAACCATTGCAAAAATAAATATATATTTCATAATTTCTAAAACTTCCATTGTAACGTAAAAACGAATATATATATTTCTTTATTTATTCATTGCCAATGTGTTATATTTTTTAAATATAATTTGACTTTGTATCTCATTTTTTTGGTCCACCTTGCTAGTTCTCCCTCAACTATCCTTGTGATCACGACATTCTTCTCCAGCATGTTGTCGAAAGTTTTTCTGTAATCCTTAACTTCTGGAGGATGACATTTGTGCACCTTTCAGTCCACTGTCCGCAAAATTCGCTTCTAGAAGTACATATATAAGGCTTATTCTTCATTTCCTGTAAAGTGGAAGTAAGACACAAGACAGGCTCTTCCACTCGTGTTAGGTGCGCGCGCCGGTGTTGCTCAGAGCGCCACGGGTTGCGTCGGCAGAGGAGAGCATTACAGCGCGCCCACGCGCGGGCAGAACGAAAAAAATCGGCTTCCCATAGAGATCTAGTTAGGTTGCCCGATTGCGACATTATTTATAATAAAGTCTTGTCGAATCTTACGATTGTGTTATTTCTATGAATATTCCTGGACCACAAAATAACACATTTCCTCTTATAATTAATTCCTAACATAGTGCACACATAAGCACTCTTATATATGCTCTAATATAAAGAAGATTAAAGTTTTTTATTTTACAAAAACTTATCTTCTGCATATTTGGTCAGTTTCATTATAAATCTATTCTTATACAAGAGGAAGTACACTACAGATGTATTAATTTGAAAAAGTGTACCATATAGGTTCGAAAATTTGTCATGAAAAATACTGGCGCTATAACACAATTGGTAGTGTACTTCCCCGGATTGTAAATAGAGATCCAGGTTCGAATCCCGGTAGCGCAAAAACAATATTAATACATTAAATAAGTATTTATAAATCTATTCAATTTCTCCTCCTTTCTTTCTTACTTTCTGACATTTCTTTAAAAATCTTAATTGCACTATACATCATCGATCTGAATGGCAGTCTCAGTCTATTCCTTGTTCTTGTACGATGCTCGTTCTCATGTTGATTTGTATCAATTTTTTGTGTAAATTCCGCTGATATTTTCTTATTGAAAATTTTGTAAATAAATACCGGTATATTAAAATATATTTTCTGCTTAAAGGTCATCATATTCAGATCTTTCAGCATTGCACTGATCCGAGTGTATCTATTTTTTCTGAGTATTATTCTCAAAGCTTATTTTGCAACACTGACAATTGTTCCATTTCTTCTTCGTTAGCCAAAAACAAAATGCTGCTGCAGTAGTTGATGTAATAATATAATTTAATAAAGTACTTCGTTAACTTTCACACATCACACACTCAAATACCGCGACTAATGAAAACATTCAAATACTTCGCAGTTTTGATACCTTACACGACTATATTCTTATTTTAATATTTTTTGAATAAATAAATATTAAAATTAATAATAAAAAAATAAAAATTTAAAAAAATATTGTTTGTATATCTTTCTAGTGTTTTCATTAAAAATATAATTTTTTTCTCAAAGTTTATCTAAATTAAATAAAATGATTAATTAATTTAGCGAGTAGAATGTACGAGGTAAGCAAGGAAAGCGACCTTATTATGAATGTCAACAAGTCGAAAGTGATGGTATTCGAGAAGGAGGAAAGCAAGACACCGTGCTAAATACTTGTAGGTGATGAATGTTTGGAACAAGTAGATGAGTTTGTGTATTTGGGAAGTATGTTCGATAGAAACGGAAAGGTTGAGAATGATATGGAAAGGAGGGTGACTGCAGGGAATAAAGTGAACGGCGCTTTGAATGGAATTATATCTAACGGAAATTTGTCTACCGAGGCAAGACTAGCGGTGCACAATTGAGTCCTGGTACTGACACTGATGTATGGAAGTAAGGCCTGGAACTGGCAGAAGAGGAACGAAAGTAGACTGAATGCAGTGGAAATGAGATCACTTTGGCGTATAAGTGGCAAATCTATTTATGACAGAGTAAAGAATGAAGAAATAAGGAAAGAATGTAAAACTGATGTTAGTATAATGAGTAAGACTAAGAAATGATCACTTAGGTGGTTTGGTCATGTGGAACAGATGAATGGGGAGAGAATGGTAAGAAAGATATATGACGCAAGTGTTGATGTTGGAAATAGAAATTGAGGACGTCCGCGGAAGACATGACATGACCAGGTAAACCTGATAATAGAGGATGGTTCTGATAGAAGCCTCAATAATCGTCGACCTTATATAAGAAGATGTATGAATATGGATGAGGCGAAAATTGTGTGTCAGGACAGAGAAGTGTGGCGCTCTATCCTCTCTGCCTACCACCGCGGGAAAAAGGCGTGATGGTATGTAAGTAAGGCAGCAAGCATTTGAAATCCACCGCAATATAAAGTTGATTGCTTTTAAAAATGAAATAACAGAACATAAGTTCCAAATTTGTCGAAAACGAATTCGATTGCCATAGCGAAAATAGTAAGGCACTTTCTTCGGATAAGAAGAGGTCCAGGATCGAATCCTGGTAGCAACTAAATATATTTTCTTTAAACAGATTTTTTCTGTATATCTTTGTAGTCGATTAATTTAATTTGTGTTAATTATATTAACGTTTCAATACAGTATCAAAAAGACAAATAAAATTATTAAAATGATTAATTTTTGTTTTCACCCTTGTGTAAAATTGTATTTTTTGACTTCCGTCATTTTTCTACGGGATGTGAGATATATTATACTATATGTAGCCTAGTGAACATGTCAGCAAAGTAGGCAAGGGATAGGGTGTTAAAAACCGCCCCTAGAAGATATTTATATTTTTATGTCATACAGCGCTCGCTTATAAACCATTGTTTTTCATATTCACGTTATCCCCCGTACCCCGGCTCCACGTCAAGAGATGTTTACAGACACCCTGGCACACTGGCCCGCTGGCACATCACGTCACGAGAGAAAACAGAGTGACGCTTCAAAGTTTTTCCGATAACTACAAACACACCCTAGGGTCTTAAATGAAAAGTGTTTCCGTAACAATATTATACCAGATTATTTTACACGTCGTGTTAAGAGCTAAAATGGTAGCGATAATCGATCGTTGTTAAAAACTAAAATGAAAGCAATACTGATACGATATTATTTTTATTATCATGAGATCATCGCAACAGACTCACTGATATAGAATTAGGAAGAAATATAAACAGTGGACAAGTGATCAAAATCAAGTATTTTTTATTTATTTATGAGAAACAAACAGTACGTAATAACTTACAACATAATATATAATATAAAAATAAGACAAAAAAGTGTTTTTATACTGTTTAAAGAGAAGATGAGAGGGAATGGAAAAGAGATGCAATACAAACATATAATTTGCTTGTTGCAGAAAAAAGTATATACTTATACTTATATATATTGTGACGTTATAAATGGGGTTGCGTATAAAATTGCCCCGTCACTTATTTTTGTCAAGCACCTTGACATTTCACAAATAGTTATCACATTCAGTGTCTCAGCTTATAAAAAAGGTAGAAATCTATGGTTAATTTTCAAATCGTTGGCAGAGCTGTCAGACAAAAATGTAGCCGTGTGTGATACACTCTATCTAGAGGGTAAGTATTTTTTTATTGTGCATAATTTATTGTTAAATTTTTAATCTAATCGAATAGCAAATGATCTTTACAGGAAACAAGACGTTTCCCTCTCGGTTTTGTCTCTGGAATCTGCCTCTGGTCTTTGCCTCTGAGCTTTGCCTATGGGCTTTGTCTTTGGGCTTTGCCTCTGGTTTTTTCATCTGGTTTATGCCACTGGTGCATACCTCTGTTTAACTTCAATTTCTACTTTGGATTTACCTTGAAGTACCTTTGGATTTACCGCCTCACTGAAGGCGACAAATTTTATCATGATGATCTACAACAAATTAAGTCTATGAATTTGATAGCGTCGGCCTGGATGCTGCGGGCCAAAACACGTGATGTGATGCCAAGACGTCTGGTGTCCCATACAAGAAAGACGTCGAACTCGCTCTCAACCTGACGAGATGAGGATTTGACGTTTCGATTTGTTTTATTTCTTGTAGTCTTGTATTTTTCTTGATTAGATGTCATACTTTTACTAATGACTAACATCTTTTATTTATCACCTCCAGGTATTATTATAAATTTTTCCCAGTTTAGTATGAAGATAGAATGTGACAAAAATGAGGTGGGTATGTGTGTTTGAGGTAAAAAAACCCGCAGATCTCATGTTCTACACTGTCTAACCGGTGAAAGGGAACGACGTAGGTCTTCTTCCCCACAATATACATACACGCATGTACATATATATGTACAATTTATGTCCATAGTTATTAAAACGTTGGCGTAGTTTCCTTTTAAAAAGAAGTAATTTATTGTTGAAAATGTCCTAGTTATTAGAAAAGTTTACTATATAATATGTTGACAAAAAGCGGGTCAAAAAACTTTTTTTTTAAATGTGTTCTGCCAAAGTTTGGATGAAATAGACAATTTGAACATGTTGGGTATGTGGGATAGTTTAAAGTCATTTGTTTAAATAAATATGACGGGTGAACCAAGTTATTTAAAAATAATTAGAGTTAGCATAAATCTTGTACGTTTCTTCTGTTTAAAATGGGGGGGATTTTATGAAAATACTCACTTTCTGAATGAGATTTAATATCTAAGCGGGAACGTAAATGAGTTAGGAACAGATACGAAATACAATAAATCTCTTGGAAAAGAATTTCTAGGATAACTTCGATTCTATAAAGTTACTTGTATTATCAATGGTTTAAAACTACACTAACAAAAGAAAATAATAAATAATTTCTGCTATTTTCTTAGTGTTTTTTCATTATTTGTAATCAATAATTTGGACAAAAAGATAATGGTGGCCATAGAGCGGGGTAACAAGACGGAAGATGAAGGGTTTCAATGATTTCACAACTATGAAAAAAAAAATTATTGGTTAATGGATCGTTCAAAGAACAGTCCAATATATTACATAACACCGCATATTTCAATTTTTTGTCAAATTAAGATATTTTTATCATTGGATTTGAATTTTCGCAGGGCATCATTCTATATCACTAGTTTGACGATAGCGTCCGCTAAGAATGTGCAAATCAAAGAAATGTAATTACTACATATCTGTAACCTCCATGTCAACTGCGCACAAGTCAACGGAATCGTACCTAATTTTAGTTCAGTTTCAGTTTAGAAAGAATCTGCTCCTCTTTACAACTCTAGTAAGGTAATTCTACTAAAAACATTTAAAATTAGTTATGTCTCTCTCCTGAAAAGTACATAATTCTTAGATATGTGGTATTGCTGCTTAGGTGACGATATGTTATATAGATTATTCAACTTTGTTTTTAATCACTTAATGAGTCTTTTAAATACACAAACCGGTTTTGGACAATACAATTTCCTTTATCAGGATGTCAAATTAATTATTTATATTAAAATGAACATAAAGAACAAAGTTCAATTTGAAAATATCAAAAATAAAAATGATCTTATCCATGTCGGTCGCTCATGGCTGAGAATCGCGATCTCAATAAACTTCCGCCCTCTTGGCTATTGTACTCCACTTCTCTTGGCATCTTGCAGATCTTAGAGCTGTCACCAAAGAAGTTCCAGTTGTCTTTTTCACTTGGTCGGTCCAACGTGTGAGGGATCTTCTACTTCTTCTTCGTCCTTCGACGTGACTCACATCAGCAAGCTTTTCCAAGCTATCTCCCTTCGTACAAGATGCCCAAAATATTTAAGGATTCGACTCAGATAAATTGTTGAAAGTCTATTCTTGATCTTCAGTTCTTGCCGAATGAAGATCTCATTATAATTACACATAAAGGGTGTTTTTTTATAGGTATAAAACTTTAAAATGAAATAAAACTCATCAAAATCGTGGTAATGGCCATGATATTAGCTTTATTAGAAAGATAATTTTATTCCATTAGTGTTTAAATATGATTTCGCGCATATGGGCGCCGTGGACGTATATCGGCAATAACGCGACGAATGTTGGCTTTTAAGTCATCTATCGTCTCTGGTTTATCGGCATAGACTAGCGACTTTACATATCTCCACAGAAAAATAATTCAACGGTGTTAAATCATACGACCTTGGACGCCAATTCACAGATCCATTTCGCGAAATTATGCGCTCATCGTATGTTTCCTTCAATTCTTCGCCGTCTTCTTGAAACAGCAGCTTTTTGACATTAATTCCATTCAATTGGGGAACAACTATCTTCCATAAACTCATTCGGGTCCTACTCAATACTACACTCTACTGCAGCAATAGCTTCTTCGGTGCGCACTGTACAACGTCTCTTCGGAAGCATACTATCAATTAAAGTATACGTGGTGAGAAAATGATCCACGGTTACTCGGATGGACGATTATGTCGACCGTAAAACGGACGTAGCGCACGGTAAGTTTTAATAAATTTGGTTAATAAATTTTGCACAATTTGCAAACGTAAATCCTGCTTAAGTCAATTCATGGTAAAATGGCAAACCAAACTGAGCTCAAATCAGCTGTCAGCTGTCAAATTGGCTGTCGCTGGTAAAAGTGTTGCCAGTTCGAAAAACAAACCACTAAAAAAAAAACCTTATGTTAATTTGCATATTTATTACATACATATATTCAAATAAACATATATGTAATTATAATTACAATTTCTCCAACAAATATCTTCTTTGTCTTTTTGATATTATCTATTTCCAATTTTTTTTATTTAATTTTAGTTGAAATTCACTACAATATTTACTTATTTTTTATATTTAGATAGTTTTAATTTATTTGAAATTAATTTAAAATATTAAACGATCCTACTTGAAAATTGTATCAACACTAAAAATATTTTCACTGTTATGTCTGTTGGGGGCTTATATATAATTAGTATTCAACAGAATGGAGCTAGTAGAAGATAGTAGTTATCAGGCAGCTGGTCAGGTAGTTGGACGTATTCGGTAGCCCACACCGCATTACCAGAGCGAAGCTGGCCATCGGTCAATATGTTAATTGGTACAACATCCCCTATCAAAGTGGGAAACTGAACTATACCTACCTGCCCGTCTAATGCTTGAATTTAAATTCTATTTATTTAATGTTACCATATATGGGTTTTCAAAATATTTTGAAAGATATCATATTATATATTACTTGGGTTTAATTAGATCGATATATTAAGCGCTGGTCAAGAAAAAGCTCAACCGATGCACTCTTCATTTAACTAATTTATGATTTATTATTTTTATTAAAATTAGTTAAGTGCATACTGGACGCGCCTAATGTAATTGAACTGACTGTATACCACGTCCCTGCGCGGAGTACCAAGTTGTCGGCGCTGTTCCATGTAAATGCATCATATACCCATTTTTATAGGAATGCACCCACACAAAGACTTCACAGGCTTGGGAACAGTCCTTTGAAATATGCTGCTAAAATAAGACTAGAATTTATGCGAAATAATTCGAAATAAAATATGTTTGTCGTGATATATCTATCTCAATCATTGTCATTTATTGAGATTTTAATATATTATGATATTTTGTCAGATAAATGTTTAATACCGATATATTTCTCTAAATATATAGTTACAGAGAGCTTATTTAATTGTACTAAATGCACGCATATACTTTTCTCGTCCCTGTTGGTATTATATGAATAAATTACGTATACTGTAGGTGAATTTCATAATAATTCGTACCTACACAACGAATTATCGTAAGCAACAGTTTTCTAACAAATGAAACTTCAAATGCACGAAAATAAATTTATTTTCTTCCTTCCCAGTTAACTGTACACATATCACACACACAGAGAGGCACATATACACAATATAAAAATATCTCAATTCCCGAAACAATGCCTGTGGACATTTAGCAATCACAGGAAGACCATGTTCGAAAAATGACCGAAGCCTCACTACACGTCACACTAAACATGACCCAAGATAGCAAGGAGTGTATGGCCAACTGTTCAATAGATGGCCGCGATGCTCAGCAATCAAAGTGATCAACAGAAAAGAAAATTTATCGTTAATGACGAGAGTTTTTTTTTTAATAAATACACGTCACATCAATATTCATACTATTTTCAATCTAAACTAAACCGTTACACTATGAAAATAAGACTAACTTGCTGGGCTCCTGAAACGAGGAGCGAACCCCTGACGACTAGATCACCAAGCCAGCATCTTAACCACTAGACCAACAAGCTGCATTATCTTTATTTGCTAACACAACAGTAGTTGATTCTAATTGATACATTTAATTTGTATTACAACCATTTAAGAGCTTTGTTGGGAGATTATTCCACATCCACCCCATCTTCCTGATCTTGCTCCATAAGAATTTCATTTTTTCCATTATTTCGATCACTAGGTCAGCGTCTTAACCACTAAACCAACAAGCTACTCGATTGAAATCAACTTGCACACAAGTGCACAGAAGCAAGTCAACTATATATACATGTACTCGTACATTGTACGTACGTCCATGATTTCGATTTCAGAGGGAAACTTAACCAGCTCATACACATTGTTAAGTGAACAACGCTAATGCCGGATATTTCGGCCTAAAATTTCACTTATGGGTCATTTTGGGAAACTTCAACCCGACATCCGGGTAGTATTCCTTTCCTATATTTAGGGGTTGCACGGGATCCCAAATACTGTTCTCATTAGGGACTCCAATCTGGGGGTGGAAAGGCCAGACTGAAACAATCGAGGGAATCGCGGCTAACGATCCGGAAAGAGGAACCTCGAAACCGAGGCTAATGTGGTAAATCATTTGAATATATTAAGATATTTTAAATTAAATAAATTAACAGGGCAGTGTCGTAAATTTTAGGTAGATTTATATTTATTTCAGAAGGTCTCGAAGAAGATGGCGAATCAGGCTGG
Source organism: Eubasilissa splendida (assembly GCA_031772225.1). Classification (NCBI taxonomy): domain Eukaryota; kingdom Metazoa; phylum Arthropoda; class Insecta; order Trichoptera; family Phryganeidae; genus Eubasilissa; species Eubasilissa splendida. The sequence goes on along the minus strand of CM062868.1, from coordinate 10,335,447 downwards.
CTAACGACCTAGCACAAAATTTTAATCAATATCTGATAGCAACTTCGGAACTAAACTAAGTTACCATCACGCCGTGTCTCGGCGGAGGTAGCCACACTATTTTGTCCTGATACACCACTTTCGCGTCCTGCACATTCATGCATCTTCTTGTGCAAGCCCGTCGAGTCGAGTCTTCCGCAGCCATCCTCTACTTCTGGTGCCATCAACACTCGCGTTATATATCATTCTTACCATTCTCTCCTCATTCATTCGTTTAATGACCGAACCACTGAAGTTACCTTTTTTTATTAATGACATTCACCACGCTAAGATCAGCATTTCTTTCCGTAACACTTACTCCACTTTCGATCCTCATTGCTAGCTCCAGAATTCTGAGAGTTATCTTATCCACAAAATTCGATTTAAATATTTCAAAAAATAACATAAAAGTAAATGGATAAAATATTTAACAGAGGGTGATTTCGGAGTCATCTGATCACGCTAGATAAAAACGCATTGCAATTTTCTTGGAAATAGCACCATAAGACATTTTGCAATAGATAGTATATATCTATCGAAATCTATTTAAAATAATAAGACACACGTTAGTCAGTTAGCGTTATTTTCATTATTTCGGATTTATCTTCGCACCATATGGTGCTGGTATCGAGACCAGTCGACAACAAATTAATCAAAGTGGTTATAAAAAATTAAAAAATAATCGATAAAATTCAATGTTTTTAATTTTATTTTTCAGTGATATATTATTTATGATTTATACCTACGACTATGACTTTGCCTATGACTTAATTATCGAAGAATTTTATAAATCAAACACGTTTTTTTTGGTTCTATATTTAATTTTTCCAAAATGTTGTATTTCGGCTGTCTAGGCCAGTATCAACTGACAGATATCAACTGACATTATCAGTTGATAATGGCCTAGATAGCTGAAACGATCGTCCAATTATTTTGGAAAAATTTGATATAGAACCAAAAAAATCGTGTTTGATTTGTTGTGTTGATTAACGAAGAGTTCTATAAAATGAATACTGTATATATTCTAAAAAATAAAAGGAATTATATGTTCTGAAAAATCGCAACAATTCTAATAAAATCATCAATTGATGTATCAAATTAGACTGTTAATTATTATAGTTAAATAGTGTGCAGGTGTTTATTTTTAAAATCAACACTAAACAAATATCGGCATAATTTATTAGAAAATAAGGTAATTCAACACGAGCGGTAGCATCATACAAGAGAAAGAGATAGAATGATACTTGAGGAAAAAAGCCAAATCTCAGAAATTCGCGATGTACCGTGTTTCAGAAATTATATAAATATAGTTTTATAAATTCAAAATTAAACTTAGTAGATATTTGAAAAATAAGGCATCATTGGTTTTTAAAATATAAATATTCATATATAAATGTTTATATTAGAACACTGGCTTAAGAATTAATTAATAAATATAAATATATACATTAGTCATAATATTATATTTGACTGCGAAATATACTGCAATTATATAACTTTTAATTGCATTTTAGAACATTTTGTGAACAATTTAGAAGGTCTAACTAATTTAACTTCCAAATATGGACAGCGGCACTCTGGGAGTGACTTAATTGGGGTGACTTTACTTCCCTACAAAATAAACAGGTTTTATGCGGAACTAGAATCTTCTTATTATTTAAATACCTCTCTAAATTATTACTTCAAATGTTACGCAATTTTAAGTTTTTTTTTATGACTAAATATTATTTAATGTGTAATACTTTAATAATATTTCAGAAAATTCTCTTTTGCTTCAGCTGTCGTAAATTCTTGAAGAATATTTCTCTAAATTCTTGGATAATCATAAGACTATCCAAGAATGTTAAGGAACGAGATTAATATTTAACGAGAAATCTGTTTTACAACCTTTTTCGATGGCAGACCCGTTATTCAATACACTGTTTAGATCTTGTGTTCAAGATGTCGATTTTACCATATTATCCGTTTACGAAAAAATTTGAATTTGGGACCTAACAGTTTTGTTCTTGACTGATAAATAACATTTATATTTTTCCGCAGCCGGCATATGTAAAATGTTAATAAATATGATAAACCGAATCCGTGAAATTGCTTATTACGTGAAATAAGCAAAAAATTTTACAATTCATGAAAAGTGCAAGTTCATTGTTTCATTCATGAATTAGGCAAATTATCTGCCTAATACAAGAATTGGCCATTATTTTTTTGCTTATTTCGTGCATTGAGCAAAGTAAATAATAGCGCTCTGGTAGTGTTTTTTGAAACTAAATCAAATGTCATTTGATCATACAAGGTGTAACAGGCCTATTTCTAGTACTTTATGGTCGGATACCTGACTAAATTACGAGTTGAAAATGTGCAAATTCTGCCCGTCAGGGAAAATATTATACTTTAAAATTTTTACAGCTTCAAGTTATCGTGCTTTACAAAATATATTTGTGAAATTTATCCGTCGCAAATCAACTGACAAATAATAGTCACTGATTCGGTGTATCATGTAATATCAATTCCTAAACCATCCGTACACCGAAACTAATTATAAACTTATTTGGCAGAGAAAGAATCGTAATAAACAGGTGAAGTCGTTAAGCTAATCTTGAACAATAAAATAAGATATCAGGTAAACTAATTTATTGCCGACGAAATGAATTACGCGATGCCAACGTGACTCAGAAAGGAAATCAATCCTTTACGCAACACAAACAACGTAGACGTAGAGGTAGAGAAATAAATTATTTATTTTATTGCGTTTATCGCCGTAATAAACATTATACCTAATAACTACCCAGACTTCAAAGGAAGAATTAATTAATTTTAAAACAAATAAAACTTGATGATTAAAAACAGAAGATACAGATATATTTTTTCTTTGTGTTTTTTCCTCCATATTTAGTGTTTTTGTCGTGAAAGATATTTTTTGAAATATATCCGACCAATTTCAATGTATGCTTTTAAGACAATGACATCTTTCACCTTAGTCTACGCTTTAGACCACGTGTTTCTGTTTCTGTATTTTAATCTAGTGATTCCTAGAAAAAATTGTACATTCTCTTTTTCGTTCTTCCTTCATGCATCGTATCATCATGGTGGGGTACGACCCATAATGCACCTTCAAAAGTCTCGATCCTGGTTTACCCTCAATCTGACACCAGTGTCTCCAGATAGATGCACTGGATCAATCCACCGTCGTGTCTTCTTCATTTTAGGCTATTTTAATGACGCATGGAATTGGAACAATCCTTGTTTATAATGTAGATTAAGCTTATCGTGGTCATATATATGTAAAATTTTCTCCAGCAGTATTATCCATTTTTCGTTTGTGACTATAGCCGACTACCCAATATCCACTGCAAACGTGAAGTACTAGAAATGTAAGAGTATGAACCAACATACATAATATTTTACAGATGTCCGAAGAGGAATTAGACTGGCAAAATTAGCGATTACCAATCTGAAAAAGATATCGGTCAATTCTAGGTATTTAGTGTTGTTAATCTCTATTTCTTATATTTCATAGCGCTATATGTAAATAGAAACATAGTGTTTGCGCGTTGTACATGTTTCTATTGACAATCCTGGGTTTTCAAAATACGAAGTATGTACCTTACAGTTTTGTGTGGATACACTACAAAACTTGCGAATCGGACCGCCTTGGTGATTATGTTTAACTAGCGGAGCATCCCGTTTCGTTATCGGTTAAAATGTTGGAGACTGACATACCAAAAGAATACGGAAGCCCATCAACAGAACACAGCCAGGAGCTCTATCCCTAATCCCTAAATCAACCGCCCGCGTACCATACACGTTAGGGCGGTATTTTGTTATGCCAGCATTTTAAAACTTGCCCAAGGGCGGCTTTTTACCAAAAAAAACGTTTCGGACACTAGTGCTGACTACAAATTACTGCTTTTTCAGAAAATAATTATGTTTTCATTGGATTTGCTTTCTTGGATTGTTTACGAGTACAATGTTCTAGATGTAAGACAAATTTATATGTTGAGACTTGTAGAATATTTTCATTAAAACAATAATTCATACCAAGCAATAAACCTTGGTCATTACACGAAACAACGAATAAACATCTTCACACCAGTTCCGAGAGCAACAACGACATTCTTTCAACGTCTCTGTATGTTTTCATCTCCGAAACTATACATCTCACTTAACACATACTGAAAATCGTTCACTTACAAAAAAAATCGCAAATATGGACTCAACATACAATTCAATTGGGTAGAAATCAGTCAGAAGTACCGCTGTTCAACATTCCAACTAAATCACGACACAGCGCACAAATAATTCACTTTAGATTTTCAACACATTCACTACATTGTTCTAATATTTTTATTTTTGTTATATCTTTGTTGTCTTGCTTTATAATTAAATAACAGTATATAAAAAACTGTCTACTTTAATACAAATGGTAGTCTAGCAAAGTAGCCGGACAACGCTGTATATATCAGATCTGAATATTTACTACATTCTACATAATAAACTACGAGAATTAAACGTAAGTTCATCATGTTATATTATAAAATTGTATATTCACTTCTGTTACAATATGAACATGTATGTCAATAAAGTCTAATAAATAAATATAATAATAATAGTAATAATAATAATGGAACCACTACATACCAAAACGTATTTATTTTTCGTTCATTTGAACAAGACAAGCAGAAAAAAAATATTACTTTATTATCATAATATTCGTATCCATCCCTCGGAGACTCGTTATTTGTGTCAACTAAAATTCACCAAAGACATAATAAACAATGAGATATTTTCTCATGTATATTTTAAATTAGTTTTTTTTTTTAAAACATTACTATTCTCTCGAGTAATATTTATTGTTTCAGTATGAAATAAAATGAATATTTACGACAATAATATTTTAGGATTAGTATTATAAGAAGCCTTGTAAAATATCATTGGCTCCATGGGCTTGCGGTCTATAAATTCTAATATCTGCATTAAATAATAATTTGCTGGAAAAAACTTTAATTTTATTAGTGCAATATCATCGTATTATGTACATTGCGACATTTCGAATAAAGCGCCATCTACCGATGCGAGTAGACGCGGCCGGTAGAGAGGGAGATTGGAGGAATAGAGGGACTTCGGTGAGAGCGCCCGAGCGGAGAGGTGTGCGAAGCGAGCGCCGGGCGGCGTTCTGCCGAAAATATAGAAATGGCGACGAAGATCGAAAAAGCTGGAGTATTATTTTCGCGGCAGAACAAGAGATAATTGGGCCTTGTTCTGCCCGTGAAAGTCGAGTAAGGAGGGACTCTCCACGGGAACGAGCGGTAGAATGCGAGCGTGCAATGGAGGCGGAACGAGCACCGTCCACGCCGCAACGTCAAGATGGCGCTTGCTGGAAGCCTCCCAAAGCCGAGGGTGTTTTGGTACGGCCTCGTAGCAATCCGGGATCCCGGCTGCCTCATCACACCATGGCAGCCATATGTGATTCGTGTGACAGTCCAACCTCAAACCTAACCGTAATATCAGTTTAGTAAACAATGGCGTCCACACTCGGCGAATGGAACTTAGGCGTATGAAGATGGAAGACTCTGCTCGTGCTCGAAATGTCGGGTCTTATTTATATTATGTGATTAAATTGTTCCTAGTGCTATGGTGTGTTTTGCATTGTTCAAACCACCCACATCCATCTGAGACAGGCATCCCGACACCACACTTTATCAACCCACAGACTGAGTCTAGCTGGTAGCGTGGTGGCTGGCATTCTATCCGCCGGTATCAGCGCGCTACATAACAACATATGAATCCATCAATATTGTATTATTCTTTGTCCTCACTTTATCTGGGCTACTCATACCACCCTTCTCCGTTGTGTTCTACCCCGGGCTACATCCTTAGTCACGTTCAATTGTTTAAGATTGCGACAAACTAAATCAAACCACCTAAGTCCTAATATTTTTTGTTTAATAAGATGCAATAATATGAAATGAGATATGATAAACCTGTATTGGCATAATTTTTTTTCTACGTCAGGAATGAACATACAAAAACATGTCACACATAATACACACCATTACATCCCCTCTCTTATCCATTTTAACTCCACCCCCATCCCCACCTTCATTAAATTTAAACACACCCGTAATTAGTGTCTGAAAATGTTTTAACTTAAGTTGAATTATATTATTGTGAGAACTGTCACTTTGTAAATATATATGTGTTTGTATGTGTTATGAAAGTAAGTAGATGAGTGGTGGGGAACGAACCTTATAAGAGGCCGTCTCTGGAGGAATAGCTATCTACCAGCACAGCTTCTTGTGAATAACTAGTCTATCTCTGAATGTATAATTTATATTACTATATAACGTGTTGTAATAAACGTATAATATTGTTACCTGGAAAGACTAATATTCACTTATATGGAATTGGGACCCAAGTAATTAGAAAGTAATCAAAGGATAGAACCCCAAAGAAATCTGGTGGTAATCAAAGAATTATCACAATTATTGATAACGGTAAGATATTCCCGAAAACGTTCTAAATTTTAATATAAGAAAATAAAGTGGAATAAAACAGTGTTTTAACTCAATTTACAAAATAATACACTTATTAGTTTACTGTGTGGGATCCAGTAGGTCTTCCTCTGATACAAAGCATTGTCCTGGCTACTTTGCTAAACTACCGTCTGTGTTAAAGTAGCCGGGTTTTTTCCGTGCTGTTGAGGTGTTATTTAATTAAAATTAAAAAGAATGAGTAAGTTCGACAGAGATATTAAAACAAATAGAGACAATAAAAAAATGTAGTGAATGTGTTATAAATTTAAGGTGAATTATTAGTGTGTTGTATTGTGATTTTGTTGGAATTTCCTTTTGGACCTTCTTTAATTTTTCAGGAATAAGGGTGTGTCCCTAAAAGAATTATGTAGTAGTAATTAATAACATTTCGAATATTGTGAATCGGCCTATTTCAGTATTTTCATTTCAGCGACATCCATCTTGCAAGTCAGTTTTATAATATTGATTATAAACTCGCCCAACACTCTGACCCGTAGAGCATAGTTGATTCAACTACAGGTGGATTTTTTATTCATGTCACTTCAAGAATGTGTTATGTGCCGATACGTCAATATGTGCGTGAGCGCTATCAAAGCGAGAAAGAGAAAAAGTTATAGGACCGCCTCACGCTAGATAGTAGTGCAACAACCCACTTGACATCAGTTGACGCATAATATCGGTTACGTACACCGCGCGCAATATATTGCGCCTTTAATATATATAGAAGAAAAGTTCATTTAACATATTTATAATAAATATTATTAATCCAATTCTAATATTTAATTTTCTTGGTGAATTTTGTTTCATTATATTATCTAATAAAATATACTGTTCGCTTTTAACCAAAATTTATTTTCTTCATCTACTAGTTTCGGCTGACGAAGGGCATCGAGTCATTATTATTATTAAGATGTGATTAATATTTTTTTCATTTCTAGTCATTAAATAAACACGTTGTGGTTTGACATTATAATTAAATAAAATAATATTTTAGTTTTAAACCACTTTATTATGCACATATACTAAATTCAACTAGGTAATATACTATATTGTCCTGAAGAATGTTGGGTCTAACTGAAATTAGTTGACTTTAGTATATATGCATAATAAAGTGATTTGAAACTAAAGCATTATTTTATTTGATTAAACAAATCTGTGGACTATTTATTATATTGTAATAATAATCAAAATTATACTAGCAACAGATTCGTCAGTAGCTGATTGTATAGTATCATGAGTAAAAAATCAAACTTTAATACTTATAAAACTTTATTGGAATCCGATTATCACACAAAACTATGCAATTCTATGCTCTATGGCAAGATCTTTGTGGCGTTCATCGATATTACAGAGCCTAAATATTTGAATGCATTGAAGTAGATATATATACTTTATAATAGGAATAGTCTAGAAAGTCTTATACGGCTAATATTAATTCCATAACATAATCTTCAATATTAATTTATTTCACAGAATTGTATTTACGAGCGGATTATTCGAAGGCACGCCATCTTAGTTCATTTGAAAAATCTAATATTCCTTTCATACATTGTATAATATATTGTATATATCTAATAAAAAAATTTACATTATACAAAAAAAAATTTCCGTCACTGTTTAATGGCTTCTTGCGTACGAGATCAAGGACCGGCATCAAAAAACGTTTTTTTTTTTCGATTTTATAAATACGTCAATACGTTTTCCGGAAAATGCGGTTTACTTAAATATTTTACAAATCTTTTGAAAATCGCATCAGTTCCAGTGAAATTCATTTCGTTCGCGAGAATTAAATAATGTATTTTATGAAAGGCACGCGGGAATCCAATCAGGATTCCTTTTGAGCCTCTCGCGTTTCTTTATACCAGGGCGCCTATGCCGTTCCTAATAAAAGATTGCCTTTGCTAAAATATCAATTTTCGCATGTCTACCGGAACACAAGACCAAATTGGATTAATATATATGCTAGGAAAATTCGGGAGAACAGTCAAGTATTACGTAAGTATAGGCAATGAAATTACATATTTGAATTAATTGGTTTATCTATTTCGCTATGGGATTCTAGGTATAATTTGTACATATACTGTGTTTGTACAATAATTATCGAAGCTGATATATGATATTGTGTTTTTTTGCTGGTGGCTGATGTCAATCACACGAAATAATTTATTTTATTTTGTAAAGGCAATATCATGTATCTACGCTTACGTAATACAATATTTTATTTTGTTTTACATATCGAGTGAAATCTAACACCCGCAGTAAGAGCAATTATTAATGGATAAAAAGTTGCCGTGTTTCGATATATCTACTCCAAAAATATTGTACACACATGATATTATTATAGGTAAAGTGTAAGCTATCGAGGTAGGATGGGTTTATACGTATTAATTAGATTTTTTTATAGTAATACTGCGACGGTGCTTTTGAGTCCTAGAGGATAGGAGGCCAAAGGGGCCGCCATCAATCTAGCTCAGTCTGGGTCTTCAAGTGTGTATGTGTGCCCTGGTGTCGCCTGCTACATCTGACGCGATGATAATGGATTCAAAGATAAACTCTACTTTTCACATTACATATTTTATTCACAATAACATAATTTATCCCGACATTAAATGAACGTGAAATGTCTATTGCATCTTCTTTCTTGAGATCAACATTTATCTAAATAGGTTACTCATTGAGCATATTATTAGCCGAGGCTGCCGTGGGGTGCCGAAGCAGCCGTGGACCCATCCATTCGGCCGTCACTCGCATTTCGCTTCTTTCCACGTTGCAGCGGGAACTCTCCTTAACCCGTGGGTGGACCAGGCCCATATATATATAAGTCTACCGCGGTAACGTTACTCTTAATCTCCGATATCTCCCCTTGCCCTTTTCATTGCGACCCGCTATTCCCTCTCCTCGCGTAATCTCCAAAAGTAACTTCACGTTCAGCTGCCCGCCAAAGTCGGATTCTCGTCCCTGATTCATCAATTTAGACAACCAATCATCATAATTAGGTAAAGCAGGCTACTCAAACCTCGGCGCGCAAATTTAAACATCACAATACATATCATATATGTTCAATTTAAGGTTTCCGTGAGCACTAGTATGTGGAATTGGTGTCTATTTTAGATTAAATCGCGTTTTTTTTCAAATGTGCGAGATTTATATCTCCCGTGAACAAGTATAGTTGTACGGTAACTTTTTGTGACCTTAAACTACTTCAACAACGTGTTGCAACAAGTATGCCGGCAAATAATTGCACATTAGTATTGCTACATGACGTGGGTACTGGGTGTGTTTACGACTACTAGGAGTTTTTTATTTATTTATATATATATGTATATATTTACATTCGACAACATAATACAATAATACAGTTATGTACCTCCAAATAAGAAAGACCTTAAATTATGAGGGTGTTTATCGACACTTAATATATATATACTATGATCTACAATAATACAATGTGAAAATTAATAAAAAAATAAAAATAATGTTGAGAAATTGATCAGATTAGAATTTGGGAAATAGAAAGATATCGAATGCACAATTATTTAATAATTTTTAAGATTTTTAAGTCATTTTAGACCCCCCTTTTTTGCTTTGCACGTCGATTAGTCATCTCCTGTCTTTCCCTGGTGACGCTTGGCTGTCATTATTAGAACAAAGTGCGCTTTTTACGTGGTCTAATTATTCAAAATGGTGACTTGTGCTGTCAAACTGTGTTCATCAAACTCTAATATTATACAAACAGCATTAAGTGATATTGAATTTCATTGGTAAGAAGTAATAATTTTGTTCACACATTAATATCGACAGCTATCACAGAAACGCATTAAGTCCAAATTTTTAAATTAATTAATTACTAGAAATTAATATAGAGTACATCAGCGTGTTTAAGTATAATGAAAATAAAACAATTATTTGGATAAAAATAACTAATTTACTTGAACTGTTTGTATTCAATTTGAACTTCATTAGCTAGTCCGACAAACGGAATTAAATACATGTGTGAAAAAATTGTATTATTATCGAAAAATATTAAACACAAAACGAAGTATAAAACGCCACGACACCTTACTTTAATATATAAAAAATTATTAATGCATCAGGAATTACGAGATATAAGAAATATACAGATTTTGAATTGTTCTTCAGCAATAACAAAAATTAATAGCACAATTAAAAATTATAGACCGGAATTTATAGAATATGAATCAAATGAGGGAGATAGTAAAAATCTATCAGAATTTCTAGTTACATATTTGATGTAAATTTCTAAGCAAAAAAATGCTTATATTAGTGGATTCGTTGTGCGATAATTGGCTAAGAAGTTTTATTGCACGACCTGTATAGACAGTCTCTTTGCCAACGAGAAATCAGTTCGCCATAGTTTTATCATACAGAAAGATAGGGAAGGGTTATTATATTCATCTTAAGATGTTATTGATATCTGTTCACGAGCAGAATCGATGCTAAAAACTATACAACAGGGATACACTACAAAACACCTTCCCAAATAATATAATAATATTGATAATTTAGCATCAAAAGCGTTAAACAGAGTATTAAATGTAAATTTCATTGTCGGTTTAAAAGTTAATTGTAAGAAGCGCGTCTTCTAGATAATCACCAACTGCAAATGTCGAGAGCTGTACTGGATATGCATTCGTCTATTCGAGTAAGGTATCTTAAAAAGTTATCAAATATGAAACCTACCAAAAGGCAGTATTACGAAAAATTGGTAATTTTTAGTGGTAACTTGTGAATGAAATGGAAAATAACATTTATTAATTAATTTTAATTATCTCACACTCTAAATACTACTCATCTCTACTTTTCAATACAAGAATCGTACTCTCTGGTATTCACTTACATTGTTAATGTAAAAATGATTATATGAATTAGCTATTTCAGCGTTAAATCATTTAATGGCGTACTTTTATTTTTCCAGTTTGAAATTCGAGATATTCTACGTAAATTACTTATTTTTCGGAAACATCAGCCGTACTTTTGTTTCCGTAACTACCCACTATGTAGCAAATTTAATCTTGTTTAATTTTGTAACTAATCCCTACAAACTTGGTCGTATTCATTAAACTCGTAAATTCAGTAAATAAAAATATATAACGAGTTTTAACGTTACATTATCTTTGACGATTTTAAAATGATTAAAAACATCTCAAATAATGACAACACATTATTTTAAAATAAACTAAATACGATATAAATATCGATCTTTATAAATTAACCAGATTAATTTGAAAATAAAATAAATTTACTTGTTTTTGTGAAAATTGACTTATGGTGTTATTCTAAGTAATGCTTTTTACGTTCGGGTATTTTCGAGAACTGCCGATCATTGCCGAACAACCCGAATGGTCTTCTCATATACTAAAATACCTGGCTTTAAAATTGTTCTCAGTCCAATAGGATAATTCGACTCTATGGATACATTCTCTTTGGATAATTGTGATGAATTTTTATTTTGTTCTCTTTAAAAAAATAAATATTACAGTATTTTTTTTATATGTTTCACGCAACTTTATTGCAGGGTTCGTTCAGTATCGCCGGGCAGTGATGATAAGATTGGAGGCAATAGACACGTCGCGTCAGTTGATATTTAGAAGTTGTCTGCTTGGTGCGCAATAGTTAATATTGCATCATAGCAGAGAGTTAATATATTTTTAAAACTTACATTTTTCTTTTGCGCCTTACAAAACGCTGCATCTGAAGTCACTCGGGTTTAAAATGCGAACCTGACAACTCCTTCCTTGAAGTTTTAATTTGTCCCTTGCAACCCTTCCGTCCTCGGGAATTAAGTTCACTGGCTCCTGGAACTTCATCCTTACGATGGTCGCGAATAATAAAAGTCATAAATGGAAAAGTATATTTACACGCGAACGGATGTAGGTGACATTTTGTTAAAATAGAAGTTCGCAGGGCGGGGACCTCGCAAAGGGAACCAATTGGACGGAGTACATTGGAGCAGACCCCTTGGGAGCGCTTACATATGATTACAAACATTTTCACGCGTCACACATTTCAGAATGAGACAACCTTAGGACCGTCACGAATTAGAGTGTTTCAATAACTCATATGTCGGAACGTTGCGATCGTAGAAAATCAATTTTATTTTAATTACTTTATTTAATTTATTTTTATTGGTAATGTTCATTTAATTATTTGGATTTCAAATAGGGGTCGGAGTAACATTTGCCACAGTTATTGATTGATTGTGTGTTTCTAAGTCGAACGATGAGACAACCGATCGGCGAATAATGTGTACGGTGAAAGAACGGGAGAATGTGTTGTTTCAAGAATATTTAATAAAATCAATAAAGACTTATTAAACATTATGAAAAATAATGAGACCCCGGAGACCATCCTAAAATAGAAAGTGAAAGAACGTATTTTCATTTAATTTTTATTCCCTTTGTTGTATTTCACTTTAAAAAAAAATGTTGTAGGTAAAAACTCTTCAATTACTACGTGAAGGGCAATTCTTGCCATAAAACTGTTATTATAAATTATAATGTATATATTTTATATGTTTAATACAAATTAAATGTATTAATTAGAAGTATATACATATAAAATCATTTTATCCAAAAAATATTGTTTTTGCTACCGTGATTCGAACCTGGATCTCTTCCTATCCGGGAAAATGCATTAACGTAACATAGTAAATACACGACAAACTTTCTAAATTATATGTTGCACTTTCAAATTGATACATATTTAATTAGTATTAAAAATATCACAGACCTATGTTCTGAAAATTGTAACTTCACAATAAGAATGTGTTCTTCTTAAAATACGTGTAATAAATTTGAAATAAAAAGTTATTAAGACTTGTCTGTATTTGCTTTGTGGGAGTCACTCGGATGAAGCATCTGATGTTTGTAGGTTATGAACATTAGAATTATTTATTTAAAGTGAGTCTGAGGGCTTAAACTCTTCAGATCTCTCGCGTGTATGTGAATGTCGCAGTGTATAAATTTTACAGAACACGCGTGTGAGTACAGGTGTTGGATGTTTGCGGTTAAAGCGGGTTGATACATAAAACTACACTTACAATCTGTCGACGTTTATTGTCAGATTATGCACAAATGAATTTACACTATTAGTGACTAGCGATGCTCACTGGAGGTGGTTCCGAGAAGGTGGCCAGGGGAAAAGTGATCACTTCAGCTGGCTTCTCGAACTGGTTGCGTCGCGATGTATTGTCGTCTGAATTTTGTAGGGACTAGGCGGCGAGGAATGGCTGTAAAGTGCATGGTCAAACGGTCATGTCTGAGAGGCGCAAGCAAAGCCTCTATACCATCATTATCATCATCATCAGCATCATCAACATCACCGTCATCACCATCATTATAATATTATGTATTATCATCATCGGATCTTATATTTAAAGAGTACAACGTCCTGGACATAAGGAAAATCTATATGTTGAGACTCGTCCAATATTTTCATGCTAACAGCATTTCACCAGAAGTAATAAATCATAGTCACAACACAAGACAAAGAACAACAACGACATTTTATCAACGATTCTACATGTGCTTAGCTCCGAAACTGTACAACACACTCAACACCAACTGGAAATCGTTCACTTCAAATAAGATTACACAAATATGGACCCAATATATGATTCAATTGGGTAGAGATTAATCATAAACATCGCTGTCTAACCCTCCAACATAACCATAATACAATACCTAGACTAATAATTCACTAGTTTTACAACACTCATTTCATATTATTCATTTTTTTTATTCTTATGTTTATCATGTTATATTATAATATAATCACCTCTATTACTCCAAAAACATGGAATAAAATCGTCATCCTAGAATGAGCGCCAAAATCTTACATCAGCTGCAGCGTTTGCACCCATAATTCTCATGCTGTTAAATATCGTTACTTTATCGAGCTCATTTTGAGTATTTTTTCCAAATTAGATCCACGTCTCAAATGCTTCAAGTCGCCTTATCATTTCATTCATTCATTCAATTCCATTAAATTATATTAAGAAATGAAACTTCAAGGAAATGAAATAATATAACACAATCAAATAGCTCTACGACTTTTATTAAAAATATGACTCGATTGGAACGAAAATTTAAACGCTGACAAAATAATATGCATTAATATAAAAAATACCTCTTGTTTACACAAAGAGATAATTTTTCATTAACAGTTATCATAAACTATCGGATTTATGTTTCCTCCACGAGTGTGTGTATAATGCCCCTCGTCTCGCAACTAATGTTCCAAACCCCTCTTCTATGTATATCTACACTTTATTTCATGTATATTCATTTACTGGTCTGTGTTTTTATCCATATTTAAAATATCTTACAATTACATTTTTAACTTCTTTGTTTACTTTTTTAAAAAATGTACATTTAGAACTAAAAAGTACACTATATATATTATATACTTTCAATTGGCATTGATATATTTATTTAATGAAATGTTTTATTTTTCCATTCAATTTTTATTTGTGATGAAGAAAATGAATTTACGGTTTTATTTATAAGATATAAAAGAGATGAGTAATGATAAACAATTGGTTTCATCATTTGGGCTTACAAAATAATTTAATTACATTAACACCGTGAAAGCTTTGTACTTCTCATATGTTCAAAGTATCATCGAATACGCCTCCCAAGTCTGCAATCCTAGATATACCTCATACATCAATAGAATCGAAAAAATACAGAATAGCATCTTGAAAGATCTTAACTTGCGTAGTTATTGAACCTTAACCAGCACTGCTGAATCATCTAATTTTTTCAAAGTTTCATCACAACAAATTTAAAGAGACACAGCCGATGTCATCTTCGTTTACAAAATAGTCAACTCCAATATAGACCGTCCTGATTTACTTTGACGCATATCCATTCGAGTGCCATCTGGGTCAACCAGAACTAATATCACATTCAACCTTTCAGATTGTAACACCAATGCCAAACAAAATACATTTTTTTACCGAGCCCTCCTTTATTTCAACTCACGATTAAATTAACTAGACATTTTTAATACTTCAGTTACCACAATTAAATCAGAATTCAATATATATTTTTATTAAACAGATTTTATTCTCTATTCCATTTTGTTTTCAACTCACCTTCCCGTTTACCTGGAAATTTTTCTTCTTTATAAATTTTATCACTCTGTTTATATTATTATTTTCTACTTTTCCACTTACTTCACTTTATTTATACCGTTATTTTTTGTATTTCTGCAATCTGAAGATAAAGTTCTCATTCCTTTATCACTTTATTTGCAGCATAAAAATAGTTCAATTAATAAGTAAATTTATCTATTTAATGGGTCATTTTTAAATTATAGTTTTCACTGTATCAAGTATATTGTTATTTCAGAGAAAACATCTAATTGGTTCAATTTTTGTTACACCTCTATTAATATTTTTTTCTGATATC
Organism: Eubasilissa splendida; assembly: GCA_031772225.1. Taxonomy (NCBI): domain Eukaryota; kingdom Metazoa; phylum Arthropoda; class Insecta; order Trichoptera; family Phryganeidae; genus Eubasilissa; species Eubasilissa splendida. Next base: position 10,319,462 of record CM062868.1, on the reverse strand, counting down.
GATTAACTGTTTGTTTTCTAAACAAAATAAATTTGTGGTATTCTAACAATTCACATTAACATTGCACAAATGAAGACGCCCAAAAATAATTTGATACTGCGAAATAATTTTCAACATACCCCATCTGAAGTTTTGGACCGAGTTTACGAATATCAAAAACATGTTCTCGACATGAACTCCGGAAAACTCGAATGAACTTTAAATGGTGTTATCAAGTATTGCTTCATAAATTCCGTTGTGAAGTGTTATAAAGACCTACAACAAGCATTACTCTCTCTCCGGAAGATGTTATCTGAGAGTGATAATAATCATATGTATATCAAAATTTCATTGAAATTCGATTCAAAAGCTTAAATTTAATCTCATCGTCGTCATCATCATCATCATTTATTATCCACTGCTAGATGAAGGGTCTCCCAAATGTCTTGAACTTTTCTCTGTCCGTTGTTATACGGTGCCATATGATGATTTCGTTAATCACTGAATAACTGCAATTGTCGATCTGCTACTAGATCAAGTGTCCCTCCATGATCCCCATTAATATTTTCACGTCATTCTCACTGTGTCAATAATTTCGCTAACCCAATGAGAAATAAAAGTAATTCTAGCAATATTTTTATATTTTAATATATCCAAGAACACAAAACTATCGTATTTTCACCTACAAAGGCACTGTTATTAAACATATAATAGATATCTCATAGAGACGAAGCTATAATTTATTTTATTTTAATGGAAAACATACGGAAGTATAAGTGATTATACAGAGCTTACGACCTGTCTTCGGCTGCTTTAAGTGATCACTTTATATAATTATAACGTTCACCATTCTCACCCATCAATCTCCATATTTCCGTACCGATGTTGTTTTTGAATAACTAGGAAATAAAACACATTTTTTTAATTTGGTTTATATTTATCGATTCTTTGGTTCATTATAATTATGTTTGTAATATGATATCAGCCAAGTAGACGCCCCTGGCAGCGGCACAAATACGTGCCCTTTTAACTATATTTTTCATAACATTCTCGCACATTTCGCGTGTTATTTCAGCAATTTTATTTCGAATATTGTCCTGTAGCATCGGAATTGTTATTTCTTTTCTTTCAAGTGCACGCACAGAAAATATTCAGGAGCCATCAAATCAGGTGAGTTAAATCGTGGAAGCCAGTCGATATCTCCACTTTTCGACATTATACGACCATAAAAAATTTCTCGCAAATTTCAACCGCTGCACGGTGGTACCATCCTGTTGAAACCACATTTGTTGCAGGCCCAATCGATCCAATTCGGCCACCATGAAGTTTTCCAACATGCAGTATTGCCAAAAACATTATTTAGATATAATGTGTTTAACACGTTTTTGAAGCATTAGATACTTTATAATAAATTGTAATCAACTGTTCTCTTCGACTACTAAATGCAAACTAACAAATATTTTCCAAACAAAAATAGCAGTCAAGCAAAATCGGCCTGGAACATAATATTCACCCTGTATCTGTGCATATCTTAGTATGTTTGTCGCATTTTTTTAATTTCAATTTTCAATTATTTGTTTGTTGCGGTACCTCATTATTTAACATTAATTAATTGCAAATAATCTACGATTGCCATATTTTTTGTTCATACCAGATTGACACTACAGTTTTGAGATGTTCCTGTATTGTATTTCTTGGCGGTTTATGTAATTCAATCCTTATTCTTACCTTTTATCTCTCGTGTATATGTGTTAATGTATCAAGTATTGTTATGATATTGATATTAAGTCGGTATGTTGTTTTATGAACAGCCGATGTTGGGTAGCTCAAATTGCAAAGCATTTTCAATTAATATTATTTTGTTATCTTTGATGTATGATTAAATTTGTTTTATTGAATTGAATTTATTGAAAGATATCATGTAATTAATATTCCAACAAGAAGGAGTCAATTTGAATTTGCGTCATTTCTCTAGCGGTGTTTTTTTAAAGTTGATATTTGACAGCTATCACGAAGATAGTACGTCATTACACAATGGAGGACTACATGGCTCGGTAGCGATTATTTATTGTGAAAGCATATTATGAAAGTAACAGATCAATACAATTTGGCACATATTAAGCGAACAATCCAGAGGAAACAATGCAATATAAAAACACTGTTCATGTATAATATACAAACACCTGCACGTCACCGTGAACGATACTCGGATGAAATGTTGAAGCTGTATGTGAACGCGCGTGTGCAGACAACACTATCTACATCAGACGCCATGCGCAACAACTGAACCTCTTGAACACTACATTACATTATCAAAAGAACTTTATTTTCATACGAATAAAGGCCTGTGTCCATGGAAAGAGATACGATCGGATAATTTTAAAGATTTGGTTACGTTACATTACAATATAAATTAAATGTATTAATTAGAAAAATATACAAGAAAATTAAATTTATCAAAAAATATTTATGTTGTTACCGGGATTCGAACCTATAATAGATACTTTCCTATCCAGGAAAATACGTTCGATAAAATAATAATAATAAAAAAAGAGTAAAGTATAAGTTAAATTATATTAACTTTGCGACTCTTTGCATTAGCAAATTTTAAGTATTTTACATGAACAAATTCAAAATCAAAATATGATTATAAAATAACACACATATTCCAGGACCAACAAGAGTAGCTTGTTGGTGTCGTGGTCAAGTGAGTGATTTAGTGGTTGAGGGTTCGCGCCTCGTTCCAGGACACTAGCAAGTTAGTCCTATTTTCATTGCACAAGCGTTTAGCTTAGTTTAAAAATAGTAAGAATATTGATGTGACATGTATTCCGTGTACGCATCTCTATTTTTCAAAAAAAAAAACATTGAATCAGTGTTGCCACTAAAAATAATATAAACAGAGTGCTGGTGATTTTAATTTCGTAAATTGATAGTGTCTATGAATGCAATATTATGCAAAGGTGTCTAAGGCTTACAACGATCCTAAAACTGCCCTGGACATAAGTCATTAAATATTCACATTAATATAAGGCTTTAAAATACAAACATTTATTCTGTTTTAAAATCTGCTTGGGACATAAATCATTCAGCTGACGAACAACAACGACATTTGTCGTTTGATGAAGGCGAATCTCTAAGCTAAGAGATATTCCCAAAAAATCTCATGGAAGCAAAATATGTTCCTTTTATTTTTTGAATACACACGGTATGTTATTTTTAAAATATCTAAATTAGTAATGGAACAAAGATATGCATCATACATAGCTCCTAGAGTATATAACCATCTGCCAAAATCAGTACCAGCAAATATAAATGTATACAAAAAAATAAGTTCTAAAATGGATCAAGGTCTTCAAAATTATTAAATAGTTATGTATTTGTCATCTTTCCCTAGTTCTAATCTGATCAATTTCACAACATTTTTTAAATTTTGTTAATTTTAACATTGTATTTTTATTGATGTATGTTTATATTTTTTTATTAGTTATAAACAAATTCTTACATCTAGTAGATCTTGATATTATTTTATATAAATATTGACCCGCATAATTCTAGATCTTTCTTGTTTGTGGATGCATAACTCTACAGTTGTTTTTTTATATTGTCGTTTGTATAAATAAAATAAAAATGTTACAATATAATTTTAATAAAACGGCGGATACCTAATAAATAAATTTTTGTAAGCATTAGGTACAACCATAGAAATAACAAGCCATAAAAAACCTTCATCATTTCAATTATAATTTAGATTAATTTATGTACTGGTATGGAAAATAATGTTTGCTTCTAATTCCTACTCTTATACTTCACTTCCTGGAAGGGTTTGAAATGAAAGATATTGGATAAATTGACGTTATGAAGTCTGTCAAACGCCTCATGATATTGGAAAGACTTCCGGGCTATTGTAACGTCTCCTTTTGTCGCTCCATAAACACGAATGGTGAAATGAGAATTGAAAATAAGATTCCGTCAAAGTGTGTGATTTCACAGTATACTTCCGTATTATGTATAAAGTATCATATTATATTTATTCTATGGATTCACTCAATTTTGAATAATAATTTTAAATAGAAAGTTATACTTTTTAATGGTTAAAATTTGGTAAATAATGGTGAAAATTACTATTTATAATCAGGGAAGATACAATCGTAATAGATTACTTAAGCATCGCTATTTCTAAACTGAATCTTTTTCAATATTCAGGTTCGAACATAGTTTGACGTATTTCCATTAAATATTGCTGTAATTTATTATTAATCACTTACAGTACGACATCATTGCTATATTTCAATTTTCATAATAAGTGTATATTTTTTTTTAAAACATTTAATTATCAGTGTTTATTACCTGCTTAGAATGTCGCTTAAGCCCGTCACTTCAAAATTTCAACGATGTATAGAAACTTATTGGCAAAAAAGTGAAATTTAATACGACCAAAATTATGCCAAATGTACAAAGTAATAGAGAATAATAAGGAGTCAGACAGCAACATTGAGTTTGTACAAGAGTATATATATATATATATCATACTTAGGTCAAATAATTCAACCAGGAAGGCAGAATCAAGATAGCGAAATACAGAGATATCTTTGATGGAGGCCTCGCACTGGCAGAAGAAGAGTTAGCAATTGTCAAGATCGGTGAGAAGGACTGAAAGCAGAGAGAAATGGCGATCCTAGAGGGTGACAGGCTGATAATGGTGATGATATACTCGTCGTACTTAAATATAGGGATGAATTTTTTTATACTATCAAAATTCTTAGAAATTTCACAAATTTATAAATAATAAGAAAACGACTGTTTAACCTTTACCATACCATGACATAAAATACTCGAATGCAACCACGCTGTCAACTCGTGTTACCGTAAATAACAGTTAAAAAAAGTGTTTTTATTAGGTTAAATGGTTTAAATGACACGAATTTACTCTAAATATAGAGCATTCAATTTTTAAAAAATGATTAAAACATAATTTGGAGCATTCATTAAGTTGTATATAATGTCTCCTTTCTTCTTATCTCTCTTCATTTAATTAGTGAGAAAGAGATAAATATATTTGTATGTTTTTTGTTCTTTTCACTGTGAAAATAGTGTGTGATCTCTGTCTTTCAAATCACAAACTATATTTTTACAAACGTATTAATTTTACAACGGATTGAATGGATAAAATAATAGTTTTTGTACGATTTACTTTTCATAATTGGTTTTTCACTAATTATTCCTAAGCGCTAATATTTTCTTTAGGATTATCTAATATTTGAATTTTATGTTGCATGTATTTACCGAAATATCACAGGTTTAATTATGATGGTAGACCTGTGTTACAGCATGGTTTAGGAAGGATTAATGATAAATTAATATGTTTCAAGCCCAATAATACAATAGCAACAATGATTCAGAATTCGCCAATCTTTTTGGAAACATACCGATAAGGATTTAGAAATTTTACATACAACACCAGGGGTGTACAGATGTAGGTGTGTAGATATTTTATAAATAAGAAAAAGTGTTAATAGCAAATTAAACATTTTAAATTTGTTTGCACAATAGTTAATATTTAGTTTTGTTTTTGTCTACGCTTGCATTTTTAATTTTAGTTTATATTGTATCCTGAAATAGAGGCCATTGATATTGAAATAAAAAGTCGTATAAACAAACCATTATCTTATTATTTACATAATATGTTAATAATAATACAAAAAGTAACTTTGCAATTATTGAAGAAGTTCACAATTTTACATTATAGAAGACAGTGTTATAACATACCTTCACTGTACGTGATTCTATAGTTTTATTTTAAATTTCATTTATTTTGACGTTAAAAGTTTTGCAAAAGTATTCTCCATCGCTATGCAATATTTTCAACCCCTCAAATAATATTGTTTTCAACGGATCCATTAATGCAAAATATGAAAATTCCTCCCGTCAAAAAGATCGCGAAGAAAGTATTTCCTCGAAGTATAAATATTTTAGATTAGATTCAGTCTGCACAGGACCTACCCCGTATAGCACTGTTCACCAAACTGTTGCTCGCGAGTACCAAATTCTTGGATATATTAATATTATCATAATCATCATTATTTTCATCTCTTTATCCTAGTAGGGTCCGGGTCTTAAAGTCTAGTCTGAGACAACCCTTCGGTTATATTCCTTCTGAAGTTGCCAAAAAAAAATTCTTGGAAAAAAAAATGAATACAAACAATTAACAGAATAATAACGACGCATGTAGAAGAATTTTAAGTGATTATGTTTATTGAAAATAATAATAACAAGGTTCCATCTGACAATGACACTGTTTTGAGATAATGAACCCAAAAGTGTTGGTTGAAATTTCAACATATTTCATGTACATTTTGTTTTGAGTATGCAAATATGATTAGTTTTATGGTCTTAATTTATTTTCTGTATTATCAATGACCACTGTGAGATGAGGTAAATTAAAAATAAATAAAAACATTGTAAATCAACAATAATGATCCATAAATTGAAATAAATAACTGATGCAGTTGGAACTTTCAGCTCTTGCTATTTCCTTTATCCATTAAATAGAGTTGGTGTGTATGGAAGAAATAAAGAATAATGCATTTGGAACCCATTTCTCGCAATAACTAAACTTAGCCCAGAAAGTTAGTTGGAACCTTGTTATTCTAAGGGGTCGAAATAGCAAGCTTATCCTTCGTCTGACTGAATTGATCACAGGCGCTGTTTCGTGTAAATGCTTCAAATACAATTAGTTAGTTAAAATACAGAGTATAGGCTTATGGCTTTTTCGAAACTTAATTATATTTTTCTGAAATGTGTATTTAGGTATAAGAAGAAAATAATATTTTGACTATTATTTGAACCATGGTATTCATTGACTGTACACTTTGAAAATTTTATGAAATATTTACTGTTTCCGAGGTTGTAGTATTCCATGATCACATATGTGAATATAAAACACTTGTTTTTTTATTCTACTCGTTTAGTTTACTTGAGACGCAATTCGCCTTATAAAGGCATTATCAATCTAATAATTTAACTCAAAAACTTGTATTTATTTCTAATGGAGGACACCTATACATTTTTATTTGCATGAGATGAAAAGGGACAACATTATTCATTGGAATTCTGGAGATTTCCCTAATTTTTTTTTTGATGTTTCTAATTATTCTTAATAACCATTATGTCTCAACATTAATGATATTTTAATGTCATATGTAATATGTGTAGAAAAGGACAGCTATATAATTTTACAACACGGCCAGAGAGACATTTTCGGTGTTCTGGAATTTAAATAATATTTGCACGATTCTAGTAAATAATTATGTTCAACGCGAATAATATTTTTTAAATTAATGCAACAATGTCAAATTGGTGATCTTGTTCCATGTTCTTGTTCTTGTTCCTCTTCTGTTGACCCCTTTTTTCTATTATAGATCTACCAAAGATCACCAATTCGACTAATTATTTCCTATTCGATTCAATTCGAATAATTATTTCCTATTCGATTCAATTCGAATAATTATTTCCTAGAATAATGTAAACATTATAAAACCAACTCAGGTGAGAAGTGAAGGTTAGCTGAGCGAGGGAGTATGGTCCGAGTGCGGGAAAATGTGTTTAATGCGGAATTATTAATGGAAATAATTACAAAAGAAAATCAACTTATTTTACATTGTAGGAATCAGAATCGGAAGCAAAAGTTTAAAGAAGTATCGGGAATTGTATTGGAATCCGTAAAAATTTTGGAATCGGCCCATCACTAGTAAAATACAATAGTTTGTTTAATAATTTATAATATTTTAACATTTAGGGTTTACCAATATTTTAATATGTCCAAGAACATATAATTAGTGGATTTTCACCCACAAAGGCACTGTTATTAAACAAATAATAGATATCTCATGGAGTCGAAGCTATTTTTTATTAATGGAAAAATACGTAAGTATGTGTAATTACTATTAACTAATGGTTAAAATAATAAATATATTGATTTTTCAGACATATTCTAGTATAATGTGTTAGAACATTTTACAGATAAAGAATATTTCTTTAATAATTTAAAAAAATAATTAGATTCTCATTGTGACGCATATGCTGTTTCAGGGAGAATGAATATCAAATTTAGTCCATGAATGGCTATAATATAGTGTTCGAAGTGATAACACACTTTGATAGATATGAAGGTTGATTGGGTGGAATGGTGTACGTTACATTATGTAAACTGATCACTTAAGCCAGCCGAATACAGATCGTAAGCCCTGTAATTACCCATACTCTCATATATTTTCCATCAAATATAATAAAAAATTACTTCGTCTCTATGCGATATCTATTATTTGTTTTATATTAAGTGTTTAATTTATCAAGAAACATCTCTTGTCATTATTAATTTTTAAAACATTTTTAGAGACTTGAACCTAGCACTGGAGTACGGAGACCCTAACTAATAAAGCATGCATAGCTCTCCTCTCTCATGCTAATCCGAAGAGGTTTCAACTGACCTACATATGGCTTTCCTTAAACGTGTATTTCTCATCCTTCCTTCCTTTCTTTTCAACAACAAACACAAAGATACTAGAAGTTTTTTAAAATTGAATACTAGCATTCGGGCACAATACATAAACTATCAAGTTTAGCTAACCAAATGTATTTTTAACAGGCTACTTTTAATGACAATTCAAATTTGCGCTTTTTTACGAAAATGTGGGTTTTTATTATTCATTTATTTCAGAAGTTATACACTAGATTTGACATTTTTGAAAAGTATTACTTAGATTGAACTTTTACACTAATAAACTGAATGATATTTGCCATAATTAAGACGTTACAAGCATTATAAGAAAGACCGCGACCATTAGATGCATTTTTCGCGTGTTATAAAATTATTTTAATATGGTATATTAATATATGAACGACATATATTTTCTTTTATTCCTGAAGCCAAGATTACGGAGATAAATCTCAATTGAGAAAAATTAACAAAATGTTAAAAATTTATATAGTTATAACCATTAAATTGAAATCGTCATAAAAAAAATTAATTTAGAACATTGATTTAAGCGACCATCTAAATATAATATATGTAGGTACTATGTCTGATTTCAAAACATATTTATATATTATTAAGGATAACACATTCTTATTGTGATGTTCAAATTATTCAGAACATAGGTCTGTGATGATTCCGTAAAAACAATGTAGATGATCTTTCAAATAATGGAACGACAGGTGTTGTACACAGAATTCCACCTTACGACGGGCTCAGGAAGCAGCTTCTCGCGAGGAGTCGCGGTGCGCGAAGCGCCCACTTGGAGACCCATATTTGCAATTGCACTGAACGATCAGGCCCTAAAATAGGATCTTTTGTGTTTTATGATTCAGCGGCCTTGAAAAGGGCCTTTTTCTTCTTCGTTCCATTGGCACCAAGCGGGCCGATGGACGCTGATCTGGGCGCTGACCAGCCACCACGTACCAGTGAGCGATACAGGAAGTGATTTGTTGCTCACCATTGACCCGCGAGACGCACATGGTTGGGCAGCAGGCGGTCCTAGGTAGGGTCGCCAATTGTATTTTGTATGGGGCGACCGTCCACTGAAGATAATTGTTTTATGAATTGAGATTTTGGACGGTCACCCACAATTGTAATATATTTTTGTGGGGGATATCGCGAGCTGGTCTTGGTAATAAATGTTTTAATGCTCGCGATATACACACTTGTATTGTGTCTTTGTATGGGGTGATCATCCACTGAAAATAATTGTGTAAATTACGGGCGATCACCCCCACCCCTTGTTTATTCCATGTTTCATATTTGTTTTTGTCTTTCTTTGAATAAATGCTTTGATTACGAGCTAGGTCTTGATGATATCTGTTTATTGTTAGCGATATTCCACGACTATTTTGTACTTTATTTTTATGTCTGGTAAGGAAAGCGACTTTGGCACGGTATTAAAACCGTGCGTTGTCTGACTTCGGACACTGTAGTTAGGACAAAAACCAGTGGGTATAAAACAGCTATCAAAGGGCTTACTAGTACATAGTAAATACACTCTCCCATGAAGGAACTAGGACGAAACACAATGACACAATGAGTCACGCCATACACGATACAGGCCAACGGAGTTACGCACGAGTTTGTCCGTTTTAAGAATTTGATTTGGTTATATGAAAAATGAAGTGTCCGCGTTTTCGCCGACACAATCTTGTCATCATCTTCTTAAATACTACATCTCTTAGGCCACGTTTTAATAAAATCCCTGTACAGCTTGAGATTCCTTGTATTGCTGATCAGGTCCGCGTTTACCCAGTTAAGCCTCCAATCAAGAGCATCCCTCATTATCACACAATGCCACAAGATGTGTGCCAGCATTTGTTTCACTCGCTTACATATATACCACGGAGCATCCACGAGTCTAAAATCAAACTACATATACACTATAAATAATATCAAAATTTTATTTTTTACAATAACCTATCTTGAACATATATGATAAGTTTAGTTTAATTTTAAATCATTGCAATTTCTCCTCCTTTTTTATATCATCTGGCATTTCATTGAAAATCTTCATCGCACTGCACATCACCGTTTTCTAATATTGAACCCTCTTGTATAATGTTTGTCATCATATTTATTTGCTTCAATTTTTCTTACAAATTTTAAAAAAGATTTTTTAGCGAGGATTTAAAAAATATATATTTAAATGTATTTAGTGAGGATTTAAAAAAAAGCAAACATTGAAATAAATTTTCTGTTTAAAGATATGAAGGATATGACGAAATGATAACGCCTTTTCTCGGATATGAAATGTTCCGGGTTCATTTCTCGGTAGCAACCAAATATTTTTTCATTGTATAGATTTTTTCCGTACATCTTTTTAATTGATTTATTTAATTTGTATCGACTTATAAAGACCAATGCTTCTTTAATTATTTTTTTAATACTTCAGAATGTTAACGCTTAACATTGTATGCACAATTCCTACCCATGGTGATCACATATTACTCACTTGGTCCATTAAGTAAACTCTATTAAAAAAAAACAGACTATCAAATATTCTGTTTTGTTACATATTGGTATTAACTGTATGTTGTAGCGTGTTATATCCGCGGAATAGATTTTTGACTCAAGACAATCTCTGAGATTCGGATATTGCTCCTATGTCCTCGTGTATACACCATTCTCCTACGTTCTCCATCTCGCGCATAACTTTACACATACATATGTATATCAAACATCAAATGTCATTATATTCGTCAATATGGTCCAACAGATATTAAAACAAAAAAAATCTTTGTAATTTAACACCTCGTATTACTTAATATTTCATGACATACATATTTTTATAATATATAGTTATGGAGATGGCTTTTAAATAATGGAACGATAGATTTATTAATTTGAAAAGTGTAACATATAGGTTCGAAAATTTCTCGTCAAAAGTACTGTCTACTGTAGCATAGTCGGTTAATGCACCTTCCCCGGATTGGAAAGAGTCCAGGTTCGAATCCCGGTAGCAACAACAATATTTATCGATAAAATTGATTTATTATATGTATATCTTTCTAATTAATTAATACATTTAAAATATCACAGACCTACGTTCTGAATAATTATAACTTTAAAATAAGAATGTGTTATCTTTAATAATATCTACTTTAACTTATCTCAACTAAATATCCGATATATATCTCATCGTGTCTCATTCTGTGAACACGGGCCATAATATTGTTTTTGTTTTTCGACAGGATGGCAATTAGATATATCAAAAGAGAAAATAATTGTACTCAAAGGACAGCAAAGAGTAATCAAAGAAATAGAAGATGAAAGGAGCTATAGACATTTTTTTTCTTCAATATTAAAGGCCACAAAGTTGTTTTAGAAAAATAGTCTTAACCTAAGCTCTAAACTGCTTGTTGGAGTTTATTTTTGTATCCTCTAATTTGGCCACCCTAGACGACCGCTTACTTGTTCTAAGGTTAGACACAAGGTCTTACATATGTAGGTCAAGGTCTAACAAAGGATGAGAAAGTCTAATGAGGTTCTCTACCTTTAAAAAAATGTGAAATATACTACATATATATTTTTTTCTATTATTATTTGATAAGACACTCTTCGCAAGCTTGCCTACGAAAGTATTGTTTTAAATTGTGATAAAAAAGCAATATAATTTAAATTTTGTAAAACTTATCTTTCCTTTTTATAATAGGCAAAACCAACTTGTACTAGTATTTTATTAAAGGTTATTTGAAAACTTTGTGAAGATAAAAACATTTTTTAATTCAATTAAATCATGTTAATTTTTTTATAATTTACGTATAATGTGAAAATAAATTTAGATAAATAACCTGTAAACAATAAAACAATTGTCATAATCAGAAAAAATATAGAAATCCTTAATTTGCGTCATGAATCGTTAAATTTGCGTCAAAATTGAAAGAAGTGTTTTAAAATTGTTCTAAATTCTGCCACTAGGTGGTAGAAGTATATCTATCGAAATTCATCTAAAATATAATATTTTACAAAGTCAAGTAAAGCATATATAATCATATATATATTAGATATTAATAATTAAACTTGTATAATTTTCGTTATCTTCAAATTACATTTTTTATATTTACTCGTAGTTTCCATTATTTTTTTGTTTCTTGTTTTTATGTTGATTAAATTTTTTAAAAAAACATTTCTGACGTTGGTCTAGTACCTATTGTCGCCAGAACAATCTAAATTGAAATTAATTATTTCGCTGCTAGTTTTAAATACGCAAGAAAAATACATTACCACTAATTACAATGGAAATAAGTATGTATAGTATATCTTTGGCATATTAAAAACAGTGAAATATTTATATATTAATAAATATGAATTAAATATATTAATTACAAAATCATATAATACATATAAAATCAATTTTATCGAAAAATATTATTGTTGTTAAATGTAATAATATCAAAAATATAACATATAGGTTCGAAAATTAGTCGCTAAAAATATTGTGGCTGTAGCATAGTTGAATAATGCACCTTCCCCGGTTAGGAAAGAGATCCAGGTTCGAATCCCGGTGGCGCAACAACAATATTTTTTGATAAAATTTATTTTATGTGTAAATCTTTCTAATTAATATATTTAATTAATATTTAAAATATCACAGACCTAAGTTCTGAAAAATTACATCTTCATAATAGGAATGTGTTCTCCTAAGTATATAATAATGTTTTTAAGGAGAACACATTCTTATTGTGAAGTTGCAATTTTTCATAACATGGGTATGTGATATTTTTAATACAAAATAATTATATCAATTATAAATATATATGTTCTTACTTATTTACTTACCATCACGCCGTTTCTCCGCGGGGGTAGGTAGAAGGGTAGGCAGAGCGCCACACTCTTTCTGTCCTGACACAATTTTCGCCTCATCCACATTCGTAGATCTTTTCACGTCCTCTACTTCTGGTGCCATCAACACTTACGTCATATATCTTTCTTATCACTCTCTCTTCATTCATCCGTTCCACATTACCAAACCACCTATGTAATGCTTTCTTAATCTTACTCACTCTACTAAGATCAGTTTTACATTCTTTCCTTAATTTTTCATTCTTTACTCTGTCGTAAATTGATACATTTAATTTATATTATTGTTATTATATGCTTTTTTCAGATTTTTTGATAATTAAAATAAATTTAGATAGATAAATCATTTTAAAAAGTGCACACAAAAATCAATCTATCAAAATAAATGTGGCCATCACCGGTATGGTAAGATTCGTAATGTACCGTTCGGGCACTAACACAACATGCATCACATTTCACAGTCAAAGATCAAACCACGCTCCAGTGCATTGCATGTTCCACTGTTGTGCTTGTAGTCTAGTGGTTACGATACTCGCCTAGTGATCTAGTGATCGGGGGTTCGAGCCTCGTTCCAGCAGGCTATCAAGTTAGTCCTATTTCCATAGCACAAGCGTTAAGCTTAGTTTGAATATAGTAAGAATATTGATGTGACACGTATTCTTTGTACACATCTGTATTTAAAATATATATATATGGAACATTGAAAACTACTGGGTGTTAGCGCAGTTTAAATTAATTAAATTCAAGTAAGTTTTTATTGTTTGACTTGTTGCTACATATATTCAATTCCCTATTTACCTCATTTTTAATCTGCGTATATCTTTCCCTTTCTTTCCTCACCTATCCTTAAGCATAAGGAAGAGAGAAGATGTAATACGGAAACACTACCGTCGTTTCGACCGCTTTTTAATTAATAATATTACCTTATTTCCGCTTATACTCAATAATCGTTTTATCGCAAGTGTTAAGTGTTACTATACACGCTGCGACGCTTGTACTTGTGGTGGAGAAAAATCCGTGAACAAACCAGCATTTTCAAATGCCTTCTTTTCTTCCTTATATTTTCACTACTGATGACCGCCGTCGAATAATTTCGAATTTTTTATTTATATTTATCGAATATACCATTAATTTCCTATCAAAATAGTTTTCGTGCACAATTGAACAAAATTACATATTTTTCTGTACCAATATTGCAATCTGACTGGGAAATGTGGGCGATATCAGCATTACAATCCACGAATGAAAGATCTTTTTAAATATGCTTAATAAGGTAATATTATATTTTCCTGGTATTAACAACGCCGTACAGCTTTCCAATGACGTCGCAGGTGTGTAAAATAAATCCACACCGAGACCTTAGCTTAGTTTAATTAATCAAATCAAATCGCGATCTGAGTACCTATAATATATAATAAAAATACTCTGATGTTTATAATTCATAAATAAATTTCAAGGTACGGATAACACCTCCCGGCGTGTAATCGAGTTAGGTATATGCATTTAATATTCCGCAATATGACGTCAGAGAGCAACCCTTAGATTTAAATGCGTCCTATCCCGGTAAAGGGTAAATCCCCGGTTTCGCCAGAGGCTCGGAAGGCTGTATATTATTCAAAGAATCGGGATTACCTTAAGCTTTAAAATGTTCTTTGATTCAATATGGACCGAAGCTCTGCCTGTCTCCCTTTGGTAGCGCACAACTCTGAAGGAACGCAAAAATACATTACTTTAAAGCGACAAATATTATTGTCTTTATTAAACCTTATCAACTATTTATGAAAATTTTAATAAATTCTTTTGATACAGATATAGTAACTAACTATCTTACCATTACGCCGTTTCGCCGAGGAAGTCAGCAGAGAGGTTAGAGGGTCACACTCTTCTGTCTTGACACACAACTCTCGCCTCATTCATTATTGAGTCTTAACAGATTAAAAATTTAACATTTCGCAAAATACAAGACACGTGACTAAAAAGAATTCTAAAAAAATCTCACTTCTGTGAAAAATCAGAACATTCATTAGTACTGAGTCTTTTCAAATAGTATACAACTCTTTTATTATTCCTCACATCAACTACTGCAGCAGCATTTTATTTTTGGTTAATGAAGAAGAAATGCAACAATTATTAGTCCTGCAAAATAAAACTTTGAGAATAATACTCAGAAAAAATAGATTTACCTACCTACTCGGATCAGTGCAAAGCTGAACGATCTTAATATGATGACCTATAAGTAGAAAATATATTTCAATGTTATGGTATTTATTTTTTAAATTCTCTCTAAAATATATCGGCAGAATTTATTTAAAAAATTGATGTAGATCAACAAGCGCACGAATATTATACATGAGAAAAAGATAGACTGAGGCTAAATCTCAGAAATCGGTGATGTACAGTGTGATGAAGATTTACAATGAAATGCCAGATGATATAAGAAAGGATGCGAAACTACATAGATTCAAAATGAAACTAAGCAAATATCTGCAAGATAAGTTTTAGTAAAAAAGAAACATTTTGATTTCATTTATATTAAAGAATATACCTATATATTTACATTTAATATTATGTTAACACTTTTTTAAAAATAAATTAATAAAAATGTATTTAACAAATTATAGAGACAAAGCTATTTATATTAAATTGAAGTTTGGGTAATTACAGGGATTACGACCTGTCTTCGGTTGGCTTAAGTGATCACTTTACATAAACGTTCACTATTCCACCCATTAATCAACCTTTGCATCTATCTAATTTTTGGAAGTTATATATATGTTATCATGTTGAAACACTTCGAGTATTAGCTATAACTTTACTGTCGCCATCTATGGTCTGAAGTTTGATATTCATTTCCATGAAACGGCATAAATGTCACTAATGAGAATCTATTTTTTATTAGAAATATGAAATCTATATTATTTATCTGTATATATGACAAATGATTAACACATTATACTAGAATACGCCTGAAAAGTAAATTTTCAATTTTATATATTTCTTATTTAGTCCAGTATATTATTAACAATATTTTAATATCTCCAAAAACACACAATTACTGGATTTTTACCTCCAAAGGCATTGTCACTTAAGCCAGCCGAAGACAGATCGTAAGCCCTGTAATTACCCATACTTCCATATTTTCCCATTTAATATAATATAAATAGCTTCGTCTCTATGAGATATATATGACTTATTTAATAACAATCCCTTTGGAGGTAAAAATCTAGTAATTGTGTGTCCTTGGACATACTCAAATATTGTTCATAATATATTTGACAGTGTGACGCTAGATGATAGATGGTCAATATACTTGCTAGTCGTAAAAATTCGTACGATTTCGCTGATGTATGTTTTTTCTTACTTGTAATAAAGACAATGTACACTTAATTTCAAATTTTTTAATATATAAAAAAGAAACCATTTAAGTAATCTTAACTAAGAGATATTAAAAACAAGTTCGACATTTTCGCTACTATTTGTCGAATTTTTTTTTTACTGGCAGTGACACTAACATGGGTGATCGACAGCAACAGTGATGGAGGATGTGATGTAGAGCAATTATATTATATAGGATTATACAAATGTAACAGACTTAGTCCACAATATTTTATGTATGAATACCCGACTAAACTATGATTCGAAAATGTTCTAAGAATGTGTGCTCGATCTCAACTATGTCAGATATATAAGCATTTCAAATAAATCGTAATAATGTGATTATTACTATTAATTGAGTACTAAAAAAGCACCAATTACCAATTAAAGTTAGACTATTTTTTGTTAGATTATTATTTATGACAAAAATTTCAAACAATAATATTATCAAATTAAATGTTTCAATAAGAAAGATATACAGATAAAATCATTTTATCGAAAAAATATTTTTATTGCCACCCGGACTCGTACTAGGAACCCTTTCTGTCCGGGGAAGTACACTGACCTATTCCACTTCAACATTGGAAGATAACGATAAATTTTCGAAATTACATGTTACGCTTTCAAATTGATACATCTATTAATCCATTAAAAATAAACTCCCGTTGATCGCGTGGAATACGTTCTGGACATGGTCTCGAAAAGCGAAATTTCGCAATCAATGGGGGATTTAAATTTTAAAATTCGAAAAAACACTATATAATAAAATATAATGTTATTAAAACCAAAAATAAATGTCATGCATATAATAATTCATTCATTTTGTTCCGAGTTTTAAAAAATAATCTAGATTCCCTTGTTTGGCCTCCCTACGTTTTTTATGCAAAATTTGCCGATAACTGTCAAATAATCCGTTACAATCACGCTTTGCAGCACTCGTAATCTTCGTCTTTTTCTTCTCACAACTCCATGCATTGATTGTGAAGAGAAAGGGCATTTTCAATGATTTTGACACATTAATTTCGCATAGGAACAGGTTCCGAGACGTCATTTTCTTGTGACATTGCATTGCAATCCATTTCCTGCAGCCGACCATTTTTTCACATTTTAAAAATTACGAAGGGATATAAAATATGTAGTCAATTTAAATAGAGTGCGTTTGACACTGCAGCTAATATTACACTGAAGAACATATTTTTTTATAAAGGACAGCTGGAGGGGTGGACCACCCTTTCTCGGAACCGGTTTAGAAGCTAGGGCTTCCTTGTCGATCCCACTCATCAAAACTAATAAAAATGTGTGACTTAAATTCAATATCATATTTAAGTATAAGTAAAACGAAAAAGGAGAAGAAGTTCAATGCGGTTATTAGCAACTAAGATTTAAAATTTAGACCTTCCAGCATCCCTTGGTGCTGTCTTTATTCATAAAAAATCATATAACATAAATCCATAGTTTTACATACAGATGGAAAATTAAGGTGCAGTAGTTCAAGGCAGACACTCAGGGATCTATTCATCAAAAACACTCCCAAAGAGGGACAGTGGACGAGACACAAAATGAATTAAGTCCAACTTACACGGACAGACTAACGGAGTTGCAAAACACAAGGTATGGAGAGTGAAAGGTAGTCGCGTAGATGGAGTTCCACTAACGCAGACCGGCCTAACTACCCACCTAAGAAGCTCCAACGAATCACCCATACCCGAATAAATCCTTTAAAAAACAAGATTCATCCCATTACTAATTAGATCTGCATTTCTGGGCGGGCGGTGTCCAAGTCCAGTCAAACTACTAAATGACTGAAGGATAGACCCAAATGATACACTGACCTAACTGTAGCAGGCACCAGCGTACCAGCATGATGTTTCGTATATTTTGTGTATGATGTAAATGAGTGAGAAAGAAAGAAAGATAGTACGCACGTGCTATTACTCATTATGACGATTCCTGTTTTTTTTCAAAGCCAGACAAATCTTTTTTTTTTTTAAAAGATTGCGATGTAACGAATCTGCACTCGCCGGGGTCGCGATGAACGGGGAGGCTACCTATATTTGAAAGCAATTTATTTCATATTTTCGGAAAATTTCAAACACAGTAAAATCAGATAGAAGACATCTATGCCTGACTTACACCTATACAGACCTAAAGTGTGTTCTCCTTGATAATAATATTTTCCGTAACGGTGCAGATTTACATATATTTTTTTGAATATTTTCGACTCGTAATATAGTCAGGTATCCCACCCGTGAAATATTACGGACTAGATCTGGTCACACTCTGTATATTAGCCACGGTGCTAAAAGTTATTCAAAATTCACTATTAAATATATTCTACGGTAAAATGCAAGTTACGTTTCACCGCACGTTCACTTCAAATTTTATGCCTAAAATGAAACCATCGCATTTTTATTATATTATTTGACTAAAAGCCCTTTCCACAAATATATTCAAGCGTACATGCATTATGTAACAGATCTACGGGCCAGTGTACATGCAGATGTGTTCAGAATGTCCAGTCGGGACCGCTACCGCATATTTATGACGAGCGGTTGCGGCAAATGGAAAAGTTTCTAGACTTTTCGTCTATCGTAGCAGAATGATAATAACATTATTTTAACTCAATAAGGCGTACAAATTAAGTCTATCACTTTCAACATCACGCAGGGGAAGAATTTTTACATTCTTGGGCACAGTACGATGGAGAGGATTACGATAATTCCGGTTGTAAGTCGGAATTACCGCAAGGTGGGGAAGGAAATCGGGAAACGGATATAGGAAAAGGTTGATGAGGGGTAAGGGATTTTTTCGAAGGACTAGCTATCTCGGAGAATAGAATTTAGAAGGACTGCTCGTCTTACCTCAAGTATTACGCCAAATCACATACTGCATGCAAGCATAGTCAACAATCTCCGCTCCTGACTGAAAACAGTGACGTCACAGTTCTCCCACGGCATACACGATGATCACAACACAAGATCACACAAAACAATGCTCCACTGCACTGGAGGTAATTGTCCAAACCGCGAATAGTGTCGCGATATCGAGATCAAACAAATAATATTGATCAAGTGACACCGAATGGCGTCAGGCTTACAATTCACGCTTAGGGTGAGCAGTAGGATGGGTCAAGGGTAGGAATTTGGACGCGGGTGTGTGTCAGTAACATTAATCGTGGTCGATATTAAAACACGCGTCATAAATGTGAAAACATGCATTAATATTTTTTCGATAAAAATGATTTCATATTTATATCTTTCTAATTAATACATTTAATTTGTACTATAAATAATAGGAATGTGTTCTTCTTAAAAAAAGACGATATTAAGTTCATTTACTTTTAAAGAGTCTGTTGTGTAGTTTAAAATGACAATCTTATTACATAAATTATTTGGTTCTCTCAGGGAGGAACATTTGACATATTTGTACAACTGCTTAGTTGAACTTGAAGTCAATATTGAATTAACAACACTTGGAATTATATAATGGGCATATGGGAGGTACAAGATATCCATGGCTAGATTTAATTCAACATATACAAAATATAAACAAGAAAATTTTCCAGAGGAAAAACAAGACACCAATTATCTTGGTTAGATATTAATCATATTTGGATATGTGTTGTAAAACTACATCATTAAGAAATAGCTTTTGATTTGGAAAATACGAGGTGTTGCATTTTCGCAACGTCATATGGGCTAAATAAATACCTATATATTAATTAATACACTATTAACAACTAGGCTTCTATATTGAAATTCTATACTAAATTTGAATAATGCTTTACATGCTGTTTTCTTTTGTGGAAGAATTCATTACATTTATCATGCAATGAGACATTATAAAGTTCGCATTTAAAATATGTCTGTGAATGATATACCCTGCAGCTTGGGCTCGGATCTGATGATATGGCATACATATCTAATCGATCAATCAAGCCAATACAGGTTTGTTACGACATGACTTATACAATTTTAAAATCACATATTTTCTTCAGAATGAACGGTTTGGCTTACCTTATATCATTTACAAAGAGTTACATCACACATATTGGAGAGTATGACTCACAATGATTTTTTTCTTTCAACTCTCATTCTGTAATTCGAAATAAAGACATCTACAATCATAAAAATATTATAATGGACAAGAGCATTATATTAAGTGATATTTATATAACTTTTTTAAATATTTTAAAATATAGATACAATTTTAATTGGTTCAATCTTATCACAATTTTATAGCACTATAACTACAGCCCTGTCATTCCATCAAACGACTACAAATCATTTTTCTTTTTAAATCTATAATTGAATTCAATAAGTTTGTCTACGCACACACGACCTTACAAATTTAATCACAATCTAGAGACCAATATATTTCTTCACAAGGTATCCTTTGATATTCGGTGTGTAATAATAATAATTATATAAATCCATAATAATATTAAGATTCCCCGTCTATTTCTATGAACGTCTTGTATAACGCTTAATTAAACGGCTAGGTCATTAGTCATAGTACATTATCTTTATTTCGAGTAAGAAAAAAAACATATTTTAGCGAAATCGTATATTGAAATCTGTCGATAGTAATGAAGAAATCTTTCTTACCATAGAAATTGTCTATCCACAAATGTCATTTTGACAGCTAACTTACAAAGATGGAATAATTTTTATTACATCGACATTTTATTTACGTGTGGTTTATTTTGGGGAAAGCTCCATCATTGAAACACAGATTCTATTGAGACCCTATTGAGACCAATTGCTTATCGGCTAGTGTTCTTATATGTTCCATTATCATTGATATGAATGCCTTGTTTTTTAAATAAAAATAAACAATTGATTGTTCTAGAATAAGGGTAAAAAGTTAATTATTGAAAAATAATTTTAAAAATTCGGTACATATATAATTTACCTGCTAATTGATAATTATTTTTTCTAATTTTACTATTTCGAATAATGATTGGTTTTCGCGAAATACGATGCTGCGATTTTGTCCAACGCATTTTCCTCGGTACTGATGGTAAAAATTGGGGTGAAGATGTTAATGGTTCACTCTTCACCAATATTTTCGAGTGAATTTCTTAAGTTCCTGCTGTATCCCCGAACATACGGTTAGATACAGCATCTTCATGTAACTCATTATCTCTTCAATCCCCTCATGAGTAAGTTTGGAGACTTCAGACGATAAACAATTACATCTGGATATCTTTTCTTCATCATCGTATGTGAATAAAAAAATCATTTTAGTTCATCTTATTAAGCGACAAATCATTGTATTATTGGTCATTGATGGCATTAATGCATAAAATAATTAAATAGACTTTATCTCCATATTTCGCTGACATTGCTTTAACGCAACAGACAGCTAATTCATAATAAATATATTACATAATTCTAGATAAGAAATAATTAAAAAAATACTAGACTCGTTCGTAAAGAAGTATTACAGTTTGGTTTAGAAATAAATTGGTCTAAAATGAGAATACTGCTTATGGATCGTGCTAATGTATCACAATAATCTTCCCAAATAGCAAGATGTAAGGTAGTGTAAGAGGCAATTTATTTGGGTGCGTTGATCGCGAATACTAGTGTCAGTGAGCAGAAAATTTTAAAACGTATACAACTAGCTAAAGTAGCTAAGAACGAACTTACGAGAATATGGAAAAACATCTAGATATTTAAAGGTTTGCGTTTGAATTCATTAAAAAATATTTTTATAATACACAACACAATGTTACAAAAATTATTTAGTCTACTAGACTGATAATTTATTTCGACATATAAACGTTGCATGTAGCTTATAAAAAAGTTAAAAAATTAAGGTTAAAATGACTTACTCTATTATCAAAATAAACACTAGCGGAATACCGTTGAACGTCCTAACAATACACTGAATATTACAAAAGGTTCATCCAATTCTTCAACCATATTACTTGGCAAAGGTACAGCCTAAAAAAGAAGACCATCGTTAACACAACTTTGGGAAATGTTCCACAGCATCTAGGTGAGGTGCATATTTTTTTTATTTTTAAAATTAAACAAGACCCACAAAATATATTACTACACGTTGGTCTGCAGGTATATTCATATCAATTTTATTATTTTTAATATAAACAAACATAAAAACTAATCAGTGGCACACTTTAACAATGCATTTCATGCTTATAAGTATACACATCATTAATGATAAAGTCACTTCTTCCAAATTGGAAAAAAGCTTACTTGTAAAGACCCTGATAGTTTATTTGTCAGTTTAGGAACAACAAATTTTAATGTCATAAATCCATAATTATTGATAATTTTTGGAATTGTTAAATTCAAATCAGCCACCGCTCGTGATATATTTTAAATACTAATTAAATGTAATAATTAAAACAATGTAGATGGCTTTCAAATAATGGAACGTTAGATGTGTTAATTTAAAAAAATGTAACATATGGGTTCGAAAATTTGTCGTCAAAAATACCGTCGCCATAGCAAAGGCATACCTTCCCTGGATTGGAAAAGAAATTCAGATTCGAATTCCGGTAGCGCAACAATAATATTTTTTGATAAAATTAATTTTATATATATATATATCTTTATAATTAATACATTTAATTAGAATTTAAAAATTATTTGGTATCATTATATTTTGAGCATGAGATAACTTAGTGAAGAAGAGAAGAAGTTTTATTACGATGTAAAGTATTCGAAATTATTGTTTCAGAGGTAAGTTTATTGAACTCCATAATCGCACACATGAAAATAATAACACTTGTTAAATTTCCATGAGACGCGTTTCGTCTTATGAGGGATTAGATCATATTGATAATGCTATCATAAAGCGAAACGCGTATCACGGAAATAAAATGAGTAGAACTAAAAAATGCGTGTTTTTATTTTCATATGTATAAAGTATTCGGTGTACTCTTGCTATTAAGTCTCAAAGCACACGCCTAGAAAGCAACAAATAGCTTGTTTGGATTGTAAGTAAACAGGCTATAACCACACGGCGACCGATGAAGGATGGACAAATAGTACAACTGAACAGGTCGAAGTTCGAAATCTGTTTGTAAGGTCAAAGACTCTTTAGACTTAAGCCCCTATCTTAAATTATAACTTTATCTGAATCCCGGGCAATACCTGGCACGAACCACTCGTATATACAGTGTGGCTCAAAAAAGGTAAGAACATCTCGTAACACACGAGTTATTTCAACATATAATATAATTAATTATAATTCTTAATGTAATTTTTTTTGCACAATATTTAGCTAATCAGAAATCATCAAAACCCTCCATATTGCATAATCTACTGGGTTTAAATCTGGGCTGTTCAGTGGCCACATGCTTGGCTCGATGAAATTAACATTCTCACGACGAAGAAAGTTGATTGTATTTCTGGCTGTGTGAGATGGAGCTGCGTCCTGCTGTAATGTCCAGTTATGCTGTAATGTCTAGCTATACTCCAGGCATTGTTTTGAAACTCTTTGATCATTTTCCTAGCACCTCAACGTTTTTCATTTCGCAAATTTTTTATCGGTTGTGATTTTTGACATTCTGGGCAACAATTAGAAAAACCAAATATAAACAATGAAAAAATTAATAATCAAAGATGGCGACCGAAAATTGTTGAAATAAAACGTAATATAAGTAAATAGGTAAGTAAGTAAATTAGTAAACTATTTAAGCTGTTGTTGATATAGTTAAACTAATTTTGATGTAATTATATCACATTTTCTCACTTTTTTGGGCCACCCTGTATAATAATAAACAAAATAACCCGCTAAAGTAACTTCTATTAGAGATGGTAAAATAAATAAATACATTAATTAATACCATTTTCGATACGAAATTTATTTTACGGGCGTTTGATCTCGTCGTTGTCTTACCTAAGAGCGAACAAACTTTTGTAAAATCTTATTAAATGTTTAGTGACGTAATCTGATTAGAGATTCTTCCCTTGCCTGCACACGCTCACCCTTCTCTCTCCCTTTCTCGCCCCACCCTTATTTCAGCAGATGAAATAAATTGCCTTTTGAAACAAAATAGCGTATGCGTGTAATATGTTAATTTAAGATTCCAGCGATTCTTTACACTGGAGATGGCATGTTCGCTAATTAATTTTGCGTATTTTTAACTACGTGTATTATTAAGGCAACACATTCTTATTGTGAAGTTGTAATTATTCAAAACGAAGGTCTGTGATATTTTAAATACTAATTATATGTATTAATTAGAAATATGTACATATAAAATCAATTTTATCGAAAGATATTGTTGTTGCTACCTGGATTCGAACCTGGATCTCTTTTCAATCCAAGGAAGGTGCGTTATTATTTGAGATTTCGTAAAAACAAAGTAGATGGCTTACAAATAATGGAACGATAGATGTATTAATTCGAAAAGTGTAACATATTTTTATATATATAATTTCTTATTATTTATATTATAATTGCCACAAAGTGATTTTGTAAATATTGGGGAAATTTATAAATTGTTAATAATAATCGTGTTTCTAATTACTTTACTCCGAGAGTCATGTTTTAACTTGAGTATTCTGAGAAGGCTGACACTCGAATCTTAATTCGAAACACAGCCTTAAACAATGACACGCTTCGTGTTGAACATTGTTTGGCGACAACTGTCAGCGTCCCGAGAAAAATGCTTCACCGCTGAATACAAACACGACGCCGACGCCTCTGCCGGGACTCGACGCCTCTGCAGGCGTCCGTCCCTCAGGGCAAATACCCGAACAATGTCGCGTCTGTTAGTTCGTTTGCTTAGCTGTAACCTTAGAGTAACCTTTTCACATATAACTGTTACTCGCAATCCTCTTTCGGCACCACGGGTCCAGGTTCTGAAAGAGCTGAGATGGTCAAGAATGTTCCCAGACAGATTGGTGGATAGTATCGTCTTCTCTTCTAATATTTGTTATATTTTACGATATCCTTTAAATAGATAAATCGATTGTGATCCAAATTCAACCGTTATTATAAATATTACTCTATTTTCTTTTTTTGCAAAACTCGAAACGAAATACATGTATCATATGTAAAAAAAATAATGTCGACGATGCTCGATTGAAAAGTACACTAAAATTGTATAAATTGTCTACACAAATTGTGAAAAATATTCGGCAATAAAATTTTCTTAGGACGATGTATTTTTTTAGCAGGATAGAGAACATCACAAATTATTCGGACCGAATTTTGCTTCAAATTGGAATATTGAATTAAAAATGAAAAAGAGAAATTTTATGTGCGAAAAAAGTGTAAAGTGTTATATTGTTTTGGAGATAAGAAGATACAGATACAGAAGTGCTGGTATGTATAGTTGTCTCTGTTACTCATTGCCGTGCATAGTAACTGTGATTTATAACTGGAAGAGAATATTTATGTGGGTAGTAAAATTCAACAAGTCTCAGCGTATAATCGTAGATTTATCTTACGTCTAGAACATTTTATTATTCAAAAATGTAACCCGATAATACCTAAAAGAGCAACTATTAATATCCCGACGAATTACCTTTGGAGCTATTTCGGTCGACTCTTGTAATGTTATTTAATCTTAGAAGTCGTAAATCAATGTTATCAAATGTTATCTTAGATGCGCTATGTTACATGTTTAAATCAAATATAAGGTTTAATACCAAACAACTAAAAGCTACAAGTATTATAACCCTCAAAAGCCCTGTGGACGTGAAATTATATTTGAATTAAAATATGTACCTGTTAAAATTTCAAAAATACACGCCACGTAAACGAGATGCCTATTAAAGCGATGAATGAAAGGAACAAAGAAGCTTGAAAGAGGTTAATTATCTCTGTTCCATATGATCTTTAGGAATTGGCTCTGAACGCGAATATATTAAACAAAAATTTATATGTTGTGCTTGTCTTTCGCATGTTCGATTGTTTAATTTATTTTCAATATCAAAGCGTTTGTGAAAATACACGACGCATGAGATTCTAGAACTTCTTAGTTAAGTTATATAATCTAATACTGAATATTTTGTAAAAGAATTTTACGTCTAACATATATAGGCGTTAGAATCCGGACAAAAAAACGTTATTGCAAAAAGATGTTTATTTATGCCAATATACAAAGATACCAAAAAATGCTGTTATATCTCATTTAAAAGATCCTTGCTGGAAACTTTCATTCTACATACCCACCCTACGCCTCTATCACCTCCTAGATCCTCGCCCTAAGGCGCGAGCACGCTATTTTCAACTGATCGCGGTTCATGGCCGTAAACTCTGCCTCGATAGCTGCCCGGAGGGAGTTGACGTTAGGGTGCCTAGACCTGTTGGATTGTCTCTCGACTACGCCCCACACTTAGTAGTCCAGAGCGTTTAGGTCGGGACTGTTAGGAGGCCAAAATTCCTTCGACCAAAACATGTCAACGCTGTCAGAGAGCCAATTTTGCACTAAATGACTCTTGTGAACGGGTGCTTCATCTTGTTGAGCTCCCGCTATACGCATACGGTCTCCCAGAGATCACAGTCTCTCTCCACGGCTGTACCACTGTCCTTAGAACCTCTAAATAAACCTCTTCCGTGACCGTTTCGCCCTTTTGGAAGAACCACCCTCACTCACGACGCTCGGGATATGGATGTCGGTCGGAAACTTCCTTCGGAGACGTCCTTGGAGTTGTGGGCGTCCCATACAGTCATACACACTCGATCTTTGGTACCTGAAGTATTCAATAATTTCGGTGGGAGTTCTTCCGGCACGAAGGCTTTCTATAATCGCCGCTCTCCTACCGTACTCTATGCATGGGTTGACAGGCTCGGCCATTTTGAGGTTATGAAAGTTTTACTGACATATTTAGCTAACTTTAGTACCAACTAGCGCCTAACCCTGAATCCAAATATAGCGGAAACGTCAAATACAATTTTGTCTGGATTCTAACGGCACACCCTGTCAAACAGGATCAGTCAAACAGACCTGGTTCATAATATTTAATAACTGACAACATTATGAGTCGAAAATTTTCAAGCAATATGTGCAAATTCTGTACCGTCACGGAAAATATTATTGTTCGAAATTTTTACAAAATCATGTTAACATGTCTACGTAATTCGAAATTAATATATTATTTGCAAAATGTATCTTTGCATAAGGCTCTAAATTATGTAACAAAAATGGTCTAGCCGCTTGAAATTCGTTGACCTTTAATTTTGTGTATTCAATATATAGTATCGAATCAATAAAATATTTCAATTAATCGAAATAATCGCATTATAATGATTTTTTGAAATGTTTTTATCTCTGTCATGGTTTAGATTAGGCTCATATCCCTCGGACATTTTACCCACCCATAAAATATTGTGGACTAGGTCCGTTACACCCTGTATATATATATATGTTTCATGAATAAGCAACGTAACTACTCGAATTGTTTTCAAGGTTAGCATAGACCTCATCTTTCACACAACTCCGAAGAAAAAAATCCAAAAGTAAATTTAATCGCACTATCTGGGCGGCCAGTTGATATCTCCGAAACGAAATATTACACATCCAAGAAACTTCTCATATAACTGGATTATTTATATATGCTGCTAAAAATAGACATTGTCCAAAAGCATGTTTTGTAGAGAATTTTCACAATTTTAATAGTTTATTTGACCGATGTCACATATTACGTTTCTAACCCTGAAAGATTAAAAATAATGTGATATTTAATATAATAATTGTGTTTGGTTTACTGCATTTATACATAATATATAGACCCTCTTCATGTAGTACGAGTAATATCAAGAAAATAAAAATACACATAATTGAACAACTCTGCAATTACTTAATGTATTAACATTACTCTAGATCAGCAATTACGAGTATGTTTATTCCAATAACAATTCACCGCATTATACGTCAATAATTCATTATTCAACCAAAGCAACTTGACAAAAAACACTTGAACTACGACATAAAGCACGTTCTATAGTTAACATCTAAACTTTATAATAATTTAGACTCCAACACAAAAGTTAATACCATCACCATCTTATCCAAAAAGAAAATTGATGAATGGCTAAGAAATCATAAGAAAGAGTTCGTCCATTGCTTATGCAATAGAATGATTTTGAAAAAAAGGGAAAATACTTTATATTGTGAGAACTGTTACTTTTTAAATGTATGTATGTGTGTATCATGAAAGTGAGTAGATGAGGGGTGGGAGACGAATTTTCACCACAAGAACAAGCGTTTAAGCGGGATGTGTAAACTAACAATGTTAACTCGCATAATAAGAATTGTTTTTATGTATTAGCGGGAATTAAAGTTAATATTGATTTTAAGCGTTAGCGGTTAATTATTAATGGACGGTAGTTAATCTGTAAGGTTCCAAGCGCACACTGAACTTGTTTCAGTTCGAGAGTGTTGATTACTGCGACCTCTTCTTTCTTCCTCGTGCCTAAGGACAGGTTAGGAAAGAAAGGGAAGGAGATACGCAGGTTAAATTTTGATAATCGCGAATAGACGGGTGCATGTGTGTGTGCGTTAAACGGTACTAACACTTCCATCACAGCATCTTCTGAATAACTAGTTTATTATTATTATTATTCAGAACATAGGTCTGTGATATTTTAAATATAAGTGAAAGGTGCATTATAATTATAATGGAACGATTTAATGTATTACTATCAAAAAGGTAACATATAGGTTCCAAAATTTGTCGCTAAAAATATCGTCGCTGTAGCATAGTTGGATAATGCACCTTCTCTGGTTTGGAAAGTGATCCAGGTTCGAATCCCGGTGGCGCAACAACAATATTTTTCGATAAAATTGATTTTATATGTTTATCTTTCTAATTAATGTATTTAATTCATATTTAATGTATAATTTATATTTACTTTATAACATGTTTCAATAAACTTAATATTGTCACCTGGAAAGATTGAGTTTCACTTACAAAGAATTGAGACCCAAGTAATTAGACAGTAATCAGAGTATAGAACCCCAAGGGAATTTGGTGGTTATTAAAGATTTATGACAGTTATTATGCTACTACTACATGTGTAGGCTTAGTGTACTTTTTTTTTTCTGTTAATGTTTCTTTCTTTTTTTCATTATCCTTTAGAAATTTAATTTTATGTCATTATATACTGTTTTTTTAAATCTGATCTGTATGTAAAATAATTTTAGATCAGACTTAGCCCAAATGGAAATCTTTTCCTAAAAATATTGTGTATATATTTAGAATTGAAAAAGAGCTGCCCACCATTATTTAATGAAAGTTAATTTGTTAACCATAAAAAAAAAGAATACTTTAATTCTCATGTATTAAAAATAAAATTACTTACACCCATGACTCTTCAAGTTATCGTTCAATCCCGGGAATATAAAAGCCAAGATCCGTGTTACGTTAATCTTCAGGAGATGAATTGCTCAGCATAGGGATGTGGTAAAAAAAATAGTGGGAAAGGGTTCAAGTTTACTGAATACATACCTGAAAAGGATACACCGAAATAAGGGTTTTCAATGAAAATACTACCTCAGTGTCCGAAACCTTACTTACAAGGATTTATTGGGTCAAATTTTTTTTTCACATTTATACCACTAAATATGTTTTATTACACGCAAAAAATGGGTTAACATATTACGTATTTTTATTACCAAATTCAAAATGTTTGGATCCTGCTTGATATTAATAATCGCGATTTATCTTCTTGCCCTTACCTCGGAGAGTCGGATGCCCATCGTCTCAACAAGGCTTCTCCAGGAGTCTACGTCTTTCACTTCGGTGACTGCAGCCCATTGTTTACCAAGCTGTTAATTTGTTCACTCCCGCCTTATGCTTTTGAAATCGGTGAGAAAAATCATCGATGTGATCTTTCTGCACGCGATGCTTGGTGAGATAAAAGGTTGTGAGGGCACAGTAAAGGGATACGGTATATTACCAGAAGGCAGTGGGTGGTGCAGGGAGGTGAGAGGAGAGTTAGTAATATTAATAGAGTTTCTAAATTATTCGTAAAATTTCTAATTAGTTTTCAACGATTCTTGAAGTTAAAATGTTCTAACTTTCTAATACCAAGTATAATCGCACTTATTTTTTAATTTAATATTTTTAAAAAATTGGGTATGTCATGTTGAATGTAATAATTTTTCACGTGAATAAACTTCATCTGCAGTTCGCAAAGCTACTCCTGAACTAGAGAACTAGTGAAATGGATAGGAAATGGGTTAGACCATACGAGAGCAAAAGACCAATGATTTATCCGGTAGTAAAATTCAACCGGTTTGCATAAACCGTTAACTAAAATTTCAAAAGTTCGTAAAATCAATTCTTGAACTGTTGTAAAATTAAAGTTTTCCCTTCTTCTTTTTCTTCTTCTTCTTTCAAACAGGTAATCCAGCCTTCAAGAGTGATTTGTGCCATTAAACAAGTTTAAACATTATTTCATAGAAAGCAGTACAACAATATTATAGAATAGGGAATATTGCGTTACAAGTTAATACCATTGACATTCAAGAAATTTGCTATTATATAGCTTAAATGTGGCGAGTTAAGGGAAAGAAGATGACACGAGTTAACCGGGAGTTGAAAATTACCATTGACAAGATTATTGTAAAAAAAACATGTGATCCGCAATGGACAGGCAAAAAAGACACGATCAAGGGTTTCCTCCTCGGCAAAGTTTTCCCTTATCTAACGTATTTTTTCCAATTGAGTGGGGATGTTTTTTTCCGAAGACTAAAATCTTCTAATTCCAAAGACAGCAAATTTAGGGATGAGAGTAAAGAAAAAACGGGTCCTAAAAATTTTGAATTCCATTACGAATTATATTATGGATTTGAAATTCGAATATTCGAATATTCGTATATAGTATAATTCAATTTTTTTTTAAATAGAGATGCGAACACGGAAACGTATCACATCAATATTCTTACTATTTTTAAACATAGCTAAACGCTTGTGCTATGAAAATATATATAATTTCCTGATAGTCTCCTGGAACGAGACTCGAACCCCCGACAACTAACTAGATCACTAGGCGAGTATCGTAACCACTAGACCACGAGTACGTCACGTCATATTTAACACAATTAATAGTGAGGAAAGGAATTGAGCTAATGACGAGGTATGGATAAAAAGTACTTACTTGAGAACATTTGATTTATTCACTACTGGTTACGTTACAATATAAGTTAATGAAAGTTATAAACGAGGTGGAAAGTTAGAGGTGGCAAAATTGGCTTTATAACAAAATGAATTTATACTTATATAAATAAAATTTACTCAGTAGATAACGATTAACATTAAAATATAATCTAGTTTTTTTAAACATTTATATTATTTTAGCATGAATCGAAAAACGCTTAATATTTAAAGATTTAGCATCTAAGAAAAACATTATAATGTACCGACAACCACCCTGTCACCAAATTGTTTTCTATTTATGACTTTGTTACTCAACTTTCTATTGGCTAGGCTCGACATCTGATAATAAACGATGCCGCTTGCCGCACACCACCATTATATGCATTACATAAACATTAAATACCCGGAATGCGAATCAGCTGCGTCGTCGTGTAATTGTTTACCGATTATGATTTTATGACCTATTTTTTTTAACATGAAATTCGTTTAACAAAAATAAATATTCCGATGGTTTTATGTTAAACAATTTTTACTGTATATTATATATAATGTGTGTATTACATTATCATACTATTATAGTAGATATTTATTGTGCAGTATTACCATATACACTGCATTATATTAAATAATAAACGCCGTGTATCATGATATAAATGTCTCACAGAAATGAAGCTATTATTTTTACATGGGAAGTATGGAATTTTTGGGCATTACAGGGCTTACGACCTGTCA
The DNA here is from genome assembly GCA_031772225.1 of Eubasilissa splendida. Classification (NCBI taxonomy): domain Eukaryota; kingdom Metazoa; phylum Arthropoda; class Insecta; order Trichoptera; family Phryganeidae; genus Eubasilissa; species Eubasilissa splendida. Next base: position 10,286,942 of record CM062868.1, on the reverse strand, counting down.
TAGGCTGGCTTAAGTGATCGCTTTACACAATGTAATATTCACCTATTTACCCATGCTACCACATCTATCCAATTTTATGAAGTTGTTTATACGATATTATGTTGGAACATTTCAATTATTTGTTACTAACCATGCTATCGCCATCTATGGATTTTTTGAAAATGTAATATTCATTCTCATGTAACAGTATAGATGTCGCTGAGGCCGAGACTATGGATGGGTTTAATAAAAAAAAATATTTTACATTTATGTACAGTCCCGGGGAATTTATTACTTAAAAATTATGCTTTTTAAATGTGATCCGTTGTTTCGCTGTCACTCTTCTAAACGGGAGGCAAAATTTCTGAGAACTGCTCGGCACGTATTCTTCGTGATCGCTGCCATTTTTTCTCGGATATTTGGACCAATCCTCTCTCTCTGGACTAATTGGTCCAGAGAAAGAGAATTGTTACTGTATACTTTTGATTTAAGGTAGTCCCATAAGAAAAAGTTGGGGCTACGTGGAGGCCAGTTTATGTCACCTCGTCGGGATATTAATTTTCCAGGGAAAATTTCACGAACTGGTAAGAACATGCTTCATAGCGACTGAATTCCCAAGGACGCGGCTAACGATCGGCATACCCCTAGCCTTTCTTTCCCACTCGTTGTGTCAGTGCAGCGAATGAACCAAAATAAAAAAGACTTTTGGGACACACTATATTCTGTAGTATTTTTATAATTGATTCATTTATTATTCTATTTTTTTAAATCATCTATTATATCCCCATAAAATATTACATATTTATTCATAGTAAAAGAATATACCTGATGCACTACAAAAGATGTTAGTATTATTTGTACAACGTTTTATAATGTAACTCCATATTCTCTGCTAGATATTTTCTTGTCGCAACTTCGCTCCGGTAAGAATATATTTCAGGTCAGAATCTAAATAATTCACACAAGTTTTCAATGTTCCATACAGGCATTCTAACACCTCTGAAGAATTAGGGAACTTGCTCTCGTGTTGACAATTTGTCAAAAGTTTCTTTTGAAACGTCTGAACTTCAACTGTTCCCTGCCTTTGATCGTCAAAAGTGACTTCGGATAAAATACAGTAAATATTAGATATGTACTTTGTAACAAACTACGAAAAAAACCCACTTAAAGCTGTTTCTTGTTATCTGTTCAATAAGCAAATCTTCGTACGACTGGGGAGTTATTTTTTTATGTTAGGTTAATTTTTAATATTCTACATCGTGTACTCGTGTTGAGATTTTAATCTCAAGATTAACGCAAAAATGAGCGTGCGACTGGTGGAAAGATTTGATAGCGAGACTCGACAACTGCACACAAATCAGGCGCCAACAACAATTGATTCTAAAAAGGTGGACAAAAAAAGGCATTATATTACAAACATTTATTCTCTTTTGATTTTTGACGTTTGACGTTCAAAAAGCATCAAATGAAACGCATGAAAACGAATTTCTAATGGCTCGCGTTAACGAATAACATTTTTAAAATATTTTCGGTACAGTCTCTGAAATACGGATTTTGCTCCCAAGAAATTATATTATAGACTTTTGCAGTTCCCGTGTACACACTATATCTCAGAGATGTGTCGTATCGCGCCTTACATTACGCTCGTCACGTACATCAAATGTTACGTTGTTCGTCAGTTAGATGATTTTTAATGTATCCAACAGCTGTTAAAACTGAGTAAATGTTTGTACTTTAACGCCTTATATTAAAGTTTAATGACTTATTCTGACTTGTCAGATCATGCGCAGTGGATTGAGTTTTTATCTATCTACCAATCGCAAGCTGTTCCTAGAGTTTAACTCCAGTGCAAAATCTCAATACGTGTACATATTATTAAGATTTCAACTAAATCTCTTAGATTCTCCCGTCGACGCGGGCTTTTAAGACTTGCTGAGTGCACACTTCACTGTGAAATGCGAGTAGTCTTTAAAGAATCTCATAGAAGCATAAGCATTTCTCAGTGATTGTCTCGAGACGAAAATCTCATAAAACTCTCACCTGTGGACACGTGCCATAATAAAGGGGTCCCTGTCACCGCGAGGATGGCAGAGGGGCTGTCGGAACGTAACGACTGATTCGAATCTTAAACAAACGAGGCGTGTTCCAAGCACGCAGCGAAACATTTTTTTTTATATTTTATCTTTTTCTCTTTTCGTTTTCATTTGTACGATATATTTCATTCCACTTTTATTCCTCGATTTTTTTGGGGGAATTTAATTAAAGAAAAGAACCTCTTTTGTTTTTTCAAAGAGGTTCTTTTATTTTATCTTTAAAACCTGAGACACAGCATCGGAGGCGATAACTACAAACAATGATATTAAATTCACTCTTTATTGAAGGTGTTGCAATTCTTAAAAATAAATTGTTCCTTGATAATATTAAACCATAGCATATTTTCAGTGTCGTGCCTCATTATTATTATCACTCTGCGTCTCTCCAATGCTGTTAATTAAGAATCGTCATCTCTGTCTTCGGTCCTTCTCATATGTCCGCTACGCTTCTGACGTCACGCTCCACTGACCTTGAGAATGGCCAACACTACACATATCACAGGCTGACTGATCAATTTTTAATTTGTACACGACATTGATGTCTAGAGTCAAGTTAGAGTCTCTAAATACATATTGATTACTGAAAATAGTTGAGAACACAGAACCCTTAGTAGTAACACAAAAACGTAAATAAAAACTATGAATTTAAAAACATAAAAACGCGCGAGATTGAATAAACTATTATATATAGGTGATGACAAATCAATTCCCCAAACTCGGCTTTATATTAAAGTTTTAAACACAACACGTTTAACACAATACAATGTGAAAGTATATTTCGAATGACATATAAATCTGTTGTTATTTATTACCATATAAAGTGTATTCAGGCTCAGCTTAGAATTTAAGCTTTCTTGGAAAAACTTCGTAAAAAGAACCGGCACAGTGACACCACTATTCCTGAAATGTATCCAAATACAAAATATTTTGTTGCTAACTATATTTTTGTTGCTAATGTTTTGATCTAACAAATCATACCGGAGCGCTTTCCGGTCGTGGAAAAAAGTATGCACTAGTTTTAGGTTTTACATACTTATCGGTTAATTTATCAACTAACGGTATGTGCTGAAGATTCGCATATCCATCAATGAAAAGTGAAGTTTATATAGTTAATTGTAAAAATATGTATACATTTGTTATAAAAATGTACTAGGATCCTGGCGCCATCTATCGTGTTTTGTTCGATCTAAGAAATATTACATTGTTACGTCGTGCGCTGTCACCAGTGGATGGTATGCCAGCGCACCACGCCACCAGCTAGACTCAGTCTGTTGGTTGAAAAAAACATTGATGTCGTAATGCCGGTCTCAGATGGATGTGGGTGGTCTGAATAATGCAAAACACTTTGATACACTAAGAACAATTTAATCACATAAAACATAACAACCCGACATTCTAAACACGATAACTGTCTTTGGCATCTTCTTTCTTCATTTTAAACACTCCTCCTAGTGAGGACACACAATGTCACCGATCTAGCACACCTCGATTTCTACCCAGTTAAGTCACGGGGTCCAGGCGCCACGCCCCGTACCAGCAGTGATCTCTTCCTCCCCCGTTACTCCGATACCATCTTGTCACGGTGGAGTCCGTCGAACTCATCCGTCTTCCATCGCTTACGTGCAGTCTCCCCGCCAGTCCCAGCAAAGAGATTGTTCTCCCGCGCGGGTAGATCGAGGCTTCGACCCGCTTGGATCCACCACGCCTCGTTCAATCTTATCTCTTCGATTTCTTTTCGCCATTCTGCCTGGCGAGACGCCGTCCGGCGATCCACCTCCGCCGCGCGTTCGCACTGAAGTCCCCCACTACTCTCCCCCGACCACTCTCTCCACCGGCCGCGCCTACACGCATCGGTAGATGGCGCCCTCGGTCTTCGCGCGTTCATTTTAAATGTCACAACATATTAAAAATTAGTAGATTTCTACGGCAAAAAATTCTTAAAAAATAGAAAAATTATTTTCTTTCATTATGCTCTTGGCAGAGCACTCGTGGTTACTATGACAATGATGACAGCCAAAACTACAACTCCGATCTACAGCATTCCTGATAGCTTATCGGTGTCCGCCATTACCACCAGATCCAGTCAGCGATCTTCCGCGAGAATAAGATTCCGTGACTCTGTTTTGCACCACATGGGTCAATGACTTAAAAACTTAATTACTAAAATTAAAGTTTATTCTTGCAAAAAATTCTGCGTATAAAAAAATAATACAAATCGACACTACCTTTATTGCATCCAGCAATAAACTTTTTTTTATATAAAATATTACCATTGCAAAAAACAATGACATTTAGGGCAGGGTAAAAAATATATTGCAAAATACTAATAGTGGCAGTTGACTAAAAGCTTTTATGTTTATTTTAACAGGGAGAGACAACGAATAAAATTGATTTTAACGTAATTATGGATAGGCATGTGGAATAATTTATTTTTTTAACTATTTTTTTTATTATAATATTTACATAAATTTTGTATTATTTTTCATCCATCTAACTTAATATGTATTTTTAATATTACGATTGGGCCGGTTGCCTCGACAATTTTCCGGGCCGGTCTCCAATCCGCCCCTGCCTTCATTGCATCACTGAAATATAATGCGTAAAAAATGGCGAATGTTCCAAGTTCATGTTTCGACGGAAGCTCAGTTTTTTTTTTGAAACAATGATTTGCTTTATGTATTTTTTCATTATAAGCGTAATATTCAAATTTTGCAGTCTATTGACATTGGTTCTACGATTTGACGAGGGTGCAAAAGCGAACATTCTGATCTATGATTATTGACATACGCACTGTGTAACCTTTCAGATATTTTGTGGCTTCGATTGCTGGGGTCATACGGATCAAACGAATTTTAAAACACGCGCATATAACTGCACATACTTGGTTTCGTACACTGAATTTTCCAGGATTTATACGGGGAAATATATACAGGATGGCGCAAAATTAATCATCCAATTTTGTTTTTGAATAACTTTTTTACTAAATTAAAAAATAATATTTGAAGTGATGAAAATCTTTATTTGGAACTTTAATTTTTTTTTTGTTAAGTGGAAAAGAGCTCTGGCGGCAGCCTTTGACGGATATCATCTGATCTGATTTCCATCACTCAAAATATTATTTTTTTATTTAGTAAAAAAGTTATTCAAAAACAAAATTGGATGATTAATTTTGCGCCATCCTGTATATTAAATTTTAAACAGAAATTCTTCGAAATGATAGAAATAAAAATCTTTTACTATAATGGCCTCAAGAATCGGGTAGATTTTGGCTACATATGAAAAAAAAAGATATTTTACGAATCGTCTCTAAGATATACGAATTGCAAAATTTTTTGAACACACGCTGGCTAACGAACTAATCTAAAATATATACAAGGAAAAATTTTCAAATAATTGACGATGATATCTAATATTTTTTTATGCACTTTCGCACATTTTTAGAAATTAAAATGATCACAGCTTGGACAATGTCTACTGTAAGACATGTTTTTTAAGTAGTATTATTTTATTATACGTACCTACCTTGTTTCAATATTTTTATTTTATTTACCCTATAAATTATATTTGTTTTTTATTTGAGATTTTAAATTAAAATTAATAAAATCTTTTAATATATTTTTTATTTAATATTTAATTTTTGCTTGACGCTTTATACCTTTGTTCAATATAATTTTGTTGAAAAATACCTCTTTTCTGTAAAAAAAAAACAACTTTTCTGCCCCAGATATTTCGATGTCTTATATAGGTAAATAAGAATAGTCTATATATATATTTTCAAACAATCTGTCAGTCCTTTGTTTAATCATATCTATATTATATTAAACCAATAATTACAACTCAAAAGATAATAATAAAAATAATTTTAAAAAAGGCTAGAGATTACCAAACCCAACAATTTTTTAAAGATTTTCCTGTATTGAACTTATCTTCATTATATAAAGTAAAATAAAAACATTTTTTTAAAGAGGATATAATAATAATAAAAATTCACCATAACCATCAGACACGGAGCAAAACTAATGAACATGTTATTTTTAAAATATCCAAATTAGGAATAGGACAGAGACATGCATCATACATTGCTCCTAGACTGCCAAAATCAATTAAATTAGCAACAAATATAAATATTTTTAAGAAAGACGTTTTAAAATAGATTAAAGGTGTTCAAAATTTTTAAACTATGTATTTGACATATTTCCCTAGTTCCAATCTGATCATTTCCCAACATTTTTATTTTTTCTTAATTTTCATATTTTTTTTTATTTGTTGAAAACAAATACTTATATATAGTAGATCTTGATCTTATATTATATAAATGTTGATAGCCACCCCCATAATTCAAGATCTTTCTTATTTGGGGGTGCATAACTCTACTATTGTTTATTTTTTGTTGTTATATAAATAAATAAATAAATGATATAGTCCACGTAAAACTGATCTTAGAATAGTAAATACGATCAAAAAATTATCGTTTTGATGGCGCTCTATCCTCTCTGTTTATCCCCGTGAAACGGCAATATTATGTTAATTAGTTAAAACGTATGTATGACACATCCTAAATCACCTTTTGAATTTCACTATTTTACACCTCAGAATCTATAAATCTCCGCATATTTCTGTAAAAATAACTGTTACAAAATTACTGATTAAATCACCTGTGACAACATCGCGTGTGACCAAATCACCTGTGAATAAATCACATGTGACTAAATCGCCTTATACCAGATTGACTGGACCTCCCTCAGTTTCTACAACACTACCTATTTTGTTGAACTCCCTAAGGAATCAGAGTTTCAGTTTAACGGTTCTACCTGGAAACTTACATAGTAAAGGTTTATTGTTTTAGTTAATCTATATACTTAGTGCTCGGATACCCGTAATAATAATACTTAAATGAAAATGTTTAACACGAAACGAACATTCGTGGACTTTAAAATTTTTAACTATATTCTTTTAACATTTTACACTGGGCTAATTTTTCCGCAAATTTTTTTTTATAATCTTTAAAACATCATTTATTACAAAAAATGCTGCGGTCCAACATAGTACAACCTAATTTAATAACCAAAGAATTAGGTATAATAATTATTATTATAAGATCCATAACTATTTAAGCGGAAAAATTACATAATATGTAACTATACTTAGCACAGAAAATCGTATATAATAAAAGCATTTTAGATCAATTCATATTTACGGTAAACTTATAATATTTGTTATATAATTACAACCTAAAACGCAACCTAAAAAATATTTTCGTATGTATCTATTATATAGATGTCATCTGACTTTAAAATACACTTATAACATACGATGAAAGATTCTAAGGGCACAGTGAAGGGCTCACTTGGGAGATCATTACATGATGGACAATGTAGGTCTACCAGGAGGAGCGGGGAGAGACAGGGATACAATTACTTTATAGGTGGTTCTCAAGGTATATAATAAGTGCGTGACCAGTTTGAGATATCAACGTAAAGCCAGGGGCGTGCAGTGCGCACAAGCAAAAAAACTGTGCATTACTAAAAATTCTGGGAAACAAATATAAATTAAATAATTGAATTAATATAAACGAAAACAATACTTTATAATTAGCGCCATCTGTGTACCAGTAGAGACTTTAATTGCTTAGTTCTAAAAACTACCACGACAACTCACCGCTGTACCCATGGCGCTCTTTTGTATTCGCCGCATCGAGTTATTTACATTTCTTAGTTCTGTCTTTAAGGTAGTGAATTACATTAGTCATATAACTGGTTATTTAATGAATTGAAAATTTCATTCGGTTGATCCGTTTTGTACGGAGTCGTTACCTATGTTTTTTTTTAACAGAATAACATTAGAATGGTTTACAACTACGTACAAATCATTGAAGTGTCTACTTCCTCTTTTACTAATTCGCGAATTTTACTAACTTACTTGTTTATTTGTGAGCAGTGTTTAATGTGTGTGCGCGCCTGAGGTAAACAGTGACATCACCGTCTTCAGTCGGGAGCGTAGATCGTCACATTGCTATCCTTCCGACTCACAACCAGAATCATCGTAATCCATTTCGCTGAAAGTGCTACTCGGATCTCGCACAATTATTAATAATAAAGTTACATTATTAATTTTTTTATGGAAATTAAATTAATCAATTAGAAAAATGTATATAAAAAATCTATTTATCGAAAAAATATTAAGTTTCTATCGGGATTCGAACCTGAACCTCTTCTTATCCTATTCCCATTTTTTATTGCTGAATTTGAAATTCGCGTCACGAAACTTCGTGGTTTCACAAGCTCGTGTGGGAAGATGCCGCCACAGAGAGGAATACAAACAGCTCGGATGTTCCTGCTGCTGGGACACTAAGTGCCAGAAACATTACAATCGCACTATTACAGGTAGGAGTCGCTTTCTGGGAATACAAAGTTTATACAAACATTATTTTACACGACCCGTTATACTAAAACATGCAATTTCAACATGTCTCGTGGGTTCCATGAACCCAACATATATTCTAGAATATTTCAGAAAAATTAATTATCCTTAATCTTCCGGCCTCAGTATTTAGCTTGGAAAGGTAATGATTGGATGAGAGCTAGTCAATCAGTGACCATGTTCATTTTTCGAACCAATTTTTTTCAGCGTTAATGGTGGGTGCCTTTCAAGCACGGTCTTGATTGGTATAATTAATTTGATTTAATCCGTTATAGGTGAGATTAATGCACTTTGGTACTGGTTATATTTTTGTGGTGTTTTAAATGTATGTGATCTGAAAATGGACCTCAAAAAACCAAAATAATGTGCAGCGAAAACCCAAATGCAGTTGATATAGAACAGTGCTGGATATAGTTATAAAATATATGGGGAATTGAAGAATCGATACTGTGGAAAAAAATGTTGGTTTTGCAGTTATACATATGTTGACTCAATTCAGAAAGATTTTGAAGGTTATGTTGTAAATAGTATAATAAGTGTGAGAGCAGTGGATGCCCCAATATTTCATCCACCACTCCCGTGTCTGGCAGACAGACAGACCTATGTTCAAAATGTTCAATTAATATGCGTTAATTCTACACCGTTACGGAAAATATTATTGTTAGAATTTTTTAGTAAAGTTTTAAGTCTAAGTACGTTTTACGTGTTTATTTTGCTCTCTCCCACTCATTTTTCCACCGATCTTACCACTGAGAGTGTCTAATAATTGCCTGCCAACAAAGGCCATCGTCAGTAGGGGCATGCACTCTATACAATCAAAAAGCTGTGCATAACTATATTTCTGCGAAATAAATCTAAATTAAACATTTTTCTGATATATCTATTATGTAGGTCCATATTCAAATAGTTATCAAATTCACTAAAACCATCTAGCGGAAGAATTTAGAAATGACAAATATATATATATATGTGTGTGTGTTTTGCATCATTTTTCGTAAAATCTACCTCAAACGTATTCGAACTAAACGCAATACTTCAGTCTCGCGTACCGTGCGGTGTTGTGAATACACGTCTATACTTGAACAGACGTGTTATAAAATGGCGCAAGTATGTATTTGAAATGACTTGAATGTATGCATTCCACCATTTTAAATATGGTATCATTTTATAATGTAAAATATTTATAACTCTCTGCTTGATAACTCGAAGATTAGCATAGAAAAATAGTAATAGTATTAATATTTTTCATGAACTTTAGAAATGAACTCAAAATGAAATACAACTTCTAATGACAATACAACCTGTCGAAAAATTACAGCATCGTTATTAGCAGCTTAACATAAGTCTATGCCTAGTGCACGGCACTGATCATCAGTTGACCGGCGACCCTGTATCGGAACAGTTCAGAAAGTTGTTATCAATCTCGGAGACTTCGTAAGTCTATTATGTTTCGACCTTTGGCGAATTAGTGTATGATAATTCAATATGCAATCCACTGCTTCCAGAGATGATTGAGAGTGCCAGGAGAGGTATATTCGAATCATTTTTTTTCTTTATGTTTTTGGCACCTAAGGGTGCGATTGGAACATAGTTAGCCAACAAAATTAAGTGATACAGTTTTATATAACAGATGAGCCTATCTCATATATAACGGACAGAAATGATTGAAAAATTAAATTGTAAAATATTTTTCATACACTCACTGTAAACTCACTCACCTTAAATAAATACGGCCGGAGAGGCTGCGCGAAATCAGTATTCGCAGAACACGGTGGGTGCAAATTCATATTGTCACCAAAACGCGTACCCACTGTTTGGTATCCTGTCGAGGAGACATTTCCATTTAATGTGTCACTTTGTGTGTTTCATTTACGCCCGACGAATATGATATATTTCGTCCGAATGGCCCGTGTCCACAGATGAGATTTTCATGTCGAGACAATCTCTGAAACATGGATTATTCTCCCGTGAGATTTTTGGAGATAACTCTCGGCTCTCGTAAGCCACCATGTACACTCAGAGATTCGCCATTTCACGCTATTGTACGTCAAATTTCAAATATCAGTCCATTGACCGTTGATGTTCCGTTCGTGCATTGAGTGAATTTGAATCTCCCCTGGCAAAGTTAAAACGGATTACATTTTTAAAATCTGTCTAAATAATTGTAGGATTTTTATGGTTCTAGGTAACACCTGTGTGCGTGTGTTTTATTTGTACACGCTTTCTATCGAATACTATATACTTTGGTCAATCCTTCACGCAATGATATTTATGTTTATATTCAAATCTAAATCTCAACATATATTTTATTCATTCCGTAGACATGGGGCGTACGTGCGTGTCACGTGATGTGTTCACTTCGCAATATAAAATGATTCCAGCGATGCCTCCGGAGAGATCTGGTGACTGAGACTTCAACAAGATCTGAACGGTGAGTCGAGCTCTTCTATCTCCTGTACTATCCTGAAATTTGGTCCTTCAACCACCTTCTCTTTATATATCATTCTACTCCCATCATATTCCCAATCATCCGTTTCTTCTCTTCTCATTTTTCACTTGAATTTTCATTGTTGAATCCGTTGAGACCTGATTTTTATACAATATGATTAGTTAACAATAGAATATTTATCCAGTTTATGGCTTGAGGTGATACATTGTATTGTGTACCGGGAGTACCGTCACAAAATGAATACAATACGTACCTTGCTAAATCTTTTAGAGTTGTGTCCATTTAATGGACTGGAAATATAACCATAAATCTACGTGTAAACAAAAAAATATTTTTGCTCGCGATTCAGCTTCTGCGTAACTTTGAACATTAACGTTCACACACACGCATGTACATAACTAAAAATGACGATTTATATTATGCATGAAAATATGTGAAACATGTGGGCGACAACGTCTATCGCACCTCTTTTAAGTCGAATTACTGGACACACCAGAGGAAAGCTATGAAAGGATTAAAATTTCCAAATATTTGTTGCTTTCAACCATTCGAATATCGAAAAGTAAAAAATAAAATATTCGAATATATTTGTAAAGTTATGAAGATTTTTAAAAATCAGTTTGAACAATTAATAAAGGTACATACATATTTCTGTATTATAAAAAACATCTAAGAGTCTATTATTTAATAAATTTAATATATAATTGATAAATCAGAACTTATAACATATATCCCAATAAAACAATTAATACAAAATATAATATTTGCGGTATTGATTGTATAGAGAATGTACAATATAAAACCTTTCGTGTAGACAAGAACGAGTTAACCATTTCCTGGAAATTTAAAACAACACAATAGGCAACTTTTGTTTCGCAACAAAAAAATGTGCACTGATTTTAATGAAACATCGAGACGGAAGTTCCGCCATGAAATGCGTTCTCAAAATGTAGTCTGGAATATGGCTTAATGAACTGTCAAAAATATTTCAGCATATAATCTGAACTCCCTGTGTTATTGAAATACGTTTCGAGTTAAATATTTACATATTAAATTATAAATTAAACTTTACAACCGAATATTTTACGAACAATTAGACAAATATCGAATAGTATAAAATTGGGTGAAAAATTCGGTATTCGAATATTCGAATTGAAGTCTATATTAAAGATGCGACCATTCGAACAAAATATATAACAAGCTTTGCAATGTGTGTACGAGGTCTAGCTCCGATCTTTTGACAAACATGTATGATATCTTACCGCTAGACTAAACAAATATATTCTAGGCATAATAGCTAAATAGATATAAAATTAATTTGGAATCATTTTAATGCCTAATATATGTTGTGTTTTCGATCAATAGTTAAAATAAAATAATAAATATCTAACATATAAATTTTATTTTTTATATAACTATTCAGATATTTGATGCACGTCAACATGACATGTTTTAATATTTTTCTTATAGACTTAGCGAGATTTTTGATATTGTTATAATTTATAGTTAGTGAATATTTACAAAATAATTCAGTTTTAAGACCCTGATAGACAATATCAGTTTCCTATATTTACCAGGCTACTTTTATTGTACGGTGAAGTTTATAAACCTCCTGTTATGGCTGTAAAATAAGCTGTGTTGAGATAAGTATTGTGACGGGATTTTCAATTCAAGTTAAAATATTATTTCTATTTTAAACAAATTCATCAAATCAACTCTATAATTCAAACGTTTTATTTATATATTTGTGTTTTTTGTCTTTATATTTCATGACAAAGTTAACATTTTTTTTATTGATAAGTACATGAGTTTATTTCAAATTTATTCACGTCGATAAGCTGGGTCGGAATCATAAAAAAATGAACTAAAAAGAAAAAATTGGTTGTCTGTAAAGTCGGTTTACGGACGATAGTTTAACGTGACAACGTCATAAGAAAACATTGATGAAATGATTGCATACTTTTATGAATAAAATGGAATCATTTTTATTGAATTATCATTATTTTGTATGGATACGAAGAAGGAGTGAAATGAAATCGCAGCTGTAGCTTGTGCAGAAGTTCTGGATGCTGCAATACGCTGCCTGTACTCACGTTGTCTCTGCGCGTTCGATTTTGGAGCAGCGATTGTTGGCCCAGCGAATGGCGTTGCAGACGTGGATGCGGTAGCATCTTGCACCTCCATGGGTACATTACTCCTTGACGATAGTGGGAGATCCGTGAGATTCACAGGTTCGTCAGGTTGGTCTGCCATGGTGTGACTTTAGGCGGTTCTGCGAAAGAAATCGTTGATAATTTATTGTTAAAAGTATATTTGTTATACGTTAATCAGATTTTTAATATGCAAGAATTAATTACCTTTATTGCCGCAATTGTTGTTGTAATATAAACAATGAAAACCACATTGACATTTCACTTCACTTTATAAACAGTTGTAAACAGATCACGTGTAGGTACTGTAGGTGTATAAGTTGTGTGCTGCCGCTGTCTCTTTTCTACTCAGACGCATCGACCAATCGAGTGGAAGAGAGATAGATGCGGCACAATCCGAACGGTAGGCCGATCGTGCCTCTCTATCGCTTATCCGCGCTCTCGCTCGCACGCTTGCCTTCGGCGTAACGCGACAAACGGGACAATGAGTCATGTTTTTTCGTGCGTGCAGCGGGCGTTCATCGATTTATAAAACGTTGTCACGTCAAAAATATACATACAGATAAACTTAACTTATCGAAAAAGTATTTCAACTGCCAATGGAATGAAAAAATGGAACGTAAGATGTATCAATTTGAAATAACTGCAGCATATAAGTTAGAAAAATTGTCAACTATTTACTAAGCTGATTGGATATCGCACTTTCCCGGATAGGAAGAGATTCTGGTTTGAATCCCGATGGCAGCTAAAATACTTTTTAGATAAATTGAGTTCATCTGTATGTATATCTTTCTAACTGATGCATTTTAATTTGTATTAAAATATCACAGAACTATATTCTGAAAAAATTACAACTTCATAAATAATAATGTGTTCTCTTTACAATGTAATTAAAAAGAGATTAATACTAGAATTTATTTAGATTATCTATAATTTACTTAATATATACGAGATCAAGCAAAAGAATATGTCTACAGACAAAAAGGCTGGGACTGCGTTTAGTGGGAGATTAGATTCAGAAGGAATAAATAGCTCATCTATAATTACCAATATATTAAATACAGTATAAATATTATATATATCATAATGTATGAAAACTATTTAATAAACTAGACTTTCAAGTTCTGTTTGCAATATCAGCGGGTCGCAGTGGCTCTTGGAAATTCGAACAACCTATTTGGATGGCTTCTAAGATTTCCGGTCTTTTAACCCTAATTTCAAATACAACCGGATGCTACCTTCGCAAGGGTCATTCCTGTATCATCTCGGTTTACCCGCAGTACGACGTTTGTGGTCAATGACAAATTATATAAATGAGTGTTCTCTTCATTTTCTAACTAATATATTTTATTTTATTTATTTATTTGACATTTTTACAATTTTTTTATAACATGAATTAAGTATTTTACATTATTAAAATTACATGGTTTTTTTTTTCGCTTACCTCTCCAAAAAAGAGACTGGCTCTTGTGCTTGTAGAGAGAGTTACACTATAATAATTTTATATATTATTTTATATATTCTATTTATTGTCTATTTGTGTGCTTCTGAAGTGTTCTATGATATTGTTTATTTTCTAATTATGTGTTTCTGAAGTGTTCATTTAATTTCTTTCTAACTCTTTCATATATTTTATTTCTTTAATTTATGTAGGGAGGAAGGCTTTTGAAATTTTTTATTCCTAAGTATATAAAATTTTGCTGATAGTAAATTATTAAATAATTTTACTGACTTAATGTTCTGCGACAAACATAACAAAGCCCAAGAATATAAATTAAAGTATAGACACAATTTAATATTGTTGCAATCTCACTTTTAGGTGCCAAAAACGATAAAAAGGAAAAAAAAGGACTCACCGAACTCTCCTCTCAAAGTGTGAGTCAAATACTGTGTGATAATTATATATTTCGCCAAAGGTCGAACACAATAGACTCGAGAAGTCTCCGAGATTGATAACAGCGTTTTTAACTGATTTAATACTGGGTCGCCGATCGACTGACGATCGCTAGCTGCGGTGGATGTAAAGGGGGGGGGAGGCATTGACACTAGTCCGTTCAAAGAATTATTAAAATAAGTAAAATAATAATAATAATAAATGATAAAAGTAGAGTAAATTTAACAGTTACAATTAAGGCAGTAAATACATGGTATTGAACATGACATAAAAAAATAGAAATGAAAATGAAAGTCATGGATACATTAGTTACAAAAACTCAATCTATAAGAATAGATACGAGTATATGGTATAAAAACTTATCAACCATTCACTTCATAATATGGGTAGCTCCGAACTCTCTCGGCCCATCTCTATTAGCCATCTAGCTATTAATCCTTTCCGAGCAGTTAGAGATACTTCATTCCATTCATTTTTGGTTGCATATTGGGCCTAGGAGCAAGAAACTTAAGAACAAAAATGCGATCGCGAGGAAAATCTACATACCATATAGGAGGTGAACTAATTAGGGACGAATGTGGATCTGACTGCAGCAAAGTCGACAGAAGTAAGAAAACGTCGCTGAAATGATCTGGTACATAGAACGGTAGTATGAGGAGAGGATGGTAAAGAAAATGCAAATGAATAGAGGACATTCACCAAAGACTTGATGAGACTAAATCAGAGGATTCAATAAATTGACAAATACTTAAAATAAATACAAAAAATTAATTCACGCAATGCACAATATTTTAGTGGTAGATATCAAAATAAGATATGTTTTATCTTAATTTGTTGTTTCTTTGCTCTTCTCTTGTCATTGGAATGAGAACTGCCGGCAGTGTGCTCTGAAGACTGGTCAGATCATTTTTCTTTTCTTTTGTCCTTTTCCCTTTCTAGGGGGTGTGTTCATTCTCTCCCTCTGCTCTCTGACCAAAGTAAAATACTGACACTATGTTGCCATTGTACAATCCTTTACAATCTTATAAAATTATGTTTCTTAATTTGAATGTTATTTTCTCCTCTTATTCATGTTTATTTATGAAATATTTCTACACTGTTCCTTGCCATTAATTTGTTTATTTTTTTCATAGATGAAATTGTACATCTTAATAAATAAAGGTCGTGGACTATGAGGGTTTTTGAGAGGGCAGCTGTTCGCCTCTGTCTTGTCACATTATGAGAGACGAAGGCAGCGAATAAGTAGGACCATATAGGAGCTTTTGTTTATAAACGGTCTTGGGTAAGCGGCGGGTTCACCCTCTCAGTGGTAGACACTGTCACATTATGTATAATGTGACGTAAGTACTTAATTTATAAAGTAAACACCCTGGTTAAGTATTTTTGCGCTCGGCGAAATCGCCAAGTAGTAATCCCAATGTTAGCCGAGGGGATCACTACGGTCGCCTCGTATCGAGGAGCGCTCGCTGGCCTTGGTACATTAGCACTCGCAGCTTCGAGCCGGATGGGTCGCCGGAATGCGGGCCTAGGGCCGCCGTCCCGTTAATCCGCGTACTCTTTGTAAATATTGTAAGGATGGAGACCTCCAATCAAACTAACAATTGCTTGAGAAAAGGGCCGACGCTGGTAAGCATTACTCTGACGAAACGAGATGGAAATACTTGAAGGGTAAATCCAGATAATTTATTAATTTTTCAAGCACTCATTTCCTAGTTTTTAGAATCATAATTATATCGTAAAAATATATCTTGTTACAGAAAATACGTCATATTTCCCTTCTTCTTTTTCCTTTTATTTTTTATTTACTTCAATTTTTCTTTAATTACTCCTGGACTACTTATCTTTGTCTACGTGGGAGGACGCTCCAAAGTGATGGCGAAGGGGTTAAACTAGGATTTTGCATTGGAATTGCACGTGAAGTTTTATCTGATAGATTTAATGGCAGACGCTGAATGATCCGCCCTACAAAAGTCACTACGTATTTTTTAAATGTAGTATATTAGTATTGTCGTCACCGCCTTTTGAACACCAAGTCGGTTCTAACAATTGGTGCAAACTTGATTTTCTGGAGATTAGATTGTAGCTCTGTATTTATGACTATTTTTTTATTATTTTTAATTAGTTTAACAATTAATCATTTTTCTGATATTCTTTTTCATTGTAATAGATTTAAAATATAATTTATTACAACTCTTAAATGTCACCTTGTATATTTTATTACATTTACGCATTTAGTATTTCATTTGAGTGAACATTTTTTTCGCAGAAGATATACCTCAATTTTATTGTAAGTATATGTTAAACTTATGTTTCACGTACTCACTCTCATGCTCACCATTGATTCTAGTATGCGGAGGAAAGTTCGCCAAATGACATCTCACAATACATATTAAAAATATGAGTCCAATGCACAATATGTGTATGGGACGGTGCAGCTCTTACTTCAATGGATTCTCATTAAGGCTCAGAAATGGGTCTTCAGAGTAATAAACAAGAGGCCATGTAGACATAACTCTGAAGAACTCTTTAAATCCTTTCAAGTTTTGGATATAAGACAACTGTGTACCAGATTAAAAAAAAATTAACTTTACTTCCACGATTCGATCCAAATGAAACTGGGAGCAAAACCGTATGATACTTTTCGGTGCCAAAAATGAATACCAAATTCGGTGAACGAACTTTCTTGTTTTGTGCACCGCAGATATTTAACAAATTGCCACTAGACCCTAAAGGGTCTAAAGTGATTTACGATTTTAAACCAAAAATAACAAAGTGGTTGCTTGATGTGGATAGAAAGCAAAATGAAACTAATTTGTCATTTGTGCTAACCTAACTACCTACACATTTTTGCCTCCAACTATGTTACAGTTTTCAGAGTAACATTTTATAACTTCCGACTGTACTTTATTTATATAATTTATTATAGCTTACTTTACATTATACTTGCTTATCTTACTTTAAAACGAATTTATCTTAACAATTACAACTTTTAAAAACTGTACCGGCAATTGCTTTAGAACAGACCACGTCTAGTAAATTAATTACCATTTATTTCATATGTACTATTTATGCTACAAAAAAAAATGAAAACATTTAAATCAAAGTACGTAAGTTTAATATAATTTTGCAAAAATCTCGTACAATAAGATTTACCCTAACGGTGCAGAATTTTACATACTCCTTAATTTTTTTTTGATTAGTTGGGTGTCTATAAAATATTATGAACAAGATATGTTTCATTAAAACTCACAATAAAAGAATATATATTTTTTTGATAATAACTAAGAAAATACTAGCAATTCAAAATAGAGCGATAAAATATATTACAAGTGCTTACACGGAGTAACTTGATTTGGGTCAAATTCCTACATGCACAAGCTTCTTGTACTACTAAAACAGGATTGACTTATGGCTGTCGGTGCGAGGATCAAACCCTTGACCTACGGGTCACCGAGCCACCAAACCAACCGTGTTAACATTCGAATCACAAATTCTATACATTAGAAGTGAGTGTATTTTTATTCCGAAATCAATAGTCTGGAGGCCAATTTTATACAGAAAATTCGGAAATTGCTACGAACAACAAACTGGGCATATAAAATATTTATCAAAGGGGAAAAGGTACAGCAATGCTGGAGATGGCGTACAAGTGTATTGAGGATTCATGTAATCTGTTTTGAAACACAACCTTATTTTGATTTGATTTAAGTAGAATTCTTAATATCTCGAAGAAGTAATAAGAAAACAATAATAATCAAATAATTCTTTATTTAAGTCTAGCTGATACCGATACTAATAATTTTCATACCTGGCGTGGTATAGGTAAATAATTTTGACTTAAAGAACCCTTGAAAACCATCTAAAGATTAACTCCCCGAATCCATCCCTCATCAAACACCCCAACCACCCCATCTTGAGTATCCTATTTTATCCACCGTGAACATTCCTAGTAACCCCATTACTGTATCCTTAGATTTTTTTATCTCGCCAGGCATATATGTATAGAGTGTTCAGCGGAAAAATTTCAAGATTAAATTGCAATTGCTCGTAAACCATCAGGGTGAGGTAAGTGGGTGGGGTATTTTTCGACGCATGTGATTTGCTAGTCGCAATGAGTCACTGGTCAGAAGCGCACCGCGCGTTCGCGGTTGAGCAATATTTAAAGTGCGGTGATTCATTGGTTCGTCCGCGTCGCGCTTTTAGTACTCACTTTAATATTCGACGAGTAAGTGATGAACGGAGCATGAAACTTATCTGGTGTTGTATTCAAAAGTTGAGACAAAAAGGGACAACGGTTAACCAAACTCCTCCGGGACCATCAACATCAGCAGCGACGATAGAACATGTGGTTCAAGTTCGACGTGAAATTATGCGCAATCCGCGTAAATCGACAAGGAAGATTGCAGCCTGTACTGAAATAAAAAAATCAACAATGCACGTTATTTTAAAAAAGAAACTTCTGTTTCACATCATTTCAACATGACTATTGTTTACATGAAACCTTAGCGAGAACAATGCTGGAACGTTTTGAAATAGCACAAATGCTTGGAAACATATTGTTTACTGACGAAGCACATTTTCATATCGATGGCTTTGTTAATAAACAGAACATGAGATACTGGTGCCCCGACAACCCAAGGGAATACCATCAAAAACGTTTGCATTGTCCAAAAACGATAGTGTGGAGTGCAATTTCTGCCCGAGCGATAATTATTGTATTGCCAAATGATCGACGAGTTTTTGGTACCGCAACTACAGCTGTTTCCCGAGTTCAACAACAGAACACAATTTCAGCAAGACGGAGCCACTTCACACATAACTTGAGTTTCAATGGAGAAACTGAGGGGAATTTTTCCCAATAAATTAATTAGCAAGTACGCAGACATACCCTAGGCACCTCGGTTGCCAGACCTTACTCCGTGCGATATTTTTTTGTGTGGATCCTTAAGTCGAGAGTTTACAGTAACAATCTTCGAACAATTTAGGCCCTACAAGAAAATATCCGCCGTGAAATTGCTGCCATTGAACCAACGCTTTGCTCTCGCGTGTTCGCAAATTTAAGAGTTCAATTGCAAGAGTGTCTTGAGAGAAATGGACGGCATTTAGATGATATTGTTTATAAAACGTAAAATCCGTATCGTTAAACTCAATTTTGTATAAATAAAATATGAGAATAAAATTGTCATTTTTTTTTCTATTTAATATTTAACTTGAAAATTTTTCGCTGGATACACAAGTACGATAGTACAAAGCTTCGACAATGATACGTGTCAAAACTTTTCTTAAGGAAACAATACATAAAATAACAATATATATTTTATATATATATATATATAAACCATGGTTGCAACATGTGCGAACTGTCGGCAAGCTAAAGTAGGATTATGCCGGACACGATCAACCTTAGAATTAGTAAATCCTACAATGGCGAGGCGTGTCCAACAATTGATTTAGGCCCTGAAACAAGGTATATAATACTAAAGGGTTAATTTCGCAAATATTTATTTCGAATTACGTAGATTGCTTAACATGATTTTGTAAAAATCTCATGCAAAAATATTTTCCGTAAGAATTTGTACATTTTTGTTCCTTGAACATTTTTGACTCGTAATTTTCATGTCCTGTAATTAGTCTACCCATATTTTTTTTGATATTATTAATCATTACATCTGATACTTTCTCACCGCACTAGATCGGAGTCTGTGTCCAGATAATAATTATTTACAATAATTTAATACAATAATTCAATAAATAAATACGTGACAATGAAAAAGATATATTGAACGACAGTACAAATTACCTAAGGTAACAGTGAAGAAATATAAATAAGTAGCTATCTAACTTACTAACTGACTTACCATCATGCCGTTTCTCTCAGGGGGTAGGCAGAGAGGATATAACACCACACTCTTCTGTCCTAACACAGTTTTTGCTTCATCCACATTCGTACATCTTCTTATACAAGCTCATCGATTATTGAATATTCTAATAGAACCACATTTCAGTATCTGGTTTACCTGGTCTAGTCCTCTATTTATGGTGTCATCAACACCTATAGAAATAAGTAGACTTATAATATATTATTTTTAAGTCACTGGTTTCTATGTTCTATATCGTTGGCTAGATCTATTACACGCTGTATATACATCTATTAGCATACATAAGAATGTTCTAAAATATATATAATGATATTTAAAAAACAAAAACGTTATCTTTGTACATACAAGATTCTCAAATAGAATTTATTCTGTTACCGGTGGGATGGAAAATCTAAAATTATTAATATGAAAAAATTGTTAACTCTACAGTGCATTTTATTGACATTAAAAAACCTTTGCACGTGACAAAAGTATGGAAGGTTCTGGCATTTACTAAAAAAGGTTTTCCAAAAGGTAAATGAAAAGTGATTTTTTTCCTGACACTCTGTCCAACCATTCGTTATTGTCCACTTTCAATGCACATCCTATTTGTTCATCCCTTTATCATCGTACTCTATGCAAAGGGGCGCTCGCAAAAAAAATCGATGCATTTTGAAAAAACCTTAGCATCCATAAAAAAAATTGCCGTTTTATTAATGGAATTTTAGTATCATGATAATGAAAGGAATAAATAGAAATCCCAGTAACACTTACTGCTCGGTGGGTCAATATAAAACACGTCCGGCGGTGGTGGGTCATTTTAGACCCACCTCAAGTTTTCAGTTTTTCAACCGTTTTGTGGGAGATTTTTTATAGATATTTCATTTTAAATATGATTTAATGAAATGGCATGATGTGCTGTAATGTTTCTGCTAAAAAATTAAAGTTAAAAATTAAAAAATATTACGAATAATGTATATATACACGCATCAATAGACACCCTATACAACCACAATACAAACATCCACTGAGCATGTAGTTTTCTCATCGGAACCCGAACAGGTAGTGTCATAAAACTTACAGGTATTGTCTAACGGCCGCCAGACGAAAATAAATCAAAACAAATTCATGGACAACATTTTGGCAAAAAATGGAACGATAGATGTATCAATTTGAAAAGTGTAACGTATAGGTTCAAAAATTTGTAATCAATGCATTGTGTTGCCGTATCATAATCGTATAGTGCAATTTTCCCGGATTGGAAGAGATCCAGGTTTGAAACCCGGTAGCAACAACAATATTTTTCGTATATATAATCGTAATATATGTATATCTTTCTCATCAATACATTTAATTTGTATTTAAAATATAACTCCGGCTCGAACATCTTTTTTAATTTTAATTATAGCTTTAATTCATTATTGTCGATTATTATTAACATTATTAAAATGTCTAAATATTATATTTTGTAATAGAATTAATTATAGTTAATATTCAGTGTTAATTTTAGTTATCGCTCGAGTCATTTTTAATTTTCTACTCCACTGTGGAAGATTAACGCCCTAACTTCTGAAGCAAAGCCTTGACAATGGCACTTGTCACAATACCTATATTTCTTCGCGGAAACCAACTATATAACTATATAACCTAAAAAAACACAGTTTCAAATATATCTAACTAGTTTCTTTATGAATAGATATTATCGAATAACTTCCAAATTAAGTACGTTAGTTTTATATTACACAGAATGCTAACCGGTTTCGAAACAACGTATTTTATTTCAATTAAAAATACTCTAAATATGAATTAAATATATTAATTAGAAAGATATACATATAAAATCAATTTCATCAAAAAATATTGTTGTTGCGCCACCGGATTCGAACCTGGATCTCTTTCCTAACCGGGGAAGGTGCATTATCCAACTATGCTACAGCAACAATACTTTTTTTACATATTTTCGAACTTATATGTTACCTTTTTGATATTAATACATTTAATCGTTCCATTATTTGAAAGAGCCATCAACCTTATTTTTACAGAATCTCAAATACCAGATACAAACGCTTGAATTATCAATTCATAGTTGGATAATGCACCTTCCCCGGTTAGGATAGAGATCCAGGTTCGAATCCCGGTGACGCAACAACAATATTTTTCGATAAAGTTGATTTTATATGTATATCTTTCTAATTAATATATTTAATTAATATTTAAACTATCACAGACCTATGTTCTGAATAATTTCAACTTCACAATAAGAATGTGTTCTCCTAAAAATACTCTTATTGGATTTACTGATCTTATTAAGATTCACTTTAAAAAAACCGCACAACGAAACCCGTGTATTTGTTATATTTTTGTATCGAATTTTGTCAAGTTTGTAGAAAACGTATACAATTAAAACGTATATTTTACATAAGTGTAATATAATTAGATAATAATACAATAAAAACAAACTATTTTCAATTTAAAATAAATAAATATTGGCACAGTACAATGCGCAAAATGAGATGGTACTGACCAGTAACTCTATACAGAAATGGCGCCAGGCTGAGCCAATTTGGTGGTAAAGGTTTAATGACGTAGTTCATCCATTAACCGTATTTGTTTCATGCACACTACGGATTAACTCTGTGTTGAAAATTAGGGATGTGTAATAATAAATTATTTTATTTTATAAAATATATTATTTCTTTTAACAGCTTCGATTCTGTTTCTGACTCGCTGACGTAGAAAAACTGAATCAAACTGATGATGATATATTTTCCACAGAATACCGTACAGTTAAACGAGCAAATCTTTGAAAACGTTCGCCCCGCTCTTCAACAGTCTACTTTTGTATCCTTATTACAGCGAGAACATATCTGAAACGTTTAGATCTAGCCTCAAGGAGAAAAACGCCGCGGCACGCTAAAAAAAACCAACCCTTCATCACATTGAAAAGAAGACAACCCCTCAGCTGACAAAACACAACCAGCGAGGGATGCTGTAGCGCTGTGGAGATGACACACGTCAGTGAAAATGAGGGATTCATTTTGCTGAGGTCGCAGATGAAATTTTCCACTCGGGCACCCGAGTCCCAAGTCAGAAGTGAAGGAGTCTAAAGTTTCGTTTCCGACATTTTCGGATTTTTCCAAATTTGTTCTTATCCCGGCGGGAATTCGGAAATTTATGGAACTTGCAAGTTTCTCCGCCTCCCGTCTGCCCGCGCGCTTCACAACTCACCCCTAGCTCTTTTGTTTTGAAATTCAACGTTTTTAAAGTTACAATGAATAATAGCACCTAGTACCGCTCATTTTGATCTTTTCAAAATAAACTTTTTTAACAGCGAATAATTTATAAGTCATTATATTTTTTGTGTCGAAAAATTGTTTTAAAGGTTCCTTTTGAAATTATTTCTATAATCTTTAAAAAGATTTTAAAATGTTGGAGAAAAGGTTGGTTTGAATGTTTTATCATATTTATCTGAATCTCGATAAATAAAAACAATGTCCTTGATAGTTATTTCGGGCTTAATAGATACGGATGTTTAAATCTCTTTCGCGAGTCACTGCAACGTGAACTGAATACATTATTTTAATAAAAGCAATAAAATTTACCTTACAATAAAATTCAACTATTATTTACACGAGGGATGAGTAAATGCGATGTGAGAAGGGTGATAAGAATTTGATATAGAGACAGAACAATAAGGGCTCAAGGATCAACCAGGAAGCACGACTTACCTGGATTTTCTTGCTGTACTCGCAGCTCTCCCGAACTCCAGAAAACTTCTTCGACGATTAGCACGAGAAACTGAAACACAATAGTAACAGTAACCGTACAAATAACAGATCAGTGAGACGTTCACTTTTTGACAGTTTAAAGTTCACAGGTAAAACACGCACAGAAAAAATCAGAGGACAGATAGATATGGATATGGTAAACCTAGAGAAGCATCCACAAACGCTCACGATGACTGGCGATCTGGTCCTGTCATAAATACCGAACATCTATGTACAACTAAAACAATGTATACGCTCATTAGCGAACAGAACACAGCTGATAATAAAAGTATTTATATTGCTGGAATTAAATTGCAATATAATTGAAAAATGAATTCTTCCTGTTGAAATCAAATGCTCCATTGTGCGACCTCATGCAACCTTTATCCGCATGAAGAAGATGTTCTGCAGACATGGTCACAACCTTAGATTACGATTGCGAACAGTAAGTACTACAGGGTGAATATTACGTTGCAGGCCGATGTTGTTTCATTCATCAAAATTTCAAGCGTACCTCAGACTGTGCGTGAGGTGGCACCGTCCTCTTCAATCCACATGTGTTACAGACCCAATCGACCCAATTCGGCCACCAAGAAGTTTTTACAGCATTACATTCTGAAAGAAACGATTCCGCTGGCACACATGACGCACCGTACACTATCTGCATGCAACTCTGCGTGGGTGTAAATGTCGTTGATATGTCGATAGAAGATTTTCAGTGCCCCAATAATGGCTGTTTTGTTTATGTACAAAACCCGCCAAGTTGAAATGAGCTTTGTCATGCATATTTTTTTTTCAAAATTCGGATTTTGTTTGTTTTAATATTGTAATGACTTTTACACGTTTTTGCAGCGTTAGATGCTCCACAATAAATTGTAATCAATTATTTTCTACCACTATCAAATACGAACTGATAAATGTCTGCCAAACTAAAATGGCGGCTAAACAAAATCGGCCTGGAAAGTAAGTGCTCTCTGTATTATTTTATGGAGTAGCAACATGGAAGAAATTATAAAGCGTGATTGAAAAGGGGATCGACAAAAAAATGCTCAAAATTAGCTGGAAGTTACGAGTAAAGATATTGTGGTTCGGATGAATAACAAAATGAAAAGTTTTAAATACTAATTAAATGTATTAATTAGAAAGATATATATATTAAATCAGTTTTATTGAAAAATATTGTTCTTGCGCTACCGGGATTCAAACCTGGATCTCTTTTCTAATCCGGAGTAGGTGCATTACCAACTAGGCCACAGCGACAGTACTTTTGACGACAATTTTTCGAATCCATATGTTACACTATTTGAATTAATACATCCATCGTTCTATTATTTGAAAGCCATCTACTGTGTTTTTACGGAATCTATAACCAATAGCAGACGCCAGAATTAACAAATCATTATTATTATTATTATTATATATCATTAAATTAGAAATATCACAGACCTATGTTTTGAATAATTACAACTTCACAATATGAATGTGTTCTCTTTAATAATGAAATGAAAAGTATTTAAAACAATAAAAATTCGGACGTGTGCTGAGACATTCAGAGAAATGTCTAGCATATGCTGTATTATACAGGGGTAGATTGCTGAAAATCGAAAAGCGTGACTGAAGAACCTCAGGCAATGGTTTGGCCAGTCTACTGTAGATCGTTTCTGAGCCACAGTAAACAATGTGACGATGGCGTCTATTGAACGGATAAGACACGAAAAGAAGAATAGAATCTAAAACGTCGACCAAAGAATCGCTCGGAAGATGTTCGTGGAATTTAGCCCAGGAAAGCGGACAAAAAAGTTTATTTTCTTTCTCGACAGAAGAGAAATGAGGACACTATCTTTTGGCATAGTTTCTCAAGTTGATATGTGAACTCCTTGAAAGATAATAAAGTTAATTGCTTTGAAAAATTTAATGATAAATGTATCAATTGTAAAAATATATAGATATACGTTTTAAATTTGTCGTTATCGTAATCGGTTGCTGTAGTGGAATATAAACAATATATAAAAATATATACAAATAAAATCAATTTTATCGAAAAATATTGTTGTTGCGTTAAATTGTAAATTAAAATTTGTCGTCAAAAATACTTTGGATTGGAAAAGAGATCCAGGTTCGAATCCCGGTATAACAATATTTTTCGATAAAATTGATTTTATATGTATATATTTTTAATTAATACATTTAATTAGTATTTAAAACATCACAGACCGTCTGTTCTGAATAATTACAACTTCACAATAAGAATGTGTTTTCCTTAATAATATATAAGTTGTATCAATGTGTACAAAATTTAATAAAAATGAATTGTTATTTCTGGCATCTGCTATCGGTTTACTCAAAGGTATTTGAGATTCCGTAAAAACAATGGAACTATAAATGTATTCATTTGAAAAAGCGTAACATACAGGTTCGAAAATATGTCATCAAAAATACTGTCGCTGTAGCATAGTTGGTAATGCACCTTTCCCGTATTGGAAAAGAGATCCAGGTTCGAATTCCGGTGGCGCAACAATAATATGTTTCGATAAAATTGATATTTTATGTATATCTTTATAATTAATACATTTAATTAGTATTAAAAAAATAGTTTGTTTATATATAAAAGATTTCCTGGTTTTTAATCTTATCCGCAACTGCTACCAGTAGAAATAGTGAACAACTTAAATAAAATTACAATTAATCAACACAATAAATCAAACACGATTTTTTTGGTTCCATTTAATTTATCCAAATAATTGGATAATCGTTTCAGCTGACTGGGTCATTATTTTACGTCCTATTCAGACATTAACATAATTTGTAAAATAATAAATAAATTCATCAGAAGTGCAATATACAAAGAACAACATTATATAATGTCAGCATGTTTTTTTCATAATCAAAATTAAAAATAAATATAAAATGTAAAACATCCATCACCATTGAATGGAGACACAAAAAATTGCACAAAATTTACAGCAAAAATGTCGACTGCTTCCGCATATTCATTACCCAAATAATGCAATCTGGAGACTGCGGAGTTAGCCAATGCATGTGTTCTGACATTATCACTGTAATAGAACGATGAATTGTGTCTCGATCACTTCAGTGGTGCGTGAAAGTCAAGCAGACCAACAATCTGGGGGCAGTCTATCATATGATCCTGTATATAAATACAAGATCGGTCATGATACGTCTCACTGATAATTTGAACAATTTCAGACGGCTAAGGAGATAATCATAATTGATTTGAACATTATCAGGTAATAATGGCCCAGATCAGAGGTTCCCAAACTTTTTTGTGTCGTAGACCCCTTGCAATGTTTTTCGGTTTTTGGTAAACCCATTACTTACCTGATATTGATTTTTTGTAAATTTCTAATTGTAGTGAAGCTTAGTGTTAAAAACTTAAACCACAAAGCGAATGCCTACATCCTACAACTTACACAATTTTATAAACATATATAATTTTTTTTTTACTTCATAGGTACTTTTATAAATAATGTATTTGTCTTTATATTATAAGATTATAATGTAAGTAAATAGGTACTATCAGTGTATGTTGAGATCCACTATTGTGAACCCCCATTTTCATTTAATGGACCCCGAAATTTTTTTTTCGCTGACGTAGACCCCTTGCAGGTTATCATAGACCCCTGGGGGTCGATATAGACCACTTTGGGAATCACTGGCCTAGACAGCCGAAACGATCATTCAATTATTTGTAAAAAAAAAAAAATGAGATCCATAAAATCGTGTTTGATTTATTGTGTTGATAAACAATAAAATAAATGCCGTCTGTATTCAAAAAATAAAAGTATCAAAATTGCAATTTTTAGCCGTGACCTTCAGAACTTTTAAAAATACAATACCATTAGTATAATCCCCCGGTTTTCGTAAAACTAGTTTCTCAAATCAACACATCAGATATAACTTCACACTGACGTCAGAAATTGTTCGTCTTGTGCCAAGTTCAATTACCGCCTCGCTCTGCTGGCTACCCTGCCGTAACTTTTTCCTTCCAGGGCTACCATCCACCCAGTGTCACAACAATTACGGACTACTTGACGCGGCTACTTGCGGTGAAACACCATGGTTTCATATCCGAGACCTTAACGAGGGGAATGTTGACGGATATTGGCAAATTGGGATCATTACTTTCGCTTTCGAAACACTCACTTAACCATTTTTGACGGGTTTTATGAATACTAAATTTTTTGCATTAGAGCTTTCTTTTTTCTTGTGAGTACTCATTAATGAAAAATATTTTTTTACAATTAAACAGTGTTTTTATTAGAGGTATAGAATATTAAAATGAAACAAAACACATAAATCCTAAATACTAATTTAATGTATTAATTATAAATATATACATATAAAATCAATTTTGTCGAAAAATATTGTTTTTGCGCTACCGGGATAAGTTGTAACATAAATCCTGTCAATTGCCATATTACATTGGAAAGATAATTTTATGTCATTAGTGTTTAAATGTGATTTCGCGCACTATTTCGAACTAAGCGCAATCTCGACCACTTTTTGGAGCAGCTGGGGACATATATCGGCAATAATGCGACGAATGTTGGCTTCCAAGTCGTATATCGTCTATAGAAAATAATCCAAACGTGTTAAATCACAGGCAATTCACAGTTCCATTACGCGAAATTATGCGCTCATCATCGAATAATTCCTTCAATAAATTGATTATGGCGCTCGCTGTGTGGTATGTTGCGCCGTCTTGTTGAAACCACAGCTCTTCCACATTAATACCTTTCAATTGGGGAACGAAAAAGTCTACAATCATGGATCTATTGCTATACACGATGGTGAATCAACTCATTCGGATCCTCCTCTATACTACGCTCCACTGCAGCGACAGCTCATTAAGTACGCACTGTATAACATCTCTGCGGATGCGTATTATCAATTAGAGTATGGGTGGTGCGAAAACAATCCATGGTTATTCAAATTACTTGCTCGGATGGGCGATTATGTCGACCGTAAAATTGACGTAGCGCACAGTAAGTTTCGCGAACTGAACCAAGATTTTCGAATAAAATTTGCACAATTTTCAAGTATTGTTCTGGCGTAAGTCTATTCATGGTGAAATGGTAAGCCAAAGTGAGCACAAATTAGCAAAATCACGATTTGTATGTGTTTTATTTCATTTTAAAGTTCTATATCTCTAAAAAAATCATTTATTATTTTATTAATTAATTATAACAATTAATTAATAGAACAATTGCTTGAAAACGTTGCATTTTGTTTTTATTATAAACTATTAGTACTAGTATTCCAGAACAGTCCAGAGCAAGAGCACTCACCCTCAGACGCCTAAGAGATAATTGGGTTAATCTCTATGGGTAGGAGTGTCCAAGCTTTTAGTTCGTTAAGGTACTGCGGCATTCTGAGGCTTCGATAATTGCTTTTCTATTGAATTACAAGACAACCTTGAAAAAGGTTCGGTATCCATGGCGTAATCAAACGTTTAGTTAGATTGCTTAAATCAAAGTATCTTTGGGTTTATTTAATGATAGTGCAAAAATCTAGAAAGGGTTGACTATTCCTACCCTTATTTATAATTATGCGAGGGCGGGCGGCTGAAGGAGACCTGCCTTATATCGTAATTAAAGTTTGTTATTTTCTAACGAAAAAGTACATTTTTGTTTTACTTTCGTGGAGAGTAATAATTAAATTTCTACACCGGTAGGTGAATACGTCAGTACATGAAGAAAATAACAAAGGCATGATAAAATCTGAAAATCTATAAATATATTTTTTACTTCTCAATTTATATATTTTATTAACAATATATGAATATAACACACAATTACACGATTTTTACCTCCAAAGGCTTTGTAGCTAATGGGACAATACTGAGGCAATACTAGCGGTTCACAATGGCGTCCTGGTACCGACACTGATGTACGGAAGTGATTCCTGAAACTAGTAGAAGAGGAACGAAAGTAGACTGAATGCAGTGGAAATGAGATCACTTAGGCGTATATGTGGCAGATCCACTTATGATAGAATAAAGAACGAATAAATAAGGAAAGAATGTTAAGCTGATCTTAGTATAATGAATAAAAGTAAGAAAGGATCACTTAGATGGTTTGGTCATATGGAACGGATGAATGAGTAGAGAATGGTAAGAAAGATATATGACGCAAATATTGATGGCATCAGAAGTAGAGGACGTCCGAGGAAGACTTGTCTAGATCAGGTAAACCAGATACTGGAGCATGGTCCTTTTAGAAGCCTCAATAATAGGTGAGCTTGTATGAGAAGATCTATGAATGTGGATGAGGCGAGTGCTGTGCGTCAGGACAGAAGAGTGTGACATTATATCCTCTCTGCCAACCCTACGGGGAAACGGCGTGATGGTAAGTAAGTAAGGCATTGTAATTAATCAAATTATAGATATCTCATAGAGACGAAGCTATTTATATTATATTATATGGGAAGTATGAAAGTATGAGTATTACAAGGCTTACGACCTATCTTCAGTTGGTTTAAGTGATTGCGTGTTCTTGGACATATTCAAATATTGTTAATTTAATATATTGGTCTAAATAATTATCGTATTCTAGTTCATTATATGTACATATGTAATATACCATATATAATATAATGAATATAGCTTCTATTATTTCTTAAAATAAGATTCTCATCAGTGACATCTATGTTGTTTCAGGGAAATGAATATCGACAGTGAAGTTGCAGTTAATACATGAAGTGTTTCTACATAGTAACATATATACAACTTCCAAAAATTTGATAGACATAGAGGTTGATTGGGTGGAATGGTGAACGTTACATTGTAAGCCAGCTGATGATAGGTTGTAAACCCGTACTTTCATACTTCCCATATAATATAATATAAATAGCTTCGTCTCTATGAGATATCTTTAATTTTTTTATATATTTAATACTTTTTTTACAGTTTATCATATTTTATTATTATAAAACTTTTACATATGAAACAAAATTTGTTTCTAATATATTATTCATTTTTAATACCTATCTACATCTATCATTTTGTCTATGTTTATCAATTTTTAACTTATCATTTTAATTTTTATGTTATTATTATCTGAATACACAGAGTAGGATACTTGGGACGGTCTTCATCCACCACTGGATAGAAAATGGCCAGTAATATTAATAATGACACGTAATCATACTCACATTGTGCTGTCTCTCTTAATTTACTGAAAACATTTTATGGGTGTTTGTGCTACACACACCAGTTGGTTTAATATCTATAGTCCCTCTCATTACCGGATGATTACTAAAAACTAAACACAGTTTGGTAACCTATTTTGATACAGGGACTGGGCTTGGGAAGTGGGGGGTAGGTTTTGGTCGCTAATGTAAATATGGATAGTACAGATGAAGTGTTAGGGAATGTTAATTATTGCTTTCTCCAAATTTTAATTCTGCATCGCTTTCTAAATTATTTTTAGAGTATTCCTTTATAAGATACCGAGTGAAGAAGTGTATTTTATGATAATCGAAGAAACTATAGTAGTGACAGTATAAACCAACGTGTGTGTAGTACAAAGTTTAGTTGAGTGAAAATTAAAATAATCATGTTGCACCACAAAGTAACTTCCATATCAATTAATGAAACAAGGTGACAATATATTAAAAAAAAAAATCAAAAACTGTCTTGCCATGGAAAACAAAAACGCTACAAAGTTATGCGACAACACAATACATTTTCATTTTTGAATAAATAGCTTGTTTTTGTTTTTGTCTTATTTTGTGAAAATGTGAAATATTCCTTGTAACAAATTGTCCCCCGCGACAAGCTTCCGATGACTGAGAAAATCAATTCCGGTAGGTGTAGTGTTGGTGTGATCCAATCATCCACCTTTTTGGAGATGTATCAACTGAAATTTCATTTCAGCACCACGCTGGGAAAAATTTTTCCCGACGGCCATCCAATATGGAAGCGTTGCATGCGAAAACATTATTTTACTCTAGAGAAAACTATCTGATCTTGATGGAGACGTTGATAACAGTTCGCGAAAATTTTTGCGAAACAAAATAATACAAAATTTGAACGACATGCCAGATCAAAATAATTTTAAATAATTGAATCGTCGAGATAAAAAAAACACTACTTTTTCTTGTTCGAATCGAATATCATAAATTCTGTTAAATTATCTTTAAATTTAAAGAAATAATAAAGTCTTTACGAATGTATCAAAAATATGCATCAATGCACTATATTATAAAAGAAAAAATATATATATTTGGGGGTTAGGACGGTGGTTAAATGAAATACATGTGATTGGCGCGTGTGTTGAGGTTTATTGTGACAAATGATAAAAACAATGAAGACAGATAGAAATGAATACAGTGAATGAAGATGTAGGAAATTATGAAATGAAATGAATTGGCAGTCTTGCTCGGCAAAGGCGAGCCGGCAAGACCGCCATTGTGAAACGCTGAAACTGAAGAGACTGTCTGGCGGTGAATTGAGCCAGACTTGTGGCAGCAGCCGGCAGCGCTGTCGCTAGCGTCGGTGCCGACTGAGATGGCGGTAGATTTGAATCATGGTCGCTACATATATATAATACTTATATGAACGATTTGACACCACAATCTAAATGATGCAAAGCAAGATGGTAGAGTCTCCTCTTAATGTATGTGTAGGTACCGAATTGGTCGCATATTTTTGATTTAAAATACAGAATGGTCCATACGTTTTTGTACTCTTTTAAATCGCTTCTGCACGGTAACCGGGCAAAGGTGGGATATGCGGGTGACAGCGGACGGTAGTTTGATCCTTGGAAATTTAGTTGCAATGGATCGCTATTCTGCACAAAATAGTTTTACTACAACAAAATCTCTTTAAACTACTGCAAGGCCATATTAACTGTCCCAGCCAATTAGAAAATATTTTTATACAGTGGTGATATATGTAGCGCCTATTTCCAAAACTTCCTAAAATAACTTTACTGACATTTTTTCATCTTTTTGATCACCTTTTCAGATCATTGGTATATTCTATTTGTAATAAAACATTTCAAAATTAATCAGAAGTACAAAAACACTTCACGGAATTTTTTATTTAAAACCTGCAAATTTTTTAAAAGTGGATTTGATAAATTAGCTTCTAGATAAAAAAAAATATATATAATATATTCTCCTTAGATATTGAAAAGATCCGGAAACAGCACACATCTTTGTCGTACCACGTTGTACGCTTTGAAGGGCTGCTATCATAAGGTCGCAGTGTTGTGTTTATATAGCTTGTTACGGTGCCTATAGGCCTTAGAGGATAGAAAGCCATTGGGGCCGCCACCGGCTCAGTCTGGGTCCTCAAGTATGTGTGTGTGTGTCTGCTACCTTGTATGGAATGATAATTGATTCAAAGGCATTTTCACTTTACACATTTATTCACAAAACGCAAATAATCCCGACATTTGATGGACGTAAAATGTTATTCAGATCTTCTTTCTTCAGATCAACTTTCCTCCGAGGGAGGTCACTTTTATTTATTTTATCTATTTACGGAGTTTATTTATTTGCCAACATCAATCAACGCGGACGTGAGGTGTTGATGTGACTGAGGGCCCGGGCCGTCACACGCATGCGCCAGGATTATCTGTTGCTCAAGAAAATAGACCGGACACCATTCCGTCACAGCCTTGTCCATAACTCCCACCCATCGGCCATTGTTTGCATGCCGCCTCCTTTCTCATTGCATCAGGATCTCTCTCAACCCGCGGATAGACCAGGACCATACATCTCAAGGTCCACCGCGGTGATCCCATTCCTAATCTACGCCATCTCTCGCCGCCATATTCCTTCGGAGCGCGGCTCCGCTACCGGTCAGAGTCAGATTCTCGTCACTGATTCGTCCATTTAGACAGCCAATCATCATAAGTATGCAAAGCAGGCTACCCAAACCTCGGCGCGCAAATTCAAACATCACAAGGTTTTGCATTAGAACTATAAGCTATTAACGTACATTAATGTTCTATGAATCCGAGACACCTCCAAAAAGGTGTTAAAATTTTATAAATTAGGGAAAATGGCTAAAGTCGTAAATACCATTCGGTGTCTCATTTCCAACCCTGCGGTACGCCGAGCGTTAATCCTCCTCATTATTCCCCCTCTCCAGGCGGGACTGAAGAATGAACCCGAGACCAAAATGAATCCCAAAAACAAAACGTTTTCCGCTTTTAAAGATATCGGAAGTGGAAGATTTCTGGACCGGGACCGCATAAATCTTACGTAACAAATAGTTTTGCGCTGTACAAGTCCGACTGCGGGAATATTTATCCGGTTATTTGGTAATTAAGCTCGCTCCAGCAAACCTACCCTTGAATCTCGCGGCAAAAATAAAGTTCAAACAATGGAATTATTTGAGAATTTGCCAAGAGTCGGGCGGAATAGCGTCCGAGTAATATGAAACCCTTATACAAGTTCGTCGTTGTTCTCTGTAATCGCAAGGGCCTAGGATAAAAAAATATTCTTCGTAATTACAGTACCTCTATAAATGTTTAACTCTGCATAATAAAATATGTCTTATTGTAAATCTGAAAAATTAATTATTAATTTATTGTTATGTAATGCGCTGGCCCCGGTGGATCGAACGCCAGCGCATCACGCTACCGGCTAGACTGTCAGTATGGCTGTCTCGGATGGACGAGAATGGTATTAAACAAATGAAACATATGGTTTACATATGAAACACATATTACAATGTATTCACGATCACAGCAAATACCCGACAACATATTTGCACAATTTGAGTCCTTCTATCTTCTTCATTCATTCATCATTCTTTCCTCCAGGTGAGGACACTAGTTTGATATGAATTTAACACGAATCTTATGGTTATTACAAGGTTGAGAGTTTACTTGA
Organism: Eubasilissa splendida; assembly: GCA_031772225.1. Classification (NCBI taxonomy): domain Eukaryota; kingdom Metazoa; phylum Arthropoda; class Insecta; order Trichoptera; family Phryganeidae; genus Eubasilissa; species Eubasilissa splendida. The sequence continues at coordinate 10,251,463 of CM062868.1, read as the reverse complement.
ATGTTGAATAAATGATTTGGTAGCCGTGCCAAAATTATCTCTCGCGATCGAGAGTCTTCCAAATTATTACATGATCAATTTCTCCCATACCGGTCAGCACTGCTACCAGCCGAGATTCTCCTCCTGCCTTCAACCAAGGGATGGGTTCGTATCCACCACATCTCAGAAAACCTTATTCCTCCAAAACTCTTCATATTGTCTGCCACTCGAATCGGTAGTGTAGCGCTCAGTCTGCCGCGTAATTTTTAAATGTCATAATATATTATTAAGTTATAATAAGAGTATACTATTTTTTTAAATTAAATCACATTCTAATTAGAAAATTATATAATTTTTATTTTGGCTTTGTGCTACACATACACAATTTTTGAGTTAATATCACCACTGGTTTCGGGAAGAACAGTCCTTCCAATCTACAGGTAAATTGAACAAAATTAAATACAGTTGGCTATGGGGGGCGTAAGGGTGGGAGTGGCTATATTGTTTCTTGGAAACATCGATAATAGCAGCGAAGTATTCGAAAATGTCATATTGTTAATTAATATTTTTTCCGAAATCAAATTTTTTTGGATTATTCAAGATTATTTATTATTCAAGATTATTCATTAATATTCTCCAATATAGGAATTATTTATTGCTAACTGAAGTACCTGGCGCTGTCCAAAATTTACGCAGAGTGAAGAGGCTTCATTTAGGAGGATGGGAGTAGATATTTTTTCGAAATCAGATGTAGACAGTAATTTTCCTCTTATTTTGAACTTCAAGTGTGTAAAATTTCATCAAGAAGTGCCAAAATTTTGCTTTAAGGGGTGGGAAAAGGGTATGGAGGTACTTTTTAGATATTTTATGTAAACATTAATTTTCCTCTTATTTTGAACGTCAAGTGTGCAAAATGTCATCAAGAAGTACAAAAATTCTGCTTTAAGGGGTGGAAAATGGAGATGAAGATCTTTTTTTGAAATCTTATATAGACCTTCCTCTTATTTTTAAGATCAAGTATGCAAAATTTCATAAAGCTCGGAATAAAACTATTTTTTTATAAAAAACTAACAAACCAACAGACACTCTTCTTTATACATATATATGTAGATTATTCCCCTATATTTATATACGCGAATCAAAGAACATCGACGCTGTCTGAAAAATATTTTTTTTTTCTGAATTCGCTAACCATATCATTGAAACCAACCATTCTTCTACAGCCACGATCTAAAATTACTCCACTCTGTACCAAATAAGGGAATAATAATGAATTATCTTGAAATGATAGAAATCCAGAAAAATTATATATTTATTATATATATAATGTTACATAATATTATATAATATTACACCACGAAGCAACTGCCAAATCAATCAATGATATTAAATCACGTTCTATTTATAAAATTACAATTTTTCAGAACATATTTCATCGATAATTTAAAAAATTAGAAAACTCACGTAGAAAGATATACAAAAAAATATATATCAATAAAATACTAATATTCATAACTGGGACTTCATATTACTAGTAGATAGTAGCTTCACTAATTGAGCTATAATAATATAGTAGCACGTTCTACTCAAAGGTTTTTGTAATTAAAAAGATGATCGCTCCCAACGGGGTAAAACTGATGTCTCGCTGAAGATAGATGAAATTTGACGATTATGGTCACGGGAATATTGATTTCAGAAATAAAGTATCGAGGGCTATGGCCCATGTCCATGGAAGAGATTTCATTCAGAGATTCGACATAAAATATGCATACGTTTGCATGCGGATTATAATGACGCATTCAATATATACGTACCTTTATGACCAGTAGAAAATTTAAGATAAGATTAATGTGTAAAAACTATTGTAGAAATAACCGATCAATAATGACGGGAGATGAATAAAATATATATTTATATTATAAATATATATTATATCTACTTATAAAATCAAAATCCTGGTAGGAACAACAATATTTACCGCGTCTCTACGCGGCGCTAGATGCCGTTCTATGCCCGCCTCAGACATTATTACATTAAGAAATGAAATTAATTGGTAGCAAATATTTTATTGTTTTACGTTACCATGCGACACAGACAGGTTTCAATATTTTTAATTTATTTATCTCTATACACACACACACGGTATATAAGTACCATTAATAAAATTAAGCAAAAAATTTAAAATAATATGCACAAGTATAGATTTTTTTTATATCAACTTTATTACATAAATATACATGATAATTTTATATATTTACCAAACTACATAACAGTTTTACGGCAAATAACAGTACTAGGTTATTATAAACACAAATTGCAGACGAAATTCACGAAAGATAATTATTTTAGAAAAATTATAACAAAATCTCTAAACTCATACTTACTTAAATCCTCTTAAAAATAATACAAAATTTGAGTGCGAGATGAAGAACTCCATAGAACTATGTCGAGAACGGAATGTGGATGGGTGTCCGATCGTTGGCCACGATCTACCGATAAGGTTAGCGGATGACCCAGGCCTATAAGCCAATTAATTCCAAATCAGTGCGTGGCGACAATGGATTATAAGTAACGAATTCGAAATGTGGAGGAAGCGCATCCCAAACCCAAGGTCATGTATTATAATTATTATTCCATTTTTTTTGTCTGCGCTGGATTGTGAATCTACCGTGATGGCGGTTCTATATCTTCAACTTTGGACAGACATTCTGCACAGACTATATTTGTTTAGGATTACTCTAGTTTGCATTTGCAATGATCGCTATGTTCCTTGTAATAAACCACTATGATTAATATTAACTTCTTTGAATAATGTAGAATAGGTTCATGTCCATGCTTATTACACAAGTTGTTATAAATTTATCACAAGTGAAAAGAAAAGTCGTCGGCAAGGTGAGTTCCGAGATCCGTACCCACATTTCATGTTTTCTCCGCTGATCTGGCCGGTGGAGCATAGACCGCCAGATTACACCTCAACATCGCCACATCCAACTCGGGGCACGTCTATACCTCAACATATTTGACGCTTAGAAATCAGAACTTTAAAATAATCAGATGTTGCGACGATTTATCTCTAACTTGTGATTGGCGCCCTTAAAATCGTGATGTAGAGGAATTGTACTAATCTATATTTTTTTGGTATCTGTAAATAATGAAGTGAAATTTCTATCATTTTTTTTGCTTTAAATATCGTGGTCGTATTATTTTTGTATAGAAAAAAGTTTGTTAAATGATTTGTTTAATTTGAGATAACATATTTTTTCGTATTAAAGAGTAAATTTATAGATCATTTGTAAATTTTATATAAATGCGGAACTCGAGACTTTCCGATTCAAATTTTATTTAGTATATCCTACATTCATTATTTCAAAATAAAATCTTCATAGTTGAAAACGACCCATACCCGGTTTGTATACAAGTAGGTAGCAAGCGGAAAGATAGGCAAAATGACTCGATTGTCCTTGTCACGTTGCGTCGGCACTTGGCAGTGATTAAAAAATTCTTTTATATTTACCGATCAACAAAAATATTTTTAAGGAGACAGATAATGATTTATTGTAACGAGAGATTACATTGACTTTGTAGTAAAAGCTTTCGTCGTTATTTGTAAAATATCACTTAAACGAAAAAATATATATTTTGAAGTATATACCCTCGATTTTTTTCGGCATGTAATTACAAATACGATTCACGTGTTATTCCTAGAATAATTTAAAAAATTCTCGGGTTTATTTTATTTGTTGAAAGTATCAGTTTGTATTTTGGCTTTAGCCAAATACGTTTTTCTCGTACTTACGGTTCCCGTCGCGGTATATTCTGAACTGCGGATTTCGAACTTATAATTTTTCGAACTAAAATTATAAAAGTTACTATTTATTTATCTTAATAATATTTGTCGTTCACAGTACATACAGAATCATTTTTATTATTCAACCATTTTCTTTGTTAATTATTTTAGCCCATAATGGATAAAAATCAATCCGAAGTGTGGAAATATTTCAAAAAACTCACACAAATGGAATCAGCCCAATGTATCCACTGTCCAAAGCAAATCTCTTGTAAGGGGTCAAACACAAGTGAATTGGAAGACACTTAGAAAGAATTCATCAAATTCACATCGATAAAAAAATCTACGGAATCGACCGATATAGGATGCTCGAAAAGTCCGAAGAGAATCAAAATAAGTCAGCCGTCATTATCAAATTACGTTAAAAGAAAATCACTTTCTGAAATTGTCGCCCGGCTAGCTGCTGAAGATGGTATTTCTATCAAAGCTATTACAAATAGTGCTTTTATTCGTAAATCTATCGAACAAAAGGGTTATACACTACCGAAGAATCAGTCGAATACCACGAAATTAATTTTTAATTTTTACGAAGATAAAAAAATATATCTTAAAGAGTTTGGTACTGGCTACTACGGATGAATGAACGAGTTTATGAAATTGAAGCTATTTTATTATCGTCTTTCATAGTGAAAATAATCAAAGTCTCGAGTTCTGTGAATTCCCGGGACTAACAAAATTTGGGTCTCGAGTCCCGGGAATTGAAAAAACCCGAGACTTTTGAATCCCTATGTATGACATAAGTTCACAGATTTTTGTTTATAGCTTAATGAATTGCTGTTGATGAATCATGAAATTCCCACCATAAGCACTAGAATTTCTGAGACATCAATTTGTTTTCATTGAACATATACATTTCATATTGCGTACAAATTTAAATATAAATTTGTACACTGGCTGATAATATTCACATTCTAGCTATCGCTGTCCCTTTATTTAATTTTAAATGTTATTTGTCAGTCAATAAAATCTCGAGGGAAGAATATAAAATAAAAAGCCCAATAAAAAAACCGATGGCGCCGCCAGGTTCCGGGTGTAAATGATCCGCAGATCGTAAAAGAAGGGTTGCCCCAGTCGAGCCAAATCAGATCGGGCCGCCCGGACCTTTTTAAACAAACACAACCCTCGAAAGGCTCACCGTTTGTGGATCAAAAGAGATTCGCGGTGGGGTGATTTGCATCCGTTTAATCTGGACGTTATCACCGTCAGGGGAGGCGTGCTTGGGGGATGGTGCTAAGTTGGGTAGTTCGCAAAAAACCCGCAACGTCGACCTCTTTATTAGTTTCTAAATTCCTGCAAAGAGATTTTGAAGGATTTAAAATATTATCATGTACATTGTATATTCATTTTAATATACAGTGCGTTACAGACTTAGTCCACTATGTTTTATGGATGAATACCAAACTAAATTAGGAGTCGAAAATTTTCAAGGAATATATGTACATTCTACACTGTTACGAAAAATATTATTGTTTGAAATTTTTACAAGATCTACGTATTTCGAAACAGATATTTGCGAAATTTATCCATTATTAATGTATATCTTTGCTTGAGAACCGCCACTCTAAATTCGATAATTTTATTTTTTTGTTTTCAATATATATTTTTAAACCAATGAAATATTTCTATTAATCGTAATAATCGCATAATTAAGTTTTTTTTAAATGCTTATAAATCTCTGACATTGTTGAGTTTAGGCACATATTGCTTGAAGAAATGTCCGTACTGATATTTTTGATCATTTTCGACTCGTAATTTAGTCAGGTATCCATCCACCCATAAAATATTGTGGACTAGGTTTGTTACATCTTGTATATTTATTTTTTTGTCAAATTTGATATATATATATATATATATATATTTTTAATATCATTTAGTTGTTCCATTCATAAATCTTAGTACCAACACTGATGAAAGTACAGAAAATAATGAGGTGTGTAGAGACAGCAAAGCGAGTTGGAGTCGCTCGAGAATAAAATTGTTTGTGCAATTTTAAGCGATGTTACCAGTACACCAGTATAAGGCTGCTAGTAGGGTCTGGGTTCACTACATTGCTAAGAAGATATATTAAAGTACATAAATATGACTAGAGAACTTAACTATCAACTCTATTTGAAATGGAAAACACCACATAAGATAAGACTAGGCTTTAAGGATCTTGACTTATCTATTAAAAACTGGGACATATCGTTCACTGACGGCAAATTGATTTAAAAATACGACTTTAATCCTTGCAAATTTGCAAGGTCCAAAATTGCGTGTTAACGCGCTTATAGCTTGACTTGACATACAAAAACAGGCGTGTTAACGCGCTCATAGTATTTAAAAGGTTAAGCAAAGGAATGCTGCATATTCTCCACAATGAAAAATGTAATATTTTACAACATCTTGAGCAGTGTAACATAAAAGGCAGCAAAGACTTAGATTATAAGAGATTATCTTGGCTGTGTAATCTCATAAAGTGGTTTAATGTTCAAAAGTTGGTGATCTTATACAAAATAAATCGATATAAAGCGGCATAATAATAAAATTATAAATATTGTGGGCGCGCTATATTTTTTTGTATGCACTGTGTTGCGAAATCGTATGCGCGCGCACACCCGCACCCTTAGTGTTTACAAGTTTACATTGTTTACAAGTAATTCTTCTTGACTTCAATACAGAGTGAATATTTTGTTCCAGGCCGATGTTGTTTCTAAATAACTAGGTAAAGGAAACACAATTTTTTACTTTGGTTTTTTATTATCGATTACATGGCTTAATACAATTATGTATGAAATGTGAGATTGGCCAAGTAGCCGCCTCTGGCAGTGGCACAAATGCGTTTTCTTTTAACCATACGTTTCATAACATTCTCGCACACTTCGCGTGTTATTTCAACAATTTCATTTCGAATATTCTCCTGTAGCATCTTCATTGTTATTGGCTTATTGGGGTAGATCTTTCTTTTTAAGAAAATAGTCGGGAGTCGTCATATCAGGTGATCGGGGAGACCAGTCGATATCACCACTTTTTGACATTATGCGGCCGGGAAAAATTTCTCGCAAAATTTCAAGCGTTGCTCGGGCTATGTATGAGATAGAACTATCCTGTTGAATCCACATGTGTTGCAGGTCCAATCGACCCAATTCTATAACCAAGAAATTTTCCAATATGTGACGTTAGCGATCACCATTAATCGCTACAGCATTGTCATTATTATTTAGATAAAATGATTTAATGACTTTAACAACTACTCTCTGCGAATACTAAAAATGCAATCTGACAAATATCTGACAAACTAAAATGGCAGCCATAATATTCACGATGTATTACCAAATGATTTGGGGGCCTTCTGTTTAGCGGGACCCTTCGCAATTGCGACATCCGCCACTAGGTGTAACCTGATCTAAGATATAGTCACTTAGCTTGCACCAATTCTGTACCATGGCAGTACATATAACCCACTTAAGACAGGGTAATAACTAATTGTGCTTAACTAGGACTTTCTTTTAGCAGGCGAGCTAAACTGTCTTTCTTGTAGTCCTATATTTTATATTCTCAAGAAAGCGTTTGGAGTACTTCTGCAACGGATCGGAGTAATTTATTTTTTATTGTCTATTTATGGCTAAACCTTAATAAAGGTCGATAAATTCTCAAAAATTGGCCATAAATTTCCGGAAGTGGGTCGTACTTTGTGGATTCCGAACGTAACTTGGCATCCATAATGAAAATATTAAGCTAGATTCTAAATATTTACATGGTTCGGTGAATCGGTAGAAGGCTGAAACGGATAATAGAATTAAACGGAATGTAATTACAATTTACACACGAAAAGTTTACTAACGACACAGTAATTATGTGACGAAAATAACTCTTATATGAATATATATCAGTTTCCATGAAATTCATCTTGATGTGTAAATAAATTCAAACTCGGAAAGATATAATAATATACGAGAAAGAGTAGATGTTTAATGTAAGGTAAAATAAGTGATATTACTGCGATACACAATGTAGAAGATATGTATGTAGAAATAAAATTATTGCGGGTATTTTTGTTAGCAATATTTTGTATGAGCAGAAACTACTTGTAAACTAAACGATGTTTTTGATGTGAGTACTGTTTTAGAATGTAATGTTAATGAGTTGCGGTTTCATCTGTGTGTAATTTATGTCTGAAGTTCGAATTTTATAAATTCGCTTTTCCAAAAACTCTGTTTGATGTAACCCTCTAAAATATAACTTTAGATATTAATGAAGTCAGAGCCACTCTACATAAAAGTCACAGCTTTCAAAATTTCGTATCAAAAGTGATAGAAGCTTCTGGATTTTATGTCAAAGTAATCATGGAGTGCTTGAAAGAAAAGTTACAAATATCACAAGGTTTAGTATATGCTACTACTATTTGGTTGCTCGATGTGGGTAGAAAGCAAAATGAATCTAATTTGTCATTTGTGCTAACCTAACTACCTACACATTTTTGTCTCCAACTATTGTATATTACAGACAATAATATTTTATAACTTCAGATTGTACTTTTTTCACATAACTTTTTATAACTTACTTAACATTATGCTCGCTTACCTCAAAACAATTACAACTTTTAAAAACTGTACAGGTAATTACTTTAGAACAGACCACGTCTAGTAAAAATATGTTACAGTACCAACATTGTATGTTGAAAATATTTTAAATGAACTGGAAAGCGATGGCACATTTTCGCGCCCGTCTCTTACTCAACCGTATCAATGATACAGTAGCTAGATCTAATATTTTTTTAAATACGCTACAGCAAAAATGGCATAATAAAATTAAACTAATAATTTCTGTAATATCTGCCAATATGTTGTGTTAGAACCAAACCATCATCGCAAAACGTAAGACCCCATAAAGTTAATCAAGGATTTTTACTGTTCCAAATTCACATAAATATACTTTTATTCCATCATGAAAGCCAAAATCCCAAATCGAGAATTCTCATTCTTGAGAATTTTTTTAAGGCAAACATGTCCGATTCTACTTTTGAAAGCATGTGTTTTGTTTGCATGGGTTATTTTAAGAAAAATGTGTTATAGTCTATCTAAAATTAATTCATACACATATTAAAAATAAATTATCAATGTTTTACCATTCTTTTAGTTTTATATTTCAATTACATACAACGATAATAATATTTATATGCTTAAATCGAAAAAATATCTAAAAAAACAATAACAGTAAAAATATTTAACATATATATGTATTACATACTTTTTTCATTTATCAAAATTTCTCGAGAATTCTCGAGAAATTTGAGAAGTGAAGTCGAGAATTCTCATTTCTCGAGAAATGAAAATCATCGAGAAATTATAATTTCTACATATACGCATTACATATTCAGGGGGCCTTATCATTTTCATTTTAGTCACAGTGTAATCTCACATTTGAAAATCAGGCGTCCGAATTCACTCCAGCTTAGTCTTGTTCGTGAACCATATCATCGAATACTCCTCAGGATATGGACATTTTCTCTCCTATATAAATATCGACTTATTCATGCTGGATTTCGTTGATATTAATATCTATCGAATCAATAAAGCAGTTCATCATCACAGTTCAGTTCATCAAGATCGTATATTTTCAATACTGCTGCACCACTGACTTCTGATAGTTCTGCATTCTATTCTGTTTGAGAAGTTCACTATATCACCTGCAAATTAAAATCCTATTAACGATATTCAAGTGTGTCCAAATTTTTGTACGAACACACAATTACTGAATATTTACCTCTAAAGGCATTGTTATTAAACAAATTATAGATATATCATAGAGGCGAAGCTATTTATATTATATTTAAAATATGGAAGTATGGGTAATTACAGGACATACGACCTGTCTTCTGATGGCTGAAGCGATCACTTTACGTTTGAAATTTTGCGAGGTAAACAATATCGGCCTGGAATATAATATTCACCCTGTATTATATTATACACGTATTATTCGTATTTCACCATGTTTGTGATTTTTTTAAGTCATTACCTTGAGTGGCCGAATGCAAGGCTCGCAATTGCTAAGTTCAGCGGCAAGCTGAAGTATTTTTGGCAGCCAGCCAAGCCTCGCCAGGTTCAAAACCTCAATAAGTGATCCACTAACGACTCGCAAGACATTGTTATACCGCGGTGAGAGCCGTCCATTCATTTCAATGTAACCAAAAGTTCCAGAACTTTCCGGGTAACATTTTTAAATTAGCTTAAATTCCTTTTAATCTATTTTGACTGCCTAGAATTTCAAATGAAACTGAAAAATACTTGTCATTGCCGTTTTAATTGGCTTTGTTAGGATTTTCAATGATTAAGGTGCGTATAATGCTACTCATCACGTTTTGAGAATGTTCAGGATAGCCAATATAGTTATGCAATTATTATTTTTCACGATTCACTATGCTGTATGAGTAAGTACTTTATTCCTTAAACGTAATTTCTATACGTTTTTGCGGCGAAGGGAATGGAGCTTCCAGTTCTTAATAATTCACACAATTCATTGTTTTATTACAGTGGTAATGTCAGAACTCATGCACTAGCTAACTCCGCAGTCTCCAGAATGCATTCTTAGGGGAATGAATATGCGGGGGTAGACGAAGTTTTTGCTGTTAGTTTAACTCTTTATAAGACTACGTTATTACATTTTTTTGTATTTCAATTCAATGGTGACTGACGGATAAAATGCTTTACTTCACATTTTATATTTATTTTTCATTTTGATTATGTAATAACATGCTGACACTATGTATTTTTTTTCATTGTGTACACTTTTAATGTAATTTTTTGTTATTTTACAAATTATGTTAATACCTGAATATGACGTGTATGGCAAAAAGTTCTATGTCCAGATAAAATATAGAAGGGCTTCATCCAAGACAATGATGGTCAGGCTTGTGCAATCTCTGGAGCATTCTATATGTTTATATGGTATGAAATCATGGACCCTAAAGGCAAGAAAAAAAAGACAGATTGATGCCTTTGAGATGTGGTACTGGAGACACATATTGCGCATACAATGGACGTCTCTATTCTGGAGAAATTAAACATTGACATGAATTTATAAAAAGGTCAATAAAAAATATATAAAATAATACATTACAAATGAAACACCTTTCCGTGGTGAGTATACAATGACTTCTGTATTTATCAGGGATATTTTATTTTACACTGTTTATTTTTCAGAGTCGTATTTAATACACTCGAGTACTCGACCTTCATATAGTGGCGGCACATTTGAAAAAAATATTTCCCACAAAATCATAACGTTTAGGGGGTAGGTGTGGGTGCTTGGTTTTAATCGTTATTTGAATGTGCCGGGTAATGTTACTTTCCCTATCCCATCCCTAATCCTGACTTCCTTAATGCCTTCCCCCGGGACCAGAGCGTTACATGCCAGAATTTTCTTCTACGGAATATTCCAGACCGTGAATAAATGTGGCACTCTCAATATTCATATATTTACATTAGTCAGTAAACTGCGAAGGGCTTTGGCAGAGAGTCCCTTTACTTTATTATAAAATTTGGGTTAACTCCCTGTGCATATATTTACGTGTCACATAGATATAAACGCGTACTTTTAAAAATGAACTCACTATAAACGTCTCAACGAAACTAATTATATGTATAACAAGAATGACGTGATCATGCACATGCAACGTACATTGCTTCTTGTCCAACAATGGCTTAAAAGTCTTCAAAATAAATAGTTATGTTGTTACGTAATGCGCTGGCCCCGGTAGATCGAACGCCAGCGCACCACGCCACCGGCTTGGCTCAGTCTATGGGTATCTCTAGTGTAATGTGTCAGAATGGCTGTCTCGGATGGATGGGAATAGTCTTAAACGAATGAAACACATAATACAATTTATTCACGATCGTAACAAATACCCAACAACATATCCTCTTCTTCTTCTTCTTCTTCTTCACTCTTCGTTCATCATCGTGTCATCATTCTTTCCTCCAGGCGAGGACACTAGTTTGATATGAATTTAACACAAATCTTATGGCTATTACAAGGTTGAGAGGTTACTTGAATATTGAAAGAATTATGTGGCAGCCATGCCAAAATTCTCTCTCCCCATTCCACCTCCAAATTATTACATGATCCATTTCTCCCGTGCCGACCCGCACAGCTACCAGCCGAGATTCTCTTCCTACCTCCAACCAGGGGATGGGTCTATGATGCGGATGGATCGGGGACCTCAAACTTCCCGTATCCACCGCATTCCAGAATTCTTTCTTCCAAATCTCTTCACATTGTCGTCGGAGCGCCTTTCAGCCCGCTTCACCCACATCGCCGACTCGAGCCCAAGACCCCCCTTCTCTTTCCGCCCGCCATCACTCGGATCGGTAATGTAGCGCTTAGTCTACCGCGCAATTTTTAAATATTACAATGTATTGGATATCTTTCTTATTCTCATATTCTAATTTGATCAATTTCTCAACATTTTTATATAAAATATATTTTTTTATTCAATTTCATATTATATTATTATAGATCTTGAAATTATATTATAACTGCATGTTTTTCATAATCAAAAAAATATGTTTTTTAATTTAATGTAAAACATATTTTAAATTATATAACATGAATAAAACAAAACAAAAATTATACAAAAATACACGGAGTATCGTAGAAAGTTTGCAAATTACACACCTAGTCGACAAGTAAATATTAGTTCCCAACACACTGAAGATTAGATAATCAGTAAAGTTATTTATCCTTCACCAATTTAGTCCTATAAACAGTTAAACTAACAGCAAAAGTTTCGACTACCTCCCCATATTCATTCCCCAAAGAATGCAATCTGGGGACTGCAGAGTTAGATAATGCTCGTATTCTGACATTACCCCGGTAATAGAACAATGAATTGTATCTCGATGACCTCAATAGTACGTGAAAGTCAAGCAGATGGCAGTGGCAATCGGGGGGCAGTCTATCATACCATTGATGATCCTGTATAGAAATATAAGGTCGGTCATCGTACGTCTCACTGACAATTTTAACAATTTCAGACGGCTAAGGAAATAATCATAATCGATATCCTCAGAACGTATATTTAATTTATAATTAATGAATCTTAAAAACTTTATCTGGATTCTTTGTTGAATGTGTATATACATATATAATTTATTTGTATTCAAATCAACAGTTGTTGTTTTGTAAATAAATAAAATAATTAATAATAATTTTTCCATATATGTTCTGATGATAGAAGGCTCTCTCTCTCGCTCTCTCTTTCGATAGATGTACTCAAGACAGAGCATCGTGGTCTTCTATTCTGCTTCTACAGGGTGAATTGATTGCTTCCATTTGTCGCTCTCTTTTCTTTCTTTTCTTTAGTGCGAAATTCCTGAAGACATTCGTCCGTTTTGCAGTCCATGGTACGCGTAGTATGCGACACCAACACCAGATCTCTAAAGCATTGAGTATGTACCTTTATATTCTTCTCAGGGTCCATGTTTCGACTGCATTTTTGCCTTATATACAAAAACGTTATTTTTTATTTATAAATATTATTATATTAATTGCTATTTATTATATTATTTATACGCGGTTGTTGGACGGTTAATGGTGTTAGTGCTAACCAGGCCCTACCACATTACTGCAATACGTCATGGTCTGGATTAATGTAGAGAGAAAAAATGCCAACATGGTGGCGAATGAGAAGGATCGATATGAGAGCTTTTACTCATAAAACTATCCTGGGTAAGCGGAGTATCGCCATTCACTGTCCATCTGATTGGAAATCGACCTCTCGCCCTCCCTGCTTGTACGTTCCCCGTAATCACCAATTTCTCCATCTCTTCAAATTATGAAAAAATTGTTTTCTTGCATGTTTGGAAGAACCTTCCACTAAGAGACTTTGGACTTCCATGAAAAATGAAGGCATTTCGATCAATTCACAGTCCATGGTATATGCACCACGTGACGCCAACACACAAAGCGCCCCAAATTACTGAATCGTTATTTGATTGAACGAGGAACACAAGAATCACATAGGAAGGATGGAAGTAAGGACTCGAGAACCAACCAGATACCAGGAAGAACACGACTTACCTGGATGTTTCTTAGCTGTGGCCACAGCTTCAGTAACAAACGTCGACGATTGCACGAAGCACTGTACTATACGCAAGAGCAATTATAAAATTTTCGGCACGCACAGCGAGAAACCGAACACACAAAAGTAATAGTAATGGTACATCAATTTAATGTTGTTCACATTTCTGACACACAGTTCAAAAAATGTTATAAAGAACATAAAAAATCGAGCTCCGAGGTATAGGTGGGGGGAGACATATAGATATATGCTCAACATAATGGAGCATCCAGACACGCGTTTTAAATATATAACAGTTATTATAACATTATATTGTATGCTCAACCGTTGTTAAAGACACACTTACTAATTTAGAATAACCTGTAAATAGCCTGTAATTAATCTCACAAATGTAATTTAATACTAATGCTTTTCAGTCAGCTTTTCCAAACAGTTAAACTCTAAACATTTCATTATATTATTACTGTTTACAATTGCCGTTTCATAAACACTACAATTTGTTGTATCAAACTATTATTACGTGCCGGCTGAATAGCGTATCCAATTATGGTTATCCATACTCGTATATCAAGTGTTACCAGTGAAGGGTGGACACCTGGGAATGTTTAAAATTTCTAAATATTTCATATAATGCCAACAACCCTTGGCGGATAATAAAAAGGAATTGATAAAAATTAAATAATGATTATTTATATTTATTATATTAAAAAAACTTTAAAAAAAGACAGTTGGAGGAGGGGGGGTGGAGGCACCCTTTCCCGAGACCAGTTTAGAGCTAGGGTTTTCTTGTTGGTCCCACTCATAAAAATTAATATAAATACGCGACTTTAATTCAATAACATATTCAAGTTTATGCAGTATATAAAATGAAAAAAAGAAAAGAAATTCAATGTAGTTATTAGCAATTTTCGCATAATTTAAAATTTAGACCACCGTCCTTTAAGTGTTGTCTTTATTCATATAACACATATAACATAGATCTACAAAATACATCATTTTACATATAACTGATGGTAAATTAAGGTGTAGTAGTCAAGACAGACATTCATCAAAAACACTCCTAAAAGTAGGACAGTGAACGAGACACAAAATGGTTTGAGTCATACTTACACGGACAGGCTAATGGAGTTGTAAAACACATGGTATGGAGAGTGAGAGGTAGGCACGTAGGTGGAGATACCCACCCACGCAAGTTCCAACGTGTCACCCATACCCGAATAAATTCCTTTATATAAAACAAGATTCGACCCATTACTAATTAGGTCTGTATTCCTGAGCTTTAACAAACTTTGTGCTACACACACGTTAATTATTTTGTCACCACTTTAATTTCGAGAAGTGTATCTCTTATCATTTGAAAATGATGATAACTAATCTTAATACAGGTTTCTCTCATTAATGTGAATATGGACAATAGGGGTGAAATATTAGGAAAGTTGAACATTTTAATTATTTTCAATTTCGACGGTTTTTAAATTGTTCGTTATTAATCTTTTATAAAATACCTAGTGAAGAAGTTTTAGTTTATGGCTATCGAAATGGTGACTAGTTTCAATCCCAAGAAGTTATTATTTTTTAGGCAACATCCATATTGTTAAATTCTAGTATTTTGATTTCTCGCCGTATTTCTGCCCCTTACTTTAAGTTTTTATTTCCAAAAATATTTCTCATAATAAAATTATTATCTCTCTTAAATATGGATGCAGAAATGTGAAATTATTATTTGAATGCTTGTTGGTCTAGTAGTAAAGACACTTACCTAGTGGTCTAATGGTTGAGGGATAAAACTATTATTGATTGGTGAGGATCTTAATTATGCGATCTGAGTTGTCCAGTCACAGTCGGATGGAGCGACCGACGTTTGTATGTTATGCGATTCAGATCAGAGGATTTTGTGCATGGTGAGACTGGAGGTCCTAACTCTCTTCTAGTCTCACGCGTATCGGTGCATGTTGCAGTGTATATAAATGTGAGTAATTATGCTGTGTCTAGAGCAAGGTATTTAAATAAAAGAGAACTTTAAAAAGTTGGCGTTTATTGCGAAATGGTTTACAATAGCAGGTAGGTTTACGGAGAAGTGGTTGACTAGCTCCTAGGACTCGTATGATACGATGTATTGACATCCATTAGCACAACTTAATTTTAAAATAGTAGTTTAAGTTAAAAAGATAAAAGTTTGATTAATTTTTGTTTATGTTTATTGTACCTACTCGTCTATAACCCTCGATATCATAGTAGCAATCACATAGCCTCGAGATCCCTGCTCAACTATTGACTCGATAATTGTATCTTTCCACAACGATCCCTGCATTTACGAACAAGTCAAACCCTTATTTCCTTAACACTCTATATGTTCATATTCAAAAGTTTATTTTATACAGCACGATTTTAATCATCACATACATATATTAATTAATATCCAAATGAAATTTTGCGGTACTTGTACAATGTATGTATATTACCGTTGAATATATTTAGTCAGGTAAAATTTGTCACAGTGAAATAACATTACATGCAACATTTTTATATACAGACGGTTCTGAAAGCTTTTTGAAATGAAAAACATTTTGAAGATCGATCCCTGAAACCGGTATCGATCCATGCACCTCATGCGCACTAATCCGCCAGTGTTATACGATTTTCTAGTGTGGGTCGGCAATGAAACTCTTTTGTCACGTGATAATACTCGAATACAATATCTAACTAGCTAACTAACTTATTATCGATAGATAGATAGGATAGAGCGCCACATTTTTCTGTCTTGACACACAATTCTCGCCTCTTATACGTTCATACATTGAGGCTTCTAACAGAACCATCCTCCAGTATCTAGTATACATGGTCATGCCAAGTCTTTCGCGGACGTCCTCTATTTCTGATGTCATCAATGCACGTGTCTTGCATTCGTCACCTCTTACTGAGCAGTGATATATGTGTATTTTAAATATGAATTAAATATATTAATTAGAAAGATATATTTACATATAAAATCAATTTTATCAAAAAATATTGTTGTTGCGCCACCGAGATTCGAACCTGGATCTCTTTCCTAACCGGGGAAGGTGCATTATCCAACTATTCTAAAGCGACAATATTTTTAGCGACAATTTTCGAACTTATATGTTACCTTTTTGATATTAATTATTTAATCGTTCCATTATTTGAAACGTTATTTCTAATTAATATATTTAATTCATATTTAAAATATCACAGACCGTCTGTTCTGAATAATTACAACTTCACAATAAGAATGTGTTCTCCTAATATAAACTATCTGCACAAAAATATGTTTTTTTTTTAATTCTCGTGCAGACGACTACATCTGTACTAACTCGCATTGCTAGCTTTGAGCCACTGTCGCCTAGTAATCCTAGAACATCGTTAGATTCAATGATAGAACTAATCCGAGATTATCCTTTGACTTTGTAAATATACCTACCTTAGATTTGTCTAATTTGTCTAATGATGTGTCTTAATCGGATTGTAAACTCGGATCGGAATTAAACAGTACGGTATACCTATTCAAAGGCCGCACATTTGCAATGAGCGGCAGGCGACAACTGTTGTCTTTATGGTAAATTATACTGTGCGTGTCTCGGAGTGTGCTCTTAAAGCCAATGTCAACTTCTTAATTGCGTAATAATGGTAGGTCTGGGTTTCGAGATTGAATTGGTTAGGCATTATTCGGAATTGCTCAAAGGTTTCGTCCGCTATTTGCGGACTGCAAACAAATAGATACAATAGTCAAAAATTATTATTGAAAACTACATTACAAATGAGTGCAGAGTGAATATTATGTACCAGGTCGATGTTGTTTCACACATCAAAATTTCAAGCTGTGTGTGAAGTGGCACCGTCCTGTTAAAACCACATGTGTTGCACTCCCAACTGACTTAATTCGTTCACCAAGAAGATTTAACAGCATCGCTTCTTGCATCCTGAAAAAAAAGTTAATTACTTTACCAGACGTGGTATGTTCTAAAGCAATTACCTGTACAGTTTTTAAAAGTTGTAATTGTTTACATACAATCGGAAAATATAAAATATTATGTAAAAAAAGTTATAAAAAGATTTTTGTCTATCATACAGTTGGAGACGAAAAGTATAGGTAGTTAGGTTAGCACTAATTCCAAATTAGTTTCATTTTTCTTTCTATCCACATCAAGCAACCATTTTTTTTACTTTTGGTTTAAAATCGTCAATCGCTTTAGACCCTTTAAGGTCTAGTGGCAATTCATTAAATAAACGCGGTGCACAAAACAAGAAAGATCGTTGACCAAATATGGTATTCATTTTTAGCACTGAAAAGTATCCTATGGTTTTGCTCTTTGTTTTCTTTGGATCGGATCGTGGGTGTAAAGTTAATTTTTTTTTTTAAATAGGGCCCAATGATTTTGCTGGCCCACATGGCGCACCATACAGTTAATCTGCGTGTGTGTAAAGGTCGTTGGTGAATAAATTTTGGATTTTCAGTGCCCCAATAATGGCTGTGTTGTTTATTAACAAATCCCGCCAAGTTGAAAGATACTTCGTCGCTCATGATTTTTTTTTTCCATAGGTCAGGTATAATCAACTACTCTTTACTATTACTAAATGCGGAAATGTCTGCCAAACAAAATCGGCCTAGATAATAATATTCACCCTATGCATGAGTGATATTTAATTAATTTTCATTTAAATATTTGCCGATCTTCACATTGATCCGTGATACTTAAGAAAGGAAAGGAATAGGAGGAAGAGAAAAAAATAGGAAAGAAATGTATTGAATTCCTTTGAGATGTGGTGCTAGGGGCAGATCCCGTGAACCACAAATGTCTTAAATTTCCAAGAGGATTACAAAAAGACAGGAAAAGAATTCTTACATAGTTTGGACATGTTGCTAGAAGAACGAATAAGACTCTCGAGAAACTAGTGATCCCAGGGAGAGTTGAGGGGAAGCGAGCAAAAATATGGTTTTCTGTCTCCTGCAAGATGGATAAAGCAAATAAATGAGTTAACACGGTCCTCTTTAAATGCTCACATGGCTCAAGATCAGGAGGAATGGAGACATATTGCGCACTAGGTTCAATGAACTTATGGTGAAGTAATATGTACGTACATACTTGCGTAATATGTACGTCTCAGTTGTACACCTCGTAATTGATTGTTGAAGGTCTAAGATATACTCTTATGTGACAACTAAATATTTATTACAAGAATAATACAATTATGGTACAAGATATATTACTAGTATCGAGTCAAACGTAACGCAGAAGAGAGCGCGCCTATCATCCCATCAACCAAAAACAAAATAGATGGCTTTCAAATAATGGAACGATAGATGTATCAATTTTAAAAGTGTGACTTTATCGTCAATGCACTGTGTGCTGTAGTATAATCGATTAATGCACGTTCCCCGGATCGGAAGAGATCCAGGTTCGAATCCCGGTAACAATAACAATATTTTTCGCGATTTTTTTAGTGATTTGTTTGAATAATCAGTGAGGCGACTAACTCAAAGGTAAATCCAAAGTAGAAATTAAAGTTAAAACCCGAAGTATGCACCAGAGGCATAAACCAGAGGCAAAAACCAGAAGGAAACGTCTTGTTTCCTGTAAAGATTATTTACCATGAGATTAGATTAACAAGTTAATATTAAATTATGCACTAGTGATTATACAATAAGAAATACTTACCCTCTGGATATAGTAAATCACACACAGTTACATTTTAGTCTAACAGCTTTGGCGACGGTTTAAAAATGAACCATAGATTGCAACCGTTTTTATAAGCTGAGACACCGAATGTGATACCAACTTGAGGATAACTGTTTGTGAAATGTCAAGGTGCTTGACAAAAATAAGTGACAGAGCAATTTTGTACGTGACCCTCATTTATAACGTCACAGTATATCAATAGTTTATTACAGTATAATATTACTCTCTTATTGCGATGTCCGCGTATTTATATTAATTTATTCTTATTTAAATTGAGTCTTAACGATACGAGAGATATGTAAGGTACGGTAGAGCAGGCCAATAAAAAGCCTTTATTGAGCAATCATAAGGGCCATGAATGTAATAGTTCCATGAATTTGAGATGGTAATGAGGGCAGGGGGAGGAGGGAGGATATTTGGAAGAAGGAAATTCTCAATTTTGTATTCATACTATTGAATTTAATGACTAGGTGATCTTGCGAGTTAATTTTGAGTATCTCCATTATTGTTGTGGTTGGGTTTGAATATTATGGAACCTACAGAAAACATTAAGGCAAACATATTGTTTATAATAAAAGTATGACAGAATATTGTTCCTAAAATTGGATAATTTAATTAAGTCAATAAAACGTGGCGTAATTGCATTATGGCGTAACAAATGTTTGACATGTTAAAATGTTTAAATTAATCGAATAGAGAAACCGTGGCATTGTTGGCCCTCCATCCCCTGAGGAAGGGTCTGGAAGTCGATCATTTCGGAACGACTCTCAGGCCCTCAGATGACCGATTCCAGGCTCTGGTTGCTGGTCTAATCTTTATCTTTCTTAAATTAAATAACACCACAACAGCACAAAAAAACTGGCTACTTTAACACAGACGGCAGTCTAGTAAAGTAGCTGGGACAATTCTGTATATATTAGAGGTGGAGTCTACTCCATCCCACATAATAAACGACGAGTATATACTTAATTGCA
Organism: Eubasilissa splendida; assembly: GCA_031772225.1. Taxonomy (NCBI): domain Eukaryota; kingdom Metazoa; phylum Arthropoda; class Insecta; order Trichoptera; family Phryganeidae; genus Eubasilissa; species Eubasilissa splendida. The sequence goes on along the minus strand of CM062868.1, from coordinate 10,230,907 downwards.
ATATAATTGTATCTTATGTTTATCATATTATATTATAATATATCCACCTCTGATACAATAAAAAATTGTATGTCAATAATGTCTAATAAATAAATAAATATGTATTTAAAACACTATGAGACTAAATAATTGATTAACTTAATTTTTTCAATTTCTTGACTTAGACCACTTTCATAATAATGGGCACATGTATGGAACTGGTTTCATATTCTTCTCCCAGTTACTCTAGTTTTTTGTAGATGGTTTCCTCAAGGAAAGTCTCTACAATCATCTAGGCCAACTCTTTGATACGGTAACACGTGCCTTTATCAAGGCTTTACATCAAAAGTTACAATATAATCGTACTTGTGCGTGTGGGATATAAATCTCTCCTTTTTTTTATTTTTTAATGAAATTACATTTTTATTGTAAAGGTGCTATTTTAATAAATAAAACAAATTGGACAGATATAAATAGAAAAAAAACTAAAGAGAAAGTTCCAGGTTCGACACATATTGTTATTATTATATTATTATATATTCGACACGTATTGAAAAATATTGTTGTTGCGCCACCGGGATTCGAACCTGGATCTCTTTCCTAACCGATAAAATTGATTTTATATGTATATCTTTCTAATTAATATATTTAATTCATATTTAAAATATCACAGACCTATGTTCTGAATAATTACAACTTCACAATAAGAATGTGTTCTCTTAAATAATAAAGTTGTATCAATGTGTCCAAAATTTCATAAAAATGAATTGATAATTCTGGCGTCTGCTATCAGTTCACTCAAAGGTATTTGAGATTCTGTAAAAATAAGGTAGATGGCTCTTTCATGTAATAGAACGATTAAATGTATTAATATCAAAAAGGTAACATATAGGTTCGAAAATTGTCGCTAAAAATATTGTCGCTGTAGCATAATTGGATAATGCACCTTCCCCGGTTAGGAAATAGATCCAGGTTCGAATCCCGGTGGCGCAACAACAATATTTTTCGATAAAATTGATTTTATATGTATATCTTTCTAATTAATATATTTAATTCATATTTGGTATACATTTACGTTATGCTGTTACTATTGACATTATACAATAATATATCGAATACAATATATGTACTTTCGATTAACCAACATCGTTAGATAAAATAAATCCGTCATTTATACGACCCTACCATGTATTTATTTGTAATTTTAGAGTACTATTAATAGTGTTTTTAAAGTTTAAGTTTTAACGTAAAATAATACCTTCTTACCATATAAAAAATGTATGGACGTTTTAAGAACACTTTTGGACATGATCCATTTATTGTTTGAAAATCATTCACGTAATAACTAAAGAAAATAATTATTTCTATTAAAGGTTAACGTATAAAATAGTTCAGCCAATTGCTTTTTGTTTTTCCCAGATTAAAAACCAACCCATGCACCAAATATAAAGAATAATCATGAAATCAACACGATAAAAACAGTAAGATAGTATAATTCGCGAATTAGTAAAAGAGGAAGTAGATACTTCAATGATTTGCACACAGTTGTAAGCCTTTATAATGTTATTCTGTTAAAAAACAGCATAGGTAACAACTCCATACAAAACGGATTAACCGAAAAAAAAAATATATTCAGTTAACAACCAATTATATGACTCGAGTAATTCACTAGCTTAAATATAGAACAGAGTAATGTAAATAGCTCGATGCGATGAATATAAAAGAGCGCCATGGGTACAACAGTGAGTTTTCGTGGTAGTTTTTAGAACTAAGCAATAAAAGTCTCCACTGGTACACAGATGGCGCTAATTGTAAAATAATGTTTCCATTTATGTTAATCCAATTATTTCATTTATATTTGTTTCCCAGAATTTTTAGTAATGTACAGCTTTTTTGTTTGTATGCACTGCACGCCCCTGCGCACACCTTTATACAAAATTAAAGGGATCATTAATTGTGACACATTTTACATGCGATAAAATATATTCTGTATTAAATTAACCAATAACACCGCGTTCCCACGTTGTTTTCAGCTCCGTAAAAGAAAGGTGTGACCGCGAACGTAGATATGTATTTAATTTGTGTATGGTAAAATAATACATTTGAACATTTAAAAACCTTTCCGGTATATTTAGAGAATGTTATTAAAACGCTTGGCAGGATTACACGCGAATATAATGGCCATCTCATCGGTGTTGGGAAAGCAGCCATGATTAATAAAATAAATTATCGCATAAAAAGTGTAATGAAATTTCCTTAAACGTTTTCTCTTTTTTATAGTCGTATAACGGCGCTGGTAATTTTGCTTCCTCCTTTTTTTATTATCCTATATAGTAATTGAATATTAACTCATATATTATTTCGCGGAGTTTTAAAGATTTCTCCAGGCACTTTTAAGAATTAGAAGTCCTCCTATTCTCAGAGCGTAATCAGAGTAATACAATCTATTTTGTAAAAAGGTGTTCCGTATTCCTAATTAATTTAATTAATTAATTGTATTAAGGCAAATATATGCACTTTTATACTTAACACATAATTATTGTTGTTAAATGTAGTATATTGTCACCAGTTTTTAGTTTGTTCCTACCCCTTAACGTATTTCCAATCAGCACACATTGTTACATTGGCACGACTGGCAGTTTTTTAATTGTAACTCGTCGAGAGTTGTAGATGAAGTGTTGTTCTCGTGTGATTATTCGAGTTGGATCACTACTATCGTCGAGACGGCATCATCAACCAGGTGAGTCAAGCCGTTTTTTGGTTCAGTGAGTCTATTTCACTATCGATGGTCCCTCATCCCTAATCATTTCCGCATTCCGATTCCTTATTTCCTATCTACCCATCCTGCCCGAATCCATCATCACGCGCCACAATTTTAATTCATAATTGCTTCGCTCTTACGGCGCAGTTTTGGCATTGCGGCGCGCAACACGTCACTTGATTGAAGTGACGCGCGTTACCTACATATGTCCCGAGTAATATAATTATTTTTCGGCGTTTTTATGATATCTATTATAGTACAGAATTTGTGCATATCGATTTTTTTTAAAGCTAGGGCAATTACGGACTGAATAAATGATAGTAAGTATTACCAAGTTCCTAGGCATTCACATTCACTAGGAAGTGAAAAACTTTATTTCTGGAAAGTAATTCTCCAACATTTTGAAATTTTCGAATACAATTAATAATACCAGGTGCATCAATGACTTTGTTTTGAGGATTACGAAACCATAGAAATGAAAATAAAAGATTAAAACTCTTATTTAGATTTTTTTGCTCACTATTAAAAAAAATTAAAATGTCAAATATTCTAAATTAAATGCATAATGGCAATTTTTGCCAATTGAAATATATGCATATTTTTTTGACATTGTTATTGTTTACGCGCCTTGTTACTTCGATTGACACCACTGGGTTTCTTGATTTATAATAATGTACAAGTGTGTGTGTGTGTGAGTATTGCCGCCTTTTTTTCGGAAAGCTAAGAAGACGGTAACCGACAGGCGTCATTCAACTACATCCCGTGCTTTGACCAGTCCAGCGGTTCAAATAAACCACCAGTGTGCGCTTCGGTCGGTTGAAATCTAAAGAAGATAACCCAGCTAAAATAACAACAACATCGGACCAGAAAGACAGCAAAAATGAAAAAAAATTGTGTTTATTTTTAATCGGAAACCTGGGAACCAGCTATGGAAGGCGTTTACATAAACAGTTATTGTATGTTTAATTGTTGATAACACAATTTTCTGGTGAAGTTTCATGTAAATACTTCATATCCAAATTATTATGGTAACGCACCTACACAAAGATTTCATGGGAACGACTTTGGTCTTGTAAATATATTTCGATGTTCAATGCTTAAATATAAGAGTGATATTTTTGATTCTGTACGGAGACAAATGTATAATTGATTAGGCTATTTAAGCCATTCTGTTTTTAACCTAAATTTTAATTTTCATGTTTTAATTTATTTTTTGTTAATTTATGAATCGTAAAAAAAAAAATTCTTTTAATATTCTGCTTATTCACTTATATACTTCTACTCAAGTTAATAATATGTACGTCTACAAATTTTAAAAATTTACAATTAAATTTATGGACATATAGGGTTCATGGGTTAGCGCGTATTTTGTAGTTACATATATTGTTTAGAGATGTATAAAATAAAATATTCTATCTTAATCTCACCTAAATATGATGTAACGTGTTTATGGTCTAGTCTGGTTCTAGGATTCAAGCTAGTTAGTTATATTTCATAGCACAAACTAAACTATAAAAAAATTGTTAGACATATATAACATTTGTACAGTTTGTTACATATATTTTACACACATTTTAAAATACATTGCCCAACTAGACAAGCCTGTTTTATGGCAAATTGGTAAACAAATACAATAGTTAGAAATGTTTATGTTTCATGTACTCTGTTAAATAATCTTATATCAATGGGAATGGAGCCTTTTTTGCTTTAAAATACCTGTTCGTATCCAAACAACTATATAAAAAATATATATTTAAAATGTTACCGTAAAGAAATTATTTTGTGTGAATGTGAAACTCGTTGGCTCACGGAGAAGCAATTAAAGGCTGTTCGAAAACCAAATTCTCCGGTAAATACTTGAAATATAATCACCGATGACAAATCTGCACAATCGCTGAGTTTGTCGAGGCTTTTAAACGACCAAAATCTAAGCAATTGAATGTTGTCAAATTTCGATGAATTTTGGTGAATTTCGAATTTGAGACAACTTCAAAACTGAGAGAACGCTAAGGGAAACTCGGCCCTGGGACGTGCAAAATTTAGATGGGCAGGCAATGCTTGAATGGATGCAGCGAGGGTACAAATTCTCTGTCGGAGATCGCACCACAAGACTGAAGTTTCTGAAGTACGGTGGTGTGGTCAGCCATGGATCTGAAAGGACCTTATATCCATTAATGCACAGAAGCGATGCATTTAAATTGATAATGAAAATCGCATAAACATGCATTTGTACAAAATAATTGTTTACAAATAGAATAATAAATGTATCAATTTGAAATAGCTGCAGCATATAAGTTCGAAAAATTTGTCGTCAATTTACTAGGTTGACGTGGTGTAATGGTTTGCACGTTTTTCCGGATAGGAAAAGTTTCTGATTCGAATCCCGGTGGCAGCCAAAATATTTTTTCGATAAATACATTTTGTATCTTTTTAATCGATACATTTAATTTGTATTAAGTATTAAGTTTACTGTGAGTGTGTTTCAGGAGAGTAGGTGGATGAGTGGTGGGAGACAAACATTATAAGAGGCCGTCTCTTCCATCACAGCTCCACCTGAATAACTAGTCTATCTCTGAAGTGTATAATTTATAATTACTGTAATACTTGCTGTAATAAACTTAATATTGTTACCAGATCATACTGAGTTATTATTACAAAGAATTTGACTCAAAGTAAGTAGTCAGCAAGCAGAGGATAGAACCCCTAAGGAAACTGGTGATACTTCGAATGTCATCACATTTACAAATCTAAAATCGATTATGAAAGCATAAGTATTTATCAAGTATAAAAAATTCATAGAGTTAATGTTTTCATGTTCAAAATCATGGGAAAACGGAATGTCGTTGGCCCCAATCAAAAATTGATATATGATATTCCCTGTCACGTGGCCTTCTCCATCAAATGTTACGAACCTTCGATAAAGGCATCACGTGAGAAAGATTTAAGTTATTTACACGAGGAATTTGACGTCACGGAAATAAGGCACCGTTTTCGATGTTATTTGAAATATGTTATTTAAAAACATCACACAAAGTTTATTTGACAAAATATATTTAAAACTCTTTTACACCTATTTCCGTTATTCTACAACATATTTTTTGAATAGTTTGTCAAAAAATGTGTTCTCTTTATTAATTTATTTAAAAAAATTAAAAAACACGTGACATGTCTCAGATTTATGTATTATATACCACCCGCGTAAAAAATTTGTTGTTCCAGTTCTAAAAAATTCCATAGATTCAATAATATTTATACAATTCAATAATCAATTATCAAACAATTAAATACCTTCCCGAACCCCGGTCTTCCAAGCGGCTAACGGGGATACTAACCACCACTTTGCCGACAAATACAAATGAAACATGAAAATAGGCATCTACAAATGTCTTAAGCCGTTTAATAATAAATCTTGTGATAAAGTTAGTGTATCAAAAATTTACGAAATTTTTTAATACGCTATTTCTATCGCTGGTAATATTTTATGTTAAGAATCTGTTTACTTTATGTTCATTTATTTGTAGGAATAATACGCCATACGATATTACATATGTGTACTATATGCAATATATATTATTTATTTTAATATATAAGAAAATTAATTACCATGTGAAGGTAGATGACATTGAGGATTATAAAGAAAATATATGTTCCACTGACTAGTAAATGAATAGACATGTAATAAAGTATACATACAGGAGAGAGATTTAGAACATTTGTTGCGAGACGAGATTTTACATACATTATGTGTGGAAACTTATATCCAATAGTTTATGACACATTATATGCAACACCAAAAGTATTTACTCTTTTAAAATTAAATATTTGTGTAACCATGACATATTTTTACATTAATGCATATTATATTGTCAGCGTTAAAATTAAATATTTGTGTAACCATGACATATTTTTACATTAATGCATATTATATTGTCAGCGTTAAAATTAAATATTTGTGTAACCATGACATATTTTTACATTAATGCATATTATATTGTCAGTGTTAAAATTAAATATTTGTGTAACCATGACATATTTTTACATTAATGCACATTATATTGTCAGCGTTAAAATTTTCGTTTCAATCGAGTCATATATTTTTTTAAAGTCTCGGAGCTATTTTATTACGCAAGTGGTACCAAATTTATCACAAAAATATTTAAAATTTGCATAAGTTCATGTTTATATATTTGGTAGTTTGTGATATTTTCTAAATATATCTTTGAACATTGAGATTAGATTTCTTAGCACCTAGATTTATTAGCCACGTTGTTATGTACTTTTATAAATTTCTATGATACCTTTTGTCGAGCCGTTACATAGAAAGTATGTGAGAAAGCCATCACTCAGTAGATCAAATTTGGTTTTCATTTTTGGTACCTAGATTAAATTTTCGCATGTTGTTTCTGAAGTCGTGATAATGATTTATGATGTGATATTATTCGTGTCTTGTAAAATCGTAAGTAGGTTTACGAAATAAAAATAATGTTATAATAAGTACCCATTTAGTGAAGACACATCTCTTTGAATGGATTGGAGACAGGTGCTAAAGATACAAATTAATAACACCACAGATAGATCAACTCACCGATGCATCCGTATTGCACGAGACACAAATAAACTACAGACTTCACCTTAGATGCATTCTCCAATATTTCTGGCATCCTGCCAGAATAAACAATAGCCTAAAGAAGCTTACGGTGGTCGGCAACAGGGGGGAGGTTGATTTCCCATCCCCTGGACCGAACAAGACCGCAGTAAGATCTTCACTTGAGTAGAGGAATGCTGTCAGAAATGAATATTTATGATTAGTTTCGGGGTACCATAATTAGATGAAAATATAATAAGAACAGGAGATTAAACCCTAGATGCTTTGCTATTACTTCGAGCATTATATTCGTAATATGAAAATTGTTTCACATTAAAATTGCATTATCATTTGCGTTATATTTCATTCAAAAATTCCGCACCTACTAAAATTAAAATCTAATACAATAACAGACAGTAACTAATAATAATAATAATATAACAGACCTAGTCCACAATATTTTATAGTTGGATACATGTCTAAATTACGATTCAAACATGTTCAAGGAATATGTGCACTATTATGTAAAATATTGTTGTATGAATTATTTACATAATCGTGTTTGGCTTGAAGTCTACGTACTTCAAAATAAACATTTGCGAAATTGTTCCAATATTAATTTATATCATTACTTCAGGCCATAAATCATCTAAAAAAAATAATCTAACCGCTTGAAATTCGATGACCTTCAATGTTTTGTTTTCAATATATAATTTGAAATCAATAAAATATTTCAAATAATCGAAATAATTGCATACTTACATTTTTTTTGAAATGCCTATATCTATGGCATGATTGATATTAGACATATCCCTTGAAATTTTTCGACACGTAACTCAGTCAGGCATCCACCCATAAAGTGTTGTAGACTAGGTCTACTCGAAAATTACATTTGTTGTTTTTAGCCTTTTTTATAAACGTAAAATTAATGAGCGAATACACATTTTCTAATCCTGAAATCCAGTACGAGTCTGAGTATTCATGAAGTCTATTGCCATCAGTATCTAGACTAGATCCATCTCGTAATGTCAAAATAAATTATATAATATATTTTGACCTTCGATGTAATAATTTGATTACATAATATACTTTGGCAGTAGCACTCTGCTTGTGATATGTATAAATATAAAAATGTATTCCTAATTTAATAACCTAAACTCAAAGACACGTCAGTTCCATGATATTACATTAAGAAAATATGTTAAAGTATTTTTCCTAAAAGATTTCGCGGAAAATATATTTCTACGGACGCTTAACCATGTTTTAAAAATTTAGAGATGTTCCATCATGTGTATTTTTCTGAGAATTGTTAATATTACAAATAGATAATACATTAAAAAAAAACTTTTATAAGATAAGATTATAAAACACATTTTTGTTGGAAAGTTGCAATTTCAGAACATAGTTCTGTGGTATTTTTAATACAGATTAAATTGATCAACTAGAGAGATAAATATTTTTTTTGTGTGTCTTTCTAATTAATTAATTTAATTTGTGTTAATATTTTTTTTTATTCCTATAACTGATACAACTTATATTATCCAGGTTCGAATCCCGGTAGCGCAATAACAATATTTTTCGATGAAATTGATTTTATATGTACATCTTTATAATTAATGCATTTAATTATTATTAAAACATCACAGACCTATGATCTGAATAATTACAACTTCACAATAAGAATGTGTTCTCCTTAATAATATAAGTTGTATCAGTGTATCCAAAATTTAATAAAAAATTAAATTGATAATTCTGGCGTGTGCTATCGGTTTACTCAAAGGTATTTGAGATTTCGTAAAAACAATTCAGATGGCTTTCAATGAAAAGTGTATTAAAAACAGTGTCTGAAAAGTGTAAAAAAGAAGGAAAAGTGTATTAATTTTATAAAGTATAATTCGAAAATCTGTCGTCAAAATTACTACCGCTGTAGCATATTAATGCACCTTCCTCAGATTGTAAAAAGAGATCCAGGTTCGAATCTCACAATCTAACAATATATTTCGATACATGTATATGTTTATAATTAATACATTTAAAATAATTTTACATAAAAAAAAATATATTTAACACAAACTCGTCGTAGTTATACATTTTAATAACAAATAATTCATAAACGTTGTATTAAACTAATTTTAACTACAAGTCTTTTTACCATTTATTATTTCTTTATTATCACAAATCTTCCTGATGTTTTCAGGAAAACTGTTAAAAAAAAAAATTCCTATGTGCGTATAGTGGTGTTGTGAAAATATGTGGATATTTGAGCATAAAAATACACTTTTTAACCTAGTACGACTTTCACTAATAAAATAATATTTTTCTTGTTCTTTTAATATTTGAAGAAATATAATTTCTTTTAAACAGATCACAAAATGTTGGTACTTTGAATTCTTCAAAAAGTAATTTTGTCTAATAATATTTTTTTACATTTTTTACTGGATTCAGACTAGTATTATATGCTGATCCCAATCTAATAATGGCATATTATAATATGGATTGAATGAATGCATAGTATATTAACTACAATATTTTTATAGATAAAAATGTTCTGATTCTAAAAAATATGTATATTAATTTTCTAATCTTTTTAATAAATTGATAAATTTGATTTTATTTATTGTTTTTAAAATTGAGCAGTTAGAGAGACAATAACTTTGATTGTGAGTTGTATTTTATGTGTAGCGTTCATGAATTACGATGACGAATTTTTATAAATTGAATTAAAAATCATAAGAATAATTTGACAAGGTTTTAATTAGTTTTTTTATCGCCCAGATAAATAATTAGGTATTTTTCGAAACCGGTTGGTGAATATAATATACTGACAGTGGTTAAAAACAAAGTAAATAAATTATTTCTTCTTCGATGTTTGCAAAATTACTTTGTGGTCTCATTTTATATTTTAAATATGAATTAAATATATTAATTATAAAGATATACATATAAAATCAATTTTATCGAAAAATATTGTTGTTGCGCCACCGGAATTCGAACCTGGATCTCTTTCCTAACCGGGGAAGGTGCTTTATCCAACTAAGCTACAGCGACATTATTTTTAGCGACAATTTTCAACCATATATGTTACCTTTTTGATATTAATACATTTAATCGTTCAATCATTTGACAGAGCCATCTACCTTATTTTTACAGAATCTCAAATACCTTTGAGTAAACTGATAGCAGACGCCAGAATTATCAATTCATTTTTATTAAATTTTGGACACATTGATACAACTTTATTATTTAGGAGAACACAGCTTAGTTGGATAAAGCACCTTCCCCGGTTAGGAAAGAGATCCAGGTTCGAATCCCGGTGGCGCAACAACAATATTTTTCGATAAAATTGATTTTATATGTATATCTTTATAATTAATATATTTAATTCATATTTAAAATATCACAGACCTATGTTCTGAATAATTACAACTTCACAATAAGAATGTGTTCTCCTAAATCATTTTATATTAATAATTATACAAAATACTTTCTTTAAACCAGTATTTATTAATTATTCTACATGTTTTGATATCTATGGTATCATTGCTTTCTGAAGATGATACCATAGGTATCGAAAATATGAAAACAAATTTAAAAGGTGACTATTTGCAAAGAAGATTTGGTTATTTATAATATTAAGCTTGTTATTAACGCTTTTTCTCATTTCTAAAATTTCAAATTTATCTAAATGTAAACCTCTAGTATTTCCAAACCCTTACTAATATCAAAAGAATGATTTGTTTCCAAAAATTGATAGGAAAATTCTGAATAGTTGTTGTTATTTAGGTATCTCAGATGTTCTTTAATTCTTATATCAAAATTTCTGCAAGTTTTACCTATATAAAAATAAATGCAATCATTGCAAATTTATTTGTAAACCCTCGATTTTATATATATAAAATATTATTATTAAGGAGAACACATTCTAATTGTGAAGTTGTAATTATTCGGAACATAGGTGTGTGATATTTTAAATGCTAATTTAATGTGTTAATTATAAATATTGTTGAAAATTGATTTTATGTGTATATATTTATAATTAATATATTAAATTTGTATTTAAATTCTGAGAATTTCCATTGTTTCCTGAAGATGATACCATAGGTATCAAAACATGTAGAATAATTAATAAATAGTGGTTTAAACAAAGTATTTTGTATAATTATTAATGAATTATTTATTTATAATTTTACATATCCTAAAAACAAAACATATTAATATATTTCAAAAATGAATTTCGTTTCGTTAATTTTACTTATTACGAGTGCATCTATATGCTCTTGCACGTAATGTATACAATATTGGCAACATCTTTCATCTTTTCATATCTTTTGATATATCGGTTATTGCAGCTCTTCACAATTCATCGGTTTTGCGAAGCATCCAATACTCACTAAGTTATGAAATCTCTAGTAACTTTTCGTTCTTACGCAGAAAGGAAACATAATGGGCAATTTGAAAAAGTGCAACATATAGGTTCGAAAATTTGTCGTGAAAAATACTGGCGTTATAACACAATTGGTAGTGTACTTTCCCGGATTGGAAATAGAGATCCAGGTTCGAATCCCGGTAGCGCAAAAATAATATTTTACGACAAAATTGATTTTATATGTATATATTTATAATTACTACATTAAATTAGTATTTACAATATTAATCATTGAAATTCTGATGATTTCCATAAAATATTGAATGTCTCTAATTATTCTAAGTAACCATTCTGTTTCAACACTAATGCTATTTTAATTTCATTAGTGTTCAAAATTTAATAGAAGTTTCAAATACTAATTGATAAATAATATTTGTTTCTTTTATTAAGTGCCACACAGGGCTCTGGTTTCAAAGCAATTCAGTGGTCAAAAACTCGTGTAGTCGTACGTTTCATATTGAAGCTGTTGGTGTTAAAGCGTTAACAAGATTGGCGGGAATCCAATAGAAATTGTGTATTTATACACAAAGAGTGGTGCCAAATTTCACAAGTTTTGTGAAAAATATTGCCATTTTATACACAATTTATTTGTTCGGATCTAATTTAATTTAGCTACTCTGGACTTATCTCAAGCTATTCCGACTAATTTAGGAATTATCTAGAGAAAGTCTGACAGTGCTTCAAAACATTTATTTTTAATATAATTTAAAGTATATTTGAAAATGTTGATAACTGACTTAAATCCACAATGGCTTGCGGAGAATTTCAAGCTCTCAATATTTAACATTGTAAAGAATACAGAGATGAAAGATTAAATAGCAGTCTCTCAGATTTGACGTACAGGAAATGAGAATCTAGGTACTGCATCAACATAAGCTCCTCTCAGAGTATTATTGTTCATTAATTCAATTTTATTAAAAATTGTATTTATATTTAACTTTGTTTAAACCACTGTGTTATTTTTACTTCAACCGGTTTTGATACTAACATATCTTCATCAGTATTGGCATACAACTGAACTATTCCATAAAATTAAAACGGTATCCATTACGGAATGTAAGAATGGGTAGGTGATTGACAGGGAGACATTGGAATATATTAAATAGCGGGTTGTTTGTAAGGTTTAATTGTTTATTAATTATATTGGACTTAGTGTTTAGTGATTATTTGATACCCGTTACATCCCGTAATGAATGTCATTTAAATTTTGAGGAATAGTTTGGTTATACTCCAGTCCTGACGAAAATACGTTAGTATCGAAACCGGATGATGTTAAAATAACACAGTGCTTTAAACAAAGTTAAAAATATATATACAATTTTAAATTATGTCTAACCGCAAAGTTAACGCTAAATCAAAGGCAATTTTCTACCTATTTGCAAGTGGCTTATATTTGATGATTTCGTCAGACCAGTAAAAATTAGAATAATTTTTTATCTCAAAACTATTCAGTTTTTTCTTTAAATAACCAGTTCCTGCATCAATTTTGTTAAGGGTTTTCTAGGTTCACCATAGTAGGCTGTGGCTTTTGGCTTTCTCCATATTTTCCAGCTGCAGTCACCGATTGAATCTCTTCACGTTGAGTCTTATTTACCCCGCATATCTCATTCACTCTTGAGAACGACATTACCACGACATTTTTTTTAAAAATTAACACAAAACTCACAAAACGTCTTGATAGACGTTTGTCTGCTGGTACATGTATATCCATTTGTTTCATTTAATAAAGTCAAAAACATAACAATTAATTAGTCACCGTTTATACAATACATATCATTCTTACACGTAAGACAGGTTATTATCACGTAAATTAGGAGAAAGCGTGCTCTTTTGTAAAGACGCAGGCATGAGACAGTTGATTATTTACTTATGGTCGTGGACAGAGTATCAATCGTTATACATCTGTACCGCACTTATTGACGCTGCTGCTTTGTAGGTGTCTGTACCCTGGGACGGATGGAGAGAGTGTCTCCCTCGTGGCCCACTAAAATCCTAGCGTTAACTAGCTCTGCTATGCTCGGTTGGTATGCGTTTCTCCTACTCACCGCTAGATGGCGACATGTATCAGTGTTATCGTATTACATATATAGAGGTAGGACTAATAAATGATGACGTATTCAGAATACTGGATGCCAACACAGATTCCTTGAGGCGTTTTCGTAAGCTTTATACTGTGGGTTAAAAAAAAAAAATTTTAAAATATTTTACAACAAAACAAGATACAGCGGCTGTTCTAAAAAATTATAAATACTAAAGATATGGATTAATTAGTGGCTTGCAGTAGGTATAGATTTATGTTATGCTGTTACCAATGACACTATGCAATCATATGTAATACAATATATGTACTTTCGTTTAACCAACGTATTTAGACAAAATAAATCCATCGTTTATACGACCCTGCCATGTATTTATTTGTAATTTTAGAATACTATTAATAGTGTTTTTAAAATTTAAATTTTATCGTAAAATAATACCTTCTTACCCATATAAAAATAAATGAATAAGTGACTAAACATGATTCATTTATTGTTCTCATTTTCATTCTTCATTATTTCTATTAAAGGTTAACGTGGGAAATAATTCTGCCAATTGCTTTTTGTTTTTCCCAAATTAAAAACCAATCCATGCACTAAATTTAAAGAACAGCCACGGAATCAACACGTTAAAAACAGTAAGATAGTAAAATTCGCGAATCAGTAAAAGAGGAAGCAGATACTTCAATAATTTGTACGTAGTTGTAAACCTTTCTAATGTTATTCTGTTAAAAAACAGTATAGATAACGTCTCCATACAAAAGGGATCAACCGAAAGAAATTTTCAATTCAGTAAATAACCAATTATATGACTCAAGTAATTCACTTACTTAAAGACAGAGCAGAGTAATGTAAATAGCTCACGGTGAATTAATTAATTAAAGTCGCTACTGGTACACAGATGGCGCTAATTGTAAAATAATGTTTCTATTTATGTTAATCCAATTATTTCATTTATATTTGTTTCCCAGAATTTTTGGTAATGCACAGCTTTTTTGCTTGTAAGCACCGCACGCCCCTGCGATTAATATATTTCCATTTTAAACATAATTATGTCGATGTGAAAGCATGTCACGCTCACAGATCGTGTATTCTTTCCATTTTATAAATCGTTATAACTCTGCAGAAATATAATTTTATTTTTTAATAGCATGCATCAAAATATCGATTGTATTTTTATTCGCTTGAAAAACCTCGGTTCCGGGACATTTTGGCAAATTATCACCATCAATATCTTTAAAATTCAATCTTTCTATTTAGGAGAACACATTCTTATTGTGAAGTTGTAATTATTCAGAACAGACGGTCTGTGATATTTTAAATATGAATTAAATATATTAATTATAAAGATATACATATAATGGCTCTGTCAAATTATGGAACGATTAAATGTATTAATATCAAAAAAGGTAACATATAGGATCGAAAATTGTCGCTAAAAATGGTGTCGCTGTAGCTTAGTTGGATAAAGCACCTGCCCCGGTTAGGAAAGAGATCCAGGTTCAAATCCCGATGGCGCAACAACAATATTTTTCGATAAAATTGATTTTATATGTATATCTTTATAATTAATATATTTAATTCAATCTTTCTATATTAAAATTATTACTTTAACTGATATGTATACGGTAATGTGAGAATTATCGAATATTATATTTATATATCATACCAAAAATAGACATAAACATAGACAGACAGAAAGAACATTTTGAAATATAGTTGCATTAATAACTCATTTTAGTCAAATCGACGACATGTGGATGCCGCTGTGCTTTATATAGTCGATATATTAAGTCGACCGTTAAATAATTGTAAATTACATCGCAGTAATTAAAATGTGAAATATTTAACACAATGTATGTATTGGGGGCATTTAAATATTGTATACATTGTGAGTACAGAATAGGGATGGCTGACTTTTATTAGAATAATCAAATAATAAATAAGTTTTTATTTTTTTTTATTAATATTAAAAATATAATACAATTTCAATAATCAATGGATATATATATATATATATTAACATTTATTTCTTCTCTATGAGAGTAAGACTCGTGTATAGAGAAGGAGTATATTCGAGTTAATTTATGTTTCAGTTAGTCTGTGTACATATTTTTTTAACTTCAGTTACAAATTTATGATAGTCCGTAATTTTTCTAATTGTGATGGGGAGATTGTTAAAAAATTTGATACCTTGATAAATATGTTGATTTTGAGCTGCGGTATATTTTAGTTTTGGGATATCAATTTGATCTCTATATCTTGTAGATCGGAATTCGCTTCTAAAATTTGATTGATTTTTAATTTTGAATATTTGAATTATTGAATTTTTTTTGTATGTCTACTATTAAGTTAAATAGTGTTCATTAATCGATTAGTTTTGATTGCTTCGCTGCACGGTCCACCGATGTCGCTATCTACTCACCACATGTATAAAGCTTTTGTCGTATTACTAGACTCATTTTCTTGCTTTCACCCTCCCAGGGGCGTACAGTGCATACAAGCAATAAAGCTGTGCATAACTGAAAATTCTGAGAAACAAATATAAATTTCAAAATTGGATTACCATTAACGTGTTCGTAAAAACGTCCATACATCTTTTATATGGGTAAGAAAGTATTATTTTACGTTAAAACTTAAACTTTAAAAACACTATTAACAGTACTCTAAAATTATAAATAAATACATGATAGGGTCATATAAACGACGGATTTATTTTGTGCAAAGACGTTGGTTAAATGAAAGTACATATATTATATATGATTGTATAATATCATTGGTAACAGCATAACCTAAATCTATACCTACTGCACGCCACTGCATCCTCCATAGCATATCCGGGGCGGTATACCGTTCTCGATAATTGATTTATCTCCTCTACTCTTTAGTTAGATTATCACGTATTACATCGTAAGTCTTGTGCAAAATTTTATAGTCGAAGACTGCAATCTGCCACCTGTCCAATCCCAATTTACAAAATACATTTAGGAATAATTTTCGATTAAATCAGCAAGAACAACATGTAAAAAAAATAATTTACATGTACGTATGCATACAATAAATACATGTCACATCAATCATTATTTCATAATCTTATTATTTGTCAAACTTAGCTTGTGATATTAAAATATCTGGGAAATCGCGGCGGACGCCAGATGCTGACGGCCCAAGCGACCAGTCATTGTGTTTACCCACTGTTACACCTCTTGGCTATGACGTGCATTGCCCGATGGCGGCAGGCGTGCGCAACAAACTTCTCGGGTATCATGTTCCATTAATTTAAAAGTGTATCGAATATATTCGTTAAAAATTAAAAAAACATTAAATATTTCAATTTGTTCTGGGGGAATTATTTTCAAATTCAACAAATTCTCTTCTATTTTTTAGTTTTAAAAAATACTCCCCCACAGACTAAAATAATCCTATATCGAGGTGGGCTATTTTTTAAAGGTTATTCAAGTAGTTTATTAATAGGTTTTTCTCAGAATAACTGAAAACTATTTTTATATACATAGTGCTCGTCGCCAGTACCATTTTCTAATTCTTTAATCCATTTTATAATTAAACATTATTCCATTTGTTGTATCTTTTAGTTCCATTAGCATTTTGTTGTATAATAAAGTGGAGTACTATTGAATGGTTTTCTACCCAAATGTGGTTTTTGTAGACGGTATTTAATAGTTTTTATTTTTGCTGTGTTTCGTGGGTAAATTTTTTACATATATTTTCAACACTGTCGGAACTTCAAATTTATTAAATATTTAGGCTCCTTCGAATTAGTATTTTGAGTATTTCTTTTTATTATAGCCTTTTGCGCTTTAAATAGTTGTTCAGTATATGTATAGGCTGTACCTCCTCATCCAATTATGCCATATTATATTTATGTTTTGGCCGAATGCATAGTATATACTTTTTATGACTTTTTAATTTATGATGTTTCGAAAGAAATATATGTTTACTTATATGGAGATCTGTCACCTCCTCAATCTGCCCGCACTCTGAATATACGTGGTTGCAAAACAGGGCTCTTATCAACTCTAAAAGTACACCTGATACCGACCCACAAATTGACAATAATACAACGCGGCGCAGCCACCCACGGAGCCGGCCTGAACGTCCCACTTTTCTCGCAGCTGGCTTTCCGATCAGTTCTCCAGCAGACGCATTACCAGTTGTTCGATCTTTATAAACTATTTATGGATCATCGGTCGCCGTGCGCGCGCATGTGAACATGTCATTCGTAGATTGGTGGTTCTTGTCTATTACCTATCCACTACCCCCCTCACCCTATAACCAGAACACGATCTTTTCTGCAGTGTATTCTCTATGGTTTTAAGTTGAAGTTGAACTTTCGAACTGTCGTTTAATTATCGTCCTGCTGGACACGTTCGCGCTATCATCACCATCATCGGTGCGGACCATCAGAGTACGTGTCCTGGAGCTAGAAGACCTGTCAATCACTGACTTCAAGACACGTAATTTTACTGGGAAGAAGAACTAGATACCGAAAGGAGCATTTTTGTTTTCTGGTTCTGGGTAGTTTTTCAACCGCCCCCTGTTCCCTATTCCTGTCCTTCTCCCGAATTTCTTCCACCCTTCCCGCATCCAATATTTCCCCACCCCTTTGTGTAGACACCAGTAATGCATCTATTGGCAATAAACTTTTATCAACTGTAAGTTGTTTTTATTTATCCATCCTACTCTAGACAAATGCACGCACTTATCTACACACACACACTCCGCGTTATTAATTAAAATAACAGGCGAGCGCTGATATAATAACTGAGAACCTTCTGATCTATAAATTTCCATCAATTCACATTCATACATACACTCTTTCAAAAATGTCACCAGCTTTCTATGAGAGAGCCGCTTGCACTAGAAAGTTGGTACTGAGCTCCAGCTGCAGCCTTACGCACGCAACTCGATGTCTCAGAAGCGAAAAGAATCCATGTATACGGCCTTCGGCAAACATTGTAGATGCGCTGCAATAACGCGCCAATCCGAAAAGTATTCTGTATGAGTTGTTATACTGATTTCGAAGATGGTTGTATATCACTTGCTTGTATTTCAACCAGAGCTCGCAGGTATACATGGCTGTGAAGAAGGATTTAAACAGGATCCTCTTCACCTCCTTACTGCATCGGTAGAAACGCCGTAACAGCATATTTGCACGAAGCTTAACTGTCTCCTTTGTTGTTCAATGTCATTATCGTCTTGCCCATCTTCATTGAATATATATAGCCAAGGTATTTGACCTTATTTTGAACGCTCAATCTCGTCCCGTCCAGCCACACGAGAGGGATATTAATTATCTGGCCCTTTTCCATATTTGAACGGCATTATGACCGATTTGCTGGCATTGTATAAAATATTATTTATTTATTTAATTCTTAACATAGTGCATACATAAGCACTCCTTATATATGCTTTAATATATACAAGATTAAAGTATTTTCTTTTACTAAAACTTATCTTTTATATATTTAGTCAGTTTCATTTTAATTCTATTCAATTTCTCTTCCTTTCTTATGTTTTCTGGCATTTCATTAAAAAAATTCATCGCAATAGTGCGATGATGTAGACATTATCGATTTCTGAGATTTGGCCTTCTTCCTGAATGGCAGTCTCAGTCTATCCCTTCCCCTTGTACGATGCTCGTGCTCATGTTGATTTGCATCAATTTTTTTCGTGTGAATTCTGCTAATATTTTCTTATTGATGATTTTGTAAATAAATACCATTGTATTGAAATATATTTTCTGCTTAAAGGTCATCATATTCAGATCATTCAGCATTGCACTAATCCGAGTATATCTATTTTTTCTTAGTATTATTCTCATGGCTTTATTTTGCAACACTGACAATTGTTGCATTTCTTCATCGTTAGCCAAAAACAAAATGCTGCTGCAGTAGTTGATGTGAGGAATATTAACAGAGTTGTAAACTATTTTACAAGACTCGGTACTAATAAATCTTCTGATCATTTCCAGGAGTGAGATTTTCTTAGCAATCTTTTTAGTCACGTATCTTGTATTTTGCGATAAATTCAATTTTGACTCTATTAAGACTTCACTTCCTTCAGACTTTCACCATCTATGATAATTTTTGGTGTGATTGGTATTTTTTTATTTCCAATACTCAAGAATTATGTTCACTGACATATGTTTCATATATCTGTAAAAGCTTTCTCATGGCGTTAGTATAACCATATCTTCGACCTAACTAATGTTTGTCCCATTTAAAAATTTTATCAAAATCTGCTTCAAGGTATTTGGCTATATTTTAACGATCAAATATCATGACACGCTTGTCATAAGTTCGCCATCGCTGGTGTAGTCGTAATTTCCATTTATCGAACTAAATAACAGACAGAGAACAATGGCTAGTCAAATCACAGACAACGGTTTTTACCTTCGTCATTTCAGATACAATCTGCGTAGAAATTAACACGAAAAGCTGGATAACACCGGGACTATCGGTACAAGGTTTACCTTTGTGCCACATTATCTTTGGTGGGGAGGATACAACCTTTAGATACAAACGGTACCTATTTTGAAAAAGGCTTCTAGTTATGATACATCGATCGTTCAGTCCGAGTTGAATTTCACTGATGCCTTTTCCCTTGACCGAAAACCTACAGTAATCGAAATCACGGTAATACTTATCGCTTTTGTTTTTATTTATTGGGGTTGGGATTGGTCGAAGTTTAGAGGGATGAAAGAAGAAGGGCATAAAAAGATATTGTCGCATAGTATGCAGTTTAAAAATACATTGCAAAAATGGCTGTTGTGACCGTTAAGCCAGTAGTGGTGTAAGAATGTTTTAAATACTAATTAAATGTATTCATTATAAATATATACATGTAACATCAATTTTATCGAAAAATATTGTTGTTGCGTTTCCGGGATTCGAACCTGAATCTCTTTTCCAATCCGGGGAAGGTGCATTACCAACTATGCTACAGAGACAGTATTTTTAACGACAAATTTTCGAACCTACACTTTTTCAAATTAATACACCTATCATTCCATCATTTGAAAGCCATCTACACAGACACCAGAATTAACAATTCATTTTCATTAAATTTTGGACACATTGATACAACTTATGTAATATTTACCCTTCCCAAACCATGCAGTAACACAGGTCTACCATCATAATTAAACCTGTGATATTTCGGCAAATACATGCAACATAAAATTCATATTTTAGATAATCTTAAAGAAAATATTAGCGCTTAGGAATGACTAGCGAACTAATTATGAAAAGGGAATCGTATAATAACAATTATTTTTTCCATTCAATCCATTGTAAAATTAATACGTTGGTAAAAATACAATTTGTGATATGAAAGACAGAGATCACACACTATTTTCACAGTGAAAAGAACAACAAACATACTAATGTAATTGTCTCTTTCTCACTAATTAAATGAAGAGAGATAAGAAGGAAGGACACATAGTGTAGGACTTAACGAATGCTCTAAATTATGTAATTAATATTTTTTTCAAAATTTAATGATCAATATTTAGAGTAAATTCGTGCCATTTAAGCTAATAAAAACATTTTTTATAAAAGTTTTTACGGTAACACGAGTTGACAGTATGGCTGCGTTCGGGTATTTTAAATCATGGTATGGTAAAGGTTAAGGAGAACACATTCTTATTGTGAAGTTGTATTTATTCAGAACATAGGTCACTGACTTCACAATAAGAATGTGTTCTCATTAATAATATAAGGATGTATCTAAAACCAGTCCTTACGGGGAAGATTATAAATATTCGATAATAAAACTCTCTAGAGAATATCGACGTGCTTATTGGTTAAGATACTATTTAAGCCTCGTTCTATGAAACTACCAACTCAACCCATTTTCATTGGATAAGTTGTTAAACTTATTTTGAAAATTTTAAATATACTGATGTGACACGTTTACTTCTTTCCATTTAGAAAATCTATTGTATAGGTATTAGTAATACCATAAGTAATGTACATATTTTAACAGTGTATTGATGCAGCTCTGTGGTTTAATTGGTCAGTGGACAGGGTTGTCATTTGAAATTAGTTAACCCTTCCCAAACCATGCTACTGAACACAGGTCTACCATTATAATTAAACCTCAAATATTTCGGTAAATACATGCAACATGAAATTCATATTTTTGATAATCCTAAAGAAAATATTAGCACTTAGGAATGACTAGTGAAAAACCAATTATGAAAAGGAAATCGTACAAAAACAATTATTTTTTCTATTCAATCCGTTGTAAAGTTAATTCGTTGGTAAAAATACAATTTGTGTTATGAAAGACAGAGATCGCACACTATTTTCACAGTGAAAAGAACAAAAATCATACAAATATAATTATCTCTTTCTCAATAATTAAATGAAGAGAGATAAGAAGAAAGGACACATTGTATACGACTTAATGAATGCTCTTAATTATATTATTAATCATTTTTTCAAAATTGAATCTCAATATTTAGAGTAATTTCATGCCATTAAACCCATTTAAGCTAATAAAAACATTTTTTCTAACTGTTATTTACGGTAACACGAGTTGGTAGTATGGCTGCGTTCGGGTATTTTATGTCATGGTATGGTAAAGGTTAAAAACACGGTATCCACAAAAAAATATGTATGAAATGTTTGAATTTTGTAAATTAAGTTAGTTTATATTTATGTTTATATCTGTTAATTTTTTTTATGTATTAGATATATGTCTTTTATATTTTCATATTATTACCAATATATCGCACAGAATTGCGAGGTCACAGCAGAGACGTCAATTAATTGATATGATAAGACACGTGTCAGTAATTTAAAACGTATAACCATCGGCGTGGCGCATAAAAACTTGTGGGATAGATTTCGAAAAACATGAGCTATCATTTGAAACGTCACAGCGGCGGCTTGTCGCTATGTACCTATTTGAAAATATGATGGTAAAAAATATTATATGAATGTATGTTTCATATGTACCTGAATAAAAACAGTGTATTCTGCAGGCGGGAAGCCATTCTCGATTTTGTCGTGTCGCCGTAGTGTATCGATATTGAACACCTTTTGTGTTTCATTTCTTTCAACTTCATAATCATCATCATCATCATCGCCTTGTCTACATTCTTGTTTCCTGTATGGAGCAACAAATATTTGTTGAATGCATTTGTTCGTATTTCCATTGCTATAAACGTAATTACACTGTAAAAACCAAATATAAAGATTCCTAAGGTGGCACCAGAAGTAGAGGACGTCCGCGAAAAACGGCGCTTTGAATGTAATTATATCTAACGGGAATTTGTGAACCGAGGCAGAGACTGAATGCTGTGGAAATAAAATAAAATATGCGGCAAATTTATTTATGACAGAGTAAAGAATGAAGAAATAAGAAAAGAATGTAAAGCTGATGTTAGTATAGTGAGTTATATGAATGATGAGAGAATGGTAAGAAAGATATATGACGCAAGTGTTGATAGTACCAGTAATAGAGGACATCCGCGGAAGACTTGGCACGACCAGGTAAACCAGATACTGGAGTATGGTCCAGTTGGAAGCCTCAATAATCGACGAGCTTGTATGAGAAGATGAATGAATGTGGATGAGGCGAGAATTGTGTGTCAGGGCAGAAGAGTGTGGTGCTCTATCCACTCTGCCTACCCCTGCCGCAAAACTGCGTGATGGTAAGTTAGTTAGTTAAGATTAATTAAGATAATTAAAATATATATCGCAAAAAATGGTGTACACGAAAATTTGAGCTCTACATATGTTGAGTTTTCCGGCACCGTGTATTTATTTAATATTTTTTAAATAAAGTATTACATGTTTTTGAAACGAGCTGTAACACACATAAATACAATTGTTCTTTCTAATTGAATACTGGTTTATTTCTCTATATTTTTTTGTATGTAATAATATAATATTAAGACAGTTAATAATAATTAAAAGCTGAGCTTGTCGAAGTCTTCCAATAACCAAATATCTCAGCAATATTGAAGCTGGGAAGGTAAAGATGGGCAAAACATATTGTCAGATGTGACGACTCCAGAGAACTCCGTAAGGTCTATGACGGAACTTGGCCCGTGGGACGCCCAAGAATGAGATGGGTGGACATGTTCAAAGGGATGCTGCGAGTTTACAAATTCCCTGCTGGGAGACGACATCTTAAGACAGAGAGGCCTGGAGGACGGTCATGTTGTCTGTCATAGACCTGAAAGGCTCTTTAAACTATCTGTAAATAATGATATGTGATGGAATCGCACCTCGGGTGCCAGACCCACAGGAACAATCTCTCAATCATCTCTGGATGCAGTGGACTGTATAGAATTATATCACTCTTTTACCAAAGGTCGACACATATACTCACGGGGTTGATAACAGCGTTTAACGGTTCCGATTCAAGGTCGCCGATCGACTGACTGCTCGCTAAATAATTTTAATCTCGAATATCGGATGGTAAAATCCAAAAATCATTGGTTAAATATGGCGGACTATTCACAGCTGTTTCAAAAGTCATCTGTCACATAGACTCTTTAAAAGTTGCAGTATACGATAATTAATCATTCAATATCCCGCTATTTTAGTGATGAGAGTTCGTCCGATGATGATCTCGTTGTTTAATATACATTAGCACAAAATCTGAAAAATCTCACCAACGAAGTGACAAATTTTGAACGCAAATGAGTATTTATCTTGTCACACTGTGAGGCGAGATTTCGTATCTATGTTATGACAAAAGTAAATTTGACGTATCTACCAACAACCGGCAAACGCTTTTTACCACGGGAGATGGTAAAAAAGTTACTATACTATAAACTTAAAAATTTACTACAGATCACACAACCGGCCTTAAGTCCTAAACAATGTGTATTACCAGAAATTATCCGTCAATAATTACGCATCCATTGGCATTCTCTTGTCCAAGGAAGGATGAAGATTGTTGCAATCGCACCTCAGGTGCCAAAAAACACAAGAAAAAAGGTTCACCGAACTCACCTCTCGTGGGTCTCCCGATCGTCTTCGAACGCAGTGGACTGTATGGTATTATCACACACTATTTTGCCAAAGGTCAAACATAATAGACTCACAAAGTCTCCAACACAATAAACTCACGAAGTTTCCGAGATTGATAACAGAGTTTTACTACTAGTTTAGTTAGTTTTCAGGGTAGCTGATCGACTGACCGCGCAAGCGGCGGGGAAAAGGGGGAGGACGGAGAGGTGGAAGTTTGTCATTATAATAATAAGTGCAAGTCCCAAACAATGATGACTGAACTAATCGTGTTAAGCGAGGTTTTCCTGTACATCCTGTATTTTCCTATATTGATAACAAATTTTGTACAAATTAATAAATAATGATAATAATGCACTCGCTGAGCCATCGAATTACAAATAGTAAACCGCAGGAACACCAACTGCGGGAACGGGAATCTTAAATTATTTACCGTCATGGGTAGATGTGCGCGTGCGCAGTGACAAGCGCGCGCAGCTGTGAATATTTGAAAATGGAAATTCTCCGTCCTCCATGTTTATCCGGCCGACGGGCCTCATATTTTATTTAGTCTGCCTGCCAAAGAGATTCAGCATCACGGCATCAGCCGCTATCTGTGGAGAATGAACGGTTGCGATTTGCGATGCGAAATGTGACAATTGTGAGCAATGCCTTACAAATAAAAAACAAACGTGTCGACGGACACGAATGAGACGTGAAAAAAGACGTTTACAAAAATCTCACAAACAAGCTCTTTAATAATAAAGCTTGTCACAAAGTTCACCAAGGGAAACTATTTTATACAATTCTAACAACACATACAGGATGAATATTATGTACCAGGCCGATGTTGTGTTTAAATAACTAGAAAATAAAATATATTTTTTTTATTTAAATTAAATTTATAAATTAACTAGCTTATTACAATTATGTTTGAAATGTAATATTGGCCAATTGCTATTGTCTTTGGCAGCATCACAAATGTGTGCTATTTTTACCATATTTTTCATTACATTTTCACACACTTCACGTATTATTTCAGCAATTTAATTTCGAATATTGTCCTGTAGCATCGGAA
The DNA here is from genome assembly GCA_031772225.1 of Eubasilissa splendida. Lineage (NCBI taxonomy): Eukaryota > Metazoa > Arthropoda > Insecta > Trichoptera > Phryganeidae > Eubasilissa > Eubasilissa splendida. The sequence continues at coordinate 10,205,054 of CM062868.1, read as the reverse complement.
TTATTATTGGCATATTAACGTAGACCTTTCCTTTCAAGTACCTCCACAGAAAAAAGTCGGGAGCCATCAAATCAGGCGATCGAGGAGGTCAGCCGATATCACCACTTTTTGACATTATGCGGCCAGGAAAAATTTCTTGCAAAATTTCAATCTTAGCTCGGGCTATGTGTAAGGTGGCACCGTCATATTGAAACCACATGTGTTTTCTATCAAGAAGTTTTCCAACATGTGACGATAGCGATTACCATTAATGGTTACAGCATTACCATTATTATTTAGGTAAAATGTTTTAATAACTTCAAGACGTCAGATGCTCTATAATGAATTGTATTTAATTAGTCTCCACGACTACCAAATACGAACTGACAAATATATGCTAAACTAAATCGGCCTGAGACATAATATTCACCCTTTATATGACTCTCATACCACAGTCTGAAGTGAGAACAGTTAGATGGTAGAACATAATTAACAAGGTTGGTGTAATTTAGTTGGGAGAGCATTCTGCCGGCAGTGCAAAGGTTCAGAGTTCAAGTCCCGGTGGCAGCTCTGCTTTTCTTTGAAAGAAAGATTGTACTTTGGATTTTTTCATTTAGTAATCAAAACAGTTAAATTAGTCTTGGTACGAATGTTTCTCAATAGAAGAGACACAGATTAATTAATACAATTAATTAAAGCGTATACCTTATATGTACAGTTCACTGGGAAGGAAAGAAAAAAATTTAATTTGTTAAAAAATGTTGCACTGCATCACATACTATGTATGTATTATTTTTTAATTCACATTTAACGAGCATGACGTACTTTACGTAAAACGAGTTGGAGTTGATAACGTTTGATTATAATAACAATATTAGCACATTCAAAATATTTATCACAATGCAATAGAATGAGCTGTCATTCGTTGTATATTTTATTTTGTACGCAGACCAGAATAACCAACTTATTGATATGCACATGAGACGGGCGGCAGCCTTATAAGCAAAATTAAAAATATGTAACAGGATTTAATTACATCTTTATTTATCACGTGCTCGCTACCCCCGTCCCTTTTACAAGAGACTATAGTACAGCTTTACTATTTTATTATTATTTTATTTTATTACTATTAATGATAAGACCACGTTAAACATGTATTACACCATAAATTATAATATTAAATAATACAAATGAAATGTTTACATAACAGTACACCAGCATAGTAAGTTGACGACAAATTTTCAAACTTATGCGCTGTGGTTATTTCAAATTGATACATCTGTTATTCTAAATTTAAAATACTCACCTTTTATTGCAAAAATCTATCCCGGTAGCGACGAAAATATTTTTTCAAAAAATTTAATTTTCCTGTATATCTTTCTAATTGATACATTTAATGTATATTATAAAATACCACAAAACTATGTTGTGAAAAATGTGCAACTTCACAATACCATTTTTTTCTCTTTAATATAATATGATGTATTCACTTTATCCGAGGGTTGAAAAAATACGGTGTTTCGAAAAGTCGTTTTGCCTGTTAGGATATTCATACAGGGTAATACGAACATTAATCCATTGGCAGATCAGAAACGCAAAATAAACTCACTAGCCAAAGTTTCAGTAAAACTACGGAAAAAATACTTCATTCGAAAGGTCCATGAGTTCGATTACTACCTACCCTAAAGTTATCTGAAAGGGTTGTAACTTCGGTTTACATTCTGTTTGTATATTTTATGTTGAATCTATTTTACTAAGATATTTACACTAAAATATTTATATATGTAGCGCCTAATTCCAAAACCCCCTAAAATGAATTTCAAATAATTTGAGTTAAATATGCAGTTGTGTAAAAAATTTTGTCAGCCACATGCAAAACATATTGTTTTTCTCAAAATACATTTAAATTCATTAATATTTGCATGTTCAAAATCAGTGTTAATTTCAAAATACCCTAAATTAGACGAGTATAAGTTGTTATTCCCCCTAAAATTAAATCAGCCAATCACAACGCTTGTTGTTGATCACGTGATCTAAAATCCAGTATGGCTGCCAGAACGAAAAATACAGAAAAAAAATTACATTACAAAATTGTCTCTTTGAAAAATGCTGATGTAAAAACAAACATTTTGTACGTTTGCTTTCAAAATGTACGTTTCCGTCCATAACTCAAAAACACGTACAATCGTTTTAATGAGTTTTGCGCTACATATTTACAATAGTCAGAGGAATGTTAATTAGTTTATTTTATTAAGGAGAACACAAACAACAATATATTTTTTGATAAAATTGATTTTATCCGTATATCTTTCTAATTAATACATTTAATTTGTATTTAAACAAATATCACAGATTCATGTTCTGAATAATTACAACATCACAATAAGAATATGATCTCTTTAATGATACATATATAGCCGCAAATACTTCGATAGCTAGTCCTAGGTTTTCTATAGATAATGTTGAATACAGTAATTCAATCTATGCAAATCCAAAATACACCAACCATTGTGAACCTGGGCTGGTAGACGCCGATGGTCGCTCTCCTTGTAGTCTAGTGGTCCTTAACTCTGCTGGCCAGCCTCCGAAACAATCAAAAACCGTAAATATACAATACAAAATGTTTTTATATCGCCGCCGTAAATATGTCCGCCCGAACCGAAAAACTGTCTCTGTTTTTAACTCCACACAAATAGAATGCACATATTCAAATTTATATAATACCAGGCCTACTTATCGACGTATAAAACCGCGTAAACATCATGAGTTGTATCAATGTGTCCAAAATGTAATGAAAATGAATTATTAATTCAGGCGTCTCTTATCGGATTACTAAAAGGAATTTGAGATTCCGTAAAAAAATAAAGAAAGATGGCTTTCAAATAATGAAAAGATAGATGTATCAATTTGAAAAGTGTAACATATAGATTCAAAAATTTGTCATCAATCCACTGTGTTGGTATAGCATAATCGGTTAATGCATATTCCCGGATAGGAAGAGATCCAGGTTCGAATCCCGGTAGCAACAACAATATTTTTCGATAAAATTGATTTTATATGTATATCTTTCTAATTAATACATTTAATTCATATTTGAAATATCACAGACCTATGTTCTGAATAATTACAACTTCACAATAAGAATGTGTTCTCCTAATAACGAAAATTATTCCCAAGAATAACAATGTTTATAAATTAACAAGAACCTTTCTAGAAATGAGAAATGAAGTAAGTTGATTTTAATGTATTTGTAATGTTTATGTTTTATGTTCTAATTAATATATTTAATTTGTAGTTTCTTTTAATTTAGAATTTAGAATATCATTACTCTATCGATGTAAACTTTTTTTTAAATATACATAACTATTATAATTCTATAATAGTGACCCACGTGGCCTATGGTGCGGAGACTAAAATATATATACTCACATTATATTCTACGCTGTGATAAGAAGAATTTTTAAGTAACTTACCATCGATAAGTGTCAGAGAACTACTCCTAAAATAATCTCCGTGTCCATAAATATAAATAGGCAAAACCACGGCTAACTTGTTATTTACTTGCTGTACCTGTGAATACGTATTCTTAGGTACAGTATAACGTAGGAATTTGGTCTTGAAAACAGCGTGCAGGTATTTTTTTTAAGAAACAAAACAACATTTTTACAACACTACTTTCTTCGGACGCTACACACCTTAAACTACTTTTCATGATAACGGGGACCAATTTTTGTATACCATTATCATAGAACGACGCCGCCTGAGATGAAAACCACGTCTGTACTCCGTCTTTGAGTTCATCGTCATCATCAAAACACTTGCCACCGAGGAACCGCTTCAGATGAAGAAAAAGATGGAAACGATTGGCCCCGAATCAGGACACACTTGGCGATGAATATCAGCTGGTTTCATGTTTCGTGCATTCAAGAAACGAATTACGGACCGTATCTCACAGCCGGCGGGCCTGATCTATTGTCTTGAACATTTCAACCACTCACTACACGACGGCCGCACTGTGTGAATTTCTCTAATGTTGCATGTGGTGAGTCAACAGATGAAGGAAACCATTGCGCATGCGCAACATTGCAACCGCAGCGCTACACTGTAATATCCGGCGACGATGCTTACTTAAAAAACGCGCCTCAAAATATTACTTCATTATTTCAATGTTTTATATTAACAAATGTTTTTTTTTGATCGCCACAAATGCGGGTGAGAGATCTCATTTCTATTGCGTTCAGTCTACATTCGTTTCTCCTTGATGTGATAATACAACATCGTCCTTTTTCAGAAGATTATGTTCAAAGTCATGTTTCTGAAGATCAAAACGGAAGCCCGTAAACGTGTGAAATTCAAAGATTTCCGTTCGCCGAATCACATCAAGCCATATTGATTTATTTAAATGGTTTCGTGTCGCGCACAATAATATTCACGCGCGTCTTGAATAACATATCCGTACACCTCGCCTGCCAAACATTTTTCACAATCTGTCGTCTAAGGAATGAGTTATGTTATAAAATATGTGATATTCGAGTATGATGGCTAACTTATACATTAAAATATGCTAAATTTAATTTATTTTCTAGATTTTTTTCAAAGAACCTTAAATGAAGGATATCCGGATACAACATAAATATTAATGAGAACACATTCTTGTTGTGAAGTTGTGATTATTCAATGTGTCCAAAATTTAATAAAAATGAATTGATAATTCTGGCGTCTGCAGTCGGTTTACTCAAAGGTATTTGAGATTCCATAAAAGCAATGCTTTCAAATAATGGAACGACAAATGTATTAATTTGAAATGAGTTCGAAAATTTGTCATAAAAAATACTGGCGCTATAACACAATTGGTAGCGTACTTCCCCGGATTGGAAATAGAGATCCAGGTTTGAATTCCGGTAGCGCAAAAACAATATTTTTCGACAAAATTGATTTTATATGTTATAATTATTTATAAATTTATTTTTAATATATTTATAATTAATACATTAAATTGGTATTTAAAACATCACAGACCGTCCGTTCTGAATAATTACAACCTCACAATAAGAATGTGTTCTCCTTAATAAGTGTATATTTATAATTAATACATTAAATTACATATTTTATCAATTATGGAGACCAAATGCTTTCTGCTACATAAACTTGTGAAGGATGTTTTTTTTTAGAAGTATAGAAAAAAAATTAAAATCATGATAATGGCCACGGCATTGGCTTTATTGGAAAGATAATTTTATGCCATTAGTGTTTAAATATGATTTCACGCATGTGATATGGACATCGCGGCTGACTCGAATAAAGCGCAATCTGGAAGTTCAATTTTCGACCACTTTTTGGAGCAACTGGGGCCATATATCGACAATAATGCCCCGAATGTTGGCTTCCGAGTCGTTTATTGTATCTGGTTCATTGGCGTAGACTAGCGACTTCACATATCCCCACAGAAAATAATCCAAAAGCGCTCATCGAATGTTTATTTCAATAGATTAATTGTAGCGCGCGCTGTGTAGCATGTGGCGTCGTTTTATTGAAACCACAGCTCTTTCACACTAATGCCATTTGATTGAGGAACGAAAAAAATCATGTACCTACAGCGCTCTCACTGCAACATTCTGTCCGGCATCATTTTTTAAGATACAACAGTTTTTTCGATACGCACTGTACGACGTCTCTGCGGATGCGTATTATCAATTAGAGTACGCTTGTTGCGAAAACGATCTTTGATTATTCAAATCACTTACTCGGATGAACAATTATGTCGACCGTAAAATGGACGTAGCGCACGGTAAGTTTAGCGAACTGAACCACGATTTTAGAAATAAAATTTGCTCATTTTGTAAGCGTTGTTCTGGCGTAAATCTGTTCATGGTGAAATGGCAAACCAAACTGAGCACAAATCATCTGTCAGCTGTCAAATTGGCTGTCGCTGAAAAAAGCGTTACCAATTCGAAAAACAACCTTTATATAATAATATCGTTCGTTTTTATGTATGTAATAACGAACTTCGAAGAAAAACTCATATTATCTGAAATTATGCACTTGCTAACTAACTAACTCTGATAGAGCGCCACACTCTTCTGTCACTATACACAATTCTCGTCACATTCATATATCTTCTCATACAAGCTCGCCGATTATTGAGACTTCTAACAGAACCATCCTCCATTATCTGGTTTACCTGGTCGTGCCAAGTCTTCCGCGGATGTCCTCTATTTCCGGTACCATCAACACTTGCGTCATATATCATTCTTACCATTCTCTCCTTATTCATCCGTTCCATATGACCAAACCGCCTAAGTGATCTTTTCTTCAACTTTCTCATTATACTAACATCAGCTTTACATTCTTTCTTTATTTCTTCATTCTCTGTCATAAATAGATTTGCCACGTATACGCTTAAGTGATCTCATTTCCTCACCCACACCACCCTCAGCGCGGTGCGCTCCCGACCAGTGACTCATTGCGACTGCCAATCCCGCAAATCACGCGCGTCGAACAATACCTCTCCCACTTACCTGGTTTATGAGCAATTACAATTTAATATTGAAATTTTTCTGCTGAACACCCTATACCTTTATTTACCTGTCGCCCATTCTTCATTCTTTCGTGCATTGGATTTCACCAGCTCTCAGATCGTTCAGAAGACTTTTCACTGCAGTTTGATGCACTTAATGCGATAACAAAACTTTCCAAATGGATTGATCGATGTTCTCGGCTTCCTTGGGATTTCATCTCATACCTCTGTGTTGATACGCTCTGCAAGTTGGTCTTGTAGTTTTAGCTTTCGAGGAAGTGTATAGTTTATAGTGTCAGCTGAAATACTGAAAATTTATTTGTACATAACACACAGAAGTTTGAAAACTAGCTATGTATTTTATTCGCTATGCGATCGCGGGAAAATTGGCTCAATTTTCGTGTGTAAATAAAATGAAGGCAGCATTTTCACTAACTGACATACCAAAACGCCGTTTCTCAGCGGGGATAGGCAGAGAGTATAGAGCGCCACACTCTTCTGTCCTGACACGCAGTTCTCGTCTCATCCACATTCATACATCTTCTCATACAAGCTCGACTGTTTTGAGACTTCTTAAAGGACCACCGTCCAGTTTACCTGGTCCTGCCAAGTCTTCCGCTTAAATCTTTATTCACAAGAATTTTGTTTTACTTACTTACTTACTTTCCATCACGCTGTTTCTCCGCGGAGGTAGGCAGAGAGGATAGAGCACTACACTCTTCTGTCCTGGCACACAATTAACTTGATTTTTTAATTAATTCATTTACATTATTCACGCCTCTCACCAATTTAAACATAATCAATTGACATAACATTATAATTATATAAGAAAAATTGTACCATGATTGAAAGATATATACGGAAATAAAGTAGTTCATATAATAAAGTGCACCAAGAAAATGTTGTGACTAATGCTCGGAGAATGGAAAATCGTTTGATAAACGCAGTCATCCATTGGTACTCTAGAGGAATTAAGAAGCTGACAGACCGCCCTGAAACTCGCTGAACTTACAAATTCTTTAAAATCAACAAAAATATGAGGCAGTGAACAGCCGTTGGCTTAGTGATCTAATGGTCGAGGGTTCACGCCTCGTTTCAGAAGACCAGCAAGCACAAGCGTTTAACTTAGTTAGAAAATAGTAAGAATATTGATGTGACATGTATTCCATGTACGCATCACCATTTAATATAAAAAATTAATAGAATAAAGCGGGAGGCACTTGGGGAGGCTTTCATCCTAGAGTTTATAATTATGCAACTATACTAAATGAATTAAGCTATGACTTAAATAATATAGCAATATGACTGAAGAAAAATAAAATAAAACTAAATGTAAACAAAACTAAATGAAACAAAAGAATACCAATAAACACCAGCAATTATCATAGATGGTGAAAGTCTGTAGAAAGTGAAAAAATATTTTGATTCAAAATTGAATCTATCGCAAAATATAAGACACGTGACTAAAAAGATTGCTAAGAAAATCTCACTCCTGGAAATAATCAGAAGATTTATTAGTACTGAGTCTTGTAAAATAGTTTACAACTCTGTTAATATTCCTCACATCAACTACTGCAGCAGCATTTTGTCTTTGGCTAACGATGAAGAAATGCAACAATTGTCAGTGTTGCAAAATAAAGCCATGAGAATAATACTCAGAAAAAATACATATACTCGGATTAGTGCAATGCTGAATGATCTGAATATGATGACCTTTAAGCAGAAAATATATTTTAATATAATGGTATGTATTTATAAAATCCTCAATAAGAAAATATCGGCGGAATTTATACGAAAAATTGATGCAAATCAACATGAGCACGAGCATCATACAAGATGTAATGTAATGTAAATCTCAGAAATCGATGATGTATAGTACGATGAAGATTTATAATGAAATGCCAGAAAACATAAGAAAGAAGGAGAAACTGAATATATTTAATGTGAAACTAACCAGATATGTAAATAATAAGTTTTAGTAAAAAAAAAAACTTAAATCTTGTTTATATTAGAGCATATATAGGTGTACTTATGTATGCACTATGTTAAGAATCAAATAAATAAATAGTATAATATGGGATACGTATTTTGTGGACACGATAACTCCCATATTTCTTGTCAAATTTAGATCACAATTTTAAGAAAAATTTACTCTCTGATAAGTTTGATGCGTCATCTTGTTACAAAATGGGGACTATAAAAACATTAAAAATTCATAACTATATTAATATTGGACTCAAGTAAAAAACACACTTATCAATTCAATGCCAGAAGGATTTTTTTTTATCAAAGAATAGCCTAAAATCATCATCCGTCTAGCATTTTATTCACTAATTCGCCGCCTCCCAATTCCTGCTGACCTATACGAGTACCTAGTTGGCCCAAATGATCGATCCGGTCCTGTTCCGGTGACACTTTGCTTACTAAAGATTTTCTCTTCAATATTTTCCGTCATTATTATATATACAAACAAAAATCAAAACAATTTAGTACATTACTTTAGATATTATATCTCAGGGATTTATAACATTCCATCTCAGAGTTCTATCGGGCTGACTTCGAAACTCCCGCTTGTCGCAAGGGTGTCACGTCACGCCCTACCTTCGTTTAATATTTATTTTACTTCCCCATCACCGGGGTTCCCCTGTTTCACTGTCTAAAAAGTATTCCTTACCTACCCCACTGGATGTACTTCTTTGCAAGTATTTACATAAATATTTAAAAAATATTATGTACAATTTTTCAGAAAACTTATTTACGTAATTTATATATACATTGAGGATGATCCAAACATATCCGTTATTTTATATATCACTATATTTTATTATCTTTCAGATTTAGAAATATTATATATGAAGTCTGTCTAATAAAAACTATACCATAAACGAAAATAAGTCATATACGATTGAGCAGTCCATTAAAATTGTGAAAATTTCCTTACGAAAATTTTTCTAAAACAGTTCGTCGGTCGATTTGAAGCGCCTTCTCTTTCAGCTTTTGTTGATTTAATTATAAAAAACTAACGTTTTGGCAGTGTTGCTGATGTCAGAAAAGGAAACATTGCTCGCCCAATCAGATCAACTGAAAACATTTTTTCTGAAGCTGAAAATATTCCCGAACGTCCAGATGTGTAAATAAGACGTGTACAGCAATTAAGCACTTCATATGGTACATCATAAAGATCTTGGCATGAAGGCTGGTAATATTCAATAAATGCAAAACGATTAAGTTTGCATCACCTGTTATTTATATTTACAATATACAGATTATCAACAGATCATCAACAACCTTAAAGGATAGTCTTAGAATGACATCATAATACAAACATTTTAAGACAAACAGAACACTTTAATGGTTAATAAATTAAAAACACTAAAAAAGTTAAAATAAATGCTACGTTGCAAATTAACAATTAATAAGTATAAACAAAACATTAAAACGATCCCACAAATACAGAAATGCTGAAACGCTCGAGTTCTAAGGTCAACGATGTTTAATCGCGAGACACGCGACAGGTTTTGGCGTTAAAAAACTAATAAAAATTCTAATGACTATAAATCATGTATAATTCAATTTGTGGCATGTATTTCGTGTAGGCATGTCTATTAAAACATCTTATCTTAAGATCTTATTCTATAAATTATGAATTCTAGACATTGGAAAGAAATATCCTAGAAAGGTGCAGAAATACTTTATCTTAAATAGAGTTGGAAATCTCAAAGATCATACAGAGATATATTAGTCTATTTGTGAAAAAAATGAGGGGTCCAATTAATTATTAACTACTTTGTAAAGTGTCATTTTGAAGATCACGGTAAATATTATTAAGAAGAACACATTCTTATTGTGAAGTTGTAATTTTTCAGAACGTAGGTCGGTAATATTTTAAACACTAATTAAATGTATTAATAAGATTTTTAATTCAAAGGCTTTCAAATAATAGAACGATAGATATATTAATTTGAAAAGTGTTGCATATAGATTCAAAAATTTGTCGTCAATCTACTGTGTTGGTATAGCATAATCGGATAATGCACGTTCCCCGGATCGGAAAAGATCCAGGTTCGAATCCCGGTAGTAACAACAATATTTTTCGATAAAATTGATTTTATATGTATATCTTTCTAATTAATACATTTAATTTGTATTTAAGACATACATATATTTAACTCGCATTTCAGTCAATATTGTAATTGCCATAATCGAGTTAACACGCGAATCTTTGCGTTTCAGCCAAGCCATATGCATACGCACTTTTCGACCTCGACTTCGAATCCCATGTGGGATTAAGCATGATTTTCCATTTAATTGACATTTCATGTATTTAAAAACATTCTGCCATTTTTAGATAAAAGTTTCTAGCTTTTAATAGACAAACTATCTAATACTTGTCTCTATAGTATGTTAGTTGGCTGAATTCACACTGTAAATGCTGCGCCGATAGGATTTAAATAAACGAATTGCAAGATCTCCGGGTCGCGCCCGCTGAATGGAATACGACAATTCCGGTCGTAAATCGTAATCACTACAAAGTATGTGAAGGAAGTAGGAAAATCTTGGTACAGTATGAGGTCGGTGAGGGTTGGGTTCTAGTCGAAAGACCAGTGATCTCGGAAACCGGAATTCGGAAGGACTGCTCCGTAATCCTCTCAGTCACCGCCGAGATCACACAAATGGCACCCGATTGAATACGGCGAAGTCACAAGTTTACCCACGGCACACAATCAACAAACAATACGTGATCAAAATACAGTGCTGGTGTACTGGAGCTGAAATGTCCACACCGCGAATGCTATCGCGATGTCGAGATCAAATAAATATTGGTCAAATTTACGTCTTCTGACGTCAAGGTCACAATTCACACTGACAAGACGAGCATGAGGAAATGTATGGATGGTAATTTGGATACGGAATTGTGTCAACAATAACGATTGCGGCTGAATCGAAGTGTGTTTTACGAATTCGGAAGAGTTCGGCAGTTAAAAAGGATACATTTTTAATATTTAAAACGCAAATAGTTATTATTTTTAATAAATAATTAACTTTATTTGTAACCACTCTAAGTTTATTATATTACCAACGGCCCTTTTTCTTCATAAGGGTAATAAACGATTACAACCTTTTTTACTACATTTTCTTACTTATTTAATGATGAGTATAGATATGTATTATACTGACTGCATTATAACTTAAATCTTACATATTGTCCTTAACCTTGTATGTACTTTCATTATATTTATACATATTGTGTTTATTACCTTGCCTTGTATGTTTCATTTTCTATTTAATTGTATTTTGCCTTCAATGAGTTATTTGGTTTTGTGATATATAATTTGTTTGCCAATTTGACGTAAAACAAGCTTGCCTAGTTGGGCAATGCATTTTTATATGTATGTAAAATATATAACACACTGTCTTTTTTCTAGCTGTACAATACATATATTATATGTGTCTAAATAAAAAATACTATGTATGTCTGTCTGTTCTCTTGTTTGACCAATCTGTATCAAATTTAACATTGTTAACTCTTTAGAAGCATGCGCAAAATATGGGCAAACATAAAAATTCTAACATTTATAACACGTAATGAAATTTTGAATTTGTTGTCTTTGAACACTAATTAGCGTTGCAATTGGCCCCACAAAGCGAGCTGACTGCGCCACACTCAGCTCCTAGCCGGCCATTATCTGGGGAAGATCACTTCAGAAACAGCAGTCTTCCATCTGGACTAATTATTCAGAGTTTATTCAAGTTAATTAAATACAACTCGTAGCCTATTTCGTTTGTCGGTGGCTATACTCAACGTTAATATTAATCAAAATATATACAAGCACATGTATTTATACACTTACCCTCGACTAACGCGACTTTTTTTAGGCGGTTTTCATCTTAATACGCTTAAAAAAAATATTCTTAACCTTTCCCTTATGGTGCTGTAAATAAAAACGCGCGTTCCGGTGCTGTTAGCTCAGTGTACATGTAGACATTAGCGATTTTTAAGTTACAAATTTAATTTTATACATATTCTTATTGTGTTCGTCTTGTTAAATTAACATGTAAGGTCAATAATAATATATCAGAATAGAGGGGTAGATCTTTAAACATATAAATCAGCTAGTTAAATAAACGCAAGAAGATTGTTTAGGTTAGCTTAAAAAATCTTCATTTAAATACAAAGGGTGTTCACGTTAACCTTTCCCTTACAGTGCTAAAATAAACACACATGTAGACTTTTGTGATTTTTAGGTCGGATAAATATGAATATTTTACATTTATTACTTACATTAATTATTTAAATAATAGTTGAAATATATAAACAGCAATTATTGTTTTAAAATAAAAAAAATCATTGATCATCATACGACAGCATAAAGACACGTACACATAACGTATTGACAAATTCACGTCAGGTTCTTCGAGAAAACATATTTTATTGTTGCGTATGGTAAATACTAATATATTGTAATTAATTTAGCTAATACATAAATATATTACGGAGGAATACCTAAAATATGAACTCTGTATTTAGTATATTTACAGAGATATTCACATTATTAGAGGCAATCATCGGTTTCCCCACCATGTGAACGTTGTCTAGTAAATTACACATCCGGACTAGAGAATATAATCTCGGAATCCCAAATCTCAAAATAAGAATAAAGACGATGTTTTTAATATTTTTTTGCAAATTTTACATTGTTGTATTTATTCATTTTAAATGAATTATTTAATATTTTGTTAGAAAATTATCATACATTTGATAAAAATTTGGGATTGTCTATTTTACATAACTAATAAACTTACCATCATGTCGTTTCCTCGCGGGGCTAGACAGAGAGGATAGAGCGCCACACTCTTCTGTCATGACACAATTCTCACCTCATCCACATTCATACAATCCTCGCCGATTATTGAGAATTTTAACAGGATCATCCTCCAGTATCTGGTTTACCTGGTCGTGCCAAGCCTTCCGCGAACGTCCTCTACGTCTGGTGCCATTTATAAATAATATAAATAACTATCTGAATTTAATCACAAGTCTAATCCTAAAAAAAATTTATGTATTTTTTAAAAATTTATTTACAAATCTCTCATTATTAAGATTTAAGTTAGGTACTAGATTTTTTTTTAAACAGAATTATAAAAAAATTACACATACAAAATACAATTTGACATATATGGTTTTAGTTAGTTTATTTGACATACCGATGAAGAAAATTGTATTTTCTGAAACCGGTTGGTGTATTAAATTTAACTCATAAAGTGGTTAAAAACAAAGATTAAATCATTTATATTAAGTATAAAGTGATAATACATTCGATGCTTTACTATTACTTCGAGCATATTATTCTTATATTTATTTTGTAAATAGAGATGTGTACACGGAATACGTGTCACATCATTATTCTACTATTTTTAAACTAAGCTAAACGCTTGTACTATGAAAAACGACTAACTTGCTGGTCTCCTGGAATGAGACTCGAACCCCCGACCACTGTATCACTAGGCTAGTGTTTTAACCGCAGGACCAACAAGAGCGTCAAGCAATAATTATAAAATTGTTTTACATTCTTATTGTTATTTACCAATCTGGCGTTATTATTAATTGTTTAATTATGCCTTACTTGCTTAAATATAAATATCATACGTACGACTGTATTTTGTCTTTGCAGATATTTTTTATAAATGTAACTTTAATGAAAATTTTATAATCCCTGGATATCAAAATCAAATACCAAAATAGCAATTTATCTATTCATCGTGTCTACTCAGTCTAAAGGTCAGGTCGTCGGATAGCAAAAATAGTACCACAGTAGCTATTTAAAGAAAAATAAAAGACAACGATTGGTTACAGAATTTTCAACAAAGCCCAACACCGAAATTACCTACCATTCGAAATGAGTCTGAATTAATAGTGGGCTATGATGATTCTAGGCACAAAGATAGGAACTTTAAAATCGAAAAAAAAGTATGTGAATATCTCTGTAAATATACTAAATACAGAGTTCATATTTTAGGTATTCCTCCGTAATATATTTATGTATTGGATAAAATAATTACAATATATAAGTATTTACCATACGCAACAATAAAAAATGTTTTCTCGAAGAACCTGACGTGAATTTGCCAATACGTGTGTGTGTACATGCAGAGAGGTGCGGACAACACAGTGCGTGGGGTGCCGGATTCCGATCGTCACTTTAGTAGCAGAGCGTGCACTAGCCGAGTTAGACGTGTCTTATGCGTCTATATGCTGTCGTTCATGATAATCAATGTTTCTTCTCATTTTAACCACCTTTACACAATAATTGATCACTTATATATATGTCAACTATTATTATAATGATTAATATAAGTAATAAATGTAAAATATTCATATTCATCCGACTCAAATATCGTAAAAGTTTACATGTGCATTGAGTTTACAGTACCGGAACGCGCAACCAGAATAATAATAACAAAACTAGTTATTGATGGAAAAAACAAATCTTCAAATCACAAATAAACAGAAATAAGAAAAAAAAATCTATCACCGCCCGGCATTTCCGAACGCACTCTGCAAATACCGGTGCGTGAAACAAATCTCCTAGCAGCCGACAACACACCTAGTACCGACACCATGTAGCAATACTAACGCGGCCAGCAACCGTCTGGAAGACTGTCTAACTAACCTCACTCTTCTCACCGCCGTCTTCCTAACAACAGCTACTGGAATCACCTATATTTAATATTTGTTCGGTGCAACATTGCTTAACAATAAATTAAGTGACAATTGTAAGTAGGTAGTTTAATCTTTTTTATAACCTGCCACACTCTACATACACGCAATACGAATCCCGTAATTATTAATTGGACATGTAGTAAAGTATGAATATTGGGGCATCCACAACTCACGCATTAAGCAGTCTCACAATTCACAACATCACTTATCTTTTTAATTAGCATCACAACCTATTTATTTATTCTTAAAATAATGCATACATGAGTATATTTATATAAACAAGATCAAAATCGTTCCTTTTTACTACAACTCGTCTTTCACATATTTTCTTAGTTTCATTTTGAATCACCTCCTTTCTTATATCTTCTGGCATCTCATTAAAAATCTTCATCGCACTGTACATCATCGATTTCTGAGATTTAACCTTTTTCCTGAATCAGGCAGTCTCGATCTATCTTTTCCTCTTGCATGATTTGCATCAATTTTTCTTATTAATTCTGGCGATATTTTCTTAATGAGGATTTCATAAATAAATACCATAACATTGTGATATATTTTCTGCCCAAAGGTCATCATATTCAGATCTTTCAGCATTGCACTGATCCGAGTATATCTATTTTTTCCTGAGTATTATTCGCAAAGCTTTATTTCGTTAACACGCACACGCATACTCTTTCAACATTCTTCTAATATCGGTGTCCTTACATTACGCACATTCATATATCATATCGCTATTGTAATCGCATAACTGATATCCTTCTTAATTCCCCGTATTTCATAATTAATATCGATGTCTACCTAAAATTATCAAATTGCATTTAAAATATTAATCGATAACTATATAGCTTGAGTTATTAGTACTGTCGTATTTTTTAATGAATACAAAAGAAAAATATAACACAGATTTTTAATTTAGATAAAAAAAATTCTACGGTACTTGCGACTCAATCTAATAAATCAAATACAAATTTGTGAGACTACAAATTCAGCAGAAGTACAATCACGAGGATACTGCGAATGAAGTCAAAGTTATGGGTAATTATATTTTGTTCGCCATTATAATCGCGTATTAATGAAATTACCGTATAGCGCGATTAATTAAATTAACGACCTTTTTAGACATAAACGAGACATAAATAAGAGAGTTCTCGTGATCAAACAAATTCAGTGAGAGACAAATTTATGACCATATTTTGAACCAGAAATTTGTTGTATACCACCTGTCTATCGCCGCTTAATTGGAATATACCATACAAAACATATTATAAATGCTAAATACGTCACGTATTCTACTACTATCATAATGAATTAATGCAAAATTGAGGTACGTACAAATATAATAATTTGACAATACCTTTTGGCCAGTGGTGGCGTCATGTTTTTTTAACAAGCGGTTTGCTATTTTTTTCTTAGACACCGTAATTGTTATTAAATACTAAATTATGAAGTGAATTAGCGATAAATTGTCATTGTCTAGAAATGTTGGAATCAATATTGAAATTTATAGTATTTTTGAACAGGTAGTAATATTACCAATATTTCGTGTTTTCAGCTGTTTTAACTATTAGTTATCTTTTTCTCTTGCCGTTTTCTTCATTCCCGATGCCCTCGACGATTTTTCACCACTTTTCTCTGCAGCAGTTCAGATCGCCGTTCTAATAGGATAGCTAGTAGCGTTTTTGATCAGGTCAGTCCATAGAGTTGAATCCTGACACCTACTTCTCTGGCCTTCCACCTTCTAGTCACTACTAGCTTCTCCGGGTTATTATTCTCTTTGTCTTTGAACTGGAGGATGCGTCTTAAATAGCTCATGGACAAACTATATCAATTAATTGTTCCAAAATTGAGAGACTAGGCACAACATTTGATTATTACCGAGACTATACTGATGAGCCGCTCGATTTCTTAGAAGTGCGCTTATTTTTATTTATTTATACAGATATAATACATAAGTAATTGTTCAGCTACGAAAAGACAGTTTGTTACATATATTTTACACACATTTTTAAATGCATTGCTCAACTAGGCAAGCATTTAGGGCAAATTGGTAAACAAATTACATTTCACAAAACCAAATAACTCGTTGAAGGCAAAACACAATCAAATAAAATACGTAACATACAAGGGAAGTAAACGTGAAAATGTAAAAAATTTTAAAAAGTGAGAAAAAAATACCAATGTGCCATACAATATGTAAAATAATATAAGCACATATAAGGTAAAGGGAAATATGCAAGATCAAAATACACAAAATGCAGTTATAAGATTTATTTTATTATATAAAACAGTTTACTTTCAGTATCTACTCTTCCTAATTTCAACAACCAATTTGAAACATCCCTTTAAAAAGGCCTTCATGTCAGTTAAAGTTCCAATTTGATTGTATATTCTGGGAACTTGAAAAGTGAATTATCTTTGACCAAAAGTAGTTTTCATTCTTGGAACTATTTTACGATTATTTTTTCTTGTAGATTATCTTTCAGTCCTCACAGATGGAGCGCTTATTTTCCTATGAAAGCTAGTTAGTATAATAATTGTTTTATATCCAAAACCTGAAATTCCCGAAAAAGTGGCTCTGAAGGACACGAAAAGTCACCTCACAAGAGATCTCTCAACATTCCTACGCGTGCTCTCATACAACTGAACGGTCGCGGATCGACTGTTTAGTCGAGTGTATGCGCACGCCAATACACGGCAACAAACTTTATCGAACTATCGTATCGATAATATGTGCACTCTCATATGATCCAACAGACATTAACCAAATAACCAAGCGATTAAAAATTTCTCAACATTATTCATTTAATAAAACGTGATTTTTAAAAATACACACATTACTAGACACGAAGGAAAATCCAAGTGGTTTCAGTTAAAGTAAGCAAATTGAAACTAGAATACACGTCATTCAATTTCTATCTAAACATTCCTGTTTGAATTTCAATCTATTCTATGCGTTTTTCATACTCTTTCAAGGCGAGACTAACAGATAATTTAGTTTCCATGTCAAAAAATATAACTTCACAAGTATTATAAATAAGGAAAGAATATAAAGCTGATCTCAGTATAGTGAGTAAGATTAAGAAAGAATCACTTAGGTGGTTTGGTCGTATAGAACGGATGAATGAGGAGACAATGGTACGAAAAATATATGACGCAAGTGCTGATGGCACCAGAAATAGAGGACAACTTGGCACGACCAAGTAAACCAGATGCTGGAAGATGGTCCTGTCAGAAGCCACAGTAACCGGCGGGCTTGTATGAGAAGATGTATGAATGTGAAAGAGTGTGGCGCTCTATACTTTCTGCCTTCCCCCACGTGGAAACGGTGTGATAGTAAGTATTACGCGGATATCATCGTATTCATAATTACATATTTCCATTCGAAATAACATTTTTTATTTTTTAAATTTTTAATTATTTAAGCATACAAAGTATGTCTAGTTACTGACAATACGAATATGATAAATCAGTGACATGTGGTTGTAGTTTTTGTTACAATTAATTGAGATAACAAATTAAGTTTTTTTTTTTTTTTTGATATTTTTAACTTGATAGATTTTGACAACCAGATGACCGTCACTGCTTTTGACCTTTACAGCATCGACGTAATATTCCTGCCGGAGTTGCCAATATATTATTTATTTAGATACGTCGTGTATAAGAGTGTTTTCAGTCAGAAATGCTTTACCTTCATTTCAGTTCATGAAATAATCTATACTGAAAGACTGTAAATATGTAGTTTGTAAAAGTTTCAATAAATATAAAGTTTCAGATAGCGCCGATACATCGCAATCCTCAGAGGATCGTAAAAGTCTAAGGAATTTTAAAAAATGATATCACATTCATTTTTAGTTTTCAATAAAGCGATATTAATATTCACGTCCAAAAAAATCATAACTGGCCTAAACTTTTATATATAAATAATTATTTGTACAATTTTACTAGAACCCTTTAAATTCTGTAAATTAATTAAAATGTTTAAAAATATTTAACATACTAATGCGTTCAATGGAACTGTCTACTGTAATGGTTTAATTACTCCGGCTCGATTAGAACAAAATGAATTTAATTAGTCCGGCTCAAAGGACCAAAATGAATTGCGCAAACTCCGGGTCGCGCATCCTGTGGAATGGAATACGACAATTCCAGTCGTAAATCGGAATCACCGCAAGGTAGGGGAGAGAAGTAGGGAAACGTGGCACAGGATGAGGTCGGACTGAGGATAAGGGTTCTAGTCAAAGGACCAGTGATCTCGGGAAGCGGAATTTGGATGGACTGCTCTCCTTACCTTGCATATGACGTCTCCATAATCTCTGCAGTCGCCGCCGAGATCACACAAAATGGCACGCGTATGAGCCGATCTCCGCTTCCGAATTGAAGACGGCAATGTCATAAGTTAACCCACGGCACACACACAACAAGCAATACGTGATCAAAACACAATATCACAAAATATAGTGCTGGTGCACTGGAGCTGAAAGGATCACACCGCGAATGTTATCGCGATACCGAGATCGAACAAATATTGGTTAAGTTGACGTCTGCTGGCGTCAAGTTCACATTTCACACCGAAAAGACGAGCATGATAAAATATATGGAGGAGAATTTAGATGCGGAATGTGTCAATAACAGTGATCGCGGCTGAATCGAAAAGACGCGCCAAAAGGGTGTTTACGAATTCGGAATAAATGAAGTTATCCAATACTGATGGTAGAACGTTATTTAAACCGGCCAACACTGTGCAACCTCCACTTCTGGACCTTCTTTGCCCACTGATCATCATCTCTTCGACAGAAATGTCTGATTCATTGCCATTTTTTTGGCAACGTTACCCACTTTAATTATATAATCTTTGATATTCCAGGAGAATATTGAATGGGTAAAATATATATTATAAATAACCAACAGACATGGCCGTCTGTTAAATATGTAAAAGGTCACATCCAACAGAGTTGTATTTTAGAATTGTACCATTTGAACAGTGAACAGCCCCATCACCAATGATACCTTTAAGATTTGACATCATAGCGCATACAAAAAAATATAACGGGCGCAAAATTTTTAACAAGACTTCTTCTTTAAGTGTCGCCTTCTTTCGAAGGTTGTTCGAATGTTGCAGTGTGCCTATTTATCTTGTATAAGAACACCAATATTTTAGATATTCAACTACTTTAAATGTTAAACTGCCAAGATAGTCTCTTTCTACTTATTTTTTCGCTGCTTTCTAAATGAGATGTAAAATATCATGTTTTTTATTCCAGAATGTGACCGAAGTATGTAACTTTCTTTGAGAGTTATTATTGTTCTCTTGACTTATTTATGTATCTTAACGCATCTTCATTAGTAATGTGGTCAACCCATATTCTACCAATACCCCTTATATTGATATGGTAATTTTTTTCTTATTTTTCTCCCTGCGCACAAATAATAGCATCGGTCCTTAAAATCGTGCAATAAATATTCTATGCGCATACCGTAAACCAAAATAAGAGAGAGCATTATTTACTTCTTCCCCAAAATTGTTTCTGAAGCTGGTGCTCCCATATTAGTTTCGCTCTACAAAGAATCACTACAACTACAATTGTTCGCGGCCACAATAGTTCGCGGCCACAATAGTTCGCGGTCACAATAATTCGCGTCCACAATTTATAATATAATATTTTTGATAAATCTCAAAAAATACATCTTACACAAAATTATGGTAAAACCAAGGCGCACAATACTGGTAATCAAGAAAAATACACTTTTGTTCAATAAATTTTCACACAGTGGTGTCGGGAGGTTCATCATCGATTGTCTGTAGTACAAAATGTATACCTAATCATTTTGTGTGTAACCCAACCAAGGCATGTTTATTCCCAAGGATCCTGTATTTCTTCCTTCCATCATGATATAATATTCATACCTTCGGGGATGGGCGGAAGGGATGTGAAGCCATTTAGATCAGCCCACAATACTCACAGATCTACTTCCACATGTGTATTATACAATCACGGTCTTGGATGATCGAATGAATATACACACAGCCAGCAATCAAGACGTGTGTTGGTTTATATATATCTTTATATACTGAATCATAAAATCTGGCAACGATAGGGACGCAGGCAGCTTATGTCGTGAAAATACGTTATTTACTTTTCACCAAATTCTTAACATTAGATCTTAAACATCTTCGATTCTTATTCTACTTTTTCGTTAGATTTCTCTCGAAGATTCTACTCGAGTTCGCATTGTGGGGATATATTGTGTGAATGAAACGCGCAGTTGATGAAGAGTAGTTTATTTTGTTTTTTTTACTTATTATTCATACCGATTACACATTATAAACGTTCCCTGATAGTTGATCCCTCGGATAGTTGATCCCTTTGCCAATTTATCCCCCGGATAATTGATCAATTGTCCGAGGGATCAACTGTTCTGGAGAACAATAGTCGGTGAACTATAATAAATAATATTATTTATATATATAAATAAAGCGAACATTCAAACATACCTATTTCATTAATGATTCACAATGAAAGAGTTGTTCACTATCTAAGGAGACTAGACCGAAGTCTGTATTAAAGAGACAGGTTTATCAATTATATGTATCAATACAAATATGAAACCATTATTCTCAATCTAATCCAAAAATATTAAAAAACAATAATAAACAGGATTATAAAATAATTCTAATAACATGACTAAAATTGATTGTGATTGAAATACAATAAAAAACAGAAAATGAAAAAAAAGAAATGATGTTTCTGTGATCATTTCCATGAATCTTTGCTCAGCTTCCTTTCTGCCAACACCCAATAACCAGCTTCTGAAATGGTATTTGAGTTTGTTCATCGAGAAATATTGCATATTATTCTTCAAAATGTTGTAGGCTGTAGGCTTTGGGGACCAGAAACACATGGGAGGATTGACCAAAGCTCGTTCTCATTTTAAGCTTCATTATGATAACCCTATTCTCTTTTGCGATGTGAATGAGTTGTGAAATAGGATATTTTTCTTTGTGGAGAACGTATCCGAAGTATTTAGCTTTCTTTGATAGTTGTTGATAGTTATCTTGACTTATTTATGCATCTTAATATAATACATCTTCGTTAGTAATGTGGTCAACCCATGGTAGCCTTATACTGGTATCGTAATTTTTTTCTTATTTTCTCCCACAGCGCACAAATAATAGCATTGCTCCTTAAAAATAATAGCATTGTTCATTACATACCCAATGTTCTCGAATTTATATTCTCTTTAATACTTATTATTCATTACTCATCTGAACCATAACATCTTCATTCTTCACTAATATAGGAGGAATAAATGGGCGAGCATCCACATTGGACAGGAACTGGGGGAAGAATTTTAGCGGTACCCGTGATTCACCCCGGGTTTCGGGTTCATGAGACGATAATATCTACAAAAAAACTAGTTCTAAAATATACAGAACACAAAAAATAAAAGTTTTAAAATATTAAATATTTTCGTGTTATTTCTACTCCTAAAATCCTCTTGAATTCGGTGAGTAAAATTCCTACAAAGGTCGTTTATGTATCGTTCATTCTAGATACTAAATTAGTAGATAATAATGTTTTAAAAACTTATTTTTTTGTGATAATCCTTGCGCCCCTGTGCTCACAGAGCCCCGGGCGCCACAGTCTGTTTGCTCGGCCCCTTTTGCCAGCCCTGACCTCGCTAGGCGTCCCTGAGGGAAATTGAAGTCTTTAGAAATGATTGAGGTACAAAGTAAAATATGTACCCAAGTTTTAAAAGGAATAGAAGATCCTTTATTACATTTTGAAAAGACTTTACTTGTCAAAAATTATACATTTTCTTATAAATAAGTAGTTTACTCAAGAATAAAAAACGCTATCTCTGACACATATACCATACCATATCTGCATATTTAGCGTGTTGTCTAATTCAGTTGTGATCTTCAGTTAAATATGTAAATACAAATTAAATTAATCAATTAGAAAGATATACAGAAAAAATCTATCTATCGAAAAAATCACAGTAAAAATGTGTGTTAAGAACCAAATGCCGATTTTCCACGTGACAGGTTGGGTTACTAATTACTAACCACTGCACTGCACAGCTAACAGATTTTAATGTTACTAATGTTAATAAACAGATGCAACTTTTAAAAATTAATGTCAATATTAGTGTTAATAATAATAAAGTATATAAAAATACAAATTAATCTGCATTATACTCATATAATGATGAAAAATCTGTAATAAAATAATGGATCAGTTTAATAAAAAAATGTTTAATTTGCATTTAAGTTTAGTCTCTGGGAATTTATTTCTTAAAAATTATATTTTCTAAATGTGAATCGCTATCTATTCTAAACGGGAGGCAACATTTCTGAGAACTTCTCGGTACGAATTCTCCGTAATCGCTGCCATTTCTTCTCGGATATTTTCTTTTAATTGATCCAGAGAGGGAGTATTGTTACTGTATACCTTTGATTTAAAGTAGCCTTATAGGAAAAAGTCTATCGGTGTCAAGTCGGGGCTACGTGGAGGCTATTTTATGTCACCTCGTCGGAATATCAATTTTCTAGGGAATATTTCACAAACAACTGGTAAGAACACGCTCCGTAGCGACTTAATTCCCAAGGACGCGGCTAGCGATCGGCATAACTCCCGCCCCTCTCCCGTTCGTTTCGTTGGTGCAGCGAATGAACCAAAATGAAAAAGACTTTTGGGACACACTGTACTTATATGACAATGACACTGCATATAGTCTAAAGGGGAAATAGTCGAACGGTAAAGTGCTCTTTTAGTGTGTTACTGGATGCCGTCAAAATCTTTTTATTTTAAAACGGATTTAGAGGCGTTTGGTATCATCCCGGTACCGGTATAGGAGAAAATAAATCACAAGGTAAAAGTATAAAAAAATTCAATTATGCATTAATATTAAATTATGTTTTAAATCGTTTAATTTAAATAAATTATGGTTTTATAATTATTTATACTATATTTTTAAATAATTATATTAAAATTAAAAACAGAACTAAAATGTTAAAACAATAAATAAAAAATCGTTTATCACAATTCGTTAAAGTAATAATATTTAACATAAAAACGAATTCTTGTAAATATTAAAACATTATTAATTATCTGGAATTATATGTTATTTCGTACGAGGGTAATATTTTTATAAATTTGCTTCCTGTTTATAACATTCACGGATGCTGGTATTTACGAATATATATGTATTATATATATATTATGCATATATGTATTACGGATTTGAGAAAAGCCTTCGACAGTATCTCCCACAACAAACTAATATTAAAATTAAAATCCGTCGGTATAGATGACAAAGCACTAAGCTGGATTCAAAGCTATCTTCACGAAAGACCACAAAACGTAAAAATTAACGAAACTCTAAGCCAACCCCTAATCAGTGAATTTGGTATACCACAAGGGACAGTTTTGGGCCCACTTCTTTTTATAATTTATGTCAATGACATTTTCAAACTAAAATTAACCGGAAAAATTATATCATACGCCGACGACACTGCTATCATTGTTGACGGACAAGACTGGAACATTACAAACGAACATGCAAATAACGCCATGAACACACTCAAATCCTGGTTCGATAGTAATTTACTTTCTTTAAACTCTGAAAAAACCTATTATATTCCCTTTTCAATAAAAAGTCTTAAAACACCGCCCCATATAAAAATTACTATTCATAACGACAACTGTAACAAAATTACCTGTAACGACTCGTGTACAAACTTAAGCCCAAAAAAAGAAATCAAATATCTTGGTGTAATTATTGATCAAAATTTAAAATGGCACAGTCACATTAACGAATTAGTGAAAAGAATAAGAAAATGTATTTATATATTCATAAGACTAAGGAACATTCTAAGTATAAATAATTTAAAAAAGGTATATTTTGCTATTGTTCACTCACTACTCCAGTATGGAATAATTGGGTGGGGAGGAGCATACAACAATATAATGAACTCAGTAAAAATAATACAGAGAACAATTATTAAAGTGATATTAAAAAAAAGATCAACTTTTTCAACACAAACACTTTTTGCAAAATTCCCAGTCCCCAGAATAGAAAACATTTACAAAAAAACCTCAATTAATCAACTAATTAAAGAAAATAACACTAGAAAATTTGAAACAAGCACATCATTAAGGTTTAAAAATAACTTTAAAATCCCTAAATGTAACACCAAACACTATCAGCAAAATTCTATATATTTAGGGATAAAAAATTTCAATAGCCTCCCTACACAAATTAAAGAAATAAAGGATATAAAAGAGTTTAAAAAGAAACTAAATAAACACTTCAAGAACACATAATTGGACAATAAACAGTATTACAGAATACTTCAGAAGCACACAAATGGACAATGAACAAAACATGTAAGGTTAAAATTGTTGTAGTGTAACTCCCTCTCCAAGCACAAGAGCTGGTCTCTTTTTTGGAGAGGTAAGCGAAAAAAAAAAAAAAAAACATGTATGTATGCAACCATATGATGTATGTAACCATATATTAAAATTGAATTTATTTTGCCAATGTATTTTCGCAATGTATTTCGCTAAATATATACTTGAAGAGGCTTTGAGGGACCAATTGTCCGGGGGATCAACTGTCGGAGGGATCAACTGTCTGAGGGATTAACTGTCAAGGGATTAACTGTCGGATTAATCATCAGTGAACCATCGATTATTGTTGCTTCTAACAGTATCATCTTCCAGTATCTGGTTTACCTGGTCGTGCCAAGTTTTCCGAGGACGTCCTCTATTTATGGTACCATCAACACTTTTTCTTACTCATATTTCTTACTATTCTCTCCTCATTCATCCGTTCCATATAACCAAACCATCCAAACGACTCTTTTTTAATGTCATTTACTATACTAAGATCAGCTTTACATTATTTCCCAATTCATTGGATTTGGCACATATTTGCCTGAGTGAACTCATTTCCACTGTATTCAGTCTACTTTCGTTTC
The DNA here is from genome assembly GCA_031772225.1 of Eubasilissa splendida. Taxonomy (NCBI): domain Eukaryota; kingdom Metazoa; phylum Arthropoda; class Insecta; order Trichoptera; family Phryganeidae; genus Eubasilissa; species Eubasilissa splendida. The sequence goes on along the minus strand of CM062868.1, from coordinate 10,178,852 downwards.
TCTTCTGCCAACTCCAGGCCTCACTTCTGTACATCAGTATCGTTACCAAGTATTACAAGTATATAAAACTTAACCTAGCCCGCAATATCTAAATTAATAAAAAAACTAATTACATTGTTTTTACGCAATGGTGGGGAAACGGGATATGGGAAGGGTGGTAGGAATTTGGGATAGAAACAGAATAAAGCTCAAGAACCAACCAGGAAGCACGACTCACCTAGATTTTTTCTTTTGACCTTCAGGAGCCTTCTTCGATAGTCAGCACAAAGGACTGTGGTCTACAATGGCGGTTTCGACACGCACACGTGAGGAACCGAAAACACTACCATCAAGTAACTTTACCAAAACTATAAATTAGTGACGAACACATAGCAGAACATTCACTCTCCTTGACAGCCCAAAAGTCATAGACAAATACACAGAAAACGTCGTGCTCTGAGGGGTAGGGTACAGGGGGGGACAGATAGGTAAAGTAACCATAATAGAGCATCCACATGCGCATGGCCATCGGCGATCTGCAGTTCTGTCATTAATACCGAACACATAGTATTTTATAAATAATAAGACAAAACACTTTGTTTAAACCACTATTTATATGTATTAATATCAAAAAGGTAACATATAGGGTCGAAAATTGTCGCTAAAAATATTGTTGCTGTAGCTTAGTTGGATAAAGCACCTTCCCCGGTTAGGAAAGAGATCCAGGTTCGAATCCCGGTGGCGCAACAATAATATTTTTCGATAGAATTTATTTTATATGTATATCTTTATAATTAATATATTTAATTCATATTTAAAATATCACAGACCGTCTGTTCTGAATAATTACAACTTCACAATAAGAATGTGTTCTCCTAAACACTATTTATTGATAAATTAACATGTTTCAATACTTATAGTATTTTCTTATACATTTTTTCCTGAATAAGACACCATATGTATCGAAAACAGTGGTTTAAACAAAGTGTTTTGTCTTATTATTAATATAATATATAGCCACAAAGTAATTTTGCTAATATTGAACATAGTATTTTATTGTAATTGGCAGCAAAATAAACACTTCATTCGTTGACTTGTATGCTACACTCTTTCTTTTACTGTATTATAGTGGGCAATAGTTTTAGATGTTAATGAAAAAATATTTTTTTGGATGTTGCGTTCAGTGGCGTAACTACAAAGACTGGGCGCCAATTCAGAATGGAAAAAAGGGTCTCACTTACACTACACGACATACTAGCTTGGTACTACAGTATGCATCGATAATGTTTTCACGTATTTTTGCAATATATTGTAACATTACAAAGTACCGTCACGCATTTATAAAATTAATACTGGTCTGTCATAATTATGAGATTATTTTTTCTAGTAAACATCATTATTGTAAAATTTTAATCTATGCTTTTAATGCGGCATGAGGCCGCAGGGAGCGCTCGCTTCGAGAGGGTAGACGTCAATTGGTGGTCCAATAGAGTGGGTGGCATTTATGCTGCTACTCAATTGTGGCGGAAGGAGATTAAAATCCTTAAAAATGTCCGCTACTCGGGCGAGTTATTATTGTGACGACTTTTATTTTATTAATTAAGGATTTCGATGTTTCGAATCCCAGCCGAATGTTAGACTGCGGGAATTCGAATGTTAGATTGCGATCCGCAATGGATTGCGGATTCTACGAGGCGGCCAGAGAGACTGCCCTGGCCGCCCGTTGTATTTTGCCCTACTGCTGGAGGTAAATACACCCAAGAAAGACGATCAAATGATGACTTGGTAAACGCAAGGACCTGCATAAAGGATGATAATTTCCATACTACTCTGACGGACGAGATGCTGTGTTCTGTAGCTCGGATCTCAGGACCCGGGAGTGGGTTTGAACTCGTAAGCTACCCGCGAGGATACCAGAGAAGTACACTGCAAACAGGTTTTTCTTCCCGCGAACTGAATTAAAATTTTGGTGTACAAAAAATTAGAAGGCGATGGTTTAAATTGTTTTTGAATTGCTGAACGATGTGTTTTATAAAGTTTTTTTATTTTCATAGTGTACTCAAAATACGATATCACCGTTCCGTCACGTATTAAACGCCCTAAAATCGTCCTCCTTTAGAGGTCATCAATCACTGCACCACCTAGCAGTACCCTGCCCCCTTTTAACAGAATAAACAGTTTTTTAAACACCAATTTTACAGGTCATTATGGCATACAACACGATAAAGTAGTAAGAGGTCCAAGTGATCCTGTACTCCGTAAGACATGAAATCGAAATCCATGATCAATGTGTAAAATAAATAATATTTGTTTTTTAAGGTTAAACTATGCTTTAATTCTGGAAACCTCCCTTGTCACCTACACACCACACATGATAATTCAAATATCATAATTACACATTCCTCCGATTATGACCAGCAGATGAAGTAAGAGGTGAGCAGGTGATCTAAATCTCGAATCGAAGTCACGTTCATTCCATGCTCTACCCTGTCTAGCCGGTGAGGAGTGTCCAGCCTCACTTAGTAGGTGGACCATCTCCAACAACATACATGTGTGAAACAACTTTTTAAATTATATAATTTCATTTCTAGCTGTTGACACTGAGAAAGACATCATCGATACATGAAAAAATAACAATTTTAAATAGATTGTAGGGTGCCATCTTTTGGGCCCTCATCTAACGTGTGCCCCAATGCACTGCATTGGCATAGTTACGCGTTACGCCACTGGAACAATAATTAAAATATACCAAAATATAGACAGTATTAAAATAGGCCCCACTATATCAAAAAATTTAATTAATTAATGTAAAAACAAATAAAAAATTAAAACGGATGGTTTAATACTTCACCTGTCGAAACTCAAGTAGTGCTAATAAACTCAAGTAGAATAATAACATTGTTTTATTTATATACATCCATTATGATGAAACTCTACAAAGCCGATTCTATTAATAATATAAACATTTTAATAATTGTTATGTAATAATTATTAATAATATTATTTAATGTACGTTTATATTATTAATATACATGATATTTATCAAAATAATAATATTATTTCATATGTATATGTTCATATACATAAATATTAATATGTAAGATATTTATCAAAGCAAAGTTCAAAGCTTCAAAGGCAATTAACTACATAAATTTATTATCAGAGAGACCTAGAGTTTTCTCAACATTAACTTTTCTGTGAGTTTAGTATATTAAAGATAGAATATATTATATTTACGAGAAGGACGCTCTACTGAAGACCCACATCCATAAGAAAGGGTCGGCAATAAGTTATCACCCATAACCCATGGCTCGATAAGAATTCCTAAGGTCACCATTATGGTTATGCGGGTATTAAATATCGATATGTATGACCTTCACGTATATAACGTTCACCAATTCTCATCCCTCAATCTCCACATTTATCAAATTTTTGAATGTTGTACATATGTTAGTATGTGGACTCGTTTCGAATATCACTACACCATCGCCATCTATGGTCCAAATTTAATAATTAATTTTTCCCTTTTTTTAATCTACATATGTGTCACCACTATGAGAATCTGATTTATTTATTTTTTAAATTATTTTAAAGCAATATTCTTTATCTGTAAAATGTTTTTTTACATATTATACTAGAATACGCCTGAAAAGTCAATATTTTTTATTTCTTTATATATTTTCTTATTTTGACCAGTATATTATATTAAAAATATTTGAACATATCCAAGAACACACAATTACCGAATTTGTTTCTATAAAGGCACTGCTAATTAACAAATATCAGTTATTGTGTTTTCTTGGACATGTTCAAATATTGCTAAAAAAACTTTTTTTGTGTGAAAAATTAATTTATCGGGAATTATATTTCAATCACGCATAATAAAAGTATTTGGTATAATAAAAGTGTAATAAAAATAAAAGACGCCCGCGAAAGACTTGACACGACCACAGGTAAACCAGATAGAAGATCGTTTTGTAGAAGCCACAATAACCGGCGAACTTGTATGAGAATATGTATAAATGTGGATGAGGCGATAATTATATGTCAGGGCAAAAGAGTGTGGCGCTTTATCCTCTCTGCTCTGGTAAGTAAGTAAGTAATGTTTTTGCACTGCTATTTTTGACTGAATCGTCATTTATACCGTGATTGTGTTTGATTGTAAAGCAAATTCTTTGACCAATCAAACACTAACAAGTAAACCTCCAACAGTTAAATTTTAGACAGACTAAAAAATTAAGAACTTGAGAGAGAATGTAAAGCTGAAGACTTGACACGACCAGATAAACCAGATACTAACAATATTTGAATATGTCCAAGAACACACAATTACTGGATTTTTACCTAAAAAGACACTGTTATTAAACAAATATCAGATAGCTCGTAGAGACAAAACTATTTATTATTATATTTTAATTGAAAATATATCGAAGTATGATAAAAAAAATAGCTTTGGTCAATGGTCCTATTAGAAGCCTCAATAATCGACCAGCTTGTATGATATGTTTGAATGTGGATAAGGCGAGAAGTGTGTGTCAGAATAAAAGAGTGTGGCGCTATATCTGCTCTGCCTACCCCCGCGAAGAAACGGCATGATGATAAGTTAGTTAGTTAGATTATTTTGTATTAAATGTCATAAAACTATGTTCTAAAATTGTAACTTCACAATAAAATGTATATATTGTTATATTGTTAAACTTTAGGGGATGCAAAATCCTAGGTGCGTCATATCCCACTAGACCTTTCGATTCTAGTTATTGAACGAAAACTAAGCAGAGAAAGAAAAATAAACTAACGTAACTTCTCTCACTTGAACTCGGCAGTTGAAAATACCCAGTGGAGGAGATCTGACATTTTAATTTTATTTCGCTGTAGGTTTATGTACCTGATCACATCGAGAGCGTACCATCAAAGTTACATTAGCAACACCCTCGGGGCCTAAGTAATATGTTAATGGGACGGGGGGTGGCTCAGGGACCGGAGGCTGGCCCAGGGTGCGGGAGGGCCGGCCCCGGCTGTAGGCCTGACCCCCAGGGCCGGGCCCGTTAGAGTCATCCGTCGGCCCGAACTTTTAATCGAGTTCAAGTTTAGACCGTCGGCGACACTCAAGAGCGTAATGATAGAAAATCGATACACGGCATCTACAGCGAAATTGTTTCCACTCGTTTTGCGACTTGATCCATTTAATTAGTGGGTTCAGATGAAAGCAAACTAAACTTAATGGAAATGCTGTCATCAGAAAGACGATATGATGTGACTATATTTAATGATCGAATAAAAATCGAAGAGATATGAAAATAGTGTAGGCACAATCAAGATAGGTCAAAGGTAGAACTAACAAAAGGTCCACGGTGATGGCTTGGCCTTATGCAGCGTATTACTTATGAAAGAAACACATTTTGAGTTGAGTTACAAATAGCATAATATTACAATGAGATAATTTCAGAGGTGTAATTGAGGTACGTGGGCTGTATGATAAATACTCGTGTTTAACGACTGATTGAACCACTGACGTAAAATCTGTATACCATTATTTAACGCCATCTTTCAAACGACGTCTCTCAAAATTTCGCACAGATTTTTTGACTAGTTTTGTTCTGTTGAAAGTGGACAAGCTTGTGTTTTTTTGCAACCATGGAAAAATAGCAGTATCAGTCAGTAGTTCGAATCCTTTTTTTGAATGGGAAGACGTGTTGGGAAATCAAAGCAAAGTTGCACGCCATTTTTGAGAACTATTTTGCCGAGTTCGACAAATCATATTTTTATCTTATTATATAACCCTCGTATATCTCAGTATCATGTACCAACCACGTGATAAGATTTTTATATGGGGATAAACTCAGAGATAAGCTTGAGATTGTTAGAAAGATACTAAAACTCAAACAAGTGTACACGATATTCGATCTGACAGCGAGATTTGCGTTCTCATAAACGTCACCTAAAACCACTATCTATTCTGAATGTTAGACATACGTCACTAAACATAATCATCCAAAATGACGAACATGACGACAATGACATTTGACGTTTGACGTTTAAGCGTGAAGTAAGGCGCGAAACGGTGAATCTCTGAGACACAGGGAATATGAAAGCTTCCAAAGAACCTCAGAGATTAAAATTTAAAAATCTCTTCTCTCATTCAAAGAAACATTGGACTTCAATATTTTTGTTACGCCGCTGGTTGTTCCACTATAATATGTGTCCAAATAGGAACGTAGTTGTATCTTAGTATTCTTGAATCGTGAAAGGAATTCCACGCTTTATTATATTGAATATAAATTCTAAGTTCGTGCATTATATGGCAAGATGACACCATATTATGTTAATCCCTAAATATCCAGAAATGCGACAATTAACTAATAACCTCTCAGTAGGTACGATATGTTTATTATATATGTATATTTATTATGCCATTTAAATAGAAACAGCAAAACATACACATCATGTAGGTATCTTATAAAATCGAATGTAAGTCATTTATACTTACACTATTTTACTACATTACATTTATACATCCTTGGGAAAATCACAAACTCACACTAGTTTGTCAGAAACACAATAATTCACAGATACTCAAACATACCCTCACTCAAATGACACATGCACGATTTATCTTCAAAATTAATTTCCATCCCAAACTCTTCCATAAACTCCCTCGGCCTACATGATCCCTCATCCGATCCCCATCATTTTCGTCTTATTTCTTTTCTTTACTATGTTCTTGACCCTATTGAACAAAATTTATATAGATATTTTATAAAAACTTTCACTGAAATATAAAAATACAAAATAAAAAATTCAAGAAGGCTCAGCCCTTATCCCTCCCCCTTTAACAATCGAATCAAAGTTATACTGTTAATGACTCATATACGCATATTATTTGAATTTTTGCTAGAAATAAACAAAAAAAACATTTTTCCGGCATTTTTCGAAACGTTCCAAATGTTTCATTATCTTCAAACTTTAAACCGCCTCTTTCTGTCAGAGCTGACGTTTAATTGGTGTAATTAATGCGAAATATGTCTTATTGTATAAGATTTATGTCGAAATCAACTAAAAACTACTAAGGTAGATTGTTTCCCAATGATGTATTCCCTTTTCATGATCTAACTTTAATTAAAAATGTTTTAACCCATAATTTATTACACGCATTTCGTAATTGGTCCGTAGAAGGCGCTAGCAGTACTGATAAGATTCTAGAACATTCTTTTCTTATTCGTGATCGCATACTTAAAACATTATGCACTTCTACTTATTTGCTATATTATACCGTTTTATTTACAATATTACATTATAGAAATCATACGAAGCAAAACATAGGAGTCATCCAATGGATTGATGTATTATGAATAATAATTCGAATGAAATAATTCTTAACTTCTTATGAATTCAACGTTTGTTTTCATTAAATTAATAAAAATCATCTCGTATTTTACTACACTTTAAACTCATAAATAATTGAGACGACGCATTTTTTTTACAAGGTACCTTTGTACATGTATAAATGTAGGAACGATTATTCTTAGCATTACTGCCATCTGCAGTCTTCATTGTGAACTTATATATTTTGGGTAAGTAGAATTGTTGTCGGTAAAATAGGAACGGTTTTTCACAGTGACATCTATGGTATTAATACATCACCAACTTGCAGCTGTCAGGCGGTTAAAATGTAAACCAAACATCAAACAATGCAATTACAACGGAAGTTTGAATCTTGCGCAACGTTATTTATTTCTTTTCAAAAACAAAATTCATTTTATGTATTAAAAGTTCTTTATAAACACAGTTTTATCGAGGTAAGAATAGTCAAATTTATACATTATATACTTCAGATAGTAATCAAACGTCAAGTGTTTTCAATTTATGCTTGAAAACACATGGTAATTTACATAAAATAAATATCTTTATACCATATTTCTTACCTGCTAACTATTATGTGCTGTTATTTTTGAAAAACCGTCCTGTACATATAACCACTGAAGCTGATTTGTTTTATTAAAGTTATTTGTGAGCTATGTTAAAGTTACATACAGTACTCTTAATTTATTGCTGTGTCAAACTGCACGACGGTGTTATTTGAATTTTTTTATTATCCAATGATACGGCTTAATAAATTGTTTGTGCAGAACTTTTTTTAATAATCCACCTTAACAAATGATTTTTTTTTTCTTTATTATAATGTCATTTTCTGTATGTATATATATATACACCTTATGTGGGTATATATTATGTTTTTAAAATTTCATAGAAACTCCGTTAGGACATTTTAAGAACCATAATTCATTAACTTGATTAATGATATGTAGCATTAGATTCTTGCATTCCTCAAGTTAGGCACACCATAAATTTATGAAGCCAATTATGGACACGCACCATACATTGAAAATATACTTATTTATTTCCTTGCTAGCTGGTTTTCCCACCAAAATAATATGAATTTAAAATCCTGAAACAGTGATAAGATCAAAAACTACATAACTCTCTTAGGAGGAGGTGAAATATTTTGCAGAATTGGGTTTAGTCAAGAGAATGAATTGGTTAGAACATAATCTTTAATCATTAAATACAAAGAAAACCAATTACATTCGCTTTTCCAAATAGTTTAGTGATAAACCGACTTCTCAATTTGAAATAAGACTCCATAATTGCACAATAAATACTCACAGCTCTGTAATATCATCTTGTTTATGTAACAAATTAGAAAGAGTTTCAACTGTAAAATATTTAGGAGTGATAATTGATGTTGCATTAAACTGCAGATATCATGTGAATAAATTGTCAATTTGAATTTACAAATTTATTTCTTCAGAGACGTTAGAGATATTTTAGGACCTTCATTAACTAAAACAGTCCACTACACTTTGTGGCATTCTCTAATGAGATACGGCATAGTAAGTTGGGGCGTTGCTGTTAAAACCATTCTAGATCCATTAGCCCGGACACAGAAAGCGGTGGTAAGAGTATTGTACAAAAAACCATATAGGTATTATTCGCAACAACTTTTTAGAGAAAATTAGCTGTTGGATGTAAAGCAAATTTATATGCAATTATTATTAGAATATTTCGCAAATAATACCACACTGTCAAATCAGTCAAAACTAATTGTTCTAAAAATGCCAACATGTGTTCCTGGCTCCTAAACTCTACAATGCAACCAAAAATTAACGAAATAGAGTATAACTACTCGGAAAGGATCAATTGTCAGATGGCTAATAGAGGTGGGTTGGGAGCGTTCAGAGCTACTCTTAAATTATATCAAGTTTTTGTAACTAATATATCCACGACTTTCACTCTACTTTTATTTACCATCTTCAATAGTGTATATATCTGTATCTATATTGCTTGAGCCACTGTAATTGATACAAAATATCAAATTTAAATAATACAGAGAAAACACTTTCCATCTCAATACAGATCCTGATCTAGTGAGGTGGGCAGGCAACACATGAAATATCAAATGTATTGAAGTTTTAAATAAATAAATATGACATGTGAGAATAAAACACTTGTTTTTTTATTCTATTCGTTTAACTTACTTGAGAAACGTTTCGCTTTGTAAGGGCATTCATTATCAATCTAACAACTTGTATTTATAACTATTATAATTATAAATACAAGTTGTATATTTATAACTATTATAGTTATAAATACAAGTTATACTATGGAGTTTTACAAACTTACCTCGAAAACAGTAAAAAAATTAATATATGCTTCACAAATATGTTTTCAAATTCAAATTTTCATGTTTCTGTCATCAGAAATACAGAAAGACCAATCCGCTTTATTCAAATACGACTAACTTGGTGGTCTCTTGGCAGGCTCGAACCCCTGACTACTAGAACACTTGGCAAGTGATTATATTTGTAATTAAAAGGGTACTGGAAATAAGTCTACTGGATAGATTTATGATCATTTTCAGTATGATTAATCGTTAGTTTTTTCTTTAAGTCTTATATAAGATTATGTTTATCCATCCTTTCAAATATTTTATGTATTTGTTTATTTTTTTCTTTTTAGGATTAAATATCAAAAGTACAGGAAGATAAGTCAGGATGAGCTACATCATAAATAACAATGCCTTGGAAGTGGATCCGAGTCCCAGAAAAAAACGAAAGAGATCTCTTCAATGTACGAATGCCTACACAAATCCAGCTTTAGATATTTTATCTACTGAAGACACCATGTGCAACAACATTATGGAAGTCGCACTGGCCAAACGTACAAGAAGATCGCACAGCTGCGACAGCAGAGCGTCGTTTGAAAACTCCGGAATGGATTTACATAAAAAAGAATTCAACGGACTTCTGAGAAAAGAACTTTCAAATGTAAATGAAAAATTGTCTTCAATAACTGAAGTGGCCAGTCCGGCTTACCAAAATATTTATCAGAATAATGATTCTTTTAATATGATTGTAGAAGAGAAATCAATACTTCACGCAAAGACTAACGACAATATTAGACAGGTTAATTCCACTCCTGTGTTAAATGGTGCCGCTGTTGTGAAACGAAGAGCTAGTTTTGATCTCAGCTTCATCGAGAAATTAGGAATAGATGACAGTGTTAACGGTGAAGCATTATACTTGGATGATGATTTGAATGAAAGCAACATTATGGAAATAAAAACATTCACAGCGGTAACTAATAAAAAGGTGGCAAAACACATTGAAAAAATTATTCCTAAAAATACAAACCCTTTTCTCAATTGTGAAATAGATTATGATGCCATAACTGATGCTCCGGCTGAGCCGCCACTGTCTAATTTTCCCTTTGATATTCCTGTACAAATTAGTCCTGAAAATGAGAGCTTCACCAGTGCATCATCGTACGAAGCCTGCGACACGTCCGAGCCAGAAATAGAATCAATTACTTCTATTGACGGGATCGTGGTTCCGAGACGTTTATTTGCCAATGATGATAGCTCGATGCAATTTATCGATGACCAATCTATTGTGAGTAACAACAAAAAATTTGGACACAGTACTTTCAATGAACCGATCAATTATAAATTTGCTACGGTATCTTGCCGGAGTAAACCTGTTTTTGTCTTCGGTGGAATGAACAAGCAAAGTAAAATTTTAGGCTGTGACGTCACAAACATTTCTCAAAATGAAATCTTTAATTACCATAAAGATGCGGTCAATATTAAAAAGGCTAACATACCCAATATTAATAATAATATTGAGGTAACGTTTAAAGATAATTCAAGCCGGGTTGAAAATGTCAAGAAGCAATCTTCAAAATCAAACAATAAAATATCATCAAAAATCTTTAATAAAATTAAAGATGTCTTCAAGCATGATAAGAAAAATCCACAAAAAAATGAAACCATGAACAATAATCCGTACGAAGTGGTGAGAAAAGCTCCGGTGCAGGAAAAATCAAAAAAACCACCTCCAGTTTGTTTTGTTAATCCTGCTCTCAATCTGAACTCTGATATGGAATGTGAAGAAGCTGATCACGGAAATATCAATAAATTATACTCCACCACGTCTAGCTTCAATCATAGAAACCCTTTTGAAATAACACCGATGAAACAGCCGCAAGAGAATATTCTTTTCGACAAAGAGAATATATACGCGTCCCAGTCGAGCAGTTTAAGCAATTGCGTTGATTTGAGCGATATTTCTTATCAACCTGAAAACACTGGTAAAAAACATGTTCGGTTTGACTCCACGCTAAACCATGAGAAGGTAATAACAGGTAACAGTTTTGACTCTGATTGTAATAGTCTCAGCTCGTCGAATTCAGGTAATTCGAATCAAGTCACCCAGGTTCTACACCATATTGATTCACAGATTGATGAATACCATAACGAACTTGAAAATTGTTTCAACGAAAAGAAGTTTATTTCACAAAACTTATAGTTAAATACTGTATCATACATATGTGAAAATAAAACACTTGTTTTTTTATTGTCTCAACGCGTCTCAAGTAAATTAAACAAGTAGAATCAAAAAACAAATGTTTCATTTTGACATATGTGATTATAGAGTTCTATAAACTTACCTAGGAAACAGTAAATTGTATTGTACCGTAACTTCTTCGGCTTTTCCTCATTACGAGGATGATGTTTGCTATGGTTTATCGATTGTGAGTCTGAGTGTAGCTGAGGAACCCTATTCTCGAACCACATGTTGTGAACGTGCATCTGCTGGACAGGGGGATTCAGATTGACAGATCTTTATCAGAACACCACGTACCGTAGCATGTAGATACTGTACCAAAGTCTTATTTTATTAAGTTTTTTTATTATAATTATTTATTTATTTAAGTTGTTTTTAGTTACTTTTTCCATAATTGATTAAAGTGATTATTCGGATTTAAGGCTGGCCATTTGTACTTATGTAACTAAAAATGTTCTCAAGTTTTTACGGACGTTCATAATCTTCTATGTAGAGTTTTCTAGGCTTTTCTGCTGTTCTCTAAAATAGGGACTGTTGTCACTGATGATGAACTATACAACGGTATCCGAAAGATCAGAGACATGATAAAATAACACAGAAAACTCTACACAAAACGTTTATACTTAAAGATATAGGTGTCTCACAGAGACGAAGATATTATCTTTACATGGGAAGTATGGAAGTCTTGGGCATTACAGGGCTGTCATCCGCTGGCTTAAGTGATCACTTTACACAATGTAACGTTCACGTTTTTTCCCATGCTACCACATCTATCAAGTTTTTGGGAGTTGTATATACGATATCATGTTGGAACATTTCAATTATTTATTACCAACTATGCTGTCGCCACCTATGATTTTTTGAAAATTTGATATTCATTCTCATGTAATAGTATAGATGTCGCTGAAGCTGAGACTATTTCCATACTTCCCATGTAAAAATAATGGCTTCGTCTCTGTAAGACATCTATATTTGATGACAATCCCTCAGGGGATATATCCCAGTAATTGGTTCCTACAAAGATTTGGACATACTCAAAATATTGTTTGTACCTAGTTTGAACTTTGCATATTGTGATCAACTGTACTTATATATATATATTTATTTTTTTGTAATTAATAACTAACATTATTACTTTTTAAGTAATATTATATGATAAACATTAATGTTATCTGAAAAAAATCTGATGAATGAATACGTACATAAAAAATGAATACATTATTATGTAGTTACCAAAAATAAACACCAAAGTAATTGATTAGGTATAACTTAGTATTAAGTTATGATGATCATTTAACTGTATAATTCTCAAGAAATATCAGTGAATTAATGTTGTAACAATCAACACAATTCTTATGTATTTTTTTGATGAATTAATTAAATATTCTAATTAATTTACTTAACTCCATAACACAGCATTTCTTTTTTAAACATTTTTTATCTATGCTATTGCTGCAAATTATCATTGTATTGTTATTTTATATAAATGATCCCACTCAACTTCAACAATTCTGCCCCAAATCGTCAACTGACAGCGTAATGTTAGAAGTATAAAATTATCACACGCGCTTTTATTATTTATTTAAACACTTCATTAGGTCGCAGATAAATAAAAATAAATGATTCGATTGATTTGTAAATAATGCGACATCTGTTATTATTATAAATCAGAACTGTCTAACTTATTATCGAAAGTAACGCACTATCGGGGCAAAGTTTGTTGTAAGATTTTTGAGATTATACAATATTTATTTTTAATTTCGTAAATATCTTGGCTTTTATTATCTTTATTCATGTCTAGCGAGAATTTTGTTTTACTTACTTACTTACCATCACACTGTTTCTCCGCGGGGGTAGGCAGAGAGGATAGAGCACCACACTCTTCTGTTCTGACACAATTCTCACCTTGTCCATATTCATACATCTTTTTATACAAGCTCGCTGATTATTGAGGCTTCCAACAGGACCATCCTCCAGTATCTGGTTTACCTGATCATGCCAAGTCTTCTGCGGATGGCCTCTACTTCAACATACGCGTCATATATCTTTCTTACCATTCTCTCCTCATTCATCAATTTCATATGACCAAACCACCTTAGTGATTATTTCTTAATCTTACTCACTATACTAAGATCAGCTTTACATTCTTTCCTGTCATAAATGGATCTGTCACATATACGCCTAAGTGATTTCATTTCCACTGCATTCAGTCCACTTCCGATCCTCTTCTGCCAGCTCCAGGCCTCACTTCCATGTCAGTACCAGGAATCCATTGTGAACCACTAGTCTTGCCTCAGTTAACAAGTTCCCATTAGCCATAATTCCATTAAAATTTTGTTATATCCTTTATTTATTATACGCTTTAAATAGTTCATGAATTCGGCATCCAGCTCGTATTTTGATTAATAATTATTGTTGTTTTGGTTGTCACATAAATGGATTCTGTGAAATGTTAAAAATAATTAATATATATTTGTGAAAATTTTAATTCCTAAGTTCCTTAGATACTACAACATGACATGGCCGTTATCTCCTTTTATTAGTATGTACAACAACGACTGCTTTATTTCGATTGATTGTACTTTTCCAAATTGGTTCCGTCTACATACCAATTTGTCCAATTGAAATTCAATTGAGTAATGTGCACACAATGTACCTCATGAATTGAGACATGCGATTACTAACTATCCTGCTCTTATAGAATGAAATTACATTCATGTGTAGGAATTTAATCATTTTTGTATTTCGACTCTTAGTTAAAACTGATGTAATCTAATGGTGGTTGTCAGTTGACACAATGAACATGTTCAATTAACTTCAACCTTTTTTTTTTGTAGCTTAAATAGTACATATGAAAAAATAAAGGTAATTGCTTTACCAGATGTAGTTTGTTCTAAAGCAATTACCTGTACAGTTTTTGAAAGTTGTAAATGTTAAGAGGTAAGTAAGTATAAAGTTAAGTGAGTCATATGAAGTATAATCAGAAGTTATAAAAAGATAATGAAAAAAAGTTAAAAATATATATTTTTGTCAGTAATATAGTCGGTGACAAGAATGTGTGGGTAGTTAGATTAGCACAAATGACAAATTAGTTTCATTTTGCTTTCTTCCCACATCAAGCAAATTCCGTGCCTGTTTGTTTCCTGCATGTGCTTCACGACAAAGTCACACACTCACAACCTAGGTATTTTTGACTTTTTTAAATGTGGGGTTGATCGCTCATAAAAATTTATGTCTAATAAGTAAAACACTACACTATTTTTTGTACATGCATTTATAGAGTGCAAATATAGTCAAAAAAATATAGCATTCATGAAGATCGCAATCCTATCAATCAAACAATTTACTAACTATATCTGTAAACCAATCTTGCCCACTGCAACGCATCTAGATTAATATTTCAAATACTGTATTTAATGACATAAAATGTGTGCTACAGTGTGTTTTCTGTTTTATGTATTGTTTAATTGACAATGACGTATACGTTTACAATAGTTACAGATGTCAATGATAACGCTGCCAATTTAAACATGTTAAATTACAAAATTTTCCAAATCTTTTGGCAGCCGATATTATAGAACTCTAAATATTTAACATTTAGATAAAATAAGACTCCAATATGGTAGCATAATGAAATGGCAAGAATGCTTTACCTGTGTATAAGATACCTATAAAACTATTTGTACCTTACTGCCACATGTACAAAATAATAATTTAAACGCTTTTTTAGAATAATCATGGATATTCTTATGCTAAAACTAAATTTGTGTTAAAATTTTACCTACAAAACGTCATCTAATGAATTTTCATTTTATATTATTGTTATTAATTACCACTTGAATATAACCAATGTACGCTAAGGGCCGGTTGTGTGATCAGTAGTAACTTTTTACTAACGCCCGTAGTAAAAATCCTTTGCGGGTTGTTGATAATTTACTACTGTCAAAGCATAGATGGAGATGTCTATAAGCGAGACAAATATTCATGAAATTTGCTTTATTTTATGCATTATCTTTGGATTTTTTTCACATAGGCATTCAATATCTGTCACTTTGGTGGTGAAATTTTTTCATATTATGTGTATTAATGTATATTAAAAAACAAGATCATCATCGGACGAACAATCATCACTAAAATAGCGGGATATTGAATCGTTAATTGTCGTATACTGCAACTTTCAAAGTATCAATGTGTCGGATGACTTTTGGAACAGCTGTAAAAAGTCCGCCATATTTAACTATCGATTCTCGTTTTTAATATCGGATATCGCAGGGTAAAATGAGGTTACTACGGGATGTACTTTTGAGAAGTAAATATTTTTTTTACTACTTATCACACAACCGGCCCTTAGTTACCAATTACAGTGGAGCCTCTATCATTAATCCTTTCCTGAGAGCCTGAGGAATATAGAAACAATTTTTCCCATAACAAATAACTGAAATTTAATTAATCCATTCCCAGCTTCCAACAATGGTACATAAATTAATTTAAAAAATTGTCAAAACTTTACCTTTATTGTATTATTGGGAAGACATAACGGTAGAAGCGGAAGAGGAAGTAATTTACTTTAGTTTAAAAAATGTTATCATCAATTAAAACTTCTGGTTATAGTTTTCATTTTGCCAATGATTCAGTAGCACTCGATTTAACATAGAACTCGTCCCATGTTTCCTGTTTCTGTCTGTTTTTTTAAAGTCAATCACATTATCATTGAATGCAAAAAAGTCTATCTATGTTTTACTAATATGTAAAGTAGGTATGTTTTTGTTACCTACTACATGATAAACAGATACGTTTCATGTGAATATTATTATTTATGAAAGATTCAAATATGTTACTAATCCCTATTTAATTTATATTTTTTCTTTGTGATTTGAATTCAGATCTTTTAACCAGTTTGTTTACACCATAAAGTTCGCCATCACCTGTTTATGTATTTATTTATTTTTGACATGAACACTATTTTTGAATGACACTCTGTGTCGTTTTGTCTGTTAAAGTTCTATAGCGAGGGTGAATAATTTACTTTGGTAGATGAAACTGATCTACAGTAAACACAACTTAAAACAATTAGAATTCTGTTTTATGTTATTTTTAAGTTAAGAGTTTAAAATTATGAATCTTGCCGTTTTCATACCATATATACATATTAGTTCTTATAATTTATTTATTTAAACATATAACATTTGTACAGCTGCAAAAGAAAAAAACAGTGTGCAACGTATATTTTACATACATTTTACAAAACCAAAACTCAATAAGATCGAATACATAACATACAAGGCAAATAAACGTGAAAATATTTTTTTTAAATATAAAAAGAGAGGAAAAAAAATACCAATGTGCAATACAATATGTAATGTAAGCACGTATGAGGCAGATGGAAATATGCAAGACCAATACACACAAAAGTAGTTATAAGAATTATTTCATTATCTAAAAAAGTTTACTCTCCGTATCTGCTCTTCCTAATTGCAACAACCAATTTGAAACATCCCTATAAAATTATTATTATCAATAATTTTTATAACCTTAATTTTGTTTACATCACTGAAAATATAATTGCAAAATAATTTTCTTTTTTTGTCCGATAACTACATGCTTCATCATTTTCTCGATCACGTCGCTTTGCATGACTTATTCTTTTCCACTCTGCCTATCTTGCACTGCATCCACAGCTCATCATCACATTGCGTTTGCACAATGTTTTATGTTGACGCGATAATCATAAAATTACAGAATAGAATTACAGCAGATCTGAATGGTCTGCGATACAAACAGCTGTCAATATATGCTTGTTTTTTTATGATTCTATGTGACGTGGACATAAATAAATTGTATATCTACATAGGATGTGTATGTAGATGAAGTGATTTTAGTACAATGGTATCATTTTTATTGTGTTTATTTTTTGTTTGTTTTAATCGTTACATAAATAACAAATATCTCATTTCCACTGAAATAGCCCTGTTCTTTGTTTAGTTTTTAGCAATTTTGTAAACGAACTTAGCAAAAAATTTAACCTAAACCATATGTTACCTCGTCTGCTTTTTTCAGTTTCAGACATAACGAGTCAAAACCGAAACTTGTTTCTTGTTCTTGATATTCATTATCGGCAACGTGTGACTTAATGTCTCAAGTGGACATTCGGTAAGTTCTGTCTAGATGTGTTCCAATCTTGCCTATATCTATTTGAATTAATCATTATTTTTCAAAGAACACATTTGTCTAAGCAAATATAAGCATATTTCTTAGTAAATATAAGCATATTTTAAACATACCTTATGTATCGCACAGAATTACTCGCCGGTGAGGCGCCAATTAATTGATACGATAAGACAACGTGTCAATAATTTAAAGGTGTAATCATCGGCGTGGCGCCAAAAAACCTGTGGAATAGATATCAGGAAAACAAAGACGTCTGTCGCCGTGTAGGTACTTGCAAATATGATTACATATATGTATTGTTATGAATTTGAATAAAAACAGAGTATTCTGCAAGCGGCAGCCATTCTCGATTTTGCCGCCGTAGTGTGCCTATATTGAACATCTTTTGTGGTTTCATTTCTTTCGACCTCATAATCATCATCATCACCGGTTGAGATAAGCTGAGATCGGCGAACCACCCTTGTCTACATTCTTGTTTCTTGTATGGAACACCTTACAAATAAATAAAAATTACATTTGCACAAATGAATATGAACTCACTGTCTGTTTAATCATTTTGGGTATGTTAATTTAATATGTTAAATGTCTTCAAGAAAATTTCTGAATAAAATATACATAATTCTTACAGTTATCTTTTTTTTTATCTTCCTCGTGACGTGATGACATAAGCATAGGGTGTAGTGAGTAAATATGATGTACCAAAAATGTATGTATAAATTATTTTTTGTTTTGTGCAGTTTTGATATCATTTTTTAATATTTTGCTTATTTTCTCTATTCTCTCCTCTCGAAAACTCTCTGTAAGCAGTGATGTTTTCCAGAAAATATCTGAACTATTTTTGGTATATCTATATGCATGTTTTGTTATTATTCCTGACCATGTTAAATATATAATTTATCATATTTTAAGGGCTTTCAAAGAAATTTCGAAAGATTTGATTGAATTATAACTTTTCAGAATCAATGGTATTGAAAATTTAAAAAAACTGCCAATAAAAATTCAATTTTGAAAGCGTTATGTTTTACATTTGATATTTATATATATATTTTTTAAAGTGAGTATATAAATCTAGAAGACAAAAAAAAAATATTTTCATTTTCATGGTTCAGTGATCTTAAATTCAAAGTAAGACTGTATGGATGTAATATAGATAGTATTGTATCGCACATAAGCAGCCTGCGCTTTCTGTTATTCGTATTTGCAATCTGCAGAACACTAGCATTGGTGAATTGTCTTTCATAAGCATTTTGCTAATGATTTATGCATATTAGGAAAGAGTATTTATAATAAAAGTATACTCCACAGAAAATTATTAACATACATATAAACTTTAAAACATCATTAAATTGACAAATTGATAAAAAAATGTTTATGATATTTTTTTCTTATTTTACCATTGTTTCAGTTATGTATGTTTACCCTGTACATGTATTCTTCTGCCTGAATTAATTATACTGCGAGGACCAGCCATAATTTAATATACTAGAATCAAATCTGCCTTTGACTGGAATTCATACATTGAACAATCTAATACAATTTGAATATGACGTCATAGTACTACTTTACATATGACAACACAGTGATTAATACTCATTAGAATAAAGATGGGGGAAATTACATATATATATATGCGCACAGACGAAACTCTGTCACAAGTGCAATAGATTTTTATATTATTCTATAATTAATATTAATGTATTTTTTAACTACATTATTAAATTTATTTGCGCGTTAATGTTGTAGAATTAACATGTTCCAAGAGTAGGCATTATTTTGATAATAATAATATGTCGCAATGCTGTACATATATCCTGGTGAAGTCTACATATAAACAAGTACAGTAGAAACAAATAATTTCCCCAAAAAAATATTTTTTTTATATTATATAATTAAGCGCAATGCACCTGATCACTTTGCCGAGTGGGTGCATTTAAGTGCTGTTGTCTTATAAGGATCACTCTCAGCCCCCAAATAACAATGAGTTATTTTTTTATAATCGGATGTAGCGATATCTGTTCGATGTGATGTTTTTCTCTCTCATAATCTACTTACGTTCAAAGCAAAATTGTGCTAATATTTGTTTGATGTTTAATAGATAAATTTCTCCTTACTTTTGTACGATTGGCTTATTTTTATTTCCACATTATATTTATGGTAGTGATGGTTAAATCGTTCTTGTGACTACGATTGTGTTTCGATTGTAATGGTGATTGGTAACTTATTATTTGTAATTCTTTGAGCAATGCCTGATACATCAGAAAGTAAAGTTAAATCTTAGTTAGAAGTCATTGTTAAATCTCAATTACCGTCACTAATTTAAAGGCAATAAATTTTTAAGGTTTATTAATATATTCCGGCGCCCATCATCCACAAGTTTAGTTTGTATGATAGTGTTATAGAGCGGGACTTAATTTTGAAATATTTTTAAAACATATGCCCTTGATAATCTAGAGTACGCTTGTACCTTTTATTCAGCCGGGACTATAGACTTGCAGTACAAAATTTGGATAAATCTTCTTTATGTGCCATTTTGCAGAATACTGATTTATCCTGTCACCGACATTTTGGACATTGAGCCACTTTCTGAAACAACCGTTTTCTAACTACGCCTCTGCTGCATAATAAATTACAAGAAATTATATTGAGTCGTCTAATAAATCTTTACGTTTTTTTTAAATGCTAATTCTTTTTTGTGAAAAAAATGACTTACTCCCTATTCGATAGCATTTTTCGCTCTAAAACGTCAGTGTCGCCGTTTTCCTGTATCTTATAGTTTTTCTTAATTTTTGGGCTTAAATAATAGAGTGTCAAAGGGAAATTCAGCCGCAACCATCCAATAGTCCCGACCTCGCTCCATCAGATTATCATATTTTTCGGTCGCTCTCCAATCAAACGCGTGACGTTATGTTCAACAGCGACACAAATTGTCTCGATAACTATTTTAATACCAAACTGGCTATTTACATAGAAAAGGCATCGACTAATTGATTGGAATATGGGATAAAAGTCCTGAATAATGTTCTAATTTTTGCTCAGAAATTTTGATTTTATAACTTAATGGGTGGATACCTGACTAAATTACGAGCCTAAAATGTTCAAGGAATATGTGCCTAATCTCAACCACGTCAGAGATATAAGCATTTAAAAAAATACGTAATTATGCAATTATTTTGATTAATTGAAATATTTTATTGATCCCAAATTATATATTAAAGGTCATCGAATTTCGAGCGACCAGACTATTTTTTGTTAGATGATTTAGGGCCTGAAGCAAATAATACAGATTGATAAGTGAACAATTTCACAAATATTTATTTAGAAGTACGTAAACATCAAGTACGATTTTATAAAAATTTCAAACAATAGATTTTCACATATTCCTTGAACATTTTCGACTCGTAATTTAGTCGGGTATAAAATATTACTGACTAGGTTTGTTACACCCTGTATATCCGAAATAGTGCTGATGATGATATTCCTGGTCGTGTACGGTATTGGGTTGATAACTCGTACGTGTTACAATAGTATTTAATATGAATGCATCTATACAATTCAGTACCAGTCAATATTATACGTTATCCGTTCAAAAGGTTCGGAGACCGTAGCCCGATACCTTTATCTCTTTCACGCGCGTCATTCTTGGGTTAAAAAAATTTTCATTTTTATTAAATTATTAATTTTGGAAACATTAATACAACTTAAGGAGAACACATTCTTATTGTGATATATACAGAATATCGGTTAATGCATTTCCTCGGATAGGAATAGATTCAGGTCCGAATCCCGGTTGCAACAAAAATATTTTTTCGATAAAATTGATTTTACATGTATATCTTTCTAATTGATACATTTAATCCGTATTATGAATTAACTTTATAAATTAGATTTTTCAAATCCTCCTATATTCCCCTTCAGTTAGAAAATGTATTATCCACATTTGTATGTCGACAGTGTGAATATTGAATACAGCCATGTTTCAGAGTCTTGACTCTTGGCACGTAGCGGTGAAGATAGATAACTTAGGATAAGTATTTTATGACGCCACACGAACAGAATGCGTAAGAGGTCTTGTGAGTGATGTTATGTTGTGACGTCACGTGCGAATAGGGTGCCCAAAAGTCACATAGAAATAAACACCGCATTTCGAGCCAACGTTTCATTCAACATTTCTGTCGTTAATTTGGTGACCAAACGAATTGAAAAACATTTAAGTATGTATTGCAATTTTGGGATTGGATTTTGATAATCCCGGGATTAGAAACGGCTTATTAATTTTACATTTATAGCAGATAAATCCAAAAAAAGATTTATTAATGGTGTGTACTAGACATGGACCTAGGTTATGCTGCTAATATTGATGTAAACGCGATGTTACTAGAGGTTTGTATCAGTGGCGTAACTACGCCAATCCGATGCATTAGGTCTCACGTAGGTAGGGGTATTTATAAATACTAATTAAATGTATTAATTAGAAAGATATACATATAAAATCAAATTTATCGAAAAATATTGTTGTTGCGCTGGATCTCTTTTCAAACTGGGGAAGGTGCATTATCCAGCTATGCTACAGCGACAGTACTTTTGACGAAAAATTTTCGAACTGTTACACTTTTTAAATTAATACATCTTTGTTCTGAATAATTACAACTTCACAATTAGAATGTGTTCTCTTTAATTAATTAATATTGATACTTTTGCCAGCGCTAATATAAATTGATATTTTTTCAACACCAACAACAAGAAAAGCAATTATCAAATTTAAAAAATCATTTCTCATTCTTTTACATTGGGGCCTAATTTTTTGTAATTACTCCGCTGGGTTACATTCATCGTAGCCTCTCGGAACCATGTATTTGTGAACGTGTGCATTATTACTATTATTTTCGAAAAATTCTTCAAGTTATTAAATGAAGGACTTAAAATATTTTCTGATATAAAATAATACAATGTTTAGATTGTAGTGATTAGAAAAAAATGCTACTGTTGACTCACTGGTGTGATTGTGATTGGTATTCGATAATATCAGTGATTGAAAACTGTGACTGTTATCACAGTTTCATTACTGATGCGCATGCGCCGCATGATGTCACAATACACGAAATAAATAAAAGAATATAATTTTGGGCGTATTTATTTATATTATTCAAACTTCATTTACGTAAAAAACATATTCTGGCATTAATAATTCATATATATCTAGTTCAATATCATCACAAAGAAAATGAAAATTCATAAAATATGATGAGTTTATTCTTCTGGTCAAATTCTCAGCGTTTCGGGGCAAATGCGTAAAACGTTTTGGCAGAATCTACTAGATGGCGCTGATCACGAATTGTAACGTCATTCTTTCATTAATATTTTCGTTTCATATACACATGCATCAAATCACGGTTCACAGCCAAATATAAATAAAATAAAATAATTAATCACTAATCACAAAATTTCCAGATATTCAATCACTGGTGATGAGTGTAACTCAAAGATATCAGTGATTGACTTACGGTTCGTGATTTTGAGCACATCACTATTAGATTGTATACATTCAAGTTCGTTTCAGAAAACGTTGCTCAAAAAATAGCTGCGTTTTGCAACACGGCTATTCAAGCGAGGGGGTATATTCAGAACAGCGCGCGGCGCAAGAGTTTCATTTAGTTCATATACGTTTGGGGCAGATTTTGCGAAAAAACACATGCTCAGCTTTATTTCTCATTTCTAAATTCTTCCGCTAAATGTTTCTGGTATCCACATTAACATTTTCTCGTGGACCTACATATTTTATTGCATAATATATTTTACCTAGATTTATTTCGCAGAAATTATAGTTATGCACAGCTTTTTTGATTGTACAGAGTGTACAATCAAAAATATTTAAGTACCCTTAATATTTAAGTACCTAACAAAAAATAATAATGCAAGGTGCACAAATAACAATCTTAGTGTGTAACAATTGTTCTATATGCCCAAAGTAACAGCAAAACATCGAGAGTTTCATCATTTAGTCTTGATCTAATTTTGGTAATCCTTAAAAGGGATTATACGTACTAATCCGGGATCCCGGTGAAATATTACTCGGACTGCTAGTAGGTACGCGACAAGGACGGCTTATCAGAGAAAAATGCGGTCATTGGCGAATTTATATCGTAGCAATAGCGAGGGGGGCCATTTTCCAGGGGGATCCGAATTACTGAGAAAAGGGAGCAACAGAGAAAGCGGAATGAATTTAAGTAAGTACTAAAAACTCTTTTTTAACTTCAAAATCGTCAGGTACTGATGACTTGTACGCTCAGTCTGTAGAATCTTTAGCCTGCAGGTCTGTTATTACTGATAATTTAACTTACCCACAAGTTTTCTATACATGAGTAATTAATGACAATAAATTTGTTATATTTGAATTCATTGGACCAACTCTGATTTTAAAAATGATCTGAATTAAATATATTAATTAGATATATATAAAAAATCAATTTTATCGAAAAATATTGGTGTTGCGCCACCGGGATTCGAACCTGGATATCTTTCCAAACCGGGGAAGGTGTATATGTATTAAATGTATTAATATCAAAAATATACATATAGGTTCGAAAATTTGTCGCTAAAAATATTGTCGCTGTAGCATAGATGGATAATGCACCTTCCCCGGTTTGGAAAGAGATCCAGGTTCGAATCCCGGTGGCGCAACAACAATATTTTTCGATAAAATTTATTTTACATGTATATCTTTCTAATTAATATATTTAATTCATATTTAAAATATTGCAGACCAATGTTCTGAATAATTACAACTTTACAATAAGAATGTGTTCTCAACATGTTTAGTTTCGATAAAAAGTGTCGTGTAAAAGTTTTTTATAGCTTTGCAATGAATTGGAAAATATATTCAACTCATTTAGTATGTTAATGTCATTATACAATCTACATATTTGTGGTATTCAATATTGCTATGGTAGGCATCTAATTTAAATGTTTCATAATAATCCAGTAGATGCGTGAAGCATTACTCTAGACAGCAGTATGCCATCGCCATTGCGCCTCGCGTTGAGACTTTTAATATATTGTTTATCCATTATTTACCGTATGTTTGTTGTTATTTTAGGGACCCCTACCACTCCACTACAAGCTTCGTCCTCGCGCCAGACTTCCTTTTATTGACAAATTGCGTAGTACATATTTTTCCAGGAATTTACGGTATGTACATTTTATATTTCTAACAGATACATTTTTGCAACAAGAGGGATTGACAATTATTACTGAAACCGACGTTGTTACGCCACTGTACAGAGCGTAAGGTCACCCTACTAACAAATTTCTAAGGCTTATGAAATGGGCCAAGGTTTTGTGAACATAACAGTGTGTAAAGCTTTACAAGACTTATTTTTTCCAGCTCCGAAACTGTACAATTCACTTAACGCTAATTGGAATTTGTTTTTTAAAAGAAAAATGACTAAAATATGGACTCACTTAACTACAATTATCCAATATCAGTCAGAAATAATAAATAATAAATAACTTTAACAGGAATTATCCATATTTAGAGATTCATTGCACATGATCTTATTTATATTGTATGTATCATGTATCATAATTGTATGTATCATGTATATATCATAATTTGTACAATACAATATAATATAAGTACATATATATAAATATTATGTTTTATGTAGATACTTTATTGATTACAATAATTTTTAATACGGCATAAACAACACAAAAATATACTAATACCAATTAAATCCATCAATTAGAAATATATACAAACAGATAAACTCGATTTATCGCAAAAATAAAATACCACCAGTGGTAGCTAAAAAAAATCGATAAATTTAGTATGTATATCTTTCTAATTGATACATTTTATTTGTATTAAATATCACAGAACTATGTTCTGAAAAAATTACATCTTCACAAATAATAATGTTTTAAATACTAATTTAATGTGTTAATTATAAATATATACATATAATATCAATTTTGTCGAAAAACAGTATTTAAAACATCACAGACGTTCTGAATAATTACAACTTCACAATAATAATAATGTGTTCTCCTTAATAATAATAATATGTTCTCTTTAAAAAATACAAAAATATACTGGCTACTTTAGTACAGACGTGAGTCTAGCAATGTAGCCAGGTCTACACCTCCATAATAATATACAGGCATAGATAGCAAACTCGTTATAATAAAAGCCCGTGTCCACGATTATCTCTCAATGAGACTTTGATCTCTGAGAGTCAGTAAGGGTATGAATATACTGAATGTGTTATTCTAATCCGCGAGAAAAACAAATGGGGTGATGATTGTCGCATCTACTACTGTCCTTCACGCGAGATTCAGGACAAGTTTTGAGACAATTGTCGTGCATGTGTACGAATGAGACTTGTATATTATAGATGAAAACTCTAAAAGTACATAAATATAATGTGAAGCTTTATAAACAAATTTACTCACTTTTTACTTGAGATATAATTTATTTATTTGACATCAGATGTGAACATAGAATAAATTAATACACTTATTAAATTTCTGTGTGGGTTGTAATAGGTATCCACCTCTCGATTGTAACATTATCCTGGCTACTTTGCTAGTATACAGTTTTTCCCTGTTGATCGATTGTGATTAAGTTGGAATGTTGGATACCGATGCTTCTGACTGATCTCTACCCAATTGAATCATGTATTAGGTTCATATTTACGTAATTTTTTTGTAAGTTATCGATTTCCAGACAGTATTAAGTGTATTTTTATTTATTATCTTTGTTTTATTAACCACTAAATTGAGTTTAAATACATCTACCGGTTATTTTTCGAAACCGGTAGATGTATTTAAACTCAATTTAGTGGTTAATAAAACAAAGATAATAAATAAAAATATGAATTTTAACCATAAAGATAATATTGCTAATTTTAAAAGTAGTATTAAGTGTGTTTTACAGTTTCGGAGCTAAAATCATATAGACGCTTTGAAAGAATGTCGCTGTGTATCGAAACAATATAATTGACTTCTTATGCTCCGTGTCCACAGATGAGATTTCACTTGAGATACGATTTTGCTCACATGATTAAGGACTAATTTCTTAGTCTCGATTTCTTGTAAGTAAAACTCAGTATGTTCGGGTAACAATATTCAATCTAATACAACAACGTATTTACTGTAATTATTAATTACACACTTCAGTGATGGATTAGTTGCTCAGGTAAACACAATATTGTGGCACGCTGAAAATGGATCTAATGGTCGCGGTCTTCCTTATAGTACTTGTATTGTCTTAATTATGACGAATAACATGCAGTTTATTAGTTTTAAATGAGTATAATAAGTAATAGTTTTAAAAAAGTCAAATCTGGTGTATAACTTCTGATA
Source organism: Eubasilissa splendida (assembly GCA_031772225.1). Taxonomy (NCBI): domain Eukaryota; kingdom Metazoa; phylum Arthropoda; class Insecta; order Trichoptera; family Phryganeidae; genus Eubasilissa; species Eubasilissa splendida. The sequence goes on along the minus strand of CM062868.1, from coordinate 10,151,439 downwards.
TAAATGAATATAAATAACCCACATTTTCGTAAATAACGCGAAAATTTGAATTATTATTGAAGGCCCCGCCTTAACCTTTACCAAACCGTGATATAAAATACCCATATGCAGCCAAGCTGTCAACTCGTGTTACCGAAGAAAATAAATTATTAACATTTTATCCTATAAATCCTATAAACTTACTCTAAATATAGAGCATTAATTACAAAAATGGGATCAATATCCTAATATAATTCGAAGCATTCATCGAATCCTATACAATACTACTTTTTTCTTAACTCTCTTCATTAAATTGGTGAAAAAAAGAGATAATATATTTGTATATTTGTTATTATTTTTATTGTAAAATGAATGTACCATCTCTATTTGTTTTACCGCAAATGGTATTTTTCCCAGCATATTAATTTTCCAACTGACTGAATTGAAAAATAATTATTTTTGTAAGACTCGCTTTACACGACTGGTTTTTCACTAGTCAGTTCTGAGCATAAACATTTTCCTTATATTTAACTAAAATATTATTTTTATGTTGCGTATATTAACCGAAATATTACAGTTTTAATTGAGGCGGTACTGTGTTGCTGCGCGGTTTTGGAAGGGTTAATTAATACATTTACTTGAATCACAAAATACGCGGTATTTTCAAATGGATTCGCGCAGGCGGTACTCATATTTCCGCACGGAATGCCGTGACGCACGGCGTGTTTTCTCGCTCTTTTCGTTAGGCATTTTCACATCGCAATATGGATGACAACAAACCAATTTAACTGGAGTGCACACTATTTCAGGACGACAAATTAGCGCACATCCGGCACAGGCAGGGGCGTAACTAAAAAATTGAGCCCCAATGCAAAATCGAAGGGCCTCCTCAATATGTATTGTAATATATATAAGATCATTATTTTGCGGTTTATCCATCAAATACTATGAACTAGATTTTTTTTAAATAGAGTTGCATACACGAAATACGTGTCACATCAATTTTCTTACTATTTTCAAACTAGCTAAGCTAAGGACTAGGTAATTTGCCGGTCGCCCGGATGGTGTGTTTTTAGAATTTTGAACTCTTGAACATTATCAAAATATTATTTAAAGTTTACATAAAAAAAATTGTTAAATGATTTATTTTCATATACATTTCTTAGATACCTTTTCTAAATACTTTCTACATATTTTTGTATCTTAACTGTAATTTTTGGTAATATACTTTCTATTGTTGATGTCTGTAGCGTTAAATTTGTGGTTAGACATACTTGTACGCCAATCCTGACGAAGATACGTTAGTATCGAAATCGGTTGACGTATAAACAACACAGTGATTTAAACAAAGTTAAATATATCTAAATACAATTTTAATATATTTTCTATTTACAACACATCAAAAATAATCATAATATTTACTTGTTGTTTTTATGTATTAAAAAAAACAGTAATGCAATGCATTATTTACATTATATTTTCTACATTTACGTGATTTTAGTATATTTATGTAATTTTCAATTAATTATATTTTTAATTTATTTTATTTAAGTATTGCACATCTAAAAACAAACCGTTTGTTACATATATTTTACACAGATTTTAAAATAATCTAAGCAAGCCTGTAATAAATTATATTTCACAAAACCAATGTAACTCATTGAATACGAGGCAAAATACAATTTAATAGAAAATGAAACATAAAAGGCAAGTAAACGTGAAAATATATCAAAATACTAACGTGAAATACAATATGTATAAATAGAACGTAAGCACATACAAGATAAAGGAAAATATGTACGATTAAAGTCAGTATAATACACAAAATGCAGTTATAAGAATTATTTCATAATATACAACAGTTTACTCTCAGTATCTGCTCTACCTAACCTATTTAAAACATTATTTTTAAGAGCTTGAAAATTGAGTAATCTTTGACCAAAGGTAGTTTTCATTCTTGGAACGATTTTAAGATTATTTGCTCTTGTGGGATAATATCTTTCAGTCCTCACAAATGAGCGGCTTATTTTATTGTAAAAGCTAGTTAATATATTCAGAACATCCAAAACCTGAAATTCCCTAAAAAGTGGCTCTGAAAAATTTGGAAAGTCACGGCGATGTATAACTCTTGAGTATAGCCATCTGAGCAATGCTTACTTGATATATATGTACACCTGATGCACTCCCCCAACTATCAATACCATAGCTCAAGATGGATTGGCACAACGCATAGTACACAGTTTTCATCTTCTTTTTATTTAGAATATTTCTAAGTATTCTAAATATATAAATTAATTTTTGCAATCTTTTAGCTAATCCATCTAAATGTACATCCCATCTCATGTGTGTCTATCAATAACTATTCCCAAATACTTAATTGATTTACAACTTGCTATACTAGGACAATTACAACCATTTATGTATTTACAAGTACTGTAATTTAATAATATTTTAAAAATTTAATAGTCCTACCTCTGTGATGGAGAAAGGTATAAATTTTATTTTTGCTGCATTAAGCGTTAATAGGTTTTTATCCAACCAACTATTGATAATATGTTGGTTTTTTCAGCAATATAATTACCCATATTGTTTTTTTTCTGCCGATTTAAAGATGGGTCTAACGATTGCGTTCTTTAGAACATATAGAAATGTTCCATTGGAGAAACACAAATTTATTATGTGTGATAGAGGTTTACTAACATGACTTTTGATATTCTCCATAATATTTGAGATATTTTGTCTTCACCAGTGGAAAAGCCAGGTTTAAGAAAAGTTATAATATTAATTATCTCATTATTCAAAGTTTTGTAAATTTGCCATGCTTGTTCAATAATGAGATATCATTGTTTTTATAACATTATATGAATATTTTAATAAATAATCTTTTCACGTGTTTTCGCAACACACATAAGTAATTTTTTGGGGTAGATTTTATAAATAATTAAATTTTTTTATAATAGAGATGCGTATACAGAATATATGTCGCATCAATATTTTTATTATTTTCAAATTAAGCTAAACGCTTGTGCTATGAAAATAAATGACCTTCTGGAACGAGGCTCGAACTCCCGACCACTAGATCACCAGCACGTTAATATTAGCGCTGGGAAAAGTGTCGATACCAAATGTATTATGGGACGCAGTCACAGACGAGTAAATAAATAGACATGAAATAAAGTGTACATATAGTAGAGGGAGTCGGAGTATTAGTTACGGGAAGAGAGGCATTCTACATACATTATTTGTCGAAACATAAATTCCATAGTTTATGACACATTTATGCAACAATTAATGTATTTACTCTTCGAAAATAAACAAGACGTTTTTGTTATCTTAATACATATTATATTGTCAGCGTTTAAATTTTCATTCTAGTCGAGTCATATATTTTTATAAAGTTGCGGAGCTATTTGATTGCATGAGTGGTACCAAAGCGATCACGTGAGTAACACTCAAATGGAAATATTAAAACAAGGAATTTCCGTTAGTTCATTGTCTATATATTTGATAGTCTGGGGGCGCGGTCCATTTGCGCCTCTGTCTAACGTCGGCCTTAACGTACCGCAGTTACGCCACTGGGCTCAGGGCTGCTAGTCGGCATCCATGATCACGGTTCAATTGACTCTTGACGAGACGGTTCAGAGAATTTATATGCACTATCTAATCAAACGGTGCACGATGGCAGCCAGTTCTGGCGGAAGTTGAAATTGACGTAAATAAAGAAAAATTGACATTTTGTCTCAAGTATTGTAACACTGAGTGGAACCTCAAATAAAAAATCTCAGGTAGTACAGTATTTATGTATTGGCGGGTTTATAGAGTTATGGCCACGCTTTCCAGAGGGCCACCCGATCGTTTGTATAACTAAAAAAATACTGACAGATCCGATTGTGCTCGGCCGTCGTTAGGTATTAGTGACTTCATCCACGTGGTGTTGTGATATTTTTAAATGTCCAACGTGATGGGTTCCCACATCATTAATTCGCCCCATGGAACAGGGTTATTTTGTAAACACACTGTGCGGTGAAAATAACCTAATATATATATATATAATATTATACTACATTATTTTCAAGCTTTATCATTGTGTAATTATTATGAATAGTATATATCCAGAGTAATCTATACTCTACATCAAATTAAGACATTATTAATATTTTTTTATTCGCTCCATTTGAAAAAAAGTATTAGTGAAAAATAATAAAAAAATAATCGTTACAAACTTAGGAAAAGTTTTGAAAATTCCATTAAAATATTATCTATTGTTGTAAATTGCAAATATGAACTTCGAGGGGGGTCTACATTGAGTCCCTTGAGTTCTACGAGTTCTGCAAGGTCCACTGCATGAGGTTCGTGAGATATATCCCGATCATTTGAAATGAAATTTAAATACAGATTAAATGTATTAATTAGAAAGATATAATTTTATCTAAAAATATTGTTGTTGCTACCGAGATTCGAACCTGGATCTCTTCCAATTCGTCAAAGCACTGTGTTGGTATAGCATAATCGGTTAATACACGTTCCCCGGATTGGAAGAGATCCAGATTCAAATCCCGGTAGCAACAACAATATTTTTCGATGAAATTGATTTTATTTATATATATATTTCTAATTAATACATTTCATTTGTATTTAAAATATTACAGCCTAAGTTCTGAATAATTACAACTTTACAGTTAGAATGTGTTCTCCTCAATAATGAAATAAAATTTCTTTAACTCCTGTAATAAATTTAATTGACCCAATTACAATTATTATTTTTTGTGTTGCCGGATACCGACCGTCACTTTAGTGGCAGAGCGTGCGCTAACCGAGTTAGACGTGTCGTATGCGTCTTTATGGTGTCGTTCGTGGTGATTAATGTTTTTTCTCATATTTTGCACAATAATTGACATCCTATATATATTCACTTATCACTTATTTTAATGATTAATATAAGTAATAAATGTAAAATATTTTTATTTAGCCGACTTAAAAATCGCTAAAGTCTACACTTGAGTTTACAGCACCGTAAGTGAAGATTTTTTAAGCTAACCTAAACAATGTTCATGCATTTATTTAACTAGCTGATTTATATGTTTAAAGATCTACCCCTCTATTCTGGGACCTGAGATCTCAAGAGGGACTAAATGTAAACAAAGCATTCGTTGACCTTACATGTTAATCTAACCAGACGAACACAATAAGAATATGTATATAAAATTAAATTTGAATCAATTGTATCTTATTTGATTAGTCAAGTATCAAGTAAATAGCCGAATCATAACATACCTTCGGGATAAGTATTTGCGAAATTTACCCATTATTATATTACATTTTAATACAGGCGCTAAATCATCTAACGAAAAATAGTATAAATTAAACATATAATTTGGAATCAATAAAATATAAATATAATTACTCGAAATAATCGCATAACTACTAGGTACTTTATATCTGTGACATGGTTGAGATTAGGCATTATTTTGAACGTGCATCTGCCTCTAAAATATTATGCATAGGAATGTTATACTTCGAGTAAATAACTTAAATCAATATATTTATATATCTTTTCCGAAATGTATGTCTTCAAACCTTCCGCAATAAGCAGTTTTTCTATCTAAATCTATCTAATAGCGCATTAGGCGTCTAGGACATGACGTCTCTTCACTGCCGCTATATATATATATTTCAGCCTGGAACGCGGGCAACGGTCACTGTGTCAAATAGTCCGTTTTATATGAAGTCTAATAGAACAAATTATTCCTCGGTATTTATATGAGACGCCGCGCCATTCCGCAGCGCATTATATTTCTTATTAATGTGGGCCGTGCAGCATCTGGAGACGCGCGCGGAGCACAGCAAATTAATTATATCCGGGTAGTGAATTTTGTATTAGGATAATATTTTATGAACATTTTTGGATCTCATCAATAGCATTCTATCAACTGTCGACCAATACAGACGAAAATGTATTCGGAATATTCTGACGCTGGTTTATGAAGTTTACTTTTAAGTTCTTTTAACCTTTACCATACCGCGATAGAAAATACTACGTACACGTACGCAGCCGAGCTGTCAACTCGTATTGCCGTAAAAAATTGAGTTTTTTAACCGTTTTAAATACGAAAACACGTTTTTACTACTCGAAATGACATTAAAATATTTATTGACGTATATTTACTGTAAATATTGACCATTAAAAGGGAAAAAAATATAGATATAATATTAAATTAGAAGCATTCATTAAGTCCTATAAAATACAAACATTCACCTTATTGCTCTTTATTTAATGAAAGAAAGACAATTACATTTGTATTTTTATTATTGTTTTTAATATCAAATTAATGATTAAAATTAAAATCGAGTAGCTTACTGGTCTAGTGGATAAGATGCTCGCCTAGTGATCTAATAGCTATATAGTCGGGAATTCTAACCTCGTTCCGGAAGACCACCAAGTATTCATAACACAAGAGTTAGCTTAGTTTGACAATAGTCAGAATATTGATGTGACACGTATTCCGAGTACGTATCTTTATTTTTTTTAAATATATATTCTCTTCCTGTCTTACTACAAATAACATTTTTATCCAATATACCAATTTTACATTTGATTAAATAGAAATGTAATTATTTTTGTAGGACTTCACATAATTGGCTTTTCAAGTAATTTTTAATCTTTAGGATTAGCTTAAATAAGAATTTTATATTGAGCGTATTTACCTACAAAAAGAATACCGGTTTAATTGGCCTTGTAAACCTGTATTACTGCCATAGCTATGGAAGGGTTTTAACCAAGGCTTTGAACCGCTATTTTTTTCATTTAATTCTTCGTTTCGGTTCAATTTAAATATATATATATCAGTTTAGTTCCAGTTTTTATTCCGGAAAAAATAACGGTTTTTTCGGTATTCAGTTTTCGGTTCAGCTTCGAGTGATTAGTGTTTAAATTATTGAAATGTTTTTATTTGAATTAAAAATTTATTTTTTACCGAAATTTAGAACATCTTATTCCTGCTTTTGTAATAAGCATACTACATGAATTAATACAATAATATAATATAAATAATAATAAACAAATATCAGATATCTCATCGAGACAAAGCTATTTTTTATTCTATTTAATGGAAAATATATAGAAGTATGGGGTAATTACAAGGCTTACGACCTGGCTATATATAAATATATATATATATATATAACGTTCACCAATTCTCACATTTATCAAATTTTTGAAAGTTGTATGTTATTATTTGGACTCACTTCGAGTATCACACCATCGCTATCGATGAACCAAATTTCATTAATTATTCCCTTTTTTTTAAACAGCATATATGTCATCACTATGAAAATCTTATGTTTTTTTTTAATTATTTTAAAGCAATATTCTTTATCTGTAAAATATTTTTTAACATATTATACGCCTGAAAAATCAATATTTTTCAATTTTTTATATATTTTCTTATTTTGACATTATATTAGCAATATTTGAATATGTTCAAGAACACACAATTACTGAATTTTTACCTACAGAGGCACTATTATTAAACAAATATCATATATCTCATAGAGACAAAGCTATTTTTTTATTATATTTAATGGAAAATATATGAAAGTATGGAGTAATTACAGGGCTTACGATCTGTCTTCGGCTAGCTTAAGCGATCACTTTATATATTATATCATTAAAAGTATAATATTAATTGTTTTTCATTTAAACTATTTCTGTTGTCTCGTAAAATAACTAGAATAATAGAATAACTGAAGTGGAGAGTAATATTGTATTAACGCGCGTGTTTGAACATGTACCGAACCGAAATATATCGAATTTTTTTTTGGTTCAGTTCCGGTTTTCGTTCCGACAAACATCTTCCTATTATCAATATTATAATTCAACTAAAATTAAAAACAGATACTAATACATGGTGTGAAAGCTATTAAAAACTTGAGTCTAAACTCCGAAATGGCTGAGCACGCGAGACTGGAGAGCCATTCATTTTATAATAGTAATTTACAACTTATACATAGTTGCGCCAAAGGACGAAAGTTAGACATTCTAGAAAATTTAGAAATATTTAATAATAAAAATAACAATAAAAACATAATAAATATTAAAATACCGCTCATTACATCCTCTCTCTTATCCATTTTAACTCCACCCCCACCTCCGTTAACTCCAAATACACCATATATTACTGTCTGTTTTTAATTTTAGTTGAATTATAATATTGATAATGGGAAGATGTTCCCGAAAACGCTCTAACGTTTAACACAATAAAAATATAGTGGAATAAAACAGTGTTTTAACTCAATTCACAAAATAATCGTGGAATTTCACAAAGTTTCATCAAAAACATTTGAACAGTTATATAAATGAACGTTACAGCATATATCTGAACAAATTAAATTAAAAAATGCATGAAAGCATAAAATTATATCATATATAAGATTATTACATACATGAACTTAAATATTTAGCACCAAAATATGCATGTTTAGCACCGATATATACATTTTTAGTACTAATATATACATGTTTAGCACCAATATATACAAATATGTTATCAAGAAAAAGTGTCATGTAAAAGTTTTTTGTAGCTCAGTAATGAATTGGAGAATATATCCGACTCATTTCCTATGTTAATTTCATTATATATTCTACACATGCGTGAAATCAAATTAAAGAACGCAATATTGCTGTGGAAAGCGAGCAATTTGCGTGAAGCGTTACTTTAGAGATCAGAGTGCTGTCGACTAGACCATTAATAATCTTATACAGAAACATCAGATCAGCAATATGCTGAGAATATCGCGGATAGCCAGGAATATGAATACATACATTTTAGTTGTTAAAATAGATTATCTATTATTTGTATTTGCATCCTTCTAAACCTTGAACATATTGCAGGGAGTCATGACACGACGATATAGAAGAACTTGTGGTTCTCTGGTAAGCAATTGGCAGAGAAAGCGGAGAAGTCTGGTAGAAAATTTTCAATATCAGGAGTCAATGAAACCGGAGCAAACCTATCCCAGTAAATAATCAATTGTAATAAACATGTGTTATTAATGAGAACACATTCTCATTGTGAAGTTGCAATTCTTCAGAACATAGGTCTGTGCTATTTTAAATACTAATTAAATATATACTAATTATAAAGATATACATATAAAATCAATTTTATCAAAAAATATTGTTGTTGCGCTACCGGGATTCCAACCTGGATCTCTTTCCGAATCTGAGAAAGTGCATTATCCAACTATGCTGCAGCATCATTATTTTTGATGGCATATTTTCCAGAGCAACAACAATATTTGTCGATAAAATTGATTTTTTATGTATATTTTTCTTATCAATACATTTAAAGATGTCTTTGTTAACAATTTATCAATACATACGGTATATAGTACCATTGATTATTTTTTTAAATAAACAAAGAATTACCCTTACAGGTTAATTAAATTTTACGAAAATATACAAAGAAAAGAAAATTAAAATATTAATATTTAAAAGTAATATTAGTAATTATATTTCAAAGTAACTCAATAACACATTGAGACTTGAACAAAATAAATATTTAAAATTTAATTTTAAATGTGTACAGTAATCAAAATATTATATTAACAAAAGTTATCAACATTTCATAATCAACTGCAGGCTTCTCTTAAAAATAGTCAAGCTGTCGTGGAATATATCTACAGACTCACTGTACCCACTGCCAAGTCTGTGTAGTCTCGATAATTATGAGTGAATGTGGTAGCCAGTTCTCGTATTATACTAGTCAAATATATATTTTTTGAACGCGTTGACGTGGGGACCCTAAGACATACTTCGGCGAGAAGATCAGGCCTGTCAATATGAGAGTATATTTATTTTAAATATGAATTAAATATATTAATTATAAAGATATACATATAAAATCAATTTTATCGAAAAATATTGTTGTTGCGCTACCGGGATTAGAACCTGGATCTCTTCCCTAACCGGGGGAGGTGCTTTATCCAACTAAGCTACAGCGGCATTATTTTTAGCGACAATTTTTCGACCCTATATGTTACCTTTTTTGAAACTAATACATTTAATCGTTCCATCATTTGACAGAGCCATCTACCTTATTTTTACAGAATCTCAAAATACCTTTAAGTAAATCTGATAGCAGACGCCAGAATTATCAATTCATTTTTATTAAATTTCGGACACATTGATACAACTTTATTATTTTTTAGGAGAACACATTCTTATTGTGAAGTTGTAATTATTCAGAACATAGGTCTGTGATATTTTAAATATGAATTAAATATATAGTAGTATATTTATTTCCTTCCATGTGACAAACTTAGGATATTGAGTTATTTCATAAGAGTGTTGTAATTCATTGATGAAATGGGTAGATTTAATTTAGTCGACAAATTTTAATATGTTGGATTCTCTCTATGGTCTGTACGTGTGTGGTGACCCTGCACGTGCCACGTATACGTGGCCGTCTAAGAGTTCACTGATCAAGTGTAATATATAGCGCCAAAACTCAAGCAACCAATAATCAGACAACATACATTCGTGATGGACATTTCCCAAGCAGCTAGCGACACTTCTAGTGTGAGAGTTTAACGCTCAATTAAACTGTACAAACAACACGCGTGAGACTAGAAGATATTAGAAGATACAGTCTCACAATAACAAAGCCTTGTGATAAATCACATCAAACATATTAAATATTTTCATAAATAAATAATATTTTGTAACTTAAATGTATTATATAATATGTAATAGGCGAATCAAGTCTTCATAAAAATAAAAAATCACACTGAAATAAACGCATTATTATTATTATTATTATTAAACGTACACAACCTTTACACTGACAACTCTTACACTATCACGAATGTATATTATCTGCTCATTGGTTGCTCGAGTTGCGGTCCTATATGGTTGATCAGTGAACCCTTACACGGCCATGTCTGTGGGGCATGAGCAGGGTCACCACACATAAAGAAAGAAAAAATTAAACAGAGAAGGAAAGCTTTATCAGGTATTAGATAATTAACTGCCGGGACAGGACTAACCGAACTTAACTTTATAATAATCTAAAAAGCTTTGCCAAGTGAAACTCTCATACGATCCGTAGTAATAAAAGATCGACCGTGAAATAGTATAATCTTGTTTCCAACATAAATTGCATATTTTGCCGCGTCACCGATAGGGAGCGAGCGATTTTCGAGTATTGTATTACGATTTTGTCATTTAGAAAATGCCAGTTACTGACATTTTTCCAAAATGCCATTTTCAATGGATTGTGGCTCTGAACACGGCGATGCGTATTCCAAGTGAAAACTGAACTACTCACCCTTCAGTTAGAAGTACCTGGCTAATGTATAGGGGTGGTTATTTTTTTATTTCAATATTGATAATGTTTTCAATGCAGAGTGCTCGCAATCTTGTTTAAGTATTCCACGTAACCGGAATTAGAAGAAAATGTTTAATTTATATTAATTAATTCAGACATTGCGTACGCCTTAGTCGTTAGAAAGGGGCGTTTGTTTAGGAAAATTTGCTTACAACTTAAATCCGCATTTATTAACGTTGATGAACATCAATTAAATTTATCATAAAACACGACTAAAATTAGCCCCAATTTCTTTTCGTGATTCGGCGAATTACTGAATTCACTTAATTATATCATTTGAATTTAAAATTATGTTTAATTTTAATGTTCTTATTAAATTGTGTTCTAATGGACCGTATCTATGGGTGAGATTTTTGACTCGAGACAATCTTTTAAATATAGATTGTGCTCCCATGATCCTTTGTAGTCAACTGCCGGCTTTCGTAATACACCGCATTAGATTTGCCGTATCGCGCCTAACATCACATTTATTGTACGGCAAACGTCAAGTGTCCATTTATCGACTATTATTGTTCCGTACGTCAGTTGGACAAATATGAATATGCACGTGTCGAATCTCGCTGTCAAATCGAATGCACACGGGTTTGAGCTGTTGACTCTTTCAACTATTCTCAAGCAGTTCCCTGAGTTTATCTCCAGATCAAAGTCTCAGCACGAATATATAGTATTGAGATTTATCTCATCGTGTCTCGTTCCGTGAACACGGGTCGAAATACTCGTATTTTAATATTTCAAAATAATTATAAATATGTGTTTACGCAATTTATTTAAAGTTTGAACAAGGAGTTTGGAATACGGGATGTAGGAAGGGTGGAAGGAATTGAAGAGAGGGGCAGGATTAGGAAACAAGGTGAGCTGAAGGACCGCTCAGAACTAGAAAACACGACCGACCTGTGAAATACTCCTTTAGGTATCTGAATTTTCCACTGGATCTTCTGGCCCCAGGACACGTACTCCGTTGTTCCGCACGAAGTACTCTTGGACATACACTTCGGTGATAGCGCGAAGTGTCATGAACCATACACAATAGCAAGATCGGCACGCACAGCGAGAAACCGAAGCACACATAAACAATATCAGTCCCACACAACAGGACGATAATCAACATAATTTTCACAGCCTACCATACCACTGGTAAATTAAAAATTAACTAAAATTACTGTCAGTTCAAAGTTAGTTTCAACTCTAACTTGTCTAACAAACTATAAATAACACCACAGAAAAAAGTCGTGCTCTGGGTATAGTGAATAGGTAATAGACAGGAATTATATCTACGCGTTCACGTGCGCGCGATACGGCAATCGGCGATTCATATATAATATAGATAAAATACTAATTTAATGTATATATTTATAATTAATAGATTAAAGTAGTATTTAAAACATCACACACCTATGTTCTGAATAATTACAACTTCACAATAAGAATGTGTTCTCCTTAATAATATAGATCGAACATATGTTTTTTTCCAAGAGTGAAACATTTTAATTTATCAGGTAGCCATTTTATATACATTGTAATCAGTTTTTCATAGAAAAAAAATTATATTGTTTTTTTTCTACAACAAGGTTTCTTGATTGGAATCAATCTTCATTATTAATTTGTTCCAAGCCGACAAAAGAAGAAAGCCTAAAACAAAACCACTTTAAAACAATTGAAAGGTTTTCGATAAATTAAACAATGAACAAATACAGCCTTAAAAATCCAACTCCGTTTTGTAAGATAAATAATATAAATATTTCAACTTCTATTAACTCAAAGCCGGATACAATTTTCACTAATAATCAATCGTTAATCATTTTGGGATTTCATTTATCGACTTCTCTTATGTAGACTATCGTAAATAGCAAAAATTAATCATTTTTAAATGATGTTTAAACATTCGAAATAGTAAAAATGATCTATTAATAAGTTACGATACTTTACGTGAAAGGGGTAAAAATTTACAAATTAAAAAAAATAATAAAACGGAAAATTATATGTACAAAATTCGTGTTGTTATATTAAAATTATTATATTACCATATCGCGCGTGCATCACTTCGTTCTTCCACATTCATTATCATCATCTTTCCTGTTTCTTCTATAAATTAATTACTTTATTACAGTTATTACAAAGTTATTACATTCAGGCACTTCTTCCGTTGGCCGCTGGAGAGCGCGTTGCGTTATCGTCTCTAGTGCCGTGTCTCGAATTTCAGATTCATCGATGTTCCCCAATTGAATGGCATTAATGTTGAGGAGCTGTGGTTTCAACAAGACGGCGCAACACCCCACACAGCGTGCGTCACAATCAATTTGTTGGAGGAAACATTCTATGAGCGCACAATTTCGCGTGTGATTTAACACTTTTGGATTATTTTCTGTGTGGGATATATGAAATCGCTAGTCTATGCCGATAAACCAGAGACGATAAACGACTTGAAAGCCAACATTCGTCGCGTTATTGCCGGTATACGTCCCCAGCAGCTCGAAAATTGGACATCCAGAATGCGCTTAATTCGACCCATCCGCGCGAAATCATATTTAAACACTAATGGCATAAAATTATCTTTCCAACAAAGCCATTACCACGATTTTTATTTAATTTTAAAGTTCTATACCTCTAAAAGAAACACCTTCGTATAATCACTATCTTAAACAGCACAGTTTTTGTTGATAATTTTTTTTGTACCATTTTTAGTGGCAAACAAACGAAAAAATGCAGTTTTTTAAGTTCTCTACATTTGAGAAATGTCTTGTATCCAAATATTTCTGCAATGTGTGCATGCTAAATATCTCTTCAGTTTATTGTCAGTAGATGTCAGATGTAAGCAATTCGTTAATTGGTAGAATTTTAATTTAATCCACATGCATACATCATCTTTTTTGGTGCAATACGCCCTGGTTTTAAACTTCTCATACTTTTCCTGTACCTGCCCACTGTCTTTCCATTAAAACATCCACTTTTCAGATTAAATGAACTAACTGTAGTCATTTTAAGTCTTTACAAAAAATAAAATTACTAAAATTGCTCCACAAATTCTTTTGTGATGTATTTTGAAAACAATACTCTCAAACGTCATACATTATGGCATTAATGGCATTAATAATATTTATTTAGAATTTTTTCTTTTATACATAGATTACAGATTATTTATAATACATAAAAAATATATATATTAATATTATTTCAAAAATGTTGTTACGTCATCATTCTTCGACGTATTATTTACGTCAAAGAATGACGATTACATATATAAAATTAAATCTCGTTTCATTCTAGATTTGTAAATTGTTATTTATCTTTTTATTTATTTATTTAGAGTAAGATCAAGAATCAAGGCTGCCGAAATGAGTATTTCTACGTACAGAAATATCACAATTAAGGTGGCTTGGACACGTCGTTCTATTACCACAGTAACACGATATATCCTCTTGGCAACTCCGGAGATGAGTCGCCCCACATTAAGCTTGAAAAGATTGTATGAAGACAGATTGGGCAACTAATACCGAAGCGGCAAAAGATGGAAATGGGTCCCCGATCCTCATAAGTTGAAGATGATAATGATGACGATTCATAATTTTATTAAATAACAGCACGAAAAAATTTGGCCACTTTAACACAGACTTCAGTCTAGCGAAGTAGCCAGGACAACGCTGTATATACCAGAGGTGGAGTCTACTCCACCCCACACAATAAACATATTACCATGTTATATAATAATATATTCACCTCTGTTATAACAAAAATATGTATGTCAATAAATAAATACAACAGAATTTGTAGCGATTTTTTGCCATACATTTACTTAAGTTAAAATCAACATAAATTTCGAAACAATTTTAAATATCATTTTTAAGGTATTAAAAAATACGTGATTCCACATTACAAGTACGTGTTTTCAATTATTTCATGTTTAATTACAGCAAAATGCGTAACTTTTTTTTTTTTCCATTTACAACATTTTCACGGAGCGACAAACAATTTATCAAAGTGTCCAAATGAAAAATAATGGGTTATAAAAAAAACTTTGTCTCCGGGTTTCATGCTATTATACATTAAAATCGAGGTTATTTTTTTAAATCGATTAACCTTTCGCTGACCTAAACCTTCACGTAGCTTTTATGGCTTTGGTGTTGCGTTTACTAATACACTTAGCTTTTATCAACTACAATTTACAATTTAATTACTCAGGAGTGGTTCTTGCTTTGTCATCAACACAATGGAGTGTATCCATTTCTGTCGTGTGTCCATATTGCTGTGACATGTGTCGATAATAGAAACCAGAAATTGAGTTTGTCGGTGCCATAAAATCAATGATTTATTTGTAGACCGGAAATTTGAACATGGCATTCTTCTTCATTTTATACGTTGTACTCTTGGCAGAAAAATTGTGGTGATTGCTATGGCGATGACGACACCACAGCTAAAACTAGCCAGCACTTGAACCGCAGCAGTAGATCCGTCCATCTAGTCGGCGATTTTCCGCGTGAGCGTGAATTATATTTCTCACACAAGCATAGTGTGAAATTTAAAGGTTAGACTTTATTTAAACATTTTGCAAATGTACTTATTTAAGAAGAACTTCTTACAACTGTCATCTAACGTCGCTTTGGACTTTTTATATCCTAAATCTTTTATCTACGAGTAATAATAATAGTAATAGTGCTTTTATTCCAGCATGATCGGGTTTTTTTTTATGAGGACTCAACTCGCCATAAAGATAATACATATATTTATGTTACAGAATAATATTTATGTTACGAAAAGAAAATAAAAAAAAAGGTTATTTTTTTAAATTTTTATTTTATTTAAATATTAGTAATTATAATACATTTTTAGAATAATCAGTAGGATATATATATATAATTCTTTTAACATTTATTTCTTCTCTATGAGAATAAGACTCGTGTATAGAGAACGTGTAAATACGAGAATTTATGTTTCAGTTAGTCTGTGTACATATTTTTTTTATTAGAACACATTCTTATTGTGAAGTTGTAATTATTCAGAATATAAAACATGAATTAATTCATATTCAAAATATCACAGACCCTCTGTTCTGAATAATTACAACTTCACAATAAGGATGTGTTCTCCTTAATAATATATAAAAATGAATTGATAATTCTAGTGTCTGCTATCAGATTACTCAAAGGTATTTGAGATTCCGTAAAAATAAGATAGATGGCTCTTTCAAATAATGGAACGATTAAATGTATTAATATCAAAAAGATAACATATAGGTTTGAAAATTTGTCGCTAAAAATATCGTCACTGTAGCATAGTCGGATAATGTACCTTCCCCGCTTTGGAATGAGATCCAGGTTCGAATCCCGGTGGCGCAACAACAATATTTCTCGATATAATTGATTTTATATGTATATCTTTCTAATTAATATATTTAATTCATATTTAAAATATTTTTTTTACTTCAGATACAAATTTTTAGTAGTGTGTAATTTTTTTAATCGTGATGGGAAGATTGTTAAAAAATTTGATGCCTTGATAAATATATATATAAATGATTTTGGGTTGCGGTATATTTTAGTATTGGAATATCAATTTGGTCTCTAAATCATGTAGATCGGAATTCGCTTCTAAAATTTAATTGATTTTTAATTTTGAAAGTTTGGATAATTAAATTTTAATATGTCTATTATTTTTGATACTTTGAAATCTATATATATGTAATGTAAACACTCTTTTGTTTTAATGGAAGATTTTTAGGGCTAATCTAAATAATTGTATGCGTTTATTGACCTGTCTGGTTAATATAAACAAACGAACACAATAAGGATTTGCATCAAATTTATTTAATTTGATAAACTATGCATCATTGCCTCCAATTTGATCATCTAAGTAACAAGAAAGATGCTGGCATATTACACGGGACCCCTCGACTCCGACCCACGTTAATAGTGGCCTAAAAAGACCGGGTCCTACGATACATTGTTCCTAGCGCTAATATGGACTAATAATACAAATACACGTTATAACAGTATTAATATATACAATAGTACCCTTCTTATACGTCGTACTAGGTACCAAAAAATTGTCGCAAAGCGAAAATCATCGTAAAACGAAGCATGTTTTTTTCAGTTAGATACTGGTGCAGATAAATGCATAAAAATTCACTTTTTTTCATAAAATTTTAATATTTAATGGATAACACTACGTAATACATGATAATTTATATTATTTTAAGGTGTCTGTCTACATAACATTGTTGTATCATATAGGCAAGCGATGGCTGGCAAAATTAAAGGTGTTAAGGGTACAGTAAAGAGCGTACTAGTCGTATCTTTTCACAGCGGATAAAATAAACTGAGTGAATCAACATATACAAGAGACCCTTCCATTTTGCATTGGGTCAAAAAAAATAGTTACACCACTGGGTAAATAAGAATTTTGATAGCAGCCACGACCCATCCCGGGCTGATGATGACGATGATTGTTAAATTAGTGGAGGTGATTCTCATATTCCACAAATTTCAGGCATCAGATGAAATATCGTTGACAATCTTAAAGTAATTCAAAATAAAAAATGTTACACAGAAAAACGCAAACACCACCCAGACGCCATTTCCGGTGAATTTATCTCCACCGACTATCTGAATAATGATGATGGATGATGTATCTACATCCTTTCATTATTATTTTTGTAGTTTTATCCTAAATTTTTTTTTTCATATTTTTGATGTTATTTTCTCTAATATTCAATTCGATTATCTAATACAGACATACTTCACAGTGTCATCCTAAAAAAACTATTCGACCAATTGTACATACCTATGTATAATATATTTGTATGTTTAAAAAAACCGCACAAAATTTTTTGTTACTACGCGATCTTTTTTTCTTCGTAAATATAAATTCTTAATTTGAGCTGACGACTAGAATATTTGTTAATCTCTTCTTTCTTTGATAATATATTTCATGAATCCTAAATTTAATCGTCAAAAACCTTTTTGTATTTAAGTTTTCTTTCTAAGCATTTTTTTGTAAAAGAACCTTTGCTAATGTGACGCGAGGATAAAGAGATGGAATAATATTTATTTTACCTACTATGATTACTGATGTAACTTTGTATGTTGGTCAAATTTTATCGCAATTTTCACGTAAACTATATCAGGAGGTAATTTTCAAAACTCCAACTCCGAGGTAATTTTTTTTTTTTACTGACAATACTAAATGCTTGAAGCTATGTGATTTTCAATTTTAGCCAAATTCAACATCAAATCGTTGACAAAACCTTTTTAATATTCGACTAATTTTCAATAGTGGACAAATCTAGACTGATTTATTTTCAATCATTGCTAAATCCATTTCAATATCATCGCAATGGCCGACGTCATCTTTCTGAGAGATGAGATGATAAGGTGATGATACCATGTGTTTGTTTTTTGCTGCCAAAAAAATAGTGAATTAATCGTTAAATTATTAAAAGTCCGATTTTCACTCACTTTGTCAAAAAGTTGAATTGACTAAAATTTGAAAATTACCTCCTGATATATTTGAGAAAAATTCCCACTTACGATTACATTTCTTTTTTGTATGGGAGGCAGTAGGTACTAAAATATCATTATTATCATTATTAAGGAGAACACATTTTTATTGTGAAGTTGTAATTATTCAGAACATAGATCTGTGATGTTTTAAATACTAAAATATTGTGTTTATTATCCCGGTAGCGCAAAAACAATATTTTTCGACAGATTTGATTTTATATGTATATATTTATAATTAATACATTTTTATCGATACTTTTCCCAACGCTAATATGAAGTAATAATTTTTAAATTTCACTGTAGCAAAAAATTGAATTATAAAATTTATAAAATCATTTCTGACGTGTATTATATAAGATAACACCATCAGGATTAAGACCAGAGCATTGCCGCTAAGCGAAAATCGTATAAAAAGACAATATAAATGCCTGAAAACACGCTTTTATTTTTATTCTTACTATTTAATGGACAAAGCCACATAGTTTTATATATTTGTATCTATACACTCGTATATATAACATACAAATCTGTTTGTTTCTCTATCTGTTATGTATCATAAATACTTTATTTGACCGATCTAAACCAAATTTTGCATAGTTATTATTTAGGACCTTTCTCAAAACTTAAGCATTATCCCACCTCCTCCAGACTACCCTAATCCATCACCCCTTTATAAAAGTGTCTTATATTGAATATTAGTGATGAACTAAACCATTATTGTGACTGTGATTGTGTAATTGGTATTCAATTGTAACAACGACTGATAAATGAGATCTAATTGTTGGGGATTTATGTGTACCAGTGATTGCTCATCATTATAATTGAACACAAGTCTCCCAATCACAGTCACAATCACTGTTAAAATAACGCATTTATTTATTGTTATTGTGTTTAGTTTGTATAACTCCTTGTTTATTTTTAATTAATTAATTAATTTAATTAATCGAATTTTAACAAATATTATTATTGAGTTAAGGCCATTTTCAAACAGTGGATAAACCACTTACAATCGACTTATTTAACTGATTTTATTTACCCCTTCCTCTATTCATGGGTAATTAGTTAGTTTCGATGGAACCGATGTATATTAATATTCCTTATTCCCAGAGGTACTACTACCTTATCATTAAAAAAATCTCGTTAATATGTATAACATCTATGATTGCTAATGGTTAACCTTAATTGTCAATTTTCCCGTTTCTGTAAATGATTAGTTGAAATATTCTGTAAGTGCCTCTATTTATCTTAACTACCTAGATTACTCAATTGTGATTAGTTATTTTGTCTTGATTTTAGGTTTTATGAACATATTAAGAAGTGGGGAGAAGATAATTCTCTGTTGGCTATTGATTAAAGTTATATTTGGGTCATTCGTTATTTTGTTAATTTCTAATTGTTCAAGAAAATTTAATCTAAAAACTTTGGTTTCTGTGTGCAAAGGTGTTGGCTCGTTAATCAGGCCTATTATAAAATTATATTATAAAATTGCAATATTGAAATGACGGTGATTGTTACACCAACCCTCAAAAATAGACAGATAGTTTTGACAGATTATGGTACGTTTATCTCCCTCACTCCCTCACTCTCTCTCCCTCTCTCTCATTCAAATATAACACTATTTTTGAGGGTTGGTGTAACAATCACCTTCATTTCAATATTGCAATTTTGAGAATAGGCCTGATTATCAAGCGGGAAGTGGTTTTCTTTCAATAAAAGGGCTGCAAATTTTGAATCTACATTTTTATTTTTATAACAACGCATATGTTCGGTGAATCTAGTTAATAAAGCCCTGCCTGTCTGTCCGATGAATGTGGCATTGCAGTCTTTATGGTCGTATGTTAATTTACATGTGCCACTATTTTTATATACTAATTTAATGTATTAATTATAAATATATACATATAAAATCAATTTTGTTAAAAATATTGTTTTTGCGCTACCGAAATACGAACCTGGATCTCTATTTCCAATCTAGGGAAGTACACTACCAATTATGTTATAGCGCCAGTATTTTTCATGACAAATTTTCGAACCTATATATTACACTTTTTCAAATTAATGCATTTGTCGTACCATTATTTGATATATACATATATATATTTTATATTTGAAAAACAATATTTTTCGACAAAATTAATACATTAAATTAGTATTTAAAACATCACAGACCTATGTTCTGAATAATTACAACTTCACAATAAGAATATGTTCTTCTTATCACTATTTTCATGTTTAGGTATTCTGTTTTTCGAGTTTTTCAGATGTGTTATACCTGTATCGAAACACATCTGAAAAACCCCGCAATTCACCCCGCTTCTCCCTAACCCTTAATCTATTTATTAAACTATAATTTTGTCTGGAACTCATCTTATAATTAATGTTTCCCGAACAATGCCGGTCAGGGACCGCTAATAATTATGTGCAATACATTCATATCGACCTCTTATTCATTTTTGTATTAGTAAACATTGTAAATGGTTACGATCGTTAAGACTGAAGAAAGACTAGAAAAAGGGTTAATGATATCCTGATCAACGTGTACATATTTTACTCAACAGAATATCGTAAACGTATTTATCCGATACGGCAGTACAAGACTAGGTACTATGATACAAGACTCGGGTACGGAACTCATGAATATCATTTATTTAGCGTCGGCTGGAATATTAAGTAGCTACCTGCTTACTCGAAATAATCTCTTTTAAATTGCTATAAAACGAATATTTCTTCAAATTAGTGGTCAGCAAATTGCGCCCCCCGAGCCGGCTCTTTGAAAGCATTTGCATTTGCTGTCATCAGAAACCTTAAAAAGTGTAAATTAAGTTGCCAAATAACTAATGAGAATTTATTTATTTATTATTATACATGCCCTATTCAGGCATTAACATAATTTGTAAAATATGAGAAAATTACAACAGAAGTGCAATACACAAAGAAAAAAAATTACATTGTGTCAGCATGTTCTTACATAATCAAAATTAAAAATAAATATTGATTTGAAACCATTGAGTTGAGACACAAAAAATTGTAATTGTGTAGTCCTATAAAGAATTAAATTAACAGCAAAAATGTCAACTACCTCCGCATATTCATTCCCCAAAGAATGCATTCTGGGGACTGCGGAGTACTGCATGTGTTCTGACATTACTCCTGTAATAAAACAATGAATTGTGTCTCGATGACCTCAATGGTGCGTGAAAGTCAAACAGGCCAACAATCTGGGGGCAGACTATCACACCAATGATGATCCTGTATATAAATATAAGGTCGGTCATCGTACGTCTCACTGATAAGTTTAATTTTAATTTATGTGTTTTATATATTACTTTTAATCACTCTTAAAGGGTGGATTGCCTGTTTAAAAGAAGAAGAAGAAGAAGTGTGTTTTATATGATATCACATATCATGATTCATATTGATGACAGTCCGTACTCTTACATATTCCTGGTAAGTAAAAGATCTTACACACTAAACTCATTCGTTCACCGTTCATTCAAATACCATAATGAGAAGTTAACAAAAGATAAATTGACCTTTTCAACATCAGACTTACTACGCTAAAATAGTTTTTTTTTATGAACCACTACATTTTCTATTTGAACCAATCATTCTACCTACAAACGCATCTTGCTCTTCCTTTACCACAACAATAGTTTCAACCTCCTCACCCTTTCTGTGGCTTTAGTATAATTAGTTTTTCATATGTTATTATGTTACTTTTCCCTATTCTGTTAAAATCCCCTTAATTAATTAAATAAATTAAATATATATATATTGATATCTGAGGATTTATGTGTTTTATAAGTTTTGAGTTATTAAAATAACGCGGTGTATCTGTGTTGTTGTTCAGAAGGTCGTAAGCGTGGAACTGGGGCCCTATATCTCCCAGCTCTCCACTATACTCGAGTGATCGCGGAGTGTGAGGAATATGTGTGATGGCGGACTAGAGCAGATTATGAGGAAAAAAACTACTTACGGTTGACACGAGATTTAGTCAACATTATTTTACAAAGTTGCGTATGAGTAGCTACTAAATACTGATCTAGAGCTAGCGGTCAGAAAGACGTTAGTAGACGAGTGACATTCACGCGTCTGTCTACCCCACGGTTGACTGCCGCTTGATATTATTGTGGCATGTCAGCTGACGTCGGTACCAGGAGTGTTTATGGTTATTGAGTCCCTGGCTTAACAACTAGGTAATTGTGAGGCGCGTTCAAGGTCCCCATAGATCCTAGTTCATTAAGTGGGAAATTGACAGAATACTTATGTAGCCCCAAGTGATTTTTTTTTGTTCCCTAAGCTAAATGTTGCACTCCGAGGACTGAGATTTTCGTTAAATGAAGAGGTCATCTATTTTGCAGAGAAAGACTCCAAGTACTATTTGGACGGGTTAAATGGATGGGAGAATCGCTGGAAGAAATGAACTTACAAGGAAACTATATAGAAAAATAAAAATAAATTTGAAGAAAAATGTCTTGTTTCTTTGTTAGGTTGGAAACTTTTCAGACAGCCCTCGTAAAATAGACGGTGGTCGATATTTAATTCCTCTATAATTGAGGCATTTGTTCTGCGGTTTATCCGCGATATGCATACGTCACCAGCACCATATTTTCAGAGCGTCTATCCTCATGCGTTCCCGTTCTCTCAAAGTTAATGTTTTATTACCATAGGGAAAGAAAGCTCGGGAAATGGGAATTTTGACCACCTTTGTTTTAGTTTCCCTAGTTACGCTTCGTTCTTGAAAAATCTTTTGAAGTTTTCCATATCATGCTGTGTCGTAGCGTTTCTCGTCATAATTTCTGCCTTGCAGTCTTCTCCATCTGTTATTAAAGATCCGAGATATACATAACTGTTAACGACTTAGAAATAACCGATTTACTAATTCAGGTCTGTAATTATATGATATACATATATATATGCTTTCAATCATTCAACTTTATTTTTATTTTATCTCAATTTATTGCCAATTTCTGTACTCACACTTTCGAGAAAGACGATGATACATAAATAAATATTTTATTTGCCTCAAAAGTTTGCTGACTCCTGCTCTAAACGATAAATGATAACGAGTCACAAACTCGCACGTGACGTAGGATTTTGTATAATGTAATACATTTCCGCTTGTATTGCGTTTAATAAAATCGCTTATGTTCCTTCAGATTATGCAATAACTCTAATACAATACAATCGAATCGAAATCCCGATAACTGTGACCATTCTTCTATAAATAATAGAAAATTCATTTTCATATTGTCGAATAGTTTTTGTATTCACGCCTCCCACGCGCGAAAATCCAACGCATGGATGTCACCGTTTCTCAAATGAAAATATGTTTGCCAAATTTCCCAGTTTGATTCACACATATTTTATTTTTCGTAGAAATAATATATAATTCGGCGAATAATTCTTTGTTTCTGTATTCGAAATATACGCTATTAATTTTTTTTAAATTCACGGCGGTCCTTGAAGCGCGCTTCACACGTGTGTCACAAGTTAATATTCAGTATCGCCTTAGCTATCGTTCAATGTAAAACATTACTTTTTTTTTCATTACTTATGACTGCAATTTTTTATTTATTTAATTATATTTATGCATTTAATATCTATTTTTTGGTGTGGAATCTTCGAAGGTATGAGATAGAGAGAGGACAGACAGAGAGACAACATAAAAGTCAAAGAGTATTGAAGATATTTAAATAATCACGATTTTTCATAATTTTCGAATCTTCTTCTTCTTCTTTCAAATAGGCAATCCACCCTTCAAGAGTGACTTGTGCCATTAAACAAGTCTAAACATTATTTTATAGAAAGCAGTACAACAATACTATAGAACAGGGAACATTGCATCACAAGTCAATACCATTGACATTCAGGAAATTTGCTATTATATAGCTTAAATGAGGCGAGTTGAGGGAAAGAAGATGACACAAGTTAACCGGGAGTTGAAAATTACCATTGACAAGATCATTATAAAAAAAACCAGTGATCCGCAATGGACAGGCAAAAAAGACATGGTCAAGGGAATTTTCGAATCATTTATTAAAAAATAATCATACTTTTGATAAAAATATTAAGATTGTCTGTTTTACATATAATCTATATTGGTCTTAAATTGAATTGAAATTGAAATAAGCGTGTAAAATTAACCAAAATATCATAAATATCAACAAGTAATACTTAGTCATATTTTTATTTAGTTTTCTAATATTTAAAAAATAAATTTATTTATAAACAATGACATTAAGCTTTGTTAGTTTTATCACCCCTATAAAGGAAGGTGTATTTTTCAAAACCGGTTGATGAGTATAATTAACTAATTAAGTGGTTAAAAATAAAGTGATTAAATTATTTTTTAATAATGTTTTCAAAAATTTGTTCTGAACATCAAATTCATATTTAATAACATTTCCCTCGCTGATAGCCGACACTTAAAACTAATAATTTAATTATTATATGATTATCCTGTAGACTTTTTCCCTCTAATACTCTCTTTAATCTTCTATTCGAAGAAATCACAATCGCTTAAAAATGTCGAGGATCTTCCATTTATATTTCTTTTACGTAGTTTAAGATACTTTAATACAATATTTCCATTGATACATACCTACCTAATATTATAAACCTCGGATTATTTTTATTTATTGTTAACTGGCAATTTAAAATATCATAATACATCACAGAAAAAGATTTACCCTGTACGGATAATCCATCTCAGAAAGGTATTTATTGCCATGACGACCAGAGTTGCTGAGAACGCTGCAATTGGTTGAAATAAATTTACATTCATCAACGAATTTTTCAGTCACGAGCTGGGTGTGTCGGACGTCGGGTGGATCCATCATATTTTCAGGTTTGCACAGAAAATCGTTCATTTAAAAATCAATCGCGATCATTCCTACCAACTAAATCACAAATAATATTTTTTGTACTAATGACGTACATGCGTATACGGACTTTATAACGCCAGTGTTAGGCGGTCACGAAAGACGTACGTTGAACGTAATTTCAATAATCACCTACTTACAGTTTTTTCAATTTATGCATTTTTGACGTTAGAAATGGACTTGTTTGTTTTTTATTTGAATAATTTTTCAGAACAAAAAGGTCACGTATCACATATTTCAAACAAAATAAAATACAATCACTTTGTATAAAACCACGCAATTTTCGAATGTACTCTAACAAATACGGTCGACCCCGCTTCATTGGGCCGCCGGTTAATTGGGGCAGTCGCTTATTTGGGCCAAATCTCACGGAACAGAAACCAAACCCAGGAACTAACGACATTCCGCGTAATAGGGACAGTAAATTTAAGATTACAATACATGCATTTAGAGCAATGTGGTAAATGAGGACATGTTATAAATTCTATTGTTAATTATCAAAAGTTTTCGACAATAGATAACAATCGACCATGTTATGATAAAAATAAAGATTAAGGATGCAATTGTTGAAGCATTAAATCGAAACATCAAAAATTAGATGAAGAAGACGTTGGTGATTAATATCAAATTATGGGAGAAAAAAAAAAATTATATTATATATAAATTTTATGCAGGAAGTATTTAAAGAAAAATAAATAAACATTTAATTTTAAGCTCGATTCGCTTAATTAGGGAAGCCGCTTAATTGGGCCAAACTCCCTGGTCCCGGTGTGTCCCAATAAAGTGGAATCGACTGTACTTGTAGTAGCTTGTTGGTCTAGTGGTTAAAACGCTGGTCTAGTGATTCGCGCCACGCTCCAGGAGCCCAGCAAGTTAGTCCTATTTTCATAGTACAAGCGTTTAGTTTTGTTTGAAAATAATAAGAATATTGATGCGACATGCATTCCGTGTACATATTTCTATTAAAAAAATATACACTGATATCCCATTCAGTTTATTTTTCCTACTCGTGACACACAGAAGGATATTACGTCATTATCTACGTCACTCCCTCAACACCGAGGATCGTTATCTTCGCGAATCCCCGCCATCTTGCCATATTCCTCCACTTTTCTCGGCATCCCGCAGATCACCACAGATGTGCCTGTTGCTTTTTGCAGTTGGTCGGTCCAACGGGTGGAGGCTTCACCGAGCTTCTCTTCTCGCAAGATGTCTAATAAATTGAAAAATTCGTCTTCATAATAATAATATTTTAATTTAATATAAATTGAGATGCGTACACTGCATATTTTAAATTTTTTTCTTCAGTTTTGCCGGGACCAGAATCAAACCCCTGACCCAATCACGTGACATTTTGAAAGAGTGATAAATATTAAAGTACTCTTAATCACCACCAATTAAGATTAATTAACCGATTTCATTTTCTGACATAACTACGGGGTGAATATTATGTTCCAGACCGATGTTATTTTTTTATAACTAAGAAATAAAAAATATTTTTTTAATTTTGTTTTCAAATATCAATTACATAGTTTATTACAATTATTTATAAAATATGATATTGGCCAAATAATTGCTTTTGGTAACGAAACAAGTGTGTTTTTTTTTAATCATATTTCTCATAACATTCTCGCCCACTTCGGCGTGTTATTTCAGCAATTTAATTTCTAATATTGCCTGTAGCATCAAAATTTTTATTGGCTTATTGATGTAAACCTTTTTTTTCAAGTTCTTTTACAGAAAATAGTCGGAAGCCGTTACAGCATTGCCATTATTATTTGGATAAAATGTTTTAATAACTTCTACATGTTTTTGAGGCCTTAAAAGCTTTATAAAAAAAAGAAAAAAAAATGTAATCAACTATTCTCTACGATTATCAAATACAAAGTAATAAATATTTTCTAAACCAAAATGGCGGCCAATTAAAATCGGTCTGGAACATAATATTCACCCTGTATATCACTTACGTTATTCCTGCGATTGTTTTGGAAGAGGTGTAGACTTTTTTGAAAATAATAATCTAGACCATAATATTTTTATTGCTT
The DNA here is from genome assembly GCA_031772225.1 of Eubasilissa splendida. NCBI lineage: Eukaryota > Metazoa > Arthropoda > Insecta > Trichoptera > Phryganeidae > Eubasilissa > Eubasilissa splendida. Next base: position 10,123,651 of record CM062868.1, on the reverse strand, counting down.
TTAAGAAAAATTAATTTTCTTAACTATGCAATATTTTAAATATACTTTCATATACTTAGAAACACCGTTATAAAATAAAATATCATGTTGCAAAATTACAAATTAATGAAGAGAATAAACAAGATATTAAAACTACCGCACAAGTACAAAAGCGTATGGGTTCCAAGGTTAACGTTATTATTTAACTATTCACTTAGTGTATGATAGTTTAGGGTACATAGGCAAAGTTTCCTCTAATTATGTATCACGGTGTACGTATAAAAAATAATAAAAACATTACCATACCAGTACAAGATTTCTGGTTAGACCTGGATTGACCACATTAATAATGAAATAAGTCAAGAAAACTAATTGAATTCGAAACGTAAATCCGGATCGATAGGATCTAAAGCAGACAGAGTATATGTTGCTGTTCTCCTTAATATGATATCACCTAATCACAACGCTTGTTAATGATCGCGTGATCTAAAATCCAGTATGGCTACCAAAAAAAAAAACGCTGCATGTAAAAACAAACATTTGGTACATTTGCTTTCAAAATATACATTTTTATCGATAACTCAAAAACAAATAAAGTCGTTTTAGGGGGATTTGGAATTAGGCGTTTCAATAATCATTTAAAGAAGTCGTATCTATGCCACTTGATTTATTGATGTATTTAATTGAATACAAAAAATAACAGGCCATCGAACTTTGAGCGGCCAGACTGTTTTTTGTTAGATGATTTGTGGCCTGAAGCAAAGATATACAATAATAATGGTAGAATTTCGAAATACGTAGACTTAAAACATGATTTTGTAAAAATCTCGTACAATTTTTTTTTTTCGTAACGGTACAGAATTTGTATTGTATATACTCCTTGAACATTTTCGACGCGTAATTTAGTCAGGTATCCACTCATAAAATATTGTTGACTAGGTCTGTGGGTCGAGATGACAAGACAACATTCACTCCAAAGCTATATGATTGTACCATGTTTTGATTTTAACCCTTCCCAAACCATGCAGTAATACAGGTCTACCGCTCTTATTAAACCTGTAATATTTCGGTAAATACACGCAACATGCAATTCACATTTTACTTCAATTGAAGAAAAATATTTAGGCTTTGAAATGACTAGTGAAAAATCAAGTATGTGGGGCGAATCCTACAAAAATAATTAACCTTCAATTCAATCCGTTGTAAAATTAATACGTTGACAAAAATACCATTTGTGTCAAGACTGAAAGAAATCACATATTAATTTCACAGTGAAAAGAATAACAAACATACGAATATAATGGTATCCCTTTCGCACTAATTAAAGAAAGATAGATAAAAAGGAAGGTTTGTATTATATAATGCAACCTCCTTCCTACACAGGACTTGATAAATGCTCCAAATTATAAATTTATGGCATTAACCATTTTTTTACATTTCAAAGGCTAATAGAACTCTAATTTCTTACGGTAACACGAGTTGACAGCATGGCTGCGTACGAGCATTTTTTTTATCACGGTATGGTAAAGGTTAACGTGGATTAATAATAACGATAAAAATATTACTGCTTATGTACGCATGCACAATCAAAGTATACTTATCTGAGTTGATTGAAAAAAAAAGGCGGGTTAAATAAAATCAGATTTTATCACATCCGTAAAGATTATTAAATTATTAAAAATAATAATAATAATTAGGACGGCCTGTCGGCGTCTTGGATGACTGCGGTAGTCCGTCGACTGTCCGTCCTCCGAACGATGTGACCTACCCGTTGGCATTTCATTTTCTTTGCGTTGATTATTATATACGAAAACACAAAGTACCTAAAAAAATTCTAAATTTAATTAACCAAACATATCGCACACCTAAATCAAAACTAAGACAACTCAAAAAGACATTTTTTAGTAGACAAAAAAAAACATTTTTCTCCATTTTTTGTTACTACTAAATGTGTGAAACTAAATAATATTTTAGGTCATTCACATTCATGACACTCTTCGAGAACTGGGGCTAAGTTAGTTGCGTATATGACGGCGTATCCGAATACAATAATAACTCAAAATTCTTGTTTTTTTTAGTTGTCTTATTTTTGATCTAAGTGTGCGTCGGAAACTTGAATGATGAATATTATGAAAATCATATTTGAAAAATAATTCTCCATATCATTTACGACCCCGCAACTGATAATGGTGTAGACTTTTAAATCATTTGACGCGTGTGTCACTGAAACGATAAGTTACTTTAATCTAATATAATTTAATTTAATTTAATGCCTACATATTTTTTAGAGTCAGAAACATCTTATCACCTACATATCTGAAAATAATATATTACGCGTTTGTACAGTCACATTTGCAATACGGTATTATTGGATGGGAAGGTGCATATAAAACTTCAATGTCACAATTAAAAATCACTCAAAAAATTATAATAAAAATTATTCAAAAAAAAAAAAAAAGACTATCCAAGTACCAAAAATAGTAGACATTTACAAAAAAAATTCAATAATTCAAATTTTCAAAATTAAAAATCAATTCAATTTTAAAAGCGAATTCCGATCTACAAGATATAAAGATCAAATTGATATCCCAAAACTAAAATATACCGCAACTCAAAATCAATATATTTATCAAGGTATCAAATTTTTTAACAATCTTCCCATCACAATTAGAAAAATTACGGACTATCATAAATTTGTAACTGAAGTTAAAAAAATATGTACACAGACTAACTGAAACATAAATTAACTCGAATATACTCCTTCTCTATACACGAGTCTTACTCTCATGGAGAAGAAACAAATGTTAAAATATATATATCCACTGATTATTGAAATTGTATTATATTTTTAATATTAATAACAATAAAAATAAAAATAATCTCTTTTTGGATATATATTTGCATTAATTGGTCAAGTTAAATAGTATATACTGTAATTAATCTAATTATTTAAAAGCAGGCTTTTGGCAGCGAAGCAGTCACTGGTGTTTACGACAATTTTCGCATTCTTTTGCGATCTCGATTCATACAAATCCCAAATAATCAACATGTACCGTAATGCGATGCGTCACATGACGCATAAAATACCCTGACGCATTCCCGGGTAGAACTGATTCACTAAAACATCGCAGGCAAAAAATGGCACATACTCGTAAATTTACAAATTATATACCTCGTTCAGTAAATGGCTAGTACTACTTTGGTAACTTTCCTAATTAGAATAGGCCCCCCCCCCCGTCTGACTCCAACGCGAAGAAGGGTGGCTTACGCAATTTTTACGGTCAGTTATAAGTACAAGCTAAAACAAACGGGCGTGCACCGCATACAAGCAAAAAAGCTGTGCATTACTAAAAATTCTGAGAAACAAATACAAATTAAATAATACATAGATTATAATTACGCTAGCGCCCACTGTGTATCAGTAGAATCATTAATTGCGTAGTTCTGGATGCTACCGCGCGACGCCACCGGAGCGCTGTAGTTCTCGACTGGCTTATTATTCATTTATTGCTACTACAATTGCTAGCTACTGTTTTAATCTATCGTTCTATTCAAGCCATACAATTGTTACTGAATTGAATATTCCACTCGGCAAAGTCAGAAATGTACCATGTTGTACGGAGTCCTTACTTATTTATGTTTCCTAACAGAATGACATTTGAACTTGGCTTGGAGCTGATCGAAGCAGCTACTTCCTCATTTAATAATTCGCAAATTTGACTACCTCACTAAATGTGTTGTTTCCGTTGTTGTTCTTTGCGTTCAAGGATAATGCATTTTTATTATGATTAATTTTGCTTAAAGACGTCGGTTAATCTAAAGTTCATGAACTTATGTACAATATAGCATATACCTAGTATCCTATATAGTATTATATAATATCATGGTAACAGCATGACCTAAGTCTATACCTACTGCACGCCACTGAAAACAAATTAAGACGCTATGTGGTCGATATGGTTCGGTAAGAAATCTAACCATATCAAAAAAACACGCATAGGGGTAAAACAAAACTAGTCCACATTTTTTTATTGGTGGATACCTGACTAAATTACGAGACAAAAATGTTCAAGGAATACATGTACAAATTCTGTACCGTTATGAGAAATATTATTTTATGAGATTTTTACAAAATTATGTACTTTGAAATTGTGATGTATCTATAATATCTTAAACATATATATGTGGACGATACAGTACTAATAATTAATAAAAAAAACTTGAACTGACGCTAATATATCTGCAAATGAGGATGTTAATACCATAAAAAAGTGGACGGATGATAACCTACTATCAATTAATACTGATGAAACATACTTTCTACGATTTGCTATTCAACAGAAAGATAGCACTGAAATTAATATTAAAATTCACACCAAAGCCTGTACTCAGGGAGACTCTTGTGATCAATGTTCATCAATTGAAGAAAAATACTGTATCAAGTACCTATAAATCATAATAGATAACAAACTCAAACTGGAAAGAACTTATTACTAATCTTACAAACAAAATAAGGAAAACTGCCTACATATTTTTAAGACTCGGAAACATCTTATCACTTACAAATCCGAAAATAATGTATTACGCGTTTGTACAGTCACATTTACAATACGTTATTATTGGATGGGGAGGAACATATAAAACTTCAATATCACAATTAGAAATCACTCAAAAAATTATGATAAAAATTATTCTAAAGAAAATAATTACTATCCAAGTATCCAACTTTTCACAGATCTCAAAGTAAGTACCTAAAATAATAGACATATACAAAAAAAAAATTATTAAAATTTTTAAAACTAAAAAAAAATATTTTTATTAGAAGCGAATTCCGATCTACGAGATTTAGAGACCAAATTGATATTCCAAAACTAAAATATACCGCAACCCAAAATTACTATATTTTTCAAAGCATCAATTTTTTTAACAATGTCCCCATCACAATTAGAAAAATTACAGAAATAAATTATACACTCTCGTATATACTCCTCTATTAACTAGTCTTATTCTCATAGAGAAGAAATAAATGTAAAAAGATATATATATCTTACTGATTATTTTTTAAATGTACTATATCTCTTTATATCTTCTAATAAAAAATATAGAAATCATAATACATATTATGTATTGACTTGTAACTGTATAGTAGAATCGCAGAATAGACAATATTTTCACATAGTGAGATTGTTATTACGCTACTAAATCCCGTAGATTAACAGGACATATATCAAGATCGAGAGTGAATACATTATAGAAATAAATATATACCTTTTCTTCGAATATTTGCAAAATTAACCCATTATTATTCTATTCCTTTGCTTCAGACTCTAAACCATCTCACAAAAAATAGTCCGGCCGCTTGGAGTCGATAATCTTTTATTTGTTTGTATTCAACATAGGTATAATTTGTAATCAATTAAATATTACAATTAATCGAAATAATGGCATAATTACGACATTGGTTGAGATTAGGCATATATAGCTTGAACATTTTCTAACTACATAAAAAATATTGTACACTATGTGTGTTACACCAAGTATTTCAAACAAAATACACCGATCCCTCGTGTGACGTGGCTATTTTTTACGCGGTTTCACCTTAACGCGGTTAAGAAAAATGCGTTTTAAAAGACAGACGATTCGTACAGAATGTGAATTTTGTCTAATAAATTAGACATCTGAACCACTGTGCACCTCCCTTGTTTAGCGTGCCAAATTACAGGCGATCGAACCAGTCTGAGTAGCCACCAGAACCGCTCTCTTTTCTCCTGGCCAGCTCCTCGGACACATCTCGCACACACCTCGATACCGCCTTCAGTGAACTACGTTTAAATTGAACTTTATATGCTATAACAAACTGTAAATTTAATTGTGCTTTTACTGTAAACAAATTCAACTATTTTGTAACGTATTTTGAGGAATAATGTAACAAAAATTATTTTGTTTTGTTATATATAATATATCTAGATTGTGATAATCAACAATGTGTTCATATCGATTATTATCTCAAGGATGTAAAAATATATTACATGAAAGTAATATTAAATAAAAAGTGATATTACTATCAGCATGTTCGCATACGTCAGTGGTTCCCAACAGTTGTGCCGCATAACATTGTTGCGTACGATAAAATTCAAGTGAAGTTTCTATTCTGCTCAATTGAAATGTTTAGCTGTAATTCTAAAGTTTTTTTATTTTTAAATAGAGATGCGCACTTAGAATACATGTCACATCAATATTAAAGACTAACTTGCTGGTCTCCTGGAACGAGGCGCGAACCCCCGACCACTAGATCATTAAGCCAGTGTCTTAACCATTAGACTAGTATTAAGCATAATTACTATAACACTATTAATAGTAATGAAACATGCCTGTCGACATGCAAATTTCAAAGGTTTCTATGTTTCTTTCAATTATACCGATCATCAAATGACGGGAAATTAATTAAGTTATTTACAGTAGTAAAATAATTTAAATATTTTAATTACAGTGTTCATATTATTGTTTATCAATTTCTTTATTTTTTTTTACTTTTTTATAGTTAACCTTTTAACTGCCAATTATTTGAAATGGAAGACACCGCATAGGGTAAGACTAGGCTTTAAGGATCTTCTAAAACTTATAAAAAGATGTTTCAAATTGGTTGTTGAAATTAGGTAGAGCAGATACTAGAGTAAACTGTTTTATATTATGAAATAATTATTATAACTGCATTTTATGTACAGGTAACTCCCGTTCATCGCGACCCCGGCGAGTGCGAATTCGTTATATCGCGATCTTTTATTAAAAAAAAAAAATTGTCTCTGCACTTGTCTGGCATTGACACATGCAAGTAATCGTCATAATGAGTGTTACACGTTGCTATCTTTCTCGCTCACTCACATCATACACGTACACAAACGTGAGTGAGACAAAAAAACGCCGGTGCCTGGTAAGGTTGATCCAATCCATCATTTTATTCTATCCTTCAGTTTAATCTTAGTTGCAGTATCAAACGTACTCTAGATGATATTCAGACTATTAAAATCACACGGTTAACCCTTAACTAATGAAGAGCTGCAGGAAATGGACTGCCATACTATGTACCAAGAAGTTATCAAAAGAAAACGACAAAGATTATGAGCAAGTAAGTGCAGTAAAGCGCGGTGTCAAGGATTATTTGACAGTTATCGGCAAATTTTGCATATAATAAACATAGAGAGGCCAACCAAACAAGGGAACCTAGATTCTTTTTTGCAACGCGAAAAAAAATGCATGAATTGTGTTATGTATAATAATATGTCACTTTTTTATTATTAATAATGTCTACTTTATTAATAAAGTGTTTTTTAGGATTTTAAAATGTTTTTTTATTAAATCCCCCGTTCATCGCGAAATTTCGCTTACCGCGACCGTGTCCAGGACGTATCCTCCGCGATCAACGGGGGTTACCTGTATTGTACTGACTGCATTATAGCTTTAATCTTGCATATTTTGTTTTACCTTATATGTGCTTACATTCTTTTACATATTGTATTGCACATTGGTATTTTTTCTCTCATTTTATATATTTTCACATTTACTCGCCTTGTATGTTTCGCTTTTTATCTGATTGTGCAGATGAAACACAAAAAATATATGAATTTTAAGAATAAACGATCGGTTCGTATATATTATTCAGTATGCCGCGAAATTTTTGTAATTTAATAATGTGCCGTGATGCTTAAAAGGTTAGTAACCACTGGCACGTAGTCAGTCAGTTGCCACGCCAACTGACACGTGTTCTTGATACTATCGATATGGGATATATGAGTATTTCCTAATGGAGTGTTATTGAGTTACGCAATTTATTTATGAACGCCAGCAGTGTGGTGTTAAATAAAAAAAGTATCGGAGGGCTGCTAAATTTTATTTTATTCGCCTCTCTTAATTCCCACCCTGTTTTAATACTTTGGGGTAGATTGCGAAATAATAAACACCCGATTATTTTCAAACAATTTGTTAAAAATTTTTAAAGGCAATAAACAGTAACTAACAAGACGTGACCTCGAAACGACAAGGTGTCATCTGTCATTTTATTCAAGATTGAATTAATAATTGTTTTATTTAAAATTGTGTTATAAATATGTAAAATTTCCTTGCAATGAAGGGGATAACAAGCATGTATGAATTATCGCACAAGAATAAAAGACCGAAAATGTGTGTCATGTGACGTTGTACCTGGGCTCAAACCGAATTCCTTCCAAAATATAAAAAATTTATGAATTTCAAGAAACTAACAAAAAGTGTTTGACAAAGGAATAAATAAATAAAATTAATTAAGATAAAGTAAATCCGTTTTTTAATGTTGAAATACACACAAAGTTTTTTTATATGTTTTATATATAGTCAATTAGAATTAATATCTATCCACGTACCATTCAAATCGACCCGGTAATCCGCACTCTTCCACACTCCCAGAAGTAGAACATCTTACGTACAAAATTCATTCATTCTCCGGTCATGCAAATGCCTAATGAGAAATTTACTTTTTCAACATTAGCCTTACTACGCACAAAGCGTTCTTCTTATGAACCACCACAATCTCAATTTTGGTCAATCATTCTACCTATATACACATCTTGCTCTCCCTTTACCGGAACAATAGTTGCAACCTCCCCGCCCTTTCTCCTTCTTTTTCTCTTTTCATTTATTTTCTGCATCTAAACATACCTACGTAACTAAATATTTTTGTGGATTTTCATTATTAGTACCATATGTTAAATAGTTATTATGTTTGTTATATGTTTACACTGTCAAAATCCTTCAATAAAATTAAAATAAATATATATACGGGTAGTTTATTAGTATTATGTAACGTGGCCAAAATCAGGAAACAGAGTAATCGAAAAATTTATATATAAAACTTTGAAGACAAATATTTCAGTTTGACGTAAATAGATGATAATGTTTTTCCTAGGGCACGACAGACCACCCTCTTTTGAAAATATAATAGAATCGGCAAACTTCACGGATTATTGCAGTTATAAACCGTATACTTGTGTAACCGCCGGATCGAAATTGTGAGAGATGTCATGTCATGCATGAAAGTATATGTGATATTTCTTTAGAGAATTTCCATCTGAAGAATTGTATTTTTTTAAATTAAATTTTTACTGCTAAAAGTTCTGCAGAATATCTATCTATCTAATAAGTATCTAACGTGAGCCCCAATGCGCCGCATTGGCGTAGTTACGCCACTGCGCACAAGTTTTCAGCGAGTCCCAGGTCAAATCATTTGGCCCGAAACTCGCCGTACAGAAGAGCAATGAGATTAGAAACTCACAAAAAATTTGGATTCTCGTCTACTTTAGCGGAATTGACTTTCAATTCAAATCTTATCTTCCGCCTCGCATCCATCATTGTATCCAAATCCTAATGAAATGTGTATTATTGGATGATTTATAAGATTTAATATTTAATAGATTGCCTTTACTCTAATGGCTCGTGTCTTCGGATGAGATTTTCATTATGTTCTAATGATTATTCACACCATGTCTCGGGGACTCGCCAACTGTCATCTTTTGTACTCGTATTAGAACAAAAACAAAAGATAACAGTGTAAACTCAGTGAACAGATAACAAGAAAAGTACAAAACTAGTGCATGTTTTATTTAATTGATTAATTATTGTAATGTATCATGATGTATCGAATGTGTGACGCGCGCATGTTGGCAAGAATGGAATCGTGGAAAGGATAAAAGAGCGTCGCGCTTGGGCGCGTTTTCTCGCATCGAAATCATAGATCAGAACACATCTAATATATTTGTACTTATAATTGTGAGATCTGTAATAAGCTATATTGTTGTTGCATCGAGTTATCGTGACTATCTGAATTCCAGCACACAAGAAGACATCATCCTTTGCAGCTTTGTAAGAAGTTTACAATTTTATTTTGAATCTGTATTTAATCAGACGAATTGAATGCAGTTTATTTTACGAAAATCGCAGTTATTGTCCTTTAAACTCGCAATCACGCCGTCTAACGAACGTGCAATTGCCATGAGCGATCGATGTATACTCTACCGTGAGTGTTGAGAGGTGTGACGTCAGTTCTGTAACAATATTTCGTTTCATTTGTCTGTTTTCAATGATTTACTACCTGGAACATTTAACATCAAAGTTGTTCGAATTTATTCAGTACGATCTAGCAAGTTATACATAAGTATAATTTATCGCCTGACCCCGAAACTCTAAGTACACAAGTTGTGAAAGTATTTTAATATTTATTACATCGCTTCTACAAAATGTATAAATAAATAAAGTGAAGTGGTGTACCCTCGTTTTGGCTTATCTGAATCTGGTGTACGCGTGGCACAAAAAATCCTCTTTCGACTATATATTTTCAAGTTCAGTTCAATATGTACATGTATAACTAATATACACTGCATGTCTTAATGTTTTTATTTCATTTATGTATTATATTTCAAACAGTATTGATTTATTATACCTCAAACAAGAAGTACGATAAATCAAAGTATTCGCCTCAACTATAGACACAGTTTTACCATCTCAACCATAGCTTGTTTATGCCGACAGTGAAGAAGAGTTGAAGAACGAATGGTGACGAAGTCGCGAAAGTTTTCCACAGCTGGTTGAGAATTTAATATATATATTTATTTCAATCTTTGTTTTTAACCACTTTATGAACCACCAACCAACAAAACAACGTGTTTTTAAAAATCTATTTAAAAAAATATATTCAGTCGAACTCGCTTATAACGAGTACGAAGGGACCAGTTAAATTTGCTCATTATAACCGTTACTCGTTATTACAAAAAATATTTAATATCCAATAAAATTAAAATACATATGAAAAATCAAAAATCTATAATTATATAAACAAAAACATTTAAAAGTCAATTACTCCATTCGATCACATTCTTAACAAAATTCAAAATACTGCTCTGTTTTAACGTATAAAACTAACTACTACTTACTATGCTCACAAAATAAACACCCATTGTTTTTTTTCTAAGAATTCACAAACCTGAAAGGAATCGTAAATAATAAGGAATCTTGTCGGCAAGCGCTGCTTTCGATATTATGAGTTTTTAGACCGTGTAGTATATTTTGTTCACTTGTTAACAATATTTTTGTACGTTATATCAGTGAAGCGAGTTCACTATAACAGTGAAGAGTTGTATGAAAACAGGCCTGAATCAAAATAATAATAATAAGTATTTCCTCATTATAGCCGTGATCTCACTTTAACCGTGCTCGATTTAACCGAGTTCGACTATATTTAAAGATTGATAATTATGTATTTTAAAATATATCTAGTACGTAACAATGTTACGATAATGAAAAATGTGGAAATAGATTTAATTATAGAAAATTATTATAAAAAAAATTTAGAATAGTACTTGTGGTTAAATTTAGTTGGTTATTTATAATATTTTGGTTAATTTTACACGTTTTACTTATTTACAATGATTCTAAATTATTCAATGTAGTTATTCAATTTACATTGTTTATATGTAAAACAGACAATTCCCAAATGTTTATCAAAATTATGATTGAAAACCATTACTATTTAAACATTTTAAATGCTCTTTGACTCTCATGTTTAAAATCTCATTAAGTGGTTAAAAACAAAGTTTTAAATAGTTTATATTAAAATGAATATAAACCACAATGCAAAATTTGCAATGAATATTTTTTCTTGCAAGAAGTGGCCCGGATGAAGAGGTAATCAGTCTGTGCAAGGTGTGGTGAATATGGTGGGTGACAGTCTCCAAGTCCAACTCTGCAGTTTGAGCACCATGTGCTTTTACTGTTTAGCTTAGTTTGAAAATAGTAAGAATATTGTTGTGAATTTGTTGGAATAGTAAAGTCAAACCTTGCTGCTGGTTTCATATGTGTCCATTTCCATTACAGCTTTCAGTTCGTCAAGTTCTTAAGTTACCAGCGTGACTTATTTTCAAGATTAAGATTGCCAGAACTTCTCAACTTCTCCGTTCGTCAATGGTATTTAAAACTATTTTCGGTATAGATTCGATAGAGGTGTACTTTATAATAACTCCTATTTTATCCATGATTTTAAGAAAATTGATCTGAACAAAACAATTTATAAGTAAATCACAAACTAAAATGTGCGTTTGAAAGAGTAATACTGAAGAAAACTAAAATATACTAAAACAACAACTGTCAGAGATATCGACTCTTTAACTTATTACAATACAACTCATACAGAATACTTTTCGGATTGGCGCGTTATTGCAGCGTATCTACAATGTTTGCCTAAGGCCATGTACATGGATTCGTTCCGCTTCTGAGACATCGAGTTGCTGGCGTAAAGCTGATACTGGAGCTCAGCACCAACTCTCTAGTGCAAGCGGCACTCTCATGGAAAGCTGGTTCCCTGACCAAAGTATGGCAACGACTACAGATTGGCTACAGATACAATAATCGCCGTGACTGAAATTATTAGCTATTACTTAAGGAAATCGGACATTTTAGACTTAATAATCTAATAGAATATAAATGAAGCACTTTCAAAATATCTGGTGAATATTCAAATGTAAATTAAGTTTTAAGAATAATGTATATTAAGAATAAATCATTTTTAATTCGCAATATTTTTCAGCGCTATGGACCTAATAATATATCAAATTAATGTGAGGGGTGGTGGGTAATTAAAAAAATTCAAAAATTCTCTAAATTGATATGAAATGCTCTTTTTAATCCAGTGTAAAATTCAGACCTTCATTAAATTTTAAGTCTAAATTATGTGAAATTTATAAAAATTAAATATTAAACAGGTTCGCGTGGTTTCATATAAACATATAAATACATACATTTAAAATTAGCAATATGAACTTTGTGGTTAAAATTCATATTTTTATTTATTAACCACTTAATTGAGTTTAAATACATCTACCGGTTTCGAAAAATACCATTTTCTTCTTCAGGATGTCATAACTAACTATTACCAATGTGACCTAAACTATTAGATAATTTGACATGTTTGTAACATAACAGTGTTAAAAAAAAACAATTTGTTGCCATTGCGAACTGCCCAAGTCCACGATGCATACGTGAAGGTTAGAAATACGAGAGCGCGAATAATATTGTTATTGATAACAAATCAGTCACCGGTAAATTACGTGATTATTTCAATTATATCTTAAGTTCGTTCGGTGTTTAAATTTTTGTTAAATTCCAATTACGTATCAAGTTCAAACTAACAGTTTCAAATGTGGATCCTTACGGAGAGTCAGATCATAAATCCTGGCAGATAAAATGAGTTAGTCATCTTAGGGGAGCAACAGGAGTGACATTATTACACCGAGTGAAAAGTACCGAGATAAAGGAGACCCTCGGCACGGAACTCTTACTTCTTCCGAGAGGACCGTACCTTGGACGGTCCCGTATATTTTTATCAATTTGTTTTGTATTTTATAATTTAAAGATGCCCAGGAGTAATATTAAAAGGACCAAACTAGATCCTGTTGCTGTTTCTAATACGGCAAATCGTGTTCTCCGGGATAATGGCCAGTTAATGCGATGTCATAGACAGAGAAAAATTTACACCTGATTTATAATGTTGATGAAACCGGTGTTTTTACCGTGCATAACCCACCCAACATAATAGCCAATAAGGGTCCAAACATCTAGGAAGCATAACGTTTGGAGACAAAGCTGCACCAATTAAAATCTATTCGAGTAAGTCGAAAAAACCATAAAAAAATTAAATGTCAATCGTGTTTTACTGAAAGATATTGATACCAACTCTTCAGAAGAAACAATGTCACTGGCATCGAGTGATTCTTAGGAATATGTCAATTTTGGCAGTGTAGAAAAAGAAGACTCACGTATAGATGACCAAGTATCAGTAAATGATTTTGTTTTGGTGCGAATTATTAGGAAGAAAAAAGAACATTATTATGAAGCCAAAGTGTTAAAGAAAGAGGCACAACTTCTACTTTACTTTTACTTATATAAGTAATTTTTTGAAATTTACTGTGTCAGTTAGCTAAAATCAGTTTTAATTGTTGACTTTGACCATTATGACACAGAATGGAATATAGTTTGCCAAGTGTATATAACTTTTTTTAAATATTAGATATGTTTCTTTTACCCTGGCATGTTGTAATCTCTTTAGTGTATTAATCTTTTGATCTTATTTCAATTTATCGTAAAAATGTTATATTTTTTAATTAATTTTATTTTCTTGCACCTTTGCATTGAATATGTGCGTCTCTTTCACACACGTTATAGTTTGTTTTTTTTTTTATATTTCATTTAATACATTCGAAATATACAACCTTATCAACAACATAAATACTTTTAGATTAAATAAAATACGAATTGTCGAAAGAATTCTTAATAGTCAAGTAAATTTATCCATTAGTCACATATTAGGTATGTTTCCTTTAAAACCAATTTAATATCCATCAACACTGTATTTTCCCTTCCCTTAATGTTCCGTCTATCTGTATATATATTATGTCTCTCTCTTTCGCATATAATTTTATATTCTGTCTCCCTTGATGTTCCATCTAACTGTATATGTATTCTGTATCTCTCTTTCACATGTAATTTTATATTATATCTCTCTCTTTATATTCCTATATATAAGTGCAATCTTTTTGTATTTATGATTAGTTTTAAATACGTCCTGGCGAAGCTTCAGATACGCGAAACCGGTTGATGTATAATAAATTTCGTGGTTTCGTACAAAGTGATAGTATTTTATTTAATCTAATGTGTCAAACCACAAAGTAATTGTTTTCCACGAAAAATAAATACTTTTATTGAACAATCCGTATGGTACCTTTGAAAAGAGATCCAGGTTCAAATCCCGGTGGTGCAACAACAGTATTTTTCGATAAAATGGATTTTTTATGTATATCTTTCAAATTAATACATTTAATTCATATTTAAAATATCACAGACCTATGTTCTGAATAATTACAACTTCACAATAAGAATGTGTTCTCTTAATAGTAATTTGTAGTCAACACTGGTGTCCAGAACGTAAAAAGCCGCCCTTGGGCAAGTTTCAAAATGCCGGCCTAACAAAATACCGCCCATGACGTATGTGGCACGCAGGCAGCCGATTTAGGGGGCGGCCAATTTATGGAGATGGTTTTACAAAAATTTAAGACATCTTCACTTCAATTATTAGGACGAAAAAAAAACAATCTAACACCGACGCTGTATCTTTGATATTGACAGATTGCTTTCTGCTAGTAAATTATTTTTTATATCACTTTTAACACCATTTCATAGGTCGATATAGTTAGCATTATAAAATATATACATTGTTTTGCGTAAGATACACAAAAATACGTCAAATGAAACAAAAAAGTTTTAGTTTTCGTACTTCAAAAAAACTCAAGTATTTCTCAATTTCTCCGTGATAAGTTGTATCGCTTTATAAAACATAAAAGTCTGAGTTTACGACCTTGAGATAAGTTTAAAAACACCAAAAAAATTCCCGAGTAAAAAGCACCGAACTAAAAAACGTGTAAGTACAGAGGTATTTGAGCCGGCCGAAAATACGTACAGCCTGCATTAATATTTGATGCCGCGGGTCGGTCTTTTGCCGGCCGAGACGGTAATTATCTCCGTCCCTTTCTGCTCGGATCCTCCAGAGTGGCTGGCCCCTCCCACCTCGCACACCAGCCCACCCTTAGGTGTGGTGGTTGGAAAAAGAGCGCGGACGCAAACCTTTTCAAATGGAAAAATATTTTTGCATTGATGTACCAGATAATAATTTTTCTGTGAATACTAAACTCACGAATTATAATATATGGAGTTGCGTTCTTTAAAGCATATCGTTCCTTAACAACACTGGTCAACTCCCGTTTAAAAATATCCTTACTTTATGTATTTTCTTCCAACGCACTATTTTCAGCATAAATTTTAAAATAATTTTTATATTTCTAAATAGTGATATTAAACTTCTACATGAGCTTCCAATTCAGTTTGTTAAAATTAAAAGCCATAAGTCAATATAATCACTCCCAAGATATCGCCATCGCGCCTGGCGCGTTCACGTCCAAATTTAAGTCCAACTGAAGAGTCACATCTAATAAATCAGTGTATCTGATCGAAGAAGGGAATCAGGAATTTTAAATTTTTTTCCAATGGAAGATGATCTAGTTTTTTACACATTTATTAGAAGAACTTAAGCTGCCGCAAGATCCAATGCAGTGAAAACTTTTTTTTTAACATGTAGAAGTTTAGTTGCACAAACAATCCATATGAAAGAAACGCTAGCTATTGCTGAATAAAATAAGGTACAACGAGCATAATTGGAATGAGGGCTGATTTGAAAATTGTAACCTGCTCACAGGTCTTTAGGGAGGGTTCACAAAATTTTGCTACTTCGTATGTGATCCGAGATTTTTTTTTACTCTAGTACAAAACCCCTTTTCTCTTCCAAATGGACAGTGAGAGGGAAATTTTGCTTTCTGATTCAGAATTAGAACATTTGAGTTTATTAAGATTAGATGAAAAAAATTTAATGTTTAATATATGCATTTTTATAACTTTTGCTTCCGATTTTTCACAACTTACCTGATGTTACCTAATACCTGCATATATACCTACATTATATAAAGTCAATTAAAAAATTAATAATAAAATATCAAAAATTGCAAATACGTACCTACATAATTGAATAAAATAACTAATCGTGACCTTGAAACAACAAGGTATCATCTAACGTTTTGATCAAAGTGACTTTTTTTATATCATAATTTTTAGAATAATTATCTCTACAAACTTTGTACAACACGAGCATGTTAAATTGGTATAGCCGGTATTGCAAGCCAATACTTAACCATAACAGCTACATTTACACTTCGCATCAGCGACATCAGTCTGATGATGGACCTAGCATTGAAATCCAAAACGTCGGTCAGAGAAGTCGGACATACAAAAATCTACACAGAAGAATATCAAACAAATGAAAATAAAATTTTATGTTTTAATAGCAATTATTTTCGTGATAACTTTGTGGAAGTCCATTCTAATTGACTTTTAGAAAAATTAATTAAACTCAACGTTGTTTACGTCACACTACACTATAATTAAAATTAAAACATTTTCGACGCTTACTGCGTCGTCTTCAGTAATAAACTAAAACATAAAACTAAAATATTATTTATTAGAACAACAGTTGTTGATTTCTTATTATTTTCAATCCTAGTTAAATGCTTGTGCTATGAAAATAGGACTAACTTAATCGAACCAACCGAACCCCCTACAACTAGATCACAAGGCGTGTATGTTAACCATAGATTATATGAGTTAATGTATAAAAATTAAATGCTTAGGAATCGGTGTATATTTTACTTTAGGAAAAAATTTTAAAATGAATATTCAATACTTTGAAGCTTAATATCTCAAATTGTTGGATTCAGCGCGAGTCGAAAGCAAACCGCATAGCCCGACGGGGTAAAAACCACCCCCCGGCTGGCGGTCGCCAGTTAGCCGCCCCTGCAACGACGGCGCTCCATGGGCGGGCGCGGAGTTCACGCACTAGGTAAGGGTGTATTGATTTTTGTGTAGATGTAAACTGTCTGACATTTATCACAATGTATCGCCAGCGGTGTTCGGAACGGCCACTGTCAACACCGTGTCCAGCCGAAGCGCGCCACCGCGGCCCGCGCGGTCTCCGTACACGTTTTTACGCGAATCACCAATAAAACCCGCCTAAACGCCGCCCGCGCTCCAGTGAAATGTGCATCGTCGCCCGGGTAGCCGGGTCGCGCGGATCGTTCTTCAATCGCCGAGTGACGGCGTCCTCGGGAGTAGCGCCCCGCGCGTGGTGACATTACGCTGTCAATAATGTGACAGGTTGTATGTCCGTTGATGATTCGAGTGAGGCGGAATATTGATTCGTGCGGCTTCGCATTTCTCGCTTCAGCGGCAGATAATTAAGTGTAGTATTTGTAAATCTAAATAATATGACATATCGGCGTGACGTTTCGGCCATTTAAATACTTATTGTGCTCTCAATTCGCTCTGTTTTCAATATTTAAATCGTTTTCGCAACATGTCGAGTGTGTCGATGCAAACTGTTTACTTGTAGGTAGTAATCAAACTGTCACGAGGATTTCAAGGTGAGATATTTCTTTGTTTATCTCTAAGCGAACAACAAATATATTTTTATTATTTACCTAATCACGTCTGCGCTGTTTTTCTGTAAAGCTTAAGTTAAACTTCGCCCTATTTTAAAACTATTTTCCTTGATACAAAACAACGTATCATTCCAGAATTCTTCGAAGATGATGCCACTGTCATTATTAACCTAATTTATTGGAAATATTTCATCCAACATGTTTAAGTTTCGTTATTATACTTTTTACATGCCTAATATTTTTATAAAATACCTATAAACATGCAATCACATCGTAGATTACTAGAAACAAATTTTATAATGCTGCTATATTTTTTTTTTGCATCTGTCATTGCTTAACTCTAGTAGTAGTAGGTAGGTAAATTATTTGCTTTGTTTTGTCATCGAAATAAAATTACAATAATTAATTTCGATTGCACAGATGACACAAGGGAAGCTGATATAGTTTGTTCATGAAAATCAGTGGGATAAACCGTAGTCAAGTGTTTACAATTTAATGAGACCGCTTTTAATAACAAACCTTGGAAATAAACGGTTCGCTGTATAAACATGATTTAAGCGATATTAATTCGAATGTGTTTTTGTTCGCACTGACGTAACTGGCGACGCCGCGGGTCGTCGCTTCGGTCAAAACAACAAACCGCACGCAAACATCTACTTTTTATTTTTTACTTAATCTTATTTACTTCATACGACATTAAAATTAATATTAACCATTCTCAATGGAGCATCATCACTTTATTTATTTCTAAACAACAGAGAAACTGTTATACCTCGGGCCAGACATAACAATTTACTTCTTTTTTAACACAGATTTTAATTTTTCGGTAAAATATGTCGTGAAACTATAAAAAAGCGTAGGAGGATCGCGGTTGGGGTGTAATATACAGGTGTCCCAGAGACAGTAGTCCAAATGGATCCTACAATTAGGGGTCATAACAGCAACCCATTGGGAGCCAAATAAGATTATCCAAAATTCGACAGTTTAGAAGTTATTAGAACATATTCTTATTGTGAAGTTGTAATTAAGCAGAACATAGGTCTGTGATATTTTAAATACAAATTAAATGTATTCATTATAAAGATATACATATAAAATCATTGTATAATGCACCTTCCCCGGTTTGGAAAGAGATCCAGGTTTGAATCCCGATAACGCAACAACAATATTTTTTGATAAAATTTGTTTTATATGTACATCTTTATAATTAATGCATTTAATTACTATTTAAAAGTTTTGAAGTTATTCAAACATCTGTGATTTTTCAGCTTATGTGGTAGCTACATCATCGCAATATACGGGTGCCAAATTTCATCACGATAGGTTGAGTATTTATAGCACAGCGCTCATTTTTGTAAAGACAGGTTGCAAATTTCTCGAAAATCACAGAAGTTCGAATAATTTCTAAACAATTAAATTCATAATATAAACCTATTTAACGCTCAATGGGTTGCTAGTTGCTAGTGATGACCCCTAACCGTAGGCTCCGTTTAGAATACTTTCTTTTGAACATCCTGTATAATAACGTTATTACAGACATTTAGTATCGTTGTAGACATAAACGAAGAAATATTTCCACAAAACAAAAGAACACCATCTGAGCACAAAATAATTTTTAACAAAATGCCACACGGTGATCTGTATACAGGTGGGATGGGGTGATTCAAAAGGTGTATTATATAAGGGTTTTATGATATATGTATCTGAAACATGTAATGCGTTTTTCTATTTTATTCAATATATAATTCGTCGAGTGAAACCATTCGATTTTGATAGCTTAATTATTTTTTAAATATGCGGTCTTTAAGTGCGATAGAAGATATGAACTAAAATATTAAAAGTACGTATTTTTTGCCAATTTTCAATACACATTTAAAGACGCACCGATTGGTCTATTCAAATTATAAAATGAACCAATATATTTCTTGAATTCGGCACGTCAATACCGCGAAAGAACCTTTTTCCTTAGCGACTGTAAGCAGTTTTTTTGCCCTTCTTGAACATTTTTACTAATTTGTACATTTACAGCTTTATATTTACACAGACGATATGTACTTATCGTATGATACTTTTGTACATAGTAATAATAATTCATAGAAAAGTAAAATATCTAATGTGTATTTGTATAATTTCACATTTTAAGTTCAACCATAAGTAAAATTAACAATAAATGTTAACTTTGTTCTGTCTGGTGTTTCCACAATATGAATATCAATAGTGTTTCATTTTTCTTATTTTATACATTTAACAATAATTGTATTATTACATAGTTTAAAGGAAATGGCGGAGCGCAAAAACATAATGTATTCCGGACGTCTAAAATAATATTACGACACTGCCTGATTATTAACCAAAATTGTATTATTATTTAAAGCAAAAAAAATATATATTATGCAAAATATTCATCAGTTAAACGGTAAAATTAAGATTTTTTTGTTTCGTTTTTAATGTTTATTTATCAACTCCCATATGGGCTTTTACAATAATACATTATTTACCGAATTAATATAGTCATTACTTCCCTAGTTAACTTTAGCATATACACAAATCTAACTGTTAAGAAAAAATTAAATTGAAACAAAAAGCTTGAAATGTAAAATGGTCCCAGATAGAGGGTGAATATTATGTTCCAGGCTGATTTTGTTTGGCCTCCATTTCGGTTTGGCAGACTTTTGTCAGTTTGCATTTGGTAGTCGTAAATATTAGTTGATTACAATTTATTATGGAATATCTAACGCCTCAACAATGTTTTGAAGTCGTTAAAATATTTTATCTAAATAATAATGATAATGTGGTAATCATTAATGGTGATTATTTTTATTTGTTAACTTTGTTTTAAATTAACCACTCATTGAATTCAAATACATCTACCAGTTTCGATAAATATAATTTTTTTCTTCAGGATGTCAATACTAATCAAAAACATATGTTATTTTTTCTTTAACAGAATCTATTTTTAAAAAAACAATAATTTTTTTATTAGTTTTACACGCTTTATGACATGTTTTTGATTAGTATTGACATCCTGAAAAAGAAAATGATATTTTCGAAACCGGTAGATGTATTTAAACTCAATAAGTGATTAATAAAACAAAGTTAACAAATACAAATAATGAATTCTAACCACAAAGTTAATTTTGTCAATATTAAAAGTATTAATTGTGATCGCGAAAAACTTATTGGTGGTCGAATTGGGTCGATTGGGCCTGCGACACATGTGCTTTCAACAGGACGGCGTCACGTCACACATAGCCGAGCTACGCTTGAAATTATGCGAGAATTTTTTCCCGGCCACATAATGTCAAAAAGTGGTGATATCGACTGGCCTCCTCTGTCACCTGATTTGACTATTTTCTGTAGAGATACTTGAAAGAAAAGATCTACGCCAATAAGCCAACAACAATTACGATGCTACAGGATAATATTCGAAATGAAATTGCTGAAATAACACGCGAAGCGTGCGAGGATATTATGAAAAATATGACAGTCACTTGGCCAATTTCATATTTCATACATAATTGTAATAAATCAAGTAATTGATAAATAAAAATTAATTTAATAAATTGTTTTGCTTTTGTGTAGTTATTTAAAAACAACATCGGCCTGGAACATAATATTCATCCTTTACAACACCTATTTCTACTAGAGGTAATTCTGAATCAAAAATAATAGTAAATGTGAATTAATCCAATCAATTCTTAAAGTTTGAAATATTTGATTGTTTCTTAAAACAAATTCAACTGTGGACAAACACCAGCAAAGTTTAGCATCATACGAAATGTAGAAATACGAGACCAGCAAGTTAGTCATATTTTCAGTTTTTCGAGTTTGAGTTTAGGCTTGTGGATGCCCCGCGATGTACATGTGGGAGAGTGGAACAGACGCCTGACCATATTTTGTGGACTTGTAAGATACTTAGAGATGCGCGTGAACGTATGATTGGTGGTTTGACTGGACTTTGACACCGCCCGCCCAGGAATGCAGACCTAATTAGTAATGGAACAAATCTTGTTTTGAATAAGGAATTTATTCGGGTATGAGTAACCCGTTGGAGCTCCTTAGGTGGGTAGTTAGGCCGACCTACGCGCCTACCTCTCACTCTTCATACCTCGTGTTTTGCAACTCCGTTAGTCTGTCCGTGTAAATGTGACTCAATCCATTTTGTGTCTCGTCCACTGTCCCTCTTTTGGGAGTGTTTTTTGATGAATGGATCCCTGAGTGTCTGCCTTGAACTACTGCACCTTAATTTTCCATTAATTTTCCATCTGTATGTAAAACTATGTTCCATGGATTTATGTTATATGAATAAAAACAGCACTTAAAGGACGCTGGAGGGTCTAAATTATCAATCTTAATTGCTAATAACCACATTGAATTTCTTCTCCTTCTTCGTTTTGCTTATATCTAAATATGTAATTGAATTAAAGTCGCGTATTTTTATTAGCTTTGATGAGTGAGGACGCCCTAGCTTCTAAACCGGTCCCGGGAAATGATGAATCCCCCCCGCCTTATTTTCATAGCACAAACGTTTAACTTATTTTGAATATTTATGTGACACGTTTACCGCGTACGTATTTCTATTTAAAAAAAAATTGAAACTCGAATAGATTGCAAGATAACATCTGTTAACTATGCAAATAAGGCGGGTAGTAAGGTAAGTAGGGGCGGCAAACTCTAAGGGGCGGCATAATATATAATATAAGTATTAAGTAAATTAGAATCATCGTCCCGTATGTAAAAATACAAAAAATAATTTTCAGAATTGAACGAAAAAAATATGGGATAATATTAAAGGGCAAAAATACCCACAAACTATGTTGTAAAAATTTGGCGAAAAAAGATAATGCATCCGGTCATATAACAATACAATTTCAAAAGACAACATGGATTTAAACAATACCTACACATTGATAGGGATAGATTAGGTTAGGTTAGTTAAAATGTTAAGGGCGGATTGTAAAATTAGCTTATGGGCGGCACTCACTTTACATATCGTCACCAATATACATGGGATTACCAGTGGCGTGCAGTGGGTATAAATTTAGGTTATACTGTTACTAATGATATTATATAATATATGTAATACAATCTATGTTGTACATAGGATTATGAACTTTCGTTTAACCTACGTCTTTAGGCAAAATGAATACGTCGTTTATAAGACCCCACCATTTATTTACTTGTAATATTTGTGTACTATACATAGTGTTTTTAAAGTTTATGTTTTAACGTAAAATAATACATTCTTACCCATAGAAAAATTGTATGGACGTTTTTAAGAACACTTTTATGACTTAACATGATTATTTTTCTGTATGAAAATCTATCACGTAATAACTAAAGCAAATTATTATTTTTATTAGAGGTTAACATAGGAAATGTTTTTTTCCCAAATCCAAAATAAATCAATAAATAGCCAATTGTACGGCTTGAGTAGAACGCTAACTTAAAAACAGAAGATAGCAATTGGAATAGCACAGCGGCAACAGCGGTGGGTAGTTTTTAGAACTATTAAATTAATGTTTCTATTGGTACACAAATGGCGCTAACGTAATTGCAATAAATTGTCCGCTTATAACATATTATGGATTATTCCATTTATATTTGTTTCCCAGAATTTTCAGTGATGTACGGCATTTTTGCTTGATCGCTAATATTTACTTACATCTCTCGATGAACACTTGGATGCCGATCAATTATATAAAAAAAATCATAAAGTTACCAAAATTGTGCCCATTTGGCATTCCATATTTCCGGTGTTTTAAAATACGGTCCGACCGCCGACCAATTGCGTTTGAATGCTCCAGATATAAACCCACGTAACTGTCCACAACTATAAATAAAATGCAATAAAACTATATGTATCTGGCATGTTTGTCTGTTTACACAACTGCGCATTTTGCTGATACAAACGTCTTTATTTTGCCGTGTCTGCGATCACGTCCTTCCTCGATTATTTCTAGGTCAGTACGTGGGATCAATTCTGGACAGGCAGCGCCCGATACCAATATTTCCCTCGTCGCGTGTCCCCGACGCTTGTATTTCGCGAAGACAAATTCATGAATAAATATTGCCGATAGCTCGCCGACCTATGATCGTTTATCGAAATTTTTTTTTTTCGATCGCTACCAGCCGAGCCGCTTCCGCGCGCCGATAATTTAAATTCCGTTTAAAGTACGCGCGTTGGAATATTTTCGCCTCCCGATGGGTGAACTGACGAGACATCGCTTATTACATTAATTTATCGGGACAGTTCCGGCTTGTCGCGGTATAATTAATGCGGCCTTCGTGTCAGTCGGATCGAAAAAAAATCCTAAATCTAACTTTTAACGGTACTCGCGAGCTGTTATCGTTTATTTATTTTTTACACTTTTTCCGACGGTGGGGTACCTACCTAGGTACTTGATATTTTTTTCCGATTTTATTTGAAGACTGTTAATTTTTTTATGTACGGTCAACAATGTCAACAGCTGTTATCGGGCGGTATGATGTGTGACTAGCGTGACCATCCCGTTGTTGGGTCACCCGTCTCGTTGTTCCCGAGCACAGCTTCGGGGCGCCGAAGTGTCCCGTTTTGAGGAAAAGAGCAGCACACGCCAACAATTACAAAAAAAGGCGCAAAAAATTAAAAAATCCTACGGTAGCGCCCACTTGCGCCGCGATGACGGCACGCGCTGATTGTCTACCTGTAGACTTCGAATGCGTTATTATGAAAATATATTCACATTTTTGAATCAATAGTGTTCGCGTGGAAGCTCTGAAAGAATTTTGTAATAAAGTTGACACAGAGTATCATAAATTGCTAGGTTATAGTAAAGTTTTGAAACTGTACGAGTCATTAAAAAACAACTCTTTCAGTATCGATAAATGTGCAAACATATTGAGAACCTTTTTTGAAAACTAGTAGAGATGTCCCATTTTGAGGAAAAAAATAAATGGCCATGTTATGAATGACATCACAGCTCCAAACTTAATTTTTGATTGCATACATGGAGTCATAATAGTTATTTTGTGGACCTATTCTATTTTTAGTTTTTTAAGTCCTCGTTACCTCTCTGATGTTTTATTCGTCGTTTTGACTGTTAATAACGACTCTTCACGTGTTTCTAGAAATATTTTTTTATGGTATTTGACATAAATTTGTTGTCATGCTTATTATTCGCGGTTTGGGTTAGCGATTTGTATTGCATTACGTAGTACCAATAATAAAACGAACCTACCAGCACGTGCACATCGATACTCGAGTATTTAGAAACTTTCAAGGCTCGTTTCCTCTATTGGAAATTAATTAACGAGGTCTCGTTAAATTAGTTTTCTCGCTGATAGGAATGGCTCCCGCCGATAACTACATCGTTCTAGGTATAGTCCTCATCGATTCTTCCCTGAATCTACTCAAATAAAGTGCTCTACTTCGCGTACAATGCCTTTTGCGGCGATGTTGGTGGGAAAAGTGCTGTAAGGCCGCGACTGGAGCCGACTGGCGGCTGTCAAACGGTACGCGTCGGAGTAGAAAAATGCCAGCCCGCCATTCTGCCCGAACGGTTCATTCTTCATTCAGTTTTGTTCAGTTTCCCCTGAACGCTTATCGCGAATACGTCGTTCACGGGAGAAATACAATTCTATATTTCCGTTTACAATTTGCGGAGTTCTTGAATTCTATGTTGTCGCTGTCCGTAAACGGCAGAAATGTTGCACTTTTAGATAGATCTCCCTCCAAATTTAATAGTGGGAAATTTTCAAATAATCGGAACAATTTAGCAGCGGATAAAACATTATTGAACAATGCTCCCAAACCAGATATCTCGCGAAATTGCGCCGGAAAGAAATCTAGAAAATATGTGAAAAATAGAGTTAAGCCTAAAAAAGCACCTTTTCCACGATCTTCATTTACTTTACCTGTTAAATCTTTACCAGGACCACTGCTGTTGGATCAGAACGCTGCGGACGGCGTCGCCACCCTCCGCACCGGTCCCGAGTCCCACGAGTGTCTGCCCGACTCCGTCCGTCTGCCGGACTCCTCCGATCGCCGCTATTGCCAAAAAACACACCACAAGAACATTTGCAGCAGGAGCGAAGCGAGGTGCGGAGATTACGGTGAAGGGGCTTATCCGGTGAGCAGTCGGCGTCACGTGAATGCGTTCCACCTTGAGAATAAAACATTGATTGAAATAAGCGAAGCCGGAAAAGTGACGGACTTTAAAAGGATTCTCAGTTCTAATGCAATATTGTGCGGTGCGGTCCGTTTGCAAGCTTCGGCTCACCTTTCTGAGATGTATAGAGGTGCACCGGTAAACACTAACCTCACTCTTAAACGACCACACTCAGCTTTTTCTGTGTGGAGTGTTAACGAAACATACCACTATCTTTTCCAAAAACATCTGGACTCTCTGCAATCGATCTTGAATCCTAACACCAGTTCTCCAACACCAGGCTCAAAGTTTTCTAAATTTAATGAAACTTCTCTTGATACACATTCTATTAATCGTATCAGTGTATCAGAACCGCAACTCTTCGAGGAACTGTACAATCTTTCCGAGTACTACGAGAATGCTGATGTAATTTCCTCAGTACCGGAAAAACCAGAGTGCAATTCGAATTCTCCGCCAGTGAATAAAGTAAGTGACGTTCCTACTGGAATATTAAACAATTTTAATGTCAATTTGAGTGATTTAATTTCAGCGGGTAATAAAAATGACAGTACATCATTTAACGTATGTGACGAAGTGATTTGTTTCGACAACCATTCGGCTGATATCAGTGAAAACGGAGCGGAGACTACTCTTAGTATGAGCACAACACAGCAGCAGGGAGCACTCAATCACTGCCTCAACAAGCGGGACCTCTGTTTAGGTGTAACGGAAATAGATAGGTCTCTGTGCGAGTTAAATCTCGGTAAAGATAATGTTCCGCAGATAACACTGAGTGAGTGCCGCGATTCATCTTTTCCATCAAACGAATCCACGATCAGACGATCGCAATCGGATAACTTGTCAGTGCCTTCCGTGGAGTGCAGTGTAGAGTCCAGACCTCCGCTCGCTGATTAAATTAAGGTCTGGTGCTTTTCAAATGTTCTCATTATTCGCTTTTCAATTAGAGTGACATCATTCCAACAAATGGCATGTTTACGAGTTTTAATCGAGTGAATAAAACCCTCCACCTGAATTAAAATTTTCAGTTCCTCAGATCCGTCTGAGTTGTGAGCGGACAGTGTTGTCGAGCGGTAGAATTGGATTTTTATACAAATTTATATATTTAACCTAAAGAGTTTTTATAAACGTAGTATGTTAGCTATCCAACCAGAACAGACAATGGTGGGAGCTAACGATGATGACTCGATGAAACCGAAGCAACCTGACTCCTCTTCCTCGACAGTTCCTCAACGGACTCTCAACAGATCGAGTGCTGTAAGTCAGAAGTCTATCGAACTCAGTTTCTCTCCGGATGCGCCTGCCAACAAATCCAAGCTGGCGACTCAGCGGTCAGTCCCCGAGTGCCAGTCGACTGTGAAGAGAACCTTGGATCTGAGGCGCACCAAAAATTCTTCAATCGAATCGACAATCAGCCTACCCAACCAAAAGTCTCTAGATAAGAAGCAGGCCGGACTTGTTCACCAGAAGTCTATCAATACCCAGTCGGACATAATTCTAAGTGCTCAACATTCCATTACAGATGACCGTAAGGCTCTGAGAGACGCCCTGTACCAGGGAATCTTTCATCGTCATCGCAGAACAATATTTGCTGTGGGATCATTTCTCAGAATGTTGAGAAGTAAGAACTCTAATTATGATTCAATTCGTTCTGATTCAGATGACGTATAGCTATAGTGATTTTTTTTTTTTTGTATTTTACATTTATGTTAAGATACTTTGTCATCTCTGTACCGACATCCAGAAAAGTATACTATTGTTTAAGAAAACCTTTATTATTAGAGATCATTTAATTGCTGTTCACAATATGTATGTGTTATAAAGCTGCTTTATTCCCTTACGTATGTTATTTTCATAAATTATTATATTTTCATCAGTTGTGTATTTCAACAATCTTGTTTTGTTATTTTTTCCTGTCATCCAGTCTGCCTTAAAAATACTTAAAATACTACAGAGGTGACGTAATCCTTAAGGAATATTTTTAATTTATTCAAAGTTGTTATTTACGACGTTAGATTTATGAATATTTTTAAATTCCTAGATTTACCGTCACAAATTTTTTTCCTGAAAACATAATAGGTACTATTAAGTGCCTATAGCCTAAAACAATATCATTGTTATATTTTTATTTCAAATATTTTATCCATGTTTTTAAATACATATATTGTTTGTGTACTTTTCCTATAATTTATTCATTCATTTTCTTAACCACCATAAAAATAAGTCTGAAATGTGTTTAAGTAGAAGCCAAACTGAATGTTGTGAAATAATGCACCAACATGTATTTGCCTGATACTTATTGCAGATTGTTATTGGACCTTAGATGTGTTCGTAAGAATGTTTTTACAAGCAGTAGTGAGGATAACTAAATGCTTCAAATGTCTAGTTACCTAACGTGTAATGTACATAAAAATGTCTTAAAGTTGAGAGATCTATGAAAAAATTTTAATTTGGTCGCAGGGTTTATACAAATGTGCTTTTTTACAAATGTGATGCTCAGAGACTGTTGAAAATTTCTTTAACAAATAATCATCAATAAAAATAATACATTAATTCCCGATGCATTTTTAAAATTTCATATACGATTAATTCATTTTATATCTTGGAAGATTAACCTAATATGGGATGGTAAATTATAAAAATACCACACATCGTTTCTGAATAAATTTATGCAAATTTTATCATTTAAATCTTAAATTTGTACATTTTTGTTACAATTTTTTAAATTTTCGGGCCCAAAATAATTTCATCGACTTGAATACATTTATTAACAAAAATGTTTAATTTACTGAACCTAAAAGTTATGAAAATCACAGGGTATTTTAAAGCACAAGTTTACTCATCCTATCTTCTTGATCTTTACTACTTCAACAAAATGGTATATTTTGCATATTTTCATGTTTTCAATTTTTGATAATGAGCTTAATGTAGTTGGATTTTCAGATATTTATTGTGTGTGATCAGAATGCTTAAAAATATACATGTTTAGAAAAATATACAAGTAATCTCAATTTTTTGTTAATTTTTTTATATAATACTTCCATGATTTTATTTTTTTCATCAAAAATATTGTTTTTTTTACTAATAATTGTATTGTTTAACATTTCAAGGAATGAATAGTTATTTTATTATTGTTTCACTGTACAATCGTATCTTTTCCTCCCTATTTCTACTATGAATCATCTTAATTCAAATAAATAAAGTTTTATATAAAACTAACAACAGATTCAAATATTGTGATTTCATAAGTAATTAGGGATATTTTACGCATTTGGTTGTCCCAAATTGACTGTTATAAATATAATTACCTTGTTGTAGTTTTTAGAATGAGCTTTTGTACCAAACATTTTGCTAACAATGAAAATAACATGTGTCATTACACATTTAGGTATAACAATTTTGTAACATTATATTATAAAATATTATATCAATTTTTATTATCAATGAATCTAAATTGCATTAATTATTTTTCATGATCATTGTTTCATTTTGTCTACAATTATTATTTAAACTATGTTTCTTCGGGTTATCTTTTTGTTCATCAATACTTACATTTAGAAATTTGTATTTTATAATTTATATTTTTTAATATTTATTGAATTGCGACTGTGAAATTGTTAAATAACTCAGTTAAATATAAATTTTCCTATGAATGCTTTTAAGTTAATATATTTAATGTTATACCCCTAATCCAATATGGTGATTATTAAAAGAATTTTTAAATTTTTTGTAGTATATCCGTAGATAAAAAACATTCACTCTTAAATATTTATTACTGGCACTTAAATTTGTACAAGTAGAATTACAACATTAAAAAATCATCCAGTGACAAGCATCTACTGTAATTATTATTGTTTATCCTTAGAAATTGATTTTATCATCCAAAAATATAACATTTTTATATATGTAATGTACTTAACGATACTCTTAGAATTCACATATCTAGGTTTTTCAAATAGGAGTAAAATCATAAAATCAGTATTGTTTTAAATTATCAATGGTTTATTTATGTTTTTAAAGTGACATTATATTATGTATTAGTTATGTTTAAACATTAATTCTTGGATTACGTGCTGGGTGGCGCAATCAAATTTGTTTATTCAAATAGAATTTGTAAATATAGATTTCTGGTTGAGGCTCGTTATGTATATACTCAGATGAGACTAGTTTCGAAACTTGTGTAATAATCAGTACAGAGTTGAGTGTATAGCGACCAACTGATACACACCAATCTGTATCCACAGATGACACTTTGATATATATATCAAAGTTGGTATATATTGGTTATATCATACTACTCTGTATCATATCTTAGGTTGCGTAGTGGGCAACTCTGCACTGTTTTTTATGCACCACTTAAGTCTCGAAATAAATTTCATTCTCGTGCATGGGGTCATATATTATTTCAGACAATTTATTTTGTTTCAGTGAATGAGAATCAATTTTACTTACTATTGAATAAATTAAACTGAATCTATAAATTTTTAAATACACATAAAAATATAAATTTTTCTCTAATATATTATGCAATATATGAGTTTCAGCCAAGTTTATAGATACAAAAATCTTTTTTTTATGCCTGCCCACCATATACATACATTAAATGTGCTTATGTATTCGAGATGATTTTGAAAACTATATACATACTATGTAAATTTGAGAAAGTTTATAATAAATTTGCCTCAAAGTTCTCGATCGCTTAATAATAATTTGCTATAATGTTACAGTGCCTACATGAACCCATATAAATTTATTTCTAGAACAGCTTCAAATGTGAATTACGAAGTCTTCTCTAGTACATATTATATTTCCTATACCTTACATTGTTAACTAAGTCTGTCAATATACTTTGATCCTTTAGACAAAAGTGTCATCAGAAACAGGCTCTTTCATAAGTATTTGTAAAATCTTTAAACTAACTGAAAATCATGGATTCTATTAGTTTTCTTCATTAAATTATCTCTCAATGAATTCTCAAATTATTGTGTGTAGCATTCATATAATGTCTATTTTTCACAGTAAATAATAAAATTATTTACAGCTTGTAATAAACTTAATTTGTTTATCTAGTAGTGAATTATTGGTTATTATCAGATTATTTATTATAAAATAAATTTTATCCAAAAAATGGTAGTAAACAATCACATGGTATTTTGTGTCCACCGTGTATGCTTGCTCGATGTAGATATGTTATATATGTATTCGCTTTTCAATTTTTTTTTAAAGTAGGAAAGGACTACATATTTTTGTTATTTTTAAATTGTTGAGTTAAATGCTGAGATTGTTTATTTTATATTTCATTACTAATTATTATTATTATGTATAAAAAAAATTATTACATTACCAGTCTAGGAGAACAATATGTAATTATTTTCAATTTTTATCAGTAGCGGATCATTTTGATTACACATGAAGTTAAATTGTTTTTTGAATTGGTGTATTTCTATAATGTTACTAATTACCTAGATTATCCAACACCAACATGTTTATACCAAATTTGATATATTTATGAACATTAGTTTTGAACATTTTTTATAAAAATTGTTAAATCATTGTAAAGGAGGTAAAAAAAAAAAATAGAAGCGTTTCAATAAAATACATTGTTTTATTTTATCTTTGTATTATTTTATTATCAAATTTCATCCTTACAGTCTTATAAAACACTTTGGTCCCTTAGAAATTTATTTAGTTCTTGACAATCTTATATTACATTTAACAATTCCACTCGTGCATATATAATTCATACAGTACATAGTTCAAATCAAAATGATTGAAGCATGTTCATCAATAATATTTACAAAATTATATTTGATGACTTCAAACCATATCTAATTTTCATCAGTGCGGAAAAAATACGGTTGAATAATCAAAGTACTTTATACTCTAAATACGAATCTCTTACCATAACCTTAAAAGACAACATTACAAAATCTTCTTTTGAATGCATTCTGAACAAAATTGAACACTTCGATAAACATAGATTCTTAAGAGTTGCGATAGACACTTGTGCAAATTAAAATTTATGTGGAGGAAAAAAAAAATTTAAATGTACTTAATGTAAATTTTTCAAGAATAAAGGAAAACATGTTTTCTGCGTATCCTACCTTAATTTCACCCTCGTATCCAACACACATGTGTGTTCAGAATCGTGTCAAGTACTATGGGTCACTACACCAGCAACGTTTAGTACGATGGAATTTCTCAACTTTGAAGTATCAAAAATTAATGATGGTAATATATGATATTTAATGGGAACCATTGTAAAGTTATTGATTTCGATTTAGCATAAACATGTTTCATCACTTACGACTTCAAATTAAATAAATATGCATTAATTACACTAGTTTTTTTTAGACAAGTGGTAGAGTGTTGCACCAAAAGGCTTTCGCAAATAGTACAATTATTTAGAAAATACATAAAATCTCACCCAGAAAACCAGAATATTTCAAACATCAGTTCTTAAATCGTCCACGACGAAACCAATTGAGTTATAATGAAAATGCATATTTTATTTGTCATTACATATTATTAAAATGTGTACGGGTGCATTATTTAAAATGTGACCAGAGATATCTTATGGTTTATGGTTGGTCCTTAAGGTATAGTGGCTGCTATGCTTTTATTTTTCACGTCAAAGTAAAAAGATACACAAATTATATTGATATTTTTATTAATATTCCGGCATTCTGTTGAAGATACATTTTTTATATAATAAATAAGTTAATAATAAATAATTTTATGCAAATTAAATAATCATTCAAAATTCTAACTTTATAAAAACATTCAATTTATTTTTATACAATTTAGATAGTTTTAATAACTCACCTGAAACATGTGTTGAGTTTAAATAAAATAGCATTAAATGTAAATCCACTACATACTAATTTTCTACATCAAGTTTCCTCAATTAACATTTGGAGAGATTAGGATTTCTTGATAGGTAGTGAAATATTTACATAAATTTAACATCACAGCATAAATTGTTCTCTAAAGAATTTGTTGTATAAGGTAAGTAACGGATTGCAAAATTGCAGTGGAAAATTTACATTGTTCATATAAATATAGATGAGTAATTTTGAAATCAGCTTTAAGATTTCTTATTCGGTTCAGAAGCAGCCTCTACTATTAACACTGCGAATGACAACATGTAACATCTTCTGAAATGTCGAGAACAATTTTCGAAAGACACATTATGTAACGCTGCTAAAGTTTGTATTAAGATCAAAGGCACAAAGTGAAATACATTGAAATCTATAAATGATTTACACAAAAATATTTGTCATGTTAACAATGATTGTATATAAGCAAAAATATATATTTTTATTTTCATTCAAATTAACATGATTTAGGGTTGGTATGTTTAGAACATACAAAGTGAACTAAATGACTTACATTATAAATTATATTTTTCAACCTAATGATGATATTATATTATATCACAAGATAATATACAAAAATTACTTATTACAAAAAAGTTATGTACATTCAATACGTGTTATGAAAATATCATGCATTTTTATGTTCTTACCAAAACTTATTTTCTGTCATGGAAGATATTCAATTGATTTATATTATTTGACATTATTTATTGATCTAATAAGAGTATTTTTTAACTACGCCTTATTATACAGGGTACGGCAGAAGCGACTAAGCGGTTAGGAGGGGTCAATGCTCGAGTGGTGGTGGGGGGAAGCAGGTGTACGTGGTCTCCCTCTGTTCCGTCGATGACCTCATTTCAGTAGCCAACATGGCTCGGTACCGGAGCACTTTGGAGATTTGCCATTCACACGTATTTTGAAAACATCCGATCTGTGATCGCAAAGCAAAGAGCTTTCTTCATTAGCGACGAGGCACAGGCCTCAGTAGAACTGTGAATAAATAAAATTTCCGCTCCAAGCTGAAAATAACGCCCGAATATATTCATAAAAGATTGCTATATTCCCCTAAACTAACGATGTGGTGTGCCGTATCACAATTTGGCATGATAGTGATCATGACCATGATCATGAATTCCAAATGTTATGTCTCAATGACGCCATACCCCGTGATATGTTAGAACAAGCAAAATTTCAGAAATCGTCTCCAACAGTGTATTGTTGCTAATGGTCAACATCTTTTGTTACATTATTTTCAAAACTTAATGATTATAAATGGTATGTACTGTGCTAACTTCGAAAATAAAAACATTTTTTCTCCATATACCCCCATTACTTATTTATAACTCGTCAAAACTGCTTAATCGGTTCTTCCGCACCCTGTATTTCAAACCAGGCACAATACTTTAAACTAAGAACTCACACAATAGTTGAATCAATATACTAGAATCAAAACAAGGTTTTACAATCAATACATTTTTGTTTGTTTTATTAATAGTCACTATCCAACAGGAAGAAGAGTGCACAATTGCATATATAGGTGACAAAAATTATGTTCAAGAAGAAGAACCTGATAATGGAGGAATCATGAAGGACATTGTGGCAGCAGTTAAGGATCTAAACTTGGAAGTGCAAAGAAGAAGATGTTGAGAAATTAATAAAGGAACATGAAGTGCAGCTAACCACAGAAGAACTGAAGGAGATGCATAGACATCAGGTTCAAATGGAAAAAAAGGTTTCCTCAGAGAAGGAAGAGAAAATTCTACAGGAATGGAAGAAGCTTCACAACACAAGGTTTTGGAGTGGCATCCCAACAGTTAAAGAGAATAGTGGATGGGTGACGTAATGCTTCACTACTTTAGGAGTTCCCTTAAAAAGAAGAAAAGCAATCAACATTAGATGAATTCCTCAGCTTTAAGAAGAAAATGCAAGCGGAAGAAGTTGAAGAGCCTAAAACTTCTGAATGTGAAGAAGTATAAACTTATAACCATACAAAAATATACAATGTTTCTAAATGGTAGTCTTTTTTTGTCCAGGGTCCGATACCAATTAAATTTATTTCCCATCGGAAACTAGAAAATCGTGTTTCGTACAATGAACTTTTCAAACCGTGAACCGGATCGTGGAACGAATTAAGTTTGCGATACGAGGCCCCACTGTATAATGTTACTAATTGTGCATCGTATCTGATCTAGAGAATATTTTTCTGATTATCTAACATTTCTCAAATTATACTTTTAACTATCTGAGACATTTATTAACAATCTCTTTTATCTTTTTAATATAATAATTCATATTTGTTGACTTGCATATGGTATCCACGTAATCCATATCTGTAATATGTGTCAACCTGTTAAATATTTTTCAATTATGGTTTTTTTCAATTCAATGAGCAAATAGTAAGGATGCATTCATTGTCCTAGTAAACATGATAGACGATGGTGAATTGAATTGAAGTAATTTTTAGAGAATCCAGATCCTGGTCAAATGTCACTAAAACCAATATTTTTTGGCAATCTTTTATAATGTACATTATTAACTCTTTAAAATATCTTCTTTTCTCATCACATACAATATTTATTTTTATATATTTATAATTAAAACTATTGCCTATTAATGACATAGTAAGTAAGCTCTGGGATGTGAATACTCTTCTTTTTTTTTACAGCACTAAGTGCCGATCTTAAGTCTGTATTCTATATTCTACTATAATGCTTTTATTTACATAAAAAATAAACAATGTGATTTCACCAGGCACATATGAACTTCCTGTTACTACGTTACTTCATATATGTGTCATATCTTTTTCTCTCACAACAATAATTCCGGAATGACTTTCAGTATTGGCCTGATTTTGCAAACTCAATCAAA
Source organism: Eubasilissa splendida (assembly GCA_031772225.1). Taxonomy (NCBI): domain Eukaryota; kingdom Metazoa; phylum Arthropoda; class Insecta; order Trichoptera; family Phryganeidae; genus Eubasilissa; species Eubasilissa splendida. The sequence continues at coordinate 10,087,663 of CM062868.1, read as the reverse complement.
AACAAAACCTTGCCTATTGTTCTAAAAATAAGAGATATTTATTAATTAAATGTGTTCCATGAATTTTGGCACAAAATTGTATATTGTTCTCGCATAACGTGCATAAATAATGAATTATCAAACTATTGGTATAGAATATTATCCGAAAGCCTATAAATATGATCTATGAATATACTAAAACATATAAATTAACATTAAAGTGGTGAAAATGTTCTCAGGTTTTCACGACCATTCAGAATCTTCTGTGTAGAGTTTTATGGGCTATTCTGCCATATGTCTCCGACTGCTATAGCGTTATTAACACGTCATCAGCTTCGGATTCAAAACATCAGCCCGCAATAGGCACTCAAAAATCTCTACTCGAAGATTAAAGTGGTGTTTGGTAGTCATTCTTATTGATGAATAATGCCTTGAACTCTGTCAGCATTATCTCAATGACGAGGTTCTGCTGTAGACAACCGATGGAGATGAGGTTCATCATCTCAGAAGGTGGCCACAGAAGCGTTGGCCCCAAGACGATGGAAAGATTATTAATTTGCATTCTATTTTTATCCTCTCTTTCTGTTACCCTGCAAAAATCAACACAATATTGATGCCATCTGTAGTCAGAATAAGGAATACTGAACAAGTTAGGTTAATAATTAATATTTAGTAGAATCCATCAGAAGACATACTAATAAAATAAAATGATCATATTTATAGTATCATACTTCTCTAAACAGCATTTGTCTATTAATGTCCTGGATTAGCTTAAATAAAATGTAATTTCACAAAATAATGTTGATTTTGGAAGATTTTGAAATAATTGTAGAAAAATTTGTACTTGTAAAATTTACTACCAATAATATATATTTTACTCAAATACATCCGCCATATTGATGTGAATAAACATGTATGGAAATGATCCACTCTCGGGTGTGACAACGTAACAACACCCATGGGCGTGATCGGCGCAGTTAACGTGTTAAATAAGTTTATGTGGTAAAGATACAGCTTAATATATAAAATCTCAATTATCTTTTTGTGACCTTCTTGTTCTGAAGGTACATTTTTCAAAATAGTAAATAAACAAGCTTATTATCAGAAAATTAAAGAACCGTAATTCTGATGTACTGAAAGTTATTACAGCAATATCTCTGATATGAATATAATTTATTTCATAATAATCGTTTTCAAAGTTAGAATGTCAATCAATTTTTTTAACGTTACAAGATGTTAAGTTATTGAAAAGTATTGCATAATGTTGTGGTGTTTAATTCAAAATGACATCTTTAGTAAGGTGGTTTTAAATACACTAGTTATACATAATATAAAGTCTAAGAATATTTGCCTCTGATGGACTGCAGGCAATCAAACGTAGACAACATTATATTTATTTACTTTTTTTTTTTAATATTACGCAGATAATTCGGCTCACAATATTTAGCGCAATTTTCTCAGCAACAGCTGGAAATATTAATACATTGTTAAAAAAAAGGAATAAAAATGGCATATACCTCAAAAGGTGCTCTAGTAAATATTTGAGTGTTTGCCGGTTGCAGTCCGGAAGACTTTTGACAATCTCTTTGAACTCCATAACCCGAGCGTTGTAATCTTGAATAGCTGTAAAAATGTTTTTAAAAATCAATTATTTTGAATTGGACATAGTTTGTGAAATAAAATTTTTCAAAATATATGTACAGTGGAGCTTCATTGCAATGCGTCCCGGTTTAAAGTGAATTTGAATATAACGAGATGGGTCATTGTACCCTCTTATTTTTAAAATATTTTTCAATAGTATGTATACATAAACTACAAGCAAGTAAGCTCGTTCAGTTTTTTTAAGAAATAGACTATAAATGATGATGCTAATAAATGTATTGAATATTTTAATGTGTTTTGTTTTAACTGTCCAAAGGTTTTTGGTGAAACTTTCTGAAATTCCATAATTATTTTGTAAAATGAGTCAAAACACTGTTTTATTCCACTACACTTTTCATTGTGTTAAACGATATAACGTTTTCGGGAACATTTTCCCATTATCAATATTATAGTTAAAAAAATTATAGTTGTTAGGGGATGATATACAGTGGAGCTCCAGTCATTTGGCTCCATAAAATGTCATTATGAAAAAAGAGAGAATGCACTAAATGAGGGTATGAGAAAATGAGTGTTCAATGACACAATGTTGATGTAATGTCTTAAAATACCCATATTTTCGCTATTTTTGACTTATTTTTTGAGTGTTAGCCTTTCGGCAAGTAAATTACTTTTGATTTAATAGTAACAAGAATTTATTTATAGAAATATACTGAAATAAAATCAAGTAAAGCTTTGCAATAAACAGAACAAAACATTATTTTGTAAATTGAGTCAAAACACTGTTTTATTCCACTACACTTTTCATTTTGTTAAATGATATAACGTTTTCGGGAATAGTTGGGAAGTAATTTACTTGCCAAAAGGCTAACACTCAAAAAATAAGTCAAAAATAGCGAAAATATGGGTATTTTAAGACATTACATCAACATTGTGTCATTGAACACTCATTTTCTCATACCCTCATTTAGTGCATTCTCTCTTTTTTCATAATGACATTTTATGGACCCAAATTACAGTGTCATATTGGAGCTCCACTGTATATCATCCCCTAACACTAAAACTGCAATATGTATGAAAATTATTTTTAAAAGCTTTAAACTTGTGATCGTGAAAGTTTAATACACAATTATTTTTATTGTTTTAAAGAAATTAATCAGAAATTTGCATTTAGAAAATCTTGATAAAAGTTTCTCACTTATACATATAGCTAACTAAATTAACCACAATAAATAAATTTTAAAAAGTCAAAACTGTACATGTCTAAAATGTCCACATTACTGGATTCTCAATACAAGTATCATTTAACATGTGATGATAATAAAAACTTTATTCATTATTATAATCAACTTTTTTTTCATACTAAACCTCTTGGGTTCTCTAAGGTCACTTCGAGCCCACAAGAATTTATCATAAGCCACACTTAAAATCTAATGTTCATATTACCTTTAATATCACTGGATTTAGTTTCGTATTGGTAATAATAAAACTAAATACTGTTATCTAGGCATTTTTCATGCTGAACAACTTCTCTATTTACTTTTCACTGCTATATATATAATAGCAACATGTAATACCATTAGACTCGCGAGCCACATCTACTAGATATGAAAGCCGCGTGTAACTCGCGGGTTAGACACCCGTGTACTAGAGATATCGTAAATGGTTATGGGTCTCCCCCGAGGGTTCCATGATGTTTGACTTATGCCATAAATAATAAAGCTTTGAATATGTAATTAAAATGTTATTTTAGTTTTATTCTGATACTTACATGTTGCATCTAAAGCTCTCTGGAACAGCCAACACGGGATGACAGGTTCCTTGAGTTCTCTAAAGAACAACTTCAGTGCTCCAGCTAGCACGTGAACATCTGTATCTGGTTTGTCTAATATTGCAAAATTGTTTTTATCCACCTATACAGACAATATTTAATTAACATAAATAAATATAGTAGAAACTATTAACAATGTTACAATTGTGTGAGGTAGATGGCGTTTTATTTGGTTTTTTATTTGTATTCATGGTCAAAAGGGTTGGTTTATATTTTTTACATACTTTTCGAAGCATTAAGGTTAAAGTAAGGACAAAATTAATTTTCTGTCATCATTGTAATAAGAAAATAACTATAAATTATATTGTGCTGGGTGGGTACCTACTTCTCAATAATAATTTAATAAAATAAAATTAAAAGAGGTATAACAATATTATTTGAAAATATAATTGTAAAATTTTTCCAAATATTCGTCAAAGCATGACCCCCAACATGTTCAAAAATATTGCTTCGCAAAATGGAACATAGCCGTGCAGCGTGCATTTTTGCAACTAGTCTAGTCTCTGCTAATAATATACACATATATTAGAATAAATTAACATAAATTTTTACTGAAACCAGAGTATGAAACCAATTCAGATTTATATATTATTTTTAGTTTTCATGGCTCTACAATCACAGTTTAGTGAAACAACCTAAGTATTTGAGCAAGTGTGAAATGTGCCAAGGAAATTAGTAAAAACATAAAAGTTAAATATCAGAAAGTTGAGATTACTACTTTTTTTCTTATTTATAATTTCTATGTTTTCAAAATTGGTGATTTACAATCAACAACAGACATTATGCAATCTAATGTGTAACCAAACACATACATTATAACATTAACAGTTCACAAGACATCAGTTATGTAATGGTGCGTGTTCACGGATAATACTCCGATCTCTCATCTCAGAGATTTAACGTAAAAGTCGGTACGTATCAACTATGTCAAAACATAGCTCACTTCGCGCTCAACTCTTAACTGTACTTTATATGCTTTCCAAGATAAGTTTCGCTCCATAAAAGAAATTTCTGCAATATCACGTCTACTCGATGAACAATAATTTCAATATACAATATTTGTGATTATCTCTTATAATATGGTTTCTTTAAAATCTCCCCCAATTTCCTTTCTTCAACGTGAAGAACCAATTAGATAATATCCCGTGTGGATTTATATAGGCATACAAGATCTTCTGAAAACAAATAATTTATTACCTCCATTCTAATCTTCTGGACTTGACTAAGGTTTCCGCTGGCTCTATACAAGCCGTCAGCATTCATATATTCATCCTTGGCTTCGATGACACCGATGCACCGCTTCACAAACTCCGGCACGGGGGATCTGTCCTTTTCGCATACCTGTTGTAGACTGCAGCCAAATACTGCCTCATCTGGAATGATAATATTTAATCAATGGGAAATTCTATAACAATCTAACCCATCTAATATTTCTTCTGATATCTGAAAGTCTATAAAACACTTGTACTACTAAATGTACACGTTTATTTCCCTGAACTTTGTCCACCAATATTACAAGTATTTACACATATAAAACATACTCTAAATAGTGTAAGCTAATTACAATAATGTTATTCAATTTCTCATTTCGAACTCTTGTAACGAGTTACCATCAGACATTTACATGAGCTTTAATAATTGGGAAAAATTTTTTTTTGGAATTTGGTTCAAAACCTAAAATTTTACCAAAAACGATGCTTTATAATTTAGAGTAAAAAAGAATCATACCTATTCCTTATGTATATTTCGAGCATTTTATATAATAAAATTTGTACGCAAAATAACAATGTTCTTATAAAACAAAACTCTGTTCTCTTGTTATCTCTTAAACTACTAGGAAATTTAATATATTAGTAAAACTATTTTTAAAAAAATATATACTAAGAAGAATTTTGATACAAAAAATAAATTTTGACCAAAATGTCAGATGATACTCTGTTGTTCCAAGGTCGCGATTTGGCATTCAAGTCAATCAACTTATCTACTTTTCTCTACAAATTATATATGTGAGTATGTTCAGATACTTTATAGTATATATACATATCGTTCAATTTGAGGTTTTCGCGAGCACTAGTAAGTATATATATACAACGAATCATGTACAAACTTAAGCCCAAAACAAGAAATCAAATATCTTGATCTAATTATTGATCAACATTTAAAATGGCAGTCACATTAGCGAATTAGTGAAAATAATTAGAAAATGTATTTATATATTCAAAGATTAGGAAACATTTTAAGTATAAATAATTTTAAAAAAGTATATTTTCCTGTATGGAATTATTGGGTGAGAAGGAGCATACAATAATATAATGAACTCGGTAAAAATAATACAGAGAACAATTATAAAAGTAATATTAAAAAAAATATCAACTTTTTCAACACAAACACTTCTTGCAAAATTCCCAGTTCCCAAAATATAATAGAAAACATTTACAAAAAAATCTCAATTAATTAAATAAAATAACACTGTCAAATTTGAAACAAGCACATCATTAAGGTTTAAAAATAACTTTTAAATCACTAAATATAACACCAAACACTATCAGCAAAATTTTATATACTAGTGATAATAAATTTCAATAGCCTCCCTACACAAATTAAGAGCTTAGAAAGAAACTAAATGAACACTTCAGAAGCACACAAATAAACAATAAATAATTATAGACTACAAATGTATAACTCTCTATATAAAATTATTATAGTGAAACTCCCTCTCCAAGCACAAGAACTAGTCTCTTTTTTAGAGAGGTAAGCGAAAAAAAACATGTAAAAAATACTTAATTCATATTATAAAAAGATTGTAAAAATGTCAAATAAATAAAAAAAAATTAAAAAATATATATCTCCTGTGAAAAAGTACGGTTGAAGCGAAATTTTTTTTTAGACAACGCCTTTTCAATGGCACTTGTTACCGTGCCGAAACGTAGGCCTATGTTTCCCCATAGAAACTATACACAAAGAGCGCGAGCTAACCCAGAAGAGACGCCAGTAGCATATACAAATATTTAAATTTATAACTAAAGTGGTACACTTGACCCCTCCACAAAATACCGTAAAGAAACGTAAAGCAATTAGTCTCAAAATATTAAAGTGAGTCCCATTTAAAAATCTATTTTGCTCTGGTTATTAGGTATTTTATTTTTCATACGCAATTAGATACACTACATACATAATTTCGTTCATAATTGTTACCTATTAAGGCACGCGTGAGCGTGGATCTTTAAATAAACATATGTATACACAACACCAAATCAACTACCCCCACCCCCGCTAGGTCATAAAATTGGCCGACAAATAAATAATTCACCACCGAAACATTTGATCGCGCTTACAATTCACAGCCCACAATGTATCGCCTCAACTGGAATATATTATTTAAAATATATTGGATAAATTACTTAGAAAGATATACAAAAAAAATCTGTCCATCGAAAAAATGTATTGCAGTTACCACCGGGACTCGATCCAGAAACTTTCTATTACCAGTAGTTTTACCATTTAAACCATAGAATATCATCTGATTATGATTTTCTTAACCTACTTTTTTAGTAAAACGTCTATTTTTTCCCGTTGGAAGCATCCGTATGTTTATTTCAATGTTTCTCAAATACCAAATGACTTTCAATCGACGTATTTCAAAAACAGACGATAATTTATAGGGTTACTATGATGTAATTGGTAAAGCAATTAATCGCTAATATAAAGTTCTGGGTTCTAGTCTCGGTGGTAATTATATTTTTCAATAAATAATTTTTTCCGTGTATACTAAGTGTTCCGAATTCGTAAAACATATTTTTGGCGCCTCTTGCAAATCGGCCGCGACCCGTGTTATTGACACCTTTCCACGTCCAAATTCACACCCAACCATACCTTTTAATGCTCGTCTTCAGTGTGAATGTGACCGATATTTGTTCGAGCGCGACATCGCGATAGCATTAGCGATGTGGATTTATTCAGCTCCAGTGCATCAGCACTGATTGTGTGATCCTGTGATTTGTGTGTACAGTAATACTGTCAATTGTTGTTTTGTGTGCCGCGGGTGAAGCTGTGATATCGCCGTCTTCAATTGGAAGCGAAGAGCTGCCCACCGAGTGCCGTTTGTGTGAATCTCGGCGGCGACTGCGGAGTAACGGAGGCGTCATACACAAGGTAAGGCGAACAATCCTTACGAATTCCGGTTCCCCGAGATCCACTGGTCCTTCGGCTGGAATTCCCACCCATCATCGATCCTCATATCCAGGTCCCTTATTTTCTTCCTTCCTTCCTTTACCCCACCCTTCGATTCCGATTTACGACCGGATTCGTCGTAATCCAATCCGCGGGACGCCGCGATCCGGAAATCGCGCAATTCATTCGTTAGATCCTATTGGCGCAGGATTTACGTCTTCTTTACACTAAGTGATTTATATATTTTGTTTTAATTATCAAGAAACTATAATATTCTGAAAAATCGCAACTTCACAAATTATGTGATTTCATTTAAAATTAGTATTATTTGAATAGGTACCAGCGAAAATAAAAATACCACATACCATACACTTCTAAATAATGAAAATATCATTCATTTACAAGACAGTGGAATATTAAAAGGAGTTATTTATTTATTATATTAAAGACACAGACTACCTAACATATTGACATGATCTAACACAAATTCCTTGTTTCAAAATTTCCATTTCGGTGTCAACCGCGTGATCACTAACGCAATCAAATAGCTCAGCGACTTTTTCAAAATATATTACTCAATTGGAACGCTGACAATATAATATGCATTAATGTAAAAAATACGTGTTTTTTACACAAAGATTTAATTTTCGAAGAGTAAATACTTTTACTGTTGCATAACTGCGTCATGAACTATCGGATTTATGTTTCCACCGAGAATGTATGTAGAATGTCCCTCGTGCCGCAACTAATGTTCCAAACCGCTCTCCTATATGTACACTTTATTTCATGTCTATTCATTTACTGGTCTGTGATTAAAGCAATGAATAGAATACGAATTGTAAGCGCGATGAACTGTTTCGAGGGTGAATTGTCGAAGGTGAAGCTGGCGATGAATGTTCCATATAGATCCGTTTCCTAAAAATATTTTACATAGCAAACAAATCGTAAAATAAACAACGCGTTGAACAAATCGTAAAACAAATATCAAAAGTATTGATGCACAGTGTCGCGGTGACTTTGCCCGTGTAAAACAAAATATGGGTGTTATTTTCATATTACACTATATTTTTTTTGATTTATAGAGATAGAGACAGTCACGTGGCCACTGAGAAGATATCGTGCACCGAAACTAATGTCTTGTTTATAAACTAGATACATAACAGCCGGTTTCTTTTCAACAAAAATATATCAAGAAAATATTATCTTACAAATTTGGTAACAGATTACATTTATCATCGTTTTTATTTTATTGTTCTTTGTAAACTTTATTTTACAGTTTCGTCGTGTTTTTTTTTTACACTGCGAGAAGGAGAATAATTTTATTTCGCAGCATAAAGTTGGAGAATTTAGTTTGTGATTCTCTCACAGCACATTGAAGGGATCAAAAATATACACATATATGAATTTGTGATTTTTATACTGTTTTTAAAATCTGCTGAAATGATTAAATAACTGAAACTCACGGGATGCGAGCAAATTGATTCAACAGAATTAAAAATATAATACCTATCTATATTGTGGAATTTTGATTCCTAATTTGAATTCCTAAATACCACGCCGTAAAGACTAAACTAGTGCGTGCTTCCAATACTTTACATACGGTGACATGCCGAGACGTGAACCCTCACCGTGAATGTCATACGTAAATTAAAAGTTGCCCGAAGGGCAACGGAAAGAGCTGTGATTGGAATATCTGTACCTTATGTACAAATTTGCCAGAGAACCAAGGTAACAAGTGTTGCCTATAAGATCCATCCGCATGCTCGATGGAAAAAACGAAATCAGAAGAGTGGCAGGCAATAGGTGGATGAGGAGGACTGAAGGACGATCATTTAGGAAGACCTGTCTCCAGCAGTGAAGAGACACAGGCTGATGATGTACTAATTATGTATTAAAATTTGTACAAGCAAATTGTACTGTAATTTTAAACGAGAGAATGAGAATGGTGCTACGATGCTAAGGGGCAGTTGTGTGATCTATGGTTAAAAACGTTCTAAAGTAATTTATTTTTTTGCGAAAACGGGTTGTTTGAATATGGCGAACTCTTCACAGCTGTTTCAAAAGTCATCTGTCACACTGATACTTTGAAAGTTGCAGTAACGACAATTAATCATTAAATATCCCGCTTTTTAGTGATGAGGATTCGTCGAACGATGATCTCGTCGTTTAATATGCATTAGCATATAATCCGAAAAAAATTCGCCACTTACGTGGCAGGTATCAGACGCAAAGGTGAATAAAGCCATAGATAAAGCATATTTGTCTTGCCACGCTGAGGCGAGATTTCTTATCTATGCTTTGACAAAAGTAAATTTGACGTACCAACAACTGGCAAATATTTTTAACCACGGGCGATGGTTAAAAGTTACCGTGCTAAAAATTTACTACTGATCACACAACCGGCCCTGAGTGTTCTCTTTACTTTTATAAAGAATGTAATCATGGACACGCATTGAACCAATGCTAAAGCGACTTGAAACATTTGAGATGTGGATCTACAGACGACTACTACAAATAAAATGGATTGACAGGTCACTAATGAGAATGTTTTGATCCGAATCATTCGATCGCATTCATTCGAAAGCGAAAGGAAAAAGAAATACTCAAATCAATAAAAACTCGGAAATTACAATATTTTTGCCATATCCGGAAAAATATCAAATTCTGTATGTCATAATTCAAAGAAAAATTCCTAAAATAAAAGGCCCTGGTAGACGGAGAACATCCTGAAGAATCTAAGGCAAATCGGGAAAGTTCAGTGTCTAACTATTTCGAGCACCTGTAAATAAAATAATGATCGGTAAAGTTCGTTAAACGGACAAACACTAGAAGAAGACAATTTTATTATTTTTTATTTATTTTAATATTATAAGATATAACACATTTATAAAATAATCAGAAGGATATATATATATTTAAAGTTTAAAAAATTGCTGTCTTGATAATTATAGTGATTTTGGGATGCGGTTTATTTTAGTTTTGGAATATCAATTATTTTTAATTTTAATAATTTGATATTTTTTTTTTTTGTATATGTCTATTATTTTAGGTACTTTGAAATCTGTAAAGAGTTGGATAGTCAATTTTTTTTAGAATAAATTTTATCATCATTTTTTTGAATGGTTTCTATTTGTGGTATTGAAGTTTTATATAATTTATAATTATAATTTTTGTATTTATAATAATGTTAGTATGTAGAGGTATAGTGATTTGCCACTCTCACACGGAGTTATTATTATAAGGAACTGAACCCGAGTAACTCGACAATAAAGAGAGGATAGAACATCGAGGGTAACTACAAAGTTACCAAACTTTTTTTTTTTAATTTCTCCTTCATCTTAATTTTCTATCAAATGTTGACGACCAAGTTGCGGTATGCTGATTTATCTTATGCAAGATTTATAAAATCTCCGGTATTTTGGACACTGAGGGAATTTATGAAATTACACAGCCAAGATAATCTTTTTTTATTTACACCTTTACTGCGTAATGAGTAATCTGCGTAATCTTTAAAATAGATCGGTACAACTACATCTCAAATACCTGTGGTAGGTATGTAAGTTGTATATATGTTATTATGTGGAATCACTTCGAGTACCTCTACATCATCGCTATTGATAGACCAAATTTGATAAATCATTTTTCCTTTTTTTTAAACAGCATATACGGCATCACTATGAGAATCTGTTTTTTTTATTGAAATTAATAAAGTGATCACTTACGCCAGCCGAAGACAGGTCGTAAGCCCTGTAATTACCCCATACCTCCATATATTTTCCATTAAATATAATAAAACATAGCTTTGTCCCTATGAGATATCTGATATTTGTTTAATAACAGTGCCTTTGTAGGTAAAAATCCAGTAATTATGTGTTCTTAGAAATATTCAAATATTGCTAAAATAATATTTTCCGTTACGATGAAGAATTTCCACATATTCCTTGACTTGTAATTTAGTCAGGTATCCACCCATAAAAAAATGTGTAATAGGTCTGTTACACCCAGTAAATATCCATTCTTCCTTAGAATAATTTAAGGGTAGGTTTAATATCATGTTGTCAAATTAGGAAATTGCCCGAAATGTATCCGCCTTTTGATGCCACGCCCGAGGTAAGGTTCTATACACAAACTTTATTGAATCATTACATTGCAAACATTCTTATTTTCTCCTGGGAAATCAAAAAGCCAACCTTTGACCATTTATTTTAAGGCAATGTCAGAACAATTATTTTTACAATATTACTAAGTACGTAATTTCAAGATTGTTTGTGAGATTTTTTGCCAGGCTGTTCATATTTTAATGCGTCAGTCGTCGGTTTATTATTGAAGAATTAATTGAATTGAAAAATAATATTTTATTTTATAAAATGGCAACAAAAAACTTGACCCATGTAATAAATACTATTTTGATAGTTATGAGATTACGGTCTGATCGCGGGGTTATAAGTTATGTTCTCGTTTATTGCAAAAATACAGTATGCATACTTATACAATTAAAACAAATTTTGATAAATGACTTTGAAATATTCTGCCTATCGAAAAAAATACAGGTCATCACCGGACAGTACTGGACAGCTTTACCAATTAAGCTACAATGATTATACCAAAAAGTCGTCAAATTGTATATACATATGTTTTCAAGTTAATCATCATTTTATTTTATTGAAATGCGACAATTTTTTTTCAATTGACATATTTTTTATGTGTAAGTAATACATCTAAATTTGTTTTAATTATCACGGAACAGTGTTAAAAAAAATCCTAACATCTTAAATAATGATAGTAATTTCTTTACAATTAATACTACCAAAATAGTCCAGAAATTTAAAAGTGGTTGACAATAAATATCTTTAATATTATCTTCACGAATATTCAAGAATTTTATAGATAATCAGGCCTATTCTCACAATTGCAATATTGAAATGAAGGTGATTGTTACACCAACCCTCAAAAATAGACAGATAGTTTTGACAGATTATGGTACGTTTATCTCCCTCACTCCCTCACTCTCTCTCCCTCTCTCTCATTCAAATATAACACTATTTTTGAGGGTTGGTGTAACAATCACCTTCATTTCAATATTGCAATTTTGAGAATAGGCCTGAATATATATACGTGAGACGTACGACGACCGACCTTATATTTCTATACAGGATCATCAATGGTACGATAGACTGCCCGCAGATTGTTGGTCTGCTTGACTTTCACGCACCATTGAGGTCATCGAGACACAACTCATTGTTCTATTACAGTGGTAATGTCAGAACTCATGCACTAGCTAACTCCGCAGGTCCCCAGAATGCATTCTTTGGGGAATGAATATGCGGAGGTAGTCGACATTTTTGCTGTAAATATAACTCTTTATAGGGCTACATTATTACAATTTTTTTGGTGCCTCAACTCAATGGTAACGGATAAATTGCTTTACTTCACATTTTATAATTATTTTTAATTTTGTAATTTGACATTGTGTAATTTTTTCTTTGTGTATTGCACTTCTGATGAAATGTTAATGCCTGAATAGGGCAGGGCGTGTATAATAATAAAATAATAAATAAATATATAATGTTCGATAATCATCACGCAACTGGCTCTATTTGGTCATCCCTTCCACAATGGCCCAACCACCGAAGTCTTTCTTATTTAATAAACCTCCTCAAAATTTTATATTTCCAGTGCACATTCATCTTCTTAGTCAGTATCATTACCCACGTCTCACACACATTACGTAGGCACTGGTCTAACAAGCGTATAATAATTATTGATAAATATGATGTCCTTGAGATCGAATATATGTGTGTGTGTCAGAGCGCCCGCATCACTGGGGCGAGATGTATAGTTGTGTGTGTGTGTGTGTGTGAGCGGGGATAAAAGGGTGACACGCGCGAGGCGCGGTCTCTGTTGTGTTACCGTTTGGCTCCGAGACTAGTTATATACCATGTACCTTAACTGTATTATTCGTGTAATAAAGATTATAATTGTCACATAAGAATTTCTCTTGGACCATCGACAACCCATTACGAGATATACAACTTGATACGTACTACTTACGCAAGTACGTAATAATAAATTATGTAATTTGATAAATTTCTTAAATGTAAAAAGAACACTCTACGCCCAAAAATCTATAACCACAACAAACTTATAATATAACGTGCATAAAAAATATTTTACATAAAAATTCAATATGTGTATGTTATTAAACTATATACGTGCACAAGTATTGCTAAAATACAACATAAAACAATGAACACTACATATATGTACGTTAGTAATTGCATGCATATATTATATTACATAAATCGCACCTTTATAAATCCCTTTTGAGGTAATCTCTTCTTTGGATTTTCTCTTTTTAATCAAACTCTGAAGAGTAAAAATCCTTTTTTTCATCGGAGCATTTTGAATGTCCTGGGGATCACTGCTATCAATACTGTTTTCTAGATCTTTTTTAATATAGTTCTCCTTAGTCTCATTCTTAGAGTCCTGTAGATCGCTTTTTTCCACGTCTGCAACATTCAGGACACAGGATTTAACATTAATATACAGCGATCACAAGATCAAAACGGAAATTTATAAAAAAAACTATTTCTTAAATGTTCAAAGCTTTAAATATAATTTTAAGTTTGTATTTGTATTGTAAATGAATGTTGATATCATCGCTTGTAAGAGAGAAAAAAATCATATAGGTATCGTCCATTTTTCATCTGGGTAACCCATGTAATATATGTTCGAAAAACGTAAGCTACGTTAGTTCCATAATTTTCACACAGAATATGATTTATCAAAGGCTCCTCCAGAATGTTAAACATTGAAACGATAAAAATAGCGCATAATAAATAGAGCATTATAAAAATTTCGGAACATTTTATAGGATGTTCGCGGGTGGATCGATCAAATATAAGAAAGTTGTTACGGATACTTAGTATCTTTGTAGATACTAACGGAGAAGAAAAATTATATCCAGTGTATGATTATAAAATTCTCTCTCCACAACAAAAGAATTTGTTCGTATTTCGGGCACGTTGCTAAAAGAGACTGCCTAGAGAAATTGGCGATCATTGGGAATATGCAGGAATGGAGACATGATCAGTGTAGGTAGCACTAAGGCGGTGTGAAGGCGAGCAATAGAAGTAGACTAAAGAGAGAGACTTGATTGTAAATGTAAGGAGACTACAAATTTTCTAGAGTTAACAATTATAGTAATAAATCGATTCTAATTTTTTTTTAAATTAAATTAATTTATTATTAAGAATGAATCACTTAGGCGGTTTGGTCATATGAAACGGATGAATGAGAAGAGAATGGTAAAAAAATATATGACGCAAGTATTGATGGCCAGAAATAGAGGATATCCGCGGAAGACTTCGCACGACCAGGTAAGTCCTGTTAGAAGCCACAATAACCGGCGAGCTTGGATGAGGTGAGAATTGTGTGTCAGGACAGAAGAGTATAGCGCTCTATCATATCTGCCTACCCCCGCATGGAAACGGCGTGATGATAAGTAAGTAAGTATGTATGATATCCCTATGCATGATATATGTTCGCCCGCTACTGTATCTACTATACTAGTTTTGGGTAGAATCCAAGATATTTTCAACTCGTGACGTGTAGAACCAAGGATCCGCAGGTAAGCGGCGTTCAAAAGCACACTACTGTGTTATTTAATTTTATAATAAACAGTTTACCGGCGATCGATAAAGTAATTCCCATGCGATTATTGATTAATATACATACGAGAATACACATACGTACCATACTTGAAGTGACAATAACGCAAGGCCTGTAAACCGTGCATGCAGAATACACACATCAATAATACAAGGTTAACATAATACGGACAATGAAACACCGCACGGTGTCCAGGGTCCCCCAAGTTATGACTATGTAATCATGGTGCAGTAAAACAAAGATAATGCATGCAATCATGGCAACGTAATAGAGTCTCAATAACATTTATTTATTTCATTGGAAAAAAAAAACTATAATATTATAAGAATTTCATTAATTTTAAATTAAATATACGCTCTGAGAATAAATTATGATTATCTCCTTAGCCGTCTGGAATTGTTAAACTTATCAGTGAGACGTACCATGACCGACCTTATATTTCTATACAGGATCATCAATGGTATGATGAATACCATTGAGGTCATCGAGACACAAATCATTATTATATTACAGGGGTAATGTCAGAACTCATGCACTAGCTAACTCCGCAGTCCCCAGAATGCATTCTTTGGGGAATGAATATGCCGGAGGTAGTCGACATTTTTGCTGTAAATTTAACTGCTGTTAATTGACAATTTTTTGCATCTCAATTCAATTGGTGACGAATAAATTGCTTTACTTCACATTTTATATAATTGTCTTCTTTGTGTATTGCACTTCTGATGAAATTTTCAATTATTTTACAAATTATTTCGATACCTGAATAGGGCCGTGTATAATAAATAAATTTAAATTGTGAATCGTAATAAAAATATAAATAACGCATCCATTATTGTCGGTGAATTGACAAGATACACGACTGCGGACATTAATACTTAAATTATACGTACAATCCAATTTTTCCAATCGATACCTTTGCCTCCACCCGAAAGATTTCTGCAGCATTATATATTTTTTATTTTTTTCACTTTTGTCATCGATTCTGACAATTTTGCGAGTATCGTCCATGTAAAAAATGCTCAACTTTGTCATTTGACAAAATGAAAATGTACGTTAACAAATGCCAGGGATTATTGTCTACAAACGTAATTTGATTGGGTCCTTAGCGGGCCGAGGTAATCCCATCCTTTTCGAGAGGAGCAAAAACAACGAGTGTCATCTGCTTACGGAGTTGTCATTAATTAATCATAATCACTGGACACTGTTTAAGCGGTGGAAACAATGCAACATTCAATCGTTGTCAAATACAAACGACAAGGTCCGACCGCCGCGCCGACAAACTAAAACGACCGAGAATTAAAACACTGAAAAAAAATCAATTAATATGATATTTTGAGATCAGAGTATAACGCACCGCAGCTGAGTTCTGACTAAAATATTATTATATAGAGGGGAGATAAGTTATATCTAGGAACGATGAATGTATTAAATAAGCTGGCGATTAGATTATATCTGATAATGGATATCATATCGACAGTGAAGGTGCACTAGATATAGTCATAGAATAACGCGCCTTAGATAGATAATAATTAAGAACAAAAATAGGATATGACTGAAAGAACTTGCGTTACGATTATTGTTTCATGTTGTGACATAGGCCACAAGTTAATAAAATATAATATGGTGTTCTGTGGAAATAATTTTTTCTTACATTAGATGTCACATGTAGAATCGAAGAACCAAATCCAACACTATGCAATCAGTACAATCATTTTATATTATTGTATTTTTTTTAACAAAATTGAAAATAAGTCGGAGAGCCAGCTATTAACCTTTCCTCTTCGATGATGTAAACTGAGTTGACATTGCCTCTAATCACGTGAATATCTCTGTAAATATACTAAACACAGAGTTCATATTTTAGGTATTCCTCCGGAATATATTTATGTATTGGATAAAATAATTACAATACATAAGTATTTATAATTCGCAACAATAAAAAACGCCAATCGTCACTTTAGTGGCAAAGCGTGCGCTGTCATCTAGATGTCATTTTTGTTCATTTTGACAGCTAACTTACAAAGGTGGAATAATTTTAATTACATCGACATTTTATTTACGTGCGGTTTGCTTCGGGGAAAGCTCTATCCTTGAAATAAAGATTATATTGAGATCCTGGCAGCGCAGCGGTCACCGATGACCGCGTAGCGACCATTATACCACAATAGCCGCCCACAGCGACAGCCGATTGCTTGTCTGCTAGTTTCAATTAATTTCTCAAAAAATATAGTCATGTACAACTTATTTTAATATATTAACTACACAAGCCTGATTTCCACTACATTCTATGTAGTATCACGTTAGGTATATAATTTATTTTGGATACACTCGCCTTTATTATAATTTAATATGAATAAACATCCACACGAACGAATCTAGTGGATGGGAAGATTTAAAAAAATCCCCTCCCCTTCCCCGGCACCGAGCTGCTTTTAAAACCATCCCCTAATTTATACAGCACATACATTTATTCACAATTCTCATAATTTCCAGACGTTCGTACTCAATACTGTCGTCTTACAAAGCAAATTTCCTGCGGTAGAAATGAAAAAATTAAAAGGCAATTTTGATTTGACGTTTACCGGAAATTGTCAATCCGCGGATTATCGTATTAAATGTGAAATAAATTCAGTATATAAACTCGAACCACGATGTAGAAACGGAGAAAATTTAATATCGCTTTCTCGAAACCGTTCGATAGACTTATAGAGCGCTTTTCCCTCGCAGAGGCTCTGTTCAATTTCATGAATTTTTAATTTAAAATGATTTGCGAACTTGGAGGTGTAATTATGATTTAAATCAAATAAAGCTTTTATTCTATTTCAATGTTAGATCTATACTATGTATATTATTATTATATTTATGTTTCACTTTGTTTGCTACTTCCGGTTGTAATTAATTTGTATTTTTATTGCAATTTTATTAATATTGTTGTGAACTGTATGACTTTGTTCTATATCAATAACTTATTGCTATAAACAACATGCTTAAACTTCATTGAATTTGAAATCTATCAAGCAATGTGATGATACAATCATGTAATCAAAGTTTGACGTATGTTGGTTTGCCATCAAATGTTTGTATTATATGCTCTTAGCAGAGCAGTCGTGGCGCTATAATAATGATCACACCACAGCCAAAACTATTCTACAGCATTCTTGACGGCTTCTGAAATGAATCCTTGATTGCCACCAGATCACCAGATCTACCTTGTACCAGCATCCGTACATCTTGTGACAAGTATTTCAATACGCGCAGTTGTATAAGGTAAATATTATGTTCCAGGCCAATGTGCAAAATTTCAAGCGTGGCTCGGGCTGTGTGTGAGGTGGTACCGTCCTGTTGAAACCACATGTATTGCAGGCCCAATCGACCCAATTCGACCACCAAGATGTTTTCCAACACGTGACGATAGCGATCACCATTAATGGTTACAGCATTACATCTTGTATCCTGAAAGAAACTCAGCAGTAAAACATACAGTAACTCTGCGCAGGTGTAAAGGTCGTCGGTGTATCAATTGAAGATTTTTAGTGCCCCAATAATGGCGGTTTTGTTTGTTAACAAAACCCGCCAAGTCAAAATGAGCTTTGTCGCGTCTTTCTTCGTGTATTCACAATTAAACGGTTATTTATATAAAAAAAAATGTCTTCAACATGTTGTTGAGACGGTAAATGCTTTATAATAAATTGTAATCAACTACTCTCTATGAGTATTAAATGCGAATTGATAAATATATACCAATTCAAAATGGCGGCCAAATAGAATCGGCCTGGAACATAATATTCACCTGTATGTGTATTGTGGAAGATAGAGCCGAACATGGTATTTGCAACATATTTGTTCTATCTTCCTCTGATCTTATTATCTCAGTGTTTATTTCTAAGACCCATACAGAAAGATTTGGTTCATCTCCGTGCTAACATTATTTTCACTGCCTGAAAGTTCAATCTGACATGTGTTTCGAGTCTCAATGGTTTTCCATAATATTAAGTCTATTAAGTAAAACGGTTGCCATATAACATCTCTATACTTGATTAAGTGATGATGACCACCGCCGTTGTCCGCGCATGTGCGAATGGCGTTCCTCGATTCAAAATCTTGGATCGAAATTTTTAATTTATACATTACATACATATAAATTTAAAAGGTTGTATGTGCCGAAGAGTACATGTATATATTTAGGCAAGAAATAATTTTTCCATATTACCTAATATTTTTTAATATCATAGTCTATAAAATTTTGAAACATATTAACCCATTGTTCCTCTTTCATCTCAATTATTTCGTGTACGGATCAAGAATAAATTATTTCAAATTTAATGTTAGTTATCAAAATGTAATCTTTTTTGTATATTATAGTAAATATGTAACAATTAGTGATGAGCTCAAAATCAAGAACCGTGGTTCAATCACTGATACTTTGAGTCACACTCACTTTCAGTGATTGAATATCTGGGAATATCGTGATTCGTGATTAATTTATTTTATTTATATTTGGTAGCATGTGCATATGAAACGAAAATATTCATGAAAGAATAACGTTATAGATTACGGGACGTTAGATATATTTTAATTATATAGGCTAGAATATGTTTTTTTACGCAATTGAAGTTTGAGTAATTATAAGTAAATACGCTCAAATTATGTTTTTTTAAATTTATTTCGTGTATTGTGATATCGTACGGTGCACACGTATCAGTAATGAAACTGTAATCACAGTCACAGTCTCCAATCACTGATATAATCGAATATCAATCACAATCACACCAGTGAGTCAAGAGTAGCATTTTTTCTCATCACTAGTAACAATAATAATTTCTTATTCCAATTCATCTAAGTATTTTTTCTCAAACAAATACACGCGTATTTTCACCCGAGAAAGAAAAAAGGGGACAACATTTGTGGACACTGTGTTGATTATTATATCCATTAGATTCGTGAAAAATGCACGCGATTTTAGTTAGACAGAGTGCTGTGAATTTTTTGAAAGCAAAACTCTGATCAAAAATGTTCATAAATTGCATAATTGCAATATTTCATGGCAGCCGCGAGGTTATATCCGTACGGTGTGCTGGTCGACAGGTATTCAAAATGCAAAACACCTGAGGTTCCGCGAACAGATAGAAAAAGTTTAATGGAGTTACTCCTGTACTCGGTGACCCGTAATTCCACGACTACGTGATGAACTTCTGACGTAGACTCTGTTGTATTAACTGGGACTAGACGTCGCAGCTAAAAAAAAAAAAACTAATTTTATAATATTATTTTACTTATTTACGTTCCTTTAGAAAGATCAGTGGTCACTAAAGTCCCGTATCCTGGGATGATATTTATCTAGGTGATTCGATTCGAGAACGTTTTAGCGACGGTACAGAGCTCAGTATTAAATGACGTATGATTCATTACAGAAAGAATTTAGTTTGCACAACGCGGGATCCACAGACAGAAAGTTTTGTTAGGAGAACACATTCTTATTGTGTAGTTGTAATTATTCAGAACATAGGTCTGTGATATTTTAATTATGAATTAAATATATTAATTAGAAAGATATACATGTAAAATCAATTTTATCGAAAAATATTGTTGTTGTGCCACCGGGATTCGGACCTGGATCTCTTTCCAAACCGGGGAAGGTGCATTATCCAACTATGCTACAGCGACGATATTTTTAGCGACAAATTTTCGAGCCTATATGTTACCTTTTTTGATATTAATACATTTAATCGTTCCATTATTTGAAAGAGCCATCTACCTTATTTTTACGGAATCTCAAATACCTTTGAGTAATCTGATAGCAGACGCCAAAATTATCAATTCATTTTTAGTAAATTTTGGACACATTGATACAACTTAATTATTAGGAAAACACATTCTTATTGTGAAGTTGTAATTATTCAGAAAATAGGTATGTATTATTTTAAATATGAATTAAATATATTAATTAGAAAGATGTACATATAAAATCAATTTTATCGAAAAATATTAAAATGCCAGCTTGGCGGTGAATGAGAATGACTAATATGGGAGTATTAGCTCATTGAACAGTCTTGGGTAAGTAACACCTCTCACTGTTTCTTCAACATATCGACTCCTTAGAATAACAAAGTTTCCAACTAACATTTTGGGCTCATTTGAGTTATTGCGTGAAATGGATTCCATGTGCATTATTCTTTATTTCTTCCATACACACCAACTCTATTTAATGGATATTAAAGGAAATAGAAAAAACTGAAAGTTCCAACTGCAACAGTTAATTATTTCAATTTATGGATCATTATTGTTAATTTACGTTTTTTCAATATTTTTCAGTGATAATACTGAAAATTGGTCAAGACCTTAAAACTGATCCTATTTGCATACTCAAGACAAAATATACATGAATATATGTTGAAATTCAATCAACACTTTTGAGCTCATTATCTCAAAACAGTGTCCGTGTCAGATGGAACGTTGTTATTCTGAGGGGTCGATATGGTAAAGATAAACCGTAACAAGAATTTGGAAGGTTATCTTTATGTAAAAATTATTTTAGAAATTTTTCCGGTGACCTGACATTATAATATGGCGGAGAAAAAACAAATGCCCGTCACGTATAATCACATCGCCGTACTGCCAGCGATCATCGATACCTATTATTGACACAGATCAATACATAATTGAAACGAAGAGCCCATAAATATTTCAACAGGTACCTGGGTGCAGACGGTCACAAAGTGGCAATTAATAAATCCGCGACCGGTTAAGAATATTTTGATCCAAATAAAGAAAAGTTGACGTGTGTTCAATACGTAATACTTCATAATCACTGTTGACTTAATGTCAACGATCAGTCTCATTAATGCTACCTTGTATTGTTTTGTCTTTCAGATCGTGTGTGAATTACCAAATAAATAAACGTAATGTAACATACATTTATTTTTCATTTAGAGTACTCAACAGGTAACGCTGTAAAAGAATAATAATTATAATAATACATTTATTAGGTTCTCTTTTTACATGATTGATAAATAATGTCTAACGGTCTGACGTATTACACTTCCAAATTAATATTCATTAAGTATACATTTTCACCTAGTTCATTACTATGAGACAAAATCAGACAAATTTACCGAGGGTATGCGTATAAAATTTGGCAAAGTAAATACAACATATCAGTAAGAAAGTGAGATATATATTTGGGTACCCTGCCTGCTACACTAGTAATTTACTGTATTAGAACAGACAGTGTTCCTCCGGTATAACAGTAAGCAAAGTGCAATGATCAATGTACAATATAATTATATATATATATAAACAGTTAAACAAGAGATGCAATTAGGTAATTCAATATACTGTTGTACCAGTTTTATTCTCAGGTTTGGACCTTTAAAAGTTATTAAGCGTAATTTCTCCCCATTTCGTGGAGCCAGAACTGCACTTTTCATGAAAAATATGCAAGATTATGCATTATTATATGCAAGATAATATGAAAAATATGCGTGGTTGCAATCTTTCACTTTTGCATTTAGACCGTTGTATTATATATTTTTGGTGCTAGAAATAAATGGAATCTTTGTGCAAAAGTTTTGTTTAGTTTTAACATAAGATAGTGACAGTTATCCTGTGTCCTTGATAAAATAATATAATCAAACCCTAATCTATAACCCCGTATATTGATTAAAACAATTAACATAACTCGATAATTCGTAACCAGTAAAAAAAAAATTAAATACTAATTAAATGTATTAATTAGAAAGATATACATATAAAATCAATTTTATCGAAAAATATTGTTGTTGCTACCGGAATTCGAACCTGAAACTCTTTCCAATCAGGGTTAATAATATATAAATTGTATCAATGTGTCCAAAATTTAACAAAAATGAATTGTTAATTCTGGCGTCTGCAATTGGTTTATTGTTATTTGAGATTCCGTAAAAACAAAATAGATGGCTTTCAAATAATGGAACGATAGATGCATTCATTTGAAAAGTGTAACATATGGATTGGATAATTTGTCGTCAAAAATACTGTCTGCTGTAGCATAGCATAAATTTTGGACAAATATCACGTCATGTTTATACAAAAATTTAATTTTCGAAGAGTGAATACTTTTAATTTTGCATAAATGTATCGTAACCAATCGGATTTATGTTTCCACAAATAATGTGTGTAGAATGCTCCTCGTCCCGCAACTAATGTTCCGAACCTCTCTCCTATATGTACACTTTATTTCATGTCATTTACTGGTCTATAATTCATTTGCTATAGCGAAATGGTGAACGCAACTTCCCCGACTAGGAAGAGGTCCAGGTTCGAATCCCGGTAGCAACTAAATATTTTTTCAAAAATTAAACTAATAATAAATATCTCACACAGACAAAGCTATTATTTTATTATATTTAATGTAAAATACACGGTAGTATGATTAATTACAGGGCTCACGACCTGTCTTCTGTTGGCTCAAGTGATCACTTTATATAAATATAACGTTCACCATTCTCACCCATCAATCTCCATATTTATCAAATTTTTGAGAATAGTATATATGTTAATATGTGAACTCGCTTCGAGTACCACTATACTATCGCCATCTATGGACTAAATTTGATAATTAATTTCCCTGAAACAACATATATGTCACAATGAGAATCTATTTTTTTTTTAAATTATTTAAAGCAATATTCTTTATCTGTAAAATATTTTTAACACATTATACTAGAATATGCCGGAAAAACAAATATTTTTCAAATAATGCAAATATTTTTTCGATTGATAAATTTTTTCATTATATCTTTCTAGTCGATACATTTAATTTGTAATAATACTATACATAATAAATAGACATAACTGGTAAACTTTATACTTCACTAGAGACCATTTCCCCGCCAGGGAAATTTTCATTGTATTTATTTAACTGAATTTATGAATGATTTTTCGAATCAAAAAAATATTTTATGATGCGCAGGGGTGATATGACACACGCGTCTGAGCCATGTAATGCATTTCTCAAGTAAAAATGTTTTCCCCGCAAACGTTATTCACGGTCTTCCTATAATAAAACAATGTTATTCGATGCAATAATCCACCCTTAACAAACATTTTCCAATAAGACCCTCGCTCGATGGGCAGTGCGGCCTCGTGCCCTTGACAATGTCGGTGTGCCCGCTGGCGCGTGCGAACACGGCTTAATCGCATAAAGTGCAATCAGCTGACAAAGCTTTCACGAGGCTTCAATGGCAATCATCAGATTAGTTGACACACCGTCACCACTCGGGGTCACGCGCGACTACACCACACACGCGACGATATTTTTTATTAATATTTCTAAAATATATCGACCTCACAATATTTTCTGCTAACGGATAACATGACGACAGAGGATTCGACCAGGGGTGGATTGCAAAAACGAGTATATTATTAACAAGAGGCTCGCGCCGTCTCAGAACTAACGCTTCAAAATAGGAGATATATTTGTTTTTATTGTAGGCATCTGCGACTCTTCAACTCCAGCTCACATTTTTATATAAAATCATATTTGATACATGGAATAGTTTGCCTGCAACATATGACACAATAAAAAAAAAACTAGCAATTGCCATTCTTATAATCTTTGTCTCTACATATTTGTGCAAACAAACATTCTCATTCAAGAATCAAATAAAAAATAAAATAAGAAGAAAATTAACCGACGATAATTTACAATCATGCCTAAAATTGAACAAATAGTTACTTGGCAGACATAGCACGCAGGGTCACCGTTTCAACTAGTAAACTCTACAAAGTCCAAAAAGTTTTTTGTTAGTTTTTAAGGACACATTCTTATTGTGAAGTTACAACTTTTCAGAACATAGGTCTGTGATACTTCAATATTACAAATTAAATGTATTAATTAGGAAGATATACATATAGATATCGTAAAAATATAACCGAAATAATGCATGACTTTCAAATAATGGAACGACAGACGTATCAATTTGAAAGTGCAAAAATTTGTCGTTAACTCACTGTGTTGGTGTAGCATAATCGGTTAATATATTTCCCCGGATAGGAAGATATATAGATAAGTAGCCTACGACTGTATTATGGATTTGAGTTATAAATAAAAAATCTCGTTTTTTTTCGTCACTAAAATTTATGTTGCGGCTCTATAAAAATGTTGAGATTCTGTTTACTTAATATTTGGCTCTTCTTACTAGAAAGTCTGCCGACCCCTGCTCTAGATAATTGATTGGATCTCCTTTATTAAATGTAATCGCAATAAATGTATGTTCCGTGATACTTTTAAAATACTAACAGACGAAATTGTACTGTTTTGATCTGAAAATATTAAATTATTTCTAGTTTAACAAGGAGCTTGTTGATCCATGTCAACTTCAACAATTTAGCATTCCCGAAATACATTCTTCCATTTGAAGAAAGAATACTGAATTTTGAATGAGAGAATGAGAATGATCCGCTGCTATGTATTCCCTGCACATTTATATGGAATGGAATCTTGAGCTAAAATAATGCTAGAGCGACTTGAAGAATTTAAGATGAGAATCTGCAAACGACTTCAAAACATAAACTGAAATGATAAGAGATATTAATGATAATATAATTTTGATACTGTTAATTCATGATGAAATTCCATTTTCATGATTTATTACAACACTTTTTAACTTTTTCTCACTATGTTATTTAACGACCATTATCGGTTTCAGCCTGTCACGGCCATCTTCAGACTGGTATATTTTTCTCTTATGCTAGGATATTTATACAATTCAACACAGGGGGTGTTTTTCAGTGAGTCTATATAATTTGAAAGTTGGTGCTAATTTGAGTAGGTATTTTCCCTTATATGTTAAGTACTATTACAGAAATTTTTACAGGTTTGATATTTATTGATCTATTAAAGTAAATGCCAAACCTTTAAAAATTCCTGTAATAGTACATAACATATAAGGAAAAATCCCAAAATTAGAGTCAAATTAGCACCAAGTTTCAAATTATATAGACTCACTGAAAAACATCCCTGTATTCAATTGTATACATATCCTAGCTTAAAAGAAAAATATACTGGTCCAAAGATGGCCGTGACAGGCTGAAACCTGTAATGGTCATTAAATAATAAATAAAGGAAAAAAGTTTTTTTTAATAAATCACGATAATGTAATGATTCAGATTCGAAAGGAAAAAGAAGTCAATAAAATAATCCCGAACTACCTCCATCCCACCCCTGGGATCGACCTGATCGACCATCATCTCATGGTGGTGAAATCAGAGATAGTATTTTTATATGAGCTGATAACTCTAGGCTCTGGGGAGTGCAAGAGAAACGATAAAGAAAGAGATTGGAAGAAAATGGTACAGTCTAAGTGGCCCATGAAGCACACCTACATTCAGCCATCAATATATAAGTAATTTAATGTATTAATTATAAATATATACATACAAAATCAATTATGTCGAAAAATATTGTTTTTGCGCTACCGGGATTCGAACCTGGATCTCTATTTCCAATTGTGTTATAGCGACAGTATTTTTCATAACAAATTTTCGAACCTATATGTTACAATTTTTCAAATTAATACATCTGTCGTTCCATTATTTGAAAATAATAATGTCTCTGATTTTTTTCAGCCGATGTTTCGAATCTCACGAGGCTAGTGATTAATATTGACCGGAGATATATTACACAGTAAAACATAAATTCTCACTAAAAATATATCGGCAGAATTTATAAGAAAAATGGATGCAAATCAATATGAGCTCGAATATCATACAAGAGGAAAAGATAGTCGGATACTGCCATTCAGGAAAAAAGGCTAAATGTACAGTGCGATGAAGATTTTTAATGAAATGCTAGAAGATATGAGAAGAAAGGAAATATGCTAAGGATATATGAAGCTAAGGAAATATGCGCAAGATAAGTTGTTGTGAAAAGGAACATTTCGATCTTGTTTATATCAGAGCATATTTAAATATACTTATATGTGCACTGTATAATAATAAATAAATTGTATTTTACGATACTAAACAATAGTTTTTATTTATTGTTAATGTGTTTAATTTGTAGAACTCCGTGTTTATTTTTAATTAAATTTAAAAAATCTTAATTATAGTTCTGCAAGTTTGCGTATGCATTATTATATGTTTCAGCTCGTACAATCGATGTATTTAACTGATTTTAGTTACCCCTTCCTCTATCCATGGGTAATTAGATGGTTTCGGTGGAACCGATGTATATTAATATTCTTATTCTCAGATGCACTACGTAATAATATTTATTATAATTTGATTTTTTAATTTTAATTAAAAAACTAAGCAATAGTCTCTATACCGTGGCGAGACTGAGATGCGGCTCAATGGGAGCAGACCTCAGCTGGCAGTCAATTAAACCAGACGTATCTACCAGCAGCAGCTGCAGCAGTTCATCCGTAAGTACCACCATACTTTTCTTGCCTACTTTATTTCTGGATCCTGTATTAAACCACATGATTAAAATGAAACACTGATCCATTTTTCCCTATGGTTTTGAGTACAGAGATAGCTAAACTGTATCATTTCACAGCTGCAATATAATACCTTGTACTACAAAATTTTTACCTCTAATTATAAATACAAATTATAAAAAATATATATTATTAGAATAACACGAGTATTTAAGTATGCTGAAAGTGAAAATCTAACTAAAAAAAACAGAGTCAGGTCGGCTGGGAGGTGGGCTGTCACTAACTAGCCTGGAGGCACGTTCTGCCTGGAGACAACCCCGGGGGTTAAAAGATTTGAGAGAAGATCCCTGAAATATTTCAAATTTAGTCAGTGACCTATAAAGACCCTAGCTTGCGTGGTCTAATGGTTAGGGGAACCACCTTTGGCAACAAAGATCGATACTCGGTAACGACATCGTGCATATTTATAGGTCAAGCGTCTTAGCTTGGAATGGGAATAATATACATATTGAAGTTAGATGTTGGATTCCTACGTGCATATATGACATTGCACTGTGATACGATAGTGATATTAATATGATGGAAACCCCAAAGGGTCCGTTGTTGAGTTGTATACTCTCGCTTCGATTCCACTCAACAATGCAACGCGTGCAATATTTTACAAAATCTTCAAAGCTCTTTTGCCATATATTTTAAAGTTAGAACAGTTAGTTACTAAAACCTTGTGGCGGCCCTTCATAGTTAACATTTTTCTTTTCCTTTATTATATAACACAATTATTACATTTGGTCATTATTATATTTTTTATTACATTCAGTCATTAACTGATATGGGTTGGGTCCTGTATCATCGTACCAGACCCATACCTGTACAATGTGACATTAACCCATAACCCAAAACTATTAATTAGATTTTTTCAGAGTGATTTCTATTGTTATCAGTCTTCAATTTGATGATTTCTTCGAATTATGTATACTAACTGTAATTATTTTCTAAATAACCACAATTATTATTTTTATTAGAATACTCTACACATTTATTATCAAATTAAATAAATACAACCACAGAAAACAGCTTCTGAAACTTTTTGGACGTGCATGTTCGTCCAGTGGTAAAATACTCGCCTGGTCGGGGGTTCGAACCTTAACCCGGGGAGACCAATAAAGCAGTCCTAATTTCATAACACAAGCGTTGAGCTTACTCTGAAAATAGTAAAATTATAGAAATTGTTGGCGACAAAACGTATGGCCATAACTATCGCAGTCACTCCGTCCGATAAGCGTGCAATCGTCGCGAGCGATAACCGTGGTGCTGTACCGTATCATTGGTGAAAGGTTTTATATCACTTTGGTGACAATATTTCGTTTAACTTGTAGATTTTCTATGATTTAAGTATACCCGGTGCGTCTTGGGATCCTTCACGTAAAATTGACAGATCCAGAATGTAGAATACAATAGACGAGTATTAAAACCACCAGCTCCAAAGGCCAGTTTAAAACTAGAGAGAAATAACGTTACTTCAAATAATAAATATAATCTCATTAACTAACAGGCTTAAGAATTAAATATAAATACAATCTCATTAATTTAACTGGTTCACGAGAATAAACAATGTTTAGTGTTGGAGTCATGTCGATTTAATGCGACAATAAATATTGTTATAGCTCTCGTTATATGTACCCAAATACATATATCCCAAGTAGAATCGTAGTTTTTCACAGCCTTCAGGTGTTAGGGACGTATTTTTGGGTTATTCTAAGAAGGGTCGATTCTACATCAGCCCTCATGATAGATGAAATGTAGCCCGATACGTTAGGAATGGTAAAAATATCTAATAAGCGATTCTAATAAGCTTCCTCAACCTCCTTAGTCAGCTCTGTGTCGTACAGTTCCGCCGAGAACAACCTGTGTATAGTCGTTGTGGAGTGTGCGAGACGTCAAGTTCCTACTGGCGTATATGAAAGGCACGCCAGTCCCTCAGGTACCAGCAAAACATGTTCCAGCAATGTGAATCTTCTATTCTAGATTAGTACATCCTGGGTATACTGGACATTGACCAGATAATTACATATTCATCTATAAGAGCATCTGGAGTTTCCATAGTAATACCAAAAATACCAGAATCTACAAACAGGAAAACAATTTACCAATTCCTAGGATGTGCCCACATACGGAAAAAAATCTATGTTTTTGTAGCACCTAAATTGTATAATTCTCTCCCTAAAAATATTGAGCAACACAGACAATTCAAAGACGCAATAAAATTTTGGCTAAAAAAACTCAGACCAAACGTATGTTTATAGTATGGTCACCCCTTCAATATGAACACATACAGAGTCAAGACTTCAGACCCAACACCAATGAGTGAGCAGAATATGCATATGTGTGTGTGTTAAATAAAATTGTACTGTATTATTTAAATATGTTATAATGTGTATTATCCTTCAGGTAGGTTAAAAATTTCTCAGGATCAAATATTGCATCAAATTTTGTCACTTACACTTATTATTCATTCTTTCTTTTTTCTTCTTTCTTATTCTAAATTTATAATTAATAAACTAATTATGTATGATATAATTTTTGATTAAAATTTTTAAATGTTTGCCTCAACACGGACGAAGCCCAGTGAGGCATATATTAAAATATCAAATGTACTTACAACATATGATATGAAATAAATAAATAAAACTACACTACAATGTATATTCCATGCGGTGAGAATGTACATCTTGTAAATACATTTAAAGCGTTTAATGAAATGATTCAATTACTAATATCGTACGCAATAATTATGATTCACGTATTTACGAATATCGTAATGGTTTTTAAACAACGTTTAGAATAGTTCAATTTAGATAAATTTCCATAGAAATACTACCCATTCAA
The DNA here is from genome assembly GCA_031772225.1 of Eubasilissa splendida. Lineage (NCBI taxonomy): Eukaryota > Metazoa > Arthropoda > Insecta > Trichoptera > Phryganeidae > Eubasilissa > Eubasilissa splendida. The sequence goes on along the minus strand of CM062868.1, from coordinate 10,057,108 downwards.
AAGGTCACATGACGCACATTCCGGAAAATTTAATTTCTTCGATCATAACAATTAGCCCTTATACATGGGATATAGCGGATTTTGTGATAGTTCTATTCAGATTTCGATCATTTTTAACAGAAATTTTCACTTATTAAATTGAAACCAGCCAGATCCGCAATCTAAAATATATATTTTTTCAAAAACACTAAAAATTCTCGTTAAAAACGGTCTAGAAAAAAAATAGATAAATATTCTAGATCATCGTCAAACGTTATAAAATGTAAAAGAAATTAAATTTCATTTTAAAAAAACTTTTTAACATACGGTATTGTGACGCCTGTACATGGATGAAATTTGTTTCAGAGACTCATCTCGAGTGCATGTTAAGAACAGTACAGAGTTACGCGCGAAGCAAAGTATAATTCATTGTACTGTGTGCGCAGAGTAGAATGACAAAACTGTTACATTTTACGAGAAATTTCTGAAACAAGAGATCAAAGTCTCATCCATGGACACACACCAATACCCTTTTTTGATTATTCTTATCTAAATCTTGTCATTAGATTTGGCAGCGATGCAAGTTTTGACATATAAAATGTGATGGCCGTATTTACGTGGTTCAACAGTAAAATCTAGCACGTGACCTCCTTTCAGAATGTTTTTCTATTATATTTTTCAAGAAAAGTTGTTAATAAAAATGTGTAGCAAGTCTACAAATGTTACCATTCAAAATAATAAAAGGCTAAACTAAATTAGGCTATCTTCCGATATCTTTGACTTACAAATATGCACGTGTTATTTTAGCATCCTGGCTTTTATCGATCATACACATTTGAAAATATATTCATAGTCATGTAATAAATAAATACTAATTAAATGTATTAATTAGAAAGATAAACATATAAAATAAATTCTGGTGTCTGTTATCGATTTACTCAAAGGTATTTGAGATTCCGTAAAAACAAAGTAGATGGCTTTCAAATAATGTAACGATAGATATATTCATTTGAAAAGTGTAACATATGGGTTAGAAAATTTGTCATCAAAAGTGCATAGTTGGATAATGCACCTTCCCCAGATTAAAAAGAGATCCGGGTTCGAATCCGGTAGCGCAACAACAATAGTTTTCGATACAATTGATTTTATATGTATATCTTTCTAATTAATAGATTTAAATAGTATTTAAAATATCACAAACCTATGTTCTGAATAATTACAACTCACAATTCACAATAAGAATGTGTTCTCCTTAATAATGTAATAAATAGGATTACGACAGCAAATTCCTTGTAATAATTTTGCTGATATCGGTTAAATTGAATGTATAGTTTTAATCGATAGAAATTTCTGTTGTATTTGAAGAAACAAGTTATCTACTTTCTGATAATGTGTCCCTTGAGCTAGTTCCTAGGTAAAATTTTGTGTTAAAGCGAACATAATTCCTAAAAGTTATTGCAGATAAAATTAGATTTATTATGTTAGCGCTGTGTGACATACAACGAATCACATTATTGATGTATGCTTACTGTTTTCATTACGTAATATTCGTAACATTATTGAACTTGAAATGATTGTATTAACCTCACTGTACCCTACGTATTATCATTATCATTGTTGTCTGAAATTTTAATTTTTATAATAAAATTAATACGATAATATTAAGTCTAAAATAATGTTGAATGAAACGCATTTCTAAGTGATGATGACGGCCGTCATTGCCTGTTGTCTGCGCATGTGCGAATGACGGCGAGCCTCGATTCGATATGTTGTCAGCATCGAATGAATTAATTTTTATTCATTATCACTTAATTGTGTCCTATCAAAATAGACACTTCTGCAAAATATCTAATTTGACCGACGACAGGGGCGACATCGCTCATAATTTTACCGAAAGGAAGGATCATTGGAACTACATGTAATAAATTCAATAAAATGTTGCTAGGCAAACCGCCGCGCTGATACACCTGACACTCTATCATGACATGAAAACACTTGACTGATTAGACAGATTATAACTACATGTTTTTTTTAAACTATAAAAACACTCTTTGCAGAAGTGGTAAGATATGAGAAAAATATGTTAATGTAAGCTCTCCCCACTCCAGGAAGAGTATTTTATACGCCGTGATATTAAACTGCGCCGTGAGGTCAGGCCGATCCTTTGTATATAAATTAATTAAATTAAGGTACTACCGGCATAGCGAGTTAATGGTCTATTATTTGATTTCATTCACAGTGTATTGTATTATGATAACGTCTTTCTTTTCTATAAAATATATTTTACTGCTCGGATGATCGAATCTGAGCTTCGGTTATAGATCTAGGTTCGATTATATATATTTAGAGACACGGGAAATATGAAACTAATACGATCATCGGCCACACGGGACGTTTTGCTTAGTTAGTACTTTACTAAATAAAATAATGTTATAACTCTACTCGAGTTTATTAGTACAAATTGATTTTCGAAAGAAACAGTGACTCTCGTCGACAGGTGAAGTATTAAACTGACTACACACAAATATAGGAGACGTGGTTTAGGCGGTAGACGTACAAATTTATGATTTTACGAGGTAATTTATAGGGTTACGCTAATAAACTAAGTAGAGTTATAACATTGTTTTATTTATATTCATCCTTTATGATGAAACTTTACACAGTTAATGCCGATTTTAACAATAACATACTAATATGTGATCGGGCGTCGTGCGCATCTCCCGACTTATTCATGTTTCGTGGTGTGACGAAACTGTATTCAAATTATTACAGAAAACAATTCAAAATTAAATCAAACATATGTATGCAAGTTCAAAATTAAATTGATTTTTGATGCAACAGTTGGTTGCTAATCAAAAAAACTAATATTAATAATTACTATTTTATTTTTGTTTATTTATAGTCTTATTCAAGGAAGCTTATATATGTATTTAACTTAGAGAAGCTAGTGCAGCTGGAAATATAGAAGATCGAAAAGGAAGAGGGCGATCTTTTACTTGCTGGAATGACCGGATCAAGGAGGTTACGATAAAAGTCAAGTGTAGTAATTTTTAAGTAATAGGACTTCACATCGAGCATTTGATTAAGGTAGAATTTTTTTTCTTATATCACATTACTGGAGCATTTTTGGCCAAATTTTTATGTAACATATTTTATATAAAAAAAATTACACGTTTCGTTTTGAACACCATGTAGATATAAAAAAAATGAATAATATATAGAAAATTGTAGAACTTAAGGGTCTTAAATTCTGTACCGCTAGTGTCCCCAACAAATGTGTTCATTATTATGAAAGTAGACCAAGTCATGTTTCTTTCGTTTCGAGATATTTAATCAAAAATATTTTTATATTACACAACACAATGTTTCCATATGTATTTATTTTACAAAATTTATAATTTATTTCGACATATTGCATGTAGCTAATAAGGAAATAAAAAAAATATGGTTAAAATAAACACTAACGGAATTCTGTTGAACGTCGTAACAATACACTAAATATAACGCTTCAAATTGTTCACAAATATTACAATTTGCATCATGTTATATTAATTAAAAATAATTTGAATGCTAAATAATTGATAAACTCTTTTTTTTCAATATCTCCGCTTAGACCACTATAATGGGCACAAATACGAATGCGCCTCTTTAAGGGGGGGTGCCCATACTTTATAATATTTAGGGTTCAATCAATCACAGTGCCCGGCGAAAGAACAAATATTTGTACATGTGTAAACTAGTGAACATTAAGATAAACATGTGAATTAAATAATGTAAAGAATAAGAGGCATTACGATAGCAATAAATTGTCGTGCAGACCAACCTTTGCCGGGCGTTTTCGACTTGGAGTGCTTTTGCTTGGGTGACGGTGATGGAGATCCAGTAGAACTGCTGTTGTCTGGACATTGATAGTCGAAAGCCTGGAAACAAAATAATTCAATCAAAATCAAAAAAAAACTCAATACCAAATTCTAGAACTAATTTGACTGGTCCGCGTGAATGGGAGAATACAATGATGTAGGGGGGGCATGTTAAAAATTAGCTTTTTTAGTATGTTAAAAAAATAAGAAAAAAATCCAGATTACCATGCGTGTTGATTTTTTTCAAATTGTGCAATCCTTTGATAGGGATATTGGCGTTCAAATTTAAACTTGTTGAAAAACGCTCGGATTACCGTGTAACGTCACATCTCTCGTACGTACAAGAGATGTGACGTCACTACGTCAATACTCGCCCTCTAGAGTGTCAATTACCGACTTGTAGACTCGAAAAATGTGACGCCACACGATAAAACGGTATAAACCGATCGTTTTTAAAACACGCAACTTTGAACATCTGAAATATCTAAAGATATCAAAAAAATTCATCCAGTTTTGTAAATAAAATTTTTCGAGGAATTTAAAAAAAAAAGTGACTCCACTACCTCACTATATTTCGAGCTTGATTGTGAAAGAATAATATTTGTAAATTCCAGAATATTGATTTTAATTTTGACTTTTGGACTTTTGGGTAAAAAAATAGATCTTATACCAAAAATAACAATTTTTGCTGCTCTGCTTATTTGTCCCATTCACGTATGTACGAAGCAGCTAATTTACTAAAGTCCCTGAAAACACGTGATCATTGCTAAAATTTCAGGTCAGCTCACATTATGCTCGTTGTATATTTATTATTTTTTATATAGATTACATGAGAAACTAAACTGTACTTCTAAAAGTTAATAAAGAATTTCCACTATTCTGATTGTTCGGCGAGTTCTTCGAAATAAGTATGGTATTTTGTTTCAAAAAACTAAAGCATTGTCCATTAAAATTCTCCACTCACTTCTTTTGTAATATGATACATTTACTCATTTTCCAAGAAGGTTCCACCGTTGAAGACGCTCACTTTTCGTTTTCGGAAGGTCCAAGTCACGAATTTATTTAATCTAGACTGATTTATCAGCTGTGGCTCTTCAGTTGAACTTAAACTTGAATAATTCAGAACACTTGTTAGCAATACTGGAGAAGTGATTATTTAATTCAGGAATTTTAATAACATGAATTAGAAGCTAATGAATAAGTTTAGGAGCAGTATCATGATGCTGAAATAAGTGTTTTATTGACGTTTACTTTTATATAATACCTTATATATCAAAATAATAAGATGCTTTAGGATTAATATGGAAGAAAAATGGGGGATAAGCTCCTAAGAAATCAAGCTCTCGAGGGACAAACCCTAGCATACGTAAATCTTGGTCCTTCAAATCGGATGTGTATCAAAATATTGTCATTATGTTATGTTGAAATATATCGCAAACTTTAAAGATATTTACGAATTTTTGCCAGATGTGTTTATCTATCTTTTATTTACCCGCAACCCTTCACTAAATTCCAAATAGTATCTATTTATCGTATTAATACTGTACCTTGAAGGTAATGTTTTTCTTCATTTTCTTCCCAGCGCATAAATCATAGCAAAATTGCACAAAAGATTTATTGTTATCAAACATGTGATTACGCTCACCTGATTATTGATAATTTTCCTTAGGCAAAAGTACCAGTCGTCAGCTTCTTCTCGATCTTTATGCCTAAGAATGATTTGGTCCCTCTTGCTCGTGAGCACATAAGCGTGATTTTGCTTAGTCTGTTGTGACGTCGCTTCGGCTACAACTGAGGCGTCAAATAAGAACGTGAACTCTGGGCTCGGCCGCTGTGAAAATACACAAATAATTAAATAATTAATTAATCATAGGTCAAAATAGGAACAAGTAATAATAATTATTAAATTGATTGTAACATTTTTTTAATAAAATTTTCAACTTCAGTAAAAAATTTGTACTTATTAATGAATCAACCCAATACATTACGTTATTACGTACGTATGAATATTTATAAAAAAAAAATAGTGTTCAATCTAAATTGAGCATAATCTCAGATATTGTCCACAGAGAGGGTTCTAGGGGTTGATTTGGATCCCGATTTGAAAGTCCACAAAGGACTCTTTTGATCTTGACAGTCAACAACAACATAAATTGGGGAGTAAGGATATAAACATACGTATGTACATATAGATATTAGTTATTTCGAGGGTTTTTTCAACCATTCAAGACTACAAAATAGATGGATATAAATAAAACAATGTTATATAACTCTACTACTCAAATTTCAAGAGAAGCGGCCGATTCTATCAATAATATATTCAAGACTACATTACTCTTGTATATTAGCCTTTTACCTTTTTCTGTGACATGTGACAAACTGTGAAATAATGCTCAAAAGAGAGCTACTGCCCATATTCAAAACTGAACGCAGATCGGTAAAAAAAGATGGTTAAAAAGTGCAAAGGCACTTTAGAATGAGTTTTACGTCAGAATATAAAACGTTTGTAGTTTAAAAATCAGGATTATCACAGCACTGAAGTGCAACAACTTGAGAATCCACATTAAATATTTAAAAGATTTTTATATATTCAGAAAGAACTCCGAAAGTTATTTATAATAAAAAACGTTGTCTTATTATTGACGATTTTTCTTTGTAAGACAAACTGAAGTTGATAATTTATAATGTTAATATTATTAAAATATTCAGTATAGATCATAATATTATAATATAAAGGCGTGAAATCCATACATTATAAGTCATTGTTTGAAATTTATTTTTCTATTTAAAAATATACCTCCAGAATAAAATAAAACAATCGTACTTCAAATAATTATTTTTCGTATTTCCAAATTCATATTTCAAATTGACACTTCACTCCTACATAATTTATCAGTTTCTTTTCGTTGATTTTTTTAAATGAATTAAGTTGATATTATTACTCTCCTTTCATTGTTGATGTATTATTTCTAGTTTGAGGTAAAACCGCTAAAGTATATGATATCGCTAGGACGGAATTCTAAAAGCTGTTTATGGAGACACTTTTCTACATCTCGACTTTACTGAGCTGCTTTGATACCATCTTTAATTTTTATACTTTAGTACACAATAATCTGATATAAATTAATGTTTTTTATAGCGCGTGTACGCGGTCTCGACTAATGAGTTTAGTTACATCGTAATACAGAAATCAGATCTGAAATTCGACGAAGTAGACAACCAATCAAACATTGATTTATGAACATTATTTCGCTAGGAATTTCGCTTCAAAGGACACGTATCGAGTAATACACAAAATGAGTAGGCTGTGTAAATATGATTTTGATTGAAATTAATATTTTTACAGGCGAACTCACAAATAACTCAAAGTGATCATTTTCATTTTCTGTCGAATCCTGCCTCGCACAACGCTCCATACCATCAGCTCGTCTAATATAACTGTGTATACATTATTAATAAATAAGGCATATAAATACTGTTTTAGCTCCAAAAATACTGGAAGATCCGATTGAGGGTTTTCATGACTTTGTGTATGTTCGATCTTTGTCGATTAGGCTCGTGAACTCTAGGCTCCAGGTCTCTTATTAATGATAATTTAACCTAAAACCTACATAACCTATATATGTCTGTGTTTGCTATTCGTAGGTCACGTTGTGTTGTCATACTATCATTTTGAGGACCTTGTCTCAAGACAAGAAACCCCTAAAATATCCAATGAGATAAGCCTAAATTCTCATTCTCGACCGAAAAGATCCAAATAATATATTATTATTTCCTTTATTTGAAAAGTTAGACGAGCAGATGCATTAACATTTATTCAGATTTAGATTCAAAATCACCCAACTGAAGAACGACAATGACATTTGACGTACGACAAGCGTGAAGTTAGTCGCGAGACGGCAAACCTCCGAGACACGAGAACTACAAAATCTAAGAATCTCATAGCAGCAAAACATATCTCAGAGATTGTCTCGAGTCAAAAATATCTTAAAAATCTCATTTGCCGACATCTGCGGCTGATGACGTCATATATCAAATACATAGGTTGAATTTTTTAAACATTTTATTCCATCATTATTGACGGGCAACAATATAATTGAGTTCACACTCACTTGCTTGGTGTTATGAGTGGTGTCCTTGGAGTAGAACTCCAGCGTACTTCTCTTCAGCACCGCGAAGTTAGTTTGCCAGTTTTTCCTCATTTTCTTTCCATTGTCCAGAAACTTTGTCCATTCTAGCAGACCTTCCTGAAAAATGAATGCGAATATTATGGGTTTCTGGGGTGGGGTTTGGAAATTGTAATATTATCAGTTGGAAACTTGCCTACGTGAGATAAAGCATTGTGCTTCTGTTCTGTGTGACCCTAGAACTAAAATGTATATTTGTAACGTACATATTGTTTTTATTTAAATCTCAAAATAATATATATATATACATATTATATTTAAATTACTGTAAAATTACCTTCACGTTACATTTGTCTATCCTGGCATTCCACATTTTCCTCGATCACTTACATATATCTTCTCATCTACGTTCTTTAGTTGTTGAAGTATTTGGTTTATCTGATCATGCCATGTCTTTTGCAAACACCCTCTATTGCTGTTGTCTCCATCACTCGCATCATAAACTTTCTTCGCTGTCTTTTTTTCGCTCAGACGTTCCACGTGATCAAGCCAACTCAGCAGGGTGTCTTAATTATTTCAACTATGTTACAAACAGACCTAGATTTCCTTCTATTTTGTTCATTCTTCACTCTATTGTACATAGATTTTCGACACATGCGCCTGAACGACTGCATTTCGACTGTGTTCAGTCTTCTTTTATTCTTAGTTTACCAATTAATGTTGGCTACTATTGACGATATCGGAGTTGCGTCAATTCAACCAGCGTAGATTACAGTCCACGGGATCTATTCCCACCACCCTCCTTTCGATGTCAATTTCAACCTTGCCACATTAGTAAACACTCTTCCCAAATACAGACACTCATTAAATTATTCCAAGCATTTATTATTTACCATTACATCACACTTTCATCGCCTACGCCATACGCCTCTAATATTTTTTTAAAATCCACCACACAAATGGAATTATCTTAAATTATAAAATATAATATTATCGATGCATTATACAGTAGTACCACGCTAATATGTCGGGTTAGGGACCAGACCATCGTCGCAAAGCGAAAACGCTATAAATCGAAGCAAGGAATTTTTTTTAATTGTGAATTCATATTAATGCTGTTTTTAATTTTGTTTTTTTTTTTTGTAAGTATGAATATTCTTGAAGACAAAAAATCAATCTAACTATTTAATGAATTAAACTATGCAGTACATAATATTTTTGTAGTCACGCCACTGCTTTGGATTTACTAACATTCATCGGATGTTCACTCGCCACGCGTACTGCGAACGCACTAGTCACTTGAAGAATAAAGAAACCTCTGTAATTACTATCCTTAACCAATAGAGACAATTTAACATATAATTCTTTCTTACCATGTAACAAGATTACAGAGAAAAATGTGACAATACAAGAGTGTCAAACAATGTGAAGTGTCCGAGTGAAACAATAATCGAATCAATCATTACGTTTCGCAAGACATTGTTCAAGTTTTCTAAAAGATTGGAGATACAATAATTAACCAAAATCCTGTTAGACATAAATAAGTTGAGAACAACAACTTTGGGACAAGTCACCGTCGATTCTCTCATTGGGCCAAAATTCCAACTCTTCCAAACAGATGAAAAACCACAAAGTATTCTTAAGGAGAACACATTCTTATTGTTAAGTTGTAATTATTCAGATTATTATTATTAGATGTATATATTTGATTTGCTACAGCATAGTTGGATAATGCACCTTCTCCGGATTGGAAAGAGATCCAGAATCGAATCCCAGTAGCGCAACAACAATATTTTCCGATACAATTGATTTTATATATATATATATATATATATATCTTTCTAAATAATACATTTAATTAGTATTTAAAATATCACAGACCTATGTTCTGAATAATTACAACTTCACAATAAGAATGTGTTCTCCTTAATAATATATAATAAAAATGAATTATTAATTCTGACATCTGCTCAAAGGTATTTGAGATTCCGTAAAAACAAAGTAGATGGCTTTCAAATAATGGAACGCTAGATTCATTTGAAAAGTGTAACATATAGGTTCGAAAATTTGTCGTCAAAAGTACTGTCGCTGTAGCATAGTTTGATAATGCACCATCCCCGGATTGGAAAGAGATCCATGTTCGAATCCCAGTAGCGCAACAACAATATTTTTCAATGAAATTGATTTTATATGTATATCTTTCTAATTAATACATTTACTAAGTGTTGGTTAATGATTGTTGGACGAGACGAGTGGGGAAAAATATTGTACTAAATTCTACAAAGTTAATTTAATTGTGTATTAAAGTATGTATTCACAGAAATGACAGAATCCTCTAATACAACACGCCGTTTCTGTGCAGAAAAGATAGACCGTCATGCCCTTCTGTCTAGGCATACCATTCTTGCCTCGTCCACTTTCATACATCTTCTCACGCAAGCTCTTTGGTTAGTGAAACTTTCACTACGACCGTTCTCTAATACCTGATTCATCTGATCACGCCAGGTCTTTCGCGGATGCCCTATATTCCTGTTGCCTTCAACACACTCACATATTTTGTTTATCGTCCTCTTCTCATTCACACGGTCCACATGACCAAATACCTGCCCAGTCCATCAGAAACCGCTCACTTTATCATTATAATATGTAAATTAAATAGAATATACTTATTAAATATATTTTTATAAAATGATGAAACTGCCATAATCAGTAACCATGGATACCGGAAGAAAATATTAATATTAAGTGGTTTTTTTTACTTTTTTATACAATTTTACCACACAATTCAACATTACCATATTAGGGTATTTAATATTCACGCACTCCTTTAAATATTTTGCCAATATCTAACATTTTAATATTTAATTATACCTTGTAGTTTTTTTACTTCAAAATGAAAATCGTTTAGAATAATTCTAATGGTAAATATATCCTAAAAGTGTTTTGTCTCATACAATTAGTTTGTCAGTAATTAATCCTATCTTGAATAAAATTATTGCCTGAAAACCTCGAGCGAAAAATAAAAAATATGTAATTTGTACCTTGAAAATTTCGCCTTTAGGTGGCGCGATCAGCTGCTTCTCCGCCCTTCTCGGAGTGGTGAGCATGGACTTAGATCGCTGTTCCTGCAGAAACCTGTTCTGGCTGTCCTTGGACCGAAGCTCCACCTCCCGGAAACCAGTAACTGGTGGCAGTACCCGGGTCGGAAGAGCATCGTTTGTACCTTCAAATTTGAAAAATTATAATTTTGAAAAAAATATATGTTTTAACAATAAAAATCTATTATCGATAGTCGAAAGATTTTTCTGTCCCAATAATGAGATAGTCACATAACTATCTCTATCGGCTATCACTCGCGGATATGACTCAAAATCATAAAATACATATTGACGGTCATATTTTTATATTGCACTTATTTGATAATGTTTATTTTTAGGAATTAAATATTTATCTCAGTCAAACGATGACTCGATTGAGAGATTAATTATTATACAGAAGTAAATGGGTTAATTACACAATTTAATAACACTTTTTCATTATTGTCTTAGATTGCTGGAGGGTGATTGACCATTTGACTGTAGCCCCTGCTGGAGGCAGTCCGGCTGTATGGAGTGGATCTACAGAAGCAGGCTAAAAGTAAGCTGAGCCGACGACAGTGTAAGAAATAATAATGTAAATGGATAACGCCTTCACTTCCATCATCACCGCCGCAGCGATTCTGATCATACCCAACAAGTACTGATGCGTGAAACCCAACTCCCATCAGCCTTAAAGACACTGAGTACCGATGACATGTAGCAATATCAACGCAGCCAGTAGTCCTCGGTAAGGCCGACTTACGACAACAGCTCTAGAAACTGCTTCCGACAACAATTCGCAAAATAACTTTTTTGTACCGTTAAACTTATACATTTGTAAACTTTGACTTCAATAAATTCAACGCAAACAGTAAATAGTTTCTGTTCTTACAACCTGCCACTAGTCGCACATATACGTTATACAGTCCTCAAAATCAAACGAACACAAGAGTATGTGGATGATTTTTGGGGTATCCACTACTCTCACACTAATCACATCATTTACATCATACCCTTCAAACCCTTCTGATTCGAATCAACATACATTTACATCGACATTCGTTAACTCACACACATACATCATTAACATTCTTCTCCATTGAGACTTTGGTCATGTCACGTGACACCCTGAGACTTAAGAGACACTGCACGTTATCATACAAGAAAAAATCAACAGACGATGAGGTCCTGGCAGAAAGAGAACCTCATGGCTTAAAAACCTGTGGAAGCCCTGCTCACACCTCACAGACCTGACTGTCAAACCAAACACTTTACAGCCATTCCTCGCCGCCAATTACCGCCCGAAAATCTAGACAACAATACATCGCATCGCAACCGGTTCGAGAAGTCATCTGAAGCGATCACTTTTCCCCTGTCTACCTACTCGGACGCATCTCTCGGTATCACCTCCAGTGAGCTTCGCTAGTTACGAACTGGAACTTGCGATTTAGCCTTCAAACAGTGTAAATTTCGACAATAAACGCCAACCGATTGTTAGTCCTATTTCATTTCATCAACCTGCTGTAGCCGCAACACCAACACCTATGCTCACACGCACGCTCCGTAACATTAATATACACTACAACATTCATATACACGCGTGAGAATCTGAGGAGATTAGAACCCTTAGACTCACCTTAAACAAATTCTTCTGATATTAATAACCTACAAACATCAGTGGCTCCATCCGAGTGACTCCCACAATACACAATCAATGCAATCCCTAAAAACCTTAGATATCAGAATTCAGATATCGAAATCTCTTTTTTAAACAGCTGTAAACAAAGTCCGAATATTTTATATGATAGCGCTCGAAGTATAAGACACAACATAGAAGCAACCATGTAAAAGATGCCTCAAAGTCTGTGGATGAGGATAATCTGACAGATAGGATGAGAAAGACTTACCGACCATTCCCTTGTATCTGCCCTTGGGACTACCGGCACCGCCCTGCAGCAGACCGCTCTGCTCGAACATCCTGGTGGTGTCCCTCACGCTGGGCGGCTGCAGCTCCTCGGGGCGCTCCTGCCGCTGCCTGGGCGGGGAGCGGCAGGAGCGCACGCGCGGGATGATAGTGGGCGCGGACGCCAGGCGGTCCTGCGAGTACTTGAAGGACTCCTCGGATGAAATCCACTGCAAAAACAAACATTCGTTAATATTGTACTACAAACAGATTAGAAAGATTACGGAATTAAAAGGAATAGGTCATCGGACCCCCCGGAACGATGACATATTAAGAAACTTTATCGAGAATTTATGAGGGTGTGGATCTCCCACTGGGGGTTACTGAACGGTAGCTAGGAAGACCTAGCGAAGCAATCCGCTAACTTTCCCTCGCACCCTCTTCCGACCTGGACAGGGTGAATTTCTGCCGGAATGTGTTCGAGTTCTGCGACTTCAACACATAAATGTGACGTTTAAGACGACATATGAGCAGATTTACCTATACAACTTTGGTTTTTAAATATTTAAAAAATTAAATCTATTACGTATTATTGATGTAAAAATAAACTACTGTACCAAACACACACGTGTGTGTATTTAATTTAACAATACTTGTAAATATACAAGCGCTTGAGAACCTCTGAACAAAGTATGAAGGTACGATATCACACATAAATTTAGGTATTTGAACGACAATGATACTAAACCACTTAACCCTAATAATCATATACATAATTGAAAATATACAGGATCAAAAAATATTATCTAATTTTGATACAACCACAGAAATTGAAATTCTAAAAATAATAGAAAGCATGAAAAAAGGTTCGTCTCCAGGGTTCGATAATATTATAATTCAAATATTAAAATCTATGAAACTTCACCTAATAAAACCTCTAACATATTTGATCAATCTAAGTTAGCGAAAGGGAATGTTCCCACCGATCTACAATAAAAAATAATAATCTCACCTATTTTTAAATCTGGTAACTCATTAAAAGTCTCTAATGGGGGGCCTATCTCCCTCATTTCTAACATAGATAATTTTTTTGAAAAAAAAGCAAATAGTATAATTTCTAGAAAATAATAAAATATTACATAAAAATCTGTTCGAATTCAGAAAATTACTTAGCATACAAGATTCAATAGCCAGTGTAACTTCAACCAACGAGACACTAGACAAAGGGAAAAAATGTGCGGGAATATTCATTGACCTCAAGATGGCGTTCGACAGTATTTCACATCAGAAACTATTCAAGAAATTAAACATTATTGACAACGTTGCACTGTGGATTAGAAACGATCTAAAAATTACTCGTAAAAATTAATACCTGCAGTGACCTAGAAATGTCAGATTTCGGTATCCCCCAAGGGACCGTATTAGGACCAGTTCTGTTTATTATATAGTATAACGTTATATCTGGTGCCTACCGCGTACGAGATGTGATGGGAGTTGACATTTACCAAATGGCAACACTGCACCGAGTAAGGAAAATTTCTCTAGTATTTGGTTTTTTGACCACTTGAGAGCGCGAAGGAGCTGTTCCTGATATGAAATATGCTCCTGAAGATGTGATTTCATATTGAATTAAGGAAGGGTAAGAATGATTAAATATATTGGGCATCTGTATTATCCTACACCATGTTAGTGAGATTTTTTGTTTGCTATTTCACTTGTATATTTGCAGGATGTGAAGCATCCCTTCCTTACATGACGGCAGAGAGATGTTATGTAAATGACAATACTATTTTTTCGTGAAGGATTACTCACGAACCAAGCTGGGCGGGGATATGATTTAGTCTCCTCTGCTTCTTTTATTCTCAATTTGACTTATTTTACAACAAAAGAGGACTCAAGGATTCTTTGTGACTTCAAAAGAAAGCCGACGGCCCAGCCTTCTTGACGTTTTGACAAGTAAGGAGACGGGTGCCTCGGAACCTCAACTAAACGAAGACAGTGAATTGTTCATGAAGAACGAAGACATCTGGTGGTCAAATTGTTGTAAAATCAATTTCAATGTGAATTTTTAATATCTAATGTAACGTAGTGTTTATTCTCACCTTTTAATTTCAAATGCGAGCTTGCTAGTTTTGTTAAAGACGATTTGATGAAAGTCCATTATTTTGCTAAAGAAAGATTAGTCAATCAATCTTTATTTATGATCACATTTATGTGACAATTTTTGCTATATTTTACCTGACAAACTCATCAGGTGTTTAAATTGTTATAATATAATTTCTGAGGTAAAGATCTTAATATCTAGTTTATCATAGTGTTTTATCTCATCATTCATTTTAAAGGATAACTTGCTAATTTTGATAAGAACTCTATTATTTTGTTAAGGAAAGATTTGCCAGTCAATCTTTATTTGTAATGACATTCAGTGACATAATTTCTTACTATATTCTACCTTGTAAATTCATATGTTTTCATATCTGTGCAAAACCATTAAATTATGATGTTATAAATTTTGATACTAATTTTATTATTTTTCCTAAGAATGGTAGCTGACATGAATGGGAGGCGACATGGTGAATTCTGTGCATCAGAACCACGCATCTCATGCCATACACTGAGCGATCCGGAGGACGAATGAAATACGACGTCACAATATGTAAACGACATTTTTTTTCAATCACAATTACATCATATACGGTTCTAGTAATAAGTCAAATTAATTGGGAAGATATAAACATAATTAAGAACTTTTTCGATATTAATTTACTATAATTAAATAGTTAAAAACAACCTTCATTATTCCGTTTATTCATGAACACTCCACACAAACTCGCAATCAAAATTATTGTCTTTCTAACTGCTCAATTTTAAAAGCAACAAATAAAATCAAATGGAAAGATCAGATTTATCAAATTGTTAAAAGGATTAGAAAATTAATATACTTTCAAGTTAAATACTTTCTTTTTTTTTTGAAGCTTTAGATGACTTTGACGTAAGCCCTGTTTTTGTTATCGCCGATGTCCTCGGAGTATAAATTACACAATCAACCCCAATTTATAAATAAATTGACAAAAAATTGAATAATTTGTCACGGCACTCCCATACAGCACCCGGCACTTTACGGAATTACGAACCACTTCATTCCTAGCATTCATCATATTCAACCGGTGAACATTATTATTAGGGATATATTACTTTTATTTTTTTTTAGGCTTATTCGAGTAACAAAATGACTAGTTGTTGCCCGGGCAAGAGAAACAAATGAAAAAAAGAGAGTCAAAAGAGTAAAGACGTTTTCAAAATATAAATAAATATTTATATTGCACGCTTTTTTTTCGGCTGCACTTAAAACAAGCATTAGGTAGATGCGACGTTTTGTTTTTTGAATATGACGTTTAAATGACATTTGTAACAATATCATTCTTTAATAGGGTCTGGAAATTAAAATGCGTATCGAAAATCATACACATGTATGCCACATTATGCTGTACCACACAGAGAAACCGTGGAAAGCTGCCGAGTCATTTCGCTCTTTCAACGATCTTTTCGGCGAAGGAACGATTAGCGAAAGGGTATGCCGAGAGTGGTTTGATCGCTTCAAAGGTGGTGATACCAGCTTAGATGACAAGTCAGGAGATGGTTAATCTTTGGATTTTGATGACCAGGCCCTTTGGCGGTTGTGGAAGTGGACAAAAGTTGCACCACTACACTGGACACTGGCTGAGAACTTCAACATCGATCAGTCCACGATTACGGTGAATTGTACATAATGTTTTGAGTTTGTTTTCGTTTTTGATTATGTTGCAATATTATTTTTAAAACACAGCGGATAATTATATAATTTAAAACGGAAGGCACTAAATATAATATCGATGGTATTGAGTGAAAAATATTTTGTGCAAAATTTGGTTTATGTCGGTCAAAGGGCAAAAGATTGTAACGCAGATGTACGTAGATAATTTTCTAATTCTTCAGTAATAAATTATTTTATTTTTTTAAATAATTTCGTTCATTTTAGTGAGATGAAAAAATTGTACGCCTGTCTTCATTTCATTTGATTTATCCTGTAGATTAATAAAATCAAGACTAATTTTAAATATTTAATTTTATTTAAAATTTAATAATTCTAATAAATGAAAATTATGTTAATTTAGAAAAACATAATTTATACTTTTTGCTCTCTCTCTGGTGTTGAAGAACGTATTGTGTAATAAACGTGGAATTGTGCTCTAAACGCCTTCTTACTAATGAGCGTAACAACAGCTTTATGGAAGACGTGTTTAGAATTTATTTTTCATCGACACAAACTCGAACATCTTCATTTCATCGTTAACGATTTTATAATTATGACTAGAAGATTAACCAATGCCATGCACGGTTTCAGAGCTTAAACACATTTTATATCAATTACCCAACAAAAAAAACCCGTATTAAATATAACAATACATAACCTCAAATAAATTAATAACTGACAGCGAAATGTCAAAACTATAAAATCTTCACTCGCGACTATTACTTATTCAACGAAATGTTATATTTTTAAATTACATTATTATAGTGCGTGTCTTATTTTATTTACAAATTTGATAATTATGACATGTTGTGAACAATAATGCAATATTAAAATGTAATTAATAATTCGATGACTAAATTTTGCAATATTTGTTCTCAGTTCGAACGAAGTTAGAGTTTTCATAACCGATCTGAGTGTTTATTATATTAATACTAATTAAATGTATTAATTAGAAAAATATACATATAAAATCAATTTTATCGATAAATATTGTCGTTGCTGCCGGGATTCGAACTTAGATCTCTTCCAATCAGGGGAACGTGCTACTATACCAATTTTCGAACCTATATGTTACACATTTTTTAATTAATTCACCTAATAATGGAACGATAGATGTTTTAATTTGAAATGTGTAACATATAGGTTCGAAAATTTGTCGTCAAAGCACTGTGTTGGTATAGCATAATCGGATAATGCACGTTTCCCGGATTGGAAGAGATCCAGGTTCGAATCCCGATAGCAACAACAATATTTTTGGATAAAATTGATTTTATATGTATATCTTTTTAATCAATACATTTAATTTGTATTAAAAACATCACAGACCTATCTTCTGAATAATTACATCACAATGAGAACGTGTTCTCCTTAATAATTTATTATATTCTTTTTTAAATGCTTATTTTTTCAGTGAACATCTCGTATAAAATTAATGGAATCACTTAAGTATTTCCAAAAATCAATCGCGTTAAGATATATAACTTACAAGAACGTACATATTTCGGGGGAGCTTAAGATCTAAACTTTTCCACCCATTAAATACAGCCGAAGTAAGGCGTAATTTGATCAGACTCTCAATTAACGATAAAATGATAAGTTCAAAAGTCTGGAGGTCAGTTATGCGATGTGAAAATGTATAGCCGAGAGACTTAATTAATTCCACAAAACACGAACATTAATTTGATAAATTGGATACTCTGGCGAAGACCGAATAATAGCCTCCATAGATTATTTGGCTTACTTTTAATTAACTGGTTCCCGCATAGCACATATGCGCATTTTTTTTTTTAGTTAATATTGCCATTTTAAATACATTGAATAAATTTCATTCACCCAAGCTGCTTCCTAGCGGACAAACAAAGATAACTACGTAAATATTGATAATTACTTAAAAAATAAAAAGTAATGAATAATAATGTACAATGTATGTGACATTAACCACGACACAAACCACATTGGCCATACATATACTGAAATATAATTGTGAGAACTGTCACTTTGTAAATGTATGTGTGTGTGTGTGTCATGAAAGTGAGTAGATGCGTGGTGGGGGACGAACCTTCTGGGGGAACAGCTCTCTTCCATTACAGCTTTTTCTGAATAACTAGTCTATCTCTGAATATATAATTTATATGAACGTGTTATAATGAACGTATAATATTGTCACCTGGAAAGGCTGAGTTTCACTTACAAGGAATTGGGACCCAAGTAATTAAACAGTAATCAGAAAATAGAACGCCAAGGGAATCTAAGATTTATCACAATAATAATTCTTATACATATTATATAATATCTCAATGTACTTTTGTGTTTCACGTATGGGGAAATTTGAATGAAAATTAATGAGTGAAGTGTCAATTTACTTTGAATTATACGAAATATGAAGAATTCGGTGGTGGGCCGTATGAAAAGGATGACCGAACAGCAATCACCGAAATTAACCAATAAGGCGTAGGAGTTTAGGAAGGCCAAAGCTTGCATGAAGCGATGATGTCTTCAAAGACAAATCTGGGACAAGAAAGAAATGTCTCATAATAGGGATCAATGGAGGAAAATTCTTGAGGATACCATAACCCATCAGAGATTGTACAGCCAATTGTAATGATGATGACGATGATGATGATATTACGATTTAGATAAATATGTAATAATTTTGTTGTGGGGTGCATTTTTCAAATAGAAAATAAACAAGTCCATTTTAATTGTCAGAAATTTAAAAATTGTAAAACTGAATAACTCTACCGTACTGTAGGTAAGTTAAGCTCTAAGTATGTAAGTTGGTAATTATTTCATTTTGTCCTGTGTACGTCTTACGCAACTGTCTATGATGTGTTTTAACAGTAGCAGTTTGGCACTGGCTTTATTTTCTTTGTACATATATTTTTATTGCATTTTTTCTCTTTTTTTTAATATTTTAAAAATTATTAATTAACACATTTGAAGGCACATTTGATGGCACACGTTACTGACCAGTGAAAAGAAAAACTGCTACTACTGAATCACTGCTACATTTTGGTGTTTGATTATAGCAATTACCGGTAACCGTGAATATGATTTAATTAATTTAGTGTTATTTAGGGAACAACGGTTATACTCGTATATTACATAAGTTATCTTTCTATCACTGTTGCTATTTGGATTACGTGATCTCAGTGATTTCTCACACAATCACGGATATATTTCACCGTGACAGCAGCATAAGGTATCGGTGCTTGATACACAATTCGTGATTTTGTGTTGCTAACAAAATATTTTTATGGTAAGATAAAAAAAAATGTATCTGTAGGCGTGCCACGAGTATCTGTTTCTTAATATTTTAAATTAATTAAAATGTATCATCTAGAAACGTATATTTCTAGTCGATACATTTAATATGTATTAAAATACCACAGAACTATATTCTGAAAAAACTGCAATTCACAATAATAAGGTGTTCTTAAAAATTAACTATTAATTATAAACAATGTACGCTTTCGACAACCCAAAAATTCTTACTACGGCGTTTCTATTCATGGAAGCAGGCCTGAAAGTTATTTTCCGAAATGCTGTTAAGTATTTGTCTCATATCATATATCAGTTATATTAGAAAATCTTCCTCTTATTGAAATAGCCATAAATCACAGGGAGCTGTCCGCTGAATAAGCAGAATATAATTGGGTAATCGCTAAGAAAGTCTCTCATAGTGAGCGCACTGAAACTGCTCTAAATTTCGATCGATTTATTACCTTCCCAATGGCTACCCTATCTCTATCAGATTGAAATTTACGCACGTATTAGTTCAAACACGAATACTGTGAATACAATTACGTCACGTGCGACACACAAATGACGGGCAGCCATTCCGGAAATAAATTTCACACCTAATACGTGCACGAAAATACAAAAAATATATATAATACAGTACGTGTAATGTCATCCAACGCAGCACATAACAACAATCTATATAATCAATAAATAATTAAAAATGTACGAGTATTGATAAGACCAATGTGATGACAAACCAGGAAAACCTACCGATTAGAGTTGGCACAAAGCAAACTGAATACGTCAATGGGTAGAGGAGCGGAGGCTATTACCGTACGGAGCCTAATACCGTACATAGCTCTTTCATCGAAACAAACGATATATAGATATTTGCCTCACTCTTGAGCATGTATTATGGCATGTCTAAACTAGCTGCAAGTGCAGGCTTCAGTTGAACAAGTGTTGTAAGGAAAAGTGTATGTTTTTTGTTTCACAACTGACCACTATAAATTTCGGAAGAAGTAAAATCAAATCTAAATACGTTTCTTTCATCATAATTTCTTATGTATTTCGTATATAGCATAGTTTATTATGTACCTATATAGTGGTGAAGACAGTCCTACATATTATCATTGTGACTATTGCGAAAACAAACCATTGCATATTGCAGATTTCTTTATTTTGTCCAAAGTTTTTGCCAAAATAAGATATCTATTTTAGTTTTTATAATATTGTAATAATACTCATTATTTGATGTACAATCGTTTCCAAAATATGTGATTTTTATGTTATTATGCCAAATACAATTATCGGATTACATTTATTATTGTTGTTTCATTAAATATGTCCCAAAAATAATATATGAACATAAGTACGGTATTACCCGAAGTTGTCAGGTTATTCCATACTTCATTAACTGTTACAAAATTCGTTTATACACAATTTAGTGTTTAAAATAATTGTGTACGATTGAAGCTGACTAAATAAATTTCCTAAATTTAATTCAATATCAATATTTCTCGCCATTGAACTGAAAATTACAACCTAGGTACGGTGTACGGTAATAGCCTCCGCTCCCCTACATCTACCTTGATTAAGTCATCACATTCAACAAAGACATTCAGTTGATGTCAAAGTCAAAAGGCGGATAGCACTCTACCAAGCGAGTTTGAAAACATCAGGTCTTCAAATCAAACATCAAGACGAAAACCCTTCAGCAGTGCATACTACCTGTTCTGATGTAAGGGATGTGAAACATGGACATTCACAAAAGCCATGATAAAAGTGCTCAACGTAGCTCAAAGAGATGGAGAGATCCATGGTGAAGATTTCATTTCGTGAACGATAGACAAACGAGTGGATACCTGGCCAAATCGAATTCGAAGACATAGGACACCAGGTGGAAAAACTGAAATGGCAATGAGCTGGATATCTGAGGAAATGAGAGGCTAAAAACGTGACTGACTGAGTAGAGAACCGATGACATATGGATAGTAGCAGACAGACAATGAAGATGTTTGGAAGGAGACATATCCGTGCCTTTGGATTAACAAGCTATCATCTGTGTACTTCGATTTTTTTCAGCGAAATTTGGTTTATCGTCTGTTGACGCAAGTCGAGTGCTCCCTGCGCACTCCTTTTATCCAAACTCCTTCGTTATACCTGTGCCTTTCTGGCTAACGGATATCTATGAATTTCGGCTGACGTGAAACAGATTGCTTTTCGAACGCGGATATGTCAACACGCGTTTTTGTCTGTCAAGAGTAGCGCCGTGCGTAAAATCCGGACCCTGAAAAAACTGCTTTCGACAGTATCCCGAAGTGCCAGCGAGATCTTCCTTCTCCACCAAAACAGTGCGAATTAACCGAAGGTATAATTAGCCGTCCAACCCATAACTGAGATCAAGGTAGGCCAGATCCTCTCTGAAATTTTATTCCTTTCTTACTCCAATTCAGGTTGCGTTAACTAAACAATCATTTAAATCGATACAGTCCACGGGATCTATTCCCACCATCGTCAATACGTTGTATAATATAATGTATACATTTTATTCACATTCAAATCAAAAAAATATTACTAGTGCTACTAAAACAAAACTTTGTTTTACGTTATATCCTAAACTATAATGATATTTGACATGCTTCTATATCAGAATTTTTATACAAAAAGTGGATTCTGACCCAAATATCAAATTATTTTATTCTTCTAAGGTCACATAATTGGTCCAGTACCGGACGCAAAGATGCTGAAGATGATGATGATGATGAAATAAAACCATAGGTAAAATATTATTATTATTTTACAGTGAGTACCACATTCAAAATATTTCTTAATAATTAAAAATATATATTTCAATTCACCGACAACTTAAATTATTGTTTTTCATACATAGATCATTAAGATAGACGAGAATTACATTCGAGAATTGGCCCGGTCTGACCCCTGGCTCCAGGAGTCAATGGGCGACCCCCGCTAATTGGTGAGAGTACACGAATGTTACGTCACGATTGGAAAAAACAATGGGCTTGAATCCATAACGGTTGGCTAACTAAAAATTGATGAATATCTAGAAAATTTTGCAATAGCGTGCTAATAATATTTGCACTCAAAATTCCGCAACGGATTGGTAACAATATTTATTTGTATTTTTAAAGAGCACACATTATTATTGTGAAGTTGCAGTTTTTCAAAACATAGTTCTGTAATATTTTAATACGAATTAAATCTATTTTTATTTTTACGGTTTGCAAAATCTATTTGTTTCTTTTAAAATGTATTTGTTTGAACTGTGTTTTGGTACAGCGGATTAACACTCGCTTAAAGGCAAAACAATTTTCAAATAATTATTTTATAAATGGTGATGGATTATTAGTTACTAATAGTAATTGTGACGAGACAAATCGTGATTGTTATTTAATTGAAAATAAAGAATCCAATCTCGGGATCCCGGCCCAGTTAATCATCCCGAAATATTCGGAATCATCAATATTTTTAGCTCACTTACAAATGCATTACATAACTATACATACTCGATCTCTCTGGCTTTTTTTAAAAATATAAAATTAATTAACAAATTATCATTTTCTAATCCCAGTAATCTAATGTAAGTATAATATCATCTGGCCGTATCTATAATATATACTACTAATATAAAATAAAAACGGTCGACATTGTGAACACGTCAACGAACAGAAATCGCGACACCCGCTTATAAAAAAAATTACTAATTATTATTTACAGGTCGGGAAGAACTTGACCGCACTTATTCAGGGTTGAAATTATATTATTAAAGAGAACACATTCTTATTGTCTACAGTCGGTTTACTCAAAGGTATTTGTGATTCCGTAAAAACAATGCAGATGACTTTCAAATAATGGAACGACAGATGTATTAATTTGAAAAAGTGTAACATATAGGTTCGAAAATTTGTCATGAAAAATACTGGCGCTATTACACAATCGGTAGTGTACATCCCCGGATTGGAAATAGAGATCCATGTTCGAATCCCGGTAGCGCAAAAACAATAATTTTCGACAAAATTGATTTTATATGTATATATTTATAATTAATACATTAAATTAGTATTTGAAATTATATTTTTTTGTCGGAGATTATCCGGGGTGGTTGGGCCGGATAATTTACTGTACTAAACTTACTAGGTGTAAATAACTAACATTAATTTTAGATGTAATAAATATTAAGCAATAAAGTTCCGTCTTCAAAACTTTGAACCGTTCTCAAGTAGACTCTGAGGAATTAGAAAAAAATATATTTCTCAAAGTTACGAACGTGATTAACTTTGATAAACCAACAGGTGGTTACAAAACAATCAATTTAGCTATTTAACTCGAGAAAAGTATTTGAATAGACCCTGAGATGAGTGTTTAACCTTGTTTAATCTCGAGTAGCTGAAACTCGTTGAGAATTTCTGCCTTCGACTCGAGTAGAATACATTTAACTACCTTCAGAACTAACTGCGGTGACGTGAGCCGTGTTCCCTCGGTCGGAGGAATTAATGTGAGATGATGATCACGATTCTGAGATCTTTTGAATGCGGGGCCGATTTTATATTCCACTTGTTCGATATCTCTGTCTGCACATTTTTATCGGCCACAATTTCCACAGTAATGTTGAAACAAATTGGACGGTAAATCCAATTTGCCGTAAACCGCAAGGAGGCGGGACTGAAGTAAACGATGATTGCGTCACAGGAAGTACGCAAATCGATTAATTAACCACAGATTTGGACTGCTGCCTGATTTGCTAACACTTTATGAATAAAATGAAGTAAATATCTTCTTAAAAAATGCATTTAAATTACAAATACGATGGAGAACCAAGCTAATAGAAAATTTGAATCCTCATGTGGCAACGGGCTGGACGTATTTGTAAAAGAGATGATGGTTGGCGAAGAAGGCTCCTGAAATTAAGACCTTGCACAGTTAGAAGAAGTGTCGTCTGTCTACAAGCTCGATGGGAATTACATTAACGAGAAGGGGCACATAGTGTAGTATTCGAAAAATCTCATTTACAAAACTGAAAGAATTTTTTCGATATCTTGAAATATGGAAGAGTTACAGTTGTTCAAAGTTGCGTGTTTTAAAATCGATCGGTTTATACCGTTTTATCGTGTGACGTCACAACTTCAGAGTCGACAAGCCGGTACTCGACAATCTAATACTAATATTGTTAGTACTGGCCGGTACGTACGAGATGTGTGACGTCACACGGCGGATATGATAATCCGAACGTTTTTCAACAAGCCCAAATTTGAACGCCGACATCTCCGAAAGTATTGCACATTTTGAAAAAATTCAAAAAGCACGGTAATCTGGATATTTTTACAATCTTTTTTAATATGCTACAAAATCTCATTTCAAACGTGCTACATTACATCAATGGAGATCCTTGGGCCTATATGCAGCAGTGAAGAGACGAAGAAGACGACAAAGAAGAGCTCACGATGATGATGATGAGAGTAATCTCAGAAAATATAATTAGTGTAGAAAAAGTGATCAAATAAATTCGTCACACTCATTACCATGGTGACTACATGTTTTATTCAGCGTACACACGTTCGAATAGCCACAACACTCGCATGCTTCAGAATTAAATTACGTCATATCACGTTCCGATACTATTTTTTTAATAATTCACTACTATCTATACGGTACGGTGCCTACCTAAAATATTTAATAAAACAAATAATACACACTCTACCTAAACAAAATACAATGATGTGCAACCGTTTAATCACTAAATTAACTGAAAAGAAATTCGTTCCTTCTTTTAATTCCAGTGAACCCATACGCACACCAATGTTAACACTTAACGAGGAGAGTGCTATCTTTTATAGAAGTACATAGTTACATAAATCAACGAAATTTACGAACTTTATCAAAATGTTGACTTACGAGTTTTTTTTAAAAAAACTGATTATTTTCGAAACAATTACTATTTCCAGCGTCATTGTGGTCGTTTGAGTGAGAGAAAGAAGAAAAAAATATGTATTTTACTAGAGTAGCCGGAAATGGTATATGTACAAGATAATCAGGTAAATCAGACATATTTATTTATCCTCAACCACCCACGCGGTTGCCGCGAGCAAGGTGGTCCTGCTATTCGATGCGTGACAAAAAAAATCAATTAAGCGTGAAAATTAATTACGCGAGATGAATCCCATTTTAGAATGTAAAAATAATTTTGTCTATTGTGGAAAAAAAGAAGCGGGGTAAGATTGAGAAGTTATTTTATTTATTTTTTTGTGAAGTTGCAATTTCACAACAGTAAAAAAAAAATTAAGCGAATCAATTAGAAAGAGGACTGTCGCGCTATTTAAGATGATCTACGAGATAAAAACTGCCCAGAAGCAGGGGCGTGCAGTGCATATAAGCAAAAAAGCTGTGCATTACTAAAAATTCTGGAAAACAAATATATAGATTAACATAAACGGAAACATTATTTAACAATTAGCGTCATCTGTGTACCAGTAGAGACTTTAATTGCTTAGTTCTAAAAACTACCATGACAACTCACCATTGTACTCATGGCGCTTTTATGCATTCGCCATTTTGACCTATTCATATTACTTTATTCTATCTTTAAGCTAGTGAATTACTCGAGTCATATAATTGGTTGTTTACTGAATTAAAAATTTCTTTCGGTTGATCCGTTTTGTATGGAGTCGTTACCTATTCTGTTTTTAACAGAATAATATTAGAAAGACTTACAACTGCGTGCAAGTCTTTGAAGTGTTTACTTCCTCTTTTACTAATTCGCGAATTTTACTATCTTACTATTTTATTGACTTCATGGTGCATTTGGTGCATTATTATCACGTAAAGGATTTTCAAACAATAAAAGAATCATGTTCAGTCATAAAAAGTGTTCTTAAAAACGTTCATACATTTTTATATTGATTTTTATATGGGTAAGAAGGTATTATTTTACGTTAAAACTTAAACTTTAAAAACACTATTAATAGTACTCTAAAATAACAAATATATACATTGTAGGGTCGTATAAAGGACGGATTTATTTTGTCTAAAGACGTTGGTTAAACAAAAGTTCATAATCTTATGTACAACATATATTGAAGTACATATATTATATATGATTGAATAATATCATTGGTAACAGCATAACCTAAATCTGTATCTACTGCACGCCACTGCTCAGAGGATACCCAAAGTATGGATAGATAGACTAAATTATCGGAGTAGCAAGAGTGACATGACATGATTGGCGGAGGAGCAAAGAAAGTGGCAGGGTCATGGAAAGACCTCCATTCAGCAGTGGATCGACGATGATGATGATCTTTAATCGCTACATCTGAAGAAGAAATAACTACACTTCTCTATCGCATTGAAGAAAGTAAAAAATTTGACCTTGAGATAAACAAGAAAAAAACAAAGCAAAAGATTATTGATCGACATGTCCAGCTTTCACGCGGATGTCCTCCCAGTGCTTGAAATTGTCAAGGATTTCAATGATTACGGGGTCATTATTACTGACGACGGTAGCTGCGAGCCAGAAATTAAACGATGCATATGTATAGCGGAAAATTTACAAAACAACATAGGTCAGGCTTGTACAGTCTCTGGTGCATTCTATATTTTTATATAATGGGGAATCGTGGACCTTGAAGGTAAGGGAGAGAAGACGGATTGATACCTTTGAGATGTGGTGCTGGAAACAGATATTGCGCATACCATGAATGGTGAGACGCATGAATGTCTCCATTCTGCAGAAACTGAACATCGAGGACAGACTCTCAACCATATGCCTGAGACGAATTCTTCAATTTTTTTAGCATCTTGAGAGAAGGGAAGATAGCTCGGAGAAGCACCCGTTAGACCGACCAAGTGAAAAAGGCAACAGGCACTTTTCTGGCGACAGAACTAATATCTGCAGGATCCCGAGAAAAGTGGAGTAGAATTGTCAAGAGGACGGGAGTTTGTACAGATTTTAGTTAATAAATTAACATTTTTATTACTGTTAAAGTATTATAGTAGCGTATTTTAAAAAGCTCTGGTGCTTGCAGTATGCGCAGTAACTAACCGCGCAGTTCTTTAAATCGGCCAGGAAATAGTCTGCCCGCTGATTCAGCACTCATGGTGGAACTAATCATCTAACAATATGGTCTGCGTCCTGCTACCACAGGCCGCGCCGAGGAGAATCAGACGGTAAAGTGCTCCAGTTAAATGTATTGCTGATCAGCGAGTGTGCACGCAAAGATGATACGTGCGCGGAAGAAACAGCATACAGAAGAGTCGAGAATGCTTTCCGTTCGATCTTCTGTACTGAAGTAGCCGTGAATTTTTTTTTATTGAAATTGAAGTACAGTAGACTCTCGATTATCCGAGGTGGTAGGGTAAAAATGAACCTGATTTTTATGTGACACGAAATAATAAAATTAAGGATATAAAATACGAATTTTAACAATTTATGAAGTGAATTAAAAGTCATCCGCTATAGACATGTAATTTAAATGCACAATTTGAAATGATGCGTCCGCCCGCTTGCATTAAAAGTAAACATTGAATTTGAGCGCGCCCAAATAATATTTGTCAGCTTTAATTTCTGTTACATATTGTCAATTTCACCAGTTTCATTTGAATGCAGTGGAAATGAGATCACTTGGGTGTATATGTGGCAGATCTATTTATGACAAGAGTGCTTCGTACGGGAAACAAGAATGTAGACAAGGGTGGTTTGCCGATCTCAGATTGATGGCCGGCGATGATGATGATGATTATGAGGTGGAAAGAAATGAAACACAAAAGATGTTCAATATCGATACACTATGGCGACACAACACAATCAAGAATGGCTTCCCGCCTGCAGAATACTCTGTTTCTATTCAGATACATAACAGTCATATTTACAAGTACCTACTCAGCGACAGGCCGCCGCTGTTTTTTGGCGCCACGCCGATTATTACACTTTTAAATTACTAACACGTGTCTTATCATATCAATTATATGGCGCCTCTGATGCGACCTCGCAATTCTGTGCGATACACAGAGTAAAGAATGAAGAAAGAAAAAAATAATGTAAAGCTGATCTTAGTATAGTGGGTAACATTAAGAAATGATCACTTGGTTTGGTCTTACGGAACGGATGAATGGCGAGAGAATGATGTGAAAGATAATAAGACACGAGCGTTGATGACACCAGAATTAGAGGACGTCTACCGAAGATTTGGCGCGACCAGGTAAACCATATACTGAAGGATGGTTATGTTAGAAGCCTCAATAATCGGCAAGCTTTTATGAGAAGATGTATGAATGTGAATGAGGCGAGAATTGTGTCAGGATAGAAGAGTGTGGCGCTCTATCTTCTCTACCTACCCCCGCGGGGAAACGGCATAATGGTAAGTTAGTTATTTAATTTTCTGGTACATTCAGTATTGTGCAGACGAAATTAATGAATCAAAATGAAATGAATTTTTTTTTTAACATACAGATAATATGTCGAAATGATATTAGAAAAAATTAATTGCTCCAATAAATCGAGTAATAAAAACATCAATATTATGTTTCGCATCCATAATTTCAAGCATGAAAATGTTTTGTATTTAAAAACTAGGTTGCACTTCGTATACGATGCTAGAAGGCAGGATGCAAGCATTTGTGGAGGTTGTAGCTGAGGTCATTCTGAATCAAAAATGTCAACTTGGGGTCAATTGCCAACGGTCCCGGCGCTACACATCTGATTAAAATAATGGCGAATAAAGACAAATCGAACAACTGCATTGGCGGGTATTATTAACTAACTTTAATCACAATGTAACTACAAATTGTAACAGACAGTATTCCATATAACCCAAATTAGAAAGAGAGTAAAATAGTACGTCAGAAGCTCATTGACTATAAAAACTACATTAATTAACGTTAAAACAAGCTGGTAACATAATAAACAAATCCGCGTATAATCTTCTAATCGATGAGATTAACGCCACCCAGCTCTTTGCCCAGTTTATAGCTGACTACCAGTCCTGGAGCTACCGTTTACATCCTCAATCCAGAAGACCGCGTCATGTATCGTGAAATATCATTTAAATTTAATACCAGTAGCGTAACTACAACAAAATTGGTCCCCATTGCAAAATGGAAAAAAAAATGCCCCTGTATAATAAAAATATTAAGTACTACGAGACAATAATAGTGGAATAAAATTAGACTATCGTGTTAACACAATTTTCATTTTTACGAAAACAATTTTTAAATAGTGTTTTTAGGCTTTTTTGCTTTATCGAGTTTTTCATTTTGCGACGATGGTCTTCTCCAAACCCATCATATTTTACTCATGTAAGAATCACGCATCTCTTAATGTTTATAATTCCATGTCTTGCTGTGGTAGATTTTAAGATGTATTAGTCAGTGTTAACCGCTAGAAAAAGAATCAATGCAGAATGTATTAAATTTTTTAATCTATTAGCACAAAAGAACACATTTGAAATAAAGGTAATTTACTTTACTAGACGCGGTCTGTTCTAAAGCAATTGCCTGTACAGTTTTTATACGTTGTATATTGTTAAGATATAAGCAAAAGTAATAAAAAAGATTTCTGTCCATAATATAGCTGGAGACAAAATGTGTAGGTAGTTAGGTTAGCACAAATGACAAATTAATTTCATTTTGTATTCTACCTGAATATCAAGCAACCACTTTGTTATTTTTGGTTTAAAATCGTTAATCGCTTTAGACTCTATAATATCTAGTGGCAATTTATTAAATATACGCGGTGCAAAAAATAAGAAAGATCGTTGATCAAATTAGGTATCCATTTTTGGCACTAAAAAGTATCCTAAGGTTTTGCTCTTAGTTTCTGTGTGAAATTAAGTTTTTTTTTTAAATAGTTTTACGATTGATCTGGTAAACAGTTGTCTTTTCCAAAACTTTAAAGATGCGGATGCACTTTTGGGCACTTATCTAATAAGGACCCTAATGCTTCACATTGGCTACATTGGCGTGGTTACGCCACTGCTTAATAGCCTTTGAAACTTTTGTGATTAAATATATAACTGAGTAAGTACAACATTGATTCCTGTGTCGTCCATGCCTTTTTTTCAGATCAAGTCAAAACTGTTAAATTTTGAAAAAAAAAGATCAAGTAGTTACATAAAAGAACAAGTAGAAAACAAAAAATATCTGCATAAGATGCCATAAGCTCTGTGGATACAAAAACCAGATAAGTACCACTTTTACGAGATATTTTAATTCACCAACCGGTTTTGGAAAATATCTTTATATGTAAAAGTGCTAAAAATGAGTAAAAACTTTGATCATCACGAATGACAGCATAAAGACGCATAAGATACGTCTAACTCGACCAGCGCATGCTCTGCTACTAAAGTGACGACCGGCATCCGGCACCCGCGCCTTACGTACATATACATGTATTGACAAATTCGCGTCAGGTTCTTCGAGAAAACAATATTTTTTGTTGCGTATGGTAAATATCTATATATTGTAATTATTTTATCCAATACATAAATATATTTTATAGGAATACCTAAAACATGAACTCTGCATTTAGAATATTTACAGAGATCTTCACATAATGAAACGCAATGTCAACTCAGTTTACATTATCGGACAAGAAAGGTTAATCACGTCATTACGACGAACATAAGTCTTTATGTCATCGACAACTAACTTTGAAAATAAACATCGGCATGTGCTTCCACATCCCGCTATGAAGGGCCGACCTGCCATTGGTCACGCTCGGTGAAAGAGCTGAACCGAATCGCTTCGGAGACGGATATTTTCCACGTCAGTGAAAGACGGATTAGGAATGAACGCACGGTTTTCATTCTCGTCCACTAGATATTTCTCTTACAGATTATAAACATATATTTTGTGTATTACACATACCTTAAACCCATTGTTTTTAATATCATACAGACCTATGCATGATATCTTAGATCTAGATACATATTAAATATACAAGACGAAAATGTTCATGCTGCATGCGCCTAATATATAGCAATAGAGAGAGATATATATATATATAGCAATCTTAAAAAGTCGTAGTTATGCGATTATTTCGATTAATTTAAATATTTTATTGATTCCAAATTATATATTGAATACAAAAAATAAAAATTTATCGAACTTCGAGAGGCCAGACTATTTTTTGTTGGACGATGTAGGACTTTGAAGCAAAGATACAGAATAATAATGGGTATTTTTTGCAAATATTTATTTAAAAGTACGCTTAATATGATTTTTTAAGAATCTCAAACAATAAGATAAAAGTAATAACGGTATAGAATTTGTACATTTTCCTTGAAAATCTTCAACTCGTGATTTAATCAAATATAAAACGTGAAACGGTCCAACCAAATATTTTTTCCATATATCTTTCTATTTGTATTAATAGTTTTTTTTTAAATTTAACATTAAACATTGCGATGTATGTCACGGGACTGTTTACGTCTTAGCTTTCTGTTTCATTTAATTATATATATTAATGTGATGTTCTTGGGATTGTATGGTTGTGTGCGAGTGCCGCACCGCCGACATGCGTGCGTGCGTACGAGGCTATAAAGGGCGGCGCGCGGCAGGGCGCGACCTCTTTCTCTGCGTGTTCATCAAGTTAATTGTTTGACCTATATCTTGTACTAAATTGTATCGAATTGTTATAAATGTATAATTGTAACAAAGTCTATTTCTTGGAACTTCACATTACGAGGTGTACACTAAATACGTATTTAGAAGGCAAGTACGTAACAATTAAATATTCGGCGTACATGGGACACATAATTAGTTCAATAATAACTCCCAAAATATCACCGTGAACTTGATAAATCAGAACGCAAGTAAATTGTCACCCTAGTAGGGTAGTAATCGCTATAAACCACGCTGAGATAGTTTTTTTTTATACCCCCATTCCTTGATTACACGAGAGGTACCCTTGTTTTACGACAGGGTAGAAATAGGCATGGCTTAACCGGCCTTATTGTACCGATGAACCTAATAATAAACATTTCTATATCATGGCATTGTGAAATATTATAAAGTATATAAAGTATTATTGCGTGAAATATACTCACATTCTTCACATCAATCATCATTTAATTGCTATTTATAATAACATTGATCGTCTTGACACAGAATTTCTCTAGTGGTACAGTCCAAACAGATTTTTACATTGTATTATATAGTTACAAATAATAAAAATAAAAATTGTAACGCACACAAAGGAGAATGGGCGTTTTGTTACAAAAAAATATATTCTCCTTTATTGCAGGAACCAATCTTGCAGCCATAACTATAGAAATATTGACTTTTGACGGATGATGGCTTATTTCAAAATATTCAGCCGCAATTAAATTTTTTAATATACTAAATTCACGTGCCCGCTTAGACATTAAATCTCATTCAGAAAGTGAGCGTTTCCATAAAATTCCCCTACTCTTAAATAGAAGAAACACACAAGATTTATCTTACTTCTATAACATTTTTAATAACTTAGTTGACTAGCCCTATTTATTAGAACAAATAACTTTTAACTGTTCCACACACACAACGCGATCGAATAATCTTTTGTACCCAAATTTTGGCAGAATTAATAACATAAAAAAATCTTTTGTGATCCGCTCTACGTCAAAATATAATGCCGTCAATTCTTCTAATAACTTGGACATATTCAACGATAAATTACTTCCCTTAAAAATTAAACTACACCAACTTTTCAATAACTATTAACGTAAATTGTATATATTGCATCCCATTTCCCTCCCCTCCTTATACTTTCCACTTTGTATGTTCAGTTTAAAAACACTATTTTATATACTTACTATTTTTTAGTTTATTATGTTTATTTTAATGTAAAAGTCTTTCTGTTTATCAGTTTGTTTGAGTATACTATTTTTTAGTTTATTTTGTACTAGTTATTTAATTCCGAAGAAAGTTCACCGGTGTTATTTTTATATATTATTTTATCTTCAGTTATTATTGTTACACTATTTGTTTCTCTAAAAATAAAAAATAAAAAATGATGACGAACTCATAAAAACTTGTGGAATAAGTTATACTTTATAATAATCTTTATTTCTCGGCTTTCCTATTCGAATTTCGAATCCGTGTCGCGCATCCAATTGAATAGCAGCAAAATCACTAATTATTCAAGCACGCCTTGTTGTAAGCATTATTCGTTGAAACACATTGTTACCGCAAACAATACAATACACGAGTGTACTGTCATGCATTGTCGCAATTGGCTCCAAACAAATTAATTAATTCATCCGCTTCAGGTTGGCAATACGCTCAAAATGTTCTTTGAGTAGTACAATATTTTTTGTACTTCAAATTCTCAAATTTACATTTTAACACTTATTTAAAATCACCACACTCTTCTCATCTCTGTCGTGCATCTTTGCATGTTCACTCGTCAACTTTTTATGCATGTAATAGAATCACTAAACGATATTCGGTTTACCTGATCAAGTACGAGTCTTTCACTGTCATATACTTTCTTTACCGCCGTTTGCCCACTCATTCGGTGCATAATACCAAATCGGGTCTATGATCATACTTCGCCCACAATTCTTCGCTCTCAATCTTCGACCACAATTCTTCTTCTGGAAAATTCTTCGTAGCACACTCGTATATTAAAAATATATTTTTTTTATTAAAGAGAACACATTCTTATTGTGAAGTTGTAATTATTCCGAACATAGGTCTGTGATATTTTAAATACTAATTAAATGTATTAATTAGAAAGATATACATGTAAAATCAATTTTATAGAAAAATATTTTTGTTGCGCTACCGGAATCTGAACCTGGATCGCTTCCAATCAGTTGTATCAATGTGTCCAAAATTTAATAAAAATTCAATGTTAATTTGGCGTCTCCTATCGGATTACTCAAAAGTATTTGAGATTCCGTAAAACTAAAGAAGACGTCTTTCAAATAATGGAACGACAGACGTATTAATTTGAAAAGTGTAACATAGACATTTGAAAATTTGTCGTCAATGCACTGTGGTGCTATAGCATAATCGGTTAATGCACGTTCCCCGGATTGGAAGAGATACAGGTTCTAATCCCGGTAGCAACAACCATATTTTTCTATTAAATTGATTTTATCATTTTATATGTATATCTTTCTAATTAATACATTTATGTGACACTTACAATGCATTTTTACAGATTGTTTTACATTTGTCCAAAACTTTTTCATATTCATTAAGGACTCAATCTTAATGCATTCTTTCATTATATTACCTTACTGTTTTCAAAAAATTCTGGGAATTGCAATTGTATTTGTGAATTGTTACAGATGTATTGTCGTATACAGGATACTCATCGTCAAATTTGTATTATTAACCCTTCCCAAACCATGCGGTAACACAGGTCTACCGCTCTAATTAAACCTGTAATATTTCGGTAAATAATTCACATTTTAGTTAATTTGAAGGAAAATATTTACGCTTAGAAATGGCTAGTGAAAAATCAAGTATGTAAGGCGAATCCTACAATAATTATTATTTTTCAATTAAATCCGTTGTAAAATTAATACGTTGACAAAAATACCATTTGTGTCAAAACAGAAAGAAATCACACATTAATTTCACAGTGAAAAGAATAACAAACATACGAATATAATGAATGCAAAGAAAGATAGATAAAAAGGGAGGTTGTAATATACAATACAACCTTTTATACAGGACTTGATGAATGCTAATTATAATATATTTATATGCGAATTATAATATAATACATATTTTTTATATTTATAGTAAATTTATGGCCTTACCCATTTTTTCACACGTTTAAGGATAATAAAAGTCTAATTTCTTACGGTAACACGAGTTGACGGCATGGCTGCGTACGAGTATTTTATATCACGGTATGGTAACGGTTAATTAAGTACATACGGCGAAGATTATGAATTAAGAATTGTTGGCGAAGAATGTTCCGGACACCGCCTGAATCATTTTGACAACTTTCTTAATATCTTCTTTATTTTCGATCAGGATTTCCGGTCGATGACGTGATTGCGAATTATTATTTGGGAGCGCTTAGATTCAAGATTTTGATTCAAGCGGGTGGGCTCGTCGCTTCAAATTGTAAATTTAAATTACACGTGAACAGGAATTGATTGAGTTTTAACTTTTTACTGTTTTTACTAGTATTTTATATCCCAAAATTTGTATTTTTGTGTCTCATGGCAGTGTGTAATTTTTAGGCTCTTATTTTAATTAGCAATATTTGAATATGTCCAAGAACACACAGTTACTGAATTTTTACCTGCAAAGGCACTCTTATTAAACAAATATCAAATATCTTATAGAGACAAAGCTATTTTTTATTATATTTAACGGAAAATATATCAGATTCTCATAGTGGTGACATATATGCTGCTTAAAAAAAAAGGAAAAACTAATGATCAAATTTGGTCTATGAATGGCGATGGTGTAGTGGTACTCGAAGCGAGTCCACATACTAACATATATACAAACAAAATTTGATAAATATGGAGATTTATGGGTGAGAATTGGTGAACGTTATGTATATATATAAAGTGATCACTTAAGCTAGCCCATACTTTCATATATTTTCCATTAAATTTAATAAAAAATAGCTATATCTCTATGAAATATCTGATATTTGTTTCTTATTTTAATTTTCGTTTTTCATTTGACGGAAATTATCTTCTTTTTTTTCCTAACCCGCCTACATACTCTAGGTAGAAAAGGAATGAACGATTTAAAAAATATATAATACGATTGCATTATTCTTATATTTGATACAAAAATATCCCTAATATATGACATTTCGTAGTATTCCTTTTTGCTGAATGGCCTTATCAAGAATGGCAAATTTGCAAAGCTGATATCCTATTTCGATCAATGACGCTCCCGTCTAGTACGTTCCAGACATTAATGCCGTACATATATCGAATAAAATTCAATCATGCATAATGAAGTCGATTCATCGCACTCAAGGAAGACGTCAAAATGCAAAATGTTGTCTGATAACAATAGATTTGACAACATTAAGCATCTTCATGAAATCAAATTAAAGACGAGTTGCGACAGGCACTATGTCGCGTGGGTAGATATTGTTACTTTTTCATCTTAATTGTTCTAATTATTTTGAAATTCCTAAGAATGTACGTCAATGAAAATAGTAGAATATTTCATTACATTGTATGCATTGAATGAAAGAACAGTTATAACTAAAATATAAAATAATGTTTAAATCAAGCTACATTGTAATTAATTAAATCGGAAAATAAATAATAGGTAAATACAAATCAAAATAATTATTTTAAAACATAATATAATTGAAATTAAAAAAAAAACATAAAATTCATTCATGAATTTAGTATACCTACATATAATGTTAACCGTGATGGGAAACTGCGCGAGAATTGTGCACTTTTACAAAAAAAAAAAATTGTTAACACTATTACAATTTCGGCTACATAATTCTAACCTAACCTAACCTTACATAACTGGATTCGTTAATAATTTCAATTCCGGTCGCGGAAATAAAACACTTGTGTTTTGATACTACTCGTTTAATTTACTTGATGAAGACGCGTTTCGCCTTTTTTTCGAAAACTCAATAACATAAATTAATATTAATTAGTAAAATGGAAAAAAAAAACATTATTCTGATGGCTTATATAATTTTTTGCATTTTTCTATGTAATGGTTCTGTTCCAACACTAACAATATTTTAATTTTATATTAAATTTTGTAATATATAGAAAAAAACAGCTATATAATTTTATAACATAGGAAAGGAAAGAAGATAAGAAAAGGCAAGAAAGACTGTTATGAAATGTTAAAAGAAACCGAATTTGTTAAAATAATGAATTTTAGATGATATCGAAATAAAAATCATATTTCAGAATGAACCATTTCAAAGATTAAAAATAATCTTTTAAATGTTGCGTTTATTATCGTGACCTTGGAACAACGTGGTATCTGTCAGGTGACACCTAATTCTATGAGCTCGCTGTGTTAGCAAAATCGGTAAAATAATTTCAAATGTGCAAATATGTATTTCCCGAATAAAAATATTTTATTCCAGAAAGCTAGCACAGGGTGTTCACTGTAATATTTTGTTTATTTAAAGTGACTCATATTTACATTTAGCGATCTGTTTACGTAAGATTAAAAATGTGTGCAAAATAATTATATAAACCAATGTTCGTGATTTATTTGAAATTAAAAATTACATAGTGCATTTAAGTAAACTAAAAAAATATTAATATACGAGTCCATCCTGGCGACGATACAACGGTATCGAAATCGGTTGTTGTAAAAGTAACAATTTGTTTAAATTAACATTAATATGTAACTGCAACATCTGATTTATAAATATAAATTAAAATAAATAACACAAATATTTAATTCTCACAATTGTGATAATAGTCATTCATTTTAATGGAATCCAGATTGAACAAGTTGATAATTATGTCTACCTGAGACAATAAATTATGCCAAGAAAATGGCATGGCAATGGGCAGGCCACATCGCTCGGAGGACGGATAATCATTGAACAAACGCAGTTACCTAGTGGAACCCGAGAAGAATCATAAGGCGGATGGATGAAATTATCAAATTCTAAGGAAATACGCTGCAGCGAATAACAATAGGCAGAGAAATGTGAGAAACATTTGGGGAGGCCTTCGTTCAATAAGTGTACAAGAAACGGCAGGTAATAATGATGACAAATGATAAATTATCATAATATTATACAAAATATTTTTCTAAATTAGAAAAATATAAAATATCCCGATAAACTATCGGGATTAGCAATGAACTCTCTTTTGGTCACTTATGCAAGACGAACTCTCCCCACTAGACCAAACAATATTACGTAGATTGTTATGTCATTAAAACGTATACAGATGTACTGCATATAATAATATATAATTAGACCGTCAGTTCGCTCAGCCGACAATTCTGTATCTTGTGTGCTTTCTCTTCAAGTGTTTTGGATTCACACAGGGCACAGTAATAGTATTTTATCTAATAACTAAACCCGTACTAGATCGTCGCTTTTTATGAACTGGATCCTTTTCCGTATTAATTAAATACCACAAATACTATTTACTAACCAACGTTCTGAAACATCACGACAAATTGCTTAACATTTTAACTTTGAAAGACGATTATCGTGAAACAATAATTACCAACCTACGCAATATTCGTATAACAATTATTTTTGTATTAATTTATTAACTATAACAACGTACCCATACATTACGATGTTGCAATATCGAAATATCTGACAATATCTTTGTTCGCTTATAATTGTATATCTGCTATAATATTACCGAATGTACACTGAATGAAATGTTGTACTTTTTTTACAACTTATTTGGCGGAGTTTATCCGGGGTTTTTTATTCGGGTCAATTTTTTTCCTTACTACCCGGTTAACTATGAATCTACTGTAAAACGAAATCTGAAATATGTATGTTTGCTGTGTTACATACTTTTGATATATAACGATAAATATATAATATTTAAACGTATATAAATGTTCATCTTCAGTATACAGTAAACGATACCTTTTCGTAGTTGTCGAGGCCATTTTATATATTTATTTATAAAACTTTTGGTATAATCGCTGGTACAGAATTATGATTTATTTAGATAAGTTGATTCCTTATTTACTCGGATAATTTCCCCACCACCATACCCAGATTATTATTATCATCGCCCTTCCCAAACATAAATCGTTTAAGATGATATAGTTGTGATACCATAATTACTACGGCACCCGCACCCGCACCCGCACCATCGTGCTATGTTGACAGAATATTTTGTGAACTTTCATATATAAACCGCAATAAACACAAATGCAATACAACCAAATTAATTTAGAGATTAAAACAACATGGTGGTTAACGATATTAAATGTTTGTATTATAGTTTGTTAGTGTCTTCGGTAAACATATTAGTGAGACAGGAATAACTGAATCCTTTTCAAACCTCATCTTCCTCGTCTTCGATCCAGTAGGGGTCCATGAGCAATGCTTTCCACGCTATGACATCGTCAGGAACCGGTTTCAATCTTACGATCTCCCTTAGATTCTCGTAAATAGGACTCTCCGAGGCGTAATCGGTGGAATCGCTGGCGGTTCTCCTCCCGCGGGTGGTTCTGCCTCCGAGCCTGCAGGAGTCGCTGTCGCTGATGATCTCCACGCTGCTCTCCCAGTCATCCTCGGTGGCGGTGGTGTTGAGGTAGTCCGTGCCGCACATGCTACCGCTATCGGCACAGTCCGAAGCGCAGTCGTAGGGTATTGCACTTTTCGATTGAGTCCTCGCTCGAACGTTCCCAAACGTTTTCAACTCCCGCGCACGAGGGACCGTCGCACTTTCGAACACGCGCACAAAATTGTCCTTGTTGGCGCTCGCACTGATTACGTCACGTTTCACTTGCATCTCTTCGCCGCGGTGAGAGATCGCGCGGTGGCACTCATCCGTGGCGTCACACTCGGAAGTGCAGCTGACCATGTCCCTGCGGAGGGAGCGAGGCGGCCTCTCCCGACTCCTCCGCTCGTCTCTGCTCTTCGCGTCGTGCGAGTGCCGCTTGCTCTTACCGTCGCCATCCGAGCGTGGCTCTCCCGCCGCGGCCCTTCCGCCCTCCGCACCGTCGCTGTCCGTCCTGTCGCTTCTGTTGCTGCTGGAGCTCCCCGACTTGAGAGAGGTCCGGGTGTGCGGTCCGCACAGCACTATGCGCTGTTTGGAAATGTCTGGGGTCGGATTCGAAATATCTTTTAAACTGTCGTATCTTATCGTATTTACGACGCCGAAGTTTTCCTTGAAAGAGTCAGCGGCGCTGTTGATAACCTGCTTCTGACGGCCCGATGTACAAAGCCACAAGTTCTGGTAATCTGAATAATCGCTGGCCGGCGAGTTGTTGCCGCTATCACTGCCGCCGAGCACCGGATGCGCGTTGACCGCCTTTTGACATAACCCCTGCGTTATCTCGGTATCGCTATCGAACCTAGCCCTTAGTTGATCTACTTTGGAAACGTTTCTAGGTTTCGGTACGGGCTTAACGGGGATTTCGGATCGCTCCCTGGGGATCGGAGGCTGCTTATTGATCATTTCTGTTCGTTCCTTCAGTGTCGGGATGGATAATCGGCTTTTCCTCTTGGGCGCTACGGGCGCGCCGTTTCCTTTGTCAAATATTCTGTTGATATCGAAACTGGCATGCTTGTACTGCTCTGACTTCGATATCGATCTGATGACTACGTCGTCGGTACCTTTCACCGCGTTGTGGATGTTTGAGTTGGACGCGTTTCTACTCGACGACCCTGATCTCAAAAACACTTCGTCGGAAAGGGCGGATATGTTACCGTAACTCGGAACTTTGTTTATCAACGGCACTTTTAATTCCATGTTTCCATGTTCTTTTTGTGATTCACTGTTCACGCTGATATCGTCCAGTAACGGTGTCGACGATCTGACTTCCTCTAAGAAATCATCGAAGACGTGCATAACACTGTGTTCGAATTCGCTGGAGTCGCTGCCTCTCGCCTCGTGAAAATACTTTTTGTGATACGAGTCGAGCTGGAAAATCTCATTTCCGAGATTGCTCAGGATGTCGTCGAAGACGCTCGTGTACACATCGTCCGCCTTCCGGTCATCTGTCACGCTTTCACTGTCCGCAAAATGTTTATTTAGATTGAGGTGGTCGAGGTCGATGAAGTCGAAACTGTGCGACGACAGGTCCGAATCGCTGAGCCCCTTCTGGAGGCTTCCGTCTGTCGCGTGATCTTCCTTCTTCTGAAATCGTTCGTCGTAGTCGTCCACCGTGAAGCGGAGAGCGCAGAGCCAGTCGCGCACATCCGGCGCGATGTCCCCGAGAAAGTGGGGTGCCGGCGCGACACTGTCCGCGGAGCCGCTCAGTCTGCTCTGCAGCGCGCGCGGTAGCCAACTTTCCTCCGCCGGTATTCCGCAAGCCATGGCGGACTGGTCAGCGGATATCTCGGCCGGAGGCGGTGTGGGTGGACGCGGCCGCGAGTGTGTGCTGTGTGTACACGGGTTTAGCGCGCGTGCGCATTCCGGGAGGAAGCTGATTGCGGTCAATTAAGGATGTTCTCCTTATCAGTCAACTCGCGCACCAAACGCACAGCGCTGACCGTTCGTATTTCGATCGCGACTATTTAATAACCGTTTTATGATTCAGAGTGTTTGCCTGAAATAAAAATGATTCCACACGAGCGCTGTTATAGCCGTGAACGAGTTATTTCTCGGGAAATAATTTGTTATCAATCTGTCAATAAATAATATACTAATATGACCACAACGACACGAATTTCGATACTGAATGTGTGCACAATGAAATAGAAAATAAACAACGTTATCCGATTTGGCGAAACGCACACCCGCGGATACTACTCACTTTTGTAAAAGCAGTACAAGTGAACTAGAAAGTGATATATCCAGTACTTCAAGAAGTCAGCGCTGAATGGGAACAAATTTTTAAATACCAATCCATACGTTCTACTACTATACTATTCTAGTTTCTGATGAAGCGGTGCACAAAATATAGAATGTTCCATCTCAGTTGCTATTGTAAAATTCTCGTCATAGATATATTACATTAGAATCTATTTAATATAAATCATCAATTAATTTAAATGTCATACTAACAAGTAACCTAAAAAATAATTAAATAATTTTAACGCGGCGTCACTCGCGCTGTTAGAAATAATGTAACATTTTTCATTGTAACATTCGCATCATTGTGTCTGAAATAATGTACATGACAAGCATACGTAGTGTGGACACAAAAGACGTGCTATGTTAAAAATGTCAAAATAAAATAAACACTGAAAATTGAAAATGATTTTATTTTTTTAATGTTATTTAATTGAGGGATTTTGACAGTGTTATCATATTGTAATAAACATAATAACTATTTAACATGTGATACTAATAATGGAAATCCACAAAAATATTTAGATACATAAGTATGTTTAGATGCAGAAAATTAATGAAAAGAAAAAAAAAGAG
This sequence comes from Eubasilissa splendida, assembly GCA_031772225.1. Classification (NCBI taxonomy): domain Eukaryota; kingdom Metazoa; phylum Arthropoda; class Insecta; order Trichoptera; family Phryganeidae; genus Eubasilissa; species Eubasilissa splendida. The sequence goes on along the minus strand of CM062868.1, from coordinate 10,014,117 downwards.
GGAGAAGGGTGGGGAGGTTGCAATTATTGTTGCGGTAAAGGGGGATCAACACGTGGGAGAGCAATAATAAACGACAATAGTACCACTAATTGTCAGCGTTTTATTATGCAGAAGTGATATATCTTTCACTTTTTTTATTATAAAAAATACTTCGTTAAAATAGTTGAGATAAATCTCAGCACCGTGTACACGTGCTGAGATATTGATCAGGATATAAACAAATAGAAGGCATTAAATTATAAATATTTTTTCCGTTCTAACCGCTGCTGGTAAGATTCAACTGACGAACGTAACTTCAATGGTCAATGGAGTGACGTTTGGTGTACATCAAACGAAAATGTGAGGCGCTAGACGGTGTGTATACGATGTACAACGAATGTCAAGAGTTGTCTCGAATCGAAAATATAAAAAATTTCATCTGTTGACACGGGACCATTATGATCCATAACCGATAGCGAATTTTTATTTTTTATTTTTTTATTTATTCTGTTCATGTTCTTAATATACGTACATATTATGCATTATAAATATACAAAAAAGGCGAATAAGCTTCATAATGTAAGAGATGTTCACTGTCTCTTTAACTAGACCGAAGTCTATACTAATTCGCACATAAAGTTTTGTTTCGAGACAGAAATGATGACAGGATGGGTAGAATGTTTATGCAGTCGGTCCGATTGACGATGATGATGATAATATTTCGATATGAAAATACAATATAATTTAATTAGTATTGTAAAAAGAAATAGCAACACTATAAAAATAAAAGAGTAAATAAAATATAAAAATATATTTATATATGACAATAATGTTTCAAATATACTTGTGAGTAATTACGGGTTAAATAAGAAAGGTGCCTTAAAATTTTAGGACTGAAAAATATTAAACCTACTGTAAAAAATAACTTACCAAATATGAATTAGAGCCATATTAATATTCAATGAGCATAATAATTATTTGAACAAAATAGGTCCGCTATAGAGTTTCTCTAGTTCGTGCATACCTTAATACGAACTAGTGAAGTTTGAGATTTAGATAACTATATTTGAATACAAACTTTCCAGTGAAGTTACGAACAACAAATTAATATACTGAACGTCTAGTTTCATTATTGAAATTAATAAAACTTTAAAAACCTTTGTGACAGAATTTGTGACGTTCGTATTTAATTAAAGCAGCAAAATGATTTTTTTGCCTTCTGAAATATATTCGCAGGGTGATGTCATAGTGAATCCAATCCCGAACCAAAATTACAATCCCGGAATCAATCGCAGGATTATAAAATGTTTATTTGATCATGAACAATACATTTATAAAAAAAAACCAAAGAGAACAAGTACAATTTATGTAAGATATTTACATACAAGTAAGGAATATAATAAATAACAGTACAAGATTGACAAATACCTAATTGAATGTAAAACAATTTTATTATTTTGAATAATATCCCCAAAGCAGTAACAAAGCATCGAGCGATTCATAATATAGTTTCGATCTAATTTCGGTACCCCGAAATTAATCTAAAACATGTTTCAGTTATTATACGCAATAATCCCGGAATTCATACATAATGTAAACTGGGCCGGGATCAGGGGATCCCGGGATTGGATACATTAGTCACAATGATGCATACATTTTGAAAGCCATTGTGGTTGACGTTATTTTTTAGTAATTACAGATTTTTTTGATAAAGTTTAGTAACTATTATGATCTTCTCTTAATTAATAAAATGCACTCAACAATACGATTCGTTGCACGTCGTAAAGTGCACGACAAATTTTAAATCCTACCGTATCCTACAATATCTTTTTGGTGTTATTTGTTTGCTATTTATCCCGATATTTTTCACGGGACCTTGCACAAGGGATATATTATAGAACAACATAGATTACTCTACTGTGTTATCTACTTCAAATACGGGTCGCGGTCACAACGTCACCACCCACACAGTCTAACATCAGTCGACGATAGGCGATTACATTCCAAATAAACCGATTTAAATTTACAATTTTTGGATATTTTTTTATTTTTTATATTACTATTGATTATTTTAAACACGTGCATATATTTTAATTCTTCAAGCGGTGTATGTAAGAACAAATATAATATTTAATAATATTACATTATTATATTGAATACGCGAGGAAAAAAAAAACAATTTCGAGTTATGGAGTACTGTGAATGCAAAAAGAACATTTATTTTACTCTCCAGAAATCTACAAATACTTCAATAATTTTTTATTTTATTTATTATATTTTATTGACATGCATGTTTTTGTTGTAACAGATGTGAATATATTATAATATAACATGATAAACATAAGATACAATTATATTGCTATTAAGTATATACTCGTAGTTTATTGTGTGGGATGGAGTAGACTCCACCTCTGATATATACAGCATTGTCCTGGCTACTTTGCTAGACTGCAGTTTGTGTTAAAGTAGACAGTTTTTTTCGTACTGTTGTGGTATTATTTATTTCAAGAAAGATAAAGATTCGACAGGAATAAAAATAAAATTATATTACATATCAAATTAGAATGGTCAATTAATACATAAGTTATATTAATGTGCCCAAAATTAAATAAAAATTTATTTTTAATTTTAGCGTCTCCTGTCGGTTTACTCAAAGGTATTTGAGATTCCGTAAAAATAAAGTAGATAGCTTTCAAATAATAGAACGATAAATGTATTCATTTGAAAAGGGTAACATATAGGTTCGAAAATTTGTCGTCAATCCACTGTGTTGGTATAGCATAATCGGATAATGCACGTTTCCCGGATTGGAAGTGATCCAGGTTCGAATCCCGCTAGCAACAACAATATTTTTCGATAAAATTGATTTTATATGTATATCTTTCCAATAAATACATTTAATTTGTATTTAATATATTTTCTCTCTTTAATCATTTACAAACATTTTCTCTGAAAACATAGAGACCTAAAATTGATGACATTTCATCCTAGTAAAGTTAGAATACACATTTTTAGCGATACTCTCATATTTTAATTAAGGCAGCAGTAGTATAGTATCAAAGATGTATGTGTTAGAAAAGTTAAAAAAATAATGGAGACATTATGACTATTTATCTTATCTAGACAGTCATTATCTGTAATAGGAGTAGTTTATGTGATTTAACATGGCTAAGTCAAATTAAACTTAATTTTATGGACTATTATTTTCCAATGCGAGTCTTCATTCTTTCTTTAAATTTTGGTGATTTTCATTTATCAGAACAATATCGTCTGCTTATAGAATCCTCCAATATATCATTCGTCAGGTAATTTACAGTTAAGTTAAATGGTAGTGGGCTTAGAGCAGAACCCTAGTGGACTCCGCCTTTTGCCTAAAAGGCTTACTTAAGCTTGCGGGACTCCGAATTAGAACACGTACTTCATGGTATATATCACACAAAAGTTATATGTAATACTCGCAAATAAATGAAGATAATATATTTATGAAATAATAATCCGATAATTGCCGAAGTTGTAGTATAAAATAACAAATATATATATAATATTATGTACATATTTGATTGTATTAATTTGAGGTTGAAGTTTAGAGTATTAGTTGATGAACGTGGTTAGGTTGAAGAGATTAAGCTATTGGATTTATCTCTCCCAAATATGTAAAGTGGCTTTGGGTGATTGACGTGCAGAGTAATTAATGAATCCAGAACCAAACTTAGGTTGCGATAAATAAAGGTGAAAGGAATGTCACGCGAAATAGATTTGATTTACGTAACGATTTTGGAATTTACACAGAATTTCTCTAGTGAGACGGGCACAGTCCAAACAGATTTTTACAAATAAAATAAAATAAATTAACTCAAAGACGAATTGAATTGAATGTTTGAACTATAAATAATCCGTCAACAAATGACGGGAAATGAATAATTTAATATAACCTTAATATATTCTCAATATCAACGAAAAAACCAATAATAAAATTAATTTTAATATTTAAATTGACATGTTCATATTTTGACATGCTATATAAATTACACAACTTTCTGTCTTTGAATGTATATAGATAAAAAGTAAATACTTGCATGCTTTCATTTTCATATCCTTCAATGATTAGAAATTATTGTGCGACAGATTCGAAGTTTGTTATAATTTTGAAATATTTTTGTTGTATATTTTCGTGGCTATGCGACACCCGCGGATACGCGGAATCGCGCAGAAACGTCAGACTAATTTCATATTTTATCTATTATTAATAACTAATATAATCTCTTAGAAGCCAATGCAGAATTTCGAAAAATAAAAAAAGCTTAAAATTTAATTGATAAAAAATCAATTTTTCGTATAATCGTTAACAAAGTACTGTAGGCGTGCACGACATTTTTGGGTAGGAATCGTAATTCCGACATTTTTTTCCATAACGATTTTTCGATACCAGAATCCCGGTGTATCGAGATTTGAAAAGTTTTTATAATCAATACCTATGCTCGTAACATTTCACATGCCATGAGCGCGTTAACACGCCAAGCTATAAGCGTTATATTTTTAAACTATTTTGCCATCTGTGGACGACAGGTTCCAGTTTTTAATAGATAAGTCAAGACCCTTAAAGCCAAGTCTTACCCTATGTGGTGTCTTCCTTTTTAAATAATGTTGGCAGTTAAATGGTTAAATAAGAAAGCACAATTAATTTTCATGTAGGTATCATGTAATGAACTAACAAAATTTATCAAAAATTCTAAGACAACATTCATTCATAATTAACAAAATTTGAATCCAGACTCGTCCACCTCATGGTCCACAAAACACAATACAGGATAAATTTATCCGGTATTTGCAGTATTCGCGGTACTTGAATTCCGGTATTGAGATGTGGACAAAATTGACCGGTATTTCGGCACTGCGGTATCCCGGTTTTCGTGGGTTAAGGGGTTAAACCAAATATGTTTAGTTAAACCGTAACCTGAGCAGCCGCCGAACGATCGCCAGACGAAAGATAGGAATGTCATGGGTCAACATCGATATCAAACTATATAACGAGTATCGACGAGACAGAAGAGAATAAAGCGATAGATAATAAAATTCAAAGCGGAGTACTTAAACGTCAAGATTCCACATTATGGTGGATAGGCATAGTTAGGAAATATTGTATCACACAGTGTGTATTTATAATATATCAACAAAATGAAAAAACATTAATGATTAATAGTAAAAAAGGTAGTTTAACATTTTTTTAAAGTATGTTTTACACGGTATGGAGACTAGTCATAATTATACAATTTTTTTAATATATATTCAATATCATCCCATTTTTCATAAAATATAACATTTTTAATTAATTAAAATGTATTATCGGGTGTAAAAATAGATATTGCGAAGTAACTATATTACAGCACCTACACAACACACTGGATGAGATCTGTTTTGTTTATTCATTGATAATACAATTGACCCGAAGAGGAGGAATCCATTGTGTAATATAAATTGTTTTAGAGTTACTCGTTCTTTTTTGCGTTTTCGCACCTCTCAGTGAGTGTGTCACTTATTTCTTTAATTCAATTTTTTTGTGTTTTTTAATGAAAATGTTTAATTATCTCGTCTGTTGTGGCAAGTCGTAATTTTAATCCACCGCAATTGAGTCGCAATTCTTCTTTTGTTTTTGTAAGCTTTTGTTTAGATGATTGGGATGAAAGAGCGGTGAATTAACGTATCCAGCCACATAGCCTGCGGTAAATCATTTTAAAATGTTCTAGAATAAGGGCAAAAATTAATTGACAATTTTAAAAACCCCGAGAGTTCACGACCAACAAACTCTTGAACTTGAATTGAATGTACTAAATGTGAATAAAATCTACAAAGGTGTTTTTACGTCAAATATATTTTAAAAAATTGTTTAGGCACGTCAAATATACAAATTGTACTAAAGTAAAAAAACATTGCAGCTCTTCCTTAAAGTATCAACACTAGACCGAGGACATCCGGAAACATTAACATTCCAAAACTAAACAGTAGCAAAACACCATTATTTCCCGAGGCGGCGTCAAATTTTCAATGAACTCCTCGCCGACACACATAAATAGAAATAAAACAATTATTTCTAAAATTTATTTCAATATTTGATTGTTTAATAATCAATATTATTTTTACAAAGTTAAACAACATTGTGCTTTTTTCTTTGTATTGTAATGTTATGAAAATATTTGAAAAATGTATATATATATATATTTTAAATGTGGCTCTTTTTATCATATTATTTTGCATATTTTTTATAGAAATGTAGATGCTGCATTTTTGTCCAATTTCGAATTTTTTAATTTTAATTATTTTAAATGCACATTAATAATATTGAATTAAGAATCTTACACTTTAATATGTATGATATTCCAGAAAGTTCTAAACAAGAAGATTCTATCATATATTTCAAATTAATTGTATGTAAAATATATTTTTATGTCAATATCTACTACACTTGTTAAATAGAATGAAAAAAAAATGGCTATTCAGCCGTGGCAACCCATCCAAGTACTGTCATACTTTTAACAAGTAAGCCGTACGTACAAATATTTCGAAAATAATTATTTAATCGTCTGGTACTTCATCACTTGATTTGATGTGAAAAAATATTGCTCTCTGGACGATTGCACTTTTTTCAAATGGATTATGTGACCTTTGCGTATCCCATCCAATAGGGTACCGACTTCGTGTGCTCTCAATAATAATATAATTAGTACCGACGATTCTGTGTAAATTTAAATTTTTTTTTTTTTTTGTAATGCGATTTTTCATGTTTGATATCAGAACATGCGAATTAAGACGGTGTATCTTTATACGACGATTCGATGTTGAAACTGAATTAACTTACTACTGTTTTACACTCGCAGTGCGATCTATGTCAGTATGGGTGAACCCTAGTGATAAAAACAACGTGTCCGTCTACCATATATGTATTAGTGCTGTAGGCATTAATTGGGCACTTGACGTCAGCTGACCATTTGTGGAATTTGTGAGTCACTAAAGAGCATACGACTATTCCACACCGTCAATGCAGTCCGTACAGCGAACGAATCATGATATCAATCAATTTATAATGAATTGTAAATGTTCACAATTATTGCCAAACTGTATAAATTATTATATAATTTACAGTGTGCATTTGATGAAATTTTTAACATAAAAAATATCACTATTAATATTATGTATTGTCAGTTTTTCTAATCTATAAATTTTGATGTACGTTACTAACATTACAATTTTATAAACAACGACATCGAAGAAATTAAAGTCGAAAACTCAAAAATGTATTTTTAGCGCGAACATTTAATACTCCAACAATTTTTTTGTTCTTACAATCAAAACCAAATGGAACAATGAAATAGCAATAGATTTTGTGAACATTTTATGATCAGATAATATAATATTGTTGTTAAGAATGTTATTTTCAATAGTAAATTTTAACAGAAACATATAAAAATAAAATGTTATGTATGTCTGTTTGTACTTTTTATAATCCTACACCCTTTTACCAATTTAGACCAAATTTTGCGTAGTAGTCCTTTAGGACTCTGTGCAAAAAATAAGCACCCTTCTCCTAGTCCTGGCTACCCCACCCTCTTCCCCCGATAAAAAATGTTTATTATATTGAAAATCATCCACTCCAAATTTTGCTCAATCACACTCTAGGACCGGAAACTGAGAAAATATATTGACCCCATCCCGCCTGAACCAAATTTGGTTCATAGTAAATCAAATCATTCATCGTTGTTTTAGAGCCTGCGCGCCCACCTCACATCACTATATAGCTAAATCTACACGCAGCCGAGCACGCAACCCTAGTTTATAAAATAAAAAAACTGTTTTTATTGTCTAATTTTTTTATATTTAATTATGTTTCCCAAAATAAACCCAATGCTATTTTTGAAAATAAATTCATTCTACGTATATTTATTTTTTCACACCAGTTCTTTGCTTCTCATTTTTCAGAAATTTATATTCAAGATGATATTTTTTTTAAATAAATTTACATTCAAATGTACGTACGTTGATATCAATGATGACGCCACAAAAAACCTGTTTCAAAATCGAGCACTTGATATTTGGGGTGGAATTACAACAACATCACACTTCGAAAATTTTCTGTTTCACGATGTCACTCGCCCCGAAACATGCTGTTGTCATTCGAATGTTCGAAGCTATCGCGAACGTTTTCAGATACATAACCACCGTACCATAACAAGGTCAATAATAATAATAATTGTTATAACAGTTAACGACTTAAAAACTTTCAACACATAACAACGAAAAAGAAAGTGAAACTCTATAATGGATTGTTCGCGCCATATCCAACGACGACACTGTAGTTTCACGCACGCAAAACTGAACCGTAATCTTAATAAAATAATGCGATTTGTGCATAAAATTGCGGCCATAGACAAGGCTAAGCATTTTTAATAAAAGTTTCCGCCCGCGGTTTTATTTTTCTCAGAAATAAATGGATTCGTTGAATAAAATATTGTACGTAAGTACTGCAACAATTGTATACGTGCAATGTAAACATTTTGTGTCATTTTAATTATTGCACACATAAACATGTATATATGAGTATAATCCATTTTAATACGAGTGTATTGTTATTTTAAAACATTAAATAATCACTATTTACGTACATGCATGATACTGCCTGTCGAGTAATCGAAAAATCACGTTAAAATTGACACTTTTCATATCACAAAACGTGTTTGTAGATCCTAATGCTCTTGTTACTTGACTGACAAAAAACCTTACATACACACACAAATGCAAACATCATATCCGCATCCTTCCGGGTGAGGTCAGAATATCAACACACTCAACAATTTCACAAACGCCAGCCAATCAGTGCACAGTGCAATGTAAAAATATAAACAATGAAGGAATTGTAGTGTTGCTATCTTGCTAGAGATATAAAGTATTATGGGAATTATATTATTTTACGCTGCACTACTTATAAATCATAAATGAGTACCAAAGTGAACGCCCGGTAACGTTTATTTAATGTGAATGTAGGTACGAAGTAATTGATATCAGAAGTAATAAATTTTATAAAAAAAGATATTTATTTATTATTGTTGTAGATATAGGTCAAAATTCGTCACGTAACATATTTATTTAACTTCATAGTGAAAAAGTGGGCTAAAGCTAGTTTTCTAGATACGTGTTATATACAGGTTGTAACAAACCTAGTCCACAATATTTTATGGGTAAGATACCTGACTAAATTACGAGTCTAAAATGTTCAAAGAATATGTGCAAAATCTGTACCGTTATGAAAAATATTATTGTTTGATTTTTTACGCTTTAAGACTACGAACTTCGAAATAAATATTTGCGAAATTTATCCATTATTAATCTGTATCTTTGCTTCAGGCCCTAAATTATTAAACAAAAAAAGTCTAGCCGCTCGAAATTCGATATTCTTTAATTTTTTTTATTCAATATATAATTTGGAATTAATTGGATTATTTCAATTATTCTAAATAATCGCATAATTATGATATTTTTGAAATGCTTATATCTCTGACATGGTTGAAATTAGGCATATATTCTTTGAACACTACTCGTAATTTAGTCAAGTACCCACCCATAAAATATTATGTACTAGGTCCGTTACATATAATGTTAAATACAACGTTGGTGGATTAAATATATAAATCGACATAAAAATAATTTAAAAGAAAAATTACAGAAAGTAAAGCGTGAACTGGAAGATGAATAATATAAAGAGTATAATATTTAATGAATAGATACGTACACATAAACCATGATGAAATACAGTGAAATAATTTGTGTCGCAATTATTTCACCAAAAATATTATATTTATTAAATATTTTTAGTACTAGTGTTTAAAACGTTTAAGTGACATATTTTCTGAATTGATTGACTCTTTTTTCGATAACTAACATATTGAAACATTGAGAAAAATGGTTTGAGTTTTATTTTTAAAAGCTATATAAGCAGGACAATTCGAAAAAAAATGTATTAAACAATAATTCGCTATAAAATACTCGCATTAGAAATGTTTCTGTTTCAATAGCAATGTTTAATTTTTGTTTAGGTACTACTTTGAAAAGAAATGTAACATCAGATTAAAAGGTTGTATTAACTAATGTGATACTTTTTTCATAAAATGTATGAATTTACCGTTCATTTTTAAACGCCCTTGAGGTTAAAGTTTTTACGAAAATGCCGCTAACAAATTATCCAATATTATTATATTTTGTAACGAAAAGATTTTAAAAGATATGCTGGTTTATATATGTATATGCATATAATATAATATATAGCCTGTAATATACTTAAATGTTTTAGGGACACTTTTTCAAAATTTAACTCGAAAATGTTGCAGAAATTTATAAGCAAAAGTTCAACTGTTTCGGATATACAAGTATTTTATAGACTTATTAGACTTTTAAAAAACAATAAATAAATAATAAAGTTTTAATCGTTCCAATATTGTAGATAATAATTTTAATAGTTTTGTTTTTTAATAATATTGTAATAATACATTTCGCATTATTTTCACTTCGGTAAAAAAAATGAGGCGTGCGCTGTAATTAATATAATAAATACCCAGATAAAAAAAAACTCTGAAACGTTATATGGCACGGGTTAATCTATATTATTTAATTCTTTAGACATAATTTAAATACTTTAAATGCAATATTTAGACCGGTATTTAGATATACCCATAAAATATTGTGAACCAAATCTGTCGCACGTGTATATCGCACACCTAGATCAAAACTAAGATAACTCAAAAAAACATGAATTTTGAGTTATTATTTTATTCGGATTCTCCGTTATATACACAACTAACTTAGCCCCAGTTCTCGAATAATGTTATTTTAGAATACATTTATGAGTTAAAATGTTATTCTGTTTCGTAACTTTAGTAACAAAACATGGAGAAAAATGTTTTTTTTTTTTTGAGTTGTCTTAGTTTTGATCTAGGTGTGCGATATGTTTGTGTGTATTCACATGCATAAGAATGCAAACTGTTATTTTAAAACTCAATGTTTTCACGAAATTTGCTCTATTTCTTGCAAGGCGACTTTGTCTGACAGAAGAAATAACATTACGTTGCAAAACAACAAATTCTCAAACAACAGAGCAGCTAAATAACAAAGCTTGCAAAATGGAGTTTAAATAAACATCTGACAGTGCAGAAATATTAATGTTTGTCGCGTGTTAAAAATATAAATATGAGTCTTGGTAATATTAAACTAACAAAATAGTTTTTATTAAGGAGAACACATTTTTATTGTAAAGTTGTAATTATTCAGAACATAGGTCTGTGATATTTTAAATAATAATTAAATGTATACATATAAAATCAATTTTATCGAAAAATATTGTTATTGCGCAACCGGAATTCGAATTTGGATCTTTTTCCAATCCGGGGAAGGTGCACTAAAATAAAGTAGATGGCTTTTAAATAATGGAACGATAGATGTATTAATTTGAAAAGTGTAACATGAGTTCAAAAATTTGTCGTCAAAAATACTGTCCAATGTAGCATAGTCGGTTAATGCACCTTCTCCGGATTGGAAAGAAATCCAGTAACAACAATATTTTTCGATAAAATTGATTTTATATGTATATCTTTCTAATTAATACATTTAATTAGTATTTGGAATAATTTGTATTTGTTTTTTTTTTAATTTTATTTTGTGCACCGATTCAAAGAGAAAAAAAATGAAACTAGAGAATACAGATTAATTTACGATGTGTAAATAATTAACTAAATCCCGATAATACTTGTGACGTTCGTATCAAATACCAATTAGAATAATAAAAAAAACACTCAACTACCACTACAACACACTAAATATCACATAAATATATATTACACGTTAATATTAATGAATAATTTTTAAAAACACAATATTTTCCTTAAGGAAACACCCACTTTTGCACGGTGACAGGCACAAGCTCAACGAAAAAACTGGCATTGCGTTTGTAAATACTGCAGAAATAATGATTAAAGTTGTTGAGAATTAAACCAAAACGAGGGAATTTTCGAATTCCTAAAATAATTGCACATCACTCACGACGCAGGTCATTCAAACGCGACAGATTTAAAATTAGAATTTATTTTTGTTGTTGCAACACTATTATTTCGCTCGTTCGAAAACTCGATAAACGACGGAACTTTTTAGGCTATTAAACAGAAATCGGCGCGAAAACAGATAGTTTTTTTTTTTAAGTGTTCGGCGCACGCGCGCGTTTGAAAACTATTCAAATGTGGAATGACCGACATACACAGTGGGCATCTGTTTTAGTGGATCGTCAACGGCAGGACTGGTGGCGGCTCGAAATAATAATGTAAGTCTCGCTGCGGCCATTCATTAAGTCGCCCCGATGACTTAACAGCCCGCCTTGTTCCGAGACTCCAGGGCTGCCGAGAAATGCAAAGACGAAAACAATACAGCAGACTCCCGTTTATCCGAAAAAAATTGACCAGAATAAAAAATCGGAAAATCTTTGCAGAAGAAAAATTTAAACAATAACTATAAAAATTACAACAAAATAAAAATAAAACTGTAGTGTAATAAAGTAAGAGTAAGTGAACAATTTAAATACTTAATATTAAATCAATGTATTTATGTTTGAAGTAATACATATTTATAAAATTTGAGCACTGCCCCAGTTAATATGCATCCCGGTTAATGCGAACCCACAATCGTGAGTCTACTGAACTTGCCTCGTGTAATGTTATTCCAAAACTAAATAATCTACATACTAAATACCTTGTAAATATAAAAATGAATTGTTGAAAATTGTATCTAATATTATCTAGAATGATATAATTATTTTACATAACCAATTTTCGAATCCATTCATTTCATCCTTGCCTCACAACCTGTATACAAATGAAATAATTTTTAATTATCTACTGTTTTCTAGACTCTCCTATGGATAATATAAAAAATAATAATATTTCCATTAAAAAATAATAAAATAAAATATCCTCTGATTTCGTGTAGTTTAAAATTTGATTTATTATCTGTGATTCAGACCCTAAATATAGATAATGTTTTAATACTGAATCCTATATATGGCGTAGCACGTTTTCGGAATGCGTCAAGAATTATAAATGCGATAAAATTCAAATGGAAGGATAAATTTCGACTTTTGGCACACCATGGAATTTTGCTCGTATGATTTTTTAAATGTAAAACATGTCTCTTCATCTTTATCTTATTTTTAATATACAGATTATCAACAGTTCATTAAACGATCCTTATATATAGTTTCTCGCTAGTGTGACATTATGGTACAATGTATATAATAAAAATATTTTAAAGGAATAACACGTTACAGAATATACTTTTTTATGAGAGTTGAGAAATTATAAACTGCGAAAAAATAAAAATAAAAGTTGTGTTGTAAAATAATAAATAAGGAAAGTAAACAAGATATTAAAATCTGCCGCATATATACAGAAGTGCCTGGGTTTCAATGTTAACGAAGTCTAATCACACACAGCGTTCCAAATCGAATGCATATATTACTCGTTTGAATGATTATTACCTATATATTATTCAATTTTTCTTATAAACTAAGCCTATCATGAAAAAAATATCCAGATTAGCATTAATATATGAAATCTCTTAAAATCACTCATTTCTCTTTGATCCCTCCTAATAAATGAACACAACGTGCAACATTTTGTTTTGTCTTCGTTCAAAATATCGTAAGGTACCTATTCTAAATATCTAAAATGGTAAAATATTACCTTCTCCTCAAATTATTTGCAAATATTCATCATTTTGAAATAATTGAGACACAGAAAATTCTATTCGATAGATTAATTTGTAATTCAGCAACAAATGGCCTGGGAATTAATAATATTAACAGAGCTTTATGACACTGGAACAATCACATATCATAAATAATTTCACACGCTCGGTAAACACGCGAACATTTCGGCATCAAACCCCAAATCAAATAAATAATATTTCAATTTTGAAACATAATCACACTTCATTTGTTAAGTTTGTGAGGTTGCGATATTTCACAAAATACTTGCTTGATAATAGGAACAAATTAGTATTAATAAATCATTTAAAGCCTGTGACCACGGAAAGAGAGACGATGAGATAATCTCAGAGATTTAGATGAGATACATCTCAATAATATGTAGACGAGTTGAGATTTTGATCTGGGGATAAAAACGGAGATCAGCTTGAGATCAGAAGAAAGAAAGAAAAACACAAACCAGTGTACACGACAGCGTGATTTGACACAAACGTACAACGACTAAAACCACCATATTTATTCTGACAAATTAGTATAAGTCATCGAACATTAACATTAATACAAAACGTTAAATTACAAACGTTTATTTCATTTTAACTGCTGCTGGGAAGATTCAAAATCACCCAACTAATGAATATTTGTCGTACGAAGTGTGTAGGGTGTACACGAAAACTGTTCAGAATTGCCTCCAAAGAATCTCATGGTAGCAAAATCCATATACCAAAGATTGTCTCGATTCGAAAATATCTTAAAAATCTCATTCGCGAACCTAGTCTATCTATCAAAAAAAACTATATAATACTACTAGGACAAGATAGATGTCTCACTAAGAAATAATATATACAGTGGAACCTCGACTTACGAGCATAATTCGTTCTGTAAACGTGCTCGTATCCCAAAATACTCGTACGTCAAAGCAAATTTCCCTATAGTAAATAAAGTAAACTCAATAAATTCTAAATATGAATTAAATATATTAATTAGAAAGATATGCATATAAAATGAATTTTATCGAAAAATATTGTTGTTGCGCCACCGGGATTCGAACCTGGATCTATTTCCTAACCGGGGAAGGTGCATTATCCAACTATGCTACAGCGACAATATTTTTAGCGACAATTTTCGAACCCATATGTTATCGTTTTGATATTAATACATTTAATCGTTTCATTATTTGAAAGAGCCATCTACCTTATTTTTTAATTCATATTTAAAATATCACAGTTCTGAATAATTACAACTTCACAATGAGAATGTGTTCTCCTTAATCAATAAACTCTTTCCAAGATCCAAAAATATTAATATCAAAACTAATTAATTAATTACCGGTATCGGAAACACTTGATAGCTCAATAAAATCTTTTTTTGTTCATGGAACTTTACCCAGGAACCTATCCATTGACACTTGCTTTTGCCTCTTTCTGAAGATTTGATGAAAATGTGACGTCGCATTGTCGTTGAAAAGATTAATCGCTAACCAACAAGACTTTGGAGTGACAACCGTTTTTCCAAAGACCTCGGTGATCCACACAACGAACAAAACACAAGCGATCCGAGCCTTGCTGTTGGACTTCCACATAATATTTAACTCGCTCTTCTATACCTTGAATTTCTGGAAGGTTCGTTGATTCTCAGAATGATAACGAGCGAGGGCTTAACTTTCAAAACACCGCTTGCATTAGCACACGTCAAGAAGGTGAGATGGTCTTTCATGGGTTTAAGACCAGCCGTTGTTTTTTTTTAAAGTTACGCAATACATTTTTTTGCTCGTGTATCGAGGACATTGCTCGTATGTCTAGAATTTTTTTTTTAAATTTGCTCGTATCTCTAAATACTCGTAAATCGAAGTTCTACTATATATGTTGATAAAAATTTGACGATAACTTTTAGGGTCACTACGGTGTAATAGATAGAGCATTCCACAGGCAATTGTCTAATTCATTTTAAATAATAATAATAATAATAATAAACAGATACAGAGGTCGCATCTCCTACCATGACCTATACCGCCACACTGCGTGAGCGAGAAATATATATATCTGTGTCACCCCTTGACGGATGTGTTCCTTAAGTGACAGATCCCGATGCGATTCTTGGCGATCACGTGACTGAAATGATAATGACACATTTTAATTACTAATTTTATCATTGCGAAGGCTCATCAGAGTCTTAATTTTATTTCGACGCCATAAACAATACGTTGAATACATTTTTGCCCCGGCGGACACGCCCCGGGTAATTATCGCGTCGTCGTGCAACGCATCATGTCCTACATTTGTTTGATATTATATTTATTAAAACAAAATAATATTAGTTGATGGTGAACACATTAATATCAAAAAATGTAAATAAACCAATTTTCTACACCGGAGGCAGAATACATCATGTCCAATTTTTTATAGATATTGATGATTTTAATGAATAATATTTTACTCACCGAGTACCACAGTTAAATTTGTCAAAAAAACTGCTTCAAAAAAAAAAATATTTTTCACTTTTACCATGTGTTATATTTTCACCATTACCGGTACCAGGATCGATACCAATCGCCTCACGAAACCATTTTAAAATCATAAAGATTTTGTGGATTCCGTTAACTCTCGTAATAAAATTCCTAATAAACTGTAGTATCAAATTGACAATCACTGATTGATTTATGTTTATAATAATATACAAGTAGACTTAATGCAGTGGAAATGAGATCACTTAGGCATATATGTGGTAAATTTATTTACAACAGAGTAAATAATGAAAGAATGTAAAGCTGATCTTAGTACAGTGAGTGATATTAAGAAAGGATCACTGAGGTGGTTTGGTCATATGGAACGAATGAATGAGGAGAGAATGGTAAGAAAGATATATGACGCAAGTGTTTGTGGCACTAGAAACAGAGAACGTCCGAAGAAGACTTAGCACGACCAGGTAAACCAGATGCTGGAAGATGCTCCTGTTAGAATCCACAATAACCGGCGAGCTTGTATGAGAGGATGGATAAGGCGAGAATTATGTCAGACAGAAGAGTGTGGTGCTCTATCCTCTCTGCCTATACCCGCGGTGAAAAGGCATGATGGTAAGTAAGTAAGTAAGTACTTAACATCAAATTTTAATATATAGTATTATTTGATAAACAGTTGCCTTTATGACGTAGTATTAGCATCCTCGCCTGTTCGGTTCTCTACCAGAGAGATTTTTTATTTATTTAAATTAATTTAGAATATTTTTTCGAACCAGAAAAACCGTATTCTAAGCTGGGGTGGTATAATACATATATCTGAGACATGTAACACGTTTTATCTTTATAATCTTGAACATTAACGTTGAAAGTGAGCGAGCTGAACAAATGGAAGACTACAAATATCTAGTAGAAATAGAATATTAGATCACGTCAGAAGATTTTAGGATAAAAAATAAAAATAGTAATGATAAAATAAAACTTTTAATACATAACATATAAACAGTACAACAAGACAAGACTAGACAAAGTAATTCATCAAAACCTACACCTGAGACACTACACTAAAATGAAATAAGGACGATTACGTATAGAAATCGAAATAGGTTAGAAGCATTCGAAATGTGGTGCTGGAGAAAGATGTAAAGTATTAATAGTTAGTATAAAATTAAAATAAATATGTTTTAAAAAAATTTAAGAATCAATTTGAATACCTTTTTGCTGTGTGCTACCCTGTAATAAACTGTTTAGAAACATCAACGATGTATGAAAGCAAGCAAATATGACAGCATTGCGCAAATTCAAGACATCTGAATGCCTCCACAGTGAGCTATTTGAACGACTAGGATGAGTGGGAATATTTGAGACAAGAAGGCGAGAAGAAGAAGATGACCTTATATATGATATCCCAATTTTCTTCCGTGTGTTACACGTAGGAAAAGGTAACTGATACATAACATGGCAGTGAAGTGTCAGTTTTCTTTGTAAAATACGAATTAGGTGGATATGTGATATTTTTGTTAATTGTTATTATTAAATATATTACTTCTTCAATATTAGCAAAATTACTTTATGGCCTCATTTTATATAAATAATTAGACAAAGTACTTATTTTAAAGCATTATTTATTGATTATTCTACATGTTTCAGTACCTATGGTATCTTCTTCAAGAAACAATGTATACTGAAATTAAAAATACAAGCATTGATAAAAACAAAACTATAAAATGGAGAATAAGTATGAACTAATATGTAAACAAATTTAAAAGGTGACTATTTGTAAAGAGGATTTGGTTATTTATAATATTAAGCTTGCTATTAACACTTTTTCTTATTTCTAAAATTTCAAATTTATCTAACTATAAACCCCTAACATTTTTATGTATATTTTCTAAACACTTGTTAATATCAAAAAAAATGGTTTGATTCCAAAAAGTGATTGGCAAATTCTTATTATAATGTTTCTTTCATTCCTGTCCTAAGAAGGGTTTTCAAACATTAGTAATAAATATAATAATTGCGTGTTACTCATTCCAGCATCTGGACATCTGCCGCGTGAGAATGGTTCGTTTCTCCGAATCATTTGTGCGTGCGGTAGTTCGAAAGTAATTTTTTTATCTTACAACGGTATAAAAAAATTCCTCACATATTTTAAATAAATTCACAAATGTTGAAACAACGATACTGATCTTTCGCGCATTGTTACCGAATACCGTCAAACTTACAGTTGAACGTTTGGGGGGAAAAAAAAGTAATTTTTCAGAATTGTTTAGTTTTATGCAAATGCGTTTTGGTTTAAACAATCTTCGATATTTATTATTTAGTATTTTATTCCATCAACGACGTCAATTATTTCGCAAGAATAACATTCGAAAGCACACAAATGTGACGAAAGTTTTTAGGATAGCCCTGAATCCGTGGTATCCCGAGAAGTAATGGACGTTCATGCACACTGTGCGTGATGCATCCACAGATATGTAAGTACACAATTCACGCTTTATATTATAAGTGCTTTCAAAGAGCTCGCAAATGAGTTTACCAGCTGATATAATCACATGGTTGTTAATCATTTTAGGCATTTTAATCCCAACAGTTAAATCGTCTGGTCAACCCGTACCGCATACAACTTGGGAAAAAAAAAACAACATTGAAATTGAATAGTTAAGAAAATATTCTTAGGAGAAGAATTGTGATGACAAAATATGCGATGTCAAAAATGAATGCAATTTTATAATACAAATCTGTAATCATAGAACAAATACAAATTCATCTAGTTAAGTTTCTTCTCTTTTACTTATGACATTATAAATTATGACCAAGAAAATTAACGCTTTTGAAATATGGTACCTACTAGGGGCAGATGTATCTTAGATAATATTTTGTACATTAGAAGTGAACATATAATAATATAACACACTTGATAGTTAATTGTGTGGGATGCAGGAGGTATCCACCTCTGACATATAAAGCATTGTCCTGGCTACTTTGCTAGACTATCGTCTGTGTTCAAGTAGCCAGTTTTTTCCGTGCTGTTGTGGTGTTATTTAATAAACATTAAAAAGAAAGAATCATATTCTACAGAGATATAGAAAAATAAATAGAGACAATAAAAAAAAAGTAGTGAATGTGTTGCAAATCCAAGGTGAATTATTAGTGTATTGTATTGTGATTGAGTTGGAATGTTGGACACCGATATTTCTGACTGATCTCTACCCAATTGAATAATGTTTTGGGTCCACATTTGCGTAATTTTTTGTGAGTGAACGATTTCCAGTTAGTGTTAAGTGCGTTGTACAGTTTCGGAGCTAAAAACATGTAGAAACGTTGAAAGAATGTCGTAGTTATTCTCGGAACCGGTGTGTAGATGTTTATTCGTTGTACATGAGTCTCAACATATAAATTTATCTTACGACTAGAACATCGTACTTTTTAAATAGAAGACCTGATGGATATCTAAAAGAACGACCATTTATTACTCTAAGAATTGTCTTTTGTGCTCCTTTAACCGACTCTACTATTGTTTTTGCTGCTCCTCCCTTAACTAAAATTACATAGTTAATAAAATATTTGTCTAATTCATTAATTCTCATCATAATCTACCACCATAAGCTTGAAAAAAACATTACCAGTTGATCACCCAAGCACGTATGTACTCGTATGTTCAAAAGAATATGTTCTCTGAGACTGCTTTTTTTACGTGAATTTTTTGTTAACAAATTATTATTTTTGTAAATACTAATTAAATAAATATGAATTAAATATATCAATTAGACATATATACATATAAAATCAATTTTATCGAAAAATATTTGTTGTTGCGCTACCGGGATTCGAACCTGGATCTATTTCGGGGAAGGTGCATTATCCAACTATGCTACTGCGACAATACTTTTGACGATAAATTTTCGAACCCATATGTGTTCTTCTTAATAATATATCTCAAATACCTTTGAGTAATCCGATAGGAGACGCCAATTAACAATTATTTTTTATTAAATTTTGCACACATTGATACAACTGATTAGAAGAGATGCAGTTTCGATTCCCGGTAGCAACAACAATATTTTTCAATAAAATTGATTTTATATGTATATTTTTCTAATTAATACATTTAATTAGTATTTAAAATATCACAGACCTATGTTCTGAATAATTACAACTTCACAATAAGAATGTGTTCTCCTTAATATTATTTTTATATTTTATAATTTCTTTTTCGAAAAGTTTGGGCTTTGGGGTGAGTTAAAAACATTTATTATTGGTTAACAACTTATTAAATGGGTTATTGCCTCAGTCAGGTTGGAGACTATATTATCCGTGCACCGAATTCCACTTAGGTGGATGTCAATTTCCATGTTTTGTCATTAAAAAAATTTAATTTTACATCTATCAGATAAGCGTGACAGTTCACTATCTTGTGAGTAATAGATAAGGAGACATGTATGTACCTGAGTATGGTGGCCTATTCACCTACACATTTAATTGCAAGGTAATTGCAAAAAAAAAAGTTGCATAGATTATTGCCAAATGAAAAAAATTAAATAAAACGCATAACATTGTACATAATATTATATACTATGTTATACGTATAATGTAACCTAAAAAAGAAAAACTTTTTGGATTATTAAGCCGCACATCTGACTTCTGAAAATTATTTATAGATGTGTATTTTGGCAGCGAAAATCTGGAACTAAATAGATCCAAATTACGTTACTTCAAAAAGTAACGTGTGGACTATTTCTGAAAATATAACCCGTCAAGTGTGGATGATGAAAATCAATTTTATTATTATTATTTTTCGAAGGTACAATACTTACCGAGAATTATTGATACTAATAATATTTTGTAACTGAAAAAATCCTCATAAATATTTCATTAAACTATAATAAATGAGACTATTATATACAGGTGAATATTATGTTCCAGGCCGATATTATTTTTCAATAACTAGGAAATAAAATACATACAATTTTTTAATTTTGTTTCTATTTATCGATTATTCGGTTTATTACAATTATTTATAAAATATAACATTGGCCAAGTGGCCGCCACTGGCAGCGGCACAAATGCGTGCTCTTTTAATCATATTTTTCATAACATTCTCGCACACTTTATGTGTTATTTCAGCAATTCGTGCAAATTCACTCGCTTGACAGAAAATTATAACCTACAAATTTTATCTACGCAAACACCGAAATATGGAATCATAGGTTGGAATACACTAAGAACACAAAACGTTCAGTCTGTCAAGTAAAACAAATACGTTGAAATATTATTCTACGCAGTTTTCGGTAAGGGTTAATCCCTTTTGTTCAAACTGAACAAATTGTTTGAATAATGCAGAAAATCCGTCAAGATACTACCGACATAGAGTCAGTAAAATAATATTTAATTCAGTACAATTATTATAAGGATTAAAAAACAAGTTAGGTTCATTCACCTAAATACTAGCAAAGTGTGGAGCAGAAAACACATAAAGTTGTTACAAATGATTCGCAAATTACCCACACGGCTAGACAAAAGTTGTGGGTTACGGTAATTTTATATGGTATTTTCATAATATAAAGATTATATAATTTATTTATTTTTCCCAGAATTTTTAGTAATGTACAGCTTTTTTGCTTGTATGCAGTGCACGCCACTGCTCCGACTGTGTATGAGGTGGCACCGTCTTGTTGAAACCACGCGTGTTACACCAAAAAGTTTTCCAACATATGACGACAGCGATCACTATTTATGGTTACAGCATTGTCATTATTATTTAGATAAATATTTTAATGACTTAACACGTCATTGAGGTGTTAGATACTCCATAATAAATTGTAATCAACTACTTTTTACGATTACTAAATGCAAACTGATAAATATCTACCAAACCAAAATGGCGGCCAAACAAAATCGGCCTGAGACATAATATTCACCCTATATATTTAATTCTTAAAATATGATATTACTGTAAGAAATGTTTGTGTGCATCCAACGTATGAGAAATTACATTTCCAATTGACTTAATATAATATATTGATACACAAAAGCTTTTTTACCTAACTTTGCCGTTTCTGATTCGGGTCTTCACCAGAGAGACGAATTTAAAAATAATATTGTGTTTGACCCGCGACCCACGTTTGTGAGAACTCACCCTGCGATGTAGAAAGTATGTTTTTAATACTGTTTGTAATAAACTCACAGAAGGCAATTGTCGGTTGTACCATCGACAAATCACTGAACAGGGCTGGCACAAGGTTCAAATGATTTATTGTAAATAATTTAAATATTCACAAGATTATTTTTAATTAGTTTTAATGTTAATCTACACACAGGACATCTTATTTTGTCAAGATGCGATCGTCAAGATTATCCGTTAAGGCAGTGTTGGGAATTATTTTGTGACTAATATGAAAGTCGGTGCATCTTCTCTTTCATTTACGGTCTTTCATCGAAAGTTGGCGACTATATTGTTACGAGATCGTATTATATTGACAGTTCATTTTTTGACAGTTCTTATTAGTTCTATTGACTTATTCATACATTTTAGTACATATTCACTGATAATGTAGTACCTTGTACACTAGCCCAATATATGGTAATCCTGGTTACTTGGTTATATAAAATTAACATAACATTAAAAAATTCGGAAAAATAAAGTCTCGGGTTCGAATCCCAGTTTCGCATGTATTTGATACTTATTTACGTTGCAGATTTTTTTTAAATACACATATTGTATTCTATGATGTAAGTACTAATAAACATAATATTTAAAAAATCACAGCCATTTAAAAATGTATCAAATACGTGAAAATACTAGAATGATTAAAAATGAATTTACGTTACAGATCTTTTAAAAATATATATATTGTATTCTATGATGTAGGTACTAATAAACATAATATTTAAAAAATCACAGCCATTTAAAAATGTATCAAATACGTGCAAAATACTAGAATGATTAAAAAATTATTATTTTTACTTACTATACGTGGCTAGATAAATCACGATTAATCAGAATATAAAATTATTTATTTAAATTAAGAACACAGTTTGAAAATTTTACATCAATGACGCTTCCAGCCCTGATCGAATGGAACCAATTAAAATATTTTACTGAATACACAAAGAACGATGGCGGCGAACTAAAATTAAGCGTGATCTGTTTGATAACACTCATGTGACTAACATATTTATGCAGTTTTCAATGATGCTTACAGGCTCGTATTTGTTTATCCAGGAATATTGCATCAAACCGCTCAGCGTCATGTAGCTGAGACTATTTCTAACCGAGCCCAATTAAAACCAAAGTATACCAATATCAATCAGAGTACAGTAGTATGGAATCAGACTACGGTAACGTAACCGATCGTAATCGTAATTGGAGTGGGGGTGGCGATTCAAATACACCGCCATCATCGCCGCTCCCAGCTGACCGACGACACAAACGACATCTGGACCTGAATTCCAGGCTAGCTTCACAGGAGTATAGGTAGTAATAAAACCAATCATAATTGGAGTATGGCAGCCATTCGGAATCGGACCATGGTAGTAACATAACCAATGGTAGCTGCGACCTATGGTGGCTGGGTTCAGTAATTACCAGTATCAATTATAGTCAACCGTAGACGAAAGTAGTAGGCAAACCAACGGTAATCGGGGTCAATTGTGGTTGCGGAGATCACGCACGATTTATTATTTTTTATTTTAAGAATTAATAAAATCCGAATGTTTAACATTTTAATGAAAAAAATTATTTCCCATATTTTTAAACTCGTTGGGGGACTTATTTAGTGGCATCAAAGCTTCAGCAAATGTTTCAACCATCATCGAAATACTCAACACTTAATAATATTTCGTATTTGATTTGATTTTAAAAATTTAAGAATAGTTTATATTAAATAAAATCACTTTGTATGAAATCACGAAATTTATTATACGTCAGTCAACCGGTTTCGCTTATCTCAAGCTTCTTCAGGATGTATTTGAAACAAATCATAAATACAAAAAACTTCATCAAAACGTATTTGAAACTAATCATAAATACAAAAAGAGTACACTTATTTATATATACATGAAAAGGAATATAAAATTATATGTGAAAGAAAGAGACAGAATACATATATAGTTAAATATAACATCAAGGGAGATAGAATATAAAATTATATGCTAAAGATGGAGACAGAATATATATACAGATAAACGAAACATTAAGGGGAAAATAAATACATATATTAATATAGAAAGTAACCAAAACCGTAAGAATTTTTTTAACTTTTTAATCACGTGCTCGTTACTTACTCTACCGAATCTAAATTTGTGACTGGGCTAGGAAAATCGAGACGAAATGTTAACATATGAGCCGGTTCAAGATCAGAGACCAGTTGACAATGATTTTTATTTTTTTTATAATTTAACACTACACAGCCAAGAGAACATAAATGCATTGTGACCTCATCAAGAATCGAACCCAAACCCCTGGTATGAGAAAACAGTACCATGCCCACTGGACTACGAGAGCCGCCAATGATGTAAGCGTTTCCGTCACAAATTTTCATATAAATCTGAATCCCGGGCAACGCCGGGCGCGGATAAGAAAGTTCGTCTGTTCGTCAATGATTCACACGGTTGCGTGGATCGATTCATGGCTAAGTCTAATTTGAGTCCATGTTCGTTTATGAACGCTGTGCGATAGGGGTCCACTAAATGATCAAATTCAATTAATAAACCAACCTATTATATATAACAACACAATCGTGCAAACGACATTCGTGACTTGCAACATATTTGAAAGTAACCCTTTCTATATTTAAATTTGCCTCTTACATTCCCCATTGAGAAATATTCATCAATATTCTTAAAAAATAACATTATTAAAATATAAATAGTATTAAAAAATCTAAGATACTTAATAAATAAAGTTAAAAATATGTACAGGGTGTAACAGACCTAGTCCGCAATATTTTATGAGTGGACACCTGATTAAATTACGGGTCGAAAATGTTCAAGGAATATGTGCCTAATCTCAACCATGTCAGAAATAATGCGATTATAAATACAATAACAGCCAGAATATTTTCTGTTAGACGTAGAGCGAAGACTTAAAAATTTCAAACAATAATATTTTCCGTAACGGTGCAAAATTTGCACATGTTTCTGGAACATTTTCGACTCTTAATTTAGTCAGGTATCCATCCACCCATAAAATATGATGTAATATTCTGTATTGTCCGTTTTGTCGTTCATTCTGTGCACGTGTGTCAACATAACCTAGTAAAGACAAGTAAATTATGATATTTACAATAAATTTAAGCAACAGCTACAGTGCAAAACGTTCACCCGCCAAGCGGTCACCGACTTGATAATTACATTCGCTCAGGTGATCACATACATTCCAGAGATACACGATCTTGACGACGGTTCCAATATCAATGAATTGTAAGCACGTGTAGTTAAAAGAGCACGCGTTTGTGCCGCTGCCATTTGGCCCATGTCGTATTCCATACATATTTGTAATAAACCAAATAATCGATAAATAAAAACCAAATTGTTTATCATATCCTAGCTATTCAAAAACAACATAGCCTGGAACATAATATTCACACTGTACATGCATTCGCTTTGAAGTGTCCGAGACTGTCTCGTGTAATACTTTGCTGACCTTGAAACCCACGCACTTCTGTATTACGCGGTATTTCTGTTAATTTATATTAAAACTTTTATTTTTCACAATGTTTATAATTCCTCAATCATAAAAAAAAAGTCTTATGGTTACATTACACCATAGTCATACTAGAATTATCTATCAGAGTCATTTAATTAGACTTGTTGATTTATCTGCATATTAAAAATTAAATTAAATAAATAAAGTGATGACTGTAATTTTCAATATCTTCTTCTATATGTACTCAATTTTTTGGAAATTCTTGTAAATTTCATAATTTAAAAAATATTACAATGTAAATATTTTGATTCTCTTTATCTCTTCCTTTTATCTTGGTAATAAAATTACCCTCTCATACATTACCGTGAGATATAAAAATAAACTACTTCGCTTAAAACTTACGACTTAAAATTAGCACACATAATATTTTGATATGAATATAATTTTAATACGGGAGATTTTATTTAATGATCTTACGACTGGTCCAGACAGTGTAGAAGGGCAAATTGCACACATGGAGTATCATCACCATCGTCATCCTCCGCTGCTGGATATACGCCGTCCCAACGCCCATTAATTAATTCTCTGTCTCCAACCTTTCCTGTCCATCTGTTGGCCGCCACTCTTCTGCCAGTACGACGCCTTCACCACTGGAACTTCTTTCTCCATCAGCCATCTCCATAACCATATCAAGATACGTCCAACCCATTGTCACTTGAGCACGCCGATATTTTGGGCCACATCATTGGTTACCTTGGTGCTCTGGCAAATGTATACGTTAGGTTTATTTTTATTTTTTATTTTTATTTATAACTATATAATACAATGTAAAATCTGTTTGGACTGTGCCCGTCTCACTAGAGAAATTCTGTGTCGAGACGGGCATAGTTTACAAGCAATTGTTCAATTAATTAGAATTACTATTATGTTAATAAATCTACTCGATCTCTCAGAAATATTTAAAGTATAGTCATTTTCATTGCTCTTTGGGCAACTTTTAATTAACAATAACGGCCACATCTCGGCTCCATGGGTAAGTGCAGAGTATATATAAAAATTTCAAACTGAGCGCTTGTGGCATAAAATTAACATTCTAGCCACCCGGAAGGAAAATTGAACCGCCGACTGTTTAATAATAAAGTGAAGCTTTATTGTTATATATATTATTTTACGTAGATACATAGGTATCTGCATCATTTTACGTATCTAAACGATCTTAATTAATGGACAGAAATACAACTTTCCACGAAGCTGACGGTTTCAAAATTAGCGTACCATGTTAAAGGACGAAGTTGCCCTACTCAGGTCAGCTCTGCTCGACTTCCGTGTGTAAGTTTCCATCGCTTTGGTAATCACTATTACGTCGCTTCTGAGAACTGTGCTCAAATATTTTCCCTGAAAGCTTTTACCCTTTCGCATAACCAACCAATTCTAAATGAAAATTTAAATATTCATATAATAATATTTTTAACATTATTCAATAGTCACTAGTAGATAAGCACGATTTCTTACTACTAAGCTCTGCGAGCGGCAAATGAGTATCTCTCAGGTCAGGGTCTCAATAGAATCTATATTTCAACGATAGAAGTTTCCCCAAAACAAACCACATATAAATAAAATCTCAATGTAATTAAAATTATTCCCGTATAATCTACATTTTAATGATACAGCTTTCCCCAAAACAATCCAAACTCCATCTTTGTTCACGGACAGACAATAATAAATACAAAAATGCTATTTGGAATCGGATGAAAAAGATAACTAAAAATAGTTAATTTGACATTTTGAAAAGTGCTTAATTCTATGGTATACCATAGACAGTACGTATAGATAAACAAAGATGACAGATGTCATGTAACTTACTCGTAATAAAGACAATATACATTTTATTTCAAAATGAATATATATTTACGTATTGTTATTGAATATATAAAAGAGATATTAAAAACACGTTCGTTTTTGCCCTACTCAGACCTAACCGTTTAATCGAGCACTATACAGCCATACGGATTCATTACATCCAATACGTACAGAAAGTCATATAAATAGACGGGGAAACGTAATATTATTTTGGATTATCTTACCCGGTAACGCAAATGAGACCATGCTTCATATTTATTGAAGATGGACTACAGTTGAGTTCTAGGTCTTTCGTATGTAAAAACTGGTAGTATACACTGATTAAAAACATTTCACTTGAGACAAATTGGTAAGTCGCTTTTAAAGATGTAATTTTGATTACATACATTATTCAATGAACAGTAGTCCACTTCAGATAAAATCTAGATGACATACGAACTGCCCGAATTTGTTCACGACATCGAATACATTTAATCGCATTGAGAGGGTTAGATGACGATGCGACCACTTTGAGATCGTGAGTACGGTCCGTAACATCTTTATAGCTTCCATTGAGTTTAGTTCGTATAGCTAGATAAAAGAAAATTCATTGTTTTACACAAGTAAAATTATGTAAATAAAACTAAGAATAGTTATTGTGTTCACTGTTTCCGAGGTAAGTTTGTAGAACTCCAAAATCATATATGTAATGTGAAAATAAAACAAATATCAGATATCTCATAGAGACAGCTATTTTTTATTATATTTAATGGAAAATATATGGAAGTATGAGGTAATTACAGGCCTCACGACCTGTCTTCGGCTCTCACCCCTCAAACTCGTTGACTCGTAAGCCCTGTAATTATCCCATACTTCTATATATTTTCCATTAAATATAATAAAAAATAGCTTTGTCTCTATGAGATATCTGATATTTGTTTGCGTTTGTAGGTAAAAATCCAGTAATTGTGTGCTCTTAGACATATTCAAATATAACAAAACACTTGTTTTATGATTCTACTCGTTTAATTTACTTGAGATGCGTTTTGCCTTGTAAGGGCATTATCAATCTAGCAATTTAACTCAACAACTTGTAAATATAACTAAATATAATGAGGACAGCTATACATATACGAGATCATGCAAATGAAATTGTATAGCTATCCCCCCATTATAGTTATAAATACAAGTTGTTGAGTTAAATTATTAGATTGATAATGCCCTTACAAGGCGAAACGCGTCTCAAGTAAATTAAATGAGTGGAATAAAAAAACAAATGTTTTATTTTCACACATGTTTGCGTCATGAAAGCAATTCGGATAATTAATATTTTAAAAGCCACAATCTTCAATCATCATCTAACATCTTTTTCAATGACAAGAACTGCGAATGAGAAAACAAGAAAACGATATAACTTGTATATTAATAAAATTTATTGGAAGTCCGGCACCATCTAGCAGGTTCTGCTTAAAATTTTTGAGAAATATTGCAAATCCAAATCAAATCAATAGATGTCTCCCTAAAAAGTAACATATGCAGATTCAAAATTGGACCATAACTTTCAGGGCCACTGAGGCGTAATTCGTGAAGCAGCCTATCAGTATTAAATGTTCCGAGTTCGTGTCCCGGTGGTGACTATATTTTATCGATAGATATATAATATTAAAACCGTGTTCGTTTGAACTGGTAGAAAGAAACTGGCAAGAAATTTAACCTAACGTATATCCAAGTACACGATAATAAAATATTCATAATTATCCTCAAACACTCCCAACGTTTTACAGTGTCTTAATAATCCTGTTTTTATTGCTATTACGTAATATTGAACGTTTCGTTTGCTTATGACGTACTCAGATTGAAAAGTGTCGGAACAAATTTGGCGGCTAAAACTATTGACATTTGACAGCTGACAGATAACCTATTTCGATATATTCGAATTCAAATAATGCATTATATTAAGGAGAATGCATTCTTATTGTGAAGTTGTAATTATTCAGAACATAGGTCTGTGATGTTTTAAATACTAATTTAATGAAATTAATTACAAATATAAAATCAATTTTGTCGAAAAATATTGTTTTAAAATATTTGTTAAACAGATGTATTAATTTGAAAAAGTGTAACATATAGGTTCGAAAATTTGTCATGAAAAATACTGGCGCTATAATACAATTGGTAGTGTACTTCCCCGGATTGAAAATAGAGATCTAGGTTCGAATTCCGGTAGAGCAAAAACAATATTTTTCGACAAAATTGATTTTATATGTATAAATATTTGTAATTAATACATTAAATTAGTATTTAATGCATTATAATCTTTAACAGTAATATTATATTCTAAATATATTAGAATATAACTATAAATAATATTTACGTAAATAATCATTCAACATTATCTACAATTTATTTCCGAGCGCCTTCAATATAAAATAAAATTTCTGTGTAGCACATCTGTTATAGCGATTGCGTACAATCAAATTACAGGCGCTCACAAAAATTCTTTATGTCACATTTAAGCACTTCAACAACACTTGAAGAAGAATACATTATTATTTATTAATGCATTTCAAGGTAGACTTAGTTTTATAGGAGACTTCTAAAAAAAACACGTTAAAAAGTGTAAAACATTTCATAGAATAATAATATACGATGAATAAAATAAAATATTTAATCTTCACAAAACAAGCAAAAAAAACGCCGTCTAAACTTGAAATAACATTCAATCGATATTTGAAAAGACCAAAACAAAATACAAGGATAAATAACTAGTTTTAGTAAAATCACTTGAGACACAGAAAAAATACATGTATCGAAAAAATAAAACCATCACCAGGACCTTTAAACCAATTAAACTGTAATAAAAATCGCCAAATTTCAACTATGCATTATATATACGTCTGCTAGGTGAGACATTTGTATAGGGTAGTGATGGCAAACCTTTTGGGCTCGGCGTGTCAAAATTTCAGAAAATCTAACTTAAATTTGCTGGCGTCAGATAAACATTGCAAACAAATCAAATCAATAATGAGAGAATAGACGAGATATAAAAAATAATCTTGTCTTCATTTTATATTTAATACAAACAAATGTATCGCGTTTGTCACACCAATACGCCACAAATAAATAACAATGTATAAAAACAATAATAGCCCTAAAATAATAATAATAGAGAAAACAGAGAAGAAAAATTAAAATATGGTACCTAAATGCAAGTAATAAGAAAAAATGCTACTCTTGACTCACTGGTGTGATTGGCATTCGATATAAGCAATGATTGAATACTGTAATGTGTAAGCGCCGCATGATATCACAATATATGAAATAAATACGTAAATAAAAAACCATATTCTAGCATTAATAATGAATGACATCACAATGAGAATGAAAACGCTTAAAAAAATGTAACATTATTTTTCGGTTCAAATTCTCTGCGTTTCGGATCAAATGCGTAAAACGTTTTGGCAAAATCTACTAGATGACGCTGTCATTCCTTCTCAAATGCGCAGCTGCCGAATCACGATTTACATCCAAATATACATAAAATATAATTAATAATCACGATATTCAATCACTGATAGTGAGTGTGAGTCAAATATATCAGTGATTGACTCACGGTTTGTGATTTTGAGCTCATCACTACTAAATGCCATACATTATACGAAAATTTAATGAAAAAATAACAGTGTATGACCGTGCAACTTGTGTTGGTCTCAAATTAGTGATATGATTACCGGTAGGTACCTACTTACATTACATTACATTTGATTACTGGTAGGTACCTACTTATTGATAAGAAGACATTACTCATTTAAGAACTCTCAACAGGTGAATCAACTACACACTGCAATATGTATTATAGATGTTGACGCGATTAATCTATTTAAAAATAATATATATAATTAATATTTATTTTCTACTTCGCGCGTTTTAAGAAACTTGAGACTAATTAATCATTATGACGTCATAAACATGAAAATTGTACCATTATGTAGTTAATATTCGTTGGATAATAAGTCAGGGTCAGCTTACATAAACATTAATAAATCTCAACTTTGCACTCGCGTTGCAAAACGGTATAACAAATTGTTGTGTGAACGCAGATTCTGGCGAAATTTAATACTCTCACTTTTTTGTTTGGGCAGCTCTGATTCTCGAAGAAAAAAACAATCATTTACATTAAAGTCTTTAAATGCAATAGCAACTAAAATATATTTTATTTTTCCCATCTTAATAGGTAAGTGATACTAAATAATTACTGTGATCTTTGACCGATGTAAAGATTTTTTAAAACGATTTATACAATTGATAACTTAGTGACAGATAGAGTTAATATTATATATATATTTGGGGGTTAGGACGGTGGTTAAATGAAATACATGTGTGATTGGCGCGTGTGTTGAGGTTTATTGTGACGAATGATAAAAACAATGAAGACAGACAGAAATGAATACAGTGAATGAAGATGTAAGAAATTATGAAATGAAATGAATTGCTAAGGCGAGCCGGCAAGACCGCCCTTGTGAAACGCTGAAACTGGAGAGACTGTCTGGCGGTGAATTGAGCCAGACTTGTGGCAGCAGCCGGCAGCGCTGTCGCTAGCGTCGATGCCGACTGAGATGGCGGTAGATTTGAATCATGGTCGCTACATATATATCGACTGAAAATTTCCGGAAGTAAGGGTAATAAAAGCACACTAAATTCACAATAATTAACGCTAGGTGATAGACTCCAGTTAAGTTAAAACTATACAACTTCATAGATAGAAATATTTCAAAACATTGATGTAATCTCCTGGAGGTGAAGGGTTTACAAGTATGAGATATCGCGCAAAGTTGACGAGATTATTGCCACCCAGCTCTTCACGCAACTTCACCAGCCCTGGAACTCTACATACTCGTACATCCAGGGGACCACATCATGCATCACAAAGCATCATTTAAACTTGATAGCTTATATAACTTTTGTGTTAAACATGTAACTGAATAATATTACTTTGATTCATGTGATGTCCATACCTGTCCTTTTTAACAGATCAAATTGAACAGGTAATATTAAACACAAGAACCGATGTAGCTTATGATAAACAGAGACACCTTTTTGAGCAAATTAGTAAATAATGATGATTTCTCAATCCGTCACTTTTAACTACTCCAATCAAGTAATTACATAAACGAGCATGTTGACCAAATAGAAAAAAATCAAGACGCTCAATGGACGTACAAAACAAGATTATTCATTTTTGACGCAAGTCGAGACTCCCTATGCTCTCCGTCTTTCCAAAAAACCTCAATATACCTTTCCCGCTCTGGCCAACTAATGACATAGGTATTTCGGCCGATGTAGAACAGATTGCATTTCGACGCGGAGCGGTCAAGAGACATTTTTTGTGGATCGAAATTGTCGCCGTATGTAAAAATCCGGACCAGGAAGAAGCGGTGTTTTACACCATCCAGAATTGCAAAGATATCTTTGTTCTTCACTACAAAAGTGCGAGTCAAGTGGAGGCGAAAACTGACGTCCAACCCAGGACTGAGATCAAGGTAGGCCAGATCCATCTGCCACTATTCCTTTCTGAATTCAATTCGGGTTGCTTAAAGTAAACCATAATTTTAATCGATACAGCCTACGTGATCTTATCCCACCATTAGTAATTGCATAAAAAGCTTTTAACGCAAAAAACATATTTTTAAATAACAAATAAATAGAAAGATGGAAAAGCTAATTCATCTAAACCTACATCTGAAGCATACAACTTTACGGAAGTGAAACCTGGATGATTAACCAGAGAGAAAGAAATAGGTTGGAAGCTTTAGAGATGTGGTGCTGGAGAAGGATGGAAAGAATAAACTGGATCGAGAGAATCATAAATAAAGAGGTTCTGAGAAGAGTGCAAGAAACCAATACATAATAGCCACCATCAAAAATCAAAAGGGCCAATGGGTATGACACATTCTTATATGACCGAGATTTTCAACTAAGACAGGACTTATGATTCCATTATTTCTTTGGAGAGTCTCAACTTTCGCAGTTTACTTCACACTTGTTGTATGTGAAACGTCAAATATTAGTCCATACCGTAAGTGTTCCGTTCGTCAGTTGTGTGAATTTGAACCTCCCCAGTAGCAGTTAAAATGGTACAAATGATTGTAATTGTATGACTTTGTTTGTCTAACTTTCAGAATAAACAGAAAAGACGTTTGTGCGCACGTGTCGAGTGTCACTGTTAAATCGAACGCTGTGTACATGTGTTTGAGTGTTTGAGGCTCTTTCTACAAATTTCAAGCTGATTTCGTGAGTTTTTCTTCAAATCAGTCCCAACACGTGTAATGTGCTGAAATTTATCTCATCGTGTCTCATTACACGAACGACAATAACGATAATAGTATAATTTTTTTTAAAAGATATAAAAAAAGTTATACAATATGCTCTCCCATTTAGTTAGGCTATAAAACCTTGTTTACTATATTGCCACAGCTCAGCGGAAGCGGAGATGGTTAATAGCTTTACACACACGAATTTAATAGATACGATCACATCGCATAAATCTATGTAAAATTTAGATGTTCATTTAGTTAGTGAATACCAATTAA
The DNA here is from genome assembly GCA_031772225.1 of Eubasilissa splendida. Taxonomy (NCBI): domain Eukaryota; kingdom Metazoa; phylum Arthropoda; class Insecta; order Trichoptera; family Phryganeidae; genus Eubasilissa; species Eubasilissa splendida. Next base: position 9,979,819 of record CM062868.1, on the reverse strand, counting down.
TCTGCGTTAGTTCCTCTTGCATAACAATTAGCCAGAAATTGCCGAAAATATGATTTAGTCGCGCAGCCAAGGTTTGTGTAGCATCCAATTATCTTACGTCACGTCCTCGTGTCGCACTGTGTGCCGTTAATTACCGAGGCTAAATTGGTGGTTCGGTAATTTAATACAAATTCACTAGGGAAATTTATTAGGTACTGATTTTAGAGGAAATAATGTATGTATCGATGTTTTATGCAACGGTATCTGAATACATTAATGTCGTTATTAGATAATAAGGAGCGGACTCGCTGGCGGAATATATTAAACGAATAGGCGAAACATCAATCACGAAAACATTTCCTGCTTTATTTCACGTTGGAAAATTATCTTGATTTTATTTACATATCTTCACAAATGAAAATTTAATAGTAAATTCGTACATTTCATTGTTGAGTAGAGTCAAATCCCTTTGAATGTGTAAATAAAACTTTTTAGTTCTCATGGTACATTTTTTCAGAAGAGTAAACAAATAAATATACTTCTTCAATATTAGTAAAATAACTTTGTGGCCACATATTATATAAATTTATAAGAGAAAACACGTTTTTAATTATAGTATACATTGTTTCCTTAAGAAGATACCATAGGTATTGAAACATGTTGATTTATCAATAAATAGTGGTTTAAACAAGGTGTTTTGTTATATTATTTAAATAAATATATTGTCAGATTTTTTTTAAATTAGAACAATGCAATATTCCTGTAAAGTGTTTAATTAATAACGTGATAAATTTTACATCATTATTATTATTTCATTTATATTTGACATTATAAAGTATTTGTGGTATTTAGTTTGTGATATTTCATTAATATAGTTCAGAAAAAGTGACACTTAGATAGAGAAAGATATCAAAATGACGAGCTCGATAAAATAACAACATTATACAGACTGTGTAGGGAAAATGTTGAACGAATGGTATATCGTCACGCGTAAAAAAGATGGAAACAAACACAATGTAGATGTGCCACTTATATTCTCTATCATACCAAACTTCCTATATATGTTTTTGGCACACTAGCCTTCACATAATGGGCTATTCTACCGTGTATCTCCGATCTCTCTATCTGACGTACTACACTACTGTTATCTTTAGATCTATATCTTTTACTATTGCTTAGATAACATCTTCTGGGATAATAATGTTGATAGAATCAATGACGTCGACCTTAATGACGAACTGCATTGGGGTCAACAAAGGAAACCAGGTAAACACCTATCTTCCTTTGTCGCCCTGAAATCTGACGTTAATAATTGTTACATTTATTCATAAATAAAATACCCGTCACATTTTTTTTAATGTTCCCTGGAGAAGTTACAGGTGCAGCGACCGCAGTCAGTGAGATGGGGCTGAACAACAATACGTGGAGGTTCTATATCCAAGCAATTAGCCCACAATCTCAATAATACAGGAAGAGGTATGGTTCCTGGCCTCCTCAAAAATACACTTCCACCTGCAGTGGCGTAACTACAAAAATTGGTCCCGAAAATAGAAAAGGGTGCCACTTGTATAATATGACCGATTCCAGGCTCTGGTTGCTCGTATGCGAATAGTGACATTGAGAAAGTGGCAAGAAAAGTGGAACGCTGCCAAGTAGGGCAGATGGACTTGCACCTTTGTCCCCTTCGTGGCGGTGAAAATGGAAGGTGGGCGGTGGTTCTCCGGCGCTGGACCACAACGAGATGCAGATGATCTCGGGGCATGGGCATTTCATGAGTAAACTCTTTGACATAGGACTTGTCCGTGAACCGCGGTGTGTTTGCGCTCAGGTGAGGCAGATTCCAGAGCACATCCTTTGGGACTATGATTATGAATGATGCACGTGAGATTATGATTGCGATATTAGAAGGAATAGGTCATCGAATCCCTGGAATGATGACCTATTAAGAAAATAAAGGAATCTCGAACATTTCCGGGATTTATTAGGGTGTGGGTCTCCCGCTGGGGGTTGCTAGGACGAACGATGCCGCGAAAAGCAGTGACTAGAGAGACCCAACGGAACATTCTACTGGCTCTCTCTCGCACTCTTGCGACCTGGACATGGTGAATTTCTGCTGGAATGTGAACGAGTTCTGCGACTGCACCACATAAACGTGACGTTTACCTTCTCCTTTTGGAGGTGCGTGATTTCTATAGCTTCTCTCTGGCTGCCCTCTGAATTTAATGTGATAACAAGTCTCACATCAGATTGTACAGGTATGGCTCTGATACGATGATACCAGAGCCAACCTATGATGGTATTAAAATGTTAATAAGTGAATATAATAATATTTTTTTAATGTAATATTGACGAATCGAAATGAGAGTAAACAACTCTCAAAACGATTCCGGAATAGGGTGTAAATAAATAAATAATTTACATTACAGTTACAAAATATGTAAAAATATTATGTTGTATCCGAATATACGAACAAAAACCAATTAGCGTTCCGAAATGGACCCACTCTAGAATAACTTGTTCTATTTGATGTTTACTACCTACACACCAATACGCTTTTTCTTATGTATAACGTCTTTTAATCAATGTTAATGACGAATTACAATGAAATAAAACAAATATAATCAGGCTGCTCTGATACAGGCGTCGCCTAGTTGAGCAGCGTCATCCAATAAACTGATTAAAAGTGTACCTAGATATAAGATTATATATTTTTAACATGCTATGTAACACTGTTTCACTTGTAAAAATATAAAAACCCATAAGAACAAGGATTAAATAAATAAATAAAAAATAATAAATGTGTCTCTTGTCTCCTATAATATTCATACTTCATGAAAAAAAAAACAAAAGGGTGTTTTTAGGTATTTTAGTGCACTCGCAAATTAAAATATTTCTTCCTTCATTTTACGACGGTCTGGTCCTTAACCCAATACATTAACGCATAATTACTTAATAAATGGCAGCTGGGGGGGGGACCCACCCTTTCCCGGGACCGGTTCAGAAGCTAGGGCTTCCTTGTCGGTCCCACTCATCAAAGTTAATAGAAATACGCGAATTCAATTCATTAAAAATTCAAGTTTATGCAGTATATAAAACGAAAAAAGAGAAGAATTTCAATGTAGATATTAGCAAAACAAAATTTTCAAAATTTAGACCCTCCAGCGTCCCTTAAGTGCTGTCTTTATTCAACATATAATATAAATCCATAAAATACATAGTTTTACATATAGATGGAATATTAAGGTGTAGTAGTTCAAGGCAGACACTCGAGGATCCATTCATCAAAAATACTCCCAAAAGAGGGACAGCGGACGAAACACAAAATGGATTGAGTCACACTTACACAGAGAGACTGACGGAGTTGCAAAACACGAGGTATGGAGAGTGAGAGGTAGGCGCATAGACCCATACCCAAATAAATTTCTTATATAAAACAAGATTCGTCCCATTATTAATTAGGTCTGCATTCCTGGGCGGGCATTACTGTATACATCAATAATATTTTCACGTGTTTTCATAATACATTTCGTAATATTTTTATACCATTTTTGTTGTGAATAGAGGTGGTCTAACGTGGGCCACAATGCACTGCATTGGCGTAATTACGCCACTGTCCACCGGTCTCGTCATTGGGCTGCCTCCAGTCAGTGTCGCCAAGTGTATATAGGTCTTTATTTATATTGTTTCATTACCTCATTTTCTGTCTACCTATAGTTTTCCTTCAGGTTTAATTTCATTTCAGGAGTTCTGCTTTATTCATACGTTCGTACGTTACGTACGTATGACCTAACCATCAAAACCTCTCTAATTTGATGAATTTTGTGACTCTCGGCTCATCACACAGGTCGTAAAGTTTCTGGTTATTTACCTACGCCACTCTCTTTTTTCTTTGACAGCTCAGCAAATTCTCCTGAAGATACTTTTTTCAAATACTTCTGGTGTTGCTTCATCTCTCATTGCTCGAGTACAGGTTTCTTACGCATACTAGTCTTATGAGAAAATTATACAGTACCACCTTTGTTCTTCTGTACATCATGTTTGACTTTAGCTATTTTTGTAGGCATAGATTCATTATCTATTCGTCAGTTTTGTTTATCTTTATTGTAATAGGAATCCTAGATATGTAAAGTCATGAACTGTTGAGTTTTGTCAATAAAAAAAAGTTAAATTAAATTTTTTTAAAGAAAATAAAGACGTTGTGGCTTGACATTATAATTAAATTAAATAATGCTTTAGTTTTAAACCACTTATACTAAATATACTAAAGTCAACTAGTTTCGGTTGGACATAAAAATGGAATAGGTTTACGCCTTAACAATTTAGAAGCATTAGAAATTAATAAATTTAAATATTTAAATAAATCTATCCAATAGTCCGATATTAAAGTCATTTTTAAATACTCTGTCCCACTATGATATACTGTTGCTCTCTCTTCTTTACCTCATATTTAAATATCCGTACTTAGGTTAGTCTATATATTATTTTGTCCTGAAGAAGGTTGGGTCCAACTGAAACTAGTTGACTTTAATATATGTGCATAATAAAGTGATTTTTAAATTAAAACATTATTTTATTTTATTAAATTTATAATATCCCATTTCAGCCCTGATGGACCAAAATTGTATAAAATATTCATAAGATTGTAATCTGATACATGCCAAAATAGAAAATAGTCCTGTTAATTGAAATAAATGAATCATTAATTTGCAATATTATCAATAATAATAAACAGAAACATTTAATTTCATAAAAGGAGATGATATCATTTCAACAGCGGCATGCAGTCTACGTACCGGGATATACGAGTACTTATAACAAACTGGAAACTATTAAACAAACCACAGAATACTTGACTATTTCCGCAACATAATGGTCTAAATGGCATTGAAACAAAATCAAGCATAGGCACACAATTAAGAATGTGCTAATTTAATTCAGTAATAAAAAAAAGCTCAAAAATGACGTGAAATGTCGTAAAAACAATAAAAATTCCACACGAAATATCATCATATTAAGTACTAACGTATTTCAAATTCAATGTTAAACATTTATTTAGGTTAAGTTAAGTAATCATTTTTAAGTATTATTATTAAAACTATAATTATTTTCTGAATCAAAGATAAGTGTATTTAGCGAGTAAATATTACCATGATTAAGATGTCTCACAGAGACGAAGCTATTATTTTTTATATGAGAAGTATGGAAGTCTTGGGCATTACAGGGCTTACGACCTGTCATCGGCCGGCTTAAGTAATCATTTTACACAATGTAACGTTCACCTATTTACCCACGCTACCACATCTATCAAATTTTTGGAAGTTGTCTATATGATATCAGGATGGAACATTTCACTTATTTATTACCAACTATGCTGTCGCCATCTATTAATATTTTTGAAAATTGATGACGACAGCATAGTTGGTAATAAATAAGTGAAGTGTTCCATCCTGATATCATATATACAACTTCAAAAAATTTGATAGATGTGGTAGCCGTGGGTAAATAGGTGAACGTTACATTGTGTAAAGTGATTACTTAAGCCGGCCGATGACAGGTCGTAAGCCCTGTAATGCCCAAGACTTCCATACTTCTCATATAAAAAATAATAGCTTCGTCTCTGTGAGACATCTTGATCTTGATGACAATCAGCCAGGGATGAAACCCAGTAATTAGTTCAAAGATTTGGACATACTCAAAATATTGTAAAAATATTATCATGTTCAAGGAAACAACTCAATTGGGCTCCAACTTTTTAGTTGCCATATTATATTTTAATATATAATATAATATAGTTCAATACATAATAGAACATATAGGCTGTGGAAAGGTTATATCTGTGGTGCCTCCCTATGCACCGGTTCACACGAACCGGTTGTCAAAATTTTAAACCTCAATACACAAGGTCGAAAATTCGACGCTAAAGTACTTAAAATTAACATAGTGTTTTAAATACTAATTTAATGTATTAATTATAAATATATACATATAAAATCAATATTATTTTTGCACTACCGGGATACATTAAATTATTATTTAAAACATCACAGACCTATGTTCTGAATAATTACAACTTCACAATAAGAATGAGTTCGCCTTAATAATTAACATAGTGTATTTATTAACATTCTCCCGGCAATAGTCAGTTTCGAGTTCGAAACCCGATAGTAACTGTATATTTTTTTCGATAGATGTATTTATTCTGTTTACCTTTTCAGTGATTCATTTAATTTGTTTTGATTATCAAAGAATTCATTCAAAATGTACATAATTTATAGATCTAATCGCGCTATTTGATTACGAGAAATCTTTTAATTGTGCCGTGAAAAAATGTTCAGCGCGAAGAGTTTTGTAATGCATTTCTGGTGACCTGGTAATTACTAAATAAAAATTAATAACCTCCAAACTTTAAACATTTTAAAGTCACCAGCGCATAGTAGAGTATTATATAAAATAAATTATATAGTTTTCTTTTGATACCATGCCCATGTTCAGGCATCTTCAGTTGCAGGACCAGATAGTATAAACAATTTGTCAAAAATGATGTATGTTCTTGGCATCTTGGAACAGCTCTTCAATCCCGAGATCGGTCCACTTCCGAGTGGTTTTCTATTTGCCTTCTATTTTCCCTTCAATTTTTATAAGAGCGATATTTGGGCCCACGAATTATATCCCCAAAATAGTCCGTTTTACGCTACTTAACGATATACTTTACTAATCGAACTTTTTGTTGTTTCCAGTGTATTGTTGCGAATCAAATAATTCCATCATATGTATACATTCTTTTGTTGGACCATATCTCGAAGGTCTCCAACTTGTTCATTATTATTCCAAAAATATTTTTTTAACCTTCAATTCAATTATTAAAGATGGCTTTTTAAAGTACATAAACTTTATTAATCGAAGTAAGAACTATTTGATTCTACCACAGACTAGTAAATGAATAGATAAGATATAAAGTGTATATATAGAAGGGGGGTTTGGAACATTATTTGCGGGGCGTGGGGTATTCTACACATATATATCCAACGAAACATAAATCCGATAGATACACATTTACGCAAGAGTGAAAGTATTTATTCTTCGAAAATTAAATGTTTGTGTAAACAAGGCGTATTTTTTACAATAATGCATATTATATTATCAGCCTTTCAATATTCGTTCCAATCGAGTCATATTTTTAAAAAAAGTTGCGGAACTCTTTGATTGCGTGAGTGGGCACCGAAGTGAACATTTCGGGACAAGGAATTTGCGTTAGTTCATGTCTATTTATTTGGTGGTCTGTTGATTCTATGCATTTTTGCAAAACTTATGTTGCCTGTAGACTAGAACTCAAACGGATTAGAATCCAAAAATTCTTTAAAAGCATTTTATGTTGTTTTTCTGATAATGATTTTTTTGTGCCGTAAATAGTTTGGTGCTTGAAAAGGAGAAAGTTGTCGTGAAGCAAAATGGAAACCCTTCGGTTAATCAGCTCTGGTTGTTTATCGCTCATTTTCTTCAACGGTAGCAGGACGCCATCGACCCTTTTTATTTTTAATGGCCCATTTCCTCGGTAATATCTTCAATGAATCTTTGATATCAGTCAAGGTACGAACATTCTAATCCGGAAGCTAAATACGAACGATCGTGATTCATAGAACACTTCGCACTGAATTCTGAACCGACATACGATGACCGAACACGTACGTCTCTGTGCCTAAACTTTGAGAACAAATGCCGCACAGTTCGCTCAGAAATGGCTCCTTCACAATGCCCTAGTTTAAATTCGAGCAAGAAAGTGCACGTAATTATTTTTTTCGAATCCCATTTTTAAAAGATTAAAATAATGCAAATTAAACACCTGACTCGATAAATAAATACACCAGATTGCTAACTGTCAAACAAAAACAAATAAATATTTTAAATATGAATTAAATATATTAATTATAAAGATATACATATAAAATCAATTTAATCGAAAAATATTGTTGTTGCGCCACCGGAATTCGAACCTGGATCTCTTTCCTAACCGGGGAAGGTGCTTTATCCAACTAAGCTACAGCGACATTATTTTTAGCGACAATTTTCGACCCTATATGTTACCTTTTTGATATTAATACATTTAATCGTTCCATCATTTGACAGAGCCATCTACCTTATTTTTACAGAATCTCAAATACCTTTGAGTAAACTGATAGCAGACGCCAGAATTATCAATTCATTTTTATTAAATTTTGGACACATTGATTCAACTTTATTATTTAGGAGAACACATTCTTATTGTGAAGTTGTAATTATTCAGAACATAGGTCTGTGATATATCATATTTAAAATATCACAGATCTATGTTCTGAATAATTACAACTTCACAATAAGAATGTGTTCTCCTAAAAAATAAATATTTAATACTAAAATTGGCCGTTATTTTCGGAACAAGCGTATTTAATATGATTGAATTCTCGTTATATTATAAATACGGCATACAATTTCAATAATGCGGGACGAGAAATAGAATGTAAACAAATCACCAAAGAATATTTTGATAAGGTGAAAGTATTTTTGTTTGTAAATATTTTATCTGAGCTCGATTTTATAAACGTCGAATATTATTGTTAAACCGATCTGAGGGGCAATTGGGTTCAAGCCGGATGTCGTTTGCGGTTCGGGTCCCTGGTGTCTGACGTCTGCCAGAAGATACGACACGTAAGTGAAGCGCACACAATGAATGAGAACATTTTATGCACCGGGTGTTCGTAGCATTGCTATTGCTCGTAACTGTTTTAATATCTGCACGGATGATGGAGGCTACATAATGCATGTGTGAAACGTTACACGATTTGGAGAAATGAACAAGTATTAATTTATACCAAATTAACGTCAATTATTAAGGTGTAATATAGTTAATATTGTAAACTAAAATAAAAAGACAATTTTCAAAATTATATTTATAATGATTTAAAGATATATTCACTATTATTTTGACAGCGAAAAACGAACGAAAAATGTGGTCTCTCCGATTGTCTCCACAATACATGGTATTCAACAAACTGGCGTCTACCTTTGCGATGACATGATTGGTTGAAATGGATTTAAATGGATAAAAACAAACCTATGTAGATTTGTCCACTATTGAAAATTAGTTCTATAGTAGCTTGTTGGTCTAGTGGTTAAAACGCTGGAGTAATGATCTAGTCATTTTTTCATAGTACAAGCATTTAGCTAAGTTTGGAAATAATAAGAATATAATGTGGCACGTATTCCGTGTACGCATCTCTATTTTTTTTAAAGAAAGAAAACAAATTATGTTATTTTATTAAAAGATTTTACATCAAATTTAGCTAGATTTAAAAATCACATAATGTCAACCACTTTTGAAAATTGACTCCCGAAATATGGTAAGTACCAAAACAAAATTGAATTATATAAACACAAAAAAATAACATGACAAGTGCACACAAATGTCACATAGAACCTCTAGTTATTTATTTTAAATTTAGACAAACAAAAGGCATTAAATTACAAACATTTATTCCACGTTTTTAAGGAGAACACAAGAAGCCGTGTAAGTTGACGACAAATTTTCGAACCTATGTGCTGCAGCTCTTTCACATTGACACATCTGTTATTCCATTTTTAAAAAGCTATCACCTTTTTTACAGCGAAAAATCTCAAAAACCTGAGTAATTTACGCTAGAAGCCAGAGATTAAAACAATTCATTTTTATTAAATTTTGATTTTTTTGGAAAAGATCTTGGTTCAAATCCCGGTAGCAACCAAAATATTTTTCCGATAATCTGTTTTTTTCTTAGGTCGAAAATCTTATTATTAATAATAATAATGCCTTTATTTTCTTTATGAAGACCCGATTCGCCATAAAGATAATACATTTAAGTTACAAAATATTATTTATGTTATGAAAAGAAAACTAAGGAAAATATAAAGAAATAAAAAATTCACACGTATATGTAAATACTACATATATAAATACTTCAGTCACGGCCATTATCATATTTCCATGACATTCTCAGGTCAGGGAACCAGCTTTCCATGAGAAAAAGTTGATGCTGAGCTCCAGCCGCAGCTTCACGCCCGCAACTCGACGTCTCAGAAGCGGAACGAATCCATGTATACGGCCTTCGGCAAACATTGTAGATGCGCCGCAATAACGCGCCAATCCGAACAGGATTCCCTTCCGTCGACACGGGTCATCAGATTTAGACTGGATCCCGATTAGTCCGACCAGTCGGAAACGTCTTTTATGAAACGCGAAATAAAACGCAGCGGCGGCAATAAAAGTCCCGCATCCGCACCTCATTCGCCGCGGCCATCATTACCCGTCACGAATTGCCGGCCGCGGATCGAGGCGAGTTTCCTCATCTTGTGCATAATACTTTTTATTTTCATATTTACTAACGAAACGCACGAAAATAGGTGCACTTTCACTTTTAACAAACTGGAAGTATGAACGGGCGCCATAACAATGGGAGCGGTTCGTGATTGCACGGCGTGAGAAACGCACCGCCACACAAAAACGTGTACTAACCGCCGGTTCTGTGGCATTTTTTATCGCGAGTGCATTGTTATAGCAGGTGCATTTCCTTTCGTTTCAGATTATTTGATTAGTCGGTATTTTTGCTTGCGGCAAAAATTAGTTACCCATTGAGCTTCGTTATATATAAAACGGCAACAGTCAATACAACATTTCAGACATTGCATGAATTATTAAATTAAATATATATATATAAATAAACAAAATCTTTTCTTTTTGTGAGATTTTTTTTGTCAAGTAGATTTTGTTCATGTGTGAAAGTATTATTTTTTTATATACTAATTTAATGTATCAATTAGAAAAATATACATATAAAATCAATTTTATCGAAAAATATTGTTTTTGTTGTTGTTGCTACCGGGATTCGAACCTGGATCTCTTTCCAATCCGGGTAAGGTGCATTATCCAACTATGCTACAGCGACAGTACTTTTGACGACAAATTTTCGAACCCATATGTTACACTTTTCAAATTAATACATCTATCGTTCCATTATTTGAAAGCCATCTACTTTGTTTTTACGGAATCTCAAATTCCTTTGAGTAAACCGATAGCAGATGCCCGAATTAACAATTCATTTTAATTTTGGACATATCTCTCTAATTGATACATTTAATTAGTATTTAAAATATCACAGACCTATGTTCTGAATAAATACAACTTCACAATAAGAATGTGTTCTCCTTAATATTATTTTTGGGGTGATTTAAAAACGTTTGTTCCAGTAGGGTAAGTGATTAGTGCCAAAAAATTTAACATTGAATATTAATTGTGGTCTTGTGGTTACGATATTCGCCTAATAATGTAATGGTCGGGGGGTTCGAACCTCCTTCCAGGAGGCCATCAAGTTAGTCCTATCTTCATAGCACAAGCGTTTAGCCTACTTTGAAAATAGTACGAATGTTGATGTGACGCACGTATTCCGTGTACAAAATTCAATTCGTAATCCCAAAGCCGGTTGTACGTATAATTTATTTTTCTTTGCTCGAGTCATTATTAAGATATGGGATCCGATTCTGGGGTCACTATTGTAACTCAAATATAAAACAAATACAAAACTTTCAAACGGCCATAGTGAAAAAAAACTGTAAATGCTTCCAATTGAGGCATAATTTAAAAATGTTATATTCTTCTGTAAGCGTTATTCCTGTACACGGGCTGTTACTGTTCCGTTTAATAAAAGAATATTGCTCTAAAAGGGTGGCTTCACACGGAAAACAATACAAGAGGTGTAGCAAATCTGAATCTAACGATTTCTAAAATCACCAATAAGTATGGATCGAGGATAACAGAATTTGTTTTTCCTGCAATAAAAAATAAACTACTTGGGTCTTTACAAAAGAGCACGCTTTCTCCTAATTTAGAAGAAATTATTAAAAATTGGCTTATCGATAATAACCTGTCTTACCTGTAAGAATGATATAAATTGTTTAAACGGTGACTGATTAATTGTTATGTTTTTGAATGTATTAAATGTAACAAATGGATATAAATGTACCTACAGACAAACGTCTATCAAGACGTTTTGTGGATCTAGAGTTAATTTTAAAAAAAAAACATTTATTTTCAAAAAATATATATAACGCACTTACATTCAGTGCAATGTCAGCCGGATCGACAATCCAATCTCAAGTGAAATTAATTGTATTTTAAAATATGATTTCTTTTTTTAAATATTAAGATATGTGCGGAATAGGTATGTGTCACATCAATATTCTAGCTCCCATATGAAAATAAAAACACTTATTTTTTAGATCTACTCGTTTAATTTCCGTGGTTCTCAGAATCATACCAAAATGTATAAACCCCAAAGTAATTAAAATTATACATATAGCTGCCCCTTTTAATATAAATATAAATACAAGTTGTTGAATTTAAAATGGTTAGATTGATAATGCCCTCATACGGCGAAACGCGTCTCACAGAAATTAAACGAATAGAACTAATAAACAAGTGTTTTTATTTTCAAACGTATGATTATGGAGTTCTATAAACTTACCTCCGAAACAATAAATATTCTAGGTATTTTCGTATTAAGCTAAACGCTTGTGCTATGAAAATAAGCCTAACTTGATGATCTCCGGAATCGAGGCTTGAACCTCCTTTCACTAAGTGAGTGTTTTAACTACTAGACTAACAAACACGTTAATGGACATCGTAAATAAATTTAACAATATGATATATTCATAGCATGGTCAACCCTTCAATATGAGAACATACAGAGTCAAGACTTCAGACCCAACACCAATGAGTGAATTATTGTGTATTAAATTAAATTGTACTGTATTATTTAAACTTGTTAAGATGTGTATTATCCTTAACATTGCATTATATTTTGTTACTTACACTTTTTATTTTTCCCTTATTTTTCTTATTCTAAATTTATAGTTGATAAACTGATTGCTGATTAAAAATATTAAATGTGCGCCTCAGCACGGGCGAAACCCAAGTGAGACAGATTTTAAAATACGAAATGTACTTACAACATATGATATGAAATAAATAATGACAAATATGAAAACGAAGACAATGAATTAAATCACAATAATAAAAGTAAGAATTACTTAACAATAATGGCGACTATATTACACGAGTCGTTCTGAAACTCGGATATCTGTGCCAACCCTGCTGACACACACGGTGCACGTAATATCATATGAGGTTATAATGGGAGCACTCAGAAATGGTACAACTGCAATAATATGATATAGTCGGCAGGCTCGAGTGCGCGCACTCGTACACCGACAAATATAATTGGATAGAATCACTCCGGCTACTCGCTGAATAGGTACTACTAAATGTTCCAAGTTTTATACATATCACTGACACAACGCGATACGCGTAGGCAAGGCTCGATCGCAGAAAATTGTGACACGAGTAGAAAGGGATTTAAACATGTGTTGACAACAACTTGATGATAAACACGTGCCATACACGGTTTCAGATATTAAAGACAAAATTGACTTCATTTAATCACAATTCAACTGTGTTAAAAGCACATCATATATCCTAGTAGTTTAAGTGATAGCAATAAAACAGAGTAAATAATATTTTATTAACACTTGTAATATTAATACAAATAACATATATACAACGGACCCGAAATTATGAATCAGTTTACTATTTCATTCTAAATTATGTTGCGACATTTTAGTAAAAAATTTACCTCATTAGTGATAAACAAACTGCTCCGAATAAATATAAGTATTAATTAATACAACAATACTGCCCCGACACGTCATCTTAAAGAGGAATGTCAAAAATATTATCTTTTTTTTTTTTTTTTTCGAATCCCGGTTCGAATCCCGGTGGCGCAACAACAATATTTTTCGATAAAATTGATTTTATATGTATATCTTTATAATTAATATATTTAATTCATATTTAAAATTATTATCGTTATAAATAATATGCAGATCTTATACGTAATCTTTTTTGTGTATGCTTCGCGTAAGTAAATCGATATATTTATTAGAGGGAAGTATCAATTTCTTTTGAAATGTGAATATGTATCCTTTTTGTTTTGATGGTACATTTTTCAAAACATTGTATTGTTAGAAAATTACTGTAGGTACCTATATATTTTTTAAATTAACATAAATCAAAAATATAGCAAAAAAAAATACTTGAAGCTAAAATATAGATTAATAATAGATAAATAAAAAACATTTTCGGCTCGTAATTTAGTTAGGTATCCACTAGTGATGAGCACAAAATCACGAACCGTGAGTCAATCACTAGTATTTTGAGTCACACTCACTATCAGTGATTGAATATCTGGGAATATCATAATTCATGATTCAATTTTTTTCGTTAAAAAATCAATAGAATTTTTAACGAAAATCACTTGAATCAACCGGATTTATCGTAATTTGATTAGAGCCATCAATTGGAATTTGTTTTTTTTTGTCATATTTATGCTAGCTTGTTGGTAACTTAATTTTGTTAATTTTTTATTACATTTTGTAGGTATGTGTATGTATGTGTCATAATTTTCTACTAATTATTCTAATTTTACGCAAATTAACTCTTAATAATATATATAAATACGCTCAAAATTATGTTTTTTTTTATTTATTTCTTATATTGTGATATCAGAAACTGTGATCACAGTCACAGTTTTCAATCACTGATATTATCGAATCCACACCGGTGAGTCAAGTGTAGCATTTTTTCTCATCACTAGTATCCACCCATAAAATATTGTGGACTAGGTTTGTTACACCCTGTATACCTGTATATATTATGTTACCAAGTTATTCGCGATAAATATCACGAGACCCTGACTCTTTAAAATAATCAAATCATCACTTTGTCTAATCTAGTAACCGCTTTAGCCAATCTAATGATCACCTCAGTCGATCCGGTCAAAACTGAGTAAGACGAAATACGAAACAACTCTGAAAATCCTTGTATTAATTGACTGGAATGAGTGCGGAATTTCTCGCGGATGTCCGTACACACATATTATTTGGATCCTCCGCATAACAATGATGTAAGGTGAAACTCCGTTGATACGGACACGGCCGGAAGACTCAGTTGCATGCATCTTTTACAGAAGCCAGCACGACACCGGTTCTGGCCAGGGTTGAGCCCATTCAAGCAAGCCCGCACCAAGGCTCATTTCTCATAGCAACGAGCTGCTTTTGCAAGACGTTTCAATTAAATTTATCTTATCTTTATCAATAGCGTTCCCGTTGAGGGTACTTCTATTTTTTGGGACTACAATTTTATCTTTATCAATTTAATTTGCACTATATGTATAAACTTAATGCGTACTTCCGTAGCTGTGAACATGACTCTGAACAAAATACGTTAGCGCCGTTTAAAAATTAATTAAATTCTATTAAGTTTTTTGGCGTTCGACTTGTTGTCTCATGCATACATTCAATTCGCGGTTTACCAAATTTTTGTCTACGTATATTTTTCCCTTTCTTTCCTAACCTATATTTAAGCACAATGAAGAAATAAGATGTCTCAGTGATCAAAAGTCTTCCGATTGCAGCAAGTTCAGTGAGCTTGGAACTTTTGTACGGATAACTACCCGTGGTTTCACTCCGCTAATGCTTATAAATTAATTTTATCTTAATCCCGCATATACATAATAATTATTTTCGCGATTGTTAGTATACACCCCGCGACACTTGTATTTGTGGTGGAGAGGAATCAACAATCCGCATCCGACAGACGAAAAGTAAGTGCCTTCCTTTCTTTCTCATATTTACACCATAAGTTGATGTCAAACAAATTAACACAATGGGGCACAGAAAAATGTATTTCGGGCGTCACACAAGAAGACAGAAAAAGAAATGAAAATGAAATCTTAATGGGCAAGCCACATCATTCGGAGGACGGGTATTCGTTGAACAAACGCAGTCATTCAGTGGTACTAGAGGTTAATAGGTTGCCCTAAAACTTGCTAGACTGATGCAATCATCAAAGTCTGCCGAAATCTGTGGAAGCGAAAAACAACGAACAGAGAAAAGTGGGAAACACTTGGGGAGGGATATAAAACCAGATTGGTAATGGCAAAAGAAGTTTTTGATGTAAAAACACAAATCTTCAAATCACAAGTAAACAGAAGATGAACATCAAAACGTATATCTGGAGCATGGGATTTAACGTAAGTGAAATCAGGGCGATTAACCAGAGAGAGATAGAGAGAGAGAAAGGTTGGAAACATTCGAGATGTGGTGCTGAATAACGATGAGAAGAGTAAGGTAGACCGAGACAAATACAAATTAGAAGGTTCTGAAGACAGTTAAGGAAAGAAATTTGTAATAGCCACCATCAATAAATGAAGAAGCCAATAGAAAGAATACAATTTTAACCACAATACCTACCTCAAAAATGTAATTAAGGGAAGATGACAGAGAAGAAGGTTTAGACAAAAATAAATTCAATAAATATCTGATATCTCATAGAGACTAAGCTATTTTTATTATATTTAATGGAAAATATATCCAGCGTTGCCCAAAAAAATTGACAAAAATCACTGCAGAAGACCGTATTTTGATCAAAAAATTTCGTATTGGAAAACGTTGGGGTGCTAGTAAAATGATGAAAGAGTTAAAAACAAAGCCTGGAATATAGCTAGACATTACACCATAACTGGACATTACAGCAGGACGGAACTCCATCTCACGCAGCCAGAAATACAATCAACTTTCTTCGTCGTGAGAATGTTAATTTCATCGAGCTAGGCATGTGGCCACCGAACAGCCCAGATGGTAAACCCAGTAGATTATGCAATATGGGGTGTTTTGGTGATTTCTGATTAGCTAAATATTATGCAAAAAAAATACATTAAGAATTATAGTTAATTATATTATGTTTTGAAATAACTCATGTGTTACGAGATGTGTGATGAGATGTAAGTATGGGGTAATTACAGGGCTTACGACCTGTCTTTGGCTGGCTTAAGTGATCACTTTATATAAATATAACGTTCACCATTCTCACCCCATCAATATCCACATCTATCAATTTTTTATTCTTAAAAGTTGTGTATATGTTAACATGTAGACTCGCTTCGAGTACCACTACACCATCGCCATACATAATTACTTACTTATATATCCCCATACTTATATGTATTCTCCTTTAAATATAATAAAAATAGCTTCGTCTCTATGAGATATCTGATATTTATTTAATAACGATGCCTTTGTAGGTAAAAATCCAGTAATTATGTGTTCTTGGACATATTCAAATATTGCTAAAAAATACATTCGCCCAAAAAGAGCACGGCTTGTGTAGCCAACTTCTGTTTGGGGGTATGTTACAGAAAATGTAATAATTCAAAAAATATATACACTTATAGACGTATATATATAGTACTATGTCAAGTAGCAAATGTGGGCATTGACTAGTACATTAATATATTCACTAGAAATACAAGACATTTTAATATTTAATCGTACACATGTAAATTGATTGTGATATTAATTGTCAATTAACTAAAATAATATTTATTACATAAACTTTATTTACAAGACAAAGGGAAATGGGACGTTTTTATCGTCAATACATTATTACTGAAAGAAATTAAAATGTGTAATATTATATTTCCCTTCTCTGGTAAGGCAATGAAAGATAATTTATAATAAAACACACTAGGCATCAATGTTCGTAATGGAAAAACTATACAAACCAGTTTCTTTGTTGAAATCTCACATGTTGGATATTTAAACAGCAGTAAAATGGTTATTAGAGAATACTAATAAATTACCCATAGATAAAAGAAAAGTCTGTGGAGGCGATGAAAATCTTTACTGTTATTTACGATTGACCTGACTGAGATATGTTTATATATGTAGAGTATTTAATGTTAAAACGTACTGCCATATTTTCTAATATCGTTTTATTAATTAAATAAATTATAATCTTGGTGGTCTTCCGAAACGAGGCTCAGACCCTCGACTCGGTTTCTAGACGAATGCCTTACCCCTATATCAAAAAATACATTAACTTATATTATGAAACACTTAATACAAAAATAATGTTATGATGAGTAATGCCTACATACAGTGTATGACCTTATACACTGTATAAGGTCATACACTGTTACATTACTATTACATAGATCAGTGCACAAAAATGTCAAAATATTAATATGCTTTATACAAGACATATAAAAAAATATAAGAATACGTGAACAAATTTTATGAATCCCGAATCTCAAAAAAATGTTTTAATTGTAAAAACCAAGAAATAATTAACTTAATTTTTTTATTTCTCGGCATAAGTTTATTTGAAGATAGCAACTTCATCCAGTAAGTTCTTCAAATATTAACATAACCGATTAATTTTTCTTAAAATATTACAAACTAGATCTAATCCGCCCCATGCTATAAAATAACTAGCTCACATGCTGGGGTCTCTTCGTGAAATTTTTTTTATGCATATCTACGATGAAACAAAAGATCCAAAAAAATGTCCCTGATTCGATTGTTAAATAGGGGAGGGATAAGAGCTGAGTCCTCTTGCCTCCGACATATGACGTAACAACAATGGCGTAAAAACGGGGAATATGGTGAAGTTTGTTTTTATTAATTTCAGATAATTTTAACATTGTACATAATTGTATAAAGTAGTTGCAAAAATGAGTGAAGTATTTTATAAAATATCTATTTATTTAATCAATCATTTATGCAATATCCCACCTGATGATGAAATGGACTATCTCCGAGAAAGCTGTCGGCGCTGTTGGTCCTCGTCCTTCCCGCCATCCCTCCCGCTATCCTCCGTCCATCGAGGACGAGAGACAGCTCGTCCAGGTACCTCAAGGTCATCCTGATGCTGTCCAGGTAAGAATAATAATCCAATGCTCACGGTGCAATTACTGTATTTCGTTTTTTATCACAGCATTTTTGTTCACAATTTTATTAACAGTATTGTATCACAATATTAAATTCTCTGTTTGGATTTCTATTTCACTTTTGTTTATTGTACACCGAATAGGATTTTTTTTATATTACAGCGAATCTGAATTTGATACGTATATATTGTCTACATGGTGGATTGATCGTATAATAAATTATCAACAAAATACTTGAACCATAACACGGCAGCAACAGAGTACGTCATTGTCATTACAAAGTAATTAGTATGTACCTAAATCTAATACGTCATACCAAATACTACCGTGAGAGCAACAACTAGTATGTGTGTTACAAGCCAGCTGTGCTACCGAATTCACATTTATCTACCCGCATTATTTGTTTAGACTCATTCAAAACTCTAAATTCTACTACAGTCCACCAAATATATAGACATGAACTAACGTAAATTTCTTGTCCCAATATTTTCATTTTAGTGTCACCCATGTAATAATCACTTTGGTACCGCTTAAGCAATCAAATAGCTCCGCGACTTTTTTTTAAAATATGACTCGATTGGAACGAACATTTAAATGCTGACAATATAATATGTACTAATGTAAAAAATACGTCTTGTTTACACAAAGATTTCATTTTCGAAGAGTAAATACTTTTACTGTAGCATAAATGTGTCATAAACTAACAGATTTATGTTTCCACCGAAAATGTGTGTAGAATGCCCCTCGTCCCGTAACTAATGTTCCAACTCCCTCTCATATATGTACACTTTATTTCATGTCTATTTTTTACTGGTCTGTGAAATTCTACCTAATAAATACAATTAATTTCATAATTAGACTATTTTTTGACTATTCGACATCCGTAGTCAAGTTTATATTTATATATCGTACAGTCAAAAGTTTATACCAGTATAGGGTATTCTGCGATTGGGAAATGTCTTATTATATTTTTTCTAATTAATTCATTTAATTCATATTAAGTGGACTCTATTCTACTATATTTAAATTATATATATTTTTATTTCCAAAATACACTGTTAAAAAGTATTATCACCATATAATATTATTATTAAATGTTACGGAACATGCCTGTCAATACGCAATTTTCATACGCTTCCATGATTTTTTTATTATATATTGCATTATGGTATTTGAAAAATAAATTAATTAATTTACGAAAATACACTAAATATTTTAATTGGAATGATTGAGAAATGTGATAAGTGCGTCAATATTTTTCAGTGCGTCACGAAAATTTTATAATTTGAGTAGTGTGTCGTGACGTGAAATAGGTTAAGAACCACTGGATTATAGAATCAACTTCAAATTTGATGCATTCCAATTTTTATATTTTCTAGACCTTATTCTATATTTATTTGTATTCGTATCAAAACCGCTTTCATAATTTAAAAATCTTCTCATTTCAAGTTGCTTAAAAAATGTAGTTTTGTAATACATAATACATTTATTAAGGAAATAAATATTACTTGTGTATTATTATAGTTTGGAATAATTACATTATTTTTATACGTATGAAAATAATATCATTGTACCAAAGTTAACACACATATTGTAATACAGGGTTAATTGTATGTTCCAGTCCGATCTTGTTTTGCCGCTATTTTGGTTTGGCAGACATTTGTCAGTTTGATTTTGGTAATAGAAGAAAGTAGTTGATTACAATTTATTATCATCTAACGCCTCAACAACGTGTTGAAGTCATTAAAACATTTGGTCTAAACAATAATTGCAATGCTATAACCACTAACAGTGATCGCTATCGTCACGTGTTGGAAAACTTGGCCAAATTGGGTCGATTGGGTCTGCGACACATGTGGTTTCGACAGGACAGTGCCACCTCATACACAGCCCGAGCTACGCTTGAAATTTTGTTTACGGCCGCATGATGTCAAAAAGTAGTGGTATCGACTGGCCTTCTCGATCACCTGATTTAATGGCTCCTGACTATTTTCTGTGGGGGTACTTGAAAGGAAAGTTCTACGCCAATAAGCCAACAACAATTCCGATGCTCTAGGACAATATTTGAAATGAAATTGCTGAAATAACGCGCAAAATGTGCATAAAAATGTTCATAAAAATATTATGAAAAATATGGTTAAAAGACCGCACATTTGTGCCGCTGCATATCATATTCCATACATAATTGTAATAAACCAAATAATCGATAAATAAAAACGAAATTAAAAAAAATTGTTTCATTTCCTAGTTATTCAAAACAACATCGGCCTGGAACATAATATTCACCTGTACGTGTATTAAATTCGGTACAATTAAACGTTAATACAAAGACAATATTTTAAATATTTATATATTATGTATTCTATTAGTTAGACATTTTAATAATTTATATAAATGAAGCCCACCGGTTTTGGAACAATGTCTGTTCCTTCTTCAGGGTAGTGTCATTATACCTACTGCACAAGTTTTATACTGCTCAGATAATAGAGTTTATAAAATAAAACTCCAGTACAAAATTATTTTATAATAATTATTGTAATAATATTTTCCTTCGTAACTTTGAATAGTCACAAAAAATTGAAACACCATGTCAATCGTTAACGCGCTTGACCAATGATGCCTCGCTTACAATAAAGAATTTACAACTCTACGTATTTTCATTGTTCTCAAACTGTTGTGTCATCATTCTTCGACCTACTTTTGAATATCTAAGTATTAATATGTTTTTTTTTATCATTAAGACTCGTTACAAATTAAAATTTGAAAATACTACCCAAACTTGTGGGGTATTATTTTCCTATAAACATCAAACGTACTGTGTTTTAAACTAATCGGGATTCAATGCATTAAAGAACGCTAAGATAATTAGAAACCTTCCAACCCTGAGATACCACACATGAACTAGATTGCCAATATTTTTAGTATTCCAAAAGAACAAGTACGTGTAACTAATTTCAACACACCATATTCTTTTCAAATACATCCAAAAATTAGTTTAAATTAATAAAATAGATACCTAATTTTACGGATAGGTCTAGGAACTAGGTCTCATTCTAAAACAATAACAAATGATACATTGTTATTTATACAATAGTTAAACTTATTGGCATTTTGTTTTTCTTTTATTTAATGTACTCATGTCTTTACAATATTATCCAGAAGAATCTTTCAAAAACCTGTTGCTTATCTGTAAAATTAAATGTAAAAATATTTGTTTTATTCCATCACCATTATCATTTTCATCCCCTTATTCTAGAATAATCAGAGACCTGAAGCCTCGACAAGGCGCTTTCATCTTTCTATGTCTTGCACTGTTTCAATTCTTGACAACTAATCAGAACCCAATCTATCTTAGATGCTGTTTATCCCAACTTGGTCGTTCTTTCTCAGGATTTCAATATGGCGCATCTTGGTAATCATTCCTATGGCATCCGCAAGACATATGTAGATGTAAGGGTTTAATGCAGAAAATCTCCCTTATCGCAGTACTCCTCATTCGGTCCATTAATGTTACTCCAGTCACTCCATTAAGATATCTCATTTCGTCAACTTGAATTCTTAAACGCACTCTCTCCCTGATAATCCACATTTTTAACAGTATTTTTTTAAAACAAATAATAGATATCTCATAGAGATGAAGGTATTTTTTATATTTAATGGAAAATATATGGAAGTTGAATTTTTTTATTATTTTGTTTTTTTTTTTATTTTTTATAATTTAAGTTAATTGAGTATGTATTGTACATTACTAAAATTAAAAAAAATAAACTAGCTCTAGTGCTTAGGTAAATATAACATTCACCATTTTCACCCATCAATCTCCATATCTATCAAATTTTGAAAAGTTGTATATATGTTAATATGTTGACTCGCTTCGAGTACCACTACACTATCGCCATCTATGGACTAAATTTGATAATTAATTATCCCTGAAACAACATATAAAAAATAGCTTCGTCTCTATGAGATATCTATTATTTGTTTAATAACAGTACCTTTGTAGGTGAAAATCCAGTAATTGTGTGTTCTTGGACATGTTCAAATATTGCTAGTATTTTTTTATTTATAGTATTTAGTCTTGAAATTTAACACGGATTTCTTTATCACCGCACATTAAAAGTAAAGCAAAAACATGCATTAACCGTCTCCATTTTTTTTGTCTATTTCACCTTCCCAACTCGCGTTGCTAGAAAATTGCTTTCCAAATGTATTTAAACTTGTCGACGCGTTTAAGCTGGGCCTTTAACCATTACCTCTGTTTTTTTGCAGTGCTAACTTTTATCCGTACTCGAGTCGTCACCACATTTGTCCACTAGGATTTATCTGTTCGTGTTAGGTCATCTTGTGTGGACACCCTTGCTTTTTCGTCTGCAAAGAGTAAAAACTCAATTGCCACATCTCTCTTTGGCTTCTGCGTCTTATCTCGTTCACAAAGAGAGTAAGCAGCCTATGCGAAAGCGTGTATCGCTATCGAAAGCCTACTCTGCCGTTTGATATTGCTCCATTGATTCGCCCACAAGTCTTGCAGTCCTCATACAAATGATACAATTGCCCTAAGAAGGCCATTTTCATATATACATCTATTAACGTTAATTATTATTTTTTTTGAAATCGTACAATTAAACTTTGTTTTTCAGCTTCTTCGAATGCTGATCTTCGATTTTCTAATCTCATAACGCAGTTAGGACATAATTTTAATTAAAAAATTTAACCCTAAGATAAATAATGCGTTGATTTGCAACGGTGGTGTTCTGGGAACATAACGATGAAGATTTCTAGCTCTCGTCTTCCACGACAGAGACCGTAATTACACTTTCTCTTGTAATGGAGGCTCATTTGCATACTCGTGTAATGCAAGTACAAGAACGTCTATATGAAATGATTGAAGCAATTTTCCACGTTTATTGATGTAAAATGTAATCAGCGAGCACAATTCGTGGTTTTCCGGATTTAATCGGTATGCCGTTATGTTTCTTTAATTGTTTTTGTTTAAATATAAAATAGATCTTTATTATTCCGTGTTTAAATCAATTATGTAGATTTGCCGTTACGAGTTTTTTAATAATACATGTTCTTGATCAGTTGTATTATCAATATCATCCACAGCCTGTTGTCTCTCCATTGCTGAATGTAGGCATCCCCCGAGGATCGCTATTTTCAACTATTCTCATCTATTTGATATCATCGCTCGAAGACGGTCAACGCATCTTTTACCATATTGTCTTCGAGGGTTTGTTCCGCCAGGTACCCTCACTTAATAGATTCCCCAATGTGTGTGTATGGTGCCGAGGAGGAGACCCTTGACCATATGTTCTTTGCCTGTTCATTGCGGATCACATGTTTTTTTACAGTAATCTCGTCACAGGTAATTTTCAACTCCCGGTCAACTTGTACCACCTTCTTTCTCTTAACTCGCCACATTTAATCTATATAATAGCAATTTTTTTGAACGACAGTGGTATTCACTTGTAATGTAATATTTTCTATTCTACAATATTATTATACTATTCCTATGAAATATTTTTTTAACTTGATCCATGGCACAAATCACACTTGAAGAGTGGATTGCCTATTTAAAATCTTTATAAAAACTGGCCAACCCAGCTTGATTCTGTCTCCCTAATTGTATTGTTGAACCGATGTGCGTATATTCAATATTGTTATCCATTTTAAGCCAATTAGTTTCAATACATCATTGAGGTATTGAAGCATTTTTTGTAAGTCTTCGCCGGAGCTCGTAATAACCACAATATCATATTCAAATCTGAAGTGTGTTATTCAGTTCAATTACAAATATATATTAAATAGAGTGCGAAAAACGATTTTACCGACAAGCGTATGATTTCAAGATAATGATGTCTGCAAAACTGTACATTTGAAAACAATAATATGTCTGACATAAAATATAATTAATATTATATTCGATTACGATCGTGTAACTTATTTCTTTTTCGTCTGATGCATTACGATTTGAATACGAAGAAAATAACACAATTTAAAAAATAAAACAATACTGACGTGATAAAATTTCAGATATAAAGACATTTCTCATAGATATTATTGCCTGATATTTTTTCAATGAGAAATCTCAGTAATATTTTTCTCGTAATCGAATTACTACTGATTTTAGGAAACGTTAAAAAAAACTAGGCCTGTCAATGATGACTTACTTTCAAATTAACACCGATCATTTTGCCGGTTACTTTACGGTTACCGGTTAAATAAAATATAAATTGCCTAGATTGGACACGCAAAGCTTAATTTATTCTCTTTTTTTTAATGGACCATCCAGAGAGTAATATTTTTTCATATCTAATCAAGTGACAAAATGTCAGACGATTATTTTTATTCTAAATATGCGTGTGTATGTCTTACGTATTTAAAAGTGTGACCGACGTACATACGGCAAAAATTATTTGAATGTTGATACTCAATCCAATTGTGGTCATTATATGGCACTATTCAAAATTACTCAATCCTTTTCAGGTTTGAATTGATACATAAAATTGTTATATATTATATATCACTGTACATATATGTGAATCTCTGAGATATTCGTGTTTAGATATAGTTGAAAACTGATATGAATTAGACTTTTTAATCCAATAAATAGTAGTCTGTAGAAATAACAGAAAGGAAAAAAAAAATTGCGAATAAAATACTGAGAAAGAATTTGATCTGATTTGCGAGATCATATTTAAAGTCGCCGATATAGCCTCGAAGTTTACGATCTTTGCAAGGAGTCTGACGTTGTCGAATTTATTGTTAGGTGGCACCACGTGTGAACCTAATATTTTATGAACCAGAGGGAAACGGAGTATCAGTAGACCGAAACTCCTTTAGCTAGATGAGATCCAGGGGGACCTACGTGCTCTCGACAACTGGCGAAATAAGACAGGAATGAAGGTATCTCCTTGAAATGATTATATTTATTTATCGGAAATGTGAAGAAAATTCACTACTATTCTTTCAACGTAAGACTTTAAGAAGAATATTTGGTGCCAAAAATGAAAATGCGGTGTAGCGAATTAGACGCAGAATTTGGTGAACCCAACATTGTCCAAGATATCAAAATAACATGGCTGAGGTGAACTTGTCAGGTACAATGTATGAACATTCAAAACGACCAGTGAAGAAAGTGTTTTATGCAAAACCTATTGACTAAAGGAGTGTTGGAAGACCACAGCAGTGATGGTTGGCTAGTGTTACTCGAGACGCTCGTGCAGTCAATATTCCGAACTGGAAGATGAAACAACAGATCGGGGCGAGCTGTTGCCACATTGGTAATGATGATAAACGTGCTCAAATCTGAGGTTTGAGTCTTTGAAAGACGTGATCGAATGTTATCTACGTATGATTAGTGAATACTAATACCAAGTGAGCGAATTTTTATATCTTGTATGGCAGTTTATCCAGGATGGAAGTTCTAATGAAATTATCGAGATAAAATTGGCTGCCACAAATGTGTCCAAATTAGGCCTTCTATTCTGTGTAAAAGTATGTAACATTATAAACTAGATACAAAGAAGTACATAAATATATATAAATTTATGAGATTGATACAAAGAAAAAGACCATCCTGTACATTATTTATATTCGCATACGTGTCACGATAGAGGGTCAGATACTTTGGGGGACCCGGTGGTACAGCGCGGATCTAAATTGTGCTCATCATCGTCGTCAAGGTGATGGTGATTCATTTTACCAAACCAAATAAGTAAACGTGTTATATATGGTACATAATAACAAGAACAATCTAATTTAAGCGAAGAAACACTTCTTCTTGGGATGTCAAAAGGGTAGTTTTAATATTTTGAAATTATTCCCTACAACGATTAAAAATAATCATAATTATTAACAGATCAGTCATTGCCAAAAGACTAAGTTCAATGAACGGGCATTTTATATTATTTTATTACTTAAATATATTCTATTATATGTATTATCTTTAAGGCGAATCGGGTCTTCTGATCACACTAAAATAAACGCATTATTTTTTTTTCTGCGGTAGGCCCAAAAACATGGAACTCCTTGTTTTTCGTAAGGACATTTAGATACAAAAAAATCTTATTTATAAAAAATTATATTTTTTAATTTTAAATGCTAGTGTGGAAATAAAGAGTTTTTGTGTAAATCGGACGCTATAATAATTTTCTATACCTATAAGGTATAACGAGTATAATAAATGATAAAATATCATATTAAATCTCTTAAATGATAAAAAATACATAAATGTCGAAGAATGATGACACATCAACATTTTGGAAACAATACCTTTATGTTAATAAAACGAAAAATTATTTTAATGTGCGGTACTACATATACGGTTAATGTCTGATACTTTCAAACAGTCGCACGCAAAGGCTCGAAGCATGCGGCTCGGGACTAGCGATTTGCTGACCCCTGACATAGGATTATTTCATATTTTATAAACTTAATTATGCCGATTCGTGATATGGTAATAAAAAATTGTAAAAATATATTTTTTATTAAGGAGAACATACTCTTATTGTGAAGTTATAATTATATATTTTTTAAATTACTACTAATTAAATGTTTTAATTAGAAAGATATACATATAAAATCAATTTTATCGAAAAATATTGCTGTTGCGCTACCGGGATTCGAACCTGGATCTCTTTCCAATCCGGGGAAGGTGCATTATTCAACTATGCTACAGCGACAGTACTTTTGACGACAAATTTTCGAACCCATATGTTACACATTTCAAATTATCAATGCTAATAAATTATTATCTAATACTACCAGTTTCTGGTTTAGCATCTTCATGTTCCAAGTTAAAACGAAACATGCAGAAATATGCACTTGTGCATGTAACGGTGCATATATTATATCGATTTTATTATTGGCATTCATTTCATATGAATTTATTCAATGAGCACCTGTTCAAGAAACATCTAGACTCTAGGTAGCAAAGTGCAACAGATTCTGTAGTCTAAAGATCAATATATTATAATAAATTATTTAAGTATAACGTACCTACCAACACAGAGAAAGAAAAATTAAATTTGTATTCTTATCTTTTATCGATACACATATCAACGAGCCATCAACCATGACGTGACGAAACCATTAGTAATAGAACAATTACATCTATTTTTAAATGCGTAATTAAATATAATTTATTTTAATATATTTTGTCAAACTAATTTATTTGAATATATATTTATTGTGTTTGCACTAAGTACATAAATTAACCTTGAAAGTTAATTACTCCGGAGAACCGCTGTACCTACAACCGACGAAAAAATACAAATATTATTTATTATCTAAAATAGGTAACGTGCAGGTCTTTATTTTTATCGATATTCTTTTATTTCATCTTTATCCATATTTATAATCTGAACGTTCGAAACAAAAGTAAGCAAAGTGTAACTTTGAAAATAAAATATTACTTTTATATAATATTAAAATGCCAGTGATTTGAATAAATAGTTTTTAGAAAGTGATAGAATAAAAGCACTTATATTAAGAATTTTAACTGTAGAAATGCTTTAGTTAATTACCCTGGTACAATAATATCAAGAATTACCGTAACTCGAGTTTTACTCTTTCTTAGAAATTACTCAATGTCATTATAAAAAAATAATATACCTGTAGATTTTCAAGAATAGTTAAGTACTATATTATAAGGTTACTAAAATGTAACAATTTACCAAACAAATATTATTTAATCATATATATTAGTGACGTTTAATTTTTGTTTATTTTCAATTGAAAGATCACGTGACAATACTTAAAATTCATGTCAAATGATTTCATAACTGGTGTTATTAATAAATTAACTGAACAAAACATTTTTCAAATGTTCATATTCGTTCACTCATATAAGTATTCGTAAACAGAAACCAATTCAAAACAATCGTTGATAAAACATAGTGAAGCATTTACTATCATTATTCATTTACTTTTAAATGTCTTTAATTACAATTATCGAGTACGACGATAAGCAATCGCTGCTCAACAAATACTAGTTACGGAAAACTTAAAATAAACACTGATATGTAATTATATGCGCACAGTTTTTCATAACTTTTCATCCAACGTTTTACGTACCAATATTTGCACACACACACACACATACACACTACAACACGTCACTGCACAACAACGTTAAAACAAACAACATCACACAAAAATATATTCAAATTATATTCTTTCGAAACTTTGATTACCGGCCGAACAATAAAACAATTGCAATCGACTAAAGCAATAATGACAGCAAGAAAGTTCTGTTTTCAAATCTTCAATCTGAAACGTCAATCTCGCAACTGCATGGCTGACACCGCGCCGCACGCGGCCAGCTACGTTTCGCGACTATGTTTTGAAACTGAAACTGTCAAACGGGAGAGGAGAAAAATATGACTAACCGGCCTGGCGGAGAACGGATACGCTTGTGCCGGCACGGTATCTTTCATGTGATTGTTTAATTACAAGTACTTACCTACCCGAAGGCAACACTGCGCGTGTATTATTTTCTCGTTTGGCAAATATGTAAAACTTGCCGCGTTTTCTAGCCGGGTGAATTACGCAGGTGTGCGCGACCGCGGGAGTGCCTGGTCGAAAATCGTGAACCGCCCACTGTTCCGAAACCAAAAATGTGTATCGATAAATTTAAAATGGCAACATTGATTGAAATAATAATTCTAATTTCAAAAAATATATCCATTATTTAAAAATAGCCATTGTGAAACGAATTGTTCGAGTTTTGATAAAGTTAACGTTATGAAAGAGATTGTGATAATAATATTCATGTTTGTTGTGGTAATCGTGAGGTAACTTTAGTTTCGGATGATCAATGATGGTTGTTTTTGTTACACAAAAACAGAAAGTTACTTTTGCCTAATTTTTCATCGTAGGAACATCGTTTATCGCTTATTTGTCACCAAATAAATATCCATGCAAAATGAGCGAACGTGCATACGTCATCTCGTGTGATTTATATTAAGTCGTTTATCTGTTAAGAATCCATCTATGACGGAAGTCAAAAACCGAAGCTATAGTTGACAGGGTTATTTTATTATTATATTATATCAACGAAACGTACATTTAAAATTGTGCTCGAAAAATATTAATAAATAAAATTATGAAAAAGTATTATATATTTTATTACATACGACTGTCTTAAAAAAAAAAATAATCGTAAATATTTCTATAATAACCATTTCTATTGAATAAATTATTCTTTAAAGTAACGTAGCATAAAAAATATTATATTCCATTCATTCATATCATAGAAAAATTTAATTAATACTAATCAAATGTGTAAAAGTAAATATCAATATATTAATATTGTTGTCAATAAATATGACAGGCGTAATAAATTACAACCCCACATAAATAATAGTATTTTCCTAACACGAAATATTTTAATTACTAAAAAAAAATTTGTTCAAATTAAATTCATATCTATGTAAATCGTAAAAAAAATGACACGTGATCTTATTGTGAACGATGCGATACAACGTGTAGATAGCGACCGTAATGTCATGCTTTTGAACAACGCTATTCAACACTTTCTTTTTTTATTTCACGAGATGTTTCGCAAAGCTAATACAAGAACTTTTCCACAGGTATCGTGTTTGAAATCGAGACTTTTTCAGCCACGGTCTGGTAGGTCACGCAGGCTGCCCACCAACCTGATGCTTTTATTCAGTAATCGAAGATTCCGAGTCTTGTTTATAAGGTGAGGAGTTTGGGTCTAGCTTTTTAACCCTTCCCATACCATGCGATAACACAGGTCTACCGCTCTAATTAAACCTGTAAAATTTCGGTAAGTACACGCAACATGCAATTTATATTTTAGTTAATTTGAATGAAAATATTTACGCTTAAAAATGACTAGTGAAAAATCAAGTATGTAAGGCGAATCCTAGAAAAATAATTAACTTTCAATCCAATCCGTTGAAAAATTAATACGTTGACATAAATACAATTTGTAGCAAGGCAGAAAGAAATCACACATTAATTTCACAGTGAAAATAATAACAAACATACTAATATAATGATGTCTTTTTCTCACTAATTAAAGAAAGATAGATAAAAAAGATGGTTGTATTATATAATGCAACCTCCTATACAGAATTTGATGAATGCTCCGAATTATAATATTATATATTTTTTTATATTTAATGCTTAATATTTATAGTAAATTTATGGCCTTAACCATTTTTTCCCATCTCAAAGGATAATAGAAGTCTAATTTCTTACGGTAACACGAGTTAACAGCATGCCTGCGTACGATTATTTCATTTCACGGTATGGTAACGGTTAAATAAGCGGCTACTGCATTCAACAGTACTATTTTTGGGAAAAGCTGAGAAGAAAAAAAAAATGAATTCAAAACAATGAGGACTATTTTATGGTGTAATAGATATACAAGAATAAGTTATAATATGCTAAAACAACTAAAATTAATGATGGTTAAACAAAATATTTTAGTATTGATATACAAAATTAAAAATCGATTATTGACATGATACATGAATAAAAATATTTTGAGCTCCACGTTTATCCTACGAGAAGTCGGTGAGATTTTAGACTTCCACAAACAACAGGAACACAAAATAGTTTATACTATAAAGGTTTCAAAATGTTCAATGAGCTGCCAGCAAATGTGAAAGAAGCAACTAATCTTACTACTTGTCATAGGTTAAATGCTTGCGGTCTAGTGGTTGCGCTACTCGTCTACTGATCTAGTGATCGGGGGTCTTATCTTATCTTAATCTTATTCGTTCATCCTCCGTCCCACATTTCCCTATCTTTACGTATAGATACTATCACTCCCATTAAAATTCTAATTAAATTGTGAAACAGAGAATATAAACATATCATTTTTTTATAAATTCGGATATAGGCTTGGCATTTTATCCTTAAGGTATAAATTTATATCTGCAGTCACCAATTTTTGAGAAGTGATTTGATATATTATTTGATTGTATGCTGTTTATTGTACACCGACGATGCAGTATTAATGGCGAATAATGAACAAGAATGACTGATTTTAGTGAGTAAAATGTACGATGTATGCAAGGAGAGCGACCTTATTATGAATGTCAACAAGTCGAAAGTGACGTATTCGAGAAAGATGAAAGCAAAACACTACAAAATACTTGTAGGTAATGAATGTTTGGAATAAGTTGGTGTATTTGGGAAATATGTTAGATAGATGCGGAAGGGCTGAGAAAGATATCGAAGGAGGGTGACTGCAGGAAATAAAAGTGAACGACGCTTTGAATGGAATTATATCTAACGGGAACTTGTCAACCAAGGCGAGACTAGAGGTACACAATGGAGTTCTGGTGCCGATACTGATGTATGGAACTGAGACCTTGAGCTGGCAGAAGAGGAACGAAAATAAACTGAATGCAGCGGAAATGAGATCGCTTAGGCGTATATATGGCTGATCTATTTATGACAGAGTAAAACATGCAGAGATAAGGAAAGAATGTAAAGCTGATCTTAGTATAGTGAATAAGATTAAGAAAGAATCACATAGGTAGTTTAGTCATATGGAACGGATATTGGACAGCGACATTTCAGAGAGATCCAGCAAGTTTCTCAATCAGACTTCTCTGATAGCTCAGTATCACCCAGATATTCATACCCATACTCAAATAAGGCAGATTTTCATCCTAGCTGTGGCGGCGGAACCTCGGGGAGATATCAGAGGCAAGTGGCGTTTGCTATTATGGGTTGCAGTCAATATTTTATATCTACTTACAGTAGATTTATGGTGTATAGCTTCCTTTCAAGATGAATAATCTAATAACATACTTATATTACAAGCGCGTATTACAAACAACAAATCTTGCAATTTTCAAAAGAAAATTTTCGTAATAATTTTTACAGCGATAAAAAAATTTATTATTTTATTTTTAGAGAAATAAACAGTGTTATAATAATACCTGATAATAACATAATATATAAAAATAGCACCAGTGAAGTTTTCTTCGAAATTAAATAACTAGTATATAATAAACTAAAAAATTGTATGTATATATTTAAAAAAAAACGGAAAAAAGAAACAAAAGAGTGTTTTTAAACTGAATATACAAAATGGAAAGGGTAAGGAGGGGAGGGAAATGGGATGCAATATATACAATTTATGTTAATAGTTATTGAAAAGTTGGCGTAGTTTAATTTTAAAGGGAAGCAATTTATCGTTGAAAAGTTTTAAAAAGAATTTACGGCATTATATTTTGACATAGAGCGGATCACAAAACATTTTTTTTTGTAATTAGTTCTGCCAAAATTGGGGTAAAAAAGATTATTTGCAACATTCCTTTTATTACTCTACCATTTCATTTAAAAGATTAAAAATTACATTCACTCTTAACTCTATTTCATCATCTTCGTTGAACGTTTGTTGGATTCGGTCTTCGGCCAATCTTTGCCGTGTCACTCTATTGAGACTTAGTCATCGTCCAAATCGTTTTTATACTATTCAATAATATTCTTTATCTATCGGCTATATCTGCGTATTGAGGTATAGCCTGCCGCCGAGAAAACGGCAGCACATATCGCCAACCTAGTCCCTTTTTTCTCATTATTCTTTCACCGCGTACCGATCAGCAAGCAACGTATGCGTCATAACACTGCGAATCAAATTGTAACTTTTCTGAAAAAAACGCGTAAGTACCTTTTACTCATTCAATAATTTGTCCGATTGCTTTAAACATGTATTTGTATCTGTATTTGAATCATGCTGAACATTTAAATGAAGAACACAATGATGGTTAGAAGTTGAAGGCAAACCATCATTACACCTCTCATTGGCAACTTTCTGATCAATCTATCCTTCATACAGGTAAAACCACAATATAAACAGAGACGTTGTTCGAAGACAACAATTAAGCCGGAAACCACATAGGTTGTTACCTTACTTAGCTCATTTCGGCGTTACCTTTGGAGTCGGATTGTCGCAAATCATAACCTCACACATCGGTCAAAGATGGTAAGTCGCGATGGTAATTATTTTAAGCAAATGTAATCATAAAACACAAAAAATTAAAGTTCTCATTTCTTTCAGTCTAATTGCAATAGGCTAGTTTTGTAGACATTAATTTGCTTTATATTTGTATATACTGTATTGCACAGAATTACTCGCCGAAGAGGCGCCAATTAATTGTCAAAAATTTTAAGGCGTAATCAACAGCGTGGCGCCAAAATACCCGTGGGATAGATTTCAGGAAAACAAAGACGTCCTAGTAAAAAACATTACAGTGGCGACCTGTTGCCGAGTAGGTACTTGCAAATATGACTATATGTATTGTTATGTAACTGAATATTCTGCAGACGTGTGCAGTAGTAGTTAGATTATCTCTCATAAAATAAGAATTTTAGAATTCAGGACATCAAACCCTGCTATAAAATAAAAAATTATTCTCTCTATTGTGTTTGAGAATTGTGCGCCAGGAGTGTAAAATATTTGAGGGTTAACTTTAAGCTCGTAATAAAAGATTGTTCGCAAGAATATATTATATAAGATACATAATGAACATTACATTTTTTTATTATACATATAATATGTAACAGATGAAGCGTTGACCTGACACACGACTTTTGTCTTTTCCACATTTCTATTTATTTTCTCGAAAATCATTATTTATTTTCCTTACATGACTTTTAATCTGGCTTACCCCGATCATAGTATATTGAACACCTTTTGTGTTTCATTTCTTTCGACCTCATAATCATCATCAATATCGCCGGTTGAAAGAAGCTGATATCTGCGAACTTGCCATACATTCTTGTTTCCTGCACGGAACGCACACCTAACTCAAAAATCATCAAATTGATTCTATACCTCACAAATATGTATGTGTGTTACAACCTGATATCATCCGCATGTGCGGTTATTTTAAATGTTATGTAATATCTACGGTCCGACATGTAATACTTACTTTGTTACGCGTCTAATAATGATTTGCACTCGTGAATGCATTTCTATACCAGTATCCCTACAATTAGCATAAATACGTTAACATCGATCTTCCTGCTACTCGTAAATAACTATACGGTTACGTAACCGTTGCGAGGACGTTTGATTTTAAAGCTTAACCAATGTACCGTACGAAAATAACGGACGCCTATTACTTCTTCATCTTTTATTGCAGCCTCACATAAGACTCGAAAGAAATTAAAATGTTATTTAATTATTATTTTTAATCGAACACGTTTTACTGTAAAGTTCTGCGATGATTAAAACAAAATAGATAAATCAATTAAGAAGACATACAGAAAAATTTATCTTTAAAAATAAAATAAAATTTCGATAGTTAGATTTTTGTTATTATATTTTATATTACATTTACGCATACATGACAACCAAACGATGTTTCCAAATACTTTGCATGGCTTTAACCGTTAAAAACCAATACCTACAATAAACAATTGATCTTATTAGGTACCGAACCCCTAAATTATTTTCAAAACAAAGTTCCAAACGCACGGATGCCACGTGTAATAATTATTACGGTCCGGGGTCAAGATACTCGTATATAAAAATTTTGGAAACGATTCGTTTAATTTTTATAAAGTTTCAAAGTCACATAATATGTGAAAATAGCATTGCCGTTGTAAGGGTATTGATAATGCCCTTATAAGGCGAAACACATCTCGAGTAAATTGAACGAGTAGAATAAAAAAAACAAGTGTATTATATTTATTTTCACATAAATGATTATGGAGTTCTACAAACTGTCAAATGAAATTTTTCGGAGAATTTTGGGTTGATATTATATTTTAAGGGTTATTTTTTCGGAGTTTTGATTTAAAATTTGTCAAAATAATAGAGGGATTATTGTTACCAAGTGTATCGAAGTGTGCAAACACCGGGCTAAACCTGCATCATTACAGATTTGGTCCAGTGAGATGAGTAATGAAAAAAATTAACATACAACCATTTTATATTTTTACTAAAGATAAATTTATATATATATTGCAAACACGCACGTCACGCCGTGTTTCTCTGATTAACAACATCGGAATGACATAGATAATAATTTTATCTATTCTAATATTTCAATGAGATTAAACAATGGAACAATCAATAATAATTTTGTGTCGAAATGCAGTAAAAAATAAACAATACTAATAAATCATAAGTCATTATTCGTTTAGTTAAAAAGACAAATGCCTGCATACTGGAATACTACATTCCAAAAAACAATTCTTTATCATTTTTTTTTAAATGTGACACGTTCACGAAATACGTGTCTTGTCAATGTTCTTACTATTTTCAATCTAAGCTAAACACTTGTGCTATGAAAATAGGGCTAACTTGATGGCCTCCTGGAACGAGGCTCGAACTTAACTGAACTTAATTAATCGATATACATATTTCTAAATGTAATAGAGAGGCTTATTACTGAATGTTGATAAGTGATATATCACAAGTGCAGTGTATTTTTTACGAGTCAGGATATGAACACATTAGATAGGGGCCCAAAATGTCTCCGCTCTACAATTAATGATATATTTTTTAATTCACCTCAAAATTGATTATAAATTTTAAAAAATCAATATGCTGTGTTAGAGACTGTACGAAGCAAATTTAGGATGTTTTTCTGTTGCGAAGGCATATAAATGGCTAAAATCGCTTGTTTTTAGATTTTTTCACGAAAGTTAAATATTAAAACTAAATGCCTACCACAGCAATTTTACGTTCTTTAATCCGATTTCAGCATGCGTAGATTGTATAATGATATTAACACAGTAAATGAGTTATTAACATATTCTCCAACTCATTACTCACATGACAATTTTTCTTGAAACTATGCATATATATTGGAGCTGAATATTTATTTATAATTATATTTATGTTTCTGGGTGTAATTATGATTTTATGCTTTCATGTATTTTTCATTTTAATTTATCAAATATATGGTGTAACATTGTAATGCACTGTAGTATCTACATCTACAGACTGTGGTGGGTAGTCGCACTATAATAAACGCATGCGATGAGCGTTTGTAAAAGGTTTAATGACTATATTTTGAAATATAATACAGGGTGAGTTTTATATTCCAGGCAGATTTTGTTTCGCCGCCAATTTGATTTGGCAAACATTTATCAATTCAAAATTAGTGGTCGTAGAGAGTAGTTTATTACAATTTATTATGGAACATCTAACGCTTCAACAACGTATCAAAGTCATTAAAATATTTTACATAAATATTAATGGCAATGCTGTAACCATTTATGGTGATCGCTAACGTCACATGTTGAAAACCTTATTGGTAGCCGAAATGAGTCGATTGGGCCTGCAACACATTTGGTATCAACAGGATGATGCCACCTTACAAACAGCCCGAGCTACGCTTGAAATTTTGCTCGATTTTTTTCCCGGCCGCATGTCAAATAATATCGACAGGCCTCTTCGATCACCTGATTTGACGGCTCCCGACTATTTTCTGCGGGGGTATTTGCGCTAATAAGCCAACAACAATTTCGATGTTATATTCGAAAAGAAATTGCTGAAATAACACGCGAATCGTGCGAGAATGTTATGAAAAATATGGTTGAAAAAGCGCGCGCGCATTCGTGCCGCTATCAGAGATGGCCACTTGGCCGATGTCATATTCCATACATAATTGTTATAAACCAAATAATCGATAAATAAAATCCAAATTAAAAATTGTGTTTCATATCCATGTACCATATTTTTTATGTATTGTGTCATTGAACTGTAAATAAAGTGTAAATATTAAATGGGGCAAGACATCGGTTTTGTACTTGCTATTTAATGGATAAAACCGTGTATTAATTAATTTTCTTAAATGCATTTATAAAACAGGGGGTCCTTATATTTTCTATTTGGCCCCAAATTTTTTACTTACGCCACTGATTGAACTA
Organism: Eubasilissa splendida; assembly: GCA_031772225.1. Lineage (NCBI taxonomy): Eukaryota > Metazoa > Arthropoda > Insecta > Trichoptera > Phryganeidae > Eubasilissa > Eubasilissa splendida. The sequence goes on along the minus strand of CM062868.1, from coordinate 9,942,113 downwards.
CCTGAGCCATAACCGTGCTCTGGGTGATGATAGGGCAATGATGCGGAAGACCTGCGAACTGGTTCTTCAGCCTGAGGATGTGGCTGTTCCTAGTTCGTCTCACGTAGGTACTCGGTGTAGCTACTTGCTCTATTCGTACAGAATATATGATAGTTACGGAAACCACAACCATCGCCTTTCACGCACATGTTATTTGTTCATCTTTTCCTCGGAGATTTAATAGTTCTGTACGATAATGTTTCTTGGTTCTGGTATACGATCATGAATAGAAAAATGTATTTTTAAAACAGTTTCTACTATCTTGACAATTGAACACAATGTCAGAAGAGAAACGGATTTCGTTTTTGATATCGCACACCTAGATCAAAACTAAGACAACTCAAAAAATCATTTTTCAGTAAACAAAAAAAAAATACATTTGTTAATTTAGGTCATAAATGCATCCTAAAATGACATTATCAATACAATAATAATTCAAAATTATTGTTTTTTTGAGTTGTCTTAATTTTGATCTAGGGGTACGATATGATTTTGCAGTTAGTCGATTTTGAGGATTCAAAAATAGAATACTGACTTGTCACACAGATAGTCAGAAAAAAACTAGTGTGGGATGAGTGTCATTATTATTATTATTCTTACTTTATTGAATCCATGTCTCCGTGGTATCTATTTTAATAACTAGCATTTTTTGGTAAGTTGTGAATAGAATAATAATAAAGCTGTCGTATAAAAATTTGCTAGGTTATTACAATACCCATCCGCCATAATGATTAAAATCAATTAATATCCCGAATTATATATGAAAATATTAAATTGTATTGAAATATTTTTTAACCAAGTAATAAATACGGTCGCTTCCGCGCAAACAGTCTGTAGTATATATCTGGGTGAATTGTTTATGGTTTTCCGCAACGTATCACATGTGTGTTATACATTCGTGTGTGGTAATGTGATAAGAAATATAGGTGGCGCAGTATACCATAACTGCAGTGATTGCAGCGATTGCAGCGATTGCAGCGACATATTAGCTATACTTCCATCAATTAGTCTAGAAACTTAATCCTTATATAATACAAGCGCGTTTGTAATGTAGAAATTGAAGAAACTAATGCAATAAGTAAAAATAATTGTTTTAGGGTAGAAACCTTTACGTAAGAAATGATGTGAGATCGGGATGACATCCAAATCTTTAGAAAATCTTCTAAAGTCAAAAGTCAAAAATAAAACTCTTCAAATTATTCGATTGGCCATAATATTAGACAGGTATGTGTAATATATAGATCTCTACATATGACATTTTAATTATCTTATTTAATCTCTTTAATTGTTAAATTGTAACATGACTGCAATTTTTATTTTTCCAGTATTTCAAATTTCTCAACCATAAAAAAGTGTAGTCTGTAACAAGTTATTCCCTTTATTGTCTTAAAATATGTTTATTCCACCTTAATGTCATACAAGGGCTAATAGAGGCATTTAAAGACATGTTAATAGTCTGTATTACAAATAAATAAAATTAAAATAAATATGAATTAAATATATTCATTAGAAAGATATACATATAAAATCAATTTTATCGAAAAATAATGTCGTTGCGCCACCGGAATTTTAAATATGAATTAATATATTTAAAATATCACAGACTGTCTGTTCTGAATAATTACAACTTCACAATAAGAATGTGTTCTCTTAATAATAAAAATACATGGTATTATGGTAATGAAACACGAATAGTGCCGAAAGGAGTTTGCTAGAAATCACCAAACTGATAGGTATCATTGTCACTGCCAAATAGCGTAAATGGCAGTCATGGGAAGCCGTTCATCCAATAGGAACTCGACCACTGGACTACCAAGAATGAGATGGATGGAAGATGCAGATTGATTGTACAATAGATTGTAGATTACAGATTTGAAACATTTGGCTCGAGATCGAGATGCTTAGAGAACGTTTGTGCAGTAGGCTTTGGACCTATGGGCTGTAATACAAAATCATTAAAAAAATATATATATATATATGTATTATATGATATAAACTCGTATCTTATATAAGTTATTATCTATAAACGCTATGTATATCATATTTAATGACTAAAATTAGTCAGTAAAACAACGTAAATAAGTCTTATTATTTTTATAAACATACTATAAAATAAAAAAATTCAAAGCGACCAAAGAAGCCTCTATGTCTACAAAAGAACGAAATAAAAAAATCTGATTATTTTAATATATTAATTAGAAAGATATACATATAAAATCAATTTATCGAAAAATATTGTTGTGGCGCCACCGGGATTTGAACCTCGATCTCTTTCCAAACCGGGGAAGGTGCATTATCCAACTATGCTACAGCGACTATATTTTTCGCCCCTATATGTTACCTTTTTGATATTAATACATTTTATCGTTCCATTATTTGAAAAAACCATCCACCTTATTTTTACGGAATCTCAAATACCTTTGAGTAATCTGATTATCAATACATTTTTAATAAATTTTGAACACATTGATACAATTTTATTATTAGGAGAACACATTCTCATTGTGAAGTTGTAATTATTCAGAACATTGGTCTGCGATATTTTAAATATCATTATTTATAACATTATTTTCATTCCAAAAACCCTTTAACTTCTTCAAAATAAATACATGTTACAAACATGACAAGATTTAGTTTATTACGCGTGACGCCATCACTTTGTTATGGAATATAAATAAACACGAATTTTATTACGCAATGATTTAGCACGAAATCGAAAATACGTAATTTTTTTAATAACATTTTTGTTTTACTTATCGGCAGTGGGCGGCGCGGCGCGACAAACGAAACCGCGATATATAAAATTTAGAGTGTTATAATTATTTACCACCACGACAGTGGAATGATAGAATAACATAACACATGACACTAACGACACACACGTGAGTTGCACAACTAATACTAATGCAAAAATATCTGCGTGCACTAGTCGGCACATGTACATGGCTTCGATATTGGGTGACCGTGAGAGGAGAATAGGATGTGCAGGGTAGGGTTGTCACCACAGTTACAATTTATCTATCAATTTATTGATGTTAAAACCAAGAAATAAATTAAAGAATCTCAAAATCAATAATGATATCTTCTTTTATTAAGAAAAACACATTCTTATTGTGAAGTTGTAATTATTCAGACCTGTGTCTGTGATATTTTAAATACATTAATTTTATCAAAAAATATTGTTGTTGCGGAACGATAGATGTCTTAATTCGAAAAAGTGTAACATATAGGTTCAAAAATTTGACGTCAAAAGTACGGTCGCTGTAGCATAGTTGGATAATGCACCTTCTACAGTTTGGAAAGAGATCTAGGTTCGAATCCCGGTAGCGCAACAACAATATTTTTCGTTAAAATTGATTTTATATGTATATCTTTCTAATTAATACATTTAATTAGTATTTAAAATATCTTCTTTCATTATTCAACAAGATATTTGAGATATATTATATAACAGCCTGCCACGTGTAAACAATAAACAGCATATCAAACGGTATACATATTTGTCACTATTAGCGCTATAATAAAAAAAAACTACTATTTAAACCCCGTTCTAGAACGGGCGCCAAAAAGATACATAGGATGGTTGTCGTAGTAAAAATCATCAGCTGCACATCTAGTATGCGTTTGATTCTATCAACATTTTCCGTACACAGACTGTTAAATGTCATTACTTTATCGAGCTCGACATTTTTACTGTGTTTCTCTATAGGCACGTTGCTTTTTCTAATCTGGATCACCCTCTATATTAATTAAATATCCCAAACTTAATACCACAAACACTTCTTAATATCCAACGTCAATCAAATAAAATAATTATGTTTATTACCTATGTACCTACATCAAATTTATTATTTTAAATCCACATTAATTACTTTACGGCAGTATAGCATTGTTCTAATTTTATCAAATATTGTTCAATCTTTTGGAAAAAATATACCTTCAGAACTAAAAGGTCATATTTACACATTCAAAAATATTTAAACGTCTCGCCAATAAAATGTATAAATTTCCATTAGTGATGAAATTAACATTTTATTTTAAATATATTGTCAGGATAGATATTGTGTATTCAGACACTTTTTCTGATAATTAGCAGTTATTATTTATATTATTTGGTTTGGCCTCTGATTAACGTGATCGGGGTCACTTGAAACATTATGTATTGTCAGTATATGCAATCGCGTCTTGTGGTGTGGCCGTTGTCTTTGACCGCAAAATAAAATTATGGATCATAATTACGCATTATGTAAAAATAAACAGGACATTCACATCGATCGTCACGTGAGAAGGCTAGATACATAATAATAAACAAATATCAGATATCTCATAGAGACGAAGCTATTTTTTATTATATTTAATGGAAAATATATGGAAGTATGGGGTAATTACAGGGCTTACGACCTGTCTTCAGCTGGCTTAAGTGATCACTTTATATATATATATATATAACGTTCACCAACTCTCAACCCTCAAACTTGTTGACTCGTAAGCTCTGTAATTACCCCATACTTCTATATATTTTCCATTAAATGTAATAAAATAGCTTTGTCTCTATGAGATATCTGATATTTATTTAATAACAGTGCATTTGTAGGTAAAAATCTTGGACATATTCAAATGTTGAAAATAAAACACTTGTTTTTTTATTCTACTCGTTTAATTTACTCGAGATGCGTTTTGCCTTGTAAGGGCATTATCAATCTAACAACAACTTGAATATATAACTAAATATAATGGGGCTATGCACGAGATCATGCAAATAAAATTGTATAGATGTCCCTCATTATAGTTATAAATATAATAAGTTATTGAGTTAAATTATTAGATTGATAATGCCCTTACAAGGCGAAACGCGTCTCAAGTAAATGAAATGAGTAGAAGAAAAAAACAAATGTTTTATTTTCACACATGTTTGCGTCATGAAAGCCATTCAGATAATTAATATTTTAAAAGACACAATTTTCAATCATCATCTAACATCTTTTCAATGACAAGAACTGCGAATGAGAAAACAAGAAAACGATATAATTTGTATATTAATAAAATTTATTGCAAGTCACTTTATATAAATATAACGTTCACCAATTCTCATCCCTCTATCTCCACATTTTATCAAATTTTTTAAAGTTGTATATATATTAATATGTGGACTCGCTTCGAGTACCACTACACCATCGCTATCAATGGACCAAATTTGATAATTCATTTTTCCCTTTTTTAAACAGCATACATGTCATCACTATGAGAATCTGATTTTTTTAAAATTTATTTTAAAGCAATATTGTTTATCTGTAAAATGAATATATTTTCTATTAAACATAATAAAAAATAGCTTTGTGTCTGTGAGATATCTGATATTTGTTTAATAACAGTGCCTTTTTAGGTAAAAATCCAATAATTGTGTGTTCTTGCTAACATAATAATAGGTTGAATAAATAGTAGTAGTAGATTTTAGCTCGGGACGGTTAGTGTCTTGGTTATATGTACAGTCTTCACTTGTTTTGCAGATAAAGCGGTTTGTGTATTGGCTAAATATGCAAACTAAAAATAAATGTTGCACAAATACCAGCGCTTAGCCGAGCCACGGCCGGTTACGCGAGATATATTAGATGATACTAGGACTGACAATTAGGTTCGTAAAAAAATAAAATTACAATTAGAGAATATACCTTTTCGTTATCTGGTACATGATCCCCGCCCAATGGTCCAAGGTTTTATAGCAATATTTAAATTCATTCTCCGTAAGGCTGTTTGGCTGTTCCACCTCCGCTCGTGCCACCAATCCTTCATGAATCCTCAATGAAAATCAGATGGAGCCACAACAGGCGAATAAGGATGGAGGGTGTTTCAACATGGTGATTTGATAAAGTCCTTCACAAACAACTCAGGCCGGACACGCCTCACTCGAACTTGTAACTGTTCCAATAACGATTTTTCCTTCGTAAACAAATTCCTCGAAGATTAAATTTATCGAGACACAAACCGGCGGTGAGATCTGGAATTATAATCTGTCGCCAGGTGGCGCGTGTATCGAGGAAATTTTAAGTATTGTAAATAAATAACATATCATTGAATATTTGTTTAATTATGTTAGGTTTTACTGTGGTAGACCAGTTCCCTTTTCATATTTTCAACATTGAAAAATAAATTTTACGGAAAAACCGACCATGGCTAAGCAGCGGCCAGCATTAGCCACTTGACTATTTTCCAGTTGTACCAATATAAAAAGTCGTCTAAACATGCCAGATTAAGCCTCTGTGAATGATAAGACGTTATCTAAAAGATGTGTCGGTTAACCGAAATGATACGTATATTATGATCAAACAATGGCGTGATTGTGGTTATTGTGATCACCGACTAATCGTACGATTTCGGGAAAAGCAGATACGGACTCGTGACGAACAAAGTGCGGGCGCCCCTGTGCGCGGCCGCTGTAAACAACCAATGATAATGTCATCGGACATCCTCCCAATTGCAATTGTACAACACGCCATTACCGAGAGGACAAATCAATGTACCAATGGCTGTGATGGGCGGCGATAATTGATGGAGGGACTGCCGGGTTCAAATCAAACGTTTAAGAAACGAGAGAGACGAAAAATATAATTTAGATTGACGGGTGGCGATATTAGTATGGAGAGTGCATCACAATTAGTATATTAGTATGAAGAGTACATCACAATTAATATATTAGTATGGAGAGTACATCACAATTAGTATATTAATACGGAGAGTACATCACAATTAGGGAATCCAAACCCGGAATTACCGTAATATAAATCCCGGAGCTAATAGTGTAATACTGAAGCTTTTTGGGTTAATATTTTGGATCAATTTCAATAAAGTTGTGTTATTTTCAAATTATTATTCCCAATCTTGCATTATTATAATACAAAGATGTCTAATATAAAAATCTTATATGTATAGCTTGTATTTGTTCTTTCGTTTAAATACTCCCTATTGCATAAACTGTGACTCGTGACGCAACTTTCAGAAAAATTCTATGCACTCTCTTCGATCATGATCAGGAGACCTTGAAACTACCCTCTTTAACAGGTTATCTATATATCGAACTCTTTTACGTAAAGTATCGTAAGTAAAAAATGACGTTCATTCTCATCATTCTAGTATTAAAAAAAAAAAAAACATTAAAAAAATCACAGCTATTTAAAAATGCATTAAATACGTGCAAAATACTAGAATAATTAAAAATGTCATTTTTAACTTACATAGGAGGGGTCGATATATATGTACATATATGGAACAAAACGGATTTTGTGGACACGATATCTCCCGTATCAAACTCTTATGAAAAATTGACATGATAAATATCTCTACTAAGTTCGTTAGCCAGCCTGATCCACCATCTCATTTAAAAATAGCGGCTTATCAATTTTTTTTAAAATTCTGAACTCATTTCTTGGGGCTAGTGCCGGAAAGGATTATTTTAAAATAGACAAGCATAGTCGGAATTCATGTTATAAAAAATAATACGTGTATCATTTTTTAAACTTATCTAAGCACTTGTGCTATGAGAATAGGACTGACTCGGTAGTCTCCCGGAGCGGGTTTCAAATCCCCGAATCCGATCACTAGTGTCTTGCCGTTAGACTAAATGACCACGTATGTTTTATTATTATTTTTAATATCATATCATATCAACAATAAAGTTTCTTTCTTTTCAACTATTTCATAACTCATTTATGTAATGCCTTCCCCTCTCCGCCCCCACCTCTTTCGGCACACCGCCGTCGGTCGAACGGCGACCTTGAAGCGGTGCGGTGGTAATTCGTGAATTGAGAATTTTTATTCAATTAAGATATCGCGTCTACGCAGCGTATTCTAAAAGACCCTAGACGAAGATAGTGATAAATTTACAGTCCACTTTGGAGGTATCTAAAGAACTGGATTGTGGTGAGTGCAAACCTCATTTCGTATATCCTGTTTTCTTTCGGCATCTATGCCTTTACGCAACAAATATACAAAATACAGAATTGATATTTTAGGTATCCCTCCGTAATATATTTATGAATTGGATAAAATAATTACAATATATAAGTATTTACCATACGCAACAATGAAGGTGGATCCGCCGCTTACCCAGAACCGTTTATAAGCAAAAGCTCCTGTATGGTCCTTCTCATTCGCCGCCTGGTTGGCATTTTTTTAAATGCTAATAGGCAGCTGTGCAATTCCGTCTGTCGCTTAAGCGACAAAATAGAGCCGCACAGCCGCCATTACAAACACCCTCATTGTCCACGACCTTTTAAGTTATTCAGAAAAGTTAACAAAATAATGTTAATTAATGTCATCACATAAAACATAGTACATAAGAAATACTAACATACAAAGAACAGTTAAATTAAATTAAATTTTATAAAAATAATGACAAATAAAAATTTCAGAGTTACAGAATTTCAGGCATAAAACATGGCAGAGTAGGAAGACAACATGGTAAATACATATATAGTCGGGGAGCCGATGGAAAAAAGAAAAAACACACCCCCGAAAAAGGGAAAAAGACAAAACAAAATAATTACGATCAGACTTGTCATCAGAGCATCACCGCTGACCATACGCAACAATAAAAAATGTTTTCTTAAAGAACCGGACGTGAATTTGCCAATACGTGCTGAGTGGTGCGGTCGGCTCAGTGCGCGGGGCGCGGGGCGCGGGGTGCCGGATGCCAAACGTCACTTTAGTAGCACAACGTGCGACGGCCTTTTGGCACTTTTACACAAAGTTGATATGTATATTCACTTACATATAGGTCAACTATTATTTTAATGATTAATATAAGTAATAAATGTCAAATATTCATATTTAGTTGACACAAAAAATCGCAAAATTTTACAGCACCGGAACGTCTATTTATTGTAGCACCGTAAGGGAAAGGTTAATAAAATTCTAACTTAATAAATTTTTCTGTATAACATAAATTAATTATTAAATTTCATACCGCAGGTACTATTATAAATTTTGATCATATTTTCATTTGAATGTCTACGCCACTCCCATAATTCAAGATAATTCTTATCTGGGAATACATAACACTAATTTTGCTTTAAAAAAAATGTATTGTATATGTGTACTTTTATATAGAAATAAATTAAATAAAAAATGTGTGTTTACAAATAGTAAAATAATCTTAAATATCTTCTAACAAATAATAAAATTAATTTAATAAAAACTCACCTCAGCTTCGTGCGTCTTCACAGCCACACATTCTGACACGTCACTGGACTTGAAAAATTGCGTACGCGAATTATAATGTCTGTCCTCCATTAAATGTGGAATCTTCGTATTTTTTGTATCTCTTATTTCATTTTTTTCACCTTCTTCTACGCCCCTCGCGTTCTGTATTGATTCGTGGGATTCTGAAATAAGTGTATTTTCGTTTTCATTTCTCACTCCACAAACTGTGTTCACCAATGAAAATTTACTTTCATTATTTGAGACTGTATTTGATTTAACGAAAATCTGTTGCCGCGTATTTCCCAAGTGCTCGTCAGATTCTATCGTGTTATTTTGATCTTTATTTTTAATAGCGTGGGTCCCAGTGTAATAATAATCGCTTATTCTATTGATTTCTTCTGTATTAACATTTTTTCCGGGCGTGTTTTGAAGCGATCTTTTGCAGATATTTAATATTTTTTCGTCATCGTTTGTTGATCGCATTCCTTCAGATTTATTTAAATTGTCAATTTGCTGAAACAATTTTAATCTTTTGTGAAATATTTCAAGACTTACATTTTTTGGATAAGGTAATGATTCTTTTGGACACGTGATTTTCAAATGTGCCGGTTCACGTTTTACGAAGTTTTCAGTGTTTTTGGAATCTTTACGATTAATTATGAAAACACGGTCACTAGTCGTGTTTCTTCTATTGTCAGCTGATTGGTTGACGATCTTTGTCATATTATTTATTTCAAGTGTAAAAGCTTTCAAATCTCTCGAAGTGCATTGTTCATTCATTCTACGTTTTTCGCAATTTTGTATCTTCTTGATCTCAGTGCTTTTACTAATACTTTCTACGTCCTCTCCACAAAATATGGACGTTAATGTACTTTATGTACTTTTATACGCTTCTTTTTCTATAATATAAAATCTATTTTGAAAAAAAGTAATTTACGTTTTGAGGACTCTCGAGCATTTTTTGCTTGACTCCAAAATCTTCTCTTGAAGGACTTGTATGATTTGACGCACTTTTAAATTTAAAAAAATGATGTCCATTTTGACTAAAATCTTGTTGTCCCAAGGTCATGCATTATCGATCGAATGACATAAGTACACACTAAAAAGTTTTCTGGAGGAAACGATTTTTTTTACACTATTTCGATTTTTGCATAAACACTTTTCTGTAGAATTCACTTTTTTTTTTTTGATTTAGTACTGTTTGATTACACTTTAATTAAATCTATTTTTTATTTACATTCATATTTTATTTTTCTCACTTTATTTACACCTTTGAATCTTTATAGCCCTTATCTATGCATGAGATTCGACTCGAAACGAGATAAGAACGGCGCGAAGCGATTTATGAATCATCAGTCCGTATATTTCGCGCGAGGATTTGATTAACGCGTCCAGTATCTGACGTATCTTTAACAACTCTTAGATATCAAAGTCTCATTGCCTTGGACACGAGCCCGTTACTGTGGTTGCGTAATCAGATATCACTAATAATTATTATTTTCTAGAAATATAATTGTTTTATGGTCTGACAAAAAAAACACGTCTCTAGGTTAATAATACCTACGGTTGAATGATGATAAATGATAGAAAATGTACAATCCTCAGGTTTTGATGAAGAAAAATATTCAGCTATCTTAGTGCAATTAAATATCAATATGAATATCAGATCAACCATTTATTTATCAAAATCGATGCGATGATAAGAGGCTGGTCAAAGATAAGAAAAATGATTACGCTATGTAATAAAGGTATATAATATACAAAAATGTATATAAAGGTTGTTTTTTTTATAGGTATAGAACTTTAAAATGAATTAAAACACATAAAAATCGTTGTAATGACCATGGTGTTGGCTTTATTGGAAAGATAATTTTATATCATTAGTATTTCAATGTGATTTCGCGCATATGGGCTCCGCGGCTGGCTTGAATAAAGCGCAATCTAAAAGTCCAATTTTCGGCCACTTTTTGGAGCAGCCGGGGACGTATATCAGCAATAACGCGACGAATATTGGCTTTCAATTCATCTATTATATCTGGTTTATCGGCGTAGACTGGTGACTTCACATATCTCACAGAAAATAATCCAATAGTGTTAAATCATACGATCTTGGTGGCAAATTCACAGATCTATTGCGCGAAATTGTTTGCGCTCTTCGAATGTTTCCTTCAATAAATTGATTGTGGCGCGCACTGTGTGGCATGTTGCGCCGTTTTGTTGAAACCATAGCTCTTTTACATTAATGCCATTCAATTAGGGAACGAAAAAGTCAGTAATCATGGATCTATAGCGCTCTCGATGGCGAATCGACTCATTCGGGTCCTCCTGAAGTTTTCTTTGTTCCCCGAAAATCAACGTGTTATTTAAAATATGATAGTTCAAATTCAAATTCTAAAATAATTAATATGCCCTATAAAGGGTTAATACAGTCATTAGTAGATGTTTTTATTTATTTATTCTCTGCCCATCTCGCTAGATCAGAGTCTGTATAGGTGTATAGTGTTTATCTCTTATATCATTTACAATATCTCAATCAATAAGGATATAGATACATGATCATGTACATATAAAAAAAAGTAAATTACAACATACATTTTTATATAAGTGGTTGTACAAAATTGGAAATAAATACTGTTTGGGACATATATTTGTGCTTGAGCTAGGATGATGTACTGTGCCTTCCACCTCCCCCCCCTTTCTCACCCGCCACCGAGTCAGTCGATCGGCGACCCTGAACCGGTACGGTTACAAAAAGATTTCGCAGTATAACAAAGAGTGAGAAGTGTGTTTACATCTTGTATCTTGTGCAATCTGAAAGAATCAACACCTGACCAGGAGATAGTGTCAAAACCTAAGTTACAGTCCACCTTGGAGGTGCCAGGAGAACGGATTGTGGTGAGTGGAACTTCCTTCCGAATCCTGTTTCTTCCGGCATCTATGCCATTACGCAACAAATACATAATAATAATAAAATATGTAGCGGACGCATGCCGCCATTTATATGTCATCAGGCAAAGCACGCCAGAGCCGAGACGCGCCCCACTGCGTAGCGGCAATGCACTGGCCGCATGCGCCATCTAGCAACTCAAACGAGCTCCTCGAACTCTTCACATCTCCTTCCGGCGTCAGCGCCCGAGCAACTTCTCGCATCGACTCAGATCTCACTACTCACTTCTCGTAGTAAAAAACTCAAGTCACGGTTGTAAATGTGTACAAATTAATCTTCCCCGCTGCCTGCTTACTTGCACACGATACTTTCACATCATACACTAGTTGTGGAGACAATCTACTCTCACAATATCCTTCTAATACTATCCATCGTCTCATACACCACACATCACACATAAATGGTTTTAAATTCCTCCACATTCAATACATTCAAGCCTATTCTCAAAATTCCAATATTGAAATGAAGGTGATTGTTACACCAACCCTCAAAAATAGTGTTATATTTGAATGAGAGAGAGTGAGGGAGATAAAAGTACCATAATCTGTCAAAACTATCTGTCTATTTTTGAGGGTTGGTGTAACAATCACCTTCATTTCAATATTGCAATTTTGAGAATAGGCCTGATTATATACCTAATTTACAGCGACTATGATAACTTTTAGAATTTTCAAGTATTTGTGTCACATTTCACGACCCAACCGCTAAATCAACGGGTTAGAAATGATTACACTAGTCACATCGATAATTATTAGTGATAGAATACTACTCAAATTAGGTAGGCACTCTCTTTACAGAAGCGTAATTAGAATGTATGTATTCCTCTCGCAACTCATTGTTGAAAAGTTTTTTAATCATAAGAAATCGAAAACGACGGTGAAAAATGATTAATACTTAATTTTTAACCCGCCACAAAATAAAATCTATAGGAAAACAAAATGCGTTTCCATTCAGTCATTCCATTGTTAAAATTGGAAATCTCTTGTCGAAACTGTTTTGGCGAATATTTATAATATAATATAAAATCAATTTTGTGATGGGCTAAACTGTTATTTTAACCGTGATTGTGAGATTTGTAACGATGATTGGTAACTGACTATTCGTTAATCGGCGAGCAATCACTGCACTGGCACACTGGAAACTAAACCTAAACAGATGTCAGTTACGAATCAATGTTACGTTCCAATACACCAATCTCAGTCACAATAAGGTCGCAGATCGCTATCGGATACGTTACATAACATTGAAAAATGCCTTTTATTCTGGCAAATTCGACACAAAATTATTAAAAATATTCAATCGCATCGCTTCACAAAACATTATGTCTAATGCCGTTCTTTTGAAATCCTCTCAAGGTTCTCAAAAGTGGATAAATAATACGCAGAACGTCTTTGAGTGTTTACCAAAAATTACCTAAACGAACAGATTGATATATTTTATCAAAAAAAAATTATAACCTAAAAAAGTAGCAATTCACAAACTTACTGGAGAATGTGGGCTTTCTGGTGAATGTTTTCTTTGGCGGTTCGCTATCGATGCGGTCAGGATTCTGCTCAATAGAACTGGATAAGACTTGGGAAGCTTACTAGGGTACAGGAGTCTTTCAGTCAGCACACCCGACGTGGGAATTTCGCTCAAAGAAACACTGCGACGATTTGGATTATTATTTTTTATTCTGCGACGCACTTCCACCTTATTAGACCGGTTGACTTCTCCATCACTCAAGTAGTTCTCTTCTTCCACAAACTGTACAGTTTTTTTGTCAACATTTGTGTTAAAAGTATTGACTATGTACGAGAATCTCCGTGATCCTTGTCCAATGTTAACTCTTGAATCGGAATCCATATCTATTATGCTAACATCACTATCGATTGTGCTTGATAAGCAAGAGAATTCGGAATAACCGTCGGTCAACGCTTCTAAAGACTCGTACGTATCGTTCTCAAACCACAAAGCGACAGGAAGTTCTTTTTTTATAAGTTCGTCATATATTTCAACTTCGTTTTTATCTTCCTTCGGTCTTTTATCTTCATCGAATACGGATACATCAGACGGATGGATGAACTGAAAGCTGCTGCTCCTCTCGATCGCGGAAGATTTTTTACGTCTAAAGCTGGACCACAGACGTTTCGCTATATTACTACTTTTCCGAGATTTATAGTAATTAATTTGTTTATCAATTGTTTTCTCAATACCCGGAGACACATCGTCGGCACTGAAGGAAAAAGTTTTCACCAAATTGCTGACGGAAGTATTCAATATTTTCAGTTCATCGTCATTTTGATCCTCGCCTTGCTCAACAGTATGGTTATCGAATCTGTTAAAAATGTTAATCTTGGACAAGGTCGCCCTGAAACTTACAGATTTTCCAAGTGCATTGTGCTTCTTATCCTCGTAGTTGGCACTTCTTCGATAAATAATCGAGTCTGGTGACTTGTCACCTTTTTTACGAAGCCTTAGTGAAGACGCTTCAGAAGCATAACATCCACTAAACGTCAACGCTCCATCCCCACCTCTACTTTTCTTGGTGACTAATCCACCTTCCGTTGAGGTACTCGATTTTTGGGACGATTCTCTATTTATACTCTCTAAATTACGAGTAGTATTATCAATATTTTTAAAACTTAAGTTTTTCCTATTTCTATTAAAGTTTTCTTTCAACATATTACGCCTTACCACTACTTTCGGTATAAAACTAATAGATGATCAATCTGGACAATGTCACTTTATCACTAAACACTTATCACCTCACAACTCACTTATCTATAATTTTTTATTACAATTATTTGTGAAACGGGTTACAAAAATTGATTATGCTCAAAATGATGCACTGTTAATAAAATTAAGATTCGGGAAGTGAAAGAAAATGCTTTTCTGTTTGCACGCCATTATTGCTTCGCGAATGCATTACGATCTAATGGCGGCAATTTCTATATTTGCACCGCGATCGGGTGCCGTCTTATCACGGGTTACTGATAACGATAAGATTCAGTTGTCCAGTAAACGGAAAACTTGACAAGTTGGTGATCTAACTATTATATGAATCCATTTATTTATTTATTCGTATACATACTTATGGTACTCTGTATCTGAAGGACAACAATAAAATAGCGAATGGTACCGCATTATTACTTACTCGCAAATTGTCAATCGTAAACAACGCAATTGAATATTATTTATTTTTTACATTTCTTGTTTATTTAAAAAAAAAATAATAATAATAACGCATCAATCCAATAATAAGTGATGACATGGAAACTAACTTGAGCCCACATCCAAGCACAACTTTAAATAAGATTTAAACTTAATAACCCGCAGTCACAGACTACCAAGTACATAGACGTGAACTAACGCATATTCCATGTTTCAATATTTTCAATTTGGTGTCACGCACGTGATCGTGTTGGTACCACTTATGCAATCAAATAGCTTCGCGAGTTTTTTTTAATATATAACTCGATTAAAACGAAAATTTAAACGCTAACAATATAATATGCATTAATGTAAAAAATATGTCTTGTTTACAAAAAGATTTAATTTTTGAAGAGTAAATACTTTTACTGTCGCATAAATGTGTCATAAACTATCGGATTTATGTTTCCACAAATAATGTGTGTTGAATGCCTTTTGTCCTGCAACTAATGTTCCGAACCCCTCTCCTATAAGTATTTTTTATTTCATGTCTATTCATTTACTGGTCTGTGTTCGCAGTTTTATAAACATCTTACATACGTTTTTTAAAAATACACGATTTTGTGAAGAATTTAAAATAACAGAAAAAATATATAAATATAATCCGTTCATATGTCCTATATTCATATAGGCTATGATGACTTTAAAACGCGTAGGTAAGCCAAAAAATTTGATTTCTATATATACTTACGCTCTGAAAACTTAACTAATAACCATTTTACATTTTCTATATTTCGAAATAAAAATGACAAATAGCGTGCGTCATTTGCGAAATAAAATGTAAAAGTAATTCATTGTAACGGAAAACCAATCCCTCGGTATATGACAGTCATATATTACAGCTACAGCCGTAGTGCCGTGTGTACTGTACTATGTAGGGAGGAGTGCCGGAAAATTTTCTGGCAAAGTCCGTTTGATCAATAACTCTGCGGGCAACCTTTCACGTTTTTCAGTAGCCGAAAACATTCCGCGAAGCATGAACGGATCTCTGCGCGAACTTGCGAGATAAAAATTTTCATAAACAAATACAAAACCAGGCGAATCATTTTCAAAAATGGCCACCGTCAGGCCGGTCGCCGTCGTTTCGCCGATGAAAATGCCGCGTAAAATGAAAAAACGCAACAAAAGCAGCCCGCGCAAGACAAAGAGCCCCACAAAAAACGTTTCGTCGTATTATGACAGCGAGTCGGAGAAATCTTTCGATAGAATGTCAATTGACAAAAAATCCCACCGCCTTTGTTCGACATTTGAAAATCTGAACATCGTGACGCCCGACGTTTTGGAATTGGAATACAATTATTTCAAAAACAGCGGAATGCGAATACCGGAACATGACAGGAAAATTTTAGAACGCATGGCGGCAAAGATGAAACAAGATTTATCCAGTATTGAAATCGCGCACCGAGCTCATATTTTGTGGCAAAATGAAAGAGAAACCAGGGAAAAGGTATTAAACGCAGATCGTTTTAAAATATTCGACGCATCCTATCATTTTTTACATACCATCTTCAACTGTCATCCCTAGCGCTTTTAATACGTAATGCATCATGAATGAACATATTATATATTCTTTAAAATAGTATTTTTATAAAATTTAACAGTAATTCGTATTAATCTATATATATAAAAATTTACCTATGTCCGTTCTCTTTAAAATCCTACAACCTTTGACTGATTTAAACCAAATTTTGCATAGTTACTCTTTATAACCCTGCGTATACATTGACACTCTTCCCCTGGCCACGTCACCCCTTCCAACGATATAGATGTGTATTATATTGAATGCCATCCATATATAATTTTGCTCAGTTGCACTCTAGAATGCTGAGAAAAATAAAGTATATAATAGCATGGACCGCTAATCAATTCATATAGTTTTTGATTATGGTTAAACAATTATTTAAACTGTTACTGTGACTGTGATTGTATTCGATCATAATGACGATTGTTAACTGATTATTGATACAATCACTGGTACATTAGAAACTAAACCTCCCACAGTTAAATTTCAGTTATCAATCATCGTTACAGTTGAACACATCCACAATCACAATAATGGTTTACCATGACGAATAGTTATATCCGTGTCCATGTGCTTATATATTATACCCTCTCCTTTCGCCAACATTTGCATATGTAGGTACTTTTTAAATATTGGTATAGAATTACACAGGTGTGTTGGAACAGTTGAAATCCTATATAAATTAAAAATTGTACGCTTAAAAATACTTCATTAACATCCTCGAACTTACTCAAAGTCTTTCTCCAGGCGATGAATAACCTTACATTATTCATGACAAAATTGACACCTTTAATATGTATTATTACAACATACTACTCACGGCTAAATGTTTGCTTTGTTGATTTGGTAATATGAAATCATACAATCCGGTTTGGACCTGCTGTCCCAGTTAGGATAAATAGAATGACAAAAATTTCCAACCTATTTTAAATCATTTAAGATGTAGTTTCCAATTCACGATTTATTGGTAATATTGCTTATCCTTTAAGATTGCCACAGTATGTCAGATACAATTTCAATGATCTACATAATACAAGTATCAAGCAATGCTACTGACATCTTCAAAATAAGGCATAAACGATATGCATGCCTCTTGTTTTTGTGAAAACTTTTAGGGTCCACTTTTCGAAAATGTATGTTGTTGCCTAAATCTTCACTCTATTTTTGACTTATTATAACATTATTCTTTACCTCAAGAGATGGTTGCAGTAACTCACTTCATTCTTCCCACTTTTCTGCTGGATCTTGCTCTTCTGTATAGCAATAGCGTAACTATGCCAATGCAGTTATGCATTGGAGCCTGTTTTCGTTATTAGTTTATCACGCGTACTAAACATAAACAATTGACAAAAACACATGAAAATATGTATACATTAGTACTCCATTAATACACCGGGTTAGGGAGCAGACCATTGCCGCAAAATGAGAATAAATACGTAAAACACTTTTGTTTTTGTTTTCAAGAAAATGTAAATATTATATGAGACAAGAAACCAATTTTGTTCTTACTATTTAATGGATGAACCATGCAGAACTAATATTTTTGTACCTTACATACTATATATGTACATATATTCGCCACTGCCCTATCCAGTATACCAGTATATCAATCGGTACATGAACCCGTCCTTAGCTTTTTCTTCCTCTCTTTCCTTTCATTCTTCCCCATATTATTATATTTGTTATAAAATTATTATGCCAAAGAATATATCCAAAGTATTTTCTATATCTGTTTGCTTTGATCAAGAGGTTAATGTTTAATAATTTCACAGCTCCAGAAAGAACAAGAAGCTGAATACAATAGTTTCATTCAGACAAAAAGACGAGCGGAGAAAGACTTAAACGAAAGGAAATTTCAGGAGTTTAAAGAAATACATGACTGGGAAAAAGAACATTTGAGAGATCGGCTAAATTATAAAGAAAATGCAGCGGCTAGAAGGATCAAAGCTTTGGAATATCAGAGGGTAAGTTTCTGAAAAAAAAAAACATGTTTTTAACTTGTTAATAAAATTGTGTTTAAATTATCTAGGTATATATAAACATAAAATTATGTTTAATTAAAATATTATATTTTTGGTTCATAAGATTACATATTAATATATTGTGTTTACTACAAAATTATTACCACATTTACATCTGAACCTAGGAATCAAAGAAAATAGTATTATAAGTATCATGATGAAGACTTTGCAGCCATCAAGATAATTCAAACAAGAAATCACAATATATTAATGAAAAAACAAAATTATTACTATCAAATATAATACAATTAGTATATCTTCAACAATGGAATATACTTTACTCACAAAATACATATATATACAAAGTTTATAAATGATTAAAAGTAATTTTCAATGCCGTATGTACTCGAATCATATTAAAAGGTCCATCTCGTAAACTAGAATTACCATCTTAAGTATTGTATGTACAAGGTTACCCAATTATGAAACTGAATTTTTTTCATTAGTATTAAAGTCATTTGGGGCCTTGGTATTCTATTAGCTATTTTTTTTAATTTCATCAGAGGGAAGTTAAAACTAAGTAATAAGATCATATTATATTAACAGCTGGTGATTATTTTATTACATCTCCATTAACCATGTGAATTCTCCAATATTGACATCTTGTCATAAATCAAAATTACTTTAGTAACACTTCTATCGTTACCAAAGGGTGTCTTCTACAACGGATTATATGCGCAACTTGAAAAGACTTCTCCAATTTCTTCCTTTAATGGAAATTGAAAGGACACTGATAATCTATTAATGGTATTATATGAAATTGTATCTGCAAGTTGGTTATTTCTAAGCACATTGGTAACAAACAAAACTATAAAATACACATTACTATTCACTATACTAATAATAAATGCATTTTATAAATTTGTATGAATTCATTTAATTTAAATAGAGATTAGGTAACAAATAATTGAAAAATATCCAATTTTAATTTCTTACATTGTTACTTGTTGCATATTGTTTTCAGAACCGAGAAATTTACCAGAAACACGTCCTAGCTCAAGAGAAGGTCAGACATGCAGTGGATATTATAAAAGAACAAAAATTGGCCGAAGTAATTTGGAGAAAGACTTTGGCTCAAAGCATTGAAATCAAAACAAATAATGCAGAAACAAATAGAGATGTTTTGTTAAAATATTGTAGACAGGTAATTATAACTAAAATTCACTTGATAAAATATGCTAGGTTTATAGAGGCCTGTATAGAATAACAATAAGGAGTTACCTGGTGTCCTATTACAGAAAAAATTGTAAAGAATGATTTGTAAAAATGTAAAAGAAGCTCTTATATCCTTCCTGCCTATGACGTAATAGTATATATTATATGTAAATACACGTAGAGATGCAGATAGATCATCATCAGCTTATCTCTCTACTGTTAGGCATTGACCTCTCCCTAGAATCACCAATTCTCTCAGTCTTCAGTCCTTCTCAGCCATCTGTTGCCCGTCACTCTTCTGATGCCGTCGCTCCATCGAACTTGAGGACGGTAACGCTTCTTCTAACAGTGCGGGACTTTCACTTTAGAATCTTCTTTCCCCACCATCCGTCATCTCTTTGATTATACGTCCAGTCCTTTGCTACTCAAGCAGGCAGATTATTTGGGCAACATCTGTTATTTTGGTTCTTTGGTGAATTTGTATGATAGGTACTCAGTGTCCCAGAGATACCCCAAGCGTGACCTTTGCTATTTGGGCAACTTTTAATATGTGAATGACATTGAAAGTGAGAATGCACATCTTGATTTCATGAATGCGCTGTGGTACAAACAACTTTAGTCTTCAGAGATAGTGGTACTAACTACACAATACAATATATTTGTGAATAGAATAGTTGTAATCAAATTGGCTAGAGCTTAAGCTAATTAACTCAACAGAATTGACTTTGAAATTGCGTTTCTAATTTTTGTTGGTTTGATTACGGTTTTCTTGGCATAATGATTCTTCTTCTTCATGTGCTGTCTTCTATTGAAGGTTGACAACCAAGTTTCTTATATATCTTGCACGAAATACAAAATTGAATATGTAATTCAATTCTAAAATACATATATTAATTAGCGATATAAAAACCCAAGACCACAGACCATTTATTTTGTAAATGTTAAGTACTTGTGTGATAAGTACTTCCCAAGTTGTATACCTTGTAGAAGATTGTTGGTAATTCAAAAAGAAATTCTTATGTGCCAATTATAATCTGATACAAGTATACAACTATTCACGGAGCCAAACGGTAGAGAAAAGAGGCTGTGCCGAACGAGCATCATCCTCTTAAGCCCGCCACACACACACACACATACATCTAGAACCGGCGGTGCTGGCACACCAACACACACACATACACACAATCTCAAGGACATCACAGTAAATAACAAAAAAGTTTAATAAGAATTAGACCAACATAGTTTAAAAACCATAAGAGAATGTCAACTTAGTGAAGCCATTTATTAGTCCTGGGAAAATAATTTTTCTTTTAAATATTTAACCGTTTTGATGCATATTCATTAAACATTGTTAATAAATAATAATTAATGCTAGAGGAAAAAATATTTTCCAAAAATTAATTCTTCTCACCGCATTACATCACAAAATTGAAACTATCCAAGCAGGTTGATGATCTGTTGATTTGATCACCATAAAGAAGTTGATTTATGTGAGATAAAATGTGATAACTATTTATGTAATTCCTAGTTATGTACTTTTTTCTCTAACTTTTCATTGTTTTTATGTAATGTATACTTGTTTAACTGTATCTATGCGAATTCCATATACGAAGAGGTGCAAAACAAGCATTTTTTAACAATCCATATACATATTATTTTTCATTTTACTTTAATTGCAACAGAAAGCAATAATCGATAATAGAATGCATCAAGAAATCCAAAGACGTAATTGGGAGGAACAAAAACTCATAGAAATGGAACAACTTTCAAACCTCAAAAGAAAACTATCAGAAAAGAATCGACGAATTCAGCGGATTCAAGCTTCCAAGCAGAGTTTTGTAAGGGAATCCAGACGATTGGCTGACTCCACCGCCAAATTAAGAGAAAACTTAAAGTAAGCAAATTATATATAGTATAATATCTTAAATTTCTCTGGTTTTATTACAGGCTGTTTTCTAAAATAAAACCATAGTAATTATTATCATCTTCTTTTTCTTTAGACGGTGCCGATTACTGGTTACCATATCTGGTTACCGGATGTTGGCTATAATAATTTTGTTGTTTAATTGTTTTGGTAACTTTATTTATTCATCCCCGCTAGTCGTTTATAGTGCATTCCAAGTACACCATTTTTTTTAACTATCTCCAATTTAGTTCCAGCAATAAAAAGATGATGAACAAACGTTTTGGTTTGTTCTGAAGTTCTCTTGTGCCTTCACAACTTGATTCAGCAGTAATTGTAGATCTCTCATATTACTTGCAAGCAATACTGTGTCATCAGTCTTTATCACCTGAGATTAATCGTTTTGAGATTTCCAACCAGAATCAGAATCTCTGCAAGGGTCCGACTCAAATTAAAAATATTTTTTATAATATTATGATTTATTTTTACAGAAGACAGAATAATTATTCAGGAAAATACCTAATAAAAAAAATATTTTGACATGAATATTCTTCGAGTGGTGCGAACAGTCATTGAATAATATTAGTAATAATTAATAGAAAGAGTATTGTAAGTTGTTTGCTGAAATGAAGAAGTTGGGTAATAATAAATAAATGTTTTCTTTCAACATAATTTAAGTTAAGACTGATAAATCGCCCATTTACGCCTATTTAAAAAAATATTTTTGATTAAAATTGTGGTTAAAAAATTAAGCAGTTAGATAATATTCAAGGATTAAAGAGTTGGTGCTATGAAAGAAATTTTTCATTATTTGAAATATAACATAGAAGTTACTTTTTAAAAATTAACATTGTTCCAACAATTTTGATTAATTTAAACTACAGTGGAAGTGAGTTATAAGGCGGGTTTGCGGGAGGGCCTATCTGCCCGTGTTAAATGGTAATCGTTGTATAAACGAAATTATGATTTTTTTTATGAAAAACAATACATTTTTAAATTGTTTTTATTATTTATTTATACATTTTCATCAAATATAAATAAAAATCAATTCTGTTCATATAATTCATAAATTATAACAATTCTTTCAAAATAAATATTTCAATTTAATGGATATAACATATTAAACATTTAAATTAGGAATAATCCCTATTATCATAGACTATATTTTACAAGCGACTGTCTATAATAATAAATTAATTTAGTAAAAGATACATTCTTTATTTTTTTTAAGATCTATTTTAAGTTACCTTACCGTGCTTGTATGTGTTTTTAAGCTGGGCGCCTTAAAACAAAAATGGCAAAAAAATACCTGCGATATATCCAAATGCACATTATAAAAGACGCGTTATAACCGGCTTTTACTGTATTTTGATTAACACTAACTGATTCCTAAAATACATAAAAAATTAAATTAATTATCGGAGGGGAGCTGCAGTCAGGCATATTGGGCGTGTAGATAATGCATATCCTCATCACATCGCATGGACATCACGTTAAAAATGGAAGTGAACCATGATGAATTAGATGGGATGAGGCAATGGTGACCCAATGCAAATAAATTGGGATGAAATTAAACATCCACTACATTCATCTATTCAGATCGTTTTAATTTATAAAAAAACTCAACACCATAACAGAGTATCAAAGTGGCCCTTGATTCATGTTTTGCATCAAAATGCCACGTTTTAATACAAGTGATTTACGTGAGTTTCCGGAAAGGCCGGAAGTTGTCATACAAAATTAATTAAATTGTATATATAATAGATTAAAAGCTTAGAGAAAAAAAATATATAAAATTTTGCATTAATAACAACCTATTAATAATCATAGACTTTATCATAATTAAAAAATCTATAATAGAATGTAATATGTATAAACAATAGTGTGCAGAGTATATGTGAAGAGAATTTAATAAGGTATAAATTTGCGCACTGATCTTGAATAAATCTGAAAAATTAATAAGTACATCACAGTATGGTCGTGATCTTTTACGCCAGGTAACAGATTAAAATAAATGTAACATTACTTTAATTTTGTTCTTAACAACTTAAACTTCTCTGATGTAATTATTGGAATACTATATACATATTTTTCATTTACTTGCAGGAGGTCACTGAGTCCTGATGTATTCTCAAGAGCTGCGTCCCAAACTCAGCACCAGCACTACCGGACAAATCCTCAGATTTGCTTTACTCCCAATAGTTTTGAAAGTCACATAAGACTCGGCTAGAGAAACTGCGCTTGAACAATTTTAATAATGTAATGAAACAATTATGTTAGATAAACTAATTAGTTAAATGTAAAGACTGAAATTGTGCCTGTGATTAGGTTATGAGCACATTCATCTTTATCTTGTGAAATGTATAATATTTAGAAGATTTGACTTTAAAATTCCACTTATTTTTTGTAAAGAATCAAATATTACTTTTTATTATCATCACAATGATTTGTGATTAATGTAGTTAGTTTATTTGAATGTACAACAATGTATTCTAACTAAGTGAAATTTTTAATATAGTGATTGCTTAATTATAATTTTTTTTTGTAATAACTATTCATCAATGTACTTGGATATTAAATAAACAATATTAAAATCAAATACATATGTTAATAACTATGTACAAATTTCTCAAAACAATAAATGGCATACAATATAACTTCCATAACCAGTTAAACAGTTTGAATATCTAGGAACAAATGTGACAAGTAATAATAATATCAAAAATAAATATTTACTGTTTCCGAGGTAAATATGAAGAACTCCATAATCATATATGTCAAAATAAAACACTTGTTTTTTGATTCTACTCGTTTCATTTACTTGAGACACATTTCGCCATGTAAGAGCATTATTGTCATATTGTAAAATTATATAGCTGTCCTTTTCTACATATTACCTATGACATTAAAATATCATTAGTGTCGAAACAGAATGGTTACTTGGAATAATTAGAAACATTCAAAAATGTATGTAAATCCTCAGAATTCCAATGAATAATGCTGTCCCTTTTCATCTCATGCTAAAAAAATTGTATAGCTGTCCCTCACTATTGATATAAATACAAGTTGTTGAGTTAAATTGTTAGATTGATAATGCCCTTACAAGGCGAAACGCGTCTCAAGTAAATTAAACAAGTAGAATAAAAAAATAAGTGTTTTATTTTCACAATTGTGAAAAATAAATAAATAGCCACATAAAATCAAGAGACACTTGTTTACTTTAAGAAAATTGCTGTCATCGAGGTTGTTGTTACAGAATTTAAACACTGATACATCCAATCCATCATTACGTGTGTAAAGTTTGGTCTCTCACTTCAGCACAAGAAAACATGTTGCAGGTTTTCGAAAATAAAGTCTTGCGCAAGATTAACAGCCCATTGCATGATAACCTAACCAGAGAATGGAGGAGGTTAATGAACTTAGAACTTCGGAAACAATATACCGCATCAGATATCCTGAAGAAGGTGGAAGTATGGAGGCTGCAGCGGGTAAAACATGTAGTGAGAGCAGATGAGTCCCTTAACACGCACAAAGGCCAAAAAAATAAGCCAAAAAAGACCAAGGTGTAAATAAGTGGATAATATCATGAGGTAGGCGAGTGCCCAGCAGACAGGTTTTCCTCACCGGGAAATGGGGCTTACAATGTACACATTTTGAAGGGCACAATAATGTATATATGCATCCCTATTAAGATATTAATACATTCCTGCTGTTTGTTATACATTTTTACTAACACTCCATGCACATTGCCCAAAAAACGGGCATGTCTGGTGCATTTTATATTAATTTAATATTCAATTTCCTATATTACAAACGGTGGAACGACATGACAGCGGATCCTTATATTTATCAGCAGGTATCAGAATTAATTCTTCAGACAGAAGTGATTTGAATCTAAGAAATTATAAATCTATGCAGATAAAATATGCATAAAAATCATATTACAAATGTAATATTCTAGAAAATTTTTGTCGCAGTGAATTATATGTTCTATTATTAGGAGAACACATTATTATTGTGAAGTTGTAATTATTCAGAACATAGGTCTGTGATATTTTAAATATGAATTAAATATATTAATTAGAAAGATATACATATAAAATCAATTTTATCGAAAAATATTGTTGTTGCGCCACCGGGATACGAACCTGGATCTCTTTCCTAATCGGGGAAGGTACATTAATCAATCCAGGTTCCACGTTCGTATCCCGATGGCGCAACAGCAATATTTTTTGATAAAATTGATTTTATATGTATATCTTTCTAATTAATATATTTAATTATTTATTCATTTCAATTTCATTCATTTGATTTGTCATTTTATTAAGAGTAACGTGAAAAATTTATTTGACAACAAAAAAACACAATTATTTGTCTGCAAAATATTTAATCCCCCTTTAACCAATTCTGGTCCCTCTGTAATCAAAATAAATCAGCTTTAATAATTCAATCTTGATGCATTTCATTTACTTATAAATTGTATTTGTTTTACTCCATTTTTGTTTGTTTTTATGTTTCACGATTATTCAGTATCTTTTGACTTTTTTTTACTTTATGTACATTTATTAGTTATTTATTAAAAACAATATAAAAGATATGCATATGTTTGGACTGTGCCCATCTCACTACAAAATTTTATGTTGAGACGGGATGGGTTGAGTTGTTAGTAAAATATTATTAAATCTTTATTTCTTATAACCACAGCATTATCAAAAAAATTAATTATATATTATGAGTTTGAAGCCAAAAATTATACAAACATCCAATTAAGCGTACAAACCCAAACACTTCCCATGTTTCATTTACAGAAAGTATCAACTCCGTTCAGACAGAAGTCATATGTGCCTCGAAAAGTGTAAAATAATTATATTTTCTAAACGTGCAAAACTCGCTCAGTATAAAATTCAGAGGACTATGAAAAACTCATTTCGAATTAACAAAAATCCCTATACATCAAAATCAAAATTTAAAAAAAAATCACAATTACCAATTATTTGGTCCCTAGATCATTGTGTCATAAGATCATACTAGATACTACTAATAACATAATGAATACCGCTGTATAGTGACGCTTAGGACCGGTGGTGTGATCAGTAGTAACTTTTTACTAACACCCGTAGCAAAAATCCTTTTCGGGTTGTTGATACATCAAATTTACTACTGTCAAAGCGTAGATGGAGATGTCTATAGGCGCGACAAATAATCATGAAATATGCATTATCTATGGATTTTTTCACCTAGGCGATCGAAATCTGTGGTGGTGAAATTTTTTCGTATTATGTGCAATGTATATTATACAACAATATCACCATCGGACTAACTCTTATCGCTAAAATAACGGAATATTGAATGATTAATTATCGTATACTGCAACTTTCAAAGTATCAATTTGTCAGATTACTTTTGGAACACTTGTGAAAAGTCCACCATATTTAACTATCGGTTCTCACTTTCACTATTAGATATCGGGAAGTAAAATGAGTTTACTACGGAATGTACTTTCAAGAAGTAAATATTTTTTTACTAACGATCAAACAACCTATTATCGCAAAAAATTTTGCTTTAGTTACTTTTTTTACTATAGTAAAAAGTTACTACTGATCATACAACTGGCCCTTAGCGAGATGTGATTGGTGCTAGACTGCATTATATGAAATACATAGAATTTAATTATTCAACACTTTTTAACATAACATACATACAGTAAAAGCTCTTTAAACGAAAATAAGGCAACCAAAATTTAAAAAAAAAAGATTTTCTAATTAGTAAAGTAGAATTTCATAAAAAATTTTCAAAACGTCAACATAATTTCTAAACATTTATGTACTACAAATAGACATTTTCTCAAAACATTTTTAAATACATGTATTTGGCCAATGTTGCTTTCATATTTGTTAAAGTCCCCCACATCTATTTCATAAACTTTTTGACTTTCGCCACATGTTGACAAGCATTGTTATGTTGAACTTTGAATTAAATCTATGGAGCCAACCATTGGAGGCTCAAAAATCATTAATCCCCAATTCATTGGCTAATGAACGTCCCTTCTTGATGAGAATTAAACCAGAAATCGGAATATTGGCCACAAGCATTTGAGAAAAAAACAACCTGTTTTCTAGCTCTTCGTCGACGCGCTTTATTTTCCTTCAACTTATAATACGATTCTTAAATTTTAGTGCGATTTTTCAAAATTGTTGAAACGATGCAAGTTGACGACACCATTTTTTTTTGCAATATTTCCCTTACTGTGAATATCTTTAATTAATATCAATTTTTTTAGAAATTGTTAATGTTTTATGTACTGCAAACTGACAGCATTTTAAATTTAAAATGAAACCAAAGGCAAAACAAAATACGAAAAGGATTAAAATTTAACACAATTTAATAAAATTGGTTACACTTTTCAAATAATTAATAAAGATTCTAAAATCTAAAGTACAAAAGAGTCAATATGTCCTGTCAGATGACAGTAATATTTTCACACCATTTGATACAAAAATAACTAAGAATTATTTTGAATGTAGAAAAACATAAAAATAGGCATATAAAAATGAAAATGCAAAACTTTAAAACTCCAAAACCGGCGCGCGAAAAATATGACAATTTCAACTAAGCTCATTTTTTTGCGGGATTTCCATGTTGGTCGGTTCGGTACCTGGCGGCCGTTTGGGGTATATTTACTGTTATACAAATGGTCAGGAATAAAGGATCAGCCGTGGCGAAGTCAGTGTATGTATAAAAATACTGGCAAAATGTTCAGATTTATAATGACTACATGTAAAAAAAATTCAATTTTGTCTTAAAATTATTTAATGTTATGAGTTATCAAGTTTTTTGAGTAATAGGTAAAATTTCATATGAAAATTCATTTGAGGGAGATAAAATATGATAATATTTTCGAATTACATATAACAAATTTCGAAATAAAGTTGTTTGTATTAACGATTAACGGAGCTTATACCGTATTTTTAAATTCACCTCAATCACTTTTTTGTTATGTACAAGAGTTGTATTCGTATTATTAAATTCACAATTTTAACACATTTACTTAATTATAATAAGCCTTAAAAAACTATGTATATAATATATAAAAATGTGAATTTGAAGTTGTTAATTGTTAATTTTCGCTCCTTTCAATTTTCTGCTCTTCTCGCTATTTTATATGGTATGTATAGCCGTCGTATCAAAATTTGTACACATATCTAGCAGCATGTTGTACACATATCTTTAAAATATCTAGAGCATTAAAAACTGAATCATTGGGAATTTTTACAGCGTCAGTGCTCATAAAAGGTGCCAATAAAACAGATGTTGCTAATCCATCTGTTAAAATTTATTAATTTCAACAAAATATAAATATTGTCTGCTATTATTTCTTCCATTTCAACCTTCTGAATTTCATATATTGACTGCATCGTAATTCTGCTTATATACATTTGTTTCCTGCTAAGCCGCCAATGACTTCGCCTGACAAGCATCCAAAGTTGTCTATTTCCTCAAATCGCCACCAGTCTACTCGTGAATGGCTGGAAACTGAATAAATTTGACATTTTAGAAACTCTTCAGTTTATTATATTTACCGATAATTGTTAATTTAGTTTCATGATAATTATCCATCTTTGTCAAAACAACCATTAGCGAACATCTCTTTGCCTTGTTTATATATTTCTTCCCTTTAATGGCTAAGGTTCAGTCAGGCAACATATTGTAAAATACGACTAGCTCATCCATACTGTTAATTTTTTCAGATCACTACAAAATATGCTTATTATTTAATCAATGACTTATTGATGCCGCGAACACGTGTTACATAAATCACACCTGGAATAAAATATTTGTTTTTATGAAGACAAAATTATTTTTTTTCGATATTCAGATATATATGTTATTTTTATCGATAAAAATATTTCATTTTGTTTTCCATGGAACAAAATTAATTTCAAGTTACAAATTAACGAGTTCTTCGAATTATAAATGAATTTTAGTGTGAAAATATTATTTTGTGAACATTTTTTTAATGAAAGAATTAAAATTACAATAAACTTCGAAATGTCAGGAGTTCAAAATTAGCGTGGTTATTCTGTAAGAAAGTGCAAACTGACAGTAAAATTACAATATTTTTCTGATTAAAATATATTATACAAATTCAGATCATACTAAAAAATAAACATCCCATTTGTAGTTCGCGTAGGTGATTTATTTTAAAATTATGAAATCTAAAAACCATATTTTAACTTTTAGAGCCGGTTGTTTGGTCAGTGGTAAATTTTTATCATTTTACTTTTCGCCATCACCCGTGGTAAAAAACGTTTACGTGCTGCTCAAACGTCGAGTTTACTACTGTCAAAAATAATCTCACCTAATAAGTGTGGCAAGTACCTGCGAATTGTAAGTAATTAAAAGTACTATTTCATCATAAGCGTCCATCGACTGCGGTTTCGTACGGTTTTGAGATGAAAAAATAAAAGTTTATAGTGTTGTCAGGTCATAACATTTAGGACATTATTATTTATTTTATATTTGTTTTTTGGAAGGACGACATCAGATATTATTAATATTATTGTGTGATAATATTATTATGTGATGCTTAAACAAATAAATATTAGCACTTCACAACTACGTACACATTACACATTGCACTTATATAGTACTAACATGCATAAAATGATGCCGCCGACCGCGGCAATGGCCAATGCTGCCTAACGGCGCACGCACTCACTGTATTTATAGTAAAACGCCCATATTTTTATTTTAAGTAATAACTAAAAAATAATATTTTATTCACTTGAATTACTTGGCAACAAAAATGAGAAATATCGCGAACGTATATCAAAATCTAACTGACAATTTACTCAAATTGGAACATTCCAGATACTTTCCAACTTATTGCGTCCTTCTCATCATCGGACTCTGCGGTAGTAACAAGTATATCAGGAATGTCTAAAAAGTCGGCAATATCTCCATTAAAGAAAAAGTCACCCTCCGACATTTTGTAAAAGTAAAAATAAAATCATAAAAGTTTTTGAAAATTTAATTACTGTAAAAATATCAGCACTTTGACGTCGACATGAGTGTGTGTGTTAAATTTTCATATAAATCCCTTTTATCCATTGTATAAAATAAATCTGACAATGCAAAAGTGAGCGCCAACTCTCAATTTTTTATGGAGGAAAAATTATGATTTTTATACTCAATTTCAGACGTAATTCATGGTGTTCTTGTTCGTGGAGTTAAAAAATATTTCTATGGGTTACCTTATGATATCACTACTGGAAAGAATAATTTGGTTTAAAATCCGTGGTAAATTTTTACTATAGTAATGTATGATCAAAGAACCAACCCTTAGTGACTTAAAATCATATGAAGACAATATTGATTATATCAATAAAAAAGTATATGTTATCTTATGTCAAATACAATACATGTCTTCAATCATCACAACAATCAAAACTACATAAACACTAAAAATCCTAATTTTTTGAATTTATAGTCATATCTAGCTGATAAATAATTGACTTTTTCTTAGGTTAAATGAATTCAAAAACTTGTTATAAATATTATTGAATAAATTAATAATAAAACACGAAGTTCTTAACCAAATACTTTAATGTTTAGGTGGATGTACACAGTTTTATTTCAAAACTTATAATTACAAATGTATTATAAATAACTTACCTTAAGTGAAAATTTACTATTATTCATATACTTTGAAAAGAAAAACAATAAACAAAACAGAAATCATAAAAATTAAACAATGCTGTATATTTGCACACGGAGTATTACCACATTGATCCGAGTTTTATTAAATATTTTTGATTATCTAACTGTGTATAGCAGTATTATTTATAAATATTTTACTATATAGATCCCAAAATAAGCGTTCGCATCCTGCAATAATTAAATATTTCAATTTATTTTTTCTTTGAGTCCCGCAAATACAGGGAAGAACGCATTACACTACAAACGGAACAGAAGCAGGTAGGGATTCGTAATTCCAAAATAAAAAACATTTGAAACATCGGCCACTTTTGTCGAATATATTCATCAGTATTAGTACAAAACAAATAAAGAAATTCAGTTCAAGCATGTCCATTGTTCATCCAGTAAAACATTAGTCACCGAAAAATAGCTTATTCGTGAGCGGGTGCAATTAATTTCAGAAACTTCAATAAGCTAAAATCAAATAAACTTTCTTCAATACACAACACTTATGTTAATAAGTAGCAAATTTATAAAACAGTCAGCCTTTTGATATGAAATATCCGTTAACAGTGACTGGAAATTGCGATATAATTTTACTCAAATCTTAATAAGGCTGAAAATATTCACGACGTTTGAGATACACCAAGTATCCCCCAATTAATATATTATCTTAACATTACAAAACTACCTTTGTGTGTTGAACATTAAATGAATTAAATAATAATAACAAAAACACTATAACGTACAAAAACACATTCATCATATTTTATTCGGACGCTCAATTAACAATCAGGATATCAAACAGGCACATGTTTTGTAGATAGTCGGTTCACTATTCACTCGTCACTCGTCGCCCAACCAACCATCACATTAACAGGAGTCAAACTCCAAGCTCTTCTGGCATCCGGCAGCTTGGAATTAGATACTTAAACCCAGTGATTCATTCCTCCTTTTTGGCAGCGATCCTTTTAGGAGTGTTGTTGTGACTATTGGTTCCATTGCCTCCGGCCTTGTGGCTCTCTGTTCCGGAAGAATGATTGGAATGATTGTTGGACAGTTCTTTCCGTACATTATTCGGTGTTCCTTTTATGTTGACAGCGGTGCCTGAACTATCTGAAACCTCGGAGCTGGAACTCCTGATGTCGCCTTCCATCTGAAATGTGTACTTATTAAAACACTTTCTACACCTGCATTACTAAATACAGTAGAACTCATTTAAATTTTTTAAATATTTCACAAACCAGATAAATAAGTTAATGAATTATTTATTATTGTAAATGATTTTGTAAAACATTTAAAAAAATACATATGTTAATTCAAAATAATTGTAAATCTATTGCACCTTAAATCAATACATTTTCACATTACATAATCGGAAAAGCGATCAAAATATAAAAAATTTAAAATAAAATTCACAACATGTAATTTAAAGCAAGTGACATAATGTCAACCTACTCTAACCTAATCCAATAGACATGTTTTCAAAATGAGATCAGAGGCTTGGTACTGAATCTATGTAGATAAACAATTCAAAATAAATAAAAATTCTAATTTTTCCACTGTTTTGAAGAAAACATTGTATTAGCTAGATTTGTTATTTTAGTAATCTAAACATATTTAAAACTCGCGAAAATATTCATAATACACTTTAGTTTAATAATTACTCCCCTTCATTAACAGCACCTTTCCAATCACTTGCTTGTTATTTTGTGAATTTTACATAATTTTAGCTAATTTTTGTATTTCACGAGTTTTCAATCATTTTTCATTCGTTTTTTAGTTTTGATGCTTATTTATACTTAACGATAATTTAAACCATTTATGCTATTTTTTACAATTTCAGGTATTTATATTTGTTACGATATTTGTGATAATAATTATTTATTATGTGTCGACAGACAAAATAATAATCGAAACATACTATTTCAACAATTGCGGTGGATAGACCCCAGATTACAAGTTTCAGTTTTTAAGGGAATGAAGCATTCTCATTACTGTTTATAAATTAAAGTTCTTCCTCCAAGATAAGACAATCTCAAAGGGATATGAAATAAAAACTGAAATATTATTAAATAAATAAATATTAACTATCCTACCAATCCTTTATAAAATGTGAAAATATATTTGTACCTTGTTTACCTCCACATCAAAAAACCGACATACCAAATCAAATCATTAAAAATGTTTTCTAACAAATTAAATTTTAAAAGGTCAAAAACAAATGTAATAAATCTTCCTTCTCAGTGATCTAAGACATAACACACACGCACAAGCGCAATGTTTTTTTGGAAAATTCATAAATGGAATTTTCTATAAAACACTAAAATTGTACCTGTCCAGCAGCCAATGCCTTGTAGGCCACTTTGAGAATAAGCCAGGTCCATATGGTGTGCAAGATGAGCAGCAAGAAGAGAAGGCTGTTGAAGATGTAGTAGGCGGGGAATAGGGGGATGATTGTGGGCGCCCTCATAGTTGTACTGAAACGTTTTTCAATATTAGTCCAGGTGGGTACTGTCATTGAAGATTGCAAATAATGTATGTAAAAATAAATAAAAGCCTTTAGAATATACAATAATACCCCGAGTTACGTAGTAACGCGTTTCGTAAACCTTTATATAACTTGAATTTTACATAAGTTGAATTTGTAAACTGGTTAATTGTAGTTACAAAAACTCAATATTTATTAAGCAAATAATAGATATCTCACAGAGACAAAGGTATTTCATTATATTTAATGGAAATACATGGAAGTATGGGAAATTATAGGGCTTACGGGCTTACTTAAGCTGACTTAAGTGATCACTTTATATAAATATAAGGTTCACCATTCTCACCCATTAATCAATTTCCATATCTATCTTTTTTTTTAAGTTGTTTGAGTACCACTACACTATCGGCAACTATGGACTAAATTTGATAATTCATTTCCCTGAAACAGCTATATGTCACAATGAGAATTTAATTATTTTTTTGAAATTATTTAAATATTATTTATCTGTAAAATTTTTTTAACACATTATTTAGAATACGTCTGAAAAATCAATATTTTTAATTTTTATATATTTTCTTATTTTGACCAGCATATTATTAGCAATATTTGTGTGTTCTTGGACATATTCAAATATTGCCAGTATTTATTATTATATGTGTGTAATATACTATTTATTATTACATATTTTATAAAAGAACAAAATAAAAATAAACTGAAAGAACAAAAAAAATTAACGCCGTGTAAATACTGATAGACTTAAAATGTATCACATAGATTCATCGTGATGCTTCGTTTGAGTAGCCAAATAACCCTGAATAAGGTTTGAAGCAATCAACGAGTTAATATTATATGAAACAATGCTATTTATGCATACCGAGTGTTGGAATTTACAAAAAACCCAAATGCAGCACCCTTGGGTATTAGATGTTTGAAATAGAATAATTGGGTGTAAAATTTTATGTAGCTCTAATAATTTTTGAGATTTACTTTTTACATACCTGCAAATTTACTTAAGTCACATGTTACGTAGCACGAATTATCTAAATTATTTACAAATTTATGCTTAACGAGTTCATAATATGGTTAATCCAGACTTATTTTACTTTCTTCACCAAAAAATCTGTTAGGGTACCATTTACCAAACCCCTTTTTTGTTTAATCAAAATTAGCAAAATATATTTAATACACATTAAATGTATAAATTAGAAAACAGATCAAATCAATTTATTGAAATTATATTTTGTTGCCACTTGGATTCGAATCAGGAACTTTTCCTAACCAGGGAAATGCGTTGACCATTACACCATGTCAACATAGTAAGTTAACGACAAATTTTTGAACCTATATATTGCACTTTCAAATTGATACATCTGTTATCCATTTTATAAAAGCAATCTACTTTTATTACCAAATTACCAAATCTCTCAATGCACCATGACACACAACTGTGTTGCTGCCTGGTGGCAGATTCGGGTTTTCGCCTAATAAAAGTGGTTTGTATCTTGGCTATAAATTATTTTAATTTAAACTGGCCAGTCTGGGATTTGAACCCGCACTTGTGCTCTTATATATGATTATGATTTCTGTATCCAGCATCTTTGCCCATCGTCTATGACCGGTAATATGGAATGCGTCAATATTATCATATTTTTAATAATAAATTCAAAACTGACACTCGCATTTGTGGTACAAATATATATATGTATTAAAATATTGACTTTACAATAAACTAAAATTTGTACTCAAGTCTGAAACTGTTCTTTAAAAAATGAACTTTTGCAAGAAAATCACAAACACAAAATCAAGGATAATACACAAAACCTGTCAAAATACACAAATTTTACTGTGAGTATTTTTCAGCAAGGTCGAATGAGACTCTAAATTTTACATGTTAATTTACAAAGACAATGTTTTAAACATTTTAATTTGTCTGAAAATTACAATCATTTTGTTTACAAAGTATTAAAATATGTTAACATCAAGGGAATAATTTAGATGAAAATAATTTAATATTGTTTCCCAATCTTTCTCAATCAATTGATTCTCAAACTTTAATATACCTCCATATGATGTAGAAGGGGAAAATGCCCAGTCTCGTGACTATCCATAGGATAGTAAAGGTGCCGAAGATGCAATCACACAATTTCTGGTAGTTAGCGTATTTGGTCATTTTAGCAGCCTAGAAAAATGATTAAAAATAAATTTATGAACAAAATACACTTAGAGAAAATTCAAAATGTTAAAATTACATTTAAAAAATTGGGACTTTACACCCCATGTTTTTTTTTTCAATTACATGTACGTAAAAAGAAACCAAGTGTACATATAAATAATATTTATAATTAAATGTCGCTTTCCGCAATCCTCGTGACACTAGAGAAAAAAAATACCAGTATGTACATATTGGGATATTCTAACATTGTAGACATTTAAAATTAAATCTCAAGATAATCAACTGAAGACAAAATTATATGTTTAATTACGCTGACATAACAAAGTAACAAGACATTGTTCTTAAACCGGTTACAAAGTTATATTATATTAATTATCAAATCATCTAATAGAAACTTATTGATTCAAATATTAAAAAATAACCTTTTTTGTTATATTCATTGTACGCAAGATAAAATTTTATATTTATTGAGACATGTATGTTTGAAAAGGCCAGTTTGTATACAAACATTGGTTGTTCGGTATTAATGACAGATCCACAGATCGCCGATGGCCATGCATATGTGGATGCTCCATTATGGTTACTTTACCTATCTGTCCCCATCCCCCTATACCCTACCCCTCAGTGCATGACTTTTTCTGTATATTTGTCTTGACTTTTGAACTGTCAAGAAGAGTGTGCTCGTGCTCGTGCTATGTGCCCGTCACTAACTTACAGTTTTGGTAAAGTTACTTGTTAATGTATTCGGTTCCTCGCGTGTGCGTACCGAAACTACTATTGTGGATCACAGTGCTTCGTGCTGACCATCGAAGGTTCGTGAAGTTCGGGACTGCAGGAGAGAAAATCCAGGTGTGTCATCCTTGAACCCATATTGTCCTGTCCCTATACCAAATTCCTACCCCCCCCTTCCTGCATCACATTTCCCTGCCCCCTTTCCCAAACACTGGTTATTACAATTGCATTGATCCAATAATCACTGAACACAATAACTGGCGCCTACCGTAATTTTATATTTTTATTTTGATACTACACATTAGTAGTAATAAGCTGGTGTGTGTGTGTTTGTATCTATATAATTAATCGTTATTAATTAATTATTGTTATTATTATTTTTTAGTAATTTTATAACAGTGCAATTGAATGGACACTGATTATTTGCACACATTCAATGTGTTCTTATGTTGTATTCTATTCAACAATAAAATACATTTTTAATATAATATCTTTCACATACATTTTTTTCATTCATAGTATTTTTGAGTGAAAAATGACTTAACAGTATTTGGCATGTTATTGTTACATTATATTATATTTTGTTCATTAGACTAATGTATATAAGAAGTTACCTTGAAAAATTAAAAATATAACATTGAAACATTACTTCATCATGCTGTATATTTATACGATTTATATTTCAAGTGTTGTGCTATATCACAGGCGCAAAACACTCTTCAAAAAAAAAATTGTGGAAAATATAATCACTTTCAAACAATGTGAAGCGTTCCAAATAAACTTATATCCTCTTAAAGAGAGCATTGTCTTTATTATTGTCAATTACCTCCAGGAATATGTCAACGCAGTCATGGAGCAATAGTACCAGTGTCCCGACCCTGTGCAGATTGCAGACCCAACTGAACGCCATTAAGGCGATGGTGGCGATATGATGGATGAACATCTGCCAAAAGTCCTTGCGCTTCACATCAAAGAACTGGGATATGGCCAGGGACCAGTAGAATGATAGAGAGATCATGTAGTACCACCAGATGTCATTTGTTATACCCTGTAAAATAGACAAACAATCTATTTTATTTATTGTGTCATTAAATACTACACAGCATCATTTTGTGTTATTAAATACTGTACAACACTGTTTATATCTTGGTCAGATTATTATGCATCTCACACTTCAGGTGCATAGACCATTTAAATAAGCCATTATTTCTCATATTTATTATGATCATATTGACCTTAAACTTTCAGTCAGTCTGCCATTATCTTTTCCGTGACCTTAGTATGGTTGAGTGTTAAATATTGCAATCTATCCAATTGCTAATTGTTATTCTATGTATTAATAAAATACTTGAGAAATAAATATCAATAAAACAAAGAAAAATATTAAGGAGAACACATTCTTATTGTGAAGTTGTAATTATTCAGAACATAGGTCTGTTATATTTTAAATACTAATTAAATGTATTAATTAGAAAAATATAAAATCAATTTTATCGAAAAATATTGTTGTTGCGCTACCGGGATTCAAACCTTTCCTCTTTCCTCTCTCTCTTTCCACTCTTTCCAAACCGGGGAAAATGCATTATCCAACTATGCTACAGCGACAGTACTTTTGATGACAAATTATTTAAACAAACAAAGTAGAAGGCTTTCAAATATTGGAACGATAGATGTATTAATTTGAAAAGTGTAACATATGGGTTTGAAAATTTGTCATCAAAAGTACTGTCGCTGTAGCATAGTTGGATAATACACCTTTCCCGGAGAAAGAGAGATCAGAAAGAGATCCCGGTTCAAATCCCGGTAGCGCAACAACAATATTTTTCGATAAAATTGATTTTATTTGTATATCTTTCTAATTAATACATTTAATTAGTATTTAAAAATAATAATTAAAGAGTTTTCTATCAAGCATCAGTAAGTTTTATTTCCATAGCATAAATGATTTGGCTTAGCTTGAAAACATAAAGAAATATTTTTGTGATATGATATCAACTTTCACGCCAATTTTTAATTTTATAATAAATTTACAAGGCACAGAAACATTAATTTAAAATAACATATTTTATGGGTTATGGTTGATGGGTTATTTTTAGTATATTAATAATTACATTGAGATAAAAATATTATGGTGTATGAACTTAGTTTTATGAATTACAGATAAAAAACCATAATATAGTAGAAAATACTAAAACTAACTAAATTACGCCAAAGTAGTTAGAGACGATGAAGCGCCACACCCTTCTGTCCTGATACACAACTCTCACCTCATCCAAGTTCATACATCTTCCCATGCAAGCTCATTGATTTATTGAGGCTTCTAACGAGACCGTCTTCCAATATCTTGTATTATATATTTCTTTCCATTCTCCCCTTATTCATTTGTTCTACATGACCAAACCATCTAAACAACCATTTTTATAATCACACGTACACTAAGGGCCGGTTGTGTGGTCAGTAGTAACTTTTTACTAATGCCCGTGGTTAAAAAAAAATTTGTTATCACTCGCAGAGAAAAGATCTAATTCATGCATCCTTCTCCCACCCACAAAGCCCCTTGGACAAGCCGCCACACCTTTTCTTTTAAAACATATAATACTTTATGTTATCTAATTTCTCATAAACTGATCAGAAAATCAATAAAAATGTGACAGCCTTCAATATAGACTGTAGGCAGATCAATTTCCATTGTATAATAAATAATACAAAAATATATCTGTACATAATATACAGGT
Organism: Eubasilissa splendida; assembly: GCA_031772225.1. Classification (NCBI taxonomy): domain Eukaryota; kingdom Metazoa; phylum Arthropoda; class Insecta; order Trichoptera; family Phryganeidae; genus Eubasilissa; species Eubasilissa splendida. The sequence continues at coordinate 9,902,306 of CM062868.1, read as the reverse complement.
AACCCCCGTTGATCGCAGGGGATACGTTTTGGACATGGCCGCGATAAGCAAAATTTCGCAATAAATCTCATTTTAAAATTCAAAAAAATGTCATGCATAACAGAATTCATTCATTTTATCCTGCGTTCCAAAAAATAATCAAGATTCCGTTGTTTGGCCTCTCTGCGTTTATTGTGCAAAATTTGCTGATAACTGTCAAATAATCCGTTACAACCAAGCGTTACAGCACTCACTCGTTCTTAATCTTCATCGCTTTCTTCTAATAATTCCAGGCATTGATTGTGAAGAGAAAGGGCATTTTCAATGATTTTGACACTTAACTTTCCAGATTCGGAGACATCATTTTCTTGGGACATTGTATAGCAGTTAATTTCCTGCAGCTGATAAAAAATATGTAAGTAGTCAATATACTCAACCGGTACCAGGCAAAAAATGAATGGAGAGGGGGGGAGTTCTGAACAAAGAAATTAAAGGTGTGTCATATTGTAAATTTTTAATATTTTTTTAATACTTATGTACATCTTGAAACACCTCCAAGTAAAGAGGTGATAAGATAAGCACATCAATAGAATATATATTTGTAAGTCAGTGGAGATTGTAAACGACACTTAACAATTTCAAAGTAAATAAATGACAAAGTAATATCCATTGAATTTAGAAAAATTGAGTTCCAACTAAGTTGTAAATTTAACAAAAAAGGTTTTAGTCTTCTCTGAAAACACTTAATTAGTTTAATCTAGCATTGGTGTTAAATTTTATATAAAAGGTTAGATCACCGCTTACCTCACCAAATTTATTTATAAAAGAAAAGAAATAGTATGTATATGTATAATTAATTTCCCTACAAATCTTTTTGCCACTTAGAAAAATAAGGATTCATTGTTTAACACATTAACGGCGACAAGGGTATTATACCCCTTCACTGGATAAGCGTCTAACTGCGGAAAGGCTATTATAAAAATATTGAGTACCACGAAAACTTGGTAATTTTTTTTATTTATAAAGTGTTAAATAATTTTAAGCAAATTTATATCGCGATTTGCAAGTCATTAAGGGGCTACTTTCAATGATAATTCAAATTATTGCGTTTTTTATGAAAATGTGGATTTTTATTATTCATTTAAATCAGAAATAATACACTAGATTTGACTTTTTTTTTAAGTATTACTTTGATTGAACTTTACACTAATATAAAACTAATAAACTGAATGTTATTTGCCATAATTAAGAAAATACAAGCATTATAAGAAAAACCACGACTATTAGATGCATTTTCTGCATATTATAAAATTATTTTAATATGGTATATTATTGTATAAATGACATATATTTTCTTATAATCTTGAAACCAAGATTACAGAGGCAAATCTCAATTCAGACAAATTAACAAAATGTTAAAAATTAGCAGAGTTATAACCATTCAATTTGCAGGACGTATTATCAATTTTCGACATTTTAAAAATAATTTGTTTTACGTTACATACGTTTTTAAATAATATGTTATATTTACTCACATGCTTTGAGGCTTCAGCTACTATTTAAATATAAGTTGTATATCAAAAACACAATTATCAGTTATTAAATAATATATTTTCAGTCTTATAAAAAACAATAATTTTAATTATTCAATACGCAGCTCAATCCGGCCGTGACGGACGTTGAATCTGCGCTGTCATAATTTTCGTTAAAAAATGCCGAAAATATATGTTTTCATGAATATTTTATCCACAATATGAATTAATATTGAACTTATTCACATTACAGTAAAACCGCGATATAACGAAATCCAAGGGCCCAAAAAATAAAAAATCGTAATAACGAATTCCCACATATAACGAAATAAATAAAATAAAATCCTACTATATGTTACGCGCCGTCGCAAAAAAATGTTGCGCGGCTTCAAAAAAGATCGCAAATTCTGCATACAAAGGAGGAAGAAAGCCATAGGGAACTGAATACCTACATATTTTTAGTAGTTTTGTTATTAAAACAGATAAGCAAATGGATAATCAAAGGAATTAAATTAAGAACAGAACCTATTCAACACCAATTGGAAGATATTTTTGTAAATTCCAGAATATTGCAAACACAAAACAATATTTTAATTGTGTTTAAATGTAGAGCCGCTTCAAACATAGTTTTGGGCATGAAACATAAAAAATAATTCAAAAATAAAAAATTGACAGTTGAATCGCGGCATTTTTATAAAATGAGTCGTATATAAATTACGAAGGTACTTACCGGTAACGGCGGCAACCACTTCAAAATATGATACTATGAACTCAAGAAGTTTGAATTGTTTTACTACCTTGTCGGCAGACCGCCGCGCACCGCCGAAAAGGCCATGAAACCGTTCGCATACGGCGGATGCAGCGGCGCGGCTTTGTAAGTGCGAAATAATATTTTCATCTTTTAACATTTTTTTATTTCGTTATAAATTTACGTAAATGTATTGGCATTTTTTCGTACGGGACAAAAATGATTTTGTTATAAATATTAACGGGATTTCGTTATATAAATGCATTTTTGTATGAAAAATTGGTTTTAGGGACTAAATTTCGATTTTTTTTTCGATATACGTCATTTTTCGCTATATCGGGTTTCGTTATATCGCGGTTTTACTGTAGTAGCAAATTTCATACATTAGATGTCGTTTTACTGATTTTAAGGGAAATCAATGTTTTTTGAACAATGTTAATATTTTTATGCAAGTCGGAATTAAATATTTTGTTTATATGTAACACTGTTGCACTTTAAACATAACTTTAACATGCACCAAAACGGCAACAGGGTGTTTTAAATCGATAATATTAAATAAAATAATAAATTGAAGCTGTCATAAAAAATAAAATTTAGAACATTGATTTAAGCGACCATCTAAATATATATAGGTACTTTGTCTGATTTCAAAACATATTCACATATATTAATTAGGTACTTCAATAAATGATTTAATTTTCGATTGATTAATTTAAATAACGAAACATACTTTTATATTCCATATATCAATATGAAAAAAGGTGGAAAATACTCCCGACACGGATAATGTTTAACACTTGTATCGAATGCGAGAAAATCAACAATTTTATTGTCGTCTCTTTCTGTTCAAACCATCTTCTTTCGCATGATTTACGTAACAAATAATGTCATTAATTATTTATATGGAACTTATAAGAGTTTAACTGTTGACCTCGTCTTGAAATCACATCTAATTCATGTAGAATTTATCGAATTTCAAACTGGAAAAATGAAAGCTCGCCCTTAAGGGCACAGACTTCAAACTATTTTAAAAACTTAAAAGATTTAATTTTTTTAGATTTTGGGCAAATTTTGCATTTTTTAATTCCTTGCGGAATGTCACTAACATTATTTATAAAAAAGTAATGATGTGAAAAGGTTTGAATAAAGCACTAGGTATCTTATCTTACGTTGTGACCTGGATGTCTACTCACTATCAGCTATTGAGATTATTTAACAAAATTTAAAATTTAAGGCTTGGCAATAAACATTTTTTTTATTATCTATATTATAAATTAATGGAAAATAAAAAATATCTCATTCCGTTTTCTTGAAACCGAGTAAAACTTTTAAACCTAGGGTGCCAATTATTTGGAAAAAAAGTTCCTATGATAAGGTACATGAGAAACCCTTACATTTTACAAAATCACAAAACGAATAGTTTTCTTAATTTCCTTTATGTTAGGTAAATACATATTAACCACAAAAATCATTTTTTAAATTAAAATTACTCACCAAACCATGCAACAACCTCAAAATCGAAGAATTTCAATTACTAAAAAAAGTATACATTACAAATAATATTGGTATCCAAATAAAAAAATTAGAAAAAATAATATATCCAATCGGACATATTATTTTCATTTCTATTCTCATATCCAATCGGACATATTCTTCAAATTATTTAAATACGTAAAACACCGATACTACTGTAACACACAAATGTGCACCACATTTAAAGCCAAATTCAGATGCTGCCTGGCGACATACGAACTGCTTTTAGATATTATAACAGACCTAGTCCATAATATTTTATGGGTGAATACTTAACTAAATTAAGAGTCGAAATGTTCAAGGAATATGTGCAAATCCTATACCGTTATGAAAAATATTATTTGAAATTTTTACAAAACCGTGTTTATTCATTAATAATCTACATCTTTGCATCAAGCCTTAAATCATCGAGGACCTTTAATTGTTTGTATTAAATATATAATTTGAAATCAATTGATCGAAATAATCGCATAATTACGTTTTTTTTTTAAATGCTTATATCTGACATTATTGAGATTAGGCACATATTCCTTGAACATTTTCGACTCGTAATTTAGTCAGATATCCTACCTATGAAATATTGTGGACCAGCTCTGTTACACCCTGTATATGTATAGTTATAAATAATTAGGCTCTCTGGCTTTATTCGCAGGAAAGTTGTAGACAATTCAAGAAACTCAACAAAAATCGATTACATAATATACCGCGCGTTGATAAATAAACTGTTTCGAAAATGAATAAAAGTAAGAGCGTAAAAATAGATATTTGAATATTATTTTTAAATAAATTCAGACAAAAAAATTATTATCCATTGATATGAAAAATGCAAAGATAGATTAGGACTCGACCAGTCAGCAAGTACCGAAGCGACGCAAGATAGGGGAAGATGGGAGCGCATTGCCGAAACTTTGTACCCCTGACATCCACCCTAGGATAAGGGGACGAAAATGATGCCGATGATATGAAAAATACCATTATAAAACTTTGCTTTAAACAGACGCACACAATTCCTGCAAAAAAAAAATCGAAATTTCTTTTATCATTTTATTGGGCAACCGTTTAAAAACTTGTTTTGTATCGTACATACAAAAGCATTTTATTTAAATGTAAACTACAGCATTACGATTTTTTTTTAAATCAGCGAAAATATTTATGTTAAATCAAAGTATTATTCGTAAAATGTGTTCTCGAACCTAGGCGATACATAGACATTGACACCGTACCGCATCTACTATTGCTAAGAAAAAACTTGAAAAAATAGGAGTAAGGGGCACAGCGTATAAGTGGTTTAAAGACTACTTATCAAACAGACGTCAAATTGTCCGAAACAATAAATATTATTTCTGGTATATATTAACGACTTTTGTAATGCGACTTTAAATAATGGAAAAATAACCACTTTCGCGGATGATACCGTGCTTTGCTTTGAGGGTAAGTCTTGGGAAGAGCACAGGATGGTTTGGACAAGGCGAAAAAATGGTTCGATACGAACCTCCTACCACTTAACACAAAAAAATCAAAATATGTGTTTTTGTATCAACGAAAGAACATCGCCACATCAAAGTCCTACACTCATTGTACCTGACTGCAAAACAAACAAGAACGCGGCTTCCTCATGCCAATGTGAAAAATTGACACGAATTAAAATTATTCGACATCTGGGAGTACTGATCGATGATCATCCTAACTGGAAATAATATATATCGAACCTAGCTAAACGCTTAAGAAAAGTAATTTACTTTTTTAAAGGAATATTACACAAACTCTTAGATCGGTGTACTCTGCACTCTGCTACTTCTTAATTAATTATGCTATTTTAGTTTGAGGAGGAACAGCAAAAACAATATTAGAGTCGGCTAAAAGAACACTAAAGAGAATGGTCGCCCCTTTAGATATCCATCAGATCTTACATTTAAAGAGTACAATGCCCTAGACATAAGACTCGTCCAATATTTCCATGCTAACGACTCACCCCAAGCAATAAATCATGGACACGCCAGTTCTGAGACCAACAACGACATTTTATCAAAGATTCTACATGTTCTTAGCTCCGAAACTGTACAACACACTCAGCACCAACTGGAAATCGTTCACTTCTAATAAGATTACACAAATATGGACCCAATAGAGATCAACAAGTGACATCGCTATCCAACATCCTAACATAATCATTATACAGTGCCTACACTAATAATTCACTAGTTCTACAATACTCTCACTACATTTTTTTTCTCTAATTTTATTTTTATTCCTGTCGAATCTTTATCTTTCTTGAATTAAATAATACCACAACAGCGCGAAAAAAACCGGCTACTTTAACTCAGACAGCAGTCTAGCAAAGTAGCCAGGACAGTGCTGTATATATCAGAGGTGGAGTCTACTCCATCTCACACAATCAACTACGAATATATACTTAATAGCAATATAATTGTATCTTATGTTGATCATGTTATATTATAATGTATTTACCTCTGTTACAACAAAAGCATGTATGTATGTCAACAAAGTCTAATAAATAAATCAATATAATAATGACTGTCAGTGGCGTAATTAAAAAAAATCGACCCTACTAAATAGAAAAGAGGAACCCCTTTATCGTCACCGTCAGCAGCAACATCGCATATCTCATTTTCCTGTCAAATTGAGATATTTATATCATTGGATTTGAATTTTCGCGGGGAATCGTTCTATATTACTAGTTCCACGATAGCGTCCGCTAGAGGCGTGCAAATCGAAGAAATGTTATCATCACATATCTGTAACCTCCCTGCCAACTGCGCACAAGTCAAGGGAATCATACCTGAGTTTAGTTCAGTTTAGAAAGAGTCTTACAACTCTAGAAAGGTAAATAATACTTGAGTAATTCTACAAAAATCATTTAAAACTAGTTGTGTCTCTCTCCTATATGTGGTGTTGCTGCTGATGGTGACGATATCCAATATAATAAATGTTATTGGCCCATTGACCTTTGCGGTGATGATCCGACACATTAGCTAGGTGCTAATTATTTCACGTGTTTCGGAATAAACATGAGAAATGATTTTTTTTAATTTTCTAACTCCATCTCTAATTGTTGGGTTTTAAAAATATTTGGTCCAATATTTAACACTGAGAAAAGTATCTATACTCGCAAAAGTGCCAATACCAAAAAGATTTTAGGATACAGACCTTTTGGTTATCTATCTAACGCGGGTCCCAATTGGGGGTCGCAAACCGAGATCCCGACTCTCGAAAATACCGAGATACCGGACTAAAACGGATGCTTCAAAATACCGGGATTGGATTTATGAAAACCGGGATTTTCGATTTTTCTTTTTCATAAAATATATATCGCTTTTCTTAGTTTCCATGTCATATGTAAAGCAAAACATATCAATAATTGATGTGGTGTGCGAACCCCTCACACTACGTGTCTCAACTGCGCTACCTGTCGATGCGATCGACCGGCGGACTAGATCTATGTAATGACTAATCTTCAATTAGAAATTGAAATACAAAAAAACTTCAGATTCGGGATAATACTTCCAGACCAACTGGTGGAGACATTGAAAAAATAGAGATGGCTTTATTTGAAAATGGCGGTTCAAAAGGAAAATATCTAGAAATTGCGTATGATAGCTTAACACTCCCGTTCCGGAACGGGGTACAACATAACCCGAAAAATCTTATTTTTAAAACTATTTATAAAATATTAATAGTATTGAGCTGGTATTCGTTGTAATCCTCATAAGTTTGTTTCAGTCGCATCTTACCTGTCTTTACCGATACGCGCTACGGAATTTTACTGATACTATTATTCCTATACTTATTCTCCAAAAAATTATATATTTTCTTTGACTATCATATAATACTTATTATCCTTAAACTCCACTTTACACCTTTAACTTTATTTGAATAATTGATTCCCGCATTGACCATTGTACTTTTTGTCCAATATATTGTGACTTTTTCATTGTTTGTGTTTGTAATTTTAATGAAAATGTTTATATTTATTTTTCTAAGTTTGCTATTAATATTTCTTATTAAATAAATGTAAAGATTTTAATTTGACATTTATAGGTCGTTTTACTTTGTGATGAATGTAAAATATTTCAATTCTATCCCATTTGTACGTGTACGTATTTAAAAGTAATCCCACTTCTAGTTGTATGCATTTTGAAATAAATATTATAATATTGGACTGTAACTTTCGGAACACAGTTCATAGCGCGATAGCGCGGCACATCCAGTCAGGTCATTCTGCTGGCGTGGCGTGCGTGACGACACTTTAAAATACTACGGTTTCTTATAAAATGACGACAAATTTAGTAGTATTTTGTTCGCATTGTATGAGAAATTTAATTAAAAATATGATAGAACATGCTCAAACCATTCTACTTTATTAAAACGAAAATACTCACTTCACTTCGTACCCCGCTCCGGCCCGCGATCCTATTTTCGATCTTCCGGTACCCGAAGTTTAAGGTCTATTCCTCCGATCAGTGTGGAGTCCAGAGCGGGTGTTCTCTTTATCAAGTTACTTTTGTAACCATTTATGCTCAAAATTAAGCTATAATCATACGTTGTCATTTTTACGATCTAATCATTTAAATTTGACCAAAGATTAAGAGAAAAGCACAAATTATTTTTATATTTGATTAATAAAACTATTTAAATTAAAAAATTACAAATAATATTATTGTTCGTTTGGTTAAAGTCTGAAGATAGACATATGTGTCATTGTTAAAAGCTTATTAAAAAATTTAAAGTTTTTATTTCATTGATAAATCGTCAATATCGAATATCATAAACTTCAATATAGAAAATACTGGTTTTGGTAAAAAGGGACCGGTATTGCGACCCCAAGTCCCGATGCACCGCGTCGGGTGCATCGGCATAGATATGCGAAATGTTCGCTGAGATGGCAAAAAAATTAATTGCCGTCACAAATTAAATGAATTCAAATCAGTTAACAAATTGACGCGTTAAAAAACATCGCACTAGTTTTGGTGCCATCATATGCGAGCCGCTGATTGATATTAGAAATTAAGCGTCACCGTTCATAGATGGCGTGTAAATAAATGGCCACACCCCGACCATTAAACGTGCCGTAGCGCGGGGTGCAGTGCGTACCGGGTAGCGCCAATTGTGATGTCACTTCCGTAACAAAATGTCGTTTCATTTGTCGGTTTTCGATGATTTTCATCCCGGTGCGCCCTAGTATGTTTCACACGAAACAAGTGACGTGTAAAACAATCTCCGATCGTCGATGCGTAATGTTGAACGCAACTATAAACTCTTTTTACGATACGACACGACCGCTATCACAAAACCGACAAGACAATATCGCCGCATTCTTTGTCGTAAGTAAAGTCTGTCCAATCAACAATCCAATCGCGGTTGCGATGACAGGGGAATATCGTCGTCTATATGTATACAGTGTGGCGGGTCAAAAGTGAACGCACGCAGTCAATATTTTTTACGATACCCTAAAAACAAATTTAAATTCAACTAATATGAGTATTGTACGCGACATTCTAAATATTTGAAAAAAGGCAAAAATAAGGTTCGTTTTAAACGAAAAGTGCATTAACGTTGCTCCGTGGTCCATTGGGGGACCGAGGGTTTTGAGAATGGCGGTCTCTTTATGGACCGTCGAGTGTAACATATCTTGCCCTTGACACAAGATATCAAATCAACAATTGTTCTAAAAAATATATTACAAGTGCTATTAATTAATATATAATATTGATTTCTTGTTATCTCCTAAAGTTCTAGGAAATTTGACATGTTTGTAACATTATTTTAAAGAGAAAATTTTATTGTCAGAATTTTGAAACAAAAGTCAATTTTAACCAAAATCTTGTTATTCCAAGGTCACGATATGTCTATGAGATTATACTGATTTTCAATAATGCAATCTAAATCTAAATTGTATTGGTTACATTTTTATTTTATAAATAAACTTTTTCAGTTACATTTGTTACTGTTTCAAGTATGGGCAGAGGCCCTTCACTTTGAGAAGCGGTGGCTTAATCCTATTAAAAGTTTATTTTTCAACGTCAACTCATAATTGTTTTTTTTAATCGCGACATATCCGCTACCCGGGATTCACCCCCCACAGAAGAATACACCCTTATAACTTGAGGGCCCGTAGTTTAATTTGCACGAGGACGCTCATTAGACTTGGCTAGGCCTCAGACACGCACCCGACATCCACACGCAGTCTTTTATTATTATTCAAGAGCTCCCGCGCAACTGCTGACCAATAAAATGTCGCTGTAGATATGTAGCAAAGTAAATCTATCTCAGATATGGTAATTTCTTTGAATTTTTTAAAAGCATTCGACGGCGTATAAGATACAGTTGTACAAAATTTTAATATGATGGTCGCAGAACAGGGAGTGGAAGAAATAAAGCCCATCTCGGACTGTAGAGCTAAAATGATGATGATGATAATGTCAAACGACCTCAATCAAAATAACAAAAACGTGAAAAAATCTGAAATCACTTCTAAAAACAAACGCTTTTTTATAAATTACACAAAATATTTTAATATTCAATAATATTTCATGTACGAGTATAATACGATTTCTAACACGCGTCACATCCACATGAAAAAAATATTCAAACATTTCGATATCCAAGAAAAAAAATTCTACAGGACACCTCATTTCTAGGCAATCTAAAAATCGATTCCCTCGTTGAATTTCAAAAATGAACACAACAGACAATAATTATGTACATATTATTACATAAGTAGTACCAACATTTAGATATGTAGTCCGGAATATCGATCCATTAGATATAAAATATTAATTAAACTGTCAACAATAGAAATGTAGGTATTTTATTTGACGAATATTTGTCATGCTCTAGATTGGGTGATTTGTCAATATTCTCGGCACTAACGGCAACTCGGCGATGAATCTCCGATAAGCATCGGAAAATTATCGAAACAAATAATAAATGACAAGAGTTAAAATCAATTTCTGAAATGGGCTAGTCCAAGGGTCGGCAGACCGCGGCTGGCGAGCCGCGTGTGGCTTTTTTCATAGACCATTTGCGACTCTTCAACTCCGGCTCATATTTGATGCACTGAATGGTTTGACTGAAACATATAACACAATACAAGAACTAGCACTTTCCATTCTCACAATCTTTGGTTCTACCTATTTATGGGAACAAACATCCCCTACCTGTCATAAATCAAATAAAAAATAAGTTAAGAAGCAAATAAACTAACGATAATTTACTATCCTGCTTAAAATTGAACAAGTAGTTACTCGGCAGACCGAGCACGCAATGTCACCATTCCAACTAGTAAACTTAACATAGCCCAAAAAGATTTTTTTCGTCATTAAAATCTACAGTGAAAATTAATGTTGCGACTCTATGAAAATTTTGATTCAGTTTAATTAATATTAGACTTCTTACTAGAAAGTCTGCCGACCCCTGGAACTAGTCCATCAGAGAAAAAATAAAATTTCACGTCGACGACATGTTGCGGTTGAAACGTTGAGATAAAAAAATATGCATTAATGTCAAATGCGAGGTTTGCGAACTTTGCGAGTTCAAAGACACCAAATATCAGCCAAATTCGTAGCAGTTTTCTTCAGTGCAAATGGGACTAAAGAAAACTATTCAGATATGTATCTTCGCATGACGTGCTCCAGGATCCAAATAGAATATTGTGAATCTTTAAATACCGCCCAGAGATTGAAAATAAACCAAATACATGTAAGAGTACATGGTGTTCTACAACGATGTGTTAAACCACTCGAATTAAAATTATATATTAAGGAGAACACATTCTTATTGCGAAGTTGTAATTATTCAGAATACAGATCTGTGATATTTTAAATATTAATTAAATGTAAGGATATACATATAAAATCAATTTTATCGAAAAATTTGTTTAGCACATCCTGATTCCATCTATTCCAGGGCTTTTTGCGGCACTCATAGAATCAATACATTTGGCTACCTCTTTTGGCGCTATTTTATTATTTCTCATCGATTGATCCGCTTCGGTATGTTCGATACGTGATGTGTGCCTCTTTAAGAACTTTTCTTTACACTTGTATTTTATATTGTCAATTTCTTCAGAAAAGGTTAAAGCAAATTTATTACATATTTTTTCAGTTTCACCACCCATATAATTATGTATAGCCAAGTCCACATTTTGTTTTTCTCTCCCCAACCGTTCATTTATATTCTTCTAGATTTTTTTTTTATAATTTTTTACACTTTCCCGTATGGTTTTTTAACGGAATTTATTATTTGTTTGATTAATTTCTTTGTTTTATTTCTAAAATTTGTATAATATATCATTTGGAGAGTTTTTCCATTTTATGTATAGTTGATTCTTGGTTACGATCATACTTTAAAGTTCCGATGTAATCAATTGGTTTTCATTTCTTATTTGGGATGAGAAGTACTCTTTTTTTTGCACTAGTATAGACTATTTCAAAACTGTCTACTAGTTTATCATACATTTCTATCGGACATATTTTATTTTCTATTTCATTCCAGTTTATAGTTCTTCCAGTTGTAGTTCTTGTATAATAATTTTTTTGTCAAAATATTCAACTTTACACTTTTTGACCATCCATAATTTGTTCTCCGTATAGGTCTCCATTCCAACAATATGGTGATCAGCGATCTTTAGCTTTATTACGACAGAATGTACATTATTATTTGTATTTCTTATATATATATATAAGAAATACAGGAGCACACATTTCGATTATCTATAAACTCATCACTGGTAATGTTGTTTATTAATTGAACCACCCATATTCAGATAGCACGGTATCATATTTAAAAACTTGCGTGTTATTTTGTTTAAGTAGATCGATGTTTATATCTCCGGCGACAATAATATCCCGGCAGTTGACAGTTCATTTATAAAGTGGTTTTTATTTGTATTATGCGGACGACAAATTGATAACAAGTTGGATTTCTTTCTTCCCAATATTTAGCTTCCCACATATAATTTCACCAGTAATTAATTGTTCTATTTTATTTCAAAATAATATATTTTTCTTTCACATAAATAATGATACCACCTCCTCTTCTATTTTCCCTCGCTTGAGAATACAAATTATATCAGTTTATTTTAAAGACAATAACGTCTTCTTCTTTGATATTTACTTCCGTTAGAATCATCCCGTCCAAGAATTGTATTATGTCCTTTGTGATTGCTTACCAAAAATTCATTGAAGTTTTTGAACATTGAGCGTATATTCACATGGATTAAGGCAAACTTACTTTTTGCTTTCAAAAGTACATTGTTTAGCCACGTGTCCGTATTCCACATTTGCATGCTGTACAATGTATCGTGTGTAATGTATGTATAATACATTCAAGTAATTAATCCTTCAATAGAGCATCAATATCCTTTCTTCGTATATTTGTATGACTTTTGCCCCTTCTGTGCGTCTTACCAGTATTTTACCTTGCAGGTGCGGTTTTTTATTTTATTTTGTAGGATATCATCGTTACAGATTTTTGCGGTTTTTGAAGGTTTTGAGGTTTCGCTGGTTTTTGAAGGCAAACATTTTATAATTTTAATTATATATATATAATTAATTTATCTACTGTAAATTTTTAAAAAGTAAGAAAAAAAAATTAATAAAATATATAAAGCGTAAGTAACAAAATGAAATGCAAGATAGTATACATTAATGTTTACTAATCTGAAGCGCTTCCCACAGATAAAATGCGCGTTGATCTAGATAAACTATTGATCGTAGTACTAATTGCCATTAGTCAATATCATATCTGGTTACGCTTCAAGTCCCTACACAGGGCCAACACGTGGAATGGTATTTAAAGCGACGAAAAAGTTAAAACAAAATGTTTTCCGTGACCGGATGGTACAGGCAGCTAAGAAATCAATGAAGATTCGGAAACCGGAATATTTTGCCCATGTGAAGCGAAACTCCACCTTATCATCAGTCAAGATTGAATCAGGGTCAGAACGATGGTCTAGTCGTCGCAGGGGGACGATGTTGCTGCGAAATCTGAGTAAATGGTTCAACAGATCCACCGTTTTTTTAAATCAGGGATGGGAGCGCTCAGAATAATTTCGCCCGAGGGCGCCACACGTGCTAGGGCCGGCATGGACTCGACATTAAAACGCTCATTTCAGCATTGAGTCGGATACGATCTGCTCAATCAAAATTCTAAAACTATTCTTAATCATAATCAGTGGCGTGCAGTAGGTATAGATTTAGGTTATGCTGTTGCCAACGATATTGTATTTCATATATAATATATGTAATACAATATATGTTGTACATAGGATTGTAAACTTTCGTTTAACCAATGTCTTTAGACACAATTAATCCGTCGTTTATACGACACTACCATTTATGTATTTATTTGTAATTTTAGAGTACTATTCGTAAAATAATACCTTCTTACTCATATAAAAATCAATATAAAAAATGTATGGCTGTTTTTAATAACACTTTTTATGACTGAACATGATTATTTTATTGTTTGAAAATTCTTCACGTAATAATTAAAGGAAATAATTATTTTTATTAAAGGTTAACGTAGAAAACAGTTCTGCCAATTGCTTTTTGTTTTTCCCAAATCGACACTTCAATGATTTGCACGCCTTTCAATTGTTATTCTGTTAAAAAACAGACTAAGTAACGACTCCATACAAAACGGATCAACCGAAAGGAATTTTCAATTCAGTAAATAGCCAACTGTATGACTACAATTGCAATTAGTAGTAGCTACAATCGACGCATCGTAGCTACTAGCGCTACGGCTACAGCGGTGGGTTGTGGTAATTTTTACAACTAAACCATTAAAGTTTCTACTGGTACACAGATGGCGCTAATTGTAATAAATCCGTAAATATACGTTCACAGTCCCTATTATAGATTATTTAATTTATATTTGTTTCCCAAAAATTTTAGTAATGCGCAGCTTTACATACTTCACATGAAGTACATTTTCTTGTCGTCGTATTGATATGAACGAACAATAAAATGAAGAAACGATTGTGCTCCAACGTCCAAATGCGCAGACGTCGAGAACACGATCCAACTGTAAATAAAATGCATTCACCGATTACGAAAACAGGGCGTCACATAATGCGGGACTCCATTAGGAGTTAGCAGAGAGCTCACGATGGACAATAAAATGTACATGGCGGCGACGCGACGGCGACCCAATTAAGCTGCCTCTACTCTTACAGCACATTCCAACAAAATCAAATATCTAAACTAGTAGAAGCAAAACCTGTGACCACTATCATCAATTGCAATATCCAAAATACTAAAAAAAAAATTTTTTTAAAGTTACGGTGCATGGCCGCTTTTCTACCTATATTTTGTTTAACGCTCAGCCGATAACCTCGTGACAATAAATACATTTAATACAAATTAAATAAATATGTATTTAAAATATTTCATTGCTACCGAGATTCGAACCTGAACCTCTTCCTATCCGAGGAGATTTTTTCTGTATATTTTTCTAGTTGATTAATTTAATTTGTACTAAATATTTCGTTATTATACAGAAATAAACTATGCCAAATCAGACCCATCCAAAATATGTTCCATGTTATTTTAACAATATGACGCAGCCGAGGTGCTTGTTTGATCTAGGGGTAAGACTAGATAACGAATGGTCGGGGATTCGCTCCTCGAGATCACCGAGCTATAAGTAATTGTTTTACTCATGGCACTCGCAGTCGGCCACTCGACGAATCCGTTGTTAGTATTTTATTTTTATTATTTTAATATAATAAATAGTAGGTACACAAAATTATTTTATGGATAGGGAATGAAACAATCAGTACACAACACGTTCTTGAAGTGCCATAACCAAAAAATCTACCTGTAATCCTATATTTGATAGCGCAAGCTGAAAAATAGTAAAAAGCATTTCGAAGCGGCACAAGACAAGGAAAGATCTAGGGTCCCTGATCCTCCTAGAATAAGGGAAGAAAAATGATGATGTATTTCACTATTTCTATTTTATATCCAGTAAGGTATTAAATAATAAAACTGACCTGGTGAGGATAACCGAGGTAGCAGTGGTCGATGCCCCACAACCAGTCCTTGTCCCACAAGATAACCAGCCCGTAGCAGAAGCTGCACAGGTAGTAGAGGCACCGCCAGGCGTTCTCGCAAAACTTGACCAGCGTGGAGGGCTTGTCCTGGCTGCGCCGCATGCGCCACCAGCGCTCCACCTGCCGCTCCGTCATGTCCAGCTGCTTGCCCAGGGCTACCACCTGCAACAGAGGAGATCCAACTGTAATCTATGCTATCCTGCCAGCCTGTTTGGGTTCATAACAAAACTCGTAGTATAAATCTTCATAAAACACGTTCTCTTATACTTCAATGTGTTCAGCATTAGCCAAATTCAACTGTTATTTTTTACCTTTCAGGGTTAGACATCATATGCCACATCTGTCAAATAATAACAATACCATCAACGAAAATGAGTCGATACACGGGTTAGACAAATTGTGTTCCTAACAACTATAGATACCTTCCGACACATTCTTGGTTCTATCTACTTGTCCATCAGTGCGGGAATCAGTGCTAATTTAGTCGCCGTACAGTAAACATTACAACCTGTACCTTTTTCGAATACGCGCCGGTCATCTACCTACATCGCGAAATACTTAGCAAAGTGGCCGACGGTGCCTTCTACAACAAATACGAGCGTCTTAAAAGTTACTCCCAGCATCCGTCGAGGGATCATTCAATTGCTGAGCGTGGAGAGAGAGGCTGGACTACAAAAGGTCAGTGGTAGTTTTCAAGTTTTGTGTTATCCTGTTTCTTCCTCTATATTTTCTTTCATACAGTCCACTGTGATAATCCCTAGCACGATCGAGCAGCGCATTGAAATTGTGAAAATTCACAACAAAAGTAGTGAATATTTACGCGGAAACAGTAAGTAAAGATGAAAGTGCTTTTGGATGATGTCTATTTTCAGCAGGATGGGGTTACGTGCCACACAAGCCTGAAAATGATCGATTTATTACATCAAAAAGGACGCGAAATTAACGCCGCCCAGATCGTGCGATTTAACGCCTCTGGACTTTTTTCCTTGTGGTTATATGAAACACGAACGAATCCAGAAACGATCTATGCAAAAATAAATAAAAATAATGAGAAATAATTTATACGTTAAAATTATTATATATTATAAATTATTATACAATTTTGAAACTCAAATAATTTCATTTTAGCAATATTTGAATATGTCCAAGAACACACAATTACTGGATTTTCACCTAAAAAGCAATGTTATTAAACAAATAATAAATATCTCACAGAGACGAGGCTATTTTTTATTAATGAAAAAATATGGAAGTATGGGTAATTACAGGGTTTACGACCTGTCTTCGGCTGGCTTAAGTGATCACTTTAGACAATGTAACGATCACCATTCCATCCAATCATCCTCCATATCAATCAAATTTCTAAAACTTGTATATATGTTAATATGTGGAATTACTTCGAATACCACCTACACAATCGCCATCTATGGACATTTGATATTAATTTTCCCTGAAACACTGAAAATCTAATTATTTTATTTAAATTACTTAAAGCAATATTCTTTATCTGTAAAATTTTTTTTAAAAATCAATATTTTTCATTTTTTATATTTTTTTATTATTCCATTAATAAAAAATAGCTTCGTTTCTATGATATATCTATTATTTGTTTAATTTCATTATAATTTTCAATTTTAATTCATTTCGTAACACACGTGTCGTAGATTTCTCATTGCCGGTGTAGACCTACAGTTCGACAGCTCCTGGGTTGAGTCACTAATTGCGATCTAAAATCAACGTACATAAGAATAAAAAAAAATTAAAAATATATAATTTAAAAAAATTAAGAAAAAAAAAGTAAAATTATGATGCGTCAACCGTTCCACCTGGCCAAGCACAGTGCACACTTGCCCCCTGCACTGCACTAATCGCGCGTTAAGCCTACGAGAGACATGACGCGCTCGCGGTAACTCAATGTCAGTAATGTATTCCAAATTCTGTCGTAAACAGAATCGAGCATCGTGGAAATTTCATATACCGGTTAAAAGTAATCACCAAAAAATATCCTATTCAAAATTGGTAATAGATTTGTCGCTGGATTCGATTGTAACAGTGATTCGTAACTGTAAATAATCGTAGATAATTCGGCGATCAAACACTGGATACTAAAATTACAATCAATAAATCGCAGTTACCAAAATTTTGACTTGTGTCATATACGAGGGCTGCTTGAAAAGTTCCGACCTAACAAAGAAACAAGACATTTTTCTTCAAATTTATTTTTATTTTTCTACAGTGTCCTTGTAACTTCTCCCAGCAATGCTCCCATCCCTTTAACCCGTCCAAATGGTACTTGGAGTCTTTCTCTGCAAAATAGTTATTTACGAAGGTATGGAAGATGACTTCCTTTTTTGACAAAAAAACAAAAAAAGTCGCTTGAGACTAGATCTGGTGAATAAGGAGGGTGGTCAAGCAGTTCAAACCGTAATTCGTAGCGTCCAACTCCTCTTTAATTTGTGTAGGTGTATTGCCTTTCAAAAACAAATACCCAATGACAGCTCGATACTCGATTTTTTCCATTTTTACAAAAACACTCACATCGACTCACACAAACGACAACTGCGCATCCAAAATAGCTGAAATTTTGGTGAGTTTGAACCATGTGCAAACATGTTCCCCAACTTTTGTTGACGAGTGCTGCCATCTTCATGTTGAGGTCGGAAATTTTTTAGACAGCCCTCGTATATGTATTATATCTTTATAAACAATATAATAATTATTATTATTAATATATTATAATAATTTAACTTTTTTACTATTGAGTTAATTATATTCACCATCCGGTTTTTATAATATCAACCTGATGAAGAAAAAAATATTTTTCGAAACAGGTTGACGAATATACTTAACTCATAAATGTTAAAAACAAAATTAATGAATTATTTTATCATTAAAGTGAATAACAACGTAAAAAATATATTTTTATTTCTTAAGCGGCGTCAATCAGTTTGAACAATATCCTCATTAAACCCTGCTTAAACCAAGCACAAACGATCCGGTCTTTTCTTGGGAATGTCCGACCTTATGTCAATTAAGATAAGAACTCAATATGCGCCAATTGTTCATTGTGTGATGGTAATAATTTTAGTAGTGCAGATGATGCAGTGTTATAATGTCATTAGCCGATATAAATTAAATTTCCTCCATTAAAAAAATAGATTTTAGTGAATTATCGTCCGACCACCGCTGTCCGTCTGGTCCTGCCGGTCTATCATAATGGTCAAGTGTCCATATAAGAACGTCAGCAAAAAAAAAAAAAATATTAAAACCAACGCAGGTGATTTGATCTTGTCTAACATCACAAGTTTTTTACATCTCCCATCCCTTATAAAAAAAAACCATAACAATGATAGTTAAATCTCCATGATCCACACACGCCATATAATAACTAGAATACTACAAAATAATTCAATAAAATCCGTTGCAATGAATTAAAGATTATCATAACTGGATAATAAAACCGGTGCAGGTCGCCTCTGTAATAAATTAATATTTTTGGTCTTGACTAATTTGTAGAAAGGGTTTGAGCATCTCTTAATCTCAAAAATGTACAGTGCAATAAGTGGCCGGCGCCGTTTTACTCTGACCTCTAATTCGTCCCCACTGAAGAGTGCCCAGCGTAAAGGAATGGAGGGTTAACGATCCCTGAAGTGAGGCAATCATTACACAGCTAATTAAAAGTCCGTTGTACTCTGAACGTAACGCCACTCGCTGTATCTATTGCACACTAGATAGATAGAGGTACCCAAATGAACAACAAAAATCTGCTAGTTCATGTTCAACATTTTGCCCTGTATGCATGTTTATTCAGATGTAAAAGCGTCATTGGATTAGACGGGGATAGAATGTTTCAAAAATGAAAAGAAAACATTTTTATGTAAAATACTACCATTTTTTTTTAAAAACTGAACCGATAGATAACGAAAATTCGATACGGAAGTTCTCACCGCTCCACCTCGCTTATCTCACCTCAAAATCGGTAGAGTAAATAGCAGGTGTGTACATAAAAATAATCCTTAATAAATTTAATTCCATTTTTAAAAAAACATATAAATCAATCTAAACTTAAAAATAGTTTTCCGATTTGGTTTGCGAGAGTGAAGCAATATTAACCCTTCCCAAACCATGCAGTAACACAGGTCTACCGCCATAATTAAACCTGTAATATTTCGGTAAATACATGCAACATAATATTAATATTTTAGGTAATCCTAAAGAAAATATTAGCAGTTAGGAATGATTAGTGAAAAACCATGTATGAAAAGGGAATCGTACAAAAACAATTATTTTTCCATTCAATCCGTTGTAAAATTAATACGTTGGTATGGGAAAAATACAATTTGTAATATGAAAGACAGAGATCACACACTATTTTCACAGTGAAAAGAACAACAAACATACAAATATAATTGTCTCTTTCTCACTAATTAAATGAAAAGAGATATGAAGGAAGAACACATTGTATAGGACTTAATGAATGCTCTAAATTATGTTATTAATAATTTTTTCAAAATTGAATGCTCAATATTTAGAGTAAATTCGTGCCATTAAAGCGATTTAAGCTAATAAAAACATTTTTTCTAACTGTTATTTACGGTAACACGAGTTGACAGCATGGCTGCGTTCGGGTATTTTATAACATTGTATGGTAAAGATTAATAGTGAGATTAAAACGTTATTGAATAAATAGCTTTCGGAAATATTTCAAAGATACATAGTTGGACAGAGTATGCGATAAATATAGCTAGTTGGAGAGACAGTAACATTTTAATGGTAGTTATTTAACCTGCAATTTAACCTTGCTATTTGATCAAGTGTCTAGAATCGCCAATAATAATAAATTGGACGACCGTGGTTTCAAGGCCCGTGATATGTAAATTGTCGTGAATTCTTCCATGATTTGTGTTGATATTCTTCCTCCGCACGAGAACTATGTTTTTAAGGGTCAGATTGTACTGAGCTCTGCAATACTAAAAATTCGGCTCATCGCAATAGTATGCATTTTTTATTTTTTATTTCGTGGAATAAGTTAATATTACTGGGTTTAACTCGAATCGCGATGTGTAATATACAGAATGTCATTCATATACAGCATTTGCAATTCCATTGATTTGCGTTATCAGCAGTACCTGGTCCTATCAATCGAACACTTGCGATAACTCGAAAAATTCTACATTTATATTTATTTAATTTGAATTATAAAACTTTATTTTAGCCTCATATACATTGAAATTATAACCCTTCAAGTGTGTTTACATTTTTCGGAACACCTGTATATATTTTATGTGCATGTTTTCTTTCAAAGGAGAGCTTTCATTTTTCCAGTCTGAAATTCGAGAAATTCTACACGAATTACATACGCTTTCAAGATGAGACTAATAGTTAAATTATAATTAATGACGTTTTTTGTTACGTAAATCATGCGAGAGTGGAAGGTTTGACTAAAAAGAGACGACAGTAAAATTGTTGATGTCGCATTCTATACAAGTGTCAAAAATAACTCGTGTCTGGAGTCTTTTCCGCCTTTTGTCATATTGATATATGAAATGAAATCAAAATGTGTGTTGTCATTTAATTGGAAATTAATTAATTAATTGAAGTACCTAATTCATATATATGAATATGTTTTGAAATCAGACAAAGTACCTACATATATTTAGATGGTCGCTTAAATCAATGTTCTAAATTTAAAAAATTTATGACATCTACAATTTATTAATTTGTTTAATATTATCAATTTTAAATGTCCCGTTGCCGTTTTGGTGATATGTTTGTTTCATATTATTTATGAAACAGACAGCTAATATTTAAAAGACCACAGTGTTATATATAAACGAAATATTAAATTGCGACTTACATAAAAATAACGTACATAAAATGTGTACTTTGTTCAAGAAAACGTTGTTTTTCCTTAAAACCAGTTTAAAAAAATATACATTTAATTTATGAAATATGCTACTAATATTGTCAATAAGTTCAATATTAATTCATATTGTGGATAAAATATGCGTGAAAACAAATATTTTCGGCCTTTTTAAACGAAAATAATGACAGCGCGGATTAGACGTCCGTCATGGCCAGGTAGACCAGCATATTGAAGTTCGATGGACAATAAAAATTATCGTCTTTTATAAGACCGAACATTGTGTTTTTGATATAATACTTGGTTTTAAATAGTTGCTGAATCCTTAAAGTGTTTTCACTAAAACAGAGTACTTAAAAAACGTCGATTATTGGTAATATGTCCTGCAAATTGAATGGTTTATAACACTATTCATTTTTAACATTTAGTTAATTTGTCTCAATCGAGATTTGTCTCCGATTTCAAGATTATAAGAAAATATATTTTGTTTATGTAATAATTTACTATTTTAAGATAATTTTGTAGCGCCTTAACATTCTTGATAATTTGTCACATTGTCATTGTTGATGAATTTTCAACCGAATTCAATGATTCAAAGATTATAAATAAAAACATTTTTTATTTATAATCTATATATTTCCTTTTTGTATAATAAAACCAGTAATAAATTAACTAATTAAAATGTATACTTCAACATCTTACAACAGGAACAGGCATTGCGGGATTAGAGGGAATAGGACATCGGATCCCCCGGAACAATGACCTATTAAGAAATTAAAGAAATCTCGGACATCTCTGGGAATTTATTAGCATGTGGGTCTCTCGCTGGGGGTTTGCTGGAATGGACGATGCCGGGAAGAGCAGCGGCTAGAGAAACCTAACGGAGCCTTCTACTGGCTCTCCCTCGCACCTGGTGAATTTCTGCCGGACTGTGACAGAATTCTGCGATTGTAACTCATAAATGTGACGTCTACCCTCCCCTTTTGGGGGTGTATGATTTCTATACCTTCTCTCTGGCTGCCTTCTGAATTGAATGTGAGAACTAGTCTCATGTTAAATTGTACAGGTGAGGCTCCGGTACGATGGTACCGGAGCCAACCTATGATGGTATTGTGACGATGACTGAATGTAATAAAATATGTAATTATGGCGAATCGAACTGAGAGTAAACAACCCTTAAAACGATTCAGGATAGGGTGTAAAACAGGAACAGGTAAATGAAATGCATAATCCATCAACAACCGTGGCTGTCCGTCAACAGCCATGGCTATCCGTCAACTAGTAAATGATGAAGTGCACAATACGTCAGCCCTCTGTTGGAAACAAACTAACCAGATATTAAAATAGTACTATAGTTCAGAAGGTGACATTTTGATGGAAAACATTTAAAACCCGATTTGGGTGAGTTAATAAATTTATAATTAGGAATTAATAATAAAATTATTAAGTCTGATGATGAATATGACAAATGCACGAAATACAATGACGTAATGAAATACTTGGAAATAAAATTTTAAAAAACCCAGGACCGAAACATGCGGAGGGGCTAAGCTCATCTGATTTAAGCAACTATATGAAGGAAGAAAGAAGAAGTATCAAAATTATATGGAAAATGGCAAAACGACGATCATTAAAAATCTTAAGAATCTATTGACTCGGCCGACATATCATTACTGTTGACATAAAATTCGTTCAACGTGAAAAAATATTTCGGTTCATGTTGAAACAAAATTCCGTAATTTTGTCTGCTATTGTTTTCCGAGTATGGAGTATGAAAAGCGTAAGCCGTATATAATCAAATCGCGAGCTTTTGATTTATTATTTTTGATTACTTCAAAAATAATTCTCGTGTCGAGTCACGCTCGAATTCTATTTGCGTGCAAATGCTTCTGGAGAAAACACAAAGTGAAGACGGTACATCCCAAAATTCAAAGAGCATCACGACGCCAGGAACATCACGTTATGATTGCGAATTATTTTTAGCCGAATGAAATCAAAAGTGGTATTGAAACGAATTCTAACACTAACAGTTTGTAGGTATATATTGGGAAATTGAGTTGAAACACTGTTTCATTCCACTATATTTTATTGTATTAAAAGTTAGAACATTTTCGGGAACATCTTTAAATTATCAATAATATAATTCAACTAAAGTTAAAAACATTTTCAGGAAGTAATTAAGGGTGTTTTTGGAGTTAAGGGAGGTGGGGGCGGAATTAAAATGGATAAGAGGAGGGATGTAATGGGCGGTATTTGGATGTTTTATTTAAAAACCTTTGAACAGTCATCATATTGGGTTGATGGCGCAAAAGTTGGTAACGTTTTTGTTTCCCAGTGCAAGAATACAAAGGAAATAATTTTGTTTGACACAATATTTTAATATCATTATTTTATTTATATCATTTATTCTTCAATTTGTAGAAAGTTTGTGTTATTTGTCGGCTAAAGAAAATAGAGTGACAAATACAAAAAAAAACTAATATTTTCGACATATACTATTGTTTGAGTTTAACCGAGGAGTTACGATATTCTACTGCTAATAATACACCATGAATTGCTTCCGAGGAATGTAACAATCACTTCTGAGAAACAATTCAGTCACCGCAATTCAAGAAAAACTATCGAGAAGACGGCATCAAGTGATTTTTCAGCATAATAGTGCCGCCCGCATACTGCTAACATTACAAAACCTATTCAAGATCTGGGCTGGAAGTTAATTCCACATCCGTCCCATTCTCCTTATCTTTCTTCATCAGATTTGTATCTATTCCATTCTCTATCCATTAATCTCCGAATCATAAGCAATAAAGCAAAATATATTATTGATTGGTTTGCGTATTTTGTTTATATTGTATAAACTTAAAAATCAACCTAATAACATAGGTAGATGTCAGAACAAGCATTTGATAATATGCTATGAAAATGAAACACGCTGGAATGAACCGAACCCCTTTACATTCGACCATACGATACGAGTAAGAAATATAGAAATGTCATTAGTTGAAAAATAAATTTATGTAAATATATATTTAAATCAAACGAATAAAAATATGTAACCGTCGGTGTGACCTTTTGGACGTGCAGAAATAAGAAAGAAGAGTAATAACGTCAAATAAAATATAAAATACATTACTTAATATTTTGGATATATATATATATGTATACATAAATATTCTAATCGTTAAATTATTCAAAAATTGAGATTGTAAGTTCGCAGAATGATAATAGCATCTAATATTAAACTTGTTTCGAAGACGAAAGCGGTCGACGAAATATGAGAGGTAAAAGAGTGTACATGAGAGGACTAGATGCTAAGTCAACAATCCCTATTTTTTTTTTCGAACTTTTAACGCAGCTATCTGTTATTTTATTAATTATAGCTCTTTTTGATGTAAATTGGTTATTCAGAATCGGCGTTAGTTGCAAAATCAGTCAGACCCGCTGTCATTTATACCAGAATTCGACCAATAAAATCTTTGGAATTTTGAAATTTGAATGGCCGCTAGTACGGAAACAATCTTGTTTTTGGAAAAGGGTGTTGCATTTATTTTGTATTTTAAACTATATAAATGTAAATTTCTGACAGTGGAAATTGAAATTGAAGCAAAAAATAATTCTATCTGAAAAGTTACATATTCATATATCAAAAGAAATTGCCACTTCACTCCAATGTAATGTATCAATTTCCTTTCAAATTTACATACCCGCAAATAAAGTTTTAGAAAAAGACAGATAGAGGCTCATTATACGCTTCATAAATTACCTAGTCCAGTATTTTTCAATAATTTGACTAAAACGGCACATTTTGACCCTCTGCCAAAATCCCATAACACCATCAAGCATCGACATAATAATTGGACTTGATGCTCTCCATAAATAAAATGCATCTCACTAACTTTGTCA
This sequence comes from Eubasilissa splendida, assembly GCA_031772225.1. Classification (NCBI taxonomy): domain Eukaryota; kingdom Metazoa; phylum Arthropoda; class Insecta; order Trichoptera; family Phryganeidae; genus Eubasilissa; species Eubasilissa splendida. The sequence continues at coordinate 9,876,669 of CM062868.1, read as the reverse complement.
ACCTGTGCGATTGACAAATTTTTCACTTCTTTCAGTGGACGCGAGCAATTTCGGCTGATGCGCCGTTCGCGACAATTCGGCGGTATAGTGCGATTAGGATGGGCATAGAAAATAGAAAGAAAAAAAAAGTTAATTGTGCAATAAAAAATTATAAGTGATACAAAAAACTGCAGTAATTAGTCATACTCGTAAGTTTGTATTTTTGGGATGTTGGAAGATTAGATGTCATGTTATTACATAGACAAAACATAAAAGAAAATTTGGCGGCACACCGGGTCACGGACACTCGCGTCAATACCACTTAAAATAATAGTTAATGAATCATTTTCAAGCGACAGTCTGTAGAACGATGTGTCATCGAACATTATAGATATCGTAAGATTATAATAATTAATTCCACAGAAAAATTATGCCAATCGAAGGATTTAATGATAAGACGACATTCGTGGGTAAGTGTTTCTTAATATATTGAATCGTCACACGTGGCAATGAATCATAAATTCGCGCTCAACTCTGTAATGCCCTTTAAGGCCCGTGTCCCGATAATTCTCTGTTTTAGTTTCAGATTGAGTTATACATGTGCACATGTTGATATTTTGATCTGGAGATGAACTCAGAGGTCAACATGAGGTTGGTAAAAAGAAGACAAAAACTGAAACGACGATATGACAGAGAGATTTGACAAGTTAATACAACCGTCATCAAAATAGTAAACATTAATAATATGAGTAGTTTGTTGATCTAGTGGTTAAAACGCCGGCCTACTGATCTAATGGTCGGAGGAGTTCGATTTTAATAACACAAGTGTTTAGCTTTAGTTTGAAAATAGTAAAAATACTGATGTCACGTGTATATAAATTTTATATATTATTATAAATATAAAGCGTAAAATTACAAACATTTATTCAGTTTTAACTGCTGATGAGTAGATCCATAATAACTGACGAATGACAATGTCATTTGACGTACGCGATGAGCGTGAAGTGAGGCGCGAAACAGCGAATCTCTGACACATAGTGTGTACACGGGGACTACGAAAGTTGTCTACAAAGAATCTCGCGGAAGATAAATCCGTATATCAGAGATTGTGCAAGTCTCTTAAATATCTCATTCGTAGACGCGGGCCATTAGACAAATACGGTCAAACGGGAGAGAACGTACACCAATAGCGACCTTCAATGTACGTCTATGCTTGGTTTAGCAACACCGTCCCACGTTGATATTTGCGAGAATCACATCACACGCTTGCGACATCACGTTTCTAGCACGCGACTTACGTTCCACCGTTCGCTCTCTGCTGAGCAAATAACTAACAACTTCTCGAGTGTCTGAGTGAAAACGAAAAACAACACAATGCTACTCGATTATAAAATGCACACACAGAGTTCAAGGCCGTTCCCACAGAAATGTACAAATCATACGAAAGAAAACTGAGTAAGAATTTTTCACATTTTACTGTTATCATGTATATCCAAGTATACAACTTTTCACAGATTTTAAAATACCAAAAATAGTAGACATACAAAAAAAATTCAATAATTCAAATTTTCAAAATTAAAAATTAATTTAATTTTAGAAGCGAATTCCGATCTACAAGATATAGAGATCAAATTGATATCCCAAAACTAAAATATGCCGCAACTCAAAATCAATATATTTATTAAGGTATCAAATTTTTTAACAATCTCCCCATCACAATTAGAAAAATTACGGACTATCATAAATTTGTAACTGAAGTAAAAAAAAATATGTACACAGACTAACTGAAACATAAATTAACTCGAATATACTCCTCTATACACGAGTCTTACTCTCATAAAGAACAAACAAATGTTAAAATATATATATATTCACTGATTATTGAAATTGTATTATATTTTTAATATTAATAAAATAAATAAAAAAATCCATATATCATATGTTTTTAACACTTACTGCCCGGTGGGTCAAAACAAAACACGTCCGGCGGTGGTGGGTCATTTTAGACGCACCTAAAGTTTTCGGTTTTTCGACCGTTTTTTGGGATATTTTTTATAGATATTTAATTTTAAATATGATTTAATGAAATAGCATCATGTAACATAATGTTTCTGCTAAAATATTCAAGTTAAAAATTAAAAAATATTACGAATAATGTACTTATTAGCACGCATCAACAGACGCCCTACACAGCCAAAATACAAACATCCGCTGAGCATGTGATCTTCTCGTCGGTTGGGAATTGTTTCTACCTGCTTGAGTGTACTAGTGGTTATAAACAATTTAAATGTATTATTATTTTTTTTTAAATATTAGTACTTTTTTCACGTAAACCGGATGAAAATAGTTTAAATAAAATATTTATAGAAGTGAAATAAATATACTATAAATAAAATATTTAAAAAATTAGATCGATTTTATAAGAAACGCAATCAACAATATTATAAGCAGAATCTAATGTATGTAATTATATATATATATATTATCATAATTTTAAAAAATGAGTATCAATAGACAACTTATACTCAAAATAGATATAATAGTGATTGTGTTCTGTGAATTCCGCTCCGTAAATTGTTTGTTATTGTCAAAATATAATTGTTAAAAATATAAATAACAATTGCCTCTTGGCCGACCCGCTTCTAACTGTATCGGAACCGTTTGGATCATAAAACTTACAGGTAGGTGCAACGCCCCTCAAATAGTTATATTGCCGGCACTGTCTGGGAGCCGCCAGACGAAAATAAGTCAAAACAAATAACAATATAAATCTGTACAATAATGGACTGCCTCTCAATATATGGACGCATAACTGAAATCTTTTGTGTACCCGCCGTGAAAAAAATATGCTCAAAATGTTGATAAAATATGTTTCGGTGTAAGCGCTGAGATTCAATCCCGTAAAAGCGACTGTCTCTTTGAACGTTTTTTCAAATTTCTATCAATAACTCGTGTGAATCTCGTCCGATAACATTTATTTATTTGGAAATATTTAATAAAAGATTAGCTAGAAGGAAAACAGCATTAAACGAATATTTGTAGCGTGATTCATATTTTTACAAACACCCGGGTCATATCTGACCCACCACCGCAGAGGATGTGTCATGAATGAGTTCGACCACCTTTTCTGTCGACAACAGCTGAACATACATTGTTGACATTCCTTCAACTAATTTTATGTAGAAATATTAAAATCAGTGCAATTTTTTTTTTATATGTTTACTAAAAAATGATCTAAACGAATTGTCGTCAAAAATTATGCAACAATTTAGTATTTAACGACGTTGAGGTTTACATACACACCAACCGGTTTCGAAAAAAATATTTTTCTTCATCAAGATGATAAAAACTAAAACCGAACGTCAAACTATTGTCACATGTTTCGAAAATTTTATATATAGAAGTATGCATAAACAGTGGCAGAAATTTGGTATTTATATTTTGTATGGAACGGATGAATGAGGAGAGAATGGTAAGAAAGATATATGACGCATGTGTTGATGGCACCAGAAGTAGAGGACGTCCGCGGAAGACTCGGCACGACCAGATAAACCAGATACTGGAGAATGACCCTGTTAGAAGCCTCAATAATTGTCGAACTTGTATGAGAAGACGTATTAATGAGGCGAGAATTGTGTCAGGACAGAAGCGTGTGGCGCTATCCTCTCTGCCTACCCCTGTGGTAAACGGGGTGATGGTAAGTAATTTTTTTTCTTTTTCTTTTCATAGCATAAATATTATTTTATAATTAATATATATTCTATTATATATAGTATCTTTATGGCGAATCGGGTCTCCATAAAAAAAAACCGATTACGCTGAAATAAACGCATTATTATTATTATTATTACAAAATATAAAAATGAAAGATGTGGTAAATGTGACCTTAAATTATTGGGAAAAAAATAGAATAGACATTTTCGTTAAATTTAGTTAGTTATTGTTGTGGTTAAATACATAGATGCTGTATAATTTTATAAAAACGACCAACAATAGCAAAGTTTATGCATATAAAATATTTAAAATACACTATAATATAATATATTTTAGAATACTTATATACATGAACGATGATTATACAATATATTATATTTACGAGCGGTCGTAGAATAAAATTACACTTGTAGAAAATTTCCTACCGCACGAGTGTAATATTTTTGAAAAGAAAATAAATAAAAACGCTGGCATAAGCTATGGAAAAATTGAAATGTATGAAAATACTGCAATGCGCACAAAGTATACACGAACCCATCCATGCTGCGAAATAAAATTATCACGACATTAGTAACAAAGTTACATTCATCAAACCTTGCACTCGAGGGTATGTCGTGAACAAACTATCAATTTTCACTACGGGACACATTGAAGGTATGGTGTTTTGTGGAGAGAGACATAAAACAAAATATATATTACTTATTTTTACGTAGACATTAAATTCTTTATATTTGCAAATGTGTGAAAATGTGTTTTTTTTTAAATAAATAGTATTTATTACGACACGACTAATATTTATCTAAAATGAACAAATATAACGATACATACATGACAGAGGTATGCTATATTAAATTTATAATCATACTCATTACTCATAAATAAACGTTGTATTGTTTTGACTTGAAAAATAATCGTGCAGAGATAATATTTGCCAATAGATAGAGAAAAAAATCCCACATAGCAGATAGTTAAGTAATGCATAAAAAAAATCTGCAAAGGTAAAAGTTACCGGTGACAATTGCACGGTGACAGGAAATGTGATATTTATTTTAAGATCTGAGTTACGCCAACCGAAAAAAAAACGTGCCATGACTACCTTTAGATATTTTCCACAGATTCAGTACACTACGTCATTTTAAAATGTATTTATTTATGTGTAAAATAGAAACTATAAGTAAATGTTGCATTGACTAAACCATTAAATGATAAAATTAATCTGCCCTATGTTGAATATATATGACAAGTCTATAAATCTCTGATAACTGAAGTTTTAAAGATCATAAAATATGTCTAATGGTTTCGAAATAAAAACTAGGAAAATATATATAATACACAGACACGTTTTATACATATCAACGACCATATCGTCCACACTGTTGCGTTACGCACGCGACGTTTGGACTGCTCGCGTTAACGACATGCGTCGATACCAGGTAAGTCAGGTACGATTCTAAATCAATTCAGCCTCTTGAAAGCGACATTGAAAATAAACACATTTTTATTGTGAAGTTGCAATTTTTTATAACATAGGTCTGTGATATTTTAAATCCAAAAAAAAATATATATATATAGGTTCAAAAATTAGTCGTCATGTGCTGTAGTATAATCGGTTAATGCACGTTCCCCCGATTGGAAGAGATCCCGGTAGCAACAACAATATTTTTCGATAAAATTGACTTTATATGTATATCTCTCTACTTAATACATTTAATTTGTGTTTACCTAATATTCTATTACTATGTGTGCACTTGTCTATGTGTGTACCTATCTTGTGTACAGTTATCTGATCACCTGTCTCAAAACGACAAATACTTGTTTTTGAATTTGAAAAAGTCTAAAAAAAGAACGTCTAAATGTTTTCCAATAATTATTGTGGACACCAAATTAGCATGTTTGAGGTCAAGTTACGTATGCATATATTACTTTACATACATTGTACAAATGTTTTTTAATGGATTACAAATTATCTGTATGTACATGAATAATAGATTATGAAACCGATTTGAAGTCATTATTTTCTGTATGGGAAATGCTTTATAAAAACAACATCCAAAGTATGAAGTAATAGAAATGGTTTAACTATTCTCTGTATATTTGTAGCATGGAAAAATTACGTGGTTTTTGTCCCGCAGTATTGCCAGATGGCACTTTTTAATGTCAGGCGGGGATGTGGAAAAGGGGTGGCATATTTGTTCACCGGCCGCAGTGACAAAACGAATGGGTTTAATAAATAACCTTGGATAGAAGAAATTTGTATGGCGGGGTTATATCTCGTCTCCCCAATATTTCTATACCGATCACACCATCGTGTACACTTCGATCTCTCTTCTCAGAGATTTGTCGGTAAGGACCGGTATGTATTTATTTTTATTTTATTTGTAACTATATAATACAATGTAAAAATCTGTTTGGACTGTGCCCGTCTCACTAGAGAAATTCTGTGTCGAGACGGGCATAGTTTACAAGCAATTGTACAATTAATTAGAATTACAAGTAGTAGATAGAATTACATTTATTACTATATAATAGGTGTATATGAAGAACAATTTTAAAGTGGACTTCATTTTTGGATCACTTTGTAGCAATATGTTTAGGTGAGTGCACCAATACTGGCTCTACCATCTACGTCATTCTATTATGTGTACAAATTTCAATCGAAATGAATAACAGCTCACCCTAAACATACTTTCTTTCACTGCCCTTCGCTCGGAGAAAGTGCAAAGATTTGTATTGAGAACATTTTTGGATCTAATCTTTCTTAATCTTAATATTTTAATCTAATGTAATCAATGTAACCATACTCGCTTGGAAAAATTTCAAAAATTAACTGACATATCGACCCCTCCCTACATACAGTATCGTAAATAAAAAATGTCATTTTTAATTATTCTAGTATTTTCCACGTATTTGATACTTATTAACGTGGCAGATTTAAAAATATCTATGATGTATTCTATGATATAGTTACTAATAAACGTAATGTATAAAAAATTACAATCATTTAAAATGATCTACAATGTAGCATACGGATTTTTTAATCCGATAAATTATTTCTTAATAACAATCGTTTAAAAAAATAAAAAAATTCTAACTTCATTTGAGGCTCCCAGTTTGGAGTAACCCTAAAACAAGGTACAAGATCGCGAGGAGTGCTGTCGAAGCAGACATGACCACGTCAATTGAGAGAGATAAATTAAATAGTTTTTACATAAACCTATCAAAAGTTACCTAAAAGTCAAAAAATGTATTCACATACTTCGTAGATTAAAATTTTTGTGTAAATTACGCAAGATAAAAAAAAATATTGCTAAACATCATAAAAGTAGTGTTGCAGCTTCAATGCCACTGATCAGGTATGCGGTCGTTGAATTAAAAGGTTTGGAGGGGAAAACTACTACAAATGTTGGCATTCGTCGCAAACTAAATACCGAATGACCCGATTGTAATTTAATTCAATTTAGCTGGCAACGTGTATTTGTTGACCCACCCATTTTCTTAGAATGTTGATAAAAATACATAATCCAATTCCGACTGAAGCGTGAAAGTTAATTCTGAACGTAGGTAAACTTCGTATAGGCCGAGTTAATTATCTTTTAAGGATTCTTTTTAAAAGCATACTTATTTTCGTGCTTCGAATCGCTCAACTGGGTGACGCGCGAGAGATTTTCAGCAAAATTATGGTTCTGGGTATATCGTCCGCACTTTTGATAAATGTTTTGACACTCCGGCTTCAACGTCATTTCACCTGGAATCGGTTTTTATACTGGTGAAACGTGTTAACGTAGCCGTAACAACTTGGTCGAATAAAACATTAATTTTTACGACCGTAAATTCTGTAAACGTGTCGTGTGGTCCACTCCCATTTTGTCCACTAATATATGTAAGTATATATATATATATTTTAAAACAAATGTATAAACTGTTTTGCTTTTAACCCAAAAAGGCTTCAAAAAGCAAAAGCGAAATAATTTAAAAATACTATTTGCATTTCAATAATAATATTTGAGATAAAAAATATACACGGGCTTTATTACGGCACTTCGCTTGGAAAATTTAATTCATTATAATTATTATTTTAGAAGCTGCACTGACCTTCGGCGCAGTGTTGACGCTGCGGCGTAATCCTTTGCAATTGTTCGGTGTATTATGACATCCAGTGTTCAGTCTGTTTACATAATACGCACATCGTGTTTCGTATATGTATATTCAAACATTAGAGTTTTTTTAAGACGTATGACTAATATTAATAAATGACAGTGTAAGCCTTTTTTTATACACCCTAGAAAATGAAATCATTTTTCGCTTTTGTTTGCATCTGGAACGTAATGCCGTACAATCGAGGGAAGCCCTTTTTAACCCAACTTATAAAAATATTAATTAAAAGTCTTATCATTTGTGGGTTATTTTGAAATAAAAATAATTATCATCCACCAGCAATATTCGATAAGACAAAAAAATAATTACTAAGTGGTATCAGAATAAATTATGTATGACAAATGTAAAATATAACAGAAACGAGCCATAATTACTCAACGCCATAAATCATGCAATACCTCGATCGCAAGAAAACATATAGTTTTGTTTTGAAGTGTTTAAAAGGAAAAATATATTAAAAAGTACAATTATCTAAATACATAATTAATAAGACAATTTTTTTTTAAATGTATTAATGAGAATGTTTACATGCAAGTAAATATAAGATAGCTAACTCTATCCTCTATGCTAACACATTGCTACAAAAACTTCACTTTAACAATGGCTTTATAGCTACAGGAGACAGACCTCGGCCGATCTTCGTTACCTTTAGTAGTCCACGGCAATTCATTATGCTAGAATTGAAACTAAATGCTAAGTATTATATCTTATAAATACAGTCGATTCCGATAAATTGGGTCACCGGTTATTTGGGACAGCCACTTGTTTGGGCCAAATCTCAAGGAACGGAAACCAAACCAAAGAACTAACAGTAATTTACATCGCTTAATTGAGATGACATTCCGCGTAATTGGGACAGTAAATTTAAGATTACGATTTTTCCTTTTGCAAGCAATACAGTCTGTCGCTGACAGTTGGCGAGCTATAAAAGTCAACACCATATAAAATCGTTAAACCTTTAGATATTTCAGAAATTTTGAGCAAAAGGAAAATGAGGACATGTAAGTTCTATTGTTAATTATCAAGCAATTACCATGTTACGATGAAAATAAAGATTAAGGATGCAATTGTTGAAGCATTAAATCGAAACATCAAAAATTAGATGAAGAAGACGTTGGTGATTAATATCAAACTGTGCCTGTAAGTATCCAGGAGAAAAAAATATATAGCCGGGTTACAGTGTTATTTTATACACGAAGGCATTGAGGGAGCTCTACGTAGTACGTAGTAGCTCGCTTCGGTTAATTGGGCCAAACTTCCTGGTCCCGATGTGTCCCAATTAAGCGGAATCGACTATATATGAAATCCTTGTAATAACTTTCTAATAGCATTCATTTGCTTTCAATAATAAAGTTTCATTAATAAAAAATATAAAAAAATTAAGTCAATGATACGTAAAAATGCGTCACTGACCAATGATTTCGAACATTCGGAACCTCCTAACCCCGCGTTATGTGCACCGCAGACCGTGAAAACCTTGGCCGCCTCCTTCGCTATATCTAAAAGCCTCGGTCTTCTATTAATTCCAATCATCGTCGGTATCAAAAAAATGGCACTCGACTGAAAAAATGAAAACCATTTGTAAACCATGTTTTAAACTTATATACAATTGAGGCAGAGCTATGTTCTGTAACCGCAAACAAAACGTCATGGCCAATTATTGAATGTGTGCCATCAGTCAACCTAGTGATGTGCAAGCCTAGTGATGTGGATTCTATTGAGAAAAGTCCCAAGTAATTTCTATTATGCGTTTAAAAAAATTCACAAAACTAATTCTAATCCAATTCAAAAATAAATTATCTTAAACATCGAAGAATTGTATAAAGTACTTGATTTCAATTAGTTTCTGGTGAAAACATGTGAGTAAAAATAATAAATTATCTTTAGTTTCTATTATTTTTTTACAGTATTGCATCACCTACTGAATTTCAGGAGCATTTGCTTGCAGCAAAGTAAACACTTCGTTTTCGGTGCCCTGCCTGCTACACTAGCATTTTACCGTATATATTATAGTAGACAATACTTTTCCCGTATAATAATAATGGATAATTTGTATAGCGCCATTTTCGTAAAAGCTTTCACCTCAAGAGCGCTTACACATCAACTGTTTATAGTTCTACAATTATCTTTGTTTTTAAGATTAAAAATTGTTATTTTCACTTATGAAAATGACTTTTTGAAAAGATGCGTTTTTAGTTTCTTCTTAAATAAAGTCTCTGATGTACTGTTTCTTATGACAGAGTGCAAAGAATTCCACGCTTTTGGGTCTGCCACCGCAAATGCCCGTTCACTAACCCTTCCTGCGGCTGAAATAGAGGCTGACCTGAAAGTTTGACGTCTACCATTCAAATTGTTTGGGATACAAAGTTCTTGAAGATACAGAGGCGCCATGTTGTGTGTCGCCTTTTACATCAACTAGCACAATTTAAATTCAACTCTTTCAGGGAATCGGAGCCAATGTAGTTATATAAGGGAATTTGGAAACTCCATATATTATCCGTGCAGTTGCATTTAGAATGGATTCTAATCTATCCAGCTGAAACATTGACAGGCCAGCATAGATGCTGTTACAATAGTCCACACGTCAGTATGATGAAAGCGAAGAAATTAAATCAGTTAAATAACTCTAATTAAAAATAAAGTTGGAAATAAATACAAAATAAAAGTAGTAATGTTCACTATGTACGTGCTTGTTGATGATTAGTTTTGTATGTAGTTTGGTAGGTTTTGTAGACATACATAATTGTCCTAAAAAGTCAAGTCACGGAAAACAGAACGAATTTATTACGTTTTCATTTAGATTATGGCAAAATACGACAGAGCAATATTATAATTAAATTGATTATTTAAATACGAACACAAGTTATATTGCGATATATTTATGCGAACAGTACACCAGTAGGGTACTGTACTCGACCAGTTCCTATAATATAACTTCCGAGATTATACTTTTTTTCCACAAAACGCTTCTAGGCGATACGAACGACTTTTTCTCATCAGATTAAACGACCTAATTCTGTCACACTGAACGGAGTGTGATTAAATTAAATCATTCATTTTTAAACACTACACTACAAATGGGACTAACTGTATTTATATAATATTGTTTATATTTTATTAAGGAGAACACATTCTTATTGTGAAGTTGTATATATAGATGTATCAATTTGAAACGTGTAACATATAAGTTCGAAAATTTATCGTCAAATGCACTGTGTCGGTGTAGCATAATCAGTCGGTTAATACATTTTCCCCGGATAGGAAGAGATCCAGGTTCGAATCGCTGTAGTGACAGCAACATCTTTCAATCAAAATGATTTTATATGTATATCTTTCAAATAATTACATTTAATATGTATTTGTTGATTTGTACATATTCTATTCGTGCAAAGATCGATATTTATGTAAATACGTTTCGGTTAATTTGTGGTTTCGTCGAAACAATCAAAAATACGCATCCAATAAAAATAATGTAAAGAAATACATTTAACATGAATTACATAAAAAAAATATATTATTTTGTGATACGATATTATTTATACTAATTCAATCGTTAAATTGATAATATTCGTTTGATTGGCAATATATAGTGTTATCTCCGCTCAGATTCCTAGTGTATTTTCATAGATTTGTTCGATCGATTCTTATCGGCCCGGTTATGTCGCGAGGCCACCGACCAAATCGACTGTCACTCGAAGTAATGGAATGTTTAGTGCCCACAACTGAACGGACGCATTACTCATTCTATTTTCTCCACTGCGTTCAGAAAATCCACTGATGGGCGATGAAAACAGTGACGCCAGTAGGTTTATACATTTTTTTAAATATCCGACTTTCAGCGCGACGCGCGGCAAGACACGTGACCATCATATTGATAAATTAATAAAAACTAAAGAAGTTGATATTTTAATTTATATGAACATGATGTACTGAAAAGAACTGTATACGTTGTGTGCTAATTCTTTAATAAAATTAATAATAAAAAAAACTTATCGTATGAAGGATGTAAATATACATGCATAAGTTTTGATATTTCATATTTTGGAGTAGTCCAGTTAACCAGTTTATGGCGCTAACGTGCAACTGTCTAAACTAACTGTAGAGTGAATGTTCAGCACGACACGCGCGCGAATTCTTTTTCACGCTCGCCTCGGCTAACATCGGGACCAGCGGTTCAGAAGTAATTTATATTAATTTCCCAATAAATAAAAAACTGCATTAAATATCTACCTACAACAGACAACGGAATATCAAAAATATAAAATCTTCACTCATAACTAAATTGCTTGATGGTCCAGTGATCCAGTGGTCGGGGTGTTATGTATACCAGGAGGCCAACAAGTTAGTCCTATTGTTATGCAGTTACAGCACAAGCTTACTTTGAAAATAGTAAAAATATTATTATTATGCCACTTATTCCGTGTACGCATCTTTATTAAAATATATTTATTTTTAAATTTTTAAAATGAAATTATTACAATAATTTTATTCACAAAATAATGCGATTATTAGAAATCATAAGTAAGTACATTATTGTCAATAATTCGATGATTTCAGAGCTTTCCAGACACATCTGGATCTATCATATTATTAATTCGTTTAATTTGTATGAAAAATACCACAGAACAATGATCTGAAAATGCAATTCCACAATAAAAATGTGTTCTCCTTAAAAAATATATAAATTGTATCAAGTTTATTCAAATGTAATTTAATTTTAGCGTATCCTAGCTTCTTTTACTCGAAGGTATTTGGGATTGATCGCAATATAAAGTTGATTGCTTTTAAAAATGAAATAATACAATCAATCGGAACGATTACAGAATACAAGTTCAAAATTTGTCGAAAACGTATTCGTGACGCGCTTTCCCCGGATACGTAGAGGGGTCCAGGTTCGTATCCCAGTAGCAACAAAATATTTTTCCGATAAATAGATTTTTTCTGTACATCTTTCTAGTTGATTCATTTAATTTGTATTTATTACAAATTAACAAACCAACTTTAACAATGTATGAATTTGTATTTTATTTGATATTTAAATATTCGTTTCAATGACAAATCTTCAAATCTCATCAGTTACACATCTGAAAATAATATATTACGCGTTTGTAGTCACATTTGCAATACGGTATTATTGGAGGTGCATATAAAACTTCAATGTCACAATTAGAAATCACTCAAAAAATGATAATAAAAATTATTCTAAAAAAAAAAGTCTATCCAAGTATACAACTGTTCACAGATTTTAAAGTACCAAAAATAGTAAACTTATACTAAACAATTAATTAAAAATCAATTAAATTTTAGAAGCGAATTCCGATCTACAAGATATAGAGATCAAATTGATATCCCAAAACTAAAATATGCCGCAACTCAAAATCAATATATTTATTAAGGTATCAAATTTTTTAACAATCTCCCCATCACAATTAGAAAAATTACGGACTATCATAAGTTTGTAACTGAAGTAAAAAAAATATGTACACAGACTAACTGAAACATAAATTAACTCGAATATACTCCTTCTCTATACACGAGTCTTACTCTCATAGAGAAGAAATTGTATTATATTTTTAATATTAATAAAAAATAAAAATTAAAATGTCTGCGTTTGTTCCTATCGTGTGGCTGGATAATTAATAATTATCGCATGCGGCTATTGTGATGTAAACCTCGCGGCGTCGTCGGCGCACGGACAAATCGAAAGAAAGCCGCCGTTGTTGCTTTCATTTGTTTCGGGACGAAAACAAGTCGACCATAAACTTCGAGCGATAAATCGATAATCGCGCATCCCGAACGCCGGTCATTACGCAACACGGCGGGCGCGGAGACATAACCCGGTCGCGTGTTGCGCGTCACGAGACGTAACCGCGTCCGAAGAAATCTCGTAGCGTAATTCTCTGGCCATTCATGGTGTCGGTCGCGGGCAGAAACTCGGGCGGTGATTTGTATTCCGGCGCGTCCGGCGCGGCCGACTTCCTCGAACGCCGCTGGCATACCGCGCGATGGAGATGTGCAACACGCCAGCAGGGTTTGCCATATACAATTTTAAAATAATAAATGCGCTGTATTTTATTTTTTACTCTTGATCTCGTGCTAGCGACTGTTAGATACAGTGCAAACGTTTAACGTGAAAAAACTTCCTCGCCACTGTCTATTCACTAAACTCAATTTACGGTGTTATCTTTTGTTCTCGTTCTGATACATGATCCAATGTTTACACACTCACTCGAGTTCATCTGCTTAGGTAAGGCTAGATTATATTAGCATAGGTTAATACGATTTTGTTTTTTAATTGTAATAAAATTTAATAAAAAGGTACTTGCTAATGTGTCATTTTATAAACTAATCAAAACCTATCAAATACTGGCGGGCAGATAGAGACAGACAGGAAAAAATCAAATCGGTTAACATGAAATAACACTCTTTACGAAAAAATGCTATATACATACATTATTTATTTTATTTTAAAATTAACGAAACAAAAAATGTCACATATTAGAATACAGAAATGTACCAGCCGCCACGTCGTTACCAAACTGTTTTATGATTTTAACACAATTTTCTATTTACTCGACTGACATATAATAAACAATGGATTTAAGGATGCTGCTCGCCACACACCGCCCTTATCATTTTAAACAAATATAGTCAACAATTTACTGTCTATGACTAAACATTTTATTGAGTAGACCGGTATCTGTCAATAAACAAAGATAAGACGATGCGAAAAATTATTACACAGTTTTTCACAAAAATTAATCTACAATAAAAATTTATTTCACTTTTTACGTATCCCGTGTATCTGTTGTAGTAAATGCGCATATTTAAAAAAAAATCGTTTAACCTTTCCCTTACGGTGCTAAATAAAAACGCGCGTTCCGATACTGAAAACTCAACGTAGACTTTTGCGATTTTTAAGTCGGATAAATATGAGTATTTTTATTTATTACTTATATTAATCATTAAAATAATAGTTGACATATATATAAGTGAATATTTATATAAATTATTGTGTAAAAGTGCTAAAAATGAGAAAAAACATTCATCATCACGACAGCATAAAGACGCACAAGACACGTCTAACTCGGTCAGCGCACGCTCTGCCACTAAAATGAGGATTGACATACGGCATCTCTCCGCACGTACACATACACGTTTTGACAAATTCGCGAAAACATTTTTTATTGTTGCGTATGGTAAATATTTGTATACTGTAATTATTTTATCCAATACATAAATATATTACGGAGGAATACCTAAAATATGAACTCCGTGTTTAGTATATTTACAGAGATATTCACATAATTAGAGGTAATGATAACTCAGTTTACATCATCAGTGAGGAAAGGTTAACATAAAAAAATGTTTCTCCATAGTTTCCTGTTAACTGTTTCCATTGTATTTATATTTTTAAGTATGGATGAAACGTAGGTACTAGTTGCTAGTTATATATATATATATAGAAAATATAAATGTACCTCCACCCTAATTCAACGCAATCATAAAGAAATGCATCACATAAGAACCTGGGTACAAAAAATGAACGACGAAAAGGTTAAGACGTTGTAAACTAACCGATTCATGAAAGGTCTACTAAATTAAATAATAAAGGTCACGGACTTATAAAATAATGCATGTTGCTGTCCGTACGTCATCGTGATTCATATTTCTGCGAAACTCAAACGCCATTCGAAACGAATTTACGGCGTGTACCGAACGGATATAAAACGATCTTAAATAAATCGCAGAAATTTTTCTTCAGTCGGTCAGTCCGTTCCACGGCGAGCTACTTTTTTGTATAACACATTTTGCAAAATGCATAAGAACTATTAAGTATCTTTTGACAGTATTATCTTGGCCGGTGGCCGAGTTTAGCAAAAATTACTCTTTTCAGACAGAGCGTCGTCACGCACCGCCGGACCCAGCACCGCACTCGGCAGATTTTAATGTTGCTCCGAAATGTTACTCTAATCTACTTCTTGAATCTTGTGAATGTACGTGAATACTGAAGACTACCCAATGACCGAGAAAATAGCGGAGAAATATCAAAAATCAAATAAATAATCATGTAACATAATACGAGGTGTTAACACAATGAATTTACAAATGATTTTCACTTCACGAGTAGCCCTTATGTCTTAGATTATTATTTTACAAATGTAAAATAATATTTTTTTAAATAATGATTATTTTTGGTTTTTAATATAAATTTAATGCATCAATTAGAAATATATGCAGATAAAATATTTTTTCAATAAATTTATTTTATCTGTGGCATGTCTTTCTAATTGATACATTTAATTTGTATAAAAAATATCACAGAACTACGTTTTGAAAAACTATAACATCACAATAATAATGCGTTCTCCCTAAAAATAGATAATATAAGTACAGATTTATAACCCCTGGTGAAGTGTATTGAACCGCAGCGGGTAGTGAGGTAATAAACTGTTAAGTTTTAATTATTCTGACTATACACGTAAGCAATTTCTAATTTCGGATCTATGCTGTAAACAAATTAAATTATTAACGGTTTACGATAACCAGTATAATGTTTTCGACCTTTCTGTATCTCTCGTACTACGCGAGCGCGAGTATCACTATCCACTATCCTTCGTCGCAAATTACGCGTGCACTGTTCATATGTATAACATATTTAAAAATCATCATCATCATCATCATAATGTGAGGTGGGTCATGGCTACCTTCACAATTTGTCTCCACCGATCCCCGTCCACTGTGACCGATTACAATTTTCTTTCCTCCAGAAGACTGACGTCTGCTACGACATTTCATCATCTTGTCATTTCATTACGTGTCTCCTGATTTGTATTCGTATCGACCGTACCAAACTGGTGAGTTTATACGCAGTGTAGTGATTGTATTGAGTATTGAGGAATTAATCCCGTTATTTGAAGTGCGGGTTAGGTTATGAGATTTGTGTTCGACTGTAACAATTGATTGATAACTGATTATTCATAATTCGGTGGGCAATCACTAATAAGTGCATTAGAAACTAAATCTAATTATACTTTTAAAATTAGCAATATTAACTTTGTCATTAAAATTCATATTTTTATTTATTATCTTTGTTTTATTAACCACTTAATTGAGTTTAAATACATCTACCGGTTTCGAAAAATACAATTTTCTTCTACAGGATGTCATAACTAACTAAAAGGGAAATAAATAGAAAATGGTATTTTTCGAAACCGGTAGATGTATTTAAACTCAATTAAGTGGTTAATAAAACAAAGATAATAAATAAAAATATAAATCTAATTATGAAATAATTATTATAAATACTAATTAAATGCATCCATTATAAAGATATACATATAAAATCTATTTTATCGAAAAATATTGTTATTGTGCTACCGGAATTCGAACGTGATAATGGAACGACAGATGTATTAATTCGAAAAAGTGTAATTTGCCGTCAAAATTACTAGCGCTGTAGCATAGTTGGTTATGCACCTACCCCGGATTGGAAAAAGAGATCCAGGTTCGAATTCCGGTAGCGCAATAACAATATTTTACGATAAAATGGATTTTATATGTATATCTTTATAATTAATACATTTAATTAGTATTTAAAACATCACAGACCGTCTGTTCTGAATAATTACAACTTCGCAATAAGAATGTGTTCTCCTAATAATAATTATTATAACTGTATTATGTTTAGGTACTCTTATACTGCATTATAACTTTTAATCTTATATATTTCCACTTTTACTTTGCATTGAGTATACTTTCATTTAGTATTTAATTGCGTTTTGCTTTATTTGGTTTGTGAAATATGATTAGTTTTCCAATTTGCCCTAAAACAGGCTTGATACTTGGGCAATGTATTTTAAAAAAATCTATATGTAACAAACTGTTTTTTTAGCTATACAATATATATTATATGTGTCTATGAAAGAAATAAACAGATAGATCTCGGTTACCAATAACCGTTTCCCTCGAATACCAATCACAATAACGGTTTAACTCATCACTAGTATGAAGCTCTGCATTATATTACTTTCGCCAGGTGTCATTGTCGTTTACTGGGCCAAATGTTCAAAAATGTTCAGTCCTTTCATTCTGCTAGCGTATTGAGTGTCCAGGTTTCAGAAGCGAATAAAAGTATGTACCAGTTTTGTCAGTGTTTTATATGTGCACTTTGTTATTCTGGAAAGAAAGCAAAACTTGAGATTCCCGTCAGGCCCAAGCAGCATCTGGTAGGCTGACAGCTGAGATGGGAAACCTTTTCACCGCGTCAAATGTGCGCGTGCCAACCTGGTGTTGCATGTTAAACCGATGGATGATATAATATAATGTCTATATTATTGAATCATTTAAAAATATATATCATATTATCTGGTCTTGTCATGTTTCTCACAACCTGCAGTGCGCCCCGCCCCTCCTGTGATCGGCATACCAATTTCGCACCAACACCAATGTATTGTACTTAAGGTAAACGTATAACATGACCGGTGTGTAATATAGTGTTGACGTGATTAATAGAGCATAGAACATGTTGGTTTAAACCTCTTACAGCGCTTGGAAAGAAGCAAGAGAGGTGGGATACGGCAACGTAGGGAAGATGGACTTATTCCTTTCAACGTAACATCACCGTCAACTTGAATGGCATGATGAAACCTCCAGACCTAAAACATTTTGAATGACAGATGATTACAGGGCATGAACAATTCCGAAGTAAACTGTTTGAGTTTAGACTTGTGAATGCCCTGTGTTGTACATGTGGGAGAGTGGAACAGACGCCTAACCGTATTTTGTGGACTTATGAGATACTCAGAGATGCACGTCAACGTATGATTGGTGGTTTGACTGGACTTTGACACCGTCCACCCAGGAATGCACACCTAATTAATAATGGGACGAATCTTGTTTTATATAAGGTATTTATTCGGGTATGGGTGACACGTTGGAGCTCCTTAGGTAGGTAGTTAGGCCGGCCTACGTGGGTGGGTATCTCCACCTACGCGCCTACCTCTCTCTATCCAAACCTCGTGTTTTGTACCTCCGTTGTCTGTCCGTGTCAGTGTGACTCAATCATTTTGTGTCTCGTCCACTGTCCCCCTTTTGGGAGTGTCTTTGATGACTGGATCCCTGAGTGTCTGCCTTGAACTACCGCGCCTTAATTTTCTATCTATATGTAAAACTATGTATTGTATGAATTTATATTATATATTTCTTTTTAGCAATTAAGGGACGTTGGAAGATCTAACTTTTAAATGTTGCGAAAATTGCTACATTGAATTTCTTTTCTTATTTCGTTTAATATACTGCATAAACTTGAATATGTTATTGAATTAAATTCGCGTATTTTTATTAACTTTGATGAGTGGGACCGACAAGGGAGCCCTAGTTTTTAAGCCGGTCCCGGGAAAGGGTGGGTCCCCCCCCCTCTAGCTGTCTTTTTATATAGCGCTATCAGCAACTATACGATAACGGAAATAATTCGTGATTAAGTGTAACTCTGAATCACATTTGGTACTCATAACATGAGACGTCGTTATCAGAGTTCGACGTTTGGTAGTTATTTTAATTTGTAACCTTTTACAAATGTCCTTGGAACTTATAAGATAAAAAATTTATATGCGATACGCTTTAAAAAGTTTGTTAGGATTCACATAATACTGACGAAGAAAAGCAAATACTAAATTTACAATGTGACTGTCGAGTAAATATGAAACCTCGCGGAGAAACAATCATAGGCTATTCTAAAACAAGAATTCTCCGGAGAATACTCGGACCACCGATGGTGCATCTCGCCGAAGGCTGCCAAAAACATTTAAGTCAAGACGGCTGAGTTGGGCAGGACACGTTTTCAGATGTGACTCTGTAAGGCTAACGAAAGCTCAGCCCTTGAAGCGCCCAAAAATGAAATGGACGGACAATGTTTGAAAAGATGCAGCGAGGCTAATTCCCTGTCGGGAGACCACGGCTATGGACCTGAGAGACCCTCAGAGCCAATAATCATAAAACACCTTTTGCAGAACCGAGTCTATCATGGTTAGAGATTCCAACCCGAATATTCGAATATATTCGGCCTTTTTCTACTATTCGATACTCGAATATTTGTGCAGCTATTCGAATAATATTCCTACTGATTTCTAAATATGGAATATACAACAATTTTCAGAATTATGATTCGGACGTCGACGCCTGTTGCTTGTGCGAAGAGTTCATCGACGTCCGAAGCACCATTTTATCCCTCGTAGAAACTACAAATGTTTGTTCACATAATCTAAAAAAAGATTTTAGATATTTAGACAATTTTAAAAAAATGACGGAAACGTTGGACCTACTATTTAAAACACTTTTAACAGTTAAGCCAACGTCAACCGCTACTGAGCGGGTATTTTCAAAATTAAGAACAAATTTAAAATACGAAACGTTCAATGCGTTGTTATTTTTAAAACTACAATAAACAAAACAGTTTATGGTAAATTAACTCGTTTTCTTATAAATGTTGATGTACTTACGTATATAATACGATTTATTTGAAATATTCCAAATTATTTTATAGTGTTGTCATACTTTAGAAATTATACGAATATATTGGAATATTTCTAGTTTTACTATTTAATATTCGAATAGATGATGATGTCGAATAGTTGGAATCTCTAATCATGGTTTTATGGTAATATTACGTATTTTCAGAAATGGAAAAAACAGCGTGATTATATAAGTCAAACGAATATCTATATACATTACAGACTTCCACTATGAACGTGATTTGCGTAGTCAGCAGTTGACTATCTTCAAATTAAATCTACCAGTTTTTACTTTGTAATGCAGCCCTAGTCTTCGAGCTAGTCTGATGCGACTATACCGAGCATTTCAAAGGCTTCCTTGCTGAAAGAAATACTATATTTTAAAAGAAGCTCAAGAGATTTCTAACATACATATATTTCAAGACAAATTATAGATATCTCATAGAGACAAGGCTATAATATTATATGGGGGGAAAAAAAAAATATAAATATATATATATATAGATATGTGGAGGTTGATTGTGAGTAGAATGGTGAGCGTTGCATTGTGTAAAGTGATCACTCAAGCCAGCCGAAGACGGGTCGTAAGCCCTGTAATTGTAATAGCTTCGTCTCTATGAGATATGTATAAATGGTCTTAATAACAATGCCTTTGGAGGTAAATATCCAGTAATTATGTTTTTTTGAATATTCCCAAATATTGTCAATACGTATTTTAATTTCCTACAAACTGTGAGCATCATCAGTGACTGTTACAAGACGAAAAATAAACAGTGCAATGTAACGGTGCTTCATTTGCATAACAATCTGTTTTCAAATGAGTTGTTTACGCGAGGGGGTAGTGAAACGGGATGTAGGAAGGATGATATGAATTTGGTATGGTCGACAGAACAATATGGGCTCAAGGACCAACCAGGAAGAACACGACTTACCTGGATTTCCTCCGCTGTAGTCACAGCCCTCCTAAACTTCAGGAACAACTTCGCAGATTCACACGAAGTACTCTGAACACAATAGTAGTTTCGGCACGCGCCGCGAGAAAACCGAAAACACAGTAACTATAGTAACTGTCCCACCAGACCGTTGTAACGAACACACAGCAGGGCGTTAACTTGTTGATAGTTCACAAGTTATAGATCACACAGAAAAAGTCGTGCTCTGTGGTAAGGGTAAAGGGGGTGGGGAGCAGATAGGTATAGTAAACCTAATGGAGCACCCACATGCGCACGGCGACACCGGCGATCTGGTCCTGTTATAAATACCGAACATTAGTAAAATGACAATATGTTAACAAAGCTAATTTCTTAAAGTAGCGAATTAACAGGTGGAGTTTATAAAGTTAGCAGACAAAATAAGTAGTATAGGAAAATGTATTGTATCCAAAAATTCGATGACTGTTAATATTAGTATCCTACAAATTGGGGACGACACCAAGTCACGTTTCAAAAAGTGAACAACGGATATCCGGTCAAATTGTATGGATCGCTTATAGGATTATCAGGCCGAAGAATTATAAGACTTTATGTAGAATATTTTTGTGAGTGAAACTTCTTTGTCAGCATATACAGATGTAACAGACCCAGTCGACGATATTTTATGGGTGAATACCTGACTAAATTACGAGTCGAAAATGTTCAAGGAATATGTGCCTAATCTCAACCGTGTCAGAGAAAGAAGCATTTATTTCGATTAATTGATATATTTCATTAATTCCAAATTATACATTGAATACAAACAATTAAAGGTCATCGAATTTCGAGCGGTCATACTATTTTTTGTTAGATGATTTAGGGACTGAAGCAAAGATATACATTAATAATGAATAAATTTCGGAAATAATTATTTCTAAGTACATAGACTTAAAAGCTTAACATGATTTTGTAAAATTTCGAACAATAATATTTTCCAAACTATGCCGAATTAGAACATATTCGATTCATAATTTAGTCAGGTATCCGCCCATAAAATATTGTGGATTAGATCTGATACACCTTATATATAAATTTCTCATACAACAAAATCGTTCGCGTCACGGGAGTAATTAAGTCATTCACGTCGACTATTCGCACCCACCCCACCTTTGCGGTAGCAATTGGAGCGCGTGACACGTTATCGTTTACTATACTGTATTTCAAGTTCTACTATATTTAGTGTTATATTCTGAGTGAACTGATTTTGAAAAATTAAACGCCTTTAGTTTTCTCTCGTCGAACTACAATAATATGACGATGATACCTTCAGCCGTACAAAGTTAATTATTATTAAGGAGAACGCATTCTTATTGTGAAATTGTAATTAATCAGAACAGACGACGGTCTGTGATATTTTAAATACTAATTACATGTATTAATTTTAAAATCAATTTTATTGCGCTACCGGGATTCGAACTTGGATCTCTTTCCAAACCGGGGAAGGTGCCTTATAATGGAACGTATTAATTTGAAAAAGTGTAACATATAGGTTCGAAAATTTGTCGTCAAAAGTACTGTCGCTGTAGCATAGTTGGATAATGCACCTTCCTCGGTTTGGAAAGAGATCCAGGTTCGAATCTCGATAGCGCAACAACAATATTTTTCGATAAAATTTATTTTGTATGTATATCTTTCTAATTAACACATTTAATTAGTATTTAAAGATTCGTGATATAAAGGTCCAAAATCCGTCCTCTTAGAGGATTAACTATCTGCGCCAGCTAGCAGTTTCTGCAACCTGATTATTAATGCAGCTTGTTACTAAATTTGTTTTAATTCTAACAATAAAATTTCTCAGGCCTCAAGGCATACTACCGATGGTGGGGTAAGGGGTCCGTCGAACCCGGAACCCTGTAAGATATGCGACCAATGACCAATGAGTATTTAAAGTTAATTATGGTTAGAAATAATCGATTTTGAGAGGAGAGCAATGGTAAGGAAGGTGTATATGAGGAGCAGTTTGGTACAGCGACTCAGATAAACTGGCCATGTCCAGAAGATACAAGAAGCGTGGAGCAATGGAGCTGCTACAGGTTTCAAATTGGTAAACAGTCGCCAAGAATCAGAGTATGTAAAGAGCGAAAGATTCAGTCAATATGGACTGCAGGGTCAGATATAATCGGTTTACGAGATCCATTGATTATTATTTTCCAACTACATAAAAAACATTAATCATTTATATAACAAGCATAAACAAATAAAAATAAATTGTAAGAAGTGATCAATCTAATTAATTATTACGGGTGAAATGTGTCCGCAGCGCGCACATTAAAAATCTCTATTGCTACAATTTATCGATTGGGTAATCTACGAATTCAGAACACGTGCGGTCGAAACACGCTAATCATAACGTATCGGTTATGACCAATGCCAGATACGGTGGACCGAGTGGTGGTATAATCAGAGTTCAGCGGCACAAATTTCATTTGGAAATCCATCCAACACGCCCTAAATTACTGGGATTTGGCCGCAGCTTTGATAACTGGCAGATTTATCAGCTAACGTCGTTTATATAGTCAGTAAGGAAGAGCTTCCATTAAATTAATACAAGTTATATAAAACATTATAATAATACTACAGGAACTCGTAAACTAATATACTACATACAATTAAAGTACTAATGATTGGCTAGACGTCCACATTCTACGCAATACGTATTGAATTTCATATTATACGAGATACGAATAAACGATCGGTACATCGTTACATTCGAAAAGGGAAACTAATTTTATCGAAAAATTGTAATAATTGAGCTTTATTTTAAAAAAAAAAACACGCTTAATACATATTTAAAAACAAGCACGAATAGAACTATAAATGATTTTTTTTTTTTTGTAAATTGAGTTAAAACACGGTTTTATTCCAGTATATTTTTTATTGTGTTAAACGATACAACGTTTTCGGGAATATCTTCCCATTATCAATATTATAATTCAACTAAAATTAAAAACACATTCAGATAGTAATATACGAGGTGTTTGGAGTTAACGGAGGTGGGGGTGGGGGTGGAGTTAAAATGGATAAGAGAGGGGATGTAATGGGCGGTATTTGAATATTTATTATGTTTTTATTGTTATTTTTAATATCAAATATTTCTAAATTTTCTAGAATGTCTAACTTTGTTTTTAATTTTAGTTGAATTATAATATTGACAATGGGAAGATGTTCCCGAAAACGTTCTAACGTTTAACACAATAAAAAATATACTGGAATAAAACAGTGTTTTAACTCAATTTACAAAAAAAAATAATCATAGAACAGCTTCACCAAAAACCTTTAAACAGTTATAAATTATCTATTATTTATTATAGTCGATAAAAAAATTTATCCATGCGTTAAGTGTACATTTTCCATATATAAAAATGGTCAAAATATTATTAGTCATCTACGTGTTAATATTGTCCAAGCTGAAGTACAAGGTTAATATTTCGTTATAGGCCGATGTTGTTTTTTTATTTATCGACTATTTGGTTTATTGCAATTATGTATGGAATATGGCATCGGCCAACTGGCCACTGCTGGCATCGGCACAAAGCGTGCTCTATTAACCATATTTTTCATAACATTCTCGCACACCTTCGCGTGTTATTTTGACAATTTCATTTAAAATATTGTCCTGTAGCATCGGAACTGTTGTTGGCTTATTGGCGTAGAATAATCAACTACTCTATACGACTACCAAATGCGAACTGACAAATGTCTGCCAAACCAAAATGGCGGCCAAACAAAATCGGCCTGGAACAATAACATTCACCCTGTATTATTCCAGAATTTCTGTGAATATTGTTTACCTTGACTAAGAGCTATTTTACTGAATAAAAGTGAAGACGTCACCTGGCAGTTTATATAAAAAGGCAAGATGTAAGCACATGCGGTACTATGAACTTGTGGTTTTACAAGATATTTTTTCTTTGCATCGCCTCTGCCGCCACTCTAAATGACTATTGGCAATAAACGCTCAAATGAAAAAATGACGATGTTTTTTGATTCTACTCGTTTAATTTACTTGACATTAGCAATCTCATATTGATTGATAATGTCCTTGCAAGGCGAAACGCGTCAAGTAAATTAAACGAGTAGATTAAAAAAAAACAAATATTTTATTTTCACATATGTGATTATGGAGTTCTACAAACTTACCTCGGAAACAATAAAAAAATATATATATATATAAAGTAGTTCATACTCTCACAATTATATATCATATATATATTAAATAACCATTCTGATTCACCTGAAGTGATTTAATGTTAGATTACTTCAAATATATGACATAAAACTGCATTCATTACAACGGAATGTATGACGGTACTGTCCATTGCAAAACATCATAAAAAAAATCTATATTAATTTTTATTGATTAAAAGTGTAATGTAAATTGTAGCAAAGGCGGCAGGATCAAATACCGAATTTAAAAAATAATAATAGCAGACACATACTAATTTACATAGCGAAATCTCCATTAATTCTTTTTAACGAGAGCGACTATTTGAAAGCAGGTTTATAAATAATCGCCATCAGGCGGCACATGTCACGGTAACAATACATTATTATTGTACTATTAAAACGTGTACCGTATTATGTACACAAGTACTATAGAAATTAAGCTCAAATATAATATCCTAAATCAGTGATGGCGAACCTACGACACGCGTGTCAAAGCGGGACACGCCACTGCGTTTTGGGCGACACGCCAGCGTTCACTAATATCAGTTATCAAAGAACACGTGTCCCGCCACCAGACAACAACGTTCGAATTTATCACTACGTACATATGTATCTCTTTTGGGTCTCACTTTATGAAAAAAAACAATTAATTGAATTAAGCAATTAATTAATTGACATCAAATAAAATACTATAGGTTTCATACTTTTTCCAGTTGTATTTAAATAAAAAATATTTCATTTTTTGGGGGGCGGGGGTGACACGCCAACAAAGTTAAGTTGAAATTTTGACACGCCGAGCCCAAAAGGTACGCCATCACTGTCCTAGATAGTACAGTGTAGACTCGTGGCTGATTTTATCACACAACGCAAGGTTGACAGCAGCACGATATTACTACGTAGTATAAAAATCGGCGTAATAATAACATTTAATGGCACATTACGTAACATTTCAGATAAACAATATAAAGGTTTTTCTGTCCCGGTAGAACTTCGCCCTGACTGTTAATAATTATTGCTACTTTCATTCGAATTTCGTGATGACCCGTTTCGTATCATATTTTACAGTGAAATTTTACATAGAAATATATACACATTATTTCTCGAGCATTGTGCTTCACAATCTAAATACAACGAACGCGCTGTCTTCTAGCGAATGTTGGTCATCAGGTTGCAGTATGCTGATTTATCTCGTGCAAGATGTATTTTATAACATCACCGGAATTTTAAACATTAAGGGCCGGTTGCGTGATCGGTAGTAAATTTTTACTAACGCCCGTAGTAAAAATTATTTGCGGGTTGTTGATACATCAATTTTACTACTGTCAAAGCATAGATAGAGATGTCTATAGACGCGACAAATAATCATGAAATATGCTTTATTTTATGGTTTTTTCGCCTACTTTACTTACTGTCACTTTGGTGGTGAAATTTTTTCGTATAATGTGTTAATGTATATTAAACAACGAGATCATCATGGGACAAACTCGCATCACTAAAATAGCTTGATATTGAATGATTAATTGTCGTATACTGCAACTTTCAATGTATCAACGTGTCAAATGACTTTTGAAACATCTGTGAAAAGTCCGCCATATTTAACTATCGATTCTCGTTTTTACTATCGTATATCGGAGAGTATAATGAGATTACAACAGGATGTACTTTCGAGAAGTAAATAATTTTTTTACCAACAATCAGATCAAATAACCCGTTTTCGCAAAAAATGTTACTTTATTAACTTTTTTACTTTAACTTGTTAACTTATCTAAGCCAATTTCTGAGGTTATGCGACCAAGATAATCACTTACCTACCTAGCTAGCTACCTACCTACTTACTTACAGGAGTAGGCTGCCTTCTATCTCTAAGTAAGTAACTAGTAAGTATCTAGTAAGTGTCGGAAAATGCGTTATTATTTTATTTCAGATCTTTCGATGCATGTGTCTTAATAAATTTCCATTAGTAATGTGATCAACCATGGAAATTATTAGCTTATGACGAAAGTCACATTTAAAATGACTCCAGCCTTTTAATGAACGTCCAGACCTAGACTACATAATGAACTCTCAACACATTGTTCGCTACCGACTAAATAATATTGATTACGTAGAAGATGATTATAATTTATAATAGTCTGTATGTATTTATATATCATAAGAAATTACATTAAGTATTCCTTTTCCATCATTCGGAAAAATTATGATAAAAAAAACTATTTTTACTTAATTTATACTAAATGTAATTTCTTATGATATATAAATACACACAGACTATTATAAATTATAATCATCTTCTAGGTACACAATTTCTTTGAAATGAAAAAGGAAAAATGTAGAAAATGTTGATCCTCGAAAGACAAAATAGGTTCTATAAATATTAACAAAACTGCGCGGGAGAAACGCAAAATAATTACAATATTAGATTATCCTTTACCTTAACGAGAATACGGGGTGATGTAATATTATAAGGAAATATTACTAAACATCATAACAATTTTAATTGCAATAGACTATTGTAAAATTCCCCTAAAGCTAAATATGTATATGAACATAGTAATAACGTAACTAAAATAATATTTATAATTACACTCTGCAACAAGATCAAAATAAAAATAATATTTATATACTCGGTTATTGCTACACCGGTGATCGTTGAAAGTGCATAAAAGAAACTGACAAATATTACACTTTACTTTTAACAAAAAACGATGTAAAACGAAACAATTATGAATTCTTATTTACATATATGAGAACTGTCACTTCGTAAATGTGTGTATGTGTGTGTGTGTGTGTGTGTGTCATGAAAGTGAGAAGATGAGTGGTGGGGGACGAACCTTATAAGAGGCCGTCTCTGGGGGGGAACAGCTCTCTTCCATCACAGCTTCTTCTGAATAACTACTAGTCTATCTCTGAATGTATAAATTATATTACTGTATAACGTGTTGAAATAAATGTATAATATTGTTACTTGGAAAGACTGAGTTTCACTTACAAGGAATTGGGACCCAAGTAATTAAACAGTTATGAGAACCCCGAGAGAATCTGGTGGTAATATAAGATTTATCACACATATTTATATTTCTTATTTCATATTTACAAACGCCGTGAGTGGTACACTCCATGATTATAATGTCGCCAGGCGGCGTCGCATTTAAATACATTACGTTTTTAATTAGGTATGTATTCAGGATAATTTAAATCATTTTAAGAATGTCTGATTAGGTATTTGTTTACGACTATTTGTTAAGTTGTACTGTGGTAGACAGTTCCCTTTTTTGATAATAAATTACATTTTTCAGATCGAAAAATAGGTTTTACGGATACACTAGCCGTGGCCGTTCAGCGATCACAATAGTCGGTTACAAGAGCAAGCGCGAATTATTATCTGAATAGGTGAATGGATCTGCCATAAGAAATACAACAATGACATGGTTTTTTTGGTAGTAAAATGAAGTTTTATATAATAGCTAATGGTGTCAAGCAGGGTTGTGTAATATCTGCATGGCTGTTCAACTTGTATATGGATAATTATGTGAAAGAACTGGAATGTACGCTGTTTATTGTACGCCGACGATGCAGAATGGCGAATAATGAATAAGAATTACAGAGTCTAGGGAGTGCAATGTACGAGTATGCAAGGAAAGCGATCGAAAGTGACGTATTTGAAAAAGAGGAAAGCGAGACACTACAAAGTAGGTAATGAATGTTAGGAACAAGTTTGTGTATTTCCGAAGTATGTTTGATAAAATCGGAAAGATTGAGAAAGATATCGAAAGGAGGGCGATCGCAAGAAACAAAGTAAGCTTTGAATGAAATTAAAGCTAATGGGAACTTGTCAACAGAGGCAAAACTAACGGCACACAATGAAATACTGGTATATGGAAGTGAGGCCTAAAGCTGACAAAAGAGGAACTAAAGTAGACTGCATGCAGTGGAAATGCGATCGCTGAGGCGTATGTGTGGCAGATCCATTTATGACAGAGTAAAGAATGAAGAAATAAGGAAAGAATGTAAAGTTGATCTTAGTATAGTGGGTAAAATTAAGAAAGGATCACTAAGGTGGTTTGGATATATGGAACGGAGGATATATGACGCAAGTATTGGTGGCACCAGAAATAGAGGACGTTCGCGGAAAACTTGACACCACCAGGTAAACCAGATACTGGAGGATGGTCCTGTTAGAAGCTTCAATAATCGGCGAACTTGTATGAATGTGGATGAGGCGAGAATTATGTTAGAAGAGTGTGGCGATCTATCCTCTCTGCATACCCCCGCGGCGAAACGGCGTGATGGTAAGTAAGTAAGCTAATGTTAATTTTCTCTATCGTTTCTCATTACCCCCCATATTTCACTGTCGCAAGATACTATGTCGGTGATTTATACAGCTTCCACATCATCAATGTTATTAAAACACATATTTTTTTATTGAAAAGAAAATCCACATTGTACGAACTGTCGCGAAACTGACGTGCGACTATGCCGGACACTCGGCGAATCTAACAAATGAACGTGAAATGGTGGAATAATTCTACAGCAAATGTAATGGACGCAAACAAGCTAAAGAAGAAAAAGATCATTTCTATAAAGCAGATTACATTAAAATGAATGTGAATCTTACCTATATACATGTCAACTGAGCACTGAGGATTAATAATAACTGGCGTGTATATAACATTAAACAAAACAAGATTCATCGCTTAAAGATTCATCTTCAATATTTATGCAAGCATTTATATTATCTAGGCGGGCTTTTACATTATGTACAAAGGCATTTACACAGTTTATGCATGCGATTGCTTTATATTACCTATTTATACATGTGGGCATCTTTAATAGATTGTGCCAGCTCACCTTCAAGAATAATGGGATTTCTATGCAGTGTGTGTCTAAAACAGGCGTTTAACACATTGGAAATAGACCCATTACCACTTGGGGCCCATGAAAACGAAGAAGAAATCATATTGATAGCGAAGGAAATATATATGTTTAAAGTTTACATTTTAACGTAAAATAATACTTTCTTACCCATATAAAAAATGTATGGACGTTTTTAAGAACATTTTCTATGACTGAACGTGTTTCATTTATTGTTTAAAAATACGTCACGTAATATCTAAAGGAAATAAAAAAAATTATTAAAGATTAACGTAGGAAATAGTTCAGCCAATTGCTTTTTGTTTTTCTCAAATCAAAAACCAATCCATGCATCAAATTTAAAGAACAATCATGAAATCAACAGGTTAAAAGTTGTAACCCTTTCTAAT
The DNA here is from genome assembly GCA_031772225.1 of Eubasilissa splendida. Lineage (NCBI taxonomy): Eukaryota > Metazoa > Arthropoda > Insecta > Trichoptera > Phryganeidae > Eubasilissa > Eubasilissa splendida. The sequence goes on along the minus strand of CM062868.1, from coordinate 9,845,910 downwards.
GTTATTCTGTTAATAAACAGCATAGGTAACGACTCCATACAAAACGGATCAACCGAAAGGAATTTTCAATTCAGTGAATGCCCATTTATATGACTCGAGTAATACACTAGCTTAAAGAAAGAACCGAGTAATGTAAATAGCACGAATAAATGCGGCGAATAAAAAAAAAGCGCCATGAGTACAGCGGTGAGTTTTTAGAACTAAGCGATTAAAGTCTCTACTGGTACACAGATGGCACCAATTGCAAAATAATGTTTTGGTTAATGTTAATCCAATTTTTTAATTTATAATTGTTCCCCAGAATTTTTATTTATGCACAGCTTTTTTGCTTGTACACACTGCACGCCCCTGATTATACACCCTCATTAAGAAAGATCTAGAATTATGGGGATGGCTATCTGCATTTATAAAAAAACAAGATTAAGATCTATAATAATACAATGTGAAAATGAATAACACAATATAAAAAATGTTGAGAAATTCATCATATTAGAACTTGAAAATCGATCAAGATGTCGAATACACAATAATGTTGAAGACCTTTAAGCCATTTTAGAACCTCTTTTATTGTACACATTTATATTTGCTGCTAATTTAGTTGATTTTGGCAGTTGGTTATACAGTCTAGGAGCAATGACTTTGTCATATTTTGAATATTTTTAAAATAACATACATTCCCGTAACCAATGATGGATTCTGCAATGCGATTCAAAACGCAGGATAAAAAAGTCGAAATCCTTTTAATCCTTTTAACTATCAATGAACACCGAAAAACCTGTTCCTCGACGTTTTTTCAGTAAAAGGTAAAAATAAAAATAAAACCTGAACAAATGTATCAGACCTACGTAATTAATTGTTTACTTTGGCGTGTGGAAGTAATCAATACACGTAAAGAATACAAAAATAATGGTTTTAGATCAGACCCGTGATTTTTCGTCACACGAATGATTTTATCAAAGGCGCACCGGAACTAGTTTCAACCGCGACTTTTTCCGGATATTGTGCCGTTTCCTTGAGAGACCATGTTTTTACATTAACATCAACCAACTGACGTGCAAAAGGGCAAAACCTTAAAAAAAAACATGTCAAAATACTCGTGACGTGAAGTCTTTCCTAACAAAACTCAAACTCGTGTACATTACGTTCGATTTGACAGAGAGACTCGACACGTAAGCACAAACATCACCTAGAACCATAGAAACCTACAAGTATTTATTCCGAAAAATTTGACAAACAGAAGGCATTAAATTACAAGATTCTTCACGTTTTACCGACATTATTCACAATTAAGGTTCAATTCAAATTGACCTAACGAACCACCATATATAGTGATCAAGTTTCAATCAATCAAACATCAAGTATTTTTCATCGCTTTTTTAAAATCAGATTATCAGTTATTAGAAGCAGGATATAAATAACTCGGACTTTCTAAATATTTTTTCGAGTAAAATAACACGCAAAAATAAAGTGTCAAACTTTCAAGCAGTTTAAATCTGTGCATCGTTAAATGAAACGATTAGAAAATGTGTTCGATATTGTATTTGTTTTATGTATGTACAATGAAATAATAGTTTAATTAAATACGGGTGTTAAAAATATTCATACATACCTGTCTAGATCGCAGTTTTCGAATAATAATACAATTTTCGGATATTATGATCAAGTTTTTTGATTGTTATCATAATAACCGACGTACTACGTAAACGTATAAACAAATGATCATATATTATATTTGAGTACTCGGTGTACAAGATATGCAAAAATGAGTACAATTCGTGGGTAATTTGTATAAACGGCGAGAGTCAAACATAATAGGTGTATGCATAGCCATGAAATAGTGTACCTATAAATAAATTCATTGACGAGAAGACGCGTGCGGCAACTGGACTGGACTGGACTGCCAGATACGTCATGCTGTGATATCAGAAATTAAAATATCAACATAATGATGCAAGTGTCCATATTGTATAAAATTGGGATAGATAAAATATTACTTTTGATTCATAATGCGAATTTATACGCAAAAAAATTTTATATGTAATTAGAGTTATATTATTAAGATTTATTAGCGAGTCTAGTCCGAGTTTGAATTGATTTCTATTATAGTACATGGTTAAAATTATATTACTAGCGGATAAGCAATTACTGCTAAACCCCGCGGGCGGGTATTATGGCCGCTTCGCGCCTTCTATTTAAAATAAAAATTTCATATCGGTCTAACAAAGAAATTGTAGTCTCAAAAGATATTGGGCGTCGTTAAATAATTTTCAAGAACCGTACAGAAATAATAAAACGCCGAACAGGTCAAAACTTTTAATTATGTGTACATATTTAAAATATAATACTTTTCACGAAGTGCCCGTTTTGTTATAAGCATTTCCGACGAAGACAGTTTCATCTTTCGCCAGATACGAACGAACACGCTTTCCGCTAACATTAAACCCTCGCATTTGATTTCCATGAATCTCTGCATATTCCACTGCCTTCAACTTAAACCCGGCTTCGTACGCTTCTTGTATGTATATATTTTTTAATTACAGTAAAATATAAAGATTTTGAACCTCGTTTGTAAGTCAAGGTTAATATTTATCGTTTCAAAATGGCAACAAATTGTCATATTTAATGCCACGAGCTAATTTTGATTTATGTAAAATCTTTTTATAAGATGGGACAAAGATTAATGTAAGTTTAAGATTATACAGAGTGTCACATACATAGTTCACAACAATTATGAATGGATACCTGACTATATTAAGGATAAAGGTGATTGTGAGAACTGTCACTTTGTAAATGTATGCGCGCGTGTGTGTGTGTGTGTGTGTCATAAAAGTGAGTAGATGAGTGGTGGGAGACGAGCCTTATAAGGGGCCGCCTCTGTGGGAGGAGCTCTCTTCCATCACAGCTTTTTCTGAATAACAGGTCTATCTCTGAAGTGTACAATTTATATTGACTGTAATAGGGTGTTGTAATAAACTTAATATTGTTATCTGAAAAAGACTGAGTTTCAGTTACAAGGAATCGGGAAAAGAAGATATATTTACAAAAACATGTTAAGCTTAGTCTACGTACATCAAAATAAATATTAGAGAAATTGATCCATTATTATTATTAATATATCTTTGCTTCGGGCCCTAAACAAAGACAGTCTGTCTGTCAGTCCCATTTTTAATATACACATCTACCCCTAAAATATCGTGCATTACATTAGGCGCGTCACACCAGTACACCGCACACGTGAAAATAAATGTATAAATAAAAATGAAAAAAGAATTATCGTGCATTATGAACAAAAGAGATGGGTCCGTATGCCGTGCCATGGTTGAGAAGTCATCTGTAGATTGTCATTTCATACAAGGACGATAATCATCGGGCGCGAGGCCGCGCCACCGTTGTTTTAGAAATCTATTTAATTCGCTACATTCAATCGATGATCAATTTCATGCATCCAATGAAGATTATTTATCAGTGAACAATACTAATACTAATTAAATGTATTCATTAGAGAGATATACATATAATATCAATTTTATCGAAAAATATTGTTGTTGCTGCCGGGATTCGAACCAGGATCTCTTTCAATCCGGAAAACGTGCATTAACCGATTATGATATACCAACACAGTGCATTAACGACAAATATTCGAACCTATATGTTACACTTTTTTCAAATTAATACATCTATCGTATCTTCTTTATTTTTACGGAATCTCAAATACCTTCGAGTAATCTGATAGTTTGTATTAAAAATATCACAAACCTATGTTCTGAATAATTATAATATCACAATAAGAATGTGTTCTCCCTAGTAATATATAAGTTGTATCAATAAGTCCAAAATTTAACAAAAATGAATTATTAATTCTGGCGTTTCCTATCCTTTCAAAAATAATCGTAATTATCCTATTATTTCGAGCGCTAGACTATTTTTTGTTGGATGATTTAGAACCTGAAGCAAAAATATAGATTAATAATGGAACAATTTCGCAAATATTTATTTCGAAGTGCGTAAACTTCAAGCTTAACACGATTTTGTAAAAATTTCAAACAATATTTTTTTCCGTAACATTACAGAATTTGCACATATTACTTGAACATTTATGACTCGTAAAATACTGTGGACTTGGTCTGTTACAACCTGTATACACAAATATATGTTCGAAACAATCGTGTAACAGGTATTACGTCAACGAAAACATCGATTGCATAGATGAATTCAAAATATTAGTTCAAGAATTTATAAAGCTTGCGTATTTAAATGTTTTTTTTAATGAATCGGTTTTTGTCAAATTATTTATTCTGGAAATGAAATTCATTTTTTTCCGTTTGATGTGATATATCCCGCTGGTGATATGAGACGCGGGAGGCACATAGGAATATGTCGTCCGCGAAAACGAAAGAGTTTAATTAGGCGTTTAGTAGGCACATTTAAATTTTATTTATTTTCGTTTTTGGAAAATTAAATTTTGTTCATGGCGTTTATTTTATCCATATCGGACCACATTATCGGCAACACAACGTTTAGCCATTACACTCGTAATCACTCCGTCGCCCAAGTGTGCGATCGACGAGAGATGTGAGATACATGTTTCGTGTCATTTGTCGGGTTCCGATGATTTTGTATACCTGGTGCGCCCTACGATGTTTCATAACAATGATGAAACGGGCATTGGATTACCTGTAGAAAGAATAAATGGCTAATTTGTTACCCATCATCGCGTCAGAATCATCATCTAATTCTAAAGAAAATGAAGAGTTTACCATCACGCTGTTTCCCCGCGGGGGTAGGCAGAGAGGACAGAGCGCCAAATTCTCGTCGGCGTACAATAAACAGCATACAATCAAATCGCACATTTTCGCTCCCACATTCATACAAAATGAAGAGAGGATCGACAATATCGTAAGCAGATTAAATTTGTGAAATATATTATACGTTCAGTGTTGGAGCTGTTGAACACCCATCACCACGTTTATTTATCATTTTAATAGATATTCTGTTTCGATCTGTTGGAAGACACCTCGAGCCGATCGGGTAAATTTGGCAATAACACAACATAAACACAACGTCGTACTGACGATTAATAAATCGTAGAAAATTAACGAAACAGTACTCGGCAAGAAATCGTCCACTTGCACGTCCCTCAATCGGACTGCAATATTTTTATAACCCTAATGCACCATAATGCAGTGAATGCGTCACGCGCGCACGTTGGCAAGAATGGCGGCGTGGAAGAGATAAAAGACCGTCGCACTTGGGCGCGCGCTCAACAAGACACCATCATTTGCAGCCGAAACAATAACGATATCCCTAATCTTCTGAGAACGAGGCTCCATCATTATTATGATTGAATCGAAACATTCACACATGCGCGGGAAACGGCAACGATAGACGTCATCAAATATACAATAATTACAAGAGCATTTGTTTGCAGCAAAGTAAACACTTCGTTTTCGGTGCCCTGCCTGCTACACTAGCATTTTACCGTATATATTATAGTAGACAATACTTTTCCCGTATAAAGATAATGGATAATTTGTATAGCGCCATTTTCGTGAAAACTTTCACCTCAAGGGCGCTTTACACACAAACTATTTACAGTTCTACAATTATCTGTTTTTAAAATTAAAAATTGTTATTTTTACTTATGGAAATGACTTTTTGAAAGGGTAAGTTTTTAGTTTCTTCTAAAATAAAGTCTCTGGTGCACTGTTTCTTATGACGGATGGCAAAGAGTTCCACGCTTTTGGGCCTGCCGCTGCAAATGCCCGTTCACTAAATTTAGACTTCTGGCAACGGTCGGTCCTTCCCTTCCTGCAGCTGAGAGAGTTTGACGTCTACCATTCAAATTGTTTGGGATACAAAATTCAACTCTTTCAGGGAAAGGGAGCCAATCAATGTAGCTTATGGGGATGTTATATGAGAGAATTTGGAAACTCCATATATTATCCAGCTGAAACATTGGCAGGCCAACATAGATGCTGTTACAATAGTCCACACGTGACACCACAAATGCATTTATAAGTAGACGGGCTGCCTCAAGAGGAAGATGATTAATATTTATTTTGTTGACATTTTAAACAATCTCGCGATAAATCTGAATAGTTGTGTTTATCTGCAGTTTGTTTACTATTCATCCAACATGGAGAAATCTTTTAACCGAACGAACTAACTTACCTGTTGAATCACCCCAAATTACAATATGTACAATCTATCGCTCACCTGTCGTTTCTAAATGCTCGCCTCACGTGTTCTGACCGAAAGAATATTTGATTTGAAAGTAATCGACGCCACCGGCACTAATGTAATCTTCGCAGCAGCATCGTTGGTCGACTTTAGCTCCCAAATAGTTTAGTTTGAAAACTAAGTGATGTTTGAAATAGAATTTTCTTCCCATAGGTGACTAATCACCCCTACGCTCACCGAAAGGTTAAACCCACCCACGCATGCACACTGTGTGATAATAATAATTGCGTTGCCATGTGGGTCGCACTTATTATCGCTAAAATCTAACACCGTGTTGTGTAGACTGACGGGGAAAATGCTATACAAATTGCATGAATGACACGTCACATTACTCGCAGTATTTCCAAAAACGAACAGAAGAACTCTTCATACTTCACACTTTTTTGCAATGTGACGACTTGTACCCCCGTCCGCATTGCATGTTGACCTTACCATTTGAAACCAGCCGTGCCGCGCAGGATAACGCTCGCAAGAGCTACCCCGGAATGGAACCCTGAAAAGAGCCCCTTTTTTGAGCAGCCCTGAAGTCATTTTTACGAGACCGCGACTACAAACGGTTAAATACCGAGAGCACGAGGCCCCTGGACCGAGGATATTGCGTGCAGGAAGTGCAATATATACTGCATATTTCTAAATATAATTTGTGAAATTGTAATTTTATAACCGAAATAAATAAATCCCAGCTCGACCTTGTAACGTAAAAGACATCGCGGGAAAATGTGGTAATAAAATAATAAAACGCCTGCAATAGAATCTGCCGGCCCGGGCGCACGACGCCCGATTGGTCGGCAGTTTCCTTCATTTGCCACCAGATGGCGGACGTGGATAATAAATAGTGTGCCGGTGGCCAAGGGAATTCACTTATAGGTGCAAGAGGTCCAGCGGACCCGGTACCCTATTTGACATGAGACCAAAAAAAGGGAATTCACTCTCGCCGCCATGCTCCTCGTGAACACAAGTCTGAGTTTTTATTGTTCTGTGCCTCGCATTGGTCCTGCTTCTATCCCGGACTGGACCTGGCGTTCTCTCGACGACCCTGTACGACGATTTTGGACTCTGGATAGGAGCATGCGCAACGCTGCAGACATCGCCTGTCCCACCGCCAGAAGAGTGAATCGGCGAACCACCCTACAAAACAGTTATTGTTTCCTTCTCGGAACACTGTATATTGTTTTTTGGCAGATCAGAGTTATGAACAACGTTCCTTCTAAGGTGTGCGCGCGCATATACTATTTGGCATCATAACGCACACAAAAAATATAGCACGCACACAATTTTTAAAGACTTTTTTTTCGTGTGCCTCCCCTTCTATCGAATGTTAGCGTCCATGTTGCAGTACTTATGTTGATTTATCCTGTACAAGATCACCAGCTTTTTAGACATTACACAGCCAAGATAATCCCTTTCTACCTACGCCAGTGCTGGCTTCTATCCGAAGAATACAGCTTTCCTTGATAGTTATCAGTTCTCTTGACTTATTTATGCATCTTAATACATCATCATTAGTAATGTGATCAACACTTAACCTACCAGTAGCCTTATACCGTATGGTAATGTTTTTCTAATTATCCCCCCCGGCGCGCAAATAACAGCATTGGTACTTAAACTTAGAGGGAATATTGGTTATGAATGCCACAACATCGTATGTCTTCTAGGGCATCCAATGCCATATTAAACACAATTTCTAAATGAGCTCCCTGCAACAACACTGTAATCATTCAAAATGGCCGACGCTCCGTCTATCAACATTTTTAAAAAACGATATACAATGCATATTTCATATTCATTCGGGGAATTTTTTTTTTAGTGTTAACTTTTGTTTTCAAACTCACCAATACTGTCCGACTATAATACATACGTAGAATGGCGGCCATGGGAATATAACATACACAAAATATCAAATAAATTCGTCTTTCCAAATTCTTGCACTTGAACTATTTTCTAATGGTCGCTTCGTGGCTGATGATGGTTGTATTTTACTAAAAGTTATTTTTTAACGTGGGAAACATCATTTACATTGGTTAACAATACTACATCGTCTGCACAAAATAGTTAGGATATAATCAAATCTTTTTCGCCCAACTAAAATAATTAACAATAGGGGCCCATTGAGTTGATATCTTCATTGAAATATGGTCGGATGACGGTATAATTCACATACACATGTAAATAGGCATAAAGACTGGATCGATTTGCTTGGTTCAAGCAGAGTTTTGTTAAAACTGACCAACGCCGCTTAAAAAATATTATCCATAATAATATTACGCTTTCCCGTCTATATTTATGACTTTCTGGATATGGCATTTTCGGTAATGTCATTATGGGTGTATAGTGCTTGATTAAACGGCCAGGTATGAGACGTGAGCATGACAAAAACGAATGTGTTTTTAATATCTCTAGGTTAAGATTACTTAAATGTTTTCTCTTTTATATATGCAATAACTTTACGTAAATATATATTCAATTTGAAATGAAGTGTTTATTATTTTTATTACGAGTAAGAAAACAAAACATATTTTAGCGAAATCATATATTGACATCTGTCATATTTTCTTCTGTCTATGGTAAGGGAGAAATCTTACTTACCATAAAAATTGTCTATCCACGATTTTTATATGTCATCTAGATGTCATTTTTGTTCGTTTTGACAGCTAACTTACAAAGATGGAATAATTTTAATTACATCAACATTTTATTTACGTGTGGTTTGTTTTGGGGAAATATAGATTCTTTTGAGAGCGGTCACCAATGGCCGCGTAGCGGCCTTATCGGCCGAGAAGTAGTAAAAAAAAAACGTATGTACTGACTATCAAAAAAATGTTTCATTAGTAGAAAGATACAAAAATATTGAATAGAAAATAGCAATGTCGAGAAGATAAATGAAGAATGATAAAATATAAAAAGGATGTAAAAAAAAACGGTTTTACTAAAAATTTGGACTTCGCCGACTTTGATATTTGACATACGATAGAGACGTTTGGGTCACGAAGGGTTCAACCCACTGGGATTTCCCATCGAATGCCCTTAATTCCGTCAGCCAATGGTGGACACCATTATGAATATTAAAACAGATGGACAGTCGGACAAGTGAAGTGATTAGAGTGTCGTGACGTAACTGGGCTGCGTGGTTACAACTCGTGGGTACACACACACACACAGAGAACGAACAATTACACAAAATGCATAATAATCATTATACCAATACAAAACAGAACAAAATCACTTCGAATTAATGTATTCGATTTTCTAACAAATTTAAGCGCGCATTTCGACTACAGCAATTCAATACAGGCTATAACAGACCTAGTTCACAATATTTTGTGGGTGGATACCCGACTAAATGTTGAGTCGAAAATGTTCAAGGAGTGTGTACAAATTCTGAACCGCTACGGAAAAAAATATTGTACGAGAAATTCACCGATTATTATTGTATGTATATCTTTGCTTCAGGTCCTAAATCATCTAATAAAAAAAGAGCCCGGCAGCTCGAAGTTCGGTGACCTTTTTTTATAATTTGGAATTAATAAAATATTTCAATTAATCGAAATATCGCATAACTAGGTCAATTTTAAAATGCTCATTTGTATCATTGGGAATATGCGGGTTGAATATTTTCGTTCGTTCGTTCATAATTTAAATACAGTCGAACTCGGTTATATCGAGCACGGTTAAAGTGAGATCACGGCTATAATGAGGAAATACTTATTATTATTTTGATTCAAGTCTGTTTCCAAACAACTCTTCACTGTTATAGTGAGCTCATTTCACTAATACAATGTACAAAAATATTGTCAACAAGTGTACACTACAAATCTAAAAACCCTAATTCTTGAGAAGTCATAAAATCGAAAGCAGCGTCTGCCGACAAGGTTCCTTATTGTTTACGATTTCTTTCAGGTTTGTGAATTCTTAGAAAAAAACATTTAGTGTTTATTTTGTGTGCGTAGTACGTATTAAACTTTAAAACAGCAGTATTTTGAATTTTGTTAAGAAATAATGTGATTGAATGTAGTAACTTATTACTTTAAAATGTTTTTGTTCATACAATTATGATTTTTGATTTTTCATATGTATTTAACTTCTTTTTAATTTTATTGGATATTAAATATTTTTTGTAATAACGAGTAACGGTTATAATGAACAAATTCGTACTCGTTATAACCGAGTTCGATAATATTTACCCCTAAAATATTATGCACTGGGTGTGTTACACCAGTATATGACATAAACGAAAATTGCAAATATATAAATATATAGGATTATCATCGATAAATATTTTTTACTTGAGATTTCGGTAAGATTTTTAAATAAATTGCAATATTATTTGATAAAAAATACATTATATTTCGTTAAATATACTGCAAATCAACTAATTAAAATTCGTTAAAAAAACTGAATTAGTATAATCTCGGCAAATTCCTTTAATATAATAGGTATAAGCGTCCACACATTAGAATGTGAGAAGAATATTGTAGTAGTTTAAAAATGTAAATGCCTCTACGACAAACCAGTTTTCTGCATTATTTACATATCACAATTCGATTTGAGACAACTAGTCTAGATATAATCTAAGACTATTCTGAAAATAACAATATTATTAAGAATGTAACTGTTATCCGAACACTGAAAAACTCACTGAGAACGTAGATCTTTATGTCGGTGCAGTGCTTCATTCAAAGAAGAGTACCACGACGGCGGATGGTTACGTCTTGCTGGAGAGACCCTGTAGTCGGCCGTGAAGGCTACCCACATTTAACTAATTTATTATATAAATTCTGATTTGATTGATGGTACTATGTATCAATCCTGACAAGAAGGAAGGAAGAAAAGAGTTTTTCTTTGTATATTTCTAACAAGTCTCAAATGTCAATATTCGTATCTTTATGGCGGCAAGATTGGTTCCAACACTGTTACGATACCGACAGAAGTGACGAAACGTTCAATGTTGTACAATATCAAATGTTATTAATTATTAGATCCACAAAGCTTCTTTCTAAATGCTTGTCTGGTTTATATTAAAACGATATAAAAAACGATATTACAACATTCACTGTTTTGAAAATACTAACCAAAGTTTTACAGTTTGCTAATAAATCAAACATTTAATTCAATTAAATACACCATGCTATTTATTATCTATGAATATCACATTATTGTTATTAAAACCTAGCACTTAATTTTAGTGATTAATTTATTTTATTTGCGAGGTGGTGCATTTTAATTTAAAAAATAACAATTAAAATAAATGTCAAAACTACATGGTCGGAAATCAGAAAATTGTAAAATTAGAAAGTTTTAATTACATTCGTTTATGGTTAACAGGGGCTGTCTTCTATAATTTTCTGATTAATTAAAACATTTTAATTATATTCATGATCACAACACAAAGTTATAAACAAAGGTGAATAATGCAGTTTAAAATAAAACTATCCCATCCCTGAAAGATATGCAATTTAGACGTTTAGCTATAAAATATATATACAAAACAAAAGTGTATAGTATATATCGAAGCAAAAAAAAAATGTTTTTAAGAAAACTAAATATTTTAAATAGTAAATAACATATAATATTTAACTAATTAGTATGTAGATTAAATTCTTTCGTTATTTACGTATACATAAATATTACAGGTATCTTAAAAAATAAGTGTAATCAAACAATATCATCTAATTCAAAATGACAAAATAAAAACATAGTACCTACTTGTTTAATGAGACGTATTCTAAAACAGCTTTTAAAACAAATTTTGTTTTAAAAAAAGCATCCAAATAAAATTATTAAAATGAGTTTCGACTAAAACCTATCCAAGCAAATTATTTATTAAATACGAAAGGATCATGAAAAATAATACAACTACCGTTAGATTCTTGCCAAAACAATTGTTTTTAGGAGCTTCAATATAGAAATTTAATTATATTGTAAAAGGAACAAACAGTATTATCTTTAATTTTACAATAATCTACACTCCATGGGCATAATCGAATGTAATTAATACTACTGTGTACTTTGATAACAATAATCACGTTCAAATAGATTCCTACGTGAATACAGAATAAGAAATATTATATAAATGTTTAAACAATTAAAATAATATTATTCCTACCTGTTTGTGTTTTATTTTTGAAGATTTCTGGTAAGCGGCTTCTAGGACAGGATTGCATGCTGCTTTCTTGGGTCTGGTATTCTTTATTCCAATGGATATTCCAACAGGTGAAAACCAAAATCTGTCGACGAAACATTTGCGTCAGATCATAATCGGTAGCAATACCACAAAACTTACATCATTGGACATATTCATAACAAAATAAAAATCACATTACTGTGAGCGGCGTTCGAAATCACCAATAAGTATTGATACACGCGGTTTCACTCACTTCACCCACCAATTTGTAAATAACAAGTACGCAACATATATATGAAAATGGATATAAAAAATACAATATTCACCTATCTAAAACATTCCGGATTAATAATATTACCAATGCCATTGGCAAAGGGTAAATTAAATCCGAATAATCCGCATACTGAACGGACTTGTCAGGGCCGGGAGCGATGTCGGCCCATGTAGTATTAGGTGGTAACCAAACTCTTTCAGACCAAAACCCAGTCAATATGCTTCGCAGCATTTTGTTAATGTCACTACCGACGCGCAAACCGCGAAACCTCAACGAAAACAAACTTATTTAAACGCAACGCTACGAGCGCAAGCCAACTCCCATGTTTGCATCACGTCATGGACGTGGGCAGTGGGTAAGGAAGTTTTCTGCATTCTGCACTGTAAGCCATTGTCGAGTGGCTATAAGCACACCACGTACGGAATAAAAATAACCCAAAATTAACAAAAATATCTACTAATAGGTACTTCTTTCTAAAATGAGATAAAATATTAACAAATTTAATATATACGTAGATACGTAAATTTTGAGACCTCTAAAAATGTTTTCTATGCGTTAATATTTTTCGTGGGATACGGTAGGGTCACTTTCAAATGTCCGTCTAAATCATACGCGCAACAATCTTGTAGTCACTTGTAGATCAATGAATTGCCATACTAAAAAAACAATACCAAATATCGAAAACTGTAGATAAAATAAACCTGATAAGTATTTGTTATACCTCGACGCAAAAGGAAATTTTATTTTGCCCATCTCACGCAAACCGCCGTCAACAAAGCCATATGGCCAGAAAACTGTAGAAAAGGAGCTTAAAAAATCATTCGAGCAGCAGGAATAACAACAAAAAGAGAGAAGTTCGTTTTATAATTACAATATATTCCTAGGATTTTCTTGTGTAAGAAATAACAATTAAGCTAAAGCCGCTCACCAACCCTGACGATAAATCAAATAAGAAAGGACGTATAGAGATCTCTGGCAAAGACATGCAATATTGGACTATTGTTTTTCAGAAACAAAGAGCGCGAACATACAATGGCGATTGCATTGCTTTTTGTCGGGTCGAACACATGTTCTGATAGCCTCGGACAGCAGTCTCCAACCACACGGAGAAAAATGAAGACACGAAGAACCGAGTGGAGTCGAGTGCAATTAATCGCACCTGTGGTCGCCAAACAGACAGACGAAAATGTAGAAACGACCAAAGCCAAATCGAACGGATCAACAAGTGTTAACCAACGAAGAAGCAGAAGGCTGGCGAGCAGAAGCAGCTTACACCACGAAATGGGAGCGAACTGCGACCTCGATGGCAGCGCGAATGTTCAGCCAAGCAGGTACCAGGGCAACAGAATAATGCGGGCGTTCACCCCAACAGACATCAGGACGAGAGAAAATGTGGGTGATGATATCGCCCTCCGTCTGGTCGAGAATCGGACATGAGGCTAACTCTAGCAACACATGCCGAAACGCAGAAAACTTTTTTACCCACTGCCCACGTCCATGACGTGATGCAAACATGGGAGTTGGCTTGCGCTCGTAGCGTTGCGTTTAAATAAGTTAGTCAAAATTAGATGAAGTTAATTATAAGATATTCGGCCTGCCCATTTGTGTATTATGCGTTGTGGTAAATAAACAATCAATCTGTGTGTTACCTGTTTTGAATATTCATCTGTTTCTTTCTATAACCATAGTACAATTGACGATGTGAAAAAATATATCTGGAAATAATCGCAGAGCTAAATATTACCAGAATGCGGGACCGCTCTAATAAAATAATTAAGAGCATCTCATCTAAAAATAATCATCATCATCAAACCCGCCCTATCATATTCAAACTCCATAAGTAAACTGGATAAAAACTCTTCATAATTTTATTTTTATAACGACAATACGTCCACGACAAAAGACACAGCCGATAAAAGATCCGTTAATTCTTTTAAATTATAAAGTTAGAACTGGGGTCATGAGCGCTATAAGATTTTATGCTTACGCTCGCTACTTTTTCACTTAGAAGCAAGGCGGAGTATTACAGGAAATTCAAGGTCAGAATTTGAAGTGAAGTTAGCTTTTCCGTCTCACATATTCGTTATCAATTGCTTTTAATTCAGTACAAAAAAAAGGTACTGCGAATAATATTTTCATATCAAAAAGAAACGTTGTTTGTTGCCTACCACCAATGTTTTTGCTAGGCAGAAAATAATTTATGTGCCAGAAAATGAAAATCGCACAATGACAATAGTTAACCGAAAAAGTTAAAAGTAGGAACGCGATTCTTAATTCTCGCCATGTCTTTGAATCTCGCTACATAGCGTCATAGAATAAAGATAATTGTAGTTTGTAAATATCTTATCTGTGGTTGTGTTGATGTAAAAATCGCGTGTGTGAACGGCTGTCAAAATAGAAAATAATCCGTTTTACATCTCTATATCGTGCGCTCACGCTTGTTTTATTTTATTTGAAAGGCATTTCTACCGAATACCGAATGAAGAAATATGTTTCTGTTTTGTCCCGTATGTGCAAATATTCTAGTAGTTGAAGAGTCTCAGGGTTCTCATTTGCGATATGCCTGTAACACATGTCCCTACATATACAATATTTCTAAAAAAATCAGCAGCAAAACATATCCGAAATTAAAGGTATTTACAATTATTAAATGTGTTTTCTTGATAATATTCGAACGGGTTCGAAATGTTATGTGATTTTTCATTTGAAAATTAGTAATCCTAATCAAAATAACCATTAAATAAGAATAACATTTCAATATTTTAAAGATATTTCGGATGAAGGATAATTTGTGATTTTATTATAAGATGGAATCCTTTTTCCAATAACAAAGGGATTTTGCTGTTTTACATGATCAGATGTTGCTAACTACTAAACTAAATGTGAATCAAAGCATTCTTCACCACTTATGAAGAATACTTTTTTTTAAATGTCATTTTAAAAAGAAGGGAATGCATGAGTATTTTTTCTTGATTTATATGAGTTATAATAATGTGCATTACAGTAATGCTTTTACAACAATTTAACTGAAAAATATTATGTCCATGTGAAAATATTGTCTACTTTTCATTGTAATTTGACTTGAATTTAACATTGTTTTGTGATGTTAACAGCAAACATTTGACAAACTGATTCTCAAATTGAAAATGATAGTAACAGTATTTTTCTTAATACCCTGTTTGTATCTAGTGGTGACTATATAACAGTAGTACATATTTCGATATACAGTTTGGCTTTGATTCCCATATCGTACAATTACATGTTTACCTTAGATTCAACATGTTTTCGTTGCTCTAACCACATTGACGTATAAAAATGTTATTTCAATTATTAAAAATCAATTTGAGGTATTGTATAAGTAAACAGTATTATGATCAATATAAATACACAAGATGACTACTATTAAACTAGGTATTTAATACGTTTAGATGAAATACCTCGAAATTAGCCACAAATGTTTTGTTACTCAGTAACATGGAACAGGATTAAAAGATTTAAATCAATTGTCCCAAGAACATGAAACTATATATTAAAACTTGGATTTGTAATATGGGTAGAGCCAGTATTGGTGCACTCACCCAAACATATTGACTCATACCTATATTAATTATTGCTACAGAGTGATTAAAAAATTAAGTCCACTTTAAAATTGTTCTTCATATACACCTTTTATATAGTAATAAATGTAATTCTATCTACTACTTGTAATTCTAATTAATTGAACAATTGCTTGTAAACTATGCCCGTCTCGACACAGAATTTCTCTAGTGAGACGGGCACAGTTCAAACAGATTTTACATTGTATTATATAGTTACAAATAAAATAAATAAACAGGAGATAGAAGAGAAAGCTTGTAAAGAGCTGTTATCTGAAGCAACATATTTTTATTCAGTTAATCTACATTTTACAGTTTATAGCTCAAATAAAGTATTACTAATCAGTATTGAAGATTTTTAATGAAATGCCAGAAAACATAAGAAAGGAAGAGAAATTGAATAGATTTAAAGTGAAACTGATCAGATATGTAAAAGATATAAGTTTTAGTAAAAGAAAAGACTTTAATCTTGTTTATGTTAGAGCATATATACATATAAAGAAGAGTGTCTGTTTGTTTGTTTTTTGTACAAATCTACAGTTTTATTCCAAGCTTGATGAAATTTTACACACTTGACCTTCAAAACAATAGGTCAACATGAGATTTCGTAAAACCACCCTCATCCCCCCTTTCCCACCCCTTAAAGCAGAATTTTGACAATCAAAATAAGAGGAAAATTACTGTCTACATCTGATTTTGAAAAAAGTACCCCCATTCCCCTAAATGAACCCTCTTTACTCTATGCATAGCCCGGGCAACGTCAGGTACTTCAGCTAGTATAATATAATAAAAAGGTTGTAATACTTTTTGGGAAGGAACTTGATTATATTCTGAAAATATTGTAATTTTTTTTTTTCTTAGATGTTGCCATTATTCACTAGGCATATAGCATATAGTGCAATGTATGATTATTAGATAAATACATATATTCTAAATTGTTCCAGGAATTGGACTTTGTGATGGGAGGTGCAGCAGCCTGGGAGAATGTAGACTCAACCGATGCGGTCTGTCCCAAGTGCTGTAACAAACGAGCTTTCTTCATGCAAATACAAACTCGATCAGCTGATGAACCTATGACTACATTTTACCGCTGCTGTGATAACGCCTGCGGTCACAATTGGCGAGACTAAACCGTGTACATTAACCCTATGGATTATTTCTTTTAAGATGATAATCACATCAAAACGTGTTCTAGAAAATATTTCAAAGACATTATTTTGTGAAACTGCATTCTACTCCACATTAAAAATGGAAGTGCATAAACCGACTCCACTTGTAAAATGTTCTAATCCAGAAGCTGCAAAATTAGCTGCAAGCTTGATAAAGCAAAATGATGTTGTAGCACTGCCGACAGACACTATTTACGGATTAGCTTGCAGTGCTAACTCACCAGAAGCTATCAAGAAGTTGTACGACATTAAAGGACGGAATGAAATCAAACCAGTGGCTATCTGTGTAAGCAGTCTAGATCATGTTAGAATGTGGGGTCATGCGGAACACCTGCCCAATGATTTACTGAATAAATTATTACCCGGTCCTGTAACATTGGTCCTTGAAAAAACGTTAAAGTTGAACAACCCATTTTTGAATCCTCATACAACCAAAATTGGGATAAGGATTCCTAACTATCAATTTATAAAAAGTGTAGCAGAGATATCTGACATTCCAATCGCACTGACGAGTGCAAATTTGAGCAATGATCCCTCAAGTTTGTCCGTAACTGAATTTGAATGTCTCTACTCGAAATTGGGGGCTATTTTTGATGGGGGATTGCTCGGGAAAGGAAGACAAGGGAAGAGAGCTGGATCTACTGTGGTTGATTTGTCAAATGTAGGACATTATACTATTTTAAGGAATGGAGTCGCTTATGAACAGACCATCGAGTTATTAGAGAGGTTTAAAATTTACAAAGACTCTAGTTAATGACTTTCGGGGTACAGCAAGAATACCCTATTGTTTAATAAATTATACCACATATTTAGAATTAAAGTTGTATTTTATATAAACTTGTTTTTGTTGCATTGTTGTGTGATAGCCTCTGTGGCCGCAATAACTTTTTTTTAATGATAGTTTTAATAGATGTAAAGCTTGATCTTAATTGTCCGCTCGCCCACCGTGAACAATAGAAATTTACGAGAAACATAGTTGGAGCCGTGCGGTGCGGGGGAGCTCGCACACCACACCCACAACGGCCAGGATATAATGCCACACCGTCAAGGACACCGGGATAATCTCAGACCGGGACATATAGTAAGCTTAATAAAGAGACATTTGAAAAATGTCACAAATTCTTCTTTTCACAACAATCTATATGAAATCAGAACAAAAGTTATTAGGGTTAAAACTGAACTTTAAAACTTTCCAATTAATTCCTTTCATTAATTCCTTTTTATTTCAATTATGTGCATTTTATTAAAGATTAACGGAAAGCAATAATCTGTCGCTGATTGCTGTTCGTAGACCTGTTGAGCAGTTATGTTACACAATTGTATACATAATTGAAGCAAACATTTTACATTTTTTTATGAAGATGTTATTTTACTTCTCAGTTATCCGGGGTGGTGGGAAAAAAATTGACCTAGATTAAATATTCTCAGCCAAAAAAAATGGCGCGTCTACCTCCTTGCATCGGAAGTAAATATGTACTAAGCACACCTAAGTAATAAATTTGTGCACCGACATGTTCGCAATTTCACCAGTTTTATTTTATTAATTTTTTTTATTAGAATAATCAGTTTTACATTTTGATATAATATATAATCAAATATAATAAAAATTACATTTTTTACTTCTCTATGAGAGTCAGAGACCCGTGTATAGAGAAGGAGTATAGATAAAAAATTTAATTTATCTGCTAGATGTCTGTAAACATATTTTAAATGTTTCGGATGAAAATTTATAGAAATCGGTTATTTCTCTGATTGTAATGGGGACATTATTAAAGAATTTAATGCCTAGATAAATAAAGTGGTTTTGAGTTTTGGTATATTTAAGTTTTGGAATGTCAATTGTATCGCTAAATCTCGTAAATCAGAAATCGCTTCTAATATTTAATTTATTTATAATTTTTGAATTTGATATAATTAAAAAAAAATTGTATATATCTATTATTTTTGGTACTCTGAATTCTGTGAAGAATAGAGCACTCGGATAGTCTTTTTTTTTATTAGGATTATTTTTTGAGTAATTTCTAATTGTGATATTGAAACTTTGTATGCTCCTCCCCAAATGTGGCTGAACAAGCGCGTAATATATTATTTTAAAATTTGTAAATGAGATGTTTCAGTCTTAAAAATATGTAGGCAGTTTTCCTTATTTTGTTTGCAAGATTAATAATATGCTTTTCAATTTGAGTTTATTATCATTCCTAGGTACTTGATACAGTCATTTTCTTCAATTGATGAACATTGGTCACAAGAGTCTCCCTGAGTACAGGCTTTGGTGTGAATTTTAATATTAATTTCAATATTATCTTTCTGTTAAATAGCGAATCGTAGAAAGTATGTTTTATCAATATTAATTGATTATTATTATTGCCTGTTACATACCAATTTCGACGGTTAAATTTTTTGGTACATGTGTATTATGTAATCGATTGAAAAATTATTTTTACATTTTAAAATGTTTTTAAAAAAACACAAATTTTTACCATTTTGATTTATCTGCAACCTCGCTAACACAACCCTGGATAATCGAAAGTTTACTATATTATATTACAATGTGAATTTGATTATATTGGGTTTGAATATTGTCAAACAAAGCTATTTTAATACAAATTAAATGCATCAATTAGAATGAAATACATACAGATAAACTCAATTTATCGAAAAAAAAGAGTTTTTTTAAGATGTATTAATTTGAAATAGATGCACCATATAAGTTTAAAAATTTGTTTACTATTTACGAGGCTGACGTAGTGTAATGGTTATTGCACTTCCCCGGATAGGAAGAGATCCTATAAATTGAGTTTATCTGTATGTATATTTTTCTAATTGATTCATTTAATTTGTATTAAAATACCACAGAACAATGTTTTGAAAAAATTACAACTTCACAAATAATAATGTATCCTCTTTAAAAAAAAAGCTACTATACCCCAGTAAAAAAAATAGGGGCTCATATTTAGAAGATTAAAGGTTTTTCTGTATCGTTTTCGTAAAAACTTTCACCTCAAGGGCGCTTAAATATATTCCCTTTGTGTTAATAATTATGGCAGTTGTTTTTTTTTAAACCTGTGTTCAGTTGACTATACTTGCACTACCTTAGTAGCTACTCTTTTTGTAAAGACTTGAAGAATGAAGAATCCTTTGTGTTTGAAATTGTTGTCATTTAAATATCATGTTAATGTTTTTAGTAGTAAGTTATTTTTAAAAAAGGTGTATAGATGATGCTCGATTTGTTTAGTTAGTGCATTCCTGAAGATTGTGTTACATCAGAATTTACCTGCAAAATTTTGCCAGGAAATAGTTCTCCTTCATATTAGAAGAAAAGAAAAGAACATCGCCAACTTCCAAATGCATTAGTAAAGAAATATTATCCATTTTAGAATTATCACTACTTTCAAATTCAGTTTCTAAAGTTTTTGAACATTTTTTTTACGCTTATCAATTTACTTTGGTGGATCAGGCCAAAATAAACAGTTTTTAAAAGGAGAGGATATCTTGAAATAAAAATTCTTTTCTGCTGATGTAGAGGGTAGAGATGTTAGGATGTTTCTTCCTAAACTTTCAACCATTAAGACATTTTCTATTGGAACTAGTAGGTCTACATTTCCATTTATTGAAATCCCTTAATTAACACAACTTTTTGTATTGTACCCAAAAACAAAAAACTTTGTATCTTCCACAGTCCACTACAAACATTTTCAAAGTATGTGGTGGTATTCTTGATTCTACACATTTAAAAAGGTCTTTCAGTGTATCTTGGCTGCAACAATCTAAATTTTTTTGTAGATAAAGGTGATTGGGAGGCTGATTTTGGAATATAGATTTAAGGGAGACCTTAAGGCCTGAAATTTTTTTTTTACTATATCTTTACAGAAGATGTGTGAGTGTGGATAAGGTGAGTGTTGTGTTTTAGAAGAATGTATCCTGTTTCCTCTGACTGCCCCATGGGAAACGTCATGGTAGTAAGTTAGTAATTTTACAGAACTCAAATTGATAATAAGGTACAGACACACTTGAGAAGAAATCATTTTTCTTTTTTTCAAGTTATACATGTATACTTCTGTTATAACAAAAATATATTTATTATAATTAAACCAACAATGGCAAATACATGGCAGGGCATGCTTACGTTTTCGGAAGTATGTTATAGAATTCAATGTAATTACTACTGATCAGTAGTCACTTTTTATTATAGTAAAAAAAAATGCAAAAAGGGTTTGATCGTTACTAAAAAAATATTTACTTTTCGAAAATACATCCCGTAGTAAACTCATTTTATTTTCAGATATACAATATTAAAAACGAGAATCGATAGTTAAATATGGCGGACTTTTCACAGCTGTTCCAAACGTCGTCTGACACATTGATACTATGAAAGTTGCAGTATACGACAATTAATCATTCAATGTCCCACCATTTTAGTGATAGGAATTCATCCGATGATGATCTCGTTGTTTAATATACATTAGCACATAATACGAAAAAATTTCATCACTAAAGTGACAAATTACGAACGCCTAGGCGAAAAATCCATTGATAATGCATAAAATAAAGCACATTTCGTGATTATTTGTCGCGCCTATAGGCATCTCCATCTATGCTTTGACAGTAGTAAATTTGATATATCAACAACCCACAAAGGATTTTTACTACGGGCGTTAGTAAAATGTTACTACTGATCTATTCAGTCACTTTTAATAAGGATACTGACTGGAGAAAAAGCCATAAAATAAAGAAAAAAATATGTAGCATAGAGTCATAGATCATCATCTGTCAACGTCAAATTATAGTAAAATCTAAATACTTTGGAGGTTAAGGTGGATTATGTAAAGTGAAATAATATTCTAACTACTTACTGAATACTTTTATTCTGACAGTGATATAAATCCACAATAGGGTTTTCCTTTCTATTCATTGTAAATCCACGAATGAATGTTGTTACCGAGCGCAGTAAAATCTATTCTAATCGGAGTGCCAATTGGCATTACACTTCTCGACACCGTCGGCTATGTAGCCCGCGTAGAAGGTATATCCATGCAGCCGGCGCTGAACCCCGACTCGGCGGTGACAGACTATGTGTTCTTATCCAGATGGTCAGTCAGAAATTACGATATCGGACGTGGTGACATCGTGTCGCTCGTGTCACCGAAAGATCCGAGTCAGAAAATAATCAAAAGGGTCGTTGGACTCCAAGGAGATGTAGTGACTACACTGGGCTATAAAAGACCATATATTAAAGTTCCAGAAGGATTCTGTTGGGTGGAAGGTGATCATACAGGCCACACTTTGGATAGCAACTCGTTTGGACCGGTGTCTCTGGGCCTGGTTACAGCTAAGGCATCATTTATCGTCTGGCCTCCCAAAAGATGGCAAAGTATTAAAGCGTACCTTCCGGCAGAAAGACATCCCGTGAATGCTGCGTTATAACAGGAACAAGATGTAAATTATTTTGTGATGCTGAAAAATCTAGGAAAATTTATGAAATCTTACCTCAACTTTTACATTTACTTTTGAGTCGTATTTTATGCTCCCATTTCTGTATTCTATAAAATTGAGTGTGTTAGATGATAAATATATTACATTTAGGTATCCTAATATGTATTAGTGAATGACATTCAGCTTGTCCTGGTTGACAGTCAAAGTTCACATTTAAGATGATATATATACATATATTTAGCAACACTAGTGTGTATACATATATATTGTTGTTGCTAAAATGTTTTTTTTTTTTTTTTAAATGTTAGAAAGTTGTATGCACTACTTCATTGAAACTCTGGTAACTGAGCTGGCTTGATAAATTAATAAAGTTTTTGTATAGAATAGTACTTGAACACTTGTCATTGTGCTTTTTCTCATAATTCTTATATTTTTTTTCTGTCGGCTGTATTGTGTTGTTTATCTGTATCTTTGTTAGTTACTCACAAGATCTCAACATCTATTTAGTTGGTAAAAACCATTCTGCTGTCAAGTTGTGCATTTCAGCAATAATATTACTGAGTATTTAAGCAAATAACAAATATAATTAGTGACAAGTTAAACCGTTATTGTGACTGATTGTATAATTGATAACTAAGCTATAACTGTTATAGTTTTAGTTTCTAGTGTACCAGTGACTGCTCGCTGAATTACGAATCAGTTACTAATCATTGTTACAGTCGAATCTCACAATCATGATTAAAATAACAGTTTAGCTCATCAGTAAATATAATAATAACCACTAAGACCTGTTTATATAAAATTGCATCACATTCAGTTTTGTTTCTATACTATAAAATGTAGTACCTATTATCAAAAGATTATCTTTTTCAAAGATCCCACTAACAATATGGTTACCAGTGGGAATCATACTCTTTAAGTACAGTTACATGTGTATCTATTTATTAAAATTAACTTAATATAATAATTCATGAACCTAAATGTCTACAATGCAAGAACTACCATATGTAAAAAGATAATTTTCATATAAAAATGAGTTAAATCTAAAGTGATAGCTGAAAAACTTATAAAATTTATATATACTGTTTTTAAACTGAGTACAGGAAATAGTTTATATTAATATTTTAATCATTCAAATAAATATTTTGTATTAATCAGAAAAATTCATTAAAAACCACAATTCACCATACAGGTTAGGTCATATATTTACTAAGTTTGGTTAATAGTGTTTCAATATTAAAAATGTTATTTTTTTGTACTTTCCGGTATTGTAGATATGCAAAATGTACACAAGTTGCACGAATCAAATATTTTATTACCGTGTCGCACAAAATTTTTAATTAGAAATAATTTAAAGGTGTTATTTACGCATCCATTAAAAGCAGTTATTAGCGGAGTTGAATAAAAAAATGATTTACTATATTACAAATCATATTTATTTAACTGAACTTATATATTATAATATTGGATGCATGCATTATGAATTGTTTTAAATGTCAAAATAAAAATGTTATTAAATAATATGGGTCATTTTGGGCGTTTATGGTTCAACTACAATTAAATAAATAAAATTATTCAATAATGCTTTTTGGACCCAAGGTAATAAAATATGTTTATTGTAGAAAGTATATTATTTTTTGCTGGTGTTAAAGAAAACATGATAACTAGGGTACACCAGTAAAATTATTCTGCTGTTTTAAATATAAAAAATGTTCCTTAGATCGTTAATTGGTCAAAATAGGTTTAAAGAAATTCTCTACCTGTTTCTCTCTACATATTTATGTATTTACATCAAATGAGTCACTGACTTTCAATACCTACCTATTACTTTTTTTTACATTTTTTTAATTTTAAGAAAATCAAACAAAACTACCACACTTTAATGACAAACATTGTTACTTTTTTAGAAAGTTTATTAATTACTTTAATCTAAAATGACATTCTTATGTATTGGTATTAATTTGAACCCAAATATATATTTTATTACGATAAAAAAACATGGCATGTTATGAAAGTTACATCATGTAATACTGGGTTTTGCTTACCCTAACATTATACTTAATATTGTTAGGTAACACAGCGTATTTTGAAATTGAAAATTAACTCCAAATCCAATGATATAGCAGCTTTTTAAATTCAGGGACACAAATATTCTAAGATGCAGTTTCCCAGATTATGCTTAGTGCTAAGTTTGAGGAAGGTTTTCCTTAATAACAAAGTCAAAATTCCCAGCATTTTCAAATCCTTGTCAGTTTTCACAAAATTAATGAATATGATAGGTCCTTCCAAAAGATTTTGATTTACTAAGTCACCTGTTAGAAAACTATCTCAGTTCTTACTGGACAACTTAGATATTCCATGGTAGTACAGTTGAGTCTCATGGAATGCTTTTTAAAAAAGTATTTTCGATTTTATATATTATTTTTTAAGCATTTGAATTATACCTACTTGATCGATTAAATTATCCTTCCTCTTTTTTTGTACTTATTTTTACCATCAGTTACCTTTAGTTTAACTTTCTTGATAGCTCAAAAAATTCAAAAACTCCTACCATTGCTTGTCTTAAATAATCCAAATTTTATAGTTAAACACGTTAGTGTTAAATATCCCGGTAACATCCACAATATTTTTCGATAAAATTGATTTTATATGTATATCTTTCTAATTAATACATTTAATTAGTATTTAAAATATCACAGACCTATGTTCTGAATAATTACAACTTCACAATAAGAATGTGTTCTCCTTAATAATATATTGTTTGATTGCAAATGTTTGTCTGTTTGGCAAATGGCTGAAGTGATTTCTGGTAGAGCCCTAGCATCATGTCCATTTTACCATCATAATATATTATACTCCTCTGCTGGATATTAGAACCTTCCAAGAGGATTGTGACTCGGGTGTCTTATACTGTGTGTTGCAGCATAACTTGGACACAGCAAAGTAAAAATGGAAACATACTAACGGTTTATTATAACTGAGACAAATATGCAGAAATACTTTATGAAATGAGAATTCAAAGGAGGAATGCGATAAATAAGACCTCTTTTTATAATGATAGTGCCTGCTTTCTACCACAGAAAATGAATTATAGTATTATATAAAAATCAATACATCAATATATTTTAAGGTATTTTGTTTTTATGATTTTTAAATCAACATTCAACATAAAAGAGACTGAGTTTCACGAGGAAAGGAGTGGAAGAGGTGTTAAATTATATCCTATAAAAATAGTACTGGCGCCTAATTTTTGCAATGAACAAATTCTATTTTGTTTAAGGGAAGGTATTAGGTTGTATTGAATGTTCACTTGCTGGGAAATCTTAAGACTAATGGGAGTATGTCCTAAATTATTACATGTTTATCTTTTCAACACTTCAATTGTCTTTATTTCATAGTTTCATTTTGTTGTTTATATAATTATATACCTCAACTCATTTGAATCATTATACAGTAAATTAATTTTTATGTTTTTAAGTTTAAGAAGTTAAATTTAGAAAAATTGAAATGTTAGTATAATTTTTTTTAATGAGACTGCTGTATAGAATAGTATAATATGAAGTTTTATGTTGATCTTGAGTTTCAGTTAGAGGAATTTTGTTTTATCTAATTGGTGGCATGGTATTCATTTTTATATTAGGAGATAATTAATATTTATAAAAGAGTCTAGTCTTTTATTTAATCCCCCATTCAATAATACAATTTTCTTAGTAGCAATGGAGACTTGTCAAAAAATGTGTCACAATAGATATTTCCAGTTGGTGGAGATTAAAAAGGAGCAAATTAAATTATATTGTCACGAGAAATATATTTTTATTAATCAATATTTAAAAAAAAATTAGTACATATAATACATGAAAAAGAGCTGCAGTGGGGCAAAGGCCTCCTGCCCAAGTGCAACTTTTGTAAATTAATTTAAAGCTACAATATAGTAGAATCGCAATAGGACCTTCCTTAAATATTAATTTATGTAAAACAGAATAGTAAAATAAATAAATATAATATTTGCAAAATAAAATAGGACAAAAACATTACTATATGAAGTGTTCTTCAAATTACACCAATTGAGGGGTGCAAATGGTAAACTGACTTTTCGCAATTGATTAAAATGAGTTACGAATTTATAAATTAATTTTCTAGAATTTTTAACAATTTTGCAACTGACACAGCTTTGATAAAATGCTTCTTCTAAGTGTTTTCAAGAACTGAGTTCACTTGTAAAACTGCTGTTGCTAGATGATTTCGAATATTATTCTTTATTTAAGTTTAGTTAAGGGCAGTTTGTATTTGCATCCCTCATTTGGGAAAAATAAAATATTCGACATGAGTTGTGAATTTAAAAAGTGAACATACTTATAAATGCGGAAACCCCTCTAAAATCTAACGCTCGGAGAATCTATAGGGAGCAACCAGCGAAGCATGTTGGTGATTATTAAATTAA
Organism: Eubasilissa splendida; assembly: GCA_031772225.1. Lineage (NCBI taxonomy): Eukaryota > Metazoa > Arthropoda > Insecta > Trichoptera > Phryganeidae > Eubasilissa > Eubasilissa splendida. Next base: position 9,818,636 of record CM062868.1, on the reverse strand, counting down.
ATAAATTTGCAAAGTTTTAGGTAAGCTATCCTCTATGTTGTCGGAACGGTTACACTGGGCAACACACATTTTGTTGCCAGCGATTTTTTAACTATTTCTAGATAACTTTGGGGTGCAGAATCCAAAATAGCCATCAGATCTAGTTTTTAAGATACGCTATATTGGCTTCTTTTAGAATAAAATTATCTTATTTTTTACATTTTTAATTATGTACATTTTACTTCATTACTATTTGCTCCAACTGCTAGTTAAAAAAACAAAAAATACAAAGTAAGGTATTTATTTCACACAGTAGATAACTAAGATACTTTCATCACTGTTCACTTAAAAATTTTCTTTTATATAACTTTTTACCGGGACAGTCTCGCTGAAGACTCTAACCGTAGTCAGCCATCATGTGGCTATCTCATCTTATTTGATATCGATCTTCCATAGTTTTAATGTCCTGTCAGAATCTATCCCCCTGTTATTCATTAAATTCAGCAAGGTTTTCTGGAAGCCGATCTAAGTGGTTGTGGAGGTAGTGAACTTTTATGCACATGTTACAACCGAGAATTTTATAGGTGGAAAGCATATTTTTCACTAATACTGTGTAATTTTCTGCCTTATAATTTCCAAGAATTTTTTCTACAATTTGAACGAGTGAACACCAAGCATTAGATTCAATCTCATTCATTGATGCGGTAAATTGTGGATCTTTAATAAACCGCCTTATCTGAGGACCATAAAATATTTTGGCTTTCAGTTTTTCTGTGCTAATCCCAGGAAGCTTTTGTGTCAAGTAGCCGAAACAAAGTTCATCTCGATTTAAAGCCTTCAAAAATTGCTTCAAAAGCCCCAACTTGATATGCAAGGGTGGAAAAATGATTTTCTCTCACAACCAAAGGTTTGTTGATTAAGTTTTGTATTCCTTGAATTATGACATTTCTTAAAGGACAATTTTTGTTAACCCGGTGCTGATCTTTAGCTCTGCTATCCCAAAGTCTCTTGGCTCCCTCCGAACCATCGGTACTTCAAATTTTAGGGACTTCCGCTTTTCAATTGTCCACTGTCACAAATGTTCAATGCATGTTTTACATACAAAATGTGGAGCCCAAAATTTATCCTGGTCTCCCAAGTGGACGCCAAAATAGGCCATATTAGCCCTTTTCACAAAGTCAGAAATAGATTTATATCCCTTTAGATATCCATCAGATCTTATATTTAAAGAGTACAATGCCCTAGACATTAAACAAATCTTTATGTTGAGACTCGTCCAATTTTTCCATGCTAATAACAACGAACATCTACACGCCAGTTCCGAGAGCAACAATGACATTTTATCAAAGATTCTACATGTTCTTAGCTCCGAAACTGTACAACACACTCAGTACCAACTGGAAATCGTTGCAACTCCAATAAGATTACACAAATATGGACCCAACATATGATCCAATCGGGTAGAAATCAATCAGAAGCATGGCTATCCAACATTCTAACATAATCATTATACAGTGCCTACATTAATAATACACTAACTCTACAACACTCCCAATTTATTTTATTTTACTCTATATATATATATTTTTTTTTTTCTATCTCTATATTTTTATTCCTGCCAAATCTTAAATAACAGCACGAAAAAAACTGGCTACTTTAACACAGACTTCAGTCTAGCAAAGTAGCCAGGACAACGCTGTATATATCAGAGGTGGAGTCTACTTCATCCCACACAATAAACATATTACAATGTTATATTATAATATATTCACCTCTGTTATAACAAAAATATGTGTGTCAATAAATATGCATAACAAAAAACGTCTGGATGATTCACACAGCTACGGTCTGTTTGTGGATGCCATGGTTTTAATTCACTATTTTATTACTAAATAACGCCGAAACTTTACACAAAATGATAGTAAGCTGAATTGGGTTAGGCAGAAGTAATATGAGCGAGTTATTAATTAGTTCGTGGTTGGGGTTACACATATATAGGAATGTCGGGGTTTACGGTCATGGGTAATACCAAGTAATTGAAACTGACTAATTAGATTTTAATTTTAGGTACGAAATTAAAATGTTGGCCTCTAAAGATATCATTATTTCATTATATTTGCCTTATATCAGAACTAAAACTAACTTGTTTGTATCTCAAAAACTAGAGCTGATACGAAAAAAAGACAGGTATTTTTGGAATCAGCACATCCAAAATCAGTTCTTACTTTTCCGGCATCAAAAAAAATTCATTTTGTTGCCCAGTTAGCGAATATGTGTGCTATAATATGTCTGTGGAAACCTTTACGTTACTATTTTTGAAAACGAAGTAAGAACTGATCATTCGTAAAAATTTATATTTCGTGGTTATCTTTACGTCGTATTTCCGTGAACGGTTTGATCAAAAACATTAATGGTTAAAAATGTTTCTGCTAATTTTAATTCATATAAAATTTAGAAAAAATGCAAATTTTAATTTTTCAACCGTGTATTTTTTTATTGAAACAACGTTTTTGTAGGTACCTACCTATAAAAATATATTGTAATTACTACGTGATACAAATAAAAAAGTAACAAAAAAGACACTTTTATAATTATCTTCTGATAAATAAGACGATATATTTTGATATCGTTTACAAGTAACATTATTTTTTTTATAAGTTTTATATGTGTATCTCAAATAGGTCATTAGACATACCAATACCACTTGCAAAATAGTTGTGTACTTTCTTTAGTCCAGTTATTGTAGTGAGCATAATATTTGGACGAAATGGATAGTGAATTACTTCGAATTTATAATGCTTGTACGACTTTTATCAAAACACGTTATGTTTACATTCAGTTAAGATTTCTAATTCCCAAGGTTGTCGTCCTTTGCAATAGTACAGTTGTAGAGAAAAACCTACAATCTACATCTACATAATCAGCTGTCAATGAGATTGATCATCTGTGCCTGTAAATACAAAGCCAAACACAGAAATAACACGTTTTATAACTCGGATTGTGAAGTGTTACTTCAAATCTATGTTTGCCCGACTCTAAAGTGACATTTTGCGATTGTTGTCGTCCGCACGATGGAAACGGGATAATAACCTCAAGGTACAGGAGTGAATACTTCAAACATCATGGCTTGATAGTGCAATTATCTTAATTTCGCCACTTTTACGGTGCAAATAGTGATTATCTGCCTCAAGGATGTCAGGATCTCTTCCTCCGCCGAATAAAAATGTTAGTCCGATCAGATGTAGCGAAAAACCTTGGGACCTGTGGGTGACCGAAATCGGGCACGCATCGCCACTGCGAGACGAGGAACCGGCCGCGGCGGCGCGGGCCGGGGGCGAGGCCGGCAAGGGCGGGCTGGGACGCCGTCAGGGCTCGCCCGCCCGTCTCAAGCGCACCTCTCACACGGGGGTCACCAGGCTGCGGCTCTCCTCCATGTGTCTCTACGGACAGTTTCCCAATACTGACTTGCTCAATGCGGCTGTGTGCTATATGTGCGGGATGACAGTGAAGTGCAGTGCGGCTCACAGACACTTAGTGGAATACCATTCCTCCTCTGTTGATCCCATTCTCCCGCCTCCGCCCCCTGCCCCGACTGTCAAACTCAAATCTGCGCATTCTAAAAGTAAGTACAAAAAGGAAACCCCTCCTCCCAGCACGGCTCCGGCGGAGGAGCTGCTCCCCCCGGCTCCTGACCCGCCTCCCGAGGTGGAGCTGCAGCCCGCTCTGGTTCCCGCAGTGCCCCGGATCCTGCTCACCCAACAAGAACTGACTTATTTTCCTGAACTGGAAGTGTCGGGACAGAAGTGTTCCACTCAAAGTGAAGTCAAAGTTTCTGTGGATGACAATGACTTGCCTGTGGTGAGCATACAGGACAACACGGACACGGACCTGCCTCTCGCTGATGATATTATAGAGATTATGAATTCAGAGGGAATTCAGAGCATCGAAGATATTCCAGAGGCAGACACAGCGGCATGGAAAAATTTGATGCAGGATTTTGGGGCAATTCAAGATATGACACTTCAAAACACTACTTTACTGACAGATGGCATCACCACTCACGGATTATACGATGCTAATGGAACTCCAGTGAGAGTGACCGGAACTACTTACACTCTGACTGGTGATGATGGAACTTTGCAGTACACTCAACCTGTTACGTTAGCATCAGCACTCACAGTGGAAAACCAGTGTGTGTCAACATTTCCTATTCAGCCTATTCAGTGCGCCCCCGTTAAACCCAAACCTAAGCCTGGGAAACCTTCCAAATCTAAGTTTGCTACAAGGGAGTATGATCCCAATAAACATTGTGGAGTGATCACAGGAGACAGTCAGAAGCCTTGTACCCGCTCTCTCACCTGCAAGGCGCATACGCTCTCCTTAAGAAGACTAGTAGAGGGAAGGATTAAATCTTTCGATGTTCTTCTGGCGGAGCACAGAGCTGCCAAGCAAGCTAGTTTAATTAACCCGCCACCTTTAAGCAACGTAGTGACTGCAGTCAATCTACCGACTTTAATAAATCCAGCCTGCTTACCTAATCCGGCAAACTTAGTGAGCCAAGTCAGTTTGGTGAGTCAAGCCAGTTTAGTCAGCCCAGTGTCAGTGGTATGCAATCAAAACAATACAGTGCCCATGGAGCTGTCTTCTCCTCTCGCAATTCCGGGTCCCGTGGATATTGGCGCATTCAGCAGTTTGAGTCCTGAACGGCAAGTGACGGATTACTACACAAGTGTGATAGGGGAGGGGGTGGTGGAGGCTCCCGCGCCTCTTCCTGCGCCCGTCCCGCCGCCTGCCCCTCCACGCTTACCCGAGCCGCGCCCTGGAGATGTGTATTGGTATCCCTCCAGCCCGCGCCCTCTAGCAGCCTGCACCTTCTCGGCGTGTCACATGGGAAGTGCTCTGCTGCTAGGCAAGCGGCTGGCCACGGTCAGGAGTAACGTTAAGTCAACACTCATGCAACCTCACTCAAAAAATGTGACAAATAGTTATTACAACTTCAATCAGAACTCTTTATCCTCCATGAGTAAAACCATTCACGTGAATAACACTGCCAAACCTGCGACTCCCGAAGTGAGGAAACTGGTCATGTCCTACCCCGCCGTGTCAGGTTCCTCCGTGAAGGCAGATCCCGGCTTGTATTATAGTTCCAGTAGTAGACAAAATGGACATTTGTTTTCTTCAAAACGACCCTTAATAGACGATTATGATGACATGGACACCAAGTGCTTGAGGACCGCTGGGTCGAGTGTTAACTCCATGAGAAATAAAGTGTCCAAACATTTGAACCAAAGTGATATGTTGGAATTAAACTTGATGTTTGATCCCCTCATGGCGGATGAGAAGTGTTAATTGTTAATTGAAGAGCGACGCTGGGTTGTGTAATTTCATACGTATATTTATTTTTGTGTATAAATTAATATGTTGACACTGTAAATTTAGATTAATAATGAATTATTGGGAATTCATTCAAAAAATTTTTGATCTTAATGTTCCCGTCAAATTGACTAATACGATTTCTGTATTATTTTGTACATTATTTGTAATATTTTTTTTTAACAAATTTCCGATGCGAATATCGGCCCTGTCAATAAAATAGAATTTTCAATGATATATTTTTTTCAAATTATCCACTCACACCATTTTTTATAAACTAGACGCAATTTCATGTACTCTCTTGAATTCACTGGAGTGAAATATTTTTGATATTTGAGTTATAGGATATTAGAATTTTGAGAGTTCAGCACTCTCTTGTCATCATTTTTCATAATACAAGTATGAAAGTAATGAAATAGAAAATTGTAAGGAAAGTCTACATTTGGAACATTGCAGCATAAGTGTCTAAATTATAGGATATGGATCTTTCATAAATTAAAAGTATTAATAAATTCAGTTAAATAAATCAAATAAAAATATCTCCCTGGCAGAGAACTGAACCTCAATCTCTTGTGTGGCAGGCGGAGTTGCTAAACCTTGCACTAATAATACAAATGAAAATAGATGTTTACAAATTTCTTTATTAATATTAGTTTGCTATAAAGTTCATAGGGGGTAACAATTATTCAAATAAAATACAATATCAGTTAAAATTTGATGATAATGTATATATCGTTGAATGTATAAGTACCTTACTATATAGACCTCATAAGTCTGTTTGAGAAAAATGTTAAAGGGAAGAAAACACTCTTATTTCGTAAGAATGAGAAACATTTTGTATTTTTATGTTTCAAAATAAATTTTTGATTAAGTTTTATTCTTCCATGTGACATTTTTCTTAAACAGACTTACAGGTCTTTTCAGTAACAACAATATATATCAAAAATATAAATCAATCCATTAAATTCTAACATAATAAAATCAGTATTATATAGGTACTTATATGACAATTTGATACTACAGTCCATTAGGATTGGTTAAGTTGGTAGAGTACTGGTCTAGCATGTGAGAGGTACTGAGATTAATCATCTTTGATTTAAAAAAGATTTTGGTATCGATCCCGGTACCGGTAAAGGTGAAAATAAAACAAGGTACAAATGAAACTTAAAAATGTTCCGATGCAGTTTTCTTGACATATTTTACTGGGGTACCCGCTGAATAAAGATGTTTGTCAATATTAACCATCAACTTTTTTTACAATGCTTTAATAGTTCAAAAGTTGCATAGCATCGGTTAAACATGGATTGCTTTGGGTGACAAATTTAACAGTAATACTTCCTCAATAGTATCTTAGCATTGGAGCCACATTTGAACATCTATTTATTCTGCCAGTTTTATATAATGTAATTTGATGTCTTGCCTCCAATACACTTTTATTAATACTATACAATTCCCTAATTATGGCCATGTAATTGACTTAACCCACTTCTGTTTTTGTAACATTTTGGGAAATTAAAGACTACGAACACTCATTATTTCTTACTATTTAAGAACATTAAAAGGTCCAGCTTAGACAGATAATCTTTTATTCATTGGGGACCTTAATATGGGCTTGTCTCCTGAACTATACTGATGCTTATTTAATTAATGCTTTAATTTTCTTTTTACATTGATTTTGAAGAGTCATTAAATATACTCGTATTTCAAATGATGTATTATAAATAACATGAAGGATGGCTTTACTTTCAGCCATGTTTCAGTCAATTTTTTTATAGAAATGTGAACACGGAATACGTGTCATCAATATTCTTACTATTTTCAAACTAAGCTAAATGCTTGTGCTATGAAAATAGAATTAACTTGCCGGTCTCCTGGAACGAGATGCGAACCCCCGATCACTAGATCACTAGGCCAAAAATATTTGTGTTATATTTGTTTTTCCTACAATTTAATATAGAAGCTTGATTTTACTGACGTATACTCTCGATTTTCTGGGGTCGCATTAACCAAGGTGGTAAAAAATTATAACAATTGTAAATATTATTTAATAAAATTACAAAATTTTATTTAAAGAACCGCCCTACTCGCTACAATATAGTTGTCCGGTGGCCTGTACAGACCACTAAGGTAGATAAAAAAATGCACAGGCCGCCGTAATTATCGATTTATTGCAATACAAATTTTGTTAATCTAGTTAATCAAGTTCCATTAAAAATAGAGCAAACAAAATTTAATGCAAACTAAACATAATTTTGCAATTAACTATATAATAACAGAAAATTAAATTGGCAAAATTGCAAATATATCATTGAAAGGTAGTCCCGACATCTGCTTAAAAAAGTTAATGACTCAACATTATTTGGGGGCAGGGTTAATATCAACTGCACTTATTCAGTGTTTACTTTAGAGGTTAAGCAGGTGGGTGTTACTTATCTAGAGTTTTTAATATGGGTCAGTTTTTTCCAACCACCCTCAATAATTGAGACTTTGTTGAACATTAAAAGTATAGTTTAGGGGATTTTACGATAATGAATTATTTAATATTATATTAAATAGAGATGTGTTGGAATAAAATGTATCATATATGTATTTATATATGCATTTTCAAATTTTGTTATTTCTGAAAACCTGGTGTATCTTAGACCATAAGAGAATTTTTGAAAAATTTAATTTCACCATTCGCAGGTAAATGGAATGGTAAAAATGGATAGCGTATTTACAGATGGAAATTTTCAGAAGAACTTGCTTTGGTGATTACTTTATCCCCGATGCCCAGCTCGGTACCATTTTTCTGACATTTAATGGACTACATACTTGTATCTCTGATTATTGTGTTTTTGTTAGTGATTCTTTTATTTTAATCTCCAAAAGATTCTGGTTATTCCTTTCTTATTTATATAGGTTCCAGGTTGATGTTGTTTTTGAATAACTAGGAATTGAAACACAATTTTTTAGTTTGGTTTAATACAATTATGTATGGAATATGATCGGCCAAGTGACCACCTCTGGCAGCGGCACAAATACATGCACGTAACCATATTTTTCATAACATTCTTGCACACTTAGTGTGTTATTTCAGCAATTTCATTTCAAATATTGTCCTATAGTATCTGAATTGTTGTTGGCTTATTGGCGTAAACCTTTCTTTTCAAGTACCCCTACAGAAAATAGTCGGAAGCCGTCAAATCAGGCGATCGAAGAGGCCAATTGATATCACCACTTATGCGGCCGGGAATAGTTTCTCACAAAATTTCAAGCGTAGTTCGGGGTGTGTGTGAGGTGGCACCGTCCTGTTGAAACCGCATATGTTGAAGGCCCAATCGACCCAATTTGGCTACCAAGAAGTTTTCCAACATGTGACAAGCATTGTCATTATTATTTAAGTATTTTAATGTCTTCAACACGTTGTTGAGGCGTTAGATACTCCATAATAAATTGTAATCAACTACTCTATGACTATCAAATTCAAACTGATAAATGTCTGCCAAAACAAAATTGGCCTAGAACATAATATTCACCATGTTGTTCCACAATTTGCCTGGTAAATAAAATAGGCCTGCCGTAATCAGAATCTTCTAATCGGTGTAAAAATAAAGACATCTCGTTTTTAGTGGCCTCATGTATCTCGGATGTTCTTGACCTCAATAGAGCGCCATCCATCTCTCGACGTGGACTTGTGGTCCAGTCGCTTACCTCTTGCGGATCTATTTTAACATTATCCGCACATCTACATCTTAACCTTCCCCTCTGTCTCGATCCTATTAGTTTGTGTTTGAGGGCTTTGTTTCATCTACTTTCACTACATGTCCTGCTTACTGCAACCTCGTCGCTTTCAGAAGTTTCAGATTCTTTAACCTCCTCCATTTTCCGGCTAGGTTATCACGCATTGGCATATCTTGGCGTAAAGGCATATCTTGCAGAAATATTTCATTTTCAAACATCTGCAACCTGTTTTCTTGTGATAAACTATTTACAATTTATTATTAAGAATCTATTCTTTCTCTATAATGAATTCTCTTTAAGGGAAGAAAAAATCAATTCAGATTTGATTATGGCTTTAGTTCTTGAGCTCGACGTATATATAAACTGATTATTGTTCAAACTTCCAGCAGATGAAAGTGACTTCCAGAAAATGATTCCAAGTGATCTTGTGAACATTTATATAAAGATGTATAATTTAGTAACTGGCATTTCCTTATTATTAATACCCAATATATAATATCAATATTCACTTTCTCAGCTTCCTCTAAACACTGTAGCACAAGATCAGCCCTTGGCTGGCCAGATAAACCATCCACAAAAATGTAGTCACTTTCCTTTTGGTGTTTATGGCAACAATTATAAATGCGAGTGCCTTCTTCGCAATGGACAGATTGTTTTCGCCTTTTTCTGGGCTGAATCCAAAGGCTATGTAACCGTGATAATGATTTTCATCACACTCCACAAGTTTTCTTATGGGTATTTAGACTATAGTTTGTAATCTGCCAATGAGACTATTATTTCCGAAGCACGAAAAGACTTTAGTGAAGCCTGATCTTCCGTCAATGACTTGAAGCCATTTGCACTATGTTCTTGGAGCAGGATGGCAGAAATCATAATATTCTCTAACGTAAAATACTTTTCTGGCTTATCGATCGGGAGATTAAACTTTAATACATGAGAATACAACAAATTGTATTTGGACTATTTGACTTTTATAACATACTAGCGGTCTGTGTCCGGTGTTGCCCGAGGTTCAGATTTAGTTATTTAAATAGGTTAGAGATGAAGGCGTCATTGTTTTGCACTGATTAAACAATCTATAATATTTAGCCAATTATTTAAGATGTAAATAACTTCAGAGTGGTAAACATTTTAAATAATTCACTTTTTTTTTACATCACAGGGTTTTAATTTTGATACCGGGTCAGTATAAGATATATATTTTTAAATAAACGTGGTTTGTACTACTCACACAATTGAGTAATATTTTATATCGCAACTTAAGTCAATCCTCATGTAACTTATAGGTTTTACACCTGTTTCGACATGATTGATAATTACATTTTTTCATTCAGTGTCATTGTTCGACGGCCACTCATTTAGCGCTAGAGGTAGACAATGCAACACGTCTTATAACATTTCTTTTTCCTGCTGCCGATGATGGCACACCGATATTTGATGGTTCTCATACAGAGGGCGTAGTGTTGGTAGGGATACGATAATGGCTATAAGTGTGAGGAATGATTGTATAGTTTAAATATTGAGTAACAGGTGAAAATAACAGAAAAACTATAGTCATGATAATAAAAATACTCAGTTGTGTCTGTATTACGTACAAAGTTTAAAAAAATTAAAATAATTGTGTTGCGCCACAAAGCGTCTGCCATATTAATTAATGAAAAAACTAATCACATGTGAAAATAAAACACTTGTTTTTTAATTTTACTTGTTTAATTTACTTGAGACGTGTTTTGACTTGTAAGGGCATTATCAATCTAATAATTTAACTCAACAACTTGTATTTATAACTATAATGCGAGACAGTTATACAATTTTATTTGCATGAGATGAAAAGGGACAACATTATACATTGGAATTCTGAGGATTTTCATACATTAATGTTGAAACTGAATGGTTTACAATAATTAGAAGCATTAAAACTTGAGATTGGTGAATTAACTACTTGATTTGAACAGAATCTTTAGGAGCGGTCATTTTTTATTACTACAAGAGGAAGAAAATCAGATGAGATTTACCCAATAGCAGGGATAGAATGTAGAAAATCCAATTATATAATTTTGATTGATTAATGATTTTATGATAGGGATTTCAAATTGCATTTTCGGAAGTCTAAGCCCTGTGTGAATTAATGGATGAATCCTTAAATTAAATACTATTAATATAACATGTGCGCAGTAGTTTTGGAAATCATTTTTCTAAATTATATTGTATAAATTTAAGAGAGAAAAGGATAACTTATATTAGAATGTTTTAATGCTAGGTATTGGGATGAAAGTCTTGGCAGTGCCATGGGTTAAATCTGTTCACAATACAGACTGCATAGTGAGACCTCTATAACGTTTTGGTAATTTTATATATTATAAAACTTTTTCTTCTTTTCATAATGTAGTGTGAGACTACTCTACCAACAAACTTTGGCAGATGAGATCTATTTCACGTAAAGAACAGTACAGAGTTAAGCACAGAGCAAGCTATTAATTTATTCATTTCTGTTGAATTTTATATGCAGACTCGTGATTAATACATACCAACAAATATCTGATAAAAACCTGAGATGAGTTTCATCTGTCACACTATAATGGCACGTGTACGCGGATGAGACTTGCTCGAGTGCATAAAGTAGTCAGTTGTGTTTTGAATACAGGGTAGAATGATGCAACTGGTACACAATGACCTTTAATGACAAACTGTAATCTTCTTTGCTGGTTATCGAAAATTAGTTATTGTATGTTAGCAATCATTATTTTATTTGCAGCAGCTCGAAATAGTGGGACTTCTCGAACCATTGCTTTAGATTCTTTAGCCATGATGTTCTTTGTCTTGCTGCTAGCAATTTTGCTTTGAATGATGAGATGCAGCATCTGATATTTTTCTGGATGTCACATGATGCACCATAATGGTGTATTGCATAGGCCAAAATTAAGTACATGAAATTGAATTTTTTCAGTAATTTCAAATTTCTCCTATCACTGAAATAATTGTGTGTAGTAGGTGTCAGTCTAATTATAAAGCATCCAAAATGTGATTAAATGTTCAACCGTTCTGGAAAATGTTTTGTGTACAATTTTCATCTTATCTTATCTATCATTATTAAGATATAAATATGTAAAGGTTAGGTTCCTAAGACTTCCTGAATCAATGCCTTAAATTTTTCTGACTTCCAGGGCCTCTTCTATTGGCAATTTTCCCTTATACATATAGTGAAATGCAGGATCTAATATTTTTCTGGATGTCTCATGGTCAAAATTTATTTTTCCTTTCGCATTCATTACTGATCCTATCGACCCAGCTTATTTTTAGTAGTCTATAGATCCACATCTGAAATACTTAAGTCGTTTTAGCATTGTTTCAGTGAGTGTCTCTATTCTAAAATGGGTACAGGGTACATGTAGCATTTGTATCATTCTCATTCACTATTTTAAATTTAGGTTGTGGCTGCACAAACTTTCTTTATGCGGAAGAATACCGGTCGAGCTCGCTCAATATGGCTTTTAATTTCCACAGAAGTACGTAACATATTCTAGTATTAATTAATTGGATTACCAAGATTGGCTGTACTAATAAATCAAAGTTATTTAAAGCTTTTGCATCTGTTATGTAATGCATATGTGTCGAGTTATTCATCATTTTATGATCTCTGAACCTTTTTATCAGTGCTATCAATAAAATGCAATTTGAGGAAGAAAATTATCTTACGCTAATATCAAGTATCTACATAATTTTTTAAATATATTAAATGATGCACGTGTCGAAAATTGTTGATGCTATGTTTATATAAATAAAACTGATTACATGTAATATCTTTGATGAGAAATTATATGATTCCGTAGTATTTTAAATGTGTCTGAAATGCAGAACTTATGGAAAAAAGAGGTATACCATAATCTGGGAGTGAATATGGACAGGTTTCAGTGTTTCCGTTGCTATACATCGACACACATAAGAAACATTTATATACAACCAATGTTTTTTAGTTAGTCATTGGTTCCTTTGTATGTTTCCTATTCACATACATTTGATTCAATCATGAACTACAGAAAAAATCCATAAATGAGCTTTTAGTTTAGCTTACGATGGGATGGATAGGAACAAGTAGTGGGGTCAATGGGGACAGTACAATTGTTATTTTTGTTTACTATTGTTTCATGGAGTTAAAGCAAATTATTTACTAAACCAGTTACCAGTTACTTATCGTACAACAATATATTAAATTCCATTTTTTACGAGATGAAAATTTCACACAAAATCAAACTCAAATAAAAGAAAGTAAAACATTTTCAATCGTCGTTTAAGTGTAGTAGGCATAAATAAAGAGATTATAATTTTCATTGCAGAATTCAGAAATACATTCTTTTAAATGACTTCAATTTTGGCTATTAAGGATGGGAAGATGCTTTTAGCGATAGCAGCTTCTACATATGGCTATACTGTTTCATCTCTTTCAAGATCTTAATTTAAATGGACTTGGAAGGGTAAAAAAGTCTACCAGTCTCTAAAAATAAATATCTTAACCTTGTTGGTTGCGGTGATGAGGCTTGAGCATTCCGGGGATTTAGAGCTGTACTGTCGGTAGAGGGGCCTCCCAAGCCAGTTAGATCGCAGATGAGCCTAGCAGTATAGAATCAAGGCGGAGAAGAGTAATCAACACTACTTTCCAACTTTACGGTTCCGACTATTTGAATATTGAATAGTAAAACATGAAGTGAATATTGAATAGCAAAAAATAGTAAAATATTCAAATAGTTTCTAAAGTATGACAACAATTTTGAATATTTCAAAGAAATCGTATTATACATCAAAATTTATAAGAAATCGAGTTAATTTACCATAACCTGTTTATTTATTGTAGTTTTAAAAATAACAACACATTGAACATTTCGTATTTTTAATTTTGTTTTTATCGTTGCTGCAGTTAAAAATACCTGATTGGCTTAACTGTTAAGTGTTTTAAATAGTAGGTCTAACGTTTCTGTCCTTTTTTTGAAATTGTCCTAATGTCTAAAATCTTTTTTTAGATTATTTGAATAAACATTTGTAGTTTCTACGAGTGATAAAATGGTACTTCTTAATTCAGTCTGCAATTCGGATGTCGATGAATTCTTCGAACAAGCAACAGGTATCTCTTCCATGTCAGAATCAGAATCCTGAGAATTGTTTAATATTCCATCCTTAGAAATTAGTACAAATATTATTCGAATAGCTGCACAAATATTTGAGTTGGAATCTCTAATACAGATATCTGAACTGTCAAAATATTGCCATTAAGAATTTAATTTGTCATTTTGAATATTTTTAAAGTGAATAATAAATTCAGATTTGAGCTTATTAGAATGCTGGTCAGTGACAGACATTTTAAGAGAAGAAGAAGTGAGAAGTTATCATTCTAAAAATCAGAAAGGCATGAAAAATCTATTAAGGGAATATAAGCAAAGCTATGGAATTTCATAATGATATGCAACATAGTGAACATGAATTATTAAAAATTTGTTAGCTTTTCATGCCTAGTCAACCTTAAAATCTGTTGCGTAGTGTGTTGCCACTACACTATGAGCTCGTTTTATTGGACTCTAATAAAACTCCATAGCTACAATATGTTTTCTCGATTGCTTGTATATGTGATACATTTATTATAATTTTAAACACGGGGTGATGAATAAAACCATCGCATAACAAATTAAATATTTTATTTTGGCTATCATAACGTACAAAATGTTACAGACATTATGTACATATTAACGTCAAACACTGCGTAAATGAGTTTTCATAATAAAAATTGAGAAACATCCGCAATCACCTTCCAAGGCGTCTTTATTATCACTATCACGACATCAGTATTCCAATTCCTTAATCTTCCAAAATACCTAAGTATGCAAAATTTAAAACAGCAAGATCACTGATTTAAAAAAATGTTAGGTTTTTGAATTTAATTAAACAAAATAAATTATGAATGAGGAAAGATATCACATTTGTTGCTAACATTATTTCTTTACTCTTGTCCTCATTTTGGCTTTAGATATTCTACCAGCCGCTGCTCCCTTCTGCGCTCCTCGCATTATGTTCTTGAACTGGCCGGCATGTTTCATTTTTTTCCTGTAATAGAAACATCCAAATAATTTTTATAAAATGAACAAACTACTACTGCGAGTTGGAATGTCATAAATATTTGAAAACTTCTATGATAATCAGGGTACCATTTTTACGCACAGACATTTCATGATATCCTGTCTGGTTTTGGGAATACATATCTAAGAACTTGATAGAAAATGTGATTGAAGAATAGTATAAAATTGCAATTCTGAGAGTTTGACATGTCTTCAGCAGAATCTTGTTTTTTTGTGCATCATATATCGAGAGCAAAATTAACCTTTTAGCTGCCCAGAAAAAGCCCTAGGTGAAACAGAATGATACCACCAATTGGCGGCAAAATTCATAGACTAGTTTTTTCCGAATTTTACTTTTACGAAAAAAAACATGAAAACATTAATATAACTAAAAAAAAACAACAAACATGGAGCGTTTTGAGATGAAAAAAATGAATAAATAAAAATGTATAGTGTTGTCAGGCCTTAATGTTCAGGATAGGAAATTATTATTTATTTTGCATTTGTTATTTGGAAGGACGACTTCAGATTTTATGTATATTTGGAATGAAACAATTATGTCACCCATTCAAATACTAGCCTAACCCCTGCACTTGTCACGGTCTTCTTCATCATAGATGTGAACCACAAAATAATCATCCTCAATGTCATTCTCATCATCAGACTCTGCGATAGTAACAAACATATCGGAAATTTCTAGGAAATCTTATATGATATCGTCATTAGCGAAAAAGTCCCACTCCGCCATTTTGTAAAAAAAAAATCAAAAAAGTTTTCAAAAATTCGATAACTGTAAATGAAAAATATATATTAGCACTTCACATCACACATCGGACTTATGATATAGCACTAACACGCATGAAATACCAATGGCCAAATATGGTCTATAACGAAGCACTCACTGTATTTTTATAGTAAACAAGCTTAATAATTAAAAAATAATATCTTATTCAATTTAATTACTCACTTATAAATAAATAAGTATCATAAAATAAGAATACAATTGTAAATATATGTGTATTGCAGGATAAATCCTGATA
Source organism: Eubasilissa splendida (assembly GCA_031772225.1). Classification (NCBI taxonomy): domain Eukaryota; kingdom Metazoa; phylum Arthropoda; class Insecta; order Trichoptera; family Phryganeidae; genus Eubasilissa; species Eubasilissa splendida. The sequence continues at coordinate 9,802,420 of CM062868.1, read as the reverse complement.
ATACTCTGCACCGGCTGGAATCAAAATGTAACTGACAATTACTTTCCATTTGGAAAGTTCTGGTATTTTAGAAGTACGTAATTAGCACATGCAATGCGTTTGTCATCGATGTGAGAGGCGTGTGTTCAAATATTATATTGAAAATCCTTTCATTTGAATAAAGAAGAAATCTGGCAACACAAAATTACCGACATCTGCGTGCGCTGTCACATGGTGCAAAATTTATTGTCTATGGTATAGCGCGAAATAGTTCGACGTTTATCACGCTATCCCTCTCTCAGACAGCGATAGTTGTCCCGGGCCTTCTTGGGGTTAATATTATAATGAAACTAAAAATGGAATCAGCAAATTTTTTCATAAATTGCAAGATCTAGGTTTCAAAGTATTATATTTTTATAAAGAGAATTTTTAAAATAGGAAAATAAAAGGACACAAACCTTTTATTGAGTGAATTTCTAGCTAGAGGCACATATGCGTAGGGGTCTGGTTGTCCTTTCTTTTTGACATCACCTTTAGCCTTTTTAGCTCTGTACTCGGAACCACCACTGGATTTAACGGATGCTGCTACATTTCTGGAAACAAATAAACAATAAGCGTAAAGAGATACTTGAGGTTCAAATGGTCTCAAAATACAATTTGCACTAGGAATAGAAATTACATAGAAAAACATACTTTAACAATGTCTCTTCTCCAATCGTAAGAATATTCATATTTAAAATGTATAATGGAGGATGGTTCTGTTAGAAGCCTCAACAATCGGCGAGCTTGTATGAGAAAATGTATGAATGTGGATGAGGTGAGAATTGTGTCACGACAGAAGAGTGTGGCGCTCTATCCTCTCTGCCTACCCTCGCGGTGAAACGGTGTGATGGTAAGTAAGTAAAATGTATAAAAATTCATAAAGATACAATAAAACTCCGTTAATTTGTGACCCACGAGACTGAAATTTAAAAAAAAAATCTGAATTATGAATAATTTTTTTGAAGACAAAATTAGAAAGAAATTTAAAAAAACGCATTGTCAGTTTATGCATATCCATTTTTGCGCATTCTACTGCTGTCAACATGGAGACTGTTGATTATTTCAGCTTTTTATATGTCGAAATGTTTATCAAATATATTAAACGATTCCACCAGTGCTTAACGCAATAAAATTATGGACATTTTATTTTGATTTAGCGGTCAAACTTGCCTTTTTCATCAAAATTGGGCAAGGAATTGGAATATTAAAAAGCCCGTGAAAAATAATGAAAAACTTACGAATCTTCATACTTTATTGAAGCTTATTATTTCGGAAAGGTATTCGAGATTGAAATTTTCTTTCTAATTTTATCTTTGCGATCAATTTTTGTCAGTTTTTAAAATAAGTTCCATATTTTCAAATGGTCAAGAATTTACATAAATTACAAGATGTTCGTGCCATTTTAGAAAACGAAACATGAAAAAAAATGTTGCGTTTTTAAATTAAGATTTCAGTTTCTTTATTACATTAAACAAATCGCAACATTTCATAAACAAAAAACCAAATATAAAATCAATAGAACTGGTGCACACAATTAAGGGTGAGCTTTTTTTTAGCAGTTTTTCTTATAATGCTTGTATTGTCTTAATTATGGCAAATAACATTCAGTTTATTAGTTTTATATTAGTGTAAATAAAGGTCCAATCTAAGTAATAATTTTAAACAAAGTCAAATCTAGTGTATTACTTCTGATATAAATGAATAATAAAAACCCACATTTTTGTAAAAAAACACAAAAATATGAATTACAAGGGTGAGTAGAAATATATAATTCACAACGTGCCGACAATCAAATCTTATAAAATGCATGGCAGAATTTGATTAGCGGTTTTCCAAGCTCTAAGCACGCCGATCTATTGCGATAAGGAACAGCGTCGGGATTGGCTAAGGGGTGGAACTAGCTACAGATGTCTACGAAGGGCTGATGAATGCGTAGTCACGCGAGTTTGGATTTAAAAACACGTGAATATGTGAATTAAGTGAACAAATGATTTATTTTGGGTATAAAAAAATGCTATGAATTATGAATAATAAGGTTTTAGGAATTATCGGTAGAAATTAGTATGAAATGTTATTTTCGGGGCTAAATTTTTTGAAAAAAGTGTGAATTATGTGAAAATACGAAATATGGATACATGAATTAACAGAGCTTTACTGTATAACATTTTCCTCTCCAACATTATTATTAATTTATTTATGAATTAAATAATCTTTTTAAACATTTATTTCGTAAGCATACCTGTGAATACCCTTCCCTCCAGTTTTATATTTGGAGGTTCTAGAAGATGCGATACTAAATCCAGACTTGCCACTCTTGGCACTTCTCGTGTCATCGTACTTCCGCTTCTTTCCTGCTGACAGTGGCATTGTTTCTGCAGCGGATGCACCGTCATCGTCATCCGAGTCATCTATAAAAGAAAAAAGTATTTTAACAATAAGAAATAAAATACTTAAAATATTAGGAATAATGAATTAGAAAAAAAAAAATTATTAAAGAGTAAATATGTAACTCACCTGAATCTGAATCATTCTTTCTTTTGTTTCCTTTTCTACCATTGTCATCACTATCTGAGTCATTTTTGAAATCTAATATCAATTTTCCATCAGCAGTAGTCTTTATTTCCTTCTTCTTTTTTAATTTACTGAACGCGTCTTCATTCATAGATGATCCTCCGCGGTTTGGTAATGACGCTAAATAAAAAATGCAATAATTCTTTAAAATATCAAAATAAATACAGTGGAACCCCTATATTCGTTTGGTTCGATAATCGTCACATTTTATAACAAACAAATGTTTCCATATTCGTTAATATTTTCTATATTTGTCACTTCCACCGCCCTGGCCCAAATGTAGCCTAGTTAACCAAAACATAAATGGATTCAATGGTAATGTGATTGACTACTTCATGAAAGTTTTAAAAAACAGACAGAAACAGGTAACATTGGGCGAGTTGTTTGTTAAATCGAGTGCTACTCAATCATCGGCAAACGAAAACCATCACCACAATTAGAGTTATCTGATGTTTAAATTGTTTCCATCTAAATATTAGTAACTTTCTTCCGCTTCTACCATCATGTCTCCTCAGTACAATAAAGGTAAAATATTTTTGGGGGCTAAGAATGAATTAATTGAATTTCAGTTATTAGTTATGGGAAAAACTGTTTATATATTCGTCAGGCCCTCAGGAGCGAATTAATAATGAATATAGAGGTTCCACTGTATATGTTATTATACTCCTATATAGATTTTTTTAAATAATACGTATACAGAATACAATAAACTACGTTACATATTTTTAACTAACATTAGTAATAATAATATAAAACATTGTTTGATCACTTTTATAAAAACATATCACATATACAATATAATTGTACATTTCATACGCAAGACCAAATCAACAAAAAGTAAAATAAGGTATTTTTACTTTGGTGAAAATTGTTCACACCTTTTGAAACATGCCGTGATGGTGAATTAAACAATTATTTAATTTCGATTTATTTTTTTAAATAAGCAGTGAGTAAAGGCTTGTTTTTATGTTGATGAGAGATGTTCACTAAAACACCTCTTCAAACCTAACATATTAGAGTTAGTTTGAAATATGGGAATAAACATAACAAAAGTATCGAGAGATCAAAATAATTAAACAATAATAATTGATCCTGATAACATATGGTTCATTAGGTTCCATCTCCGACCATTAATAATTTGCCCAAGTATCATCGATCTTGAAAATAGTGCCAATGACACATTTGTATAATATGATTAATTGTTAATTTATAATCATAACACCCAGATACAGTATAACGTATCTTCAATTTGTCCCCGAAAAACTTTCATACAAAATGTACTAAAGCATATTTCATTGTAACTAAGTCTGATTTCAGAATCACAAAATATTTTGACCCGAAATTTATGAATGAAGTTACAACTCAACACAATATTTCCGAGAACTCAGTTCATCCTTGACATAAAGCGTGTTTACAAGCGACATCATAGGCGTTTCGCCGACCCTCAAACCTTGCTACAGAGGAAAATTTCTGATTTGAAGTTTTATGAAGTAAAATGTGTATACCTGAAATATTTTTAGCGGAAGACGGGTCCATAAGATCCACAATATTGTTGGGGTCTTCCTTAATCCACGTTTGATTCTTCTTTTTGTTTCGCCCAACTTTTACTTTAACTCTCTCCTCATCGTCATCACCCATATTCAATTCAGAATCGGAATCTTTCAATATTTCCTCCAGGGTCTTGGATGTTCCCTTCAAGTGTATTTCCTCATCCGAATCATCCTCGCCCTTTTGCGCTTTCCTCAGCTCTCTCTGTCTCTTTTTCCTGGAATCCATCTTTCTCATATATCTAACTTTCCTCTGCATGCCTTCGTCTGATTCTGGAATGAGCCTTCCGATGGTCTCGGCACCGTACTTCCGCATGAGCCTCGTCAAGAGGTTGCCTAACTCTGTCCGGGCGTGTCTTTTACAATCGTCGGACATTTCAGCAATGGAATTGAATATAATGGGCAGACTGCCCGAGACAAAAGGTGCCGGGAGAGACTTGGTATACACCTTAAATATTACAAATCACATAAATTCATTTAATAATTAGAGAATCTCTCATGGTAGTTGTGTAAACCAAAATTATTGCAAACAAATTTTAAGGAACGCGGAAAAGTTGATATGACAGATGATTTATTTGTAAATACCCATTTAGACACATTAAACTTTGCATATATGTAGTGTTTCCTAATTTTTTCTCTATGTTGACTTCTAATTTTAAACATCGTACAGTTGATGTCACATTACAAGAATGGATGGAATTGTTGGAGTTTGTTGGTATCATAAAAATGCACACCTATTTACAAAATTGAGTAGTGAATTTTCACAATATGAACAAAAAAATGTCATAATGTAATACTAGTCGACACATCCGGCATTTCACACGGATAGTAAACACACTCTCATCCGCCCACCATCCCTATGATATCTGGTGTGAAAAGATATCCTTTACTGTACCCTTAGAACCTTTCATCTCACCTGGTATCACATGCATACTTACAAACATACATATAAGATTAGGAAGATACATACAGCATCAAAATGTTGCTTCCCAATGGCTTTGCACATTTAGTGATTAGATTTGAATAGCCAGTTTTTAACTCGTTTCATGTATATTAAATTTTTTAAATATATATTATTTTTTCCTCAATAGCATATTAACAGATGACATGTGATAGTGTCCCCCGTGTAGAAATAATATTAAAAAATGAATGAATAAACAACCATAACTTCAATGTACCTTGAGGAAAGCGACGCAAGCGGAGACAACTTGTCTATTTGAAGTTTTGAGCAATTGGCAAATATTCTCCATGATCCTCTGCAAATTTGCTATACCCAGGGCTGCGGAGAAGTTATATGTTGCAGATGCTAGGCACCAGATTGTTGCTGTGATAACTGTGGATGGCCCCTCCAGTCCGGCTTCCAGCATGACTGTGAAGTGGTCCAGGCCATTCTTTTTAGACTGCAGAGCTTCTCCGATGGTATTTATGAGATCAAAAGCAGTCTGCCTGCACTTGGAGTTGATGTCTTTGGTGCAGACGATCGCCTCTGGTAAAGCGCTCTTTATAAGTTTGCTGTCGTGGTCCAATTGAGGCTGTGATTTAATCAAATGATCTATGCACCTGTAAAAATTACAAATATGTAATAAGTGACAACGATTGGGCGTGTTCAGACTTAAACAAATTAACTTAAACAGCAGCATTAAAAAAAAACTAATTTTATTTTTATTTGTTTAATTTTATGGTGTATCAAATATTACTTCATATTTGTCTTAGGGCTTATCTGAAACCTTCCCTTCCCTACCTTCCCCGGTTTGGAAAGAGATCCAGGTTCGAATCTCGGTGGCGCAACAACAATATTTTTCGATAAAATTGATTTTATATGTATATCTTTCTAATTAATATATTTAATTCATATTTAATTATTACTCTTTCACATGTAATTTTATATTTTATCTCCTTCTTTATGTATATATAAGTGTACTCTTTTTGTATTTATTGTTAGTTTTAAATACGTCCTGACGAAGCTTGAGCTAAGCGAAACCAGTTGGCGTGTAATAAAATTTGTGGTTTTATACAAAGTAATTGTATTTTATTTAATCTAATATGTCAAACCACAAAGTGATTGCATTTCACGAAAACATAAATGTATTTCTTTTGTTACTTGCTGACTTAACTTTATTTAATATCCCGCCAACTGATTTTGACTGGGGAATCCATCAAAACCCTGAGTAACGAGCAGCTTTGTTGTGAGATACTAGCCATGGTAAAAGTTTGTATTTCATCATGTACATATGTATATTTCATCCACAGACTTACGTGTCGATACATAGAAAGATACGTCGATAGCATGTAATGAGGCCAGCTTTACTTACTGCTCACGTAACTTAGTGTAAAATGTTCTGATCGTTCTGAAATTTTGTGGAGATATTCTCCCTATGTAATATGTACTTTGAAAATATGTCAAAAAATAAAAATCTAATTTTACGACTCTGACAAGTGCGCGTAACCCCCTAATTGAATATCTAGTTTAAATATTTATAAAAAGCAATAGAATCTTTCATATTCAATATGCGCACGCCTACCTTAGTCTTGTTGCCTTGCTGCTATCGGCTGCTTTATTCAGCGACTGCACGAGCATCTTCTGAATTTTCTTTCGGTTTTCGTTTAAAAATGATTTACAATTTTTCTGATCACTTTTGAAAATTTCTTCTAGAATCCTATAAGCTTTTTTGTGTTCCATGTCAATCATTCTTATAGACTGTTTAACTGTTGTTTTATCTCCACTCGCTTGTTCCGTCTCCATTTCAGTTTCGTTTTCATCTTTTTTCTTAGCATCCTTCTTCGCCTCTTTCTTTGCAGACTTTTTCAATTCATCGCTTGAGGCTTCACAGAGAGGAAACACCCACTTTTCAAAGAGTTCTGATATTTTTTCCTCGCTTTGATATAAAACAAGCACCCTCAAAATATCCAAAAGACATTCTTTTTTGAAGAAATCACTTTCGGCTGTATCTATTTGTGACAGTGCATTTTGGAAGAGTTCTGCTCGCAGTTTGTCCGGGGTGATTGCTAAATAAACCTGTGGATAAAATAATTATTGATTATTAAAAAGGGCAATATGTTATCAAGAAAATGTAGGTATAGACAATCGGATCCCATGGATTTGTATATTCCACAATAATTCCATTGATACCACATGTCTAAATAGATCCTATGCTATTTATTATAGTAATAGGGAAGTTAATTATATTTTCAGATAAATTTTTTTTACTTTTAACAAACTTCACAAATAAAATATCAATAAGAAAAAACAATCTATTGAACTAATCCTATTTTATATCTACAAATATATGTTATTTATAATATGTTTTTATTGGTACATACGGGTATAATTGAGAATGACATAATGTGATGTATTAGTCTATTAATTACTATTTCGATAATAACAAAAAGAAGATTAATTAATAATTCCTCTGCATAAGCCAAAACATTGTTTTGTGTAACTATGTTTCTTTAAACAGATATCTTTCAGAAAATATTTTTTTATTATTATTATAAAATATACACTAACCTGAATAGTTTCCAAAGCAGCTAGTCTCTGACCCTCGGCTGAACCACCCTTAACAGGTGTCATGTAGACATTGAGCAAAAGTGGTAAGAAATTTTTGGCAAACCTTCCCAGCTCTTCAATATCTTCTACATTCCCAGCTTCTACGCTCGTATTTACCAATTTTCTTAAGCCCTGCATTACCGACGGCCTGAAATCTGGGTTGTCCTTTAAAACGGTACCTAATATGCGGGCGAGGGTTTTAAAGTTGGCTTTAATATCGCTCGGATTGTTGCAGAAGTTTGGCAACAGGGCCCAGAACTGTCCGCAGAGCAGTTCGTAAGTGTGTGCATTCACTGCATCATTAGCAACCGAGGCTGCCTTCGATTTGTTTCGGCACAGGGATGCCAGCTCCAAAATATCTTGAACAAAGTACTGCAGGGTGGAATTTTGAATTTTATCCTTGAATACTGGAAGTAACCAACTCCTGTCTAAGTTTATGGAGTCAACAGAAGTCTTCAGTGGAATACATTGCATCACAAAGTCTGGTCCGAGATGTTTGACAGCGCATCCGGTAGAGTACTCCATCTCTTTTATTAATGTGAAGTTATGACTTTCTCTTCTTTCATTCAAGTGGATGAGCAGTGGTGCCAATAGTGATTTGATGCCTTTGTTTGCAACCTGAATTGAAGACCAATATTTAATAAACGTACTTAATACATAGATATTGTGATTATTATTGATCAGTCTGCCCTCTGTTTCACTCAGTTAAATATCAAGAAGATTATGAAGAGATATTATAATACAGTAAAACCCTGTTTATTCGAAATTCGCCGCAAGTCGAAGTTTTAAAGCAGAATGTGGTCTCTCTGGAAAGTTTTCATACTAAATTGTACTTATAAATCGAATATTGTTATTCGATTTTTTTTGTTAGATGTCAGCAATCTGGAAAATACACATGCGCTACGCGATGTGCCTGTCCAAAGTCCAAGACCATCAAAATGCATAGTTCCGCCCCTATACCGATTCACAACGCATAAAGTTAATTCTAATTGTTTGTTTTCTCACTCACTCTCAGTATACTAGAAAAGATGACAAATATATCTTGTACGTCCTCGATTTGAAATATTTATTTTCTACCGCCACGCTTTAACTTAAGGTCGCATGCTTTTTTCTCTCGCTCGTTTTCTGTACATTAGAAAAAGATAGTAAATATTATCTTTGCACCCTTATAGGTAACGCAGTTCTATAGTTCTCCCAGCCGCAGCTGCGAATGTCAGTGCTTGCCAATCTTCTGTTCCGTATTATTACCATCATTATTTTTGTTTACAAAGAGTTTGTATATTTTGTTGTACAAACACGGTTAAGTTCCTCAGACTTTTCTGTGTTTTATAAATTATTTAATTTGTATTAACTTTAATACAGACATTTCTCTTTCTATTTAAGTATAGTGTTAAGACATTTTAAAGAATGTGTAGTTAGCGATTCTCAGATTTTCTCGTATCTTGTTAATTATTTTATTGCCATTATTTTATATGTAAAGAACAATATTTGTTTTTTTCTAATATTTACGTGTTAAGACATTTTGAAATTTGCGAACGCGTGGTTTGCGTTCTTTAGACTTTTTCGTATTTCATTAAATTTAAATTAAAACATTTTTATAATTTTGAAGTAGTGAAAGTAAACTGAATACAGTGGAAATGAGATCGCTTAGGCGTAAGTGTAGCAGATCCATTTATGACAGAGTAAAGAATGAAGAAATAAGGAAAGAATGTAAAGCTGATCTTAGTATAGTGAGTAAGATTAAAGGATCACTAAGGTGGTTTTGTCACATGGAATAGATGAATGAGAGAATGGTAAGGAAGATATATGACGCAAGTGTTGATGGCATCAGATATAGAGGACGTCTGTGGAAAACTTAGCGCGACCAGGTAAACCAGATACTGGAGGATGGTCCTGTTAGAAGCCGCAATAATCGGTGAGCTTGTATGAGAAGATGTATGGATGTGGATGAGGCGAGAACTGTGTCCGGACAGAAGAGTGATGGCGCTCTATCTTCTCTGCCTACTCCCGCGGAGAAACGGCGTGATGGTAAGTTAGTTAGTTAATACTTTTATACAATGTACAAACCTCAAAACATACACCGATAGTTAATATAACATGTTTAGTTGACTGATTGAAAGGGTTATCGAGGCCGGTTTTGATTGATTTGAAGATGGACTCCAGACTGCTCCAATAAGCCTTGGCGGATTCTTCAATCTCGCATGCAGGCTTCACGCAATCTATCAGAACTGCCTGAAAATATAATAAAGCTTTTTTGAATAAAAATACATTATTATTTTTATTGCTTACAAATCGTACACAGATTTTACAATAAAAATATGACTATTAATATCTACTGGTGGTATTGGACCCTTGACATTGAAGGAGGAGAAAAATATTCTACTTTAAATTATTCAAATCAATCAGTATTATTATTATTTTTAATACTTAATATTCTTAAATATAAATCAAAATAATTTAAAATATCTGAATAATACATTAAGTTAAGAATTAAATTGAGAATAATCTGAAGGTGGGAAAACATACCTTTATTGCGTTGGAAGCAGATGACGTGATTTCCATCTTGTCAGAAAGCCATAGCTCTGTGACGCAGATGTGTACAAAACTGGGAAGGGATGACATGCAACTCTTCATGTCCAAACTGGAAATAAATTAATTCATTTTGTTAAATGTATTATGTAATTGTTTCTACAAAGCTAAGAAAAAATAACCACTTAACCTGTTAGCTGCCCAGAAAAAGCGCTAGGTGAAACAGCATCATACCACCAATTGGCGGCAAAATTCGTAAAATTAAAAATTCATAGACTATTGGTATAACTAAAAAAAAACAACAAACATAGAGCTTGTATTTTATTATAAGCGTCCATCGACCGCGATTTTGTACAGTTTTGAGATGAAAAAAATGAATAAAAAAAAGTTGAAATTGTTGTGAAAAATACAGAAAATTGGCAGACGTAAAGATAACAACCAGTAAGAAAATATTTAATACAAATTAAATGAATCAACTATATCGAAATCTATAATCGAAAAAATATTTAGTTGCTACTTACAAGTGACTTACACTTACAATTTTGTCTAGCCGTAGGTTACGCTAATCCTGGTAATAATGGCTAGAATTGTATAGGGTCTTTCATAAGATAAGGATTATTTAATTTATTTTTATTTCCCAGAATCTTTAGTAATGCATACCTTTTTGCTCCTATGCAGTGCACACCCCTGAATATTTGCTATTATTGAATTCTTACAAGCAGAAGTCCTGAACAATTTTTAACTCATTAAACTGCAGTGTTTCACAAAATTCAATAGCATAATAAAACTCAGAATATATAGAATCTAGATTATATTATGACTCAATATGAAGGCCAATTTTTGAATTATTGCATTGTGTGGCTGGGAGTATTTTTAGTTTTATAATGCACCGTAAAGTATGATAAATAAAATATTAACTGCCAACAAAGCATCGCAAAGTCACAGGTAGGGAATCTGCGGGTAGGAGTGGGCATCTAACAGCAGGCTGTCTCTCTCATAATGGATTCCAGGCATCGATACAGAACACAAAATAAAAATACACATCCACAAACCTTGCCAAGCAGACAAACGCCTGCTGCAACACCGTGACCCAAGCCAAAGTCTGTCTCGCATCAGCCGCATTGGGCCTGCACGCTGTCAGCGCCCGGACCAGTTGGACAGCGAGGGTGGCTGTCAGGTGCGAGGAGGCTCCTCTCTCAGAGAAGAGCGAATGCAGCACACGGAGGCACCAAGTTTTGATCAGGATGTCATTCTGTGTCATCAGCGAGAGGAGAGACTCACAGCAAGACTGGACATATAATAATTATGGTTATTCATAGTAATTATGGGGCAATCCATATGCCAGAAATCATGGTGAAACTACAAATATCACGGTTTTGAGTGAAGTATTGAATTGTTTAAACTCGGGTTCCTACTACTACAGACAACAATTTTAAGTTAAGTATCCGAAAAATCAGTTGTATCAAATCAATGTACACTACATAAATTGTTAAATTCTAGAAATGATTAAAATATTGTGTAAAAGTTAATATTCAGAAAAAATAAAAATATTTAATTCATAGCTTGGAAAAATAAGTTGATATGTATGTGAAAATTTGGACAGGAAGTTACCTACAAAATATTAAATCTGTTACACTGTATATTTTCCCTGTCGTATGTACATGATTGTTTTTTTTTTAAATAAAAATTGACAAATAAAAATGTAAAAAGGTATGTATATTTTCTTAATTTTGTACAAACTCAGGTTCCTTAGCGCTGAAGATAATACATACATAATGATTGTTTTTAATTGTATATTTTGTGTGTTTTAGGCATTTTAATTGTAATACAAATTATATGTTTACTACAGCCATTCTTGTAAACGCTGTATAAAACAAATTGCTACAATCCAGTAAGTTACGGCAGTTACTAAAACCTTATGGATTTCCTTCATATAAACTTTTTTTTTCCTTTCTTTATTATTACAATTGGTCAATATTACATTTATTTTTATTACATTCAGTTATTAACATCTTAATACCATCATAGGTTGGCTCCGGTATCATAAATCAAGCACCCCCAAAAGGGGAGGGTAGACATTTATGTGTTGCAGTCGCAGAACTCGATCACAGTCTGGCAGAAATTCACACTGTCCAGGTCGCAAGAGGTGCGAGGGAGAGCCAGTGGAATACTCCGTTAGGTCTCTCCATCCCAGCAAACCCCAACGGGAAACCCACATCCTAATAAATACCCGGAAATGTCTGAGATTCCTTTAATTTCTTAATATGTCATCGTTTCGGGGGATGCACGTGCATCATTCATAATCACACAGTACCAGAGGATGTGCTCCGGAATCTGTGATCCAGTAGTACACCAATATCATAAAATAAATAAAACGCTTAATTATACTGACGAATAATAATATGTACAATCAAACCTTTATGTACTCCTTGCTGAATAGAGCAATGACTTCCTTCAGCAGGGTGAGAGAGTGCAGGACTGAAGTCTGGCTGGTTATCAGCATTTCCCCTTTCATCTGTGACATGCACATCATGGCTACCCTGCTAGACCCTGGGTGAAGTGATGGAATCTGAGAATGAGAAATAAATATTTAATTAAAATTATTTATTTAATTAATTGAAATTTCAAAACCTATTGCAACGTCTCTAATGAGCCCTAATATAACAGAACTTACAGAATTAGATACTTACAGAAGTGCAGCATGCACAGATATATAAATATGAATAATTAAAGTTACAATTTTTTTTATAGGACTTGTCATAATAATAATAATATGCTGATTTGATTCTGGTTTACTCATACAAAGCCATTTATAATGCTTGTATAAGAATTTATTTATTTATTAATTTACACCCTTTTGGATTATTAGGTATAAAAAAACCATGAGTAGCTACACAACTAGCATGGAATATATGTATGTATATATAAAAATATAAATTGATAGAATATATATGTATAGATTTAAAAAAAAAAATTAAAAATAAAGACAATTAATCATTCAATGTCACCCACCAAAGTGACAAATATTGAACGCCTAGGTGAAAAAATCCATAGATAATGTATAAAATAAAGCATACTTTATGATTATTTGTTACACCTATAGACATCTCTATCTATGCTTTGACAGTAGTAAATTTGATGTATCAAAAACCCGCAAATGATTTTTACTACAGGCATTAGTAAAAAAGTTACTACTGATCACAAAACCGGCCCTTAGACATTTTAGCCCCGAAAATTGTTTAATTTGCAGGGAATTGGTTCATACATCGCGGGTAATTTTAGTACTAGATTGTATGAAACTGAAAAGACTGGGTTGTTTGAACTTAAAATAATAGTAAGAATGTTGCTGATATATTTTAATTTAAAAGATATAGCTTAGTGATCACAATAAAGCGGCCAGGAATTGAATCCCCTTTTTTAAACATGACACATATCATATTTTATTATACCATGGCATCTCCTGTGCGCAGTGAAAATAATATTTAAAAAAAAAAAAAAACAGGATAAGATAAGTAAGGATAGCCTAACCTTGTGATGTGGATCTTCTGATGGCAGCATAAAACAACTTCCCCGCAATATGGCACACACCGCATGTTGTGCCGCTTTCCTTACCTACAACAATTATAATGCATGTATTAATTAAAGAATCTTTAAATTTTGCAAATTCAACTTTCATTTTTTTAACTATGTGTAATTAATTAATACACTAACCGGTTTCAGACAATACCATTTCCTTAAATTGTTATTCAAGAATTTTCCAATCATTTATTAGAAAATGATCATACTTTTGATAAAAATTTGGGATTGTTGAATAATTTAGAATCATTAAAAATAAATGAAGCGTGTAAAATTAACCAAAATATTATAAATAACCAACTAAATTTAACCACTTGTCTTATTCTAAAGATTATTAAATAAAATTCCAATAATTTTGTATCATATATCCACATCTTTCATCATTGTAATTTAAGTTGTGTACTAGATTTATTTTTAAATAATAATAATTTAAATTAATATTTTTTTAAATATTAAAATAACGTGATGTATATGGTTTTGGCTAGGTAATTTGACATCCTGACGTAGGAAATTATATTTTCTGATATTTGGTTGGTTGGTTGGTGTATTAATTAATTAAGCAGTTAAAAAAAACAAAATTAAATATTTAGAAAAAAAAAAAATTCCTTAAAAAAAAAATGATGTGCATACATGGAATATTTGTGTCACATCAATATTTTTACTATTTTCAAACTGAGCTAAACACTTGCGCTATGAAAATAGGACTAACTTGCTGGTCTCCTTGAATACTTTGAATCCTTTATTGGATAAATCCTTTGCAATTTCAGAATAAACATGTCTTACCTCAAAAGACAACTAGACTATTCATCTAAGACAATAAATACATATTATAAGTTTCCATATTATGCATTTAATGCTTTGGAATAAACAATTTTGTCCAATTGAAAACAAAGAATGCTTATTTTTAGTATATGTACAAACCAAAATATCTTCATAATTTGAGGAAATAATTTTAATAAGCAGAGTGAGATGTAAAATTTCATTTGAATTCAATCTAAAATATTTCTTACAATGAGTGTATTTATTATTAACCTGTTCGAGGCCATGTGCAAAACTTTTCATGTCGAGTCAGGCCATAGACGCGCAAATGCGGACGCACTGTTCGATCTTAAATACGCGTGAAGAGCCAGGATTTTCAACACGTCACCTATTCTAAATTGTACCGTCATCAATGGACAACGATCCTAAGCTCTCACAATATTTCTGAAACCTTTAAATCTTATAAAATCTGTAATTTGTCAATGCGCTTCATTTGAAAACTGCCAGAGGCCGCTAGGGTTGGGCACTAAAGAAGTTTTTTTAAAGGGGATTTCGCGAATCGTCCAATTTAGTTTGCTTTGTTTTCGTTGGGAGTGATTTTTTGTTTGAATTTGTTTCCGATTATATTCGATATACATCAGTTTTTTCGCAAAATTGTATTTTTATTGTATTGTGCGTGAATATATCTATCTACTGTGTCTATAAAATTCACTTTTTATCTTTATGTTAGCGATATTTGACTGACTTTCTGTGTCTGATTTTGATTCTTTGTATTTTCTATAAAAGTTTTCTCATATATCTTTTGATGGCTTAATATTAAAAAATAAGTAGGAAAAAACAAAAAAAAAAAAAGTGAAATTGTGATAACCCTGTTGTATATTTTCTTAAAAGATTTTGATAAGATTTTCATTTAAAAAACTTCAACATAAATTTGGATAACCCAATTCTTTGGTAAATTTTTACACTTTTCTACCATATTGTGTTCATTTTTATTGTTTTTTATTAAATTTATGTTATGGAAAAATGGCTGGCATAATAAAGGTGTCTCCTATAATAAATAAAGCTGGCATTGAAAAGGTTAATTAGTGAATTGTGGTTTTTATACACAAATAGAAAGCAATATACAAAAAAATAAACAGCAAAATGAACTTAAAAAATCATACTTTTGGTTTGGAATGAATTGTGAATGCCAGAACAGAATCAAACACTTTCATAGTTGAAGCATCATTCCATGTGGCATATTCTTGAGCCCTGAGAAAAACTGACAAGCATCCGATGAGACATCTCAGTATGACGTTGTTATCGGAATCTGAATATTTCTCTAGAAGGTCCATGAAGACATCCACAGCTTCGGAAAACTGCTGCCTGAGAACAGGCTTTGGTACTGACTTGAGGCCCATGGAGAGAAGTGAAATGGTGGCACCGATTCCTTCATCACCCTCAGTAGCTTTTAGCGTTTCCATCTGAAATTCAATTCATGTCAATATTTACTACATATACTGAAAAAACCCATAAAGAATGGAGTTACAATAATTTACAAAATAGACTAACTAACTTGCCATCACGCCGTTTCACCGCGGGGGTAGGCAGAGAGGATAGAATGCCATACTCCTCTCTCCTGACACAATTCTTACTTCATCCACATTCATCCATCTTTTCATACAAGCTCGCCGATTGTTGAGGTTTCTAACAGAACCATTCTCCATTATCTGGTTTACCTGATCATGCCAAGTCTTTTTTTTTAAATAGAGATGCGTACACGGAATACATGTCACATCAATATTCTTACTATTTTCAAACTAAGCTAAACGCTTGTGCTATGAAAATAGGACTAACTTGCTGAAGTCCTGGAACGAGGCGCGAACCACCGACCACTAGATCACTTAGCCAGCGTCTTAACCACTACACCAATAATAACTACGCAATAATTTCTTACTAAATAATATTTATATCAATCCTAATAATGTGTATATTTTTATTTTCTTTATTAGCTTCGGACCGTTGATCGATAGCGGCCGAAATAATTCTATTCAATAAATCTATTAAAACCTTCTTCTCTCGCATGATTTACGTAACAAATAACGTCATTTACTATTTAGGTGACATTTATTAGAAGTTTAACTATTAACCCCATCTTTAAAGACTATGTAATTCACGTACAATTTCTTGAATTTCAAACTGAAAAAATGAATGTACACTCTTAAGTTCTAATGAGACATTAATCTGTTGCCTGTCCAGTACAAACTTTATTCTGACATATTTTGAAAAAAAAACAAAAAATATCACAATTTTTAAAAAAAGAGCTGAACTATCTAAAACCTACCAAGTGTCCAATTTTGAGTTACCAGTTTTACGGGTAATGTTTCAAAAAAAAAAGTTAAAATTACCAATGCAGCGTAATACTCTGTACTTGTTTCAGAGCCCCCTTTTTCTTTGATGACTTCCGTAACGGCAGCGAGAATAGCGAGCATTTCTTTATGGAGAGCACATTTAGAATCAAATCCTTTCAAAAGTCTGGAAACAATTCAAACAATTGTAATAAAAGTTTACATTGTTTAGAATCAGTATGATACTACCACCAACACAAATAATAATTGAAATCTTCCTTTTACATTCCTTTGAGATGTCAAGTAATGGCTTCTTAGAAAGTATCTATAATTAATAATAAAAAAACAGAAATCTGAATTAACTCATTAAGCGCCGTAAAGAATTATACAAATATAGCAGGAAAAATAATTGTTTCCCTAAGCTACACTAAGTAGCGGTCTGCGGTGTGCTTAAATAGAGCTCTTTGAGTAGCCAAGTGGGGTCTAGAAAAGATGCAAGATTCTAATCAATCTTTTTCTTGTCACAATTGTCACAGGAGGAAATAGATTTTATTAATTCTCCTTGGTTCATAATAATAATAATAATTGATAATAGTTATCAGTTGTGGTAATCATGACATTTGATAAATATGCGCTTACTTACTATACTCAAACAGTATGAAATATCGATAAAGTGAAAATTATTTCTACATGCCTAAATGATTTGACATTTGCAAACTGTGAATGCTGATATCAAATTAGATTTAATCGAGTTTAATGAATAGGAAAACTGAATTAAGGAGTGTTGTTTCGGAGGTATATTTGCATTAATGATATCACTCGAAAGAGTGACATCTATATTCTCTTTTAGATTACAATCAATGTTATGAATCTGAATTATGGAAATGTTTTTTCTAGAATACACAGATGTCACAAAAACCACAAGCTATTATTTATTGTCATTTTTATTATATCAGAAATTTTAAAACACAATTCAGACAAGTTCAAATCATCCAAATTTAGCCAGCTATCCATTGATAATAAATTATTATATCTAAATCTTATGTCTTTCTAGTATCGTATTAAAAACATCACAACTAACACTCCCATTCCGGAACGGGGCACAACATAATCTCAAAAATCTTATTTTTAGAACTATTTATTAAATATTAATGATATTGAGCTGGTACTCATTGTAATCGTCATAAATATCCCTGCGCAAAAAAAATAAAACAATGTACAGTAAGACAGTAAAAAGTAGAGAAAATTATGATTTTCCATAAACAATCGGGACCATTTTATAAGTTAATTCCGCTTATTAGGTAACGGCAGACTTGATGTACGTATTTGGATGAGTCGCGTCTTAGATCTCTTCGCTGACTTAGGACATGCACGTGCGCGGTGTGTTCACGAACACAACACGTCCGGCTGCGTCATTCTGCTCGCGTAGCTCCCGACGGCCAGACGCTTATGAGTGATGACACTTCAAAATACTATGGTTTCTTATAAAATTATGACAAATTTAGTAGTATCTTGTTTACATTGTATAAGAAATTTAATTAAAAATATGATAGAACATGCTCGAACCATTATACTTCATTAAAATGAAAATTTGAATGGGGTCACTTTGTACCCCGCTCCGGCCCTCGATCTTCCGGTACCAGAGGGTTAAATTCCCAAGCAAATCATTGTATGATTTTATTTATAAACATAAATTGACATTTCTATTATTTTATAAGGACTCTTATGCCTCATCTAGGGCCTTAAAGATGTACTTAACAGGGTATGCCAAAATAAAAAGAGTAAACATGTTAATATTTTCAGTCTACTTCTATTCCCTATGAATCCAAAAATATTTCTGTATTTTCTGAAGGAAATTTATATTTGGATGTTGGTTCGGGTGTTTGTGTTGACAAATTATGTTTGAACACTTGAGGTAAACAATAGTGCGACATAAATAAAAATATTTTTAAAAAAAATGGATACCTTGTGAAACTAGCATTGGAGCAAGCACTCCAATCAGATGCAAATGTCTGAAATGTCTTATAAGATACTACTCCTGACTCGCTGCCATCACCCTCTGTTCCACCTTCATGAAGAGAAATGTCTTCAAAGCTTTTGGCAATAGATAATTCACTTTCCGTTGGTGTTTTCTTTACATTTCCCAGACCGTGTCCGAAAACAGTGATTGCGTTGTGCTTCTTGAGAGCATCAGTTGTCAAGCCACTGTTGGTACCTGAAAAGAAAAAGAAAATTATGTACCACATTTACAATGTACCAAAATGTCATCAGTGAAAAATGACAATACACATACCTAAATTTTCGTGGAAAAATTTCGATTTGGCCATATCACGGAATTTAGTAATTGTAGGATTTGAACTGGATGACTGTCCTTTCCTCCATCTTTTTCCTTTTGCTGTTCCTTTAAGCTTTGAACGGAATTTCCCCATTATTGTTTAAGATTACTCAAAGAATTTTATAAAATAAACAATCACAGCACGTGCCCGACTAGTTCCAAAATACAATGTATCCTAACCTAATATTTCTTGCGCGTGTAGAATAGAAATGTCAAGTTGCTTCTTTTTAATTTTATAGCTGTATAATTTTATTAAAGTACAAATTACGTATATACCTATTTAGAAGTGAAAAGATAGATTCACAATCAGACATCAAACATGAGAAACGTTAAAAACTACTTTAGGTTCAGTTATAATATTACAATTTCAATAGTGAAATATATATATATATATATATATATAGTTGCACTTTCAGAGTTCTTATTAAATATGGTACATACATTAGTATTATTGGCAAGTTTATTGGGTTTAAACTACAATTAAGTGAACAGAAGCGTATTTATAAAATAATACACATACACAATTTATTAAATTTAATTTCTATACATTTTAGTTTAATACCACTATGGGACAATTTTTAAAGGGCTTTTCAGTAATGATTCATCCTAAATAAATTAAATCCAAAAACTAAATTATGTCGAAGAAGACAGAATGGAACTTTATAAGTTTTTATTAATACTATATAAACGTAGTATTCATAAAAAAATGACAGTATATTTATACGGATTTATTTTAAGAAATAATATGGTGTACCTAGGTTAATAAATATTTTGAACAACAATTTATGAGGTGAACTATGTTTTGATTGTAAAATCATTTAATGTTTCACGACAGCAAGAAAAGGCAAATTGTGAAGAGAAGTGAATTCCATTCTCTCATTCAACTCATTTTTATATAACTTACTTTATATTTGCATACCATTTATTGGCGCCTAATTCTGAAGTTGTTTTTTTATTTTTTCATTTCATAAAAATAATATTGTAAAAAGCTTGTTTTGTTAAATGTATTTGTCATTATTGCACTATCTCGACAAATATGCATTGTTATTCTCAGTATTGTTAAGTTCATGTATAAAAGATTTCTTTCTATACTTGCGTCAAATTTTTGGTAATATAATTGGGGGGGGAAATGAGATATTTTATCCAAAAACACTTTTCAATACGCATTACAATATTTTGTTTTTACAAAAGGATAATAAACATATAATTTGTTAATAAATATGAGCAAATAATTAACATTCATTCTTCAAGTTATTTTAATCTTAATTTTAATAAATTGTAGATAGCCATTCTTTGTATTTAATGCGAGAACAATCCATATTATTATTTCTTTAATAATACTTTATACTTCATTTATGTGTATAATTTTTTAATCAGACTCAATAACTACTTTTAAATAGTTTAACAAAAAATATTTTCATTGTTCAAGTGATCATTACCTTCTTGATATTATTACTTTTTAATGAACATGTGCGTATGAAAATATGTTAATTTGATATTTTTACTTTTAAATAACTGCTTTGTTTTGAAAATATTGAAACTTGGATCAAAGGTTTCAAATCGTCAACGTTTAGTGCAAAATATAAATACGATTGAAATCAAACAATTTAAAATATATATTTATGTTTCCAAAATAATTTCACATCTAATATTTTCAATTCAACATTCAAAAATACGTCATCGTTTTTGAAAATATTTATCAAATTTTCATCCAGTCTTTAATAAAACAAATCAGTTTTTAAAAATTCTATTCGGCTTTGTAGATTTCAAATATATAGCCTAGTTATTTAGCAAAATGTAGCAGTTTCATAAAAATACACAAAACGTTACACATCGGGTTTCGCTAACAGACGACCTGACCCAACAGGTGACAGGGTGGCAACGTCAGAATTTACGAAACATAAAATTGCATTTCACAGTAATTTTTATTTATGAATGAACTTCGAATTTGATTAATCGCAAATGTTTAACTGTCGGGACAGGATAAATCATTTTTCATAGGGCAGGATAAATTTCTTGTAATTTATCCGCCCGCTGCGATACGATTCGACCTAGTAATATACTATTACACGCGAATGCTATCTCTACATCCACCTATTTGTACTTGTAGATTGTGTTCGAAATAGCTATGCCTTTGATAGGCGTGCTGTCTAATAGTCAATTTAAGTTTGCAATTGTGGGGCCTACAATTAATAATCATTGAAATATTTATTCCCGCAAATTCCGACGGCTTTCGCAACATGGAAGAAGCCGAATCGCCGGAAAATGTCATTTTACCGGACATTTCCGAAGCCGAACAGCTCGCGGCGAACGGACACGACGGCGACCGAAACAATGGCGGAGTCGTTTTGACGGCTAACTCGAGGGGCGGGAGATTGACTTCGGAAACGGGTGGCGGCCTGGTGACTGTGCCTATCTCTCTTCCCGTGGGTTCTCTGGTCGCCGGAACAACCATAAATGTGATAACTTCGGAACATTTGCCGCATTTAAAACCGCTTTTGTGCGTCGAAAATGGCATCATTTCTCGGGATCAAGTGGCTGGAGAAGGGGATATTAAAGCGACCCACATCGTCATCCAGGGTGCTGGGGACGGCGGTGTCTCGGATAACGCGGCCACGTCCCCCAACAACACCAGCTGGGCGGAGGCAGCCAACATGCCGGTTCTGCCCATCCGCTGCAAGAACATCTCAGCCGAGTTGCACAAGGCGCGCTTCGGCTCCGGGGGTCGCGGCCGCTGCATCGAGTCGGGCGGGAGCTGGTACACGCCTAGCGAGTTTGAGGCCGTCTGCGGAAGGGCCTCAAGTAAAGATTGGAAGAGATCCATAAAATTTGGTGGCCGAAGTATCCAAGCCTTAATTTACGAGGGAGTGCTGACGCCCCATGCCACCAGCTGCACGTGCGGAGCGTGCTGCGATGACGACACAGCCACAGGCCCGATACGTTTGTTCACACCATACAAAAGAAGGCGTGTAGCTGGGAATGAAAAGCGTGCTCGTAAGCGGCACAACAGCGGAGATGAGAGTGATTCGGATCCACCGCAGTTGGCCCACGCTACCAAGGAGGAAGCATGGCAGAGTTTAGCCGACGGTCTCGATGTGACCAATGACTATCAGCTTATCGATCATAGCGCGCAGGATACTTTAACCGACCTGAATGTAGCTTTGAAAAAATTAGAAGATTTGAGTCAACAAGTTGCCAAATTTTCTACAGAGTTGAAAAAGTGTGTGACTAAAGTGAAGAGTCTGGTGGGCGGCGGGCAGGCAGACTCGCTGCAGCCGGAGACTACCACGGCCATCCTTACAGGTGTAGAGGAGGTTGAAAATCCTAACCAAAGCCAACTTCTCAATGTCGAGAGTGCCAATTCTAAAAAGTGCGCTAATTGCAATCGAGATGCTTCGGCCGAGTGTTCCATGTGTCGGCGCACTCCCTATTGTTCAACTTACTGCCAGAGGAAAGACTGGGCAGCCCACCAGATGGAGTGCATGCGAGGAGTATCAGTCAGTGATCATTCTAGCTCTATTATGCTCATTGTGGATAGTCAGCATCAGTAAAACATGGCTGCTCGAGGAAAGTTGTTGTCTATTATACATTGTACCGTGTCGATGATTCTTTGATTTCGGAATGTTCGTTATGCGACTCACAACTTACAATTTTTCGGATTGCCGACTCAAATGTGAAATTAGTTATTAAGGCATGTATTTAAGGGTAGTAGAGAATTGTAAGAGTACAGGAATTGTGATAAATATTTATAATTTAATTAAGTTTAATCTTGATTCTGTATGTGGAATTTGAAGTAATGACCAAATTATTTCTTTTTAACATAGTATAAACATTTTAAGTGATGAGTATGTATTACTTTTGCGCTTTGAAATTGTCAAGTTTTTTAAAATTCATTGCGTTGTGATTTCTTTTTCTGAAATTGAAATGTAAAGTTTTCAGTCTTATAAGAATTTTTTATATTTAATTCATTGTTTTGTCATTGTCTTTGGTTTAATTCATTTGCTGTCTTTATATTCATGAAGTGAAATTTGAAATAATAAGAAAACGCTCTTTGAGTAAAGAATTCAACCTTTTGTAAAACTGGTATTGTCAAAGGGACGTCTTGGCCAATGTTTATTTTTATTTGAATTATGTATGGCGCATTTGTAACTTCAATAATTCTTATGGGTGTGTGTACACGGATGATTTGTGCCATTTAGGAGAATTGGTGGTAAAGATTGGCACGCACCAGTTGGTCATTCTATTCTGTCCTCTGTGTGCGAGTACAAAAAACGACAAATGATGACCCGCTCCGCGCTGAACTTGTTCTTCCTTCCATTCAAGACAGGTCTTATTTGTGTATTTGCACCTTTATAATTGAATGTATATAAAAATTTGACCATTGAATGTAGAAATTAAATAATGATTTAATTTTTTAAATTTGTAAATATATATCCGAGAAGAATGTGTAAAGAGATGCATGTATTAATGTTTTCTATGAAATTATCAAGTTTCTAAGTCAATGACTAGTATTTAAAAGCTGTCCTAGCATCTCATTTAAGTGTCACTTTTCTGAACTGAATTTCACGAAAATCACAAATACTTTTTTTATAACTAACATATTAAAACGTTAAGACAAATATTTGCAATTTTTTTTGAAAGAGATCTGTATTAACATAAACATATTTCTAAAAAAAGAACTTAAAGTCATGTAGTTATTAAATAATAATAACCTATACAATATTGGTATCAGAAATATTACTACTCCAATTTTGACAATATAAATTGATTTTTTGGTTTACTATTTTGAATAATGTACCTTCAGGGCAAAAAGGTTACGTATCCACATTTCAAAGGATATTGAGACTACAATGAAATATATCAGTTTCCCTATATGCGATATACAGAAAGGCATTGGGGTTTCATATATAAGATTAGAGTGTATTTTATAAATGTTTGAATGTATAATTACAAATCACGTGCTTTTAAGATTTTTTTAGGTTTTGAAATGAGCATCTTTTTGTATAACCCAAGAAGTTGATGCAGAAGTCAAATACGCAAACAAACTTTGTTAAAAAACATTGAGTTAGATTCTTTGCTGAGTGAGCTTTACTTGGGTGAATTAGATTTGATTTCTTTTTATTATTTATAACGTAATATCATTTATTCACATCATTCAGTGTTGAGCTTGATTTTTGAATAAAAAAAAATTAACATTGAAACTAAATATTATACTACATATTTTGACACTACTATAGTTTTGAGAGTGTCATTACCTGATGACAAGTGATTGCTGATTTTTTTTATCTTGTAACTAGCCCCCGCTAACTGATCAGTTAATTTCATGTTAAAAGATTTTTTAGGGGCTATTTTACGTCTACGTCTGGTTAGGTCTTGATTAATATTACATATTGGATTAAATTAATGCATTTCAAGACCATAAATTACCTTATACTACATAAAAGGTTATTAACAAAAGAAATAGTAAAATAAAGAAGCATTTGAATGTGTTTTGAAGTGTTGTGAAGGTATGAATAGTTATTTGGTCGTTTATTCAGAGTTGGTGAAATTGCTCCCTGGTTTGAATAAATTTTGAATGAAAAATTGATTTGTATGAGGTCAGATCATTATGCGAATTGGCAGGTTGGAAGAAAATAGTTTTTGATGTTATTTGAAGAGAGTGAGTGATACCGATCTGGACGTTATTGCATTTTTATATAATCAGTTTGCGACGTCTAGGGATACAAAAAGAGAATAAAATTAATTGATCACCTTGAAGCTAAACAAATAACCTAAAAATGTTTACTGTAACTTATAAAATATAGTAAATGAATAATTAATGTGCATGTTCCATAGTTAAGTATCCTATGCAATCAATATACATTTATTTGATGAAGTTAATTTTTCTAAAATACATTTTTATAAACTTTAAGTGTACAATGAAGAACTCATGTGTTGATACATTTTCTGAATGAATAATAATATACACGCGTCATAATCTTTCATTTCCATGGCTGTATTTTTTATATATAAGGTGTAATAAATCAGTTGAAGTTATTTATATGATCATTCCTATTAAGTCAGATATGATTGATTTACATTTTCATGTCAATTATCGCGCCAACAACACCTTTTGAGTACATTTATAAATTATTTTTGTTTTATGATTATCATGAAACATTTCATGTTTTTCTTACGACTGTTTAATGTAAATATTACAAAAGCTAGCAAATCCTCTTTCACTTACATATATTGTATTAATAATTTTGATGCAGGTTATTTTATATTATATATACGTATTATTTTTAATTTTTCAGTAATTTTTAAGTACATATGTGTTTCTTCCACTTTTTAAGGACTCATGTTATGAGAATAAAACGTTTTGTAAATATTAATATTAACTAAAATACATATATGTTTTATCTTCTACTTTTGAATAATATAAATGTCCAGAAAATAACCGTGGTGGAGTTTTTTTTTTATTATTTCCAGTATTTATTTTTTCATTGTTTTTGAATTGTGAGGATGAGATGTAGGAGATTCAACTCTGCTAACAGTCCAAGTTATTTTTCTTTCTTATACACATGTCAACCAGTTGCATATTCATTGTGTAAAATATGCTATATATAGCCATTTTAGAAAAGCTATCTTTGAATGATATCTTATTATATTTTTTATATTAAAATGTTATGAATTATTTCAGTTATTATATCATTTTTAATATTTGAAGCAATCAATTTTAATAATGAGTTTAAATAAATTTTTACGTCTTCTCCAGTCAGTTCAATCATTACTGTGGATTGTGATCTGTTGATCTTCATCTTTCTTTGCAGCCCGCAGTTCAGAGAGCCGTTGCATTAAGATAGGCAGTAGCGTTTTTGATTTGGTCGGTCCATTGAGTTTGAGATCATTCTCTTCTCTGGCTTTATCGCCCTCTCTATGGTCAATGTGTCTGTAAAATTGGTGGATGCGTTTCAGATGGACCATGGGTCCTTAATTATTGCAAAATTGAGCCATTAATACACATTGCTGTGCAAGGGATAGGTATTCACCTCCGGCACCACATTTCAAAGGCGTTTCTTACTTTACAATATCTATGTTTCTACTCCACGGTAACATTCGTAAAAAATTAAATGCATTTCATTAAAAAATTTTATGTTACGGTTATGCATCTCGGTTATCGGTATGCTGCCATGATGAAGGAACAGCTGTTCCAAAACCAGTTGGCATTTAACAATAAAACTCTAATTTTATATTATTATAATTTCATTTGATTTGGGGTGCACTAAGAACTCCCTTAAAAAACAAAAATATGCAACAGATTTTAGTAAAATATTATCAATGATATCTGTTTGTCTTATTTTTTATTTTTTTATCAATAATTTATTCTGGTTAATGTTGTGAAATAAGATAATTGATGATTCCACTACCACCGCTTACCCCTTTGGAAATTTTGACATGAGCATGGTATTACAAATGAAATTGCAGTAGAACCTCGATCATCCAAGTCAAATATATTTTTCAAAATGTTATATAATTTCCTGAGCCCAACCTTAAATAACTTTTTTAGGAAATGAAATGTTCTCAGTGCATATTGTAAATTGGTATACTATTTCAAATAATTTTTTTTTTATTTGTATCACAAATGACCGGTATGTATTTATATTATCCGAGGTAGGTCACATCACCTCGGATGTTCTGTGCTCTATTGTAATCCTTTATATCAATGAACAGTTATAACTGATTCTTTCTATGCCACATATTGTATGTACCAGTTTACATAATATTTTGCTGAAGAAAATGTCTCTTTTTGTTCTGATTTGGAATTATTCATTTGCACAATTAAAAGGCTATAAATAATATTGTATACTTTAAATTTTTTTTTAATGTCCTGATTAATTCAGTATTCTTTTCTTGTGTCAATCTATCTAGTCTGTAAATACACTCATATTGTAATGGATATCAATACGTAATAAATGTAATGTAAAAAAAATGTAGGTTTTTTTAAAATGTATTCACCACCGTCACATTTTAATTTATATAATCAAGCAGCGGTTGACCATCCAAGAATGTAAATGTTTTCCCAAAAATAATTTCAGAACCTGGTAGATATTTATGCACTGATTTTTTTTAAAAATAATATTTTTAGGTATCAAATATTATTTATACTTTTTAAGATTGTTTTTTTTTGTTTTCGTCAGGTTTTGGCCTTGGGGTAAATCACAAGCGTTTGTTTTGGGCAGAGAATAGTATTTACTTACTTACCATCACGCTGTTTCTCCGCTGGGGTAGGCAGAGAGGATAGAGCGCCACACTCTCTGTCCTGACACACAATTCTCGTCTAATCTGCATTCATACATCTTCTCATTGAGGCTTTTAACAGAACCATCCTCCATTATCTGGTTTACCTGGTCGTGCTAAGTCTTCCGCGGACGTCCTCTATTCCTGGTGCCATCAACACTTGCGTCATATATCTTTCTTACCATTCTCTCTTCATTCATCCGTTCCATATGACCAAACCATCTAAGTGGTCCTTTCTTAGTCTTACTCACTATATTAACATCAGCTTTACTTTTTTTTCTTATTTCTTCATTCTTTACTCTGTCATAAATAGATTTGCCACATATACGGCTAATTGATCTCATTTCCACTGCATTCAGTCTAATTTCCTTCCTCTTCTGCCAGCTCCAGGCCTCACTTCCATACATCAGTGTCGGTACCAGGACTCCATTGCGCATCGCTAGTTTTGCCTCGGTTGATAAATTCCCGTTAGATATAATTCCATTCAAAGCGCCGTTCACTTTACTATACAAACCACAAACCTAAATCTTAAGAATATTTTTGAGGAGTAATTGTGGATAATTTATAGTGTAGTTGATTTTTGATTAATATTTCAATTACGTCAAATAAAATTTTGTTTTTACTGATTAAATATTTATTGCTTGGTTTCTTTATTTTATAAATAAAACTATATCACTTCTTAAATTAATTTGCTTATTTAAATAATACAACCTAACTACATATTGTAGACAATGTAATGATTAAATATTATCATTACATATTAGAATATGCAAGTTTTCATAGTTTTTTCATTTTTACACTGATATGTTTATGACAAATTACAATATAGACATAGTAATATTTTGAAAACTATTTTATTAATATCTTTACTTTGTAAGTGAAATCTACAAATATAGACAAAATTCTAAACTGCCCTATGATTTTAAATTGGGGCAATTTTGGGGCATCAGAACTGATGGCGACGTTAATAAGGTACGCATTAAGAGTACTGGCAACGACTTCATATTTATTAACATCGCCTTGTGAAGATATGAGTTGGAGATGATGAACATAATGATCTTCCGTTGATATATTTTACCTTAAGCTAATAATAATTAAGATGGCAAAAAATTGGAAATCGTGGTTTATCTCGACAGAGCAAATTTTGTTGCCAAATAGAAAATTGCTTTAGTGAATCTTAAGAGCATTAATGAATCATGGAAAAATTTCCCGTTAATCTGCTCATCATCATGTCTTTCTAATTACATACTCTGAATTAATTCAGTTGGGATTAAACAGTTCAGATGCAATCACTCTGAACTGATCCAGCTTTGACATACTTTTAACTCATTTACAGAAATATGTTGATGGTAATTTATTTCATTAAATGTAAATATAAAAATAATTTTACAATTTTTACAATGATACAAATTTGAAAATAATTTGGTTTTAGTTTAGTTTATAGGGAAGACTTCGTTGAAAGGTACTTTGGTGAATATTTTATTTGTAATATCCTTGAAGATTATGCTGAATGATTTTTCATAGGACGGCTTCAACTCTGCAAATACAATTTCAGAGTTCTCATTGAGAAACTTAATCATTTGTTCTCCGAGCGCCTTGTTGCCGTTGAAGAGGTTGGTAAACTCGAAGCTAACAGAGTCGGTGATAAACTTGACACCATACTCCTTGAGTTTCATGTATGTTTTGCCATTCTTGATGAGCGGTTCTCCAATCAGGTCATGTTTTATGATGAGATTGTCTGAAAAAATATTTATTTATTTATATTATCGAAACTTACACATGCTTTCACTATATTATATTATAAATATTTATTATACAATGTAGACTCATTACAGAATTACAATAATGATATCTATTTCGCCATGTGTAATGTGTAGGTAAGGTACCTAAATACCGACCATCGATCTCTGAAAAGTAACCTGACCAAGTTTATAATGAGTATTTGTATGCGAGTATGTGTATATTGAAAAAATAGAGATGTATACACGGAATACGGGTCACATTATTGTTTTTAAAGTAAGTGCTATGTGCTAATCCCCCGACCAGTTGATAACTAGGTGTGTCTCTGCTAGACTAATCAAACACTTGAACGAGTGACTCAATGATGAAATATTTTTTTTTAGTAATGTGACTGAGTGAATAATGCGTGTATGTGTTATTTTTACATGTGACTTGGATTTATTGAAATAATAAATGATACAAAAATTTCTTTGAAAGATAGCTTCTTTAAAAATATTTACTATTCAATGAAATGTCTGGTTTTAATTAAAGCTCAATATTTATGTAATTCATCAAATCGTAAAATGGTGAACGTCACAGATTACTGTTTAATCCTAAACAAAACAACAGTATTTTGATTTAGAATTGTTTTTTTGTTTATTTTAAATCGGCATTTTTTGGCGAAATAACTTTTTATAGCTTGCATCAATATAAACATTTTTTACACAAATAATGCATTAGCAAATGCAATAAGTGAAAATATTATTTGTATGCAAGCTTATTTGCCGCTACCTGCATACAAAGCCTTGCTATGTGCATATAGAGTACCTGTTCTGAGGTAGGGTAGCCTTTAATGGATTCCATGAGCTATTTAATATTGTTTTTAATTTTCCTGAATACTGATTACATTACATAAGTAAGAAATAAATTAAAACAGAAATAACAAATTAGAGACAAGTAAAGTAAAAGCAATGAAGTCAAAGTTGAAATACAGACTAAAGACATATAAGATGTAAAGAACAGGAGAGTACGAGGATATTGAAGAAACTGAGTAAAAAGTAATAGCAGGTTAAAATAAATAGATATGAAAAACAAGTCAAATAATAAAGATATGGTGAAAAAAAAAACAGAGTTAAAAAATAAGCAGAGAGCAAATAAAACACAATAAGGACGAAATATAAGAACAGAAAAGAATTATATAGAAAAGTAGCTTTGATCATCTATATACATATCTCAAAATTTATTGCTAACATAGCAGGTATTAGTATTAGGTAAATTTGATGGTATAATTTGGAGAAAATATAGTTTATTTGGAACCCATCTATATGTACATCTTTTCATCGGATGTAAATGTTAATTCGAGCGTATCGCAGTTTTGCTGGATTCAACTGAATTGAGGCATTAAGTTTATGTCAGTGGTGACACATTTTTAGTCTCATTAATTACTATGAATATGATTATTTGACGAGGTAAAGTTTTCTATTTACTTACTCATTGTTATGTTACATTTTCCATTACCCGTAATCGGAAGGAGTAGGATACGTCCATCCATTACGTAGTCGGCTACAAAGACAATGTGCTTTGAGAATGAATCAGTTATCAGCCGGTAATTCTTTAAATCTGCACTGAAATTTAAGAAGTACATGTTGTCAGAAATGTTAATCATGAAATATATAATTGGATGGGGAGGAGCATACAATAACATAATTAACTCAGTAAAAATAATACAGAGAACAATCATCAAAGTAATATTTAAAAAAAGATTAACTTTTTCAACACAAACACTTTTTGTAAAATTCCCAGTTCCCAAAATAGAAAACATTTACAAAAAATCTCAATAAATCAATTACTTGAAGAAAATAACATTGTATAATTTGAAACAAGCACATCATTAAGATTTAAAAATAACATTAAAATCCCTGAATGTAAAACACCAAACACTATCAGCAAAATTTTATATACTTAGGGATAAAAAACTTCAATAGCCTCCCTACACAAATTAAAGAGATAAAAGAGCTTAAAAAGAAATTAAATGAACATTTCAGAAGCACAAAATTAGAAAATAAGTAATATTATAGAACACTTCAGAAGCACACAAATAGACACAAAATAATTATAGACTACAAATGAATAACTTTCTACATAAAATTATTACAGTGTAACTCCCTCTCAAAGCACAAGAGCTAGTCTCTTTTTTGGAGAGGTAAGCGAAAAAAAAACAATGTAATTTTGTACAATACTTAATTAATAACTCATATTATAAAAAAATTGAAAAAATTTCAAATAAATAAAAAAAGTATATACAATATAAATTATGAAATTTACAGTTTCTTCATATGTGAAGGTGTTACAGTTTTGTCATAGTATGTCTCCATCAAAAGTAGAATTAACAATATTTTGAATCAGAGAATTAATAGTTTAATTTGTAATATGCAATAGCTAAATGCAGTTTTTGCAATCATTAATGAGGTACCAATTTAAATGTTATACAGATAAGAGTAAGGATTTCAATGTTAATTACTATTTGTGGCATAGATATGCAATATTTTTTTTATATCTAATATTTTCTGATTTATTTCAAATAGAAATGTATACATGGAATACATCTCTCTTTATTGTTATAACTTTTCATATCTAATATTCACTATCTTTTACTATTTTTGAACTAAGTCGAACGCTCGCAATCTTCTGGGACGAGTCTCGAAACCCTGACCAATTGAACACTAGATGGGTATCTTACTATTAAACCAAACATCTTTATTTGGGAGAGAGATCTAAAAATGGAAAAAAATATGACACAGTTGCCTCATTATCACCCTGCACTTTTACATTTTGTTGCTATCGAGTCAAAAGCAAGAATTTATAAAATTTTAGTTAAACATTTGAATAACTATCAAAATTTTAATAAAGTCTGTTAGAATTTCTAAGAAATCTTAATAAATTACATTATTGTGGGAAATAAATAATAATTCATTTTTAATTGACATGTTTGATGGTCCTGTGATCCAGTGGTCAGGAGGTCGAGCCTCATTCCAGAAGACCAGCAAGTTAGTCCTATTTTCATAGCACAAGCGTTTAGTTTAGTTTGAAAAAAGTGAGAACATTGATGTGACATGTATGCTGTGTATGTATCTCTATTTAAAAATGATTTATGATATTTTTTTCAACACATATAGATCTTTTCCTAATACAAACTTAAGTCTGAGGTGATGTTTCTAAATTCTGTCATAATAGTAGTATTCTGATTTGATGCAAGATTGATGCTAAGAAAATTTACAAGTGGACAAGCAGATATACACATATTTAGTTTTTAACATGGAATATATTTAATGGCTACCATCATATTGTTGCCTGCCTTAAGTGGAATTAAATTTGTTATTACCTTAGATATCACATGTAGAATCGTAGATTCAAATCCAACACTACGCATGATATATACAAAGCTTGTGCTAGTAGAGAAAAATAGCTTAGAGGTGAAATGACTTGTGCGAAACATAAAATGAAGTATAAATCAATAAAATATTTATCATTTTATTTTTTACAAATTGAAAAAAGGTCGTTAAACATATTAATCGCACGTGTCCAATATTGTTTATAAATTTTCAACTTACTTGTACGTAGTGAGGTTGGAATCTGTGATGCCATATATTTTAATATTTTTGTAGTGCTGTCGAATATTCACAGGTCCGGTACCCGTCTTTATGTCTATCTCCGAGACTGTCAGCGGCTCGAGGTTTGGTACTTTAAGATCTGGTATTCCTGAAAAATAGAAATTTAACACATAGTTTAGCTAATAATGTATTTTTGAGTGATGAATGGGAAATAATAAAATTAAATGCATATAATTCTGTGTTACAGTTCTTATTGAGGTGTCATTTCTTATCCGAGGTTGGTGATCATTCTCACTTTTTTATTGGTGGCTGTTCAGAACAGAGACATATTCATACTTTAATTTTATAAATTTACATAATTATGGATTGTACTGAGTGCCATATATTTCAAATAAAAAATAATCAACCCATCCCACCCCATCAGGCATTTTAGGCTAGGTGCATACACTCGATTATTACCGCGACTAAACTATTGAGTCGAAATCGATGAATTCCTCGATTTCTACTTGACTAAACTGTTTAGTTGTTGGATGTGAGCATACAGTCAATCAGTTGCCAATGAGATCTTCCAACATTCATGTACGTGCTTCATACAACTGAGCGGTCGCAGATTGACTGTTTAGTTGAGTGTATGCGCACGCCAATACAAGACAATGTACTTAAGTTGTCGATCGATAGTTGTTGTCAAAAGACGATTGATGAAGTGTTGTGATATTTTGTCGAGCAGCTTCGTATAGCCTTTTGACATACAAGTAAATAGTCGAGCGATTAAAAATTGTAAGTAAGCGCCTAGCCTTACTCTTTCCCAGCCTGGACCAAATTTTACATCCACCATTAATTTTTACGATCTGCGTAAAATAGAACCAACATAAAACATTTTTGGATTTGAGTGTATTCTGAGATACAATGTGTATATGATAAAAATTAATTTTTAATCATATTAAAGTAATTTGAAATGCGTAGTTAAATATTAAAGCAGAAATAAAACACAAGCGTACATCCTCAAAAAATTACAAATATTTAGACAAAAATATCATAACGTCATTTATATACAATCTGACAAAAAGGGCAATGTCCAGAATTACTGACATATCTTTGGAAAAAATGATAAAAAATCACAGCTCTAATGACACTACAAAATAGTTAATTAATTGGATACTCTCTCAATACTTTACAAATATATTTAAATAATCCTGTCCAATCACTAAGATATCAAACCCAACTTAACACCAAGTTTTAGAATACCAATTTAGGTTATATATATATACATCATTTACGCTATCTTGAATATATTATAGGCTTAGTTTAAAAGCGAAATTGTATGAACTAAGGTTAAAAGTCATTTGAATATGTAATGCATGCTTACAAGCCTAATTCGTTTTTGAATGCCGAGCTGTCGCACGTGTTAGCCTATCCTAACAGAGGAAATATTATTTTCAGAGACTGATGAACGAATGGAAGATGTTCCTAGGTCCTCGATCCAAGAAATGTGCGCGAAGTGGAGTAAGGTGAAAAGTTTTGTGGAAAAATATCACCCCGATAAAACTTTATCAAATCGTGTTATAGATTAATTCATTTTCGCAACATTATAAAAAGCAAGAAAAAACAAATATGATTGGATAGGTTTTTTTTTCGTGAGACAGAAACCTGATGAACATTATAAAATAAAGTTTGTTTTTCGTTTATTCTTTTCGTTTTATTTCATCCGATTCCTTTTAAGTTTAAATCATGAATTATTATTGAAACAAGAAGTAGAAAATAAAGATGTTAAAGGTCAATTTTCTTGGGGTCTTAAACAGATGAATACATTTTACATTGATTCTTATGGGAATAATTGTTTCGGTTTACGAACGACTCAAGTTTTACGGAACGAATTGAGTTCGTAAATCGAGGTTCCACCGTGTTATGACAGAAATATCCGCACGTTTTTATGTCGAATCACGTCGTGTATAAATCTACCCGTAATTGTACGCACGGCTATGTGCTAATCCACGAAAAGGAACATTATCAAAAGGCCGAGATGAATTAATTATGTCGTCACGTTTGCATTACCGACTGGTGCCCAGCTTCCCGAGGTTGCGCAACACAGTTACCGCACACTTTGACGGCCAGCCGCCCGCGAGCAACTTGCACTTTCTTTTAAAAGCCGGCACGATAAAAACAAATAGAAAGCAAAACGCGAGCCACGGAACACAAAGATTGTATCATCCAGTGCCTGCAATTCAATAATGTCCGTTAGAGGTGTCCCTTTTAAAGAGTTTACTCTCGATTGTGCTGAATTAACGCGGCGGTCAGTAAATATAATATCCGGATCATTGTCCCACTTCGAACCAGAAGAAACATTTTTCGGAGCATGAATACAAATTAACACGGTCGGTATTCCTCGACTAAAATGGTTGAATATTTAGGCTGAAATGCACATGTCATTTGTCACTTGCACATGTCATTTGTCACTTGCACATGTCATTTGTCACTTGCACATGTCATTTGTCACTTGCACATGTCACAAGTGCACAGGCAAAAAACTTGAGTATTTCGTCGCACTGTTACTGTGAATTGCCGAAATGTGTTAGAATGCGAATTTAATAGAAAATACGCAAGCGTCCTGATAATGGTTAGTAAAATGCTGAACGAAAAGATTATCAGTTATTTACTGCAACTTTTAGTCAAATCACGTACTTATTACACTGATAACAAGTATCCGAATTGATTATGAATTTTGTTGTAATACAATATTCGAAGAAGAAAATAGCTTTTCACGAAATCTGACCTAGCCTAACCTCACCGGTGACGTAACTAAGCTTCCCTAATAAAGAAACAACGTCTTATTAATTAACTAACTTACCATCACACTGTTTCTCCGCGTGGGTAGCAGAGAGGTTAGAGCGTCACGCTCTTTTGTCCTGACACACAATTCTCGCCTCATCCACATTCATACATCTTCTCATAAAAGATCGCTTCTAACAGAACCATCCTCAAGTATCTGGTTTACCTGGTCGTGCCAAGTCTTCGCGGACGTCCTCTATTTCTGGTGTCATCAATAGTTGCGTCATATATCTTTCTTACCATTCTCTCATCATCCGTTCCATGTGATCAAACCACCCAAGTGATCCTTTCTTAATCTTACTCATTATACTAACATCAGCTTTACATTCTTACCTTATTTCTTCATTCCTTAATCTGTCATAAATGGATCTGATGCATATACGCCTAAGTGATCTCATTTCCACTACATTCAGTATACTTTCATTTTTCTTCTCCAGGCCTCATTTCCATACATGTCGGTACCAGGACTTCATTATGCACCGCTAGTCTTGCCTCTGTTGACAAGTTCCCGTTAGATATAATTCCATTCAAAGCGTCGTTCACTTTATTCCCTGCAGTCACCCTCCTTTCGATATCACTCTCAGCCTTTCCGTTTCTATCAAACATACTTCCCAAATACACAAATTCATCTACTTCTTCCAAACATTCCTTAACAACGACTTGCAATTTTATTATAAGTAGTAATGCAGCCTTCATTCACTAATTATCTAAATATGAATTAAATATATTAATTAGAAAGATATAAATATAAAATCAATTTTATCGACAAGTATTGTATATGTTACCTTTTTGATATTAATACATTTAAACGTTCCATTATTTGAAAGAGACCTGTGTTCTGAATAATTACAACTTCACAATAAGAATGCGTTCTCCTAATAATAAAGTTGTATCAATGTGTCCAAAATTTAATAAAAATGAATTGATAATTCTGGCGTCTGCTATCAGTTTACTCAAATGTATATGAGATTTTGTAAAAATAATCTACCTTATTTTAAATAATGGAACGATTAAATGTATTAATATCAAAAAGGTAACATATAGGTTCAAAAATTGTCGCTAAAAATATTATCGCTGTAGCATAGTTGGATAATGCACCTTCCCCGGATAGGAAAGAGATCCAGGTTCGAATCCCGGTGACGCAACAACAATATTTTTCGATAAAATTGATTTTATATGCATATTTTTATAATGAATACATTTAATTAGTATTTAATAACAGTAATTGAATCGTTCGATAAGAATGAAAAGATGAAATCAGTTAGGTTAGGTTAGGTTAGGTTAGGTTAGGTTAGGTCAGATTAGGTTAGGTGCTCATTAGGAATTTTACTAACCATCTCAAAACCTTAGTAATTTCGTGTTTCTAGTAAGAACGCAAAGTTACTAGCGCTCATGGAGACTTCGCATATTTACTAATGAATTCGCGTTATAGCAGTTTTCGGCAATTTTCCACAACAATGTCATCAAATCGCTCGCCGCTCTCTCTTGTGCAATAACCCGTGCGTGTGAACAATTTTGATAATTTGCACGATAATGTTAAAAGGTTCCTGACACTGATATCTTTATTTCCCGACACCACTGTCATTCTCTCACTATAGTCCTTGGCACATTGTTAAGCTCGGCGGTCGTGGACGTCATCCCACTCCAATGGCAGCTTGATAATTCATCTGCATTCGAGCGATGATTCTGTCGTTTATTATTATAATAATCATTCCACCCCACTCTCCCGGGCATCTCACCTTCCCGCGTATTATCCCGGGTACGACCACTGGCGGTTCACGAAACAAATTGTCACCTCACGTAAGAACTGTTCAACTCGACATTGACGGACACTCGCGCTACAATAAATAGTGTGAAGTAATCTTTACCTTTCTTCATTTTTCTCAGCGCGTCTGGCACATTGTATTTGAGACAGTTGCTGACGTCTGGGCCGTTTTGATTGCATCGCTTGAAGTTTTCGGCTGTAAATAAAACATAATAAATTGTTATTATAAAGAAAATTTATTGGAATTGTTATGTTACATTATTTTTATTATAGGATGCGTATATATCTGCCTATGTGCGTATGGGTGCATGCGATGCCTTGCGAGATAACAAATTCTAAGGGCTTACTAGGAGTAGTATCTTTCTATGACGGGTAACATAGTCCTATCAAAGGGATGTGATGATGGTGGATTTGATGGGCATGATGTGGGGCAGTAGGAAGGTTTCTACTACTTCTTAATTTCATATAAATGACGTGCATTGAATACAAGCAATAAAGCTGTGCATTACTAAAAATTCTGGGAAACAAATATAAATGAAATAATCTTTAATATGGACCGTGAACGTATATTTACGGATTTATTACAATTAGCACCATCTGTGTACCAATAGAAACTTTAATAGCTTAGTTTAAAAAACTACCACGTCAACCCACCGCTGCAGCCGTAGCGCTAGTAGCTACAATCGACACATTGTACCTATTCAAATTACTATCTTCTACTTTTAAGCTAGTGAATTACTCAAGTCATACAACTGGCTATTTAATGAATTGAAAATTCCTTTCGGTTGATCCGTTTTGTATGGAGTCGTTACTTATGCTGTTTTTTAACAGAATAACATTTGAATGACTTATAACTGCGTGCAGATCATTGAAGTGTCTACTTTCTCTTTTACTAATTCGCGAATTTTACTATCTTACTGTTTTTAACGTGTTGATTTCATGATTGCTCTTTAAATTTGGTGCATGGATTGGTTTTTGATTTGGGAAAAACAAAAAGCAATTGGCAGAACTATTTACAACGTTAACCTTTAATAAAAATATTTATTTCGTTTAGTTATTACGTGAAGGATTTTCAAACGATAAATGAATCATGTTCAGTCATAGAAAGTGTTCTTAAAAACGTCCATACATATTTTATATTGATTTTTATACGGGTAAGTTCCATAAAAACTATTAATAGTATGTACTCTAAAATTACAAACAAATATACGGTAGGGTCGTATAATCGACGGATTCATTTTGTCTAAAGACGTTGGTTAAACGAAAGGTCATAATCCTATGTACAACATATATTGTAGTACATATATTACATATGATTGTATAATATAATTGGTAACAGCATAACTTAAATCTATACCTACTGCACGCCACTGCGAGTTAGGTAAATATATTCAGATCTGAATGATATTTTTCGAAAATAAAACAAGTCCATTTCTATTAACACAGATTTTAAAATTAGAATGGTGATGTACTGTAGATAGGTAATTATTTAAATTATATTTTTTCATAGAAAATTTAAGATTATGTGTAAATTTTATCATTGTTTCAGATATTTACAAAGATTTTAATTATGTAACCAACATTGTTTGCATTTTTTAATTACCCGTCCATGGATGGATTTTAAACACTTATTAAATATTTCCCCAATAATATGAAGACGCCCTCGTAATACATTTAATAAATTAAATTTTAATTAATTTGTACTATTTAAAAAAAAAATTGAAACATCCAATGAATGACTTTCGAATTCATATCAATATCATAGTATTTTTTTTCAGAACACCATGCATATTAACAGAAACATAAAAATTGATAATAATTCTATTATACTATGAGTATTTTGTATGTCAATGATTTTGAGGAGAGGTGGGGCCGGGCGATTTCTCGCTCCAGCAGTGGTACTATAATAGCCTTTGATGAACTTCTTGTTTGAATATTTATATGGTCTACTGATCTGTGACCGTATTTCCACACTTTCCCTTTATTTGTTTTAGATTCACATGGCCGTAATTTCCGAATAGTTTATTTAACCTTTACCATACCGTGATATAAAATACCCTACGCAGCCATGCTGTCAACTCGTGTCACTGTAAGAAATTTGAGTTTTAAATGGGAAAAAAATGCTTTTTCAAGCTTAAATGACTTTAAAATAGTTAATGTCATAGTTACTATAAATATAATGAGAAATAATTAATATAATAATTTAATACGTTCATTTTATTCTCAAACGCTATTCTTATAACGCATTCATCAAAAGACCCATCTAACACGATCTTCATCTTCATCTCTCTTCATTTAAATGAATGTGTGATCTTTTTCGCGTGGTACAAGTGGCATTTTTAACGCAGATAGCATGCAACGCAACAATTTTATAAAGCATTGAATTCAATAATGATTTTTATATTATGATTCGCTTTACATAATTGATTTTTCACTAGTCATTTTTAAGCGCAAATGATTTGTTTGGAACTAGGTAAAACGTAAGTTTTACATTGTGCACATTTATAGAAATACGATTTAATTGGCTCGGTAGAACTGTGTTAGTGCGTGGCTAGGGAAGGGTTAAACACTTGCCGTTTGCACGATTTAATTTAAACATTTAACAGATGATACGTTTTTTTGGAGGCTTCCCGCGCAACTGCGTTAAAAAATGGCATTTAAAAATACGTAAGAACGTTTGGGACGCTTATTTTAGCATTTTTATAGACTCCAACGTGAAAATAGGTCCAAATCCTGCAGGATTAGCACGAATGCCAGATGAACCCGGAGCACGCGCCAATTATCTATTATTTGGTATAACAGAATCCGAAGAAAAGACCTGAAATGTAGAAAATATTTATTGTTTTTATTTTACACAAAACAAAAAAACGCCGACTAAACTTGAAATAAACCTCAGACGATGTGTGAAGAGATTAAAACAAAAATGATTGATGCAGAAGTGATGGTATAGTAAAGGGTGTCCAGCGGAAAATTTTCAAGTTTAATATTAAATTAAAAAATAACTACAATGTAATTCTCATATTTTATTTATACAGAATGGAGTTTAATGATGCGAATTTTACGTTTTATAAACAATATCGTCTAAATGCCGTCCATTTCTCTTGTCATCGGACTCTTAAATTTACGAACACGCGAGATCAATGCGTTGGTTCAATGGCAGCAATTTCACGGCGAATATTTTCTTGTAGAGCCTAAATTGTTAGAGGACTCTTGTTGTAAACTCTCGACTTAAGATATTCCCACAAAAAAAAGTGTAAGGTCCGGTGACCGAGGTGCCCAGGGTATATTTCCGTACTTGCCGATTAATTTATTAGGAAAAACTCCTCTCAGTTTCTCCATTGAAACTCTAGCTGTGGGTGGAGTGGCCGCGTCTTGCTGAAATTGTGTTCTGTTGTTGTACCAAAAACTCGTCGATTTATCATTCGAACGTGACCACATGTGCTGGCATCGGCAGGCTGACGTTGAATGTCCCCCGAAGAGTTTGGTTAACATTGTCCCTTCTTGTCAGAACATTTGAACCGACACCAGATAAGTTGCGTGCTCCATAGTCGAATATTAAAGTGAGCACGAAAGCGCGACGCGCACG
This sequence comes from Eubasilissa splendida, assembly GCA_031772225.1. Lineage (NCBI taxonomy): Eukaryota > Metazoa > Arthropoda > Insecta > Trichoptera > Phryganeidae > Eubasilissa > Eubasilissa splendida. Next base: position 9,761,421 of record CM062868.1, on the reverse strand, counting down.
AACCAACGAATCGCCGCACTTTAAACATTGCTCAACCGCGAACGCGCGGTGCGCTCCCGACCAGTGACTCATTGAGACTGGCAAATCCGCAAATCACGGGCATCGAACTTACCTCAATTACAATTTAATCTTGAATTTTTTTCGCTGGACACTCTTTACTTATGGCTGTGGCATGTAACGTCTTTTTTATTTTACCAGGTACCACGACACTTCTGAGAAAGGCTTTCGGCAATGCGTACGGGTGTGTATGCCATGATAAATGATAATGATTACCATCACAGTTGACAGAGCTTTGGAGAGATCCGTATCGGGGATTTCACAATGTGAACGAAAGCTAAGCTGATGTGAAAGTAATGACCGTTTTTGTAAATAAAAGATTTCAATATTTAAAAAGAAACAACGTTTCTGATTAAGTCAATAATTTCAATTATTTGTTACAACCGCAGGTTCTTTTGAGGTCAGTCGAGGGCCTGCATCCTCCATGCTAACTTCAATGGGATGTTCAGCGCGGGGCTTGTCTTCCAGTGATAAAGTCCCCGAAGGATCCGGGTTCGAATCCCGGTAGCAACAAAAATATTTAATTTTATACGTATTAAGAATGTGTTCTTAATAATATTATACATCGAAAAAAATTATATGTATTAGGGAAACACATAAAAAATGAGTTTTCAATTAATCAATGCTGAAAGATCTGAATATATAATTTAATATAATGGTATTTATTTACAAAATCTACAATAAGAAAATATCAGCGGAATTTACACGAGCATCGTACAAGAGGAAGGGACAGACTGAGACTGCCATTCAAGCAGAAGGACAAATCTCAGAGATCGATGATGTACAGTGCGATGAAGATTCTTAATGAAACGCCAGAAAACATAAGAAAGGAGGAGAAATTGAATAGATTTTAAATGAAACTGACCAAATATGTAAAAGATAAGTTTTAGTAAAAGAAAATACATTAAACTTGTTTATATTAGAGCATATATAGGAGTGTTTATGTATGGACTATGTTAAGAATTAAATAAATAATATACAAAAAAGTATTGAAGGTTGCGGATGGCCCCTGTCTAACATAGATCCCGATCCACAACATTGCCTGCATTGGTGTAGTTACGCCACTGTCGAGAGATTATTTTCATAGACCAGCAGCTTTGGCTTAAATTTTCATGTATTTTTAAAGGTATTCGCTATAATTTTTCCACCAGAAAAATAATTAATATTTTTTTTATTTGAATAAAAATTGTGATTAACAATTAGCTTTACTAGACCACAGAGCCTGTCTGTAATTAGAGTTACACCAGAATATACGCGGAAGTAGGAATAACATTTGCGCCTAGATTTCGATGATGATACAATATCGATAACATTGTTTGTCTTTTGGCCATATGTAAATTGAGTATTTAAAAAAATTCAAATAACTGGCTGAGTTGTGTGAGATCAGACGGATAGGAAAGCGGAATGCTTACCATTCGTGGTCATATATATATCACGGTATTCATCTAGGTTAATTGTGTAGAAATGATTTACCTTAGGGACCTGAGTAGACTTGAACGATCGGTACCCACATGGTGTGCTCAGGACTGTGTCCCAATCATCATAAATTCATAGGAATGTGTATCACTTTAAAACAAGTTAAGCATACAAGATATGTATGAACTTAATAATTTAACTTACATTTAAATATTACTTCTGTTATTGTATTGTACAGTCATAATTGCACACGTCATTGAATTATCATAATCGATATATTGCAAATCTTGGCATCAAATATCCATTTGAATATATATATATATATGAGCATTCCGTGTTACTGATGATGGGGTCCGTGAAGTATTTCCCAACAGTCGTGAAGAGTGACTACTCAACGTACTCAAGTTAACGACCTCATGAAATAGCAGAACGGAATGTAAATGTTAATATTTAACTCGAAACTCTACGAAGAAAATGACGTTGGTGGTTAGTAATAGAAGGACAGGGGCGAACTGGTGCACAAAATAGCATTGTACAGCCAATACAATGGCAATACTTCAATAAATCATATTTCACAAAAGCAGATTTCGAATCTCTTATAATAATTTTTGATGCGGAACGCAAAAAATACAAATTAAGTTAATAATTATTGAAAAATTAATTTTACGACATACATATTTTATTACTATTTATTTCACCGATATTCTAGTTAAGTCCTGACTGCACGCCGTTACTGAGTAGGTACTCGCATACTAATTAATTATAAAAATTAATACATGGAAGAGAGTACAGAGAAATTGATAAAAAATAACATGAGAACGGATACATATAAATTTACATATTTGAATTATTATAATATTTTTTTTAATTTTTCGTAAATTGATGAATTATTTTTAGTTTTCTTATAAACCTCATTATTTAAGAAAATAGAATCTTTATTGCAGTGAATTAAAAGAGATAAGAAATAAATTAAATTAACACTTCAGAAGCACATAATTAGAAAATAAATAATATTATAGAACACTTCAGAAGCACACAAATAAACAATAAATAATTATAGACTACAAATGTATAACTCTCTATATAAAATTATTACAGTGTATTATTAAGATTACTCCAAGCAGAAAAGCTAGTCTCTTTTTTGGAGAAATAAGCGAATAAAAAACATGTAATTTAATACATAATTAATAACTCATATTAAAAAAAAAGTATTTTATAATTGTTTAAAAAGGTCTATGATTATTTTAGTTTTATTAAAGGCTTCTTTATTACTATAGTACGCTGTTAAGATGTCTTTTACTTAACCCTAAGACATTTTGTATGGTTTCTTCGTTTAAAAATTTCTAATACTACATTGCTTTTTAAGTCGCCATTAAAATTAAATAGTGCAAAACTTAGATTAGATTTTGATAAGTGATGAGCTCAAAATCACGAACCGTGAGTCAATCACTGATATCTTTGAGTCACACTCACTATCAGTGATTCAATACCTGGGAATATCGTGATTTGTGATTCTATTTTATTTTGTTAATTGATTGTTATTGATTCTCTAACGCCGCTGTTTAAATCGATTATCACTTGAATTAGCGTCATCTACCGGATTTTACGTAATTTGATTAGCGCCATGTATTGGAATCTGTTTTTGTTCGTAATTTTTAAGGTATTTTACTTTTTTTTTTATGTGCAATAATTTTCCACTAATTATTCTAATTATTTACGCTAGAATATGTTTTTTACGCAAATAAAGTTTTAAAATAAAATAAAAAAGTACGCTTAAAATTATTAAAAAAAAATCATTTCGTTTATTGTGATATCACAGTCACAGTTTTTAATCACTGATATTGTCGAATATCAATCACAATCGCACCAGTGAGTCAGAGTATCGTTTTTCCTCATCACTAGATTTTATTTTTGTGTACAAATGGCAGCCACTTTAAAGCGTCACCCCTAGGCGTCACCATACTCGAGTAATGCCTAGAGATGGCCCTGTGTACTGATTCTTTTATAAACTTGTTTGTTTTGCAATTTCGTTAATCGACGGAAACGTAACGTGGATATTCTTCACCTTTAAGTACTTTAGAATGTATTTGAGTTTGGACCTGTAATTTTTAAACTACAAGTGACTTGGTATTTTATCGTTTTATCTTTTAATGCTGACCATTTTCGGGGAAGACAAACGCAACAGTAGAACCATGGATACTAACAAATATTTATTCTGATAAATGTAAGGTATTATTAAGTGACTAAAGTTTAAATATGAATTAAATATATTAATTATAAAGATATACATATAAAATCAATTTTATCGAAAAATATTGTTGTTGCGCCACCGGGATTCGAACCTGTATCTCTTTCCTAACCGGAGAAGGTGCATTATCTAACTATGCTACAGCGACAATATTTTTAGTGACAATTTTTGGACCTTTTTGATATTAATACATTTAATCGTTCCATCATTTGACAGAGCCATCTACCTTATTCTTACAGAATCTCAAATACTTTTGAGTAAACTGATGGCAGACGCCAGAATTATCAATTCATTTTTATTAAATTTTGGACACATTGATACAACTTTATTATTTTAGGAGAACACATTCTTATTGTGAAGTTGAACAACTTCACAATAAGAATGTGTTCTCCTAAAAAAAGACTAAAGTTTAACTGAAATTGTTCACAGTTTCAGCTTGATTCAAAATGATCCAATGAAAAACAAACGTGAAATTAATATCAAACTGTCTCATGGGAGCACAATTCCCGTTTCATAGATTATCTCGTTAAAATAATAATAATCTCATCCGTGGAGATGTGCTATTATAGAAACACCGCGATCACACTGACATAAATTGCTTTATTTGAAAAAATTCTATAAGAAATAAATTGAAAAAGTGCGGATTAATAAATAATAATAAATTATCTTTGATTGATCACCTACTTTTATAAAGTGAGACATTGACACACTAGACCTTTCCTATCCGATGATGTAAACTGAGTTGACATTGCCTCTAATTATGTGAATATCTCTGTAAATATACTAAATACAAAGTTCATATTTTAGGTATTCCTCCGTAATATATTAATGAATCGGATAAAATAATTACGATATGTAAGTATTTACCACACGCAACAATAAAAAATGTTTTCTCGAATAACCTGACGTGATTTTTTCAATACGTGTATGTGTACGTGAGGAGAGATGCGACGGAGCTGTGCGCGAGGTGCCTGATGCCGATCCTCATTTTAGTGGCAGAGCGTGCGCTGGCCGAGTTAGATGTGTGTTGTACGTCTTTATGCAGTCGTGATGATTGACGTTTTTCTCATTTTTAGCACTTTTACGCAATAATCGATGTGTATATTCACTTATATATATATATATGAAAACTATTATTTTATTGATAAATATATCGGAACGCGCGTTTTTATTTCACCACCGTAAGGGAAAGGTTAATGTCAAACGTCTTTTATACTTGAAATTACCATGAAACATTGTGCAAGACGGTTCATAATCTGATCACAATTTATTTAATACAAGCAGCAAGCGATCGGTATTAAAGTTACCTACTCAAGTAGGATACTAAATTTAACGATTCAGTGCTTATAACTTAAAGTAAAGTGATATGTTACAGTTCAACCTGACTGAACCAATTAACGCAAATACCATTCTCAAAACAAAATACAAATGTGAATCGTCTATGAAAACACGTGACCTGCCGTTCAAGTGCCAACACGGCGACAGGCATTTCCTAATCAAATAACAACAGCAAAAATAACGCATTTTAAAGACGAATCATATGAATGAAATTAATTGTTGACGCGTTTGTAATTTTTGAAACCACCACCCATTGCTTACTTTTCTTTGAACCGGAAGATGGGAGGCCATCATTTGACAAATTTTAAAGCTTACTTACTTATCATCACGCCGATTCTCCGCGGGGGTAGGCAGAGAGGATAGAGCGCTACATTCTTCTGTCCTCATCCACAGAATTCTTACCTCATCCACATTCATTCATCTTCTTATACAAGCTCGACGATTATTGAGACTTCTAACAGGATCACCCTCCAGTCTTCCGCGGACGTCCTCTACTTCTGGTGCCATATGACCAAACCACCTAAGTGATCCTTTCTTAATCTTACTCACTATAGTAAGATCAGCTTTATATTATTTTCTTATTTCTTCATTCTTTACTATGTCATAAATGGATCTGACACATACATGCCTATGTGATCTCATTTCCACTGCATTCAGTATACTTTCGTTCTTCTTCTCCAGGCCTCATTTCCATACATCAGTGTCGGTACTAGGACTCCATTGTGAACCGCTAGTCTTGCCTCAGTGGACAAATTCCCATTAGCTATAATTCCATTCAAAGCGCCGTTCACTTTATTCCCTGCAGTCACCCTCCTTTCGGTATCTTTCTCAGCCTTCCGTTTCTATCAAACGTACTTCCCAAATATACAAACTCATCTACTTGTTCCAAACATTCATTACCTACAAGTATTTTGCACGTTGTCTTGCTTTATTATTTAACCTTTACCATACCGTGATATAAAATACTCGTACGCAGCCATGCTGTCAACTTGTGTTACCGTTAGAAATTAGAATTCTATTAGTCTTTAAAATGTGAAAAAATGGTTAATGTCATAAATTTACTTTAATATTAAGCATTAAACAGTATAAAAATATGTAATATTAAAATTCAGACCATTCATCAAGTTCTGTATTGGAGGTTGCATTGTATAATACAACCTTCATTTATCTAGTGAGAAAGAGACATCACTATATACTATCTGCATTTAATTAGTGAGAAAGAAACACCATTATATTCGTATGTTTGTTATTGTTTTCACTGTAAAATTAATGTGCAATTTATTTCCGTTTTGCCACAAATGATATTTTTGATAACATATTAATTTTACAACGGAATGAATTAAAAATAATTATTTTTGTAGGATTCGCCTTACATAATTGATTTTTCTTTAAATTATTTAAAATATGAAGTGTATGTTGAGTATATTTACCGAAATATTACAGATTTAATTACAGCGGTAGACCTGTGTTACTGCATGGTTTGGGAAGGGTTAAATTCAAAAGCATTACATTATACTTACAATAAGGCAGGTTTAATTGAAGTATAAGATATAATGTAAAGAATAATCTGTTGTATGTAGACTACAAGTATTACCTTAAATAAATATATCCTTATTTAAGATAAAGTGTAATAAATTTAAAATAATGGCATTTTAAGAGACAGCTTACAGTATAAAAGGACATAACTACACTCATGTACGTTCAACATCGTCCAATCAGTCAGATACCTTATTTATCAATGCTCCATATGATAGCGTGAATAATACCTTTTAATACAATGGACGTACGGCAAATAACAAAACAATATTATTTATCATAAAATTAAACAATGCATTTTAAAATTTATAATAAAACGAGATTATCGAGCGTGAGAAAGATCGCATTATTGTTGAAACAAACCAATTGAAAATATTTTATATATTATATACAAGCACCAGAAGAATGATATTTAAAGAGAATTCAGAAAATAAAATCTCAAAACAAACAAGCCAAAATAACTATACAAATAACAGGGATAGCTTCGATGGTTGATGGAACTGAAATCAAACTAAATAAAGGAAATTGTGTTCTCCCAGTTATCTCAAGGTAAATGATAACATGTAGGCCAAAAACAATGCTTCAAAGACTCTTTGAAAGCTATAACAATAATATGTAGAAGATGGAAATAACATTCAGTGCATTTCAATTTAAAATTAAAATAGAAGAATAAACATGACAGAAGTCAGCTCGTAGCAGCCGCTATTGGACTCTTTCGTCATCTGTGGACCCACAATCATCAAGGATATTCCTTCAGTATTCCTTGGACATGGGGGACAGCCTAAAAAATATCGCGCATAAGGAGATATATACAGTGAAATCTCGATCGATCGTTCCTCGAATAATAGTTTAATCGCATGTGTCGTTTATTTCTTCCAGTCCCGAATTAATTTCATACAAAACACGTAAAAATAGATCGCATCAATCGTTCAAATTACGCAGCATATTTCGTTATACTGGCTTATTTTATAATTGTCTGCCTGACGGCACATTGGCGTTAAAGAGCGAGTTATTTTTAATTTGCAACACAGAAAAAATACTGTTTACTTACGGCAATAGCGCAACAGACGAAACACACGATGAAGGATTATGTATGAAACAAAATTAAATGGTTTTTTTTCGTTTCAGTGAAGCTTTCTAATTTTTTTTGTGTTTAATAAAAATTATAATAATAATGTGTTTATTCCAGCGTGATCAGGTTTTTTTTAACCTGATCCGCCATAAAGATAATACATATTATGTATACATTAAAGGTTATGAAATAAATATAATGCTATGAAAAAGAAAACCAAGGAAAATATTAATAAATAATTTTATTTTTATTTTTTTTAAATTTAATAAAAAGTAAAAAGTTCACACATATATACACACAAAATATAAATATTACATATATAACTACTTCAGTCACGGCCATTGTTGTATATGTAGCTATTTTATAGATATGATATATGAATGTAACTTTTTTCTATAATAATAATAATGGATAATTTGTATAGCGCCATTTTCGTAAAAACTTTCACCTCAAGGGCGCTTTACACATAAACTGTTTACAGTTCTACAATTATCTATGTTTTTTAAAATTAAAAAATCGTTATTTTCACTTATGAAAATGATTTTTTGAAAAAGTGCGTTTTTAGTTTCTTCTTAAATAAAGTCTCTGATGCACTGTTTCTAATAACGTAGGGCAAAGAGTTCCACGCTTTTTGGCCTGCCACTGCGAATGCCCGTTCACTAAATTTAGACTTCTGGTAACGGCTGATCGGTTCTACAACCCTTCCTGCAGCTGAAGTAGAGTTTGACGTCTATCATTCGAATTGTCTGGGATACAAAGTTCTTGAAGATATAGAGGCGTCATGTTGTGTGTCGCCTTGTACATCAACCAACACAATTTAAATTCAACTCTATATTCCCGTATTCATAGTTTATTTTAGTAGATAAACGTTAGATAGAGGTTTCACCGTAATTAAAATTGTACATAATGTTAATTTTTATAAATCTGTCAAATATTTCCTTTTATCGCATCGTCTGTTTTACATTTTGTATATTAAAACAAATTCTTGTCCATTTATGAATTAAACATCGACCAGAGAGACATCAAAGTCGACCACGGCACTTACGGCGATGACCCAACATTGAACAAACATGAAATAATGCACTTGAGATCGGAGATAGCTCGTGGCCTTATATAACTCGGATACTTTCTCCGTTGGCTACGTTATCACTCTGTTTCCATACGCAGAGAAATGCCAAATAGAAAATATAACGAATGCGTAACTTCACGGAATAGGGAAACTCCTAGTTGTTTGTTGGCTAGACTCGAATTTAAAATTATAATAAATACATATAGATTAGAAGACAATTATTTATTTTAATAATCACTGGTGAGAGTGTAATTGTTATCAGTGATTACAAATTGCGACTGTGATTATATTATTTCAATTCTATATTAATACTAATAAGAATACATAATTTTCCTTAATAATATATAAGTTGTATCAATGTGTCCAAAATTTAATAAAAATGAATGGTTAGTTTTGGCGTCTGGTATCGGTTTACTCAAATCTATTTGAGATTCCGTAAAAAACAATATAGTTGGCTTTCAAATAATGGAACGACAAATGTGTAACATATAGGTTCGAAATTTGTCGTCAAAAGTTCTGTCGCCGTAGCATAGTTGGATAATGCACCTTCCCCGGTTTGGAAAGAGATTCAGGTTCGAATCCCGGTAGCGCAACAACAATAATTTTCGATAAAATTGATTTTATATGTATATATTTCTAATTAATACATTTAATTAGTATTTAAAATATCACAGACCTATGTTCTGAATAATTACAATTTCACAATAAGAATGTGTTCTCCTTAATACTATTATTTATCACAATGATAATAATTTATTAACTTATATTTGGGGTCCAGAACTTTGTCCGCCCACCATTGTTCGCGGTCACAATTCTTCGCCTGAAAAATTGTTCGCCAAGTATATTGAAATAACGTATTTTTGATAAAATGACTGTTTTAATCTATAATGTCAATTTTGCTTATACGTTTAATTTAGATCGGAGTTTTTATATCTGTTCAAAGATGTTTCGTGTACATTCTTATTTCTTTTTTTATAATGGTTAGGACAGGTTTGGTTAATTCATTTGAACTTTATTTGATTAATAGTTGTTTTATTTCATACAACACACTGTTGTCGTAACATTTTATTTTATTTTATAAATCCGTAGATACAGAAACGCACATTAATTTAATATATATTTTTGCAATATATGCGGCGAACAATATTCCTATGTATATAAAATTGAATTTCTGTCTGTTCTCTATACAATCATTCGTCATTCGATAGATCTAAACTAAATTTTGCATAGTTACTCTTCATTACCCTGCGTATAACATAAAGTTTCTCTCCCACTATCACTGGTTCCCCCCACCCCTTTACCTGATATAAGTATGTATTATATTGAACGGAATCCTATCAAATTTTGCTCAATTATACTTTAGGATCCTGAGAACAATATGGTCACCCCACATCACCCTCCGGGCATTTCATATTCCCCCTGCCTGGAACAAATTAGCAACGAAAAATATGTGTTTTTGAAGTTTGATTCCGTCCATTGAAAATTGAGCATAATATACGGCTGATTCTAATAACTACTGAACACAATAACCGGCGAGTTTTGTATATATTTTTTCTGGAAATTACTCACCTTACTTATTTACTTACCATCACGCCGTTTCCCCGCGGGGGTGGGCGGAGAGGATAAAGCACCACACTCTTCTGTCCTGATACACAATTCTCGCCCCACCCACATTCATACATCTTCTCATACAAGCTCGCCGATTGTTGAGGCTTCTAACAAAACCATCCTCATTTGGTTTACCTGGTCGTGCCAAGTCTTCCGCGGACGTCCTCTATTTCTGGTGCCATCAACACTTGCCTCATATATCTCTCTTACCATTCTCTCATCATTCATCTTATTCACAATACTAACATCAGCTTTACATTATTTCCTTACTTCTTCATTCTTTACTCTGTCATAAATAGATTTGCCACATATACTACAAATTTCACTGCATTCAGTCTGTGCGTCGGTTCACGAATTCCCGTTAGATATAATTCTATTCAGAGCGCCGTTCACTTTATTCCCTGCAGTCAACATCCTTTCGATATCTTTCTCAGTTTTTCCGTTTCTATTAAACGTACTACCCAAATACACAAAACTCATCTTCACCTTTATTTATAAAATTATCATCATTTGTGCTAATGGTTCAGGTCCAAGGCCGACTGCAGAAACGTTCTCTTGTGTTTTTATATATCTTCTACACTTGTTTTAAAGCAACAGAGCAGAGCAGAGCAGGGTTTAAATAACATTATTATAATATAAATTAACTACCTTATAAACCAGTTTACATCTCGTTATAAAAATTATCTTTATCCAGCCTCACATCTCTTGTCCACGTAAAAAAAAAATACAAAACCTACGTCGCCATTAATCTTAAATCAAGCAGCTTTAAAAAAATACAAAAAAACTTGACATCATTTACGATCTTTTTTTCAGTTCATAAATAAAAATCTGTTTAGTAAATAAATTTCTCACTTCAATATTTCATTAAACACATTCACAAACAATCGGTCGTCAATTTTTCAAACTATATATGTTAAATTATGATATTTATTTATTCAGTGATTAACTGCCCTAGGAATTTTATATTAATATTCACATTATTTAAAATAATATACACTCAGGTCTCTTTTTATGCGGTAGATACCTTCCACAGGAAAACGCATAGTAAAAAATTAGGCACACGTGTTCCATAATTTTCTAAAATCGCATAAAACTAATCCAATAAGTTAAAATATACCGAAAAAAAGTTTATTAAATTTCAGAAAAATATGTATTCCAAATTTATGTATAAAAAAAAGTTAATCTCTTTTGCTTATTTTTTTCTTCGCTATATGACAATGTTCGGCATAATTTGCGAACTGGTTCGAAATCACTTTCATCACTAGAAGAGATAGTCAGATCTAGATCAGATCTATGTCTTGAAGATAATGATTCTTCACAAATAAAATTAGCCTCAACTTTGCATGTTGATTTTTCCCTTTTGATAATATAATCCGTGATTAAACTTTGCGATGACTTTGCTAATTTTTTGTTCAATTCCTGACATCCAGAAACGCAATTCTGAAGCTCGCGTTGAAACTTGAATGCTCGTTCAGAATTATCATCTTTTTCAATGAAATGGTATGCCAATTTACTGCAAAGTTGAAGACCTTCTCGAATTACACTCGCAGTGAGGGTGGCCGGAGTTTCATTTTCTTCCGATTCATTTTCGTTTTCTTTTTCTCCGACGGTATTGTGAGTTATACCAATGATGTCATTGTCATTCGTGACATTATCCTCTGCATTCTGCTCACTGATAATTTCTGAAAACAATGGAGGGGAGAAAAGCGTCCAGACATGTCCAATTTCACTTGGTTTCGGCTGAATTGTACTGGCGCAGACTGTGTTTGCATATACAGACAAAAATCTCCGAATTTTTGACCCTTTCAACATGTCAAATTGGTCTAAAATAGTTATTTAAAAAAAAAAGCTTCTTGAAATAAATAAAAAATAAAAATAGTACGCATACACAGGTCCACATAAATACAGTGTAATTAATAATCTTTACATCTATTGTAAGACCATTCTTTTAATAATACCACAGGGATCAATATCTTCCATAAAAACGGGTTTACAAAAATACACAGTGGTACGCCAATGATTAATAATCAAATTATTTTATCCATTAGCCCCATATTAGGTATGCTTCCTTTAAAATCAATTTAATATCCATCAACACTGTATTTTTCCCTCCCTTAATGTTCCGTCTATCTGTATATGTATATATTTTTATATTCTGTCTTCCTTGATGTTCTATTTAACTATATATGTATTCTGTCTCTCTCTTTCACGTGTAATTTTATATTCTATCTCCATATTTATGTATATATAAGTGCACTATTTTTGTATTTATGATCAATTTTAAATACGTTCTGATGAAGCGTGAGATAAGCGAAACCGGTTGACGTTATTTTATTTAATATAATATGTCAAATCATAAAGTAATTGCTTTATACGAAAATTTTAATTGAAAGGTGATCCATAGGTATATCTGAATAATTATTTGATTTACCATAAAATATATTTTTTTTTTTTAGATTTTTATTTGTTATTATTGCTTCAGGTTGGTTTACTTAGATGTTATTAAATAAATGTTTATCTTATTGACCCAGCGAATGCATAAAATTATAAACAATTCGAAAGTAATCGTTATGAATAATATATACCCACTTCGATTAGCTTTATTATGAATAGCATTTCTAGTCACCGTATTGTTTTAAATGAGACAAAAAGGAAACACTAATTTACCAAAATTATTATTGTGAACGTATTACGTATTCACTCAACGGCTAGAACGGTTCCGCATAGTAATTGATTTAATCGATCGAACATACAGATTAATTCGAATTGGTATTCATCGAGAATATGCCCACATGTTTGACGGATACCACTGATAGTTTATTAATTGTCTGATTAGAATACACACAGAAAAGTGAAAATTTTTCTGACAATTCAACACACACTCCATACAAACATATAGAGGGTTAACACACCCAGTGCACAATATTTTAAAGATAGACACACGAGTCGAATATGTTCAAGCTGCATTTAAATAAAAACTAATGGGAATTCTATTAATGGTCAAGTTACAACTTCTACTAAAGGAAAACTATAAAGTGAGAATATATTAATGGCGTGTGTGACGTGCCTGCATTTTCAAAATAATTAAATTCACACAATGCATTGTTTAATCGCCGAGTAATGCAAAATATTATACGCATTAGTTTTTAACTTGTAATTCAGGGTCGGATTAGCAGGGGCGTGCAGTGCTTACAGGCAAAAAATTCTGGGAAACAAATATAAATTTAAAAAATGGATTAACATTAACGAAAAGAAGTGCGATGGGAATCACTAAAAGGAACAGAAAAGGAAATATAAAAGTAAGAGTGCAGATCGAGGTAAAGGATGTTATTGCCATTGTTAAAAAAAAATAATTGGCAAAGGGCGAGCAATGTTTCAAGATAACACATATATATCGCAAAGATAAACGATCTAGAAGAAGCTAAAAATCTTGATGAATACACAAATTATCGGAGCAGTATGAGTGGCCGGGTCATGAGAGCCAGCGTCCGCCATTCCACGATGGCTGACGATAATACTAAACACATATTGTAGATATCAGTAGAGTTTTGGCTAGGTGAATAATTCAAAAAACGTTTCGTGGCTTCAATTGAATATACTGATTTATGCATAGTCCAAGCACGTGAAGATGTGAAAAATCATGCACATAAAGCAGAGGGATGTAGTTTTATCACGAGTCTTCAACATTTTTATTATTTTAGTCGGAAACCAACGACAGACAGGCGCTGGAAGGAATAATTTAGCGTTTCACATAGTTAATTCACAGATGCGATACAGGCAGCTGCTTGCACTGGCTATGCTGTAGAAGTTTAATAAACTATATTGGCTAGAGGTTGTATTCATTCGAACTGAAAGCAGTACGATCCTTGTATTGCCTGGGAAGAAACACAATTCTTCAGAAACATGTCGTATTAACCTGGTAGGAAAATAATTACAGTTTATGATTTTCAAATTCAAATACATTTTTCTCCGTAATTAATTTAATTGACATGACCAGGTAAACCAGATACTGGAAGATGGTTCTGTTATAAGACTCCATAATTGACAAGTTTGCATGAAAATATGTATGAATGCGGCGAGAATTGTGCGTCAGGATCGAAGAGTGTGGCGTTCTATCCTCTCTGCCTACCCCCGCGGGGAAACGGTGTGATGGTAAGTTAGTTAGCAATTGAAATTATTCTGGAGTTAATAAAATTTCGAAATACACTTTCGGCAGTAGCTCGGTCGTTGAAGACCCCACCTGTCGAAATGCTTCAACAAGTGATAATCCGCTGACGAGATATCTGGTGAGGTAATATTTCATAAGCGCAGCGAACTTCGCAAGGGTGATTTTTTTACCACTAATTTGTCAGGCTTTTTTTGATTTTGATTCTTAACATGCGTTAGATCGATAGCGATGTTCTGATTCAACTCATTCAGTTTGTTCTAGAACAATTTTTTTGAAATTACCATTACACCGTACGTTCTTTAACAGTACGTACACAAAAATGATCGTTTAGTTTACTTACTGTTTCTGCTACTTTACCACACGTTTTGAACACAATTTTTGAATATTTTCCATCTAAATTTCCACCATATATCAAGATTTCAATTTAAAACAAAATTATAAAACCAAAATCGATGTTACCAAAATACTGACCGACAAATGCACTTTAAAATGATATTAAGAGGTAGTAGAATGTGGTATTATTTGTTTTATACAAATGCATATAAGATGTTCTTTATGTCTTTATCTCATTAAGTAGATTGAAGTCTGTACTAAAGAAGACAGCAAACATGTTGTGTTTTAAAATTAATCTTTTCTCAGCAACCAGACGTTGGCTCGGAGGTGTTAAATTAAAGCAAAATATTTATAGCTATACCCGTTTTATCTGTCCACGTTCACAATATACTTTATAAAACAAGTTATAATAATACATTTTGGAAATGAAAAAATTGTTTATAGATAAATGTAAATTAAATTTACAAGGTCAATCAGAGGTGGACGCGTCATCGAACACACAAATTATATGGTGTGTAAAAATGTTGTTAACTTTATATGTCTGCTATTCCAAAGCGAGTTCACATACATCCGCGAGATTAAATAATAAAAAAAAAACACTTTGTTTAAAACCACTATTTATTGATTCATTAACATGTTTCTTCAGGAAATATAATGTATACTAAAATAAAAATGCAAGTATAGATAAAAACAAAACTACAATTTTTTAAGTGGTGGGTAACTAATTAGAAGCTACTGTGAAAACAAATTTAAAAGAATTTGCTATTAACACATTTTTTTATTTCTGAAATTTCAAATTTATTTAACTGTTAACCCCTAGTATTTGTATGTAAAATTTCTAAACTCTTGTTAACGTCAAAAGAGTGGTTTGTTTCCAAAATATGATTGGCGAATTCAGAATAGTTGTTGCTATTTAGACATCTCAAGTGCTCCTTAATTCTATTAATTTATGCATGTTTTACCTGTATAAAAATGATTGCAAAATAATTTGTAGACTAAAAATAAAATTTATCAGGTCATTATGGCAAACAACATGATGAAGGGGCAAGGGGTCCAGCGGACCCGGTACCCTAATTGTCAAGAAACCAAAGTCCAAAATCACCAATTTATCAATCAATGTTCGCAATGAATTACTAAAAAAAAATCACATTGAATCATCTTAGAATTCTTTTATGCGTGTGCAACCACGTGACCACGACCTTGTCCGAGTCTTGTGACATACTTATAAATAGCTTTTTATTAATTATGTTATTGATTATACAAATGAAATATTAAGCTGAACCTTGAAATATCCCAGCAGGAGGAAATAATAATACAAAAATAGTGTGTCTACCAATTAATATATAAAAGTTATTTCAACGTCTAGATCGTAGGTTATCAAGATAATAAAACATTTGAAATTATAATGGACATGTTTAGTTCTACGGAGAACCTGCAAGAAATTGAAATATTTTTAAAAATGCATATGTATATTGATGTATACAAATGAGGTAATTTCTAGGCCGACATTTTGATTTTTAACCTTGTGAATGTTTATCATAGAAAATTACAATATACTGACAATTATTGTGAATAATAAAAACAATCATTGATGGAACTACCGTTGACAGGTGATAACCTAGACCCCAGTTTCTCAATTAAAACCACTTCTACATTTTGTACAACATAACGGAACCATATTTTTATTTTTAAAATATTTTTTATTGGTCAAGGTCCTAAATTGAAATTAAATTGAGAGTTACCTTTATCCAAACACGGAGTGTAATTAATAAAACCTGTTGGCGCGTCGATTTCTAGTATTTAAATATATATTATACTATAGAAACCAATTACCCTTCAAGGGTAGACTGTCTTAATAAAATAAAAAACAACATGCAGGTAGATGGGGTAGTATACAGTTCATGTAATGGTCCTGGATTACGATTACAAAAACAATTTAGTAATTACAAAGTCCTAACCTAAATATCGTCTCATCTGCCAGATGTAAACGTACCAACAATATTTTGGGAAACGCTGACTCAAAGAATAACATACAAAAATACAGTGAAAGGTTATTTATTTATTCATATAATAAAGGATCTGTTTCTTAAAATAATCTTTTATCTAATTAGCGCCCAATACAGTGTCACGATAAAAGAATACAAACATATTAAGAACGGTAAGAAAGATATATGACGCAAGTGTTGATGGCACCAGAAATAGAGGACGTCCGCGGAAGACTTGGCAACAGATACTGGAAGGGGGTCCAGTTATAAACCTCAATAATCGATGAGCTTGTATGAGATGTATGAATGTCGATGAGGCGAGAATTGTATGTCAGGACAGAATACTCTCTGCCTACCTCATCGGGGAAACGACGTGATGGTAAGATAGTTAGTTAAGAATATCAAAAACGGGGTAAAAATAATATATAATAAACCATTTTTATTAAAAAACAAACTGTTATGTACATTGGATAAATAAATTATAATAAAGATACCATCAAGTGCTACTAAACTTACTCCACTAATAACTGAACTGTTTCAAAGTGTCCAGTCATATTATATTTATTTTAATAATAAGGTATAACAAATTGAACTGAAAAAGATTCACATCCTACTTCAGAAAAGATACTGATTATGTATGAAGTTAGTCTAGGATGTTCAGTCGAACTTACCTATCTGATTTCTAATTAGACGCCTTAACCGATGTGCTACGTTCGGTTATTCGAGGCTTGTGGATATTACCATATAAATCGTTAACGTAACATACATATCAAGGGTGTTTTTTTTAAAAGTATAGAAATTTAAAATGAAATAAAACACATAAAAATCGTAGTAATGGCCATGGTATTGGCTTTATTGGAAAGATAATTTTATGCCATTAATGATTATAATGAAAGTCCGATTTTCGACTACTTTTTGGAGCAGCTGGGGACGTTATCGACAATAACGCGACACATGTTGGCTTCCTATTAACGTATACCCACAGAAAATAAACCAAAGCTGTTAAATAACACGATCTTGGAGGCCAATTCACAGGTCCATTACGCGAAATTATGCGCTCATCGAATGTTTCCTTTAATAAATTGATTTTGGCGCGCGCTGTGTGACATGTTGCGCCGTCTTGTTGAAACCACAGCTCTTCCATATTAATGCCATTCAATTGGGGAACGAAAGACTCAGTAATCATGGATCTATAGCGCTCTCGATGGCGAATCGACTCATTCGGGTCCTCCTCAATACTACTCTCCACTACAGTAACAGCTTCTTACGACAACGTACGACATCTCTGCGGATGTGTATTATTAATTAGAGTATGCGTGGTGCAAAAATGATCCATGGCTATTAGAGTTACTTGCTCGGATGGATGATTATGTCGGCCGTAAAATGGACGTAGCGCACGGTAAGTTTCGCGAATTGAACAACGATTTTCGAAATAAATTTGCACAATTTGCAAGCGTTGTTCTGGCGTAAGTCTATTCACGGTAAAAATGGCAAACCAAACTGAGCACAAATCAGCTGTCATCTGTCAAATTGGCTATCGCTGGAAAAAGTATTGGCAATTTGAGAAACAAACCTCTAAAAAAACAATTATATGCATGGCGTTGTGGGTCCTTTTCTATTGTTTACTCCCCGCCACTGTCTACTAACTCAGTTCATACTGTTATCTTTTGTTCTCGTTTTAATACGAATGATTATTATTGTTTATATACTCACTTGAGTTTAACAATTCACCTGGTTAGGTTTATGAATTGTTTGGAATATTTATAAAATCGTTTAAAATTTTATTAAATATTAAATAAAAAGGTATTTGCTATCTAAAGTATAGTTTTATATACAAATCAGAATCCAGAAAATAGTGGTGGGAGGATAACAGGAAAGATCCGAGTTTTATAAAAAGATAAATATATTTCGAGTAGCTTGTTGTGTAGTGGTTAAGACGCTGGCCTAGTGATCTAGTGGTCGGTGATTCGCGCCTCGTTCCAGGACTCCGGCAAGTTAGTCCTATTTTCATAGCACAAGCGTTTAGCTTAGTTTGAACATAGTAAGAATATTGACGTGACATGTATTCCGTGTGTACGCATCTCTATTTAAAAATTAAATTAAAAATAATGCGAAATATCTAATTCGTATTTAAATAAACCAAGAACCAATTACCCTAGAAATATCGCATCCTCGTGATGGTGTCACATCATTGCAAAATAATGAAATTAACCTAATATAATCCATCTATCGATTTTCCTTGGAATTACTTATTGGCAACGCGTTTATTCATAAAACAAGATGTCCCTTTGTTGTTTTATATTCATCTGCATAGCTGTAAAGACTGCAAACCGCTTTTAAAATTGAGTCGGGTTTTTCATTGTTGTAAAGGTGATCCAAACTCAACTAATTAATAATCAATTTGATTTATTTTTGGCACAATTAAAACTTTTTTAGACCAATAGCAGATCGGATATTGACCGATCTCGTAAGTATAACATTTGGATCGTTTCCGAAGCATTATTATTTGACACAATCCTAAGGAAAAAGTTTAGAGATGTCAAATATAGATGCACGATCTGAGCGGGCAATTGATGTATCCGAAACGAGAAGTTATGCGTCCAGGAAATATCTCGATTGTTTCATGGCTTGTGTGACACGTAGCGCTATCCAACTGTCGGTCATACTTTATGAACTGTTTCCGCGAAAATATTGCATTGAATTTTCACAATTTCAATGCTCGTTTTTGTTTGACGTATGTCATATATAACGCTTCTAACTCTGACACATAAAAAAAGCTATATTTAAAATAACAATTGAGTTTGATTTGTTTTAATGAGTAATTACGTTATTAATAATAAAGTTATTGATGCAACATTATTAATAATAAAGTTGTATCAATGTGTCCAAAATTTAATAAAAATGAATTGATAATTATGGCGTCTGCTATCAGTTTACTCAAAGGTATTTGAGATTCTGTAAAAATAAGGTAGATGGCTCTTTCAAATAATGGAACGATTAAATGTATTAATATCAAAAAGGTAACATATAGTAAAAATATTGTCGCTGTAGCATAGTTGGATAATGCACCTTCTCCAGTTAGGAAAGAGATCCAGGTTCGAATCCCGGTGGCGCAACAACAATATTTTTCGATAAAATTGATTTTATATGTATATCTTTCTAATTAATATATTTAATTCATTATTGGCGTAATATAATATTTTTTTGGAATGTCTTACGGCGCTGAGCCTAAAGCATTTTTAAACGTAGCTCTAGCGTATTTTCAAATTTGATAATAATCAAAACACAAATGATTAATGACGCGAAATTAGATAAGCGTTTAGCGATTCTGTAGTGTGCTAACAACAAACACATGCTTTAGTCTAATTGCATAATACTTCATTAAGTTTTACAAGAGTTGTGCAGAACAAGAAAATGTATTGATGGTGAACGCAAGGCCGAGTCCTGGTTTAAAATTATATCATTTCATCAATGTCTACATTGTAAGTAGGTGCAGGTTATTTTCGAGTGAGTGAACTCGGAGAGCGAAAGCTTTGACCAATTAAAAATATATGTATTGTTCCGTTTGGTTACAGTTCGGGCAGTTCTGCCACTGTACAAGCCCCGGACTTCGCTACGGTAACTAGGGCTGAGGGATAGAACCGGAGAACCGCGTACCCGCGTATTTTAAAAATAACCGAGAACCGGGTAATTTAAGACGTATAATTAAAAAAAAATGTTTTTCCCAAATGCAACATCTTTTGTCACATCAATATATTATTATTTTCATGGAATTTAGGTATGAAAGTATAGTAACATAAACAAAATTCATTAGAACTGCGGGATTTTCTGCGTTTACTTCCGCGGGATTATTGCTTTTAACTGTTTCAACTCCTAAGTCCACCCTTAGTAGACATTACAAACCCGTAAGGTAATGTTTTTCTTATTTACTTCCCATGCGCACTCTATAAAGTTCACAAATACCGTCAAATTCAATTGTTTTTATATATTCATGATTTTATATTTTCGGTCATTCGCGGGTTGGCTCAGGAGCTCTTAGGTCAGTTATTATTGATATTAACTTAACCTGAAACATAATATTTATTTCTGTGTTGCCGTTCGTACTTCATTTAATGTTGTGATATTATCAGTTTGGTACGATTGCAACCAACAGAAAAGTGAGACTAGACGTCAGTCAGATATTTCGGTTGGATACTTTAATGATGCGGCAAGCTGACGTTGAAAATTAGATAATGCACTCAAAAAGAGTCTTAAAATCGAGCGTGCTTCATAAAGCATTAAATTAAACAATGATCTTTTCGGCCTCAATTTAGGGTCTAGAACATGGGTGGCCAACCCGCGGCCCGCCGACTGTCTACTTGCGGCCCGCGCAGCATATGCACACATTTTTTTTTTAGTGTACATAAAACCACCAAAAAAACATTCCAACGTGCGTTGTTCGTATCATATCTCATATATGGAAGTATCTCAGTACATTGATTCAACTATCGTGACAATTTCATCTATGGTATATTCGTATTAACAACCAATCACAACGTTAAGCCGATTTCAAAAAGCGCGCACGGCCACTTTTGCGTGGATAGCACAGCCAAGCCGCTCTGTGACAAGCTAGCAACGCCGTCGTTTGCTTTGAATAATAAAATAAATTTTGTTGTACGACCCGGTAGAAAATCTCATTTCTAAAATCTGGCCCGGCCGCTGAAAACGTTGGCCACCCGCGGTCTAGAAAGAAAACAATATATATTGTATGGAAGGGCTTTAACATATACCATATGATAGTGATATTTGAATATGTTTCATGTTTATTTGTTAACATAGGGTAAAAGCGTGACTGACTGAACTTTCATTTGATTAGAATTATAAAACAGATATTCGTTAAAATATTCCGAAATAATTTTCGGAACTTATGTTTGAACAAAAAAAAAATTGCGTAATAATTTTATAGAATAATATTATATACATCTTTAATTTCCCCCTGAACACCTTTTAAACTTGATATAAAATTGAGACGATGTTTGAAGATACCAAACAAAATACAATGATCTATATACGATGTGGGGCGGGGCGAATCAGAAAAACATGTTCTATGCAGAGGTAGGATAATGTGTTACGTGTAGCGTGATTTTTTGTATGTCATGTTTTTTTGGGATATAATTAAAAATATATATTTTATGTTTTCTGAAGAGATATTGCATAGGTGCATACCAACATTTACATATGTAAATATGTTGTAGTAATAATGAAAATGAAAGCGAAATTATTGAACTGAAAATAGTACATTTCAAGCTACAGTAAAAACGCAACGTATTACGTACAAACAAATTATAATTGAAATATTAAAACAATTTTATCTAAGTAAATATCGATACGACATTCTCGTCTTAAATTATTTACACAAAATGCTGAGAACTTTATAATAAACATTTAAATACTAAAAATTTCTAATTTTCAATAAAACAATTAACTTACGTAAATGTTTTTCAGTTTCGGCAGCAGATGTTAGACTCTTCAATAAAAATAAACAAACGAATAATTTAAACATTTTGCCACTATTAATAAATAATATAAATCAATTATCACAGATGTAAATTGTTTAAAAATAAATAGATATTTTGTGGAAGCGCTGTTCCAAGCAAAACTGTCGAAAAAACACGCGATATTTTACGTCAAGAGTCACGAACCACGAGCCGAAAGGCGCGACTGACTCAGCCGAAGATCTCTGATTGACTGAACCCGCATAATTGGCGAGATTCGTCGTAAAAGGTGTGCTGGTCGGTAAGGTAATAATGAAATATTAAATGCTAGTAGGCGCTTAAACAAAAGGCGTAAAGGTAGGTAAGATCTACGGACAGATTTAATCGCAGCAATAATGTTGAGATTTTGTTCGTGAGATAAATTCTGAAATCAGTGCTTGAGATTGGTAGGATGAGACAAAACTCAAATCCGTGTGTTTGAGTTTTGTACTAAAAATAAGCTGAACGGATAGAGTTACGGATGAAGATTTATTTATTTATTAAGGAGAACACATACTTATTGTGAAGTTGTAATTATTCAGAACAGACGGTCTGTGATATTTTAAATGTATTAATTAGAAAGATTCTTTGTACACATTTTGAGTTTGATTTGGAGACAAACTCAGGCATCAACTTAAAATAAAAAGAAACAAAAGGTTAAATCTATAAGCGTATATATATTTTCCATTAAATATAATAAAAAATAGCTTTGTCTCTATGAGATATCTGATATTTGTTTAATAACAGTAGCTTTGTAGGTAAAAATCCAGTAATTGTTTGTTCTTGGACACATTCAAATATTGCTAATATAATATACTGGTATAAGAAAATATATTAAAAAAATAAAAAATATTGATTTTTCAGGCGTATTCTAGTATAGGTAATATGTTAAAAAACATTTTATAGATAAAGAATATTGCTTAAAATAATTTAAAAAAAATCAGATTCTCAGACATATATGCTGTTTAAAAAAAGGAAAAATTAATTATCAAATTTGGTCCATAGATGGTGATGGTGTAGTGGTATTCGATGCGAGTCCACATACTAACATATATACAACTTTCAAAAAATATGATGTATGTGGAGATTGAGGGGTGAGAAATAGTGAACATTATATATATACATATAAAGTGATCACTTAAGCCAGCCGAAGACAGGTTATAAGCCCTGCAATTACCCGATACTTTCATATATTTTTCATTAAATATAATAAATAAATTACATATAATAAATAAATTTCCAAATTTGTCGTCAAACCACTGTGTTGGTATAGCATAATTGGATAATTCACATTCCCCGGATTGGAAGAGATCCAGGTTCGAATACCTGTAGCAACAATAATATTTTTCGATAAAATTGATTATATATGTATATCTTTATAATAAATAAATTTAATTAATGAATTAATTTAATACTTCCCTGTTTCTTTCCCATCTCACTAGATCAGAGTTCGTATTGAGATAAACAGTATTTTCTCTGTATCATTTGCAATAGGTGAGAAGTGTGAGATCTTGCATCTCATAATGCAGGGAAAGATTGCTGGAATTCGGGGGCCTGGAAGAAGGCGAACATCATGGCTGAAGAACCTAAGGTAAAGGTTTGGTCAGTTTACTGTAGAGATTTTTCGAGATGTTGTGAACAAGGTGATGATAGCCAACGTATGTTGAACGGATATGGCATAAAAATTCGTCTGCTTCGTCACATGTCCCGTCCACTGAAGCTTACTTGCTTTCCTGCGAGGAGGTTGCAGCAGTAATAATAACAGCAAGCAAGATTGTGATCTGCTAGTACACAGTATTCTCACGAGTAAGGTTAGGTTAGATTGTATATATTTTGATTGATGCAAGTTCGTATATCATTTTAATAAGGGTACTCCGGTACATACAAGGTACATTTTAATAAATTCTGACACTAAATAAATACATTTTCAACCCGAAAACCATATTCTTTGTCAACTGAGATTTTATCTTACGTAGGTAGATTATCTATAAGGTTATTCGTATTTTGTATTTTCTCACTGCGATGTCAATACCGGATACTATATTAATTATTTATTTTGTCTGTGATAGCGATTTATATTTCGTATATATCCCTCGCAAATTTCTTCCCAGGTAGCTAAAATTAGTACTAACAAAGAAGTGCAATAGAACAAATGATGAATGCGAATGCTTAGATTAATCCGATAGGACAAAGAAAGCGTGAGATTGTTTACATTTATTTCCAACAAAGGAATATGCTTCTATTTTCCTGAGATAAAGAGATCTAATGGAACAAAGAATTTTCATATTCATTTTTAGACAAAGAATCTATGAGTAGCTTTACGATACACAAGGTCAAGAACCATGGCAGAGGTAGTCACTGTGTTTTTGAATTTTATTAGATAAAGTTATATTTAAATAAATAAATAATTTCTTGTGTAAACCTTTTTAAGTAATCATTTTAAATACGATTTCACAATACGTAAAAACTTAGTTAAGGCAAAATTTGTAAATAGTTTTTCACGGCCGTTCAGTATCTTCCGTGTAAAGTTTTCTGGGATAATCTACCGTGTATATATGGCCAGAAAGATCAGATGTACATGGCAGATTAGCCCAGAAAACTTTACACAGAAGATAGCATTAAATGCTTGAATTAGTTACCGCTGCATACTCTCGAAATCAGAATACCAGATGTTTTGTCTTCACGTAGATTATTTTAAAATGTTATTCGTAATTTGCATTTTCTCACTGTGTCATAAATATTAATTAGCCTTTTTGTTATTTGTTTTTAGTGTAATGGCTATGTTGTTTTTCGTGTTTTTTGAGTTCAAAGTATTTGATTGGTAGTGCGCGTACTACAATTTTATTTTTTATTTTTATCCGACTTGTTGATGAATTTACAATAGGTATACATCCGAAAAGTGGATATTCGTTGCACGTGGGTCTCGGGCGGTGATTCAAAGTGCGCGCGTCAACTCTTATTTACTACTTTTACTTTTTAATATTTACGAGTTTTGCAGATATTTAAAAAAAAAATTAGTGACCATGGTGTTCTGGAAACAGAGTTTTATTTGTATTTAATTTTAAATTAACATAATGTACTTGTGTGATAAGTACTTCTCAAGTTGTATACCTCGTAGAAGATTATTGGTGGTCCAAAGAAAAACTCTTACGAGAAAATTGTAATTTTTATTACACGAATAATACAGTTTTATGATACAAAGTGCATAACTAGTCACGGAGCCAAACGGTAACGAAGAGAGGCCGTGTCCCGCGCGCGTCATCCTATTAACCCTCAGCATACCATGATAAAAAATACCCGTACGCAGCCATAATATCAACTTGTGTTACCGTGAGGAATGTGTAATTTTTAAGCATTTTAAGTGGGAAAAAAATGCTTTTACTAGTTTCAATGGTGGTAAAATACTTTTTATCATATTTTACTATAAATATTGATAATATAACGGAGCATTTATCGTATGCAATCTAACGGTGGTAAATATTGATCTTACCGAGCGGTAGACCTGTGTTACTGCATGACTACGGAAGGGTTAAGGCCGCCACACACACACCCGCATACATCTCGCACCGGCGGTGTTGGCGCGCTGACACACACACACACACACACACACACATACACACGAGCTCAAGAACGTCACAGTTAATTTAATTTAAAATAATTGGCATCAAGATAAGTAGTGGTTAATACGTAATTAAAATGTATTTGCGATGATTTTCGAGATCGATTTCCAAGTGGAATATTTTTTGTTAAAGAATAGATAAGCAAAATTCGAAGCTGCAAACGGATTAAAAAAAAAATCGTTTGATATTCATCCTTCTCTCAGGAACGTATCAATGACGAATATTGAGGATCCAATGTATGTACGATACATGTATATTTACATTTTGTCATTGTTTGTTGGTAAATGTATAATAACATTTCTCTTGATCGTACACGGTGCGCTCTATACAATGGTGGCAAATTTATTGAATCGACCAGTTCTCGCTTGGCAACACAGAAATGTTTACTTTTAATATAAATTTGAATATTAAAATATTTATTAATTGACTGATGAGCGCGAACTTTATAAATCACTGTTTCCTCTTTTCTCTGCATCTCGCATTTCTGAGAGCTGTCACCGGAAAAATGCGTGTTGCTTTTATGGCGCTTGTACACTGATAAGATTTGTCTCGGAGACTCGTAAAGGTAGACCGGGTAAATGACAGTATAGAGTTGACGCGAAGTGGACTATGAACGGACGTATGCTGACCTTTATCGGTAAATTTTTGAAATAAGAGATCGTAGTCTCTTTCATGGTCTCACCGTTACACCTGGTTGGTCCAATGGGTGGGGAATCTGTATCTTCTTCTTCGTCCTCCGACGCGGCCTAACACATTCGTTGGTCATTCGAATGATTGGAGGTCTATCGGTGATGTGCGGTTCAATTGGAAATATGTCGGCGTTTTGCTTTTCACGGTATGTTGCTTCCAACACCACATTTCAAAGGCATAAATCCGCTTTTTTCCCTTTGTTTTTGGAGTCCACGTTTTCACACTTAAGAGAAATATTGAATATACCAGAGACTGCACAGCCAGACCGTGGCTATTTTAGATATTTAGAAATAAAGGATATAAAAGAGTTTAAAAAGAAACTAAATGAACATTTCAAAAACACATAATTGGACAATAAACAGTATTACAAAATACTTCAGAAGCACACAAATGGACAATGAATAGAATATGTAAGGTATTATATAAAATTATTGTAGTGTAACTCCCTCTCCAAGCACAAGAGCTGGTCTCTTTTTTGGAGAGGTAAGCGAAAGAAAAACCATGTATGTATGTAATCATATATTTAAAAATTGAATTTATTTTTTCATTGTATTTTCGCTAAATTAAATATTTTAATTTTATTTTTATACATAATTTAACGTTTTAAATGGCATGAGCGCGTTAACACGCCAAACTTTGTATATCACACCAAGCTATAATCGTGGTAACATGCACTTTTTTACCTTGCAAACTTGCAAGGATTAAAGTCATATTTTTAAATCATTTTGCTATCTGTGAACGACAGGTCTAAGTTTTTGATAAATAAGTCAAGACCCTTAAAGCCAGGTCTTACCCTATGTCATGTCTTTCATTTGAAATAGAGTTAGCAATTAATTATTATTATTAAGGTTATCAAATAAATTAGTTAAAGAAATCAGGAATAAAATCTGTATTTGTGCTGATTTTAGTGTAAAAAGAATTTTGAGTACCACTATTTCATTAGTTAATAATTAAGTAATCGGAGGATTTTGAATGCAAGCAAATGCATCCACGTTCATAAATATTCTCTACCTGAAGCCTGTCAGGTACAGACATAATATAATGGAAGGTAGTAGGAATGATAAGTACCTACGAAAGGTATGAGAAATAATTCGGCAACAAATCGAAAATGTTGAAATTACGTAGGTCTAGATTACTTTCAAGTATATTCTACTCGCAGTTTTTGTGAAGCAGTAATTTATCATAAACATTATTAATTTACAATTAAAAATATTATAACATTAAAAATAGGTCAATTGCATACCTGTTTGAAATAAGATATGATTGAAAACAGTATAAAAAAAAGTTAATAAACAAGTTATTACGTTTACGAACTGCGGCTTTCACATTACGTTCTTCTTAACCTTTCCCATACGGTGGTAAAATAATAACGCGCGCTCCGGTGCTGTAAACTCAGTGTACACGGAGACTACATAAATATGAATATTTTACATTTATTACGTCTAACTCGGCAAGCGCACGCTCTACCACTAACTATTAACTAAAGTGATGATCGGCATCCGGCACCCCGCGCGCTGCGCACTACTCCTTCCGCATCGTCTCCCCTGAATACTTTTGATTGAAAAATTGATTTTGGTTGAAAACTAAGATTTTGTATTATTAAGCCATCATTATATTGATTTACCAATTCATTTGTCGTATATCGTACACTTTTATATTGTATTTAGAGCTATCACGGACACAGATATATATTCAGTTTTATCACCAATCAAACGCTAATTTTATATGTCTATAAGAAATAAAATAAAAGTAGTTTGTTTTAATTGCGAATTGCTTCGTTTCATATTGCTTCAGTGCGCGTCCAGCCTAAATATGCTCTACAACCTTTAATGCAACTAATCACAAATGTCGTAATATTTAATGTTTTTAGCCTGGGGCATCTTCAAGAATACCAAAAATACTATTTTGCAATAGGTCCATTATAATAAGTTAATTGACAAATTTATTATACGAGGTAGTTTCAAAGTTACACTGTTGTAGTCGTCCACTACCAGTGTATTCAACATCGCCTCTAACTTCTTTTTTACCCAGGAACTCTTTAAGATTAGGTAAAAGTTGAAAATCGCCCGGCGTAAGATCCGGTCTAGGTATATGATCGAAAACCTGTCCACGGGATTGCTGGGCAGGTTTTGTAATGAACGCTTCACGAAATGCACGTTCATCAACTTGAAGCGTTCAAAATGAACGCTTCGTTCGAAGTATGTCGGTACTACTGGTTGGCCCACTCTCGATGCAGATCGCAATCGTTTCGCACTTCATATAGTACAATGAAGTCGTCATTTAAACCGTTATTGAACTATACTTCAATGAAGTGTCTGAAGTGCGAAGTATGATCCTTCGCGAAGTATACGACGTGAGCGGCAAACTCTTTCGCCTCTATACATACACAGTTCGCAGTTAATTGTGTACGTTGCAGGCAACTACGTTTATTTGCTAGTGTGTGTGAATATGGTGTGAAGTATTGAACTATTTAAGCGTCAGTACGATTTAAAACGTGTGAACTGCGAAGCGCGAGTATAAAGAACTAGTTCATTGAAGTACTTCGTGCAGTGTGGACCCATCACTACTAGACAGTTTTGAAGTAGTTCTCTACCGTTAGACTGGCGGTGTAGTTAAAAATAATTTAGACTATTTCAATACATTATTGTGATTGAGCGAAGAATACATTAAAATACATTTGTTATTACGATATTAATCTGTACACTGTTTAAAAATAGCACTTGCAATTGCAGTTACACTGAAATATTTAGTATCGGGATATTTCTGAATTAAATATGTTCAGTTCATTGTAGCATGTGTTACTTTTCAACACATTGGGGTTAGGTTAAAGCAAAATGAATGGCAGATTTCCATTCTCAATGAATATGACATAACATGTAATTATTTTTTGTAAATGGCACTTGTGCCTTCGAGGTATAACTGAATAAATAAATTATGTATTAAGTCGGATTAAAATACGATTTATTATCACATTATCAAAGATTAGAAAATATTAACAAATAATTGTAAAAATTAAAATCATGAATAAATAAATACAATTAGAAAGTAAATAATAATTTTTCTAAATAATCCAAATGAAAAATATTATAATAGCGTAATATCAATATTAAAATCAGTCATATATAGGTACACGTGTCAAGTTTTTAATAATAATTTGTACCAGACTATAATTATGTTGAATATGATTTTTTTTATTTAGATTTTAGTTGGAAGATGTTTGTTCAAATGATTATTAGGCCATCCACCATCCTATCGTTTAATTATAAGAATTACAGTTGTTATGTCCATAAAATTGTTTCCAATATACAGCGATATAATATAACCCAAAAAAAGTGATAACATCTCGTAACACATGAGTTACTTCAAAACATTATATAATTATTAATGTAATTTTTTTGCACAATATTTAGCTAATCAAAAATCATCAAAACACCCCATATTGCATAATCTGCTGGGTTTAAATTTGGGCTGTTTGGTGGCCACATGCCTGGCTCGATGAAATTAACATTCTCACGACGAAGAAAGTTGATTGTATTTCTGTCTGTGTGAGATGGAGCTCCGTCCTGCTGTAATGTCTAGCTATACTGCAGGCATTGTTTTGTAACTCTTTGATCGTTTTCCTAGCACCCCAACGTTTTTCAATTCGCAAATTTTTGATCAGAATATAAACTATAGGAAAATTAATAATCAAAGATGGCAACCGCAAATTGTTGAAATAAAACGTAATATAGGTAAGTAAGTAAATTAGTAAACTATTTAAGCTATTGTTAAACTAATTTTGATGTAATTATATCATATTTTACGAAATGTTCTCACTTTTTTGGGCCACCCTGTATATATAATTTTTTGACGGAAGGTGGTTTCTACATCACCTGGTTATGATCAAAATAGTGCATAGATTTCTATTGAAATTTACTCAAAAAATAGCCTGACGTTTTTTCTATTTTAGTATTATTTTTCAATGGAAAATAAAATATCACACCCCTCAATTGGGCTAAGGGGTAGGCTGATGGGTTAATATAGACAAAAATATAAAATGTAGATTCGGTATGTAGTCGTTCATTATTAATTTAAAAATCTTTATTTCCAATGTAAGATTAAAAGCAAAATGTCATATAGTTCCAAAATAAGAAAATTGATATAGTATTAAGGTTGAAAATTTTTTTAGTTATAAATTACTCCAACACGTTATTCAAAATAAAATATTTTGGCTTCATAAATTACTCCAGTTGAAAGTATACCAAGATATAAGAGCAATGCAGATGTTGAATGATGAATGGAACTGAGGAACAATGGAGGTAAACATGGATAACATTCGAAGTAACACTTTTCTTGTCATGAAGTGAACGAGTGTCTTAATTCAGAAACATCAAATACATATAAAGTTAATCAATAACATTTTTGTATAAACCACATTTGAGTAATTTTAAGTTGACTGGTAACACTGTATCTTTGTCAGGGCGGTCTCACAGTACGTAGGCCAACATCGGTCAATGTTAAATTGATCAAAATGGTTAATACAAAATATATTAAAATAAATCATTATGATTAACCACAACGATAACATTACAAAGATAAAAATATCAATTTACCATCTTTAAATATCAAAGACAAATAATGTAAATAATTATAATTTAATTTTTAATATAAAACTTTGTATATTTGGTACTGTTGCCTTTTACAATCATTGAGCAATAATATTTTGGCAGATAATATTATTTTAATGAAGAAGTCAAAAATAAATAAAATATTCTGTACAATTTAACAGTTTTAGATATTGAAATGCATCAATGAATGAATCCATGACAAGTCGTGTTGCAAAAATTTTTGTGTTGTTATGCCATGTGTGGTGGATGCAATGATATTTAGCAAATTTAGTTTCTATGAAATAGTAAGATGACAAATAATAAGTAAATAAGTTGGCGAGGGAAAATGAAATCTTATTTTGCAGAAATTGAATCTTTGTAAATACAATGTAATAACCATATATGGGAAAATAATTGATATCTATGAATTACAATTCATTGTGAATTTATTCCAAAGATCATTGCCGACACCAGTATGGGATCTATCAAAAACAACATGATGGTGGACTCTAATATAATTAAATAGATCGGCTAAAGAGGTCAGGTCAATAATAATTAAAAGGTTCTAAAAAATCACATAATTAAACCAATTGTTTTTCATTTTTCGTATACTCGGGATCACAGTTGAATCTTCTGCTGATACAGTTAAGATGCAGCGTTGCATTATGGACCTTGCATACATATTTTTTTTGTTCCTGAACTGAATATTCTAATTGTTCACTAGACTAGATTTTATAACATATGAGAAACATTTTATTAAAATTGAAAATATAATATCAAACAATTAAACAAAAGATAAAAGTCATAAGGTTATAATTAATAAAACAATTTATCAAAGGGTCGATAAGTAAATTCCTTTTAAAAATATAGTAGAACCTAGATTATCCAAGGCAACATGAATTGAGCCTACTTCGATCAGAAATTCAGATAATACTGTCACGACTGTTACATACATTTTACTTTTTACATAAAATAACTCACATATAATAAGCAAAAATCAATATTGTATTTTTTCAATGATAATGATTTTTATAAGAAAAATACATACACAGCAATGTAGTGCTTGGTGATTTAATAAGTAAATTTAATAATTTATACCAGTTTCATCACGATTGTACACTCATCGCGAACTTGATTTTTCATATTCAATGATTTATTCTAATCTGATAAAAAAAAGACTTTACACATTCTTGTAAATTATACAAGCTTTTGAAAAATACATTCAGCTTGGATAATCGAGGTTCTACTGTAAATTTAAAAAATCTAAAACATTTTTTAATAAAAATATTTATATGAAACTTTGACTACAATATTACTAAACTGTTAAGGCAGAAGCAGCAAGCAAGTGTAAGATGGAAGATTTGGGGCAAATATTGCATACATAAATTTTACTTCCATCTTTTATCAAGTAAATAAATAATGTATAAAAAATTCAATATAATAATATACTTGAAATTTATAAATACAAAAAAATTGTAAAATGGTCAGTCATGTTTTCTCCTGTAACCTTTTTGATACCTTAAAGCTAAAGAATCAAGTTCTAGAGTCTTGTTACATTTGCATGTATCTTTCGTAAAACCACACTTGGGTCTCGTATTACTTTTGTCACTTTTTTTCTGGGTCAATATCAAATTACTTTCCGTTATAGGGAATTTTATGTGCACTTCAGGTATCTTCAAAATATAGTTAGGAACATTGGGCTCACTAGATTCATCATTACTTTTTGAGGCGTAACGCCGATCATCACTCGGCGCATGATTATTGACCTTGACACTGTAATCGACCGAACGAGAGCGCCTCTTCTGATGACACGGGCAACAACAGCAAACGTAATCTGCATTGGAAGCCGAATCCGTGCTGACTGGAATACCTTTGTTTAATTTTGGCAGTTGGCTTTTAGTTTTGTGTTTGTCGTTAGGTAAACGACAATAACATATGCACTTGTTGCTACGATTTGTGCGTGCAGGTTCTGGGGACGGGTGATTGATAACATCATATTTACGCACATTTCTGTTTTTGGTAGTTTCCGTTCTCGGTCTTATGGAATGACATTCAAAGTAATGGTTGTCTCTGAATTTGCGTACTGTCTCCAGATCCTCGCGAGACATTTTTTTTAATCCACCATTTGCGGGCTCATCAAATTTCGACAGTGACTGATCCGATGACGAACGATGACTCTTTTCTTTAGAATAATGACATCGCTCATCCTCATATTTGTCAGATTTCCTGTAAAAATTATTTTGTCTTTTAATATCATCAAATCTCTTTTGTGAACTATCGACCAATGATATGGCATCTTGACAATAGCATTTTCTGTTCTGATGTTGTTTTGTAGGTTTCGACTTGTTATCATTTCTTGGTTGTTGTTGGTAAACTTTGTCTGAAACTAATAGCTTTTTTATTCTGTTTTTTAGAGGTACATCAACACATGGACAATTATGTTTGTTCATGTTGAAGGTCGTATTTTTTGTAAAATTGTTATTCCACTCAAGTCTCTTTTTAACTTGTTGAGAACAATTTCGGATTTGAAATGAAGAATATGGTGAATGATACATTGTTTTAGATCTTCATTTCGGAGTCTATTACACTCATTCTAGGAAAATAGGGCTGAAGTCCAAACAAACTAATCATAACAAACCTGTTTTTAATATTCAACTCAGTTTTTGTGTGGTAAACCGATAATGCTGTGTATGATAATTTAGTACCTTCTACATGATAGGAAATCATCCAAAGAATTTCGTGCGTCCGTTAAATATTTACCAGCGTCATCTAAAAGGTGTCTGGTTATTTTCCGTAATTTGAAAAGCCTGACAGCTGACGGCTTCATTTATTTACGTTTTGTGGCAGTTGCCGTTGCTGTCAACAGAGACAGAATGTAACTCGCAGCTTTACCGACAGACGATAAAATCAAATACGAGACATTTAATATTCTCATTATACTGAATAATGATTTAAAGAAGCCTACTCATATTTTTTAAATAATACAATTTTTTAAATGTCTTACTTGGGTATACGAAGGTGATGTACATGTACAGTAAATTATGATAAAACAGTCTACTATTTTATTACCATTATTTATTACATTTAAAAACCCACAGATGGCACTGACGCTTCTACTTTGGTTTTGGCGGTAAATACACTAGGTAAAAATACTTCAGAGCGTCGAGAGATTTGAAAATTACAACGAAAATTACAGAATGTTACTACTTGCACTCGTGAATGATAATAATCATGGATACGAGTACCTACATAATAATATTTTGTTATAATTTAGATTAACGTATATTTTGTTTTCTAATTATTGATAATGCAAATAAAAATTAGCCACGTGTCGAATCAATAATCAGAAAATAAATAGGTAGCCACCGGTATCGTAAAACTTCTTATAAAATGTTATCAACTTGGATAAAGTAGTAAGATTTGAGTTGATTTTGTAAACGTTTAGTAACAAAATTGTTTTAAAGTTAAAACTAATTGATTTATAGGTGGACTGCATTAATCGGTCTGGGTCCCATATAACTCAGGGCTCCAAATGTAATTATTTTTTATCACAATGACATATCATTACATCAAATGTCTATACACCATTACACGACTAAAATAACAACACAAAACATACTATAACTACCACACATGAAGACTACTACATTTGGAGAAATACAAACTTTAAAAAATATTAGACTCCAACACAAAGGAAATTTTGTCATCTGCGTTTTTCTAAAATAATGCTGTTGAATGGCTGAGAAACCACGAGGAAGAGTTGTTACGGTGCTTACACAGGGTGTAACAGATCTAGTCCACAATATTTTATGGGTCGAAAATGTTTAAGCGTGTGCTTAATCACAACCATGTCAGAGATAGAAGCATTAAAAAAAAAATCGTAATTATGCGATTATTTAAATATTTTATTGAATACAAAAAATTAAAGGTCATCAAATTTCGAGCGGCTAGATTATTTTTTGATACACGATTTAGCGCCTGAAGTAAAGATATCCGCATTGTGCGAGAGATGTCACTAATTAAAGTCTCCGGTAAGTGTCGCTGTTCGAAGCGGATAGATAAATTAATACTTCGCCGGCCGTGGTGGGAAGATTTTAGCGACTGATATATTTAGGGTTGAGCCGATGAGGGTTTGTTTTCTTTTTATGTATTCAATGTATTTACATTATCTGTCTGCAGTCTAATATTTGTGAAAAACTGCTTAGAATTATATGATTACTCGATCATTTTAGTATTGCAGTTCAAAACGATTTTACATATAATATCGTACTCACTGAGATTTTAAGATAATTTTCTTTACCTGTCTATGGTGTATTATTACATTTTTTAAAGTTCACTATATCCTTTTTGATAATGCTTTTAATAACATTTTGACGATAATCATATTAATTTAAGATAGTTCTAGGTGTACATATATCATTTTACTAATATTTAGTTTTTTCTTACGTGGAAATAAAGACAAAGTACATTACATAGTACATTGTTAAACCTACCACCTACGCACCTACCTCTCACTCTCCATGTCTTGTGTTTTTACAACTCCGTTAGTCTGTCCGTGTAAGTGTGACTCAATCATTTTGTGTCTCGTACACTGTCCCTCTTTTGGGAGTGTTTTTGATGAATTGATCGCCTTGAACAACTGCACCTTAATTTTCCATTAATTTTCTATCTGCATGTAATACTATGTTTTTTATGGATTTATATAATATGATTTTTTACGAATAAATACAGCACTTAAGGGACGCTGGAAGATTAAAAAAAATTTAATTACTAATAGAATTTCTTCTTTTTTGTTTTGTAATTGTTAAAATGTAATTGAATTAAAGTCGCGTAATTTTTATTAGCCTTAGACAAGGAAGCCCTAGCTTAAAACCGGTCCCGGGAAAGGGTGCCCCCTCCCCTCCAGCTGTTCTTTTAAAAAAAAGTGCGTTGTTAAAGCAATATAATAAATGTACGGAAACCATGGCCGCGCAGCAGCCACAACTGGTCGTGTAGCGGTCACTATCGGTCGCCCGCAGAGCCTAGCAGCAAGCATTCAGTGACCGTGTGCGACATACCCCGGAACATATCCTCTGGGAATATGATATTATGAGGGACGCAAGAGAAGTTATGATTTCGGGATTAGATGATAACGATGACCGTATAAGGAATGAAAGGAACTTCAGATTCTTTCAAGAATTTGTGGGTGTATGGGTGCCCCGCTGGGAGATTTTGAGGCATTCAAATGCTGCGATTGAGGGTGGGGGTCATCCGCCCCCCCTTAACTTAGCCTTGATTAATTGTTTCTTTTGATCAGATATTCGCAGGTCCTGGTTTCCTAGCCGGAAGTAAATGTATTTATTTTTGTGCTTAGTCTATTTTTTTCTTTTCCCTTTAGGGAAGTGATTTATGTTTTTCGCCTTTACTGTGCACTGCAAAATGTTTCCATCTTCATATATCAACCCCTTAGAATAACAAGGTTCCAACTAACATTTTGGGCTAATTTGAGTTATTGCGTGAAAAGAGTTCCAAATACATTATTATTTATTTCTTCCATACACACCGACTCTATTTAACGGATATTAAATGAAATAGCAAGAACTGAAAGTTCCAACTGCATCAGTTATTTATTTTAATTTTTGAATCATTATTGTTAATTTACAATGTTTTTATATATTTTTAATTTCCCTCATCTCACAGTGGTCATTGATAATATTGAAAATAAGTTAAGACATTAAAACTGATCATATTTGCGTACTCAAAACCAAATATACATGAATACTAATTAAATGCATTAATTAGAAAGATATACATATAAAATCAATTTTATCGAAAAATATTGTTATTGCGCTACCAGGATTCGAATCTAGATCTCTTTTCCAATCTGGAGAAGGTGCATTACCAACTATGCTACAGCGACAGTACTTTTGACTACAAATTTTCGAACCCATTTAATGAGTTTTTAAAATATCACAGACCGTCTGTTCTGAATAATTACAATTTCACAATAAGAATGTGTTCTCTTAATAATAAAATATATATGAAGCTCATTATCTCAAAACAGTGTCAGTGTCCGTTGGAGCCGTGTTATTCTTAGGGGTCGATTTGTGTAATGTTAATAAATTCTCTCGGGTATGAGCGCTGAATCGGACAGTGAATAGTATTGGTTTTTGGTGTCCGTGCCACGTCTCGGACGAAACAGGGTCGCCTTTGTAGTATTGAAAAATGCCAACCTTGTGGCGAATGAGAGCCTTTACTCATTGATCAATTTTTTTTTTT
Organism: Eubasilissa splendida; assembly: GCA_031772225.1. NCBI lineage: Eukaryota > Metazoa > Arthropoda > Insecta > Trichoptera > Phryganeidae > Eubasilissa > Eubasilissa splendida. The sequence continues at coordinate 9,723,924 of CM062868.1, read as the reverse complement.
CCAATTCCTTAGAGTCTACGATACTCTGAGTACTCTACATGCGGCTAGACCGCCTAATCTACAACTACAAGTGCATCAGCGCTAATCACTTTGACACTTTTACAAACTACCTTATTATTATAAACATCATAAGTGTTTTATATTAATACATGAATTGGAAGGGTAAAAAATTACTGATAAAAAACCCTCTAAACAATTTACTGGAAGTTAAGTATTTCAAATTAATTAGGCGCGACACTTTATGTACAGTGCCGCCTTATTCTAGCATCATCCTTAAATATTTAAACTAAAGTAAATACTACTAGACTTAAAAATATATTGTTTTTATTATTTTACATATCATCAATTGGAGAGTTCTCTCGACGCTGTCCGCTTCTGTGTGCAGCTCAGTCCGGAGGATCGAGCGCGTTGTTTCGCCGCAGGAAATAGTGCCTGGGCAATCTATATTTGTATCTGAAAGGCATTAAGCTGATGTTGTGCTCGTACGAGCCGAGGTTCCGGATGAGAGGATTATCTTGAGAATTACTCATTGATCGGTCATGTGTAAGTGGTGGGTCCCATTCGTTGGTCTTGGATTAATGCAACCTTTACAAGGACCCTTTTTAACATGATACTATTTGTACCGCGTCTTTATTGTTGTTCCTTTGCGATGGTTTCGTTTAATGGGCCGCGCGGAATATGTCCGAGGTCACAGTGACCGACCAACCTTAATTTGACTATCGATATTGCAGAAGTCCACGCGTGATGCGAATCGCAGATCGGACCGCATCACGGACAGCGGGCAGGTGGCACAAACCGTAACATAACGGACCCAGAACTGGTCCCAATAATGTGTCAAAACCGGAAAAAAATTAACGAACGATGAGATTTTTTTTGGCGCACCTATTTATGTACATTTATTACTCGCACATGCGGAAATTGGCGAGCAGTGTCTGTCAACACTTTGATAACATTAAAGAAAAAATATCAGATATTCTGAAGTTATATTAAATATGAATTAAATATATTAATTATAAAGATATACATATAAAATCAATTTTATCGAAAAATATTGTTGTTGCGCCACCGGGATTCGAACGTGGATCTCTTTCCTAACCGGGGAAGGTGCATTATCCAACTATGCTACAGCGACAATATTTTTACTATATGTTACCTTTTTGGTATTAATACATTCAATCGTTCCATTATTTGAAAGAGCCATCTACCTTATTGAATCTCGAATACCTTTGAGTAAACTGATAGTAGACGCCAGAATTATCAATTAATTTTTATTAAATTTTGGACACATTGATACAACTTTATTATTAATAACGTAATTACTCATTAATACCTTGCAACAGCAATATTAACATGAACTCAGCACGCTTATATAGGATGATCCAAACTCAATTAATTTTCTAAACTAACTCGACAAATTTTCGAACCTATGTGAAAAAAGGTGTTTTATACTCTTTGTGTCTGTGTACTCTGGAGTTGTTGGGTTTTGCCAGGCCTAAGTTGATCTTTTGCTGACTACCCGAAAGGATATTTTGGGATGTGATTCCTGTACTCTATGTGGGAAGTTTGTCGAGATAACGGACAAACGGCAAACAGGAAAGAATCGGTGAGGGATACTGAGTTCTCATCTCGGATCCCGCCCTTTTTTACGGACGTTGGATAAATTTGAATTTTGGTTTATTTATAGTAAGTAAGAGGGTGTAATTGCTATCACGTTCCATTATTGTATCTTTCACGAATACAGTTTCTTTTGTTTGTTACAGTACACTGTGTATAAATATTACAGAATATGTATTAAAATTAAGTAAAAACACACTAAAAATAAGCCGTCAATAATGACGGGAAATCATTCGAGAATAATATGGAGTAACTTTTCTGAAAAACAATATTTAATTAGGTCGCTATAAAAAAACAATGACGTATTAAAAAAAAAAGATTATTTCATTATTTAATACGAGTGTAAATATTTGAAATAAGTATTCGGTAAAATAATGTAAAAAGTTCTACAAACCTAAAATTATACGATAGTTATTATAGCTGAATATATTCCAAAAAGTTAGTTAAAAGGTACTTGCTTATTGTGATGTCGACCAACGACGTTATTATTTGTTATTGAAATATTGTTGTAGAATTTCGTTACCATGCGACAAGGACGGACGCGCGAAAGTTATAAAATTAATCCTTACTTATTAGAATCCTGCTCACAAAACTACTAAAACTTTTTTTTTTTTGATAAACACCGTTATTTTCATGGTAAGTCTGAGTTTTACACAATATGTAAATTACAAATAAACTAGGCCATGTTTTGGTTTGTTTACGAAACACACACCTTTTACAGGCTTTCTACCAATATATTCAGAATACATTATAGGCACAAAAACACTTCAAAGCATGCTAACAATAATTTTGACAGCAGTACATAACCTGTTTTGTTTGTTGTGTCTACTGGGCCCTGCGCGCGGTTAAGACGCATCTTTATATTATAATTTAAGGTGCAACCGTTGAATGTTTCGCGGTCGAAATTTAAACCTTCGGTTCAATCAGTTATGTGTGGTATATATTGAAAACTCCAAGTTCCCTCGTGATAGGGATACATTAATCAAATAAATCTTTTGATTTGTTTCTTTGGGGCTATCTGAAAACTTTAATCTGCCAGAAGATTCCAAAAAATATGCCAGTACTCAAAGAAGAAATAAAATCGGAAAGCAGTAAAATTATAAAATAAACACTTTAATATCATATATATTATAAATACTTTAATATAATTTTTTTTAAGAGTATAAATGTCTGGCGCCTGTTTTCATGCAATTTGTTTTACATCAAGCGTTGGTGATTTGTTTTCCACAGGCGCATTGCTTATTATTTGAATTAAAGAGATATCCCGTGGATACATTATGATTTTTTGTCAGTTTTAGTTAAATATTTAAATTTAAAATTTCTGGTGATTCTCTCTTCTTTTTCTTCTTGTTATTTTACTATCAAGTGTATTTTAATCTGGAGATTGACAACGGAGTACTGCATCTCTGCAGGATATGTTTGTTACCGTGAGGAAGCTGCTTTAATATATGATAAATGAGCTATATTCCAGGGTCCTCAAATTGGCAGGACCCCCGGGGCTCTAATGTCAATGATGTCAGAAATTTTAAAGTTGTTATATTGTGATGAAATAATTTTTTTAATAGTTTGTAGTTTTAAGGGGCCCGATATGCATTGGCACAGGGTTCCTTAGGCTTCATTGATTAATCAGTAATAACACTATTTCTAATGAGAGACCGCCAAAAAAGAAGGGCGATAGAACTTTAAAAAAAAAAAACGTGAAAACTGGTGTACGGTCCCCAACATAAATTATTATCATCTGATTTTATCATTATAATATACCGGCCTTAAGGTCCGAGACATTCTCAGAGATTTTGTTGAGATACATCTCAATACCGTGTACACGTGATGAGATTTTGTTATTTTTGCTGTTTGTTGTTTTGACAGCGAGATTTGATACGTGCATACAAACGTCATCTAAAACTACCATAGACATCTCCAACTATCTACTCTGAAAGTTAGATATAAGTCATTAAACATTAATATTAACAAAAGGCGTTAATGGGGAGATTCAAAATCATCCACATGACGAACACGACGACAATGACATACGACGTTTAACATACGAGTGTGAATTAAGGTATGACACGGCAAATCTCTGAAAAACTCTCTAAAGCATCTCATGGAAGCAAAATTCGTATTTCAGAAATTGTCTCGAGTTGAAAATCTCGTAAAAATCTCTTCCGTGGACACGATAAATATACATACTTTGGGAAGCTTTGCATTTTTAAATGATTAGTAATAAGAAATGCTTGTGTGAATTCATGATTTTCTGTGTTTATCATAATATGACTGTTAAATAAATTATTTTTCATGCGCCACGAGAATGACTACCCCTGAATATTCAAGGCATGCAAAGATTCCATATACAGTAGGTCAAATTATTCTTCAGATTGGCAGGTGAGTAAGGAGAGTCAGTTTATTGTTCAACCACCGACCAGAGTTGTGGTGCTATTGAATGTAACGTCTTTTTTTAAATGTTACATTTTTAAAGTTTTCAAAATAAAATAAAAATAAATATTTTAAATTTTAAAACCGAGTTCTGTGTAAATCGAAAAAAACAAAATAATTATACATATATACAAGTTTAAATATTGTATATATAGTTTAGAAATATCAAATTCAGTAAAAATAAAAAAGATATTAATTATATTTCAAACCATACGTACGCAGTGCAGTAGAAAAGTTAATTAAATATGTATGTGACATCAATTGCAAGTTTCGGAATTATTTTAGTACGTTAGGTTTACGTTGCTGAGACAGATATTCTATGATTATTGTCTTGAAAACTAGAATAAATAATTTGTGACGTTTGATAGTTTTAATACCTACGTGAAAAGCATTGTAAATCCGTCGATAATGACAGGATAAAAAACATATATTTTTATTATTTAACGCAAACATTAAATTGTGATTATTCATTTTAACATTGAATCATTTTACTCGCTCACTTTTATGGGTAAATTTAATACAGCAACCGAAGTTTAAATTAAATTAATTTTTAAATTGATTTTGAAAACATTAGATCAATATGACATACGGTTTTAGTTAGTTTATTTTACAACCTGCTAAAGGAAGTAGTGTTATCCGAAATCGAAAGTGTATTAAAATTACTCATAAAGGTAGTTAAAAACAAAGTAGAATAATTCAATAAGCACGAAATAATACGCATTCCGGCGTCGAAATAAAATATTATTGAAGACATGGAAAGTTTCTGAATTCTATATAGCAATTAAATTACAAATCGATCAAAAGTAAATTATCGATTATCTACGTACTACAGAGTCATATCGTTAAATCGTCGTAATTTGGGCTCCAGTAATGTTTATTGTTTTGACACGTGTGACTTCATTTTCGAATAAATGTATCAGTCCGTTCGAAAGTTATGGTATGTCTATTTTTTAAGCATTTAACATGGTTTGGAAAATAGTAATAATATCAGTGTTTCCACATATATTATGAGTTCAATTAAAAAAAGAGTTGCAAGAATGTCATTAATATTTCAATTTGGAATAATTGATTTCTTTTTGATAATACACGGAATTATTAAATAATGCTTAGAAATTTAATCTATAAATATTAAAGATACTTCACTTTATAAATTTTTCTTCTTTAACGGCTTCGTGAGACCTTAATAATACCGCTGTGGTCCAGTCTGCTGGATAATTTACTACCTCTTGTAGTTCTGCCTCGACATAGTTATCCGCCCATTTATATATCGGTCTTGATCCTGAGTGCTTGTGTAGGAGGACTTTGTGTTATCTATCATGTACTTTCGCTACTTGTCCCGCCTACTTCAGTCTTACTCTTACATACTCCTTACATACCATATCAGAAGTTCCAAGATCTTTCTATTTCTTTTTATTCTTATCCATTCATCACTTTGTCTACTGCGGCCCGAAAAAGCTCTACAATAGTCCGGCCAAACCATTGTCTTAGGTTCTTCAGTCATGATATTTTGCTTCTTTCAAGGTCCCGACAGGATGCAGGATGAATGATGAGGTGTGAGATCTCATATTTCTCCGGATGTCTCATCACACGTCCGAGACATTAAAATTTTCGTATTTTTATTGTTTTAAACGAATGAATCCATCCGGATTATTTTCAGTATTCTTCTGTAGGTCCAAATCTCAAATGCTTCAAGTCGCTTTATCATTTCATCGGTAAGTGTTCGTGCTTCTATTCCATAAAATAATATCGAAAACACATAGCATCCGAGTATTCGCATTCGTAATCTATGGTTGAGATCACGATTGCAGAACATCTTTTTAATGCGGATAAAGGTTAATGCTCAATGCGGCATTTGATTTCAACACAATGCTTAAAACCTTTATCCCCCGTTATTTTTGAAGACTTGCAACCTATTTTCTTGAGAGATGAGGCTTCACATCTTGAATACGTGTACACAGTTTAATCCTTAGATTCTGTGACGACAAACTCGACGACAGGATTTCTTTTAGAGTAAAAAAATAGTTTCCTGATTTTATATTGATACTTATTTCTTCTAGGACATCATTGTCCCTTGTTACCTTTGTTCCCAAATATTTAAACTGATCAAGCGATTAAAAAATGATTTAGTTCAGATATATTTTTCACAACATTCTACCATACACGGTTGAGAATTTTTATACAATAATGTAAAGAAATGTTCCATACCTTTGAAATAGATGTCATTTTCCCATTCGGAAGCGTTACAGATGTAGATTGTGATGGAGAATAGAGATTTTTATATTCACACGATGCCCATGATCGGGATACAGATTTTTCAATATCACAAAAGTTGAGCGCAGTCAGGAGAAATGAGATGAAATAATGTATAGGAAGTGTCATAGTAGAAAAATGTGCTCTGTAATATCTTAGATACGAGGCGCGTTTTTAAGTAAGTACCGGATTTTTTTAAAAAAGAAACAACATAATTTTTACAATACTACATTCTTCGGACTTATTAACATAGTCGTTACCATTATTAAGGCACTTGTCATAACGCGGCACCAATTTTAGTATACTTTCGTCATAGAACGACGTCTCCTGGGATGAAAACCATCTCGGTACTCCGCCTACATCGAGTTTCATCATCATCATCAAAACGCTTGCCACTAAGGAACCGCTTCAGACGAACGAAACGAATCACGGACCGTATCTCACAGTCGGCGGGCTGATCTATTGTCTTGAACATTTCAACCACTCACTGCAAGATAGCCACACTATGTGAATATCTCTAACGTTGTATGTGGTAAGTCAACAGGTGAAGGAAACTATTGCGCATGCGCAACATCGCAACCGCAGAGCTACACAGGGAACATCCGGCAACCGTACTTATTTAAAAAACACGCCTCGTACATAACATTAGAAGATAATTTAAATGGCATAATTTAATAAACTAATATAATTTTTCTGAGTTTTCAAATCATCTTTTAGAAACACAAATAATTCGTGATAGAGCGATAAATACACCATAATGAGACATAGATGATAAATATTATTTGTATTACAATATAATTACAAGAAAGCAAATACATAGGGAATTATTGATTGTTGCTATATGACAAATTCAGAGGCCTGTAATTATCATTAAAATTCTCAACATTTCAGAATTATAAGTACGCTGGAAATTTCAATTGCTATATGTGACAAAAGTAATTTTGTAGTATTATAGCAAAACAGTACGAGAGGAAAATCAAGTGTAAAATACTAAAGCTAAATTACAATTTTTGGTTTAATTTAACAGTTCAATATTAATCAAAATAATAGTTTCTTGAAAATGATCATACTTTTGATAAACGTATGGGATTGTCTGTTTTACATATAAAAATGTTTGTTTTAAATTGAATAATTTAGAATCATTAGAAATGAGCAAAGCGTGTAAAATTATCCAAAATAAAAAAAAATCATTTTTTTTTTACAATATCATTAAGTCAATTTCCACGTCTTTTATCATCGTGACAATTTAAGTTAGGTACTAGATATATTTAAAAAAATATAATTTATTATTTAATTGAAAAAAAAAATTGAATTTAAAAACATTATAATAACGTGACATATATGGTTTTAGTTAGTTAATTTGACATCGGGATGTACGAAATGGTACAATACAAAACCGGTCGGTGTAATAAATTTAATTCAATAATGTAGTTATCATTTATTTCATCCCTTAGAGCAATTTATATTTCCAACGCTGATACATAATCATTTTAATATGTTTGATCGCGTCATCGCAATTCCCATTTGAACATCTGACGGAACACGTTCATTACCGAGTGACGTCGAAAGCTAAAATAATTGAGGAATTTCAAGAAGTAAAATTGAAACTAGTTATTATACTACCAGCTAATTGTATCGCTCAGTCAATATTGTTTTCCATGTCGTGTTAATAATAGATAATATCAAATAATATATTGCCGTACAAATTATACATCAATGAATTTGACAGAAAATGAATTTTGAATAATTTTCTATATTCAATATTCTTTTCTATATTCTATTCTTCCTCTTTGTGTCATTATTGACATATCTATTTCTTATTATTGTGCCTTATCCGTTCAACGGACGTTGGCTCACTTTGTTTACTGCGGCCCGGAAAAGTTCTACAGTAGACTGGCCAAACCATTGCATTACGTTATTCAGCTATGATGTTCTGCTTCTTTCAAGGCTCCGACTTTCAGCAATCTTTCCCTACATTATGAGGTGCAAGATTTCGTCTCATCGCATGTCAGAGATATTGAAGTTTTCGGATTTTTATTGTTTTAAATAATTATTTTTCTTTATTCATCCGAACCGTAACGTCTTCATTTGTAACTATCCATCCGGATTATTTGAAACATTATTCTGTAGATTCTCATATCAAATGCTTCAAGCCGCCTTATCATATTAAAATAAAATAATCGAAAACACACAGTATCTGATGATTATCATTCGTAATCAACGTAATTTTTTATTTAATTTAATTTTTATTTATTTTTAGGAGAACACATTCTTATTGTGAAGTTGTAATTATTCAGAACATAGTTCTGTGATATTTTAAATATGAATTAAATGTATTAATTATAAAGATATACATACAAAATCAATATTATCGAAAAATAAAAACATTGTTGTTGCGCTACCGGGATTCGAACCTGGATCTCTTCCCTAACCGGGAACTATGTTCTGAATAATTACAACTTCACAATAAGAATGTGTTCTCCTAAAAATAATAAAGTTGTATCAATGTGTCCAAAATTTAATAAAAATGAATTAATAACTCTAGCGTCTGCTATCAGATTCACTCAAAGGTATTTGAGATTCTGTAAAAATAAGGTAGATGGCTCTGTCAAATGATGGAACGATTAAATGTATTGATATCAAAAAGGTAACATATAAGGTCGAAAAATTGTTGATAAAAATAGTGCCGCTGTAGCTTAGTTGGATAAAGCACCTCCCCCGGTTAGGGAAGAGATCCAGGTTCGAATCCCGGTAGCGCAACAACAATGTTTTTATTTTTCGATAATATTGATTTTGTATGTATATCTTTATAATTAATACATTTAATTCATATTTAAAAAAATTATTTAGTTATTTATTTGTTAGCATATAAAATAAAGGTAAAATTGCTTTACTAAACGTGGTCTGTTCCAAAGCAATTACCGTTACAAGTTAGTTAGACTCCAGGGTATCTCCAGCCAGATATGCAAAATGCCAAAAGACCTTTTTACCCCACGGAGAATTTATTTGTTAATGTTTGGGTTATTAATCATGTTACAGTTTTCTTCATGTCTTGTTACAGAGCAAAAAATTATATTTCCAACTTAACAACATTTGTTTTTGGTATTCTTTTATGTTTCGAGTTTTTTATAATTGTTTGATTCCAGATTAAAAAAAAGCAATACATTTATAATAAAAAAATAAAAACGATTAAATTGAGCGTAAATTGTATTCCACGGAAGGGACGATGTTTCATTTCTGTTTTCCATGGTTAAAAAAACAATTTTATCCCAAAATTTTTACAAGTCTAGAAGCTGTCTATTCTAAAAGCAACTGTTGAAGCTTACTGCATAAATTTGAATAATCATTTTTTATTAGGAGAACACATTCTTATTGTGAAGTTGTAATTATTCAGAACATAATAGGTCTGTGATATTTTTAATATGAATTAAATATATTAATGTTGCGCCGCCGTGATTCGAACCTGGATCTCTTTCCAAGCCGGGGAAGGTGCATTATCCAACTATGCTACAGCGACGATATATTATATATATCTGTATATCTTTCTAAGTGATTCATCTAATTTGTAATGATTTAGTGATTTCAGTTTGAACGATTTTATAACTCGGTTTTATAAACATTTTTATAAAACTACAAAGATGTCTATTTCTGGAAAAACTTGGAATACAGCGATTATTTACATTGTGCTGTTTAATTTATGTCTGGTAAGTTTTTTAAATATCTTATTGCCTTTACAATCCGACTACGTTTCATCCTCTGCAACTCAAAAGGTTTCGGTAAAATAATTGAGAATCACATTTACCCAAAAAAATTCTTTCGCCAGAATTCAATTCCAAGACCTTTACATTCCTAGTAGATTGCTTAAACTGCATAATTAGTTATTTGAAAAATCATGTTAGTACAATTAGTATTCATACAGTAATGTAACCGTGTGTGTATATATATATATGTGCCCATTATTATGAAAGTGGTCTAAGTCATGTTTATTTCGTTTCGAGATATTTAAAGGTTTGCGTTTGAATTGGATAAAAAATATTTTTATAATACACAACACAATGTTTCCAAATTTATTTAGTCTACTAGATTTATAATTTATTTCGTCATATAAATGTTGCATGTAACATGTAAGGAAATAAAAATATTTAATGTTTGAAATGACTAATAATAAACACTAGCGGAATACCGTTGAACGTCGTAACAATACAATAAATACAACGCTTCAAATTTTTCACAATTTGCATCATATTGTATTAGTTTAAAACAATCTGACGCGAAATAATTTTATAATTTTAATAACTTTAAAATTGTTCTTCGTATACACCTTTTATCTAGTGATAAATGTAATTCTATCTACTACTTGTAATTCTAATTAATTGAACAATTGCTTGTAAACTATGCCCGTCCCGACACAGAATTTCTCTAGTGAGACGGGCACAGTCCAAACAGATTTTTACATTGTATTATAAAGTTACAAATAAAAAATAAATAAAATAATTGATAAACTCATTTGCTTCAATTTCTCGACTTAGACCACTTTCATAATAATAGGCACAAGAAACACACTACACATTCAAATAAACCAATTATTTTTCGACCTACTGAGACGTGAAAAGACATTTTAATTTTCCAACATCAATTTCTTGATGGGTACTGAATAAAATATGTAATCAACATGGTAACACAGTCTTAAAGATCGTGAGCTAATATGTTTATATTATACGTCAAAAATCTGGTAAGTAAGAAGATAATTTTTGATATTTAAGTTTATTTAAGTACTTGGATATGTCAATTAGACGAACCGTAGAGGTTATTTTAGTGAATTTTTTTTTTTAAGGATATCACATTTTTGTAGTGATGTTGTATTTTTAGAACATAGATCTATGATCTTTTAATACAAATTAGATGAATAATTTTTTTTATGATAAAGATATTATTAACGCTTCATTTTATCAAAGAACTCTTTAATACGTATCTACAAATTTAAATAATGTAAGTGATTGATGAACAACTGATTTCAGAATTTATCGATATTTCTCTTTAGACATTATACCTTATATTAAGGAGAAAACATTCTTATTGTGAAGTTGTAATTATTCAGAACATTATACCAGTTGCTTAGTTTTTTTTAAAAAATAAATTCACCTGCGAGCATCCCCATTCATAAAACTTTAGATATGAATTATGCATGTACATTTTTCCATAAACAAACACTGTTTCAACCATGCGATAATTCAATTTTTTTTTTGAATAATTTCGTTTTTCCTAATATAACTTTATAATGACTTTAGATTTGAAGTCAATGGGAAATGTCATCTGGATGTATTTTTATATTAAAATATTATTGGAATAACTTTTATTCGGGTATATTTAATTTAAAGTTTGCATAATTTGTAAATTCATGTTTTTTTAATGCTATTGTTTAATGTGCAAGTATTATGTACATATTTATGAAGTTAGTAATAATGCGAATGAATTCATATTGATGCAAAAACGAAACAGCTGTCTCAGTATCATTGTTTGACATGGCAGTTACTTACATTTTTTTCACTGTCATCATTTGCATTTTGATTATCATCATAATCAAGCAATAGCTAATCTAAATGCAGTTTTGTGCATTTATTTGGGTAGTGGTGCGGGGCGTGAATGGGGTGGAGGGAGGGTTTCGGTTGTTAATGGGAATATGGACAGTAGGGGGAAGTAATGTTATTAATTAGTAATTTCTCTGAATTGTTTTTCTGGTTTCTACGTTATTCATTATTAATCGTTCACAAGGTATCGCGTGGGGAAGTTTTAGTTTATGGCTATCGAAAGAATGGTTAGTTTCAATGATGTGATATAAAAATTCCGAAAAGTTATTATTTTTTAAGCACTCGCGTTTCTCGCAGATGGATCTATGTATTTTTTGGCGCAATCTCCACAAGTTATTTTGTAGTTACATTCCACTTTCTTCTAATATACTAATCCCCCCTTTCATGCCGATTAGGTAAGCACTAAACTGTTTTTAGATTAGTTATCGCCTGATGACGAAAGGTACTGCACCTCTTGAAACTATAGTGAAAAAATAACTTAGCTTGTGTATAGTACGAAGTTTAGTTTAATGAAAAAAAAATGCATCGATTAAGATTTTATTAGACAGTATACATTTTAAAATTGCAATGAGAATAAGCCCATTCCATGTTTTTAATATTATTGAATTTGCAGATTGCCAGCTCGTCTCCATTATTTTTCTTCAACCCTTTTGCCGCTGCACCTAAATCTGCTGACGAGAACACGGAGAATGTCAGCATCTACACCACTACCCAACATACCCTGGAAGGTGCGGCTGTCACTGAAAAGCCAAGTGTTTATCATCAAATAGCTAGAAACGTGCTGGAAAGAATAGCGTCTCCAGTTGTGAGTCACTTCATTCTGGTCAGTGCCACGGAAAAATCAGCCAGAATTATCTCCACGACTAGAAAACCATCAGCAAAAGGGAGTCAATTGGAAATAGTTGAAGACACAATACATGATATGGAAGAAAGTAAAAATTCAACAGACAAAACAGATATCCAGGTAGAAGAACCAGAGGGCAGAGAGTTAGCTAATCCTGAATTAGTCCAGTTAAATCCGAGCTTCAATAAGTCAGTCAAAAGAGGAGATTCAAGACCTGAACGGATTGTACTTTATCCATACACAAAAGCTGTTAAAGAAGACGACAAAGAAGCGAGTGAAGTCAAAGATTTAAACATGGTCACAGGAGAGTTTTTCAACAGTATATCTGACCTACCTGACGATGAAGACAATGAAGTAGATACAGAACAAGACAGGGAAACAATAGATCCGAGTGTTATTAAAACAACAGCCAGCGAACGTTCTGACGACAACACAACAGACGAAGAAGAAGAAGAAGACGATGTGTTTGAAACGACAACAAGACAGACCGGTTTTAAAAAAAACTTTTCTGAAAGTGGTATAATTTACATTTTAGAACTCATTGGATCAGTGTACGCTATTATGACGGGTCTCGTGCAGTCTTTGTTTACAAGTAACAAGACGCCAGATATGATGCCATAGAGCATAGTCCAGGGAGATGCCTTCTGTGTAATTGTTTCATCAATATTGTTTATGCGTCTATCGTAATCTTAATAGCGAGGTTAGACGCGGCATTGCATCCTTAAACAATGCTGGCCCATTTTAAGATGTCATTGTGCGACGATTATGGTGTTCTTTATTGACACACAGCAGGTGCGAACACCCATGGTTATTGTATTACTCAATGACGTAGGTACTTATGAAAAGACAATAATATTTTAAGGATCTGTAATCATCATAGATAATATTGAATACCGTCATAACGTGTATCTATATTGTTTTTTTAATTTAATTATTAATAAATACAATTAAAGAAGTATATATATATACTAGCGAGTACCCGGGATGCGTTGCAATGCCACTCGTTTGTTTGTATTTTACACACAAATGTTTGTATTTTAATTCTGATTATTGAAGTGCTTTTTGGATACACAATATTTTTTGTTTTTCCGTCTGGTGCGTATACAAAGAAGTCGCCAAAAAAAACGATAATTCTTGGAAAATCGCCACAGAGAATCCTAAAAATAGCCAATCAACGTGTCCGAATTTCACATTTCACGACATATTTTTTGCCATGAAAGTGATAGCCGTGGCGCGCAGATCGCTTTCTTCGGCGAACTTTCTCATTGTAAAATGGTTGTACTGATTCAGAAACTCACTCACTCACTAAAGTTTCATGGCAATAAAAATAAACGACTCGCGTGCCACTTATTGTAAAATGGTTGAACTAATTTAAAAACCTTCGCGGGCGCGTGCATAACAACTCACCAAAGTTTCATCGCAATCGGATGAACGGTATAAGAACATATACGGGACAAACAAATAAACAAACATTCATTTTTATATATATATATACACACAATGTGTCCCAAAAAAGGATACACTCGAAGATACCACAAACTACAGGTTATTTCATCAACAAAAACCCCACAACTTGGGGTTGAAAAGTCTTTTTTTTTTTTTTATAAGACTTAAGTTTTTTCGAGCAAAACATTCTTTATTAAATTTTTATAACTTTTGACCAACCAGAACAATTTAAATAAAAAAAACAACTGTTTATAAATGTAAATTAGTTTCTTTTTAATTTAAAATATTAAAAGTTCCATAAACGTGTCACTGTTATAAAGAAAAAACAGTTTTTCTCAATGTATTTTCTTTAAAAAATCGTGTAAACATCATTAAAATAATAATCTACCTGTCGGAAAATCGAACCCGTGTACACTTGCAAAAACAAATAAAACGTGAAAAAAGCTTTTTAAAATATCTCAAGCTCCATGTTTAAATAATACTAGTTTGCTACATACATCATAAGGGGTAACTATTTTTTAAATAAAATTAAATGTTATTATTGTATTAATATGATATATAAGTATATCAAAAATATAAAACAATACATTGTATTCAAATCAGCATTATTTTATTATATAACAATTTGCCACCACATTCAAATGGGGGAAAGCAAGATTGAGTGCTCGCTTGGCTTGTGAGAGGTAACGGAATCGATTCTCTGCGCCTCTAAAATCCTCGCTGAATAAATAAATATATTATATTCTTCGTTATTTTTTTTTCTGTAAATTATTGTTTAATCTTTAATTTATTGCTATTTAGTATTTATTAAAGTAATAAATTAAGACATGCAACATGTATTGTTAATTTTATTTGTATGACCTTTGACCGTATAGTATAAAATAATATTAAATCTTTATTTCAGCTTTGAGGAGAGGCGAGTTCAATAACCTTTAACCACTTTACATAAAGATCCAGTGTCTTCATATTTATTAATAGTTGAGGTGAATATCCCTTATAAGTTACTATGAGGAAGATGGTTTCATTAATATTTTTATTATTTTAAATAAGAAAATAATGTAGAAATATAAAAATATCAATTGTTCTTAAAGATGTGTTTATGCCTATTGAAGCGTATTTTAAACAAAATCTTGATCTTAAAAATTTGGACCCCAATGCAAAACGGTAAAAAAGCCCCCAAATATACAAGACATCCCCTTTAACTGTTTATGTGTACATACATATATATATATGCCTGGCAAGATAAAATATTTCATTAGAGCACTAGGGATATATGACAAGACAGATGACGTAGGCTCATCAGAAACGATAAATTATTAATAATGAAAACATGATAGGGTAGGGGGGGAGGGGGGGATGGGGGGGGATATAGTTCTCAAAAGATTTTGATGTTACAATAATTGAATTGAATATAAAAACATTAGACAGATCTTCTGGGCCCCTATCTAACGTGGGCCCCATTCTACCGCATTGGCGTAGTTACGCCGCTGATTTTGATATTATTTATATATAACACTCGTCTTACGGGTAAGAGTTTCATAAGTGGTTTCAATGAAAAATGTGATAATTTAAATATTTACCGAAGTTCTCAAATATTAAAACATCTGAAAACAGTAGCGGAATTGTTTTTTTTTTCACGGTGCGTGTCCACGAATGATACTTTAATCTCTTGTCTTAGATATATGCCAGATAATGTGTGTATCGGTTGCGTCTTTCTACTCTGCGTATAAAATATTAATAAAAATTTTTATTAGTAGGACATATATGTATATTTTACTTAATATTTATTTTTTCTCTATGAGAGTAGAACTCGTGTATAGAGAAAGAGTATATACGTATAGAGTTAGTCTGTGTAAATATTATTTTACTTCAGATACAAATTGATAGTAGTCTGTAATTATTCTAATTGTGATGGGAAGATTGTTAAAAAAATTGATGCCTTGATAAATATAACGATTTTGGGTTACGGTATATTTTAGTTTTGGAATTTCAATTTGATGATAGATAAATCAACAGTTCTTTTGAGACGAGTCTCCGAGAGAAATCTCATTCGCGTGAACTTGTAACTGCGACGAATTTGTTATATATATATTATATATTTATTTGTGCTATTTATAGCACAGATCGATAAATGAGATCTTATCGTATCTTTAAAAGTATAACGTGTGTTGAAATATATTTATTTGTGATGGACGGAGACAGTGGACCACATGACCGGATCGCGAAGATGGCACAGCGTTTTTTATTTTAAGAAAAGGCACACGCTAATGGCAGCTCTGTCCTTTTTGTTTCGCTGCAGCGAGAATCTGTTTAAAGATGTTATAAGGTAGTAGCCATTCCAAACGCGTACTTTTTTCAGCAAGGACGGTACGTGACGTGTCTGTTGTCCACGTGACGCAGAAATACTTTTTACATTATGTATATTTGAATTTTAAATATATTTATGTCTGTACGCTCTCTGAATAGAGTCAAAGGCATTATTTTTTTTGAACTATTAAGAGATATTATGAAGTTATACTCCAACTTGATATTTTTTTATTAACATGGCTAAAGTTTAGACTGAGGGTGCATGAAAAATATACTTTATTTAGTGATGGTTAAATCTTTATTTAAACCGTTGTTGTGACTATTATTGTATAATTATTGATAACTGATTATTTATAATTCATCGAGCAATGACTGGTATACTAAAAATCTTATTTACCAATCTCAGATAATACTTATCATCATAAACATTTTACCAAATCTAACTATATTGTATTAAGGGCGCGCTTTCAAAAACAATGAATATTTATTTAACAATTATTATATTAATAAAATGTGGGTTTTTATTATTCATTTATATTAGAAGTTGTGCACTAGATTAGACATTTTAAAAACTATTACATAGATAGGACCTTTAAACTAATGTAAAACGAATGTTTTTTTTAATATTATATTATTTTATTTTTTCGCGTGCCACAAAATTGCTTTTATATAGAAAGTTCTTGCACACACGAAATATATTTTTTAATAATTTTGAAGCCAAGATTACGGAAACAAATCTGCATTGAACCAAATTAGCAAAATGTTAAAAATTAATACATTCCATATGTAATGCATATAATCAATTTTTGACGTTTTTAAGATACTTTGTGTTAGTGAAAACAAATTATTTAAAATAATATATTATATTTAATTACGTGCTTTGAAGCTTCAGCTACTATTTAAAATCAAGTTTTATATCAAAAACACAATATTTTCTTACTAAATAATATTTATGTCGATCCAATTAATGTGTAATTTTTATTGGGGTTTTAATTTTAAATCGCCGATTAAAACATTTTTAAAAGCTCGTCCTTAAGGAGAACACATTATTGTTGTGAAGTTGCAGTTTTTTCTGCGGTATTTTAATACAAATTAAATGTATCAATTAGAAACATATACGGGAAAATTCAATTTTGGAAAAGCTATTTTTGTAATATTGTAGAATATAAATGATTAATCTTAAAATATGCTGAAAACTTCGCCCCCACCAAGGAAACTCGATATGAAAAGAAAATGGTATTATTGATATTAATCTTTTAAATGATAAACAAAGGATTAAAAAAAAATTATGCCTATTATTAGTGCGAAAAATTCCGCGTCTTTTTTCAATTACCAAAAAAAATCAGTCACAAACGTCTTCTCAATTTAAACAATTACCTACCCACAGTACAGCAACATTTCAGTTAACAAGTTTTGAAATTTCTCCCAATAAAAATGGACTTGTTTGTTTTCTATTTGAATAATGCATCTTCAGAACAAAAAGGTTGTATATCCATCTAATTCGTAAATTATCATTTTACTCCGCTGTATTGTATCAGTTTCGTTTCAAATTTCGAGAGCGACATCAGCCCTGACGATGTCGGCTGGAAATTTCTGAGACACAAGGCACAACAGTTTTGAAAATTAGAGTCTTACTACTGGCATCAAGCACTTTACCGCAATATTCCTTATGGCTTTTGTCTCATTATTGAAATGTAGATATTCTGAAAAATATCAAGAAAAAATTTGTAGCATCAAAAAATTGAAATATAAAGTAAATATACGTATTTAACCTTTCCCTTACGGTGCTAAAATAAAAACGCGCATTCCGGTGCTGTAAACTAAGTGTATATGTAGACTTCTGCGATTTTTAAGTCGGATAAAAATGAATATTTTACATTTATTACTTATACAAATAATAGTGGATATATATATACCAACAATGCCAAAAATGAGAAAAAACATTAGTCATCACAAACGACACGTCTGACCCGGCCGGCGCACGCTCTACCGCTAATGCCAGCAGTCCACTCTCGCCGAGGCATGGCGAGAGAAGCCGAGCACGATAATGTACTGCAGTTAGACGAGGAGAGTGAACTGCTGGCATCAAGTGACGATTGGCATCCGGCTCACTGCACCATCCGCACCACACACGAAAATACACGAATTGACAAATTCACGTCAGGTTCTTCGAGAAAACATTTTTTATTATTGCGCATTATAAATACTTATATATTGTAATTATTTTATCCAATACATAAATATATTACGGAGAAATATCTAAAATATGAACTCTATATTTAGTATATTTACAGAGATATTCACATAATTAGAGGCAATGTCAACTCAGTTTACATCATCGGAGAGAAAGGTTAAATACAATTTAAAAAGTACAAATAGCACATTTTTTATGGATATCTAGTGATATTCTAGAATAATTACAAGCTTGGGGAGGTACGCGAAATGAAAATGCTTAAGATAATACAATATGGCATTTTATTATTTATATACTAAGAATATTTTATTTCGTGGAAATAAGAACTCAATATGAAAATTTTATTTTCAAATTAATTATATATAATAAACTTACTAAGAATCTTACTTTACGTTTTTGTATAAATTCTAAAGAAATACACAAATAAGTAAATTCTTTAGAATATACAATTCGTGTGTGTTTTGCCATTGTAGATTTCTTCAAATATTACATTTTATACTTACATGGAATATGAAAAAAAATGTAATCAGTACAATTAATACTTTAATGATTACGCATAATGCGCGCGCACGTGTGTGCGTTTGCGTGTTATGTGTACAGTTCACTGGAAAAGTAGAAACGAATGAAATTTTTAATATTTATTATTGACATTTAAAAATTTCATTTGTATCTTAGTAAAGTACAATAAAGTGTAGGTATGTGTTATTTTTTTAATTTAAATTTTCAGGTAGGTACCGTTTAGGTATCAAACTCACAAACAAGTTCTTTCTTTACCTACCTGCCGGTTAGTGAAAGGACATGTTTTAATTTTCGAACTGGCGAGGGTTGTGTAACGAAAGTTTGACGTTTATGGGTACTGAATAAAATATGTAGTCACCGCGGTAACGAGTTTGACGTATTTGGTCACTTTCTCGTCGTATATTTTTTCTGAGATTACTCTAACATTTTTGGGAGGGAGGGCGAGCTAAAATGTTTACACATAAAAAAGAAAAATAAATTACCTTACGTCTGTTCTTTGTCGACTAAAATAATTGTTTATTACTTAGATACAAAAAAAAAAACCTATTTACGGGAATTTTCGACAAAACACGACCTTGGAATAACAAGATATCATCTGACATTTTAGTCAAAATTGAATTTTTTGTTTCAAAATTCTGACAATAATTTTCAAATCTAATTTCCTGGTAAATAACATAGTTATAATTTAAAAATAACTGTTGATTTATATTAATATTTAAATATTTTAAAAAAAGTACTAGTTATATTATATAATATAAATCACGAATCAGTTTACTTTTTCAATCTAAGTAATACAGTAACATTTTTTGAAAAAATTTCACAACAATATGGTCTCATCATTAACAATTTCACTATCGATAAATCAAAAGATTAAAAATATTATTTTTAATGTTTGATGCAAATGTCAGACGATACCTTGTGGTTCCAAGAGCACAAAAAGCTGTAACAGGAAAATAGATCGCAAACGGCTTTTTACGAATACATAATTAATAATTCCTTCAAGAAAAAGCCTTCGCAATACATTTTGTTTAAAATAATATAATGTATACTTTTTGATCAATAAAATGTTCATCACGACATTAATAATCCACGAATCTCAGAGGTTCCAAGTATCTGACTTCCATGGAAGCCTTGCTCTGGGGTTTGCCTAGTTCTACGACGAGCTCTTTCGCCCGGTTGTTGGCAAAATCGTGCTTGCAGTCTCCTCTCGCCACCATGCGGTCCAGGATAATCTTCAGTTGGTCCGCTGCTGATCCTTGAGACGCTTCGGTGAGGTCTTTGATCAGGGTTGGAGTGTAGCCCTGAGGAAAAAAAATGCATGTTTAAATCACAATAATTAAGCTTATAAATATGATCGTAGCGGTTGATTTAATAGTAGATAAATTACACAATATTTTTATACTATACAAATATCTATAACTATTTTTCTTAAGAAGGTTAGCTTTTACCTAGTATAATAACAAATGGTTCTTAAGTAGGTTGTGCAAATTATCATTATAATAGTCCAATAAGTTAGGGGTACGATTCTCGTCCCGGGAGACTGGGAAATAAGAACGATTTTTATAACACTAGCGTTTAATTTAATACTGCAAAATAAAGCTTTGAGAATAACATTGAGACAAATAGATATACTCGGCACAAGGGTAATCGTCTTAAAATAATCCAAAGATATATTCCCCACTCTCCTTGGTTCTCCAACAGGAAAGTCTCAAAAAGAACAGTAGAAAATATCTCTAGAATGAGAATTGGGCATTGCCAGGTGGCCTCACATTTGTTCAGAATGAACATAATAGACTCCCCAATGTGTGAATGTGGTGCCGAGGAGGAAACCCTTGACCGTGTCTTTTTTGCCTGTCCATTGCGGATCACAGGTTTTTTTTTACAATAATCTTGTCAATGGTAATTTTCAACTCCCGGTTAACTTGTGTCATCTTCTTTCCCTCAACTCGTCACATTGAAGCTATATAATAGCAAATTTCTTGAATGTCAATGGTATTAACTTGTAACGCAATATTCCCTATTCTATAATATTGTTGTACTGCTTTCTATGAAATAATGTTTAAACTTGTTTAATGGCACAAATCACTCTTGAAGGGTGGATTGCCTGTTTGAAAGAAGAAGAAGAAGATATACTCGGAACAGTACAATACTGAAAGTACTCTATGTGATAACATTTAAACAGGCGTATACATCATGACATTGAAATATATTTTAAATCCAAAAAACTAAAAAAAATATCAGGAGAATTCATAAGAGAAATTTATGCAAATCAATATGAGCACTAACATTATACAAGACGAAAAGATATAAGCTTAATCTCAGAAATTGATGATGCACAGATCTATAAAGATTTTCAAACGCCAAACGATATGAGAAAAGAGGAGAAACTACATAGATTAAAAATTAAACTGAGCAAAAACAGGCCGATTTTATTTGGCTGCCATTTTGGTTCGGAAAAAAAATTGTCCGTTTGCATTTGATAGTTGTAAAAAGCAGTTGATTACAATTTATTATCAAATATCTAACGTCTCGACAATGTGTTAAAGATATTAAAATGTTTTATATAAATAATAATGGCAATGTTGTAACAATTAACGGTGATTGTTGTCGTCACATGTTGGACAAATTCTTGGTGGCCAAATTGGATCGATTCGACTTGTAACAAACACATGTGGTTTTAATAGGAGGGTGCTACTTTATACACAGCCCGAGTTACGCTTGAAATTTTTCCCTGCAGCAGAATGTCAAAAAGTGGTGATATCGATTGGCATCCTTGATCACCTAATTTGACGGCTCCCGACTATTTTCTATGAAATGATACATAAAAGAAAAGGTGTACATCAATAAGCCAATAACAATTCCGATGCTGTAGGTGACATTCGAAAAAAAATTACAGAAATTACACGCGAAAAATATGGTTAAAAGAGCACGCATTTGTGTCGCTGCCAGAGGCAATCATTAGGCCAATGTTATATTCTATACATAATTGTAATTAATCAAATATTTGATAAATAAAAATTAAATTTAAAAATTATGTTTTATTTTCTAGTTATTAAAAAATAATATCGGTCTGGAACATAATATTCACCCTGTATGTGCAAGATAAATAATAGTAAAAAGGAAAATTTATATATTTTTTATATTAGAGCATATAATATACACTTATGTATGCACTATATTAGAAATAAATATATTTGAATTTTCATGTATTTTCTAAACTGAAACTAAAAAAATTGGGCCTGAATGGATAATTCAAGGGTTTCATATATGTAACGTATGTAAAGTACAATGCGGTTTTTCCCATTAAATAGCGCGAATCAAATTGGTCTTGTTTTCTCCAATGTCAACACATATATGAAAGAAAAGCATTTTTAGGCATTTAAATACATTCGCAACTGAAAAAAATTCACTTCGCGGCGATGGTTTGGTCCCTAACCTAACATATTAGCGGGATACTATTATGAAAATATATGCGAGAAATAAATTGTATTATTTGATGTGGTGGACTTTTAATCATTAGTTTATATTGGGGCTGGATACGGAATCGATGTTAATGATTGGAGAGTTTAATTAATTATGATAATAACTCACGTTATAGTTGTTGAGTTTCTGAGATTTGGCATCCCTACTCAAAAGGTCGTAAAGAAGCAGCATTTGGATATAGCTCTGAGTTGCAGATGCTTTTCTCAATCTCAACCATTCTCCCACATTCTTGCGTTCATCTGCATTGTCGTACAGTTCATCTATGGACTGATACGTTGAAGACGGATTTTTTTTCCCAATTTCCTTTCCGTTATCTATGGAATTGATTCCTTTGATTATTTCTCTAACATTCGGCGCGAGGTATTGCAAATTCTCTTCAGATAGCTCGTCGGCCATTAACTCGAGCGGGTTTGATTTGAAGTTGTTTTCGTTCTCAACGGGCAATGACGAAAGATCTGGAAGCGACCCATCAGAAATTTCGAAGTCTTCATCGTCGCTTTCACCTTGGCGAGCTTTCGTGAGCCAATCCGCGTAGAGCTGACCTTGATTGTATTCTTGAGCGAAGTTCCCGGGAAGGAACAAAGGCTGCGCTTGGGGTGTTTTGGGTAGCTGGTAAGTGTGAGCTGGGAACAAGATCACGGGAAAACTGGTCTCTTGTACTGGATAAGGATTTCTTATGTAGTGAGGACTATTTTGTGGATATGGAGATCTGATGACTGGAACAGCTGGTTCGGAGTCAATAATCTCCGGTAGGAGTAAAGAGCTGGGGTATATACCGGACTGATCGTCAGGAATAATTGGTGGGACAAGAAGATCTTGTTTGATGTCGGACAATATTTCTGTGTTTCCAACTGTTTTATGTATAGCAGGCGGAGATAGAGGTGCAAAGTTCGCAGGTCCGTGAGCTGGTGTAGTCAGATCCGTCGCTTGTGTACTGTAATTGAAATAACAAATTATAAGTAAAAAAAAATGAAAATTGTGCTGTGTTTAAAGGATTTTAACATTCTGACACTCTTTTCGTGAGCAACAAATACACATAAACTTTTTAATGAAGTGCAATTTCGAAGTCTCTTTGTCATGATCAAAGAAAGTGCATTAAATTATTCCGTAAGTTTTCATGAGATCCTCTGAAACAGGTAGTATTTTTTATCGAAACCTACCTAATAAGTACAAATTTTATTCAAATATTAAATTATAATATATTATGTGCATCGTAACATGCAGTATAAAAATATTTTGAAACATAAATTAAAAAGCATTACTACTTTCAACAACGTTGACATCCACTATGGTTCCACATAACAGGATCATGATCTCCATGAACTTTTGCCCTTTTAACAATGCTTCTTCAATTTTCTCGGCATTCTGCAGACCTTAGGGCTATCACCAGAAAAATGCCCGGTGAATGAGAAATGATCGGCCCAACAGATGGGGGATCTTCCTCTTAATCCTCGTCCTTCGACATGGCCCACCACAAGAAGCTTCTCCAAGCTATCTTCCCTTCTCGCAATTAAAAGATTAGTCTCAGGTTGCAGGTTGAGAGTCTGTCCTTGATGTTCAGTTCCTGCAGAATGGAGACTGCAACGTGTGTCTTGAACGCAACATCTCAAAGGCGAAACATCTCGTAAAATAAATTATAAACTCTAAATTAAAAATAATTTTGTTCTGCCCCACGCTATTATTCCGATGCTATTATTCTCAACCAAAATAAGGTCAACTTACACTGCAGGAGTTTGGGTAGTTTTAACAGTTGTCGGTCGTGCCGTGGTGGTAGTGGTCGAGGTGACGGTGGTGGTAGTCGGCCGCTTCGTTGTGGTGGTCTGGACCGTGGGCTTCTTGGTGGTCGAGGCGGGCGGCTCCCTCTCGAACTTCATCTGATTGGTGATGTGGGCCAGCACTTGCATGGCCGCGGGGAGGTAGGAGTTGAGAAGGGCGGGGGCCGTCTTGGGAGAAGGGGCCGACAGGGCGATCGGAGTTTCGCAGTGCACCTGTAAGAATACCATCAAATTAATATGGAAAGTATTAATTACGTACTTATTTACCATCACACCGTTTCCCCGCGGGGGTAGGCAGAGAGGATAGAGTGCCACACTCTTCTGTCCTGACACACAGTTCTCGCCTCATCCACATTCATACATCTCCTCATACAAGCTTACAGGACCATCCGCCAGTATCCGGTTTACCTGGTCATGTCAAGTCTTCCGCGGATGTCCTCTATTTCTGATGCCATCAACACTTGCGTCATATATCTTCCTTACCATTCTCTCCTCATTTATCCGTTCCATATGACCAAACTACCTTAGGAAGTATTAATATGTACATAAAAACAAAAAAATATATTAGGTTAGGTGTTTTTTATTGAACAAAGATATATTTATTTTTAATAAAAATTATATGTATCAATTAGAAAGATATACATATAAAATCAATATATCCACCGGGATTAGAACTGTCCCTATCCGGGGAAATGCGCTGACCATTACACCATTTCAACATAATTAGTTAACGACAAATTTTCGAACCTATATGCTGCACGTTCAAATTGATACATCTGTTATTCCAATTTTTAAAAGCGATCCACTTCATATTACGGAGAACCTCAAAAAGCTTTGAGTAAAACCCGATATGAGACATCAGAATTAAATAAACTAATTCCTTTTATTAAATTTTTTAAACATTAATACAAATTATGTACATATGCATTTAATGTTCATTTTTTCTTATTGTAATATTTTAATGGACATATCTCTTAAAATAATTCCCGTTGAATCGTACCCAAATAATATTCTACCACTAGGAAGAAAAAGTAAAAAAAAAGGACTCAGGGCATTTTTATTTAAAGTATGCGGAAATCGCGTCACATCAATATTCTCACTACTTTTAAACTACACGATATGAAAGTAGAATTAATTTGCTGGTCTCCAGCAACGAGGCTTGAACCCCCGACTACTAGATCACTAGGCGAATGTCATAACCGATAGACTAACAAGCACATTGAACGGATAAGGCACAAGAAGCAGAAGAAGTAGGAGAAAGATGCCACGTGTCAATAATTTTAATTAAACACAAAATAAATCTTGATTGAATTTTCCATCGCCGACTTCAATTACTCCATAGTACTAAAACAGTGTTACTATGAATAGCAATACCTAGAAGGGAACACTTAATACAGGAATCGACGTCTGCGAAGGCTTCATCTGCAGTTAAGTCGTTAGGCGTGCACATTGATTCAGATCTTTCAATGAATACACAAATCAGCAAAACTGACATCTGAGACGGATTAAAAATAATTCGGAGACATTTTCCTCCTGAAAGGCAGCGCGTCTATTTTTAAATGCATTTGTGGTGTCACGTGTGGACTATTATAACAGCATTTTTACTGGACTACCAATATTTCTTATTTAAGAGAACACATTCTTATTGTGAAGTTGTAATTATTCAGAACATAGGTCTGTGATATTTTAAATATGAATTAAATATATTAATTATAAAGATATACATATAAAATTAATTTTATCGAAAAATATTATTGTTGCGCCACCGGGATTCGAACCCGGATCTCTTTCCTAAGCGGTGAAGGTGATTTATCCAACTAAGCTACAGCGACATTATTTTTAGCGACAATTTTCGACCCTATATGTTACCTTTTTGATATTAATACATTTACAAATGATGGAACGATTAAATGTATTAATATCGCTGTCGCTTAGTTGGATACAGCACCTTCCCCGGTTAGGAAAGAGATCCAGGTTCGAATCCCGGTGGCGCAACAACAATATTTTTCGATAAAATTGATTTTATATGTATATCTTTATAATTAATATATTTAATTCATATTTACCAATATTTCAGCGGGATAGACTACAATCCATTCTAAACGCGGTAGCAGGGATAATATATGGAGTTTCTAAATTCTCTCATGTAACATCCCTTTTGCACGAGCTATATCGGCTCCGGATTCGTGAAAGAGTTGATTTAAATTGTTCTGGTTGATGTACAAGGCGACATATATCATGGCGCCTCTGTATGTTCGAGAGCTTTCTATCCCAGACAATTTGAATAGTAGAAGTCAAACTCGCAGGTCAGACTTTACTTCAGCCGCAGAAAGGGATGTAGAACCGACCAGCCGTTGCCAGAAGTGTAAGGTTTGTGGCAGGCCCACAACCGTGGAACACGTTGCCCTTCGTCATAAGAAACAGTGCATCAGAGATTAAAAAAGATTCGCGTTGGTAGATAACAATAAATGCAATGCAAATTACTTTTAGTAGAATTTGTTAGATAGCATTCTTTTTTGATACACAGATTGTTCTGTGTAATATTCTAAGCGATTTATCTAAGTTATTTATTTATTTATATGTACATACAGTACGTGGGTTCCTTGTGTACACACGTGCCGTATATATGTTTATATAAACAGGGGGTCACGTCCAGATAATGCTGAAAGCGTGGATCCCAAATAGAATCCTTAATGGACACTCAGGTGGTTGGAGAAGACTGGGAAGACACTGACTACGCTGAGAGGATGACGTAAAGAAGGTCGCAGTGGAGCTGCTCCAGTTTCCGGACTGGAAGACAGTCGCCGAGAACCGGAGCATGTGGAGGCGAAATATTCAGGAGGCCTATTCTCGAAATAGCCTGCAGGGTCATTACAGAATAAGATGATATGGAAAACGTAGTACCATTTATTATTAATAGGTTATAAAAATAAAAATATCGTTACAGAAATAAAAAAAAATCTTAAGTACTCTGATATCTGTTCGTCACAAATGAAAAATTGAGCGGAAGAAATATGTCAAGAACTGTGTGTACGATATCTTCGTTTTAAAGTTACATAATTTTCAAAATTGTAAATAAAAATCTCTATTTCTGTATAAATGAATGAAGAGAGAATGGTAAGAATGATATATAACGCAAGTGTTGATGGCACCAGAAATAGAGGATGTCCGCGGAAGACTTGACACGACCAGGTAAACCAGATGGTCCTGTTAGAAGCCACAATAATCGGCAAACTTGTATGAGAAGGTGTATGAATGTGGATGAAGGGAGAATTGTGTGTCAGGGCTTGTGTGTCATAAGAGTGTCGCGCTACATCCTCTCTGTCTACTCCCGCGGAGAAACGTCGTGATGGTAAGTCAGTTAGTTTTAGAAATATCCGGCCTACAACGATCGTTATCCAAAGATATAATATCAAAATTTAGTTATTAAAAAAGTGTTAGAGGTGTTTAATTAATATGGAAGAATGTTGGGACGAATTTATAAAAACTAGTTAAAAATGACAAGCTTTTGATAACTTATAAAATATAATATTTGTTACATATCTAAAAATAAATAAAAACATTACATTTAAAATGAAGAGAAGAAATTTCTCTTAAACATTAAATACTTTGAGAGTTTGGCTCCACAGACAAAGAACAGCGAAATGAGATGATATGTATGCTATGTCCGAGGCATTACAAAGACTGCCGAACGTGACGATACCTACATAAGTACGTGACGAGGGAATATTTGAATTCCCAACTTGTGCTGCACCAGTACCGCAGCCGTATCTCTTGTATCAATATTAATGCGCCGGCAATTTGGAAGCTGCGCTGAATCTACTCCGAAATACCTAACGAGGGAGAACTGTTGCAGTTCTACACTGCGGCTGCATAGTATAATACTATTTGGGGAGTCATTGAAATACCAAGCTGCATCGGAATATTGAATACGCTCCGTATTAGATAAACTCGGGGAATATTGTCTATGTCAATTTACCTAGTCTCGTAATTGTAGTGTTGTTTTTGATTGAGGACTGAAAAAGATAACTAAAAACGGTGTTCCGTATTTGCAAAAAAAAACATATTTTTAGCGTTTGTAATATCGGCCGCGAATAATTTTATTTTCACATAGGCGCTCTAAGTTCCTACCCTTGATCTCTTTCCGATTTGTGCGAAATGTGACCTAGACGCCGACAGACGTCAACCTGATCGATATTTGTATTGTGTTCGATCTCGACACCGCGATAACATTTGCGCTGTGGCCGTTCATTTCCAGTGCACCGGCACTGTATTTCGTGACCCTGTGATTTGTGTGCACAGTGTTGATGCATATTGACATCGCTGTCTTCAGTCGGGAGCGGAGGTCGTCACCATCCATGTGCCGTTATTGTGTGATTTGCGGAGGCGTCATATTTAAAGAAAGGCAAGAAGTCCTTGATCACTGGTATCACAGTATTTAAAATATCACAGACCGTCTGTTCTGAATAATTACAATTTCACACTAAGAATGTGTTCTCCTTAATAATATATAAGTTGTATCAATGTGTTCAAAATTTAATAAAAATGAATTGTTACTTCTGGCATCTGTCACCGGTTTACTCAAAATTATTTGAGATTTCGTAAAAACAAAGTGGATGGCTTTCACGCAATAGAACGGTACATGTATTAATTTGAAAAATGTAACATACGGGTTCGAAAATTTGTCGACAAAGGTACTGTATGCTGTAGCATAGTTGGATAATGCACCTTCCCCGGATTCGAAAGAGATCCATGTTTGAGTTCCGGTAGCATCAACAACAATATTTTTCGATAAAATTGATTATACGTGTATATCTTTCTAATTAATACATTTAATTAGTATACATAATTTATTTCCATTTAAATTAATTTTGACAAACTGTCTTCAATACAACATCAGCTGTTCGATGCGGAAGCAGATGTATAAATAAGGACACCTGACTAATTGCTGGCTGTCTGCTGCTCCATATTCACAACCCTCAGACATCCCACCCCTCTGGGTAAACGTTCTACCCTAGAGTCGTGCCAGCACGTAGTACATTATCTTCTCCTATATGTGCCTGCTACCACCCCCGTGAGAACATGACTAATGATCCCATTACTATGGGAGACACCACGTAAACTCAGTATTTTCGCCTGTGATGTAACAACGGTTCACCGGGAAGTTTTGTACCCAACGTTTATTGACAAAGTATAGTTTTCCGCGTGTCGAAGAGTTTGTTAATTTAACTTTGAAAATTACTTTAATATAGGTGATTAAATATAATTATATGGTGGCACAAGAACTGTAATTTTAAATTTGCCGCCATTTTTCAGCTGTCATTGACCATTAGATCATACATCATATACATAAATATATAAAGAAGAGTGTCTGTTTTAGTTTTTTATACAAATCTATAGTTTTATTGCGAGCTTGATGAAATTTTGCACCCTTGACTTTAAAAACAAGAGGATGGTCACTATCTACATGAGATTTCGAAAAACCACCCTCAACCCCTTTTCCAACCCCTTAAAGCAGAATTTTGGTACTTCTTGATGCTTGACGCTCAAAATAAGAGAAAAATTACTGTAATTAATTTCCCTAAAAAAAAACTACTACCGTCCCCCTAAATAAAGTCTCTTCACTCTGCTACTTCAGCTAGTAACCGATAAATAGGGGCGTGCAATCTATACAATCAAAAAAACTGTGAATAACTATAATTTCTGCGAAATAAATCTAATAAATCCAAATAAAATATTTAAGAATTTGATGTATTAAGTATGTAATTCAAAGTTGTCATGCTATCTAGCGGAAGAATTTAGAATTGACAAATAAAGCTGCGCATGTGTTTTTACCCAAATGTATAAGAACTAAACGCAAGTCTAGCCCCGCGCGGTGTTCTAAATACACGTCTTAGTTTGAACAGACGTGTTGCAAAACACCGCATGTGTGTATTTGAAGCGGTTTTGAACGTATGCGTTTCAATACACTGTAAACGTGATATTTTTTATACTGTAAAATATTTATATATTTTTAATATTAACAAATAAACTCATACAGGTTTCATAAAAATATACTTCTGAAATAATGTATATGATGAATACAACATCTAGTGATAATGCCTATGTGTATTAGCACAATAACTTAAGCCCACACCTAGTGCACGCCACTGTCTATAAATAAATTATGCGACGGTATACGATTGCAGAACGTTTAGAAATTATTAAAATGTATTATGTTAATAGTGAAAACATCAGCAATGAATGCACTTGGTAAAATTCGTGTTGTTTACTCGCGAAATCGTGTGCCAAAATCAATTCAGTGATGAATTTAATCACATATACTCTAAGAATGTGAAAACCATTGATGACCTTAAATCCAACATCACTGCAGATAATATGTACGTTATTGAACATTTTGCTCAAAAGGAGATATTATTAGGGGACCCAAAAAAAAACGACGTTTTTGTGAATGAAAAGCATTTTTTTTAAAAACAAATTTATTTTCACAATATTATTCAAGAAAATAGTCTCCATAAATAGATAGATACAACCTTATTCCGTCGTTCAGGCAAGTTTTTCATCCCTCACATGTAAAAACTGACACGCTTTGATTTAAAATATTGAGGGAGGGCTGTTTTCACTTCACTGACACTATCCAATTTTTTCACATCTAAATTATGTTGTAAAGACTTAAACAAATGGTAATCCCGTGCCACTAAAGCAGGGGAATACGGAGGATGATTAACAGTTTTCCATCCGTGAGTATTAATTTTTTCTCTCGTCATTCTCGCATTTTGAGGCCACACATTGTCATCGGTTTTTGCGTGCGACCCCTTGTTCCCCGCACATCTCTGATTTTTTTCGAAATTCTTCGAATGCTGGACCATAAAAATCCCGGTCTACTTTGTTAATTCGTTAATTAACATCTCTGAATTGTTTTTAGGAGAACACATTCTTATTGTGAAGTTGTAATTATTCAGAACATAGTTCTGTGATATTTTAAATATGAATTAAATGTATTAATTATAAAGATATACATAATTATAAGATATAAATGATGGAACGATTAAATGTATTGATATCAAAAAGGTAACATATAAAGTCGAAAAATTGTCGATAAAAATAGTGCCGCTGTAGCTTAGTTGGATAAAGCACCTCCCCCGGTTAGGGAAGAGATCCAGGTTCGAATCCCGGTAGCGCAACAACAATGTTTTTATTTTTCGATAATATTGATTTTGTATGTATATCTTTATAATTAATACATTTAATTCATATTTAAAATCTCTGAATTGGCCTCAATTTTTGCAGGTAAGGTAATCGATGATTTTTCGTGTTACACTTATAGGCTTGTCTTCGAAACAAATATTTCTTGATTTAATTATTTTTAACCATTTTTAGTATTGACGATCTAGTAAAGCTTCACAATAGATGGCACAATTGTTTTTTGGTTGCTGTGGTTACAGATTTTTTTTGGTGAAATTCATACAGCACGCATGAGCGTATAAACAGCTTGCTCGTAACGAAGTCTTCCATTAAAAATGGGGTTTGTTTTTTTAACTGTTATGCTTGCGATGTACTCTTCAGATGTTGGTCAAACACTACTGAAAAAAGCTGTGCGATCCAGACTACAAATAAGTCACAACTGACCGTCAGAGCTATTCACGTAAAATGCGGGCCTTTTTTTGGGTGCACCTGTTAATTCCCATCCGCACTGATTCCAATAAACATAAACATTCAAAAAAAATTATTGTATTTTAAAAATTTATCAGTACGTTGTGAATAATTCGTTTCGTTAATAAATTATTATTCAATTTGTTCAGAAATGTTGAAGAAATCCGAAAATACGACTAATGAACATCCCTCAGTTCATACCACACGTGCAGTACACGTGCAACCCGCGTATTCCGAAAGAGGATTTAAATATCCAAATTGAATTTCACCTACACCGAAGTTCTCTCAAACTGGATCGAAAGACTTCAGAGTTCAAGTTTCTCAGCTGTGCTAACTAAACTAACTAAACGGGGAGGGTAAGTTTTAATTCAAAAAGTTTAATGAAAATTCAGCATACAAAATTTTGCCGTGAAAAATAGCTTTATAAACGAGTAAATTTATTTCCGCGAATGAATGCAATAAATGTATATTTTATGTACAGTTTTCTGGGCTAATCTGCCGTGTATGTGTATGTCTGAGCTCGTGAAATAAATTAAGTAAAACTTGACAAATTGTCTACAATTTAATTAATTGTTTCAAAATTGTGTCCAAGGCGTCAATTTCAAAATCACATTTCAAAGGCGTCAATTTTTTTTGTGTCACTTGTTCCAGCAAATCGACGATATTAACAGTCACTAATGAGAAAACATTAGTTTCAATTCTACATATATATTGAATCATTTGTTCGGTTATTTTTGGAACCGGTTTGGATCTTTACAAGATCGAAGTTGATCAATTTGGCGTTCTTCTTTCAAAAAAGAACGTCGACGGGGGTGAGATGGAGCTGGGAGAATTTTTGGAATTACCCCAAAGAACCAGTTACTTTTAAATGTTCAAAAAGTGCAAAGAAGTCACATCGATTATTAGTATATCGAGTAATTGGGTGTCTCGGTGACTCACCGGGACACAAATATCAACCACCACTAATGTCCATTTTTCCATGGCGTAGAAGCGTGTGACATAACTAAACATCTGAAAAAGAGAGGGTGGATCTATAGTGGAAGCATAAGACTGAGCTGGATACAGGAGCCTCGCATTAGACAAATTTTAAGGCGCGAAAATATAAGAATTACTGCATTAGTCAAATTTTTATGATATTTTAAATATCATGTTTTATCATTAAGGAGAACACATTCTTATTGTGAAGTTGTAATTATTCAGAACAGACGGTCTGTGATATTTTAAATACTAATTAAATATATTAATTAGAAAGATATACATATAGAATCAATATTATCGAAAAATATTGTTGTTACGCTACCGGGATTCGAACCTGGATCTCTTTCCAAACCGAACAAGGTGCATTATCCAACTATGCTAAAACGAATCCCGGTAGCAACAACAATATTTTTCGGTAAAATTGATTTTATATGTATATCATTCTAATTGATACATTTAATTAGTATTTAAAATATTACAGACCGTCTGTTCTGAATGATTGCAAATTCACAATAATAATGTGTTCTCCTTAATAATATATAAGTTGTATCAATGTGTCTAAAATTTAATAAAAATCAATTGATAATTCTGGTGTCTGCTATCAGTTTACTCAAAGGTATTTGAGATTCCGTAATAACAAAGTAAATGGCTTTCAAATAATGGAACCATAGATGTATTAATTAAAAAAGTGTAACACATTGGTTCGAAAATTTGTCGTCAGAAGTACTGTCGCTGTAGCATATTTGGATAATGCACCTTCCCCGATTTGGAAAGAGATCCCGGTAGCGCAACAACAATTATCTTTCGATAAAATTGATTTAATATGTATATCTTTCTAATTAATACATTTAATTAGTATTTTTCATATTTCATAATGATCAATATTTGTAAAATAGTCAGACACATCTAATTAAATTATTTTTCTAATGATAATATTATCGAGGATAATTGCCTTGGGATGGCAGTTAGGCTACAACCCTGGTGACGAGGACAAATTTATATAAATTATTACAGTACGTTACATCGAAAGTTGTTCAAAATGTTTGCACTTACTTGGCAGTAAAACACCGCTGAGAGAAGGATCGTCGCCGCCACGTGACTGGTTATTCCCGGCTTCATGGTTCAGCTGGGCGCAGCTGCAGGCTTGCGTGAAGATGACGATCGTCCAAGGACGTCTGAAAAAAAAACGCTTACATTTATATGTATGTTAGATTTGTTCTTTCCTATTTCCAAGAACTACATCGTATTTAACAAAACAGGAGAAAAATCACTAATACAAGATTTCTACAAATTTAAATAAAATTTAAATAAAATACTACATACATACATATATATATATAATATCCATTCAGACTGAGATTACGTTAAAGATTAAAAAAAAAACCTGAAAACGGAAATAAACTAGGTAATTTATAGACTCTGAGTACCCGAATACTTTACTACAATCATTCGAAATAATCTTTTTTACCCGATTCAATAATAATCAACACATTTTTTGAGCTCTCGAGTATACACACAATTAAAAAAAAAAAGGGTTTTTTATATATGAAATTATAAAAAACAAGTATTTAATATTCTGACGCTATCATAACGATAGATCTTAATATTCGGGATTGAATATTTCCACGATATTTTTGAAAATGTTTTATCAGCTAGTCAATCGAATTCAGAGTCCACACTTCACGAGAATATTTATAAAATTGAATATTATAACAGTGATTTATTAAAAAAAAAAAAAAAACAAGCAAAATAATAATTTTTTTGCGACAACCGCACACCTTTACGAGATAGAATTGACAGTCGATCTTGATCGTTTTGTGTTTTCGTGTGACATGGAGAGTTGTTAATGCATGTTTGTTTGCGTTGCTTATGCGACACTGTGGTCTGTATTACACCAGCCGTAAGGCGATTCATTCGGATCACATTCGTTCAGAAAAAGATTTCGTCATAATACTAATGATATTGTTATAATACTAACGATATTGTTATAATACTAACGATTTTGTTATAATACTAACGATTTAGCTTAATCCTGTGGGAAAGCGGTGTTATCGTATGTTAGTTGGCTAGTAATGAACCAATGATTTCAATTAATTTTTATTATTATACTGTTTATTCTGTCAAAAATCTCTACACAAGGTCTAGCAGAGTCTTGTCAGGTATAAACCTGTAGTTAATATTGGTAAATAAGAAATAAATGGTTTTTTGTAAATTTTTGTATTTTTATAATAATTTTGTATCATTAAGCGAATTTCCACATCTTTCATCATCGTAAGAATTTAAGTTAGGTAATAGATTTAAAAAAAAATTAACTTTATTTGATTTAATTTTATAAACATTAGAATAACATGCCACATCTATACGGTTTAAGTTAGTTAATTTAACATCCTGACGAAAGAAATGGTATCTTCCGAAACCGGTTGGTGTATTAGGATAACTCATTAAGTGATTAAATAATCTATATTAAAATGAACAAAAACCACAAAGTTCATTTTGAAAATATTAAAAACAATTATATTATAGGATTATATTAAATAATGAGGTTGACGTTAAAATGAGCACTCGTTGTAAAGAGTCTTTACCATTGTTGCCGTAAACGAGCAATGAAGTGGAAGTTTTTGAGTGCCTTTGTTTGCAGCAAACTGACTAGAAAATAGGTATTCTTTAAGAAAATAACCGCTCCTGTACATTCCGTATTTCCTTATACTACTTGTATTATAGCATCATAATATGAAACCGAGTGAAACACTTTGTTCCACCCGGTATGCAATATTTGCAAAAATAACATTTTAAAGCTTGTAAAAATTCTCCATTATTCTTACTTTTCTAAAGAATAAGATTAAATATTTATTATATATATTTTTTTAATAATCATAAAATGAGCATTTTTCTAGGTGTTTCTCTAGAGGTTTATATTTTCAGTTAACATACAGTATTTTAAATTAATACAAAAAGATTACATTTGTTTTTTCGAAAAATCTAATTTACAGAATTGTCTTATTTTTCGACATCTTTAAATATGGCAGAGTTGCAGATATTCAAAGTTACGTGTTTTAAAAACGATACCGTTTTATCGTGTGACGTCACATCTTTCGAGTCGACGAGTCGGTAATCGACACTCTGGCGTTGACGTAGTGACGTCACACGGTAATTCGAGCGTTGTTCTTCCAGGTGAAACCAACATGTTAAAAAAAATAAATCTATAATTTGAATAATTTTTGTGAGAATATACCTATACACAGATTTATAAATGAAACATGCATATGTTCAAATATACCGATAGATTTCTTAGCACTTTGTTTTAATTCAACTGTGAACCGAGTACAAGGCTTCCAGCTGGCACGAAACTACGTCACACACGCTGTACTCGTTATTTTAATAATGAGTCAGTTACAAAACTACGTCACATTCGATATTTGAATAATGGGTTACAAATCATACGCGATCCTATCCAGCAGCGCCCTCTATAATTACATCTTTGTGCGCAAACAGGCTCGCCAAATCATATTTCCAACGGCTGCTCTAACCTTCGCGATTGTGTAAGCCGAGACCCAAACCATGAGGCTGAAAATGTGATTTTATGTAACTGTAGAGAGGCATTCTAACTGCTGCTTCTAGTGAAGAGAAATTCACAAAATATTCCTTTGAAGCAGCGGCGTAACTAAGAGAATTAGGCGCCAATGTAAAATGGAAGAGGGGGGGGTCCTTGAAAATGTATAGTTTATAAAATATTTTAAGTACGCAGTTTATCCATTACAAAGATATAAATAAAGCGTATTTACTGTTTCCGAGGCAAATTTGTAGAACACCATAATCACATAAGTGAAAATAAAACACTTATTTTTTGATTCTAGTGATGGTAAACCGTTACGTGACTGTGATTGTGTCGATGATTGGTAACTGAGATTTAACAATGATTGGTAACCAATATTTAACTTTCTAATGTATCAGTCATTGCTCGAAGAATTACGTTAATTAGTTATCGATCATCGTTACAATCGAACCAAATCAGTCACAATAACAGTAAAAATAACGGTTTTACCATCACTGCATGAGACGTGTTTCGTCTTGCAAAGACATTATCTATATAAAACTTTAATTCAACTTGTATTTACAACTATAATGTATAAATACAATTTGTATAACTGTCCGCCAATAGCAATCTTTTTGGTCTCGTGTCTTGTATTTTGCGATAAATTCAATTTTGAATCTATTATGACTTCCAAAATATTTTATTTCAGTCACTTCCTTCAGACTTTCACCATCTATGATAATTGCTGGTGTGACTGGTATTCTTTTATTTACAATGTTCATGAATTTACGATACGGTACGCCACGTGCAATGACTTGGGAAAAAAAAAAGAAAAGTAATCGCAGGGTTGTTGTTCCAATAAACCTTAATACACCTGTCCCGCTCCGGCCAACTAATACTTAGGGATCTCGGCCGACGTGAGACAGATTGTATTTCAACACGCTATTTTGTGGATCACCGTGCGTATAATACAGACGACAAAAAAGCGGTTTTCTACAGCATCCCGAAGTGCAGTGATATCTCGGTTCTTCAGCACAAAAGTGGAGGTGTAAATTGCCGTCCGACCCACGACTGACATCAAGGTAGGCCAGATCCGTCTGTCATTATTCCTGTCTTGTAATTTACATCGATCCAGTTCACGGAATCTATTCCCACCAATCTGTTTTAATTTCGATAAAATCAGATTTAATCTACAAAGTAAACGAAATGTTGCGCCGCGCCGCGGTACGTAGCAACACGGGTAAATATTATTTGGTAACCGCGATTTTACGCGCTGTTGTCATTAGCGCGGCCGACAGATGGCCGATGTGTTATTTAAGGCACGTCTCGGCATCAATGGAGTGAATAAACATTAATTATAATTTTATGCGCCAACAAAAACTCGTCAAGTCTCGAGCATTTCATTCATCGTTCCGCTGACGAAACGTCAGAAAAGCGAAACAAGTTCAACAATCGCTTACTGTCCGGTAATCTATCTTCGTGCGCGTGTTCTTCGATACGTATTATAATTATATATAAATAAATATGCTAGGGGTATATCTTTTTTTTACATTCATTCTTTCATG
This sequence comes from Eubasilissa splendida, assembly GCA_031772225.1. Classification (NCBI taxonomy): domain Eukaryota; kingdom Metazoa; phylum Arthropoda; class Insecta; order Trichoptera; family Phryganeidae; genus Eubasilissa; species Eubasilissa splendida. The sequence goes on along the minus strand of CM062868.1, from coordinate 9,685,746 downwards.
TCAGGTTTGATGTACATGTCAATTTTTTACTAATTTAATGTATTATTTAAAAATATATACATATAAAATCAATTTTGCCGAAAAATATTGTTTTTATTTCCAATCCAGGGAAGTACACTACCAATTGTGTTATAGCGCCAGTATTTTTCATGACAAATTTTCGAACCCATATGTTACATTTTTTCAAATGAATACATCTGTCGTTCCATTATTTGAAATTTTACGGAATCACAAATACCTTTGAGTAAGCCGACTGCAGACGCCAGAATTATCAATTCATTTTTATTAAATTTTGGACACATTGATACAATTTATATTATTAAGGAGAACACATTCTTATTATGAAGTTGTAATTATTCAGAATAAAGGCCTGTGATGTTTTAAATGCAAATTTAATGTATTAATTATAAAAAAAAATATATAATAAGAATGTGTTCTCCTTAATAATTTTTTACTCACGGTACTGTCCAGTTGTCCACTAGTATTATACATAGATTTGTTTAATGATTATATGGATAGGGAATGAAATAATATTAATCACATATTATTAATAATAATGATTGAGAAAAAATATATATAGTAGAACAGTAAATATTTTATTATATTAATATAACCACCAAAAAGTTTTAATAATGGTTTAATAATAATTATTATCAATGTGTTAAATTTACTTTTATTCGGTATATACAGTGTGAATATTATGTTCCAGGCCGATTTTTTTTGCCGCCATTTTGGTTTGGCAGACATTTGTTAGTTCGCCATTAAATCATTTTATCTAAATAATAATCGTCACATGTTGGAAAACTTATCGGTAGCCGAATTGGGTCGATTGGGGCGTGCGACACGCGTGGTTTCAATAGGACGGTGCCACCTCACACAGCCCGAGTTACGCTTGAAATTTTGCGAATAAATGTTTCCCGGCTGCATAATATCAAAATGTGGTGATATCAACTGGCCTTCACGATCACCTAATTTGATTGCTCTCGACAGTTTTCTGTAGGGGTACTTGAAAGGAAACGTCTATATCTGTCGATCCTTAATTGCCATCGTAGCTGACTCTTAAGTAAAATGCAATGGACCTGTCTACCATTGTGGTATTCTTCCAGGTCTTCATTGTCCTAAAGTGACGCAGACGGCAGTACTAATCTGACGAAACACGGTAAGTAATAATGCATCTCTTGATCCTGATACTATGTTACTCCAGCCAGATTTTATCTTGAAAAATCTAATATACCAAATGTCAAACATTACATCTTCAAAATGAAATTCTTAATGGTAATTCAAATAGCTGTGTTTACGCGCCTTATTACTTCGATTGGCACCACTGGGTTTCTTGGTATATAATAATATACACGTGTGTGTGTGTGAGTATTGCCGCCCTTTTGTCGGAAAGCTAAGAAGACGGTAACTGACAGGCGTCATTCTTATTATATCCCGCGCTTCGACCAGTCCGGCGGTTCAAATAATCCACCAGTGCGCGCTTCGGTTGGTCGAAATCTTAAGAAGACAACCCAGCTAAAAGAACAACAACATGGGACCAGAAAGACAACATACATAAAAGGTTAGTGCAGTTCATATATCATATGTGTGCTTATTGTTAATTAGAAAACTGGGAACCAGCTATCGAAGGCATTTCCATAAACAATTTGTGTACTTTGATTTGATACTGTTGATGAATTTTTTATTACGTATGAAGTAATCTTTCAAACAATTACATTTATGAATATGGTTTAGCCTGAAAATAAACAAATAAAAAATATATTTGAACAAGTATGTATAAAAAAGGCATGTAATAATATTAATGTTTTATGAGGAAAATGTGCGGTCTCCGTGCGGTGCTCAACATCGGCATATTTTGAAGTAGTTAATACGATAATATTATTTTAGTATTTAATATTTCTTATGTCTGACACAACATATGTTAAAGTTACACAATACGAGGAAATGTTTTTTTTTTGTGTGAGAAATTGTGATTGTGTTGTGTTTGCCTCTGGTCGCTCTCGCGAAACAGCAAGTGCTCACAAATGTAGGCAAAATAAATGTTTGACTGACTTATTGACGACGTCGGTTCACGACTAAGCACTCATAAAATGTGTACTTATGAAATTTGAGCGTGGACAGGACACGACGGAAGAGGGTTATTGATGTATTTGTAAGATTTTTTTTTGTAAATTTACGGAACCATAAATAAACAAATCTTTAAAAGCAACATCTATTTACTTCAAATGAAAATGCATCAGTTCTTTCATACGGAAGCTAGACCTGGATGCTTATATCAAGAGAGATAGATTGTAGCAGCAAACAAAAGCGAAGCTGCTTCTGGAAAGAGACAGTTTTTCGGTTCGGAAGGACTTATTTACGGCGGCGATATAAAAACATTTTGTATTGTATATTTACGGTTTTCGATTGTAATTTACGGATTTTGTTTTGATAAAGTTTCGGAGGCTGGCTAGCAGAGTTAAGGACCACCAGACTATAAGGAGTGCGACTATCGGCGTCTACCAGCCCAGGTTCACAAAGGTTGGTGTATTTTGGATTGGCATAGATTGAATTACTATAGAAAACCCAGGACTAGCTATCGAAGTATTTACGCCTACATAGATGATACAGCGAGATTTGGAAAAATGCATTCTAAGTTACGCAGCTAAAGAAAGTTGCTGACGTCATTAAGATTAGGGTGCAAGATGGTGGATCCTGAGGGTTAGAAACAAACCACGAGGTAGATAAATTAAAGTCACCCTGGGTTGTCGATATTCCACACTACTTCGCAATGGCTTGACAACACGGAAGACGTTTGTAGAAACATTATGGAGAGGCCTTTATCCTGAAGTGTGTTGACAGGAGATTATGATGATGTTGATGATGAAACGACCGGTGCCTAGGTTGAATGAAATGACAATGGTGACCGCGGTTAAATCAATTAAAATTGGAAGACTAATTATTAATTTTGATTTTAAATGATTTTTTAAATTTTTGAATGAAACAAAAAGTACAACAGTGATATAAAACATGATACATAAAAATAATACCAGTGGAGTTTTTTGGGAATCAAATAAAGAAATAGTAATAGTAAGAAATGAATTAAACTAAGAAATAGAACATAAAAATAAACATGATAAACTAAAAGAAAATAGAGTCGATTCAGCTTATTTGCGCCGCCGGTTAATTGGGACAGCCGCTTATTTGGGCCAAACAAAACCAAGGAACTAATAGTAATTTACATCGCTTAATTGGGACGACATTCTGCGTAATTGGGACAGTAAATTTAAGATTACAATACATAAGTTTAAAATGTAACCAGGAGAAAAAATAATTATAGCTTGATTACAGCTTTATTTTATGCAGGAAGGCAATAAAGGGAGCCCTACGTATTTAAAGAAAAATAATCATAATTTAATTTTAAACTCGCTTCGGTTAATTGGGGAAGCCGCTTAACTGGTCCCGATGTGTCCCAATTAAGCGGAATCGACCGTATATATTAAAAAAAATGATAAACGAAAGAGTGTTTGTACACTGAACATATAAAGTGGAAAGGGTGAGAAGGGGAGGGAAATGGGATGCAATATATGTATATTCGCATGTATACACAATTTATGTCAATAGTTATTTAAAAGTAGACGTAGTTTAATTAAAAAAAATAAATGGAAGCAATTTATCGTTGAAAATGTCCAAGTTATTAGAAGAATTTACGGGTATCATATTTTGACGTAAAGCGGGTTACAAAACAATTTTTTGAGCAATTAGTTCTGCCAAAATTTGGGTAAAATAGATTATTTAAAACTGAGATAGCTCGATGGCGCGGTAGCAGACTGTCGTTATCTGGAGGCGATGAACTGGAAGAGAGATGCTGCAGACAGAACGAAATTACGATAAATCCCGCGGCAAACCGAGACTGCCCCTGAATTGTAGGCTGCTGATAGTTGAACAAAAAGTTGACGGCTCACAACTGTTGAACAACTTTATAACGGCAAGGTGGTAACAATTGACCTACTTGCATGTACTTGTGCACACACTTTCATCACCGCGAGATGAATCACCGAATGTGTTTGCAAGATTAATCGTCAGCCTGGTTCGGCCGGACCGTTTGTACATTTCTTTGCAGTCTAGCAATTCAAAGTTCCGGTAACATAACGAGTTGCAGAATATTATTTAAAATTTATGACATCTGGAATTTTGAAAATTTTAGCATTAATTTTAAGAACCTCAACACGTTAAAACTTCTATATAGATATCAGGTTGAATGTAACTCGATTGTATGGTGAGATTTTTACCATGCGCATTGTTAACACACGCTTGAAATGGTGCAAAATAAATTTCCAAGATAAACTGAATATACTACGAGAGCAATTAAATTATGATTTTTCTCTATGTTCAATGAACTTGTTAAAGTTGAGCGAAGGAATAATTATTTTAGATTTAGTATGTATTTATGTAAATGCCTTCGATAGCTGGTTCCCAGATTTCCGATTAACAATAAGCACACAAATGATATACGAACTGCGCTAACCTTTTAATTTTGCTGTCTCTCTGGTCCGATGTTGTTGTTCTTTTAGCAGGGATGTCGTCTTTAGATTTCGACCGACCGAAACGCGCACTGGTGGTTTAATTAGACCGCCGGACTGGTCGAAGCACGGCCTGTCGGTTACCGTCTTCTTAGCTTCCAAAAAAGGACGGAAATACTCACACATGCACACACATGTACATTATTATAAACCGGGAAACACAGTGGTGTATGTATTAGTATGTGTATTTAATATTTTGCGTCATAAAATTGATAGCCGTGATTTCTTGCGGCTAAACAACTTTCATGCATCTGACAGAAATAATAGAATCAATTTACCTTATCACTGTAACAATATTGGAACGGTTGCTCACTTTAATTTTCCATTACACAGAATTCAAAATTTGGGTAACGAGTATGCGGATGTTGCTGATGTATGGAACATAGCATTACCGAAATACAGAAGAATTTTAACATTTGAGACGAGCACAAGCCACAAAGAATATTAATTAATATTTACATTCATATATAAAATTTTTGTAAAATTATTCTTATGTATATTTAATTATTATGTAGTGCTTGACAAAATTTCTATACTTGTAAACTTTATATAATTTTATATCTTATATATTTTTGCCATGTATATAATGATTTTAACTATTATCATGTACTTATTATTTTACTTTATGTATTACTGAAATATATTAGGCGTATGTGTGGCAAATCTATTAAAGAAAATAAGTAAAGAAAATGAAGAAATAAGGAATGAATGTAAAGCTGATGTTAGTATAGTGAGTAAGATTTAGAAAGGATCACTTAGGTGGTTTGGTCATATGGAACGGATGAATGAGAAGAGAATGGTAAGAAAGATATATGACGCAAGTGTTGATGGCACCAGAAATAGAGGACGTCCGCGGAAGACTTGGCACAATCAGGTAAACCAGATAATGGACGATGGTTCTGTTGGAAGCATCAACAATCAGCGAGCTTGTATGAGAAGATATATGAATGTGGATGAGGCGAGAATTGTGTCAGGACAGAGGAGTGTGGGGCTCTATCCTCTCTGCCTATCCCCCGCGGGGAAACGGCGTAATGGTAAGTAAGTAATATATTATGTCTAGTGTAAAAGGCTGCATTGGAGCCGTTAATTTAAAAATAAATAAATGTTACATACCTCGTAATGTGAAGGTCCAAGAAATAGACTTTGTAACAATTATACTTTTATTACAATACGATACAAATACAACGAGAGAAAGAGGCCGCGCCCTGCCGCGCGCCACCCTTTATAGCCTCGCACACATGCACGCCGTCGGTGCGGCATTCACACACACTCACATACACAAGCAGATAATCCCAAGGACATCACAATAAATTTCTCCCGCAAAATTGGCCCGAAGATAAACCGAAATAATGTGAAGCCATGAAGATAGAGAAACACTATAGCCTAGGTAAAGTTTTGAAGTTGGAGAAGGAGAACCAGACTGGCGAAGTTGAACGATAGAGAAGATTTGTATTTGGAGAGTTAAACCACATACTTGGGAATAAAAAGGTACCTCAACATCTCTGGATATATTTGAATGATCAAAGTATTCTTCTTGTAGTGACGCAGACTGCTAGCGTGGACTCTTACATAGGAGGATGTATTAAAACTGTCTGTTACACAAACACCTATGGAACGAGTGGGTACTTCATTGAGAGACAGAAAGATCAACGTGTGGATAAGAAAAAAAAAGATTGCCGACACGATCAAGCTGAGGTTTTTTTTAAAATTACTTATGTACATATTATAATTTTTTTTTTTGTCAAACTGTATGCCAGTTTTACGGTAAGGGTTGCCTTTTACATAGTTATTACTGAGGTTTTATAGAAATATAAAAAGGGGAAAAAAATTAGATAAGAAGATGTTAATGAAATAAAGGTATGAATTATCCTGCACCAAATTGGTATGTTAATATAATATACAGTCATTTCCATTTAGACTGGTGGGACACGCTTATAAATCATGTTATTGTAAAGTTAAAAGAAATTAGTTGAATTACGTAGAAAGATATAAACAAAAAAATCAATCTTTCGAAAAAATATAATTTTTACAGGGTGTGACAAACCTAGTCCACAATATTTTATGGGTGGATACCTGAATATAATATAACAAAGAAACCAAAAATTAGATAATAATATTCTTTTACTTTATATGTTAAGGTGGTTACTGGGGTCTCAACATTTAAAAAAATGTTTAATATGCCTTTATTTATTTTAATAATTATTCTTGGCACAGCACATTCTCTCGTCCTCTCACCGTGCACACTGTTCGCAATCGGTACTCTCACGGTTCGACCCGACGATCTGGTTGAATTGAGGATCAGTATTTAGTGCTTGCCAGCTTGGCGAGCTTATTTACGAGAGATGGAGATGAAGTGGCATCCACAACGCGGTGGGTTGAAGACGACATGAGGAGAAATGTTGGCCTTGGATGGACAAGAAATGCAAAGGGCAGGGGTTTATAGAAGTGTTTAAAGGAGGGGGTCCACTTAAAGCACAATGCCCGATGAAATAGAAGAAGAATAATATATGAATATTTTTTAGTAATTAAATATTCTCGTAGCGACAGGTTAAATATGAGAAGCTTTAGGGAACTGTAGCGAGGAATACCCAGAAATATCAAAACACTATTTTTTTTTTCATTGCCCAACTAGACAAGCCTGTTTTAGGGCAAATTGGTAAACAAATACATTTTACAAAACCAAAACTCATTGAAGACGAAATACAATAAAATCGAATACGTAACATACCAGGAAAGTTATCCTGAAAATATTGTAAAAAAACTAAATATATATAAAAAAGAGAGAAAAAAAAATACCAATGTGGAATACAATATATAATGTAAGCACATATAAGGTAAATAGAAATATGCAAGATACACACAAAAGTAGGTATAAGAATTATTTAATTATATAAAAAAAAAATTCTCTCAGTATCTGTTCTTCTTAATTTCAACAACCAATTTGAAGCATCCCTTTTAAAAGCCTCAATGACAGTTAAAGTTCTAATTTTATTTCCGATTTGATTGTATATTTTGGGAGCTTGAGAGGTGAATAATCTTTGACCAGACCAAAAGTAGTTTTCATTCTTGAAACCATTTTAAGCTTCAGTCCTCACAGATGGTGCATATTAGTTTCATATTAGTTTATTACATTAATATAATGTATCACTGTTTCGCATAAAGAAATGTATACGAGCTGACGAAGATACTCTCCTTTGCGCGTATTGTTGCAAAAGTCCTTTTTACAATAACAAAATTTATTACATAACAAAATTTCAAATCGCTTCCGTAACGAACCCTTCTTTCCGTGACGTGTAATTCCTAGCAAACCCTGCGTGACAAAACGCCCACGCGATTATGTATGATATTTGACGGAACAAGCAACATGATTGGGAACATGACGTAAATTTTAATTGTATACTGACATTCCTTTTAGAAATCGAAATTATAGCACAGTTTTGTAATTGAAATTTATGTATTTTTTAGAACAGTAAATATATGAACATATTTACAACCTTTTTTTATTTTTTTAAATTTATCATCTTTGTTTTATTAACCACTAAATTGAGTTTAAATACATCTACCGGTTTCGAAAAATACCATTTTCTTCTTCAGGATGTCATAACTCATATATGAATTTTAACCACAAAGTTAATATTGCTAATTTTAAAAGTGTATTTACAACCTCTATTATAAAATCCCTTGTTAAAAATAGTACTCTATATTTGTATATTAAATATCCTATTACTAGTATTATTGTGAGCTTAGACACAGTGTGACACTTGACAGATCAAGTCCAACAATATATAGCATTGTGCGGACGACACAGCGGTTCGCGCATCACACATGATGAGACGCGGCGCCAGCAGTGAGCGCTCATTGCTTGAGTTATTTATCTACCAATCTTCAGCCGGGCAATTTAACATTCTATTGTGTTCGTGAATTGTAATCACATTGAATGTATTAAGTTTTTAAAAATACTAATTAAATGTATTAATTAGAAAGATATACATATATAATCAATTTTATCGAAAAATGTATTGTTGTTGCTACCGGGATTCGAACCTGGATCTCTTTACAATCCGAGGAAGGTGCATTATTCAACTGTGCTACAGCAGACACCATTGTCGACAATTTTTCGAACCTATATGTTACATTTTTCAAATTAATACATCTACTATCGTTTCATTATTTGAAAGCCATCTACTTTGTATTTACGGAATCTCAAATACCTTTGAGTAAACAGATAGCAAACGCTAGAATTAACAATGAATTTTTATTAAATTTTGGACACATTGATACAACTTATATATTATTAAGGAGAACACATTCTTATTGTAAAATTGTAATTATTCAGAACATAGGTCTGATATTTTTTAAAATACTAATTAAATGTATTAATTAGAAAGATATACTGAAAAATATATTGAAAATTTGTCGACTAAGGTACTGTCTGCTGTAGCATAGTCGGTTAATGCACCTTCCCCGGATTGGAAAGAGATCCAGGCTCGAATTACGGTAGTAACAACAATATATTTTTCGATAAAATCGATTATATATGTATATATTTCTAATTAATAGTTTTAGTATTTTAAAAAATATCACAGACCTATTTTACTCTGAATAATTACAACTTCACAATAAGAATGTGTTCTCATTAATAATATATTACGTGTTCTCAATTAAGTACTCCCTTGTTCACGCCACGTTTGCATTAGTTCTTCAATTTTGTGTGCACCTAACGAATGTATAATATAAAATGATGTTGGAAGAAAAAATATTTTTATTAATATATAATAAATCAAAGAACGCACCTTTTTTATTATAATAGAAACGAAAATATCACACAATCAATCTTAATTGATTATTTATATATAAACCACAAAAATACCAAGTTCTTCGCAGTAATTTAAATAATGTATTTGTATATTTTTTCATCTTTATTTATCTCAGCACCTTTCAACGTTTCTTTCTCTCTCTCTGGCAACCTCAAGTATTAAATCCCATTTAATAATTTTTCACGTCATTTGTATATATACGTTGGACGTGAAATACGACAAAATGTAGTGAAAAATTGGTATTTCTGCTAATTAGCATTGTACATTGTTACTTTAAGGAATGATAAAATATATACATGTCTCAGATACGTGTATCATACTATCCTGGGTAGAATATATTTTTTCCTACACATTTCTTCCACACCAATACTACAATAAATATGCGTAATTTTTTATTTTATATTGAATAGGGCATTAAAATTTTCATAAATAACTAACTTACTAATTTACCATCACGCCATTTTCAAGCGGGAGTAGGCAGAGAGGAGAGAGCGCCACACTCTTCTGTCCTGACACACAATTCTCGCATCATCCGCATTCATACATCTTTTCATTGCAAGCTCGTCGATTATGGAGGCTTCGGTATCTAGTTTACCTGGTCAGCACTACTCAGCACATCTTCCTCAGACGTTCTTTATTTTTGGTTCCTTAAACACTCGCTTCACACAGGTGAATATTATGTTCCAGGCCGACGTTGTTTTTAAATAACTAAAAAATAAAACATTATTTTATATTTTAATTTTTATTTACCAATTGTACGGCTTATTACAATTATGTTTAAAATGTGACGTTGGCCAAATTACCGCCTTTGGCAGCGGTACAAACGCGTGCTTTTTTACCCATATTTTTCATAACATTCTCGCATACTTTGCGTATTCTTTCAGCAATTTCATTTCAAATATTGGCCTGTAGCATCGAAATCGTCGTTGACTTATTGGCGTAAATTTTTCCTTTCATGTACCCCCACAGAAAATAGTCGGCAGCCGTCAAATCAGGTGATCGAGGAGGCCCGTCGATATCACCAATTTTTGACATTATGCGGCCCGGAAAAATTTCTCGCAAAATTACAAGCGTAGCTCCGACTGTGTGTGAGGTGGCATTGTCCCGTTGAAATCACACATGTTGCAGTTTTCCAAGATGTGGCGATAGCCATCACTATTTATGGTTACAGCATTGCCATTATTATTGAGATAAAATGTTTTAATGATTTCAACACGTTGTTGAGATACTCCATAATACATTATAATCAACTACTCTCGGCAACTATCAAATGCGAATTAAAAAATGACTGCCAAACTAAAATGGCGGCCAAACAAAATCGGTCTGGAACATAATATTCACCTTATATTTGTCTTTGTGTGTATGCATTCCTATAAAAATGAGTATATGATGCATTTACATGAAACAGCGCCGACGACCTGGTACCCCGCGCCGGAACGTGGTATACAATCAGTTTAGTTAAATTAAGGGCGTCCAGTATGCCATTTACTATATTAAATAAAAATAATAAATCACTTACAGCTCTTCTACACGACAAGTTAGTTAAATTAAGAACGCTCATTTGAAATTTATAATTTAATTGTTCAACGGGTATACACAATTTGAAGTTGATAAATCTTAAAAATGTATGTTGAACCTTTTTTAATTTTAATTCATGCACTTTATAGAATGGAGATCAAATGGTGAATTCTAAATTGCGACGAACCACAGCCGTGTACAATACGTTACTATACCTCTGGACCATGCTATATTTGGCCAAGACGTGTTAATGGTCTGTGCACCGATTGCACCGGGCGCGTGACGTAATGCGGTGTCTGCTCTTAAAATATTACGCAAGGTCCATTGTGAGGAAAGTGGCCGGCAATCAGCAAAACGAGACCACGTCAATGTTAATGAATTTTATATTACGTCCGTTATATTATACTTTTTGGTAAGATGTGAGATTTATACTTTTTGGTAAGATATTTTAAAATATTTAATTGTTAATACGTCGACATAGAATAAACGGAAATAGTGATGGAGACTAAATCATTATTTTCACCGTGAATTGTGAGATTTATGATAGATCGTAACGATGATTGGTAACGACAGACTAGTAAATGAATAGACAAGTTATGAAGTGTATATGTTAGAGTGAATCTGTATTACCAGTGAGAATATATTTTCAATGTTGAAAGTGTATTCTCGCTAAGCCGGTCTGTGGATGTATATCTAATAATGACGATACAAATTCACTGGTTACATTTAGTGAGTTTGTATTCGTTGACAAGCGAGAATATTTGGCCTCAAGTGTCGATGTGTCGCCCTACATAATGGCGACAAATAGTTTACAACTGTCACTTTTATTCGCTTATAGTATTTTCATTTATATTAAATAAAATTATTTACTGCATAAACTACCGTGTTTATAGTCTCAGCCATTTTTATTCCCTTTTCAATACATATGTTAGGTTAGGTTAGGTTCAATTACAGGTTAGCGTAGAATATACATTTGATAAAACCTGCTAGTAAAGTTATATTTCCACCAGTAGAAATATATTTCCACTGGTGGAAATGTATTCAGATATGCTTTCACTGAAACGTCAGCGAAAATATATTTTCACTGGTAATACACATCCACTGTAACATATATATAGGAGAGAGGTTTGGAATATATTTGCTAGGAAAGGGGCATTCTGCACACATGTATCCACCAAAACAAAAATAAATCCGATAGATTATGACACATTTATGCAACAGTAAAAGTATTTACTCTTCGAAAATTAAATCTTTGTGTAAACAAGACGTATTTTTTACATTAATGCATATTCTTAAGGAGAATACATTCTTATTGTGAAGTTGTAATTATTCAGAACATAGGTCAGTGATATTTTTTTAACTACAAATTAAATGTATTAATTAGAAAGATTTACATATAAAGTCAATTTTATCGAAAAATATTGTTGCTGTTACCGGAATATTTATAACAATATTTTTCGACAACATTTAATTTGTATTTAAAAAAATGCATAACTATATTATCGTTTAAATTTTCGTTTCAATAGTCATATTTTAAAAAAAAGTTCCGAAGCTCTTTGATTGCGTGAGTGCCACCAAAGTGATCACGTGGGTGCCACCAAAATAAATAAAAATTGTGACAAAGAATATGCGTTGGTTCATTGTCTATTGTCTGCGTTGGTAACTGACTATTTGTAATTCGGTCAGAAATCACTGACTAAATGTGATGTCCTTGGATTGTACCTATGTATGGAAGCCTCACCGCCCACGCGGGACGTGTGTGAACGTGTGTGTATGGTCGGATATAGATAGTGGTCACTCTATCGTTGTCTCGTTATTAGTTGTACATCTTGTATCTTACTGTAATAAATTATTTAATTGTCACAAAGAATTTCACTGAGACCTTCAACATCACCGAAGTGTACAACGAATGCGTACTATTAAAGCAAGTACGTAACACTAAATTTCCCTCCACTTATCCAGAACCTTGAAAAAAAGCTCCCATATCGGTCCAACCCATTCGCTGGCAGGTTGGTATTTTTAACAATGCAACACGGCGGCATGGCTGTCAGCAAAAAGCCATTCGCTGTCCGGACTGTGCAAAAAGTATTTTTACATGAAAAAGCATCAAAGGGGAAAAAATAAATAATTATAATAATTGGTATAACATCAGAAAATTGACAAAAGGCGATTTTCTTCCAAATCAGAATATACAACCTTTAAAATTGTCCTTTCACATGGGTCGGAAGACCTGGGTGTCCACCAATGACCGATTGTTTGATAAGTAGTAATTTTTTTACCAAAAAACCTTTGCGGGTCTCGCCTAATAGTGTGGTAAGGCGAGAATTTCGTCGAATTTGATTTATTTTAAATATTAACCATAAATAATGCATACGATTTTATGCTTTATAAAATATATAAAAATCTTCAGTCTATGTGTGCTAATATAAATTTAATAGCGAGTCACTAAAATAGTTTGATATCGAATGATTCATTAACGTATACTGCAACTTTCAAAATAACAATGTGACAGATGTCTTTTGAAACAGCTGTGAAGAGTCCGCCATTTTTAACTAACGATCTGATCAAACAACCGATGTTGAGTTTTCTTTTTGAGATTCACGCTTCCTGTATCCACTGAGACGTTACAGTTTTATGTTGATGGAGAGTTTGGGATTCTGGTAAATCTTATTTGTTTCTTATTTCCCAAATTTCCTTATAAATTCTACGCAACACTTTTCTCTCAAAACTGTTCGATATTTCTCTCTACTTAATGGGGGTTGACTGTCGTTTGCAGCGCCGGCGTTACGCACAGGCGGAGCAGGCGCCCGTCTTTGGCGGCCAAATCAAGGGGGCGACCGAAAAATATATAAAAATTGAAAAACAAAATCCCAAATTGCAAAATGATAATAGTGTATAGCAAAAATAATCCAGGTATAAACAATCCAATAAATAACATTACACTTATTACCTACTAAAGCGGTAATTTGTAGTCAAGCTACTAGGGCGGAAAAAAACAATCTTGCCTGTGGTGGCAAAAAGTCTAGCGCCGGCGCTGGCTGGTTCATCACGCTTCGTACCCGTGAGCCAAACACGGTTGACGGTTGGCACGGTGACGCTTCAGAGAAAGATTCAACGTGTGTTATTATTCCTACATAATTTACAATGACTGAGTTGGACGCGCCACTTTCTCTTCAAAATGTCCACAATTTAGTTTGCTCTTGACGTGCGGTAAAACATGCAATGGACACGTCTCTTTAAGCTCGCCCGGCGGTGAAAAGATTTCACACAATTTTGCACATTTTATCACTAAATTTGATAAGTAAATATCATTGAACGCTGCGTGCTACAATTGTCGTGGCTGCGAGCACGCATTATGTATGTATATAATATTAAACATTTCAAAATATACTGTATCACTTCTGTTGCGTCACGCGGGCAGTGATTGATCACTGTACCGAAAATGTCGAAGAAAAAATGTCGTATTTTTTAGCGTGCCACGCAATCGTTATTATTTTTTTTTACGACCGTCTAAAATGGACCATCTTTAAATATTTCTTAATCAAATTCGATTCATTAATTGAGATTTCCCATTTTAATAATGATTTTATTATAGTTTTACGAAAATTTTGCAAAACTTTTGTCAGATCAAACTTTGTGATTCAGAAAAATATTGAAATTATGAAATAAATAGAAATGTTGGTGAAATTCATAGCGAGCAGACTGCCCCTCTCTTAGTACGAATCCAAAGGATTAATGAAACAATGGAATACAAATTCTAGCAGCCTTTTCGTATACCATAACAAAATAACCGGAAATTCAACTTTTGTACAATACACGTTCGACTCCTTACTAATAATAATTAATGTTAAGGAGTGGATATATATATATATATATATACAGGGTGGCCCAAAAAAATAAGAACACCTCGTAATACATGAGTTATTTCAAAATATAATATAATAAATTATAATTCTTAATGTAATTTTTTTTCTGTGTGAGATGAAGTCCTGCTGTAATGTCTAGCTATACTCCAGGCTTTGTTTAGTAACTCTTTGATCATTTTACTATCACCCCAACTTTTTTCAATTGGCAAATTTTTGATTAGATTACGGTCTTCTGTAGTGATTTTTGTCATTCTGGGCAACAATTTGAAAAAAACCAAATATAAACAATGGGAAAATTAATAATCAAAGATGGCGACTGGAAATTGTCGAAATAAAATGTAATATAAGTAAATTGGTAAGTAAATAAATTAGTGAACTAATTAAGCTATTGATGATATAATTAAATATATCACATTTTACGAAATGATTTCACTTTTTTTGGGCCACCCTGTGCATAATACAAATAAAATTAATCATTTCGAAAGATATATAGTAAAAATCTATCTATCGTAAAATATTTAGTTGCTACTGGGATTCGAACCTGGACCTCTTCCTGTCTTTTATATTTATATATGTAAATCTGAATGTCTGTCTTGATTATTCTCTATACAATCCTTATACTCTTTGACTGATCTAAACCAAATTTTGAAAGTTTATTTTTATGACCCTGCGCAAAATATAGGCATCTTTCCGTTCACTGTACTCTCTCACCCGATATAAATAAGTATTATATACTGAATGCCATCCTTAAGAAATTTTGCTTAGTCGCTCTTTATAAAAATATGGTAACCCCCATACCACCACCTCTAACCCCCAGACATCTCAACTTTCTCCCATCTGGACGATATTTTGTTTATATCTGTAGTATTTAGTGCGTGCGCAAAATAAAGGCACCCCCCCATCCCTAATATATTATAACCTAAACCCCCATTTAAAAATATAATTAATACCGGGTAACGCTAGGTACGGACCGCTATTTTTATTGATTTATTTGAATATACTCATTTACAAATCGTGTACTAAAAAATAAGAAAGAAATGTAACATCCAAGAATAATTGAATCACAAAATGACAGTTGTGGAGATTATTTAAAAAAATTTAACACGAAAATTTTATTTCTAGAAATTAATATAGCGTAAGAACAATTAATAAAAAATTATTTAATTTTTTATTAATATTATATTATCCAAGGTGAGACAAATTAGATAAGTTCGATTAGTATTAGATTAGCTCATAAATTAGAACAGACCATCGTAATCTAAGTATCGGGTAGAAATCTTCAAACAAGTTCTGCTGTCCGACAATATCACATGTTGTTATGTAAGCATGTTTAATTAATTAATTAATTAATTATAAGTAATATAATAATATTGATGATAAACAAATCAAAATTAATAAAATGTCACGATGAAATTGTGGCCGTCAAACCGCACATATTCACCTCAGTATCTATTACAGTTTGCCAACTCCACCACAGTCTATAGATGTTCATCTACAGTGGGTATGAATAGTATAATTGATATTAATTAAATATTATAGTAAACGTTTGAATAAATTAATAAAAAATATGAGCTGTATAATAGAATTATACAGCTCATATTTTTTAATAACGTGTTTTTTATGGGACGTATTTTTAGGACAATCAGAAGTTCTAAAAAAAATTCATTTAGAATTGCAGCGCACCTTGCGGTCCGGAGTGCATCTTATGGTCCATGTTTCGATAATCACGTGACACGCGGTAAAAGGTCCCTGCAGAAAACAATTTTCTCTGCCAAAATAAATATTATACCAGCTTTTTTATGTATCTTTGCATATATTATAATACCTACGTAATATACATTTTTTTATGTACTCTTTTTACTATGTTTCAAATTTATTTTTGCGAGCAAATATATACGCCCGACACCACCGTTAAATCGGCGTAAATTGGTGCTCGCTCCATCTCTCTGCCTCTCACTTCACTCCACATTCCTTGCTCACCCTCGCGGAAAATCGGCGTGATGATAATTTACAAGTAGTTCTAATATAATCGTTTTGCTACAATATAACACGAAGATGTTGGAGGTATTATAACATTTTGCGAATTTTCGCATTTAAAACATATATTTGGACATCGAGTCATGAATAAGCCGGGCTGCAACCTTGCTCCGCAACAACCTGGCGAGATGGTCGTTAGAAGTTAGAAGTTCACCAATCCTGTTAGGGCACATTCTAGATTCGCATCCTGGCCGCTAGAGGCGCTGTAGTTTAAAAGGCAACGTAATACAATAGTTCTATGACCTTTGTTTGCAAAATACTGCGATTAACTGAAACAAATTGATTATTTGTATTTAATAAAATGAAATAATTATATAGTCTCGCGCGTGAGAATATTTAGATTCTGCAATATCTGAATGCAACATTAAAAATTATTCGATTTCATTTGATTTAATAATTTAACAGCTGCGAGCAGATTTATACAACATGTTATTATGCAAAACTGTATTAATTTAAAAGCACTTAAAAATCTATTAACACATCCAATGTCCATAACATAATGTCCATAAGCAAAACATAGAGTAAAGAAGATTTGCGTAATTTGTAATAGATAGTGGGAAAATTCTCACCAGTAATTTGATTATAGTTCGATCCACACACAAATAGACTCCACACAGTGCACAGCACAAATAATAAAGCGACACCCACAAAATGACACTTTAAATAACGAACGCTCGGACTTGTTTATGTAAATAAGTCACTTGCTTCAAATTGACATTTCGAAGAGTGTAAAAAAAGTGCACTTTGGTTTTGTATGCGGGAGACGTGAACGCAGCTAAGACAATGACCGGCCGGCTTCGCGGCTGGTGGCGTGTGGCGGTCTCCTGGACCCGGCCCGACGAAGAACTGCTAAACTGGTTTTGGGTCTTGACGCGCGGCAATAAATCAGATGATCAACTTTTAGGTTGTTTTCCTCGTGCAATTTTGCCCACCATTTAGAAGAGGCATTTGCGAAATTGACGAACGTGTTTGATATAATCTAACGCAATAAAAAAAAAAAGTCAAATTTAGTTATACAGCGATCTTGTGGCAGAGTGTCAGATAGATGGATGAATTATGGCAGACCTGATATTTTTTTTAACACACTTGTTAATTCACTTATTGATAGCTATGATTTATTGTCTCATTTTAACCTACAAATACCCTCAAGAACGCTAATACGTATTGGGGACTCAAAAAAACAAGTATTAAAATGTTACTTTAAAAAATCGAGTACATAATTACAATTAGTACGCACGTGGTCATGTGAAAAAATCGAACCCGTGTGTACTGTGTGTATAGTTCGCTGGGAACGAAGAAAATAATGATATTTATATTTAATATTGAATTATTTATTTATTTATTTTTAAACACACTTTTATAAGTTAAAAATTTTAAAGCATTTTTATTACCAACCGGTTTCAGAATGTCAAAAAAAACATATGTCGAAACGTTCTAATGTTTTCAATTTAAATTTAAAAAAAAATAAATTAAATAAATCTAGTTCCTAAATTAAATTGTCACGATGATGAAAGGTGTGGAAATTGACTTAATGATGCAAAATTATTGTAAAATAATTAAATATTAAAATGAATAACCACAATGCAAAGTTTGCGTTAAATATTAAAATTAATTTTATTTTTGACATTTTACATTTGCTTAGCATTGTATTTTGTGTAGATGGGTACTAGGTATATATTATTTTTTAATGTGTTGTTAGGTGTTTGCTGTTTGGTAATCCTCTCCACACGGTCCAGCCATCGAAGTGTTCTTATTTTTATAATCTTTGAGAGTAACGTGGAGGTCCTCCGGTTCTCTCCGCGATACGTCTCAATCTGATCTGCCAAGATGTCGCCGATTCATTTGCGATCCGATACATGGTTATGGTTCACAGCAGGCTCCGTATTCATGTGCGCTCTATGTGTTCTATCCAGTTCATCCTTTTCGATTTTACTACACCTTCGATAGCTGGTTCCCAGGTTTCCATCTGTAGCCGCCCCTAGGGCCTCACTTCTTTCGCGGCAGTGTTTCACACCGTATACGTAACTGTGTTTCAAGTATAAACAAACATTGATCTATTGTAAGTAGTCTTCCGTTGTTCATTCTGCTCTGACAACACACACGCACACTCGCGTTATAATTCAAACGAACGGTTAAGCGCCCGGTGTAAATTAATTTGGGGGCACTCGGATGTTTACATCTAATCTTCTTATCAACACATTAAACACAACATCATAAAATACTTTGTGGCCACAAATTATATAAATTATAATATAAAAACCCATTGTTCAAGCCGCTATTTATTGATAAATCGACATGTTTCGGATACCTATGGTATCTTCGTCAGGAAATGATGTATACTAAAATTAAAAATACAAGTATAGATAAAAACAAAACTATATACATATAAGTGATGGGTAACTAAGTAGAAACTACTATGAAAACAAATTTAAAAAGTGACTATTTGTTAAAAGGATTTGGTCATTTAAATAACATCATTTCATTCTCAAAAGATTTAAATCCTTAACTATAAATCATCGACTTGAATTCATTTGGTATATAATTCCCTATAAACAGCGTGATTTAAAATATTGACAGTTTCAAAACTGTAATTGCCAATTTGCACTGGACCACAATCTTACACAACATATATATTTAGCTTTTAAATAGATTATTTAACTTTGTTTTTTTTAACCACTTAATTAATTGATAAACCAACCGGTTTCGGAAAATACCACATATACAATTTGCAAATATTAAAAAAGTATATTTAGTCTTCAATTAATTTATTTGCTCGAGCCATCATGTTCACTTCAGTCTCAACTGATGAAAAAGTGGATTTAATGGAACCCGTGGAGTCACTTAAAATGTCAAAATTATCTGCAAAACTAAATAATTTACGATTTCCGTTAAGGTCAACACCTCCGTTTCTGTATTATTGGTGCCTTATTGCTTGTTCGAGAGTCGAGATAAAAAGTAATTGAAATGTTCGAGGATGAGTAAAAAATTATCTACACTGCCTTCTGCGCACGCGTGCGTAGAGTTGGTACGGCCGCGGTCACGTGCACGAAATTTGATCCCGATCGCGTCATTTGCCTTCTGACTATTACAGTGTAATCGTGTACGCTTCGCTAGCAGTTTGCGCCGAGGAGGAATAACGAGAAGTGATCCGATTTCTCCGGTCGGAAGGTGTGAAAGGGTCTGAAATTCATTGTAGACATTTATCACAATACGGGGACAGTGCTTTATCACGTAAAACTATTTTTTTGTGGATCAAGAGGTTTAAAAATGGCCGGACGAGTGTGACGCACGAAGAGGGAGCAGGACGCCAAGATTCAGCGAGCTCGAGATATGGTTCTAGCGTATAGGCGAGTTCCCATAATTGTTGCGTACTTGTCTTCTAAGTACGTCTTCGGTGTACACCGCGTAATGTGAAGGTCCAAGAAAAACTTTTTGTAACAATTACACGTTTATAAGATACAATTTAGTTACAAGGTATAAATCAAAGGATAAAGCCAACGGACACACAGAGAGCGACGCGCGTCATCATTTATAACCCCGCACACACGCCCCGGCGGTGCGGCATTCATACACACACTCACACACACAACTATACAATCCCAAGGACATCACGATAATAAATAAATTGCTAAAAGAGAGATTTCAGAATCTCGAGAATTACTAGTCTTGCGCAAAATGTACGGCCCAATATGTGATAACCTAACCGGAGAAAGGAGTATATTATAGAACTTGGAACCTTGGGAATGGTGTGATATCATGAAGAAAATGAAAATCAAGGAGGCACAAGTCAACTGGTTTAAGACCGAGGGGAAGATCGAAATGTAGGTGGGCGAATAATGTCAAGATAGACATGCAAGATTTAGGCGAGTGATTAGCAAAGTAGACTGCAATGGCAATGTCAAGATATGGATAAGGCTCTATTGTGAATTGTGACTGCGGTCATAGACTGTCGAGTCACACGAGGCGGCTGAAGAAGAAAAAAGTGTACATTAAAATAAGTTTAACAAAATAATATGATTTGTGCCATGGCATTGAGGTATTTCGGATTCGTCTCGTTTCTCAAATAATTCAATCTCATCCGAGCCGAGGACGTTTTGGTATGAAACAAAACTCAGTGCATTAACACTTGGTTCTTGATACATTATTCACGTCGCGCACCGGAGCTACACTGATTTGCCGCGGCATGTAAAGTATGCAAGAACAAAAGATAAACAAGTGTGGTTATCGAACTAAGATGTAAACAGAATATTTAAAATCGAAAGACATTCTTTCGTGACACGTTTTCCCGGCCATTTGAACACTTCACAGACGACTTGAACATATAATAATAATGTGTTTATTCCAGCGTCGTCGGGTTATTTGTGCAAGACCCGTTTAGACATATAAATAATACATACAAGTAACAAAAAATAATATTTATATAGAAAATATCAGATATCACATAGAGACAAAGCTTTTTTTTTTGTAATGTGAATGATGTGAATCAGGTCTATTCTCAAAATTGCAATATTGAAATGAAGGTGATTGTTACACCAACCCTCAAAAATAGACAGTATGTAAATTAACGTCCGTGTTATATTTGAATGAGAGAGAGGGAGAGAGAGTGAGGAAGTGAGGGAGATAAACGTACCATAATCTGTCAAAACATAAAAATATCAATTACCAGACTGCAGTGGCAGTGGCAGTGGCAGCGGCAGTGGCAGTTGCAGTGGCAGTGGCAGTGGCAGTTGCAGTGGCAGTTGCAGTTGCAGTGGCAGTTGCAGTTGCAGTGGCAGTTGCAGTTGCAGTTGCAGTTGCAGTTGCAGTGGCAGTTGCAGTGGCAGTTGCAGTTGCAGTGGCAGTGGCAGTGGCAGTGGCAGTGGCAGTTGCAGTTGCAGTGGCAGTGGCAGTTGCAGTGGCAGTTGCAGTGGCAGTTGCAGTGGCAGTGCAAAGTAATTTATCAACTTATATATATATTGTGAGGTAAAAGACCTACGTCCTTCCCTTTCACCGGCTAGATAGTGTAGAACATGAGATCTGCGGGTTCTTTTACCTTGAGCACACATACCCACCGCCACTGCAACTGCCACCGCCACTGCAACTGCAACTGCCACTGCAACTGCCACTGCAACTGCAACTGCAACTGCCACTGCAACTGCCACTGCAACTGCAACTGCCACTGCAACTGCCACTGCAACTGCAACTGCCACTGCAACTGCAACTGCAACTGCAACTGCAACTGCAACTGCCACTGCAACTGCAACTGCCACTGCCACTGCAACTGCCACTGCAACTGCAACTGCCACTGCAACTGCAACTGCCACTGCAACTGCCACTGCAACTGCAACTGCCACTGCAACTGCAACTGCCACTGCAACTGCCACTGCCACTGCAACTGCCACTGCCACTGCAACTGCAACTGCCACTGCAACTGCCACTGCAACTGCCACTGCCACTGCCACTGCCACTGCCACTGCCACTGAAACTGAAACTGCCACTGCAACTGCAACTGCAACTGCCACTGCCACTGCAACTGCAACTGCCACTGCAACTGCAACTGCCACTGCAACTGCCACTGCCGCTGCCACTGCCACTGCCACTGCAGTCTGGTAATTGATATTTTTATGTTTTGACAGATTATGGTACGTTTATCTCCCTCACTTCCTCACTCTCTCTCCCTCTCTCTCATTCAAATATAACACGGACGTTAATTTACATACTGTCTATTTTTGAGGGTTGGTGTAACAATCACCTTCATTTCAATATTGCAATTTTGAGAATAGGCCTGATATCTGTCTAGAATAGATGTTTGTGAAATAAATGAGTAATTGTCACATCGTCATTCTCGTCATGACTCCAAATCTCAACTAAGGAATCATATCAAGAGATAAGATTATCACGATTGTCGCAGTCGAATTACAGCAGAACATAACAAAAATATAAGTAATACATTTCAATTACGGCTATTATTATAATATATGTAGCTTACTCTGTAGTCGATGCCATTCTCTGGTCAGGGAGTCAGCCTTCCACGAGAGCACCGTTTGCATCAGAGAGTTGGTGCTGAGCTCCAGCCGCAGGTTTTCGCCAGCAACTCGATGAAGAAGCCTTCTACATACATTGTAGATGCACTACAATAACGGGCCAATCCGAACATGAATCTTGGTCAAATCATCACATTCAATAAAATCATATTGTTAGAAGTTAAGAGGCGAGTAGC
The DNA here is from genome assembly GCA_031772225.1 of Eubasilissa splendida. NCBI lineage: Eukaryota > Metazoa > Arthropoda > Insecta > Trichoptera > Phryganeidae > Eubasilissa > Eubasilissa splendida. Next base: position 9,662,747 of record CM062868.1, on the reverse strand, counting down.
ATTCAGTTTTGGATTTTATCACGAACGCTCAATGTAGCCCAAAGTGTGAGTCTTAATAATGTCATGTTGGGGATTTCGCTACACCAATACGAATGAGGTTAACTTCTGGAATAGTGTAATTTAGATTGTGTGGTTATATCATGTGTGAAACAGAAGGATATGCTTGTGCGTGAGGGGCGAGTGCCCCAAAAATCACCCATCACTCGCATGTTCGTTTGATGAACGCGGAATGTATTGTGTATATGAGTGGCCAGAACGGGTTAAGAAACTAAAACTCTACGTTTTGTCACATAGTTGATTGTTGAGCATAGGTTACAGATTTAGAAAAATGGCTAAGCTGTACAAAGAAAATGTCCACACGCGATGAGTTATCTGGAAGACGGCGGCGAGAAGGATATAGTTCGCGATACGGTCTTCTACTGGGCTGCTGGTCGCATGATTATTGTTGCTTTACATCGGTACCGGGCGTGTTTATGGCTGTTAGGGATTTTGTTTTACGCACCGGTATACGCAAGGTGCGTTCAGGGTCGTCGGCAGTGATGATGACAGTGGAGGCGACAGACCTCCATATAAGCTGTGGTAAGTATTTTTCATGAGTTGAGTTTTATTTACATGTATCCTTAAACAAAATGTTTAAATTTAAAAAAAAATACATTAATTTACATAATCGTTATATTGAAGTGCAACATACATTATTTTGTGATAATTATAGTTTAGAGAGGTGCAATCCTTCTACACCTGACGATGAGAGGGTTTGCACCTCTCGAAACTATATAGTGACAAAATAACTCAATGTCTGTATAGTGCAAAGTTTAAATAAAATAAGTTCAATAAAATGAAAAATTTTGAAAATGAAATTTTTTTTCAATTAATTTAAAATACATTATTTATTATATTATATCATATAAAATATTTTAAAAATAGTTTAAGATAGGTACGGTACAATTAGAGTATTATTGAGAATGTAATTCCTAATTTAACCGTACATATAAAATTTAAGGCCACACAGTTTACGAAGATTATTGGTGTTTTAAGAAATTTTTCCCAGTCGCAAAATGTCAAAAAGTGGTGATATTTATTGGCCTCGTCGATCACCCGATTTGACAGCTTCCGACTATTTTCTGTGAAGGTACTTAAAAGAAAAGGTCTACGCCAATATGCCAACAACAATTCCGATGCTACAAAACAATAGTCGAAATGAAATTGCTGAAATAACACGCAAAGTGTGCGAGAATGTTATGAAAAATATAGTTTAAAGAGCACGCATTTGTGCCACTGCCAAAGGTGGCCACATGGCCGATGTCATATTTCAAACATAATTGTAATAAACTAAATAATCGATAAATAAAAATCCAACGACAAAAATATTTTTCATTTCATAGTTATTTAAAAACAAGATCGGACTGGAACATAATATTCACCAGTATATATGTTACATCAGTAATACATAAATAGTTTATTAATACTTTAAATTATATAATATATAGGTAATGATCGAACGTATTAAATATTCACAAAGTCTGTTTTGAGATAGATGATCACTTAGTAGTGCGGATAGGCATCTGGGTTAAATTATATAAAGAAGACAGAACATAATTTATTACATATAAAATTGTCAAGATTATCTTTCAAACAAGTATTTACGTTTTTTCAGGACTGTTACTCCTAAGGTAGGGATAATTATTGTGGTACTCAGAATTATAATAGTCTCCAGAACTTCCAAAAATGGCGGCCCCTCTTCTCCTAATGTTGTCCACAAAAAGCGCGGGAAGTTTCAACAATGAAGGAAGAAGCCGATTATTCGTATAATAAGAATTATACACGTTGTTGTTCCAATTTCCGGTGTGGGTAGGAGCTGCGCCAAATTGTAGCTGGAACCTTGAAAGGAAGTTCTTAAAGTAGGTCTCAGCATTTATGTGAAGGTCGAAGGTTTTACTTTCGGCAGGAACTGGATACTTCACGGGCACAAAGGTAACACGATATCTTTCCGAAGTACTTTCAAATATTGTTGTTTCTTTATCGTTCTGAATTGTATTCGATTGCAATGTTTCGTTTATTTTTTCCGTATTCGGTAGTTCTTGCATTTCGGCCAATTGGATTGTTTCGTTTAGTTTATTAATCAACGATACTGTGCCAATAGAATTGGTCGTATCGTCTGGATCATCATCTAAGTTAATAAAAACTTTTAAACTGGCGTCTTTGATGACGTCGTCATCATCATCATCAATGCTGACTGCTGTATCATTATTATTTCCACCGTCACTATCTGTGTCATAGTTATATAAAATTTTTGAAGATTTCTCTATTGACATTTGCAAATCAATTGACAAAATACACGGCAGCCAGGTTAGCAGCAGCTAAAAAAAATTGATCAAATTTAAACGAGCATAATATTGTAAAATGCCAATAAATAAATTATGATTTACATATATTTAGTTTCTTAATCAGTGGCGAATTGTGCGAGACTCAAGGCGAAAAATAATTTAAAGCTCTTCTCAGATTAAAATCGGTAAATTTATATAATTTTTAAATTTATATACTAATGGTACAACGGAAAAATGTAAGTTTAATAACAAATATTTATATTTATATTTAAATGTAAAGATGAGAGTCCAAATGTCAGGCGACAGCTTACGCGAGAGTTTATACTAAAATACTATCTAATAGGTGACACAAGAGCAGCCTTATCGAGTGTGTGTGTGTGTTCACCAACCTTGAATATTTGTCATTATTTGAATATCCTATCATCTAATGATTATTGTTTAACCATGTAGAATGTTTGTATGAATATTATTATTACATTGTATGAACATGTAACATTTTAAATATATATTAAAAAAACGTAAAAAATTATACAGGGTGTAACAGACCTAGACCACAATACTTTATAGGTGGATACCTGACTAAATTACGAGTAGAAAATGTTCAAGGGATGTGTGCTTAATCGCAAACATGTCAGATATATAAGCATTAAAAAAATACGTAATTACACGATTATTTTGATTAATTGAAATATTTTATTGATCCAAAACATTATATATTGAATACAAAAAATTTAAGATCATCGAATTTCGAGCGGCTAGCCTATTTTTTGTTGGATGATTTAGGGCCTGAAACATAAAATATAAATTAATAAATTAACAATTTCACAAATATCTAAGTGCGTAAATATCAAGCCTTAACACGATTTTGTAAAAAATTCAAACAATAATATTTTCCGTAACAGTGCAGGATTTGCACACATTCCTTAAACATTTTCGACTCGTAATTTAGTCAGGTATCCCATCCATAAAGTATTGTGGACTAGGTCTGTTACACCCTGTATATACATACAAAGATACTTTTTAAGCCTTTCGATCAGCAAATGGAATCTTTGCATCATTGTGATTATCTATATACAAGTACGTGTATATAATTTTGTAAATATGTATTTATTACTCAGAAAGATTTTTTTTATACCCCAAGAGTGCATGTAGGTATATCCGCCACTGTTTTAAATAATAATTTTATATTTACCAGAAAAAAAGCCATTTCTATGGTCAAGTTTCAGATATTTTTCCTCGTGTCGTATTTAAATGTCAGCCTTTTTTGTATGATTGAATAAAGCTACACGAGTGTATCAAATTTGCTTTATACTGAATGTGACCTCAAATATAAATTTATACTTTTTTATGTAATAATTTTAACTACCGCTGAGGAAATAGGATAAAACTCAATGATGCCCAGAGCAATGTAGACATTTGAAGAACCATTAGCTGAAATTAGAGAGAAAAAAAAAGAAAATTAAGAAAGGGTAATAATTGAAATATTCCTATAAATTGATTGAACAAATTTTGATTAAATGTATTAATTAGAAAAAAAATAAATATATATATATATAATCCAATATTGTTGTTGCTACCGGAGTTAAAATCTGCATCTTTTTCAATCCGGGGAACATGCATTAACCGATTATGCTACAGCACACAGTAATGTATTCTGAAGGTAAAAAAATGTCAATTTTAATTGTCAGAAATTTCAAAAATTCTGTAATATGCTGCTGTACTGTTAGTAAGTAATTACTTAAATTATATTATATGTACGTATTTTGAATATGAAATTGCTGTGAGTTGATTTCGTCGCGGGATCCCAAATGGACGGCGAGCCTTGGCAAACTTAGATTATGATGGAGAAAAATAAGACACCTGGTAGTGATTCAGTTGCTGTCTCCGAATGGAGTGGTCTTGGTTCTAGGAGAGGCGCTGGTGATAGCTCTAAATAGACTAAGAAGTCACAGTAGTATCATAGGATGGATTTTTAATACAAGCTATAAATGACAAGCCAACGTGTTTAAGAATGAGAAGGAAATAGAGATGTAGAGGGATAGAAAATGTCAAGATGCACCTGCAAGATGGAGAGGAGTGCCTAAAATACTGAACCATAACGGCTATGCTAAGGGGTGGATGGTACTGGAGGGATGACGCACAAATCCCACGATTAGTTTATTTATTTTTTACTACTTTTTTACTGTAACTGCTGTAAATAGCAAAAGACAACCACTAATAACTAATTTGATTTATTAGTGGATCCTATCGTATAAATAAATGCCACATAGGGTTGAAGCGGACGCCAATACATCGTGATGGTCGATTCCTAAAAGTTAGCCGATCTCAAGCGTGCCACTCCAGTCTTCAACTTCATAAGCGCAATTAACTTTACACTCGTCGTACCTGCCATTCATTGTAAATCGTTCCGCAATAAACGTCAACTTTTGTAAGTTCTCTTTTATTTAAATACCTCGCTCTAGACACAGCTTAAATAATCACACACGCATATTCAGATACACTGCGACTTGCACCAACACGCGTGAGACTAGAATAGTGTAAGGAGCTTCAATTTCACCATACAAAAAACATTCCATCTAACATCGATCACACTATTAATATTCTCACGAATCAATAATAACTACAACAAATTAACACATCATAAAACCTAAAAAATAGAACAAAATACTCTTCAAAAAAATACCGAAAATAAATCGAGATTCGTAGATTTAAAAGAGGAAGATTGCAGAAACACTCAGAATACGTAATCTTATATGAGACCATTAAAATAAATGTCGAAGGCGAACCATTAAAAATTTCTAAAGAATCATAATTTTTGTATATACGAGTATATATGTATATATATAATAAATGTTAAGTCTCACCGATGCATGTTAATGTGTACAACATTTCAGGTTGCCGGGATTTAAATGACAACTAATGAATTCCTTCGAAATGGGAGCTTATATAAAATGTTTACCAGCAGGTATTGCGCAACGAGCATGGATAAATGGTGTTTCTGAAATTGGAAAATTTCGGTTGCCGAAATATGCCGGCGGAGTCATTACGCGCTTTGTCCCCCCGCATGTGTTGGAATATTTAATTAGAAGTAGGCATATGAATATATATCTGATGACGTGTTAATATGATAAGGAGGATTCATTGACAAAAAAAAGAAAAAATTAGATGAATCTATTCGAAAAATATATAGTGTTCCGAATTCGTAAAACACACTTTTGGCGCGTTATTTAAATTCAGCCGCAATCGTTGTTATTGACACAATTCCGCATCCAAATTTCCATCCATTGATTTCCTCAAGCTCGTCTTGCCAGTGCGAATTGCGACCTTGACGTTAGCACCCGTCATCTTGATCGATATTTGTTCGATCTCGACATTGCGATAGCATTCGCGGTGTGAACATTTCAGCTCCAGTGCACCAGCACTGTATTTTGTGATATTGTTTTTTGATCACGTATTGTTTGTTGTTTGTGTGCCGTGGATGAACTTGTAGCATCGCCGTATTTAATTGCGATCGGGGATCGGCTCATCCGCGTGCCATTGTGTGATCTCGGCGGTGACTGCGGGGATTACGGAGACGCCATATGCAAAGTAAGGCGAGCAGTCCTTCCGAATTCCAGTTCCAGAGATCACTGATCCTTCGACTAGAATCATTATCTCCTCACCGATCTTATCCTGTATAAAGGTTTCACTACTTCCCTCCACTGCCTTGCGGTGAGTCCGATTTACGATCGGAGTTGTCATATTTCCTTTCCGCGGAACGTGCGAATCGGAGATCGCGCAATTCGTTCAAATCATAGAGTATAGAAAAAAATCTATCAGTCGAAAATATAGTTGGATACGAACCTGGATCTATCCTTCCTGGGAGATCAACGGGGGAGTAATTTTTGAGCAGCGCCGACGCTAGACTTTTACCGCCGCAGGCAAGATTGTTTTTTCCGTCCTAGAAACTTAGTGAAGATGATGTTTTCAATTTTTGTAAAACCAAAAAACGTGCCCAAGGGCGGCTTTTTACCAAAATACGTTCTGGACACTAGTGTTGACTACAAGTTACCGCTTTTTTAGGAAATAACTATAATGTCATTTATTGGATTGTTTATACCTGGAATATTTTTATTACACACTATTATCGTTTTGCAACTTATGATTTTGCTTTTCAATTTTTATATATTTTTCGGCCGCCCCCTTGATTTGGCCACCACATGCAGGCGCCTGTTCCGCCTGTTCGTAATGCCGGCGCTCTTTTTGAGGAAGCAAGGACCGTGTTGCAGAATGATGGTGATGTTACTTTTATTATGTACGTTCGTCAAGGAATCCGTGTCGCATAACAGCATAAAAAAAACTTATCTAGAGTTCCGTAGTAACATAAGACAGACGAGATCTCTGGTCAATTCTAACTCAAGAAAGTGTGCGATTATTAATTACTTGATATAAATTGCAATACCATGCACAGGTGTTGAGATTTTGATCTGCGATCAGCTTGAGATTGGTGGAAAGAAACAAAAACTCAAAATCGTGTATACGACGTTCGATTTGAAAAAACGTCACCTAGAACCATAGATACAGTATGTTCCAAAAGTATTTTTCATTTCAGTTCATTCGCTGCACCAACGCAACGAGCGGCAGATGGGCGGGGGGTATATCTTTGAGAAATCACTCGCTATGGAGCGTGTCCTTACTAGTTGTTCGTGAAATTATTCCTGGAAAATTGATATTCCGACGGGATGACATAAACTGGCCTCCACGAAGCCCCGGCCAATGGACTTTTTCTTAGGGGGCTACCTTAAATTAAAGGTATTCAGTAACAATCCTCCCTCTCTGGACAAATTAAAAGAAAATATCTGAGAAAAAATGGCAGTTCTCAAAATTTTTGCCTCCCGTTTAGAAGAGTGCCAGCGAAATAACGGATCACATTCAGAAAACATAATTTTTAAGAAATGAATCTCCATGAACTGTACTTAAATGCAAAATAAACATTTTTTTATTAAACCCGTTCATTATTTTATTACAGAATTTTTATTATGAAAAATACTTTTGAGACATCTTGTACCTATGTTGTATTTCTCCGTTATATGGACTGCTCCATAACCAGTCAAGTACTAGCAATGTTTCCCCGGCTAAACTTTTGAATGTGCTAAAGTAGCACTAGGATTCACGATACATTTTTATAACCAGAGTATTATACAACTAATTTTACAATTAAATTAAGTTAAGTTTAATGTAAAAATATCAACTTCATCAATGAAACGTAAATGTAATATTATTTGATTGTATATATATATATATTTCATTTTGCGAGAGATTATCAACGGCAACTAATAATGTAAACTTTAAAAACGGTACGATGTAAATATTTCTCTGTCTCAATTTACATTACTCTATTAGAATGTAGTAAACGTATGTAGCCGAGAAAACATTTTACAGAACTATGCCGACGACATTATATGAAACAGTGACATCTGTCAGGGAGACTGCAAACTTTTTCATTGAATGTTTACGCAAAGTAAAAGGACACAAACACACACATTAAAATTATTGTTTATCAATAGCTTTGATAAAACGGATAGTGAAACGAGCGGCTACAGCTGTTATTGATAATTTAAATTTCATATAATGAAGTACAAAAGTTTGTCAGATATTTTTTACAGTCCCTGCGGGAATAGGCTTCGAGGATAATTGATTGTGAGAGATACAATTCATTTATCATACATACTATAATACTCGGATAGCAAGTATTGGGTTGTCTAATAAGCAAGTCAACTTCTTTATTATTAGCAAAATTACTTTTTTGTCTCGTTTTATATAAATAATTAGATAAAATACTTTATTTAAACCACTGTTTATTGATAATTCAAAATGTTTCGATACCTGTGGTATCTTCTTTAGGAAACAATGTATACTGAAATTAAAAATACAAGCATAGATAAAAACAAAACTATAAAGTGGTGAATGAATAAGAATTAATATGAAAATAAATTTAAAAGGTGACTATTTGCAAAGAAGATTTGGTTATTTAGATATTTAGCTTGCTATTAACACTTTTTCTTAAATATGAATTAAATATATTAATTAGAAAGATATACATATAAAATCAATTTTATCGAAAAATATTGTTGTTGCGCCACCGAGATTCGAACCTGGATCTCTTTCCTAACCGGGGAAGGTGCATTATCCAACTATGCTACAGCGACAATATTTTTAGCGACAATTTTCGAACCTATATGTTACCTTTCTGATATTAATACATTTAACTGTTCCATTATTTGAAAGAGCCATCTACTTTATTTTTACAGAATCTCAAATACTTTTGAGTAAACTGATAGCAGACGCCAGAATTATCAATTCATTTTTATTAAATTTTGGACACATTGATACAACTTTATTATTAGGAGAACACATTCTTATTGTGATGTAATTATTCAGAACATAGGTCTGTGATATTTTAAATATGAATTAAATATATTAATTAGAAAGATATACATATAAAATCAATTTTATCGAAAAATATTGTTGTTGCGCCACCGGGATTCGAACCTGGATCTCTTTCCTGACCGAGGAAGGTGCATTATCCTTTTTTATTATTTCTAAAATTTTAAATGTATCTAACTGTAAACCCCTAGTGTTTGTATTTATAATTTCTAAGCCTTCGATAATATCAAAATAATGGTTTGTTTCCAAAAGATGATTCGAAAATTCTGAATAGCTGTTGCTACTTAGTGGTTTAAACAAAAGTGTATTGTTTAATTTTATTTATAAAAATTACAACATTTTTATCAATTATGTATTCTTCATTATTGTTCAGGACTTCATCTCATCTTCCAACCGATTTGTTGATGCCCTTTTTATAAAAATCAGTTAGTCTAAGTATTGAAATAGTTTTAGAGGGTTTTTTTATCAGAATTTTTTACCCTTCCAATTATGTATTAATATAAAACATTTATGATGTTTATTACAATAAGGTAGTTAGTAAAAGTGTCAAAGCGATTAGCGCTGATGCACTTGAAGTAGTAGATTTAGCGGTCTAGCCGCATGTAGAGTACTCAGAGTATCGTAGACTCTAAGGAATTGGAAAAAAAATATATCGAAATAGTTATTTCGTAAGCCAATTTCTGAGGTCATCGTAGTTGTTGAACGTAATGCCACCGAGAGAGCGACCGAAAAAGTTGATGATCTGATGAGGCCGTGATTGTAGAGTGTGGATGCGGCCAAATTTTCCAGTTGAGGTTCTGGATGACCTTTTTAACCTTGATTAAAGGCGAAAAGAAGTATGTATAGAAATTGTTCGTTTTTTTTAAATACGACATTCCATTATTTAAGCAAAAAAAATTAAGAAAAACTACAAGATACAGAAAGAAACGGCGACACTGAAGTTTTATAGCAGAAAAAATGCTATCGAAAATAATATGAAATTTTTTGTCACAAAAAAAAACAAAATGGCGGGAAAATCACGTATTAGACGACCCAATAAAAAGTATGTAACTAAAATGTATTTAAATAAAAATTTATAACGGCCCATATCCGTGGAACGACATCTAAGGTAGGGATTATGTTCCTTGAGATTCTTCAGAAACAAGTCTCAACATTCGCAGTCCACCGTACGCACAAAAATTATCAGAGATTCGCGTTTTCATGTCTCACTTCACGCTAGTTGTATGTCAAACGTCATTTCAATGAAAATTGATGACATTGTTGTTCCGTTCGTTAGTGGGGTTAATTTGAATTTGAAAGGTTTACTAGCAATATTTGGATATGTACAAGAACACACAGTTACTGGATTTTTACCTACAAAAGCACTGTTATTAAAGAAATATCAAATTTGGTTCATAGATGGCGATGGTGCAGTGGTATTCGTAGCGAGTCCACATACATATATGCGTAAGAATTGGTGAACGTTATAAATATATAAAGTGATCACTTAAGCCAGCCGAAGATAGCTCGTGTAATTACCCCATACTTCCATACATTTTCCATTAAATATAAAAAAAATAGCTTTGTCTCTATGAGATATCTCACATTTGTTGAAATGTTTACAATTGAATGCCTGAGTTTGTCTAACATTCAGAATAAATAGTTGTAGGTATATCTGGCGTATAATGATGTAATGAATGAATGAATGTGGTAGGTATAATGAATAAATAAAAGACGTATATAAAATAATAACAATCCAAAAACTTTTTAATGTAGGTATATGTATATAATGAGATATGCAGATAAAGATTGCTGGAAATTGGAGCCTTGGAATAAGAAGAACATTATGGCTGAAGAACCTACTATGTACCTTTTTCCGTACTTAACAAAGTGATGAAACAAACGTCCGTTACAGAATACATAAGGTAACAAAAGAAGAAGATGATATCGGCGGTTCTAGGTGACATTTTTGGGAATGCTGTCAAATCAAATGTCGCGTACACGGGTTTGAGTTTTTGTCTCTTTCTACCAATCTCAACCCAGATCAACACGTGTTTTATCTGAACTGAATCTCTGAGATTTATCTCATCGTCTCATTCCGTTGACATTTAAAATGTTCAAATAATTAATTTTATAAATGCTATTGATTTGACTTAAGCTACATTCATCTCGTTAACAGCCCCACATCTCCATGCTTATTTTAGGAAGCTGGACCTGGAATTATAAGTGAGGAAGTGTTTTAAGTATGTAAGAAAAGAGATAGAGAACTCATGCACTAGCTAACTCTGCAGTCCCCAGAATGCATTCTTTGGGGAGTGAATATGCGGAGGTAGTCGACATTTTTGCTGTTAATTTAATTCTTTATAGGACAATATTATTACAATTTGTTGCGTCTCAACTCAATGGTGACGGTTAAATCGCTTTACTTCACATTTTATATTTATTTTGAATTCTGATTATGTAAAAACACGCCGACCAGTGGCGTGCAGTAGGTATAGATTTAAGTTATGCCTGTTACCAATGACATTATATAGTCATATGTAATATATGTAATACAATATATGTATTTTCGTTTAATCAACATCTTTAGACAAAATAAATCTGTCGTTTATACGACCTTATCATGTATTTATTTGTAATTTTAGATTTTACTATTAATAGTGTTTTTAAAGTTTAAGTTTTAACGTAAAATAATTCCTTCGTATCTTCTATAATTGAACATAAACACTTTCTATAACTGAACATGATTAATTTATTGTTTGAAAACTAAAGGAAATAATTATTTCTATTAAAGGTTAACGTAGGAAATAGTTCTGCCAATTGCCATTCATCAATCATGAAATCAACACGTTAAAAACAGTAAGATAGTAAAATTCGCGAATAAGTAAAAGAGGAAGTAAACATTTCAATGATTTGCACACAGTTGTAACCCTTTCTAATGTTATTCTGTTAAAAAACAGCATATGTAATGACTCCATACAAAACGATCGAAAGGAATTTTTAATTCAGTAAAAAGCCATTTATATGACTTGAGTAATTTACTAGTTTAAAGACAGAACTGAGTAATGTAAATAGCACGACGCGGCGAATAAAAAAGAGCGCTATGAGTACAGCGGTGAGTTTTTAGAACTAAGCAATTAAAGTCTCTACTTTCACACAGATGGCACTAATTGCAAAATAATGTTTTCGTTAATGTTAATCCAATTTTTTAATTTATATTCGTTTCCCAGAAATTTTAGTTATGCACAGATTTTTTGTTTGTATGCACGCCCCTGATGCTGACACTATGTAATTTTTTTCTTTGTGTATTGCACTTCTGTTTTATTTTTCTGTTATTTTACAAATTATGTAAATGCCTGAATAGGGCTTGTATAATAATAATAGACACCATCGAAAATCGAAGGGACTATGGTGACCCTGCACGCGACCCTTATAGGGCCAAAACCCAACCAAGCAATCAGCAGACACCATACATCGTGACGGACACTGTTCACGAAGCTAGCGACCACTTCTCCGCAGGCCTTCTTTCATCCACATCTCGAGCGATCAACCACATGCGCGTATTTAATAGTACACCGCCACTATATAATTCATCCATCAATAAACGCCAACCTTTGTAAATGCTCTTTCATTTGTATACCTTGCTTTAGACGAAACATAAATATCCACACGCGCACACCATTTACACTAACACGTGTGAGATTAGGAGATGGAGCATAGCTCAGAAATGTAATTGAGGAAAGGGCCGATAGAGTGGCGGTTTGTCGCAATTCATCCCCCCTGTCATCGCCATAACTGACAGGGTTGATTATTCGGCCCGACACTCGGGGGCTGTGTGTGTGTGTGTGTGTGTCACAAGCACCTCTGTCAACTTATTTAAATGATTATGCCGTTATGTACGTAACATAACGATGGCCTGTTTATTCATTATTCAAATGATATCGATCGTTGGAAGTCGCGTAGTATAATTTGGAAAATGTTATACATTTGAATGGATATCGACGGGTCGCGGGTGGTTTTAACTATCTTAATGCATGTATGGTAAATTTTAATAGAGTTTCAATATAAATAAATTCATAGTAGGATCATTTTGGTGTTCAATATTAGGTACATTAATTCATAAAGATTTGAAAATGTATCTCTGTTTTGTGCAAGGTACTGAAGAGTGTATAAACATTACAAACACTCTATATATATTAATCTTTTATGGGTGGATACATGACTAAATTACAAGTCGAAAATTGAAAGTTGAGTGGAACCGATAAGGGAGTTTAAACTTTTAGCACGGTTACGGGAAAGGGTGAGTCCCTTACAAAAAGTTCTAAAGAGTAAGTGTGCAAAATTTGGATAAGATCGATCTGAGGGTGCATGATTGGGACAGGAATTTTGTAAATTACAGCACTTCTGTAGATCATATTTCTGTTAGCGGAAAGGGGGAGGATTTCTATGTTTTAAGCAGGGTCCTAAAGAATAACTATGAAAAATGTGGAATAGATGACATTTAATATAAAACATTTTTGAATAGCGGGAAGGGGTCGCTAGGGGGAGGGGAGTATAGTTTTTAAAAGTTTAGTAGTAAAAGTATTGAATAGATAAAAATATTTTAAATACTAATCAATTTTATCGAAAAATATTGTTGTTGCTACCGGGATTCGAACTTGATCTCTTTCCAATCCGGGGAAGGTGCATTATTCAACAATGCTACAGCAGACAGTACTTTTGACGGCAAACTTTCGAACCCATATGTTACACATTTCAAATTAAAACATCTATTGTTCCATTATTTGAAAGTCACCTACTTTATTTTTACAAAATCTCAAATACCTTTGAGTAGTCCGATAGGAGACGCCAGAATTAATAATTCATTTTTATAAAATTTTGAGTACATTGATACAATTTATATATTTATTGTGATGATATAATTTCTAATTAATACATTTAATTAGTATTTAAAATATGACAGACCTATGTTCTGAATAATTGCAATTTCACAATACGAATGTATTCTCTTTAATAATAAGATAAAAAAATTTTTAAACATAGATAAAAATATTGAATAGACAGGCATTTAAAAAAATAACCTAAACTACGATAACATTCCTGATGACAATACGCTCTAAGAGTTGCTCATCACGTATGACAATCATATGAGACAAAAATTCCAGATAAATTGTTTAAACTTCAAATCTTCAGTGACGTAACTTTTCAACAGTTGACATATATCTATCATTCGATAAAAAGCGGCTGTCACTAGTTAAACTTGGAGTATCGATCAATCCATTTCAAACCATTTTCTATTCTATTTCGTTTTCTTCGTATTTCAAATTTTATCTCCTATTTGTGACAAAATTGAAAAGTAGAAATAAATGTACCGACGGTTATAAAACTCACATCTCAAAACGAATTCATCCAAGAACATTCCTGTTCAGATAAATCTGTCACGCGTTTAATAAATATTTTTTCACCTCACCTTTTATTGCGTTAATTTTAAAGTTGTTTTTATCTCTGAAATGATACAATTTTGATATAATTACTAATATACAAAAAATATCCTTGACGTACAACTTATAAGAGGCATTATATGTATTTATGCAAGTGTCACTAAATATTGATTTAGATTTCTGCAAGGTTCAGTATGAGGTCTCAATGTCGAGGGAAATAAATCGGAAAACAATTGTATTTCATATTTAATATAATATACACACGACTTATTCTATTAACAAAAAAATACTTGAACATCTTGAAAATACTCCGATACTAGACTAAAAAAACAAAAAAAAGCATTACATGTCTCAGATACCCCCCCCCTCCTCCCCGCATAACATATTTGAAACACTATTAATAAATTCTGTTGTATTAATAAAATTAAAATATCCCCGGAGAACTGAGCCCCGTGAACCTTGTGAATTTTTTGCGAAATAGGCGGATATACGAACCATTACACTAGCGATGAATTAAGGAAGTTCTGAATATATATATAATTTTAAAAATAAAATTAAATATTAGTATTAAAATTTGACGTTAAAACATTAGATTGTATAATGACATTAATACGGGAAATGTGACAAATTCTTCAATTCAATAAGTTACAAATAACCTTCATACGACACTTTTCCTTAAAACTATGTTAGTATATGTTGGTGCTAAATATTTGTTTATAATTATTTTTATGTTACTGTATGTTATATATTCATATGTTTTACATTGCAATTTGTTCATAAATAGATATGTATTGTAACATCTTATATATATATATATATTATTTTTTATATTTTATTGTCAATGTATGATGTAAATTAGAACTTCTAAGGGGTTTAATTATCATATTTAAAATGTAGCTCATTTATTTGAACCTATGTATCATTAAACTATTAAAGCTATGTTTAAAATAAAATAATATAAGGAAATGACTCAGCATAGTCTGAACGCGTCCCACAGTTACCTGGTTGGCAAACCAGGCTCGTATCAACTTTAAAATTTGCGATCAGCAAAACAGATAACAATACATCGCAGTGTAGCCGCTCCGGGAGCCAACATTAATCATTCACTTCTCTCTCAGCCGGTTTCTAGAAAACACCTTCAGTAAACGCTTCTCGCCATAGACTTAATCTTTATTTTCACCTCAACTTGTGTCCTGTAAATTATGGATTAATAAACGCCATTAACTGTAAGTTATTATTTTATTTCATCTACCTATTTCAATCATCCACACAGACACATATCCACGCACCCGTCTATACATATAATTCAGTCATATGGTCTCCACACTTCATTCGACGGCGGCTGAAAGATTTATTAATTTTAAATTAAATATACGCTCTGAGGATACAATCACGATTATCGCATTAGCTGTCTGAAATTGTTAAAATTATCAGTGAGACGTACGATGACCGATCTTATATTTCTATACAGGATCATCAATGGTATGATAGACTGCCCCCAGATTGTTGGTCTGCTTGACTTTCACGCACCATTGAGGTTATCGAGACACAATTCATTGTTTTATTACAGTGGTAATGTCAGAACACATGCAGTAGCTAACTCCGCAGTCCCCATAATGTATTATTTGGGGAATGAATTTGCGGAGGTAGTCGACATTTTTACTGTAAATTTAACTTTTAATAGGACTACATTATTACAATTGTTTGTGTCTCAAATCAATGGTGACGGGTAAATTGCTTTACTTCACATTTAATATTTAATTTAATTTTGATTATGTAAAACATGCCGACACAATGTAATTTTTTTTCTTTGTATGTTGCACTTCTGATAAAATTTTCTGTTATTTTACAAATTATGTTAATGCCTGAATAGGGCGTGTATAATAATAATAAAAAAATATATACAACGAACACGGTGAGCGCTGGGGAGAATTGGGTCCTCAGCCACACATTTAGACAGATCCTTCTGATTCATATGCCAAATACGCAAAAACATCAACACTAATACAAGTAATAAAAATAAACACTTTCTCCAAAAGCACTTACATCTGCATATAGATAAATCTAAGTTGAGGTGGCTTGGACACTTATTGCGAATGCCAGAGGGTCGACAACCAAAAAAAGTATCTTCTCGACAACGACTAGATGGAAGCGCCTCATATAGAGTTTCTAGGGTAAAGAAACGAAAATGACGATGTTGATGAATGTTCCCGACTTCAGAACAACACTGTAGTAAAAAAAAAACTTGTTTTACCAGAGGTACGGAATTTGATTATCAAGCGATTCATCGCCGCCTCCAGTTAGGAGTGATGTCGGAAAATCTGATGTGTATATTCAAGTTGCGTACATGACAATAATATTATAAACATGTTCGAAAATATCTCGTACGGGACGTGAGATTTTTTTCTTCAGATTGCGATCGTGCCCAGAAGTAGATCGAAGTACAGTGTGTTTGAAATTTAACGCAACTCTCATAAATTAAATTTTGTTTTTCACTGCGGTAATAGTTTTTTTTTCTTTTTTTTTTGAATATACACGTATCGTTATATAATATTATTATCATTCTAGTCTGTTTATATATATATTTTTAAGTTGGCATGTTTATAACAAACGAAATCCGTGCAACATTTCTCGGAAACAATACAACTTTATTATTATTTTGATATAATATTTTCATTTAATTGAAATAAAATCATAAAGTATTTTAAAAGAACAAATGACAATTTAATGGAAAATTGGTACAAATAGTAAAAAAAAAATCACATACTTTCAGATATTTGAAAAACTTGAAGTATTGTTATGCTAATATTAAAATTATAATGAATTAAAAATATTTAGGTTATTATAATTTCATTATGGTCGGTTTTCAAATTTAAACGGTTAAGTTATTTTTCTTGACGTTTCATTAGTTTCATATGACATTGAATACCTATATTAACAGATATTATTATATAAACTTGAATGACATATATATACATTTTTTTACATCAGAGATCAAAACGATTATTTTTTTAGTGGGATGCAGTAGTATATAGTATGTATGACGTTGGATATTAAAAATATATGTGGTGTGCAGTTTGTGATGTTTCATGAATGTGGAAGACGACTCACTTTAGAAAACGCGACGCTTAGATAGAGAAAGACAGAACAAACGTGAACTAGACATGAACCTGATGCTCTCTACTATGCCGAGTCTTTTATTTTATCTCTTAGATAATATGGTATCCTCGAGAAGTGGAGATAATGGGATATAAGTAGTGGTACCTCGGAATACGTCCTTAATCCGTTCCAGAACTTTGGACTTACATCAAACAGGACGTAAACCAAACAAATTTTTAATGATTAATCCGTTCCCATGAAAAAAAAATCTATTTGTTTTAGGCATATGATGCATTGATGGGATTATATAAAATATATTAAACACTGCTTAATACTAAAATATATAAATACAAAAGTAATTAAATTATATAAATGAAAATTTAATAATATTTGAATATGTCCAAGAACATACAATTACTGGATTTTTACCTATAGAGGCACTGTTATTAAATGCATATCAGATATCTCATAGAGACGAAGCTATTATTATTATATTTTAATGGAAAATATATAGAAATATCGAAGCGAGTCCACATATTAACATAAATACAACTTTCCAAAATTTAATAGATGTGGAGATTGATGAGGTGAGAATGGTGAGCGTTATATTTATATAAAATGATCACTTAAGTCAGCCGAAGACAGGTCGTAAGCCCTGTAATTACCCCATATTTATATATATTTTCCATTAAAATATAATAAAAATAGCTTCGTCTCTACGAGATATCTGATGTTTATTTAATTGAAAATTTAACAGATCATCATATTTGACGTTTAAGTACTTAAAATCTGTACAAAGAAATTTGCTTCTGCCTTCTTCTCAAGATATTTCATAAATGTGATATTGTCTAATCATTCCAGACAAAAAGAATCACGAAAAAATACAAAATCACGCGAAGTTCACAGAGAGTTGTAGCGCGCGTTGTTCACCGAATGGTAGAAACAGTCGTGCTCTTGAGCAGTCGTGGCAGAAATACCTCCTCACCAAAAATTGAACGAGACCATTTGACGCGCGCGAGTCGTCACCAAACAAATGTCGTATACCAAACGAAAAATTTCGCGTCCAAACAGGATTTATATCAGTGCAGTTGTGGTATCACTGGTAATCCTCGAAAAATACATCGATCGTACACGGTACACCCGTGCACACCCGTTCTGGGCGTGGAATGATTTCCAAACTTTTGTGTCACTTTCTAAAACATCATTTTGTTTGTGAGCACACTTTATTTACCGAGAATCCCTCTCCTCTCTGTCCATAATATCCCCATCACGAAATTAATGAGAATTTTTCAGCTCTCACGCGGGTAACTTGATATGCGAAATAATCGGAAAATATCGCGATATTAGGTGTAAAAACGTATGAACATAACACTTTATATTTCTTGCTCTTACTATTTTCAAATGTACGTAATATTTTTTGTGTGATTATTTTTTTATTTACATGAATATGTTTTATTTATTTAAAGGAAATATTTTAACTAGTGTTTTAGCCACCCTAAGACACGATTGTTCCGCAAGTTGTAAGATATGGAAATAACAAAAAATGAAGAAGAAAATGGCGGCGGAATTTGATGATTTACCAGAAAACAGATGACAGTAAAATGTTATCAACACTTTCGCCATAACGCAACTTCAAGGTTGTCTTAGAGTTGGTACGACTGAGGTCACGTGTGTGAAATTTAATACCGATTGCGTCATTTGCCTACCGGCTATTACAGTGTAAACATCTACGTTCCGCTAGCAGTTTGCGCCAAAAAGGAACAAAGAGCAGTGGCTGAATTCATCGTAGACTTTGATCACAATACGGGGACAGTGCTTTATCACCTAAAAGTGTTTTTTTGTGGATCGAAAAATTTTAAAGTGGCCGGACGAGTGTGACGCACGAAGAGGGAGCAGGATATCTGTCAACCTCCACCGCGGACGATAAGATTTAGCGAGCTCGAAAGATTGTTCTAGCGAATAGGCAAGTTATCATCGGTGATACTTCTACTTCTAGCGTCTTCTTTGAACATCAGTCATGGTTCTGTCCATAAAATCATCCATTGTGTAAATAATAATGTACTGTATGTAAACTGTAGAACAAAAAATGTATTGTAGATAATTTTTGATTCGCCTTAGTATATCGTGATATTATACCCTTTAAGATTTACTCAGGTACAGCATCGCATGACAGATAAACAGTTCTGGGCTGTTATTATATTAATTACTGATGATGATAGTAACTTATCCGTTACTACGTAACTAAGAAGACTTGTTGATTGTTGTCGCTGATGCCATCAGCGCTGATGATAGACCCGGCAATTGGAAACGACGGCCAGAGATACGAAGAAGATTCTGAATGGCCGTGAAAATATTACGAATTGGCAATATCAGTTAAATTGTTGTATTATAGCATAGTTGTGCCCCAAGTACAGCGTGACACGACAGACATTGGGCAATTATTATATTTATGTACGATTGATTATTTACTGTGCCGGCCCTAGCCTCTGTAGCGCCCTCGGGCGATATTTTTCTGGGCGACCCATCCCTGTTTTAAAAAAAAACGGTCTCAGATTCCGCAGCTACAACGTCCTCCTGCGATCAGACCCTCTTTCTCGTGAAACTGATGATAAGGTAGAAAGTGTTGTATTATATGTCTCTCAAGTTTCGCTTCACACGGGCGAAATATTCCAATTTCCGAATCTTCACTGATTTCTTAGCTCATTTCTCAATTATTATTAAGATTACTGCCCAGGTGAGTTTTTCGGTCAGTCTTTTTTAACGGCACCCCACAAGCTACAACTATTGTGATACTGGAGAATTAGCCGTCATTCTCCATGGCAACACGGTTGCCCCGGCTTGCTCGGCGCCCTCGGGCGGGGTCTGAGCTCGCCCCTCCTTCGGGCCGGCTCTGATTATTTAAACTAAATTTGTATTCGAAATTATGTAAACAATCTCCCATTCTAAATACGAGATTTTTCTCCTATAGAGAGGTAGTACGACATGAAAAAATCTATTAAATTATTGATTTATGTGAATATTATTTTGTAACAAAATTCATTATTTAAAAATAGATATATTCAAAAAAGAAAATCAACTGTAAATCAAAGATATCAAGTGAATGAGATGGGATGTTCATTTAGATCAGAGGTTCCCAAACTTTTTTGTGTCGTAGATCCCTTGCCATGTTTTTCGATTTTTGGTAGACCCACTACTTACCTGATATTGATTTTTTGTTAATTTCTAATTGTAGTGAAGTTTAGTGTTAAAAACTTAAACCACAAAGCGAATGCCTACATCCTACAACTTACACATTTTTATAAACATATATAATAAATTTTTTACTTCATAGGTACTTTTATAAATAATGTATATGTCTTTATATTATAAGATTATAATGTAAGTAAATAGGTACTATCAGTGTATGTTGAGATCCACTATCGTGGACCCCCATTTTCATTTCATGGACCCCCAAATTTTTTTTTTGCTGACGTAGACCCCTTGCAGGTTATCATAGACCCCTGGGGGTCGATATAGACCACTTTGGGAATCACTGATTTAGATGATTTAGATGGATAAGCTAAAAGATTGCGAAAACTAATCTACATTTTTAGAATACTTAGAAATATTCTGAATTAAAAGAAGATGAAAACTGTGTACTATGCATTGTGCCAATTAATCTTGAACTATGGTATTGATAGTTGGGGGAGTGCATCTGGTGTACATATATATCAAGTAAACATTGCTCAGAAGACTATACTCAGAGTAATACACCGCCGTGACTTTTCGTATCCTTCAGAGCCACTTTTTAGGGAATTTCAGGTTTTGGATATAAGATAATTATATGTGCAGAATATATTAACTAGCTTTCATAAGAAAATAAGCGCTCCATCTGTGAGGACTGTAAGATATTATCCCGCAAGAGAAAACAAGCTTAAAATAGTTCCAAGAATGAAAACTAGTTTTGGTCAAAGATTATTTACCTTTCAAGCTCCCAGAATATATAATCAAATTGAAAATAAAATTAGAAATTTAACTGAAATTAGGACTTTTAAAAGGGATATTTCAAATTGGTTGTTGCAATTAGGAAGAGCAGATACAGAGAGTAAACCCTTTTATATAATGAAATAATTTGTATAACTACTTTTGTGCGTTTTGATCTTGTATATTTCCATTCACCTTATATCTGCTTACATTATTGGTATTACAATTATTATTTTATTATTATTATTTATTTATATATATATATATATTTTATTTTTTTCTTCTCTCTTCTCTCTGGGCAATGTTTTTAAATGTGTATAAATATGTAAATATAATATGATACTATGATAATGTTTTTGTAAAACTAAGAAATAAATCAAATTAAATAAAAAATAAATAAAGAATACACCTAAGAACAAGAGTTGAGGAAGGTAATTTTAAAAATATCATTAGTTCACATATTATCCGCCTAACTTATTTTATTATGAGGCATATTTTACATCCAAAATACCACGATATGATAATGTGTTAAAAATATAAAGCTTATACTACACCAACGTGTAATAATAACGTTGAACTATTCGAATGGCAAGTACTTTATGTTAAAATCTTTAAATTTAATAATTCTAAAATCTAAAGTACTGCACAACCCAACACCTCAACCATTGAGCCAAGGGACAGCGTAACATGACAGAAATTGGGGTTTTATTATATTCATAATTACTCGTATAAATATATATATATATATGATGAGCCTGTCTGTTTCAGCACAAACTGTATATATATATATATATATATATATAAATTATATGCAAATAATCTTTAAAGATGTAAAAATAGATTTTGTGTACTCGTTATTTTGTATATGCTTTAAACTTATATTTTTAATAAAATATTCTTAAATATATGATTATGCAGTAGTATCAATTTTTGATAAATAATACTTTAAAAAAATCTAAATGGCACATAAAAATTAGAAGAGAAAGCCAAACAATATAGCATATTTTTTTATATGTTTTTAAATAACTTGAAATAGAATCAGCACCATAGTTATATACAATAAATATTCCCATATATACAAATGGATTACGACATCTCTAAAGAGCTTTCGATACTTGAAATTTTTAAGAAGAAACAAACAATTTTTTTCAAATCATCTAAATTTTTATAATAATCTGCTTTTTGGTAGAAATCGCCATGAAATATTCACGTCTAAACATATCTGTAATGGTATAATGGAATAAATCTGTCTCGGCTGGATGTCGCCACTATATCCTATTTTAATTCGCACACCACCGCAACATACGAGTTTGTTTACCTGTGTATAAATAGGTCAGTGTCAATGTCGCGATCGTGACCTGTTTCTTTTGCGTTGCAGACTTTATCTTAATAAATTTCGCAAGATTGTGGACGACAGCATACCTAAATAAACTGATCGAATCCAATGTGAATCAATTATGAGCATTCCGGGCCACAATGTCGGCGGGTTCGACAATTTGCATAAGTTATCTGACGGATATCGGGAAAACGCGCGCCATTTGCAAAAGTCATCGTCTCATTCCCGCGTTTACCGCCATGTATCGGGTCGCCATAGCGACGCCCTGTTCGCTTACAGCTCCTTTCTTTCTGCCAGTCGCTCCCTCGAGACGGGATTGGATGGTCGCGCTGTAATTTGATAATTTTCTCAGGAATATTGATAAACAATTGAAAAACATCTCCATCGGTGTGATCTCACGGACCTGTGAGGGTGAATGGCAGCGGGGCTCGTTTGTCGCCCTATATAAACTCGAAGTAGGTAGGTACCTTCCCATTCAAATCGGCGCGCGGGAGGAAAGCGAACGAAGCGAAGCTGTTGTCCTTTTCACGTAGTACGTCATTTTTAGTTGATAACATTTATAATTCCGCCGCTAGGGTCGCCGGTTTGTTTTCTTTTTCGTAAATATTTAAATTCAGTGGTTCTTTATATAAATTTAAGTATGTGCGAAAATTAGTTTAAGAGATTTCAGTGATGATCGTTTGCGTGCGCAGTCAAGCCGCAGATGCCCCTCTGGACACGTGTTCAGGTAAAGATGTTATATTTTCTTCATAACCATTCTTCTTAGAAAAACACGAATTACTCACGGGTTACACTATTTATTTGTTGATCGAACAACGATCGGCGGATGGAATTATTCAATATTTTTCATTTAACATCTCACTGGCACTGGTTAAGTTAAATAACATTGAATCAAAAAAATGAAAAAAAAAAAGTAAACTAAGAAAACGGATTTTGTTTAAAGTTTTCAAATGATCACAACTCTCTTCTCAGTAAAACTAGAGGATTGAAAATTTGATAGAACAAACTTTGTCGTCTCGCTCGCGACTCTCGGCTCACTCGACACCCAGTTTTACATTGACTAAAGAGGATAGTGCACGTGTGTCGCGTCGTCGAACGAACGGTACATTACGTATTTAATTAATTTTATGAATATGACTGCAAAATTGTCTATGGTTGACCACTTCTCTTTATAAATAATACATTACATAGCCAACATTGAAAAAAAGGTTTTACGAAAACATTGGCCCAGCCGCGGAACGTCCATCATTGCTTTGCAATTTCCCAATTTTAATTTTATTTGTACTTCAAATTATCAAGAAATATTAATAATTATTTAAAATAAATATGTTGTAAATGTATTTAGAATAATTTTATGGATTAAAAAATATCAGTGGTGGTATGGTTAAGGAATCTATCGAAAAAATAGTCTAGTTTGGTTCAAAATATCGCGTTTAAAGATTCGTAATATGGAAAAATTATCGAGTATCAAAAGATTTTTTTGTTATTTATTTAGGTTTATATAACATATATATGAGATTAGATATATTATATTATTATATATGTTAGATATATTTTACACACATTTTAAAATACAAAAACAAATACATTTTACAAAACCAAAACTCATTTAAGGCATAACACAATAAGATTGAATACGTAACATACAAGGCAAGTAAACGTGAAAATATTAAAAAAAAGTTTTTTTTTTTAAATATGTAAAATATGGCAATTGGATCAATAGAAAGATAACAAAAAAAAAAGTTTTTTTCTTAAGATTTTTTTACCGTATTACCACTGATATAATATATGTGAACAAAAATTTAAAATCGTTTGAAAAAATTATAAAATGTCTGATTTCTAATACTAATCTAAAAGCTTAAACTAACATGAAGAGGCGTCCCCGTATCATAAATTCCGAACCAGAAATATATAAATTACTTTCTGAGCGCCTGCGAGCTTCTGAGTATTTTTTTATTAATTTTATTTACATAATTTTAATATTATTTAGAATGGTTCCATTGTTTAATTTTATTGTGTATACATATATAATGTAGACGCATATTGATGTCAGCGAATACTGGTTTGGCCGTGAGGCGTGAAAGATTAAAAAAAAAAAAAAAAGGTACTCCCAATAATTCAGAAATAGATTTAATCGATAAAATGGGAGGTGTATGCGAGAATTGTGAGAGAAGTGGGTAGAGCTGTTTTATCACAACCTGGCGCACCCCCACTGCAGTGACGGCGATTAGAATGAAAATATGAAAATTTTATTTATTTTTTGATGTGATCAAAATTACGGCAAATGAATAAACTAACAGAAATCCGAGACCTCCGGCGCTGGATCACTACGAGATGCATATGATTTCGGGGCATAGCTAGAGCACACCCTTTGAGATTGTGTCATTGTGAATGAGCATCGGATTAGATGGAATGATGACCTATTAAGAAATGAAAGGAATCTCGGAATTTTCCGAGAATTTATTAGGGTGTGAGTCTCCCGCTGGGGGTTGCTGTGACGGACGATGTCGGGACAATCAACACTCCCTGTTGGGGGCGCATGAATTCCGTAGCCTCTCTCCAGCTGCTTTCTGGAATCAATATAAAAACAAGTCTCGCGTCAAATTGATAACGTACTAATGAATATGGTACAGGTATGTATGGCTTTGGTTTGATGATATCAGAGCCAACCCATATCGGTAAATGACCAAATGTAATAATGTTTGTTAAATATGCTATATAATAAAGAAAAATGTAAACTATAAAGGGGCGCCACAAGGTATTAATTAGTTAACTAACTGCCAGAACATAACAAATCAAACGTTCTGTTATGTTCTATAAAGGTTCTGTTAATTATTAAACGCGTTGCTTTGTTGAGTGGAATCGAAACGTGAGTGCACATATTTTCCTTAATAAACTAACAGAGAATCAATAATGATAACAGCCGGCATTAAGTTAAGTCAAAATATACAACTAGGGTGACAAAATAAAGCTGTTTATGAAGAAACAAGCTAGAGCCTATTGTTTTCAAAGTCAAATTACCACAATGTCTGAAGACTAAAAGCCCTTCCAGTGTCACTCATCCAACCGCTAATGATCGTTTCCTTTGGACCTTCGGACCGCTGCCCGACAAGGCTTTCAGCACGATGCGATTGAACTTTGATTGTGGACTTTTGGTGTCAATCAGCAAACTAATGAACGATGCCAAACGCGTAACCCGTTCAGGTATGAATATGCTGATACAAAACAATACATTGAAGGCGAGCGGGTAACCGCTCACCAACTGCTCGAGGATTTGCGGGTGTTTTTGAAACCGTTGACGGGTAGAACCCGGGGACCGCGAAAGAAGCACACCTAACCTTATAACCGCACAAAATATTTGCACTGAAAGGTGCTCAAAGTCTAAAGGCAATATTATTTTGGTTGCTTGTTTGATATTTCCATATTCTTTCCTACCGAATCAATAGTAAATTGGAAAAAAATGATCCATTTACGACAGAGTAAAGAATGAAGAATGTAAAGTAAGATTAAGAAAGAATCACTTAGGTAGTTTGGTCATATGCAACGGATAATGGTAAGAAAGATGTATGACGCAAATGATGATGGCACCAGAAACAAAGGGCGTCCACAAAAGACTTGGCACAACCAGGTAAACCAGGTACTGGAGGATGGTCCTGTTAGAAGCCTCAATAATCGGTGAGCATGAGAAGATGTATGAATGTGGATGAGGCGAGAATTGTGTGTTTGGACAGACGAGCATGGCGCTCTATCCTCTCTGCCTACCTGTGATGGTAAGTTACTTTTTTAAAAAAAATAAGTAACCCTGGTGAATTTTGTAACTAGCTAGTATTGATTAGTAAAGACTTTTATATTATATATCTGTATATGTACTGCTATTTTAACGTGAAATGTGTTTTAAAAAAATTTCGAATCAGAAAAACATTATATATATATACCTATACCTATACAATAACAATAAATTAATGTTTTTCTGATTCGAAATTTTTTAAAAAAATTTCACGTTAAAATAGCAGTACATATATAGATATATAATATAAAAGTCTTTACTAATTAATACTAGCTAGTAACAAAATTCACTAGGGTTACTTATTTTTTATATATATATTATCTGAGATACGTAACGCGTTTTTTTTTAAATTGACTATGTGCCTAGTACAAGTATTCCTCAATACTACTAAGTAGTATACACGTGTCGATGGCGACGACAGACGAAACAGACGACAGCACACGTGTATCTTCAAGAAGATGGGCTGGGCTTCCGATTGATGTCCCTTACTTTGATTCAGATTTAATAAATTTCTTAGAGTCAACTGCTGTCAACTGACGAAACTCTGACGTCTGCTGAGGGATACGTCTGAATGGCGGCAGATGTCAGGAAGCCAAGCCTAATGAATGTTTATAGGACACCCGTTTACTGAAACTGGTGTGCATAAATATTAATAAGTAAATAAAAAACATAGTTTAAAAATTGATTGCTCATGTTACAAAATAGTTTATGTACCTAAAATAATTATGCATAATATGAATATAAGAATTAGGTAAGGACTACATATAAAATTTCATCAATTCCGGTTGTTCAATTTTGTATCTTGTACGTATGTCAATTGAGTTTGATTGTTTAATATAGTATTTATTATTAGGAGAACGCATTCTTATTGTGAAGTTGTAATTATTCAGAACATAAGTCTGTAATATTTTAAATATGAATTATATATATTTATTAGAAAGATATACATATAAAATCAATTTTATCGATATAATAAGGTAGATGGCTCTTTCAAATAGTGGAACGATTAAATTTATTAATATCAAAAAGGTAACATATAAGTTCGAAAATTGTCGCTAAAAATATTATCGCTGTGGCATAGTCGGATAATGCACCTTTCCCGGTTAGGAAAGAGATCCAGGTTCGAATCCCGGTGGCGCAACAACAATATTTTTCGATAAAATTGATTTTATGTGTATATGTTTCTAATTAATATATTTAATTCATATTTATAGTATTTAATTGTTAGATATAACGAAAGAATCTGTCTCTTTTAGCATTTTCCGATCCTTTTATTTTTTTAATATGTACAGTATTAATTTTATAAAACTCCATTGTTAATCAACACAACAAATCAAATACGATTTTTTTGGTTCTATATTTAATTTTTCCAAATAATTGAACGATCATTTCGGCTCAAGCTCGCCCCACTGTTATATGTTTTATGAGTTGATAATGGCCTAGACAGCTGAAACGAGCGCGTCCAATAATTTGGAAAAATTAAAAATGAAACCAAAATATCGTGTTTGACTTATTTTGTTGGTTAAGCGGCAGATATTTAATGAGTTTAAATATCAACATTACATACTCAATTTTTTAAACATGTCGTCAATGTCAAGGGTGTATTCATTATTTTATTTATTATTTTTGACAGAAACAAACAGTACAGTAATAATAACTGATATAATATAATACAAAGTAAGAAATAGTACATAATAAAGTAAAGAATTTAACACTTTAACAAACTGGTAAACAAAAAGTGTTTTACACTAAAATAAACAAAATAAACTAAAAAAATAATATATATTTCTAAAAAAACTGATAAGCAAATAAGCATGTATATACTATTTATGTCAAAAGTTGGCGTAGTTTAATTTTAAAGGGAAGCAATTTATCGTTGAAAATATCCAAGTTATTAGAAGAATTTACGGTATTATATTGTGACGTAGAGCGAGTTATAAAACAATTTTTTAAGTAATTAATTCTGCCAAAATATGTGTAATCTCCATGTCCAATATTAAGTATTGTTAATGTTTTTTGAATGGCAACAATTTTGCAAGAAAATCAACGGATCAGCCTGGTTAACGAACATAGCCGAGATATTTAACCAGGATAATTAATTTTTTTTTGGTTTAAAATCTGATAGGAGTTATGGTGTCCACAAAATCCATTATATTCTATACCTAAATATATGTGTAGATTTATAACAGAGGTTGGTTTCGATGCCTTTTAGTTACGATCTGAGATAGCATATTGGAAATTTCTTCATGTTTTGATATTATATACACCCTCTTGCATAGATAGAATTTTTAACGAAATAAATAAATTTTGAAAAACTGTAAACATATAATGTAATCGTACGATTACTATTAATTATACTTAAGTAATGAAGATAAATTAAATAAAGTACGTCGTAAATAAAGCTCCGAAGATTATCCTTAACACCTCGCTCCTGAGTGGGGCGGATTTTTATTGCGATGACCTAAAATAGAAATAATGTTGGATATTCTTTTGTAGTGATTTATTACTTATCTTAAAAGTGATTCATTATATTTTCAGAAGAAATATACAAGGGTATATAAGTGCCGAATTTTTTGTAAATTTTTAAAAATATCACAAATTTTTTAGGTAATCGAAGACGGAGTGGCAAAATGATAATACGCCAATAAAATAAATAAACTATTAAAATTTTATGATATGGTAAAATAGTTAAATAAAAGCATTTTATATTATTAAATCAACTTCATCATGAATAAAAACAACTAGGTATATTTATATTTGAATATACTGGTCAAAATAAGAAAAATATATAAAAATTGAAAAATATCGATTGTTCAGGCGTATTCTAGTATAATGTGTTAAAAACATTTTACAGATAAAGAATATTGCTTTAAAAATTTTTTTTCAACAAAAACAGATTCTCATTGATTTGACATATTTGCTATTTTCAAGGAAAATGAATGATCAAATTTGATCCATAGATGGCTATGGTGTACTAGTATTCGAAGCAAGGCAATGTAATAAGACATTCAAAAATTTGATAAATATGGAGATTGAGGGGTGAGAATTGGTGAACGTTATATATATATATATATATAAAGTGATCACTTAAGCCAGCCGAAGACAGGTCGTAAGCCCTGTAATTACACCACATATTTTCTATATATTATGCCCATTAAAAATATAATAAAAATAGCTTTGTCTCTATGAGATATCTGATATTTATTTAATTAGGCATATATTTATAGGTGTCCCAATAAGAGCGCCCGATTTAAATTTTGCACCATTTTTTTAAATAAGATTAAACCTATCTAAATTGTGATTAGTAAATATGAAACGCTACATGAAAGAACATCGCGTTATTATTTTTAAAAGTCATTATAAAAATGGAAAAGATTCTGCTGAAATAGTTCGTAAACTTGTGAAATTTTCTGTCGAAATAATGGTTCATTTACTTATGTTATTTATTATTTTACTAATGTTATTATAATTATTTTATAACTCTGTTTACTTCATTTTTAATATTTTTGATTTATATTTGTATTGGTAGACATAATCTCCTTTAGTACAGACTTCGGTCTAGTTAAGGCGATAGTGAACATCTCTTACATTATGAAACTTGTTCGCCTTTTTTGTATATTTATAAGAATGTTTATAATGTATAATATGTACGTATATTAACAACATGAACAGAATAAATAATAATAATAATAAAATGTGACCTGCGGAGCATTTTTTTGAATTTAGTATATTATTAGTTGATTAAAAAATTTGAGAAAACTGAACGTCTCGAGCCACCCCCCGTGCCTCCACGCAGCGGGCATTTACTCGAAAACACAGCCACAGTGAGCGAAAGTGTTACTGAAATCCCAGGTACATAAAATCATCATCGTTCACAAGAATTAGACGTTTTATGATGCACCCCTTCAAGATATAACTGACCTAAGAACTCAAAACATAAAACTAGATTCGGCGCTCTTATTGGGACACCCTACATAAACAGAGTTATTAGGGTGTCACCCAGTACACGGGGTGATATTGCCAATCACTAGTCAGCACTGATCAGAATACACCATTCCCGACAATATCGAACACGAAAGAGCGGACTCAGGTGAAACCATCTCAACTGTCGATAGCAGCACTGCAAATTGAAGGCACAATCACAGCTGGACGGAGTTAATTTTCAGAATATTTAGAAATAATTATTATATCGGCATCAATAATCGACAACAGGTAACAACAGTAACAGGTTCTATTCTAGTTGAAAAATGATTTATAAGTGTGGGTAGGTCCTGAAGGAGAGACAGTGCATCAACATTTATAGTGCAGTTTCTCCTTGTTGACGCAAGTCGAGTACCTACTCCCTGTGCATTCTGTCCTTTCAATATAGACCTTAATATATATCTGTCACGCTCTGGCCAACTAATTACATAAGGATTTCGCCGACGAGGGGACAGATTGCCTTGTGATACCGAACTGTCAAGATCTGTGTTCTTTTTCTACAGTTCGAAAGCAGCGCCGTACGTAATGCTAGGACCACGAAGGGCAGTGTTCTCAATAGCTCCGGAAGTGCAGTGATATCTCGGTTCTTCACTCAAATAGATGCGAGTCAACTGGAGGTGAAACCGACGTTCAACAAAGGACTTTAGAACAATGTAGGCCAGATCCATCTGCCATTATTTTCCTTCCTGAATCCACTTCGGGTTGCGTCAAATAAGCAATACAGTCCACGGGATCTTATCCCATCACTCCTCTTGTTGGCATTCATAAATGGGGGAATCAAAGACATGAATTTTAAAAGCGGATAGAAAAATCATTGAGGTCTCTCTCTCTCTGGAACTCTGTGGAAGCAGGCTCGAGATGGGTCGATGGCTGGATAGGGGCGTACGTGAGGCTAATGTATTTGCTACTATGCCGGAGAGTCTATCGATGGCAATGGACACCGATAATTGCGTATCGGTCCTTCAAGCACACCATTAGTTCGCTACTGAGCCAGTGGCGTCACTACGCCAATGCGGCCAGTGCGGTGCATTGGGACACCAATTATCGATACCAAACATTTGGTATCGATTATTTTCTCAGTGTTAATATGAACTAGTATTCTTTAAAATCCACCACAGTAAGAAATAGAATTATAAAATTTAAAAAAATTATAATAACATTATTACTCCGCTGATATATTTGGTCAGGGATCAGACCGTCGCCGGAGAGCGAAAATCACTGTAAAATGATGCAAGAATTTTTTCCACTTGCGAGTGCATATAAATGCCTTAAAATGTATTTTTTATTAATGTATAAATACATTTAAAAATACGCGTCGCATCAACATTCTTACGATTTTAAAACGAAGCTATTCAGTGAAAATAAGACTATATTCTTAGTCTATTGAAATGAGGCTCGGAGCACACATATTACAGGAGAAAAAATACCAATACGCGTAGTACTTATTGTGATGTATCTATGGAACGAATGACAGACGCGCGCAATGTTGGCAAGATGACGCGCATGAAAGAGATAAAGGTATCGCGCAGCGGTCGGGGCGGTCTCTCGCCTCCGAACCGCTGAACGGATAACATATAATATTGACTTGTATTAAATTGTATAGACGTATTAATATTAAATACTATTGTTACCACGTACGAGTATTATTCCATCGACCCAATCCCGCACATAAAAAAAGCATCATTTCAGCACAAATTACGGATATATATATATATATATATAACAAGTGGCGCAGCCGGTGATTTCTGCAAATAGCGGAAGTGAATCTACTATAATTGTAAAGGATTACAATTGGACACAGTCTACAGAATTTCCTTGATACATTAATTATGAACTATCCTAATTCAATCTTATATATATATATATATATATATATACAAAAGGCTCTTTAATTTTCTATTGTGGCCCAATTTTTTTTAGTTACGCCACTGTACTAAGCTGCTAGTATTATAAAAGAAACAATATTATCATTAATCGACATGGCGATTACTTTATGGTGGTAATAAAAATTCACTAAACAAAACACACATTGATTTATTTTATCATACTTAAGTCATCAGATGTAATTGATGACGCAAAGCTTAGTTCGGTAAAATTTTTAAATTGTTTTAGACCAAAAAACAAAACGAAGGAATAGTGTTAAAACATTTTTGGTCCCAGGAAGATATGAAAATGTTGTCTGAAAGTTTTTCGCCTCTTATTTGTCTAACGTGTCGTTATGTTCAGTAAACACTTTCTGAAATTTAAAAATAAACAACGAGACAGGAATGGCCGAAATGCGGTTGGGTGGGCGGTACCCCGCAAAAAATTTTCTGTACAGAAAAATAAAACCTTTTATCGTTGAGAAACACACACAATTTAAATCGCAAAATATTATATATAATGTACACATTTTCATATACTCGTACGGTTGCATAAGCAAGTATGGTTCGGAAAATTTATCGCACGAATTTATTACTGGGGGGGGGGAGCAGAAGCGCTCCAATGGATTCTGCCGTTTTTGGTGGGCTGGTGGGGTGGGGTGGTGTTTTGTGGGGTGGACCGCGACAAATGAGACAGTATTTTTTTTTATACTCTTGTGTCAGTTCCCACGCACGGTATTACTGTGGATTTTGGTAGGAATTCCTTAATCGTTTGCGATCCTATTCTAAGTAAATATGCTTAGCTAAATATTCAGAATATACTTGTTGTTCGATATTAAAGTATCGTATGTATCGAGTATACAACTATATGTATAATATATTTTTATTATAAGAACACATTCTTATTGTGAAGTTGTAATTATTTAGAACATAGGTCTGTGATATTTTATATACTAATTAAATGTACAATACATGTATTTATTTGCAAAAGTGTAACATACAAGTTCGAAAATTTGTCGTCAAAAATAATGTCGCTGTAGCATAGTTGGATAATGCACCTTTCCAAAGAAAGAGATCCAGGTTCGAATCGTGGTGGCGCAACAACAATATTTTTCGATAAAATTGATTTTATATGTACATCTTTCTAATTAATACATTTAATTAGTATTTAAAATATCACAGACCTATGTTCTGAATAATTACAACTTCACAATAAGAATGTGTTCTCTTTAATAATATATAAGTTGTATCAATGTGTCCAAAAATGTAATAATAATGAATTGTTAATTCTGGCGTCCACTATCGGTTTACTCAAAGGTATTTGAGATTCCGTAAAAACAAAGTAAATGGTTTTCAAATAATGGAACGATAGATGTATTAATTTGAAAAAGTGTAACATATAGATTCGAAAATTTGTCGTCAAAAATAATGTCGCTGTAGCATAGTTGGATAATGCACCTTCCCGGTTTGAAAAGAGATTCAGGTTCGAATCCCGGTGGCTCAACTACAATATTTTTCGATAAATTTGATTTTATTTGTATATATTTCTAATTAATACATTTAATTAGTATTTATAATATATTTTTTCCAATATATTTTATTTCTTAATATCATTGTGTACTTAGTATATATATAAATACTGTATTTTTTTTTTATGATAGACAGTTAACGTATTTAAAAGATACATTATTACTCGTGCTTGAAAGGGGATATTGTGTTTAATGCTGCTGGGCTGTCTAATTGGTATCTATAATGATCCTAAATGCCCGTAACGATGTTTTTATATTGTCACATGCCGCCCGGGCTGGCCTGGCTTCATCAGGTCCCCGGGCCTCACGTCACCAGCTAGCCTCCGTCGATACGTATACTGCGTGGGTTTTCAGTCAGGGCCATAGACCAACAAATGAGTTAACTCTTGTCAGCAGGGTAAGGGAGTACGCACAAATACACGAATTGTACATAAAAAAATATAATTTCAGAAAATTGTCACTCCTACTGATAGCCACTTGACCTAGCTAACTAATTTCATTCAGTTCTCATCTCCATGTCCTGTTCCTTTTGTCTTATTTTTTCTTATATATCCTCATTGTCCAAGACCGTGGTGATTCAGCCGAGCTCAAAGTGGACTCGCTTCACCAAGTTGTCGTCGAGTATTATCCCAAAAATCGTCCGCCGTACTGTAGAACTTTTGCTTTGGCGGTCAGGCAAAACTCACCGCCAAGTTATCCATTCATCAGGGCTGAAGACGCCAGGCAAATCGCCTCCGTCCCTGAGAGCCACATCATCTGCTGATTATCGCTATTATTATCTTCATGGCCCACACCCCGAACAGCGGACTGCCTGATCTGTTCCTCTGCGCCAGAAAAAGTGATAACTCCTCTTAACCATAGATGCCTTCCGCTTAGCGGGCATTTGATTGTCCAATATCGTGGAACATGTCACACGTCAAAACCCATCTTCTTCTGTTTACTAATGTGGTGTACACACCTGGGGATGGGAAATTTCTCACGTGACAATATATTATAGCACCTTTTATATAATGTTACGAAACACATTTAAGCGGAAAGTGTCCGAAAAATCATATTCTACGTTAAAATGTCACTTTTTATTTCACGATCTCCCCCCACCCTTGCTTCCTCCTACGCGCACGATTTACAACATAAGTCACGATTTGTCCAGTCCATTGAGTGCTGGGTGGTTATGAACAGACCATGCTGGACACATTTTCGTGATAAATATGTCTAGCTTACATCTTTTTTGTAACCATCGTGTGTATTAGTTCCTTGCATTTTTCTTGATTGAGTTGGTTGATTTTGAATCCCCCCCAGCAGCAATTAAATCAGAACAAATGTTTATAATTTAACACTTTTTATTAATTAATATTAATGTTTATTAATTTATGTAGAATATATATATGTAGGGATTTATGATGGTTTTAGGCATTTACATGTTTGTAAATTTCACTATTAGATCGAACCATGCGTATATTGGTTTTTGTTTTTGTATCTTTCTACCAATCTCAGGCTGAATTTGAAAATTTCAAAACGTGAACGAATCTATAAGATTATTTTAAAATCCTAATCGAATTTTCGGACGTTTTTTGTGTTTTTCAATAACATGTTATTATTAATTCGTCTCTCAAAATATCAGAAAAAATCTAGACACACGCCGTTTCACTCGACGCCATCTTGATTAAAAAAAATCTGTTAAATTTAAACTGAACCGTGGGATCTTTTATATTAAATTTCTCGTCATTCGTGTGAACCGGGTTAAAGGCTCCTGAGGGCAAAATGTCCCTGGTTTTATCAAACTAACTTTGTTCATCTCATATTTTCTGGGACTTTGGCGTAAACAAAATCACGCCACAAAACACACAGCGACACTTGTGTTACTTACTAATTAACACTCGTCGGATATGGAGCTAGCAATTGTTAGGTGGAAAACTCCGCACTTGTGGATAATATTAGTCTTCATGTTTCTGATAATTGCTTGAGACAGTGGCGAGACAAGTTATTTTATCTTCCAGCGCACAGAGCTAACTTTCCCGTGGTTATGCCTACTGTAAGAGCATTTACGTTAACAAATCGCACGCTCCGGATACCGAAATTTTCCATGTGAGTGAAAATCTGCTAAGGGTTTAACTTTCAAGGTTATTTTATAAATTCAACTCATAACTGAGGCATATTTTAGGACTCTTATGCGGAATTGCGTAATGCGATTATGGAAGGATTATGTTATTACTAGTGTTGAGAAAAAATGCTACTCTTAACTCACCGGTGTGATCAGTGATTGAAAATTGTGACTGTGATCACAGTTTCAATACTAATACGCATGCGCCGCACGAATCACAATACACGAAATAGAAATACATAATTTTGAACGTATTTACTTATATTATTCAAACTTCATTTGTTTAAAGACATTCTAGTTTGTATATAATTAAATATCATAACAATAAGAATGAAAATCCTTAAAAAATGTATGCTTGTATTTCGGATTAAATGCGTAAGATGTTTTGACAGAATTTACTAGATGGCGTTTATCACGAATTATAACGTCATTCCTTTGTGAATATTATCGTTTCATATGCACGTGCGCCGAATTACGGTTCACAACCAAATATAAATAAAATAAAAAATGAATCACGAATCACGATATTCTCTGATATTAAATCACTGAGAGTGAATGTGACTCAAACATATCAGTGATTGACTCACGGTTCGTGATTTTGAGCAGATCACTAGTTATTACGAATTATGATGGTGTGTGTGTGTGTTGATGATTATGGATCAAAAGGACCTGCAATTGTGTGAGAGCGATGGATGTCTCCAATAATTCTCCCAACACTCACGTGACGAAATGTGATTAATCGCGGAGATATATTGTATATGTGTGTGTGTGTGGAGATCAGGTTATGAAATAAAATACTACACTAGATGCTGATGACATTTGACTATATAATACAGATTCGCGCAAGTAGTTAACGGAGGCTGTTCTAGGAGCTTGTTATCGGGAAGAAGGCGGCGAGCAGAGTGGCGCTCATATGTGGGTCTTTCTTGGTTGGGGGCGCATGTTATTTGCTCCTGCCGTTTGTACCGGACATGTTTTTGTCGTAGTTGGGAGTGCTGATTTTACGTACCAGTAAATGTGAGGGGTCGTAAGCGGTAATTTATTATACAATTTTTACACAAATATAATGTGTTTATTCAACAGGTACTTAAGATTTTTTTATATAGGTTGTTACGGTGCCTTTGGGCCCTACAGGATAGAAAGCCATAGGGGCCGCCACTGATTTAGCTCAGTCTGGGTCCTCAAATGTGTGTGTATATATTCTGGGGTCGCCTGCTATCTCGGATGTCAACTCTGCTTTTCACATAACACATTTATTCACAAAACACAATTTTAATCCTGACATTGGATGCACGGAAAATGTTTTTTCGATCTTCTTTTTTCAGGTCAACTCTCCTCTGAGGGAGGTCGCTTTTATTTATTTTATCTATTTACGGAGTTTATCTATTTACCAACATCAGCCAACGCGGCCGTTAGGTGCCGATGCAGCTGTGGTCCCAGGCCGCCACACGCCCGCGCCAGGATTCATCTCTTGCTCCAGGAGATAGACCGGATGCCATCTCGTCTCAGTCTTGTTCATAACGCCCACCCATCGGTCATCGCTTGAATGCCGCCTCCTTTCTTGTTGCAGCGGGGTCTCTCCTCAACCCGCGGGTGGACCAGGACCATACATCTCTGGATCCACCGAGGTGATCCCGCTTCATCTTTTTGAGCGTTCCCACCCAAAAGTTACGTCTCGTCCCGCTGCCCGCCAGAGTCGGATTCTCGTCTCTGATTCGTCTATTTAGACAGTCAA
This sequence comes from Eubasilissa splendida, assembly GCA_031772225.1. Classification (NCBI taxonomy): domain Eukaryota; kingdom Metazoa; phylum Arthropoda; class Insecta; order Trichoptera; family Phryganeidae; genus Eubasilissa; species Eubasilissa splendida. Next base: position 9,625,184 of record CM062868.1, on the reverse strand, counting down.
CCATTATAAGTCGGCAAAGTAGGTTACCCAGACCTCGGTGCGCAATTTCAAACATCACAAGGAATTCTCACTTTCACATGTGTTATTTATTCATCTTTACCAGTACCAGTAACGATACCAGGCACCTTTAAAACCTTTTTGAGATCAAAACAGTTTAGTAGCCCGGTATTTCTTACATATTTATATTTATTTGTGTTAGAATTTAATGCATCAATGTATATTTTTGATATGTGTATTTAATTATTTATATACATGTTAATAATATTACATTTTAATATTAAAATTGAAATTAATTAAAAAAAATTAATTACCCTCCTTGAAATTTGTAAGAAGCTAATTTTAATAAAGAACTTAAGATATTTGTAAACTGCTATAATGAAATGATCAGTATCCCCGTCTGTCACGTGGGAGACCAGAATTTGGTTCTCTGCCAGAGAGATTTTTATTTTAATTATATTTATTTAACTGAATTTTTAAATATTTATTCGAAGCAGCAATATTGTTCTGAATGTCTAATATAATCTAAATATAAATTTAGCAAGAGCTCTTAATATAAATCTCGACTGTAAGAGATTGATATATCCGGCGAAAAAGTACTTTTTTACTTTTTGAGGGAACCCCTCGACAATGGCACGTGTTGGTTACGTGACAAATTACGTCTGATGCAAAATTGCAAAAGCTCAGAACTGATAGGCAGAATTACCGATAAGTAATAACAAATTTCTTGTATGAAGGAGAATATTGGCGATATTGAAGAATGGATTGTGAATAAGGTACGAGTGCACGTGTGGATACATGTTGAATCAGAAGAATTTTGCTGGTTATGTGAAGTGATTAATATGAGAATACTGGATGCCCCAATATTCACCCACCACTCTCGTGTCCGTTTGATAGCCGCGGAATGTATTGTGAATATGATTGTGCTAGAGCAGGTTGTGAAAATAATAAACCACTTACATTTGAATGTGAATTAAATATATTAATTAGAAAGATATACATATAAAATCAATTTTATCGAAAAATATTGTTGTTGCGCTACCGGGATTTGAACCTGGATTACGTTTACGTTTGATTTGACACTTGATTTATTGTTAGCGCAGTTAACAAATATGGAGAAGTTAAGCTGTACAAAGATGTTACTACGCGAAGGCGACTCCTGGAGCTGATGATGAAAAGGTACATGTCGATTCTGTTACTAGTATATATATTTTTATTATTGCAAAATAATAATAATATTAATTATATCATTATCATTACTATTATGTCGATGCCCTTTCATCAGCTGAAACTAGTAAACAGTATATTTTATTATATTAATATAATTGATCCCCACTAAAAAATTTCGAAAAGTTTTAAAAATGGTATAAAAATAATTATTATCAATACAGATACACAACTGATACCGTGCGTCAAGTGCGTTGTTGTATTACTGTCTTGCGTGAAGCGGTTATATAACTTTGTCTCTTTCTCGCTTAGACAGCGCTCACGCACATTGACGCGTATCGATACCTGTAGCCTTCCCGACTGCTGCTCGCTGCGATCGTGATTGCGCGACGTCGGTACTCGGTGTACTTAGCAGCGGATAGATATTTCGTTTCACGCACCGGTATTTGCAGGGTGAGTTCAGTATCGCCGGGCGGTGATGATAAGAGTAGAGGCGACAGACCTCCACATGCGCAAACGATTCCTACTTTAAACATGTCTCTGTTAAATTTAATATGCGATTAATGTCATCCCTTGTTGATGATGTTTCATTTGGAACATGGAGCTGCGGAGTTTTCATTGCTCATCGTACCCTCCGTGTAATTCCGAGAAACGTCTCGAAGCTTTCGTCATTAATGTGGAATACGCAGTTAAATTAAATTGATTTTGTAATCACTCGTTCAAGGGAGCCAAAAATAGACGAGGGCCTTTATTAATCGGAAGTCATTTCGAATTTAGTTTACGAACCAAAAGGCCTTAAAGATTCAAGCTGACGAGGCGGATCCAAAATACATGATTCGAAGACTTTAATAAAAAAAAAGAAAAGAAATTAATATTCTTCACGGACCGCTCGAGGCAACTTAAGGTTACCCCGATTTTGCACTCAAGATTAATGAAATATTGAAAAATTGACGAAAAACATAAAATAAATATTTTTTGATGAAAACATATTTTAATTTTTTTTATTGAATATACATTTTTTGACGAGAAATTGCAATTTCAGAATATCGTTCTGTGTTATTTTTAATATTTTGCAAATTGAACTTTGTGGTTTATTATAAACAAAGTTAAATATAATCTATAAAAATAAAGAAAAAGTCTATTTATATAATATATATTTATGTCTATCAAAAATATACAGAATATAAATTCATAATTTGTTGTAAACATAATCGGTTGATGTAGCGAAACGGTAACTTGTTTTTCCAGATAGGAAAATGTTCAGGTTTATCTCGGTAGTAATAGATTTTTTCTGTATGTCTTTCTATCTGATTAATTAATTTAACTTGTATTAAAGATCACAGACCACTAAATTCATAGATATGAACTAACGCAAAATCCTTGTCCTAATATTTTCATTTTGGTGTCACCCATGTGATCACTTTGGTACCACGTACGCAATCAAATAGCTTCGCGACATTTTTTAAAAATATGACTCGATTGGAATAAAAATTTAACGCTGACAATATAATGTGCTTTTATTTAAATCTTGTTCACACAAAGATTTAATCTTCGAAGAGTAAATACTTTTACTGTTGCATAAATATGTCATAAACTATCGGATTTATGTTTCTACTACGAATGTGTGTAGAGTGCCCCTTCAAACATTTCTCCTAAATGTACCTACACTTTATTTTAAGCTTATTCATTTACTGGTCTGCGATTAAATACATTTTTTTTTTAAAACGTAGCTCTATGATATTTAAAATAAAGTAGATGAATCAATTAGTAAAATATACTGAAAAAATATTTAGTTACTATCAGAATAAGAGTCCGAAACTTTTTCTTACCGGGAAAATGTGTTACTACCCCCATCACACTACGTTAACCATTTAAGATTTTTTTATTTTATTTGGTAATTTAAAAAAATAGGGAGATTATAATTCCTCAATTAACACGGTAGATAAGTGTCAGAAAGTTCGCGTAAATTGAGTCGATAGAACTATGAAACATATGAAGTAGAGTTGGAACGTATAAACGAGGAATGGGTGGTGAAGATATGAGACGAGGGTTGAAGGCGAAACGAATAACAAAATGAAGATATGGCATGAAAGACTATTGAAGAACGGTCCTGTCAAAAGTTTGAACAACCGAAGATCGCGCATGAGAAAATGGATGAAAGTAGACAAAGCAACAGTGGTGCACCAGTACTGAAGAGTGCGGTGTTATATCCTCTCTGCCTATTCCTGTGGCGAAACGTGACGATGAAGTAAGATTATCAGTAAATTGTGTCAAGAAACTGAATTAAAATTGTAATTATAAAGTTGTTCTAGAATATCGAAATTCGCGTTTAATTTTTGGTGCATAACTCATAAATGTCGAATAAAGTTGCCAAAATGCAAAATAAGTCAAATAAAAGTCAATAAAAAATAGGTGGCACTTAAGCCAGCCCTATAATTACCTCATACTTCCATATATTTTCCATTAAATATAATAAAAAATAGTTTTGTCTGATATTTGATTAATAAAAATTTTATTTGTAAAAGTATTACTAGATACATTGATACTAACTATTTAATGTATGGTGAGTCTCTTGCTCCTCAGTAGGAACATAAGGAAAGAAAAAAAAAATTAACTCGCCTGTCAAGCCCATGATGATTTAACACTCGGGGAGGCCGCCATCTAGCGGTGGATAACACCGTGGATGGTGGTAAATAACAGCAGATCATTATCAGCCGTTATTCATCATTATGAAGATGATGATGATTTACTGTAAGAATAAATCATTCACGTCGGTTCCTCATCACTGACGATCGTAATCTCTTGTCCATGCGTTTCCACTTTTCTCGGCATTCATCTGAGGCATTATCAGATCTGAGAGCTGTCACCATTGAAGTGCTTGTTGACTTTTCCTCTTGGTCGGTCCAACGGGTGGGCATCTTCCTTTTCTTATCTTCAACAACAAGCTATCTTCTTTTCTCGAAAAATGTTACGGGAGATGTGACGTCACACCTTCCGAGTCGACAAGCCGGTACACGACACTCTAGTACTAATATTGTCAGTACTGGCCGGTACGTACGAGAGATGAGATGTGACGTCACCCGGTGGATATTGATAATCCGAACGTTTTTCAACAAGCCCAACTTAGATCGCCAATATCTTCGAAAGTATTGCATTTTTTGAATTTTTTTTTTACTAAAAATACGCTCCACTACCTCATAACGGACCCAAGATAACTTCAAGGTCTGCAAGGGAATCTGTTCATGAAAAAAAATATCATTTTGTAATTAATTTATTTTGTCTTCGTCTTTAGTGTTGGTTTTTAATGATAGAACCTTTTTCTTTTTCGCTGCTTTAAAGTCCGTATACTCGTTCCTGTAATTAGCGTTCACTACTAATTCAGGCTCATTTCGGTGTTAGCCTTTGTTAAAAATTCTGTGACCGATCGTTGTCTTTTATTTTATTACATTAAACAGCTATTGTTTCGCTTTTCTCTCTCTCTCCGCCGACTTGACCTTTAGACCGAGAATGCTAATTAAGGCGGGTGCACAATAGTCCGGATGTTTAATTGTAATAATTAGACAAAATTCACAAACTTTAGAAATATATTGCGTTTTAAAAATAAATTTCACGAACGAAATGAAATCGCGTTAAAAAAAGCAGCGTCGACCAAAGAATTGATGTATTATTGAAATGAAAGGTTACTGTATCACATTAATGAAATCTCTCGTATTACCCATAGCACTTTGATTTCGGATGGATAGGATCTAAATTGACGAATTGCGCAATCTCTGAGTCGCGTGTTCCGCGGAATGGAATACGACAATTCCGGTCGTAAATCGGAATCACCGCAAGGTATGTGAGGGAAGTAGGGAGACATTGGTACAGGATGAGGTCGGTGAGGGGATAAGAGTTATAGTAGAAGGACCAGTGAATTTCAGGGAACCAGGATTCGAAAGGACTGCTCGCATTATCTTGTACGCATCCGTTATTCCTGCAGTCGTCGCCGAAATGGCACGCGGTTGAACCGATCTCCGATCCCAATTGAATATGGCGATGTCACAAGTTTAACCACGGCATACAAACAACAAACAATACGTGATCAAAACACAATATCACAAAATACAGTGGTGGTGCACTGGGGTTGAAAGGTCCACACCGCGAATACTATCGCGATGTCGAGATCGAACAAATATCGGTCAAGTGGACGCTTGCCGGTGTCAAGGTCACATTTCACACTGACAAGACGAGCGTTAGGAACTATATGGATGTATCAATAACAACGGTTGCGGCTGATTCGAAAAGACGCGCCATGTGTGTTTACGAATTCGGAACACATTTAATTAAGGATAGCTGGAGGGGAAGAATTCACCTTTACCAGGGACTGGTATAGAAGCCAGGGCTCCTTTATCGGTCCCACTTATCAAAGCTAATAAAAATACGCGACTTTAATTCCATAACATATTCAAAGAAAATAGAAAAAAAAAATTATGTGATTATTAGCAATTTTCACAATGGTTAAAATTTAGATTTTCTAGCGTCCCTTTATCTTTGTTCATATAGAACTTATAAACATAAATCTATAAATTCATATACATAAAAAATTTATGGTAAATTAAGGTGCAGTAGTTCTAGGCAGATACTTAGGGATCCATCTAGTCATCAAAAACACTCACACAATTTGAGATACTTCCCACCCACGCAGACCGGCCTAACTACCTACCTAAAGAGCTCCATCGTGTCACCCATAACCGAATAAATTCTTAAAATAAAACTAGATTCATAGCACTGCAAGCAATGAAAACATGAACACTAAAAGAGATGGAAAGGAATATTGTTACAATGCGTGCTTGTTCTGGCAGATTAAACGCATTGCCACCGACCAGCTCAGTCTTAGTGCGGCTCCGGATATTCTGTCGGACAGGATGGGACGGACTTGTATAATTCAAAGTCGAGATCTTTAACCCAAATTATATTTTACTAAATCACCTTCACAAAGGCTTAACAAATTTGAGTCATCATCAAGATCTCGTGGTTCGGCGTAGGCTCTTGAATTTATTTACACATCATTTTTGTTCACCATCACTAAAATCGCTCGTCAATGTTACCGAAAGGAGACTCTGTGTCACGGGCATCCGTCTCTTAGCTCCAACTTCCGTATCGGAACACGGCGGAACAGGCAAAGTCCAGGTGCGCCCAGTTCCTTCAGACGACTTCCCTCCGACTACTGTCTGGTCCGTTGTTGTGGCCATCCTCGTTTTCTTCATTCCAAGATTTTCATTTTGAGTTTGTTTCCATATTTCTCGCGCGTGACGATTTACCTTACCTACGCAGTCCAATTAACATCGTTACTTTATCGAGCTCGCCATAATTGCCATATTTTTCTGTATAAGCTTCGCTCTTTCTGAACTGGATCGTAAACTAAACACTACAAATACTTAATAAATTAATGAGACATCCAGAAAAATAAAATGCCATTTCAGTTTTGAAATATTATTTAGGTACCCACGTAAAATTTTAATCACCTTATAGCAGCATTGCTATGTATCATTTTTTTCAAATAACTGACAATAGATTTTTTTTGTTCATAATTTTGAAAAAATATACCTTCAAAAGAAAATGGTCGCACATAAAACACTTCTCAACAGTGAAATGTATGAATTTCCTATACAATGTTCATTTGTGACACACAGACATTAGCGTAATTGCTTAATATATAAGATTGTCATAATACATTGTTTCCTCTAAATATTGTATGTATACATAAAACAACGATTATAATATACATGAGCAATTAATGAAACATGTTTTCATATGGTAGTCTCGCTTGTTCTAATATTACAAAAAGTTTCTGAAAAACTACATTTCAAAGTAACTGAGAATACAGAAAATGCAATCTCACGAAGTTCTCTGTGAAATTACGACTGCGGTACGGTATTGTTCAATTTGTGCCCCGAGTTCACTTTGTGCTTCTGATTGTGTTACACCTGCAGGAACCGCCGCTGAGGATATTTCAGGATAGACGGACGGCCTCAGGGCACCGAACAATGGTGCTCGACGGGAGACTGAAGTTATAATGCTATTGTGTATGAGATACATCTCTAGACGTGATGGGTGTCGGTCTGTTTATATTTACGAGCTTAATAGACAATGGATGTTTCAGAAAAGCCAACAAGCCAATGGAGGAACAATGTTTTCTTTCTTTCTTGAAATCGGGATACTCGACACGAAATTTTCATACTAAATTTGTTAAACGAAATTTTTCGAAATAGAGAATAGAAATTTCATCATAACGAATTTTTTTAGCCGAAATTTACGTCAATTTGATGGTATAAAATATACTCAACGGCTGACCGGCAATCGTCGCATTCAGTACTTCCCCGAGCGGCGACGTGGTTAGATCAAAGCGGTGGTTGTGTGGAGCGCATAGACGTACATACTTACACATCGTTCAATCTTTCAAGTGCTTCTAAAACTTTTTAAAATTAATTTTTGTCACATTGTGTGACAATGGACAACAGTGAAAAACGACGTCAGTTTACGCCGAAAGAAAAATTAACCATACTAGAAAAGATAGGGTGACGGTGCCAAGGAATTTAAAATTACATCATCTACACTATCGACCATTTTGAAGGATCGAAAAAGTACAAAGACTTGAAGACTACAAAGTTTGACAAGCACTGTTTTAATGCTAACTAATGCATGCGTAGAAATAAATAGGCCATGTCTAGGTGACTAAATGGCAGCGGCGTGCACTAGGCATGGACTCAGGTTGTGCTGCTAATACCGATGGTGTAAAAGCGATGAATATTATTATCACAGGTTGTATTCACCATTCACTCTTTCAGAAGCATGTATATGTGTCAGTATATCTGTGTGAGTGTGTATTATAACTATTATTGTTGGGATGTTTTTCAAGTTATTAACTAAAGCAGTTTAAAAATGTAATAATATAAAATTATACCGCGTTTTAAGTATATTGGAATGCATACAATTCATTTCAAAGAAACACTTGCGCCGTTTTTCAACACGCCTGTTAAAGCGAAGACGTGTATTCAGAACACCGCGCGGTGTGATAGTTTGCGTTTAGTTCTTATACGCTGGGACAGTTAACACGTCAACATGAAAACATAATTATTTTCGTGTAGTTTTTTTACATACTTAAGACATAATATGTCAAATAAATATTTAATTTATATTTATTTCGCAAAGATTATAGTTATGTACAGCTTTTTTTATTGTATAGAGTGCACGCCCCTGCAAAATGGTGTTTACCGAAGTGTAGAAATAATGAAAAATGTTTTTCATATACAGTACATATATGTTTATCTTTATATTCACTCTAACGAAATTTCAGTATAACAAAATAATTCTTTCGGTCCCTTGAATTACGCTGTAATGGGATTTGACCTGTATAATATTTATAAGCTTACTAGTAGTTTATTAGTGATATACTCGACACCTTAAGGTCCGTGTCTACAGGAGGAGATAAGATGAGACAATTTCAGAGATTGATCTCGAGATAAGCTTGAGGTTGATAGAAAGAGACAAAAACTCTAATCAGTGTACGCGATGTTCGATTTGACAGCGAGGTTTGACACGTGCACACAGACGTCACCTAAAACGACCATAGATTTATAAAATTATTTATTCTGACAAGTTAGCATAAGTTATTAAACATTAACATTAATTGATGGCGTTAAAGTACTAACATTTATTCGGTTTTAATTGCTATTGGGCAGGTTCAATTTTTTTTTTAATGTTTACCCTGTTTTGTTGTGAAGTTGCAATTTCAGAATAAAGTGGTGTAGGCGGAGTCTAAGTTAAATATAAATACAATTTTAAATGATGTCTAACCACAAAGTTAACGCTACAAATATCAATAATATTTTTAAAAGGTATACAGTTGCTACCGGTAGCAACAAAATATTTTTTAGATAAATAGATTTTATCTGTATATCATATCAATTGATTAATTTAATTAGTATTAGATTAAAAATCACTCAACTGACGAACGAAAATGACATTTGATGTTTGACTTAAAGAAGTAAGGCGCGGAATGGCGAATCTCATCGTTATGGTGTGTATACGGAGCCTGAATTCTTGATATTACTCTCTTCGAAAGGATTTAAATTTGGTGGTTGAAGTGAACGTAAACAATCATTAGAACCGCAGAATACCAAATATATAGACATGAACTAAGGCAAATTCCTTATTTCAACATTTTTATTATGTGATCATCACTTTGGTTCCACTTACGCAATCAAACAGTTCGGCGACTTTTTAAAAATATATGAATCGATTGGAACGAAAATTTAAACGCTGACAATATAATACGCATTAGTGTAAAAAATACGTTTTGTATACACATGGATTTAATTTTCGAAGAGTAAATACTTTAACTGTTGTATAAGTGTGTCATAAATAATCGTATTTATGTTTCCACAAATAATGTATGTAGAATGCCACTCGTCCCGCAACTAACTTACTGTACACGAGCTGTTACCGTTCATTTGAATTAAATATAATTATAACAATGATGCTCTAAATGGGGGTGGCTTCACACTGAAAAATACAAGAGGTGTAGCTAATTAGAATTTAACAATTTCCAAAGTCACCAATAAGTATGGATCTAGAACATTATAAAAACATTAACTGCCTGGGTCTTTACAAACTAATACGCTTTCTCCCAATTTGAAAGAAATGATAAAAAAGGTGGTTTATCGATAATAATCTGTCTTACTTGTAAGCATGTAATGAATTGTTTAAACTGTGACACTGATTAGTTGTTATGTTTTGATTATATTAAATATACTAAAATTGATATAAATGTAACTGCAGACAAACGTCTAGCAAGATGTTTTGTGGATCTAGTTTAATAATAAAAAAAAAATAAAACAAGGAAAAAGAAATGTTCCAAACCCCTCTGATCTGTGAATAGAACATTTTTATTTTTGCAAATAATATTGTAAAAATAATGTCCAATTTACTTTTTAACAATTACATTTATTGGATAAATGTTTTTAAATATTTTCCGTGTCATTTTTCGAACCATTTTCTCCGAGCGAATATGAGGGCGTGCAGTAGGTCTAGATTTAGGTTATGCTGTTACCAATGATATTATACAATCATATATAATATATGTACTTTCGTTTACCCAATATCTTTAGACAAAATAAATCCGTCGTTTATACGACTCTACCATGTATATATCTATAATTTTAGAGTACTATTAATAGTGTTTTTAAAGTTTAAATTTTAATGTAAAATAATACCTTCTTATCCATATAAAAAATGTATGGACATTTTTAATAACACTTTCTATGACTGAATATGATTAATTTATTGTTTGAAAATCCTTCTTGTAATAACTAAAGGACATAATTATTTTTATTAAAGGTTAGCGTAAGAAATAGTTTTACCAATTGCTTTTTGTTTTTCCCAAATCAAAAACCAATATTTGCACCAAATTTAAAGAACAATCATAAAATCAACGCGTTAAAAACAGTAAGATAGTAAAATTCGCGAATTAGCAAAAGAGGAAGTAGACACTTAAATGATTTGCATGCAGTTGTAACTCATTCTAATGTTATTCTCGTAAAAAAACAGTATAGGTAACGACTCCATACAAAATGGATCAACCGAAGAGAATTTTTAATTCAGTAAATAGCCATTTATATGACTTGAGTAATTTACTAGCTTAAAGACAGATTAATGTGAATAGCTCGATGCGGCGAATACAAAAGAGCGCCATGGGTACAAGGGTGAGATGTCGTGGTAGTTTTTAGAACTGAGCCATTAAAGTCTCTACTGGTACACAGATGGCGCTAATTTTAAAATAATGTTTTCGTTTATGTTAATCCAATTATTTAATTTATATTTGTTTCTCAGAATTTTTAGTAATGCACAGCTTTTTTGCTTGTATGCACTGCACGCCCCTGATGAATTCTTATTATTCTGAATACATGAGACATGCATATGTACGTGTGTGTTACGATTGGGATCTGTTGATGGAATTGCTATTTGCTGTTTACAGTTTCCATCAGAACATATTGACCTGGAAAATATTACGCGGCTATAGATGTTGCTCCAAGCGACGTCTATTTTTTACAATATTTATTTCAATTTCCTGTCTGTTTATTGTGTTGAAAATACAAAGTCGAAATTCATGTTTTACGAGTTCTTTATATAGGGTGTAACAGACCTAGCCCATAATATTTAATGGGTGGATATCTGACCAAATTACGAGTCGAAAGTGTTCAAGAAATATGCGCAAATTCTTCACTGTTATGGAAGATATCGATTAAAATGTTTACAAAATCGTGTTGCTTAAAGTCTACGCAATTTTAAATAAATATTTGTGAAATTGTTCTATTATTAAGCTATATTTTTGCTTTAGGCTCTAAATCATTTAACAAAAAAAAGTCTAGCCGCTCGATATTCGATAACCATTAATTTTTTGTATTCAATAAATAATTTGGTATCAATAAAATACTTGACTTAATCGAAATAATAGCAAAATTATGATTTTTTTGTAATGCTTATATCTCTGACATGGTTGAGTTTAGGTGATCTCTCACCCATAAAATATTGTCGACTAGAATTCGGATAAAATTTATAGGGTGTGACAGATTACTCCCTGTAAATTGAATATAGAAAAACTTGTTTTTCTCGTGAATATGATAACTCATCCAAAATAAACTTTTTTAAAAAAAATAATTAAACTAGCAGCAAATATAAATGTGCACAAAAAAGAGCTCCTATAATGGCTAAAATGTCTTCAAATGAATAAAACATTATATATTCGACATTTTTTTTATTTTCAAGTTCTAATTTGATTAATTTCTCAAAATATATTTTAACATGTTATTTTGTTATTAAATGTCACATTGTATTAGTACAGATCTTGTTCTGTTTTCATATAAATGTCGATAGCCACCATCATAATTTAATAAATAAAAAATAAAAAATATTGAATATATCGACAATTGACAGTTTAGCTATATGAGTACATAAACTAAATTTTAACTTACTTGTAGAAAACAAAAACTTGTTGAAATCAAAAATATTATAGAGGCGACGACTATCGATCCTGCTACCTCTCATACTGAGCGTACGTTCTATAATCTTACTATATGTACTCCAATAAGACAGTGGTGTTAAATTGTCATATAAGTACTAGATAATTCCATGTAAATGCATCATATACTAATTTTTTATAGGAATGCATCCACACAAAAACTTCACAGATTTTGGTTTTGCAGATATATTCCAATATTCAATGTTTAAATATAAGAGTAGTGTTTTTGATGCTGTTTTGAGTCCAAGATACAATTGATTTTGATACTTTGCTATTCTGTGTTAAACATAATTTTTTGTTTTTTTTCTGTCTTGTCTTTTATTGTTTCCTTTTCTTATTATTATTTTTTTAATATTTTTATTTTTAAATATATATTCCATGATACTTGTGTAGCTGCTCATGGTTTTTTTAATACCTAATCTATTATATAAAAACCCATAAGGGCGTACATTAATAAATAATGGAGATTATTTTGTGTTACCATTTAATGCTTTGATTTTATATTTTATTGTTTATAAATTTAATTTCAACACCAATATTGAATTTAATTTGAAAAATAGCAACACCGATGAACTTTATAACAAGCTTAATTAATTAAGAGCTTAAGATATTTATAAATGTCTGTTTTCAAGTCTCAATCGTATCCGTCGGCAGTGGAATGGCTAGCATGTCCGCCTATCAAGCGTGAGACCGGGATTCGGTTCTCCGGCGGGAAATTTGTATTTTTATTTTATTTATTCAACTGAGTAATAAATGAAAACTTTTTTCGAACCGGAAAAACATATTCTGCCTGAGAAATGTAGTTTAACGTAGGGTTTAGTCCCAAGGGTGTGGGTGCACCAAAGTGCAAGCGAAAAGCAATGTGATTTTGAATGACAAAAATTTCATTTTATATTTTCCAATTTTAAAAGTGATTTAGGTTTTAGCAAGAATAAATTATCGATTAATTAATTATTGTACATTTGTATTTAAATTCAATAATTAAACAATGAAGGTTCGAATCCCGGTAGCTACTAAATATTTTTTCCATTGATAGATTTTTCTGTAAATCTTTCTAGACGATTAATTTAATTAGTATTAAAATACCGCAGAACTATGTTCTGAAAATGTAACTTCACAATAAAAATGTGTTCTCCTTAAAAAAAGAAAACAATAATCTCCCTGGTGGGCAACTGAATCATAAACTGTTAGTGTGTAAATAGCAGTTTATAAATATCTTATTAATTATTATCTTATTACAAGCTTCAAACGGTATTTTTAAAATAAAATTAATATAAGTATTAAAATTTGATATTAAAAATGTATAAATAATAAGGTAAATTAATTAAAAGTATAAATCGATACATTTAATTCTAATAAAAAATCAATCCACCATAGCAGTAGTATCGGCACCGAAAAACATAGTATAAAAATGAGAGTACGGGAACACGTTACAAAATTTTCTAATGCGCTAATTCTAACGCAGTTTTTGTGACAATTTATTGAGGCATCCACTGAATAAACATAATCAATAAAATTATCTTTATCTTGTTTTAATAAAAAGAGTAAAATACATACATGAGCGAGGTTTATCCTGTGATATGAGTCGGATGGAGTGACTGACATTTGTAGGTTATGTAATTCGAATCAGAAGATTTTGTACATGGTAAGATTAAAGGACCTATCGTCTCTTCAAATCTCACGCGTGTGGATAAATGTCGCTGTGTATATGCATGTGGAATATGCGAGTGGGTATACATGCTATGTCTAGAGAAAGGTATTTAATTAAAACGGGACTTAAAAAAGTATATAGCGGTTCGATTCACAATTGAAAGTACAACGAATGTAAAGTTAAATTGCAAAAATAAAGTTCGTTCGTTCGAGTTGCTCGCTTGAGATGTTTCTGTAAAGACGGGCTGCAGAGAAGTAGCCGACACATTTGCATTTCTGTGGGTACCAGGCGGACTGATATGTCTGGATTAACAGCCAGGTACTTACAGATAAGATTCAAAATTCCACCCCAAAAAGCAATAATTTTCAAATACATATTGTTTTCCCTACTTTTGCAAATTTTCTTCTAATGCATATAAATTTTCCCTTTCGCCTACCCTTTGTATATTCCTTACACACAAACAATGGACAAACAGAGGATGTATTGATACTGGTCAATAGGCGCCATTGTGGGGCGCTTCGGGTTATCCGCCACCCCTAACTGTCCCCGGGAAATGGGATTTATAGTGGGGCGAGGTATTGTCATTATATACGTTATATGTATATATAAATCCGACCCGTTTCGACATTTGCACGGTGTGAAAGGTGAAATAAATTTATTGATACAGCAAAATAAAAAATTCTGTAAATACACCTTGGATCCGTCTTTCTCTGTGGTTTAGGGTTTAGTGTGTGTTTGGAGAAGTACAAAGCAATGAGAAAACAGAACGTAAAAGAAGAACAGAGAAAATAGATTTTTTACAGAATTTTTCATTTTTACTATTATTTATTCCGAGTTCTGTTGATTCTATGAAATTGCAAGTGTTTGTTTGACAGAAATTTTTTGAGAAAGACCTTCGTCATCGTCGCTACAACTTCGAGTAATACAAAATTGTAAGTAAATCTTTAGTAGAATCATTAATAGTTTTTTAGACGTATTCATATATAATTATATTAATAATTCGAGGAACCATAGCGTTATAAATAGTGATGGTAAAATCGTTATTTAAACCGTTATTTTAACCGTGATTGTGAGTGTGATTGTGTTCGATTGTAACGATGATTGATAATTGACTAACCCAATTCTTCAAGCAATGATTGGTACACTAAAAAGTAAATCTTCAACAGTTAAATCTTAGTTACCAATCAGTGGTACAGTTACAGTCACGTAACGGTTTACCATCACTAGTTATAAATTGACATTATTGAAGAATTTAATAATTGAATGTCGTGTTATTATTTTCGTATATTGAAAATTCAAAGGGTAAAATAAAAATAAGTAAACTCATGTCCCAATCGAAAATTCAGTATAATTGTTCCAAAATAATATCTAGTGTATTAATAGTAGAGATTTAACTAAGGGGGTTCGATAAATCTATGAGTTACTTTAAGGGTTTGGGTGATTTGACCAGGTTCTCGACAAATCCAATTGAAGTATTTGTCATGATCTGTACATAGATAACTCAAGCAGCGATGATTTTTCGACAAAATTGATTTTGTATGTATATATTTATAATTAATACATTAAATTAGTATTTAAAACATCACAGACCATGTTCTGAATTATTACCACTTCACAATAAGAGTGTGTTCTCCTTAATAGGTAAATTTTTGATGTACTCAATGATGTGCTTGACATCAAGGTTCAGCGACTTCGACGGGCTGAGCATTTGGGTCGGATGGAAGAGTCCTTACCATGTGCGCCCCTGACATTACATGAACCAAAGGGCAGAAGGGAGTATTGAGAAACCGCGAAGTTGGCAGGACGGGGTCCGGAGGAAGCTGGATGTTCTCGAGGTCGATGATTTGCGAAGCATTGACGTGGCCAAGGTCCACCCAGAGGTGTAGTGCCATGATTACTGTTGTATTGTATTTATTAAAATATATGAATATTAAATAAATATCAGATATGTATATATATATATACATTATAGTTATATATCGCATACTAGTAAAAATATGAAAAAATGTTTCCGTGAAAACTATTTTTCAATATTTAAAATCCTTATTATATATTGCGTTTTCCCATCTATTATCTACGGCTTATTAGACGTCTTGGATGTAGTGTCATTTGCCAATAAAAAAAATATATTCGCTAAAGTAGCAAAAATGTTGAACGTGTTTTTAATATCCCTAGGTTAAGATTACTTAAGGCTTCCCTATCAGAAATAATTCATATTTCCGCGTTTTTTTTACGAAAATGTGGGTTTTTATTATTCATTTATATCGGAAGTTACACACTAGATTTGACTTTTGTTTAAATGAATGTCGGCGATTTGAATTTAAAATCTCAATAAAAAACACGTTTTTAGGATCGACATAGTTAATATTTAGTACAAAATTATTATGTTTTTGATATTAAACTTGATTTTAAATAGTAGCTGAAGCCTCAAAGCATTTAAATAAATATAGTATATTATTTAAAATATATTTTTTTCACTAACACAAAGTTACATTTGATCATATATACTGCATATTGAATGGTTTATAACTCTATTAATTTTTAACATTTTGCTAATTTGGTTAAATGCAAATTTGTCTCCGTAATCTTGGCTTTAAGATTATAAGAAAATGTATTTCGTATATGCAAAAACTTTCTATATTAAGGCAATTTTGTGGCACGCGGAAAACAAATTTAATGGTCGCGGTCTTTCTTATAATGCTTGTATTATCTTAATTATGGCAAATAACATTCAGTTTATTAGTATTACATTAGTGTAAAGGTTCTATCTTAAGTAATAGATTTAAAAAAAGTCAAATTTAGTGTATAACTTCTGATATAAATGAAATAATAAATACCACATTTTCGTAAAAAAAGGCGAAATTATTAATTGTTTTTGAAAGCGCGCCCTTTAATGTTTCAATAACAGTACGTGAATATATATTACGACGTTATGAATGAAAGTTTTGTAGTAGAAATTAATTCTTACTGGGCACGGTATGTTCACATTATATTTTCAAGTCGAGGTATCACTATCACTAATCTATGTAATATTAATCTAAATTGCTGCTCATATCATCGAACAGATCTACGTATGGAGGCGTTAAGGTATTATCCGCGATGTACTAACGATGTGAGTGTAAACAACTTTGATGGATTTTTATTTATTTTGAAACCTGTGTGTGCACGTCGTTCGCTCGCGCCCGTCTAAGGACGGGTTTTATGTACGGGTACTCGTTTTTTGTGTACCTCGTTCCTGTACCCTCATCCATGTTACGACTGTAGACAACAATGTAAACACTGCCCACTCTGTTCAGGACAGCGTTAAATAGCTAAACGATATAAAATAATAATTGACAAGTTTATTATTCAAGATTCTATATTTCATCACTTCAAGAGTTGGGGCAGGGAATCATCATCGTCAGCCTGCATGCCTACATTAAGGATCGCCAATTCTTTCAGTCTTCAGTTCCTTCTTAACCATGTGTTGGCCGTTACTCTTCTGATGTCGCTCCATCAAGCTTGAGTTCATTCCAAGCTTTTCCTTCCTCGCAGATCAACATTTCTTCGTCAGCACAATACCTTTCAAGCAGGCAGATTGTTTGGACGACAATTTTATGGCCATAAATAATTGTAATAAATAAAATAATTGATAAATAGAAACCAAATTAAAAAAATTTGATATTTGCTTCTAGTTATATAAAAACAACATCGGCCTGGAACATAATATTCACCCTGTACTTCCAAAAGTTTATCTTCTCCTAGATTCTAAGCCAGTGAAGGCGATTCCCTACAAGAGTAGTAATATGTAAATATTTGCCCTAACTAAATATCAGCTGGCCTCTTGATATTCCCTAGCTGGTATTTTGGTATACCGGTGAATATCCATTGTAATACTCGAAACGTGAAATCACAAAAGCAAATACCATAAACGTACTTCTGTCATCGTAGCCACGTTATAAATCTATGGTTTTAGCTGCCTAGTTTCACACAAGCCATGAAAAATGGTAAAATTATTTGCTTTCAATAAAATATGTTTTTTAATAATAAAAAAATCCTCCCAGGCTCAACTCGCAAGCATCAGCTAGATTTTGTCTGTCTGTGAAAGAGTATGATTTCACTTTAAATAAAGTTACGCATAATTTATTTAAAATTGTCCTTTAGGTGCTTATGTAAGTCCAAAAACTAAGTGACGCAAAGGAGTATGGAAATATATATGTTGGGCACGAAGAGACATGAAAAGAAACAAATATGTATATATATATGAACTACAGTTAATTGAGTTATCGTGTCCATAAAATCCGTTATATAAAATATATGTATAAATTATCATCATCGTCATCAGCTATATTCTATCTACTGCTGGATAAAGACCTCCCCAAGTGTGTAAATAAATTATAATATAAAGCATAGGTCTGTGGTATTTTTAATACATATTAATTTAATCAATTAGGAAGAGATAGTAACCAAATATTTTTTCGAAAAATAAATTATTTCTGTATATTTTTTTATTTTTAATTAAATTTATTATAAATATTATCATTATTGTACTTTAAGTAGGTAGGTACTAGATATGTATTATTTATTTATTTATATATTCGACAATAATAAAAAAAACAATAGTAGAGTTATGCACCCCCAAATAAGAAAGATCTTGAATTATGGGGGTGGCTTTCAACAAATGAAAAAGATAAAAATATATATATACATCTATAATAATACAATATAAAAATTAACAATATCTATAAATGTTGGGAGATTGATCAGATTATAATAGGGAAATAAATTTTGAAGACCTTTAATCCATTTTATAACATATTTTTTGTAAACATTTATATTAGCTGCTAATTTAATTGATATTGGTAGTCGGTTATACAGTTTAGGAGCAATGTATAATGCATGTCTCTGTCCTATTCCTAATTTGAACATTTAAAAAATAACATGTTAGTCTGATAGTTATCTTCGATATCTTTCCAATTGATAAATGTAATTTGTATTAGATGATAATATATAATACATCGATACAAATTTTAACGGAGGGTAAGTTTAAGAGCTTCTGGTCATGTTTAGAAGAAAGAGATTGAAATTATTTAAAGCAATATTCTTTATAATGTGTTAAAAATATTTTACAGATAAATTTTCAAAACATAATTAGATTCTAATTGTGACATATATGCTGTTTCAGAGAAAAATAATATCAAATTTAGTCCATAGATGGCGATAGTGTAGTGGTATTCGAAGTGATTTTATATATTAACATTTATACAACTTTCAAAAATATGATAGATATGGAGGTTGATTGGGTGGAATGGTGAACGTTACATTGTGTAAAGTGATCACTTAAGCTAGCCGACGACAGGTCGTAAACCCTGTAATTACCAATACTTCCATATTTTTCCATTAATAAAAAATAACTTCGTCTCTATGATATGTGTGTTATATATTTTCTCTTTGTCTATTTCAAAGAAAATCTACTTTCCCAACCAAAAAACCTTCCACGACCAATTAATCAATCAAGAAATCGCCTGTCATGTTATCGATCGACAAAAGAAAAAAAAAACACATTAATCTAACTTGATTTTATTCATGGTACTAATAAGTGAAAAAAAAAAAAATGTTCTGATAAAGGGAAAATACTTTGTAAAGAAATAATTAAGACAAATTGAAAAGTGGACCCATCTCATTTTAATCAAGCTGAAAGCATTCCGCGCAAATGAACATACAACAGCCATTAAACCTACAATTTTTGCTGGATGTAAAAATACTTGTCATGCCCGTTTAATTATTCCTCGGGTCCCCAACAGGGTAGGCGCATTATAGGGATGACTTTATTCCCTATAGTTGAAGACAAAAGGGTGGATACATGTTAATTATACGCAGCGCCGTGACTTGCCGAAAAATACCCACGGCAGCACGGCCTGAAACCCTTTTGAAGGGAGATTAGTCTTTTATGCCCCCTGGAGCGAGGAGTCTGGAAAATTTCGCAAAATTAATCTGATCGATGATCGTCAAATAATTTGTCTCGAATAATTAAAAAAATAAATATTTTTGTGTTGTCAAACCTTTGGCGTCACTCGTAACGCAATAACATACATGTTATAGAAGACATATCGCTAAATATAAATAATGTTTGTAATTAAATTATTAAATGTTAATGTTTATTTAATTATGCCAAACTTTCAGAATAGATAGTTATTTAAGTGCGCATAAATATGTTAATTTTTGAACGACAATTATACATTGTGCTTTCCCCCCCTTCCCTTCCCTTCTCAGCCTCGCCATCGACCCAGTCGATGGGCGACCTTGAATCAGTACGACTATAACATGCACGGAACAGTTTACAATATATATAATCTCGA
This sequence comes from Eubasilissa splendida, assembly GCA_031772225.1. NCBI lineage: Eukaryota > Metazoa > Arthropoda > Insecta > Trichoptera > Phryganeidae > Eubasilissa > Eubasilissa splendida. The sequence continues at coordinate 9,604,972 of CM062868.1, read as the reverse complement.
GACTTCGCGTCTATACTTTGTGTCGGAACCTTTGACAAAATAGTGTGTAAAATATACAGTCCACATCTTTGTAAATGTCAGTAGAATCCGGATTGTGGTATGTGCCAATTTACTTCCTGTCTTGTGGATCTTCCGGCATTTATGCTTCGCAAGTAACAGATAACGTGGTGATTTTAGGTAACATTTGTGTAGAAATGTCGAATCTCGTTGTCAGATCGATCGTCGTATACACGGTATTGAAATGTATCTCAACTAAATCTCTGAGATTATCTCATCGTGTCTCCATCCGTGGACGCCGCGGGCCATTAGGATAATATAATAGTATCATTTTGTCTATGGTAGTAACAGCCCTGAATTGAATATGCATACATAGTTGTTTAAATTTTTCTGATGAAATATTTCTAACACGAAATCGCACGCTTGCGTGTATATTATCGAGTTAAGTTTTTCAAAAAAATTGTTGATGGTAAGTTTGGTAAATTGGCGCTCATTTTTCTGTACGAAACGCTCCTCAAAACAATATCATACGTGATCTACCGGCCAGGGTTCAGCAAGTAAGTTAATGACGTAACGCACGATCAGTCAAGTCGGCAGGCGGTAGAATAGGATGTCATCATAGGATAGGGTGGCTCTGCCCAATTTGACTGAGACGATGATTGATATCTGAGATTTAACGATGATTGTAAAATAATGTTTAATTGTTGGAGTTTACATCCTATTGTACCAGTTACTTAGAAAATTACAAATAACCAGTTACCGATTATCATTACAATAGAACATAATCAGTAATAATAATGGTTTAAATAACATTTTAACCATCACTAATTGTTGTTAATATAAAAAAAAGTTTATTCTATCTTTATTTGATGGGAAGGAACCCACCCGTTAGCAGTGACGGGAAATTTTAAATTATTTAAAAATTAACAAAAATATAAAACAATAAGAAAATAGTTTAAATTCTAATTAAATGTATTAATTAAAAATATATACATATAAAATCGATTTTGTCGAAAAATATTGTTTTTGCGCTACCGGGATATGTATGTATCAATGTGTCCAAAATTTAATAAAAATGAGGCGTCTGCAGTTGGTTTACTCAAAGGTATTTGTGATTCCGTAAAAACAATGTAGATGGCTTTCAAATAATGGAACGACAGATGTATTCATTTGAAAAAGTGTAACATATAGGTTCGAAAAATTGTCATGAAAAATACTGGCGCTATAACACAATTGGTAGTGTACTTCCCCGGATTGGAAATTGAAATCCAGGTTAGTAATTAATACATTAAATTAGTATTTAAAACATCACAGACCGTCTGTTCTGAATAATTACAACTTCACAATAATAATGTGTTCTCCTTAATAAAATAGTTTACATTGTTTGACACGATACCTACACGCGTGATAGATCGTTATCCATCTTTCGAAACGGCGTATCTCGAATTTGTTGATTTAACCTTTACCATACCATGATATAAAATATCCGAACGCAGCCATGCTGTCAACTCGTGTTACCGTAAATAACAGTTAGAAAAAATGTTTTCATTAGCTTAAATGGCTTTAATGGCACGATTTACTCTAAATATTGAGCATTTAATTTTGAAAAAATAATTAATAACATAATTTAAAACATTCATTAAGTCGTATACAATGTGTCTTTCCTTTTTATTTCTCTTCATTTAATTAGTGAGAAAGAAACAATTATATTTGTGTGTTTGTTGTTCTTTTCACTGTGAAAATAGTGTGTGATCTCTGTCTTTCATATTACAAATGGTATTTTTTACCAACGTATTAATTTTACATCGAATTAAATAGAAAAATTAATTATTTTTGTACGATTCCCATTTCATAATTGGTTTTCCACTAGTCACTCCTAAGCGCTAATATTTTCTTTAGGATTATCTAAAATATTAATTTTATGTTGCATGTATTTACCGAAATATTTACAGGTTTAATTATGATGGTAGACCTGTGTTACTGCATGGTTTTGGAAGGGTTAAGAGGAGACAAATTGTGTACACTTCACTGCACAAAATGATAAAAAAATGAATCTTATCGATATCTACGGATATTTTTTTGATTTAAAGACAGTATGAGGTGTATTTATTATATAAATATTACATTTGTGAGAATGACACATCGAAATAACGGTAGTTTCATCAAAATGTTTTTATTGGAATAAAATTAAAATATGCCTGTTTGAATGGATTATGGGCATGTGTAACTCAAGTCGTAACTCCATTTTAACAAAAATCTAGATATGCATTTTTGAAAGATGCACGACGAGTACTGACAGTAGAGCTAGTTTGATTTGTGTTGCTATGTTACTGTTTGTTTTAATTTGCCATGCGGTTCATTGTTTTATGTTAGTATGCGACGCGGGCGGACTGATGAACGGACAAAAGGAAATTATATATATATTGGATAAGTTGAAATGAATATTTAACTTAAAAGTGTTTAATCAATGTATACTTGGACGAAACATGAACATTGAACAAAAGAGGGAAAAAAAAAGTGTTTTGTGCGTCACGCAAACAGAGAAAAAGAAACGTGTAAATAATAAAACAGGCAAGAAAAGTTGATGGAAATAGGCAGGCCACTACGTTCTGAACACGAACGATCGTTACACATCCAGCGGTACCTGAGAATAATCAAGAGACCGAGAGGCTGCTATAAATTCCACCAAACTGAAGCCATTAAACATGATAATTACAATAGACAGAGAAAAATGGGAGGTCCTCGGGGAGGCTTTCATACAGAAGCGAACAGAAAACGGCCGAGGTAGGATATAAGGACAGAAAAGAATTACATAGAATGAGTAGTTTTATTTAATCTAAGGACCTCTTCCAGCTTGTTGGCTGTTGTCGGTGTAGTGGTCAAGACGTTGGTATAGTGATCTAGTGGTCGGGGGTTCGCGCCTCGTTCCAGGACACCAGCAAGTTAGTTCTATTTTCATAGCACAAGCGTTTATTGAACGGAATAGATGTATTAATAATATAAATGAGGTTTTCATTAACGGGACAGCTAGTCGTCTGTGAGTTTTCACTCGAGTGCACTTGGAATGTGTGATAAAGAGCAGTGTTCTGCGTTCATGTACGTCTTTATGCCTTATATTTAGCAATTAGAGTTTTTGAAATAGCGGCTCTGATTCATGCTGAAAGGATTTATTGAGCTCTATGCATGTTACGAAACTCATCTGCTCTCGCTATATGTCCTTGATTTCACCTTGCTCAGAAATCAAGGGCGGTATACCGTTCCCGAAATTCCAGCCACTTTAAATCCTCCATTTTCCCGGTAAAAACATCACGTATTGAGGCGCAAATCTCGCGCAAGATTTTTGAAGATCTGTTCATATCATGAGATAGAAATTCCCGGCCAATTAAAATACCCTTTTATTCAAAATTAAATGAAATTGTGGTGAATGTGGAACGTGAAATAAATGCGAGAAGCGAACAAGAAGCGCAGCTGTAATTTACGATTGCAAAAATAAACTTCAATTTTCAACATCGGAATTCCGAGTATTCTCGAATGGAGCAAATCGCGTATCGATCTGTTTGTGTTGTAGATATAATCGGCCGTTAGAAAGAGGTTTTATCGTTTATCTTCAATTTGTTTTATGCTTTTGGGGCGATAAACACAAACATCTGGGTCGGGCCGGCCCTGTAATTGATTAATCCCGCCGGCCGCGGCTCTGGGACCCGCTCCGGCCGCCGCGGCTTGTTTGGATAGCGCTGAGAAAATATATAGGCATTGAGCCAATTGAAAACGGATTGGTTTCGTTCCGGAATAAATAACAAAGAAAATTGCAGAACCGCTCCGTGTGCGTATCATCCAGACCGAAAAGTTTGCCAGACTTAATGAACTTCGTCAATTAAACCGATGCGATGAGATAATCTCAGAGATTGAGATGAGTTACGTCTCAATACGTAACGTTTAATCTAGCAGCGAGGTTCGAAACGTACACACAAACGCCACCTAAAACCATCATAGATCATAGAGACGAAACTATTTTTTATTAATGTAAAAATATGGAAGTATGAGTAATAACAGGGCTTACGACCATAGTTTATATAATATCAAATTTAGTCCATAGATGGTGATAGTGTAGTGGTATTCGAAGTGATTCCATATTTTAACATATATACAACTCTCAAAAAGTTGATAGATGTGGAGATTGATTGGGTGGAATGGTGAACGTTATATTGTGTAAAGTGATCACTTAAGCCAGCCGAAGACAGGTCGTAAGCTCTGTAATTACTTATACTTCCATATTATTAAGCCTGAAAATATGTAACTCTGTGAGATTTTTATTACCATTTTTTATATATTTATTATTTTATTTAACTATTGTACTATGTTTTTGTAGTCAATGGTTTTGTCTTCACATTGTTATGTTTTCCTCAAATTTATTTTGTTTATTTTTCTGAATAAACTTAAAGGTCGGGGATAATGAGGGTGTTTGTGATGGCGGCGGTGAGGCTTCGTTTTGTCACGTAAGCGACAGACGGATTGCACAGCTGCCTATTAGCATTAAAAAAAATGCCAACCAGTCAGCGAATGAGAAGGACCACATAGGAGCTTTCGCTTATAAAAGGTCCTGGGTAAGCGGCGGGTCCAACCTCATTGCACTTTCGGAGATGTTTAGAACACCGCCACTTCGTGGTCCTAGCGTTGCGCACGGCGCTACTTTCGGACGTTAAAAAAGGAACACAGATCTTGACGGTTCAGTGTCGGAAGGCAATCTGTTCCCACGTCGGCGAAATCCCAAAGTCATTTGTTGGCCAGAGCGTGACAGGTATATTAAGGTATATATATTGGAAGGACAAAATGAACAGGGAGTAGGTACCAGACTTGCGACAACAGCCATATTTTTTTATTCTTTCTTTTTTCTTTTCACTTTCTCTATTGCTTCTGATTTTACTTCCATTTTTTCAGTGATTGCGACGTGCGCGAATATACAAATCCGTCATCATTCCTCTTGCCGTACTTAGAGCTAATCTCACTGCTTTCTCATAATATATCAAAGTCTATGAAATATTCCTAATGTATTTTCCAGTTTACTGGAAGCGGCCCAGTCATTATCCATAGAAGATGGGGAGCGTAAAATATATGGATGTGCGTATCTAACGCTCTATGAAAACAATCATCTTTGTGTACCGGATCGAATCGACTTTTCCAGACTAATGGTTATATTTACAATGATTTCTCACTTAACGACCAACATTCTTAACGACCGTTCACATTTACGATCGTAATACTGCGTATGCCTACTAATACTACGCCATACATAAGAGAACATTTAAATCTCTGCGTTCCATCATCGTTAGCAGGGAATAACACTTTATACAATAAGATGTGTGGCGTCGTCTACATCTAGCGTCAAGGAAGCAGTCAATGAACCGTGTTGATGTCATGGAGCACCTCATCTCCTTTCTTAATAAACAGTACGCGTTACATAATATTTTATATATTCCAATCCGGGAAACGTGCATTATCCGATTATGCTATACCAAGACTGTGGATTGACGACAAATTTTCGAACCTATATGTTACACTTTTAAAATGATTACATCTATCGTAACATTATTTGAAAGTCATCTACTTTGTTTTTACGGAATCCCAAATACCTTTGAGTGAACCGACAGGAGACGCCGGAATTAACAATTCATTTTTATAAAATTTTTGACACATTGATCAAACTTGTATATTATTAAGGAGCACACATTCTTATTGTGAAGTTGTAATTATTCAGAACATCACAATAATAATGTGTTCTCCTTAATAAAATAATATTTAGTTAGTAAGTCAGAGTTCACTGTGTCGATAGACCGCACGCCGTGTGCAAATTGTAAAACTTAATAATCTTTCATTAAAATAAAATAAAGTTGTACTGATACCCCATAGCCAAAAGAAAGACCAAAAGACCAAAAGAAAGAGCACTATTACATTTATTTATATATTTATAAGGTACGACGTATCAAAATTACAGATATTTATTTAGCAGTCTTTTTGTCTGAAACTAGGTTAATTAATTCTTTTGAGAACCAATTTGGTAAGTTAAAAATTCTATTAGCATTTAAGGGCAAGATGAATAGGAGCAAGTGCAATATATAAATGAATTTGATAGAATGATCATTAATCATTTTCTAATATAAGTCTTTAAAAATCGGAATGTAGTCTTTTATGAAAGCTGATATTGAAAGCATTTTATGAAAATTAAACGATTAGATGCATTTACTTAATTTGGGGTAAGTGCATCCACTCGTTCAATTTCAAAATAATTCCAAAATAAGAACAGTTACCCTCGGGCACAAATCGCATACCACACTGTCGTTTTTCGACAATGCAAACGTTTTTGATGGCGTTCCCTTGGGTTGTCGGGGCACCGGTATCTCATGTTCTGTTTATTAGCATGGCCATCTATATTAAAACATGCTTCGTAAGTAAACAATATGTTTCCAAGCGTTCGTGTTGTTCCAAAACGTTCCAGTATCGTTCTAGTTATGGTTTCACGTAAATAATCATTTTCGTTCGTTTCATTGAGAAACTTGCACGATTTGCAGTTTTTATGGGTGAAACTCTAGTTTCTTTTTCAAAATAACGTGCACTGTTGATTTTTTTATTCCAGTACAGGCTGCAATCTTCCTTATCGATATACGCGGATTGCGCATAATTTCACGTTGAACTTGAGCCACGTGTTCTGGCGTCGCTGCTGACGTTGATGGTCCCGGAGGAGTTTGGTTAACCATTGTTCCTTCTTGTCTGAACTTTTGAACACAACACCAGATAAGTTGCGTGCTCGGCCCATCAAATATTAAAGTGAGTACAAAAAGCGCGACGCGCACGAACCAATGAATCACTGCACTTTAAACATTGCTCAACCGCGAACGCGCGGTGCGCTCCCGACCAGTGACTCATTGCGATTGGCAAATCAGCAAATCACGCGCGTCGAACAATACCCCTCCCACTTACCTCACCCTGATGGTTTACGAGCGATTACAGTTTAATCTTGAAATTTTTCAGCAATCAAAGATGTTAAAAACATAAACAAGCAGAAAACATAGTGTAAATAATTTATCAGTTTTTTTCACGTAAGAACTAAAAGCAAATATTATTATTTGACAGAAGTGCAAAGAAGCAAAGGAATAGTATAGATGAAAATAAAAATAATCAATGACTACGATGCTGGAAAGAAAATAGAAGGTGAAGCACGTGATTTAGACCTAGCGTATTGTACCGTTTCTACTATTCTAAAGGGTAGGGATAGAATCACAGAAACAGCAAAAGCATAGATTTCGTTTAACGAACAATTTACTTTGCGACCAGATCGGTGGGACCAGGTCGTTAAGTGATGACTGCGTATATTATATTATACAATACGCTAGAACAACTCCCCGATCGTCCGTACTGTTCTATAATAATGAATGTGTGAGTTGGGTATCCTTTGATATCCTTCACGAAGTGATTCCCGGATTTTCCCTCTTCCGTTCATTTATAAATCTTTATAATATTATGTAATACATAATGGTACAATGTTATTATTTTACCTACACAAAGCATATGATGAATATTTTATTACAGAATAATATCGGGTTTTGAGTTTAAAAGTAAAACCACATTATTGATAATTTCACATTTTAGCGAGCTATGATATAAATTGTTTTGTAAAAAGTACAAAACTAATTATTACGGAGGACACATTATTATTGTGAAGATGTAATTATTCAAAACATAGGTTTGAGATTTAAAAAAAAAATACATATTAAATGTATTAATTAGAAATTTATCGAAAAATATTGTTGTTGCCCCATTGTGACAAGTGCTGAGAAGTAGTTTAAGGTGTGTAGCGTAATGTAAAAATGATGTGTTTCTTTAAAAAAAATCCCGTACTTAAAATGCGCCTCGTATGTTGCTGTTTTTTTGTGTTAGAATTTAATGTAATATCAAATTTTATTACAAATATATAATATTGTTCAAAAATTCCATCTACCCCAGTTGAACTTTATAAAGCCAGTATTAATAAAAAGGTTAAACATTTGTATACTGCTTTTTCCTGCACTCCGTTGACTCGGTTGCCGTTAGGGAAATTATTATTTGATCATTTAACGGAATTTATAAAAATTTTTTTCGAACCAAAAAAACGTATTTCCTGCAGGGGGTAGTATGTATCACGTCGTGACTTTTAAAATAAGGTATTATTTAAATATATTAACTAGAATGATATAATCAATTTCATCGAAAAATATTGTTGTTGCGCCACCGGGATTCGAACCTGGATCTCTTTCCTAACCGGGGAAGATGTTTTATATGACTATGTTACAGCGACAATATTTTTAGCGACAAATTTTCGAACCTATATGTTACCTTTAAAGGTAGCGTAGTTGGATAATGCACCTTCATCGGTTAGGAAAGAGATCCAGGTTCGAATCCCGATGCCGCAACAACAATATTTTTATATATAATCTTTCTTATCTAAATATGAATCTTAACCACAAAGATAATATTGCTGATTTTAAAAGTATAACAATATTTTTCTATAGAATTGATTTTATATTTATATCTTTCTAATCAATATATTTAATTCATATTTAAAATATTACAGACCTGTGTTCTGAATAATTACAACTTCACAATAAGAATGTGTTCTCATAATAAGGTATTATTTGACAAAATTGACTTTTTTTTTCTACAGAAATTGTTACTGTGTTTAAAACGTGACAAATTTTCTTGTAGTTTATTTAGAAGATAAAAAAAATAAGCATTTAATAGCAATTGTAATATTAAAAAAAAAAACTGTTGGTTGACTTAAAAACAGATAAAATGTATGACTTAACCAAACTCCACCGAAGAAATCGAAAATGTAATATTTATAACTTTAAAGCGGAATAATATAAAATTTTGATGCTTAAATCGTTATTTAAAACGTTATTCAAAACGTTATTGTGAATGATTGTCACAATAATTGGTAACTGATTATTCGTAATTCTTCGAGCAATGACTAACTACACTACACTAGATAGTAAACAGTTAAATAAAAGATATAATTAAAAACAATTCACTTTGTTTGAACACCACATAATTGTTCAAAGTAAAAGTGAAATGTTTTTGATTATATTTATAATGAATTACCACAAAGTTATAGCTTGATATAAAGTTATTACAATTTGAAAGAGCTGCAGCACATAAGTTGGAAAATTTGTCCCCAACTTACTCGCTTGGTGTGGTGTAACTGGTAACGCATTTACTCCGGATAGGAAAAGATCCAGGCTCGAATACCGGTAGCAACAAAAATATTTTTTCGATAAATTATTTTTATTATATCTCTTTCTAGTTGTTACATTAAATTTGTAGTTAAATTTTAGTTACCAATCATCCTTTCAATAACAGTCACATGTCAGATGATACTTTGTTGTTCCAAGGGTACGATGTATACGACGTGACGCGTTTCTTTTTTACACTACCGTACCTACCCCATTGTCCTACCCCATTGTCCTACCCTATTACGTAAATTATTGCATCGCACTTGGCGTGCTTGCCTGTACACATCGGACACCATCAATCGTAATTTGCTAATGAGTTCACTCGGCACGCGTCCATCGCACGTGCAAGTCACACATTCGAGTAGCGGAGTGAGTTATTCTCTTCGTTTATTTCAGTTAGCGGGGCATCGATCCGCGGAGAATGAAATCGTATAAAAATAACCGAACAATCACCACTCCCAAGAAAAATACGTGTCGGTCGATATTATATTAAAATTGTATGTACGAAGCGCGTTTTTTAAGTACCGGATTTAAAAAAAAAACTCAACATCTTTGTTTCAACACTTTACTTTCTTCGGACGCTACACACCTTAAACTACTTCTGGACATAGTCACCACCATTATTAAGGCACTTATCATAACGGGGCATCAATTTTTGTATACCTTCGTCATTTTGTGTACCGCCTGGGATGAAAACCATATCTGTAATCCGTCTTTAAGTTCATCATCGCCATCAAAACGCTTGCCACCAAGGAACCGCTTCTGATGAAGAAAAATATTTAGATCACTTGGCGATGAATGTCAGCCGATTTCACGTATCGTGCATTCAAGAAACTAATCACGGACCATAAACGGCAGTCGGCGGGCTGATCTATTGTCTTGAACATTTCAACTACTTATTACAAGGTGGCCACACTATGTGAATGTCTCTAACGTTACATGTGGTGAGTCAACAGATGAAGTAAACCATTGCGCGTGTGTAACATATCTATAGAATGCTGTGTCCAGGAAACCGATGGATGATAATAAAAATGGGGCGCATATGGCTTGCTCGTGTTTATGGAAGCTATTGTTAAAATGGTGACTTCTGATTTTAAATGAAATAAACGGCAGATTCTTTTATGTTTTTAATACAGACGGTATAGATTTTATGGAACTATTGTGTTAATCAACACAATAAATCAAACACGATTTTTTTTGATTATATATTTAATTATTCCAAATAATTGTCGATCGTTTCGGCTGTCTAGGCCGGGCGTCGGCAGACTTTCTAGCGAGAAGAGCTAAATATTAAAAGAAAACGGGATCTCAACATTTCTATAGGGCCGCAACATTATTTTTCACTGTAGCTATATCAATTTTAATAACGAAAAAACCGGATAAAATCAAGATTTTTATTTTTTAAAACTTAAATTCACAATAGTCATATGCTATTAAGAAGAATAGAATATATGGGAGTTATAAAGCTAAATAATGAAAGGCTTTGTAAAATTTACTAAAAAAACGGTAACCTTGCATCGCATTTATTTTATTTTAGGGTGATTGTAAATTATCGTCAGTTAATTTGATTTTTAAGAAATTTTTTATTTGATTCATGAAATGAACGATTGTGAGAATGGCAAATGCTAGTTTTTTTATTGTGTCATGTTTCAGGCAAACTATTCAACGCCTGGTCTAGGCCATTATCAAACAAATTATAGATATCTCATTAGAGACGAAGCTATTTTTATATTATATTAAATGGGAAGATACGGAAGTATGGGTAATTATAGAGCTTACGACCTGTCTTCGGCTGGCTTAAGTGATCACTTTACACAATGTAACGTTCACCATTTCACCCATTAATCAATCTCCATATTTACAAAATTTTTGTAAGTTGTATATATGTTACTATGTAGAAACACTTCGAGTATTAGATATAATACAATTAATTTAATATAATATAAAAATAATTTCGTCTCTATGAAATATTTATAATTTGTTTAATAACAATGTCTTTGTTGGTAAAAATCCAGTAATTGTGTGTTTTTGGACATTATAAAATATGAATAATTGGCCATTATCAACTGATAAAATATAGAACAGTGTGATGAGCTGATATCCAAATTTTGTTACAAAGTTAGGATCACATATTAGGTGATTAACTATACAACGTTCCCTTAATACTAAAATTGACAATGTTGGAAACACCAAGGAGTTAATAATGTCATGTAATTAAAGAAATACCAATATTTTTAGTTACATGATATTACTAACACACATTAATGTTGCGAAAACAACATTTTATATGTTAAATGTTCACTGTACTATGTTTTATCAGTTAATAATGGCACAAGACAGCCGAAACGATCGTCCAATTATTTGGAAAAATTAAATATGGAACCAAAAAAAATCGTGTTTGATTTATTTTGTTGATTAAACGGCACATATTTAATGAACAAATATCAGATATCTCATAAAGATAGAGCTATTTAAAAATATATATGGAAGTATGGGGTAATTACAAGGCTTACGACTTGTCTTCGGCTGGCTAAGTGATCACTTTATATATATATAACGTTTACCAATTCTCACCCCCCAATCTCCACATTTATCAAATTTTTGAAAGTTGTATATATCCATATATTTTCCATTAAATATAATTAAAAAAATAGCTCTCTCTCTCTGAGATAATCTGATATTCGTTTAATAACAGTGCTTTTGTAGGTAAAAATCCAGTAATTGTGTGTTCTTGGACATTTTCAAATATTGCTGATATTTAATGAGTTGAAATATCAACATTACATACTCAATTTTTTAAACATTTAGTCAATGTCAAGGGTGAATTGAAAAACATATTTAATTAAATATTCGTGACTCAATAAAATGGAGATTCACTCGATCATTGAACGTTTAACGATAAATGTCAGTCCATTGATCCTTTATGTTCCGCCCATCAATTGATTGAATTGGAATCTCCGCTTTTAATTAAATCTCTTGTTTGTATAACTTCTCAAAATAAATAGTTGTATGCATCAATGATTCTAGGTGTCGACACGATCCAAAAGATTCGTGTAGTTTCGTAGTTTTTTGTTGTTGTTGTTAAACGTATAATTTAGAAGATTTTTGCATAAATCTGGATTATATCTATTATTTTCATACTTTGGGGGCAAATTTTTAAAAGGTAATACGAGTGTGTTGTGAACTAAGAATATGCGGTGGTTCTGCACTCGCCCCACAGACACGGCCGTGTAAGGACTCACCTGACAGCCATACAGGGCAGAAGCGAACTGACCAATAAGCAGATGCCAATACATTGTGAAGGACGTGTCGGACCACTTCTCCGCAGACCCTTCTTTCGTCAACATCTCGAGCGAGCCACTCCAGTCTTCAAATTCATATGCGCAATTAAATTTATACTTGTCGTATCTGCCATTCACTGTAAATCGTTCCGTGGTAAGCGCCAACATTTGTAAGTTTTGTTTTTATTTAATTACCTTGCTCTAGACACACCATAAATACTCACACGCATGTTCATATACACTGAGACACGCACCAACACGCGTGAGGTTAGTGTTTTCAGTTTCATCATGCACAAAACCTTCTGATATGATCACATAATTAAGATCCTCACGAGTTAATGATGGTCCACAACCACAAACCCTACAAATGTCACACCCTGTATAATGTGGTTGATGAGATTTTAAATAAATCGATAATTCCCTCTCCCTTTGTTCCCACCGAGGTCACGTGAAAGCGCGATAAACTTATCTAAGTTAATCCATCAACCTTTCTATCCGATCTATTATCAAGCCGAAACAATGGCAGAAAAAACTGCCGACACCCGAAAATTTCTTTACGTAATGCTTTTTTACTACCCTCAACCCTTGGGAGTGGTTTCATTTGTAAACCTCGAGTCTCAAGGCTGATCCGAAACTTCGGCATGGTAGTCAGTGAATAAATAAACAATACGGGGTGTAGCAGACCTAGCACACAATATTTCATGGATGGATTCCTGACTAGTTCAAGGAGTATGGACAAATTTTCTACCGATAATATTATGAGATTTTTACAAAATCAAGTTTACGATTACGAAACAAATATTTACGAAATCGACCTATAATTATTATTCCACATCTTTGCTTAACGTCCTAAATCATTTAACAAAAACTAGATTGGCCGCTCAAAGTACGATGAACGTTTATTTTTTATATTCAATATATAATTTTGAATTAATAAAATATTTCAATCAATCGAAATAATTACAACTTCTTAAAAAATGTTTCTATCTTTGACACGGTTGAGATGACGTACATGCAACTTTAATATTTTGGACTAATATTACGCTTCCCCGTTCTACATCTATGATTTTATGGATGTGGCGACCGTGGCGACTTCGTTAGTGTCATTTCCTACGGTAAGCTGTAAAGTACTTGCTTAAACGGACAGGTCTGCGAGACTCCTGTCATAAGTAAGAAAAGCATCCTGTCATCTCATCTATGTCTCATGGTCATATCGCGGCGCACTCTATGGTTTCTTTCCTTATATATGTCGCTGTCAAATGTGACATCAATGTTTGGTTCGCATTTTTCACGATTGGATTTCATGAAAGAATGAACAATGTTCTATTGTTAAAGCAATATAATAAAGGATTTACGCATTGGAATATAGATTCTACTCTCGCAGCCAACACTAGCCGTGTTCGGCCACAACTGCCTGCACGGCCTAGCAGTAAGCATATATCTAAAATATTGTGCAATCATCTAAAAGAAAACAGTCTATCCGTTTAAAGTTCAATGATTTTAATTTTTTTTTATTCAATATATCATTTGGAATCGCATAATTACTTTGACACAATTGAGATTAGGCACATACAGACCTGTAAGTGGGATAACACGGTGGACGAACTCATTGTATCTGGCTGAAGAGACCCTGACGTCAGTTGCGAGAGCGAATCAAAATCGAGATTTGTGGAGTTGGATTATGAGCCATGTTTCACCTGATTGAAGACACTATGTCAACATGATGGAAGAATACAAAAGTGAAGATCTTTTGGGAAGAAATATAACATGCGTTATGTGTAAGTAAGTACTAACATATTGTATGTTTATGTCTTATATATAGAGGTGTTAAGCGATATCCTACATGCATATGTATTATACGAGTACATGTATTGTACATACTCATTTATGTTGTCATCTGAAAATGGTTTTAATCTCTTCCAAGCCATGTAACAAATGAATCCTTTCAATCCACTTCTCCATTCTCTGTTCCCCTTGTATCTATTCTTCACTCTCTTATCTATTGTTGCGAATTGATGATCCCTTTACAGTGGCGTAACAAACCACCCGTTAGGAAAACACATCGGAAACCTTAAACCTTTTATATTAATAATTAGACAAAATACTGTTTAACTACAATTTATCGATTATTCTACATGTTTCGATACCTATGGTATCTTCTTCAGGAAACAATGTATACTGAAATTAAAAAAAAGAGCACTTGAGATGCCTAAATAACAATAATTATTCAGAATTTTCCAATCATCTTTTGGAAACAAACCATTATTTTGATATTAACAAGGGTTTAGAAATTATACATACAAATACAGTTACATAAATTTGAAATTTTAGAAATAAGAAAAAATGTTAATAGTAAGCTAAATATTATATATAACCAAATCCTCTTTGCAAATAGTTACATTTTAAATTTGTTTTCATATTAGTTCTTACTTATTCACCACTTTATAGTTTTGTTTTTATCTATGCTCGTATTTTTTAATTTCAGTACATATTGTTTCCCGAAGAAGATATAGGTATAGAAACATGTAGAATAATCAATAAATAGTGGTTTAAATAAAGTATTTTGTCTAATTATTAAAAAAATAATTAATAAAAAGTATTATTAAGTGAAAGTAAATTAGTCAAAAAGTGTTTAGATTTAGATTTAGAGTTTAAAATAATCTAGGAATCTTAATTATTTCTTTTCTATTTATTTTTATTTCATGAAATCGAACTGTATATCATTTCAATATGATGTAAAGTAACTTTACACAAATAAAACAATACAATCTGACCAGTCTAATTCGCAACATTTTTTCAAAATGGCGGCTATTAAAAAACTTAAAAATTAATATTATCGTTAAAATAAATTGTACATTTTCACACCCAAGCGTAATCTGCCTGATTCTTATGGAATTAAAAAATAAAAATGAATAAAATGGCGCTCTTGTTTTATTCCGGCCCTCGAAGGATACTCCTGCTAGGTTGCGCCGCTGGCCTTTTACATTTTACTTTGAGACGTTGGATTCATAAGTACTGTTTAATGTCTGAGGATCTTCAACTTTACTATTAGATCCGCTGCCGAATGATAAATGTATTTTGTTATTCAAGTTTCTTATGCGATAGAGGAGAAGATTTTGTAATTCATCATTTCGTGATTAAATCCGTTCTGACTAAGGCGTTTATCACTTTTATTATTAAACTAATGTTTAAATCCCGTCCTTGGACGGTCGCTAAGACGCTTGAGACGGTAGAGAAGAGTTTGCATTCGTGCGAAACTTTTTTGCGAGTGATGATTTACTATTCTATCAATAATTTTCTCTATCCAATGCACCAGTGACATGTATATTTTTAAACGGTGTGGAATTATGGACCCTGTAGGTAAGGGAGAGATGACAGATTTATGCCTTTGAGATGTGGTGCAGGAGCCTCATGTTGCGCATACCACGGATGCACAAATGTCTCCATTCTGCACGAATTAAACATCAAGGACAGACTCTCAACCTGCAGCCTGAGACAAATTCTTCCATTTTTGGACATCTTGAAGAAGGGAAGATCGGAGAAGCTTGTTGTGGTGGGCCACGTAGAAGGACGAAGTGGAAGAGAAAGATCCCCCCACTCGTTGGACTGACCGAGTGGAAAGGCACTTCTCTGGTGACAGACCTAAGATCTGCAGGACGCCGAGAAAAGCGTAGGAGCTCGTGATCCTCAGTATGTCGTTACTTTATCGAAATTGACAATTTTTTTCTGGATCATCTTCTATGTTATTGAAACATTACAAACTAAATACATTATAACGTTATGTTATGGTACCTATCAGTCACGAGGTATTATTTCGAGTTGACATTTAGCAAATGGCAACATTACACCGCGGGAAAGATTTTCTCTATGGCACTTTTCTTTTGACAGCTCGAGGGCGCGTGCAATAAGCTACTCGTGAAATTATTATAAAAAAAATGTAATTTTATGTTTAAAAAGGACGTGTGAGAATAATATAAAATATTAGGCATCTGTGTCACGCTATATTATGTTGATCAAGAGTTTTTGTTATTGTGTTTTGTGTATTTGCAGGATGTAAAAATCTCTTCCTGTCACGACGTCCGTGAGGCGTAATTTGGTTGACAATACTAATTTCTTCGTGAAGGATTACTCACGAGGTAAGCATGATGGGAACACGACGCAAGGGTTTCTGCGCTACTTCAGGAACCACGCCAGAAAGCAGGTGACTTAGCCTTTATGACGTTGGCAGTGCGAGAAAATTCCAAGTATACTACGGGGTGATTCGAAACATCAAAAACTGAATTAAAATTATGGATTGCTCCTGAAAAGTAAAGGTTCTTGTGTCTAATTGTTGTGAAGGAAATTCTTAGTTGTAAAATTTTGATGGGGTAGTAAATTATAATAATTATTCTCACATTCTCACCTCTGATTTTTATGCTTTTTGCTAATTTTGTTGTAGATCTATTATGTTGAAGACGATTTGTTGCAAATATTTTATTGAAATTACACTGACGTGATATTATTTTGTGCTATATTACTATTTTATTATTTTATCATGCTCAAATTTGGTATGCAAAAGTTAATTAATTATAATGTTGTAAATCTCAAACTTATTCTATTATTTTTTCTTTGAGAATAATTACTGATGTGGATGGGAGACGGTATGGTGAATTCTGTGCATCAGGACCACGCATCTCATGCTTTTCTTTCAGTGAAACCGGAGGACGAAGACGTCACATGTTGGCGCATCCAACTTAGGACAAGCTCACGTCACAACATATTGAAAAACACAAAATATCCAAAGTCATATATTCAACATCAAATGACATGCTTGTTGGTCTAGTGACTAAAACATTCTATTAAGGAGAACACATTCTTATTGTGAAGTTGTAATTATTCAGAAAATAGGTCTGTGATATTTTAAATACTAATTAAATGTAAATGGCTTTCAAATAATGGAACGATAGATGTATTCAATTGAAAAGTGTAACATATGGGTTCGAAAATTTGTCGTCAAAAGTAGTATAGTTGGATAATTCATCTTCCCCGGATTGGAAACAGATCCAGGTAGCTCAACAACAATATTTTTAGATAAAATTGATTTTACATGTATATCTTTCTAATTAATACATTTAATTAGTACTGAAACATTCGCCTAATGGTCTAGTAGTGATCGTAGGTTCAAGCCTCGCTCCAGAAGACCAGCAAGTAACTCCTATTTTCATAGCACACGATTTTAACTTAGTACGAGTTTTGATGCGACACGTTTAAATGTATGTAACTTTATGTTGTAAAAAAAAAGTCATGGTGTTCCAAAGAAAAATAACTTTACGTCATATATCCAAGAAAAATAAGCGACTTCTCTTAAAGAAAGATAGTACTAAATGCTACAGAAAAACTCAAACAGTTAAAAGTTAAACGTATTTAAGAACCTCGAGTTCAACCGTTAATTAAATATGTAAATATCCGAAACGATGTGGTTCAACAATGAAATTATTCACGATGTAGGCGTAACCGCAGTATGGTTCTGTTTTAAATGCAACATTTAACATACGAGACGCACGAACCGAGCCTAAAGGAGGGCAGCTCTCTCGTAGGCGATGAGCTTGTTAAATTCACGAATTGTAAATATAAATTGACAAAACAATTCGGATTAAATATTTATTTCGTATTTTAAACTAAAACAAAAACATGCAAATGAACGTCGTTAACGACTATCAATTGAGTTTCAACGACAGTTTAGAGCGGCATATAATTTAACTAGCGTTCATCAGTTCAATTATATCTTCCAGTAAAAATGTATTCGGATACGATTTCACTGAAACGCCAATAAAAATATGACTTGAATACTAATTTAATGTATTAATTATGAATATATACATGTTGCGTAAAAGCATAGATGCCGGAAGAAACAGGATATTCGGAAGGAGGTTTGCACTCACCACAATCCCGATCTTCCGACACCACCAAGGTGGACGATAAATTTATATCAGTATCTTCGTTCAGGGGTCCTAGTCCTTTAGAATGCACTTTATAGACGCGACGTCTCAATTTAATACTATTCATTAATTACCGTACCGCTTGAAGGTCGCCGTTCGACTGGCGGCGGCGTGCCGGGTGAGGAGAGGAGGGGAGAAAAAGGCACAGTACACTAGTTTCGTTCAAGAATAGATATATGCCCCAAACAATATTGTTTTTGCGCTACCGGGATACGAACCTGGATCTCCATTTCCAATTCGGGGAAATACACAACCAATTGTGTAATAGCGCCAGTATTTTTCATGACAAATTTTCGAACCTATATGTTAAACTTTTTTTTCAAATTAATACATCTGCCGTTCCACTATTTGGAAGCCATCTAAATTGTTTTTACGGAATCTCAAATACCTTTGAGTAAACCGACTGCAGACGCCAGAATTATCAATTTATTTTTATTAAATTTTGGACACACTGATACAACTTATATTGTTAAGGAGAACACATTATTATTGTGAAGTTGTAATTATTCAGAGCATAGGTCTGTGATGTCGAAAAATATTATTTTTGCGCTACTATAATATTTTTTGACAAAATTGATTTTATATGTATATATTCATAATTAATACATTAAAGTAGTATTCAACACATCACAGACCGTATGTTCTGAATAATGTCAACTTCACAATAAGAATGTGTTCTCCTTAATAAAATATGACTTATTATTTTTATTTGTTAACTTTGTTTCATTAACCACTTATCGAGTTTATAGTGGGTTCTCAGAATTTTCTAATCATTTGATAGAAAATGGTCATGGTTTTGATAAAAAAATTGGGATTGTCAATTTTGCATATAAAACGGTGTTGGTCATAAATTAAATAATTTGGATTCGTTGAAGATAAATAAAGCGTGTAAAACTAATCAAAAAATTATAAACAACCAACTTAATTTAACTACGAGTCCCATTCTAAAATTTTTTCCTTAAAATTATTCGAGTAATTTTGTGTTAAGTAACAATCTGAGTTAAGTATAAAATTTATGTTTTAAATAATTATTGTTTCTTCAAAAATAGATTCTGGTAAAGAAACAATAACATATGTTTTTGATTAGTATTGACATCCTGAAGAAGAAAATTGTATTTTTCGAAACCGGTAGATGTAATTGTAACAAATAAAAATAATGAATTTTAACCACAAAGTTATTTTTGCTAATTTTAAAAGTAAAATATGACTTCACTGGTAATGCACATATTTAGTTCAAAATAATAAACAACAAAAACATAAGTACGTTTTTAGGTATTATATTCTTGACGATTCTTCTCCACTATTTTATGCAGTTTGGAGAGTTGTTGCATTAGGGTATCCAGTAGCGTCATAGATCTGGTAAGTCCATCGAGATTAGAGAATCAATGCATGAAAAATAACGCATTTACGGGGATTTTCGTTTTGCAGCAATGGTCTGGTCTCTAACTTAACATACTAGCTCGTACATCTACGAGTATGTACGCTCGTAATATACGTGAAAGATGATTAAATTTTTTTAAATTGCATTTCTAGCTGTGATATTACAAGATGTCCCAAAAGTCTTTATCACAATAAAATAATGGATGAGTTAAATAAAAAACCCGTTTATTTTGCATTTAAGTACAGGGAATTTACTTCTTAAAAAATATGTTTTTTAAATGTGATCCGTTATTTCGCTGGCACTCTTCTAAACGGGAGGCAAATTTTTTTGAAAACTGCTCGGCGCGTATTCCGCGTGATCGCTGCCATTTTTTCTCGCATATTTTCTTTTAATTGGTCCAGCGAGTGAGGATTGTCATTGAATACCTTTGGTTTGATGATGATTTGGTATCAAGTCATGGGTGCGTGGAGGCCAGTTTATACCACCTTGTTGGGATATCAATTTTTCAGGGAAAATTTCACGAACAACTGGTAAGGATATGCTTCATAGTGACAGAATTCCCAAGGACGCGGCTAGTGAACGGTATACCTCCCGCCCCTCTCCTCTTCGTTGCGTCGGTGTAGCGAATGAACCAAAATGAAAAAGACTTTTACACAGACACACTGTATGTATTGTATGTATTTTGGGCGGACAATTTGGATATCTATCTAACGTGGGGTCCAATACACTGCATTGGCAGAGTTACATCAGCACGTTTGAATCACTACCAGTGATTGAGTAGTTAAAAGTATCGAGATTCGCGATTCTTGTCTGAATGTATTGTCAACATGAATAGTGCCATCTAGCCGAATTTACGAAAATATACAAGTATATGCGTGGTTTATAGAAATTTGATGTTTATTTATACAACAGGAGCACGTGATCTAAGAAACAAACTGTCAGCTAGATTTAGTATACGATTTTATTTCAGCTCATTACAGGGTGAGTATTATGCTCCAGGCTGATATTGTTTCTAAATAACTAGAGAATGAAACGCACATTTTTTTATTTATCGATTATTTGGTTTATTACAATTATGTATGAAATATTGTTGGCCAAGTGGCCGCCTCTGGTAGCAGCATAAATGCGTGCTCTTTTAAGCATATTTTTCATAACATTCTCGCACACTTGGCGTGTTATTTCAGCAATTTCATTTTGAATATTGTCCTGTAGCATCGGAATTGTCGTTGGCTTATTAAACCATGTAAACCTTTCCTTTCAAGTACCCCTACAGAAAATAGTCGGGAGGCGTTAGATGCTCCATAATAAATTGTATTCAACTACTCTTTACGACTACTAAATGCGAAACTAAATTAAACTGAAAAGTGTGCGCCGGCTCGCGCGCATCGTCCAGATGTTCCTCGTTCTGTCAATTCTTGGTATTGCACCATCTCACGCGTGCAAAGCGGGAACGTTCGAGGAAGGCCGGACTGCGCCGCCCGGCGGGCATGACACACGTGCACCACAGATGTGCACCGACACATGCAGCAGAGGAAGCAGTCGGCGAAACAATCGGCGCCCAGTACCCAAACCGACCGGGCCGCAGATGCACATCCCGACTCTCACCTTTCACTAACTGCGCATCGTTTTTCCACAACCTTTACACATTCTGTGTTGTTTCTTGCTCGCGGTGGCTTCTCCCCGATGAGAACAAACATGTTCGGATAAAAATAGTTTTCACCAGAACACCAACCAACCTTCCCACAGACGCATGCCAAATCAAAATGGCGACCGAAAAGAATCGGCCTGGAATAGTTTTGAAAGTCTCAAATATAATTAATAAAAATATATAACATTAATTATTGTAAATTACAATAGCACAGTTAATTTCACCGATATCATCCGACACCAATCATACTCACACCGCCGAGTCAAGATTGGCAATTTATCTTCTCACTGCTCCCGAACAGCAAGCGCTCTGTTCAAACCTGTTTATTCAACTCCAAATATTTATGTATACAAGACGCAAAAGGCTAAGTAATGTTCCACGAGATTAAGCACACAAATACCGGCGTGTGTGTGCGCCCTTACCACTATTATATGTTTTATCCGAGAATAAACATCAAAATATTTTCCATTAACATTCAAATCCACCGTTGACGTCATGTGAATTTTCTACGTAGGATATAATAATATATACATTGCGCGCGTGTTCTAAATAAACAAAAGCGGATCGACTTAAGAAAGCGTTGGCGTCAATAAAATGATTCTTATCTATGTATAACAGTGAATGTATGTTTGTCTGTGTGTTTTTTAAAAATACCTACTACGTCTTTTGATTGATCTAAACCAAATTTGCATAGTCACTCTCTAAGGCACCCTTTCCCCCCCACATTCATAACACTTTGATATTGAACGTCAATCAAATTTTATTCAATTGCTACCACCCTAACCTGCCCTTTCCTCGCCTGCAGACAAATGTCACATGCATACATACAGTGTAGAGATTCCAACTGTTCGAATATCGAATAGTAAAACTAAAAATATTTGAATATATTGGAATAATTTCTAATGTGTGATAAACAGTATGAAATTAATTTAGAATATTTCAAATAAATCGTATTATTAAAATTTATAAGACTAATTGTAATTGACCATAAACAATTGAAAATACCCGCTCACTAGCGGTTGACGTTTCTGTTATTTTTATGAAATTGTTAAAATATCTAAAATATTTTTTAAAATTTGTAAAAACATTTGTAGTTTCTACAAGGGATGAAATGGTGCTTCTTAATTCAGTCTGCAATTCGGACGTCCATGAACTCTTCGAATAAGCAACAGGTATCTCTTCCACGTCCGAATCAGAATCTTCAGAATTGTTTAATATTCCATGCTTGCTGCACAAATATTCGAGTTCGAATAGCAGAAAAAGGCCAAATATATGCGAATATTCGCGTTGGAATCTCAAATACATTGTGATTCCAACGCGTGCAATAAGCACAAACTTAGGTTATGCTGTTACTGACGATACTAACGATAGGTATACTAGGTATCAATTTTTTTTTTCTCATTTTTAGAACAATTCTATCAATTTTAATTAAGAATATGATTATTTATTTATTACTTTAAAACGGGAAAATTCTTTTATTGCTCGGTACCGTGCTATGCTTTCGATTTCACTTAAAATATTTTCTACGATTTCTCCTTCGAACAACGGATTTAAAATGATTCATGCAGTGTCCAAAAACATTTATTTAAATAACTAGTTTTACAAATTAACATAGCCGAAACTCATAACAGAAATAATTTTATTTTAACATTTAATTTAATATGAGTAATAATTTTACTTGATATTAAAAATGCAAATTCGCTCGCTCGACAGATAATTAATTATAACCTATAAATATGAAATATGAAATGATGTTTAAATCACAGGAGTCATACACTCTGAAAATAAAACGTTTAGTCTGTCAAGTAAAACAAATACGTAGAAATGTCGATCTATGCAGTTTTCAGTAAGGATTAAATCGTTTCGAATATAACAGAATTAAGCACAAATTGTTTAAAGATGTAAAGAAACCAATATAGATTTAGTAATAATATATGTAGTCGAGTACAATTGTTATAAGGACTGAAAAAAAAAAGTTAGGTTCGTACAATACCTGACCGCTAGTAAATTACGAACGAGCATGCACATGGAGTGGTTACAAATTATTGCCATTTTTCTAAATAACCTACGGCTAGACAAAAGTCATGGATTACGTCATAGATAAGGTTATACTAATCCGGATAATAACGGCTAGAATTTTATAGGGTCTTTTCATAATATAAAGATTATTTAATTTATTTTTAAAATTAGTCAATATTAACTTTGTGGTTAAAATTCATATTATTATTTATCATCTTTGTTTTATTAACCACCTAATTGAGTTTAAATACATCTACTGTTTCGAAAAATAGCATTTCTATCTCAGGATGTCATAACTAACTAAAACAATATTATTGTTTTCTTTATCAAATCTATTTAAAAAACAAAAAAAAGAATAAACATAGAGCAAGATCGTACTGCATTTTATATTGGTAAAACGGGTAGAAATTTTAATAATAAAATGTAAGGATTATTTGAGATGGTTTGAACAATAAGCGGGTTTTCAGAATTTGCTAATCATTGATAGAAAATGTTATGTTTTTGATATAAATTGGATCGCGGTCAAATTTTGCATATACACGGTGTTGGTCACAATTAAATAATTCGGAATCGTTGGAGATAAATAAAGCGTGTAAAACTAATCAAAAATTAATATAAACAACCAACTAAATTAACTACGAGTCCCATTCTAAAATTTTTTCCTAAAAATTATTCGAGTAAATTGTATTAAGTAACGATTTGAGTTAGGTACTAAATTTTTTTTTTTTTTAAAAATAGATTTTTTAAAAATAGATTATGATAAATAAACAATAATATATTTTTTAGTAGTTATGAACATCCTGAAGATAGAAAATGGTATTTTTCGAAACCGGTAAGATGATCATTAAGTGGTAATAAAACAAAGATAAATAAATAAAAAATAAATATTCAATTTAATTTATTCTTATTTCCGAGAATTAAGTAATGCCCGCTTTTTGCATTGTCATGCAGTGCACGCCCCTGCATACACAGTCCTTAGAACCTGTGCAAAATAATGGCTTCTTCCACATCCCTTCCCCCTGCAGCACAGATATAAATGTGTTATTATTAAATGCTATCCAAATTTAGGTGCCTTGAGGAAAATGTAAATACCCAGCCTCACCCTTCGGACATCTTACCATCCCCTTGCCTCGACCAATACTTTGTACACATCGTTACTCTTATGGTAGGTGTAAAACAAAGGCATGTCTCTTCTTCCGATCCCCTGATTTAAATAATAACTTAATAAAATATAAATCCCGCCTGTCTCTCCCTTACACCTTGGATCGATCTAAACTAAATTTTGCACTGTTACTCTTTAGGATCCCGTGCACAACATAAGCATCTTTACGCTTTTTGTTTCAATCTACGCGTATGCTTCGTATGCCACTTAACTATCACTTAAACCACCAGTTAAAAAATAACTTGACTCGAGCTGATGGCGAGCGTATTAACATCACGATACAAAGTAATTTAATTTAAAAATATTTTATTTCACGTTGAATTGGCTTCCGCGTACCTTATGCTGTCCTAATATCAATAGGAATGGTAACAAGCTGAATGCATTGGAAATTATGGCATTTATCTGGTAAATCCATTTACGAGAAAAATAATAAACAAATGAAAACAGTGGCGTAACTACAAAAATTGGGCCCCAATGCAGAATGGAAAAAAGGGCTCCCTAAATATGTATTGCACATATTAATACACATATTAGTACTACGTGGTTCATCCATTAAATAGTAAGAATAAAATTAGTATATTTTCTCATATTATAGGTATTTACACTTTGCAAGGTAATCTATAAATGCTGTTTTTTTTTTAAAAATGAAATAAACGTTGTATGGTCATGCACTCTTTATTCGAAAGATAATGTCAATATTGTTTAAATATGATTTCGCTCATAGGCTCGAATGAAACGCAATCTGAAAGTCGACCACTTTTAGAGCAGCTGGGGCCGTATATCGGCAATAACGCGACGAATGTTGGCTTTCAAGTCGTCTATCGTCTCTGATTTATCGGCGCGGACGAGCGATTTCACATATCCCCACAGAAAATAATCCAAATGTGTTCAATCACACGATCTTTGAGGCCAATTTACTGGTCCATTAGGCGAAATTATGCGCTCATCGAATGTATCCTTCAATAAATTGATTATGGCGCGCGTTGTGTGGCATATTGCGCCATTTTGTTGAAACCACAGTTCTCCACTCAATTGGGCAACGAAAAAGTCTGTAATCATGGATCTATAGCGCTCTCGATGGCGAATCGACTTATTCGGGTCCTCCTCAATACTACGCTCCACTGCAACGACAGCTTCTCAGGTATGCACTGTACGACGTCTCTGAGGATGCGTTTTTCAATGCGTTCAATGCGTTTTTGCACCACGCGTACGTGTGGTGCCAAAACGATCTATGGCTATCCGAATAACTTGCTCGGATGGACGATTATGTCGATCGTAAAATGGACGTAGCGCACGGTAAGTTTTGCGAACTGAACCACGATTTTAGAAATACATTTGAGCAATTTGTAAAAGTTGTTCTAGCGTAAGTCTATTCATAGTGAAATGGCAAACTAAACTAAACTAACTTTTACAAATATTTGCTTCGTTTAAGGTGATGGTACCCTAACCCGACATATTACTGGATACATCAGTTATAGTTTCGTATATTTTTGCAGTACACATGAGAAAATTTGGAATGACATAAATCTGTTTATTTTTGTGGATTAACGCAAAGAAAGGTAGCGATACTCGAAAAAATATTGATTTTAAATGGATTGTAGAGTGTGAACTTTTTGGACCCCTCAATGCACTGTATTGGCTGCATTGGCATAGTGACGCCACTGAACGTAAAGCTGATGTCACCATAGTGAGCAGGATTGAGAAAAGTTCACTTAGATGGTTTGGTATTGTAGGATGGATATTGTGAATGGGACCCATCACTCACTTACCCAGGACCCTTTAATGGCTGTCTTGTACCCACTGATTTCTTTACTTCCATACATAACACTTGATTATCTGTTTGTTTGTATTGTTATATACCTGTATTCCAAAAATAAATAAAGATAGCACTTAAAAGGGCGCAAAAAAAGAAAAGGGCGCATCTAAATCTCTGTTCGTTTTCGCAATCTCTTACATTCGCTTTTGTTTTTTATCTCCTTTCTTTTGTGTTTATTAATTATACGTACATTTCGCGTTTTTGTAGTACAGTGTGTGGAACCGATAAAAGATGTTGAAACTTCTACAACAGTTCCGGGAAATGGTGGGTGGGTCCCCCCCTTCTAGCGCCCCTTTATTATTATTCTACGAGCAAAAGCTCACATAGTTGATAGTCTGTGGTTATGTACAAAAAATGACAATTTTGATGAAAATATCAGATGATATCTTGTTTAGTGAATAATTTCACTTCAAAAGAAAATAGTTACGTAGAAACTGGCGTCCACAATTTTGAAAAAAAAGGGATATTGTTTTTATCGAACGCAGTAATATCATTTTTATATACTTTCATATGAAAATTCACAATAATAATAATAAACTATATTTTAAAATATAAAAAAACTTAATAATATGTAAAAACCATTCTTAAATCCTCTAGAAAATCATACATAATTCTGTGTATGTACAAAATTATATTATTTATCATTATCAAAGGTAAATACCATTCAAGTTGTTATGTAGATTTGATTATTCACACTTTTCACAAAAGTGCTTTCATCTCAGTTTAAGTTATCTGCGGTTGGCTGCTTTCTGCATAACCACGTTCAAATACAAAAACACATTTCATGTTTAAATCACACTTAGCTAATTATTATATTTAAAACTGTGGCAAATCCATTCAGCGCAGCCAAATGTTACCATTTTTCGGTGTCAATAACACATTGAAAGTGTTCACGTGTAATAAAGATTCATTGGGACCAGTTGACACTTACATAGGTCACTGTGGTATCAGTTAACATTTAGGTCACATATTTCAAACACCTACTTAACGGACACATTCAAATTTTCCGAGATACTCATGCCACTTATTAGATGCAACGTAATTTATTTAATTCATGCTAATCAAATACGTAATAACAGATTAGCGGATAAAAACATACATGACAAATGCACACACGGCAAACTTCACAGAAGACAGATGCACACTGAGATAACTGCAAACAGTTACGAGAGCACACATTGATCACGGGTGAATATTATGTTCCAGGTCGATTTTGTTTGGTCGCCATTTTGGTTTGGAAAATATTTATCAGTTTATATTTGATACTTGTGAAGAGTAGTTGATTACAATTTATTATGAAATATCTAACGCCTCAACAATGTAACATTTTATCTAAATAATAATGGCAATGCTGTAACCATTAATGGTGATCACTTCTTGGTGGTCGAATTGGGTCGATTAGGCCTGCAGCACATGTGGCTTAAATAAGACTCTACCACCTTACACACAGCCCGAGCTAAGCTTGAATTTTTGCGAGAAATTTTTCCCGGCCGCAATAATGTCATGTCTGGCTTTTTCGATCACCTGGTTTGACCGGCTCCCGACTATTTTCTGTGGAGGTACTTGAAAGAAAAGGTACACCAATAAGTTAACAATAATTTTGATGCTGTCCGACAATATTCGAAATGAGTTTGCTGAAATAACACGCGAAGTGTGTGAGAATGTAATAAAAAATATGGTTAAAAGAGCACGTATTTGTGCCGCAGCCAGAAACGGCCACTTGGCCGATGTCATATTTCAAACAAAATTGTAATAAACCAAATAACCGATAAATAAAAACTAAATTAAAAAATTGTGTTTAATTTTCTAGTTATTCAAAAACAACATCGACCTGGAGCATAATATTCACCCATTATATGTAAATAAGTTACCCACATGATAGCTTTGATAATTTAATACGTAAAAGTTACGGCAGTCACCGTGTGAAGTGGTCTATGTGTGCACTTTTCTCATATACCATGTGTCCACTTGTCTAGTGTGCAGTTTGCGTGGAATCTCAATAAATGCATCCTTTAATTTACTGAACGGGAGGGCTGTCAATTTTTTGACAATTGAAGTCACGCTACATCCACTTTCATTATTTCCACATCATCTTGAGGGCGCTTTTCGATTATTGAACCCTTTGCCAGGACCGTACACCAATACCTGGTTTATATGATTATACCAGGTCTTCCGCGGATGCTCTCTATTCAGGTTGCCTTCAACACTCGTCTCGTCAATTTTCTTTTCCACCCTCTCCTCGTTCATACGTACCACACGACCAAACACTCTTAGCGACTCTTTCTTAATTCTATAGACAATGCCACAAACAGAAATACATTCGCTGCAAATTTGTTCAATCTTCACCTGAGCGAGGCATTTTCATCGCATCAGTCTATTCCAGGCTTCAATTCCTCACAATAGTGTTAGAATCAACACTCCATTATACACCGCCAGAATACTTCATGTGTCAAATTCTATTGTCAATAATTGCACTCAAACAGACTATCAAATATATAGACTTGAACTAACGTAAATTCCTTTTCAATTTGGTGTCACTCACGTGATCACTTTCGCAATCAAATAGCTCCTCAATTTTTTTTTTAAACATGTGACTCGATTGGAACGAAAAATTAAACGCTGTGAATATAATATGCATTAATGTAAAAACTATATCAAGTTCACACAAATAATTTACTGTTACATAACTTGTTGCACTGTTACAGCCAGGACAACGCTGTGTATACCAGAGGTGGAGTCTACTCCATCCCACACAATAAACTACGAGTATTTAATTGCAATATAATTGTATTTTATGTTTATCATGTTATATTATAATATATTCACCTCTGTTACAACAAAAATATGTATGTTAATAAAGTCTAAATAAATGTGTTATAATCTATCGGATTTATGTTTCAACAAAGAATGTGTGTAGAATGCCTCTAGAATGTTTCAAATATATGTACACTTTATTTCAAATCTATTAATTTACCGGTCTGTGCACTCAAATCAAAATACCATTCTACTTTAATTCCTGCAATATAAATAGGTTATTTTATAAACTACTTAAATAAAGAGAATAAATGCAAAATGCCTCGATAATCGAATCGTTGAATAAATGAAGCGTACTATTAGGCCCATCTTATCACGACTTGTCACCAACTGTTCATATTTATAATCCATTATTATTATGTCATGTAGTGCCCGCCTAATCATTTCATCGATAGATGGCAATTATTTATGTTCTATGTTAATTCGCAAGATGGCGCTGAATTTATCTATTAATATTATTGACACTGATTGGAGGTATACTGTAATTCGTAAATATCTCTACTCCATGTGCTCATATTAGATAATATTAACATTATCCAATTCACAAACACTCAATTAAAAGTGATTCAGTGTTATTGTTTATATGTACCACATAATATAATATTAAGTTGGTAGAAAAATAATTGTTATGATCTTCAAATTTAAATACATTTTTCTCAGCTAATAATTGATGTACAATATATAAATGAAACGATATTATAACTCTACTTGAGTTTATTAGCACTACTCGAGTTTCGAGATACACAGTAACTTTCATCGACAGGTGTAGTATTAAAGTAGAGTTATAACATTGTTCTATTTATATTCAGAGATATTTTAATACGCCAACCGGTTTTGGAAAACACAATTTCCTTAGTCAGGATGTCAAATCAACTAACTAAAAACATGTAACGTTATTGTAATGTTTTTAAATATCTATTTTTTTTAAATTAAGTAAAAAATATTAAACAAATAATAGATATTTCATAGAGACGAAGGAATTTTTTATTATATTTAATATTATATTTTGGAAATATATGAAAATATGGGTAATTACAGGGCTTACGACCTGTCATCAGCTGGCTTAAGTGATCATTTTACGAGTATATAAATATAACGTTCACCTTTCTCACCCGTTAATCAATCTCCATATCTATCAAATTTTTGAAAGTTGTATATATGTTAATATACCACTATTCATTTCACTGAAACAGAATTAATTATTTTTTTGAAATTATTTAAAGCAATATTCTTTATCTGTAAAATGTTTTTAACACATTATACTAGAATATTCCTGAAAAATAAATATTTTTCATTTTTATGTATTTTCTTATTTTGATTAATATACTTTAATTTAATAGCAGTGCCTTTGTAGGTAAAAAATCAGTAATTGTGTGTTCTTGGACATATTCAAATATTGCTAAAAAATATTATGTGGTTAAAAACAAACAATCTATATTATTGTATTATTTACCAAAAAATAAGTTATATTAAAATATGTTAATTTAAAAAATTAGTGACATACTATTTCTATATAAATTCGCGAAAATATATCTGAAGTAGTGAATTTTTGATTTATTGTAGTACTAGACTACTTATCTAAAATGCCTGACAAAGGTATTTAGATTGATTTTTTCCCTTTTAAATGGTTTAGTATTATTTAGATTGATTTTTTCCCTTTTAAATGGTTTAATATTATTTAATTATTTAATACACAGTTAAAAAAATTAGCGAAATAAAATGAAAATCCATTTTGTATATTCTTGGAAAGATTTTACCAAGGGTAGAAAGATATTCGATATTTTCTCGCCCTCCACAAATAACAGCCTGAAAGGCTTTCGGATACCGGAGAAGTGTTATTATTGAGCCGCGTAGTCCATTAACACGTCTTGTCCAAAGCATAGACATTATGGGGTACATATAAGGGTATCGTGTTCGAAGCGGTTGTGGAATTCGACCCGAGTTCTGAAATTCTCTAAAAGTTTTTAAAACAAACATATTGAATGACATTTTAGATGTAATTAGTTGTTAAGTAATCAGGGGTGCTTACACCGACCGTGAAAAATCTAATCTTCACAACAATTAATCGTTTAATATCCCAGAGTTCGTCCGATGATGATCTCGTTGTTTAATATACATTAGCACATGATACGAAAAAATTTCCGAAAAAAAAACCAAAGTGATAGATTTTTAACGCGGAGGCGAATAAATCCATAGATAAAGCATCATCTACGCTTTGACAATAGTAAATTTGACGTTCAAACCGATTATTACGACGGGCGATAGTAAAAAGTTACAACAGTAAAAAACTAAGCATGGTTAAAATTTACTGGCCCTTAGTGATTACGTCTCTTCTCGAGAATCGTATCTCAATTCATGTGTGTGTTTATTACCATTGAACGAGTAGTGAGGAAGATACAGAGTGGCATCAATACAAGACACCATACCGTGTGTCTCTCGGCCGGGCGTGTCGCCGTGCATTCCATTACACGCGTCGTTTCTCTACCGAAGTTCAGCTAGACGACACATTTCATTCGCACCTACCTCGTTCTTAATTTACAGTCCCGCAATACTGTAATTTCTTATTGAATAAATTGAGTACTTTCGTGAAAGTGCCTCTTTTGTTCACGTCAATGTTTTAATTCCTTCCGATGCTCATTTTAAACCAAACCATATTAACACATTACCTCTACTAAAGGGGCGCCAGAAGGGCAGGGGGAGGGACCTTTCCCGCAACCGTTGTAGAAGTTTGAAATTTATTTTATTGGTTCCACACACAATGCTTAAGTAACGCGAATTCTACTATTAATGAAAAAGAAAATATATATTATGTACAATGTATGTATAAACAAAACGAACAAATATTCGATTTTAGACCTTCCTGCGCCTTGTCAAGTGGTGTCTTTATTTACTTTTAGATGCAATACAAGGTATTACAAGGTATTGACAATACAAATATTACAAATGCCAATATAATACAAAGGAAAGAACATACAGAGATCAGATATTCAAACAAATAATAAATTATGTTATATAAGGAAGGACAGACACTAGTGGGTACAAGACAGCCATCAAAGGGCTTACTAGTAACACTCTCTTATGAAGGGACTGAGACGAAACACAATGATGATATCAGTCACGCCATACACGATACAGGTCAACGGAGTTATGCACGAGTTTGTTTGTGTAACATAACAATTAATCAGTGTCACAATTTAAACGATAAGCCACTTTTTTTATCATTTCTTCCAAATTGTGAGAAAGCGTACTCTTTTGTAAAATCCCATGTAGTTTATTTTTTATTGTAGGAATAACAAATTCTAATGTCCTCGACCCATACTTATGGTGATTTTGGGAATTATTAAATTCGGATTAGCTACACCTCTTGTATTTTTTCCGTGTCAAGCCATCCTGTTTGGAGCATCGTTGTTATAACGAATTATAAGAACGGTAACATCATTGTTTACAGGAAGAACGTTTACGGAAGAATATAACAATTTGAGATTATGCCTCAATTTAAATTTTAAAAAACTGAACAAGGTGTGAGTGTGGTGCCGAGGAGGAATCTTTTGATCATATCTTTTTTGCCTGTCCATTACGGATCACAGGTTTTTTTTACAGTAATCTCTTCAATGGTAATATTCAACTCCCGGTTGACTTGTGTCATCTTATTTCCCTTAACTCGCCACATTTAATCTATATGATAGCAAATTTTTTGAACGACAGTGGTATTGACTTGTAATATAATATTTCCTATTCTGTAATATAATTGTATTTTTTTCTAGAAAATAAAGTTTAACTTGATTAATGGCACAAATCACTCTTGAAAAGGATGGATTATATATTTAAAAGAAGAAGAAGAAATGCTTCAAAGCTTACAATTTTTTTCGCTATGGTTTAAAGATTTTGTATTTGTTTTATATTTGAGTTACAGGATTTGAAAGTTGATTTGGTCACATGAAAATAAATGTTATTAAGTGAAGTGTCCGCGTTCTCGCTGACACGATCTTGTCATCATCTGCCTAATATACCCCATCTCGCAGTTCATGTTTTGACTTTGTCTCTACTGTCCACATTCCCAGTAATAACCGAAACCCCTGCCCTCCCTATTTCCATGCCCCGCCAGTCTACCAAACTGTATATAGATTAGTTATCACCTGATAATGAGACGATCTGCACCACTCGAAACTACACATGATAACCCAAAGTGTGTAGTACAATGTTTAGTTTAGTGAAAATTAAAATAATTATATTACGTTGCACCTCAAAGCAATTGCAATGTTAATTAAAAATATTAGATTTTATTGGTCAACAAGTACCGAAACGGCTTAAGACAGGTGAGGATGGAAGTGCTTTGTCGAGACTTGGACCCCCAACAAAAATGATGAAATTTCATCCCACATTCAGGAATGTTAATTGACTTTATACACAAATGTACCCAGCTGATGGTAATATAAGAAGTAGAAAAAAAAATTGTTACGGGACCTCTGGAAATGCGTAGTTATTAAACTTTTTTGAAGCATGTCTGCCGAAGAAATTTTTCGAGGAAATTAGATATTAAAATTGTGAAATCTGTAATATATATTGGTTGCAAATTCCTATAAGAACAATTTTGTCTGCGAGAAAATATTATATGGAGCGATAAATAAATAATTGTTTGTAGGTTTAATATGTAA
The DNA here is from genome assembly GCA_031772225.1 of Eubasilissa splendida. NCBI lineage: Eukaryota > Metazoa > Arthropoda > Insecta > Trichoptera > Phryganeidae > Eubasilissa > Eubasilissa splendida. Next base: position 9,570,958 of record CM062868.1, on the reverse strand, counting down.
ATTTATCTTGGTAGTGCGATTAATGGAATCGGCTCGCCTTGAAGCAAAGCAATAAATTAGGGTCAGTTTGCCTCCAATATTAATGTATCAAGGAATATCATAAATAGATGTACTATATGAATGTTCCTTTAAATATATAATATTATAACCTAAAATCTCTATAATAATATGAAAACTTTGTGCATTTATTTATTCAAACTTAACTAATTTACCATCGCGCCGTTAGGCAGAGAGGATAGAGCGCTACACTCTTCTGTCCTGACACACAGTTCTCGCCTCATCCACATTCATACATCTTCCCATATAAGCTCGCCGATTACTGAGGCTTCCAACAAGACCATCCTCCAGTAAATGGGTTAATCTGGTCGTGCCAAGTCTTCCGCGGACGTCCTCTATTTCTGGTGTCATCAAATTATCCCACACACACACGTACACACAGGTACACATCCCTTCCAGGCGGTTCGGCGCTCTCACACACACACACATATATACAAACTCAAGGACATCACATTTATCAACTGTAATTAACTTTAAATTTACAAGATTCCACCTCTAACATTATGATTGAAGAATTGATTGGGATAAATCGCTGCTCGCTTTTCCACAGTTTCATTAGGGTGTGAGTCTCGCGATGGAAAATGCAGTCTGAAATAAGATAGAGGATAACGTGACTCAATACGTGTATTGTGTCACATACGTGTATTGTCCTTTCTCCCGCTTAGGGAGTGTATCGCAAATTGTTACTCACATAATTGCCTTATTTATGTAATAACATCACTAATTTATGCTATTATATTTATGTACCTAATCATAGTATTACACATAACTCTGTATCAGTATCTTTTTTCTAATGTATTGATAATCGTTATTTAGGTTTGTTAACTGCAATTAAGTATATATATATAAAAGTTGTTACCAGTAAAGAAAGCACACTGGGACGTCCAAAGGTGTAGTTTTTAAATTCACAAACTAATATAAATTTTCGGGAGTTAAACTTTTTTTGATTTTGTTGAGAGGAACCGGTAAATGAGTGAATACCTATAAAACGGTTCCGGGAATGGGTGAGGTCCTTTCGATGCCCTTACGGAACAAAAGTTTGATCGTTGATTCAATTATCTATGATATTAAACGTATTAAATGTTGCTGTTTGTATCAAGTGCAAAACTTTCTCGCTGTGGCCTTGAATTAAAAATTAATACTCATCAAATAATTAGGGTATGATGAGGGTCGTATCCTGCTATGTCCGTCCCGAGAATAAGCACGATAAATGCAAAATTTCAGCTTCTCAACTCTCTGGGGTGGTCCGTATGAATAGTCAATTTATTATTTATTAGCATGCGGGTGGCATTCCTGAAAGCAGAGACTGAACCCTAGCAAAACGCCGATCTACAAGTACATCAATCCCGGGAGTAAATCATATGCAGCAAATAACTGGTGTATCAAAAGTACTACATATCTCGTAACTAATTAAAAGTATCTAATCCAACGAACAACCACATTCCAAATTTATAGTTTATTCGTTATGAATTTATAGTGATACTGTAATCTTTAATTTGATTACATATATTTTTTTGTTTACAGACTACCAACATGTCGTTTAGGCTCCTGATAGATAATTCTAGGTGACTTAAAGGTAAAATATTAAAGCATTTAAGACAAGTACTCGATACATCCTTGAGAAGAATCGTATACTTTGAACTGTACCACTCGCTACTTAAATACGCGGTTGTCAGTTGGGGTGGTGCAGCTAGTAGTATTCTAGACTCCGCAAGGAAAGCCCAAAAAAATAATTTTGATAGTTATTCATAAGAAACCCTTTCGCTATTCTTCAAATGAACTCTTCAGAGAATGTCACGTCCTAGGCATCCGTCAAATGTATATTCTTGGTATACTAAAATACTTTTACCGGCATAAATAAAATTACGCACCCTCACTTAACAAGGACACAGGCTAATTGTCACTATCTTGTGCCAAAATTAAACAAAACTTTTGCACAAATATTCTATTTGTTTCTAGCACCAAAAATATTCAACAGTCTAAATGCAAACGTGAAAAATTGCAACCATAGTCTGGCATATTTTTCACGAAAAGTGCAGTTCTGGCTCCACGAAATGGGGAGAAATTACGCCCAAGAACTTTTAAAAGTCCAAACTTGAGATTAAAACTTCTACAACAGTATATTGAATTACCTAATTGCATCTTGTTTTACTCTTTATATATAATATCATTTTTAAATGCCGTCTAATTGTATCTTGTTCTACTCTTTATATACATATGAAAATTTTAAAAAAAAATATATTTTTTTTATACATTGAACATCGGACTTACTTTAAGATTTAAATTTTAATTATATGTTATTTAATTGCATCTTGCTTTACTCTTTACATATACTATATATTATATCATTTACATTGGACAATGCATTTACGTTAAGTTTTACAAAGTATTTATCTAATCTAATGACATCTCGTTTAACTCTTTATATATATATATAATTTTGTACATTGATCATTGCACTTTGTTTACTATTATACCGGAGGAAAACTGTCTGCTATATAATACAGTAAAATACTAGTGTAGCGGGCAGGGTACCCAAATATATGTCTTACTTGGCTGAAATGTTTATCCGATAATAACATAACACACTGTACTGTACTAAGAATCAAATAAATAAATAATTATTATTATTTTATTAAATTGGGGATATAATATGTTACAAAATTAAAATAAAAGTTATATATTCAAAATTACTGCACTTCAAGGTCAACCAAATCAATTCTCGTGATATGCCTATACCGATAGTCCTTGATGTTGCTTTGTGATAGATGTTTATTGCACGTCACCACGAATGATATAATTTCGTTTTTGAATTTAGCCTGTGTCACGAAAAATGCATGCTCCATTTTCGTAAAAAAATTCATCTCAAGGAAGTTTTACACATATTCTATTTATAGTCGTACACTAACTTAATTAAAAATTGTTATTTGAACTAATTGAAATGATTTTTTGAAAGGGTGCATTTTGTCTTTTTTGACGAAAGGCAAAGAGTTCCACCGCAAATGCCCGTTCACTAAACTTTTCCGGCAACGGCCGGTCGGTTCCACAACCCTTCTTGCGGCTGAAGTTGAGGCTGACCTGAAAGTTTGTCTACTATTCAAATTGTCTGAGATACACAGCTCTCGAAGATACAGCGGCGCCATGTTGTGCGTCGCCTTGTACATCAACCGGCACAATTTAAATTCAACTCTTTCAGGGAAACGAAGCCCAAAAGGGGTGTTATGTGAGACCAAATATCTCACGCAAAAGGGATGTTATGTGAGAATATTTAGAAACTCCATATATTATCCGCGCGGCCGTAATTGTATAATAATCGCGGGTTGTTATAATTAAGCATTCTAGTCAGGGGTGAGAAATAACCTAAATTGGTATTTAACACTTGTAAAATAAGATAAGACACCTCAGTGATCGGACAGGGTCCGTCTTAATACAAATTAAATGGAAATTAAATTAAATCGGACATGATCAGTCTAAATAAAAATTAAATGTATTAATTAGAAAGATATACACGTAAAATCAATTTTATCGAAAAATATTGTTGTTGGTACCGGGATTCGAGCCTGGATCTCTTCCAATCCGGGGAACGTGCATTCACTGTGCATTGACAAGTTTTTGAATCTACATGTTACACTTTTCAAATTGATACATCTATCGTTCCATTATTTGAAAGCCATCTTATTTATTTTTAAAGAATCTCAAATACGTCAAATTTGCCGTCAATGCACTGTGTGCTGTAGCATAATCGGTTAATGCACGTTCCCCGGATCGGAAGAGATTCGGGTTCAAATCCCGGTAGCAATAATAATATTTTTCGATAAAATTGATTTTATGTGTATATCTTTCTAATTAATACATTTAATTTGTATTTATAATATCACAGACCAATGTTCTGAATACTTTACTTGAATGAAACTTCACAATAAGAATGTGTTCTCCTTAATAATATTTAAGTCTATTTGTGAGAGTATTGAGGGGGTATAAAGTTTATTAATATTTATTTCGTAGAGTGGAGTTTAATAATTTTAGTCTTAATTATTACTTTTATTGATTTCTATATGAATTAATTTCAATTCAGCAGCGACGCGAAGGGCATTTATTTCATCTTTATTAGTAGGAGAAAAATATTTTTAAGACTTGACCTTTACAAACTCCTTCACAGTCTGTCTAAATTTATCGTCTTCCATTTAGGTCCATTTATTTAGAAACGCCAGAATTGGAAAATATCATATTTTGAATTTTACTCGAACATCACAATTTCGCAAGCAAATTAACTCGGCTACATAATACGTTTACAATTCACTGAACATGAAATATAAGTTCAATTTTATTATCGCCCGTGTACACGGATGAGATTTTCGTCTCGAGACAATCTCTAAGACATGAATTATGTTCTCACAAGATTCTTCGGAGACAGCTCTCGGAATCGTGTATACATTTGAGTCTCGAAGATTCGAGCCTATAAATGCTACACACTAAATATTTTTTCGATAGATAGATTTTTTCTGTTTATCTTTCTAATTGATTCATTTAATCATAAATATACCGCAACTCAAAATCAATATATTTATCAAGGTATCAAATTTTTTAACAATCTCCCCATCACAATTACAAAAATTACGGACTATCATAAATTTGTAACTGAAGTTAAAAAAATATGTACACAGACTAACTGAAACATAAATTAACTCGAATATACTCCTTCTCTATACACGAGTCTTACTCTCATAAGAAACAAATGTTAAATTATATATATATATATCCACTGATTATTGAAATTGTATTATATTTTTAATATTAATAAAAAAAAAGAAAAAATAATAATTTGTATTAAAATATCACAGAACTTTGTTTTAGAAATGTAACTTCACAGCAAAATAAACATGTGTTCTCTTTAATATAAAAATATTCACAATTTATTAAATCGATTCGGATTTTATGGTCCATATTTTACAAGTCATTGGCAAAGGCTGATATCTTAACAAATAATGTAATAATACAAGCATGTATATAATTATACATTATGTAATAATTATAATTCAAAACCACGCGGTTTATGATTTATTTTACAATTAATTTACATAGGTATTTGTTTAATATCGATCCAATTCCACATCTCAACACAGTTTCAAAAGTAATTGATCCAGATAATTGAAATAATACCTTGTTAAAAATAATTACATAAATAACGCCCATACAACCAATTGCTCTATATGGATGTGAAACTTGGTCTCTCAATATTGGCGCAAAATACCAGGTTGCAGGTGTTCGATAATAATGTTTTGCGCAAGATTTACGTCCTGGAAGAAGTCAAAGAACTACAGGATGGAGAAGAGGTGCGAGGGTGGATTTAGCGGAGCTGGGTCTGTCTCAGTGAATATTTTGGGGGCTTGACATGAAGAACGCCAAGATACATTTATTAAAACAGGTGGTCATATCTAAAGGCCATACCTAAAATAAAGGGTGAATATATCATGATGATTTTTTTAAATGAAAATACATTTTTGTTGAGATGTTGAAATATTAGCATATAGTTCTGTGGTATTTTATTACAAATTAAATAAATCATAGAAAAATATACAGTTAAAATCTATTTATCGTAAAAATATTTATCCCGATAGTAACCAAATATTTTGAAAGACTAAAAAATAGTTAAATGTTGACCAAAATGTCAGATGAAACCTTGTTATTACTCGCCGAGGAGGCGCCATATAATGGATATGATAGGACAAATGTCAATAATTTAAAGGTGTAATCATCGGCGTGGCGTCAAAAAATCCACGGGTAGATTTCAGGAAAACAATGACGTCTTAGACGTTACAGCGGCGGCCTGTCGTCGTGTAGATACTTGCAAATATGACTATATGTATTGATATGAATCTGAATAAAAACAGAGTATTCTGCTGGCGGAAGCCATTCTCGATTTTGCCGCCGTCGTGTGCCTATATTGAACATCACAATCATCATCATCATCGCCGGTTGAGAGAAGCTGCGATCGGCGAACCACCCTTGTCTAAATTCTTGTTTCCTGTACGGAATACCAAGGTTACGATGTATAAACACTGACGTGAAAAAAAAAAGCTAATGAAGACGAAGAAGTCTGAGAGTACGTAACCCAAGTATACCCAAAACACCGAGGGCGGGTTGGCACTTTAATACTTTAATTACTTGACTTATCATGAGTAAGTCCTGTAATATTACTCTGAACTGCTGGTGGGGGATTTCTCGCCATTTGTAGGGGACAAGAAGGGATCTTAAAGGATTTTGGTCCGTAGAGATGTTATCATTTGCAACACTAATTACTGTTTTCGAAATTGGTCCGAACATTCTAAAGATGGATGAACCTTAATCGTTACAGGCATAACATTATTAAATGTTACGCGAACCTTTTAAAATGTACTAATATTCTTATATACTATTAAAATGTATTAATTAGAAAGATACACATGTAAAATCAATTTTATAGAAAAATATTGTTGTTGCGCCATCGGGATTCGAACCTGGACCTCTTTCCAAACTGGGGAAGGTGCATTATCCAATTATACTACAGCGACATTATATGTTGTCAAAAATATATATTTCTAATTAATACATTTAGTATTAAGGAGAACACATTCTTATTGTGAAGTTGTAATAATTCAGAATATAGGTCTGTGATGTTTTAAATACTAATTTTATAAATATATACATATAAAATCAATTTTGTGGAAAAATATTATTTTTGCGCTACCGGGATTTGAACCTGGATCTCTATTTCCAATCCGGGGAAGAACTTTACCATTTGTGTTATAGCGCCAGTATTTTACATGACAAATTTTCGAACCTATATGTTACACTTTTTCAAATTAATACGTCTGTCGTTCCATTGTTTGAAAGCCATCTACATTATTTTTACGGAATCTTAAATACCTTTGAGTAAGCCGACTGCAGACGCCAGAATTATCAATTCATTTTTATTAAATTTTGGACACATTGATACAACTTATATTATTAAGGAAAACACATTCTTATTGTGAAGTTGTAATTATTGATAATAAAAATATTGTTTTTGCGCTACCGGGATTCGAACCTGGATCTCTATTTCCAATCCGGAGAAGCACACTACCAATTGTATTATAGCGCCAGTATTTTTCATGACAAATTTAGCTCAAAAATAATATTTTTCTACAAAATTTATATGTATATATTTATAATAAATAATAATAATATAATTAAAATATCACACACCTATGTTTTGAATAATTACAACTTCACAATAAGAATGTGTTTTTCTAATAATAATGATTAATAATTCAATAAAATAAAGCAACCATTTTTATCATCATGTATTTTGTATCATGTACGGAGCAAAATAAAAATAACACGTCTATCTTGACGAGTGCACGCAATGTGAATAATGAGGTGCACAGTGCTGCCTATTATTAAATATCACCCCAACGTCAAAAGGAGCGGAGAATCGTTCGATACAATTTTATAAATCGATAAATTTCACAAACGAGGCAAAAATATATGCGTGACACAGTTCAATCAATTACGAAATAGACGTAAAGTACGTGTCTTGGGGACATATATCATTTTACATAGCAATTACACTCCAACCGTGGACGGCGCGTCGTGATGCGGTGATTAGAGCAACGTTGAGCCCCCAGTCCAGTTATTATTGGCGAAATATGAATTATACATAATGCTGTGGTACAAATGGGACGGGCGATATTATTGGTGGGTGACTTTGCCGCGCACGTGAATGTCACACATGGAACACGATTTGCGCGCCGAGTGGTTCAGTTGATTGTTTTTCAAAATGATTTTAATTTCTATTCATCGCCTCATCGGGACCGGATCGAGTGAATGTTTACACAAAGTTGCACGTCTTGCGCGGGCCCGTATTCACGGGTGAGACGGATCTCTCAGAGATTCGACCGTGTTCGCGCATAATAGCAGTTCAGCTTTGAAGGAAAGCGTGGGGGCTGTTTAAAATCTTCGATTACGATAAAATGTTATTAAGGAGGACACATTCTTATTGTGAAGTTGCAATTTTTTTGAACATAAGTATTTTGAATACAAATTAAATATATTAACCCTTCCGAAACCATGCAGTAACACAGGTCTACCATAATAATTAAACCTGTAATATTTCGGTAAATACACGCAACATAAAATTAATATTTTAGGTAATCCTAAAGAAAATATTAGCGCTTAGGAATGACTAGTGAAAAACCAATTATGAAAAGGGAATAGTACAAAAACAAATATTTTTTCAATTCAATCCATTGTAAAATTAATGCGTTGGTAAAAATACAATTTGTGATATGAAGACAGAGATCACACAATATTTTCACAGTGAAAAGAACAACAAAGATACAAATATAATTGTCTCTTTCTCACGAATTAAATGAAGAGAGATAAGAAGGAAGGACGCATTGTATACGACTTAATGAATGCTCTAAATTATATTATTAATCATTTTTTCAAAATTTAATACTCAATATTTAGAATAAATTCGTGCCATTAAGACATTTAAGCTAATAAAAACATTTTTTATAAATGTTATTTACGGTAACACGAGTTGACAGCATGGCTGCGTTCAGGTATTTTATATCATGGTATGGTAAAGGTTAATTAGAAAGATACACATATACAATCAATTTATCGAAAAACTATTGTTGTTGTCAACGGGATTCTATACGGAGAAATGCAATAACCGATTATGCTACACCGACACAGTAAGTTGACGACAAATTTTAGAACTTACACGTTGCACTTTCAAATTGATACATTTGTCGTTAATAACAACAATATTTTTTCGATAAATTGAATTTATATGTATATATTTTTAATTAATACATTTAATTTGAATTAGAATAAAATATTTTAAATTTATATTCATGATTTTTTTTTATCAAAATAATAATATCCGTGCATGCCTTCACCTTTTAAATGTCATGAGCGCGTTAAAACGTTAAACTTTGTATATTACTCCAAGCTATAAGCGTGTTAACACGCAATTTTGGGCCTTGCAAACATGCAGAGATTAAAGTCATATTTTTAAATCATTTTGCCATTTGTGGATGGCAGGTCGCAGCTTTGGATAGATAAGTTAATACCCTTAAAGCCTAATCTTAGCCTATGTGGTGTCATCCATTTCAAATAGAGTTGACATTTAAAAGGTTAAGTTAAACTTTTAAGTATCATAAACACTTTTTATTAACCTACATCTTGAAACGATAAGAATAATAGGAATGAGTTTGCGTGGTCGCACCCAATGAATTATTCTGAAGTAATTATTAAAGATGATATGCATTGAATATGTTTTCATTTTATATGTATATCTTTCTAATTAATACATTTCATTTGTATTTAAAAAAGTACTAAAATAATTTTATTTTCAGATATCCGATGGTAAAATCATTAATCGTTATTTAAAAATGGCGGACTTTTTCACAGGTATATATATATATATCAAAATTAATTTGTTTCATTGATACTTTGAAAGTTTCAGTATACGACAATGAATCATTCAAAATCCCGCTATTTTAGTGATGAGAGTATGTCCGATGATAATCTCATTGTTCAATTTACAATTACCGTAGGTTTTTATCGCCAGCAAAGTTGCAGATTTCTTTGATGATTATTCGTATGGTCACACTATTAGGCGGGATTGTCTTTGACAGTAGTAAATTTGACGTACCAACAACCCTCAAACATAACTAATAATAAACATAAATAATTACCACGGTCAAAATTGACTAATCACACAACCGACTCTAAGAGTGTTACCAGAATATAAACGAACATTTAAATTATAATTTTAGAATACACGACGATCTTTTTATAAATGTATATAATTGGATCGTTCCATATTCTTTTATGTTTCGCAGAATCATCAAGGAATAAAATATACCTGCGACATAAGCCGGTATCTCGTATATGAGATTAATGACAGATGAACCAATTACTTTTACCACCGGTATCGATTAACAATGAAGTGAAAGTAATTCCCCTGGACGTAGGCGCTAACTAATCGGCACAATTCCGCGAAAACTCGTTAACGGGGGAACCTCTTTCTTATAATCCCGTCAGTTAGAAAAGAACAGAGAGGCACTAGAAATTCAATTATAGCCAAGTACGGCCGGGATTATCGCGAAATATTTTCGTATCGAAAATAAATATAATATTTTTCTTACGATGAGAAATAAAAATAAATTTATTCGTAATAATGTAGATACAGGCTTTGAGGTTTAAGCCCGGGAGAATACGTCGATGCCCATTTTGAGCGGATTAGTTGAGATTGATTTATCGGTTACTTCGTATGATATTACATATTATATACCCTCTCACTGCTTCGTTTTAATTTATGTTTTTTTTTTATTTGGGCAATTTTTTTTTACAAGATTATTTATTATTTATTATTATTATTAATTCTTTATAGCGATTGTCCACATAGCCTAAGTAAAATCATGAGAGACCGCCTCATATCGTACCATATTCTCAATAGTACAGTTTTTCTAAAAACAGTTTTTTAAAAATTACGGACTATCATAAATTTGTAACTGAAGTAAAAAAAATATGTACACAGACTAACTGAAACATTAATTAACTCGTATATACTCCTTCTCTATATACGAGTCTTGCTCTCATAGAGAAGAAACAAATGTTAATATATATATATATATATATATATATATATATATTTATCCACTGATTATTCAAATTGTATTATATTTTTAATATAAATAAAAAAAAAGTGTTATTGATAAAATATAAGTAGATTTATGTATAATAATAAAAGTTAAACTCCGCAGCAAGCCCGAGCTGCATTATTACGTATGAAAAAAGTATTGTGCAGCCACGATCTAAACTTAAATTTGCAAATGAGGAAGATTCGATATTATGCAATATTTTTGCCATATCATGAGATATTCAGAAAAGTGATTGAAAAATAAAAGGTAATGGTTCAGAAAAGCCACAGTCTAACCAATTCGAGCTGATGTTAACAAAAAATGATTTTTATATTTTTATTTATTAACCACTTATTGAGTTTCAATAATTTGGAATCGTTGGAGATAAATAAAGCGTGTAAAACTAATCAAAAAATTATTATCAACCAACTAAATTTAACTACGAGTCCCATTCTAAATTTTTTTCTTAAAAATTATTCGAGTAAATTTGTATTAAGTAACAATTTGAGTTAGGTACTAAATTTATTTTTTAAATAATTGTTGTTTTTGTAAAAAAGATTCTAGTAAAGAAACAATAATATATGTTTTTAGTTAGTATTGACATCCTGAAGAAGAAAAATGTATTTTTCGAAATCGGTAGATGCATTTAAACTCAATAAGTGGGTATTAAAACAAAGTTAACAAATAAAAATATGAATTTTAAACACAGAGTTAATTTTGCTAATTTCAAAAGTTAAAAAAATAATTGCTGTAACGTTCGATAACCGAACAAGCCCTAGAAGAAGAAGAAGAAGCAGTGACAGAAAAAATAAAGGATATATAAAAAGCCTAGACAGATAGTAGTAAGTAGATAGTAGCGCAATAACCAAGTATCCTTCCCTTTCAAATCACTCTGTTATATGAGTTTTTGGTATCGCAATTGCAAATGTTTCAAGCACCTTTTAAATTTGTTTTCATATTAGTTCTTACTTATTCACCACTTTATAGTTTTGTTTTTATCTATGCTTGTATTTTTAATTTCAGTATACACTGTTTCCTGAGGATGATACTATAGGTATCGAAACATGTAGAATAATCGATAAATAGTGGTTTAAACAAAGTATTTTGTCTAATTATTAATATAAATCTTTATTTGAAGCCACATACCAGTAAATGAATAGACACGAAATAGTGTGTACACATGGGAGAGGGGTTTGGAACATTAGTTGTGGAACGAGGGGAATTCTACAATTTTTTTTTATTGAAACATAAATCCGATAGTTTATGACACATTTATGCAGCAGTAAAAGTATTTACTCTTCGAAAATTAAATCTGTGTGTAAACAAGACGTATTTTTTACATTAATGCATATTATATATTATATTCGAGTTATTTGATTGCGTAAGTGGTACCAAAATGATCACGTGGGTGACACCAAAATGCAAATATTGAAATAAGGAATTTACGTTAGTCTACATTTGGTAGTCTGTTTAGGCAAGACGTGAGACTTTTTTTGGAGATCCACAATCTTCTTTCTTGCGTTATATACAGTAATATTTAAATCCTGTGATGGACGGTAGCTATTTCCGTAACGCATGTTACAGTAACATATGTTTCCTGATTAAATCCTAATATTTATTTCTTCTTCGAGATAATTTGTTCAAAGATATTTGAAAACGTATTTTATAGATATATTTAATTATTAAATATTTATAGAGCAAGCGAGAAAAAAACGAGAAATGGTGGCTTTTCTTCTTAGTCGTCTATATTAAATAAATTTTTCGCATCCTAATATTGCTGCAAAAACGGAAGAACGATAATCTCAAGGGGCAATATCCGGAGAATAAGGAGGATGCAGCAAAGACTAACGCCCCAATAAAGGATGTTTTTTTTTTATAGCAGTAGATTGAAAGACATTTTTTGAAAAAAATCATTTCCATTTTAAGATAATATGAATATAAATTGCAAACGATTCTTTAAAAATAAAAAAAAGACAAATATCACACCACGAGCTTTATTGTTTTGAATTAAATGACGTCGGACGAACGAACGGCACTATCATATATTAAATATTATCACAATAAACCAAGGGAATATTAATAACCGATTAGCACAGCCCGTATAACATTGTGTACAGCACAATTCATGGGTGATAAATCAAGACCGCTCGCGAAGAATTACAAGTAGGCACCACCATGACGGCATATGATGACGTCGTGTTGCCAATCGAACGAAATAAGAGATTTGATTTATTTTATATTATAAATATGAATTAAATATATTAATTAGAAAGATATACATATAAAATCAATTTTATCGAAAAATATTGTTGTTGCGCCACCGGGATTCGAACCTGGATTTTTTTCCTAACCGGGGAAGGTGCATTATCCAACTATGCTACAGCGACAATATTTTTAGCGACAATTTTCGAACCAATATGTTACCTTTTTGATATTATTACATTAAATCGTTCCATTATTTGAAAGAGCCATCTACTTTATTTTTACAGAATCTCAAATACCTTTGAGTAAACTGATAGCAGACTCCAGAATTATCAATTCATTTTTATTAAATTTTGGACACATTGATACAACTTTATTATTAGGAGAACACATTCTTATTGTGAAGTTGTAATTATTCATAACATAGCTCTGTGATATTTTAAATACTAATTAAATGTGTTAATTAGAAAGATATACATATAAAAACAATTTTATCGAAAAATATTGTTGTTGCGCTACCGGGAATCGAAGCTGGATCTCTTTCCAAATCGGGGAAGGTGCATTATCCAACTATGCTACAGGGACAGTACTTTTGACGACAAATTTTCGAACCTGTACTCGTATGTTACACTTTTCAAATTAATACATCTATTATTATGAGAACACATTCTTATTGTGATGTTGTAATTGTTCAAAACATTGGTCTGTGATATTTCTAATTAATACATTTAAATAATATTTAATACATCTATCATTTCATTATTTGAAAGCCATCTACTTTGTTTTTTTTTTGTGTTTGGAAAGAGATGGAGGTAGAAAAACAAAGTAGATGGTAAATTTGTCGTCAAAAGTCTTTATAATTAATACATTTAATTAGTATTTAAAATATTACAGACTTATGTTCTGAACAATTACAACTTCACAATAAGAATGTGTTTATCCTATTTTTTTGGATTTGAGAGAGATTTCATACGAATAACACAATTTTTTAACTTTTCAAGAATCAATCATCTAGAATACCTTGGAACAATTTGTACGATTTGAGCTGAATGTACAATTCTTAATATAACATGTATCTGGGTATCTCAAAACTTGATTTTAGTATAAATTAGCTGAAGTACCGGCGTTGCCCGGACTTTATGCAGAGTGAAGATGCTTCATTTAGGGAGAAAGGTAGGTTTTTTTTTTTAAAATCAGATGTACAGTAATTTTCTTCTTATTTTAAACGTCAAGTGTGCAAAATTTCATCAAGAAGTACGAAAATTTTGCTTTAAAGGGTGGGAAAGGGGAATGGAGGTGGGTTTTGGAAATCTCATGTCGACAGTACATTTACTCTTATTTTGAACGTCAAGTATGCAAAATTTCATCAAGAAGTACTAGAATTCTGCTTTAAGAGGTGGCAAAGGGGATGAGATTCTATATCTCAAGTAGACAGTAATTTTCCTTTTATTTAGAACGTCATGTTTGTAAAAATTAATCAAGCTCGAAATAAAACTGTAGATTTGTGTAAAAAACAAACAAACCAACAGACACTCTTCTTTATTTATACACTAGCTGAAGTACCCGGCTTTACCCGGACCTTACACAGAGTGAAGAAGCTTCATTTAGGAGGATGAGAGTAATTTTTTTCTTTCGAAATCAGATGTAGACAGTAATTTTCCTTTTATTTTATACGTCAAGTGTGGAAAATTTCATTAAGATATACCAAAATTCTGCATAAAAGGGTGGAAAAGATGGATGGGGATGTTTTCTCGAAATTTTGTGTAGACAGTGATCTTCCTTTTGTTTTGACGGTCAATTGTGCAAAATTTCATCAAGCTCGGAATAAAACTGTAGATTTGTATAAGAAAACATACAAACCAACAGACATTCTTCTTTATATATATTTAGTTATTCTGGTTCGGCGAGAGGTTTCCAATTCTGACAAACTGGTTTACGGGAACCGGTGCAAACCCGCAGGGGGACACCGTTGGAAATTGCAACAAAAGTCCATGTTTTTGCAAACTACGAACTGACTGACAGATCGGTGCATTTACGTGCACTTTAATAAATAACGAGAATGCGTTTATGTCAATCATTTGGAGGCTGATTCAATGCGTTCACATAGTAAGCTTATCCATTATATGATTAACTGCTTAATTTACAATATATATTATCGTATATATTATTTTTCTTTACAGCTATGTACTCCTATATAGTTTGATAAAATAATTATTTCTTAAGAAATAACGAGATATTTGATAGGACATAGAAGATTTGCAGATGTTGTACTGTGCTATGAAAATATAATGTAACAAGAGAATAGATTAAAATAAATGGGAGATGGTGTTATATGACATCAGGAATATAAACAGATTGCGCAAATTGCGCGAATTGACTGGAGTAATGTGCGAAAATAATTCATTAAATTGAAAAGCCAAATTTACAAAATTATACTGAAACCACTCATATTATGCAGTACTTTATATTGGTCTCTGAGACGTATGGATCAGCAACTTTTCCGAAGAAATTCGCATTTTTTGGTGGTCATTAATAGACACCAGATCGGATAGAATCAGAAATTTAACAGTTCAAGGAACAATTAAAGTGGCGCCGAAAGTGGACAAAGAACACGAAGCAACTGGTTTGGATATATCCAATTAAAGGAGAAGACTTCTACTTTGAATGAGACTACGATCTGACTATATATAGATCAAAGAAGACACTGAACATATGCTGAAGGAGGACACGTTTCAACTCGACCTTACAACTGTCGATTGTCACAACCAGCAGTTGATTCAAAAGATAAAAGCAAATAGAAATAAGAAAAATAATATAAAGGTGGTCGGTGTAGCCGTAAATACTTCGATAGCTATGATTCTGGATTTTCTATAGGTAATGTTGAATACGGTAATTCAATCTATGCAAATACAAAATACACCAACCTTTGTGAATCTGGGCTGGTAGACGCCGATGTCGCTCTCATTGTAGTCTGGTAGTCTTAACTCTGATGGCCAGCCTCTGAAACCTTCTCACAAAAATGTTTTTATATCGCCGCCGTAAATAAGTCCGTCCGAACCGAAAAACTGTCTCTATCCAGTAACAGCTTCGCTTTTGTTTTCTGTTTTTATATCCATACAAATAGAATATACATATTCAAAATTTTATACCAGGTCTACCTATCGAGCGCGTAAACAGTAGGTATTGGAATCATCAAAGGACCACAATTTGAATACAAATTAAATGAATTAATTTGAAAGATATACACAAAAAAAATTATTTATTGAAAACCGGAGAAACGTGTTACCATTCCACTAAATCAACCAATTATGTTTACGACAAATTTGGAAATTATATCCTATATATTTTCATAATTAATAAAATACATACATTATTCCATTTTTAAAAGCAATCAACTTTATTATATTACTTTGAATCTCAAATATATTTGCATAATAAACGCTGAGAGATAGAGCCAGAAAAATTTTATGATGTCATCTGTCTGTCAACACTTTCAGAAATGTATGGTCTGACGGGGTGATCACCGAATTATCCAACAATCGTACTGATTACACTCCAGAACTCCATGATTCAATTATGTCAATTGCGTCCAAACTATTCCCTTGCAGACTTGTGTATTTCCACCGTGCTTTGATCACCGACTAGTATGATTTCCCTCAAATAATTTCCTTCATTTGCTCATCAACAAACCCTCGCGCACACGTGAAAAATAATGTTATTATTAAGAACACATTATTATTGTGAAATTGCAGTTTTTCAGAACAAAGTTCTGCGGTATTTTAATACAAATTAAATGTATCAATTAGAAAGATATATTATAAGATAACTCAATTAATCGAAAAAATATTTTTGTTGTTGTTAAATGTCAAGTTTTCTTGCAACTTTCTTAATATTGTTGCCTCATCTTCTTCAATGTCACTTGTGGTCATTCAACAGTTCCTTGGAGGAAGCGCACTTTGGACATGTCCAACTCAACGTATTCGAGCCATTTTTAGTAACACTGCATATGCGGTTCGTAGTGTAAATCTTGTAGTTCGTAGTTCTTCAATATTGATGTAATTAGAATGAAGGGGAGAAACCTATTCTCTATATAGTAAAAATAACACATTTTCGCTGTGAAGTTGCATTTTAAGAATACAGTGTTGTTGTATTTTAATATGGCTTTACTCAGAGGTATTTGAAATTAAAGTGGATTATGTTTAAAAATGTAATAGTACATGTAACAATTGGAAATATTACAGAATATAAGTTTGTCGAATATGTATTCGATTGCTACAGCGAAACCGGAGAATGAGCTTCCCCGGATAGGTATGGATCCAGGTTCGAATCCCGGCAGCAACAAAAACATTTTTTACATAAATTGAATTTTCCTGTATATTTATCTAATTGATATATTTAATTTGTATTAAAACAATGTTATTGCTCGTTTCTATACCTAAATATAATATAAACGCTCGGTCAGATTGCAATGACATTCTTACAGAAAATATATTATTAAAAGTGTAAATTCTTGATGATAAATACAAAAAATTTCGATACCGATAGATGATATTGAATTAAAGCACATACACGGATAGCGGCAATGATAGCCGGCATTATTTCATTTAGCCAATAACTAACATGTTAATAATAGTTATGCAACATTTTTTTTTTTTTTTTTTAATCGCTTGCTATTTATTTTGTCTTAGATTAGGTTAGGTTAGGTTAGGTAAGATAAACAAATTAAGAGATGTGACGTTAAGAAATTATTCTTTTATCAATTGCTTACCATTTCTGCCTTTTGATTTCCCGCGCTGGTTAAATAAAAAATGTATTAAATCGAAATATTCCGGGTTCGCATCCCGGTGGTGAACAATTATATTCTCATTTTTTTTATTTGTTAACTTTGTTTTATTAACCACTTATTGAGTTTAAATGCATCTACCGGTTTCGAAAAATACCATTTTCTTCTTCAGGATTCTTCATTACTAACTAAAAACATATATTATTGTTTCTTTACCAGAATCTATTTTAAAAAAAAAACAACAATTATTTAAAAAATAAATTTAGTACCTAACTCAAATTGTTACTTAATACAAATTTACTAGAATAATTTTTAGAAAAAATATTTAGAATGTGACTCGTAGTTAAATTTAACATTCTGATTCGCTTATATTGTAATTTGCAATTTTACAAATAAAAATGTGTATTGTATAGAAATACGCCTAGAAGGACAGTGTAGAAATAGAAAACTAGATGTACATATTGGTTTAGTGTGTTATGCATAAAGTGCACACTGAACCAACTGGTATACCTCAAATCTTGGCCTCGAAGCAAAAAAGGTGTCGCTCAATAAGGTTTAATTTAATAATAAATAATGTATAAAACATATAATATATCAGTGGCGTACAGTAGGTATAGATTTAGGTTATTCTGTTACCAATGATATTATACAATCATATATAATATATGTAATACAATATACGTACTTTCGCTTGACCAACGTCTTTAGACAAAATAAATCCGTCGTTCATACGACCCTACCATGTATTTATTTGTAATTTTAGAGTACTATTAATAGTGTTTTTAAAGTTAAAATTTTTAAGGTAAAATAATACCTTCTTGCCCATATAAAAAATGTATGGACGTTTTAAAGAACACTTTCTATGACTGAACATGATTAATTTATTGTTTAAAAATCCTTCACGTAATAACGAAAGGCAATAATTATTTCTATTAAAGGTTAACGTAGGAAATAGTACTGCCAATTGCTTTTTGTTTTTCCCAAATCAAAAACCAATCCATGCATAAGATAGTAAAATTCACAAATTAGTAAAAGAGAATGTAGACACTTCAATGATTTGCACGCAGTTGTAAGCAATTCTAATGTTATTTTGTTAAAAACAGTATAAGTAAACGATACCATACAAAACGGATCAACCGAAAGAAATTTTCAATTCAGTAAATAACCAATTAACCTCGAGTAATTCACTAGCTTAAAGACATAATAGAATAATGTAAATAGCTCGATGCGGCGAATACAAAAGAGCGTCATGAGTACAGCGGTGAGTTGTCGTGGCAGTTTTTAGAACTAAGCAATTAAAGTCTCCACTGTCCAATTATTTAATTTATATTTGTTTCTTAGAATTTTTAGTAACGCACAGATTTTTTGCTTGTACGCACTGCACACCCCTGCTTACTATAGCGGAACCCAACATTCACTAATATAATTTTAAAGGAAATCTAAAGAAAAAAATATTTTTAACAGTAAAAGTTGGAAGAAAAATGTTTGAATATAAGAATTTTATTCGCGGTATCTTCTCAAAATTCCACTTCAACCATATTAATAAATGATGAACTCCCTTTATTGACTTTTCACTTCTGAAATATTTACAGACACGGAGTGTTGTTTCTGTCATCGAGCTTATTCAAAAGTCTGCAGCCAAAGCGCCGAGTTCTTCTGTAATCTTCATGTCTCGAAGAATATTGAACATTCTTTGTTATCATTTCTCTCCGTCATGTTTTACGTGAATCGGATAACCTGAACAGGTGTGCGAGTTTAATTAACCCCGAAATAATTGATATGTGTGCGTTAATTATGACTAGGTACAATGCGACAGTAAATATATTGAATTATTATTATTATATTATTATTGATATTATTATTAAATATTTTTTTTAAATACCTAGAGATGCGTACGCGGAATACGTGTCTCATCAATATTCTGACTATTTTCAAACAAAGCTTTAAAAATAGAATTACCTCGGTGGTCTTATGGTACATATGACTACTAGATCACTAGGCGAGTGACTTAACTATTAGACCTAATTAACAACGTACTCAAATAAACAGTTCGGGATCTTGGAATTTTTAGAAGAAGATATATATATATATAGAGTTTGTAAATTTTGACGAAATAAAAAAATTCAGAATTCGAAATTCTAATATATGTTATATAATTTTGTGTTAATACTATAATAATACAAAACATTATTATTTGTTGTTCATTTTGAACTAAATATTAAAAATAAATTATTTTTAAAATTGGCAAAATTAACTTTTTGGTTTTATTTGTTAACTTTGGTACTGAATTTATTTTTTAAAAATAGATTTTGTTAAAGAAACAATAATATATGTTTTCGATTATTTATTGACATCCTGAAGAAGAAAATTACATTTTTCGAAACCGGTAGATGTATTTTAATGCAAGACCTACTGTACGTCAACATAACCAATTTACCCTATAACACATTCATATGCATTGTGATCATTTGCTAATGATATGAGTTTAAGAAGTCCCGTGATTTTACGTTATATTATCCGGACTACCCATGGTCCCAATTTTTCCGGATATTCGAGATTTTACTCTATATATTAAACAACTGTAATAAATTAAAATTGCTTCAATTTACTTTGTTTAAAAATATCGATAATTTACAGAAAACCAGGGCAGAATAAACAAATACACACTACACACCGCACTGCCGTACTCGATAAAACAAATCTCAATACTGATCCGCCAGTTTTCGGACATATCTTTGATTTAGCCGCTATCTTTTGCATTTTGTCTATCTGGTCGACTTTGTCTGTTTAAGTGCTGGATGAGTGCATCGGTTCCTTTCATGAAGGCATATCTCTCTACATCGCTTTCTAGGAACGATCCCTTCGCAACATCCCAATTGTTCTACGATCACTTATTGTATAACTGTAAGTCTATGATCGTAACAATATTTTATTTTTATATATTTAGAATTCGGAATTTGCTATGAAATTTTCGTAATTCTAAATAACGAATTTCGGAATTCTTAAAATTTCGTATGCAATCACCATATATGATATATATACAAATATATGACTGACGCAAGTCACCGATCACAGTGGTGGGTGATGGAATCGGAAAAAAAGGGGGTGGGGCGGGGGGGGGGGGTAGAAAATAGAGAATCAGAAATGAGGGATGGTGAGGATTGCGGGATTCCTTCAATAGGCGTCACCTGAACCGAACCAGCGTCATCTAAAATGTATTAAATAAAATAAGAGAGTGCGTTACCGATTACACTACGTAACGTATTCTCCCGGCAAGAGAATGTACCGGGTTCGAGACCCGGTTGAAACTCTACACTTTTTTTATTTTTTAGATTTATTCTGCATATCCTGCAAAGTAATTCATATGATTTGTTTTAATTATCAAATGATGGCTAAAGAACTATTCACATAGTCAATTTTTCAGTAAGGTTTGAATCAAATCTGATAAAAACAACCGGCTAACGGAAGTTGTCGAATCCATACAGATGATTTATCTTGTTCATCAATAATACAGTAAAATACTCGCACTAGTGTAGCAAGCAGAGAACCGAATTAAATATTTTTACTTTACTGCCAAAATTCTCAGAAACGTTGCTTCTTATTTTGATAATAATATAAACACTCTTATTCCTATCCAGAACCCACTACCCCTCCTTCTATACCAGAACACGACCTTGAATTATTGGTTTGTGAAGTATCGTCCTGCTGTGTGGGGCTAATACTGACTGTGACTGATGTGTAATCAGTTTCTCGCTACCGTGCGAATCGATTAGTGCTATACATCGTGCATGTTTGACACTTTGCGCTACCACCGAAGTGTACACGTTCAAGAGAACAACGTGCTGAAGAGCGTTGCGCGTGTCATGGAGCCGGAAGATCTGTGAATCCTGTGGAAGAATATTTCAGAAGGAGCGTTTCACAGGTCGGCAGTGTTTTCTGGTTCTGGGTGGTCCTTCAGCCAGGCCCTGTTACCTATCCATGTCCCTCTTCCGAATTCCTTTCTGCAGCTCTGATTTTTCTACTCCCTCGTGTAAACAACTCTAAAGAACGAAAGTAAAAAAAAATCTAATCTTTATTGTGAAGTTGCAATTTCACAACGTAGTTCTGTAAATTTTTTAATAAAAATTAAATATACCTTTAAAATGTGTATATGCAAACGTCTTCGATAGCTGGTTCCCAGGTTTCCGCTTTCTGGTCCGATGTTGTTGTCCTTTTAGCTGGGTTGTTTTCCTTTAGATTTCGACCGATCGAAGCGCGCACCGGTGGTTTATTTGGACTGCTGGACTGGTCGAAGAACGGAATGTAATAAGAATGACATCTGTCGGTTATCGTCATCTTAGCTTCCGAAAAAGGGCGGCAATACTCTCACACACACACATGTATATTACTATAAATCAGTGAACCCAGTGGAAGTAATTAAAAATAATTCGTTTTAAGAATCAAAAAAAGTACGCATGATCCAAAATTTGTTTTCATTAAAAGTATGATTATAATTCTGATACTCGAGTGAAAATACTTTCTCCCTTTTATTAAGAATGATCTAGGTAGGTAC
The DNA here is from genome assembly GCA_031772225.1 of Eubasilissa splendida. Taxonomy (NCBI): domain Eukaryota; kingdom Metazoa; phylum Arthropoda; class Insecta; order Trichoptera; family Phryganeidae; genus Eubasilissa; species Eubasilissa splendida. The sequence continues at coordinate 9,548,688 of CM062868.1, read as the reverse complement.
CCCCCTCTCTGAAGCGGCTTGTACAGGATGGTACAAAAAAAAAAAAAACAAAGTTACCGGTTGCGTTGGGCCACCCCGTACAGATTTGTGTGTGGCCACATTGTGTTGCACATTTTCCGTTTTAATTGACTTTTATTACATCTATACGAGCCGCTGTAACCTACTCCTGTCCGCAGACTGAACGCGAGCCGCAAACCTTGGCCGGCGACGTTCAATTAATACTGTCAAGAGTTGACTGTATAATTATAATTGATGAATACATTAAAAAAAAAAAACAAGCAAAGTAAATACCAAAGAAATCGTTTTATTTAAAGTATATTTATATAGTTAAAGTGGCGCAGTGGGTGACACTTGTGTGGAGGGGATGGGGTTAATCCAGCAGGTGTAGACGGAAAAAAAATGTTTATCAAAGAAATAATTCATTCCGAAAATTCCGAAAAAATCTTCTAAGAAATGTATCAAATTTATTTTGAAATTAAAGAAAATAACGAAATCAAATCCCTTCCTCTGCTGGCTGCAAGAAGGTATATTTCTGCGTGTGAATGTGAAAGCTATTTATTTCCCGTTTCCTTCTATAATGTTCATCGACGTTCCAGAATGCCTTTTATTAAAAAATTTTCTATACGACCAATATTAATTTCGACTAGAGTTACGATTTTTTTAGTCTAGCTAACTAACTCGGCCGAGATAGTTAAAAGGTCAATTTTTCAGGAAACCTTGAACGAAACCTAATAATAATAATAAACCTTATCGAATTTACGAAATCCGTCGTATCCCATATGATATATAACGTTTTTGTTGCATAAAAGTTATATAATTCATTCCCAAATATATTTCAAAAATATTGAGAGGCCCAGATAAAAATTTAGATAAAATGCTGATCGAGCAACGTGTCCAAGGAACGGTCAAATCTCCAACTCGATAGATCTCCGGAGACAGAGCGGTGTGTGTGATTGACAACATGATTCATGAGAGACTACCGCAGGTACTTGTTTGGGAGCCACCATTTCTCATGTTACGAAAACTTTTCCAATACTATATTCTGAAGAATTATTTTTAAAGATATTTATTGCAATATATCTGATTAATATCGAAATGTAAAAGGAGAAGCTCAGTGAGACCGGAATTAAGATAAAAAGTATAATAATAATAATAATAATGTGTTTATTCCAGCGTGACCAGGTTTTATTGTTTTGACCCGATTCGCCATAAAGATAATATATATTATATTATACATTAAAGTTACAAAATAAATATAATATTATGATAAAAAAACCAAGGAAAATAATAATAATAAAAAAAGTAAATAATTTAGTCTTGTAATAATACTATTTTATCCCCTTTGAAGACGTATAATAATAATAATAAATACTAATTAAATGTATTAATTAGAAAGATATACATATAAAACAAATTTTATCGAAACATATTGTTGTTGCTACCGGGATTCGAATCTGGATCTCTTTCCAATCCGGGGAAGGTGCATTAACCGACTATGCTACAGCAGAGAGTACTTTTGACGACAAATTTTCGAACCTATATGTTACACTTTTCAAATGAATATATCTGTCGTTCCATTATTTGAAAGCCATCTATTTTCTTTCTACGGAATCTATTATTATCGGAATTAACAATTCATTTTTATTAAATTTTGGACACATTGATACAACTTATATATTGTAATAAATCCAATAATAGCAGCTCAGAAAATTATATTAAAAGTTATCCTCAAAACCCCAATCACAACGAGCACTGGCGAAATTTTTAATAAATTCGATGTCTTTGATATAAGAGAAATACATGCTAATACTACTCTTATATAAATATAAACAGACACATTTTAAAACAACTCAAAATATAATTTCCACACGGACAAATACAAATAACCTACAAACCCCAAGAGCACATACAACATTTGGTCAAAGGAACTACAAATATTTTGGACCTAAACTATTTTATAGAATGCTAATAGATTTAAACAAATTGAATTGTCCCAAGAACATGAAACTATATATTAAAACTTGGATTCGTAATATGGGTAGAGCCAGTATTGGTGCACTCACCCAATCATATTGACTCATACCTATATTAATTATTGGTACAAAGTGATCCAAAAATTAAGTCCACTTTAAAATTGTTCTTCATATACACCTATTATATAGTAATAAATGTAATTCTATTCACTACTTGTAATTCTAATTATTTATACAATTGCTAGTAAACTATGCCCGTCTCGACACATAATTTCTCTAATGAGACGGGTGCAGTCCAAACAGATTTTTAAATTGTATTTTATAGTTACAAATAAAATAAAATAAATAATAAATTATTAAGGAGAACACATTCTTATTGTGATGTTGTAATTATTCACAAAACCTATGTTCTGAATAATTATAACTTCACAATAACAATGTGTTCTCCTTAATACTATATTTTTAATACAAATTAAATTAATTAACAAAAAAAAAATATCTAGCGAAAAATATTTAATTGCTACCGGGATTCGAATCTGGACCTGTTCATATCCGGGGAAGCGCGTTCTCCGATTTCGCTGTAGCAATCGAATACATTTTTGACAAACTTATATTCTGTAATATTTCCAATTGATACATTTTGAACGTAATTCACTTTATATTACGGAGAATTTCAAATACCTTTGAGTAAAACTATATTAGAATACCACAGAACTATGTTCTAAAAAGGCAACTTTCCAGGAAAAATGTGTTCTCTTTACTATATTTTTATATAGAGAAACTTGTAATCTCTTGACATTTTTAATGTTCAAGGTGTGTGGATCCATTCCAACCTATTATTCCTTCTAGTTACATCAATTTTGGAGAACTATGAACTACAAGATTTACTAAAAATGGGTTGAATACATTGAGCTGGACATGTCCAAAGTGTGCTTCCTGTAAGGAACTGTTGAGCAACCCCCAAGTGACATTGAAGAAGATGAGACAACAATGTTAAAGAAGTTGCAAGAAAACTTGGTATTTACGACTGGAGGACTAGAAAAGACAAAGACCCTCGATGGATTATGGCCACGTGATAATGATGACGACTATTATACATATTATTCCTTCCCACTAGACTTAGTACCCGACCCGCCCTGATTTACTGACACGCACGTTCATAAAACTAACAAAGATCGCGACAACAAAGGTACTTACACGATGTTAAAAAATAATTGTCTATGCCCTTTCGTGCGTAATGTAATAATACAAGTTGGAACTAGAGGTTATCTTTTACTTTGATTTGTATTGCCAATTAATTTTGCAAAATTTTGTCGTCGCGTTCGTGTTTGTCACAAAAAGATTAAATTAATTAATGCCAGTTTAACACGTTCACTAAAGCCAGGACTTTATTTTATATTTCGTAAAGGCAGACTGAACGAAAAACGTTAATATACTCGCAAATGTCTAAATTACTACCCTCTAAGAGTTCAGGATTACTGAAAGACTTTTGACAACCTGCAAATAACATTTAATATTATTTTTGTATTCATCAAAATGTTGAATCAGAACGATGTCCTTTAGCGTGAGTAGATGAATGCCCTATTATATTTCATCTATCCACTCACACATCGTTTGAATTATAACGCGGAGTCTGCGTGCGGGTGTGTGTGTGGCCAGAGTAAGATTAGTAGTAAAATACTATTTATAGTAGAAGACGGCTGCTAGAGAAGTGACGCGCAAAGGCCGGCTCCGTGTGGCGCATAATATTGTTGTCTGTTGGGAGTCGGTACCAGGCGTGTTTTTGATATTGATGCGAACCCCGTTTTGCACCCAGAATACGTGCAGATTGTGAAGGCGATAGACCTCTACAGGACGGTCTCCTGATTGATGGTTGGACCAAAACGACGAACGACGAGAGTACCGATCGCAAACAATGTGTACGGTGATAGAACAAGAGAATGTGCGCGCCAAGAATTTGTTATGCATGAAATAATGTTAGAATAAAAAAAATAAAAGAGTTAGCAAGGTCATCTTTACACACTGCAATCAATATGGCTCAAGATCGGGAATAATGGAGACGTGTTGTGTACCATGTTTCAGATAGATCAGGAGACCACGATGGGTAGCACAGTAGATGAGCACACGCAGTTGCGTAAATATACCAATGCAGCCAATGCGATGCACTGAGGCCAATGTTTGATAAAGGCCCAAAAATTTTGCACCCTGCAATCTACTGGGAAAGATATTCGTACCATTCCCACAGTCAGTATTGACTGATAATGTATAAATTCCACCACAGCTAGAAATTAAACATTAATGTATTGGTTCAAAGGTCAGACCTGCAAAGCGAAGTAAGAATTTTTGTAAATTACATGCCTGTAAATGCCTTTTTATTCGTAAAAGTGTGAGTTGGAGACAAGGGTCTAATTTTGTTCTTACTATTTAATAAATAAACCATACAGGGGCATATTCGTATTTTAAAACATTTTTCTTCCAACTTTTACTCTTAACAATTTTTTTTCTTCTTTGGATTTGATTTAAAATTATAATAGGGAATGTTGGGTTCTGCTACAGCAAGCAGAGGTGTGCAGTGCATACAAGCAAAAAGGCCGTGCATTACCAAAAATTCTGTGAAGCAAACATTAATTAAAGAATTGGATTAACATAAGCGAAAACATTATTTTACAATTAGCGCCATCTGTGTACCAGTACAGACTTAAATGGCTTAGTTCTAAAAACTATCACAACTCACCGCTGTACCCATGGCGCACTTTTATATTCGCCGCATAGAGCTATTTACATTACTCTGTTCTGTCTTTAAGCTAGTAAATTACTCGAGTCATATAATTGATTATTTACTGAATTGAAAATTTCTTTCGGTTGATCCGTTTTGTATGGAGTCGTTACCTATGCCGTTTTTTAACAAAATAACATTAGAATGGCTTACAACTGAGTCTAAATCATTGAAGTGTCCACTTCCTCTTTTACTAATTCGCGAATTTCACTATCTTATGCATGCATTGGTTTTTGATTTGGGAAAAACAAAAAGCAATTGGCAGAACTATTTCTTAATTAACCTTAATAAAAATTATTATTTACTTTAGTTATTACGTGAAAGATTTTCAAACAATAAATTAATCATGTTCAGTCATATAAAGTGTTCTTAAAAACGTCCATACATTTTTTATATGGGTAAGAAGGTATTATTTTACGTTAAAACTTAAATTTTAAAAACACTATTAATAGTACTCTAAAATTACAAATAAATACATGCTAGGGTCGTATGAACGACGGATTTATTTTGTCTAAAGACGTTGGTCAAGCGAAAGTACGTATATTGTTTTACATATATTATATATGATTGTATAATATCATTGGTAACAGAATAACCTAAATCTATACCTACTGTACGCCACTGAAACCATACACTATTAATATTCGTATATCTTATATATATACAATTTTAATTTAGTGGAGCCTTTTACATTTTGCATTGGCGCCTAATTTTTGAAGTTACATTATTGAGCACACGATAAAGAAGAAGAAGAAAACTACATCACTAAATAATTTTTTCTATTAAAAGTAGGTGGTAATATTAACTAATGATTTTATTGCTTTATCTAATTTGTTTATATATTAAAGAACTATATTCTAAAGTTGTAAAATCACTACATTTAAATTGCATTTAATTAAAATCTATTTTACAGAACACATCTCGCATTTTGAGAAAGCAGTCTCGTGTCATCTCTATTCTGACTTTGTTCTCTTGCGAGTGATCTCATTGCCCATTCTACCAGCATCCTGATATTATAATATATTGACGATGTTATATCATATCCGTAATGGAATCAACGTCGATAAATGGCCAGATTAAAAACTCTACCGAAGCGAATCAAAGATATTACATTTCAACTAGTATTTGACTCACCGTTGAATGGCTTGTGAATGGTCCACGGGTTGGTTTCCAATTCGATTTTTTCAACAATTACCAAAACTCTATCACTGACAAGCCATAAATGTAACCTTTTGTTAAAAGATTCCTTTGTGGAATATTATTTATCGGGATTTCTGAAATTGATTCGACATTATCAACTTTCTTCAGTAGACAAATCAGAATCGTTAATGTTTAAAAAGAGATGAAATTAAATATTATAATACATGTAACAAATGAATAAACTTTTCACATTTTTTTTAGAATTTATATATTCACGAGACTTAGGAATCATATAGCAGGCCTGAGTGAACGTTGTGAATGATATATGAGTACCTACTCGTATTTTCCATAGAAGATTTCTTTAAATTTTTATTACACTCTGTTATTCGGTATATTCGATCGATATATATTAATTATTTCTTTGTTCTTTCAAAGACATCTAGTGTTGATTCATCTTTCTTTGTAAGGAGTCTAGTCCAGGTTTCTGACGCGTATGTCAAGTTTTATACTAAACTACATTTTTTTAGATACTGTGTTCGACTTCATCTGTTAGCCGCTAGTTCAGTACTCCGAAGTAGCAACGATTACACGATTAAAAATTTACAATTAGAATAAAATTAAGTTAAAATCTTTGCACATTTGTCTTTATTTTTCTGGATATCATGTTCGACTTCAGCTGTTTTGTAGGTCAATGTAGCACGATTAGCACCCGCTATATGAGTTTGTGGCGGGTATACAGCGACACCTGTGGCCCGCGCGGCGATTCTGGTTTAGCCGAAACACCAGGGTCACCAGCAACATGTGGGGAGAGGGCCACGGAGGTCACACACACCGATAGAGGGGGAAGGTCGCGGAGTAAGGAGGAGAAGGATTCGCGCTATGGGACGAGGAAATGGAGCAATTATCTCTCGTACTCTCGGCCAGTGCAGCTGCATATCTTGGTATAAATTTGGTATTGTGACAAATTAATCTAGTTTTGTGAATTCACTGATACAACTTTTGTATGATAAACGTCGAGGCACAACCGAGGTTAAGCTTTCAATTGATTTATCACCCAAGATGCTAGTTTCACCTGAGTCAGAGCCGATCGCCGAGCAAATAGCGCCCACAATTTAGACGACTGCGATTCCCTAAAAGTTTTTATTTATTCGTCAGTTTTGTTTATGCTTATTAATAGGGATGCTTGATGACGCAAGCCGGGTACTCCCTGTGAATTCCGTCTTTCCAATAACCTTAATATACCTGTCCCGCTCTAGCCAACTACTAATTAGGGATTTCGGCCGACGTGGAACAGATTGCATTTCGACGCGGACCTGTCAACACGCTTTTTTGTGGATCCAAAGTGTCGCTGTGCGTAAAAATCCGAACTACAAAAAAAGCGGTATCCACGAAGTGCAGTGATATCTCCGTTCTTCACCACAAAAGTGCAAGTCAACTGGAGGTGTAAATTGTCGTCCAACCCAGGACTTATTCCTTTTTGAACCCAATTCGAGATGCGTCAATTAAATCATAATTATAATCGATACAGTCCACGGGATCTATTCCCACAGATACTAGATATGTACAATTTTTCTTTCTCAATGAAGTAAAAGTCCATGTGGTCCCACATTTGTAATTTGCATAACAATACAATGTCAATAAATTATAAAATATATTCAGGTGTGCGGGAATCTAATGAACAAATATTTTCTAACGCGTATCGCCGAATTTCGTGAGAAATTATTTAGAATTCATCAGCTAAAAAGTTTTATTCTTTTAAATTCTATAAAAAAACTATTCTTTAATAATTTCCGAGAATTTGTATCATCAGGACAAAGAGCTGATATTCATACAGTGAAAATTGTGGAAGGAGCGATCGGGATGCGGTCTTGGACAATGTGATCAGTTCAATTAATAGGCCAATCCCACACAGTGTAATACAATTACTAACTATAAGTGGCGTGCACTAGACACACTCAAAAATCTTGGACATATCTTTAATTTTTCTAGCTTGCCATCACACAATTTTCGCGCAGAGGTTGGCAAAGAGGATAGAACGTCACACATAATGTTCAGTGGAATTCTTCCAATACACAAGCCTTTTGGACCTTATTATAATAATACTAGGCGACTTGAAGTATTTGAAATGTGGATCTATAGTAGTGTTCAAAATAAGTTGGATGGAGTTACCAATGAAGAGGAATAAAGAAAATAAATAAATTTAAAAACAATAAAAATTCGTAAATCTCAATATCTCAGACATGTGACGAGACATCCAGAGAAGTACGAGATATTATACCTCGCAATGAAGGGAAAGATTGCTGGAAGTCGGGGGCCCGGAAGAAAGAGAACATCATGTTTGAAGAACCTGAGGTCAATGGCTTGGCCAGTCTACTGCAGAGCTTTTCCGAGCCGCGATAAACAAAGTGATGGTAGCCAACGTCTGTTGAACGGATAGGAGACAATAATAATAATAATCACCTCTAGGGTGGCGAGATCATCCGATATCATAATTTGTTTCCAGGTGGCACGTGGCAATTTTAAGACACATAAATAAAAATACGTCTGATTGGATATTTGCTTGCGTCAATTGGTTTAGTTAGGTTGTACTGATGTAGAGCACTTAACTTTTTAGGTAATAATATTTTTAACATTGATTTCAATATTCATAATTTGTAATAAGATAAAGTTTATATATAATTCATAATTTATAACAGTTTAAGCTGCGTATGTATTTTGCATTATGTTTCGCAATATAAATATACTGAATACATTATAAACACAATGTAACATTATGTAATACAAACAATAAAATAATTTTTCCAGCACCCTCATCGTTATTGTGCCCAGCTCTGATTTAACGTAATTTTGCGCGTTATTTTTAAGCAAGTGTCGCAAAAAAATTACCAGTTATTACATTGCAAAAAACACAATATGACGTCTTTCATTTTTTTTCTTTTAGTATTATAATAGGATATTTTTGATACATTATCGATCGGAACAAATTCTATAGCTGGGAAATTTTTAAGAATTACGCAATATGTACAAGATTTTGATCAAAAAAGTCAACTCTGACAAAAATCTCAAATGTTAGTTTAACAGTTTGATTTAGCATAATCGGTCATTCAAACTAGAAATACACCACTGGAAATAATAATGCGTCACGATGCGCTCCGGTCACTGCCGCCTGCGAAGAGTGTCGGTGGGTGGGAAGAAAGAAAGCCAGCGGTGGGATATGAATGTCGCATTTTCGTCCATTTATGTGTTTTAGTACTGTGAAAAATTTTACGTAGGTGTCAACAAACGAGCTTCACGTTGATGAATAATTCATTAATATGATCAGTTAAGAGAAATATACATTGTTATCAATTATTGTTAACAAATTATTATATTTATTGTTTACCAATTTATAATTATTGTTTACCATATGCATAAATAATTTTCATTTAAATTTAGCTGCCGTCATACTCGCTACCACTTCATGTGTACTTTCGTTATAAAATAAACAGTATAAAGGTTAAATATAAACAGTATAAAGGTTAAATATAAACAGTATAAAGGTTAAAAATAACCTAACTTAATCTTGTTTGGATGTAGATAAACCATTTCTATTAAATTGATAACTATATATGAGATATTAAGGAGTACATTCGTTTTAAATACTAATTTAATGTATTAATATAAACATATAAAATCAATTTTGTCGAAAAATATTGTTTTTACGCTACCGGGATTCGAACCTGGATCTCTATTTCCAATCCGGGGAAGTACACTACCGATTGTGTTATAGCGCCAGTATTTTTCATGACAAATTTTCGAACCTATATGTTACACTTTTTCAAATTAATACATCTGTCGTTCCATTATTTGAAAGCCAACTACATTGTTTTTACGGAATCTCAAATACCTTTGAGTAAATCGACTGCAGACGCCAGAATTATCAATTCATTTTTATTAAATTTTGACATCGCCCTCTCATATATTGTGTCTTATTATTTGTGCAGGATACTGAAAAGTGACTACGCAAAATTTGGTTTATATCGGTCAATGCAAAAAATGTAAAGAGAACATATAGATAGATAGATAAAATGATAGACAGAAACACATTCATGTCAAATATATAAATACAGATAAAGATATAGGTAAATGTGAAACGATGAAATAACAATGAAATAATATAGTCACGAAACAATTTATCAATGCTTCATTGAATGATACTTATACTCTTTCAATTTCAAAATTACACAAAAAAAATAAAATCAGCGAATCTAATGAAATACAATCAGTCGGCGAATCGATGATGTTTTCATCTAAAATTATTAATATTATTATGACATATTTATGGCACCATTATCAATTATTTTGAATAAAATATTATAATAAAAACTAGAAACAATTGAAAATTTTTATATATATATTTTTTAACATTAAGATAACACAATATATTTTTTTTGACACTTTCACGTGACAGCAGATATAATTTGTTTAACCCGTATGTTACCATGTGACACGGACGTTTGTTAATAAATATTTAAACCGATTTATTAGTAAACAAAGTCGTTCGTAAACCGAGGTTCCACTGTAACAGCGCTAGAACTTAAGGTGAGTTTTGGCTGATTGCCAGATTTGTCGCCATTGTACCATGAAGCGTTTCACATTTGAACAACGTTTAGAAGCTATTAAAACTAATTATCAAAATGAGTCTTCGATTCGGCAAACTTAACACGCACTTCGTGAATTTTATAGTCGACATAATAATCAATTTAGCTATTTTCGAGCTATTTTTCTTATCATATAACACAACATGGCGTAATTTGCACAAAGTTCATGGCGTACACCTCTGCAAGATCCAGCTAGGGCGGGCGAGACCAACAAAAATTGAACAATTAAAAAAAAACACGTTATTGGTGGAATTGCACCAGATTTATGTGAAAGAGTGGCTTCGTAGAATGCATTGTATCAAACGCAGTCGCGGTGCAACGAATGATCTTTCAAATAAAATAATCATTGATCCAGATTCCATTTTAAAGTTCCATCACGCACGTTGGATAACCTCGTACAGGCGGCCCTCGACTTTTGCGCCTAATTAGTTCCCGAAATGTGTGCGAAAGTAGAGCCATGTAAAAAAAAACACCAAAATGGGATTTTTATTTTTTTTTTTTTTTTATTTTTTTTTTTTTTTTTTATTTTTTTTTTATTTAATTTTAGCGAAATACATTGCGAAAATACATTGGCAAAATAAATTCAATTTTAATATATGGTTACATACATCATATGGTTGCATACATACATGTTTTTTTTTGTTTTTTTCGCTTACCTCTCCAAAAAAGAGACCAGCTCTTGTGCTTGGAGAGGGAGTTACACTACAACAATTTTAACATTACCTTACCTTATTATCAATTATGTATCTATTACGAGAACACATTCTTATTATGAAGTTATAATTATTTAAAATTATGGAACGATTAAATGTATTAATATCAAAAAGGTAACATATAGGTTCGAAAATTGTCGCTAAAAATATTGTCGCTGTAGCGTAGTTGGATAATGAACCTTCCCCGGTTAGGAAAGAGATCCAGGTTCGAATACCGGTGGCGCAACAATAATATTTTTCGATAAAATTGATTTTATATGTATATCTTTCTAATTAATATATTTAATTATGTATTTATTTATCAATCACACACATATACATAATAAAATAATAATGCGTATTAATACTCAGGAATCTTCTTTATGAAATTGTCAAGAGATTGTTGAATGCAACCCTTTTTTTTGTTTTCCTTCTAAGAGTTCTATGACATGCCGTGTCGCTATCGATTGCCCTACGTACTTGAGATATACGCTCTGTATTGGGATCACATTCATTCATGAGAGCCAAAAAATTATCAAGATGCACGAAGGCTTCATTCATATTTTTGATTGTCAAAGTCTTCACGATGTCAGCCTCTTCTTCGTCTTCATTTTCTATTTCATTTGCTTCTTGTTGTTCAATTAGGTATTCATTCGACAAAGGCTCTGAATGAGGTTCGATTAATTCATCAAAATCTTCGTTGTTGATGTCCACGTTTAGTTCATTCATCATTGAAACTATTTCAGTTGTGATAGTTTCCGGAGATTCTTCAGGGTTTAGATGATCGCCCATCATTTGCGGGCATAATTTTTTCGAAAATCATTTGAAACCCGCTGAACTTGTTTACATACATTTCAAAGACGGAGAGAAAGAGACAGGGAGCGGAGGAGAAATGAGAAGAACGACTGAAAGAATATGAGAAGAACGACTGCACGTGAGACAAAAGCGAACATTATCGAAAAAAAAAACGATGGTCGAAAAATGTGCGAAATAGAGAATTGTACTTTGAAAGCTTTTTTTAATTAACCACCTTGTAAATGAAATCAAATGACAACATTTTTTTATATGTGAGTTCAAAGGAAAATATTAAACATGCTTCGTGTGATGTCACCAAGATTTGAACTCGGTATCTTTGCATTGGCGGTATCTCATCAGCTGTTTACCATATTTCCGAAATTTATTATTTTTAAGATAGAAGTAATTTGAGTCTACGAATAACGCCAACACAGGATTTCTCTTCTGTTTATCTCATCACTCATACCATTGGTAACATTTACATATAAATATTTATGAATATGTATACGTTTTATTCACTTCAATAAATTAAATTAACTAATAAATCTGCATACTTAATGATAACACAGACCTAATTGCGTTGTCGTTCCAAAGTTGTTGGAACTACCACAAAATATTCGCGCACACATCTATTTGAATAATATTAATTTTATGATGCGCGAATGGTTTCCAAACTAGTATTGGAATTTAAAAAAATAAATAACCATCTAATCGAATATTTAATTGCGCGATGGCCTAGCCGTGTTGAAAGAATGCCAGATGACAGATACTAAAGATCATAAACAAGTTTATGCTAGAAGCAGACCAAGGAAGACGAGGGCTGACAGTGTGGAAGTCTTGACGTGTGTACGCGGGGCTCGTCACTGCATACCTCCCCCTTCAGAAACCTTCTCGCTTTCACCCTCAGGATATTCGGAGTATTATTTGATCTTAAACTCGTTCGTTCTTTAACCTTATTACGTATTAGCCAGTAAATATTGCGCAAGTCTTTATTTGAGAAGACCTGCAAACTGCTTTCTTGCACTGAAGCGAGAGACTAAACTTCGCACCAAAAAGAGCAACAAAATGATTCTCATATTCTCATTGAGTTGACAGGTGATATGCTGTTTAAAGGAAAAAATGAATTATCAAATTTGGTCGATAGATGGCGATGTTGTAGTGGTACTTGAAGCGAGTCGATGTAATAACATATGTATAGAATTTTCAAAATTTTTATAAATATGGAGATTGAAGGGTGAGAATTGGTGAACGTTATACATACATATGTATATATTTCTACACACACACACACAATAATATTCTTAGGAGCTATTTCTTATGTCATTTGGATAAAATTTTATTTCTCATGATATTTCACACTATCGCAAGCTTACATGTCACTGAATTTATTCATTTTAAAACGTGTTATCTCACATTTAAATTACAATTTTTAATCGATTGCAGGGCAAACTTTACACTTCGTTACCATGGAAACCAAAATATTACACATAATGAAAACTAAAATTCGGAGTCTTCTAAAAGCTTTCAAGCGGCCATCTTTCTTTTAAAAATATTTAAATATGACCAAGAACACACAATTACCGGATTTTTATCTACAAAGGCACTGCTATTAAATAATTTTCAAAAAATCAGATTCTCATTTGAGTCGACATATATGGTGTTGCAAGGAAAAATAAATTATCAAATTTGGTCCATAAATGGCGATGGTGTAGTGGTACTTGAAGGGAGTCAACATATTAACATATATACAACTTAAAAAAAACTGATCAATGCGGAGATTGATGGGGTGAGAATGGTGAACATTATATTTATATAAAGTGATCACTTAAGCCAGCCGAAGACAGGTTGTAAGCCCTGTAATTACACAAAATTTCTGTATATTTTCCATTAAAATGTAATAAAAATAGCTTCGTCTCTATGAGATATCTGATATTTATTTCTTTTTTAAACGAAGTTGACTTCTTGTTGATATTTTATGGGTATTCATGAATTTTCAGTGCGTCGAGTTTAGAGGTTTTTGAACGTGCCTGGCAATGTTGACTCAGAGTAAAATGAATTACTGGCGCCTTAAGGCTCAGTCAGTACAGGTTTCGCCGGACCCCTTTGTATAAATTCACCCTATTATTAATGATACAAGTAGTTCATCCCGCGTAGACTTTGTTGCACCTTTGACAAATTAGTTTGTAAAGTCTATCCGCCTTCAGGGGTTTGGGATCCTTCGCTATTCTCAGTACAACAATTTTGATAGATGTCACAAAGTTTCCAGTTTCACTTTGATTTTAATTTGAAGGTAGTTACATAAGTGTTATATGTTTAACTAAGTATAAATGTAAGAAAACATAAGAACTTGTCAACCGATGCAAAACTAGCAATACACAATGGAGTCCTGGTACCAATATTGATGTGTGGAACTGAGTCCTGGAGCTGGCAAAAGAGGAACGAAAGTAGATTGAATGCAGCGTATATGTGGCAGATCCATTTATGACAGAGTAAATAATGTAAAGCTGATTTTAGTATAGTGAGTAAGATTAAGAAAGGATCACTTAGGTGGTTTGGTCATATGGAACGGATGAATGAGGAGAAAATGGTAAGAAAGATATATGACGCAAGTGTTAATAGCACCAAAAATAGAGGACGTCCGCGGAAGACTTGGCAGATAGTTAGAAGCCTCAATAATCGGCGAGCTTGTATGAGAACACGTATGAATGTGAATGAGGCGAGAACTGTGCGTCAGGGTAGAAAAGTGTGGCGCTTTATCTTCTATGTCTACCCCCGCGGGGAAAACGGCCGGTATAATAAAATACAATAAAAAATGAAATGACATTGACCAGGTCACGTCGCTCACAGAAGAGAGAACCGTTGGACAAACGTATTATGCACATATATCAGAATGTACAGAAAATACTCAATTAAATGAGAAAACATACAAATATTTTTAAGAGCTGAAATTTGCTCACTACTCTGTCGGTTATTTTTTAAATTATTTATTTTTATTTACTAATCTGTTATAATTACAATGAAACAATACAATAATAAGTTTTTTTTTTAGTTCTACAACTTCTCTAAAAAGCTTGTGCTTACTTGCTATTAGTGCATCACTTTTCATAAAGTTCTGTTTTGAATACTGATAACTTTTTTACGAAATTAGTTATTAAACCCATTTTACACAGTGGAATAGTTAGACAACATTCCAAACTAAACAAATCTTCGTGCTGATATATCGGGATAAATAATAATAATAATAATATAATATAAATAATAATAATAATATAATTTAATGAAAAATATATGGAAGTATTAAGGTAATTACAAGGTTTACACAACCTGTCATCGGTTAGCTCAAGTGATCACTTTATATAAATATAACGTACACCAATTCTCACCCCCCATCTACACATATCAAATTTTTAAAAGTTGTATATATATTAATATGTGGACTCGATTCGAGTACCACTACACCATAGCCATCTATCGACCAAATTTTATAATTCATTTTCTCTTTTTTTTAAACAGCATATATGCATTTTTTTATGTCATATATTTATTTTCTTTTTAGGATAACTTTCAAAAGAAAAAATATCGGTACGGTAGCGCAAGTACAACCAATGGAAATGGAAGTGTAAGGAAAAATGAAACAGAAACCAAACTCCTTCAATAGTGACGTAAATATTGTTCAGTGGTACCCGGGGGAAATTAAACGGTCTATCGGCTGCCATAAAACCCGCCGGACTGACGAACTTGCGGAAATACGTGGCAACGAATAACAATGGACATCGAAAAGAGGAAAATACTTGGGGAGGCCATCATCTAGAAGTTGATAGAAAACGGACGCTTTGTCTTCTTTCGTTTTTTGTTTTTGAAATTCATCTAGTCAAGGATAGTACAGAGTCGAGCGCGGAGCAAGCTATAATTCATTGCATTGCAGGTAGTGAAGTATTTTTTTTTAAATTTTTCGAAACTTCTCATTTAGAAAACTAAAAGAATTTGTTCGATATCTTGAAATACGGCAGAGTTACGGATGTTCAAAGTTGAGTGTTTTAAAAACGATCAGTTTATACCGCTTTATCGTGTGACGTCACATCTTCATAGTCGACACACTAGTACTAATATTGTTTGTACTGGCTAGCGATAAATCTGAGCATTTTTTAGCAACTCCAACTTTGACCACCTATATTTCCGAAAGCATTGCACATTTTGAAAAAATTCAAAAATCTTGGTAATCTGGATTTTTTCCACTACCTCATTACGCAGCTAATACCTCTTCTTTCCTCCGTGTACACGCAGCATATTTTTTTGGTTAGTTTTACACGCTTTATTTATCTCCAACGATTCCAAATTATTTAATTTATGACCAACACCGTTTACATGGAAAATAGACGATTCCAAATTTTTATCAAAACCATGACCATTTTCTATCAAATGATTAGAAAATTCAGAAAACCCACTATTATTCAAAAATTTCAAATGCTCTTTTACTGTATGTATAAGAGTAAATTATAAACAACCAATTAAACCAACAAAACAAGTCCCATAAAAAAAAAAAAATTGCTAAAAATTATTATGTATCATCAAGAAATAATTTAAGTTAGGTACTAAGCTAATTTTTAAAATAATAATTGTTTTTTAAAAATAAATTCTGTTAAAGAAACAATAACACATGTTTTTTGATTAATTATTGACATCCTAAAGAAGAGAATGATACGTTTCGAAACTTGTAGATGTATTTTAATTCATTAAGTGGTTAATAAAACAAAGTTAACAATTTAAAACAATAGATTTTAAGCACAAAGTTGATTTTGCTAATCTTAAAAATATAATTGCATTAAATATCAAATTGGAAATTCTGTTTATTCTATAAATAGCACAGCACCATCTATATTACGAAAAAATAACAACGTACATTTCAAATCGACACCAATGTCCCAAATGATAGAAATTTAAGTATTCATTTTGCTGTCGAGTTTCCCACATGGCGCGGAATTCGTATAGCGTCGAGATTTATCTTGGAGGGATTGTGTATTTTAAAATTTATCACAACTGCTGCGAGGCTAACACCGCCAGCCTGATTTCTTCTACCTCTGCAAATTTTTTTTACGTAATACGTACAGATAAATATTTGTTCTGCATGTAAAAATTCTTAATGGGGCGCTATGTTCAACCTGTTCAGATCTTCCGCCGTTTTAAATATAATACAAATAAGTATTTGATTAAATTTATTTTCATATATTTGGATACATCAATAGCATCATTGAATGAAGGAAACCCCAAAGTTTTTTTAGAATATATTGTAAAGTTCGATTAGTTATGTTCCGGCAGTTAATCAAATAACTTGTAACTTTTCTACATAGTTAACGTATTTTTTTCTTCTATAAACACATATTTATTATTAAGGAGAACGAATTATTATTGTGAAGTTGTAATTATTCAGAACATAGGTTTGTGATATTTTTTTAAATACAAATTAAATGTATTAATTAGAAAGATATACATATAAAATCAATTTTATCGAAATATATTGTTGTTGCTTCCGGGATTCCTAATAACACCACAAAAACACAGAAAAAACTGTCTACTTTAACACAGACGGTAGTCCAGAAAAGTAGCCAGGAGAATGATTTATATATAAGAGGTTAACTTATATTATCTTATTATATCATTGTATGTTAATAAATAAATAAATATTATTCATTTATATCAGAAGTTGTACACTAGATTAGACTTTTTTTAAAACTATTATTTAGATAGAACTTTTATATACTCCTATAAAACTAAAAAAGTGAATATTATTTGCCCTAATTAAGATAGTACCTATAGGTTTTGATTGAAGTACTGCGACCATTAAATTTGTTTTCAGTGTGCCAGATAAACAATAAAATACCTACGGAAAATTCATGTAGGTATATGTACACTATATGTTTTTTTTTTAGTCCAAAGTCATTGAGATGTGCGCTCCCGCCAGTGTAGCATTGTTCACTTACCGCTCATCAATCTGTGTATTTTTGTTTTTATGATTCTCACATGTTTCAAACGATTTGATAAAAAATATCACCAAAAACATTGTTCTGTGGTTTGTCGTAGATTTTGTGAAATTTATTTTCATACATTCGCGAGAAGCGTCAATGTAAAAACAATTAATCTGATTCTTTCGTGATATTAGAATTGAATTGCTTGAATTTAGTAATAATAAAAAATATTTGTCTGAAGTAGGTATCAACTGATTTGTGTAAAACAAGTAATATTACAAATTAATTTTATTTCTAATTGTTAGCAATACGTAAAGTGTGTATTTTATAAATTTTTTATTTCATAACTTATGAGATGTACGAGTCGCGTTTTTTAAGTAAGTACCGTTGCCGGAGATTCCTGATGTAGCATTGGAGATGCGATGTTGCGCATGCGCAATGGTTTCCTTCATCTGTTGTCTCACCCGTTTGCAATGTTTGAGACATTCACGTAGTATGGCCATCTTGTTGTAGTGAGTGGTTGAAATGTTCAAGACAATAGATCAGCCCGCCGACTGTAAGATACGGTCCGCGATTCGTTTCTTGAATGCACAAAACATGAAACCGGCTGATATTCATCGCCAAGTGTGTCCTGTTTTGTCCTGATTTGCCGCCAAGTGATTTTCATATTCTACTTCATCTTAAGCGGTTCCTTGGTGGCAAGCGTTTTGATGACGACGATGCACTTAACCTTTAGCATACCATGATATAAAATATCCGAACGCAGCCATGCTGTCAACTCGTGTTACCGTAAATAATTGTTATAAAAAATGTTTTTATTAGCTTAAATGGCTTTAATGGCACTAATTTACTCTAAATATTGAGTATACAATTAAAAAAAAAAGATTAATAACATAATTTAGAGCATTCATTAAGTCGTATACAATGTGTTCTTCCTTCTTATCTATCATCATTTAATTAGTGAGAAAGAGACAATTATATTTGTATGTTTGTTGTTCTTTTCACTGTGAAAATAGTGTGTGATCTCTGTTTTTTATATCACAAATTATATTTTTACCAACGTATTAATTTTACAATGGATTGAATGGAAAAAATAATCGTTTTTGTACGATTCCCTTTTCATAATTGGTTTTTCACTAGTCATTCCTGAGCGCCAATATTCTCTTTAGGATTATCTAAAATATGAATTTTATGTTGCATGTATTTACCGAAATATTACAGGTTTAATTATGACGGTAGACCTGTGTTACTGCACGGTTTGGAAAGGGTTAAAGACGGAGTACAGACATAGTTTTCATCCCAGGCGGCGTCGTTCCATGACGAATGAATACAAAAATTGGTGCCCTGTTTTAACAAGTGCCTTAATAATGGTGGAGACTATGTTGAGAACTAGTTGAAGGTGTGTAGCGTCCGAAGAAAGTAAAGTGTTGTAAAAATGATTTTGTTTCATTAAAAAAAAAATCAGGTACTTACTTAAAAAACGCGCCTCGTATTTATCTCATCCCCTTGTGTTAAGAAAGTATAATAATTAAAAGAATTTTTAATTAAAAAGTAAGTCAACAGTCAAATAATCAAAGTACAATAATTAGTTTTGAAAAAAAACTTTTTTAATGGCGATATCGACAATGGGTTGAAAGCGTTTCACAGCCTTGTTCCGCGTGCAAATATCAGCAGGAAAAAAAAGCACAAAGAGCCTCCAGATTAAATATGTACAAGTTATCTGTGAGCCAACAAACATTCTGTTCCAGGGGCGGCTCGGAAATGAATTTAAAAGGGTTGATTTTTCCACCCTCTTGGGGTTGCCCGAAGTGGAAACTCCACTTTACAAGGGCCTTGTTAAGCCTTTACACTGAAATTAACTGAAATATTCAGGAAAGCTCTCCGGCTGAGACTTTCAGCCCGGCACAACGGAATGTTTTATCAGCGTTGAGGGTTTGATTGGCAGTAAAAAAGGGTGAAATGAAACCTGAAATTTGTATTCATCTTGTATTTATACGTTTTGTGAAATAAACAGACATGGTTACTAAAAATAGTATTTTGCAAAATCAGTGTCTTGAGTTTTGATTTTAATTCATTATAAGGCAGCGGTGATATTAATTCTCTATAATAATTATTTATGTCAATTCTGAATGTACCAATTGTGAATTGTTTATTCAATATTGTAAATTTAATGTATTAATTATAAATATATACATATAAAATCAATTATGTCGAAAAATATTGTTTTTGCGCTACCGGGATACGAACCTGTATCTCTATCTCCAATCCGGAGAAGTACACTACCGATTGTATTATAGCGCCAGTATTTTTCATGAAAAATTTTCGAATCTAACACTTTTTCAAATTAATACATCTGTCGTTCCATTATTTGAAAGCCATCTACATTGTTTTTACGGAATCTTAAATACCTTTGAGTAAGCCGACTGCAGACGCCAGAATTATCAATTCATTTTTATTAAATTTTTTGACACATTGATAAACTTATATTATTAAGGACACATCCTTATTGTTATTATTTATGTATGTATGTATATGTACATTAAATTAGTATTTAAAACATCACAGACCGTCTGTTCTGAATAATTACAACTTCGCAATAAGAATGTGTTCTCCTTAATAATCTAATTTGTAAATACTTTTAAATGAGTCGTTCTCTAATGATATCAGTTTATAAGGATCCATTCTCTAAAAATGATATAAATTCTGATAGCTTAATCCTCCCTTGTAATAAAACCAATTTTACAAAGTTCAATATAATTTCAACAATGGTGTTATTTTAATTATTCATAACATTCAGGTTGATTTGTCTATAGTAATAATGATACCGGCAATTTTTTATTTCGTCTTTAATTTAACAATAATGTCAATTTGAATCTACTATAATTTATTAGTAGGCAGTATAGTGTCAACTGAAGCTAAATTTGTCAAACTATTGTCTTTTATAAACAAATTAATGACTTTTTAATTACATACACCTTAATAATACATTTTTATTATTTTTTATGAATGTCTAATAGCATTCCGATAATTAATAAATAAATTAAGCTGTGAATATAAAACGTTAATAAAAAGGGGATTAATTTTTTTTTTAAACTAGCTATATGAATATTATATTAAATATCCTACCTTATAAAGGTTCTCAGGTTTACATTGTCCAGAATCTTTTGTGTAGTATTCTCTGCTATTTTTCCCTGCTCATCTTCGACATCCAGCATCAGTGATATCTGATGTAGACCAATGAAGTAAATGCGAAGGAATAGGAAATACACTGTATTCACTGATTTTTTAAATGAGATTTAAATGGTTATTTTTGGCCAAAACTGGAATTTACACTAAAATTCTACAAGAATCCTGATCCTGGACTCCAGGTACCATCATGTATAGAGGTAAAACTTGGAGCTGACAGAGAAGAACGGAAGTAAACTAAAAGCAATGAAGATGAGATTAGTTGACATGTGGCAAATCGATTTACGATAGCGTAAAGAGTTAACAAAGTAAGAGAGTATGTAAAGCTAATCTTAATGAATAGGTTTAAAAAAGGGTCACTTAGATGATTTTGTCATGTAGAACTAATGAATGAGGAGTTTCCGAGGTAAGTTTGTAGAATACTTGTTTTTTATTCTACTCGTTTAATTTACTTGAGACGCGTTTCGCCTTGCAAGAGCATTATCAATGTCTGATAATGATAGAAATTGATAATGCTCTTGCAAGGCGAAACGCGTCTCAAGTAAATTAAACGAATGGAATCAAAAAACAAGCGTACATATATAATTTATTAACTTTGTTTTTAAATCACTATCAATTTAAAAAAAAATATATTAAAAGAAAAATAGAGATGCATACACGGAATACATGTCACATCAATATTCTTATTATTTTCAAATTAAGCTAAACGCTTGTGCTATGAAAATAGGACTAACTTGCTAGTGTCCTGGAACGAGGGGCGAACCCCCGACCACTAGATCACTAAGGCCATCATCTTGACCACTACACCAACAAGCTACTCATGGGTTAATTATATTCATCAACCGGTTTGGAGAATACGTTTTCCTTCATCAGGATGATCAAAAAAATAACTAAAACCATACGTCAAATTGTTTTAATGTTTTAAAAAAAAAGAAGTAAATAAATGATTGATTATTAAAATTAATAACCACAGCGTGTTTTCGATAGACATTAAAATATATATCTTAGTTACGTTTGCACTAAAGTAAATAAAGTACACCCAGAAATTACTTTGGCGGAAGGTCGCCAATGCGGTGGATGGATTAGATTAAATAAGAAATGCCACGGATTAGAATATGTGGCGACAGAAGATCCACACTGCCATCCACACTATCATGACAACTCTCGCTGAGATAGAATAAAGAAAAATTCCACTACTCATGAATTCATTCAAACATATTTTTTTTGTGCAATTGTGCCGTTTTTAAAGCTGTATATATTAATTATAGTCACTAAATATGGATCCTAACGGAGAGAACAAGATCAAGAATCTAGGCTGTCGAAATGACAACTGTCGTAATGCCGAGTGAGAAGTATCTAGATAAATTAGACCTTCGGCATGGAGCCTCTACTTCTACGCATAGAATATCGAAATTAAAGTAGCTGAGACAGTCTTGTGAATACCAAAAGAACGAGATACTATCGAGATGTATCTTCTTGGCAATTCAGCCCCGAACTAAGCTGGGATAAACAGCAAAACCGATTGTACAAAATCAAATTGGGCAACTAGTATCGAAGCGGCATAAGGCGAGGAAAGACGGTTATGACGTTAAAGACAGTAGTTAAAAATTCACCAAAATAAAACGGTATTTTGTCAAAAACATTTTCTAGATTGCGTTTAAAAATGCATCGTTTTCATTACGACCAAGAGTTGCGCAATCTTTTGACAGACGCGACTAACCATCAAAGCTCGTGAATCGCTCCGAACATAAATTATTTAAATAGTATTTTAGACTGCGGCCTTACCGAGGCGTCGTCTGCTAATTAATTATTCACTTCTTCACAACACTTGTAACTTATCACGTCCATACTTTGGTGTTAAAAGGTTTTTTAGCGAGTCTCGATACTGTCGGGTGTCGTGACCCGTCTCATTGACCAGCCGCCCGACGCGATGACTGATTGGTCTAGCCCTGAGCCAATGGCGATCGAGATGATCGATGCTAATGAGCTCGCTTCTGTTTTGGTTAAATATGTGAAATCAGAACGTAGTTAACAAAACGTGCTCTAAATTTTATGTGAATAATATAATCTATTCTTGTGTATGGTAATTGTTGCCACGGACCTATTACGCGACAACACGTGATTGTGCTTGTGAGATTAGATATAATTCATGCAGATGGAGGTAAGTTCATTTTTCATGTAATTGTGACATTTCGGACCATTTTTCAAACATACGATTTTTACGCATTGTGACAGATTGAGTATATAATCTCATGTATGTCTATATATGTATGTACGAGCATACACATATATACGTAAAGATTGCTTGGTGTGATGAAAGGTCTAAGGGCATAGTAATGGACTAACAGGGGTATCTTTTCACGGCCGAGATTAGACATATAATCTAATATATATTTTTAAATTCCCTAAAAGTATTATCTCTAACTATACACGGTATATAAATATACAGACAGATATATATTCACACATATTACAGTTCACAATATTTTATGGATGGATACCTGACTAAATTACGAGTCGAAAATGTTCAAGGAATATGTACCTAATCTCAACCATGTCGGAGATATAAGCATTAAAAAAATCGATATTATGCGATTATATCGATTAATTGAAATATTTTATTGGTTCCAAATTATATATTGAATTCGAAAAATTATAGGTCTCCAAATTTCGAGCGGCATGACTATTTTTTGTTAGATGATTTAGAGCCTGAAGCAAAGATATTGATTTAATAATTTAACAATTTCGCAAATATTTATTTCGAAGTACGTAGACTTCGAGCTTAACATTATTGTGTAAAATTTTCACACAATAATATTTTTCGTAACAATGTATAATTTGCACATATTCCTTAAAAATTTTAGACTCGTAATTTAGTCAGGTATCCATCCACCCATAAAATATTGTGGACTAGGTTTGTTACACCATGTATGTATGTGTATAAACATACATGTTATGAAAGATTCTAAGGGCACAGTAAAGTGAGGGTATCTGTATATGATTAAATGTAAATGCGTTCTCAAAATATAGTCTGTATTATGCCTTAATGGCCTGTCATAAATATTTCGACGAATAATCTGGATTACTTGTGTTAATATATATATGTATGTTAATACGCTTCGAGTAAAGGATTTATTTAGAATTCAAATATTTTACGAATAGTAATACAAAAATTCTAGTATTCGAATATTCTAAGGACCAAATAAATGAGCAAAAGTCAATGTTTTTAGGTGTGGCTGCACTTTTAGCACCTGTATAACTATTTTTTTTTAAAAGAAATATTAGCATTTAAATTTTACAAAGATATAAATTAAAGCATCAAACTCTAACACAAAAGGCAACATTATATGCCTGTTTATACGACAATTTGACACCACAGTCTAATAGGGGGATAGGAAAATGGCAGAGCACTCGCTTAGCATGTGAGAGATAGTATAATCGATAGTTAGCGACTACAAAATCATTTTGATTTCAAAAAGGTGAAAATAAAACACAAAGTAAAAAGTGAGTAAGTTACAAATTTTTGTAAGGCAGATTTCGTGACAAATTATTCTGGGGGGGTACTGAATAAAATTATTCTGCGCTAAAATGGGAAAAACGTAGATCATAAATTATATTTGTTTACAGACGATTTATCAATGTCGCTCCGGTCTAAAGTTGGATCCGATGACAAACTTCCTTTTCTATTTTAGTGCCCGGATATTCCATTAAAATACTTTGTCCAACATTTATTATTTACGGCGCTACCGGAGTAATCTAATCAGGCAATCTAAATCCATCGTTTACCGAGAGTTAGATCTTCATCGATGCATAGCCGAGAAGCATTATGCCTTCTCCTTAATCTATTAATCCAATTTGCCAATCTGAATCTAAAGCTGTGCATAACTAAAATTACTGTGAAACAAATATAAATTTATAAATTGGATTAACACAAGCGAAAACATTATTTTGCAATTAACGCCATCTGTGTACCAGTAGAGACTTTAATAGCTTAGTTCTAAAAACTAGCGCGAACTCTCACTGCTGTACTCATGGCGTTCTCTTTTATTCGCCGCATCGTGCTATTTATATTACTTAGTTCTGTCTTTAAGCTAGTGAATTACTCAAGTTATATAAATGGCTTTCGGTTTATTCGTTTTGCATGGAGTTGTTACCAATGCTGTTTTTTAACAGAATAACATTAGAAAGGGTTACAACTGCGTACAAATTATTGAAGTGTCTACTTCCTCTTTTACTTATTCGCGAATTTTACTATCTTACTGTTTTTAACGTGTTGATTTCATGACTGTTCTTTAAATTAGGTGCATGGATTGGTTTTTGATTTGGGAAATATAAAAAGCAATTGACAGAACTATTTCCTACGTTGACCTTTAATAGAAATAATTATTGCCTTTAGTTATTACGTGAAGGATTTTTAAACAATAAATTAATCATATTCAGTCATAGAAAGTGTTTTTAAAAACGTCCATACATTTTTTATATGGGTAAGAAGGTATTATTTTACGTTAAAACATAAACTTTAAAAACACCATTAATAGTACTATAAAATTATTAATTACATGGTAGGGTCGTATAAACGACAGATTTATTTTGCATAAAAGTACATATATTGTACTACATATGATTGTATAATGTCATTGGTAACAGCTTAACCTAAATCTATACCTACTGCACGCCACTGAGAATCATATAATACTTAAATACTAATTTAATGTATTAATTATAAATATATATATATATATATAAAATTAATTTTGTCGAAAAATATTGTTTTTGCGCTCATCGAAATCTCGGTTCGGCACAATATACGTTCTCGTCAACCGGAGGTGCAATCGACGCCCAACCCAGGACTTCAACGCAAGGTAGGCCATATCCAATTGCCAATATATTCCTTCAGACTTCCATTTCGGGTTGTGTCAAATATTTAAAACCATTCTAGATTACGGTCCACGGGATCTTATCCCACGACCACCAATGCAACAGAAAATATCTTTCAATATTATGTTGTTTATTTTTAAATTTCTCACTTAAAAGGCGTCAGCAGAATTAATATTAAAAATTGCTGCAAATCAACTAGAAGAAGGCTAAATCTCAGAAATCGGTGATGTACAGTACGATAAAGATTTTCAGTGAAATCCAATATAAGATAAGAAATGAGAAATGACATAGTTTCAAAATAAAACTAAGCAAATACGCAAGTTATAGTAAAATGGAATTTTTTTTTATTATTTGTATTACAACATATGTATTTTTATCCATGGCACTATATAACGAATAAATAAATAATTAAACTAAAAATAAAACGCCAATGATTTCAACAAGCCTTTGGAGCTGAAGCGTACAGAGATTTATATTAGAGTCCTTGCGAGAATTCAAGATCGAAAGGGTAAATTGACACCTGAATGATCTCTCATTACATACATTGTTACGGTGCCTTTGGGCCGTAGAGAATAAAAAGCCATAGGGGCCGCCACTGATCTAGCTCAGTCTGGGTCCTCAAGTGTGTGTGTGTTGTCTGGTGTCGCCTGCTATTTCGGATGGTGTGATTATTGATTCAAAGGCATTTTGATTTTCACTTTACACATTTATTCACAAAATACAATTAATCCCGATGTTAGATGCACGAAAAATGTTCTTTAGATCTTCCTTCTTCAGATCAACTTTTCTCTGAGGGAGGTCACTTTTATTTATTTCTTCTACTTACGGAGTTTATCTATTGCTAGCATCAGCCAACGCGGCCGATGCAGCTGAGAACGCTCGCGCCAGGATTCATCTCAGATAGACCGAACACCATCTCGTTTCAGCCTTGTCCATAACGCCCATCCATCGGCCATCGCTCGCATGCCGTCTCCTTGCTCGTGCACAACTCGCGGATGGAAACAGGTCCATTCATCGCTGGGTCCACCGCGGCGATCTTTCTCTCAATCTCCGCCACCTCTCGCCGTCATATTCCTCCGGAGCGTGGCTCCACCGACGCGCCTATCTTCGAGCATTCCCATAAAAATGACGTTTTGTTTATCTGCCTACCAGAATCAAATTCTCGGCAAAGTAGGCTACCCAGACTGGCGCGCAAATTCAGACATTACAACATTTATGACAATATTTTTGTTAAAAATAAGTAAATTTTGAATATGACATTTATCCTTAAATATTTGAGCAACACTTGGCTGTATTTCATCCTCACATGTAGATCTAAATAAATAAATAAATAAGAAGGGTCCGTGACCAAATTTTACATTCTGCCCAGCGATTTTGTCAGCCGGCCCTGTCAGCCAGCTACATGTAAGACGTAAGCATCCAATTCATTCCCTCCCTGATTATAAGAAAAAATGCTCATGTAGACGTTTTTAATACGTCATCATCAATTTTACTAAGATTTTTCTTGAAAGAAAAGGAAAGGTTTGATAAATAAATCATTGTGTAATAGAAAAGAAAACGAACCTATGGTTCTTCGATAAAAATGTTAGCTTTAAACAATTTCTACAGATCTGCTTAGTATGTACACAAATGTTTAGTTTTATACAACGTACACTGATCCTAATACTTCTGATTTGTAAAAATAAAATAATTATTAAGAACACATTCTTATTGTGAAGTTGTAATTTTTCAAAACATAGGTCTGTGATATTTTAAATACAATTTAAAATATAATTTAAGCAAATGAAATGTTTTCACGGCCATTCAGAATCTTCTGTGTAAAGTTTTCTGAGCCAATCTATCGTGTATACCGGCCAGAAAGATCAGATATATACGGCAAATTAGCCCAGAAAACTGTACACATAAGACAATTTATAAGGTAAGTAAGGAATTTAAGAATAAGAAATAATGTAAAATAATATTGCTAGGTTGACAAATAAGAATTTTCATGTGAATTTTTATAATTAGTATAAATGTTTCATTTAGTCTTGATCTCGTTTTGAAACCCCGAAATTAATCCCGAAATTTTCGGGATCATACACAATAATCTCGAGATTTATAAATCCTTTAAACTGAGCTGGGATCCCGGGATCCGGAATTCTGTACATGAATCTCGGACTACTAGCAGTGGAAAAGTCCTGGGTTCTAGTCTCAGTGATAGCTCCATATTTGATTAATATTCTGCATAAAAAAATGTTTTTAATGTGCTGATTTTTTTTTATTTTCAGGAAAATCCATCCCCTCCGAATCTCTAAAACAAGTGATAACAATGTGAGCAATATAAAAAAATATAGTTTATTTATTTATATTAAAAATAACCACAAATCTAACAATAACTACATTAAAAATAATAAACTAAGTTTTTAAGAGTAGTATATCAACGTTAAAAAACTACAAAAATAATTTTGACTGTAACAAATTTGGTTTTGATTGAAAGCTTTTAGTAATAGATGACAGAAATTGAAATATCTCTAAATGGAGGCTAATGTAAAATGTTGAAAGGTCTTGTATTATATCGACATTAAAAGATTATTTAATTCATACAAAAATAATAGATCCTTTGAAAGTATATATTATTTAAAATGGTATTCGCCGGTTAAAACTTTGTAGTCAGTTTTGCTCTTTTGGCTTTTTTTTTTCTTTCTTTTAATTTTATTACTTATAGATGAAAATTATTCATCTCAGCATTGCGAGAATTGCCTTTCACTTAATACTAAACAAAAGAAGAACAATCTTCTTCTTCTTCAGCAGAATTGCGTATATTGCCGGTCATGGATCTTCTTTGCCTTCCACGACCCACGGTCGAAAGTGGGTGGCCTCTAGTTCTCATGTCCAGACGTAGATACCATTACAGCGTTTCCCATTTCCATCTTTCATCAGTCGGTCCGTTTACGCGTCCGGCATAATCATAATAATATGATAATAAATATATAATGGTAGAAATCCAGAAAATTTGAATACGAAGAAAACATTAATTAATAATATTACATTTTCAAATCCTTCGCCGCCATTAAAAATGCTTCCTAGAATCAATAAAGCCACTCCCACCCTTGCGTGCCCCACCGCCCCATAGACAACTGTATTAAATTTTAATTTAATTTACACCTGTAGATGGAAAGGACTGCTCTTCCCGAAACTAGTCGTGATATTACTCAAAAATTATGTGTGTGTAATACAAAGTGAAATTTAAAAAAAATATTTTTTAAAATCAAAATATTACACCACGAAGTAACTACAAAATTAATCAATAATATTATAATTAAAGCGTTTATAACAGAAAGAATAGATAAATAAAGGGTGTTTTTTTTTAGAGCTTTGTTTTTCGAATTGGCAACACGTTTTCCAGCGACAGCCAATTCGACAGTTGACAGCTGATTTGTGCTCAGTTTGGTTTGAAATTTCACCATAAATAGACTTACGCTGGAACAACTCTTGCAAATTGTGCAAATTTATTTCTAAAATTGTGGTTCAGTTGCTTACGTTTGCTTTTCATAATATAATTTTTATATGTTAAATATTTATTATGTTAGTTCTATTGTGTTCATTTACACTGTCAAAATACCTTAATTAAATTTAAAAAAATAAAAAACACAAAAAATACAACAAAACCAAGATTATAAATAGATAATATGCTATATATTTAGAATGCGATGTTTTACTTAAGTTTTTATTGTTTTTAATGACATCTTGTGGAGGGTTATCGCTTCCATTCTCGTCATCTGGACACCGTACAGCGAAGCTGAACGCAACTCGCACTAGCCATAAAGACGTAGGGTACCGATAGCATGTAACAATACAAACGCGGCTGCTGCATTCGGACAGACCGAGTCACCAATCGACGTGTCCCGAGTAGCATATCTAGAAGCTACCGCCTCCAGTCTTAGTTCGCGCAACCAGTACTGATTTACACTTTTTTAATTAAATTTATTATTTTTAATTTAATTATATATTTTAATTTAATTCAATGAAACTTTAATTAATTCAGTGCACCTGTAAATGGTTTCTGTTCCCGTAACCCGCCGCCTATCACAAATTCATATTCAAATAAATCCACATATATTTCGATACAAACACGAGCCACAATACACTCCGCGATACAAAAGAACACGAGGGTATTTGGGTGAATATTGGGGCATCCAATATTTTCACACAAATAGTCAGTGTATATCAACATACACTCACAAAAAACATCGAATCATTCATCGTTGATATCTAAATTGCTAGCTTAATTTCTTTATTTTATACGACGGTATTATAATTAAATCATTATTGAGTTTAATAAGAATTCATGATATAACACAATATCGTATTTTGTATCGTTTTGATTGTGGTCGATATTAAAAAAGCTTTTCATCAAGCATAATTCGAATAAAATAATTATATAATCTTCGGGTACTTTGTGTTTTCACTGATTATGAAAAAATATTGTACGTTACATATTATAAATAAAAATATATAGTTACTACCGGGACTCAAACCCGGAACGTTCTCTTCAATAATAAGACACTAACTACACCATGTTACTACACTACGTTAACGGTTTTATTTCAGGTGTCAATTTTTTAACTTTACGTGAAGTGCCTTCTATTTTAGTGAAACATCTATTGTTTCCATTTAAAAGCTATCATTTTTTATTTGCGAGAATCTTAGAGTACATGTACAAGCCAGATGACGCTAAAACTTTCAAACCTTTAGTTAAATTTTGAAAAAAATCAACTAAGAGCCGGTTGTGTGATCAGTAGTAACTTTTTACTTTAGTAAAAAAAATGAATTTTTGTGAAAAAACGGGAAAAAATATTTACTTCTCGAAAGGACATCCCCGTAGTAAACTCATTTTACTCTCCGATATCCGATGGTAAAAATAATAGTCGATTGTTAAATATGGCGGACTCTTGACAGCTGTTCCAAAAGTTATCTGACACATTGATACTTTGAAAGATAGAGAGTGTACGTTCCATTCCGCTAATTTAGGGATGAGAGTTCGTCCGACGATGATCTTGTTTAATATACATTAGCAAATAATTTTAAAAAAATTCACCACCAAAGTGACAGATTTCAAATGCTGAAGCTTATAAATCCATAGATAAAGCATATTTCATGATTATTTGATACGCCTATAGACATCTCATTTATGCTTTGATAATAGTTAATTTAACGTTCGAACAACTCGCAAACAGTTTTAACCACAGGCGTTAGTAAAAAGTTACTGTTCATCACACAACCGGCCCTAAGCTTTGCGTGTCCAACATAGGTTTCTACTGCAGTCTATGTATATAATACTAATTTAATTCGAAACCAAAAGGTAGGTAGGTACTTACAAACAATTTTGTGTTAATTTGAAAATATGGTTATTTTCCTGACTAGAACTTATCTTTCACATATTTGCTTAGTTTAATTGTAAATCTATGTAGTTTCTTCTCCTTTCTTATGTTTTCTGGCATTTCATTAAAAATCTTCATCGCACTGTGCATCGTCGATTTCTGAGATTTAGTCTTCTTCTCTTGTATGATGTTTGTGGTCATGTTGATTTTCATCAATTTTTCTAATAAATTCTGCCTACATTTTCTTAGTGAGGGTTTTATAAATAAATACCTTTAAATAAAATTTATATTCTGCTTAATATTCAAATCTTTCAGCATTGCACTGATCCGAGTATATCTATTTTTTCTGAGTATTATTCTCAAAGCTTCATTTAGCAACACTGACAATTGTTGCATTTCTTCTTCATTCACCAAAAACAAAATACTGCTGCAGTAGTTGATGTGAGGAATAATAACAGAGTTGTAAACTATTTTACAATTCTCAGTACTAATAAATCTTACGATCCTTTCCAGAAGTGTATTTTTTTTTAACAATCTTTTCAGTCATGCATCTTGTATTTTAAATCCTTTATGATATTTTCTGGTATGATTGGTATTCTTTTATTTAAAATTTTCATGAATTTAGTTATAAGTTCGAAAATTTGTCGTCAACTTACTCGGTTGGCCTGGTGTAACTGGTAACGCATTTATCCGGATAGGAAATGATCCAGGTTCGAACTAAAATATTTTTCGATATATTGATTTTTTCTGTATGCATATCTGTCTAGTTGATGCATTTAATTTGTATTAAAATACCATAGAACTATATATAAAAACAAAAATCGATAGTTAAATATGACGGACTTTTCACAGCTGTTACAAAAGCCATCTGACATATTAATATTTTGAAAGTTGCAGTATACGACAATTAACCACTCAATATCTCGCTATTTTTTTTGATGAGAATTCGTCCGATAATGATCTCGTTGTTTAATACATAATACGAAAAAATTTCACAATGAAAGTGACAGATTTCGAACGTCAAGGCGAAAAAATCCAAAGATAATGCATAAAATATAGCATATTTCGTGGTTATTTGTCGCGACTACAGACATCTCCATCTATGCTTTGACAGTAGTAAATTTGATGTATCAACGACCCGCAAAGGATTTTTACTACGGGCGTTAGTTAAAAGTTACTATAGTAAAAAGTTTCTACTTACTGATGACACAACCAGCCCTAAAACGTTAGTTGTAACATCCTGAAGAAGAAAATGGTATTTTTCGAAACCGGTAGATGTATTTAAACTCAATTTAGTGGTTAATAAAACAAAGATAATAAATAAAAATATGAATTTTGACCACAAAGATAATATTGCTAATTTTAAAAGTACTTTTTTTTATCTTTGTCGAAAGATGTTTTCCTCATAATAATTTTATAATAATAATTTTGTAGTTTAAAAACTCACGTAATTTAATACAAATTGTTAGATAAATCATGGTTAAACTAGATGAATCAGCTGGTGGTTAGTAAGTGACAGCGACATTGGAGGGAGCAGATCAGGAAGTGCGCCAAATTTGTGCTGAAATACGCGGGAAACTCCACCGGAAGTAGCGGAAGCGGGTGATGACCGGAAGCGGCCCGGCGGGTGGCCGCTATCTGTCATGGCGGCTCTGGACCAAGGTTTGTTTATTTATCATATATTAGATTAAATGGGTATAAAAATACGTTCAAAGGAATACAAAATACGGAAAAATACTGGAGATTTTGTGAGAACACATTTAAAAAAAAAAATATGCGCACACGGAATACGTGTCACATCAATATTCTTACTATTTTCAAACTAAGCTAAACGCTTGTGCTATGAAAATAGGACTAACTTGATGGCCTCCTGAAA
The DNA here is from genome assembly GCA_031772225.1 of Eubasilissa splendida. NCBI lineage: Eukaryota > Metazoa > Arthropoda > Insecta > Trichoptera > Phryganeidae > Eubasilissa > Eubasilissa splendida. The sequence goes on along the minus strand of CM062868.1, from coordinate 9,515,409 downwards.
CGAGGCTCGAATCCCCCACCACTAAACCACAAGCACATGTATATATTAGTCATGATTGTGACCGTGATAAGTATGAACGGAGGATTTAGTTCTAGAGTATCAGTGATTGGTCGCCGAATTACTCGTAATTATAGTTACCAATCACGGTTACAATCGAATACCAATCACACAATCACACTAGTTTAAAAATCTTTTATATTTATCACCACTTAAACTAATCAATATCGAAGAGAAAGTATTAAAAATCACAATAATGCGTTCTCCTTAAAAATATATATGTTTTATCAAAATATATCCAAATTTAATAAAAATGAATGGCGTCTACTATAAGATTTACTTAAAGGTATTTTGAGATTCTGTAAAAATAAGGTAGATGGCTCTGTCAAATGATGGAACGATTAAATGTATTAAATTCAAAAAGGTAACACATAGGGTCGAAAAATTGTCGCTAAAAATAATGCCGCTGTAGATTAGTTGGATAAAGCACCTCCCCCGGTTAGGGAAGAGATCCAGGTTCGAATCCCGGTAGCGCAACAACAATATTTTTCGATAAAATTGATTTTATATGTATATCTTTATAATTAATATATTTAATTCATATTTAAAAATGAATAGATTTAATTCTAGCGTCTTCTAATGTACATTATTCAAAGGTGGCAATATAAAATTGGAATAACAGATGTATCAATTTGAAAGAGTTACAGCATATAAGTTTAAAAATTTGTCGTCAATCTACTCGGTTGCTGTGGCGAAACTGGACAACGCATTTTTTCCGAATTTTGACAATATTTCAAACGTATTTGTTTAAAAAATGTAACTTTCAAAAGTCACATATTCCCATTTCAACCGAAATTGACACTTCAATAAAATGTATCAATTTCCCTATGTGTGATACACTTGAAATCAAGATAACCACATGGCTTACATTGAAAGGTAGGTAATCAAATGCCGTTGATTTATATGTAAGAATTAATGAATTATGTGTATATTTTTAAATAGATTAATACATTAAAGATGTTTCCCAAGTACAAATATTGATTACTTTTCCATTTTTATCGTACGCAAGGTTTTAATTAACATACTTACACACCTTAAAAAGTACAGCCTTATAAAGCAATCGATACTTTGAATTGGTATTGAAATAGGAATGTTAATAAATATCTGTCCACAAGTTTGTCGCGGCTCATCAATTCTTCGCTCGACGTCGTTCTTTAAATGCCATATTTTTAGCCTTATATCTGTAAAAATTTTTTTTCCGTAATTAGTTCTGCTAACTCACGAAGAATATTTTGTAATATTACAAGATTGTGTTGGTTTTTTTGAATTATTTTTTGAAATAGGTCAATATCATTTTATTACCACAGTATTTGTTTACGCACCTTGTTGCTTCGATTGCCACCACTGGGTTTCCCGGTTTATAATAATGTACATGTGTGTGTGAGTATTGCCGCCCTTTTTTCGGACGCTAAGAAGACGGTAACCGACAGGCGTCATTCTTATTACATCAAGTGCTTCGACCAGTCCAGCGGTCAAAATAAACCACCAGTGCACGCATCGGTCGGTCGAAATCTAAAGAAGACAAGCCAGTTAAATGAATAACCACATCGGACCAGAAAGACAGCAAAATTAAGAGATTAGCGCAGTACATGTATCATATATATGCTTATTTTTAATCAGATTCCTGGGAACCAGCTATCGAAGGCGTTTACATAAACAGTATTGTTTTATTGAATATTCATGAATTTTTCAATTTGTAGAAATTTTGCGTTAATTATTGGCTAAAGAAAATTGAGATTCTAGTATAAAAAAACGAATCTTTAACCTTCACCTTCACAATCTACAGAACAATATTTCATCTATTCCCATTATAGTAATGATTGGTTGTACACCGTGCTAATACATTACCATTGACTTCCTAAATAGCAGGATGCGAGGAATGTAGTTCAAGAGGTAATTTATTTGGGCGCGCTGATCACAAACACAGTGGCCAGGAAATTCGAGGACGCGTTCAACTAACTAAAGTTGCTATTAACCAACTGTGACACGAGACACGTGACAAATGCCTCAATCTTGCAACAAATCTAACCACAGTGTTTACGCGCCTTGTTACTTCGTTTGGCACCACTGGGTTTCCTGGTTTATAATAATGTACATGTGTGTGTGAGTATTGCTGCCCTTTTTTCGGAAGGCTAAGAAGACGGTAACCGACATGTGTCATTCTTATTACAACCCGTGCTTCGACTAGTCTAGCGGTCAAAATAAACCAACAGTGGGCACTTCGGTCGGTCGAAATCTAAAGAAGACAACCCAGGTAAAAGAACAACCACAAGGCATTTACATAAATACACAGCAAGCTTTATTTACGGAGTAAATCAAAGATTTTTTCATTTTTTTCGGCCGCATTGTACGGCAAATAATCAGCAGTTAAAACGCAGTGACTTTCGAATTTGACTGCACCAGTGAGGTGCCGTTGGAAATACTATCACAGATTTCCTTGGGTTATTCCCTTACTTTGTACACTCAAGTTGCTTGTAGTGAAAATCGGTATGATATGTTATCGGTATTGTGTTTAAAATTGTGTGCGTGCTATATTTTTTTGCGTGCGCTATGATGACAAATAGTGCACGCGCGCTCACCCGCACACCTTAGAGAGAACATTGTACTGATACTCCGGAGGTCTCAGCATAGGGGTCCATCTGAAATTCGAGCTCCTTCACCTTGACCCCTCACTCTCCCTATCAAGGGAGTAACATAATAAGAATAAGTAATGTACCGCATTGTTTATTTAAATATGTGAACACATACCTTTACTTCCATAACTTGAAACAAATGTTATTGTAAAATGAAGTGTTATTGTCACCAGTTTTGGATTTGTTCCTACGCCCCAGCCCACTCCCAATCAGTACACATTATTCCTTTGGCTCGACTGGTTTGATTTGAATTCGTAAAACTCGTCAAGATTTGGATAAAAAGTGTTCTCATGCAATTATTTGTCGGATCACTAGTTCATATACCGCTGTGATTTTGGTGTGTTCTGGCGGCGTTATCAACCATGTGAGTCTGACCATCTTTTGGTTCCGTGAGCCCATCCTGGTCCACTATCGAAGGAATTACTTATCCTCATCATTCCCTCATTACTGATTCCTTATTTTTTATCCACCCATCCTTTCCGATTCCGTCACCCGCCACTATAATCAGCGACTTGCGTCGGTCACACCCATTGTAGATAAGCGAAATTCTCAAAAATAAATAAACTAATTTAGCTGTCATTAATATATTAATTGGGAAGGTATCGCGTTTGACGTTTATGCGGGCAGAGAATGTCAAAGGGAAGATAATTTAATATTAACAGGATATTCAAGAGCTTTGGAAAACGCTTCTTATGACGTGTTAATTGAAATTAGTTTGTCGTTTTATTAAGCCGTTCTCTGCGTAGCTAATGAACTTATCATTTGACACCACAATTATTAAAATAAGAGCATTAAAATGGTATTAAGACTTTCAGGGTAATTTAAATATGACAGAACGGATTAAATCAGCTAGTCATTCATGTTCTGTATGTAGTTATTCAAGAAAAAAAAAAAAGGTAGATTACTACATCTGTGTGTGAAAATGTTTTTTTCTAGTTTCTATAATAACTTAGTTATTATTTTGTGTTTTAAAATATATAAAAAAAATATTTTTAGTAAAATAAAAATTTATTTAGACCAAGTAAAACGTTTTTACTTTTTTTTTCTAGAACCACTTCTTTTTATTAAAATACAAATTAATGTTTTATTCATATTTAAATAGGAGGCTTGTCAAAAGCTGAACACAATATAAAGTATGTGGCACTATTAAATGGCAAAAGTGTGTCTATTTTTTTTTTTTACAGTTTAGAGATTAATTATCAATTGTGTGTATTTAACCAAGTACCAAATTAATTATGATTCGATCCCCAAATATTAACCAGTTGCTGTTTTGAATAATAATAATAATAATAAAGTTATGCATTTTATCCTTAAAAGATACTATTAGCTTGATCATCAATTATAAGGAATTTTTTTAAAAATGATTTTGTATCATTAAGTCAATTTCCATATTTTTCTACTAGTACTAGATTTATTTTTGAAAATTATTATTATTTTAAAAATAGTTTTTTTAAAACATTACAATAATGTGATATATATGTTTTTTGGTTAGTTAATCTGACATCCTGAAGAAGGAAATGATGTTTTAAATGACTTATTAAGTGGTTATAATAAACAAAGTAAAATAATCAATAATAAATGCATTATTAGAATTTTGCTACAAAAATGAATCATAATGATTCAAAAATATATTTGAGGACATTTAAACATTTAACCTAATCTGATCTAAAATATAAAATGCATATGATCGCGAAAAAATCATATTTTTGGTGACTAATCAACATTCCGATGATCATTATTTTCTGCACGGAAATTATTTTTTTAATGACTTTTAATATATTTAAAATAATAATTTTATTCCTATTTTTTACCAAATATTATTTAAGTGACCGATTACTTAAATTATCATAAACAATTTGCCGACTACAAAATATTTTGTTAGTTATTTAAATACAGTCGAACTTGGTCATAGCGAATACGAAAACACCAGCTAAATTTGCTCATTATAAGCGTTACTCCTTATAACAAAAAATATTTAATATCCAATAAAATTAAAAGCAAGTCTATAATTGTATGAACAAAAACATTTTAAAGTAAATTACTACATTCAATCACATTATTTCTTAACAAAATTCAAAATACACCGCTCTGTTTTAAAGTTTTTTTCAAAGAATTCACAAACCTGAAAGGAATCGTAAACAATAAGGAACCTCGTCGGCAGACACTGCTTTCGATTTTATGACTTCTCAAGAATTAAGATTTTTAGACCGTGCAGTGTATTTTGTTCTTTTGTTAACAATATTTTTGTACGTTATGTCAGTGAAGCGAGTGAAGAGTTGTATGAAAACAGGCTTGAATCAAAATAATAATAAATATTTCCTCATTGTAGCCGTGATCTCACTATAACCGAGTTCGTCTGTAATTCTCTTTTTTAAAAGTCTTGAAAATCCTAAGAATAACGGAAAGAGACATTAGTCTGGGCAACGCTGAAAATATTCGATAATTATTTTCTAAATTGATAGCAATTGTTAATCAGAGCCATCCCTCTGTTGATGTATCGTCTGCTTGAGTGTCCTGATTAAATTTGTTTCAACTGTGTTGTTTGCGTAATAAATTTACGAAAAACAGACTAAACCACAGCACAACAAACAGATTTGAGATGCCATCAGTGTGTCTTTTGTGTACATAAACGTAGCCACACATGTTGGGCCCACAATACACAGATACCGTAATCTTGCACTGTGGTTTTCTACCGCATATGCGTATACTGTAGGCTTCGGTTATTATGATCACACTGATTCTCGGAGATTATTATTCTAATATCCGGTAATTCTAATAGCCGAAAACTACGATGTAGACAAAAATGATTTTTAGATTTTTAACACCTATTAATATAAAACTCTTACATACCATGTTGAGGTGTGACCTGGCAGTATATTCTCCACCGGCCACACACGAAATGTGGGTATGGCACTCGGAACTCACCTTGCCGACGACTTTTCTTTTCACTTGTGATAAATTTATAACAACTTGTGTGATTCGGAAGAACAGGAATCCATTATTCAAAGAATTCACAATGGTTTATTATAAGGAACATAGCGATCATTACAAATGCAAACTAGAGTAATCCTAAACAAATATAGTCTGTGCAGAATGTCCAAAGTTGAAGATGTAGATCACAATCCAGCGCAGACAGAAAAAATGGAGCAATACTAATAATACTTGACTTTGGGTTTGGGTCGCGCTTCTTCTACGTTTCGAAATTGTTACTTATAAGCCATTGTCATCACGTACTGATTTGGAATTAATTGGTTTATAGGCTTGAGTCATTTGCTATCCCTATCGGTAGATCGTGGCCAGCGATCGGATACACATCCAAAATCCGTTTGCGACATCGTCCATCATTAGTTCCGGAGTTTTTCATCCCGCATCCAAGAGGAAATAAAATGTTTCCAGTATCCCATTATGGATTTATTAAATTACGAGTTTAAATTAACTCGTTTGACGGCCGGCAGAGCCGCCGCCATATTGTGGCCAGCCGTCAAAAACAATGGCTGTCTTCTATGCCCGTTAACAAGTAAATGCTGACTATACCGCCCTGGCCACGGCTCGATGCGTTTCCGATCCGGTTTCTGACCGTAGACAATTGCGCACGCGTGGGAATGTTACCATCATTCAAAAATTTAATACCAAATAAATTATTTATATGATTGAAATAATTCGACTGCAAACGTATTTATAGCGTTACAACTGTTCCCACGTATCTTATCATAAATTGCGCGAGACTTTATTTTCGAAGACATGCAACCTATTTTCTTGCGCCACAGTAAGAACGGAGAAAGAGTCCATTAACTTGATTTTTAATTCAGAACAAAGTTGTGAATTATCAAACACTAATTTAAAATGCTTTGAAAATCACTGAGAAAACCCGTGTCAACTGTAATAAAAAAACTGATACCTGGCGCCATTGATAACTTCGTATCAAACAATGCGGTCAGGCAATATTAAAACATTTTTAAATGAAAGAAAGCGGCGAATGATATCCGTAATCCGAAATTTATGAGGGCAATTACTGGCTACAAACCTAAAACGATCAAATCACACTATTTTTGCTTGTTATTTCACTTCAAAATATACACACATAGAAATACGAGATATTTATAAACATACTGATTTTAATTACCTAGTCTTAAAAGGTACAAAAAAACATGTGTTTTTGATATTTGATTTCGTAAATTGAAAATTGAGCACAATATACATCTGATTCTAATAACTATTGAGCACTACAACCGACGCCAACTGTACTTGTACTTTATGTAATACTACCACGTTGTATCTCTTTCTCGTACGTTACAAAAAAAAAACACGTTTCACCTCCCCACAAGATCTTAAAGGCACCCTTCTCTAATTTATTGCTCTGAGGACTGAACACATATTTGCAGAATAAGGAAGTAAATGAGAAATAAGAAGATATACACGAAGAAGAAAATTTAAGAAAAAATATGTTTGTAAATACATCTAAGCAAATGAAATTAGATTACATCACAGACTATCAAATATATAGACATTAACTAATGGAAATACCATGTTTTAATATTTATTTTTATTTTGATGTCACTCACGTGATCACTTTGGTACCTTTTATTAAATCAAATAGATACCCGATTTTTTTTAAAAATATGACTTGATTGCAACGAAAATTTAAACGCTGACAATATATATGCATTCATGTAAAAAATATTACACAAAGATTTAATTTTCGAAGAGTAAATACTTTTACTGTTGCATAGATGACCGACCTTATATTTCTATACAGGATCATCAACGGTATGATAGACTGCCCCCAGCTTGAATTGTGTCAACGAGACACAATTCATTGTTTTATTACAGTGGTAATGTCAGAACACATGCATTAGTTAACTCCGCAGTCCCCAGATTGAATTCTTTGGGGAATGAATATGCGGAGGTAGTCGACATTTTTGCTGTAAATTTAACTCTTTATAAGACTACATTATTACAATTTTTTATGTCTTAATTCAATGGTGACGGATAAATTGCTTTACTTCACATTTTATATTTATTTTTGATTATGAAAAAACATGCAGTTATTATATAATTTTTTTCTTCGTGTATTGCACTTCTGATGAATTTTTAATTTTTTTTACAAATAACCTTAATGCCTGAATAGGGCGTGTATAATAATAATAAATAAATGTGTAATAAACTATCGGATTTATGTCCATCCACAAATAATATGTATAGAATGCCGCTCGTCTTGCAACTAATGTTCCGAATCCCTCTCTTATATGTACACTTTATTTCATGTCTATTCATTTACTGGTCTGTGGATTACATATTTACTTCTCACGTGTGATGGTAATGAAATGAGATATTTAAATGGATGAGAGTATTTTATACAAAAAAATCCACAAAATCACGAATAGGCATAAATATTTAACACCATTTAAATAAATCTCAGAACTGTGTACACGTGTCGATTGACACTTGAGATTTGTAGGATGAGATAAACCTCAAACATGTGTATTTATTATTTTTTAATACACATACATTTTTCTTCAATATTTGCAAAATTACTAACAAATCAAAGAACTATATATTAAATAACTACATATTTTAAAGAAATTAGGGGTTTACAAATTAATTTGCAATTATTGGAATTATTTTTATATAAGTAAAACTTGCAAAAATTTTGATATTAGAATTAAGGAGCAATTGAGATACCTAAATAACTGTAACTATTCAGAATTTTCTAATCACCCTTTGGAAATAAACCATTCCTTTGATATTAATAAGGGTTTATAAATTATACATACAAATACTAGGGGTTTACAGTTAGATAAATTTGAAATTTTATAAAAAAGAAAAAGTGTTAATAGCAAGCTTAATATTATTAATAACAAAATCCTATTTGCAAATAGTCACCTTTTATATTTGTTTTCATATTAGTTCTTACTTATTGTCCATTTTATAGTTTTGTTTATATCTATGCTTGTATATTTTATTTTCAGTAGACATTGTTTCCTGAAGAAGATACCATAGGTATCGAAACATGTAGAATAATTAATAAATAATGGTTTTAATAAAGTATTTTGTATGATTTTTAAGATAATTCTTTCACTATAATATTATTATTATAGCAATTTTTTACTTAGGCTAGGCCATGATCTAGGGAAGCCGTCTCACATTTAAAAATAATGTATGTCTATTAAAAAACATAGTAAGTAGGTACATATTATAAATAGAATTTAAAACAAAAACTTAAAAAAATATGCTTTACATATTAAAGATGGTTTAAAAAGTAAAATATACTATAAATTTAAAATACATAGCAAGTTAAAAATAATAAGAATAGTAATATTTAATAATAATACTATTATACTGTACTTATATCTGTCTAATTGAGTAATTTAAATTGTATGTTCTGAAAATGCAACTTCACAACAAAAATGTGTTCTTAATAAAGCTATTAATAACACAGGCAGCACAGACAAAAGTAACTTTTTCTTTACGACATTTGATTTTACATCGAGATGAGAATAAACTAACGATGAAAAACATCACTCAGAACAATAGATCTATTAACAATTTATTTTGACAATCAGAATGCGTTAAAACATTTATTACGCTTTAACTGCTGCTGGGGAGGTCCAAATTCACCGAACGGGCGAACGGAACGTCAACGGTTAATGGGCTCACATTTGATGTTTGGCGTACAACAAGCGTAAAGTGAAGCACGAGACTAAACAAATATCAAACCTATCTTGGCTGTAAGTGGCGATGCTCGAATCTGCGTAGCTTGGTGCGTAGACGGTGAACAACGAAAGCTGAGTGTTATATCAGAAGATTGGATTGTCTCGAGACAAAAATTTCAAAATGATCTCCTCCTCAGACACGCCATAAAATGTTCACGAAGTCTTTAAACAGTGTATAATCAAATCGCTCATTTTCGCTCCTCCTATACATTCCAGTTCAATCATGTATCCATGTACAAACAAGATGAAAAGCCATGATATTACAAAACACATTTTGTAATATCTTTTTTTTAAACCAACTGTTGATTTCAATACAAATATAGTATATGAGTTTACATATATATATATATATATATATACATTCAACAACATAATAACAACAATAGATAATGTTTTGAACAATTAATACATAAATAAATAATTATTATAAACAACTTTTAAGTGTAACCAATTTAATTTATTATTTATTACGTGTGAAAGCCACATGCTATAATCATCCCTCGAGTTATTGAATTTAAAATAAGTAGTTCAAAGTTCAACCCTCGAGTTGCGACCCTTCCTTTCTTGGAAACCTTCCAGGGTTTGCGCTGCAAGTGTTCCTCTAATTGATAATCATAAATCTCTGGCAGCGCCGGAACTCGTAAAAGTACCCCCTTATCGCACAGCCTTCGATGCCAGCCGACCGCGGTACCTGAGCACTGAGCACCTAACTTAGCTGAAAGGTTAAGGGTTGGCATAATCAATGTTTGAAAGTACTTAACAAATAATTTGTTTTTATACCGTGTTTTAATTACTATTGCTACAATAGCTTTTTATAATCGACTTCAATTTATGTTATTGTGCTTAGTATCTAAGATTTATGGTGTTGTTAAAAAAAAAAACTATACGGTCTACAATTTTAAAACGATTAAAATTGATAGTAATCTCTTATTAATGTTTTGTACTCGCTATTAAATCGTTTGCATTTTGAAATCGGAATAATGGGCAAATGTTTACACTAATAAGTAACATGATAATAAAAAGACTTTCGAAATGTAATTGGCCTCAGTATTAATTTTTATCCTGTATATATAATAGCATGCACCTATCTATTAAATTATGCAACAACATTTCAATAAATAATTTCAAATAGTCACAATAATTTTGAATGTGGAACATGGTTGCTGTGATTACTTACTAGACAAGTAATTTTTAACAAGAAAATTCATAGATAGAAGAAATAATGTGTTAATTATTGAAGGAATTAATATTGAGCATATCTATTATTTTTCTGTTACATTTTCGTGGATTTTAGGTAGATTCATTGAAGCATCCATGGAAATACCTATTATAGAGGGTCTCACATACATATATATATTTACATATATGTAGGTATATGTATAACTATGTGAGTATATGGAACTGGTATCTTTTATGTGTAAAATCGCATTTGTGGGTTGCTTCCTTGAGAAAACCTACACCAAATTTTCGGCACGGTAATTCGTTCCATTTTCAAGGCATTGTCTCAAAAGTGATGGTTTTACGAACGTGTTTAACCATTGTTTGAGAATTCATGTACATGGTGCATCTATCTACAAACGGATGCACTACGTACAAACTATATATTATGTAAACCGCGGCAACGGCAAATAAACAGTACGAAGTACATAGCGTATTGTTATATACTCGTGCCCGAGTTCTAACGATGAATAAACACCTGTTTTTATTTACGGTATAACGTACTATTTATGTCACGTCCGCCACATGGGTATAAATAGCACGTAAGTCATAAATCTACTTGTATAAGACGTAGTGAATATTTTTTGGTCAGTTCTCTGGAATAAATCTGCCATATAACAACCTGAGTATTTATTTACCGAGTACATCCCGAATATTTTGATATATAACCTTCACGCATTTCTCTATAATCATTATCAGTCAAGTCTACAAAATCATAATAAGATCGTATAACCGTATTTGTTCGTGGGAGATATAAAAGTATAATTTAAAAAAAATAGTTACTCCAAAATTGTTGTGAATTGGTTAGAGGAGTTTATGGGACATCATTATCCGTCAAAAGCAGTTATCTCCGTATTAAGCAAATTGATATTCAAACAGTTAACTCCATCAGCTCGGCGGTGCCGCAGGCCACTGATTTCATTACTGTTGAAATACCGCAAATTTCGATTTATATCAGTTATCCAATTTGAAAACGTGCTTAGCATGAGTGAATTAATACGCGCATAACAATATTAAAAAGCGATAACAATATGAGAATAATTAATAAAAATTAAATATACACATATATCGTTAAAAATTAAAATTTTCCGAGTAATAATTTATAGATCGCCTGGCTGGTTAGTCAATAATTCGTGCCGCTGAACTCTATACACATGGTGTGCCAACAAGGCAACTATGCAATCCTGTTTGCCCTAAAGCAGGCTTGCCTAGTTGGGAAATGCATTAAAATCTGTTTTAAAAATAAATTTATAATATTTTTATATCGTTGCTATTAATATATTTTATTATAAGCTAGTTATTACATAAGTATTTTTAGAGCATATAATATTGAATAATATTTTCATTTCACTCAGGAAAGACTTTCAAAACTAATTCATATTTTTGCATTTTTTTACAAAAATATCTGTTTATATACTTACTAAATTAGATATTCTTTAACCATTATATTATAGATTACAAATGTATAAACTTTACGTAAATTATTACAGTGTAACTCCCTCTCCAAGCACAAGAGCTAGTCTCTTTATTGGAGAGGTAAGCGATTTAAATTTTTTTTTCCGTCATCATGAATTTATGTACATTGAGTGACAAATTTTGAATATAATAATACAATCATTTTATATCGGAATACCTATCATTGAAAGTGCTAAGCTGTAGTAGTATTAGTTTGATCAACTTTACATGTGCAAATCATGTGACTATGTATTATTTCTTGATTGTATTAATTATATAATATTTTTTCTAGGAAACTGGACACGAGGATGCGGTAGGAAAAAGAGATCACCAAGGATTGGTTCATTTTCAAGGTAAGAACTATTACTAAGATACATTACTGAGAGAAACTATTTTACTTTAGGAAAACTAACGGTATAAAACAAATGGCATGATGGGATCAAATTCTGTTAACTGTATCGATTAAAATTATGTTTTAGTTGACGCGACCCGAATTGGATTCAGAAAGGAATAATGGCAGATGGATCTTGACCTACCTTAATCTCAGTCCTGGGTTGGACGTCAATTTTCATCTCCATTTGACTCGCACTTTTGTAGTGAAGAACGGAGATCTCTCTACACTTCCGGATGCTAGAGAACACCGCTTCTTTTTCGTGATCCGGATGTTACGCACGGCGTTACCCTCGACTGTTATAATAAGCACATGTGTTGACAGTTCTGCGTCAAAATGTAATCTGTTACCACGTCGGCGAAATCCCTAAATAATTAGCGGGAAAAGTATATTACAGTTTATTGAATAGACGGAATGCATGGGGATTACTCGACTTGCGTCAGCATGGTATGATGCTAGTTTTACCTATTACCATATTAATTTATTTTTATTAGTCTGCTCAAATGCATTTATAAATAATCTTTATATCGTGCAAAAGGATGAACTTTGCAATTTTTTGCATCGTTGCTATAAAAAATATATAGGAAATTAATTTTCTAAACAGTAAATTTAGTTGTCTTTAAAATTATTATATACTCATTTCTCTAATTATAATAGAAATATAACTTAAGAAATATAAGCTTATAAACACGTCGAGATAAATGGTTCAACCGACCCCGACCGCTGGGTCAGTTAGTAACAGTAAGGGAATTAATTAAAACATAGAATTTAGGCACAAAGTATTCGAACTTTAACCATTTTGGCGAAGAAAAATAGATTCATTATTGTTTTCTAAAATTGTAGTTCAAAGTTTCCATTACATTTAACATAATACAAAATGTATCTAGCCTCATGAAAATTCTTACAATTTTTGTTAATTGAAGTGTTAGTATAAACATTCACTATCTTGATTTTTATCTCGCAATAAGCAACGATAAATTATTTTTTTACTTGTATTAGTATAATGTGGTACAATTGCCCTCTAACAGCCATTTCAAATTAAAATATAGAATTTAGATTGTTATTTACTCACAAAGCATATGGTATGATAGACTTCCTCCGGATTGTCGGTCTTCTTGACTTTCACGCACCATTGAGGTCATTGAGACACAAATTATTGTTTTATTACAGGGGTAATGTCAGAACACATATATTAGCTAATTCCGCAGTCCCCAGAATACATTCTTTGGGGAATGAATATGCGAAGGTAGTCGTCGTTTTTGTTGTAAATTTAACTCTTTATAGGACTACATTATTGCAATTTTTTATATAAATTGCTTTACTTTACATTTTTATTTATTATTATTATTAATTTTGAATAAGAAAAAAACGTGCATTATATAATTTTTTTCTTTGTATATTGCGCTTCTGATGATTTTTTAATTTTTTTTTACAAATTATGTTAATGCCTGAATAGGGCGTGTATAATAAATAATAATAAATAAAATCAAATATCGAAAAAAATACACGGATTAATTAAATGATAAAAACAGAGCACATAAATAATAAAAACGAAATAGTTATTTTTGGCGCACAAAAAATCATTTTATAAATGCAACCGTCGCGTTCTACCAAGTCCTGTAAGCTACTGGAGACAAGTCCATACATATCAAACGTGCCTCCTGACGGCGTGTCATATATGTACCTACTACAGTTTACGAGTTATATGCATCGGTACTATTGTCCCCTGGTACAATTGACCCCGGTCTACCCTAGTTAAAGCAGAGGTCACTTACAGTTGGATGATAGTTTATTCTTGATTTAATAAGGTTAACGATTGAATTAATAAAAAAGGTTACAATATATGATTTGGTTGAGAATGTTAGATGCGTGGTAGTAGAGTTCCGTGGCGCACACTCAAAATTTTCCCTGTAGTTTTGGCTGCTGTTCTCGCCGGCGGGTTGAAACGATCTGAACCTCCGAACCATCCAGAACCTCTCTGGCCTTTTGATGGTCCATATTTGCATATCTGCTCTATCGATTCCCTACTGCGTGATACTATTTATTTTATTATTATTATTTCATATTGAATACAATTAATTACAATTTACAAAAAAAATATATATATAATAATTTTCCAAAAATAATAATTTTATGATAGTTTTTTAAAATGCATTGCCCAACTAGGCAAGCCTGTTTTAGGGCAAGTTGGTAAATAAACTATATTTCATAAACTAATGTAGTTAATTAAATGTGAGGTAAAGTACAAAAATAATGTACATACAAGGTAGAGTAAAAGTGAAAATATTTTATTAGGAGAACACATTTTTATTGTGAAATTGTAATTATTCAGAACGTATTAACTTTGAAAGATATACATATCAAATCAAAGTAGATGGCTTTCAAATAATGGAACGATAGATGTATTAATTTGAAAAAGTGTAACATATATGTAGGTTCGAAAATTTGTCGTAAAAAATAATGTCGCTGTAGCAAAGTTGGATAATGCGCCTTCCCCGGTTTGGAAAGAGATCCAGGTTCAAATCCCGGTGGCGCAATAACAATTTGTTTCGATAAAATTGATTACTGTCATTATTACTGGTCGATAGATATATCTAGTCACTAAAAATATCACAAACGTCTATATCTAGTCACTAAAAATGTCACAAACGTATGAGAAATACGTGATTAGCTAAAGTAGAACAACATATCAGTTTACACTAACAAATTAGAAAAAATGTATCCTAGTATCAGAGATGGCAAACCTATGTCACGTATGCCACTCTGTGTTATGCGGGTGAGGTTAGAATTTTATTTGTAAAACGTGTGTAAGATTTAAAAAAAACTACGGGAGTTATCGTGAGCACGAAATCTACTATGATCATGACTGAAAAAAGCGCATCAATAACTTTTAGTACGTTATATCACGAGACCCTTGGCAATGGGTAGTATTTCTAACGACATCTGCCTGATGGCCGATGTTCGCAACTTTTCAATAGCAATTGTAACTTTTCAATTTGGTTACACAACGCTACAGCACGTTTTTATTTTCGACTAATTTAAAATTTATATTTCACTTATAATAAATATATACAGAATTGCCCGCGGACAATTTTCTCTTTGAAGTTTAAATTAATTTATGCCTAAAAAAATACTCCTACGTGATTCATGAATTCAGTTTCCTACCAGTATTATTTAACCTTAGATGATTTTAATTTACAAATATATATATATATAAATGCACGGCCCACGTTAAAGGGTAAGACGCAAGATGAAGAAGGTTAAAGTTTATCGTTTTATTCATATTTTAATGCTAAGTCCAAGTAATGCTAATGTATTTTAGAATTTTCCTACATTTTATACTGATTTCACGAGCAAGACTTATACTTTACCATTTCATATTTATTTCGTATTAGACATTTTATTTTTGAAAGAGCAAATTGTTAACCATTTTGACAAATAACCTCTTTACATAGAATATATTTTTTCAGTACATTTTGTTAGTAAAATTTGCCAATAAAACAGTGTGAAAAATAACGCTTCGGAAATTTTTATAATATTTTTATATACGCCACTTTTACCGGTATCGGGATCGATATCAGCTGCAATTTGAAATCAAAACGATTACCCAAATTGTCTTCATGTCAGGGTCATAAAAATAAAATAACAAACCCATCACTAATAGCGAGATATGATTCGTGAATGAATAATTTATTAAGCTTCTTCTTCTTCTTCTTATATCAGATCAGGGATCTGTCTCTGTATAATCACTCAGCGGAGATCAACTGCTAGATATCTTCCATCTTTTAGTGATCTGCCCGCCAGTCTTTCTTACACCATAATGTGCCTCATACAGGTTTTTCATCATCCTATCTATTTAGTCTCTCCAGCGTCGTATTCGGCTTCTGCCCTTATATTAAACCGGTGTTGCAGATTTTACTTCTGAGCGTTTTCTTAAAGATGCAGCGAATAATTCTCAATTCTGACGTTCCTCTTGACTTTTGATACTTTACGATTATTCCTTCGACTGGCACACTTGGGATTTTTTGTTGTTGCATTGGTCACATATGTGCATGAATATTTCCGTCCTTTTCGGAGATTAGAGAGCGCGCAAAACGACAAGACGCAATTGCATTCAGTACACAGTACGGTAAAGAGATCTCAATAATCAGTGCACATTTCGGTCGGTCGGAAAACTACCCCAGAAGAAGAACAACAATATCGGACCAGCTACAACGACAGCATCAGCGCCCTCAATTAAGGGTATTGTTCATATTTCATATTTGACCATATTATCAATAGGAAACCCGGGAACCACAACTGTCGAAGGCTTTTACGGGAACAAGATGTTAGTTTCTTCATACAACTTCTCGTAATCCACTTATTTCCCTATACAGATTGCTTTTGACCGAAATTGTAACTCCTAATTATTTAAATTTAAATTTCTATTATTATACCATTAAAAGCTCAAAATACAATATATTTTTTAAGAAGAACACATTTGTAGCCGTAAATACTTCGATAGCTAGTTCTGAGTTTTCTATAAGTAATGTTGAATATAGTAATTTAATATATGCAAATCCAAAACACACCAACTTTTGTGAACCTGGGCTGGTAGACGTCGATGTCGCTCTCTTTGTAGTCTGGTGGTCCTTAACTCTGCTGGCCAGTCTCCGAAACTTTATCACAATTAAATATACAATACAAAATAAGTCCATCCGAACCGAAAAACTCTCTTTCCAGTAACAGGAATCATTTAATTTGTATTAAAATACAATAGAAAAATTATATTATTTCTTTAACACGATTTTTGTTGCTTTGCGGTACGGGTGAACGAAAATAAATAAATTATTAAAATAATGATACCTTAAATATATGGTATATTAACGATGTAAGTAAAAATGTAAGTGAATTCTTGAAAAAGAAAACAAATTAAGTAAAAATGAAAGGGATGATATTGTTTTCTCCTGCCCACGTTTTTATTCACAAGGATGATTTAGTATTTTAATTTTAGGAGCAAAAGTACGGAGAATACTGTGAGTAGGTACATATGTAGCAGTGGCGTGCAGTAGGTATAATGATATTATACAATCATATATAATATATGTAAAACAATATATACACTTTCGTTTAACCAACGTCATTGGAGTAAATAAAATAAATCCGTCATTTATACGACCCTATTATGTATTTATTTATAATTTTAGTGTACTGTCAATAGTATTTTTAAAGTTTAAGTTCGTAAAATAATATTTTCTTATTCATATATAAATGAAAAAAAAACACTTTCTATGACCGAACATGATTCATTTATTGTTTGAAAATACTTCACGTAATAACTAAAGGAAATAATTATTTTTATTAAAGGTTAACGTAGGAAATAGTTATGCCAATTGCTTTTTGTTTTTCACAAATCAAAAACCAACCCATGCTCAAATTTAAAGAACAATCATGAAATCAACACGTTAAAAACGGTAAGATTCGCGAATTAGTAAAAGAGGAAGTAGACATTTCAATGATTTGCACGCAGTTGTAAGCCTTTTTAATGTAATTCTGTTAATAAACAGCATAGGTAACGACTCCATACAAAACGGATCAACCGAAAGGAATTTTTAATTCAGTAAATAGCCATTTATATGACTTGAGTAATTCACTAGCTTAAAGACAGAACTGAGTAATGTAAATAGTACGATGCGGCGAATAAAAAAAAAGCGCCATGAGTAGAGCGGCGAGTTTTTAAAATTAAGCAATTAAAGTCTCTACTGGTACACACATGGCACTAATTGCAAAATAATATTTTCGTTAATGTTAATCCAATTTTATAATTTATATTTGTTTCACCAGAATTTTTAGTTATGCACAGTTTTTTTGCTCGTATGCCCTGCGCGCCCCTGATGTGTATATACAAATACTGTTATAATAATAAACAGATTCAATGTTTCAATGCTTTCTGCGCGAGATGGGTGTAATCTGCTCTCAGAAAAAAGGATCGGCCACATACATAATTTACTTACACGAATACAGCGAGTCAAAATATTTCATTTTAGGAGGAAAATTCCTTTTTTGGCATATTTCTATACATATTAGTTTATACGATTAGAACGTAAGGAAGTAATGGTATTTAATTATGTTAATACAAATATTCAAAGGAAAATATTAATTCGTACACTAAAACAAATACTCTGTTCGTTAGAACGAATTATTTGTTCAATAAAATAATAAAAATTTAGCAACGTTAAATTATTTATTTATTATACAGTTTGTTACGTGTATTTTTACACATTTATTAGTACACAGATTTTAAAATGCCCATCTAGGCAAGCCTGTTTTAGGGCAAATTGGTAAACGAATTTATTTATTTACTCAGACTTTATTGACATACATATTTTGTTGTGACAGAGGTGAATATATTATAATATAACGTGATAAACATAAGATACAATTATATTGCAATTAAATACTCGTAGTTTATTGTGCGGGATGGAGTAGACTCCACCCCTGATATATACAGCATTGTCCTGGCTACTTTGCTAGACTGAAGTCTGTGTTAAAGTAGCCAGTTTTTTTCGTGCTGTTGTGGTGTTATTTAATAAAGATTCGACAGAAATATAAATTGAGATAATTTTTTTTTTTTTTTAAATAAAAATGTTGTGGGAGTGTTGTAGAACTAGTGAATTATTAGTATAGGCATTGTTTAATGATTATGTTAGAATATTGGATAGCTATGCTCCTGATTGCTCTTTACCCGATTGGATCATATATTGGGTCCATAGTTGTGTAATCTTATTGGAGTTGAACGATTTCCAGTTGGTGTTGAGTGTGTTGTACAGTTTCGGAGCTAAGAATATGTAGAATCTTTGATAAAATGTCGTTGTTGCATAACATTTCACAAAACCAAATAACCAATTGAAGGCAAATTACGATCAGATAGAATACGTAACACAGAGGGCAAGTAGCCGCGAAAATATAAAAAAGAGAGAAAAAAATGCCAATGTGCAATACAATATGTAAAATAATGTAAAAGGAAATATGCAAGATCAAACACACAAAATGCAGTTCTAAAAATTATTTCATTATATAAAACAGTTTACTCTCAATATTTGCTCTTCCTAATTTCAACAACCAATTTGAAACATCCCTTTTAAAAGGCTTAATGTCAGTATAAGTTCTAATTTTGTTTCCAATTTGATTGTATATTCTGGGAGCTTGAAAGGTGAATAGTCTTTGACTAAAAGTAGTTTTCATTCTTGGAACTATTTTAAGATTATTTTCTATTGTGGGATAACATCTTTCAGTCCTCACAGATGGAGCACACATATAATTGTATTATATTAAAAACCTGAAATTTCCTAAAAAGTGGCTCTGAAGGATACGAAAAGTATCAGTATAGGATTTTGAGCTATGCGTACTTGATATATATTTGTACACCTGCTAGATCAGGTTATTTATTTATTCATAATATAGTGCATATATAAGTATTTTTAAATATGCTCTAATATAAACAAGATCAAAATTTTTTTTTTTTTAGGAGAACACATTCTTATTGTGAAGTTGTAATTATTCAGAACATAGGTCTGTGATATTTTAAATATGAATTAAATATATTAATTATAAAGATCTCTTCCCTAACCGGGGGAGGTGCTTTTAGGTGCTAAAAGATTGAAAAAGAGATCCAGGTTCGAATCCCGGTAGCGCAACAACAATATTTTTCGATGAAATTGATTTTATATGTGTATCTTTATAATTAATATATTTAATTCATATTTAAGATCAAAATTGTTCCTTTTTACTACAACTTATCTTTCACATATTTGCTTAGTTTCATTTTGAATCTATGTAGTTAGGTTAGGTTAGGTTAGGTATTCTTTATTAAACAAATACATATTTATTTATTGTTTATTTTTTCTTATTGTAATGCACAAACAATTTGTTATATGGAATAATGTATTTATTTTAATGCACACATCTCTTAAAATTAATCCCTGTTAAATCATACACATATTCAAGTTACTACAAAGACGAAAAAAGCTAACCAATTTTTAGTTTATTTACAGTACCATCTAAATATTAAAGTATCTTGTTTTACTTAAATAATGATAAGGTTTTGATAGAAAAAGATGAGAATAAAATTGTCGAATTTCTCACATTTCAAGCATTATCATAAAAATATTAGTTGTATTATAGTAATATATGTTGCCATTCGAATTAAAATATTTAATGAATTGAAATTAAATACTTTATTGAAGTACCTACCTACAAATAAAGTACGATTTTTAATTTAAGTGGATTAATTTTTATGAAGGATGGGCCAACTTGGGCTGATTGTTTTTAAAAATGTTTAAATGGGGTTTATTTTAAATTATATATTTTTTGCAGATAATAAAGAATTTATGAAAGTTTATAATGGATACATACCCAATGCAAGAGCGCGTTAAAATTATTGAATTTTATTATGTTTCTCGACGATCTATTTTCGGTGACCGATAATTTCAAAAATGTAGTTTGCTTGCCCTCCTCGTTCCCCAGATTTGACTGCGCCTGATTTTTTTTTGTGAGGCTACTTAAAAGGCCGAGTTTATATGAACAAACCAGCAATAATAAATTCAGGAGCTTAAACAAAATATTCGTGCGGAAATAACAAATTTGGAGACAGAAACGTTGCGTAATGTAATGCAAAATACATTAGAAAGAGCAATTATTTGTCAACAAGAAAATGGAGGTCATTTAAATGGTGTTATTTTTCACACATAGATTTAAATAAAGTTAATAGTTAGATTTAAATAAAGTTATGTTAAGTACACTTTCATATGAACAATACTTTGTGCTGAGTGGAAAATTGCACACATTCGTGATTTCTAAGGCATACATCTTGGGATAATAGACACACGAAAAGGCGTCTTAATGTTTTTGATTGCATCAGATTACGGCCAAGTTAATACTTTACCGAAGTTTCTCAGATATTTTTTTACAACGACGAGCTCGTTAAAATTGCAGTGTCGGCCGCTTGATTGATTGCCTTGTATTCGCCAAACCTTAAATTTTAACCCTTCCCAAACCGTGCAGTAACACAGGTCTACCGCTCTTTTTAAACCTGTAATATTTCGGTAAATATACGCAACACGCTATTCATATTTTAGTTCAATTGATGGAAAATATTCACGCTTAGAAATGACTAGTGAAAAATCAAGTATGTAAGGCGAATCCTACAATTTTTCAATTCAATTTCAATTCAGTCCATTGTAAAATTAATAAGTTGATAAAAATACCATTTGTGTCAAGACAGAAAGAAATCAAATATTAATTTCACAGTGAAAAGAATAACTAATATATGAATATAATAGAGTCTCTTTCTCACTAATTAAAGAAAGATAGATAAAAAGGAAAGTTGTATTATATAATGCTACCTCCTATACAGGACTTGATGAATGCTCCGAATTATAATATATTATTTAATGCTCAATATTTATAGTAAGTTTATGGCATTAACCATGTTTTCATATTTCAAAGGCTAATTGAACTCTAATTTTTTACGGTAATACTAGTTGACAGTATGGCTGCGTATGAGTATTTTATATCATAGTACGGTAAAGGTTAAAATACATTAAAGGAAAGTTATTATCATTTAAGAATCAACCCTTATGTCGTAAAAGAAAGTGACTTTCAATTTGTGAGAAATGTTGAAGTATGTAAAAGTTTTCTTTGACCTTTTTAGCAGTGTCAACATTGTGGAGGAATAATGATGTCTACATATTGGCAACGGAATCACAGATACAGCGAGTAAAGGTTATAACGAGGAAATTTTGTTGGTCTCCTAGTCTTGGCTATATCCGAGTTCGGCTATATATATTAGAACACCATATTCTATTTTTATTTATTTTAGTATTAGAAAATATAATACATTTTAGAATTATCAGTAGGATATATATATATTTCATTTAACATTTATTCCTTCTCTATGAGAGTAGGGCTCGTGTATAGAGAATGATAATTTATGTTTCAGTTAGTCTGTGTATAAATTTTTATTACTTCAGATACAAATTGATAGTAGTCTGTGATTGTTTTAATTGTGATGGGAAGATTGTTAAAAAAATTTGATACCTTAATAACTATAGTGATTTTGGGTTGCGGTATATTTTAGTTTTGTAATATCAATTTGGTCTCTAAATCTTGTAGATCGGAATTCGCTTCTAAAGTTTAATTGATTTTTAAAATTTGAATTATTGTTTTTTTTTGTATATGTCTATTATTTTTGGTACTTTGAAATCTGTGAAAAGTATATATAATATACTTGGATAGTTTTTTTTTTTAGAATAATTTTTATTATCATTTTTTGAGTGATTTCTAATTGTGACATTGAAGTTTTATATGCTCCTCCCCTATCCAATAATACCGTATTGCAAATGTGACTGTAGAAACGCGTAATATATTATTTTCAGATTTGTAAGTGATAAGATGTTTCCGAGTCTTAAAAATATATAGACAGTTTTCCCTTTTTTTTTTGTAAGATTAGTAATATGTTCTTTCCATTTTAGTTTGTTATCTATTATGATTCCTAGGAACTCGTTATAGTATTTTTCTTCAATTGATAAACATTGGTCACAAGAGTCTTCTTGAGTACAGGCTTTGATGTGAATTTTAATATTAATTTCAGTGTTATCTTTCTGTTGAATATCAATAGTAAGTAGGTTATCATCCGTCCACTTTTTTATGATATTAACATTCTCATTTGCAGGTATATTAGCGTCAGTCCAAGTTTTTTCATTAATTATCAGTACTGTATCGCCTGCATAAGATATTATTTTACCATGTAATTTGAGTTTAAATATATCATTAGAGTATAAAATAAATAACAATGGTCCCAGTACCGTACCTTGTGGTATGCCAGTCAGTGGTTTCAGGTATGCCATTGTGTCCAATTATTTTTACATTTTGTTTTCGTTTGTTTTTGTTTGTTTTGTTTGTATGTTAAATAACTTCTAAGCCATGATAAAACATAACCAGCAAGGCCAATATTTTAAATTTATCATGTAGTTTCTTGTGTGATATGCTATCAAGGTTTCTCAGGTGTATAAATATACCAATGCATTTGCCACTGTCATCTATATGCTTGTTATAGCATCTTGTGTGCTAATTTTTTCTATAAATCCAAATTGATTCTCATTTATGATGTCATTGTTACGGATATATGACATGAGCTGTTTTTTTACAATTTTTTCGTAGATTTTTGGCTATGTTGAAGATTATTGATATGGGGCGGTAATTTTAAATTTGATATTTATTTTCTAAGATTAAATTAATGAGCTCTTAGGAAATTAAAGCTATCAATGTATAGTCACAATTCCTGTCTTAATATTTCTGACATTTGCTACGTAGGTATCTAGTCTACTTATTTATTCTATAACTTTCACATTTTAATCAGATTTGTGTGGCATTCATTTGACGGAAAAGGAAAATCAAATATTTTGGAATGTTAATGAAAATTAAGATTAAATCAAGGTTGAGAAAGGTTTTCTTCTAAGTAATGTATTAAGTTCTTACGGAAGGCTTAATTATAATTACTTCACATTATAATTAACAAATGTTATATTTAAGCGTGTACACTTATCGTGAAAGGGATACGCCTAATGTAATAACGCTAACATCCCCAACAAACCTAAAATCACCCAAGAGATTATATATCTAGGTTTATTCATAGATGATACAGGTTGATATTTTACTCATACGCTATACAGTCAGCCACTGACGAATCTATTGCTAGTATATATTTTTTATTATTACAATATATTATAAAGTACAAAGATTTGTTTAATATTTAATTATTTTATAGATAGAGAATGAAATAATATTAATCACATCTTAATAATAATAACGACTCTGTGGATGCCCTTCATCAGCTGTAACTAGCAGGTGTAGAAAATAAATTTTAGTTAATAGTGAACAGTATATTTTATTATATGAATATAATGGATAGCTATCAAGAAATTTTGGAAAGTTTTAAAAATGATTTAATAATGATTATTATTAATGTGTGCGCAACACACTGCGCTCGATGTACACAGCCGATATTATGCGTCAAGTGCGTTATTGCATTACTGCCTATCGTGAAGCAGTCATATAACTTTGCCATTTCCTCGCTTAGATAGCGCTCACGCACACATTGACGTATATCGGTACACGGTGATTCTTGAAGTGTCATGACCAAAAAATCGACGGTATTTCGGTCGATGTGCTCATGACTAAGCATGGTGGTTCTCTATTCTGCTTCTACAGTGAGAACTGCTTGCCTGCACTCTTCGCGATCTTAGACCTTGTTTAGTGCGACGTGTTGTAAGGCTCCGACCATTTCTCGGACTTGGTCTATCCATCTGATTGGAGGTTGACCTCTCAACCTCCGTCCTAACACGCCATCATAAAAACCAATGCCTAAAAACGTACCTCCATTTTTCATCCTATGAATGTGTTAATATTACAAGAACAAGAGACTAATTTTGTTCTTACGATACGGATAAAACTACGTAGTACTAATATTCTCGAGTACAGTACATGAGTTCATTTGATTTTGCATTAGAATCCAATTCTTTTATTTACGGCACCGTGCGAAACGAAGGCGTCTAAAATGAATGAGAATTGATAAAGAAGTGATCTCTATCAAGAAGATAATACTTTGGGCATGTTATGAAAGATAAAAAATATGAAATAATACGAGTCATACTCAGTGGCGTAACTATGCCAATATATTGCATTGGAGGGGGCCCACGTTAGAAAAGGGCTCAAAAGTATTGATACTTTTTCCGGCGCTAATGTGGTCATGTATTTAAGAAGTAAAAACAGCAAGAAAATTAAATAAAATTATTTCTCACATGTATTACGTAAATAAGTGAAAACATTACCGATATATACAATAACATTCATCTAATATGTCGGTTAAGAAATCGCCAAAAAGTGAAAATCGTTTATAAACCAAGCGTGGATTTTTATATAGCTGCGATTTTTGTACAATTGCATTTTGTTATTTTCACGAAAATAGAACAATTTTCTTTTACAGTACCTACATACTATACAGGACCCATTTTTGATTTTGCATTGGGGACCAATTTTCTTAGTTACGACACTGGTCACATAGTACAGTAATTAGCGACTAGAGATTCCAACTATTCGACATCAACTATTCAAATATCGAATAGTAAAACTAAAAATATTCGAATAGTTCGAAGTTTGACAACAGTATGAAATTAATTTGGAATATTTCAAATAAATCGTATTATACGCAAGTACTTAAAAATTGATAAGAAAACGGGCTAATTTACCATATACTGTTTATTTATTGTAGTTTAAAAAATACACATTTTAAAAATATTAACGCATTGAACGTTTCGTATTTTTAATTTGTTCTTAATTTTGTTTTTATCGTCGCTGCAGTTGAAAATACCCGCTCAGTAGCGGTTGACGTTGGCTTAACTGTTAAAAGTGTTTTAAATAGTAGGTATAACGTTTCTGTCATTTTTTTGAAATTGTCTAAATATCTAAAATCTTTTTTTCGATTATTTGAACTAATATTTGTAGTATGTACAAGGGTTAAAATGGTACTTCTTAATTCAGTCAGCAATTCGGACGTCGACGAACTCTTCGAACAAGCAACAGGTATCTCTTCCACGTCCGAATCACAATCCTGAGAATTGTTTAATATTCCATCCTTAGAAATTAGTACGAATACTATTCGAATAGCTGCACAAATATTTGAGTATCGAATAACAGGAAAAGTTCGAATATATTCGAATGTCGAATTTTCGAGTTGGAATCTCTATTGGCGACCCTCAGCTTACCGCTAAAAGCCCCCATATCGAACCTATTCATTCGCCGACAAGTTGGCATTTTTACTTTGCAAGAAAACCACTTTTAGGCCTTCAGATTCGAGATTTCAGGTGTTGATATTCACGAAAGTTTTACAGCAGGTAAAAGATTTTTGACGAATGACAAATAAGTGTGATTTTTTGATGAATCAGTATATAATATCATACTGTGTATTTTAATTCTATTAACTTATGTATGCTCATATTGAAATAAAGAAATACGTCTAAAGGTAGCAGGAAGTCATAATTTAGAAATTGCTAAACTTGTCATAAATATTGAATTGAACTTCATTAACCTAATTCTTAGTAAAGTTTCAAGACACGATTAATTAATATTAATGAGTGTAGTCGATAAGGTAGTACAAACTTCTGTACCGGCTCCGAGGTAGGTTGGGTTCTTCCCGCTACCTGCAGGAAGAAGACTATCTCATGGTTAAATAACGTGGCTGGGCTGCAATGGAAACCCATTACAACTCAGCCGTTGTTCACAGCAGCTGCTTAATCTAACTTCTAATTAATAAGTAATTTCTAATCGCCTTAGCGGAGTGGAACTTTGAAGAAGTAGAAAAAGAATATTTAATATTTCTCTAGAATAATGAACCCTCAGAGTAACCATCAACTGATAAAAGTTAAATAATCACTGTGTATTACTTTTAGAGCTTTTAAATAATAATTTTTGAATTTGTTATTTAATACTGACATTAATCAGCACGCATATTCCCGTGCCACTAGAAACCCCGAAATAATTTATTTTAAACACATAATGTATACTTAATAATCTTTTAGCACGCACATGCCAACACTGTAACGTTATTAACACAAATTTATCCGTTAAAGTCGTTCAAATTATCAAAAAAACAACTCAATTTTATGGACGGATGTTTTTTCATGTTTTGGGCTCTTTAAATTCGGAGGGGCGTCTTGCAATCGAAGTTGTCCCAAAAATCCTCGAAAGGTAGTGGTGGTATTGGTAAGTGTTTGGGGGGGAGGATGTAAGCCAATGCGGCGAAGCAGGTAGTTGCGGTATAGTGGTCACTACCTAAACACATTGAGCTAGAATAAAATTGTCGTTTAAAAAGTCTTTAAGAAGATTGTACCGCGATGCGTAACGTAAAAGAGTTCGGATAGAAGTGATGGTGATATCACAGACGAAAGTATATAAATAATATACCGTTATTTATTATCATCTTTTTCTTCTTGTTCCCTCCCTATCCGTAGCTATCATAATTTTCTTACGAAAAGTTCTACAGTAGACTGGTTAAAGCATTGTCTCAGGTTCTTCAGCCATGATGTTCTTTTGATCGCCATGGATCATATAATTTAGGGTATTGATGGAATACACGTTTTAATTTTTCAAAGGAATATACATAGGGGTGGTTTCACTGAATTTTATAAGAGACAATTATATCTTTTAGGTTGATAACTAATTTCTTCTTCAGACATCTGAATTTCCTAACTAAGAGGAATCTGCTAAGTACCACGGAATTCAAACAGAACGAAGAAGACATGATGTACCTGAATAAAATTATACTTAACCAGATTAATTAATTTTTGGCTACATTGCAAGCATAGGAACTGAAACTCTGAAGAACTCATTTAGTGTTGATATTGGGTTAATGTGAAAGTTATTGCCGTTTTAACTGTACTTATTTAAAGTTGTTTTAAAAGTCAGTCCTTTGCCTGGAAACATATTTTTTGTCATTGCTTTTAAGTGAGATATATTCTACCCGATTTAGCTGGTTTCCTTTCAACTTCAATCGTGTAACAACCTCAAAAAAAATTTATCAATGACCGATAAAATTTGTTTTCAAAATGGATACAACGCAACTGCCGCGACTAAGAACATTTATTCAGTGTGTGATGAAAGTGTCTTAAAAGGTCGAACGCGTCGTAGGTGGTTTAGCAAGTATCGTTCGAGGTGTGGAAGTCTATCGCATCCACAACCTGAACGCACCTTGCAAATTTTAGCAGCTATCGAAACACAAAAAATTACTTAAATTTTATTCGGTGTTTCTCTACAGAAAATATGCTTTTAGAAAACATAAAACGTTCACTGCTTGATCACTTACTGACTACCTAATTTTGGTAACGATATTTTCTAAAATAGAAAATACACTTTCGCTGGGTAATGAAGTAGGGTGTATAGTTTTGAAGGCATCGAATAGAAGATACATTTTTTTTGTTCTTTTGTTTGTAGACTCGTATATGGAAAATTCTGCCTTCAGTGTTTTTGAGTTGAATGTTTTTTTCTTTGTGGTTTCTCAAGAAACCTATTTATCGATTCCTCTATGGTTCTTTTAAGAGTAACGCTCTGCTTAACTTCTATATACAGAGATTCGGATATATTCTAGATAATATGTTTTCACTTAATTTAACGATTCAAAATTGATCTCGTTTTGTTTGTATCCAAGGCGATTACAAGTCAAATTATTAACGTTTTTTATTAAACACAAAAAAAAATTCAATATTAATTCCAATATTTTGAATCGGGTTGCCAAGTTGATAAAAAAAACAGCTTTCGAATGTCGCAAATTTAGCTAAATAAACGGGTTTATTAAACCCGGTTTTTGAAAACCGACTAGCCCTAGTGACAGCACTCAGATCTGCGATAGTCAAGAAATATGGAGATCACGGTCTTCAATGAAGAGTATCCAACGTAGATGATGAAGCTTATCTTATGATATAAAGTATAGATCTTATTGTTGTAACATATATACCAAAATTAATTTAAAAAAAAAAACGATTGTAACGAAACGTCAGCATTTTTTAAGAGATAATTCTGTAATGTCATTTTTTTTCCTGTATATATCGTTCTGGCACCCATATTGGATTTTAGATCATGTAATCTTTATTATAGTGGGAATAGCAACTTATACTCTGTCTGCTTTGGGGTATTTTGGAACTAACCCTGATTTTGAACATGAATATCAATGGATTAATGTGGTAATATGTTTTGCACGTAGCTGACAAAAAAATCTACAAAATTGCATATTTAACAAAAATTATCCGAAATCCGTTTTAGGGGGTTTTGGAATTAGGCGCTACGTATATCTACCAACATACATGCCATCTTCGTGCATTCATCCTAACGTCATGTTTATAGCTCCCTATATTTTAATTTTTAATTTATAGATAATTTAACAATTTTATTTGTCTGTAAAAGAATTCTATCGAATCGAGATTAAAACATTCCATCGAATCTGGCTGAATTCAGATGTACGTTTTTGGATTACATTAATTTATAAAAGTATTCCTTGAATTAAAAAGATTTCTCCGAGTAAAATGTTATTTTATGTAAAACAATGAATTGGTAACCAGCCGTGCGGAAATTATCGAGTGGGCCCAATTAATGTAAAGCGAACAAGTAATCTCATGGTGCGTGTTGCCGATAAAGGTCGGTATGTAGCATTTATATATTTTATTTATATATTAATTTTAATAAATAGATTATCAATATGTAGTTAATGATCCTACAATGTAAAATTACAATGTAAAAAACATCTTAAGATGAAAGATATTAAGTTCAATGTATTATCAGAAACATTATAATGGCCTTACATTTTATTATTATTATTACACAGAATTGAATTCTCATTCTATCTTCCCCCTTTTGTTCCCTCCAGATTTTTTTTCTTCTTTTCTTTCCCTTAATTTTCTTATTTTTATTACTTCTTCAATAGATGAGATAGTTGCCACCCTTTTATTGTTTTCAACACTGCTTCACATTAATCTCTGTTATCAAACCCTCAACGCGTTATTGTATTTAATAATTCAAATAAAACATGTAATTGGTTGAATTTACTATTATTAAAGAGAACACATTCAAGAATATGTCCTCCTTAATAATATATATGTTGTAAGTGTCCAAAATTTAATAAAAATGAATTATTTATTCTGGCGTCTCCTATCGGATTACTCAAAGGTATTTGAGATTCCGTAAAAATAAAGAAGATGGCTTTCAAATAATGGAACGATAGATTTATTAGTTTGAAAAGTGTAACATATAGGTTCGAAAAATTGTCGTCAAAGCACTCTGTGGGTATAGCATAATCGGTTAATGCACGTTCCCTGGATTGGAAGAGATCCAGCTTCGAATCCCGGTAGCAGTAACAATATTTTTCGATAAAATTGATTTTATATGTATATCTTTCTAATTAATACATTTAATTTGTATTAAAGAATTTACTACTATTTTTGGTACTATGTTGACCATTGTTGATTAACTGTATGTTTTCCTAATAAATAAATTAAATATTAAAACAATTAAAATAATAAAATATTTAATATTATAAGGAAAACATTTAAAAAAATATAAAATGTGACAAATTGTTTCGTCATTCTACGCTACTATTACGCCATTTCCTCGCAGGGGTAGTTAGAAAGGATAAAATGTCACACGTCCTGATACATTTTAGCACGTCTACTTTCATATATCTACTCATTCACTCTCTTCTGTTAAAGGTTTTAACAGGGCCGTTATTCTACTCTGAGTACATGCGTCAATGAATCACAGCTCGATTCGCTCTCAATTATATACTGTCATAGGATAGTACAGAAAACGTGTGTTGATGTGGTTTTGAGACGAGTCTCCGAGTATCATTCGTATATATATTTCGAATTTCTCGTTTTATTTACATGTCAGAATAGCTCTAGTAAAAATATTTATTATTAAATGTGCTTTCGGTCACGATTGTCTACCCATATAATTATGTACTCTAAATGAAAATAATATACATAGATATCTACTTAAAATATTTTAATAATTTTAAAAGTAAAATATTTTAGAGAAATATTTTTATTTCAATAAAATAATAAATAATAATAAAAAATTCTCCCATCTGTTGGGTAAAATATTTACAAAAAAAAAAATACCCATTTTCATTGCTTGACAGACTCCAAATTACTTGTCAACAAAAGATTCTGAATGAAGATAAATTGAATTATTTAATGCGGAGTTCAATAGGTTGGTTCAATGTGTGATGTGGGGCAACACTCCACAGATGACCTATGGTCTGTAAAGGGTCATCAGTTGAGTATTGTACGAAACATCCACTCTTTTGGAAGTCAGCGTCACCCTGACTAACATCAATTTATATATTTGAAATCCTTCAACATCAAGAGCCTCCTGTGGTTCAACCCTCCCTAACACTGCGATAAATTATACCTTAATAAGTAAATACATCACACGTGGTCGTAGGAGACTTTGTTAAAAGATGAGACTAAACAAAAAAGCGCTTAACGTGAAAAGATTTCACAACCTAGAAAAATAAAATAATAGATGTCACCAATTTTTTTCTGTTTTTATGATTTTATGACTCAACTTTCTATCGACTTGGACAACATCTGATAATGTACAAGGATACCACTTGCCGCCCACCACATTTACCCTTTTAAATATTACCCGGATATCGGTCGTGTCGTCATCGAAATGCTTACTGTTCATGATTTTACGACTCACCTTTCTATTGGCTGTGAAAGTGAGTGAATTGAACTATATTAAAAAGTCCGCATTATATATTTTGCCTCTGAAAATACAAGAGCAAAGGAAATTTATGGTGACATGTATTATTTTAATATCTCATTAATTTTTTTTTGAAAATAAATATATAAATTTCTGTTGAAATAAATTTCACTGGAAAATAAAAATAAACGCTAGACAAAGGTCGCTCCGGTCTCAGGCGAGTCTTAAGATTCCGCCCTCTGATAATATATCTTAATATAAAACTTGTGTTTTAAAATTTAATTGTGTCGTTATTTTGTCGCGCAGTGGCGTGGTTCGCGTGCTCCGTCGAAGGGGCGCATTGTTTTTGTTGTATATGCGTATTATTTAAATGTACATGAAACTCAAGTTGAAAAATATTCTCAGAGTTACGTGACGTCATGATTCAGAGATCTGGAAATTCTTTTGATAATTGTACATTTTTGACAGTATTATGTTTATGCAGTATTAACAGTAAATACGTTGAATAGAAAATTATCATAGTTGCTTTGTGTAATAAATAGGTATAGTTAAATCAAGAACTTTTTTTTTAAGTTACCTCTGTGGTTAGACATGATTATTAATATTATACCTATAAGCCAATTATAAATTATTTTAACGTTAGAAGCTTTGATTACTTTGACGACAAATGGTTTAGATACCACTGTATTTTTATTAGGACGTACATGCATTATGTAAGATACCCTATCTTATCGTATCAAAATCGGTCGACGCCAAAATACAAAAAATAAATACAAAATCAATTGAAACAAAAGGAACACCGTCGCTGCCTAAAAATAACAACTTTTCGGAATTTTCTAATCATGTAATTGAAACAATCCACTCTTTTGATAATCATAGACTAAAATTTCTCCACTCGGTACCTTATAAAGGATTAATAATGAACAATTTGGAAACCGTTGAAATACAAAAAAATTAAAATTCAAAGAAAACACTAATTAACAACATAACATTCCCTAACAGTTCCCCTTAATTATCCATATACCCGTTAACGTCTGAAACATCCTCCCTTCCTCTTCTCAAGCCCCGGCCCATTGCCCAAATAGACTACAATTCTGTATATAGTTTAGTTATCACCTGATATTGAGAGGGAAGTAGTGAAAATAACCCAACGTGCTTTCAAATAATGGAACAATAGATGTATTAATTTGAAAAGTGTAACATATAGGTTCGAAAATTTGTCGTCAATCCACTGTGTTGGTATAGCATAATGCACGTTCCCCGGATTGGAAGAGATCCATTCGATTCGAATCCCGGTAGCAACAACAATATTTTTAGATAAAATTGATTTTATATGTATATCTTTCTAGTAAATACATTTAATTTATATTTAAAAACAGTTTTTTGTTCAAATGAATAAACGTAAATATGGATAGAAAATCGAACTAAATATCTTTTTTTCGTAGTGTTGTCAAATTTGACCTATTTCAGCTATTAAGATGCCATGTAAGACAAGATAATAAGATAATTATAAATAATAGTTAATTATAATAAGATTTTCAGTTAATTAAGGTTGTAGAGATGATACCTTATCAACATAAAAAGTTAAACACCATGAAAAAGTTTCAAAAGAGAAATAGATGGCTAGACAATGGTAAACTACCTACGAAAATATGTAAGGACTTGGAATATGTTACATATACGCTACGAAATACGTGTTATGTCAAAAGTTTATATAGACTTGGATTATTCAACTGTCTCTGTGGTCATGGAGTTTCTAGTTCCTTAAGACCTTAAAAGAAGAAGATGATTTTCAGATGATGGTGATATTTTCAGGTATGTCAATTATATAGCAAATGTGACAAGGTGGTCTATTAGATAATGCAATGTAATCAGTAGTAAATATTGACCATAGTAAATTTTTACTATGGTAACTTTTTATCATAGCCCGTGGTATAAAACGTTAGCGGTTGTTCGTACGTTAAATTTACTACTGTCAAAGTCAATCGCGCCTAATTGTGTGGCCATGCGAATAATCACAAAATATTTGCGAATTAACAAAAATTGATTTATTTTAAATATTCGCCATTGGCAATACGTACAATTTGATGCTTTTTTCATCGGCTTCATTCACCCCAGCGTTCGAAATCTGTCACTTTCCTGGCGAAAAATCTTCGATAATGATTCATTGTCGTGTACTGCAATTTTCAAAGTATCAATGTGCCGATGACTGCTGTAACATTTTTGAAAAGTCCGCCATTTTTAACTAACGTTTTACGGTTTTTACTATCTAATGTACGTTTGGTGAGTAAATGTTTTTACCGACGATTAAACAACCCGTTTTTTCATATTTTTTTACTATAGTAAAAATAATAGTATAATAACGGAAAAAATTACATTTTTTTTTCATTCAAAATAAATACATGAATATATTTTTCATTTATTCTATACTTAGTATTAAATACTCATACAAAATCTCAGTATTAGTGCTGTACAATTATGTAAATGTATCCTCCTCCCTGGTTCTACAATCCGGGTCCTGGTTTCTTCAACCTCAATCGGTCTCTACCCTGGGTTACTTCTTGCCAATCGCTGACTCCGAGAATGGATAGGGGTCTTTTTTTATATTGTCCTGCCACCTCATTTTGGATCTAATTATTCTTCAACTTCATACGTGTTTATTATTGAGCATCCATATGTGCATGGTTTATACGTTGTATATGGCCTAGCCATCGAAGTCTCCATATTTTATGAATTTTGTGACTTTCAGTTCATCACATATGTCGTAAAGTTTTTGTTGTAACGTCAATGTTACACTCAATTTTCTTTGACAGCTCCTAAAATTCTCCTAAAGATTCTTCGTTCAAATAAATCTAGTATTGTTTCACGTTTTATTATTAAAATCCTGGTTCATGACGCGTAAGTAATACCGGTTATATCATAATTTTATACAGTACCTTTGTTCTTTTGGACATTTTATTTTTTATTGACTTTAAATGTATGTGAAAGTATTGAAATAATCAAATATACAAAACTTGTATATATTAGTAGTTTTTAAAACTTACTTATAAGTATAATTTAAATTTTTTTTAAATTTCTTTTTTGTTTTGCTTAGTTTGAAAAATTTCAGACAAAGACATTTATACCTATACCATAATAAATGGAGACTTTATTAAGCAACTCTGATTTAATAAATCAATAAGTTTATGGAATAATTTAATATATACGTGTATGAACGTACTTTACGATACGTGAATGTATTTTTCTGGTTCGACACACATATTCATGAATAAAATAAAATAAAAATAGAAAATCTCCCCGGCGAAGAGTCGAACTCTGGTTCTCTCATGACTGCTGACGGATACGATTGAGTGTTCTAGAAAAATTCACCGCGAAGTATTCACCGCTGGGTAAATTCACCGCCCACAATTCACCGCGGAATATTCACCGCACACAATTTACCGCAAAAAGTTCACCACACACAATAGATAAAAAAAAACTGAATGTTGCTAAGGGGTGTTTTTAATATCTTAAAAGTAACAAGTTAAATCAATAAAAATTACAAATAAATAACTTAAACAATATTGCATGTTTTCGCATATTGCATGTGTATTTTCATCTAAATAAATTATTGTCTTTCTTCATAGAAATTGCTAATGATATTTATTAATTAGAAATTACTCAAGAACATTAGAAATATTAATAATACGATAAGAGACAAATTGGTGTATATACAATTTATAATAAATTAACCGAACCTAACCCCGCTGGGAGCGGTTGCTTGCTTTACTTTGAACAAAGACAAGTATTATTAAAATCATAAGCTAAAAATTGAAGTGAATTTTTCACGGTGTATGCGGTGAATTTTTCGCGGCGAATTTTCCGGATACCGCGAATGCGACATTAAAATAGACATTTATAAATATATTTATTATTAACCTCTTTAGTATTATAGTTTGTTACAAAGTTCACCATGTTAAACTATTTTTCAATTAAAATTCAATATTTGTTTCAAAATTTGATACAATGCATTTATTCAATCCATATTACAATATGTCATCATTAGTTGGGGATCAGTTTATAATACTAGCCTGATTCTAGTAAAAAAATGTACAAAAACTTATCATAAAAGTAATAATAAATAAATCATTTTATTACTGAAAATCGTACTAGGTTTAAATTTGTATTTTATGCTCAAATATCAACACATCATATGTACAACATCACTATATATAGGAAAAAAAAATTAAGAGCTTACCCGAAAACATCAAGAAGATTAATGGTAATAGAGAAATAATAAATGCTATTAAAACACACTTTAAATATAAACTTGTACCCCAAAAATTATAATATTTTTATATCGTTAATGCTATTAAATTATTATAAGGTATATTTTTATTTGTTATCATTGTTTTATTAACCACTTAATTGAGTTTAAATACATCTACTGGTTTCGAAAAATACCATTTTCTTCTTCAGGGTGTCATAACTAACTAAAAACATATATTATTGTTTCTTTACCAGAATCTATTTTTTTTAAAATTATTTAAAAAATAAATTTAGTACCTAACTCAAATTGTTACTTGATACAAATTTAATCGAATAATTCTTAGGAAAAAAATTTAGAATTGGACTCGTAGTTAAATTTAGTTGGTTGTTTATAATTTTTTGATTAGTTTTACAAGCTTTATTTATTATATGTTTTTAGTTAGTTATGATATACTGAAAAAGAAAATTGTATTTTTCGAAACCGGTAGATGTATTAAAATTCAATTAAGTGGTTAATAAAACAAAGATAACAAATAAAAATATGAATTTTAACCACAAAGTTAATATTGCTAATTTTAAAAGCATTATTATAAGCTAGTTATTGTAAACAATAATTATAAATATGTAATCCCCTTTTCTGCACAAGTATATGCTTTTTATTAATTTATTAATAATAATAATTTTAACATATAAAAACCAGCATAGTATAAGTATACGACACCTTCCAAAATTTTTTTGATTTGTAATTCCCGTACCGATTAAGCTGAAAATAGAACAAAATGTAAAAGTCAGAGTTAACAAAAATGTTACGAAGTATTCTAATACAGTTTAATAAACAATAAATAAATATATTCCATATTAAAATTACATAATAAATATGAATATTGCCAAATTCCAGTAATTTGATAATTCACCATTTAATGGTTCAAATATCATACTAAAATGCTAATTGCTATTATTATTTTTGCCAACGAAATTGCAAATTTAAGCAATATGATTAATTAAATTTGGCTACCGATAAATCTATCTGATTACTTTAACTATGAAAGTTAAACGATAAGATTAGATTTGTTTTATTTTATGAAGAACGCGCACGCCAGCTCGCGATCGGTCTCATTTCACCGAATACTTGATTGTGCAAAGTACAATGTTAGTAAGGAAAGAATAACAATTCATTATTAGAAAGATTTCTCTGTGAGAACTAGTATTTGTTTATAAAGTACTATATATATATATAATTCACAATAAAAAGCAAACAATATTCTGTAGGTCCCAAAGGCTGTGATGGGCTGGAAATGTCATCAAAGATCATGACCAAGTGAATACTTCAGCGGAAGTGGCTTAGAGGCGGAATAAGGCCAGGACCCACAAGGGGTACTAGAGCCAACAATGACGAATTGTTTTTGCACTTTATTAATTTTATTTATTTGTTTATCACCCGGAACATAGGTTAAACAAAATTTTGTTGAAATTAATAAATTATAGTACATATTTGAACATCAATGAAATATTCACCACAAGTTAAATGATACTTATAGGTTAACAAATAGTTTTCACCTTCTAAAACATTTTTAAAATTTGATATACTTTTTCATAATAAAAATTCTGTAATTAATGAATGGATGGGTTTAATAAAATATTTATTTTGCATTAAGTAGTCCCTAAAAATTTATTTCTTAAAAAAAATGTGATCTGTTATTTCGCTGGTACTCTTCTAAATGGGAGGCAACATTTCTGAGAACTGCTCGGCACGTATTCTCCGTGATCGCTGCCATTTTTTCTCGATTATTTTCTTTTAATTGGTTCAGAAAGTTACTGTATACCTTTGATTTAAGGTAGCTCTATAGGGAAAAGTGTATTGGTGTCAAGTCTATGCTATATGGAAGCCAGTTATTACGGGATATCAATTTTTAAGGGAAAATTTCACGAACAACTAGTAAGAACACGCTCCATATTGACTGAATTCCCAAGGACGCGGCTAGCGATCGGCATACCCTTCGCCCCTCTCCCGCTCGTTGCGTTGGTGCAGAGAATAAACCAAAATGAAAAATACTTTTAGGACACACTGTATGAGTCCTAAGGACATAACGTATCATCTACATCATCTTCATCAGACATTGTTGAATCACTGCTAGATGAAAACCTCCTTGTAACTCTGTTCCTCTTTTCGTTTCTACTTCGATCTTTGCCATGTCACTTCCACTTCTCTGACACATAACATAAAATTGGTGTATTTTTCATTTTTATTGTGAAGTTGCAATTTCAGAACATAATTCTGTCGTATTTTTAACACTAAATAAATTAACCAATTTTATATTAAGAAGAAAGGTCCAGATATTTTTTCCTTAGGTAGATTTTGTCTGTATATTTGTCTAATTGATTAATTTAATCTGTGTTATCATATATTTTATTTGTATATTTTTTTACGATCTAAATTCCATTTTAATATATTTCTAGGAGTTGTCAAGATATAGGTACTTAAATTAAATTAAATAAATGTAAATAGTAAGATAGTAAAATAGCAATCGTTAGTGATGAGGATTATATTTTTTCATAATTCCGTAAAACATTTTTAGTGTGTGTTATTGATACATCTGTTTGTGATATTTATTTTCAAAATTTAATGAAGGTTGAAAATATTTTTCTTTTCTTTCTAACTTTTAAACGCTCTTTGTAACACAACCTTTAATTATTAAAGAACCTTATTTATTACTTTCCGATTTTTCATTTTTATTTCCTCCGATAAACCGCGAGGTGGTTTTGCCATTAGCAAAAACAATTTTCCCCTTTTGTGGCGCACTAACCCGCCGTTTTTTTAAAAATTTGTTTACTCTTTGGTTGCGAGATAGAGGCGAGACCCCGCTTTACGAGGGTTTTTTTTTGTATTATTTTTACCTTCGACCCACCCGCACCCCGGGGATGGAAAACACGTTAAATTTTACTAACAACCAGTCATTTATTACCATCCCTTTGTGCTCCCGAATTACGGCTGGTACTTATGGGGAAGCTTTATATGGCACGTAAAAGCTGAAGGATTTTTACAGACTTGATACTAATTTCCGCAAAAGTTTTAATATATTTTAATTTTAATTGATATATGTAACGTTAATAAGGTTTTCAGGCAACAATATTCAGATATTTAGATTTAAAAAAATTTAATTATTTACTTGAAAATATTATGAAAATTAGTGAAAAAAAAAGAACTATCAAATACTAATAAAAAACACTTATTTAAATCGCTAATGCTATCATTTTTATAATATACATTTATTGTAAGCAATAATTTATATTTATATACAGTCCACTTCTCTACACATGCATAGGCTTTCAAGAGAAGCGTAGTACGAAAAAAATATTGTACCTACCTACCATGAATATTATGACAATTTGAAAAATAAGTATATGTAGGTACTTATAGATTATTCTAATGTACTGACTGTATGTGTCTGATGTACACTTGGGTAATTAGGGTGATATAATTATTGGGCGGACATTTCGTTAGCTCGTTCTGTTCGGCGCGCTATTCCTCCACCGTTCGCCATCCAGACAGCCGATTTTTTAGCAAAGCTCCACTAACTTTATTCAAAGTCGTGCATGTATTGTAATCTTTATTGAATGAACTCTGTATCCGTAATTTCTTTCAATAGTTATCCCTAGTTTTATATTGGTAATTATTATTGAATATCTTACTCCAAATTATGCAGAAATAAACCACTCACCTGCTTATATAATCTGCTGATGTCTCCTGCTCCGATCCGAACTTAATTCGATACGAAAAACACCGAAAAATAAAACGCACCTCCGTTCAAGGCCGGCTCGAATGGTTCTCACAGCCGGCAAGTTTGTAGTTTACCCACATAAAATAGAGTACATATACTCAAGTTATTAAAAATCAGACCTAACAATCAAAGCATGTGTAATGCCTAAACGACTCTATTGTCTGATTTTATTTCGTCAATATAAAACAAAGCTGAATATATTATATAATCAACATAATTGAACAATGAAATGCAAATCATCGTTGCCCTAGCAAGTTTTCTGATTTCATATTTACATAACAATTATCTATAAGTGGCGACTCCGACATGACCTAAACACGTAACCTTTAATGTTGCATTTTCTTTCCTAATTAATTGTAAGTAATTTACTAAATGAAAAGCAGTTATAAACCGTTCTTTGTAATACTGCAGCTTTGGTCAAAGTACATTAAAGTGACTAATAATCTCCCTCTGGTATAACAAAATTATTCTTACAGAATTCTCATTACATTAGGGTGGTACTACAGCGCTTCTACAATGTCGCCGAAGGACTCTTGAGATACCCTGTTTCTGTTTCTCCAAATACAACTGGGACATCTTGCACGTCTGCAGAACAGCTACAAAAATCATTTTTATTGTGCATATTTGTTTGGCAAATTATTGGCAAACCATTTTTTATATAAATAAAAAAAAACTATTTTTTATACGACGTATTATGAAATTAAAAATTAAAGTTGGCAGTTCAACTAGTGATGAAAACAGAATCACGGACTGTGAGTAAACCACCGTTATTTTTAAGTAACAATCACTAACGGTGAAATAAAACGTGTTCCGCGATTTGCCGATGTTGACGTTTTGGTGGCTTATGTTAATTAGTTAATTAAGGCGTGAAAGAGTCACCTGTATAAGTATAGTATTTATGATGTATCAGAAGGATGTTTATAGTGAGAATGGGGGCCCTATACCTCCTCGAATTCTCCCGTATGTACATGATATGTTACTAATATAAAGGCTGGTATTTGTGTGAGCGTTTGTGACTAGAGCGGACGTATTATGAATGAAACAGTACTCACGATAATTTCACGTTTATTTACAGAAGAAGCAAAATTGAAATTAAACTGTTTGTTACGTTATACAAAGTTCTAACCGACAAGGACAAACTGGAAGGAAAATACACACACGAATAGAAGAACACCTTAAGGGGATAAATAACTTCAGCATAAAAGATCAGAGGGTCATAGTTTCGCCCATGACAACGTAGAAGTAATACACATATGCAAAAAGGGGAGAAAATTAGGCATTCTAGAAAGTACTGGGATTAATATTAATAATAAAAATATACTTAACATACAAACACCCCCTATTACATCTCTTCTCCTGTCCATATTAGCTCCGCCCACAACCTCTCTCACCTTTCACCGAAACCTCCTTCTCCTCAATACCACCCATGTAGTCGATAATATATCTTTTAGTTTTAAGATTTAGTTTATTACTGAAGATGATGCATTAAGCATCGAAATTGTTGAAATATTACAAAGTTCTAGATAACGATGTTCACTGAAGGCGGTGCCGAGATGCATGCCGTCACTGATCACTTTTAAAATGGAATACCAATCGCGCAGGTTATTTAGATGTAACAGTTTATCTTATCACTACGTTCGACCTGTTGTTGCACCAAAAGAAACACAATATTAATAGGAAACGGTGTATGGGTATTGTTGGACTATTATTTGATATTGCACTTTGACTCGACGCTTGCCGTGTGACACGCCATCGCGTGTGGCTGTACTCAGAAGTTCGGGCTTAGTACAAACTGTGTACAATTATTTAAGTTCGACCTTCGACGTACTTAAGGTCCGGTTCGCAATCGTTCTGCACAGGGTATTTATACGAAGTAAAAAAAATAAAAAATTATCCAGAAATGTCGTACTTTACCCACTGTAAATGAAACATGTTTTCCATATAGCCAAGTTCAAACTGTATCGTAAACACCCGCTTGCGAATGCTTATCGAATGCTAATCAGTTACGCAATATGTGCATGGGGCGGAGCAGCTCCTACTTTAATGGATTCACTAATTGTCATCAGAATGATAAATAAGATACCTTTTAGATATAACTCTGAAGAACTTTTTAGATCCTTTCAAGTTTTCGACATAAGACAACTTTATGCCAGATCAATCCTAAAATTATTTTTTAAAAACTTAACTTCACTTCGCATCAAAGGAAACAAGAAGCAAAACCTTCGGAAACTTTTTAGTGCCATAAATGAACGCAATATTTGGGCAACGATATTTATTGTTTTGTGCACCGTGGATCTATAATAAACTGTCACTAGATCTCAAAGGGTTAAAGTGATTACAGAATTAAAACCGAAAATAGCAGAGTGGTTGCTTGTTCTAACTGTTTTTTACAATAAAAAAATGACAATTATAACATCTATCTTCATATTACATTTTAATATGTCTCGTAGGCCTAACATAATATGGTCCAATCTGGGAGAAGTTGAGATTTCCAAAGGGGGTGGAGCGTGGTAGCTTTATTTTCCTCAGGGTCTTAGATTGCAACAGTGCTAATATTTGTAATGGACATTCAATATAATGCATATTTAAATCGAGGGAGCGGGGTGGTCAGGAGAACTGAAGATGGTTTCTTTGTTTTGCGCAGTATTCTAAAAACTACCTATAGTTTTTTTTATTTACATCGAAAAGTGAGGTATTTTATAATATACAATGTAAAGAATAGACAGACATACATGAAATATTAGATGATTAATAATTTTTTTTACATAATAAACTTTTATTATATTTTCCTAGAAAGCAATCACTTTATTTTTTCCTCCCTTAATGTTCCGTCTATTTGTATATGTATTCTGTCTCTCTCTTTCACATATATTTTTATATTCTGTCTCCCTTTATGTTCTATTTTATTTCTCTCTTTCACATGTAATTTTATATCTCCCTGTTTATGTATATATTTTATCTCCCTGTTTATGTATATATAAGTGCACTCTTTTTGATGAAGGTTGAGATAAGCGAAACCGGTTGACGTGGAATAAATTTCGTGGTTTCATACAAAACGCTGTATAAGATGCTTGTAAAAATTGCAAATAATGCAGTTCGATCACCGATATCCTAGGTTTTGAAAACACGGTTATGTATGGGTGATTTTTATCACGGTATGGATAAGGTTAAATGTAATATTTTGATTGCAGTTATCAATTGGAGTCCATTGTGGATCGGACATGGGACGACTTATAAACAGTTATGACCTTTTATGTGCGGTTCGTGTTATTCTAGAAAGATCTTATTTCATGAAGGTAATAAATATACGGTAAATTAAAGCGGAAGATCTATTCGTGAGATTGATACCACTCTGTTTATTCATGTAATGCTAGTCGCGGTAGTCCGAGATGTATTTATTGGGTTGGCGAAAAATAAATTTAGTTATTTCATAGAGCCGGTGTGAGTATTTTGTATTGTATTTCCTGTTTATGACTCACTTTGTTGCATTTTCATCGGATGTAAATTTGTAAAGTATGATCGATAATAGAGGTAGTTAAAAAAAACTTTGATCTCTGGGAAAGGTATGTTTAAAGAGGCCTTGAACGTCGATAAGGCTGTTATATTTTCCGATTCGCAAGCAGCTCTTGAATCCCTCACTGCTAATATAAAAGTTTGGCTAGACAATGAGATAATCTGTTGTTCCATCAGAAGATGTCTATTTAATTTGTACAGCAACAATAAACAGGTGTCATTCGTTTGGATTCCTGCACATAAGGGAATTCATGGAAATGAATGTGCTGATAAATTGGCCAAGAAGGCCACGCTTTCCGGAGTTTTCCC
Organism: Eubasilissa splendida; assembly: GCA_031772225.1. Classification (NCBI taxonomy): domain Eukaryota; kingdom Metazoa; phylum Arthropoda; class Insecta; order Trichoptera; family Phryganeidae; genus Eubasilissa; species Eubasilissa splendida. The sequence continues at coordinate 9,471,803 of CM062868.1, read as the reverse complement.
TCATCAATTCCATATCCCGATGTATGACAAACTTAATATGATGAAAAAACGTACGAATTCTATCTGGACTGCGCAATGGATGGATCCAAATAATCATAAGGGTAGTCTTCTTCTTCTTCTTATAAACAGGCAATCCACCCTTCAAGAGTGATTTGTGAAATCGTCTTAAAGTAATTCAAGGATCTATTCTTCGCATCCCTTGGTTCTCAAAGGAAAGTCTCCAAAAGAACAGTATCAAATATCTCTAGAATGAGAATTGGGCATTGCCAGGTGGCTTCTCATTTGTTCAGATTGAACTTAATAGATTCTCCAATATGTGGGTGTGGTGCCGAGGAGGAAACCCATGACCATGTATTTTTTGCCTGTCCATTGTGGATCACAGGTTCTTTTTACAGTGGTCTCGTTAATGTTAATTTTCATCTACGGTTAACTTTTGTCATCTTCTTTCCCTTAACTCGCCACGTTTTATTCCATATAATAGCAAGTTTTTTGAATGACAATGGTATTGACTTGTAATATAGTATTTATTATCCTATAATATTATTACTTTTAAAATTAGCAATATTAACTTTGTGGTTGAAATTCATATTTTTATTTGTTATCTTTGTTTTATTAACCATTTAATTGAGTTTATAACTTGTATATTATAAGTTTTTAACTTGATTAATGGCACAAATCACTCTTAATGGGTGGTTTACCTATTTAATAAAAGAAGAAGAGAACGGTATGCTGTTCCAGATTATGACAGACTCAAAAAATAAATAAATATTTTCAATACAAATATAATTTTTTTTTCTCTAATTGATTAGTTTAATTTGTATTAAAAATATCACAGAAGTATGTTCTGAAATTGCAGCTTAACAACAAAAACTCAAGTAATTAGCAATGGCTGGCGTGCAGTGCATACAAGCAAAAAAGCTGTGCATTACTGAAAATTATGGGAATTTTTTTTTATTAGATTAACATAAACGAAAACATTATTTTACAATTAGAGCCATCTGTGTACCAGTAGAGACTTAAATTACTTAGTTCTAAAAACTACCACGACAACTCACCGCTGTACCCATGGCGCTCTTTGGTATTCGCCGCATCGAGTTATTCATATTAAGCTTAAGCTAGTGAATTACTTAACTATGCTGTTTTTTTAACAGAAATAACATTAGAAAGGTTTACAACTGCGTGCAAATCATTAGTGTCTACTTCCTCTTTCACTAATTCACGAATTTACTATCTTACTGTTTTTAACGTGTTGATTTCATGATTGTTCTTTAAATTTGGCGCGTAATAAATAATTATTTCCTTTAGTTATTACATGAAGGCTTTTGAATCAATAAATGAATCATTTTCAGTTATAGAAAGTGCTCTTAAAAACGTCCATACATTTTTTAATGTGCAAGAATGTATTATTTTACGTTAAAACTTAAACTTTAAAAACACTATTAATAATACTCTAAAATTATAAATAAATACATGGTAGTGTCGTATAAACGACGGATTTATTTTGTCTAAAGACATTGGTTAAACGAAAGTACATGTATTATTTATGATTGTATAATATAATTGGTAACGGCATAACCTAAATCTATACCTAATGCACGCCACTAGTAATTACTTATTATTTTCACACCTGCCTTAGACAAGCTTTGCAGCTAGTTATTTAGTAAAAAGGACTAAAAAAACGAACATACTTATTTAAGAATTAATACAGAAGAACTCAAGTTGTAACAAAATTAAGTGATTCCGGCTAGTCACTCCACATTGAAGCAGTACACGGTACCACTTGATGACGTAGCTATATCCGTCTGAAATGTTTTGTTAGGTTTATTATGCTTCCTTGTCGAAAATTATTGAAAATTTGTAAAAATGTTTCACATAAAATAATTATTTGTGAACTCTGTACACGTATGTTTGATTTCATGTGAAAACATCATTTGAATACGCTAGGTTAGACAATAAAAATAGTCAGAAGTATTTTTTATTCTATATTTTTTTAAATGTTTTATTATAGACTTGATAGATTTCTTCAGTTGCTTTGAAGATTTTATTCTTACATAATATATTCGTTTTTTGGTTGGCTGGAGTTTAAGCCATCTTTGAAATATTATTTTAGGTTTGTAAAAATATAATATTTTACTCACAAGTTATTTATTTCGCCACATTTTGTTTATGATACAACTGTATCTTTGTCAAAACAGATGGACACTAACTGATCCGTGAAATAAAATATGCAAGCCTCGGTATTGGTGGAAGTCAGGAGACAAGATTGACAGGGAGACATTGAATTTAATGGGTAATTAATTATTGTTGACGTAAGTCGAGTCCATCCAATAATATATACCTGTCCCGCTTTGGCCAACTCATTCTGGGACAGATTGCGCTCTGACATCGAACCGTCAAGATTTTGTGCCTTTTTTCTACCGTCCGACAGCCGCGCGGTGCGTAACGTTCGGACCAAGAAGAAGCAGCGTTCTTACAGTGCCGGAAGTGTAGTGATCTTTCAGTTCGGCACAACAAACGTGCTAGTCAACCGGAGATGTAAGGTAGGCCAGATCCATCTGCCCTTATGTTCCTTCAGAATTCCAATTCGGGTTGTGTCAATTAGCGCCATTTTCGTAAAAACTTTCACCTCAAGGGCGCTTCCCACCAATTATATTAGATTTAGTGTTAAGGGATTTTTTATATATCGTGAGCGTTTTCGTCTCACATTTTTGTTACACACAGATCATGGTCGACAAATTTAAAGAATGCCGTCGAGGACGCGTTCATAAAAAAGTGAACGTTAATAAAAATGTCCTGCGCGGTATTTTTGTCTCTTTTTTATTCTGAATTTTTTTTTCGAAAATAAATTGAAGTAATATAAAACTGTTCGCGCACAGCAAAATCCAGTAGTACATTTATCGTGGAGACAGTGGTACACCTCTGGGAGTCGAGAGACATTGCTCTAAGTCGTATATTTTTATTTAACTTTTTGTAAAGTAACGTTTCACGACACCGCGCTTTCTTTTTGCTCGTCTGTAAATTATTTTGTAAAGTAGTTTCTCAAACCTGTTTAAATCGCTTTACAGATTTGTACGCTAGTCCCTTTTTCGCTTCATTCACACGTGATAAAGTGAATATTTTCAGGTGTCCTCGAACACACGTATCGTATGGAAGAAATTTGTGTCTTTGTGTAATTGCGGTAATTCTGGTGATTAGATTTATTGATTTGTCTCGTGTAATTAGATCGGAATGTGTTGCAATGAAATTAGGACTGTTATACGACAATTTTGCTGTTTAGTAAAATAATAAAAGGTACACAGATGAATACAATAATTACACTTACAGTTAATATTAACTAGAAGAATACCCGAGGACAAATAGACCGCTTCTCTTATCTGCACGGGCTTCCCCCACCGCGCATCTCACACACGGCACTTGCATCCACACACGTATCCATCTGTCAAACTCTGGCGCGCCGCGCACGCACACACACACATTAACAAAGTCATAGATATCACAGTAATAAATACACTGTCTTTTTAAAAGAGAAGCTATTTTTTAATATGTGTAGGATATTAAGAGAATGGAAGAGGAAATGAGAAGAATTATATTTATTTTTTATTACATATATATTATATTAAATAAAATAACAATAACTTCTGTCACTGTTCATGTTCTCTCGAAACTCGAGTAGTGCTAATAAACTCAAGAAGAGTAATAACATTGTTTCATTTATATCCATCCATTATATGCGATATTTTATATTCTGTCTCCCCTGATGTTCTATTTAACTATATGTGTATTCTGTCTCCCTCTTTCACATGTAATTTTATATGCTATCTCCCTCTTTATGTATATATAAGTGCACTCTTTTTGTATTTATGATCAGTTTTAAAAACGAAAATTTTAAATAAATGCGAAACCGGTCGACGCATAATAAATTTCGTGGTTTCATACAAAGTTGTTGTTATTATTTTATTTAATATAATATGTCAAACCACAAAGTGATTGCTTTCTACGAAAATACATGTACGTTCATTATAATTATATTTTTTGCCATACTGTATGGCAGTTTTACGACAAGGATTGCCTTTTACATAGATAAACAACATTTTTTTTTATAAATAAAATATAAAAAAATTAGATAAGATGTTAGATGAATTACTTAGAAAGATGTAAAGAAAAAAATCAATCTTTCGAAAAGATATACAATTTTTCAGACTGTAACAGACCTAGTCTACAGTATTTTATTGGTTGATACCTGAATATAATATAATATAATAAGGAAATAAAAAATTAGATAAGAATATGTTCTTTTACTTTGAATTTTAAGGTGGTCACTGGCATCATTTTTTTAAAATGTTTAATAAGTTTTTATTGATTTTGTTAATTATTCTTGGCACAGCACATTCTCTCGTTCAGAAAGGTTGGGAGATCTGAAGGATCTGAATCAAAAGAGGATCGGATGTGAGGAATTCTCGGCTTACCCAATAGCTGCGACGAGACGATGCGTCAGATTTCAACAGATCTTTGGACACACTACGAAGAATGTCAGGAGATACATACGGTGTTATATTTATGTATCAGTCCATTTAAATTTTAATAAAATTAAGGGGTCTAATTAATTAATTCAAATGAATTATAATGTAATGGGAATAAAAATATATATACATGGAAACTAAGTGCAATTAACTAGAACATTAGGTTCGATCTACCCTCGGGGTTTAGTGGTGGAGGCACCACTTCTGCGGTTTGCCCAGGGCCACCCCTGACCACAGTAAGTTGCCTATCGGAGTGGCGGTAAATTTTGACAGCCACCCTTCAAAACCTTTGATAGGTAATCTAAAATATAGTGATATCAAATGAACCATATTTACTCATACATTTCTTTCACACTTAATCGATGTGCTCATTACTGAGTGGTTCCTTAGTCTGTACAAGTTCAGCAGTTAAAATCGCGTGTGAATTTTAGATCGTGTAATTTGTTGAGTATTATTCTATGGTATACTTGTAGATCAAATGAAAAGTGTTGTGGAATCTCAACATAATAGTGATCCAAAAATTAAAGGCCTGTGTCCACGGAATTAAACATGATGAGATACATATCAAAATCGTGTACACGTGTTGAGATTTTGATCTGAATGTAAACTTTGTGGGTCAAATGTCTTGAGGTTGGTAGAAAATACAAAAATATGCACCTAGTGGAATACGCTTAACCTTCCCTGTACGAAGTACAACAAAATTACTAGCACTGCGAATAGGGGGACGAAAAGACCCCAAAAACATTTCCTTTCATAAAGATTTTTTTTAAACAAAAATGTGTTAAGCGCATGATAATAATTATTATACGCATAAATATTTATATATTGTATATATGTATTGCTCGATTTTGAGGAACAAGGTGAGTATTGTTTTTTCGCTCGCATGCATTGATGCGAGGGCCATTATGCATTTGCACGAGTGAAACAAAACATAACATCCGATACGTATACACTCAACACGTTCCGATACACTAATTAATTGTAATATTTATATTTTTGTCATATACACTTCTATATCTATCTATTTAAGATTACACCAAGTATGACTTGAATTGCTCCATTTATTAATGAGTTATCCGGATAAATGTTGATTTGTGTATTAAGTTTAATAATCCCTTGCTTCGATAAGACTGGGTTAACATGATAGAATATTCTGGTATCATGGTGTACATATAGTGTAATACCAGTAAACAAGGTATAACAGACCTAGTCCAAAATATTTTTAGGGTGGATACCTGACTAAATTACGAGTCGAAAATGCTCAAGAAATATGTGCCTAATCTCAATCTTGTCAGAAATATGAACATTTCAAAAGAATAATCGTAATTGTACGATTATTTCAATTAATTCAAATATTTTGTTGATTCCAAATTATATATTGAATAAAAACAATTAAAGGTTTTCGAATTTAGAGCGGCCATACTATTTTCGTTAAATAATATAGGGCCTGAAGTAAAAATATAGATTAATAATGGATAGATTCCGCCAGTACGTAATCTCAAAGCTTAACATAATTTTGTAACAAATAAAACAGTAATCTAATGGAAAAGAAATCAAGGCACGCCGACCTAAAACCCGCTGGGCTGACGAAATCATCAAACTCCGGAAAAAGAGATTTCTATATCAGGCAAATTTAACACACGGGTTTTTTGAAAAGTCACGCATAAAGTCGTGTTTGTTTTCAGATTAACATATCTCCCCAAGGGTTGACAAATTGACGTACGTTCACTGAGACTTTTTTGCTTGTAAGTGTCTCTCCTGTCACCTCTCTAGTTTACAAGTGGTATCAGTATATATTAAATTATATCATGTAATTTAACCAACAGGGTGGATTTAAATTGAAGAATTATTTTAATATAAATTGTTAATAACTTTTTATTTATAATTATTAACTTTTTAATTTATTGAAATGAAAATGAATTTTGAGAACATTAGAATAATTTGATAGTTTAAGTAAGTTTATTTGACATTTTGATGAAGAAAATTGTATTTTCCGAAAGCGGTTGGTGTATTAAATTTAACTCATAAAAGTGGTTAAAAATAAAGTTATAAATAATATATATTACATTAAATAAAAACCATAATGTTAAAAATGACGAGAAGTGAGAAACCTTAATTGAATAATTATTAATTCTATATATATCCTGAATACTGGTTTCCTCAAGAATACACCTTCACTGGTTTATGATATCATCAAAAGCCTTGCCGATTGCTATTTTGCCGCCTTGCGATTATTTTTTGATAGGCACACGCAACTTTATTTTACTCTAACTTTATTATACACATATTGTTTATACCATACGAGGAGTTGGGGAAACGGGATGTAGGAAAGGGGGAAAGAATTTGGGAGATGACAGGAATAGGAAACAGGAGGGCTGAAGGACCAACCAAAACCAGTACGAAACACGACACACCTAAGAGTTGCTCCTTTAAGTATCTGGATTTAATTCTTCCACTGGAGCCACAGGTCTTCTGGCTTCAGGAATCTACACTACAGAACGAAGTGGAACGACATAGACCATGCACATAGTAAAATGAAAACACTAATCGTTAAGCACGATAGCGAGTAACCGATTACACACAATAGTAAGTCAGACGAGCTCGACAGCAGGACGTCAATTTCACGGCAATCTAATGCACTTCGACCAACTTCGAAGGTCAAACTCTCCCTCAATTTGTAATTCCCACAAGGCAGGAAGATAATTCACACAGTTTTCACAGCGTAACGTACCCAATGGTAAACGATAATTGTCACCTAAAACTTCAACTCACAACTGGTCCAAAGCTATAGAAAAATGTCATGTTCTGGGTATAGAAGAGCGGGGAATAAGAGATAATAGGAATCATTATATTTATGTTCACATGCGCGCAAGACGTGCGATCGGCGATCCATAGAATCCTGCTATAAAAATCAAACACATATCTTATATTATAATTTTTTTCGGTAAATATGCGAGCCTGAATATGAAATACAATATTCCTTTACGTGTGCCACCTTGCGATTTTTAATTGAGCGGCGTGTGCAATTTTAAAAGTGTGCACCTTAAAATGCATTACAATATCGTTATATGTGCCTTACTATTTTTTATTAAGTTCGTGAGCTTAAAAATTTTCTGCGAAACCTTATAATTTGTTTTGCTTTGATTGAATTGTTTTTTTCCTATTTTTAAGACATGTATCTTCCTGTAATTAGTTATTACATGTTGTCATGCCAAAAAATCTAATTATCGCTTTATTTTCTTAAAAAAGCTTTTTAAAACGTAAAATTTTATATTGTGAAAAGATTCGAAATTTTAATTTTAAATTCCCATAATTTCTTTGGTGTAATATCAGCAATCTCCTCCATAACTCAAACTGATAAGGAAGATAAAATATAATATAAATGAAATATAGAATTGTAGTCAAGAATATACCATAAAACGCAAAAATAAATTGTGAAATAGTTTATAACATTATTGAAATGTTCAAGTTCATTTATAACTACGATGAAAATAAACAACAAAATGAAACTAAAATGCTGCAATTTAGTTTTACTAGTGAGATAGCTGTTTATGAGCGTTGACAGAAAAATATTATAAATGTGAAATAATAATTGAATATCGATTTTTTTTTAGAAATATATGATTTTTTATAGTAAGCTTAATAATTTGGCAAGACTTACAAGACGGTTCACTATCCTTATACCGTCTGAAAAGAAAACGTAGATTCCGCGCTGATTGGATCTACCGTAACGAATTGCGCGATCTCTGGTCGTAAATCGGAATCGCCGAAGATGGGGGCGGTAAAGAAAGGTAGGAAGGAAATAAGGGAAAGGAGTTGGATTAAGGGATAACGGACGATGATGGGAAGGAATCTAGTCGAAGGACTAGTGGATCTCGGGGAATCGGAAATCTGAAGGACCGCTTGCCTTACTTCGCGTATGACGCCTCCGTTCCAAATCTCCGCTTCCAAATGAAGACGGCGATATCAAATCACTTCACCCGCGGTTCACAGAATAATCACTGTGCCCACAATCACAGGATCACAATATAACAGTGCTGATGAGGTGAACAAAATCCACACCGCTATGCAATCGCGGGTCGCAACCGAACAAGTATCGCGTCGCGTTAACGTCTGCCGACGTCAAGGTCACTATTCACACTGGTCAAGCAGTAGGGAAAAATGGATGGGTGAGAATTTTAACGTGGAAAGGTGTCAATAATATGGTCGCGGCCGATTCGCAAAGCGCGCCAAAAATGTGTTTCATGAATATGGAACACCGTCTGTTTACTATCATATATGGTTTCATCGTGAATTAGGTACTCCACCGAAGATTGATGGAATCACCCTATGATAATTTATTGTGAATAGTAAATGGAAATATTATATTTGTTCTGAAATTGATCAGTTACAATTCTGTATACTTGTTTCAGATCCTAAATCATCGTAAAAAAACACAATCTGGCCATTTGAAGTTCGAAGAAATTAAATTTTTTGTTTTCAATATAAAGGCAGATTTTTTTTTTTTGAGGTTTTTTTTCGAATTAGCAACACTTTTCCAGTGACAGCAAATTTGATAGCTGACAGCTGGTTTGTGCTCAGTTTGGTTTGCCATTTTATCATGAATGGACTTACGCCAGAACAATGCATGCAAATTGTGCAAATTTATTTGTGTGTGCTACGTCCATTTTACGATAGACATAATCGTCCATCCGAGCTAGTAATTCGAATAACCATGGATTGTTTTCACACCACGCATACTCTAATTTATAATACGCTTCCGCAGAGAAGTCCATGTAATGGACAAGTGAATTGGCCTCCAAGATCGTGTGATTGTGAACATCTCTGGATTATTTTCTGTAGGGACGTCAAGTCGCTAGTCTACGTCGATAAACCAGAGACGATAGACGACTAGGAAGCCAACATTTGCCGCGTTATTACCGATATACGTCCTCAGCTGCTCTAAAAAGTAGTCGAATATTGAACTTCCAGATTGCGCTTTATACGAGCCAGCCGCGGCGCCCATATGCGAGAAATCATATTTAAACACTAACGGCATAAAATTATCTTTCCAATGAAGCCAATAACATGGCCATTACCATGATTTGTATGTGTTTTATTTCATTTTAAAGTTCTATATTTCTAAAAAAAACACTCTATATAATCTGGAATAAATAAAAAATTTCAATTAATTGAAATAATTTCACAACTACGACTTTTTAAAAATGCTTTTTGATTCACATTTTTCATATATATCCATCCCTAAACTATTGTGCACTAGATATGTTATATCCAGAATATATACATACTTTAAAAAAAATTGTAATCAAAGTGAATTACACAAATTCGCTTCACGAAAGCGCAACTGTTCTCGAAGGACCAATTTTTTAGCCGTATTTTTAAGCTGAAGATTTTTCTAACTGCTGAGCTGGGATTTCTCCAAGTACTCCTTCTTTGTCTGAGGGAAACTAACTAAGAGCAATCTTTAGTAACTTTTCCAGCCCGCAATGGGGGGGTGTGTAGGTGGTGGGGTGTGGGGTGGAGAGAGACAAAACTTTAATGAAAAAATGTCACCCTCGCATTAGCAACACCCATATTTGCAGAGAATGTTATTTTCAATACATTTTCCTCGCGACAGCTTTATTTATATGTGTATGAAACATATTCTTGCAATCTGGTTTACTTTTTGATTAATCGCTTTTGAACATATCTGAACCAATACAAAATATCTCTTCTTCTTCTTCTTAGTTATTGTCTACGATGATACTAATTACCATTATAATGTTCTAATATGTTATTTATCACGAAACTCCTATAAAATGAAAACGCGTTATTTGTATAGTTCTATTTTCAACGTTCTGGGCGAGTCTCCAATTGATTCTATGTTAAAAGAGAAATACATACATATATTATTTTATTTATAAACAATTAATATATAAAACAATTTAAAAATTAGCGCTATATTCTTATAAATAATTATTAAGGAGAACACATTCTTATTGTGAAGTTGTAATTATTCAGAACATAGGTCTGTGATGTTTGAAATACTAATTTAATGTATTAATTATAAATATATACATATAAAATCAATTTTATCGAAAAATATTGTTTTTGCGCTACCGGGATTCGAACCTGGATCTCTATTTCCAATCCGGGGACGTACACTACCAATTGTGTTATAGCGCCAGTATTTTTCATGACAAATTTTCGAACCTATATGTTACACTTTTTCAAATTAATACATCTGTTGTTCCATTATTTTAATAATTACAACTTCACAATAAGAATGTGTTCTCCTTAATAATATAAGTTGTATCAATGTGTCCAAAATTTAATAAAAATGAATTGATAATTCTGGCGTCTACAGTCGGATTACTCAACGGTATTTGTGATTCCGTAAAAATAATGATGGCTTTCAAACATAATGGAACGACAGATGTATTAATTTGAAAAAGTGTAACGTATATGTTCAAAAATTTGTCATGAAAAATACTGGCGTTATAACACAATTGGTAGTGTACTTCCCCGGATTGGAAATAGAGATCCAGGTTCGAATCCCGATAGCGCAAAAACAATATTTTTCGACAAAATTGATTTTATATGTATATATTTATAATTAATACATTAAATTAGTATTATAAATAATTAATTTCTTTAACAATTTATAGGTGTCATCGTACAATGAGAGTAGCTAAGACGGTACAATGCATTGCTTGGCTTGCAAGAGATAGGTACCAAGATGTTGTCTCCAAAATCTTTTAGAAATTACATGATAATTTATTTTAAAGTTATTCCTTTTAATAAGATATTGTATTTAATGTATAAGATAATTGGAAATCATTGGTTAAAAAAACGGCATTTAAGTTAAACATTAGAATAAGTATTCTCAAAATAAAATTGTAGTGTTTAATATTACAGCTCCTCAAATCACGATGGTAGTGGGGGGTGCTGTAAATAACATTATTTCTGATTCTGTTAAACTTTTCTAACGGGCTCGCTTCAAAAAGCTGTGCGATTTTGCAATTCTTGTCTCATGTGCACACATTTTCTTGTGACGCACTGTTTATATTAATATTACAGGAAAAAATATAAAATTTTGAAATACTAAATGCATGATTAAATGGTATTTTTTTTTTAAAAATATTGTAGCAGTTTTGTTTAATAAGATAAATTTTTTTATTTCATCGCGTAATGTTCGAGAGCTATCGATTACTTTGAACAAATTTCGTCGAATTTCGTCGCTTCGTTCCATATCCAGGTCTTCAAATAATATATCCTTTGTGCGCTCGAAATGATTGAATGCTCGCTCGAGTTCTTTCTAATGAACTTCTTTACAATCTCTTATTGTTCTTGCTCACTATTGCTACTGTTCCTTCTCTTCTAGATGAAGGACATCAAAGTCGCTTAGCTTTTCCGCAGAGGAGGGCAAACGATAATCGCATTAACTGATTAATCAGATGGAACTGATTAAAACGGGAAATAGTATCATTTGCTTAAGCGCGTCAATTCATTTTCCCGCAAATCGAATTCGTGTTAAGAGTGGTTTTCCTGAATTTATTTTGCTTCAATTGTAAAATAGGTTGTTAACCTTCAGCATTATTTATAACATATTGTGAATCGTTTTGAGAGTTGTTTACTATCGTTTCGATTCGTCATAATTACGTATTTTATTACATTCAGTCATTACATTATCATCATAGGTTGGCTCCGGCATCATCATACCAGAGCCACACCTGTACAATTTGACGTGAGACTCGTTATCACATTAAATTCAGAAGGCAGCGAGAGAGAAGCTATATAAATCATACACCCACAAAAGGGGACGTCATATTTATGTGTTACAGTCGCAGAACTCGGTCATAGTCCGGCAGAAATTCACTCTGTCCATGTCGCAAGAGGTGCGAGGAAGAGCCAGTAGAATGCTCCGTTAGGTCTCTCTAGCCACAGCTCTTCCCGGCATCGTCTATCCCAGCAACCCCCAGCGAGACACCCACACCCTAATAAATATCTGGAAATGTCCGAGATTCCTTTTATTTCTTAATAGATCATCGTTCTGGGGGATCCGATGACCCATTCCTTCTAATCCCGCAATCATGACCTCACATGCATTATTCATAATCACACAGTCCCAGAGGACGTACTCCGGCATCTGCCTCACCTGAGCGCAGACACACCACGGTTCACGGACAAGTGCTAAGTCGAAGAGTTCACTCATGAAATACCCTTCCCCGAGATCATTTGCATCTCGTAGTGGTCCAGCGCCACGAACAGGAGAAAGGTGCAAGTCCATCTGCCCTGCGTGGCAGTGTCCCACCTTTCTTGCCACTTTCTCAATGTCACTATTCGCATTTGAGCAACCAAAGCAATCGGCCGTCTGAGGGCCTGAGAGTCGTTCCGAAATAATCGACTTCTAGACCCTTCCTCAGGGAGTGGCGGGACAAAAATTCATACCATCATAAAATCAGCATACCGCGATAGAAAATACCCGTACGTAGCCATAATGTTAACTTGTGTTACCGTGAGAAATGTGTAATTTGTAATAGTTTAAATAGTTGTTATCATACTTTTACTCTAAATATTTAGTATTTAAAGTGAGATATTGATAAATATGATGATTTAACGGAGTATTCATCATATGCAATCTAATGACGAGAGGGTCAACTCTGAGAGCGTGTGTCGTGCGATAGACTTGTGTTACGGCATGGATACGGAAGGGTTAATTAATCAGGTTAAAAAATACGGTCAATCAGGCGCACGTGTAAATTCTATGAACGATAGAATGAGGAATCGAACAAATTAGAACAAAATATAGAACTGCTTGTAAGGAGATGATGGTAAAGAATATATATGTGGGGACAGTGTTTCAAATTTACCGTCATTGTCGCCGTTTCCAGCTGACCAAAGACGCGAGCGATACCTGTATTCGGGATCCAGGCTTCAGCGGAGAAAAGCCGCGCTAGTCTGTCTCGATCGTTCGCCGACGACAATTCTGCTAGCAATTTAGTGTAGAAATCCTTTAATTACTGGTGTTTAAGTCAATATTATATTTTGTATCACGACCGCTGGGTCGGCATCCGCTTTTGAACAAAATACGTATTTACTCGGTTTAAAAAGGTTCCTAGAACCATCTGGACTTCCCGTCGACGAACGAACTAATTAATACATATTATTAAGTGGGATCAGAAGTACACCCTCCGACCACGTTAGTTAATTCTTTTTGGATACGTTTCCTTCTGGGTCTCGCCACGCAAGGGGTCCACGGTATTGTCAAAGAGTTTCCGGAGGAAGTAATCCGATATTAACCGGAAGTGAATGCTGTGTTGTCACAATTGGCGGCAGTGGAGCATCGAGGGACATATAAAGGCGGATAATAAATGATCAAGGAAGTAATTTATATGTCTTGGAATCTCTGCTTTTATTTTCTTTTTGCTGGTGTTTTTCAAATTATGTTGTTTTTCCTCCCTTCGAAAAATATAGTCGGGTGGGTATAATAATATTCCGAAGGCAGCTTTGATCAATTATTAACAAGAAAAAACGCATAGTACCATGGTTTATGAATCTGAAATCTACCCTCGTAATACCATTAATTTTTTTTTGTATGTTCACAAATAGGTAATATTTCTTAAAGTAATATTAATATTCCAACTCGCTAGTTTGCTTTTTATACTAACTCAAATATTTATTGGTACATTGAATATAAATAATATACTTATTTTCATCTATAAGTTATTATATATATATATATATTTTAAAAATATATTATTTATACATTCGACAATATAAAAACAACAGTAGAGTTATGCACCCCCTAATAAGAAAGATCTTGAATTGTGGGGGTGGCTATATACATTTAAATAAAACAAGATCTTATCTACTAGATGTAAGAATTTGTTTACAACTAATAAACAATATATATATATATATACATACGTCTATAATAATGCAATGTGAAAATTAACAAAATATAAAAAATGTTGGAAAATTGATCAGATTAAAATTAGGAAAAGATGGGCAAATACATGATTATTTAATTATTTTTTTTGTACACTTTTATATATCATTTTGAATATTCTTTTCTAGAAAATATTCTTAATGATAATACATTTTTGTTGTGAAGTTGCAATTTCAGAATATTCTGTGGTATCTTAATACATATTAAATTTTTCTTTAATCTTTCTAAATCTATTTATCGAAAAAATATTTTAGTTGCTACCGGGATTCGAATCTAGACACGATAACACATTTCCCCGGATATGATAAGGTACAGGTTTGAATCTCTTTAACAATATATATATATATATTTATGATTATTAGATTTCTTATGTACTTTTTTCTAGTTGATTCAATTAATTAATATCAGTAAATATAAATAAGCACGTTCATTTTTATTAATTTAAAAACATTTATTTATTAATATTTACAATATTTCCTTTTCCATGTTATGTGGATGTGAAATCTTGTGTCTCACGAAAAGCATTTAAAAAATAGAGATGCGTACACGGAATACGTGTCACATCAATATTATTACTATTTTAAAACTAAGCTAAACGCTTCTACTATGAAAATAGGATTTAGTTGATGGTCACCTGAAACAAGGCTCGAACCCCCGATCACTAGATCGCTAGGTGAGTATCGCAATACAAGTATTCGAAAACATTATTTTCAGGAGAATACTCACTATCGGACCAGTTAAGGATATCTTAGAAATATACAAGTCAGAAAGATTAGGAGGAAAGAATATACAGGCTGCGCCGTTAGAATCCAGAAAGAATTGTATTTGAAATTCCCGCTATATTTTAATTCAGGGTTAGGCGCTAGTTGGGACTAAAGTTAGCTAAATATGTCAGTAAGACTTTCATAACCTCAAAATGGCCGAGCTTATCAACCCAAGAATGGAGTACGATGGAAGAGCGGCGATTATAGAAAACCTTCGTGCCGGAAGAACTCCCACTGAAATAATTATATTCGTCAGGTACTCAAGATTGACTGTATATGACTGTATGGGACGCCCACAACCCCAAGGACGTCCCTGTGGTGGGCAAGACCAAGTTTCCGGCCAATATCTACGTCCTGAGCGTCGTCTCAAGTGAGGGTGATGTCATTCCGCCGCACTTCTTTCAGAAGGGTGAAACGGTCAATAAGGAGGTTTATTTAGATGTCTTGAGGACAGTGGTAAAACCGTGGATGGAGACCGTATATCTAACAACAAGATGGAGCACCCGCTCCCGCGAGCCATTTAGTGAAATATCGGCTCTCTGACAACGTTGACATGTTTTGGTCAAATGACTTTTGCCTTCCTAACAGCCTCGACCTAAACCCTCTGGACTACTAAGTGTTGGGCGTAGTCGAGAGACAATCCAACAAGTCTAGGCACCCTAACGTCAACTGCTCTCGGGCCGCTATCGAAACAGAGTTGAAAACTCTATCAGTTGAAAATAGCGTGCTCGCGCTTTAGGGCGAGGATCGAGGAGGTGATAGAGGCGCAGGGTGACTATATAGAATGAAACTTCCCAGCAAGGATCCTTTAAATGAGATATAACAGGATTTTTTGGTATATTTGTGTATTGGCTTAAATAAATAACTTTTTGCAATAACGTTTTTTTGTTCGGATTTTAATGGCGCACCGTGTATATGTTAAATCTTTGAAAGAACGCTAATGGGAACTCAATCCCTGGGATGCTCAAGAATGAGATGGATGAACAATATTCGAAAAAGACATAGATCAAGATAGAGAGGCCTGGAAATTGTTATGAAGTTTTAAAAGAGCCTTTGAGCTAACTACAACACACTCGCTTGTAGTATTTTATCAGCTTATAAAAACGGTTAAATAAAATAATAGTTTTATATTCGTTATCGTATTTTCTAATCGAGTGAGATAAAATATATTTCGGTTCTTTTTAACATATTTTGTAAACGAACCATTGAAAATATAAAATATGATTCAAGGTATTGCGCATACGTTAACAGTCGAGAAAATTTCTCGCCTTTTATTGCGGTATCCTGTCAAGTCCTGAAAAAACTCGATTTATATCTGACAGAACAGTTTCATTTTCGCTTTGTTTCTTAACCTAGAGTTCGTGTTTGATTACGATATTGTGTTCATGAACGCACATGTTTAATGAGTAACCTCAAATCAAGGTTCTACATACCATGTAATTTTACGTTCAACCTAACGTGGTATTAATAGTTTACTAATCATTTTCATCACTGATGTATTTAAAGGTCGCCAGTTAAGGGTAAAAAATTGTATCCATGTAATTATCATTACTATTCAGTGTGATGGTGGACCAGTTTTAAAAATCATGTATTGTATTATTTTAACAGGTAGACAAGATAGAGAGATCGCGTGTCTTACATAAGTATGACAAACGTGTTTTTAATATCTTTATGTTATATAAATAATAAGGCAAAATACTTTGTTTAAACCACTGTTTATTGATAAATCAACATGTTTCAATACCTTTGGTATCTTTTACAGAAAAAAAAGTATACTGAAATTAAAAATACAAGCATAGATAAAAACAAAACTATAAAAGTATAAGTGGTGGGTAACTAAGTAGGAACAACTATAAAAACATATTTAAAATTTAACCATTTGCAAAAAGGATTTGGTTATTTATAATATTAAGCTTGATATTAACACATTTTCTTATTTATAAAATTTCAAATTTATCTATCTGTAAACCCCTAATATTTGTATGTGTAATTTCTAAACTCTTGTTAATGTCAAAATAATATGTGGCCACACAGAAATTTTGCTAATATTGAAGAAAATCTTTATGATATTTAAGATTATTTAAATGTTTTATCTTGTATATAATCCATGACATATATTACGCGTTTACATTACAATACGCAAATATACGTTCAATTTATGGAAGAAAACACCAAAGTGACGTTTCTTTCTTTTAAATCTACTGGAAAGTATATTAAATATGAATTAAATATATTAATTAGAAAGATATACATATAAAATCAATTTTATCGAAAGATATTGTTGTTGCGCCACCGGGATTCGAACCTGGATCTCTTTCATAACCGGGGAAGGTGCATTATCCAACTATGCTACAGCGACAATATTTTTAGCGACAATTTTCGAACCTATATGTTACCTTTTTGATATTAATACATTTAATCGTTCCATTATTTGAAAGAGCCATCTACCTTATTTTTACAGAATTTCAAATACCTTTGAGTAAACTGATAGCAGACGCCAGAATTATCAATTCATTTTTATTAAATTTTGAACACATTGATACAACTTTATTATTAGAACACATTCTTATTGTGAAGTTGTAATTATTCAGAATAAGAATATGTTCTCCTAATAAGTAAGTTAAGTTAGATGGTGCTGTGTTAGACCACCTCCCTTTTTTGGTGATAAATTATATGTTCGATATTAAAATAAAAGTTTTTCGGAAAAATCGGCCGTGGCTACGCAGCGGTTAACATTGGCCGTGAAGCCAATACCTCGTAGCTACTATCAAGTTAATGGAGGTGCCGGTTTACAAATCGACCCCTACGTAAATAAGTAAAAAATGAAATTTTTAATCGTTATACTATTTTGCACGTATTTAATACTTTTTTAAATGGCTTTCAATTTTTTAAATATTACATTGATTATTACCTACATCATAGAATACAATATATATCATTTTTAAATCTGCCACGTACGAACAATTCTAACGCCTTATCCCTGACGAAGTTTTCGTGAGAAATTTAACAGGGACCCTCTGGATAAACAACATAATATTGTATATATAAAAAAATATATCCTTTATTTTTTACCCGCCATAAAATAACATTCACGCCATTCAGTCCGTCATCTTTCTTCTTAAAGATTTGTTGCAACAGATGTTTCACTAAAACGATAATCTTTTTCTCTTACAAATATTGTTGGTAAAGTTTGGTGTAAAATAGTTGTCACCGTAACAGTTGTGTCTGTATTTTATCTGATATTAAGTTTTAGACAACTCCACATTAAAGGTTGCATTGTTTTAATTAATTGTCTCGAATATTCACGAGCAGAAAGTAATTTCGAAGTAGCTAAGGCTGTACGGAGGCTTAAAAGACAAAATAATTTCAACAATAATATTAATCTCTCCGTCAATCTTCATTTGTATCAGGTGAGAAAACTCTTTTATGAAACACGTGTACTCGTACTATATGGAGACAGATTGTTGAGTTGTGATCGTGTAGTTCATTCGGTTATATTCAATGACACTTTGTGCATTACCATTATAAGGCGTCATATAATTGATATGCTAAGACACGTGTTAATAATTTAAATGTGTAATCATCGGCGTGGCGCCAAAAAACCCCTGCGATAGATTTTAGTAAAACAATGACGTCTTAGTAAAACGTCACAAGCGGCGGCTTGTCGCCGTGTAGGTACTTGCAAATATGACTACATGTATCGTTATGAATTTGAATAAAAACTGTGTATTCTGTTGGCGGAAGCCATTATCAATTTTGCCGCCGTAGTGTGCCTATATTGAACATCTTTTGTGTTTCATTTCTTTCGACCTCATAATCATCATCATCGTCGTCAGAAAATAACTCAAAACCATGTATATAACGGTCGATTTGCCATCGAGACTCCCGACTCCCGTCGAGTCCGAGTTCGAGGTCGGGCCCAATTTCTTTCCTATGCATTTTGCTAGCATGCCTCATTAATGAAACAGTAAAATATTTTTTTTATCGTTATTTAGATTTTTAGAAATATACAAAAGACATAACAAAAAATATTGTTTTGTGTATATAAACATACAAAATTAGATTCAATAAAGTAGTATACAATTTAAATGAATTAATTAATAACTATTAATTTTTGTTGCAGAAGAACAGACAAATTATTTAAACATATTTTCAAACATTTATATTTACAATAATAATTACATTCCTAATGGTTACGTATCTATTGTCCTAAGCAAAGAAAAAACTGAAATAAGAATAATTTTAAAAGTATCTATAAAAAACGTATGAAAAACAATTTTATTTTTATTGGGAGAACATTCTTATTGTGAAGTTGTAATTGTTCAGAACGATAGATGTATTAATTTGAAAAAGTGTAACATATAGGTATAGTATCGCTGTAGCATAGTTGGATAATGCATCTTCCCCGGTTTGCAAAGAGATCCCGGTGGCGCAACAATAATATTTTTCGATAAAATTGATTTTTTATGTATATCTTTGCATTAATTAATGTTCATTTAATTAAATTTTTATTTTTATTCCAAAAATAAAATTTTATAAAGACCAGTGCATTCACTGATGTGTCTGATAATCCCGAACGGATTTTAGTATCATTAGTTATTCGCGACAGAAAAACTTCTTTCTGCATTGTATTGTTGTTCAAAATCTCACTAGGGTTCAATAATTTACAAATTTCATCGGTTCGTATTAGAAAATTCTTGTATGAAAAAAAAGACTCGGACCAGCCGAGTCTTAGATCGGGTTTCGAGTATTTTTATCTGAACCCGGCAGATCCGAAAAATTTGACGTTTAACGTACAACAAACATGAAAAGAGTCGTGAAATAACAAATCTCTGAGATTTGGTGAAAGTCGAAAGTTGTCTCCAAACAATATCACGGAAGCACGATCCCTGAATCAGAGATTGTTTTGAGTCAAACGTATCATAAATATCACTCGGCAAAGTCTCGGGCCAGTGTTGTACAAAATCTTGCTTCAATAATAAAAATACGGGACCACATGGCACGGCTTTTTAACTGGTTTAGAATCTACACCTCAAAAAGGATTCGAAGTATGTGAAAGTATGAAGAAGTTTGTAATACTCGGCATGATAGAAAGTGGACATAACCAAATTATATGTAAGTATCACAGCGAAGTTTAACTGTTTATTGTATTTTCAAAACAAAATTTAATTTAGTGGAATTTTAATTAAATAAATTTATAACGTTAAATTAAATCAGAAATAGTGTGGTTAATATATAATATAAAATAGTTTTTTGGGTTAACGTGCTGCTAGTTGAGATGAAAGTTAGATAGCTGACAAAAGTTTTTCAAATAAGATAATTATTATTTTGGTTATTAACTGTTAGTCCTGGTACCGACACTGATCTATGGAAGTGAGGCGTGGAGCTGGCAGAAGAGAAACCAAAGTATACTGAATGCAGTGGAAATGAGATCACTTAGACGCATATGTGACAGATCTATTTATGTCAGAGTTAAGAATGAAGAAATAAGGAAAGAATGTAAAGCTGACATTAGTATAGTGAGTTAGATTCAGAAAGGATCACTTAGGTGGTTTGGTCAAATCAAACGGATGAATGAGGAAAGAATGGTAAGAAAGATATATGACGCAAGTGTTGATGGCCCCAGAAGTAGAGGACGTCCGCGGAAAACTTGGCCAGGCCAGATGGCCCTGTTAGAAGCCTCAATTACCAAAATTAAATTTTAAAACAACCAAAAGTTTTTGGATCAATTAACTTTGTTTAATTGTATTTATCACTTTATTTATATTTTTTAATTACACTTTTAAGCCAGAGCTGTCCATTGGGATGAACTGGAGTGACTTTATTTACCTCAAGATGCTAATTTTGCAAAATTTGAAATGGATGGCATTCAAAATAATGCTAATTTTTATCGTTAAGTGGGGGGTAATATTGATAGGAGGAAGGGGGAGGAAGCCTGTGATTTGCGCAGGGTTAGTATGTATATATTAGATAAGGAAACCGGTTTAGGTTTCCTCGGGGAAATTTAGACCGTTGTTTCGGCATGACTACACGTGGCATCGTAATCTAATCTAGAAGAGATGCCAGTTACGTACACTAGTGTTTGCAGAAACCTTAAATTAAACATAATAAACCTTCATGGGAAGAATTTATACATTCACACCTGGGAAAACAATGCCTTAACAGTGGCACGTACAAAAAACGTGATCTAACCTAGAAGAAACGCCAGTTCCATACATTAGTGCTCGCGCGTAAATCTGAAATTTATAAAAATATAAATAGATAAAATATAAAAATTGCACATCAATAGGCACGTTCCATAATCGCCCTTGAGATGAAAGTTTTTACAAAAAATGGTGCTATACAAATTATCCATTATTATTATAACAATTAAGAGTGCTGTAGGTCGATTTTTTGATCATGGCGCTTCAAGAATGTGTTCAAGAGTCATTATTATTATTAAGATGTAATTGATATTATTTCATTCCATTAAACTAATCCATTTATTATTATATTGTAAATTAATAAAACAATCTTAATAATAATAAAGACTTTTGAACGCACTATTGAAGTGTCATGACCCAAAAAATCAACGTGTATTGTGATAATTTTACTATTAATATTTTAGAATTAAATAAAAAAATAATTTAATGGAGCAAAATAGATGTTTAAATTTTCATTTAAGCAACGTCTAGAGGCACACTAGCGTGTCACGTAACACGGTTAAGAACCACTGGGCTAGTGTACAAGCATGCAACAAATTCGTTAATGTAATTTTTTTTCTATTTTTAAAAGTGTTACATAACACCTTTATAACGTTAGCCCTTGATTTGTGAAATTACCTTCAATTATCTAAATTGTTTTCGGAAACGATAAATAACGTATAATGTAATTTCGAAAAATATATATTGATGTCAAGCTGGCCTCCCAAATTATTGGTTAGAGACTGAGATGAGTTTTTATGGAGTTTTTCTTATCCGACATCTGCTCTCGCAAGACAGCTGCCCAACGCTGGCGGCTGTAAGAGACTTTTTTTGCACCAATCTCGGCAATGTTTAGCGATAAAAATGTGCATGCAAATATCGCCTAAAGCTCTGGTGACAACACGGGTTATGTAAAAATAAATAAACGAAATAATACATATTATTAATAATACAAATTAAATGTATCAATTAGAAAGATATACAAGAAAATTAGATTTATCGAAAAAATATTCCGGTTACTAAATTCTTATTTATTTAAATACTAATTAAATGTATTTATTATAAAGATATACATATAAAATCAATTTTACTGAAAAATATTGTTTTTACGCTACCGGGATTCGAACCTGGATCTCTTTTTTAATCTTTTTCAAATACATATTTGTTGTGAAGTTGCAATTTAAAAACATAGTTCTGTATTCAGAAAATATCTAATTATCGAACAAATATTTGGTAGCTATCGGGATTCAAATCTGGACCTTTTACTATACGGGGAAACTTGTTACCATTTTACTACATCAACCAATTACGTTTACAACAAATTTGATATTTATATTCTGTATATATTTATTTACAATTGGTACATCTATGAGAAAGATATCGAAAGGAGGGTGACTGCAGAAAACAAAGTGAATGGTGCATTGAATGAAATTGTAGCTAATAGGTACTTGTCAACCGAGGCAAAACTAGCGGTATACAATGGAGTCCTGGTACCGACACTAATGTATGGAAGTGAGGCTTGGAGCTGGCAGAAGAGGAACGAAAGTAGATTGAATGCAGCGTATGTGTGGCAGATCCATTTATGATAGAGTAAAGAATAAAGAAACAAGTAAAGAATGTAAAGCTGATCTTAGTATAGTGAGTAAGATTAAGAAAGGATCACTAAGGTGGTTTGGTCACATGGAACGAATAAATGAGGAGAGAAGAATGGTAAAGGTAATATATGACGCAAGTGTTGATGGTACCAGAAATAGAGTACGTCCGATACTGATACTGGAGGATGGTTCTGTTAGAAGCCTCGATAATCGGGGAGCTTGTGTGGAAATATGTATGAATGTGGATGAGGCGACAACTGTGCGTCAGGACAGAAGAGTGTGGCGCTCTATCCTCTCTGCCTATCCCCGCGGGGAAACGGCGTGATGGTAGTTAGTTTATCATTCCATTTTTAAAAACAATCTACTTTATATTCATATGTAATTTATGTCCGTCCGTGTTGTGAAGTTTATAGTTTCGAAATAACGGTTACTTATGTTAATATGTTACTTCGATAAAAATAATACACCTTTTGTACCGCGCAATGACAATTGATGAGTGTTGATTTATAATGTCTCATGACAGTTTAATTAATGGGCGATCAATCAGCAACTATGTCGTATCTGTGACTCTCCGTCGGGAGGCGCACGGCCTGGCTTCGGGCAGAACTGTCGAGTACCAGATTGGGTAACGTTTTTTATTCATTTGAATAATAATCTAATAATTACATGTTCGACACACAAGTCACACGGTCGTTTAATTAATAAGTCATCTCGCCCACCAGAGACACCGCCGAGGTGAAACCGATTCGTCTCCCCAGCAGGTGGGAGGCGGCGAGAGCGTTGCGGGATCGACACAGGTGTCACTGGTCATTAGTCGATGTATAGCTGTGGTGGTTAACGTTTACAATTTACTAATACAGCGGCGGATGAAGTCAGAGAGAGAGTATATACCTGTACAGTATCGGTTGGCGCTTGGAATGTACGACAGTGGGGCGCGCAGGCGTAATGCTTAAAAATGTATGATATTGGTGCGTATGTATTAAAATAGTCGTTAAAAATGTTAAAATTATGTATTTTTTATTTGTTAATGTTTAGGAGCAAAAAGTGGCTAACTGCATTTTCATCATTCTTAGATAAATCAAAATTAAGTTTTTTCCGCGTACTTTAAATATATATTTAGGAATTAATACCATATTTAGTTATTTGTACCTGTTTATACAAGGGGTGTGGAAACGGAATGTAGGAAGGGTGGTTGGAATTCGGAAGAGGGATAGGACAAAGATCAAGAACCAACCAGGAAGCACGACTCATCTGGATTTTCTCTCTTGTTATCACAGTTCCTGAACTTAAGGAACCTTTTTCGGTGATCAGTACGAAGCATTGCGATCCGCAATAGCGTTTTCGATACGCACACGCGAGGAACTGAATACACTAGCAACAAGTAAACATTACAATAGCTTCATTTTAGTGACGAGCACACAACAACATCCACTCTCCTTGACAGTTCAAAAGTCATATACAAATATACAGAAATAGTCGTGCTCTGAGTGATTGGGTATAAGGCAGGGGAGTGGGACAGATTGGTAAAGGAACCATATTGGTGCACCCACACGCGCATGGCCATAGGCGATCTGTGGATCTATTATATATATTTTGAGAAAAAATGCCATTAAATATTTATCTAAAAGAATATTACGCATATTTTTTCTATTTAAGTACAGCATATTTCAAAATACTGACTACACACCGCTGCAAATATTTTTTTTTTGCGTACACGGAAAACGTGTGGTATCAATATTCTTACTATTTTCATACTAAGTTAAATGCTTGTACTATGAAAATAGGACTAACTAACTAACGAGGCTCGAACCCCCGACTACTAGAACACTAGGCGAGTATCGTAACCACTACACTACAAGTACGTTAAATATTACATTTTAATAAGAAATCTTTATTTATTTTGTAATTACGCCACTATTCTAATGATTCAATAACTGTTTTGTTGTTTGACAAAATGTAGAAAATTAAATAATATATATTCTAATTATAGTTAATCTATTATTTTTATATCATAAGAGACATTAAAAGGGACTTTTCACTCTTAACCGAAGATATCTGATATGTAGATAAAATATTTATCTAATAAAACTCGAAATATAGAAGTACATTTTTATTTTATATATGTGTGAAGGTCGTATGCTGTTTATGTTTATATGTTTTATTAGCAATATTTGAACATGTTCAAGAACACACAATTACTGGATTTTCACCTGCAAAGGCACTGTTATTAAACAAATAATAGATATATCTCATACAGACGAAGCTATTTTTGATTATATTTAATGGAAGTATGGGTACTTACAGGGCTCACCATTTTCACCCATCAATCTCCATATCTAGCAAAAAAAAATAATTTTAATATTGTATATATGTATGTTAATATGTGGACTCGCTTCGAGTATCACTACACTATGGCCATCTATGGACTAAATTTGATAATTAATTTCCCTGAAATAGCATATATGTCACAATGAGAATCTAATAATTTTTTTGACTACATAAAGTCATACATTATGAACACAATTAGTATGTAATTATGAAACGGTATTTTACTAGATAGTGAAATAATTTAATGCGAATATATCCAAATAAGACATATTTTAAATAATAACTTAATTGACCATTTCCGCGACACGTGTGCCACCAATGACGGGAATATTTTCATAAGTCAGTAATATTTCTGAATTTTGCACTTCTTTTGCTACCAAACCATAAAACTCGTTATTTATCGATAAATTATCACCACTATCGGAACTGTCAGTTGAGCTGGACGCCATTTTGAGCTGTATTTAAAGTTGTATGCAAAAACAGCATGTAACCTTATCGCGAAACTGTATACGTTATATGTTGCTATTAAAAAAAAATACGATAAAGTATAAAACGTTTTATTCAAAAATAATATTTAATCCTATACGTATTGCCATTATTATTCTATAAAGATGATAATATTGTAAATAGTAAGCATACGGGCTACAAAATACGAGAATGTTTGGAAATCTGGTGCTTTTTTTTAGATCTGTAATATTGTGATCGTGAATAGGTACCAAATTGTCACCTGTACTATCGAGTTTTATTTACGTCACCATCTCAACCGATATTCTTCGAGAAAGAGGTATAACAACTGGCGCAGCCGAATATAGCTGGCGCCACGGGACACAACAATACACCGATATGAGTTAATGAAGGTGTTTTTTTAGAGGTTTGTTTTTCGAATTGGCAACATTTTCTTCAGCGACAGCCGATTTGACAGCTGACAGCTAATTTGTGCTCAGTTTGGTTTGTCATTTCATCATGAATAGACTTACGCCAGAACAACGTTTGAAAGTTGTGCAATTTTATTTCGAAAATCGTTGTTCAGTTCGCGAAACTCACCATGCGCCACCTTCATTTTACGGTCGACATAATCGTCCATCCGAGCAAGTAATTCGAATAGCCATGGAACGTTTTCACACCACGCGTACTCTTATTGATAATACACATTCGCAGAGAAGTCGTACAGTGCGCACCGTAGAAGCTGTTGCTGTAGTTGAGCGTAGTATTGAGGAGGACCCGAATGAGTCGATTCGTCATCGAGAGCATTACAGATCCATGATTACTGACTTTTACGTTACCCAATTGAATGACATTAATGTGGTATAGCTGTGGTTTCAACAAGACGGCGCAATATTCCATACAGCACGCGTAACAATCAATTTATTGAAGGAAACATTCGATGAGCGCATAATTTTACGTAATGGACCAGTGAATTGGCCACCAAGATCGTGTGATTTAACACCTTTGGATTATTTTCTATGGGGATATGTGAAGTCGCTAGTTTACGCTGATAAACCAGAAACGATAGACGACTTGGAAGTCAACATTCGTCATATACGTTCCCAGCTGCTCCAAAATGTGGTCGAAAATTGAACTTCCAGATTGCGCCTTATTCGAGCCAACCGCGGAGCCCATATGCCCGAAATCATATTTACACATTAATGACATAAAATTATCTTTCCAATAAAGCCAATATCATGGCTATTACTACGATTTTTATTATTTTTATTTCATTTTAAAGTTTTATACCTCTAAAAAAACATCCTTTACATATATATAATTTATCTACCTAGGATCACTTGTCTCAAGAAATGGAGCGCACGAAGCCGAGTTCCAAAGAAGAATTGAGAATGGCCAGGTTTGCTACTGAAAACCACTCCATCTCATAAAATACCCTATTTTTCGAACTTTGGACCTTTTTACTTTGAAAAATTTACTTAAAATTGGGGTAATTTATATGAATCGTCTCACGGAACTGCTTATATCCAGAAATGAGATTTCATAGAAAATAAGATAGAAGTTTGTTTTATTAACCACTTAATGAATTAAATACATCTACCGGTTTCGAAAAATATAATTTTCTTCTTTAAGATGTCATTAATTAATCTAAAACATATGTTGTATTGTTTCTTTAACATAACCTATTTAAAAAAAAACAATAATTATTTAAAAAATAAATTTAGTACTTGACTTAAATTATTACTTGATGGTACACAATTATTAGAATAATTTTTGAATGGGACTTTTAGTTAAATTTAGTTGGTTGTTCATAATATTTGGTTAGTTTTATATACAAAAGTCATGTCGTCTAACATAAAACATATACACCCTGACAGCTATCCGTGTGGCATAGCAACATAAAACAAAAAATATCTGCTTTCAATTATATCACGCGTAAGTGCGCAGTTATGCCGTCAAACCAATTAATATATTTTCCTTGATTTCTTACAAAAACACATTAATTTCTTGTGTTAGGAAAATATAATTAGTGTTAAACCGATCGTAGGACGTTTTAATTTTTTATAAATTCGATTTCCTTTCGTATTAATTAAACATTTTTTAAATATTAACTTCTTAAAACAAGAAATGTATTATGACGTATGAAATGTATTATTTATCACATTAAAAAATGATTGTTTTAAAATTATAATTACCTATCTGCGTGCCGTTCGTATCAGAAATATTACTGTTAATTTAAATAATTATACTTACCTACAGTATAGTAGAGTTGCGGTGTTCCAATTTTCGTACTGAAAACTTGAGTGGTTATTATTTGGAAAAAAAATTTCTTCCGAAGAAAAAAGTCACATATCAATATTTCAAATGAAATTGACACTTCCTGCAATAAGATAATACGCGCAACATACAGAAAGATGTTGATGTTTTATGTATGAGTTTTTAAATACTATGTCGTGATCAAGAACCTGCTTTTAATTATTGTGGATGAGATTCTTGTACATTTCAAGATGCATCATGCGGGCTATGCGCCAACACCACGTTTCCAGAGCGTCTATCCTCTTGCGCTCTCGCTCTCTCAGAGTCCATGTTTCAGCATCATAGAGAAAGATTGGGAAGACGAGCGTACTGATCAGTCTTATTGTTCCATATTCATAAAACACACTTTTGGCGCGCTTTTAATATTGGTAGCGAATAATTTCATTATCACATGTCGGCGTCCAAATTCACACTGACAAAACGAGCATTCGTAAATATATGGATGCGGAAATGTGTCAATAACATGGGTCGCGACCAATTCGAAAAAACGCGCCAGAAGGGTGTTTACGAATTCGAAACACCATTTATCAATATTTTTTTCGCATTTTTCTTGGTCAAGATTAATTTTGCAATTAAACTTATCTGGATCATTGCGTTCGTGGACTAAAAATTTATTGCAAATTGGAAAAATGTATATTTTGTTTGTAGGTTATATGTACATGTATTTAAGAATCATGCATACAAGACATATACTTACACAAATAGAAAACTGCATACAGTGATAATTGCACACATTTAACTAATTACTCTGATGCTTTGTATTAAATAATCAAACGTAACCCATCTTGAATGAATGTAAACATTCGTGAGGTAAATTATATTAATTGAAAACAGAAAAAATTTATAAAACTAAAATAAAATATCTTGAAGATAAAAAAGCAAAGATTTTGTACAAAAATATATAAAAAATAATTAGCTACCGCCTTTAAAAAAAGTAAAGAAATTTATTTTTAAAAAAATGTTATCTGCTGAAAACAATCCGAAATTAATATGGAAAACAATAAATTGTGGTATAGATAATGCAGAAAAAAAGATAACATAAAGTACATCGAACATGATAATGATATTATAGATGTAAACTTGCAACCTGTGCAAAATGTGCGAATATTTTATATTCATTTTTCGCTAATGTCGAAAATAATCTAGCGAAAAATTTTCGTAAACCACTTAACCTGAATAATCATATAATTGAAAAAATTCAGGATCTAAAAATATTATCTTACTTTGATATAACCACAGAAATTGAAACTCTAATAATAATAGAAAGTATGAAAAGAGGTTCGTCTCCAGGCATCGATAGTATTACAATTCAAATATTACAATCTATGAAACTTCACCTGATAAAATCTCTAATATATTTTATCAATCTATGTTTGCAAAATGGACTGTTCCCATCGAACTACAATAACAATAAACGCACTTATTTTTAAATCTGGTAGAAAATAATAAAATATTATATAAAAATCAGTTCGGATTCAGAAAATCACTTAATCACACAAGATGTAATAGCCAGTGTAACTTCAACCATATACAAGACACTAGATAAAAGAAAAAAATATGCGGGTATATTCATTGACCTCTAGAAAGCGTTTGACAGTATTTTAAATCAAAAACTATTGAAGAAATTAAATAAAATCGGTTTATAAGACAACGTTACACTATGGATTAGAAGCTATCTAAAAGATCGCTCCCAACTCGTAAAAATTAATAATTTCTACAGTGATCAAGACACGTCAGATTTCGGTGTCCCCCAAGGCACCGTATTAGGACCAGTGCTGGTTATTATATATGTAAACGACATTTTTTTCAATCAATACACAGTAAAATTACATCATATGCTGACGACACGGTCCTAATGAATTAAATTAATTGGGAAAGCGTAAAATTAAAGGCCCCCGAAGATATAAACATAATTAAGAATTTTTTCGATATTAATTTACTATCATTAAATAGTAATCTTTTGTTATTCCGTTTGCAATAAAATCAAATGATTTTCCGAAAAAAATTGACATCATAATTCATGAATACAACTCACAATCAAATTTATTGTTTCTCTAACAGCTCAATTTTAAAAACAACAAATAAAATCAAATATCTTGGAGTAATCGTCGATTAAAATCTTAAATGGAAAAATCAAATTAGAACATTTTTATCGATAAAAAATTTAAATGTAGTATACTATGCATTTATTCAATCCATATTACAATATGCCATCATTAGCTTATAATACTAGCTAGCCTGATTCCAGTAAAAATGTACAAAAACTTATCATAAAAGTAATATTAAAAAAACCAAAAGATTATTCGACAAAATTACTTTTTAAAGAATTCAAAGTACCAACATTTTGTGATATATTTAAAATATTGAAAGTAAAAGAAAGAAATATTTTTATTACTGTTAATCGTACTAGGTTGAAATTTGTATTTTAATGCTTAAAAATAAACACATCATTTGCACTATATGCACATGGAATTTTTTTTTAATAGTTTAGCCTAGTTTATAAAGAAAAAATCAATGCTATCAAAAAACACTTCAAAGATAAACTTGTGCCCCGAAAATTATAATATTTTTATAGCGTTATTGCTATTAATTTATTATATTTTATTTTATTATAAGCTAATTATTGTAAACAATAATTATTAATATGTAATCCTCTTCTCTACACAACTATATGCTTTTTAGAGCAGTGTAGAACAAAAAAAATATTATTGTATTGTATCATTGTACTTATAATAGATAAATAAATAAACATTAAAAAAAAATTTGATGAATCAATTAAAGAAATAAACAGAAAAAATTTACCGATCAAAATTAAAAAAAAAAAAAAAATTACCACCGGGATAAGATTTACCTAATATTCTTGTGTGCCGTTGCATTTGTGTGCACTTGTCACTTTTGCACGTGTTGCCGCATGCGCAGTAGTCCTATACGATCACCATACTCTATTTTTGTATACATCTTGTAATTTCACTACAATTATTTCTTTCAACACATTATTATTACAGTTATATGTAGGTAGTATCGTACAAGTATCTGGTTCGTCCGTCTATCGTTGAACAAATTAGAGAGTGATTTTAAAACCACAAATTTTTCCTTAAATGGAGGTTACCCAATATAATTTATTACGATTCGGCCAAATTAATACCTAATCGGCCGGCCGAGCGGTCGCGGTGATAACGTTGATTAGGACAACTGAGCACGTACTTAAATACAGCGGACCAGACACAGATATATATTCTCCACTCGTCGATACAAATATCAGCTCCCGGTTGCATTTGTAGCAACTATACTGTCAGGGGCGGATTAAATTATTACATTAATAAATTACAATTTTAAACAGTTTTATTTTAACGCAAACTCTTGGCTGCCCGGGAAAATTCCGAGGCAACCGGCCCAATAACAATTTTTAAACGTCGTTTATAAATTAATAATAATAAGTAATTGTATGTTCTTGGACACATTCAAAGATTGCTAATATATATAAAAAATTGAAAAATATTGATTTTTCAGGCGAATTCTAGTATAATATTTAAAAAAAAAACATTTTACTGATAAAGAATAATGTTTAAAATAATTTTGATAATAATGATAACATATAAACTGTTTAAAAAAAAGGAAAAAATGAAATATATTAAATTTGGTCCATAGATGGCGATGGTGTAGTGGTACTCGAAGCGAGTCTACATACTAACATATATACAACTTTCTAAAATTTGATGAATGTGGAGATTGAGGGGTATATATATATAGTGATCACTTAAGACAGCCGAAGACAGGTCGTAAGCCCTGTAATTACCCCATACTTCCATATATTTTCCATTAAATATAATAAAAAATAACTTTGTCTCTACGAAATATCTGATATTTGTTTAAATAATAACGCATGCAATTCGTATTTTTAAAACAGTAGTCAATATACCGCCACAGTTATCTAGAAGAAGGTGAAAGCGAGGAAGTTGCAGTGGGCGGGACATGACGTGAGAGCAGATGAGTCCCATAACTCGCACAAAGTTCTTATACCGAGGGGTAGATTAAGACAGGGATGGGCGGATAATATCAATACAGCCTTGAGACAGGCGGGGGGGGGGGGGGGGGACTGGATCACGGAGGCGATATCAAGGAATGCATGGAGCGCCGTTATGACTTCTGTCCAGGAAGAAGTTGAACGAATAATTTTAATACTATAACAAAAGTGGTAACACGCTTTACCAGGAAAGGAAGGGGTCAAGGTTCAAATCCCGGTAGCAATTAAATATTATTTCGATAAACAGATTTTTTCTGTATAGCTTTCTGGTCGATTAATTTAATTTGTATTAAAAATACCACGGGGCTATGTTATGATTCACAACAAAAAATGTGTTCTCCTTAATGTATGAAGTTTTGCATCAAATCAGTATTAAAACTAATCACATTTCTTTTATATTTATCACAGTGCCAAAAAAACAATCAAATAAAAAAAAAATATATATATATATACAGTCCAATAACCTCGTAACTAACATATGTATATTTTTAATTACCGACCCACTGATCTAAATTATATGAGTAATTATTAATATCATAATGTATGACTGCAGCTGACTTTTTTTATTTAATTTTAATTCCATTGCATTTCACGTTTGCATACAATGATCGCGTTAACTATGTTCTGAAAATGCAACTCCACAACATAAATGTGTTCTCCTTGAAAGATATTTATTATTACAACAACAGACTAGTAAATGAATATAAATGATATGAGGAAGGCTTTGGAACACAAAACATAAATCCGATAGATTGTGACACATTTATGCAACAGTAAAAGTAATTATTCTTTAAAAATTAAATCTTTGCGTGAACAAGATATATTTTTTAAATGCATATTATATTGTCAGCGCTTAAATTTTTATTGCAATTTAAAAAAAAAAGTTGATTGCGTGAGTGACACAATAGTGATCACGTGGGTGCTACAAAATTGCAAAATGTTGAGACGCGGAATTTGCTTGTCTATTTATTTGGTGGTCTGTGATTACCCACCCATTCTTACAGTTACAGCCACAACAATGTATATTAAACATATAAAATAAATAAAAATATTATAAATATTTAGGAGAACGCATTCTTATTGTGAAGTTGTAATTATTCTGAATAATTACAACTTCACAATAAGAATGTGTTCTCCTAAATAATAAAGTTGTATCAATGTGTCCAAAATTTAATAAAAATGAATTGATAACTCTGGCGTCTGCTATCAGCTTACTCAAAGGTATTTGAGATTCTGTAAAAATAAGGTAGATGGCTCTGTCAAATAATGGAACGATTAAATGTATTAATATCAAAAAGGTAACATATAGGTTCGAAAATTGTCGTTAAAAGTATTTTCGCTGTAGCATAGTTGGATAATGCACCTTCCCCGGTTAGGAAAGAGATCCAGGTTCGAATCCCGGTGGCGCAACAACAATATTTTTTGATAAAATTGATTTTATATGTATATATTTCTAATTAATATATTTAATTCATATTTATTATATTATAAATAGATGGCCGATGCTTCGTTTTATCTACCAACATTTGTAAAAACCTATATACAGCGTTGTTGGAGTGCGGCAGGGGCGGGGAGGGTTTCAATTATAAAAATTAAATATCTAAAAATACTCTTTCGTTTTTACAATATAGTTCATCCTGATGTCGCCTTGGAAGTATTCAAGTTACGGCACTAACAGTTTAGAGAAAATATAACAAAAGTTTAGCTCGGTGCTCATTTTGTCCTATTGCTATGGGGTATGGGGTGCAGTCGTTAATTCCACCATTATGGTGAACAACAAAATCGAATTTACAAAATGAAATTACCTTCATGGATATTGGAATTAATTTCACGACACCAAACAGTTGGAAAAATGAACGAAATTTAGTGTCGTGAAATCTTCTATCGATTCCATCAACGAATGGTATTACGAAGCTATCGTATTTTACCAACTGCATATTTCATAGTTTCCATCTCCATGGCTTTCATCATTGCTCTGTAGGCCGCATCTCGGGCATCTCTATTTTGTACTGAGGGTGTGTCCGATCTCAGAGACACTCGTTTCGCTTGTATTAATTGATAAACTGTATATTTTTATCAGCGTTGATTTGCCATTTTCGACGTAGCTACAAGAACACGCGCGTCCTCTTTCGCTCAGCTAGTTTCGTACTAGTTTCATCGCGTTTCACACGATGGAATTAGTTGGATGCATTAGCGTCGCCAAAAAATCAAAAACAAGTTCATATAACAAATGCATGCATAATGAAACTACCAATGGAAACAATGTCACGATGAGGCGAATTATGCGCCACTAGTTTCGTAATGTAAATTCGGCTTAACTATTTATATCCTCGAAGATTATCTTCAGCAACGGCATAAGCTGCTCCGTCTCTCACTGTGTACATAGGACCAATCTGCTAACGTCAATGGAAGAGCTATAGCCCTGCTGAAAGGAACCGCTACAAAGACGGATATTTTCCATGTAAGTGAAATACTGTGTAGGAATGAACCTATCGTTCTGATCTTATAGCTGTTTGATGAGTACATATTCTACTAGAAATAACCAAATACAAATGTTCCTCTTTTAATTAAATTAAATTTTAATGAAATTACATTCCATTTGTGATACTAGTGATAATTTTTTAAAAATCTATGAAAAACATTCAGAAGGTTGCTTCTAATACTGAAAAAACAGATGTATATTTCCAATTGATGGATATTAATGAAATAATGAAATAGTGTTATAATTTTACTTGAATTTATTAGCACTACTCAAGTATCGAGAGAAACAGTAACTCTCATCGTTAACTTTAATACTTCATCTGTCGATGACAGTTACTGTTTTTCTCAACACTCGAGTAGTGCTAATAAACTCTAGTAGAGTTATAACATTGTTTCATTTATATCAATCCATCTACAAAGTTAAAGCCGATTCTATCAATAATCTATTATATTTTCAAATTTATTGTTTCAGAGGTAGGTTTGTAGAACTCTATAATCACACATATGAAAATAAAAAACACTTGATTTTTTAGCTCTACTCGTTTAATTTCCGTGAAACGCGTTTCGCCTTATCATATCATTATCAATAAGATATCTAACTCTATTAGATAATAAATATGCCATTGTAGTTAGTTTATTCGGTAAAGTTATATTTCGACAATAAGCGATTTATATATGTTTGCTTAATTATAATTATAATGTTATTTTGGGTGTACTCATTATATTTTATGTCTCAAACTTAGGTTTGCAATATATAGAACTTTATAATATTTTTGTAAATTAAATAAATTAAAACAAGAAAAAAAGTGAATTAAATAACATTGTACCTTCGTAAATTATTAGTTATTATGATACTGGGTAATTTTTTGTTATTTAATTTAAAAATTGTACATTCACATGTTAAGTATGAGCCTGCAGACGAGCGTTAGAAAGAGGCTTTGTTGGTCTAGATTATAAGATAATATAAAATAAATGGTATTATATATTTAAAAAATATTTAATAATAAATTGAAAATAACTGGAACGCGAAATGATATAGAAATCCTTTTAATTAATTTTATACCCAGCCATCCGGAAATCAGACGTACGCTATCCAGGCCCATATGAGGTTATGTTATTTAGTGTGTTATTTTGAACATTAAAGCGAAACGTGTTTCTGAAGCATCATTTCCTTGTCTTAACATCGCTATCGTTTTTTTTTTTTTGTTAGGTCGAAACGTTTGTAAGTTTGTCTTGTACCACTGGTCTATTTTTATATTTTCCAGTGCAGTTCGTGTTGCAGATAATTTTTTAAAAGTAATTAAAACTCCACAAACTTTGATCTAGATGGAAAATAATAAAAATTATTTCAATGATGTATTTGTTATAGTTAAAATTATTATTATCAAAGGATGATTTGTTCGAAAGGATCGAAACATATCGTTCTTTGATAATAATTTATTTAGAAAATTGTTGCTTTATATTTTCTTAACGTAGTGCACATGATTGTGATTGATAACACGTGGGTTGATAGATTATTCAGAGTGAGATCAAGAAAGGATCACTTAGATGGTTTGGCCATATGAAACGGATAAATGAGGAGAGAATGGTAAGAAAGATATATGACGCAAGTGTTGATGGCACCAAAAATAGAAAGACTTAGCGTGTCCAGACAAACCAGATACTGGAAAATGGTCCTTCTAGTAGCCACAATAACCGGTGAGCTAGTATGATAAGAAGTATGAATGTGGATGAGGCGAGAATTGTGTGTCAGGACAGAAGAGTGTGGCGCTCTATCCTCTTTGCCTACCCCCGCGGGGAAACGGCATGATGTTAAGTTAGTAAGTAACACTTTCATTATTGGCAGTGTAGTGTAATATAATGATTTAGTTTAAAAAATCGCTAATAATGATTCGAACCTTGGAGAAAATTTGATTTCTAGTCAGTCGCCTTAATCGCTGTGCCACGGCTGGTGATGCGAAACACGTGGATAATACCGTTCTAATTAGAAAGTGTTAATATACGAGTATGCACGTATAAATTAAAGGTTTATAAAATACAGTATATCTTTAAAAATTATAAATGTTCTAAATTATACATTAATAATTCAATTAATAATAGACTGCATGAATATTTGTATATCATCGATTACCTTCTGAAGTTGGACCTCAATTTTGTTGCTATATCTGCCAAATGATATACTCTTTTTTTTATATTCATTATATTTTTATTTTTTATTTAACACTAGACCCACAAAACGTCTTGACGTCTTGTATACAGAGGTACGTTTATATCCATTTTGTTACATTTAATAAAATCAAAAACATAAAAATTAATCAGTCACCGTTTAAACAGTTCATATCATTCTTACAGGTGAGACAGGTTATTCTCTTAATTTCTTCTAAATTGGGAGAATGCGTGCTCTTTTGTGAAAACCCAGGTAGTTTATTTTTTATTGTAGGAAAAACAAATTCTATTGTCCTTGATCCATATTTGTTGATGATTTTGGAGATCGTTAAATTCAGATTAGCCACACCTCTTGTATTTTTTCCGTGTGAAGCCACCCTATTTAGAGCATCGTTTTTATAATAGTATTTTATTAAAAGGAACAGTGACAGCCCGTGTACAGAAAAAACGTTTACGGAAGAATTTTAAATTATTCCTCAATTTAAATGCATCTAAGCTTAAATTTTTTTTTCACTATGTCTGTTTGAAGATTTTATATTTGAGTTACACGAGTGACCCCACGATCGGATCCTACATCTTAATAATGACTCGACCAAAGAAAATTAAATTATTGCATATTACTTAATTTTATTTGAAATTTATTTTCATAATGTGAACCATTCCAAAAATTGTTAATGTCGACTTATTATTATTTGTATTCTTTTAATTGATGAGTTTTTAATTTACAAACTAACATCTGCATAAAAAAAAGTGTAACATATTTGCCTTAGCACGGGAATAAACTAGTGAGGATGACATTATGAAAGCAATTGTGTAAAATAATGTTTTATTAATTCCAAAGACGACATTAGTGGCTGCGAAAGCCAATTACTGTTACGCTAGTTTAGAGTAAGTGAAAATTTATTGTCTGTGTATGTAATTACTTCTTCATATTATGATTATGATGATGAGAGTCTCGAGAAGTTCGTGATCACTGACAGTTCGTTTTGAATTATTACAAATACGTAATAATGTCCTCAGTTTTTATTTTTGAGTTTCTGGATAGCAATTATATCCTTAAAATTACTGTTGTTTATACAAAATGCTAGATAATTTAGACATCGCGCCCTCCTACGTATGGTAAATATCTAATATATATATATATTTTTTTAAGAACACATTATTATTGTGGATTTGCAGTGTTTTAGAACATAGTTTAGTGATATTAAAAAAAATTAAATTAGTTAAAATTTTAATAAAATTAATTGATTCAGGCGTCTCCTCTCGGGTTTCTAAAACCAGTTTGAGATTCTACGTATATATGAAGTAGATTGCTTTCAAAAAATGGAATAACCGATGTATCAATTTGAAAATGAAACATGTAGTTTGTCGTTAATTTACTATGTTGACAAGGTGTAATGGTCAGCGCACTTTCCCGGATAGGAAGAGTTCCTGGTTCGAATACCGGTGGAAACATTTTTTTTTCTAGATAAATTGATTTTATTTGTATATCTTTCTAATTTTTAATTCATTTAACTAAAAAATATGTCATTTTTTCTTGTTCTAGTATTTCGCACACATTTGATGCATATTTTAAACGAGTGTATTTTTTATATATACATCTATTAAATTATGTTCCACATCATAGAATACAATATATATATTTTTAAATCTACCACGTTAATAAGTATCAGATACACACGAAATATTAAAATAATTAACTGTGACCTATTTGTTAGTTACAATATTTCACGTAGGAGGGTCGGTACATTACATTGATGCCTACACTAACAACACATTACAATTGTTGTCTTGGAAAAAAAAAGTTCTCTTTGTTCACATCGTCGTCAATTATTGTGAAACAATTCGCTAACCCACCGAACTTCGCTTCTGCTCACTCCACTGTGCCATTTCTCTTGCTTTCTCAAAATGACGAGTGTTGAGGTAGGATCCAACCTGTCCCATCGAACTACCTAAAATTAAGTAAACCGTCAACGAATGTGACAACACCAAGTAGAAAAGATAACCATACTGCGTCAATTATTTATTTATCGTGTTAAATGCTCGATCACGCTTGTTCTGAGCCGAGTTCTCGAACTGTAGCATTCTCTTCGTACGTACTAAACTTCTTTTATAAGGAGCGAGTTCTGCATGCAGCCTCTATCGTCTCACGTACCATGAACGTCGGGTAAAATACCGTCGCAATGTATAAGAAAGTTCTTTGTCTCTCTTTACCGCGGTGCATCTAGCTGAGAAGAATAATTGAATTTGTTCGACATGAAGATGTACGAAGGCTGCGCTCGCGCCGCGAGACTAAAAAGTAAACCGAAGAGTGGGGAGCATAATATGCGAGCCGAACTTGTCGACACACGTAGACCCCGATAAAACGGCAGCAAAGTACAAAAAAAACGCGGGGTTTTCTCGCAATATGTGTCGCTTTATTTCACTTTTTTTGCGAGGTGTCTTTTGCTTTTTGTTTGCTTTTGAACCCGTTCGTAGCAGTCTGTTGTCAAAGGTTTTCGCCGAGCGCGATTTTAGTAATCTCCCGGACTTTGTGGGGGGTTGACGTTCGTTCGGTTTGTAGTTCTACGTTCCGCTGTGTTTACATTATCGGAATAATATTTGGAACTTTAGCGAACTAACGACTCTTTTAAAAGAGTTGTTTCGATGATAGATTCGAGTTTTCTTTTCGGATTTTGGTATTGTTGTAAATGTGTTTGATGATACGTGCTTTTGTGTTTATTTAAATTGATATTTTTTTGACATTTGAGCGGACCACGCTGGATCATAGGGAAGCTGACGAGCTAAAAAGTAAGTAATTGCACTGTTTACATTTGTGTTGTGAATAAAATTGAAAATATATATTATTATTATGCGTATAAAATTTGAATAGGTCTGGTTATTTTAGCCTACATGAGAGGTAAGTAAGTATCCGTACGTGTTTTACGCGGCGTTATTTTTGATTAAACTTGTTTTAAAAGTAATCGAGAAACTTGCCATAATAATAATTATCCTTAAACCTGTATTTAAATTACTATTGAATTTTTTTATTTATTTACTAGTTAAGACAACGTTTTGGTTTATCCCTAGTCCGGTAGTCTGCAGGTAGAGGTTAACCGTTGGATAGTTAATACAAGGCTCACGACTTGGAATCCCTTTGGAAACAACCGACGTTTAATTTACATCTCTTTAAAATAACATAAATAAATATTAACTATTAAGTACCTACGCGATAATTCACACTCGCGAAAATAATTTCTGTATAAGAAATCGCTTCGTACAATTCGATATAAAGATAATTATGTAGTATATCATATTTTTAGGTTGTACTAAAATTGATATTATTTTCAACTGTCTTTGCTAGGGAATATTTATTAAATACTAATTAAATGTATTAGAAAGATATACATATAAAATCAATTTTATCGAAAAATATTGTTTTTACTACCGGGATTAGATTCTGGATCTCTTGGTGTTCAAAATTTAATAAAAATAAATTGTTAATTTTGGCGTCTGCTATCGGTTTACTCAAAGGTTTTGAGATTCCGTATAAACAAAGTAGATGGCTTTAAATTAATGGAACGATAGATGTATTAACTTGAAAAGCGTAACATATAGGTTCGAAAATTTGTCGTCAAAAGTACTGTCTGCTGTAGCATAGTCGGTTAACGCACTTTACCCGGATTGGAAAGAGATCCAGGTTCGAATCCCGGTAGCAACAACAATATTTTTCGATAAAATTGATTTCATATGAATATCTTTCTAATTAATACATTTAATTAGTATTTAAAATATCACAGACCTGTGTTCTGAATAATTATAACTTCACAATAAGAATGTGTTCTCCTAATAAATCTTCGATCATTTGTTTTCGTTTGACAACATGATACGATGGAACGTGCATCATTTATTTATTTATGTATCTTAATTTTATTTAATTCGTCAGAAATGGAATTAAAGAAATGAATTACTTGGTATTATTTACATGAATTTAAACACGGGCATTGTACATCTCAAATAACACGCATTGTTGACCTAATTATGGGTGTAGGAACCGCTTCTGAACGAACAGAGCCGCAAGACACAGGTTTTTCTTCCTAAACTTATGACGACGAATTAAAAGCTTTAATGGAAGAAACACGCAAAAAACAACTAACACTAACAGAAATTAACCCATTTCGCTTCACTTTACTACTATTTACGGTAAAAAAATATTTAATTTGTATAATTCGTTGCAAAAATGCATTGAATCAAATGCATCTTACTTTGATTAATAAAGTTTATATATGTACTGTAAAGTAATTTTTTTTCGTAACAGTGTAACATATTATATGAAACATATGTGCCTATTATTATGAAAGTGGTCTAAGTAAAAAAATCGAAATAATTGATAAATGAGTTTATCAATTATTTCGCGTCACATTGTATTACATTAATTTAATATAATACAAATTGTAATAATAGTAAAAAATTTGAAGCGTTATATTCAGTCTTTATTTTGATAATAGAGTAA
The DNA here is from genome assembly GCA_031772225.1 of Eubasilissa splendida. Lineage (NCBI taxonomy): Eukaryota > Metazoa > Arthropoda > Insecta > Trichoptera > Phryganeidae > Eubasilissa > Eubasilissa splendida. Next base: position 9,430,560 of record CM062868.1, on the reverse strand, counting down.
GTCATTTCAACCTTGAATATTTTATATCCTTATAAGCTGCATGCAACATTTATATGTCGAAATAAATTATAAATCTAGTGGACTAAATAAATTTTGAAACACTGTGTTGTGTAATATAAAAATATATTTTTGAATCAATTCAAACGCAAACCTTTAAATATCTCGAAACGAAAGAAACACGTCTTAGACCACTTTCATAATAATGGGCACATATATAAAATACATTTTTAGGTTTGATTGCCCTGTATTTAAAAAAATAGCGTATGTACTATGTAATCAGATGTATAAAAAACTCGTGAGATTATTCTAAGATGTAAACCAAATACCTACGTGATAATAGACATCCGTTCTTATTCCTTTATATATTCAGATGATAATCGATTACATCCGGCACTGTGATTCTCATTGTTAAGTATGAAAAACTTATATTACAAATTTCCTGCATAATTTACCAACACAAATTGCTTTATAGCTATTAGTACCTTAAAATAAAATTATATATATCTTCAGCTTAAAATATACGTACGCGAAAAATTCCTACCTTTACGGTGTTGCCCCGCGAAAATAAGGTTAAATGAAGCCTGTCGGACGAAGGGAAAACATATTTTGCGCGAGAAATATTTTCATCCAATATTTTCCAGATAATATGGTTATCTCAAAAAATATTATCACCGATCTCACAAAATTATGCATAAAATTATATCAAGAGTTCGCCAATCTTGAGTATTAAATATTTTCAGACCTTCGAAGTTTTTACAACGAACATGTATAAATTTGAATTAATTATCTTAAAGTTAATGTATTAAGGTCTTCGATTTTATTTTGATCATATTATACGCTTTTATTTACATAAAGTTGTCATGTAATAAAGGAGATAATTTATTAATAAATTTTGATTATCGTAATGTAGGTATATAAAAAATATTGAATTAATTAATATTATTAATAATTATATAAAATACTTTGTTTAAACCACTATTTATTAATTACTCTACATGTTTCGATACCTATGGTATCTTTTTCAGGAAACAATGTATACTGAAATTAAAAAAAACAAGCATAGATAAAAGGTTGACAAAGGAAATACTGTTATTATCATGGACAAAGTGGAATATGTTAATAAGCCAATGGCTTTTTTAAATAGTGATAATTTTGAAATAATTATTAAAAACCCAATTAATAAATGCCGAGAAAAAATTAAAGATGTTTTGAAAACACGTAGAAGTGAAAATATTGTTAAGTTATTTATAAATAATAGATTAATGTTAAAAAAGTCACAAATTCCTAAATTATATAGCTCATTAAAAATTCACTTGTTCTTACTTATTCACCATTTTATAGTTTTGTTTTTATCTATCGTTGTATTTTTTTAATTTCAGTATACATTGTTTTCTGAAGAAGATACCATAGGTATCGGTGGTTTAAATAAAGTATTTTGTATAATTATTAAAACGAGGACACAAAGTAATTTGGCAAATATTGAAGAAGTACTTAATATTATTTTATTTATAAGTGTTTTATAATCCATCGCTTTAACCTTCATCATGCTTTCATCACCATCCACATCGGTCCTTCGTGACTTGTTAACACACCAAGCATTGCAAGTCATAAGTGTGTTTGTCATGCCAACAGTTCACAGCTTATAAAAGATAGGCAGAATTCTAAAATCGAGCCTCCATTGCATTTTGAAGCTAGGCCATTGAGGTTTTACTTTCAGCATCTACCCACTATTGGAGGTGGCAGCATTGAATATCTCCGTCAATTTTTTACGGGGTACGTCGAAGATAAGGTTTATGGTGCAAAACCGGCAACAATTAAATAATTAAAGGCTATAGAGGTAGAATGCACCCAAATGCATTTTGTAATATTTGCGACACCATTAATTTGCGTTATCAACAGTGCCTGAACTAGAATTGCCTCCACTTGCGATAACTCAAAAAAATTCCATATTTATCTTGTTTATTTTGAATTACATTTACTTTAGCTCAATATGCATTGCATTTATAACTCTACAACGTGCATTTATAACAGTGTCTGCACGAGGGGTGGGGAAATAATGGATGCAGGAAGGGTGTAAGAAATTCGGGAGGGCTGAAGGACCACCCAGTACCAGAAAACATGACCCACACGTGAAATGCTCCTTTCGATATCTGGATCTTCTTCCACTGGACACACGGGTCTTCTGGCTCTAGAATACATACAATGTTTTTTTCTTTTTTTAGGAGAACACATTCTTATTGTGAAGTTGTAATTATTCAGAACATAGGTCTGTGATATTTTAAATATAAATTAAATATATTAATTAGAAAGATATACATATAAAATCAATTTTATCGAAAAATATTGTTGTTGCGCCACCGGGATTCGAACCTGGATCTCTTTCCTAAACGGGAAAGGTGCATTATCCAACTATGTTACAGCGACAATATTTTTAGCGACAATTTTCGAACATATGTTACCTTTTTGATATTAATACATTTACTCGTTCCATTATTTGAAAGAGCCATTTACCTTATTTTTACAAAATCTCAAATACCTTTGAGTAAACTGATAGCAGCATGGTTTGGGAAGGTTTAAGGTTGCAATAATACATTAATTTTTGTATAATCATATAAAAGGAGAATGCAACTACGAGAATATGCGCTATCCGTTTAGTCTACGCTTTTAGTTTAATTAATTATTATTAGAAAAACGACACCATGACTAATATATATAATTATCAGTCGTAATTTTGAAAGATGGGATCAAATAGTTCAGGGACATACATACGTACAAATATAATATATTTATCCTCATAGTTGTTGATTCGATTGAAATAGAAGACGTAGGTACATAAAAAAATCATGGTTTTGTGAAAACATAGTGAGTGTGTGTGTTGTGTACAGTTCACTGGGAAGAAATGAAATTTGATTACATTTGTTTTTGACATTTTAATATTCTTTTAATAAGCATTGAACTTTGTGTATATATTATAGATACTGGATATGTTATATTTTTTTAAATTCAAGTCTTTAACCAGGTACTGTGTAAATAGGTACTGAATTCACAAACAAGTTTTTTTAAGATATTGATGTCTCACAGAGACGAAGCTATTATTTGTACATGGGAAGTATGGAAGTCTTGGGCATTACAGGGCTTACGGCCTATCATCGGCTGACTTAAGTCATCACTTTACACAATGTAACGTTCACCTATTTACCCATGCTACCACATCTATTAAATTTTTGGAAGTTGTATATATGTTATCATGTTGGTACATTTTAATTATTTATTACCAACTACGCTATCGACGTCTATGGATTTTTTTGAAAATTTTGTATTCATTCTAAAGGCATATTTTCATTTTCGAATATATGAATTTCTAAAAGGTGTCAAAACATAAGTTTTTGCGCTGATAGGTACTAAATAAAACATGATATCACCATGGTAACGTATAACGTATCTGTTTGTCATTTTTCGTCACGTATTACTCTAGTATGATTTTTTAAAGTGGGGGAGGAGGGCGAAATAAGATGTTTACACATCAATTCATTCATTCCATTATATTATATTGGAGATATCTACGAAATATTTTACTACAGAAATTCACAAACTTTTGATGCAAATAATAATTCAAATATGAATAAAATTAGATCAGTTAATAAATAAATTGACGCATTCTCCTTTTATTTTTTCATTTAAAAAACTGTGTTCCTGTCGGTGCATTGTTCGTCGAGCGTCTCTTTCCTGGACCCTATTCAGAAATTGTCTGTAGGTGTCCTTGTAGGGCTTTCTCCTTTCCTTAATCTTCCCTTAAATAATTGTGTCTAAGTATGTGTCCTTCGATTTTCATCTTTTCTACAGTTTTTAATCACCTTGGAATTTTTTTATACGTGAGCCCCCTGCATCAAATCATTGACACCATTTTGGTACGATGATTCTTCTCAAAATATTTACATGTTACAATTTTTATAAAAAATGAAAGCATATTTTTTTAAATCTATTTAAATTACATTATTTGTGTGTTGTATAATGTAATTTGTGACTGTATTATGTACGGTGAGCCGTATTTAATTTTGAGGAAAACATCAACGATTCAAATTAACGTTTTTTAATCAAAATTACATTTTTGTTTTATGCGTATTTAAATCTTGTGACTTTGTTCTATAAATCATATTAATAAAATATTATAAATTAAATATATTAATTATAAAGATATACATATAAAATCGATTTTATCGAAAAATATTGTTGTTGCGCTACCGGGATTCGAACCTGGATCTCTTCCCTAACCGGGGGAGGTGCTTTATCCAACTAAGCTACAGCGGCACTATTTTTAGCGACAATTTTTCGACCCTATATGTTACTGTTTAGAAATTAATACATTTAATCGATCCATCATCCCGGTAGCGCAACAACAATATTTTTCGATAAAATTGATTTTATATGTATATCTTTCTAATTAATATATTTAATTCATATTTAAAATATCACAGACCTATGTTCTGAATAATTACAACTTCACAATAAGAATGTGTTCTCATAAAAAAAATAAAAATATTATAAATTCATTTACATTATTTTGACGACACCTGTCTTTACATAAATGAGTGCTGTGTTATAAATACTCAATATATTGTTATGAAATTTGGCACAAGCATGCTATGATAATGCAGCTATGATATAAATTACTAGATTTTTATTTACTGATAATTAAAAGAGACCCGGTGAAGCATTCAACTGGTTCTCGCACCCTCTTGCGAACTGGATGAATTTCTGCCAGACTGTGACAGAGTTTCGCGACTTCAATACATAAATGTGACGCTTAGCCTCCCCTTTTGGAGATACATAACTTCTCAAAGCTTCTTTCTGGGGCTGCCTTCTGGAATGAAAATGAGTCTCATGTCACATTGATACCGTACGAATGAATATTGAACAGGTATGGCTTTGGTACGATGATACCGGAGTCAATCGATCAGTTAACGATCAAATGTAATAAATATGTGTTTGGTTGTTATGCCCAGTGGCTTGTAGTAGATATAAATTTAGGTTAGGTTTATACTGTTATCAATGATATTATACAATCATATTTAATGTATGTAATACAATATATATATATATATATATACATTCGTTTAACCAACATCTTTAGACAAAATAAATCCGTCATTTATACGACCCTACCATGTATTTATTTGTAATTTTACAGTACTATTAATAGTGTTTTTAAAGTTTAAGTTTTAACGTAAAATAATACTTTCTTACCCATATAAAAAATGTATGGACGTTTTTAACCCTTCCCAAACCATGCAGTAACACAGGTCTACCATCACAATTAAACCTATAATATTTCGGCAAATACGAGCAACATAAAATTCATATTTTAGATATATCTTAATAAAATATTAGCGCTTAGGAATGACTAGTAAAAAACCAATTATGAAAAGGGAATCGTATAAAAACAATTATTTTTTCCATTCAATCCGTTTAAATTAAAATTAAAAATATACCATTTGTGATATGAAAGACAGATCATACACTATTTTCACAGTAAAAAGAACAATAAACATGCAAATATAATTATATCTTTCTCACAAATTAAACGAAGAGATATAAGAAGGAAGAACACTTTATACAGGACTTTTTTCAAAATTGAATGCTCAATATTTATAGTAAATTCGTGCCATTAAAGCCATTTAAGCTAATAAAATCATTTTTTCTAACAGTTATTTACGATAACACGAGTTGACAGCATGGCTGCGTTCGGGTGTTTTATATCATGGTATGGTAAAGGTTAAGAACACTTTCTATGACTGAACATGATTAATTTATTGTTTGAAAATCCTTCGCGCGATAATTAAAGGAAATATTTTTTTATTAAAGGTTTACGTAGGAAATAGTTCTGCCAACTGCTTTTTGTTATTCCTAAATCAAAAACCAATCCATGCACCAAATTTAAAGAACAATTATGAAATCAACACGTTAAAAACAGTAAGATAGTAAAATTCGCGAATTAGTAAAAGATGGTGTAGACACTTCGATGATTTGTATGCAGTTGTAAGCCTTTTTAATGTTATTCTGTTAAAAAACAACATAGGTAACGACTCCATACAAAACGGATCAACCGAAAGGCAGTTTATTTTTTACATTTTACCTCGAGTGACCTCGGTGGCAGAGGTTTCCGCAGAGTGAAGTAGCGTGCGTTTCCTCATTTTATTCCGCCATTGTTACGTGTCACAGTCATGCTCACAAGATTCCACGACAGAAGAAAATATATGTTTTGAATTACACGTAATTTACAATGCTATAGATATTATTACGACAAATTGCCGTGTGTTGTAAAAAAAAAAATTTTTTTTGCTTCGTAATTCCATACATTTAATAGTCTTAAGTCCATCTGTGATTTAGCGCGTGTTTCACTAACAACGAAATTATACTAACATTACGCCGTATCACTGCGCACTCTTCAGTCCTGACGCACAATTCTCGTCTTATCCATCTTATCATACGAACCCGTCGATTGTTGAGGTTTCTAATTGGACCATCTTCCAGTATCTGGTTTTACCTGGACGTGTCTGGACTCTAACGCGGACGTCTTCTATTTCTGATGCCATCACAATTGCCACGAAATTGTACAATAATAATATTTCAATAAATATTTTTAAAGTAAGTATTAAAGTAATTTAAAAAATATTATGTTTAGTAGTAACTACATCATAGAATACAATATATATATATTTTTGAAATCTGCCACGTAAATGAGTATCAAATACATGCGAAATACTAGAATGATTAAAATTTACTTTTTTTACTTTACATAGAATATGTAGATAGATAATAGTGATGAGGAAAAATGCTACTCTTAACTCACTGGTGTGATTGTGATTGGTATTCGATAATATCAGTGATTGAAAACTGTTACTGTGATCACAGTTTCCGATATCACAAAACACGAAATAAATAAATATAATGAAAACATAATTTTGAGCGTATTTATTTATATTATTAAAACTTAATTTGCGTAAAAAACACATTCTAGCATAACTAATACAATAATTAGTAGAAAATTCTAAAAATATAAAAAAAAACAAAATTAAGTTACCAACAAGCTAGCATAAATATAATTAAAAAAAAACAGATTCCAATAGATGGTTCTAATCAATTTACGGAAAATCCGGTAGATGGCACTGATTCAAGTGATAATCGATTTAAACGACGGCGTCAGAAAATTAATAGAATTTTCAACACAAAATTTTGAATGATATTTCCAGATATTCAATCACTGATAGTGTGTGAGATTTAAAGATATCAGTGATTGACTCACGGTTCGTGATTTTGAGCTCATCACTAATATACTTGCATAATTTTTATCTATCAAAATACACAGATGAAAAAACATGTGTAATATATAGATAAATTAATAAATAATAATATTTACATTATATTATTAACGGTATACATCTAGTTATAATATATTTTGTGGAGGATTATCCGACGGTTTTGGAGCTTTTTGATGTGTGTCCATGGCTGGTTGACCGGATTGATTTTTGTTTTGTTTACATATATTATGGACGATTCCACATTTACAATTATAAATGGAAGATGTCGCTTTGATATATTTATCAAGTTTTTTTAAACTTATATAGCAAATAAACCATTAGATAGTTTTTATTTAAATATTGTACAACGATAATAAAATGTGACAATAAAAATGTAGTCCACACCACCACAACCACCCACAAATCACATATTGAGAATCGACCACAGTCTACGAACACGTCTTACAATTTCTAACAGCACAAATTCTTCATTGATATTAATCTAAAAAAAATAATAATATTACAGTGATTATTATAATTGATTAACTATAAAAACTTGCAAAAAAAATCGACACTGCAGATGTCCGACGCTGGTGGTACCCTACCCACGCAGAAACATTTAAATAAATGTTAATTAAATTTACAATGCTTTTCAGCGCAAGCCCCGTCATCATGGCCAAAAATGCCTTCATTTAAATGAATATGTAGATTGATAATTACTAGTTTACAAATCTACAGACTCGGTCGAACTCGGGTATAGCGAGAATCGGGAGACTAACAAAATTTTCTCGCTGTAACCGTTAAGATGCCATTGCCGCACGTGTATGCGTGATAAAGCCTTCTTTCTCCTTCAACAATATCGACACTACTGAAGAAGTCAAATAATAATTTTTACACACATTCTTTTATTACCCATTTGAGCAGTCATATTTTCGGCGTAAGGGTTTGTTTCTAATTGATAATATTTTTTTCTTCACCATTAGCACAATTACTTTGTGGCCTCATTATATGAAAATACTTTATTTAAACCACTATTTATTGATTTTTCTACATGTTTCGATACCTATAGTAGCTTATTCAGGAAAAAATGTATACTGAAATTAAAAAATACAAGCATAGATAAAAACAAAACTATATAGTGGTGAATAAGTAAAAACTAATATGAAAACAAATTTATAAGGTAACTATTTGCAAAGAGGATTCGGTTATTTATAATATTTAGCTCGCTGTTAACACTTTTTTTTATTTTTAAAATTTACTAATTTATCTAACTGTAAACCCCTAGTATTTGTATGTATAATTTCTAAACCCTTGTTAATATCAAAGGAATGGTTTGTTTCTAAAAGGTGATTGGAAAATTGTCGTTATTTAGGCATCGTGCTCCTTAATTCTAATATCAAAATTTCTGCAAGTTTTACCTATATAAAAATAATTGAAATCATTGCAGATTAATTTGTAGACATCCGATTTTTTTAAATATCGTCCGTATCTTTGTTATTTAATATATAATTCTTCAATTTGTTATTAGTATAAAAAGCTGGATGTATAGAATTTGGGATATTTTTTATAATTGAATTTTTTCAAAAATGTCGGGAAATCATGAAATAAATTTAAGGTTTGGCAAATACAAGGCAATCAATTAAGCAGCTGCTAATGCAATTTTAACGCTCATCGCTGAAAGATAAATCGAAAACACCTTGGTTATATCATTAATTGGTCGTAATCCAACATATACGATAAGTCACCTTTTCATGTTTGTATACTTTTCCAAGAATTAGAGACTACCTTAGTAATTACGAATGTTTGGTAGTATTTCTGAGCACCAAATATTATTCGTTATATCCGTGAAGTTTACTCGTTATAACCATGAGTTATAACGAAATATACGTCAAATTTAATCATTGATGATCTTTGCTCGATACAGCCATGATCTCGTTCTAAGCGTGCTCGTTATAACCGTGTTCAACTTTATATAATATTACAATATCCTTACGTGTGTCACGCGTAGGAATATTTGAAAGGAAACTGTTACATTACATCGTAGTGAAGTATCAATTTCTTTTATTCGAGTTTTATTTAAGTATTCGAATTACGTGAATTTAGTTCTGAAGGTACATTGTTCGAATAGAAAGCGAACAAGTCCAATATTTTTATAGAAAGAAATCTAGTAAAAATTTGATCCCGGGGTTTCGCAATTCGATTTTAATTGTCTTGGGATTAGAGAAATGCTCATTTCCTTTAATATTACATTTATGTAAAAAAAAGACAAATACAAGACAACACAAAAAGAAAAGAACATATACAATTTATGTAAGATATTCATATTTAGGTAAGTAAGCAATCTTTGAATGAAAAAAAGATAAATCACGATTAAAGATTGACAAATAATCATATGAATTTGAAACAAATATAATACAGGATGCGGCAGAATCAATTAAGTAGTTTTGAAGAGTTATAAAAAAGTAATGGGGTATATAGAGAAAAAATGTTTTTATTTTTGAAATTAGCAGTATATACCATTTATAAACATTAAATTTTAAAAAGAATGTCCTCAAAATGGCGGCTGTTAGCAGCAACGCACTATTGAGACACAGACGATCTCCAAAATTTTGTACAGCTTGTTCAAACATATCGCGGAGTATGGCGTAAATTTCTTCAACAATCCGCTCCCTTAGCTCTGGTAGGGTGTGAGGACGACGTTTAAATATATTTTCCTTCAGATATCCCCAAAGAAAGAACCCAACCGTCGCCGAAAATCTCTTTGCGTCGCGATCACAGATCGGTTGTTTTCAAAATGCGGCAAAGCCCCGATGTGCTCCGGTCCAAACCATGATGGATACTGAAATGGGGTCATCGATGAAACAGAGAGAGATCACATGCATCTGCCTCCTCCTACCAACGCCCAAGCATTGACCCCTCCTAACCGCATAGTCGGTTCTGCCGCACCCTGTATTACCTATGAATATTATGGCTGAATTTTCAGTGTTTCATCATTTAGTATTTTTGTAATTTTGTTACCCCGAAATTAATCTAAAATTTTAACTCAGAATTTTTCTGGATTATACATCTTAATCTTGAGATTCGTATACACTGCAAAATGGGCCGGGATTGGATTCTATTCTAATCTACGTCGCGCCATAATGTAATCGAAGAGTTCATTTTATTGAAAATATAGGTAGGCCTTCATAGAAGACTGGCGAGTGAGCTGTGATGTGAATAACATGGAGATATCAAGACAGAGTGTTCAGTGTTTGCTCAGTTCAGTGTGACCCCGTGATCTTAGATTACTCTGTTATTTGTTTGTGAATTTAATATCAGTTACATGAAAAATTGCTTTTGCGGGTTTGAAACGTATTTGCGCGACATCGAATATAAGAATCAAATAATAAAAAATAAAAAAATCTTTTTATCATTCTTTCATATAGTATTGTAACATGGTAGTCTCAATTGCACAAATCAGTAAATGAATAGACATTAAATAAAGTGTACATATAGGAGAGGGGTTTGGAACATTAGTTGTGGGACGAGGAGCATTCTACACATATTATTTGTGGAAACATAAATACGATAGTTTATAATACATTTATGCAACGATAAAAGTATTTACTCTTCGAAAATTAAATTTTTGTGTAAATATTTTTACGTTAATACATATTATACTATCAGCGTTAAAATTTTCGTTCTAATCGAGTCATATATTTAAAAAAGTCCCGGAGCTATTTGATTGCGTAAGTGGTACCAAAGTGAAACCCAATTGAAAATATTGAAACAGGGAGTTTGCGTTAGTTCATGTCTATATATTTGGTAGTACGTGTCTCAATCATATGTGACACGGCTCGAAATGCACGTGGAAAACCTCCAGCCAGATACAACACATCCTGACTAGCCTATGTCATTAAGACTTTTTGGGGCCCCTTGCCTTGATAAAAGGGGCTCCCAAAATAGTGATAACACAACTTAAAATGAATGACGGATAATGGGGGGTTATTATATTTTTGTCAAGACCTAATGATGTGTTTGTTGGTCTAAAGGTTAAGACACTCTAATGATCCAGTGGTCGGAAGTTCGAGTCTTGTTCAAGAGACTAGTGAGTTAGTGTTGTTTTAATTGCAAAAGCATTCTTGGAACAATTTTATAATTATTTGTTCTTGTATAATATCTTTCAGTCCTCACATACGGAGCTCTTATTTTCCTATAAAAGCTAGTTATTATATAATTGCGTACATCGTTTTGCCCTAAGACTAACATAGGACAAAATAACCCAACTAAGGGATGGTACTATATAAATGTGCATTATATGCCATGCAAAATTTGTTCGGTTGGCTAATTTGCGAGTATTGTTTTAAAACACTCCGGCAATGAATGTTAATTATTGAACACAAATTAAATGTATTAATTAGAAAGAATTATCGAAAAATATTGTTGTTGCTATCGAGATTCGAACCCGGATCTCTTCCTATCCGAGGAGTGTGCATTAACCGATTATGCTATACCAACACAGTGTATTGACGACCAATTTTCGAACTTATATGTTACACTTTTCAAATAGATACATCCATTATTTGTAAGTCATCTTCTTTATTTTTACGGAATCTCAAATACCAAAATACAAAAATGTTTTTAAAAAAAATTGATTTTACATGTATATATTTATAATTAATAACCAATGTTCTGAATAATTACAAATTCACAATAAGAATGTATTCTCTTTAATAATTAATTATTACTTTCCAAGCAGTGCAATAAATTTTGTCTCGTTATAATGTTTCTATTAAGCGTTCATTGTAATTGCTTTCCGAGAGGTGCCGGCTCGGGTTCATTTCGCGAAGGTATAAGGTAAAAGTTAATTAACTATTGGCACCATTAATTACCCATCAGTTTAACTCGGTAACTTTCGTGAGCTCGAGCGTTGCAACAACGAACCGATCATTTTACCCGAGGGCTTTCGCAATACGCGCCCAGTCATTGTTAAATAAAACTGGTTTATTGATTAACGTCCGATGTTCGTTTATAAATGATTAGTGTTATTAATAAATCGTCCACAGGTACCTAATCATAATGTCATTCTAAAGTAATTAATTATTTATTTAGTATATATTTTTTATTTCTTGCACAGCTTTCACACAAATTAGTTGTTGAATTTTGGTAGATTTTTTGATACCTTGTCCACAGCAATACATCGATCATATTTGAGTAGCTTGTTGGTCTAGTTGTTAAAACACCCAGGGGTTCGAGCTCATTTTCATTGCACAAGCGTTTAGCATTGTTTGACATGTATTCAGTGCACGCGTCTGCAATGTTTTTTTTTTTAAATAGTTCTTCTTGCGTTAAATTATATACAGTGAGATATTCTGTAACGAACATAATTGGTTCTAGAACTTTTTCGTTAGAGCATATATTTAAATATGGGTAGTCTGTTCCAGGCCTACATCCTAGAGCAAAGTTCATTCAATACAACCATTTCAACAGCAAAAATTTAATAAAATTTTTTGTAACAGAAAATAATTTAAATAGAATTTATTTACAAAAAAAAAACATAATCATCAGTAATAATAAATAGTCTTCAGTAATAAAAATCATAAAAATTAAATCGAGCGGAAAGTCCCCGACACATCAACACGTCATTCACAAGTGCGTGCAACATTGGTATTTTCCCATGCGGTTTGTAGGTTCCTATTTGTATTACTAACAATTGTGTGCTATAACATTTTTCATTCTGGCGTACCTCAACAGTATTATCGTTATTCTTAGGTGCAGGGCTTTTCAATTTTTTATATTACTTATATTATACATATTACTAAAATTGTGCACAGGTGTATGCGTTAGCATTAAGTCATCATATATTTATGACTGTTGGATTTTCTGCGTTTACATGTCGACTGCGGAATTATTTTAATCCATAATAGATATAATCATCGATAATGATTGTAAATCAGTTATTAAATATTTTTTAAATTATTTAACCATTTTAAATATGAATTAAATATATTAATTATAAAATCGAGCTAAAAATAATGTCGCTGTAGCTTAGTTGGATAAAGCACCTTCCCCGGTTAGGAAAGAGATCCAGGTTCGAATCCCGGTGGCGCAACAACAATATTTTTCGATAAAATTGATTTTATATGTATATCTTTATAATTAATATATTTAATTCATATTTAAAATATCACAGACCGTCTGTTCTGAATAATTACAACTTCACAATAAGAATGTGTTCTCCTAAATATTTAACCATTAATTATTTAATTAATATTAGCCCGAATGAACTGAAAACCTATCGAAAAATTAGTTAAATAAAAATCTAGTCTAGTAAGATACTAAAATAGCTGGTATAGTATGATAATTAAAATGTCTATTCGTGTTTAAAGACGATTACACAAATAATTTATATCTAGGTATTCACAATTAAAAAAAAAGGGATGTAAATTACACAACTAACTAACGCCGTTTCCCTGCAGGGGTGGGGAACTGACAGAGAGCCACACACTTCTATCTTGCTAATTCTTGCCTCATCCACATTCATACATATTCTCTTCGATTATTGAGGCTTCTAACATGACCATCTTTCAGTATCTGGTTTATCTGGTCGTGCTAAATCTTCCGTGGACGTCTTCTATTTCTGGTGCCATCAACACTTGCGTCATATGTGTATATCTTTTTTACCATTTCCTCCACATTCGTCCGTTTCTTATGACCAAACCAAGATCAGCTTTACATTCTCTTGTTATTTCTTCATTATTTTCTCTGTTATAAATGGATCTGCCACATATGCGCCAAAGTGATCTTATTTCTACTGCATTCAGTCAACTTTCGTTCCTCTTCAGTCAGATCCAGGCCTCAATTCCATACATCAGTGTCGGTACCAGGACTCGCTCGAGTATCTTATTGGTTTAGTGATCTAAAGGTCAGGGGTTCGCGCCTCGTTCCAGGACACCAGTAAGTTAGTCCTATTTTCATAGTTACTAATATATTAGGAGAACACATTCTTATTGTGAAGTTGTAATTATTCAGAACATAGGTCTGTGATATTTTAAATATGAATTAAATAAAGTAGATGGCTCTTTCAAATAATGGAATGATTAAATGTATTAATATTAAAAAGGTAACATGTAGGTTCGAAAATTGGTCGCTAAAAATATTGTCGCTGTAGCATAGTTGGATAATGCACCTTCCCCGGTTAGGAAAGAGATCCAGGTTCGAATCACGGTGGCGCAACAACAATATTTTTCGATAAGATTGATTTTATATGTATATCTTTCTAATTAATATATTAAATTCATAGTTACTAATATAAACTAAGCTAAACGTTTGTTTGAAAATAGTAAGAATATTGATGTGACATGTATTCCGTGTATGCATATCTATTTAATTTTTTGTTTAAATACTCTGTTCTTTATAATGATATAATTAAACATTTCTTGTTTTTATTAAGAATAAAAAGTTTGTTAATATATACAAGTATTTTTACCTTTCCACAGTGGATTGTGGATTGCGTTAGGAAATATTGTAGAATTTATTTTTCAAGCGACATTTCCGAATGACGTTAAAATAAGACGTCCGTATTTCTTTCTATAATCATGGAATTATATTAATATTATGAATTGAAAATTAAATTCAGATTGTCAGTCAAATCCGACACTCGCTGACAGTTTTGATTATGAAAAAAGAAATATTTTAAGGGGAAATAATTGTACGAAATATATAATTAAGCGAACGCGTAGCAGCGCAATTTCAGATAACCATTGCTAACCATTTATAACTATATCTGTGAGTTCAATGAACAATATCTGACTCGGGGGGCGGATCTATAGCATCATGGATCCTTCAAGGTAAGCGAACTTCTAATTTTCCTGTCTCTTTTGTCTCTGGTCCTTTTCTAATTCCAATACCTTCACACTTTCTATAACCTGTACCAAATATTTTACAAATTTCTTTCTATTGCGACTGCTTTATATGTTCAAACATCGTTCTGTTTATTCTGTATTTTTTTTTTTGATATTACTTTACTATTCACGTCTGTAGCATTTACATACTTCATAATCAAACTGTCAGGTGTTTCATCTTCTCGAAGATTCTATTTGATCAATTGTATAAATAGATAACAGACAAACATCATTTCATAGCACTTATATCAAATTTGTTGATACACTATAGATTTATGTGTTATGAAATGTGGCATTTAGATCGAAAAAGTGTGCTGCTAACACTGCTAACATATCAAATATGATCACCACGTGCTGGGTAAGTTTCAACACTTGGCTCACCGCCAGAGCATTGTAAATTTTGAATCTAAATGCGAATGAACATATATGTATGTTATACTGCCATGATTTGTGTGTAGTTTCCGACTCCAAGTTTAGGATGCAGATATTATATAATTCATATTTCTTGTGACCCACTGTTTAATCAATATTGTCATATATAATACATTCTTATATAGCTCCGCCAATGTAATTTACGAGCGTCGCAAATATACTTTATTGCAGGTTTTCGCAACCTGATAATAATACAATTTCTTCCCGATTGGTTTTGTCAGTGACCAAGTTTTCGACACGGCATCGATATTGATAATGCTTCTGAATTCTCTGCCGGATTGCAGTTTATCGTTTCAATCGTATTTTTACCTCACAGCAGCCCTGATAATACTGAAATGTGGTCAGAAACGTCAGAAATTCTTTTATTATTATCGCAAATACGGTTTTCTCATGCATGAAGTCTATAGATAAATGGTATGAGATTATTTAGTTTCTTTATAACAGATTAGAAATATAATTCTACGAGTCTTAGTATTGTGATTAAATACTTAAATGTGATGTAATGGTATCAGATGTATCTTAGCAACTCAAGATGAGGCCTGACGGGCGTATATTACGTTTCGCAAAATTCAGTATTAATTGCGAATAACGAACAAGAATTACAGAGGCTAGTGAGTAGAATGTACGGTGTATGCAAGGAAAGCGACCTTATTATGAATGTCAACAAGTCGAAAGTGATGGTATTCGAGAAGGAGGAAAGCAAAACACTGCTAAATACTTGTAGGTAATGAATGTTTGGACTAAGTAGATAAGTTTGTGTATTTGGGGAGTATGTTCGATAGAAATGAAAAGACAGAGAAAGATATCGAAAGGAGGGTGATTTCAGGGAATAAAGTGAACGGCGCTTTGAATGGAATTATAGCTATGGAAACTTGTCGACTGAGGCAAAACTAGCGGTTCATAATGGAGTTCTGATACCGGTATGGAAGTGAGGCTTGGAGCTGGCAGAAGAGAAACGAAAGTAGACTGAATGCAGTGGAAATGAGATCACTCAGGCGTATATGTGGCAGATCTATTTATAACAGAGTAAAGAATTAAGAAATATGGAAAGAATGTAAAGCTGATCTTAGTATAGTGAGTGGTTTGGTTGTAAGAAATGGATGAATGTGGAGAGAATGGTAAGAAAGATATGTGACGCTAGTGTTGATGACACCAGAAGTAGAGGACGTCCAGGTAAACCAGATACTGGAGGATGGTTCTGTTAGAAGCCTCAATAATCGTAGAGCTTGTATGAGAATATGTATGAGGCGAGAATTGTGTGGCGCACTATCTTCTCTGCCTACCCCCGCGGAAAAACGGCGTGATGGTAAGTTAGTGAGTAAGTAAAATTCTAATCCAGAAAGATATGGCTAATCTCAAATGTCGCTCCATATTTCTGAAATGCGAGATCAAAGGTTCATTTGTGTATTGAGTACCTATCACTTAAATCACATTTCCGCGAAAAAGAATCGTATTAATCAACTAACTTAAATCATTTTACGGAAACATAGCTGTTGCTTGTTACATGCATCTAAAGAAGGTGCCGTTTCATAAAGTAACATTGTACAATAAATTTGTGTGTTTATGTAATTAACCGTTGAGCGGAAACTTTTCACCCGCTTGGTATAGTAATGTTAAATAATAAGTTAATTTATTAATCTGCCAAAACAGACCGGTATTGGTTAGGCATCGCACGGGGACCACTCTCCCGTGACTAAGGCAATTATGTTATTTTTGAGAAGTGTATTATTACACAAGTCAAAATAATATTTACTAATTAATTATTACGTTAATGTTAGCTCAACAGACTACCATTATATGCATTTTACTATTTTTTTTTGATCGGTCGTGATATTTGGACATTTTTTTAGTAAATTTATTTGCAGAGTATTCAGATTCGGTAGTATTTTCACCCACGGAAGGTTTGGGTATCCCTTTAAATCGCTCATTTAAGCGATCGCAGAACGCTATAACATTCAGATTATATTTGAAGTTATAACGAGAAAGAACTCAAAGTCTACTTGTATCAATACGTCTTCGTAAAATGCTATTTTGTGCACATATTTGTGCGTAATTACACAATAAGAAGTATACATTCTTATTGTGAAGTTGTAATTATTCAGAACATAGGCCTGTGACATTTTAAATAAATATAAAAGAAAGATATACATATAAAATCAATTTTATCGAAAAATATTGTTTATATGCGCTACCGGGATTCGAACCTGGATCTCTTTCCTAACCGGAGAAGATGCTTTATCCAACTATGCTACAGCGACAGTACTTTTGACGACAAATTTTCGAACCTATATATGTAAATGGATAAAGTAGACGGCTTTCAAATAATGGAACGATAGATGTATTAAAATTTGTAAAGTGTAACATATTGTAACATATAAAATATCAAAGACTTATATTTTGAATAATTACAACTTCACAATAAGAATGTGTTCTCCTTAATAATTAATATTTTAGAACGGTTCGCACTAATTTTATATTATCTGAAGCTTCGACATCCATCGCTTTCAACTGTCATTCGTCTAGTCTATCAAGTCACAACTATTTGAATATTTTTGATCACTATCATTAAATACTTCTTTTTTTAAAAATTATAAATAATTGAAATTAAATATTTTGCTATTGTTCACTCACTAATCTGATGTGGAATAATTGGGTGGGGAGAAGCATGCAATAATATAATGAATTCGATAAAAATAATACAGAGAACAATCATCAAAGTAATATTTTTAAAAAATATCAACTTTTCAACACAAACACTTTTTGCAAAATTCTCAGTTCCCAAAATAGAAAATAGTTACAAAAAAAATTCGATTAATCAATTAATTAAAGAAAATAATAAATGTAAAATTTGAAACATGCACATCATTAAGGTTTAAAAACAACTTTAAAATGCCTAAATGTAACACCAAAAACTATCAGCAAAATTTTATATACTTAGGGATAAAAAAATTCAATAGCCTCCCTACACAAATTAAAGAAATAAAAGAGTTTAGAAAGAAATTAAATGAACACTTTAGAAACACATAATTAGAAAATAAACAATATTACAAAATACTTCAGAAGCACACAAATAGACAATAAATAAAATATATAAAATATTATATAAAATTATTAGTGTAACTCTCTCTCTAAGCGCAAGACCTATTTTTTTTTTTGGAGAGGTAAGCGAAAAACAAAACCTCTTATTTTAATAATGTTAAATACTTAATTTATGTTATAAAAAAATTGAAAAAATGTCAAATAAATAAAAAAAAATTAAAAAAATATCTTAGTATTATTAAGGCTAGCATTTTTATTAAGAGTCAGAAAAAATTAAATTTATATATATTAATCACTAATTGACGTTACTTTGTCGTGCAACATGATTATTTGAATTTTTTCACTAAACTAAACTTTGTAATACACATACTAATAGTGACATTATAACTTTTTATTTTTATTATTGATATATTATAATTTTAGACATTTTCCGTATTATTAATCATAGTCACTAGCCGATGAAATTTTTTATAATCCATACAGAAAAATGAAATGTAGATTTAGTGAATCAAAATTCCGTTTTAATTCAAAACTGAATTCTTTAACCATTATTTTTCCATTCCAAACTTTTTTGTTTTATTATTTACGACCAGACATTTCATTGTTAAAATATATATATTTTTTAAAAATGACTGTAGGGCTGATTTTTTTCTTTATTTTTCAATTCATTGTATAGCGAATATCTTTCTTTATTATTAATTAATTTTCTTTTATAATCGAAACTAAAATTTATTTAGATAATAAAATATGACTTGTGAGATGCATAATCATTTTTTTTAAATATGTATGTTGGTTTTTAATTTATTTAATAGACGTATACAAATTATTATAAATTGAATTGAAGAATGTTGTTCCCGGGACACTGCAATTTTTGTGATTCCACTTTCCGTTCTGAGGGAACCCTATAATACCTTATAAGTATAAGTATTATAAACACGGTATAATATTAAAATATCACATACCGAATCCTTCGCCATGTAACCGAAAAATTTGCTCACCACCGGACTTAGAATGTATTTAAATTTAATAACTTGAAATAACGGCGGGTGTCTGAACGAAAAATATTTCGTATTATTTTTTAATGAAATATATTTTTTTTGATAAATTTGCGATTAGTCAGGACGTAGCCAATTGATAACTAAAACAAATTATTACGCTACAATTATAAATCTAAAATGTAGTTGTCACGGTGACTTGAACCCGGGACATTCTATTGTTCGAGTCCTAGCATTTCGGTAGATAGATTTATTCAGTGTATCGCAAAACGTGTATTATTAAAATATTTTGTTGAAATTGATGAACATCTTTAGCATATTTTTCGTAGAGTTTTATGGGTAGTTCTACCGTGTATTTCCGACCTCTGATCGATCGTTTTCAAGGTCCATCATCAGAGCTGATGATGGACCTTGGTGTTATTTAAATACTACTAGACAATACCAAGTGCAGGAGGATGTGCGCTATTTTTTTTTTTTTTCTAATTCCTTAGAGTCTACGATACTCTGAGTACTCTACATGCGGCTAGACCGCCAAATCTACTTCTACAAGTGCATCAGCGCTAAACGCTTTGACACTTTTACTAACTAACTTATTGTAATAAACATCATATGTGTTTTATATTAATACATTAATTGGAATTGTAAAGAATTCTGATAAAAAACCCTCTAAACAATTTACTGGAAGTTAAATATTGCAAATTAATTAGGCGCGACACTTTATGTACAGTGCCGCCTTATTCTAGCATAATACTTATATTTAAACTAAAATAAATAACTACTAAACTTAAAAATATATTGTTTTATTGTTTTACAAGTCATTTATTGGAGAGTTCAGTCGACGCTGTCCGCTTCTGTGTGCATCTCAGTCCGGAGGATCGAGCGCGTTGCTTCGCTTCAGGAAATAGTGCCTGGGCAATCTGTGTTTGTATCTGAAAGGCATTAGGCTGATGTTGTGCTCGTACGAGCCGAGACCCCGGATGAGAGGATTATCTTGAGAAGGATGGGAGCAAGATTTGTGGAAGTTTGCTGATAATTTATCGAAGCATTGCATAATTGTGTTCACCTTGTGCTGGTGGTGTAATCTGGTTAAATTTGTTTTGGGTGAGGTGTTGTGTATGATTTTAAGAGCTTTGTTTTGTATCACTTGGAGCTGCGTGTATTTTGCTATTAGTGTTATGTTAGCTATTTACTGGCTTGCAATACCGTGTCGAAAGCAGGCAACTGAATTTGGGGCAAATTGTGGCGCAAGAGCAATGATGCATTAAAAAGGAATGCAAAAATTGGTGAAATTAATACAATTAGAATGAGAATGACGGTTTGTCTATCTATGTGTCTGCAATGACGCCGTAAACGTCGGCTAGTGAGGTTGGAGAATATACACGGCAGAATATCCCTGACAACTCTACACAAAAGATTCTGGCTTATATTCCGTATTCGTAATTAATTAAATATTTTATTTTTTTTTATTTTAGGAGAACACATTCTTATTGTGAAGTTGTCAAAATAATAAAGTTGTATCAATGTGTCCAAAATTTAATAAAAATGAATTGATAATTCTGGCGTCTGCTATCAGTTTACTCAAAGGTATTTGAGATTCTGTAAAAATAAGATAGATGGCTCTATCAAATGATGGAACGATTAAATGTATTAATATCAAAAAAAGGTAACATATATTGGTCGAAAATTGTCGCTAAAAATATTGTCGCTGTAGCTTAGTTGGATAAAGCACCTTCCCCGGTTAGGAAAGAGATCCAGGTTCGAATCCCGGTGGCGCAACAACAATATTTTTCGATATAATTGATTTTATATGTATATCTTTATAATTAATATATTTAATTCATGTTTAACTTATATATTTTTATTCAGGTGAACACATATACTTTCTTAAGGAGAACACATTCTCATTGTGAAGTTGTAATTGTTCAGAACATAGCTCTGTGATGTTTTAATTTATTTAATTTATTTACATTAGTATTTAAAACATATCCTTTCATACTTGACCCTAAATAGTTTTAGTTAACTTAAATATATTGTCACCAGTTTTTAGTTTATTTCTATACCTTAGCCTATTACCAAACTAGTTCACCTAGTTCCTTTGGCTCGGCTGGTTAGTTTTGCATTCGAGGAGAAGTGTTCTCATGTGATTGTTCGTGTCAGATCACTACTTTATACACTGCTACGACTTTGTTGTGTGTGAACGTGAAATCAGTGTTTTGTACTGTGTCAATTTCTATATTGGGCGAATTTCCAGAAGATTATCGAGACGGCGTCATCAACCAGGCGAGTCGAGCTGTCCTTTTGACTCCGTGAGTCCATCCTGGTCCCCCTTCTCCCTTATCCATTCCCTCATTTCGATTCCCTACTTCCTTTCACCCAAAATAAAGACTTTTACATCACTTGAAAAGTTGACTTGTTATATTTGCAAGTTGATGGTGAATGTGGTAACTTTGGAAGTACCACCAGATTTATTTGGGGTTCTATCCTCTCTTTGTACACTCGAGTTGCTTGGGAGTGAAACTCGGTAGATTCGTGTAACAATATTAATTTATTGCAATATCGTATTTACAGTAGTTGACAATTATATAATTCAGATATAGATTAATACTATTGCGAAGTGGCGATGGAAAAGAGACCCGTTCCCTTATAACCATTGTCCCCCACCACTCATCTAACACACACACATGTCTAAAGTGATAGTTTTCACAGTAAACGATAAACAAATTGTACTTTCTCACTCGGTGGACAAAAATGCTATATTTATCATTTCATGTCAATTTATCTCCTTCGGTGGCATATTTTCATGATGTCATAAATTCGTTAGTAAGGGTGACGTCACGAACTAAGTCGGGGGTTGCTTCGAGGGTGAATACAATGTCTGGCGGGAGTGGTGGCATACTAAAAATGATAAATTACACCATTTATTAAAATTAAACTAAATACATCGTTGACTTATATATAATTCTTTTGGAATTTTGTTTATACAGAAAATAAAATTGTATAAAAAACTTGAACACATTATTGTTGGAGTTTTGAAATAAAATATTATCACAACTCAATGTCAAAAAGGCGTCTATCTTGGCGGTATGTGACATTTTGCTGGAGACAAATCTCTATCCTCGTTTCAGATTAGTTTATTTTTATTTGTTAACTTTGTTTTATTAACCACTTATTGAGTTTAAATACATCTACCGATTTCGAAAGAACCATTTTTTTCTTCAGGATGTCAATACTAATCAAAATATGTTATTGTTTCTTTACCAGTATCTATTTTTAAAAAACAATAATTATTTGAAAAATAAATTTAGTTCAAATTGTTACTTAATACAAATTTCCTCGAATAATTTTTGGTAAAAAATTTTAGAATGGGACTCGTAGTTAAATTTAATTGGTTGTTTATAATTTTTTGATTAGTTTTACACGCTTTATTTATGTACAATGATTCCAAATTATTTAATTTATGACCAACACCGTTTACATGGAAAGTTGATAATCCCAACTTTTTATCAAAACCATGACCATTTTCTATCAAATGATTAGAAAATTCTGAATACCCACTATTGTTCAGACATCTCAAATGCTCCTTTACTCTTATATTAAAATTTCTACCCGTTTTACCAATATAAAATGCAGCGCAATCCTTGCAACTAAGTTTATAGACACCAGAATTGTTAAATTTATCATCTTTGTCTTTAGAATTTATGAGTAAATTTCCTATATTATTATTTGTATATAATGCCGGTCTAATGTTTCGTGGTAGGTGTTTAGATATTTGATTCGAAAAGTTATTTATGTATAAAATCCTACGCCAATAACCATTATTATCATTATGTTTTACATGTGATTTATATAAAAATGTATTATTATATTCTTTTAATTTATTTTTTAAAATAGTTTATATTAAACCTGTATTATACCCGTTATTAACTGATATTTTTTTAATTGTATACAATTCAATATTGAAATTGGATGTTGCCATAGAAATATTGACTAAACGATGTATGTAAAGGTAATAAATAAAAATAATGAATTTTGACCACAAAGTTAATTTTGCTAATTTCAAAAGTATCATTTTAGTTTCACTGGAGCCTCACATAGGCATCTCTGAAATACTGAAATTCCGTAGACTTTGCGCAATTTTCAATTCCTAAATTCAAGTAGGTATCACATTTACGGTTTTATTAGCAAAATTTTGTAATTACGCCTTTTTATCCGCATTGCCAGGATTCATAATTCCTAATTAATGAATGTTGCGTTTGAATTTTTAATATTTGTTGTTAATTGAGTGAAACAAGAATAGAATTTAAGTATGTTTTTTTGTTAACACTTACTGCCCGGTGGGT
Organism: Eubasilissa splendida; assembly: GCA_031772225.1. Classification (NCBI taxonomy): domain Eukaryota; kingdom Metazoa; phylum Arthropoda; class Insecta; order Trichoptera; family Phryganeidae; genus Eubasilissa; species Eubasilissa splendida. Next base: position 9,406,573 of record CM062868.1, on the reverse strand, counting down.
CAAAACAAAACACGTCCGGCGGTGGTGGGTCATTTTAGACCCACCTCGCGTTTTCGGTTTTTCAACCGTTTTGTGGGAGATTTTTTATAGATATTTCATTTTAAATATGATTTAATGAAATGGCGTGATGTGCCGTAATGTTTCTGCTAAAAAATTAAAGTTAAAAATTAAAAAATATTACGAATAATGTACATATTCTTTATGTCAAAATACAAACATCCACTGAGCATGTGATCTTCTCGCCGGAACCCGAGCAGGTAGTGTCATAAAACTTACAGGTGGGCGCAACGCTCCTCAAATAATTATATTACTGGCATTATCTACGGGCCACCGGACGAAAATAAGTGAAAACAAATACATGTACGCATACCTGGTATCCTTTGTCTACCCGCTCAAAATATTGACAATATATGTTTCGGCGTAAGCGCTGAGATTCAATCTGACTATTTTAGGTCAGCTTTTGAGCGTGTTTTTTACATTTTTATCAATAACTCATTTGAATCTCGTCCGATAACATTTATTTGTATCTCAAATTATTTGAAAATATTTCATAAAAGATTAGCTAGAAGGAAAACAGCATTAAACGAATATTTGTAGCGTAATTCATATTTTTACAAATACCCGGGTCAAATCTGACCCACCACCGCAGTTAACTAATTTATAAGCATTTAACGTATTTGTGAAAAATTATTATGATTTCCTAGCATAAAGAACGTATGGATATATTAACAACGTTTTATTTTTTAAATGTCTAAATATCGAAACATCCGAATTCGGGACTCGAAAAATCAATGTCGAATAAAACCAGAATTGTGGAGTCAGTATTTTAAGCGTGATCGATCTCGTTGATTTATGATATTTTAAAGGAGTCTGAGTCAGACTCCAAGTAATGTTGGAACCGAGTCGTAGTCAGTAGATTTTTAAACGATTCTAACTGGTATTGAAAAAAACATCGGTTTTATAACCTCAAATCTTCCTGGAGATTAATCGAAACGTGGTATTTTGACGTTTGGTTGTTTTGGGTTTGTTTTTTTTTTCTTTTTACTTTTCGATAAGAATAAAATTGTATAAATTAATAGCACATCTCTAAGTAAATGCGGAGTTATTGCTAATCACTAGTCATATATTCTCGTAAAGATTTTATTCGATAGTAAAAATAAGAATCGATGGTTAAATGGTTCGAAAGTCATCTGACACATTGACATTCATACTACATAGTGATGAGAGTTTGTCCGATGGTGATCTCGTTGTTTAATATACATTAGCACACGATGCAAAAAAAATTCGTCACAGAAATGACAGGTCTCGAACGTAGGGGCGAATAAAGCCAGAGATAAGAAAGAAAATAGAGCACATTCCATGATTATTCGTCTTGCCACACTGAGAGGCGAAATTATCTTTGACCATCTTTGACAGTGATAAATTTGATGTATCAACAACCCGCAGAGGATTTTTACCACGGGCGTTAGTAAAATGTTACTATCGTGAATAGTTACCATGGTGAAAATTTACTACTAATCACACAACCGGCCTCAAATCGGTTGGTAGGAAATATTGCAATGAACACGTGACGGTCTTGTTTGCCATACTGTTAGATGGCGCGTAGGAATGCGCAGTATCTGTAGATATAGTTATCCCTGGCGGAATTGGAGACCTCTAGAGTCGCGAAGGTCCTATACAGTTGATGCATAATTATCAGCCGTTTTTAAAAACTATATTGAAACATAAATTATATTATATTGTATCATAACCAAAAACGAAAACAAACTCAAAGAATATTATGTATAATTATTATCATTCGGTGGCGTAGTCTCCGTAATCGTGGACTGATCGATGTTGAAGTTCTCAGCCAGCGTGCTAGTGGTGCAACTTTCGTCCTCTTCCACAGCCGCCAGAAGGAGGGCCTAAGCTGGTATCACCGACTTTGAAGCGAACAAACCTATCGGCGTGCCCTTTCGCTAATCGTTCCATTGACTTTGGAGCTTTCTATCCTTTCTCCAAGTAGTACTGCATAATGTGGCGTATATGTGTACGGTTGTCGATGCACATTTTAACCTAACCCAATTAAATAATTATATTATGTCAAATGTCAATTTAATTAAACGTCAATTTCAAAAAAACGGCGAATAATTATGCATCAACCTAATAACAGCCTATTCAGAAGTTGTCGAATATAGTTTACGAGGACATAAAGAATTATGTTAACATAATAGCTGGGTATGTCATGGATAATAATAGCCATATTCTCTCAAAAAGAGATCTAAAAAAGATTCTGCACTCTTGTAACACAAGAGAACGTATCCTGTGTGGCTCGTACTACCGTTCTCTCTCAAGTCTGCTTCGCACCAGTGATTTATAAATAATATTAAATATGCATATTCAAGTATACCCGTACAGTACGAATAACAAAATCCAGCATCTCCAATGTATTATCACAGATGGTCTCTGCGTATTTACATTATTCATACATAAATACATATTTTTCATCAAAAACATAAATAGTAGTTTAACTTACCCTTATTTTAAACTCACATATTTAATATTTTAAACACAACACATTATTATTTGTGAAATTGTAATTTTTTCAGGACATAGTTCTGTGATATTATAATATAAAATTAAATGCATCAATTAGAAAGATATATAACTCAATTAATCGAAAAAATATTGTAGCTGTACTAAGTTGTGTTAACATATATCCAAAAAATGTAATAAAATGAAATTTAATAATCTCTGGCGTCTCCTAACGATTATTTCTCAATGTAGGTATTCGCGAAAGAAAAGGTGATGGCTTTCAAATAAATGGAATGTAATATGTATCAATTTAAAATAATGGCAATATATAAGAATATAGAAGACTGACGTAGTGCAATCGGATATCATACCTACATATTGTTTGAGATTGGTATCGTATCTCATGGTTCATCCCGAATATCTGATAGCATAGCTATGGTGAGGGTCAGTATTCATTTTTACATTGTTTATCATCTCTTCTAAAATTATATTATATGTTACTTTTTTGTCAACTTGTAAGATTTCAAACAATAATTTGCGATAATCATATTTATACACAAACACTTTGTTTTGTTATCTACTATAAATTTAAAAAATCTTAATTGTAACTGTTTAATTGAATCAGTATATGTTTTAAATGTTAGTCGATAGTTACTCACTTCATAACTGATAACCGAGTCGACCATTGTGCACCGAGTGCAGTGAGTACAGTGTGGTCCGAGTGGTGCATAACCTTAACATATAAAATGCACTTAACATGGATCTCAGTTTCTTACATATATTATCAATATGCGGTTTCTAGCTAAATTATTATTATTATATTGCTCCACTTTTTCAATTTTGTCATATTTCCAATTTATTTGATATTTATGTATGCATTCGTAGTCATGTCCACGAAGATTAATTTTAATTGTTTAGCTTGAGGTGATCGGATATGTAAATGTTTAATTTTCATTACATTTAAAATTATTCCGTTGTCATGAGTCAATGTAAGGATGTTGGTCAGATTATTTTGTATGATTTTGGCACAGTTTTCATAATATAAGATGCATCATGTATCGTCGGCAAACATAAACTTTTGACAATGTTTTATAACATTGACCAGGCTATTTACATGATTAATATAGCACATAGGTCCAGATATAAATCCAGTTGGTACACCGTATTTTATGTCTTTTAAGGTACTTTGTTTATTTAGTAGTTTTACTGCAAACTTTCTGGATTTGAAGTACTTACGGAACCATTTGTTTACAGGTTCCCTTAATCCACTTTCTTCCATCGCTGTTAATAGCGTGTTATGGTCTAAAGTATCAACTCAGTATCAACAAGTTCAACTCCATGTTACCTACAAGTTTGCATCTTTAATGATAGCTTTGAATTAAATCATTAATCTAAAACGCGTGTGGTAGTGCTGTACACTTATATATATATATCTCTTCTACGACACTACATCCCAGGGTGGGATTTAGCCTCCTCCTAAAGTGCTCTTCACCAACTTCTATCCTCCAGTTCGCTTTTATATATTCTAAACATATTTGGCAATACCACATATATTATATCCCCGACTGTGGCTGAGCGGGTTGAGGTGGCTGATTAGAAATTCCCGTTCAAATCATACCGGCTGCGAGATTTTATTTTATTTTTGAAAATATATTTTTTATTATTTTTATTGCTTTCTGTTAGTGAAATATGAAGTAATAAATGATGAATATATCACTTCATATTTAGAATTGCATCGGAAAATGCCTTTTTTTTTACTACTAAACAATACTTGAGTCCCAAGCGAAGTTAAACAAACGCTGGTTACCAAGTTCCCTTAAATTCTTTAATGAGATTTTCACAAAGAAGGCTGTAGGAGTTTTATGATCAGTGCTTAAAAATTCTCCTAAACGTTGATGGTTAAAGAAATCAAATTTGGCACAGTTCCATACTAAGCTTTATATCCTCAATTCCAGGGGTTTACTTCGTTTTTATTTAAAACATTAAAATTTCAAATTATCGACAATATACGAGTACATATAGGTATATACAAATAATTATCACCTAGGCTCACCATGAAGCCCAAAATGAAAACGAGTTTTGGTCAATTCTCCCATATGTTTCTGGCATCCAAAGTCTACAACATTTTGCCAAATAATATGAAATATTTTTCGATGGACAGATTCAAATATTGAATTCAAATATTTGACGTTGGCAGAAATAAGCAAAGATTTGTGGAAATACTTACTATAATACTATATAAACCGAGCATTATTTTTTATTTAAATTTTTTGTTCTGTTTCAATTGAGAATGTTTTTATTAGGATAATATTTTTGTTATTTAATATTTTTTGTTATTTTTTTCTTTATCCCTTTTATCTTAATCGAGTTGGGGTCCTGACGCTTGGTATTAATTGGCAGTACTTTTCCACCCTATCTGTCCTGTGTGTCGATTATTTGGGTCCACTAATAGTTCCATCTTTCTTCGCAGTCTCTCCATTAGCTTTCTTTATGTTTTCCTGGGTCATCCTATATTTCTTCTCTCTGACACTGAAGAGGAAATCTGTTTAGGCAGTCACACCCGCTATTCATGATAGTTCTCATTTCTTCAGCCTGGATTTGAAATATTTAACAGTTTTGAATATTTAATTTTGTTATATAGATGATTTATTATTTCTTATTATTCGACTTATTGACTTGCGTTTTAATTTAGATTTAATCTTTCTTTCTTTTTTAAAGATTGTTTAATAAATTGTTTAGATCTCACTGCTAGATATAACGTACGAACATGTCTTTTTTAGTACAGACTTCGATCTACGTAATTAAGGAAACAGTATGCACAAATTACTATAGTAGATATATTATTCTTTTTTTTTTTTTTTTTTGTATTGATTTTCAAAAAAGGTAACATATAAGGTCGAAAAAATAGTGGATATTTGATATGAATGTGTATCTTTATAATTAATATATTTAATTCATATTTAAAATATCACAGACCTATGTTCTGAATAATTACAACTTCACAATAAGAATGTGTTCTCCTAAAAAATAATAAAGTTGTATCAATGTGTCCAAAAATTTAATAAAAATGAATTGATAATTCTGGCGTCTACTATCAGATTTACTTAAAGGTATTTGAGATTCTGTAAAAATAAGGTAGATGGCTCTATCAAATGATGGAACGATTAAATGTATTGATTTTCAAAAAAGGTAACATATAAGGTCGAAAAATTGTCGCTAAAAATAGTGCTGCTGTAGCTTAGTTGGATAAAGCACCTCCCCCGGTTAGGGAAGAGATCCAGGTTCGAATCCCGGTAGCGCAACAACAATATTTTTCGATAAAATTGATTTTATATGTGTATCTTTATAATTAATATATTTAATTCATATTTGATATATTATTCACACATTTCTGTATAAAATAAAAATATATATTGTAAAAGGGCATATTTTTGCTAACCAAAAATTTTCGATTTATAAATCAAATCTTATCTTAAAATATTTTGCGCACATACGATTTATTACAAATAAAATAAATAATTCACAACAAAGTATCCATCGCACCAATGGCTCTACCCGACAAACATCTTATTCAAGGCCGTGTAGTTTTTTTAATACTGTTTTCAATATTCAATAAAGATACTAAACAAATACCTCACCAGGTGTTGTTAAAAAATTCGGATGCGAGGTTAAATAATATAATAATAACAAAATTTAAAAAGTTATTTTTCAATTTTTGCAAATAAACAAATTAGCTGATATGTAAATTTATTGTAATTTATTTGTCGTGTTGTCTTGATACGCATTATAGTTTATTCTTTATCTTTTGCTTGTCAGTGCTTGATGTAAGGACATTATAGTACCAAGAAATGTATAGTTTTTGTAACCTTAATTTATTTAATAAAAATCAATGTAACAAAATGAATTAAATATCTAAATTGATATACATAATGTTTTTTTTAGAGATATAGAACTTTAAAATGAAATAAAACACAAAAAAATGTGATAATGGTCATGGTATTGACTTTATTAGAAAGATAATTTTATGCCATTAGTGTTTGAATATTATTTCGCGCATATAGGCGCCACGGCTGGCTCGAATAAAGCGCAATCTGGAAGTCAAATTTTCTACCAATTTTTCGAGCAGCTAGGGTCGTATGTCGGCAATAACGCGAAGAATGTTGGCTTCCATGTTGTCCGTCGTCTCTGGATTATCAGCGTAGACTAGCGATTTTACATATCCCCACAGAAAATAATCCAAAGGTGTTAAAATTCACGATCTTGGAGGCCAATTAATAGGTCCATTACGCGAAAATATGCGCTCATCGAATGTTTCTTTCAATAAATGTTGTGCCGCCTTGTTGAAACCACAGCTCTTCCACATTAATGCCATTCAATTGGGGAACGTAAAAGTGAGTAATCATGGATCTATTGCTGTGCCCAATGGCGAATCGACTCATTCGGGTCCTCCTCAATACTACGCTCCACTGCAGCAACAGCTTCTTCCGTGCGCACTGTACGACATCTCTGCGGATGCGTATTATTAATTAGAGTATGTGTGGTGCGCAAACGATCCATGGTTATTCGAATTACTTACTCGGCTGTGATTATGTCGACCGTAAAATGGACGTAACGCACGGTAAGTTTCGCGAACTGAATAGCAAACCAAACTGAGCACAAATTAGCTGTCAGCTGTCAAATCGGCTGTCGCTGGAAAAAGTGTTGCCGATTAGAAAAACAAACTTTTAAAAAAACATCTTTATTAACTCATCTCGGTGTATTGTTGTGTCCCGTGGCGCCAGCTATATTCGGCTGCGCCATTTGTTATACCTCTTTCTCGAAAAATATCGGTTGAGATGGTGACGTAAATAATACTCGATAGTACAGGTGACAATTTGGTATCTATTCACGATCACAATATTACAGATCTAAAGTACCAGATTTCCAAACATTCTCGTATTTTGTAGCCCCGATCACAATATTACAGATTGCAATAAGTCCTTAGTTCTATATGCGTTGGAAGACATGGAGCAAAAGAACGTTCTCTCGCAGTCCGTTATACTTAAATTATCATAGATGGTGAAAGAAAGTGAAAGCAGGAAGTGATTGGAATAAAATATTAGGGAGTCATAATAGATTTAAAATTGAACTTGACACGCGAATAAAAAGATTACTAAAAAAGTCTAACTTCTGGGAAGGATTGAATGATCCATTAGTGTTTAGTCTTGTAAAATAGTATTCAACTCAGAATTTTGTTTTGGCCAATGAAGAAGAAATACAATAATTGTCAGTGTTGTAAAATAAGTCTTTGAGAATAATTCTCAGAAAAAATAATCTCAAATCAGTGCAATGCTGAAATATCTGAATATGATGACCTTTAAGCAGAAAATATATTTCAATGTAATTGTATTTATTTATAAAATCCCCACTAAGAAAATATCGGCAGAATTTATAAGAAAAATTGATCCAAATCAACATGTGCACGATCATTATACAAGAGGAAAAGATAGACTGAGACTGCCATTCAGGAAGAAGACTAAATATCAGATATCGATGAATATTTTTAATGAAATGCCAGAATATATAAGAAAGGAGGAGAAACTACATAGATTCAAAATTAAATTAAGGAAATATGTGACAGATAAGTTCAAGTAAAAAATAACGATTTTGAACTTGTTTATATTAGATCATATATTAAAATAATTATGTGTGCACTATAATAAGAATAAATAAATACAAATAAATTCTCCCTGACGTACCACTTCATACGCACATATCCTTTCGTCCCGTACGCGCGTGCGCCTATCACCCGTCCTCATTCCATAGGCATCACATTTATCAATTTCTCTTTGAATAATACTTTTTTTTTAGTCCAGAAGCCGTCTCAGAGACGAGTCTAATTAACTTACCATCACGTAATTTCCCGCGAGTGTAGACAGGGGGAGACCTGACGCACAACTCTCGCTTCAAACACAATCATACATTTTCACATGCAAACGCATCGATGGTTAAGGCTTCCAACAGGACCATCTTTATGCATCTGGTTGGTGTACATCTATTTCTGGTGCTATCAACACTCGCGTCATATATCTTTCTTGCCATTCTCTCATCATTCATTCGACCATCTGAGCGATTCTTTAATTTTATTCTCCAAGCCAAGATCCATTACGATCTTTCCTGATTTGTTTCATTCTTTACTCTGTCATAAAATAGTACAAATATGTAAACCAAATATTTGCTAATTTAATCATTTTTTAACAAATATCCGATACTGTTTCAGATTGTAAATTTTTTACACAGGTTATTCAAACAATGAATGTTTAAACAAATTATCTATTGCTGGACATGAATACTAAAAAGTTAAAACATTGTATCGCGCATTTTAGTTCTACGTGAATTGTAAGTATGTTATTTTTAAGGACATTTAAATATCTTGTAATTTTTTGCCGCAGTTAACAGAAATAATCAAATTATAATTTTTTTTTCGCTTATCGCGAAAGTTATTCAACATTTGTATCTAAAAGCGGTGAACTTTAGACTTATTTTTTTATACTTTTTACTTTATTGTACGTTGCGGTTGAATGTCGCACAAACTTTTGATAAGGTTATATTTAAATATACTTAAAAATACGCGGATAATACATTCTGTATTTTTGATTTTTCCTGTCATCGGTGAATGGACTAATCGTATGAAGTAATTCCATTATTTGAAAGCCACGGTTTTCAAATAATGGGACGATAGATGTATTAATTTGAAAAGTGTTACGTATAGGTTAGAAAATTTGTCGTCAAAAGTATTGTCGCTGTAGTATAGTTGGATAATACACCTTCCCCGGTTTGGAAAGAGATCCAGGTTCGAATCCCGCGTAGCGCAACAACAATATTTTTCGATAAAATTGATGATATACATCATTTAATTAGTATTTAAAAATTATTATAGCTGAATGCGTAACCCATTCCTGTGGTAGATACTCTCTCTTCTTCATCATGTGATATGTTTGTAATTTGATGCACAGTACGTTTCTGTTCCTCCCAGTCCTGAGCCATGTTGATCACAGCGTTTACGAGAACCCTATTAATTCCTTTATTTGGTCTATCTATCTTGCAGAAAACCTTTCTTTTGCTCGCATTTTTTTAACTATCCCTCTCTAGAGACTCGTTGTTTCTTCTGGCAACATGTTCGAAGTATACAAGAATCCTTTTTTTGCATGTTTTTGAAAGTTTTTCGGTAATCCTTATGGAGGGTAGAGATATTTGTGCACTTCGCGGTCCACGGGAATGCATCCAACATGTTTCGCTTCCTCTTCTCAATGTCCATATTCTCATTCCATTCTTCACGTCTTCGTAAGATTGGTTATCGCTTTGCCATTCCAAATCATCTTCATATTTCTGCATCACATTCTCCAGGTTTTCAAATGAAAGCACCTAGGTATATAAACGCGTTAATATCTCTTCTAAGTTCCTTAAAAATTGTTCAAAATTGTTAAAAATAAAAAAAGAGTTTTAAATCGATAATATAACATTAAATACGTTCAGAAGAATAAATACATTTATATTAGGTATTCCATTAAACATGTACAGTGGAACATCGGTTTACGAACTTAATTCATTTATAGTAAAACTGTTTGAAAATCGAGCTGTTAGTAAACCGAAACAATTATTATCATAATAATCCATATAAAATATATAAATCTATTTAAGACCCTAAGAAAATGGTCCTTCACCATTTTTATTTTTTACTTCTCGCTTGAAATCTTATAAAAGCAATAAAAATTCATGGTTTTAACTTTAATAAAACAAAAATAATAAATATAAAAACATACTTTTTTATAACTAATCTAACAAAATATGTAGTAAAGTTTTAATATTTGGAAAGGGACTCTCTTTCCATGAAAACATCGGGTGCTTGAAGTTTATCAGGTTTCTGTCTAACGAAATACCTATCCAACGATATTTATTTCTAAATACTAATTTAATGTATTAATTATAAACATATACATTTAAAATCAATTTTATCGAAAAATATTGTTTTTGCAATTGGTAGTGTACTTCCCCGGATTGGAAATAGAGATCCAGGTTCATATTCCGGTAGCGCAAAAACAATATTTTTCGACAAAATTGATTTTACATGTATATATTTATAATTAATACATTAAATTAGTATTTAAAACATCACAGACCTATGTTCTGAATAATTACAACTTCACAATAAGAATGTGTTCTCCTTGATATTTATTTCTTCTTGCTTTTTAAAATGTTGCGGAAATGGGCTATACGTTTATCATTAAACAGATTTAAAACACGATTTGATTGTTCATTAGTCTCTGAAAGTAATATTTCTTATGTCACCGTCTTTTGCTGCTCATTAAGAAGCTGTTCTAGTTCTTCCGTAGTGAGTTCTGCGACTGCCTGCCTGTTCGTTTTTTTCGACAGGATTTTTATTCGTAAACATAGTCGTTTGTATAATGGGATTACATACATATACATATAACTAAAGTAATTGATAATTATATTACAATGTGTTTTTTATAGTAAATTTTTCCATTTATGCTTTGTGGGCCGGTAGGCCCAATAATAAATGGATACTCTGAGAGGAGCATTGCCTGTTCGTGTTTGCAATTCACGCCTGCGTCCGGTGACTCGTACCTGTCGCTGCTTACCGCAATACCATACGATAGATTTGCGTTTATTTTTGGTTTCGCGATATTTCTGCTGTAAATGAGCAATCATGCTTTTAGAATAAATATTTTATATCATAATTATGTGTCATTAAAATCTGCATACTATTTGACGTTAATTAGGCACTAAAGTAAATTTATGTCAAAGCTGTAAATAGTTTTTTTTTATTATGTGCAATGAAATGATATTTGTGGCAGTAATTTTACAAGCAGAAACTCAAATTAAATTTATGACATTAATGCGGTCATAATCAAAATATTTTATCGAATTTTATTTCATTTTAATTTGGAATGTGAAATTTTAGAAAGCGATTTATACTATTAGCACGTTTTTTAAATTCATGTTGTGTAATAAATAGTGTTTTGTCAAAAATATATAAACCAATAAATATGAAAATATTCAAAATAAATTGAATAGAGTAGGTATTTTTTTTAGGATACCACGCATACCTTCTTACGTCATTATTTAATTAATATTATTTGTTAATTTTTTTGATATGACTTTTATTTTTAACTTACATTTTCTTTCATATATCATTTCGTTGTTGCTACATAAAACAAACAGATATTGAATCTCATAGCAACATAAATCTGCTGTTAGTTCTTTTACGTGAAAGTGAGCAGTTATTGCGTCAAACAAAGTTTTTTCTATAGTTAACGGAATACATGTCATATCAAAATTCTTAATATACTTGAAATACTTGAAAAATTAAAAAAAGTGTATACGTATGCATATCCATACACATATAATATATATACCATCAGAATCTTTTTAGTACCAAAAATAAACACAAAATTTGGGCAACGATCTTTTTTATTTTGTGCACCGCGAATATATAATAAATTGCCACTAGATCTTAAAGGGTCAAAAGTGATTATTGAATTTAAACCAAAATTAACAAAGTGGTTGTGTCTTTTGTGTTAATCTAGCAACTTAGAAATTTTTGTTTCTAACTATATTATAGATAAAAGTCTTTTTATATAACTTTTGTTTTAACAATATACAATACAACTTGAAAAAACTGTACAGGTAATCGCTTTGGAACAGACCTGTCTAGTAAAGCAATTACCTTTTATTTAAATGTATTATTATTAAGCTAAACATAAGTACATACTTAAACGCATACATGCATACACATAAAATTGATGTCAATAATATTAATTAGTTTGCGTTATTTTATTTTTAAGTGAAGTAATTAATCAACGAAATTGTCCAAATTATTAGAGTAATTTGCGGGTTATAAAATAAATATATCTGCCAACATTTAGATAAAATAAGTTCTTTGAACGCATCGGATGCGTGGGAAAATATATTTGCTATGATAAAGTCAACCAAGTTGTTTAAAATTTTATAAAGATAGTAAAAGTTTACGTAATAATATATCGGTATCGGCCCTAGTTTGCTACCTTGCGGTACTCTAGGAGATAGAGCAGATATAACCAATATCTGATCCCATTTTCATATGTTACTAGCTATTGTTAAACTAACTTTCAAACCATTGCAACTGTATTTAGTTGATTTTAGAATAATAAAAGATTATAAAAAATAACAAAATTCCCGTCATTATTGAAGGATATTTCTAGTTTATTCAAAATTATTTTAATTTCAGTATTAGCTATTTAATATCTTAATAATTATACATTAGACATAGTCAGATTAGGAATGTATTTTTAATGTCGAAACCCTACCGCCGTGGTAAGTTCATGACCCTAGAATACCTGACGTAAAATATCGTAAAAACTTGCTTTGAACCGCTGATTCATATTCGAAAAACCCTCCCAGGAGGTTCAGAATCCAGACATGCTGGAAAAACAGATTAAATCATTTTTTCATAATAAATATAAACTCAATAAAGGTTGAAACGAAGTTGGCTGATTGATTGATTGCTTTGGAGGTCAACCGTGACTGATTCAACACTGACCTTAAAGAGGTCGAGAAATGGAGTAAGTAAAAAATAAGCAGTAATACCAATTTCAAGACGATTTCACTGATGGAGTCATTCACACTTTCATTCGCGTTCAGTTATCTTCGGGTAGACAACGTCAAATGTCGGATAGTTAAAATTTCTTATATATATATATATATTTCAAAAATTAATTAACGAGATTTTAACAATATAAATAATCATTATAAAACTAATATTATATTATATATATCTTTACACAAATATGGACCCAATATATGATCCAATCAGGTAGAGATGAATCAGAAGCATGGCTATCCAACATTCTAATATAATTTATACAATACCTACACTAATAATTCACTAGTCCTACAACACTCCCACTGCATGTTTTGTATTTTTTTATACATATTTTTTTATTTCTCTTTTTATTCCTGTCGATGACAGACTTCAGTCTAGCAAAGTAGCCAGGACAACGCTGTATATATCAGAGGTGAAGTCTACTCCATCCCACACGATAAACTATGAGTATTAATTATGTCTTATGTTTATTATGTTACAATATATTCACCTCTGTTAGAACAAAAATATGCATGTCATCTAATAAATAAATATAGCATATGAAACATCACATGAAGGATAAATTGTAATATTTTTTTATTATGACTGATTAAAGTCAAAATATTTTTCCTTAAAATATGTATTTAAATATTCGTTATTAGTTGCATGCTGAAAGATGTTGGGAGAGTGGAAGGAAGGAAGTGGAAAAGAAATAGCATGATGTAATTGGAGGTCAAAAGAAATCAAATGTGAGATGCTGCGTCAGCTCCCACCAAATCTTTAGACTCACCACTAAAAAAATCAGAAGATGGTGAAATATGACCAATTTATTCAGTGTACAAGTACACTCGAACCAATGTGAGCACTCGACTGGCTCATCAAATTGCAACTGAATTGTAAATTTAGCGTGTGAGGCATCGGGGGAAATTTGGAACATTAATAATAATAATAATTTTAAGGTTACATGTTGATTTCCTACTTATTATTACGAAAAGCGAACACATATTATTAATAACAATTAAATGAATGAACTAGAAACAATATACAGACAAAATTTATTATCGAATAAATATTTTACTCGTAAACATACTTGGTTGTTGTAGCGAAATTGGATTTCACATTTACCCGGATAGGGAAAGGTTAATAATAAATAAAGATTTTAGATTTGTATTAAAAATACCACAAAACTATGTTCTGAAAAACTGTAACTTCACAATATTAAACTAAGATTTCTTTTTTAACTTTTAGGAATCTACATAAACATAAAAAAAATGTGCACGTCAAAATATATCTTTATTAATTTCCTCACTATTCGCGACAGCGTTTTGAAATTATGATTATTTATTTTTAGCATTGAAGTTATGATGGCAAATAGTTTTAATTGGCTTATAGATAAATGGTGATTTAATTAATTGTTAAACTTTATTAAACTTCACTAGTTGAGAATATCTTTACGACACGCGTTTCGATAACTGTTATGTCACTAGTAATGTAATAAAAGGTCACTTTTCTCCCATTTGACGATTAATTATCTGCCTTTTCACTTAGTGCCAACAATTGGATGGTGTTCACGAAGTGGATCACCCAGCTGTTTAAATCTATTTACTTGGGTATTCAAGTATGTACGGCGGTTAGGCCATTTAAGCAGTTTAAGAGTTCTCAGTTCTGTTGTGAGTTTATGAAACTTGGGTTGGATCAGCTAAAGCAAGCGAGCCGTGCGCTACTGTTCCTTCCCCCCTCCCCCCTCTTAACTCTGCTCCTTAAATTTCCTCTTATTTATTTTCCGGTGAACATATAAAATCAATTTATTTGAAAAATAAATAATGGAACGACAGATGTATCAATTTAAAAGTGCAACATACAAGTTCGAAAATTTGTCGTTGGTGAAGTGTAATCGGTTAATGCATTTCCCTGGATAAGAAAAGATCCGATTTCGAATCCTGGGAGCAACAAAAATATTTTTTCGATAAATTGATTTTACATGTATATCTTTCAAATTTGTATTATAATATTATTGTACTTTTAACTTGATTAATGGCACAAATCACTCTTAAAGGGTTAATTGCCTATGTTAAAGAAGAAGAATACATTTTTTTTTCTTATTATCTAATAGATATACCACGCAGTACGAATAATTGTATTTCTTATATACAATATTTATTTAAGACGCCCTTTTTTCCATTCTGTCATTTACTGTTTAAATGAACACATTTGTTGTCACACAAACCACATAACCTATAAATTTGATGAGTCATGCCTGTTTGTCCACGAAGCGTGTAATAATTGGAGCAAAGGTTAGGTTAGATTAGATTAGGTCAGGATAGTTTAGGTTAAATACAGTGTTATTAAGTTTTCATTTTTATTATTTAAATATACCTACGTCAATAAATAGGAACCGCGATATTATGTAATCATTGTGTAGTAAATGGTACGAATTTTTGTTTTAAATATATACTTTTCCTGAAATCTTACGTAAATATATATTTGACATATGTGGTTATTTTTATGAAAATGGTCTAAGTCAAAAAATTGAAGAAAATGAGTTTATCAATTATTTCGGGTCACATTGTCTTAAAGTAATATAATATGATGCAAATTGTAACAATTGTAAAAAAAATCAAGCATTATATTCAGTGTGTTGTTACGAAGTTCAACGGTATTCTGCTAGTAATTAATTTGATAATAGAGTAAGTCATTCAAATCATAATTTTTTTATTTCCTTATAAGCTACATTCAAAATTGGTATGTCGAAGTAAATTATAAATCTAGTAGACTAAATATATTTTGAAACATTGTGTTGTGTAATATAAATATATTTTTTACTCAATTAAATCAATCCTCAATCCTTTAAATATCTCGAAACGAAAGAAACATGACTTAGACCACTTTCATAATAATGGGCACATATAAGCAGCGGCGTGCACTAGGCATGGACTTAGGTTATGCTGCTAATATCAATGGTGTAAAAGCGATGGGTTATATTTATCATTAGTTCTTTCAGAAACATGTTTTTGTGTAAGTATGTCTGTGTGAGTGTGTATTATTACAATTTTCTTGGAAAGATTTTCAAGTTATTAACTAAAGGAGTTAAAATATGTTATAATATAAAATAATACCACGTTTTAGTGTATTGGAATGCATACAGTCAAGTCTGCTTCAAAGATACATTTGCGGCGTTTTGCAACACGTCTGTTAAAGCAAAGACGTGTATTCAAACCACCGCGCGGTTTGAGACTAGCATTTATTCGCGTATTCGTCTGGGACAGATTTTGCGAAAAAATACATGCGCAGCTTTATTTGTCAATTTAAAATTCTTTCACTAGTTATATGGTTTTAGTTAATATGTTAACATAAGAACTGAATTATTTTATTTTAATATTAGAAGGTATAATACATTTTAAAAATAATCAATAGGATATATATATATATATATATTTCTTTTAACATTTATTTCTTCTCTATGAGAGTAAGACCCGTGTAAAGAAAAGAAGTATATACGAGATAGTATAATTTATGTGTCGGTTAGTCTGTGTACATATTATTTTAACTACAGATACAAATTTATAGTAGTCTGTAATTTTTCTATTTGTGATGTGGAAATTGTTAAAAAACTTAACGCCTTGATAAATATAGTGATTTTGGTCATATCAATTTGGTCTCTAAATCTTGAAGATCGGAATATAATATTATAATATTTAATTTAAAAAAAATTTGATTATGGATTTTCTTTTATATGTCTATTATTATTGATATTTTGAAATTTCATTCTTTTTTTGAGTGATTTCTAATGCGATATTTAAGTTTTATATGCTCTTTCCCATCCATTAACTAATTTACATACTTAATATATAATATATCAAATAAATATTTATTTTGCAGAGAATGTATAGAGTGCACGCCCCTGCATATAAGGGTATAAATTTATTAAATTTTACGGTTTTCTTCGAATGAATTAAGATGATTAAAAAATACGGCTTTTCGGGTCACTAAACAAAGGAAATTCATTTGACGCGAAGGCAGGAAATAAACGTTGCTTGTTTATTCCGCTCTGAAAACAATTATCCATACATACATCCAAGTGCTACACGTGTTTAGAACTAACTAAGTGTTTTATTCAATAAAACTGTTTCGTCGGCTGCTCAACTATCAAGAACCAAGTTTTTAATTCATTTAAAGAATGACAGACCCTAAAGAGAAGCGATGTGTTCGAAATTTGGTCCAGGCAGATGGTGTGATAGGAGCGGGTAGAGCGAGTTGACTATATTTTTCTCATGGTTCTAAAGCAGAGGTTCCCAAACTTTTTTGTGTCGTAGACCCCTTGCCATGTTTTTCGGTTTTTGGTAGACCCACTACTTACCTGAATGCCTACATCCACAACTTACACAATTTTATAAACATATATAATAAATTTTTTACTTCATAGGTACTTTTATAAATAATGTATATGTCTTTATATTATAAGATTATAATGTAAGTAAATAGGTACTATCAGTGTATGTTGAGATCCACTATCGTGGACCCCCATTTTCATTTCATGGACTCCCAAATTTTTTTTTCGCTGACGTAGACCCCTTGCAGGTTATCATAGACCCCTGGGGGTCGATATAGACCACTTTGGGAATCACTGTTCTAAAGTAAACATTTTTGCCAAATCGGGTTGTTTGATCGTTAGTAATAAAATATTTACTTCTATAAAGTACATCTCGTAGTAAACTCATTTTACTCTGCGATATCCGATAGTAAAAACTAGAATCGATAGTTAAATATGGCGGACTTTTCACAGCTGTTCCAAAAGTCATCTGACACATTGATACTTTGAAAGTTGCAGTATACGACAGTTAATCATTCAATATCCCGCTATTTTAGTAATGACAGTTCGTCCGATGATGGTCTGGTTGTTTAATATACATTATTACACATAATACGAAAAAAAATGACAGATATCGAACAAGTGGGCGAAAAAATCCGTAGATAAAGCATACTTTATGATTATTTGTCACACCTATAGACATCTCCATCTATATTATGACAGTGGTTCATTTGATGTATCAACAATCCGCAAATGATTTTTACTACGGGCGCTAGTAAAAAGTTACCATAGTAAACAGTTACGGACCTTATTTTGCCAAAGTATTGTTTAAATAAAATGTTATTTATGATATTTGTGCCCATTTTATATGTGGTCTAAGTCATGTTTCTTTCGTTTCGAGATATTTAAAGGTGTGCGTTTGAATTGATTACGAAATATTTTTATATTACACAACACAATGTATCAAAATTTATTTAGTATACTAGATTTATAATTTATTTCGACGTATAAATTTTTCATGTAGCTTATAAGGAAACAAAACATTTATGGTTGGAATCACTTACTCCTATTATCAAAATAAACACCAGCGGAATACCGTTGAATTTCGTAACAATACACTGAATATAATACTTCAAATTTTTTACATTACATTTCATATTATATTCATGTAAAACAATGTGATATGAAATAATTTATATATATATATTTTTTTTTTCAATTTCTTGACTTAAACCACTTTCATAATACTAGGCACATTTTATGAACAAAATGTTATACAGCAAGTTTTGGCTCCAGCTTACTGGGAAATGACTCGTGTAGATCACTATCCTAATGAACAAGACAAGTAAATAATTAAAAAATAAACAAATAAAAGAGAAAAAATAATAGATATATACACATTTATGTGTAAACAAGTATTTAATTGAGTGTTTTGTATCTATTTCCAAGATATTACTTCACGTTACATCTACAACAGTGGCATCTGCTCGAGGGCCTGGGCCCCAGGATGGCCTGGAATCACTGAACAGGGTTAAGATAAGCAAACTAAAAAAATATCAATAATTATGCCTGATAAAAAAAAAAATAACATTCAGATATTTTTATTAAATGCCGAAGATACTACTTACCAATTGCATTTTGTTAAAAAAGTTTTCTTACATTATTTAATTTACGTGGCGCGTTTTTTAAGTAAATACCGTTGCCGGATATTCCCGGCGTAGCGCTGTGGTTGCGATTTTTTTCCTTCACTTGTTGACTCATCACATGCAACGTTAGAGACATTTACATACTGTGGCCATCTTATAGTGAGTGGTTGAAATATTCAAGACAATAGATCAGCCCGCTGGTTGTGAGATACGGTCCGTGATTCGTTTCTTGAAAGCACGAAACATGAAACCAGCTGACATTCATCGCCAAGTGTATTATGTTTTGTCCTAATTTGGCACCAAGTTATTTCCATATTTTCTTTCATCTGAAGCGGTTCCTCGGTGGCAAGCGTTTTGATGACGATGATGAACTCAAAGACGGAGTACAGACGTGGTTTTCATCCCAGGCGGCGTCGTTCTATGACAAGGTACACAAAAATTATTGCCCCGTTATGACAAGTGCCTTAATAATGGTGGAGACTATATTGAGAAGTAGTTTAAGGTGCGTAGTAAAGTGTTGTAAAAATGATGTTATGTTTCTTTAAAATAAATTCCGGTATTTACTTAAAAAAGGCGCCTCGTATTATCTCCGAATGCCTAAAATAGATAAAACTTAATTTAAATCAGATATATGAAACGAATTTACATTCTAATACAAATTAAATTAATCAACTAGAAAAATCTAGCTATTTAGTTGCTACCCAGTATGAATATTTAGTTAAAATAAAAAGTTTTAAACATTCAAAGCGAATATCATGCAGTGCATATACTGCTATGCACTGCCCGGTGTTCGCTTACATAGCTTTTACAGCGTACGTGCGTAGCATTTATAAAAGGAAATACACGTACGTAAGCATTTTAATTTATAAGAATTGAATTTTATTATTAACGTCTGAATCAAATTAAAAGATGCAGAATTGCTATTAAACCGGTATCAAAAGCAGACACAAGAACCTCTGTAGGTCATGGGAACTGCCAAGGTAGATGCATGTAATTGACTGCATGCAAAATATGCACATGCACTGTATGCACATTGTACCCAGCAGTGCGTGACGAAATACCAGACACGATTTGCGGAATAAACATATAATTAAACAAATATCGGATATCTCATAGAGACAAAGCTGTTTTTTATTATATAAGTCAAAATAAGAAAATATATAAAAATATTATACACAGAATACGCCCGAAAAATCAATATGTTAAAAAACATTTTGTAGATAAAGAATTTTGCTTTAAAATAATTTATAGAGTGCTGTTTAAAAAAAAAGGAAACATGAATTTTAAATTTGATTCATAGATGACGATGGTGTAGTGGTACTCGAAGCGAGTCCACATAGAGATGTACACGTACACGTATTCAATCTTTAATATTTTTACAAAAAAAAATAAACCTTTAAAGTTATCGGAAAGTAATTGAAAGAAAATAATTAATTTAAAATTAAGAATACAAAATGTTTATTAATCAAACTTTAATAATACTGAATAATATATTTGAAATTTGAACAACAATCAATTACATTATGTCAACCATACATATTATACATTGTTTCCTAAGGAATCTCGGACATTTCCGGGATTTATTAGGGTGTGGGTCTCCCGCTGGGGGTTGCTGGAATAGGCGATGCCTGGAAGAGCAATGGCTAGAGAAACCTAACGGAGCATTCTACTGGCTCTCTCTTGTACCTCTTGCGACCTGGATAGGGTGAATTTCTGCCGGACTGTGACCGAGTCCTGCGACTGAAACACATAAATGTGACGTCTACCCTCCCCTTTTGGGGGTGTGTGATTTCTATAGCTTCTTTCTGGCTACCTTTTGAATTGAATATGACAACAAGTCTCTCATATTGTACAGGTATGGTTCTGGTACGACGATACTGGAGCCAACCTTTGATGATATGACTGAATGTAATAAAATAAATAAAAATATACGTAATTATGACGAATCGAAACGAAGGTAAACAAATCTCAAAACGATTCGGGATAGGGTGTAAATAAATTTAAAAATAATATATAGTTTCCTAAAGAAGATACCATAATTAATAAATAGTGGTTTAAACAAAGTATTTTGTATAATTATTGATTTAGCTATTTATTTATTGTTGGATATCATTATTACTAGTTATATTTATTCCCAGATATTTAAACTGTTTAACCGATTCAAAAGCTTGACTTCTTACGATCAATAGCAGTATTGATGATGGCGTCTGTCTGCTTATTTTCAGGCACTATGGAACCTCTATATTACCATTAATCCGTTCCCGAGGGCCTGACGAATATAGAAACAGTTTTTCTTATAACAAATAATCGAAATGAATCAATTGTATGTCAAAACTTTATTGTACTGAGGAGACATGATGGTAGAAACGGAAGAGCAGGAAAATTAGTAATATTTAGATGGAGACAATTTAAACATTCTGGTGGTGGTTTTCGTTTGCCGATGATTCAGTAGAACTCCATTTTACAAAGAACTTGCTCAATGTTGCCTGTTTCTGTCTGTTTTTTATAACCTTCACGATGTAGTCAATTAATTACATTACCATTGACTCCATGTATGTTTTGGTTGACTATGGCAACATTTGGGTGCCGCTTTTTGACCATATTCTGCGTTATGGACCAGTTAGACAGCGGTGAAGTGATAAATATGAACGAATATGGAAACCTTTGTTTGTTATCAAAATGTGACGAATATAGGAGGACTGACAAATATAAAGGTTCTACTGTATTTTGTTTGAGCACTGCTGACTTCTGTCCACTTTTTTACCGTGCGTTATGAGGTTATCCGTGCGCATTTCAACAGTCACTAGTCTCCGATAAATATTTGTTATGAATACCTAATTTAAATTAATATTTGAAATGATTTGGTAATATCGTTTTAGTCAAGTACTTTTTTATGTAACTCTTTTGATCCACCCGATGTTTCCTCAGATCCGGTTAACGACACTTTTTTTGTTACTTTGACATAAGTTAATTTGACGCGTTTAAAGATAAGCGCTATCCGACGCGGCCGCGGTTGCAGCGAGCGCATGTCTCTGATCTGAGGTAGGTAGGTACTTAATTTCACGCTGTGAACAGCGTTCAGCTGTTTAAAACATTGTTAAACAATGAGTGAATATCACCCAGACGTGCAATGGAAATATAGAGCCTTAACAATTTTATTTTAATTGTTTATTCATTTATTAAACTAGAATCATTAAAAATGGAAAAGAGACATATGCGTATGAATAAAGAAATAACAAGAAAATGTAGCAATAAAGGGTGTTTTTTTAGAGGTTTGCTTTTCGAATTGGCAATATCCTTTTCCAGCGACAACCGATTTGACATCTGACAGCTGATTTGTGCTCAGTTTGGTTTGCCATTTCACCATAAATTATGCCAGAACAACAATCGTGGTTCACTTACCGTGCGCTACGTCCATTCCACGGTCGACATAATCGTGCATCCGACCGAGTCATTCGAATAACCATGGATCGTTTTAGCATTACGCATACTCTAATTGATAATATGCATTCGCAGAGATGTCGTACAGTGCACACCGAAGAGGCTATTACTGCAGTGGAGCGTAGTATTGAGGAGGACCCGACTGAGTCGATTCGCCATTGTGTGCAGTAATAGATCCATGATTACTGACTTTTTCGTTTCCCAATTGAATGGCATTAATATGGAAGAGCTGTGGTTTCAACAACACACAGCGCGCGCCACATTCAATTTATCGATGGAAAAATTCTATGAGCGCATAATTTCGTGTAATGGACCTGTGAATTGGCCTCCAAGATGTTTGGATTATTTCCTGTAGAGATACGTGAAGTCGCTAGTTTACGCCGATAAACCAGAAACAATAGACGACTTGAGAGCTAATATTCGTCGCGTAATTGCTGATATGTCCCCAGCTGCTCCAAAAAGTGATCGAAAATTGGACTTCCAGATTCCGCTTTATTACGAGCTAGTGAAATCATATTTAAACACTAATGACATAAAATTATTTTTTCAATAAAACCAATGCCGTGGCCATTAATTTTTTTTATTTTACCACGATTTTTATGTTTTATTTCATTTTAAAGTTCTACACTTCTATAAAAACACTCTTTACATGTACTGCCACCCCTGCAGAGTTTCATTTTCTGGTTTGGAAAAATATTCATAAATTCAGTTAAATAAAAATATAAACCCCCCCTGGCGGGGAACCGAATACCAGTCTTCTGCTCGACAGGCAGGAATAGTTACAACTAGCTTAAGATTTTTTTTGATACTGGCTTGATACAAAGTTTAAGAGGGGTACGTTTTTTAATAATTTATTATATAACACGTGTAGATTGTTGTTTTAGTGGTTAAAACGTTGCCCTAGTGATTCAGTGGTCAGGGGTTTGAGTCTCGTTCCAGGAGACCAGGAAGTTAATTTAATTTTCATAGTGCAAGCGTTTAGCTTTGTTTAAAAATAGTAGGAATACTGATGTATTTTCTATATACAGATCGTTTTTTTACTCAAGGCGCTGTATAGTCGGCCACTTATGAATTTGTTGCTAGTATCATTTTTCATATTATTATTATTAATAAATATATTTGTTTAAATTATTTATGGATAGCGAATGACATAATACTAATTAAATTTAAATAATAATAATAAATACACAAAGCATTATTGAAGCACCGTGACCAAAAAATCGACCTGTATGCATTTCAATTTTTTAAAACTTAAATCATATAGGCACGCTTTGTTAGTTATTTTGTTTGTTTCGTGGAAATAGTTATTCTTAATTTGTGCGTCTTAAAATATGGCCCACCCATAGCCATTTACACTTTTTAGTAATGGCAATGCCATCCGTCACATATTTTATTTATTTTTATATTTTTTCTTATTAATGTATTTAGATGTATGGAGTAAATAAAATAAGAAATAAATGACTGATTTTACGAAAACTGAATTATTTTATACACATTAATACTTAATATTAATCACAAAAATAGTCTTTTTTACTCGGCAATACGCACGGTAATGCAGACCGTAATGTACACAGCTGGAATTCAAGAGCGGTCGAGCGATCTTACTAAACCCCACCCTGGTGCAAGACATTTAGAGTCAAACAGACATAAGTGCGGCAAACCGGATCTGTGACAGCAGCCTGAACTGTCATCATATTTAATAGTGAGTTTAAGCTCTTGTGGAAATTGACAATATGTAGTTTAAAATCTCCTCTTACGGTAAAATTACACACACATATATATATATATATATATATATATCAATTTAATTGTCAAATGGAATGCTATTACATTATTAAATGCATTACTTGTTAATGTATATAACTTTGTGGCGGTTTCAGTAATCGCTAAGTTTACACCGTGTAAAGTGTTTTCAACAGACGCGTTCTAAGTCTAAATAATATACTTTTATTAGCACTAAATATTTATGTAATTAATAATTGAATTCACGTTTTATTTGTGAACTTTTATGATTATTCAGAACAAAGTTCTTTGATAATCGAAACAAATCAGATACGATAAATTAGAAAATTGCAACGAACAAAATTATGTCTTTCAGAAATATTGTTTTATTCAAAGAAACAATGCAATTTAAATGAATGGTTGAACTGGAAATAATAGATCTCTTACTAAAAATTAACATATAGTATTGTTTACATAACTAGTGGGGAAACGGGGTGTAGGAGTTTGATATAGGGATAGAATAATAAGGGCTCAAGGATCGACTAGGAAGCACGACTTACCTGGATTTTCTCTTCTATAGTCACAGCTCTTCTGAACTTCAGGAAAAACTGTTGTCGATTCAAACGAAGCACTCCGAACATAATAGTAGTTTTGGCACGCGCCGCGAGAAAACTAAAACACGCAATAGCAATAGTAACTGTACAATCAGACCAGTGGAACGTTAAGAGTCTAGACAGTTTAGAGTCATAGATCACACACAGAAAAAGTCGTGCTCTGACGCAAGAGAGGATGGGAGGTGGGGGGGGAGAGGACAGATAGGTATAGTAAACATAAAGGGGCATCCACATATGCGCACGTCGATTCGGAGATCCTTGGACCTATCATAAATACCGAACAAATATCAAAATTAATAAGAATTGTAGAGGAAAAAAAGAATAAAATTTAACGATTTAATAAGGTTGATACAACTTAATTAGAAGAGTCCTATAATGCAGTATAATATTACGGATTCAAGTAGTAGCTATATTTTTATTTAAACAAATTAGTTTAGAAAACAAACAGAAAATCTATCTATCAATAAAATGTAGTCACTAGCGGGACTCGAATGCGGGAGTTTTTTCTGCCGGTAAACAGCTTTAACCAATTAAGCTATTGTGATACTATGCAATGTATTCAGATTCCGTCTACACAATATGTTATCGTAATGATATCTATTTTTACAATGTTTTCTCAAAAACTTGTAGAGTAGAACCTGCTAGATGAAGCCAGAACTTTCATCCCACTAAATAGATTTATCTATATATCTTTCTAAATGATTAATTTAATTTGTTTTAATTATCAATGAAACTATGTTCAGAAAAACTGTATCTTATATATTTTCAACCTAAATTATTATTACCTAAACCTAAACTATTAATTAGAAAACAAAAAAAAAACAGTATAGAAGTATAAACTAAATATATTAATTAGAAAGATATGCATTCAATTAGTATTAAAAATATCACCGACCTATGTTCTGAAAAATTGCAACTTCACAATAAGAATGTGTTCTGCTTAAAAAAAAAGTATGGAAATTACTTAAGTGTACTGAAAACAAGTAAATAATTTCTTCAATAATTGCAAAGTTACTTTGTGGGAACATTTTATGTTAATAATAAGAAAACATTTTGAATAAGAATGATGTCAAAAAAAAATCGGGGGTCTACAAATTAATTTGTAATGATTGCAATCATTTTCATACGGGTAAAACTTGCAGTAATTTTAATATTAGAATTAAGGAGTACTTGAGATGTTTAAATAGCAAGAACTGTTCTGAATTCTCTAATCACGTTTTGGAAACAAACCAATCTTTTAACATGAACAAGTGTTTAGAAATTTTACGTACAAATATCAGGAATTTATAGTTGGATAAATTAGAAATTTTATAAATAAGAGAAAGTGTTAATAGCAAATAAAACATTATGAATAAACAAATAGCCACCCTTTAAATTTATTTTCACAGTAGTTCCTAATATGTTACCCACCCTTCTCTCCGCCCCAGTTTTTTTTTTATCCTCACCCACCACTTATATTTACAGTTTTATTTATGTTTATGCTTGCAATATTAATTTTAGTATATATTGTATTCTGATGAAGGGACCATTGGCCAGTGGTGGTATAAACAAAGTTTTTTCTTATTATCAACTATAACTAAACAGCTATTTTCAATACAGCTGAATGAAATAAAATATGCATATGCTTAGTAAATTTTTAAAACAATGTTGTACTAAAATGAATTGTTTACAGCTTACGGCTTAGCTATGAACACAAACCACAGCAGGCTCCATTACCGTATTTGAAGTTAATTAAAGTTTGCAGCTGGTGTCGTGTTCACTTGTGGCAGTGAAACACGTCTCACCTCCAACTAACTTTGCTCTAGCATCGATATAGAAACTATAGTTTCTAGAACAAGTGGTGTCAAAACGATCTCGATCGAATGTCTGAAATTTGATCTATACACTTACTATAATATATATATATATAAATAAATGTTAACAACAAGAACAAAAAATATATTTTGAAATATTCATTTTTTAAGGGTTCGACTTCACAATTGTGTGAGTTTTTTTGTGTGAGCGTAGAAGGGAGAATTTCAGTCTAATCTAAGTGTCAAAATATTCGGTTTATTACCACTTATTC
This sequence comes from Eubasilissa splendida, assembly GCA_031772225.1. NCBI lineage: Eukaryota > Metazoa > Arthropoda > Insecta > Trichoptera > Phryganeidae > Eubasilissa > Eubasilissa splendida. Next base: position 9,379,641 of record CM062868.1, on the reverse strand, counting down.
CATATCCGATTTCATTCATGAATATATGGTGGACACGTGCTTTTATATATTTTCGTGCCTTAAATTCGTGCAGAAGGCACTTTTGATGCCAGTTTCTTTATTTTTATTGAAATACCGAATAATACCGATTTTGTATTGTAATTGTAGCTATTATTCGCTTATAATACCGTAATACCACGTCACAGTGACGTAGAAAATAATTTGTATTTCTTATTGTGAGAATAAAAATATAATTATAGCCGAACCCGCTACAGTGAACTTTTGTATAAGTTAGTGTTTTAAATGCGTTGGTATATAGAGCATCATTTAAATAATTGCCAACCATTATTATTATGAATTTCAACTAGTCAAAAGTGATGGTATTCGAGAAGGAGGAAAGCATGACACCGTGCTAAATACTTATAGGTAATTAATGTTTGGAACAAGTAGATGAGTTTGGGTATTTGGGAAGTATGTTTGATAGAAATGGAAAAGCTGAGAAATATATCGAAAGGAGGGTGACTGCAGAAAACAAAGTGAACGGGGCTTTGAATGGAATTATAGCTAATAGGATCTTGTCAGTCGAGGCAAAACTAGCGGTACACAATGGAGTACTGACACAAATGTATGGAAGTGAGGCCTGGTGCTGGCAGAAGAGGAACGAAAGTAGACGGAATGAAAGTAGACAGGTCTATTTATGACAGAGTAAAGAATGAAGAAATAAGGAAAGAATGTAAATAAGTAAGATTAAGGAACGATCACTTAGGTGATTTTTTTATATGGAACGAATGAATGAGGAGAGAATGGTAAATGATATATATGACGCAAGTGTTGATGGCACCAGAAATAGAGAACGTCCGCGGAAGACTTGGCTCGACCAGGTAAACCAGATACTGGAGGATGGTTCTATTAGAAGTCTCAAGAATCGGCGAGCTTGTATGAGAAGTTGTATGAATATGGATAAGGCGAGAATTGTGTGTGGCACTCCTCGCGGGGAAACGGCGTGATGGTAAGTAAGTAAGTAAGCCAATTATTATATGATTATTTTAATTTTACAATTTAATAAATTCTTTCAGTCGAAATGGACTTGTTCGTTTTCAAAAAGTGTACTTTCAGAACAAAGACGTCACGTATCCATCTAATTCGTATATTTTGAAGAAAATTGACACTTCACTCCGATGAAGTGTATTATCCTTTCAAATTTCCCTACGCGTGACACGCATAGGTACTTGGTTAATATTATATATAAAAAAATATGTAGGTGAATAGGAGAGATTACATGCTTTACAATAAATAGTTAATAGACATTTTGCGGTAGAACACTAATTTACCATCGCGCCATTTCCTGCGGTAATAGACAGAGAGGAAGAGCGTCACACTCTTCTGACCTAACACGGAACTCTCGCCTTATCCACATTCATGTATCTTCTCGTGAAAGCTTGATTGTTCAAATCATACTATTATAGTAGACTGAATGCAGTGGAAATGAAATCACTTAGATGTATATGTGGCAGATCTATTTACGAGTAGAGAATGAAGAAATAAGGAAAGAATGTAAAGCTAATCTTAGTATAGTGAGTAAGATAAGGAAAAAATGTAAAGCTGATCTTAGTATAGTGAGTAAGATTAGGAAAAAATCATTTAGGTGGTTTGGTTATGTAGAACGGATGAATTCTAAAAAAGATATATGATGCAAGTAAACCAGATACAGGAGGATTGTCCTGTTAGAAGCCTTAATAATCGGCGAGCTTGTACGAGAAGATGCAGGACTGTGTTAGGACTGAACAGTGTGGCGCTTTATCAGCGTGATGATAAGTAAGTAAGTAAGCATCTTACTGTGTTTTATTTATAATGGTACATTACAAATTTAATTACATATTCATATGATTGTTTGCGTGCATTTGATGACTTAGGTTGTATTGTGGTAGACCCTATTTTTTAGTAATATATTAATTTCAACATTGAAAAATTGGATTTGACCGTTGCTGCACAGCGGCCAATGTCGGTTGCGAAACGGCAATCTATCCAGCAACCTTTTTGATGTTGATTTTATACTGTTCATGTTATATCTGATCGTGTAATGACTGAGGAATTTAGTGTGTCGTTCATTATTCATCATTCATATTATATTATCCTTTTCTGCACCTATCTGTTCTGTAATTTTCTGCCTCTTTGTTGTAATTTTCTGATTCATTTTTAGATTTTCATTCATTCACACTGCTCCACTTGACGCAATCGTAGAAGTAGCTCATTGGACACAGAAAGTGTAAACAATGCAGAAATAATAATTTTCCACCGTAACAATGACGAATGCGACTCCCAGCCGAGGTAATAATACGCTCACGAGAATTCGCAACACAAGACATGTTCCAGCGGCAATGAAGAAGCATTGCGGGCGCAGTAACTAAAGCGAAAATTGACGTATGTACACTTAAATAATCCATTAATAAACGATAAAAGTAATTAAAATATTTTATTTGTCATGCATTAATCACTGCGGAGCTCCAGCAGCAGTGTTTTCCATCCGAAGCAATCTGAAAATAATTTCAACCGTTAACAAATATTTATCTACATAATTATATAATGTGTATCCATTTAGCACTCTTCCGCATAAAATTTAAGCTAGGCTATGTCACGAGACATCCAGACAAACAACAGATTCTGCATCTCATAGTTCAAGGAAAAATTGCTGACAGAAGAGCTCCTGGAGTACGAAGAACATACTGACTCAAGAATCGGTATACCCTACACCCGATCTGTCGTACAAAAATACGGATTACGTCTAAACGACAAACACTTGAGCATCAAATAGTGTACACAAGTGTACCAAATTTCATCACGGTAGGTTTGAGTAATTATCAGTGGCGTGCAGTAGGTATAGACTTAGGTTATGCTGTTACCGTGATATTATATACTACACTCTATGCTACATTGTACATAGGTATTTAAGTAAAATTAATCCATCATAACAAAAATCCATTATCCTCGAATACAAAGAACAATCATGTAAACAACACGTTTAGTAAGGAAGTAAAACATGCGAATTAGTAAATGTGTAAGTAGATGCTTCTATCAATGAGTAGCAATTGTATGGTTTTTAATAAAACGATAGATTGAAACAGTGGCTAGCAATTGTAGTAGCAATAAATGAAGAATAACGCAGTAGAGAACTACGCAACTAATGATTCTACTGATACACGGTAAGCGCTAGCGTAATTATAACATATGGATTATTTAATTTATATTTGTTTCCCATAATTTTTAGTAACGCACAGCTTTTTTGCTTGTATGCAGTGCACGTCCCTGATATTTATGACCAGTGATCATTTTTATAAAGACAGTTTGAAAATTTTCCTAAAATCACAATAGTTGGAATATCTTCGAAACCATTGAATTTTGGATAACTTTATTTGACGTTTAATGGTTTGCTAGTGATGTTTCTTAATTAAACTACTGTATTTAAAATACCTTGTATAAATTAAGTAACAAAATAATACGTTTAAAACAAAAGTTACAAAGGAACAAGATACAATAAATACACGAACAGATAATTTCAATATCACTAAAAATATATATAATGAGCAATATTTGAATATGTCCATAAACATACAATTACTGCATTTTTACCTACAAAGGCACTGGTATTAAACAAATATCAGATATTTCATAGAGACAAAGTTATTTTTTGTTATATTTAATGGAAAATATATGGAAGTATGGTGTGATTACAGGACTTACGACCTGTCTTCGGCTGGCTTAAGTGATCACTTTATATAATTATAACGTACATTAATTATCACCCCTCCATATCCACATTTATTAAATTTTTGAAATTTGTATGTATGTATATTTTATTTGTATTGTTAGAGAATATTTTTAAGCAACTTTTACTATTTTTATTTTTAATATTAATATTGCAAACTTTAGATTGTGGATATTCATTTTAATATATTATTATAAATCACACTATTTATAACCTTGTTTTTTAGTCAAATTTAATACACCAAACGGTTTCTGAACATACTTTTTCCTTCATCAGAATGTCAAATAAACTAATTAAAATAATGTCAAATTGTTGTAATGCTTTAAAATTTAATTTAAAAAAAAATTAACAACTCACAATTACTGGAATTTCACTTACAAAGGCACTGTTATTAAACTGATAGATATCTCATAGAGACGAAGCTATTTTTTATTATATTTAATGGAAATTATAAAAAATAGCTTCGTGTCTATGAGATATATATATATGATACTTCATAACTACTTCTAATTCAGATTATCTTGTGATTATTATCATAAGTACGTATATATGTAACTACTATACAGTCCATGACATCCTTTGATTAAGGATCCAGCTCTCCATGAGAACGCAGCTTGTTCTGAAGAGTTGTTGCTATTTATAACCTGTCTAACTTTGACACCACGCGTCTTAGTTCAGTGGAATTCTACAGTTTATGGCATTAATTATTCCCCAAATAAATTTCGATTGTATTATTTATCATCACATTTGATAAATTGAGTTTCGTATTAGATGTCTAGTCGCCAATGACACATTAAATTGTAATTTATTACATATCTGACCTTTCACGATGAAATTATAAGAGATTAGAGTTTAAACAGAAAAGTGATTCTGTTGTGTATATTAAATTAATAAACTTTGCACCTCGCTCTGCGCACGCAGCGTACACATGTTGTACAATGTCCCACATGACATTAAAATATATGTATTTTTTGTTGCGTCAAACGGCTCCACTAGAGGTCATCGATTGCAAAGTATTTATTTAAATTTGTAATTTCTTGTTAAATGTAAATTTAGCAATTTTAGAACATAGTTCTTTGACAATTAAAACAAATATTTTTATTACACTTTTGAGTGATTTATTTTATATTATGCAGATAGTTAATAGTTTAATGATACTATAATGATTATAATAAATGAGAGAACAATTTACATTAATAATATGATCATCAAACTTCTTAAAAACGATGATCATATGTTGACTACAGGTCGATTTTTTGGTCATGGCACTTCAAGAATGTGTTCAAAAGTCATTATTATTATTATTAAGATTTTTTAATTATACACAACATATTACAATATAGTACATAGATCTGTTTAATGTTTAATTATTTTATGAATTGGGAATTAATATAATATTTATCACATCTTCATTGACAATGAAACTGTATATAACAACAACTAGGCAAGGCCTAAAACAGGCTGTATGAGCAATGCATTTTAAAATGTGTGTAAAATATATTTAACAAACTGTCTTTTTTTTGCAGCTGTACAAATGTTATATATGTTTAAATAAAAAATATATATATATGAATAAATTACAATGCGCAATACATGAAAGCCTAATATAGTAGATATGAACATACAGGAACGTAAAAATAATTATTTAGCTCCAATATATAAGAGGTGTGTTTTTTAAGTAAGTACCGTTGCCGGATATTCCCGGTGTAATGCTGCGGTTGCGATGTTGCGCATGCGCAATTGTTTCCTTCAACCACACATTCACTACATTCAACGTTAGAGACATTCACATACCGTGGCCGACTTATAGTGAATGGTTGAAATGTTCAAGACAATAGATCGGCCCGCCGATTGTGAGATACGGCCCGTGATTAGTTTCTCGAATGTACGAAACATGAAACCAGCTGACATTCATCGCCAAGTGTATTGTGTTTTGTCCTGATTTAGCGCCAAGTGATTTCTATATTTTCCTTCATCTGAAGATGATGAACTCAAAGGCGGAGTACAAAGATGGTCTATATCTCAGGCGGCGTCATTCTATGACGAAGGTATACAAAAAGTGTTGCCCCATTATGACAAGTGGCTTAAAATGATGACGACTATGTTGAGAAGTAGTTTAAGGTGTGTAGTGTCCAAAGAAAGTAAAGTTTTGTAAAAATTATGTGTTTCTTTAAAAAAAATTCCACTGCTTACTTAATAAATGCGCTTCGTATTTTCAAGAAAAAATTTCGTATAAAAGATTTTTTCAGCTTTGTAATGAATCCGAGAATATTTCTAACTCGTTTACTGTCTTAATGTCATTATATGATACTATCTATATATTCGTAAAATTGGATTAACAAACGCAATTTTGTTTAGTTTGTTTTAATTACGAAGTATTTCTTTTATTTCATTATGACTAACAAAAACTTTAAACACTCGTTACTGTCCGATCACAGCCGGAGTTTACGTAAAACTAATTTTTCATTATTAAAGTGAACACATTGTTGTGAGACCTGTCACTTTGGACGTGTGTGTGCGCGGGTGCATGTCAGAAGAGTGAGTAGATGAGTGGTGGGGGACAAGCATTATAAGAGGCCGTCTCTGGGGGGAACGGGTCTCTTTCCAATAATTACCAGTCTGAATTGTATAATTATAAATTACTGTAAATACTTATAATAAACGTGTAATTATTTAGGAGAACACATTCTTATTGTGAAGTTGTAATTATTCAGAACATAGGTCTGTAATATTTTAAATATAAATTAAATATATTAATTAGAAAGATATACGTTATTGCGCCACCGGGATTCGAACCTGGATCTCTTTCCTAACCGGGGAAGGTGCATTATTCAACTATGCTACAGCGACAATATTTTTAGCGACAATTTTCGAACCTATATAACCCAAAAAGGTAACATAATAGGTTCGAAAATTGTCGCTAAAAATATTGTCGCTGTAGCATAGTTGGATAATGCACCTTCCCCGGTTAGGAAAGAGATCCTGTTTCGAATCCCGGTGGCGCAACAACAATATTTTTCGATAAAATTGATTTTATATGTATGTCTTTCTAATTAATATATTTAATTCATATTTAAAACGTGCAATTGTTACCTGGACACTGGACACGGAGTTATTATTACAAGGAACTGAACCCGAGTAACTAGACAGTAATGTTCAAGCTTGGATAAAACGGCTAATGAATATGAAGAAAATCACAATTTTTTTATTATTAATAACGCGCAACAAAGATCCTGTTTTACGCGTGTGCGACGTGCTGATTGGTTGCTATTTAAAATTCGTAAGTGTTTGAAGTAATTTTTCTGTGTTCCCGATACAGTTCCGTTTTTGATACTCGTATACTTAACAAAAACATGTATATTTGTCAATCATTCACTCTTAACGGCCAAAACACTTTTGCGAAAACATGTTGTGTTCTAACGATAATAACAAAGACGCTTACAAAATGGAGGATCGTAACGTTTAGCCTTTACCATTATAACACCCCTTTTATCTTAACTTTCACGAATATAGCTTGTATACAACCCTCCAACTAACACTAAACCTTTACAAGTGAGCATTTAGTTGAGCACTCGAGAGTCAAAAGTTGATTTTCACTCGTTTATTTGTGAAATTTGTCGATGTGATTCGTTTTCCCTTTCTTCAAATTGGTTTTGTTTTGTTTCCTACTATTATAAATAGTATCGTATGGTGGATTGTTGTTATTTACTGTGTAAGGCATTCTAGGGTAGTTAAGTTTGAAGGGTGATTATTACTCGATAAATAGCCATAGGTAATAATCCACTAAAGTAAGAATAATATTACAACATAATACCTGAATTATTAGATCATTGGCTCGATTTTTAAATGTCTGTGTATAATGTAAAATAACGTAGCATATATGATATCACAATGAGGAAAATATATAATTTAATAGATAATAATAAATATTAACAAACTATGTACTTTGATGCGAATTAAAGACAAATCGAAGCTTAAGGGATACATACATTCAATAAATGATTAACATAATCTTAATTTGCTTCTCCAATTGAAATAATCATTATTGCTACCTGGGGTGATATACAACCCCATCGATAAAAATAGGTACAGAAAAAAAAAACACGGTAAGATACTTACTTACCATCACGTTGTTTCCCCGCGGGGGTAGGCAGCGGGATAAAGAGCCACACTCTTCTGTCCTGAGCCACACTCTTCTCGCCTCATCCACATTCACACTTCTTCTCATAACAGCTCGCCGGTAATTGTGGCTTCTAACAGGACCATCTTCCAGTGTCTGGTTTGCCTGGTTGTCTTCCTCGGACGTCCTACATGTACACTAACGAAAAAAAATGATTTTTTTGATTAAAAATATGACATGCCACAAACACATTTGAAAAAAAAAAAACTTTTAATTTAAAATATTAAAATATAATATAAATACTTTATTGCTCCTTGGGGTTGTATAAAAACCCACGTGACTTTAGTACATAAACGATTTCATTATCACGCTTATTTCACGAAATCACGTGTCACACCACAACGCCTTGCAGAGTACAGATAGTGAAAAAACTCACCGACAGAAGTCGTCCGAATAATACTAAAATTATAAAAATTTAAGTTGTGGGGTTATTTATTACTCTAAGGATTGCCACATTTAACTGTTTGTGTATATTTATAACATATATTGATATTATGAGAACACATTCTTATTGTGAAGTTGTAATTATTCAGAACAGACGGTCTGTGATATTTTAAATATGAATTAAATATATTGATATTATTTATTTAAACAAATAATAAGATACGCTCAAGGTCCGCTCTATTAGATGCACAACTCTAATGATCTCATGGGCAGAATCGGTGGACATTTATTTGTAAGAAAAATAAATTTGTCTTCTTTCCTACCTCCTTCGTCTTGTTGTTGACATATAGTGGCCTCAATCAGATGTGATTCGGCTCGTTTCAGGGTCTTTCCAGCTAGACGTAGCGCATCTACCCACTTCAGTGGTACTCTTCCAGGTCTTCTTCGACCTAAAGATGCACACTGGATGATGCCATTTTCTAAGCTGGTCACATTGACGCATAATGTGATCGAAAAAGTTGATTTTTTTTTCGTGTCTAGACAACTTATTGTGGTTGGATTTGTTACAGGTTTGAGGTGTTCGTACGTGGTACTGTTCACGGTATACGTGACATCCTTCACCAATAATGCATTGTTAAGGTGTCTATCATACACTTCTCGTTATTGCAAACTGTCCAAGTGTCCATTGTATATATGAAAATTGGAAATGCAAGAGAATGTGAACCAACTACAGACCAGTAAATGAATAGAGATAAAATAAAGTATAAGTGGCGTGCAGTAGGTATAGATTTAGGTTATGCTGTTACCAATGATATTATACAATCATATATAATATATGTATGTACTTTCGTTTAACCAACGTCTTTAGACAAAATAAATCTGTCGTTTATACGATCCTACCATGTATTTATTTATAATTTGAGAGTACTATTAAAAGTGTTTTTAAAGTTTAAGTTTTATCGTGAAATAATACTTTCTTATTCATATAAAAAATGTACGGACGTTTTTAAGAACACTTTCTATGACTGAACATGATTAATTTATTATTATTAAATCCGTAATAACTAAAGGAAATAATTATTTTTATTAAAGGTTAACGTATGAAATAGTTCTGCCAATTGCTTTTTGTTTTTCTCAAATCAAAAACCAATCCATGCACCAAATTTAAAGAACGATCATGAAATCAACAGATTAAAATCAGTAAGATAGTATAATTTACAAATTAGTAAAAGAGGAAGTAGACACTTTAATGATTCGCAACCGAAAAAAATTTTCAATTCAGTAAATAGACATTTATATGACTTGAGTAATTCACTATCTTAAAGACAGAACTGAGTAACGTAAATAGCATGAATAAATGCGCGAATGCGATGAATAAAAAATAGCGCTAAAAAGATAACTAAGCAATTGAAGTCTCTACTGGTACACAGATGGCGCTAATTGCAAAACATTGTTTTTGCTTATGTTAATCCAATTTTTTATTTTTATATTTTTAGTTATGCACAGCTTTTTTGCTTGTACGCACTGCACACCCCTGCATACAGAAGAGGGGTTTCTAATAATAGTTGCGGGACGAGGGGCATTCTACAATTATTATTTGTGGAAACATAAATCTGATAGTTTATGACACATTTATGCAGCAGTAAAAGTATTTACTCTTCGAAAATTAAATCTATGTGTAAACAAGACGTATTTTTTACATTAATGCATATTATATTTCAGCGTTTAAATTTTAGATCCGATCGCGTCGTATATTTAAAAAAGTCTCGGAGCTATTTGATTGCGTAATTGGTACCAACATGATCACGTGGGTGACACCAAAATGCAAATATTGAAATAAAAAATTTGCGTTAGTTCGTGTCTATAATTTGGTAGTCTGTGGACCAACATCATTTTAGTTGGTTACTTGATGTCAGTGTCTTTCCATATTGTCTTATGTTCATTCATAGTAATTTTAGCTAGTTAGTTGTATGCGTCTTCGAATTTGCTTTGTATTGGAGTCTAAAATGTTATATAGTTTGGGTGATATTCATAGAAAGTGTCTTTGTCCAAATGTAGTTATCATGTGAGATAGTTTTAAGATTTGGTGAAACTTTGTGGTATTTCATGATTATTTTGTAAAATTGAGTTGATACACTGTATTATTCCACTATACTTTATTGTATCAAACGTTGGAAAGTTTTCAGGAACATCTTCCCATTATCAATAATACAAATCAACTAAAATTAAAAATATTTTCAGACAGTAGTCAAGGAAGGTGGGGGTGGGGGTGGAGTAAAATTGATAAGTGAGGGGATGTGATAGACGGTATTTGGATGATTATTATTTTTTTATTGTTATTCTTTTTATTAAAAATTTATAAATTCTTTTGTCCTTTGGCGCAACTATGTAAAATATATAAATTGCATGTTCAGCCATTTCGGAATTTAGACTGAAATTTATTATTAATATTTTTCCTATTCTTCTTCCACTTTGTCAGAGTACGTTTTTATGTTGTTGTTCTATACTGTAATGGTATATTAACATATGCTGCAATGAGATGTCACTGTTAAAAAAAATACTGAACCAACTTTGTTTTGATATTGTTTATTAATATATTATCTAATCCAACAATAAAATATATAGGCACATGGAGTCTACGGGTTAGGTCGTCGCTCAATAATTAAATTCACGCGATCTTTGTACGCAAACATGAATTGCGATGGAATTCAAATAAATAAAAAGTTTGCTGCAGTGATTATACATTGTGATATTAATAATTACTCATATAATTTAGATCAGTGGGTCGGTAATTAAAAATAGACATATGTTAGTTAAGAGGTTATCGGACTGTATATATATATATATATTATTGTTTTTTAGGCACTCTTTAGTTTTAATACTGATTTGATGCAAAAATTCTTACCGTTATAATTAAGTTTGAAATTGATTTTTTTAAGTAAAGAAAATACACAAAGTGTTCAATAATATATTATATTAAAGAGAAGACATTTTTTGTTGTGAATCAGAACATAGCCCCGCGGTATTTTAATACAAATTAAATTAATCAATTAGAAAGATATACAGAAAAATCTATGTTTTAATAAAATATTTAGTTGCTATCGGGATATGAACTTGGACCTCTTCCTATCCTAACTAAATATTTTTTCAGTATATAGAGTTTTTCAGTACATCTTTCTAATTGATTAATTTTATTTGTTTGATTGTTTACAATAAACTCCCAAATGGTTCTGGTTATTTTTGATATCACGTACAGAGGTTTGCAGGTGAAGAAGTTGCCAAGCCAATTTTGAATAATAATGTCGTTATTAGGAGTAAGAATGGAATAGTAAGGCGGATGTGGAGAGTAACTTCCTACCCGAGCCCTACAATATCCGCTTTTGCATATGAGCAGTATGCGGACGAGCATTATCACGCTGAAAAATTTGTTGATGCCATCTTCCCGGTATTTTCTGTTGAATTGCGACAACACATTGACATTATGTCGTAATAATTTATTTCCAAAACAATTTTGACTTGTAAATCAAAAACTCTACAAACTTATGCATATATAAACCAAATACATTATTATAATATTTTTATTACTATCCACCTTCACAATCTTACATATTTTCTTTAATAAAAAAACAAATTAAATATATAGCCCCATAAAAATAGAGACCATTTCTTGTGTGTTCACATGCTGAATAAATAATTTGTATTAATATCTACACTCTATATCTATAAATAATTTTTTATCTACCTGAATTTTAATTTTTAAATTTATTGTGATGTCTATGGAATGATGATAGAGTGACAGGCACAGGCGCGTCTACGGAAAAGCGTCCGCGCTCTCTTCGCTCCGAGTCACTGAACGTGTATAGTACTAAGATAACTTGTTATATTATTTGACGAGAATTAATGTATAATTGTCACATTGTTAATTCTCTTGTTATTCTCGTCACCAATCAAAACCCCAAACTGTCAGATAAACTATCAGAAGATAAGAATATCACATTTATTTATTAGGTAAATTCACATTTACATATTTGTTTGCAACTTAAATTATAAATTATTTAGCGTATATTATGAAAGTTTTAATAAATATATATATATATTGCACTGGTATCTCTTCTAAGTTAAATCATGTTTTTTGTATATAGTTTCTTTGAGGAAACCTAGGCCGATGTTTCGATATGGTAACACGTGCCATTGTCGAGGCTTTGCCTCAAAAGTTACGGTATAACCGTGATCGCGGGGGAAATAAAATCTATATATATATTTTTTTTCATATAAAGCAATCACTCTGTGGTTTGACATATTAGATTAAATAAAACACAATAACTTTGTATAACGCCACGAATATTATTAAACGCCAATCGGTTTCGTTCAGCTCAAGCTTCGTCATGGTATATTTAAAACTAACTATAAATACAAAAATAATGCACTTATATATACATAAAGAAGGAAACAGAATATAAAATCAAAAAAATGCGAAAAAAAGAGACAGAATACATGTACATGTATGGAAAAGAGGGAGACAAACAAAAGACAATAGACAGAACATCAAGGGATGGGTAAGTACAATGTTGATGATATTTGATTGATTTAAAAGGAAACACTCTACTTAACTAACTAATACTTAACATAATAATTTACTTGGTTATTAAGAATTTCACTACCGCAATTCACAGATTTTTTTGTGTCGCGTTTAATATAATTCGTATTGTTTTATTTTAGCCTATAATATTTTTAATAATCTACCCCTAAAATGTGAACTAGGTGTGTAACACCCAGTATAAAAGAATAAGATAGGTCTTCACATTGCTCTTTCCAAGAAAGATATTTCCAATAATAATTAGTAAAATATACATTTACTTTGCTAGTTTATAGTCTGCATGTTGGGATTTAAAATTATATTCGCCGAGGTTGCTCATAATTCAATTTGCTGGAGATAATAATCTACGATAATACTGTAATGTTTACTCGCTATATGTTTTTTTAGACTCATCAATTTGTTTTTGATATTATCTTCTTGGCTATGACTATATGAGTTACAGCTTTATTTATCTGAGAAGTGATTAGCACAGAACAACCTTAGGAGAGATTAAACGGGGTCACAGAATATAGGTCGAAGATTCAAATAGTTTTTTGTATTTGCTTTGTAAGTTTTTATATATTTCTTGGCACTATTCCTCAATTATTGCAAGTACTCTTGAATGTCCTATAAAAATTCTTTAAGATCTTAGCGATGTATCGAAATATATTGACCTACAAATGAATTATGATAATAAAGAATAACTAATAAGTATGTAGAGGTTATTGCAATATAACGAATTGTGATCGATATGTATTATCAAGAGTTGTCAAGTCACGCGGATGGAGTGACCGACGTTTGCAGGTTATGGTAGGCCCTAACTCTCTTCAATGTCTCGCACGTGTTGGTGTGTATCGCAGTGTATATGAATATGTATGTGGGTATTTATGCTGAGCAAGGTATTTAAATAAAATAGAATATAAAAAAGTTGGCCTTTATAGGGGGACGATTTACAATTGCACGTATTATTTTATTATTAAAAAAAATAGATGGAGGGGGGGACCCATCTTTTCCCGGGACCGGTTTAAAAGATAGGGCTTGCTTGTCGGTCCCACTCATCAAAGCTAATAAATACGGGACTTTATGTCAATAACATATTCAACTATATCCAGTAAATAAAATGAAATAAAGAAAAGAGAACGATAATTTTATGTCATTAGTGTTTAAATGTGATTTCGTGCGTATGGGCGCCGCAGCTGATTCGAATAAAGCGCAATCTGGATGTCCAATTTTCGATCACTTTTTGAAGCAGCTGAAGCCGTATATCGCGATGAATGTTGGCTTCCAAGTCGTCTATCATCTCTGGTTTATCGGCATAGATTGGCGACTTCACATATCCCCACAGAAAATAATCCAAAGTTGTTAAATCACACGATCTTGGAGGTGAATTCACAGGTCCATTACGCGAAATTATGCGCTCATCGAATGTTTCCTTCAATAAATTGATTATGGCGCGCGCTGTATGGCATGTTGCGCTGTCTTGTTGAAACCACAGCTCTTCCACATTAATGCTATTCAATTGGGGAACGAACAAGTCGAAAAATTACTGTGCACGATGGCGAATCGACTCATTCGGGTCCTCCTCAATACTACGCTCCACTGCAGCAGCAGGTTCATCGGTGCGCACTGTACGAAACTCTACGAATACGTATTATCAATTAGAGTATGCGTGGTGCGGAAATGATCCATGGTTATTTGAATTACGATTAAAATTAATCTAGCGCACGGTAAGTTTCATGGTGAAATGGCAATCCAAACTGAGCACAAATCAGCCCTCAACTGTCAAATTGGCTGTTGCTGGCCTCTAATATTTAAAACCAGTGCTTTTTAATTAAAAATCTTTTTAATAATTTAAAGAACCAATGCTATTACCAATAAAAATGTATTAAGACTCATAAATAAGTCAAAAGTACAAATAATAGTAATCAAACAAAGCTGTATACTTCGGTCATATTCTTCGCAATGAAAATTTTTCGTTAAGTTCAGAAAACGTGGCCAGCATTCGTTCATAAGTTTTCTTGTCGATGGAGATTACTGTTAATTTTTTTATAATGTCTGAACTATTTTCTTCTATAAATAATTCGCATATTATAAATTTCTTGTAGATATTCAAAGCGCGTGCTATCTTAATGAACCTTTTGGTGTTTTCTCACTTTAATCAAAATTCAAAATCATTAAATTTAATTATTTTTTATTTATGCACAATTCTGCAAAAAATAACTTATTAACTTTTTTAAATCGGTCAGAAAATACCGGGACCGCGACAAACCCCTGGCACGAGGGTGAAAACATCAGCGGGGAATATTAATGACGTAATAACCGTGACGAATTTTCATCTCGATGAAGGGGTTTTAATCGTGTGGTAATTTTACGTATACGCCGATAATTAAATTTATGTTGTGTCGGTGATTTAATTTGTCCAATGTAATACCTGACAATGTTTTCTAATAAGAGTACACAGTTCACAGGGGTGTACAAATCATATATACAGGTATGTAAATATGAAACCGGAATTTTCGTACAGAAAATACACGTTTATTGTATGAAAATTGCCCATCGCTAGCCATACATTTTTCCCATCGTTCTGACAATTTGTGAATGCCATTTTCGTACGTTTTCGTAAGAAGTGAAGCGCTGTTCAGCAAGTGCGTGTCCCATCGATGCAAATAAGTAGTAATCTGGTGAGTAAGTCGCATGCGAAAGTATTTCCCAACTAAACGCCTCAATCGTTTCCTTGACCGGTTTTGCTGTTGTGACGGTGCATTATCATGAAGCAAAATCACTTTGTGTTGCCTTTTTTGATATTCTGGTCGTTTTTCACGAAAAGATTGATTTAAATCGATCATTTGTTGTCGGTAGCGTTCAGTATTAACGTTTTCGCCAGGTTTTAGCAGCTAAGCCGCGAGCCGCCGTGCGAGTGTTGCGTTTAGTTCGTATAGGGTGTGGGATAAATTTTCCGAAAAAACACATGCGCAGCTTTATTTGTCAATTTTAAATTCTTTTGCTAGTTGTATGGTTATAATTAACACGTTAACATGATAACTGAATTATTTTCTTTTAGATCTACACAATACATAATATGTAAAATAAATATTTAATTTACATTTATTTCGCAAAGATTATAGTAATACACAGCTTTTTTCATTGTATAAAGTGCACGCCCCTGTATATTTTAATATAAAGACCGCATTCCACATGTGCAAATTATTTGATTACTTAGATAAATCACAATTCATTAATTCACCGAACGTGAATTTTGACTTTTTTAGAAAACGATATTGTAGTGTCTTTCCAATTTAACTGCACCAGTGTGGTGTCTTTGGAAATGCTATAACAGATTACTCTCATCTTATTTCTTCTTAATGTACATCCAAGTTGATGGTAGTGAAACTCGGAATGAGACTTGTAACAACACTTGTTTATTCCAATAATATAATTACAGAAATGTACAATAATATACTCAGATTTTGCTTATTGCTAATGCGAAGGAACGATGAGAAAAGAGGCCCGTTCCCCAGTGATGACCCCCACCACTCATCTCACACCCGCACATACAAAAGTGATAGTTCTCACAGATATATTTAATAAACCATTGCAAAAATATTCATTAGTGAAATTGCAAATTTTCGTTTGAACCTTTTACAATCAATTTAAGTACAAAATGTTTGTACTTTATATGGAAATATTTAGAAATTCGGTGTACCAAGGGCAATTCAATTACATAAAAAATTAAGTAGGGTCCCACCATTATATTTTTTTGGTAATAAGTACAATAAATTTAAACATTCTTTTTTAAGGAAATGCTTTAATATTGAATGGATCTTTCATAAAAAATAAATAATAAATGGATTGAAAGATATAAAAACTTTATACTAATTTAACTCCCCAAAAAAAACCTACGTAGATTGTGTCCTCTGCCGACTCTTAATTTGTGTGATTTTTCGAATTCTTATGCTAAAAAATTAAGTGAAAGATTTTATCATTTATATACTTAATTAAACCCTGGCGATATATAATATAATGCGTATTATATATACTATATGGGAAAAGAAAACGTAGATCTCGCGCCGAATAGGATACGATATAATAGGAGTTGAACAAAATCCACACCACTAATGCAATCGCGGTGTCGCAACCGAACAAGTATCGCGTCGCGTTAACGTCTGCTGACATCGAGGTCACTATTCACACTGGCCAAGCAGTAGAGAAAAAGGATGGGTGGGAATTTGTACGTGGAAAGGTGTCAATAATATAGGTCGCGACCGATTCTCAAGAAGCGCCAAAAATGTGTTCGATAAATGCGGAACGACATGTTAGACAATTTGTATGAACTCAATTGTTCAAAGGTAGAAGAGATCAGCCTTGAAGAATATTTCATTAAAATATTACTTGCCGCCTAACAATAACTCTGGATACAACTTATAAAGATATTTATATGTTTTTCTGACTTCTATGAGTCGAGATGAATGGAGTTTAAAACTGTAGCTCACTTTGTCTTTGAAATAATATGAACGTCTCGCCTGAAAGATTTTACGTGCGTTGAATAAGTAGGTCTGAATCTACTATTCATCTAAGTACTGCCTATGAATTTTAAGTAAGTTTTCGCGAATATAAGTATAATATAAATAACTGATTATTTCAATGCTAGGGATTTTTCAAATATTATTATTTTTACCAGCGCGATAATTCAGATGAAATCTCTTTTAGTTTTATATGTACCAATATATATGATATAAAATACAATCCAGCGATATCACCTTATATACGTTATTCCATGGAAGCTCCAACGGGTCCCGGAATATCACGAAATCGTTTTGAGAGTTGTTCACTCGATAAAGCAACGCGTGCAATATTTTACAAAATCGAATATATTTTAAAGTTAAAACAGATTTTATTTAAGATTTTTATTTTCTTTATTATATGGTACAAGTATTGCATTTGGTCATGATATCATTTTTTATTACATTCAGTCATTAACTGATATGGGTGTCCTCATATCTATACAATATTTATCAATTTGACGCGAGACTCGTTATCATATTTAATTCAGAGGGCAGCCAGAGAGAAGCTATAGAAGTCATGCACCCCCAAAACATTACATTTATATATTGAAGTTGCAGAACTCCGATATACACCCTGTCCAGATCGCAAGAGGGTGCGAGGGAGAGCCATTGAACTGCTCCGTTAAGTCTTCCCAGCCACCATTCTTTCCGGTATCGTCCATCCCAGCAATCCCCAGCGGGAGACTCACACCCTAATAAATCACCAGAAATATCCGAGTACCCATTTATTATGTACAGCTGAATAAAGTAATCGTAGTTGTATTCATAGGGCTGGATTTATCCTTAAACGAGCCCTGATGCTAATGTTCCCTCTAAGGTTTGCAGATTTGCGCGGATTTGTCATCATAGCGCACACAAAAAAATATAGAACCTATACAATTTTTAACACGACTTCTTCATATGCCGCCTTCTATCGAAGGTTGGCTGGCCGCCATGTCGTAGTATGTTAATTTATCCTATATAAAATAATGAACCACTTTCTGAGGTTACACAGCCAAGATAATCTGTTACAACATATACCCTGATGCCTTCATACTTTTCATTGCGAAGAATGCAGATTTCTTTGATTGTTATTATTAGTTCTCTTGAATTATTAATGCGCCTTTATACATTTTAATTAGTAAAGTGGTCAACAAAGGTCCTACCAATAGCCTTATACTGGTATGGTAATGTTTTTCTTGTTTTCTACCTTAGCGCACAAATTGGCGTGTTGGTCCTTCAAATTGTAAGCAATATTTTTTATGTACACGCCGTGATCCAAAATTAGAGGGAACATTGATTGAGTACCTCCTCGGAGTCCCTTGTGATTTAGGCGCCCTTATAACACAGATTTTCAACCGTTAGCAAAGGGAATTATTGAATAGTTTCTTCTAATTTTTTAATTAAAATATATTTAATGATCTCGCGATTTTCTATGTTTAATTGAAATTACAATATGATTAAAGAAACTGGGTTAATGTATTGAAATAGTATAAGAATAAATTTTTATTGCAAAAAAATATGATGGTGATTTGGACAGCCCTGATTTGATTCAACTCATTATATCACGTAAAACTGCCTTAAGGAATTCCAGACAAAAGTCGTTTTGCTACAACACTACAACAACTTCATTTCTCGCAGACTCATTAAGTTCCAGACTGCATAATTTTGTTATTAAATTTTCACATCTAGGTGACCTTTAATTTCATTCATTATTATTGTGACAAAAGTTGTTTTATTTGAACTTGAAATTAAACATCACTAATGACGTTAAAAAAAATCAAAATCTTATTTATTTATACAACCAGCGAAAATAGATACAACAGCGTTTAAATTGATATATTTATTGTTTATTAGTTTTTTTGGAGATATATAATATGAGATTACGGTTATGATTGAAGTTATAGATAGGTACATATGTTGTAAGAATCAGAAGGTTATGCGGGTGAGCGCCTAGTGCGTCCATATATTACATCCATCCCTCACATGTTATTTTGAATATGATCGTGGAGTGTGTGCGTGTGTGTCCAGAATAAAGCAGGTTGGAGACGAAAATACTACTTACAGTTAACAGCAGTCTATTGATACTTGAGCAGTCACTGTTAGAAAATATTCAAATAAAAAGTCTACAATCAGTAGCATTTGGGAGCAGATGGCTGCTGGTACATTGTATTGCCGCAAGTTGGGGTCGGTACCATTGTGTATTTTTTATGGCTATCAGGAGCTTAGTTTTACACCCAGGTATCTGCAAGGTGCGTTCAGGGACCATCGGAGGCGTTAATTAATTTTTTTTTTGCCATTCCCCCTAAAATGAAATCAGCCAATCACAACTCTTGTTGATGATCACGTGATCTAAAATCCAGTATGGCTTCCAGAATGATATATACAGAAAAAAATACATTGTAGAATTATCTCTTTAAAAAATACTAATGTAAAAACAAATATTTGGTATATTTGCTTTTAAAATATACGTTTTCATCAATAATTTAAAAAAACACAAAGTCGTTTCAGTGGAATTTGGAATTAGACGCTATACATGTGCTAATAATTGAGAGGTTTAATGTGACTCACTTAGAAGGTATCTAACTATCTTCCTCTTTTAATATTTCTCGTTTTATCGTCAAAATTAAAAATCTAATTCAAAATGACATCACTCACCGTGTCAGCCGCACGCATTTTTCTTACTTTTCAACTAAATTTCACGAATAAATGCCGTGAAAGATATTTCAGCCCTTAAAAATTAAATTATTTCTCCCTTTTGCTAATATCTAAAACCCGAGCATTAATTCCCGCCGTTAATACCCGCATCAGCCTACCAAACAGCCCGTAATGGAGGCAGGTCACCAAAGGTTACGCTATCGGTCTTCCGCTGTTTGCGTTGACGGTGCCGTTTAAAAATCGACCACGGTATAACTCCGCGGAGATAGCCGTCAGATAAAATCAGTTAAATCCTAAAGTGGAACACAAATATTTAAATTTGTACACAAATTTGCAAATCGAATTATCCTATTTTGTTACTTTGATGGTCTCTGACGTTGGATTTTATTTTACTGCGCTATGCTCTCGTTGCCCGTTTAAAATGGCGTCTGGTGTATCTGATGCTATTTTTTATAATAATTAATTTAATTAATAGCTGTACCATAAATTATAATTGAAAAAATGACGAGTGATTCCTAATGTTTTAATACATACGGGTACGTAAATTCTATATGTAAATGAACAGTGCGAGATCACGAAGATTTTTCAGTTGCGCATGGTTGATGCGCAAATTGCGTGAGTCCAGTCGAGTCGCGAGATGTGCGGCGCAATTTTAAGTGCCATAAAGTGGAGCAAAGCGTATGCAGTACGAGGTATATAGTATGTAGATCTATTTATATGTAAATATATATATTGTACGAAGTACCATATAAATAGTCAAATTATATAAGATGATAAATATATCCAATCAACATGAGTTAAAAAAAAGTGTAAATAAACTATATAACTGTTTTTTTTTACATAAAATCTAAAATTAATCTAAATCATAAAAGTAAATAAAAATAATAACAAAAATGAATAGTTAAGATATTTATAAAAAAATGTATATAATTTTTTTAAAGAAGAGTGCTTTCGGGGTCTCCTAGTCACGACCGAAGCAACTAAATTGAAGTTTTTCGTAAATTGCGTAATGTGACATTTTGCATTTTGTTAGTATTTATTATTATTATTATTATACACGGCCTATTTCAGAAGTGCAATACACAAAGAAAAAAATTACATACTGTCAGCATGTTTTTATATAAGCAAAATTAAAAATAAATATAAAATGTGAAGTAAAGCAATTTATCCGTCAACATTGAGTTGAGACACAAACAATTGTAATAATATTGTCCTGTAAAGGGTCCAAAAAGTCCAAAAATGTTGACTATCTCTGCATATTCATTCCCCAAAGAATGCATTCTGTCGACTGCGGAGTTAGTTAATGCACGAGTTCTGACATTACCACTGTAATAAAACAATGAATTGTGTCTCGATGACCTCGATGGTGCGTGAAAGTCAAGCAGATCAACAATCTGGGGGTAGTCTATCATACCATTGATGATCCTGTATAGAAATATAAGGTCGGCCATCGTACGTCTCACTGATAATTTTAACAATTTCACACGGCTAAGGAGATAATCATAATTATATTATTAATCATAATATATTTAATTTAGAATGATTCTTAGATATATATGTATATTACTTAGGTACGGCCCTGATTATTGAGACACAAAAAATTGTAATAATGTTGTCCTATAAAGAGTTAAATTTACAGCAAAGTTTCTGCATATTCATTCCCCAAAGAATGCATTCTGAGAACTGCGGAGTTAGCTAGTGCATGAGTTCTGACATTACTACTGTAATAAAACAATGAATTGTGTCTCGATGACCTCAATGGTGTGTGAAAATCTGATTAAATTTGAACAAATAATTGGACACGTTTACATACACCCCTCCATCCCGACAAAACTGTTACAATGGATTAACATCACACATCATAACATGAATAACAAGGCGTACATTATTAGATTGTTTGTTGAAGTGTGTGACAATATCAAGATGGCGCCTTCCTATTTAGCCATTACATTAATATAATTCAGATTGCATTAGCGCGCCGAAAATAATATTCGTCGACGGCCGACAGACGGTCGGTCTGGCTGTTTATCGATTTCTTCTGTGCGATTTGTCAATATTGTCTGTCCTCTAGTAATTCCGCCCGACAGGTGAGACATTTCAATTTCACGGCGCCATTTAGACCCGCGGACGTGTCCGATATAAATCAATACTTCATGCACGAGACGTGGAATTACCAATTTGTCTACCGGTTCAATAATACTAATGACTCGCATTTTCACTACCGGTCTTGTTGCATGTGGTGTTCGTACGCGGCGTTGAGAAGCTGACAGTAGTGTGTACAACTTGCACTGGTTATATTAAGTTTCTCTTCATCAGCGCTAGAGAGACACTGCTATAGTTGCGTAGCATGTTACAGATGAAACTTTTAACGAATAGTATGTTTTTTCGGAGGTCACAAAATTGATTTAAAAATGTGTGTGAAAAATTCATTCATGTCATGTACCACCCCTGCATATAATATTTTATGGTTCGTAAAAAAAATTTTTTGTGGGACCTTTATAAACATATTATATGTTAACCCTTCCATAACCATGTAGTGACACAGGTCTACCGCTCGGTACTTGGTGTCGGAGCTAACGCCCTCGTCGTTAGATATTTATCAATATCTCACATTAAATACAACTCTTTTACTGCCATTAAAACTAGTAAAAGTTTTTTTTTCTCATTTAACATGCTTAAAAATTACACATTCTTCACGGTAACACAAGTTGACATTATGGCTGTATACGAGTATTTTCTATCACGGTGTGCCGAGGGTTAAAATGCCATTAAAAAGTTCGCCATTTTATTGGAAGTTTGCGAATGGGGGGTGTATATCTATATCTAATATTTAAGAACGTTGTTTTAGTATTTAGTATCTTTGCAGATTTCAACAATGGAGAAATAATATATGTCCACTAAACAAAATACAATGTATATACGGCGGGGTGGAGCAAAACAGAAAAACATATTATATATTTAAAATATGTTACCATGAGTACAGCTTAGCATTCAGCGTAAAGCTATTTTCGACAAAGCGAAACACGGATTTTGCTTCCGAGATTATTTGGAGTCAGTCATCTCTCGGTTTTCATAGTCACACTATATTTCAGAGAATCGCCATCTTGCGCCTCACTTCACGTTAGTTGTACGTCATACTTCAAATATAATTGTCGTTTGTTAGTCTCCCCGACAGCAGTTAAAACGAAATAAATGTTTGTATTTTAACGCCTAATATAAGTGTTCAATGAATTATGTCTCTGAACAAATTATAAATATCTCACAGAGACGAAGCTATTTATATTATATTAAATGAGAAAATATGGAAGTATGGGTAATTACAGGGCTTACGACCTGTCTTCAGCTGGCTTGAGTGATCACTTTCCGCAATGTAATGTTCACCATTCCACCCATTAATCAACCTTCATATCTATGTAATTTTTGAAACTTGTGTATATGTTACCATGTAGAAACACTTTGAGTATTAACTACAACTTCACTGACGCCATTTATGGTCTAATTTGATATTCATTTCCCTAAAATAGCACAGATCTCATTAATGAGAATCTAATTATTATTAGAAATATGATAGCTATATTCTTACTTACTTACTTACTTACCATCACGCTGTTTCCACACGGGGGTAGGCAGAGAGGATAGAGCGCCACTCTTATGTCCTGATACACAATTCTCGTCTCATCCACATTCATAGATATTTTCATACAAGCTCGACGATTATTGAGGCTTCTAACAGGACCATTCTCCAGTATCTGGTTTACCTGGTAGTGCCAAGTCTTTCGCGGACGTCTTCAACTTTTGGTGCCATCAAAACTAGCGTCATATATATTTCTTACCATTCTCTCCTCATTCATTCGTTCCATATGACCAAACCACTTAGTGATCCTTTCTTAATTTTACTCACTATACTAACATCAGGTTTGAATTTCTGTCTCTTTCTACCAATATCAAGCGTATCTCTGAGTTTATCTCCAGATCAAAATCCCTGAGATTATCGCATCGTGTCTCCTTCTGTGGACGCGGGATTTAAAGGGAAGGTAAAACCTCACTAGCATCCTGTATTTTTCAATCTATTTCACCTCCCTGTCTGTTGTTGCTATTAAATTATATATATTAAACCACACAGTTTTAATTTGTGTATCACGGACGCAGCCAGAAGAACACCATACAGAGAATCTGTCAATAAATAAACCACAGCGATATTAATTAAACCTAAATGGGTAATCTAATTGAATGTAGATAATTTTTACGATGAGGAAAACCTGTTCGGTGGCTAGAAAAAACTCGAAAATAATTATTCCACGATTGCTCTGTGTTTTCTCAATTCTCCGCTGTGTCGTCGCTCTGAGATGAGCAATAAATTAACTAATGTATTGTAATTAATATTCTGGACCGAAGCTCTTTTGATTTAAGTTTGTTGACGATGTCGCCTTCTGTGTTTGAGTGATAGGATTCCTTTGGTGTTTTGGGAAAATATTTGAAGGTAAGGATGATACAATACCTGGCTCGAACAAATCAACTGTAATAATGCAAAATTCGAATAAGACCACTGTTAATTGAGTTGTATACATGGTGTAGCAGACCCAGTCAACACTATTCTATTGATGGACACCTGACTAGATCACGAGTCGAAAATATTCAAGGATAAATACAAATTTTGTACAGTATTTGCGTGGTATTTTTCTCAAAATCATGTCATCCACTTCGAAATCTAACATCAATCAAAAAATAGTCTAGTACTTTGAAGATCGATGATCTCTTATTTTTTGTATTCAATATATAATTTAGAATTAATAAAATATTTCAATTTATCTAAATAATCGCAACAACTACGATCTATGACATGGCTGATTGCTTACACATTTTCTAATGATATTTTAAAATCCCTAAAATATTGTGTTATCCATATGTTCATGTCCATAGTTATGAAAGAAACAAAATTAAATAAATGAGAAAACTCAGGTACTCTAATTGCATGTACCTATATATTCCTTTCATTATCGGATTTGTTATCCAACGAAATTTTTGACGTTTTTTACGAAAAGTCGATAATTTCGTGAGATATTTCAGCCACCTTGATTAGGATCTGATATTATTTCCAGGACGTTATTTTTCACGCTTAAGAAACCAATTATAAAATAATCTTATATATATAGTATTATAAAAAAGTTCTAATACTAACATGGGTTTTGAGTATATAGCTAAAATTAAAATGAATTTTAACTATTGAATTCTATCAAATACACGAGTAACCCGTACAATTCTGTACAATTTTATTTATTACGATAATATAGACACGTGTTCGAGAACCGGATTGAGACGTCAAGATCAGAAATCTATATAAAATCTATAGGCGCGGGCAAGTTTAACAAAAAAATAAAAGCAAATACAAATCAATTTAATTAGCGAAATCTCCATCTCTTTTTTGGTCGGCGTTACGGATTATTTAAAAGCAAGATTTATTAATAGTTTTTATTTATCTGCGTTAATTCATTAAGTAGGTGCTACGTACTATTGAATTAATTAAGAAACAGGTGTGTGTACTGTAGTGGCCGCGGCCACGTAGCGGCCAACATTGGCCACAATCTTGCAAAAGCAATCGCATGGAAACACTGGCTGTGGCTGCGTAGCGTTCATTAATTATTTAGTAATTATTTACTACTAGGTACAATAGTTTCGTTTATTGGTATTGCTATACATGCATTCATAACACGTGTAATAAAAATGTCAGACATTTTTTTGTTACAATATTATTTACAAGTGTTACACGTCATGTAGATACATGACGTCTTGACGTACCTCAACTATTATATCAGTGACGACTTAAAATCGCCACCTGTCTTGGAACAGGTGTGCTCGGTGGAAGGTACGCTTCTATAATTGAGGATCTAATTGTTGAATAATGCAGTTAGTTTACATAAATTATACTATGGATAAAATAATATTTACCCAGACCAAGAGTGACCTAGTTATTGTTTATTTTCTTTACTTTACTACTTTTTTATTTTTGGCGATATGTTTTTTTTAATATCTTGTTATGTTATCTGCGAGATAAGATAATCGTATGTTTATTCATATGATGACGAGCAATTTTAATTTTTAACGATCTATAATTATTAATTTGACAGCAAACAGCTTTGGAAACCCAATAATCTATGATTTTTTCAGACATTCTTCAGTGAAACAAAATAATTCATCATATTTTTTTTATTTCGATTGATGTACTCATGACTGGGCATCGCGGTCCGCTATTCTGCTTCCACAGCTAGAACTACTTGCCTACACTCCTGTTTAATGAGACGTGTAGCGAGGCTTCAGTCATTTTTTGGATTTAATTTGTCCGTCTTATTCGAGATCGACCCCTCGTCCACCGCCCTTGTAAGTTGATCGTAATCACCGATTTTTCCAGTTCTTCTAGTAACATACCCAAAGTATGAAAGGATTTTTGGAGGACATGAACGCGCCTCACAGTTACCTGGCTGTCAAGCCAGGCTCCCAACAACGTAGTACCGACGTCAGGCGACATGCTAAAATAATATCAAACGGTAACCATCACTCGCCTACATTACATATGATACTAATTATGAAAATCCACAGAGATTTTTAGATACATAATATAGCAGAAGATGAAGAAAAAGAAAAAAGGTGTGAGAAAGAGCGGCGGAGAGGTTGCAACTGTTGTTGTGATAAAGGGAGAGCAAGATGTGTTTGTAGCTAGAATTATTGGTCAAAATTGGGATTGTAGTGATTCATAAAAATAACTCTTTATGTTGAAAAGTCAATTTCTGTTAATTTTTCAATATGGTATTTGCATGTACGGTGAATGAATGAATTTTGTATGTAAGATGTTCTACTTCTAGGAATGTGAAAGAGTGCAGACTGCCGGGTCGATCTAGATAATATGTTGAAGGATATTTATTCTAATTGGCTGGGAAAGTTAATATGGCCTTGCGGTAGTTTAAAGAGAAGTATTTGGTCAGCACGTGTTTTTCGATATTCTAGGATTTTCATATTGTGGAAGTTTGCTGTATTTAAATAGGAGTTAAATGATAGATTAGATTTAACATTAAGACCTCGAAGAAACCTATTTTGTATTCGTTCTAATCTCGCAATATATGTATTTTGTCATGCGTTGCAGATTTGAGATGCGTACTCTAAGTATCTGCGAACGAATGCGTAATACAGTATTTTGAAGCAATATAGATAATACTAATTTGATCGTGGTTTAACGTGCAAAACAATCAACCCTCTATAGTTTATTTTCCTGCATGTTGCACGGAGCCTTTCTTAAGTGCGCAGTTCCTGAAAAATGAAGAGACATTCGTTCATTTCGCAATCCACATCACGCTCAGCATGCGACGCCAACACAACATCTTTAAGGCATCGAGCATGTTCCTTTGATTCCTTCTCAGAATTCTTGTTACTATCCCATACAAAGCTATGGAAAACACCACACTTCTAACCGATCGCACGTTAATGTTTCTCGAGATGGAGCAGTTCATCTAAATTTTAATCAACTTCGAAATGGCAAACATAGCCGTGTGTAAAATCACAAATAAATTTATCTTATTTTTCAATCATTCTTAATCATATTTTAAATATTCGCCATACTTTTAAAACTCAATAGATTTAGAAACCGATTATAAAATAAATTGTTCTCTAAGTATAGGTGGTGTTATTATTACGTGTCGTTTTTTATGCGGCTTGTCAAATGCATAGGAGAAAAAAATATTATAATTTTAGTTAATAATTTAATCTGCTTATGTATCTAATACAATTTATAATCCTGTTAATAAATTTGTAATGAATAAACTGTTATATTTAGATGTATAAAATAATGAATGGTAGTTTATATTTTTATTTATTATCTTTGTTAATAAAACCACTTAATTGAGTTTACCGGTTTCGAAAAATACCATTTTCTTCTTTAGGATGTCATAACTAACTAAAACATATGTTATTGTTTCTTTACCAGAATCTATTTTTAAAAAATCTATTTTAAAAAAAAAAAAATTTTTAGTGCCTAACTCAAATCGTTACTTAATACAAATTAACTCGAATAATTTTTAGGAAAAAATTTAATTTTGTAGATGTATTTAAACTCAATTAAGTGGTTAATAAAATAAAGATAATAAATAAAAATATGAGTTTTAACTACAAAGTTAATATTGCTAATTTTAAAAGTAGAATGGTAGTTTGTTTAAGTTCTTTTTGAGACATTTCGATAGCTTAATTTGCAAAGCAGATAACTCCACCCATGGTCAAAGAACTGTTTTTGATGTCATTATTTTCTTCTTTTATTATTCTGTAGTACACTAAAAGCCAAAAATTCTAAAACACGTGAAACCACGTGTTTTAAAATAATAAATAAGTATTAGATGCTGAAAAATCTTATATTGATTCTTGTAAAAATCTTAAATGTTTACGTTTACGTTATGAGTATGTCCGCGGAAATTATAATCACTGCATGGAAAATCAGCTAACTAATAATATTTTACAATTTCGGTAAAGAAATTCAGCCAACTCCAAATATTCCCTCGAAAAGTACGAGATGAATCAAAATGTCAATTAAATTTCTCAGCTACCCTATTTCCGCATAAAAAATCTACCAAAGTGTGTTTTGGAATTTTCGTAATCCGTTTAATTAGAAAATTAAACCATTTTTTGTTGCTCCTGAACATTTTAGAAAAATGGACACAATAACGCATTAATTTTTTTCCTAGTAGAAAGATACCTATATTTTTATTTATTATCTTTGTTTTATTAACCACTAAAATGAGTTTAAATACATCTACCGGTTTAGAAAAATACCATTTTCTTCTTCAGGATGTCATAACTATCTAAAACATATATTATTTCTTTGACGGAATCTATTTTAAAAAAATCTATTTTAAAAAAAAAAAAATTTTTTTTTTTTAAGTACCTAACTCAAATCATTACTTAATACAAATTTACTCGAATAATTTTTAGGAAAAATTTTTAGAATGGGACTCGTAGTTAAATTTAGTTGGTTGTTTATAATTTTTTGATTAGTTTTACACGCTTTATCTAGTGGCTAATAAAACAAAGATAATAAATAAAAATATGAATCTTAACTACAAAGATAATATAGCTGATTTTAAAAGTATAGAAAGATACCAACTTTACTATATGTATATGTTTCACAGATTTAACATTAAGCGAAATCAATTTTTTCTTGTTGAATCTTTGTTCTTTGCATAGTTTTTATGGATTGATTATGTATAAATATATACCAGTATTCTTTTCTGATGAAGTGGAGTTGTTTTTCAAAATATTTCTGGCATTAATAAATGAAGGGTGATCCAAACTTAACCGTTATTATTTTAAATATCACTATTTTTTATTTTTTAGTCTGTCAAATAGAAAATGTATACCATTAACGAAAATGACCAAATCGTGATTGGGCAGCGTATTGAAATTGTAAAAAATCACTTCAATTTTTAAAATTTTATTTAAGTTTTTTTACATCGAATCGTTTTGTTGTTGAGTTGTTAACTCTCCTTTCGATTTGTCAATATTACATTTTTTAATTTTATTTTATTACATTCAGTTATTAACATCTTAATACCATCATAGGTTGGCTTCGGTATCATCGTAATAGAGCCATACCTGTACAATTGGACTCTTTATTACATTAAATACAGAAGGCAGACATAGAGAAATTATGCACCCCGAAAGAGGAGGATAGACGTCACATTTATGTGTTACAGTCATACAATTCGGCCATAGTCCGGCAGAAATTCACCCTGAGAGCCAGTAGAATGCTCCGTTAGGTCTCTCTAACCGCTGCTCTTCCCGACATCGTCCATCCCAGCAACCCCCGGCGAGAGACCCACACCCTAATAAATACCGAAAATGTCCAAGATTCCTTTAATTTATTAATAGGTCATCGTTCTGGGGGATCCGATGACTTATTCCTTCTAAACCCGCAATCATAATCTCACAGTCCCAGAGAATGTGCACC
Organism: Eubasilissa splendida; assembly: GCA_031772225.1. NCBI lineage: Eukaryota > Metazoa > Arthropoda > Insecta > Trichoptera > Phryganeidae > Eubasilissa > Eubasilissa splendida. The sequence continues at coordinate 9,349,578 of CM062868.1, read as the reverse complement.
TGAGCGCAGACACACCACGGTTCACGGACAAGTCCTAAATCGAAGAGTTTACTCATGAAATGCCCTTCCCGGGATCATCTGCATCTGGTAGTGGTCCAACGCCGAAGGACTACCTCCACCTTTCACATTAAATTCAGAAGGCAGCCTGGGAGAAACTATAGAAATCATACACCCCCAAAAGGGAAGGGTAGACGTCACATTTATGTGTGTAAAACTACTACAAAAATTGATAAAATTTCGCGGAAACAGTTCGTACTACTTTTGAACGATGTGTATGTTCAGCAGGATAGGAAAAGCAAGGCGACATTAATCGGTCGCCCATATCGTACAATTTAAGGTCTATGGATTTTTTTCTTCTAGGTTATGTGAAAGTTATATCTACAAAAATGCTTCAGAAACGATCATAGCACTTAAAAGCGGTGAAATAGGAACTCAATCATGCAAAAAATAATTTAAATAACGCCTGAGTTTAGATCACTTTATAGGGGTGACAACCCTAGTGGTTCCAACCCAAACCATATCCCGGACAGTGATCAAACATTGGAGGTTCCCTCCGGGATCCGGCTCCCTCCCGTGTATATAGTCTGAATCGCAGGAGTTAAATTAAATTACAAAGAGGTACTTTCTCTTTGTTCACAGTATTTGATTCATTGCCCTGATCTACTTTGAGTGGCAAAATTTAATTGAAATCAAATAGATGCTTCCGTTTTATGGTAATCACTTTATTTCTTCTGCCGATTGCTAAACCAGGTGTCACCTAATCTAAATAGTATTATCATCGGTGCCACATATTGTGCTAGAGGTTTAGCCACAGATTGAATTAAAACTAAAATACAGTCATTACCGGGATTCTAACCCAGAATTCAGACAGCCAGTTCTAACCAGCAATGACAATTTAAAAATATAAAAAATAATTGAACGATACAATTTGAAAAATTTGTTATCAATCCATTGTGTTGGTATAGCATAATCGGTTAATGCACGTTCCCCGGATTAGAAGAGATCCAGGTTCGAATCCCGGTAGCAACAATAATATTTTTCGATAAAATTGATTTTATATGTATATCTTTCTAATTAACTCATTTAATTTGTATTAAAAATATCACAGACCTATGTTCTGAATAATTTCAATTTCACAATGTGAAGGTGTTCTCATTAATAAGAATTTAAAATGTCGTCAAATTTCCAATACACATTCCGTTAGAAGAGACCATATTTTTGGTGTTAACGTTTCTCATTCCTTTGAATGGCACCAGCTAGATGGCGCCAGGACATCCAGTCCATTAACTAATTTTAATTAAATCACATTTCGCGTTACGCCACTGGTCACGATCCTCAGTAATGAGGAAACCGACCAGAGAAGAAGACTGGCAATATAATGCTCCCGGTTCGTGCTCCGATGATAACTGTATTTTTTCGATTAATAGATTTTTTTCTGAGCGATTTATCTTTTTTTTTTTTGTTTAAAAAAGAACACACTTTTATTGTGATATTGCGTTTTTAGAACATAGATGTGTGGTATTTTTAATATAAATTAAATTAATCAACTAGAAAGATACACAGGAAAAATCAATTTACCGAAAACATATTTTGTTGCTGTATATTTGAATCTGGTCCTTTTCCTATATTATCTAGTCCAGCTATATTAAGTTTAGTGCTTTTAAAAATTGAATAATATATGTTCTTAGGTTTTCGCGGCCGTTCAGAATCTTTTGCGTATAGTTTTCTGAATTAATCTGACCATTCTGGCCGACACTCCATTATAGAGTCCATCATTATATAACACTACTCATTTCACACACCTGTTTTCGACACGGTATTACAAGCCAGTACCTAAAAACGACGCACCATATACGACACGGTATTACAAGCCAGTACCTAAAAACGACGCACCATATACGACACGGTATTACAAGCCAGTACCTAAAAACGACGCACCATATACGACACGGTATTACAAGCCAGTACCTAAAAACGACGCACCATATACGACACGGTATTACAAGCCAGTACCTAAAAACGACGCACCATATACGACACGGTATTACAAGCCAGTACCTAAAAACGACGCACCATATATACGACACGGTATTGAACGCCAGTACTTAATCACAATGCTAACAGTCACATCACATCAGCCCTGTTTGTGGACCCTGCGGTTCGTCGGCCAGAAGGGTTAGATATACACGGCAGATTTGCCTAGAAAACTGTACACGGAGAATAATAGACGTATCAATTGGAAAGATTACAGAATATAAGTTTAAAATTTGTCGAAAATGTATTCGATTACTATAGCGAAAATGGTAAACGCGCTTCTTCGGATAGGAAGTTTCTAGTTTATTTATTTACATATGTGAAAATAAAACACTTGTTTTTTTGATTCTACTCGTTTAATATACTTGAGATGTGTTTCCCCTGGTGAGGGCATGTAATGCCAAATAAAATTGTATAGCTATCCTCCATTATAGTTATAAATACAAGTTGTTGAGTTCAATTGTTAAGTTGATAATTCCCCTACAAGGCAAAACGCGTCTCAAGTGAATTAAAAGAGTAGAATCAAAAAACAAGTGTTTTATTTTCAGAAATGTGATTATGGAGTTCTACAAACTTACCTCGGATACATCAAATTGATGTATTTAATTTGAATTTATTTAAATTATCGCGAAACTATGTTCCATAAAATTACAAGTTATGATTTAAATAAAAATTTAACACTTCAAATAATACGTATTGGATATACATTTTTAACTTCAATACTCAATTATCCATTGAACTGATTCTGAACGTACTAATGTGTGCGTTCAGCGAAGCGGGAACAGTAAAGTGAACGTTTTCACAGCGTGTACGAGTGATTGTCTGAGAATCACTTTGTCCGACTACCTCACCGTTTACTGCTGCGGGCAACAGCCGCAGACTTTACGACAGTAATTACTTGTATTTATTTTTCTAGTATGATCTATTAAAATGAGAAATAAATGTTTCGAAAGCATACACGGGAATGCTGTTAATCATTCGGTTTATTTGTCGTATCGGGCGGAGAGGTATCTCGGTGCGATCCAGTTTAAGTCCAATCGTGATTTAGATTTTCGATGACTGGAAGGAATGCCACTGTCAAGATTAAATGAGATGTGGCCAACAGTGACTGCCCACGAGCTGATTGATAACTAATATATATATTATTAATATTCATTTTACTAGTGATGAGCTCAAAATCGCGAACCGTGAATCAATCACTGATATCTTTGAGTCACACTCACTAACAGTGATTGAATATCTGAGAATATCGTGGTTAATTTTTTTATATTTGGTTGGGAACCGTGATTCAGCGCATGCGCACTCGAGATATAATATTCACGAATGAATGACGTTATAATTCGTGATTAGCGCCATCTAGTAGATTCTGCCAAAAAGTTTTACGAATTTGACCCGAATGCTGAGAATTTGACCCGCTAAACAAACTCACATTTTTTAAAGAGTTTTTATTCTCTTTGTGATAATATTAAATTAGATAGGTGTGTATTAATTATGTATGCTAGAATGTTTTTTATGCAAATTAAGTTTCAATTATATGCAAATATGCTAAAAATAATGCTTATTTATTTACTTCGTGTATTGTGATATCGTGCAGCGCGTGCGCATAAATAATGAAACTGTGATCACAGTCACAGTTTTCAATCACTAATATTATGGAATACCAATCACAATCACACCAGTGAGTCAAAAGTAGCATTTTTTTCTCATCCTACCAGAGGGATATTACGATTCCCCCAAAAACTCACTGCACTGATTAAACCATCAAAATCGAAAATTAACAAAGAAAAATTGAGTAAACTTGGGGAGGCCTTCTTCCAGCAGTGGATTGTAATCGAATGATCGTCAACCGGTTTCGCTTATCTCAAGCTTCATCCAGACATATTTGAAACTAATCATAAATACAAAAAGCGTGCACCTATACATATAAAGACGAACATAGAATATAAAATTTCACATGAAAGAGAGAAATAGAATACATATATAGTTAAATAGAACATCAAGGGAGACAGAATATAAAATTATATATGCAAAAGAGAGAGACATAATACATATACAGATAGACGGAGAATTAAGAGAGGAAAAAATACAGTGTAGATGGATATTAAATAGATTTTAAAGGAAACATACCTAATATGGGGCTAATGGATAAATTTATTTGATTATTAAGAATTGGCGTACCACTATTTACTGCCTTTTTTATTTCGAGGGCTTCTAAATTGTCCAACCGGAGGCCAAACCCGTTTTTATGGAGGATATCGACCCCGGTGGTATTATTAAAACTATGGTTATTTTATTTAATATAATATGTCAAACCACAAAGTGATTGCGTTCTACGAAAATATAAACAGTATATACTTATACATATTCCTATGTATATACAATTTATATCAATGATAATGGTCTGACTCCATATTTTATGTCATCATCCGTGTTCGAGTACTTCAATATTCGCCATGGCCATGTGAGCAATGAAAGACAGCGGCGTGAACAAAAATAGTACTTACATGAGATCACTTGATTTATTCAACACTGGTTACATTACAATATATAAGACCAATCCTGCAACAATATTGTACCTATATCTTCTTGGGCATCGGATGGTATAAAATAAATAAAAATACTATTAAACACAACTAACTTCTAAGTGAGATTTTCTGCAACAATACTGTATATCATCCAATATATATATATATATTATTTTTTTATTTTTATACCATCCGATGCCCAAGGAGATATAGGTATAATGTTGTTGCAGGATTATTGTAATGTAACCAGTGTTGAATAAATCAAGTGATCTCATGTAAGTACTATTTTTGTTCACGCCGCTGTCTTTCATTGCTCACATGGCCATAGTGAATATTGAAGTGCTCGAACACGGATGATGACTTAAAATATGGAGTCAGACCATTATCATTGATATAAATTGTACATACATAGGGATATGTATAAGTATATACTGTTTATATTTTCGTAGAACGCAGTCATATATATATAACATAGAAACATTTATAAATATCGATATACAGTGTTGTTGCAGGGGGGGTCTCATATCTAGTTTACGAAGAACGAGGTGGAGAGTTAGAACGAGATATGTTGCTGCTGTTCAAGACGTGTGCGAAATACACGCCGTCGTCGCGGTGTGTCTATGCATATTTATTTTATATATTCTTTTTGTGATATCTAATACAATTTTCTGCCTGGCTCTGTCAGAATTTCGGCGAATTCGGATCGCGCCGCGTATCGTTTGCCCTAACAGCCGCGGAACCGTCGTTTCGGTAGCGGCCCGCCGGAGCGACATCTCCGATAGGTGAGATTGAATTATTCGAGCGTGCCAATAATGGACCTTAAGCAGTAATGGCGTCACAGATTCACAATTGAACATTCAATTCCATCTTTGTTCGGATGGATTCAATTTATATTTCCAAAGAATATCGCATTAGGTTGGGCGTATTGCCACTAACGAAATATGCCATGTTGGAATTGAATTGTTAATTTTCTTTTTACTATGATAACGTATTTAATAAAATCCCGATTGCTTGAATGTATTAATTAAAATAAAATCATGTTGTAATGAAATGAACGTTTGATGTTGTTAAGTGCTTTTACCTAATTGGATTGAAATATTTTTTGCGATTCAAAAGTCACGCTCCTATAATGTGGGTAACTTTGGTAAACGTTAATTTACATTTAATGTCGTCAAAAGTACTGTCGCTGTAGCATAGTTCGATGATGCACCTTCGTCGGTTTGGTAAGAGATCCAGGTTCGAATCTATTAGAGCAACAACAATATTTTTCGATAAAATTGATTTTATATGTATATAATTAATACACTTAATTAGTATTTAAAATATCACAGATCTATGTTCTGAATAATTACAACTTCACAATAATAATGTGTTCTTCTAAATAGCATATTTTTGGTCGAATATTCGGTTATCTAAATAATATTTCGATCTTAAAAATATAAAGTAAAATATTAAATATTTAAATGTCATCCGAAATAATTTTCGACCAATATTTATCTGTTAATTATCGCAGGAATTTTGATTTGGTTAGATACATTTATCTAATCTATTAATATACGCTCAAATTTTAGTGCTGGATTGTTGTTTTTAGTAGCTAAACTAATATTTTGATCTAGCAGACTTAATTTATTTTTAGAGTGCCCATTTCTGCATGGCTTTTGGGACTCAAATATTATTTTTGGTAGAAAATGGCAAATATTTAAAGATCGAATCACTGTTAATTTGGTATTCCGTTAAATACGAGCATTTGATAATTTCGTCATTCTTTAGCCTTGTTAATTAGGTTTCCAGTCCTGCCTAGCCCAAGGGTAAACAAAATTAAATCAACTTATTCATCATTGTTGGTTAAGACATTAGCCTAGTGATCTAGTGGTCGAGGGTTCCTATTTTCATAGTACAGGTGTTTAGCTCAGTTTGAAAATAGTAAGAATATTTCCGTGAACGCATTTCTAATTTTTTAAAGTAAAAAACAAAGTTAAAGATTATTCATTGTATTGTATCATTTTTAAATATTTTGATATGGAACACTTTTTTTATATATATAACATTTTTACAGAATAAGTTATACTTTAATGACTAATTTAGGGACTTTACTTACTTGCGACCCCTGATTATATTATATTTTGATTAGCTTTATTCGACAGTTAATATGTAATGTACTTCGTGAATAAAACTAAAATTTAAAGCAAATCTAAACTGCTGTATAAAAGAGCATGCGCTGGCCGAGTTAGACGTGTATTATGTGTCTTTATGCTGTCCTTCGATCATGTATATTGATTATCAGATCAATGTTTTTTTTTATCATTTAAGCTTTTTTGCACATACACACAAATATTATTTTAATGTTTAATGTTAGAAATAAATGTAAAATATTCATATTTTCCGACTTAGATATCGCGAAAGTCTACATATACACTGAGTTTACAGCACCGTAAGGGAAGGGTTAAATACTTTAAAGAAAATATGAAATAATTTATTCGATTATATTGGGTTATGATCGAGTCAATTTATTCTTCAAATTTAGAGATATGTATGCGTACGATATATCAAGACACGGATATAACAATACACACATGACTTGACATAAATCCAAATCAATGATTGCGGCTAACAAAGGCGCGTGTATCGACGGCCAACGATTAAGTCAATTGATTCGTGAAATCACAAATCAGAGTCTTCGTGCACGGAATGTCGGGAAGACGTGTAAATTATACCGCAGCTAATGACGCACATAATACAACATGTAAATCCGAATGAATAACGTAACGGGTCCACGGATCAGTACGTGTTCGAATCCCACTCAGACGTCAGCTCCAGCCGCGCTTTGCGTACAAAAAATATACAAATTTATTCACCCGGTAAGATTCTGGCCGAAATTTCTATTCTTCTCGGAGACTAATCCCACTGTTGTTCCACGAGGAAGAACAAAATGCTAAAAGGTAGTCGAAATGAAAGTAAGCCGATTCCTACTGTGAGCTTACTCCAGATCAAAATTGGATCTTACCAAAAAAGATTACGATTTGTATTTATTTTCGCCGCCAAGGCTTACTCTTAAAATAAGGTCGTGTAAGGTTAATGCTTTTGTTTCTCACCATCAGTTTGTCCAGTCCATCAAGGGTAGGTATATTTATGATTAATAAAATATTTTTGTTGTTAGAAATGCATTAACCGATTACACAACACCAACATAGTAAGTTGACGACAAATTGTCGAACTTATATGTTGCACTTTCAAATTGATACATCCGTCATTCCATTATTTGAAAGCTATCTTTTTTATATTTACGGAATCTCAGACGCCTTCGTTTTGTTCCAGGAGACCAGCAAGCTAGTCCATTTATCTAAGTTTGAAAATAGTAAGAATATTGATGTGATATGTATTTCATATATGCATCTCTGTTTAAAAAATAAAAATATATGTTCATAAGAATCGCAACTTTTTTTTTTTTGGATTGTTAACTTTGTTTTATTAACCACTTACTTAATGAATTAAATACATCTACCGGTTTTAAAAAATATCATTTTCTTCTTCAGGACGTCATCAACTAATCAAAAATATATGTTATATTGTTTCTTTAACAGAATCAATTCTAAAAAACAATATTTATTTAAAAATAAATTTAGTACCTAACTAAATTGTTGCTTGATGATACAAAATTGTTACAATTGGACTTGTGATTATTTATAGTTGGTTGTTGATAATATTTTGGTTAGTTTTAGATTTTTTATTTATTTCTAATGATTCCAAATTATTCAATTTAGGACGAACATTGTTTATGTGTAAAATAGACAATTCCAAATTTTTATCAAAAGTATGATCTTTTTCTAACAAATGATTGAAAAATTCTGAAAAACTATTATTATTCAAACATTGCAAATATCTTGAAAAATTTTTAATTATTTTTTACATCATAAATTTTCGATTTCGCCAAAATAACGTATTATTATTTTACCGATTTTTTTTGATTTGTCACACGCTACTTTAAATGTTTAATTTATGACAAATTCACTCGCATTCTGTTGGATGGACATGTGTCGTGACTGATTTAATATACCATCGGACGGTGTCCCCGGGGGACATTTCAGGAGTCTACAAGGCGACCCCAGAGGCGCTGTCTTGACTGACAAGCCTGTCGTTATGACCAACCTCACCACCGTACGAAGGAGAGGAAGAATAATGGATATAATTAGTTTGCGAACAGTGTCAGTTGGCGTTCCACTTTGTAATGTGTTTTTAAATTAACCGTATGCTGTTTTCGTTCTGATTTTTTTTTTCTAAATACACAGCTACCTTAATGAGCCAATTTATCTTTTTTTTTATTATTATTTTGTTCTGGTAGATAAAAATCCTTTGAATAATTAACACTTAGTAGGTATGTTAATAAGCTTAATGGTTTGCTAAATTACTCGTGTATACGTACATACATAAAGGACTCATCTTGCTTCGAAACAACTTTCCCCTTTTCAAGCACTACGGGAAAAAGTATATATCAGCAGGAAACGTCTTCTTCTTCTTCTTCTTCTTTCAAATAGGCAATCCACCCTTCATGAGTGACTTGTGCCATTAAACAAGTCTAAACATCATTTCATAGAAAGCAGTACAACAATATTATAGAACAAGGAACATTGCATCACAAGTCAATACCATTGACATTCAGGAAATTTGCTATTATATAGCTTAAATGAGGCGAGTTGAGGGAAAGAAGATGACACAAGTTAACCGGAAGTTGAAAATCACCATTGACAAGATCATTATAAAAAAAACCTGTGATCCGGAATGGACAGGCAAAAAATACATGGTCAAGGGTGTCCTCTTCGGCACCACATTCACACATTGGGGAGTCTATTAAGTAACAGGAAACGTCAGAAATATTTTTAAAAAAATGCATATCCCGGTTGAATAACTAGCATGATAAATTCCAGTGCAGCTTACATTTAATTAGCACTGATATACGGATTTTGCTCCCGATAGATTCATCGGAGACAACTCTCAGCATTCGTAGTCCCTGTGTACACACCATGTCTCAGAAATAAACTTGACTTTTTGTACGTCAAATGTTAAATTGCACTAATTAACCGTTGATATTCGGTTCTTCAGTTGGATGAATTAGAATTATTTTAAATACAAATTAAATGCAATATTTGAATATGTTTACGAACATACAATAACTGGGTTTTCACCTACAAAGGCACTGTTATTTAACATATTAACATATATACATATATACAACTTTCAAAAATTTGATTGATATTAAGATTGAAGTGTTAAAATGGTGAACGTTATATTTATATAAAGTGATCACTTAAGCCAGCCGAAGACCGGTCGTAAGCCCTGTAATTACCTATATTTCCATATATTTTCCATTAAATATAATAAAAAATAGCTTCGTCTCTATTAGATATCAATTAGTTTTTTAAATACAAATGAAATGTATTAATTAGAAAGATATACATATAAAATCATTTTTTTTGAATAATATTGTTGTTACTACCGAGATTCGAACCTGGATCTCTTCCTATCCGGGGAACATGCATTAACCGATTATGCTACACCAACACAGTGCATTGACGACAATTTTTAGAACTTATGTTACTTTTCAAATTGATACATCTATCGTTCCATTATTTGAAAACTATCTTCTAATTCCATTCTGGAGCATAATCGGTTAATGCATGTTCCCCGGATAGGAAGAGATCCAGGTTCGAATCTCGGTAACAACAACAGTATTTTTCGATAACATTGATTTTATATGTATATCTTTATATTAGTATTTAAAATATCACAGACCGTCTGTTCTGAATAATTACAACTTCACAATAAGAATGTGTTCTCCTTAATAATTAGAGTTTCCCTAGCAGCAGTTAAAACGGAATAAATGTTAATATTTTAATGTCACCTGTTTTCCGAACTTTTTAGAATAAATAGTTATAGATATCTATGGTTCTAAGTGATGTGTGATGTGTTTGAATATGTCGATTTTTGCTGTCAAATTAAACTTATTTGAGTTTTTCTTTCTTTCTACTAATATCAATTTTAATGTCTAAGTTTATCTCCAAATTAAAGTCTCAAAACGTGTACATGATTTTAAGATTTATCTCGACAAAAACTCGGAGATTTATCTCTCTGTGTCTTATTCTGTGGACACGGGCCGTTAAATCAAACACTAAATGTACTGCGCAAAAAAACTTTCTGACCTTTTTTCTCTCATCGATCGGGGTTTTTAGCCATGAATAAAATTATGCATTTAAAACCACCGTACAAGTTTATAATCGATATTTAAATATGGTTAATAACACGAAATAGTGATAGACGGCCCTATATCAGTGTTTTTGGGCTTTTTCACGATTTTGTAAATAACTCGATCGTATCTCTTCCGATAATATTAATTTGTATCTTCGATTGCTTGGAAATATTTGATAAAAGATTATCCGAAGCACATCATCTGGGACTGTGTGATTATGAATGATGAACGTGAGATCATGATTGCGGGATTAGAAGGAATAGGATGACCTATTAAGAAATTAAAGGAATCTCGGACATTTCCGGGTATTTATTAAGGTGTGGGTCTCCCGCTGGGGTTTGCTGGGATGGGCGATGCCTGGAAGAGCCGTGGCTAGAGAAACCTAACGGAGCATTCTACTGGCTCTTCCTCGCACTCTTGCGACCTGGACAAGGTGAATTTCTGACCGAGTTCTGCGACTAAACTTTTGGGGTGTGTGATTTCTATAGCTTTGTAATTAATGTGACAACAAGTCTCTCATATTGTACAGGTATGGTTCTGGTACGACGATACCGGAGCCAACCTATGATGGTGTTATGATGATATGACTGAATGTGATAAAATAAATTTAAAAAAAAAATGTAATTTTGACGAATCGAAACGAGGGTAAACAACTCTCAAAACGATTCGGGATTGGGTGGAAATAAATAAAAAATATATAAAAGATTATCCGGAAGTAAAATAGCGACAACCGCATATTTGTCGAGTATTTAATATTTTTATAAACACCTGGGTCAGAATGGTCATAATGATTTGTATCAAATTAATCCAATTTGATAAGCAAAGTATCAAGAAAGTTGCTGACATATAACAAGCCTGCTTTGCCTTACTGTTCCCGAGATTGCAAATTATTGTGTCATTAAACGCTTGTTAATTAGATGAATTGCTTTTGCAGCGAGCCATATCATCTTGTCTTACAGAATAATTATATAATTATATACTATCTTACAGAATAATTATGAGGTAGGTAATTTGTAAACAGTATACATATCATTCAACAGGATTAATGTTTTTCTAGAGCGTTGAAGACATATAAAGCACATTCTATGTACGTAAATACATAATATTTAACTTACTACACTTTTTTTTAGGATGAGCTTGCACATCTTATTCGCCCTTACTTCTATACTCAAATTAATGACAAAAAAAAAACATTTTCTTTTCCTCACGCCGTTCTACAACTCAAATAGGCCGGCACGAAGCTGTGTTTAGATCAGTTATCAAATATAAAATTACATCAATGATGAGAGGGATGTGAGATTACGCCCCCACCCTGAAATTTGTTCATCAACTTAGAATACTGATGGAGACGCTGACTGCAAAGATGAGTGACGTTAAGATATCAAATCAGAAACGATATTACACGAGAGGATCTTGGATGAACCCATTGCTGCTCGAAATAGAAAAATCTCAACTAAGTTGGCTTGAATATATCCTGCACATGGGAGAAGAAAGACTGCCGAAACAGATTTTCTCATCAGTGCTAGAAGGAAGAATACCCGTAGGACGATCCAGGAGAACGTGGAAAATGTAAATGGAGAGACCGCGAAGAAATATGAGAATATCAGAAATATCAACACTGCTCAGGATAGAGAGCGGTGGAAGAGTGCTGTCCAAGCGTTAGGCCCCCGACCCGATTAAGAGTAAGGTGATGAAGAAAAAGAAGATGAGAGATACTGCACCTCTCGTAACTATACCTAGTACTGATAAAATAACGTGTGTAGTATAAATTTGAGACTAGCAATATATTAAATAATTCATGTAGTACTACAAAGTAACTATCTTGCTAATTAATAAAGCTAAATGATTTAGTAAATATCATGTAAAATAAAAGTTACCTTATGGAAACAAACCAATCCTTTGATATGAATAAGGGTTTAGAAATTATACATACAAATACTAGAGGTTTTCAATTAGATAAATTTAAAGTTTTAGAAATAAGAAAAAGTGTCAATAGCAAGCTCAATATTATACATGACCAAATATTCTTTGCAGATAGTCACCTTTTAAATTTGTTTAAATTTTTAAAAGTATTTGGTAAGCAATCAATATTATAAAACTATTTTTTTATTTTGACAAGTGCGGAGATTAATAATTAGAAAATTTAAAAAAGAACTTAGCTTTTCATTTCTTGATTTTATTATAAAAATATCACAATTTTGCCTGGAACACCGGCGCACATCCACACACCAAATATGCAATGAATTTCACGCAGCATAAAAAGTTGACTGCGAATTTACTTATACAGGGTGTAATAGATACCTGACTATATTATGAGTCGAAGATTTTTAAGAAATATGTGCAATTTCTGCACTGTTACAGAAAATATTATTGTTTGAAATTTTTACAAAATCGTGTTAAGCTTGAAGTCTACGTACTTCGAAATAAATATGTGCGAAATTGTTCAATTATTAATCTATATATTTTATTCAAGTCCTAAATCCATGACATTCCATAACTTTTGTATTTAATATATAATTTTGAATAAAAAAAAATGTTTCAATTAATCGAAATAATAGCATAATTACGATTTTTTGAAACGTTTATATCTCTGATATGATTGAGTTTAGGCACATGTTCCTTGAACATTTTCGACTCGCATTCATCCATAAAGTATTGTGGACTAGGTATGTTACACCCTGTATATGCGTATGTGAATGGCCTGTGATATATTATAATAATGTATTTGTTTTATTTGGTAATAATTGCGCCTTGAGTTCCGTGAGAATCGTCTGGTCTGCCCGCCAGAAGCCACATCTTTCTCACCATATGGCGACACTCGTGTTGAGTGCAATTTGTGCTATTTGTTAAATGAACTTTGTATTTTACGACGCGAATCGGGTGACGCGCATAGACAACATTAATCAAAATTTCAACAATTTCAAAGTCTATATCAACTATACCTGAACTGTCAGTAAACCAGGAGATTTTTATCAAAACATACTGTTTGAACACTGGTGGATCTGGTTTGATTCCACTTGCACCCGTTTTATGCAATGAAGGAGACCACTTCTCTTATTTTAGACTGTTAACATTGTTTTATTAATCACTTAATGAGTTAAATACATCTAACAGTTTCGAAAAATATCATTTTCTTCTTCAGGATGTCATTAACTAATCATATAATGTAACATATGTTTTTGATTAGTTAATGACGTCGTGAGAAGAAAATTATATTTTTCGAAACCGGTAGATGTATTTAATTCATTAATTGGTTAATAAAATAAAGTTAAATATGAATTAAATATATTAATTATAAAGATACACATAAAATCAATTTTATCGAAAAATATTGTTGTTGCGCTACCGGGATTCGAACCTGGATCTCTTCCCTAACCGGGGGAGGTGCTTTATCCAACTAAGCTACAGCGGCACTATTTTATATTACTATAAAAAAAAAATGTTAACAATCTAAAATAATGGATGTGGATTTTGCTAATCTTAAAAGTATAAAAATAGGATACTTCTCCTTTGATCACAAATGCTCCCCAGGTTAAAAGATTAAATAAGATGTTTTCTAATTTAAATACAATATTTTAATAGCGCGACAGACGTCGCCTTGTATCAACAATTAAATAGTTGTGGCGACATCCGTTAGATGTCGGCCGAACACATACTAATTTACGAAAGCGAAATCAGGATGATTATGTAGAGAGAGAGAGAGAGTTGAATATATTGAAAGCATTTGAGATTCTGTGCTGGAAAAGAGTAAGCTGCTAAACGGGAAACGGTTCTAAGTAAGTTGCAAGAAGAGATATCCATAATAGAGATATCAAAATTGAAGAAAAACGAAATCAAATAGATGGGACACATTCTTAGATACAAAATCAGAAATGTAAATGAGGAAAGAAGACAGAGAGAAAGATCTGAATACAGACGATGAACGCATTCATAAAATAAAAAGCAAAACGAATGCAGACAAGTACAGACAACTTCTGGATGGGATCCGGAACAGAGATGGACGACAAACATTGCATCGATAAAAATCCAGATCTTTACTATAAAAGAAAAATATAGGGTAGTTGATTGACGATATCTATGTTTTAAGTAGGGTTCATAGTAACTATGCAAAATATGGAACAGATGGCAGATAAATATATATATACGTCCATACTTGACAAAATATGGAAAGAAGGTTAGACTTCTACAGTATCTGGTACATTCTATTTTATTTGGAAAACAAACAGTTAATCGATGTAAAAAAGTCATAATAAAAGTGTAACAAAAAATAAAAATTAAACCAGACACATCTCTGAATTAATAATTGACTGGATACAGTGTGAGACAATAATTTGAATAAGACATATTAAATTGATGCAGTAGATTATTAAGACTTTAGTAATAAGAAATAAATTTTACGATGCATTAAAAACGATAAAAAGAGTGAGAACTATTGTAGGTATAGAATAAATCAGTAAAAATAAGGGAAAGGAGAGAAAAGTAGTAAATTTTAAAAAATCCTTGAAGAACGGGAGGGTGAAGAGGAACATTTTTATACAGTGTAGAATCATGAACCTTGAAGATAAGGAAGAAAGAAGACTGATGTTTTGTGAGGTAAGACGTACGAATGTTTCCATTTTGCAGGAGCTGAATATCAAGGACACACTCTCAGACTTAAATTTTTTGGGCATCTTGCAAGAAGGGAATAAAGCTTGGAGAAGCTTGTTATGGCTACATCAAAGGACGAAGAGGAAGAGGAAGATCGCCCATGTTGGACCGACCAAGTTGAAAAGGCAAAATACAGTTCTCTGGTGACAGCCCTGAGCGAGAGGAGCATAGTCAAAAGGGTGGGAGTTCATGGAGTCATGGAGATTATGATCCTCAGTTATGATGATGATGATAATAATATAAAGGGTGTTTTTTTACAGCAACAGCCAACTTAACAGCTGATAGCTGATTTGTGCTCAGTTTGGTTTGCCATTTCACCATGAGTAGACTTACGCCAGAACAACGCTTACAAATTGTGCAAATTTATTTCGAAAATCGTGGTTCTGTTCGCGAAACATACCGTGCGTTACGTCCATTTAACGGTCGACATAATCGTCCATCCGAGCAAGTAATTCGAATAACCATGGATCATTTTCGTACCACGCATACTCTAATTGATAATACTCATCCGCAGAGATGTCCTACAGTACGCACCGAAGAAGCTGTTGCTGCAGTGGAGCGTAGCATTGAGGAGAACCCGAATAAGACGATTCGATCCATGATTACTGATTTTTTCGTTCCCCAATTGAATGGCATTAATGTGGAAGAGCTGTGGTTTCAATAAGACGGCGCAACATCCCACGCAGCGTTCAAGCAATTTATTGAAGGAAACATTCGACGAATTGGCCTCCAAGATCGTGAGATCTAACACCATTGGATTATTTTATGTAGTGATATGTGAAGTCGCTAGTCTACGCCGATAAATCAGAGATGATAGACAGACGTTCAGTTTTATTATAGACATATTAAATATGTTGTTAACTATAACAAAATAGACACCGTTAGATTTTGTTTACAAAGGTCAACAAACATTTATTGTCTTGAAATAAAACGTATGAGAAAAAATACAACATTTTTACAAACACTACAAACCTATTTATAGGGTCTATAAAACTGGTTCTTGAATTTCAGTGGGCCTATATGTAGTTTATAGTTTATGTATTAATTAAAAGTATTGGTGAAAACGAGACTAATTCTTAAATTGCCTTAGGAGACTACTGTAATGTTGTATTTTGATGTATCGTCGGTAAAAATGGATTTACGTCTTAATGTTCTGTTTCCATTTGATATTTTATAAATGCTGAATTATGTTGCAATAAAACCAGAATATCATAAATAAATGCCAGCTATTATAACACTTATTTACAATACATTAAAATTTATTTATTTATTCTCCTGGCGTTTGAATGCTGGTCACACAAGGTTGGGTATTTTAAATGCTAATACGATTTCCGAAGTAAGAGTTTTAAATCGCTGGAATTGAATTAGGTATATACAGTATCTCGATCGATCGTTCCTCGAATAATCGTTTTCCCGCATGTATCGTTTATTTATTCTAGTCCCGAATTAATTTCATACAAAACACCCAAAAATAGATCGCATGGATCGTTCCTATGTGCATCATTTTACCGCATTAATCGTTTGAATTGCGCAGCATACGATTTGTTTCAATTAACGGCACGCGTAAACGATGAGAGAAACATTCGAAAGAGAAAGAGAGAGCGCTGCTGTTGAGTGCCACTTGACATTGCACAATACAAAGTTAATTGTTTCTGTACAGCTTACTAATATTATTTTTCTTTAAACACATTCATTTACATGTGAAATGTGTATCTTTCTTAGAATATGTATTAAACATTTATGTGTGAAAAATGTAATTTTTTTCTGTATTCCCGCATTCATAGTTTATTTCAATAGGTCCCTTCGAAAACGATAGATAGAGGTTTCATTGTATGTATATAATGATCAATGAGCTTGAACATAATTTAGAATGGCTCCAAAAATTATAAGTTACTAAATTTTTTAAACACATTACAAATGGTTTCTGTATTTTTTGATCCTACGCAATAACATAGATCTATTGAGAAAACTAAACCTGTAATACTACCGTAAATACGTGCAAGTTGATTTATTCATACAGGATAAATCAACTTATGATGCAACTTGGTCGCCAACCTTCGATAGAAGGCGTCACATGAAGAAGTCTTGTTTAAAAATTGTGCGCGCGCTATATTTTTTTGTGTGCGCTATGATGTCGAATCGTTTGCGCGCGCACACCTTAGAAAGAACATCGGTTAGCACATGTTTTGTACATCTAAAAATGAAAGTTTAAGTTTTTGGTTGTGTTGTATTTATGGGTAGGTAGCATATACAATATGTTTTACGCATACTGCACCGTGCATAGTTCGTTTGTGTAGAGTTTTGGATTTTATATGCATAAAAACGAAGATCTTTCAATGAAATTCGATGTAATGCGGTATTCGAGATGTTCAGTTGTTGCACACGACGTCTGATTTAGATAGTATTGTCTGCAGCCACGCTTTCAGATACAGCTTCAATGTTATCATCAGAGTGTAGTTCACGGTGATGTGTAATATGTACGCTTATACATCATATATAGAGCCTGTTTCTTACAAATTTGTCATTAAATGGGAGTTCTCGTAATTTCCTTCGACAGCTGGTTCCCAGGTTTCCGATTGACAATAAGGGTATGTATGATATACTAACCTTTTTATTGTATTATCGTGTTGATTTTTCGGTCTGAAGTTGTTGTTCTTTTAGCTGGGTAGATTTCAACCGACCGAAGTGTGCACTCCTGACAATCGGTTTATTTTGACCTCTGTACTGGTCGAAGCACGGGGTGTAATAGATCCGCCTATCGATTATCGTTTTCTTGAATTCTCCAAAAAAAGGCGGTAATATCCACATATACACATGCATAATGTTATCAACCGGAAAACGCAGTGGTGCCAATCGGAGTAACGAGGCGCGTAAACAATGGGCGCAATCTTCTTTCAATAGCCACAGCTGATCCGTTACTTTCATTATATGGTTTCGCAATATGTAATCATTGCTGAAATGTTTAGAACTTCATTTTATAATGACATACGTGATAACTGTCAAGTGTCAGCATTCAAAAAGTAATGTTAGAGAAATGACAGCAATTTCAAAACGGTTTCCACTTATCGATTCATCCTTTATTTATCAAGTGACAGCTAGTTCATGCTTGCGAAGCCAATATAATTTTTTAATTCATTTCAACCATTTTAGACACGAAAATTGTTAATCGCTGACGTGCATTCATTGATTAATTTAAGAATGGATGAGAGTGTGCAAGAAAATGAAAAGGAAAACGTAGCAAAGACATCGGAAGTATGTTGATTCAGCCGAAACATTCCGCGTTCCAGAAAAGTGACGAGTAATTTGAAAACTCCGTTTTATCGCTGGCCATAAATTTCCACCTGCAACGGACGAAAGCGCCGCGAGAGAATGAGCCGTGAGTTATGAGACGCTAGATGAAGATCTCCGAGTAATTCAGGAGTCACGCTTCCGAAAATTCTCTCGGATATTAATGCCTTCAGCGAAAACATTATAACTGATGAACGAAAAAAAAATTTAATATTAGAAAAAAAACAACGCAATTAATTCATTTATGCTCCATGGATAAACAGCCTATTGAAACCCTCAGTCTGATGTACAACTCCACGCCATGGGTCTCTATCCTTGAAAGGCCCTACCCTTCTCCCGAATTGTCTAATGGGCTGTGATGAATGGCTTTCATTGAACAAAATAATGTTATAATTCTGAAAATATAAAACGCAAATTTGTTTCCGATCCACCTAATATAATTTATTATATACATTTTAAGCCGTTCTGTGTAAACTTTTTATTTTTTGCCTTAGTTTAAAGGTATATTTTAAAATATTCATTAAATGTATTAATTAGAAAGATACACATAAAAAAATCAATACCTTTATATCTTCCTAGTGAATACATTTAATTAGTATTTAAAATACCACAGACCTATGTTCTGAATAATTACAACTTCACAATAAGAATGTGTTCTCTTTGATGGTATATTTTTTTCTTGTTAGAATTTTAATATTAGACTTTATTGACATACATGTTTTTGTTGTATCAGAGGTGATATATACAGCATTGTACTGGCTACTTTGCTAGACTGCAGTCTGTGTTAAAGTAGCCAGGTTTTTCCGTGCTGTTGTGATGTTATTTATTTCAAGAAAGATAAAGATTAAAAAATAAACTGTATTATATTTAATCTGTATTTAGCCTGTGTATATTGATTAATGAAATTCGGGCTATTAGGACGTTGATAAATATATATGTTTTTAATATTTATCGTATACGGATTACGTATCATGTCAATATTATTACTATTTTAAAATTAAGCTAAACGCTTGTGCTATGAAAATAGGACTTACTTGCTAGTCCTGGAACGAGGCTCGCACCCCCGACCGCTACATCTTTAGGTTTGTACCTTGACGACCATATAGTATTAGCAAGCACGTTAACATGCATTCTGACTGAGAATGAGGTTGTTATCTTACATGCAGACATCCTAACAAACTATTGTATTACTGGTGTAATATTTTAGTAGAAAATCATTTTTACAAAAATTGTTACAACGTTTTGCCTGTATGGTGTCCAGCGTATGTAGATGACGGTGAATGTTTGATAAATGGTGAAGTCGGGCGCGAACTAGTGGATGGATCTTTTCGAATTGGCTGGAAAATTGATTTTTCTTTTGTGACTTGAGTGCTTGTTCGGGCGAGGGAAGAAATCAGTTCAGGGGGCACATCCCAATTACGGTCGCGAAAAGTTCATTCGATGCAAAGAGGCTCCTAAAAAAATACATATATTTCGGTTATTTTATGTGGCTGTACAATACTCATACACGAGTATTGCACATAATATACTGGCTACAATAAAGTACATATTACATATTTTTACTAGCGGTTCCTACTCGGCATTACATATTTGGTTTTAATTTTATGTAGGGTTAAGTGGGGGGTGGGATCGGGGTGTGTTTATTTTGCGCAGGTCCTAAATAATAATGACGCCTGTAAAATTAGAATTACGTCTATGTAAGAGGAGGTTAAGGTATCCGTGAAAATGGGATGAGAAGGCTATATTTTCCTCAGGGACCTAGAGTGTAACTGAGCAAAATTTGTAATAGATGGCGTTCAATACAATACACGTTTATGGGAAGGGAGAAGGCGTCCATGTTATGTACAGGGTACTAATGAATAACTATGCAAAATTTGAATCACGTGCAATTCTCACTTACTTACTCCACATTCATACATCTTCTCATACAAGCTCGCCGATTGTTGAGGTTTCTAACAGAACTATCTTCCATTATCTGGTTTACCTGGTCGTGCGAAAATTACAATACAATTATTAATACAATATTATAACTTTTCGAGGTGAGAGTAATTTTGTTCACTTAACTACTCGTATAATTCAAGAATAACAACTTTTACAACCCACCCATACTTCTCTTGACACACACAATTTTTTGTCCTTGTTCTTGTATTTTATGTTTCACCACACTTTATGATTCTTCAAGCACCATTTTTTCTTTGAGTAATCATGCTGACTTAGGGCCTAGAGATCTGAGATGACGGTGGCCAGCACAGATAAACTCCCGGAACCCGGTCTCACTGTCTCCGAATTTGATAGCTAAAGCATCACAGAATTTGCCATCACAACGCGCAACCTCTTCAATTGTGGCTCTTATGAGCATAGCTTTTTCATCTTGTGCTTTTTCTTCACCATCTTGGCCAGCTCTTCCTCCTTCTACTCCTAAGTCTCCATTTGCTCTCGTGAAAAAGTGACAGTTTCGCCATCTTGCTTCGTGTTCTACCCTCCTTGACCGATCAGAGAGCTTCTCATTGTCTGCTAGACTGCGGCCGGTTCTATACACAGTGCGACATTTTATATCGGACATTTTTGATGGGCCCTCACACGTGGACGCATGCGTCATAACGTCACAACCAATAAATTTATTACTGGGTGGTGTAACAAGCTAAAAGAGAAGACCAAGATGAAGATGATGTTAAAACAACAGACGTAAACATCCGGTGCACAGTGTAACTATTCCATTATTGTATCTATCCGTAGTTATTCATTATACGGTTCCTGACCTATCATCACACAAGCGTGCTGATTGCAGACCGATAATATGTCAATAGCATGGCTAGTGATGTACTTATTCATTTGTTTACGTCGGCAATCGTCTCTAGTAGGGGGAGAGTCGGGTGGGCGACGAATGGAAGGGGTCGGCTAATCAAATTGCGGCTTGGGGGGATTGATGATTACCCTCTCCAACGCCGCGCCAGGGCTGGCTGGAGTGGGCTTGGGGGGGTAATTACAGCCCTCGGTCTGGCTGACCCACAAGAGAGCAGTAATTTAATAAAATTAAGCGAAGTGAAATAAAAGTCGTGAAGTATTTTTGGAACGGTAATTGGTGTTTTTCTAGATGACTTGAAATACGACTAAACTATCTTTGTTTTGAAAAATGCCAGCAATCAACTTTTTTTTCGTTCATTTAACATAAATCTCCGATAATCCTCTAGTGCCAAATTATAGGGATTAACGTTTTAGTATCAAAGGCTATGGTAGGTGTTGCTACAACGTAATCGTAAATGTCTACCACGTTTAGGTAACTATTAATTTATTAAGACAATTTTGCTTTGCTTCAAAGTATCTACCTGTGGTGGAAATAATTAGGAAGAGAAAGGATGTCTCTTTCTTTTTGGTCTACCAGATGCTGAATGTTGATTCAATTGTTATTCTCCTCTTCCACCAATAATACAAGCGACGCAAAATATGTAACAAACACTGTTAACACTCGCGTATATAAAGGATTATTTGTATATATTAGCGGAACTAAATAGATATTTATTTAAAAAGATAAGCGGTAGTAAAGCGGATTGAAGCGACTGCAGATTAGCCCGTATAGTTCTAAGCACACACCGGTTTGTTCGGGAGTGTTGATTGCGGCGACCCCTTCTTTCTTCCTCGTGCTCAAGGACAGGTTAGGAAAAGAAAGAGAAGGAGATACGCAGGTTAAATTTTGATAATCGCGAATATAGAATATATACATGTGAGTATGCATGTGAGTGAGTACGTTAAACATCGCTAACAACCTGGATGGTCCACCAGATCAGACAAAACCTTGAGCTTCTCTCTCTGTAACATCAGCTCACGGCTAAACTCTTTTATATATCGCTCTTTAAATATGTTCAATCAAATTCAGCGACTTGCATTTCTTCAATTCATCAATATACTACTGTCACTATCTTCTAAAATACTAGTGTAGTAGGCAGGGCATAGAATTAAGTATTTTTACTTTGCTGCCTAAATCCTCAGAAACGTAACTCCTTATTTTCATGATGTAATCATAATGTAATACACTCAAGTATGAAACTAAAAGAAACATTGTATTATTATTATATATTTTATAATTATAAATCTCAATGCATGATTTTAAATCTAATTTAACTATATCAATAACTTTAATTTAATAAACTAGCCTTTTACGCATGTAAATGCTATGTGCATGTCAGCTGCGTGCACTAAGTATGGTATTTTGAAATAAGCGTAACTAAAATAAATCTGAAATAAATCTAAATTTATTATGTATCTCGTAATATTATCACAATTATTATCATATTAGATTCAATAAAACACAATCACTTTGTATAAAACTAAGAATTTTATTAAACGCCAACCGATTTCGCTTAGCTCAAGCTTCGTCAGGGCGTATTTAAAACTAACAATAAATACAAAAAGAGTGTAAAAGGGAGACATAACATAAAATTACGTACGAAAAAGAGAGAGACAAACTAAGACAATAGACAGAACATCAAATGAAGGGGAAGTACAATGTTGATGAACATTTAATTGATATAAGGCTAATGGATTAATTTACTTAGTTGTTAAGAATTTCACTACCACTATTCACTGCTCTTTTCATCTCAAGGGCCTCCAAATTATCTAGCTGGAGGCTAAACCCGTTTTATGGAGGATATTTAGTGTATTGTAGTAAATATACTCCATAAAAACGGGTTTGGAATAAGTAAACTATTATTGAAATTAATACTTGACTCTCTCGATATTAAGCTTATTGTTTTGAGTTCCAAGATATATTTTATATTTATTTCACTCTATTTTTAAGTTATGAATTCTTAATCTTTAATATAATATAAAATTGTATTTAAGAATATAGATTTTTATTTTATTTTAGTGCCGCCCTTAGGCTTTGCCTAACTTATATATTTATTATTTTTATTATTATACACGCCTTATTCAGACATTTACATAATTTGTAAAATAACAAAAAATTTCATCAAAAGTGCAATAGACAAAGAAAAAAGTGTCATGATATCAGCATGTTTTTTCATAATCAAAATAAAAAATAAATATTAAATGTGAAGTAAAGCAATTTACCCGTCACCATTGATTTGAGACACAAACAATTGTAATAATGTAGTCCTATTAAGAGTTAAATTTACAGCAAAATGTCGACTACTTCCGCATATTAATTCCCCAAATAATGTATTCTGGGGACTGCGGAGTTAGCTAATGCATCAGTTCTAACATTACCACTGTAATAAAACAATGAATTGTGTCTCAATGACTTCAATGGTGCGTGAAAGTCAAGCAGACCAACAATCTGGGGGCAGTCTATCATACCATTGATGATCCTGTATAGAAATATAAGGTCTGTCATCATACGTCTCACTGATAATTTTAACAATTTCAGACGGCTAAGGAGATAATCATAATTGATATCCTCAGAGTGTATATTTAATTTAAAATGAATGATTCTTAGATGTATATGTATATTACTTAGGTACTGATTATTTATGCTAGTCAATACTTCTGAATGGCTGCTCACGCAAGGGTGAGAGTGACGAAATGTCATCAAGGCTCAAAACTCAATCTTGCGTGTTTTATATTAAAAAAAACCCTTCGGTTAGAATTTCTGTTTCGAGAGTGCGTTTGTTTGATATCAGATAATTTGCTTTAAGATAATATTTCCTCTACGAGGTCCACTCATATCACTGTCATCATAAAACTGATGAGATTACCAGGGAGACATTGAAATGAGGAATATATTAAATTAGGGTTATTCGTTAACTCCCATCATGAATGAGACCATGCTCTCCCACCCGGCAATTGATTTCTTTGCAAATTTTATTTTATGGATCAGCTGGTGCACTTCCGTCCTCGTGAAGATAGAGTGGTATCGAAACCGTTCGACGTTAAATTAATGAAAGTGGTTTACAAAAAGTTTTTAAAAAAAAAGATTCTCGAGAATGTGATTGAGGTGAGATTAATATCTTAGAGTGCACGTGAACTGACCGAGAATTAAAAAAGATTCAATCATATCGGTGGATTCTGTCATCTCTTTTTATATAATACTAATACATAGTTTAAATTAATTTGTTAAAATCACTTAATGGGTCATTTGAAACATCAACTGATTTTTGGAAAACATAATTTCCTTCTTCAAGATGTCAGATTAACTAAGCAAAAAACCTTCAATATGTCACATTAAAATGTATTAAAAAAATCAATTTTAAAAATTTTTATGAAAAAATAAATCTAGTACTTGACTTAAATTGTTATGTTGACGAAAGATATGGAAATTGATTTGATGATACAAAATTATTGAATACCATAGACAAAAATGATAAATTTAATAATTCCGCTATTTATAAAATTAAATGAAAATGAACAAAATAAACCACAAAATACAATTTATTTGCAAATATTAAGAATATTGAATTATTATCAACTATTTTTTTATGTGGCTCGCGTTTTTCTGTACTATCAGGTCACAGACTACCAAATATATAGACATGAACCAACACAAATTCTTTGTTTGAATATTTACATTTTGGTACCACTTTCACAATAAAATAGCTCCGAGACTTTTTTTAAATATATGACTCGATTGGAACGATAATTTAAACGCTGACAATATAATATGCATTAATGTAAAAAATACGTCTTGTTTACACAAAGATTTTATTTTCGAAGTGTAAATACTTTTACTGTTGCATAAATGTGTCATATAAATTATCGGATTTATGTTTCCACAAATAATGTTTGTAGAATGCCCCTCGTACCGCAACTAATGTTCCAAACCCCTCTCCTATATGTACACTTTATTTCATGTCTATTAATTTACTAGTATATTATAAAATATACGTAGGTATGAAAGAAAATTTTCTTTATTCCTAGAAGTACCTACAAGTATATTGAACATTTATAAGTAGGTTCCACCTGTCGTTTTCCGTGAAAGTATATTATTTATTGATACGTTTTAGACCGCTTAAAATTTAAGACCCCATTTTACGGACAACTCAATTGGTTCTTTCCAAATATATAAGTAATTTTTAAAACAAATTTTCACGGCTTCAGTGTACAGAAATATCTATGATATATTTATTAGTTGCTTCGCGTGCATCGCCAACTTCGTTGTTGGCTAATATATCTAATATCACTGTACGGTCCATTTACATGCTGGACGATGTAAAGCATGAAAATATCTTTCCTTGCAAACTTTAATTTTATTTCATCGTATTCCATTTCCATTTGAATAAATAATCATACTTTAAATTCAATTATAAAAAATATCCCAAATTCTATACAAGCAGCAAATTAAAGGATTACATATTAAGTAACAAGGAAAAGGATGATATTTAAAAAAAAAACGGGGATCTACAAATTAATGTGTAATGATTGGAATAATTTTTATACAGGTAAAACTTGTAGAAATTTTGATATTAGAATTAAGGAGCACTTGAGATGTCTAAATACAAACAACTCTTCTGAATTCTCTAATCATTATTTTGATATTAACAAGGGTTTAGAAATTAAATATACAAATACTAGGGATTTACAGTTATATAAATTAGAAATTTTCGAAATAAGAAAAAGTGTTAATAGTTAGCAAAATATTATAAATAACCAATACTCTTCGTAAATAGTCACCTTTTTGTTATCATATTAGTTCTTACTTATTCACCACTTTATAGTTTTCTTTTTATCTATGCTTGTATTTTTAATTTTAGTATACATTGTTTCCTGAAGAAGATACTATAGGTATCGAAACATGTTGTTTTAATTAATGAATAGTGGTTTTAACTTAAAATGAACATATTTTAGTCAGTCTTAGCTGAGATGTGTTTTCAGAACACCGCGCGACTCGAGCGATACAAGTTTTGCATTTAGTTTGTATACTTTTGGGATAGATTTTGCAAAAAAACATGCATAGCTTTGTATATTATTTCTACACTGTCCTGCTGGTTGGTTTTACTCAGTATATTAACGTGCGAAATGCAAGTGCGGACTTAAATGTACGTACTTAATACATAGTATTTTTTGTAGATAATGATTACTTATATAATACATATATGTAGGATTCTTCCACCCGTCGCCGCTGCCGATTGATGTCGCCTAATGTACATACGTTGCTTCGACCATATTATTCATAAAAAAAATGTTATTTGTCAATCTTACATTATTATTTTTATGTTCTAATATATCTTACATTCATATTATATATTTTATATTAATTGTATCTTTCATTTCTGACCATTTTTTATAAAAGTAACATAAATGAGATAGTTATCATATTTTAATCCCGTGACTTATCCCCGGCTCATCAAAATCGAATCAATAACAATTTCGTCTGGGGATTGGATTCACTAACAGTACATTTAAAAAACAGTATTTTTTTTTTAAATCTTAGTCTACAATCTGATTTTGAATACATCAGTTGTATTTGATCTGGTGATTGATATTCGAAATGTATTTATTCTAAATTTTCCAATAACTGTTTCGGATTGGTTTCGATTCGAAATGATGAATTTGAGATTTGCCAGTATAGGGTGCGACAAACAAAATGTAACAGATTTAATGTAGATGTATCATACATAAACCGGGTCGGTGTGAGGATAGAAAAAAGGTTTAAAAAAAGGCCAGCTGATCCTTCCACTAAGTTCTGGAAATTGGTACACATTGCTACACGGTATTAATTAAACGATTAGAAATTTTCATTTTCATTTACGCCGGGGGCGAAATTTACGACGCGAAGAGAGTTTATAAACGTCTGTCCGGCTGAAGTGAGAAATCAAACTTAACGTCCATATAGAGCGATCGATTGTATCAATGTTGTATATAATTTAATATTTAAATACAACAACCTCGATGACAAGAATTTCTTGAAAGCGAGTTATAGTATCCTAGTACTTATGGTAATAAACGGTTGTATAAGTGACACGAAAGTGTTTTTCCAAGAAATAACCTAAATCTCATGTATTAGAAGTTAAAAAATTATCACCTGCTACATCGTTGTGTTTCACTGTTTAGTGTATTTATATATCTGTTAAAATTTGCTGTGTTTATTACTTTAAGTAGCTAAAAATCAATCTTCAATTATGAAAACTTGATCTTTTCTCTCCTAAAAATTCGACAATCTGTAGACAGGTTTTTATGTTATTTAGCTATCGATATATATATATATATATATATATAACACAAAATATTATATATATATATATATCGATGTTTAATGATATAACGCCTCGCATTTCAAGGCATCGCATGCTGCGTCAACAGGATAGCAAGTAAAAATAACGTAAAATGCAGTTCTGACTGTGGAAGCAGAATAAAGGGTCACGATACTCAGTCATGAGTACAGCGAAAAGTGTTTGTGGAATGAAACGCGGTTTTTTGTATAATCGTGTATTAAATAAAATATTTGTTTACACGAGGGGGTGGGGAAATAAGGGATGTAGGAATGGTGGAAGGAATCCAGGAGATAGACAGGAATAGGAAACTGGGGCTGGCTAAAGAACCACCAGAACCAGAAAACACGACCCACCTGTAAACTGATCCTTTCGGTATCTTCTTCCACTGGAGTCGTACACCGCTGGTCAGCATGAAGTGCACTTAAATACACATTTTCGTTGATAGTGTCAAACAATTATATTTATATTTACGTGCGATCCACACATCATAAATACCTACCATAAACGGAAGGAGTCTCGTCTCCGAGTGTAGATGTCGCATGTGTCATCAATCAGCCGGGAGCGTAGATGATGGCGGTGAATTTGAATAGCCGCCCTCACAAATATATTATATACATACATATTTATATTCCATTTACACTTAACGTATATTTTATTTTATTTGAAAACATGTTCCCCGGTGATAGTAAGATTGAGAAATATATCTAATAGAGGTAGAGAGGACAATTTTAATGGTGGCGATGAAGTTCCTGTTTTGTATGCACCCTGTATATATTATGCGCATATTATATATTTCTGCGTCGCAATCGCGGTGGTTGAAAATGACAGCCAAATCATTTACTAATCGGCTCTGGTATACCGCTGGTAGATTTACATTTTTCATTCTGAAATATATTGGATGAATTCTAAATTTTTCTATATTTTATTCCGTTCGCGTCACGATAGTATACCGGTGTGATCTTGCGTCCGTTGCCAATATATTTAATCCGAGAATAATTGAAAAAATGTATGGGTTTTATTTACAATTCAAAATATGTTTGGCTTGTTCGCTGACGAGAAAAATATTGTAACGATTTTTTCGTTAAATTAGTTTCGGTGTTGTTGATGAATATTTTATGTTATTTTTAATATTTGCAAAATGAACTTTGTAATTTATGTTTATTTTTATGTATATTATTTAACTATGGATTTTAATTAGTTATTTTAATACATCAACCGGTTTCGGAAAATACCATTTCTTTTATCAGTATGTCAAATTAACTAACAAAAACTTTACTAGGCGTAGTCTGTTCTAAAGCAATTACCTGTACAGTTTTTAAAAGTTGTAAATGTTAAGAGGTAAGTAAGTATAATGTTAAGTACGTTATGTGAAAAAAGTATAATCAGGAGATAAGAAAAGATATTGAAAAAAATTTATAAAAATATTTTTGTCAGTCATATATAATAATGTGAGACAAAAATGTGTGGGTAGTTAAGTGAGCACAAATGACAAATTAGTGTCATTTTGCTTTCTACCCATATAAAGCAAGCACTTTGTTATTTTTGGTTTGAAGTAGTTAATCACTTTAAGGTCTAGTGGCAATTTGTTAAATATTCTCGGAGCATATAATAAAAAAGTTCGTTGAGCGAATTTGGTATTAAATTTTGGCACTGAATAGTATCCTAAAGCTTTGCTCCTGGTTTCTTTTGGATCAGATCGTGGATGTAAAGTCTTTTTTTTTTTTTTTAAATAGTTTATATATATTCTACATCTCAAATCTCTTCGTGTTCATGATTACGTTAGATATAAGAGTGCAAGGAACATGTTTTATCGTATTATTCTCATTCGCAAAATTTAATTTAGGTCATGGCTGCACATTTTCATGCTGAAGAATGTAGCTGAACCGTGCTCAATTTAATTTACATTTATTTACTATAAAACGGTCTCAGTTTTCTTATGTACATCTCACGTAGACCATCCATTTCGTTTTATTTGATTATGTATTTTGTCTTATTTGCATTTAGTTGAAGACAACGCTTCGCATAAATGAATTATTCGGGTCAGTAGTACTTGGAGATCTTCCACAGACTCCGCCAGAATCACTGTATCGTCTGCATAAATGAAGATGCAATAAACTTTACTAGTCAATTTTTCAACGATGTAATCTGTTTATATTTTCTAGCAATTTGTTACATAGATTTATATGGTGATATCTGACAGCCAGAAGCATGCAGTCAATACTTTGAAATAAGTTGTACTTAAATACGAAATAAAATTTGTATCCCGTAATACAATTGTTTTTTCACAACTTAAATTAATCAATTTGAAAAAATCTGATTGCTCACGAAATTCGTATCTGTAACTTTTTTTATCCAGAGATATGTGTACCCATTATTATGAAAAAAACTGAGTTTATCAATTATTTCACGTCATATTGTTTTAAACTAATATATAAAATGATGCAAATTGTAACAATTGTGAAAATTTTGAAGCGTTATATTCAGTGCATTGTTAGGACGTTCAACGGTATTCCGCTAGTGTTTATTTGTATAATAAAGTAAGTCATTTCACAAGTAAGTTACAGTGTGTGTGTTGAAGTTATTTAAATTTTGAATGACTAGATCTGAAGGTTACGATGCTGTGAGACAGAAGCTCTTAATCTCTCCTTGTCTCACGCGCGTTGGTTGTATGTCGCAGTGTAGGGTACCTGTTGTAACTAGAGCAGAGTATATAAATAAAAGAGCACATACAAGGTTTCGTTAATTGTGGTGATGAATTAATACAATTAAATTCGCGGTTGAACTTTGAATAGGCTCGCTGTAGATGCGGTTAAATGGGGATGTTGGTGAAAGGACGGTCTGCGGAGAAGTGATTTTAGTTGTTTGAGCAGTATCCGTCTCTGGTGCTTTTTGCGTATGCTTATTGGTCGCTCTGGTTCGGGCCCTAATAGTTGATAGGTGAGCCCACCACATGAGGTCACCAAATAAGCTACATGTAAAATTAATATGCCGCAATAAAGTATAAATCTAGTAGACTAAATAAACTTTGAAACATTGTTTTGTGTTATATAAAAATATTTTTTAATCAATTAAAACGTAACCTTTAAATATCTCGAAACGAAAGGAATATTAAAACACCACAGATTTATGTTTTAAATTTGTAACACAACAAAAAACATATTATTCTGTCAGATAAATATTTATTTTCAGTTTATTTTCCAAAATATATAGGAATATATGGCTTTTTTCTAAGTACTGATTGCACCTACCTGCTGACAGCTGATATTTATATCATTATAGATATTATTGAGATCTTGTCTTAATAATTGTAAGGGTCAGCCTACTCTCCATACAAAATGCAGAAGACAAAATTTAAATTAATGACGAGTATTGATGAAATTAATGCACATATTATTATATGTTAATACAAGGTTAAATATTCTTTTTTGTATGTAGTCAATGAAGGTGCCATGTTATAGTCCGACCAACGTAAATTGGCGAGCGGTGACTTTTCAAACTAACATTCCCTACGTTCGCGCGCGGCTGCCCCTCTTCATAAGGTTCAGTGTGAGTACAGTGGCGTCCTCCGCCGTTCGCCAATTTACGTTGGTCCGACTAGAAAATAATTTATTTGACTAATGTGTAAATATGTAAATTTATTTAAAAAAGCAATTGGAATATATTAAACGCACTGTACTTGAAAATTTTCCACCATTTTTTAATGTATTTATTGTTCTATCACTTTGAAATTATTTACAGCTTTAAAAGTGCACGGTGGAGCAGGTATCCGATACTGATGCTTTTCAAAGTTGAGCATTGCGTGTAGGTTTCCCGCTAATCGATACTTTGACCTCGTGAACTCGTGGAGGTGCTTGAATGGCCCTTAGTAACGGCTGCCTTGGGACGTGAAAGTTGGGAGTATATCTAAGAAAATGTTACAATATACGGGGTGAATATTGTGTTCCAGACCGAATTTATTTGGCTGCCATTTTGGTTTGACAAATATTTGTCAGTTCACATTTACAATTACAATGTATTACGAAGCACCTAACGTCTCAAATAAGTAATTAAAATATTTTATCTAAATAATAATGGCAATGCTGTAACCATTAATGGTGGTCGCTATCGTCACATGTTGGAAAACTTCTTGGTGACCGAAGTGGGTTAATTTGGCCGCATAATGTCAAAAAGTGGTGATATCGACTGGCCTCCTCGATCACCTGATTTGACGTCTCCCGACTATTTTCTGTGAGGGTACTTGAAAGGAAAGATCTACGCCAATAAGCCAACAATTCCGTTTCTACAGGACAATATTCGAAATGAAATTGCTGAAATAACACGCGAAGTGTGCGAGGTAGAATTATGAAAAATATGGTTAAACGAGTACGCATTTGTGCCGCTGCCAGAGGCGGCCACTTGGCTCATGACGTATTTTATACAATCGATAAATAAGAACCAAATTAAAAAATTGCTTTTCATTTCCTAGTTATTCAAAAACAACATGCAACATAACATTCACCCTGTAGTAGAAAATATGAAAAGTTATTTATCTGAGTACGGGATGAATGGGAAACTTACACAAGTCACACTTTTATGTGGAATGTAGTGCATGTGTAAGAGTGTACGGGTAATTCACAACATAATTTAATATTATAGGTGTCTAAACAGGATTGCGTAATGTTAGTACTTGTACTTGGACAATTGATGATATATAAACGAGCTGAAGGGATTGGAAATTGGATCAAGAATGGACGACTTTTTTATATTCTTCTTACTACATGTATGCAGATGATGCAGTGTCTAGCAAAACCTTAGGATACTTTGTAGTGTCAAAAATGGATACCAAATTTGGTCAACGAACTTTATTGTTTTGTGCACCGCGTATATTTAATAAATTGTCACTAGATCTTAAAGGGTACAATTAACGATTTTAAACTAAAAATAACAAAGTGGTTGCTTGATGTGGGTAGAAAGCTAAATGAAATTAATTTGTCATTTGTGCCTATTTATTTTATCTCCAACTATATTATAGACAAACATCTTTTTTATAACTTCTGATTGTATCTTAACAATATGAAACTTATAAAAACTGTACAGGTTATTGCTTTAGAACAGACCACGTCTAGTAAAGTAATTACATGTATTTTCAAATGTATTATTTTATGCTAAAAAAAATAATTAATTAATTAAAAAATAAAATAAATAGAAGTTGATCTGACTAAAATATTTAATGTACGCATGAAGAGCTCCTATATCAGTCCTTCTCATTCGCCGCCAGGTTGGCATTTTTTAATACTACAAAGGCGACCGTGCTACTTCTCAGAGCTGCACAGTAAAACGGGGGCATGGCACGAACATGAAAACCAATACCGTTCACTATCTAATTCAGCGCTCATATCCATGAAAATTATATGTATAGTATGGAATAATTGGGTGGGGAGGAGCATACAATAATACAATGAACTCGGTAAAAATAATACAGAGAACAATCATTAAAGTAATACTAAAAAAGGATCAACTTTTTCAACACAAACACTTTTTGCAAAATTCCCAGTTACCAAAATAGAAAACATTTACAAAAAAATATCAATTAATTAAAGAAAATAACACTGTAAAATTTGAAACAAGTACATCATTAAGGTTTAAAAATAACTTTAAAATTCCTAAATGTAACACCAAACACTATCAGCAAAATTTTATATACTTAGGAATAAAAAATTTCAATAGCCTCCCTACACAAATTAAAGAAATATAAGATATAAAAGAGTTTAGAAAGAAATTAAATGAACACTTCAGAAAAACATAATTAGAAAATAAACAATATTATAGAACACTTCAGAAGCACACAAATAGACAATAAATAAAATATATAAAATATTAATTAAATTTATTATACTCTCTCTCCAAGAACAAGAGCTAGTCTCTTTTTTGGAGAGGTAAGAGAAAAAAAAACATGTAATTTTAATAATGTAAAATACTCAATTAATGTTATAAAAAAATTGTAAAAATTTCAAAAATAATTTTTATTAACATTGTACATATTTATTTATTACACATATATAAAGATGGAAACATTTAACAGTATACAGAAAAAGAACAGTAAAAGTGAAAAACATAAATCACCCCCTTAAAAGAAAAACAAAAATAAATACATTTATTTCCGGCTAGAAAGCCAGGACCGGCAGATATCTGATCAAAAGAAGGCTAAGTTACAGGAAGGGCAGATGACCCTCACCCTCAATCAGAGCATTTGTACTCCTCAAAATATCCGAGCGGGTCGGGTCACCCATACACCCACAAATACCCTTCGCTTTTCCATCCATGGCGGATTTTTCTTTAACAAGCTTCTTTAATCTATCTTCCCTTCTCGCTAGATATCCAAAAAATTGTCAGATTCATCGTTTTTACAGCATCAATATTAGTAGTATAACCTAAGTCTATGGCTAGTGTACGCCACTGGTGATGAGAGATACAGGTGTGACTAATTTTGATATTTTGGTGATTTGGTAACTTGGAACGGGTTAATTAGTTTGTTTATTTAGCAAGTATATAAAAAGAAAATAAATATAGAAATAAATCAATTGATCGGTGCTGTTAACGCCAAAAGGAATTCATTATTCGAAGCAAAACTAAGTATGTGTTATGGAAGTTTCGTATTAATACTAATGGAAGTTAAGTTACAGACAAAAAGAGACGCTAAGATTGTTTAGGCACGTGAAACGTATGGGGGGAATAGTAAAAATATTTAAATGGACGTCAGCGAAACAATTAGCACGGTTGACGAGCGTGCATGAAAAGACGTATGAATCAGAATTGAAGAGTGTGACGTTCTACCCCCTCCGCTAATCTCTGCGGGGAAATGACGAAGATAAGTTGCTGAAGTTACTAGAAATAAATACGTAAAAGGTTTTATTTTTGAAAAATTTCTTGACGATACGATATCCAGATTTAGGACTTGGATTGACAGAAGTTCGAAGGGTAAAATTGAGATACATCAATTTGAATCAGGGTTGAACAAAAATCGGATTCCCATTTTTTACTGGCAGATGGCAGCTGGCGGACGGTATGATGCTGAAACTCTCTTGAAAATGTGATCCCTAATGGCCCTAAAGAACGTGAAGCATACAAGGTGTTTTTTTTTATATTTAATTTTACATAGATAAGTTAACAAGGAAATCAAAACTAAAGTGGAATGCGTACAGAAGATAAAGTATGATTTTTTACATTATATTAGTATTATTGTGCTAAAGAATAACTATTTATATAGTTCAAAATGGTGTCTCTGATCTTGTGTTCAATATTAGATTTATTTGATTAATTAAAAGATTTTAATAGTATAAAGTTTCATAATACACTAATATAAAATAACATGTTAGAAATGTGTGGAAGAAAGGAAGGCACTTATTACTTTAGTCGACTGGATACTGGCTGTTTTTTTTATTCCTCTTCACTACATGTAACAAGCGTCGCAGCGTGTATAGTAACATTGGCGAAAAAAAGAATTATTAAGTATTTTATAATTAGTGTAAGATTATTAATAATAAGCGGTAATGGAGTGAAGCGTAGAAAAGATAGATAGATTTTTAATTACTGCGACATCTTCTTTTTTCATTGTGCTTAGGGATAGATATTAGGAAAAAAAGGATATGCGCAGGTTAAAATTTGGTAAATCGCAAATTGATTGTATGCATGTGGTAACAGGTGAAATACCAAAATTTTAATTAATTTTAAACGGCGTTAATATAACATATAAGACTAATTATAAAAAATGTTGAGTACCTACAATAGTATAAAAATAATGTCACAAGTTAATATATCCAATAAAATAATCATTTTGGGTTAAGTATGGAAGTATATTCTTATCACTTACAAATCTGAAAATAATATATTACGCGTTTGTACAGTCACATTTGCAATACGGTATTATTGGATGGGGAGAAGCATATAAAACTGCAGTGTCACAATTAGAAATCACTCAAAAAATGATAATAAAAATTATACAAAAAAAAAGACTCCAAGTATACATCTTTCACAGATTTCAAAGTACCAAAAAGAATAGACCCAAAATCACTATATTTATCAAGGCATCAATTTTTTTAACAATCTTCCCATCACAATTAGAACAATAATAAACTACTATCAATTTGTATTTGAAGTAAAAAATATATATACACAGACTAACTGAAACATAAATTATCTCGTATATACTCCTTCTCTATATACGAGTCCTACTCTCATAGAGAAGAAATAAATGTTAAATGAAATATATATATATATATATTTTTTACTGATAATTCTAAAATGTATTATATTTTCTAATATTATGTGTTCACCAATTTATATTAAAATACAAATACGGAACACTTATTTATTACCCGTTTAATTACTAAAGTATCTTTAAATGATACTTTGCGATTCCCTAGATCCATGATGTAAGCAAGAATTCTAGGTTAGCGTGTGGACCGGGCGAAACGCCGGTAGGCAATCATCTTTGGACCACGTAATCCGCCATCTCCCATATTTCAGACATCGATACGATATATTTTTTAGATCAGTAAAAATAATTATATTTTCGTAATGGAAAATAATAATAATTGATAGGTAAAATAATAATACTAGAACATCCATACGACTAAATCGTACGGGATGGCCTTTTGAAACTACTTTTTTCCCTCCACCAAATACGTAAAAACCGAAGGGTTGGACTATGTTGTACGTCAAGAGCAAGACAGGGTTGGAATGTTACCCTCCTCGAAGATTACCTTCCAACCCCCCTTGCCGCGTAATTTCTCAGCGTAATAAGCGCTTTCGTATTAAAAATATTTATCATGTATACTCGAATATACAAGACGATGTTAAAAATTAACATTAAAAATAAAAAATGTAT
Organism: Eubasilissa splendida; assembly: GCA_031772225.1. Classification (NCBI taxonomy): domain Eukaryota; kingdom Metazoa; phylum Arthropoda; class Insecta; order Trichoptera; family Phryganeidae; genus Eubasilissa; species Eubasilissa splendida. Next base: position 9,312,813 of record CM062868.1, on the reverse strand, counting down.
TATAATTATATTGTATTAAGTGAGTATATTTTTAGTATATGTACTGCCGAAGCGAGTACAAGGTGAATATAACTTATTATAATTTTTTTTTTAAACATAACACTTTTCTACTATGAGTTCATTTTGTTGTTGGCATTTCAGTTCTTCATATTTCGCCAGTCACGAATAAGTTTAATTGAACATTGTATAGTTTATTTAATTTTTCATAAATATCTACATATTCCACTACCTTAAACATAAAAACGACTTAATACGACATTCGTTTAATTTTTAGAATACTCATTGTTATATTAATTAATTAAGTAATAATTAACTCAAGGATATATGACAGATTTTTTGAAAAATAGCAAATTTAAAAAAAAAAAAAAATTTAATAGAGATGCGTCACGGAATATATGTCACATCAATATTCTTACTATTTTCAAACTAAGCTAAACGCTTGAACCATGAAAATAAGACTAACTTTTTGGTGTCCTGGAACGAGGCGCAAACCCCCGACCACTAGATCACTAGGCCAGCGTCTTAATCACTACACTAACAAGTTACATTATATTATATTGTCATATAATTGTCTAATATTTTAGAACCGGAAAATTTTCGTTTCAAAGTTATTGAAAATAATAACACCTCAGGTGTGTTAATGTCAATGAAGGTTCATTCATATATGAAAGTCAATATAAATTATTTTTTCACTTCGATTATAACCTATAAGTCTCTGACATTTTGCAACTATGGATATAGACCGTAGTCAGAAGGGTTAGCAGTGCTGATGATGAACCGCCTCCATACTCAGTATATTATTCGTGTTCAATCCCCAACTTGTGTCAGTGAGGAAATGAATTGAGATAATGTAGTGGCGTGATCACAAAAAAGTACTCACAAGAGAACATCAAATTTATTTAATGCTGGTTCCATTAAGAGGTTAATAAATGCGTGATTATTAAATTGTGAAAGACGTTGTGCAGCTGGAGAGCGACAAAGAAGTGGCGGCCCTGTAAGTGACGCCACGGGTTCCTGTTGTATAGTTCTTACTCCTATAGATTTATAACAGGACCATCTTCCAGTATTCTTAAGTAAGTCTTCCGCGGACGTCTTTTTACTCACGCAAGACCAGAATATCCCTCAGGGTTGTCAGTCGTATATTTGTGGCTAACCTCTACTTCTGCTGTTCAGTCATGGATGTCTTTCCAACCTTTAGATATGTCTTTCGTCCCAAGCTTCAGTAGACAATGTCGATAACCTTTTATTAATAAATATTTTAAAACATTAGTATGATCCTATTTTACAATACATGTAAATGATAAAAGTTACTAAAAAAAACTGAAATATACCCAAATAATATCACAAAATGATCATTTAAGTTTACACGGCGGCATAAATATATTAAGTGTGGATTTTATCATTTCAAATAGCATATCAACCTCTTAGAATAATAGGATTCCACTAACATTTTGGGCTAATTTGAGTTATTGCGTGAAAAGGGTTCCAAATCCATCATTCTTTATTTCTTCCATACACACCAACTCTATTTAACGTATATTAAAGAAAATAGCATGAGGTGCAGTTCCAACTGCATCAGTTATTTATTTCAATTTTGTATTATTTTTATTAATTTACAATGTTTATTTTAATTTTTTAATTCCCCCATCTCACATTGGTTATTGATATAACTGATCATATTTGCATACCCAAAACAAAATATACATGTTGAAATTCAATCAATACTTTTGAGCTCATTATCTCAAAACAGTGTTAGTGTCAGATGGAACCTTGTTATTCTGAAGGGTCGATATTTCGAAAAAAAAATCTATGCGCATGAACATTTAGAGTTACGTGATATATGTTAGTTTTGATTATGCGGTACTAATTTTAAGAATACTTAGTCCGTAATGATTGTCCAGAGTGTCTAGGCTTATCCTAATTCCTCTGGGGACATCACGAGACGCTGTAACATGGTATCATCGCTATTTGATGCTGGCATCAGTGTCAGCTGCCATGGTGTCATATTCAACCGGAGTTATGTCTACATTACCACGAATATGAACCCTCAAGGGTACGATCCGTCCTTCATGCAATCGGCTATCTAATTTTCGTAGAGATTTACTGATACACTAGACTCTTGTCATCCGGATTATCCGGGTGCGTCAATTGCGGATTATTCGGGTTGCAACTAATCCGTGAATATATGTTTGGTTCAAAAACGAGGTAGTAGCTTACTTATAATAATTAATATATAATTTAAAACATTTATAGACAGCTTAAGTTAGGAAAAGTTTAGAATACAATCCGATAATTTGTGTCACTAAATTTCAAAATCCGCTTTTTTAACAAATTTGAGTTATATATATCATTGGATACGGAATTATTATTTGTATTTTAAAATGTTTATTTCATTTTAAAAATACGCTTTGTTAGCTAACAATATTAAGTATAATGTTAGGGTGAGCAAAACCTGGTATAACGCGAAATGACTTTCAAAACCTGTCGTGCATTTTTTAATCATACTGAAATGTACTGTAAATACGTAATAATTTTATTTTAAATAAAAGTAATCAATACATTTCCTAAAATAGTAATAATGCCTGCCATTGACGTGTGGCGGTTTTGCTTGATTTTCTAAAAATCATGAAAACGTGTTATAGCGGGTTTTGAAAGTCAGCGACTCATTTGGTTTTCAAGTTATTTAAATAAAAATTAAAAAGAATCAACACAATTTTTTAAAGTTCATAATTTTGAAGCGATCTTTACCCGTTGAACAAATCAATTAAGATTTATTAATGAGTTTTCTGAAATTAACTCGCTTGTCATGTAGATGGACGTTAAACTATTTAATATTTTTAATAGTAAATGGCAATCTGGATGCCCTTGATTTAATTGATTTGATTTTGTACCGTGTTCCTACTCAAAGTACTAGATTCTTAGAGCTGTTTAATGTGAATTATTCAAAAATATATTATGGTATTAGTTCACTAATAACTAATCTAAATCCCGAAACAATAGTGTCGTAGTGACAATAACCCAACGTGTAATTTTCATTTTGCATTTTTCAGTTACGTCACTGATTGGTAGTGCAGCATAGTGTGATATACCAAGTACATATTTTTCACTCATGAATAATTAATTGCTATTACCAGACCCGCGTAGGATCTATACAGTTGTGTCTGATACGAAGTGTACGATGCTGTCTGCGTTCAGAACTACGCTTACTGTTCCGGCGGTGTGTTCGTGATTGTGTTCTTATCACTACATGCACATCGCGATAGAGAAGTCAATATACGAAAACCTCACATTTCAACACCGTAATGCGTAATTTTTTTTCAGCTTAGCAATGGAAAGGTTAAAACAAGATATATCATTTTAAAACTTGATATATAACCTTCTAAAATTAGTGATGATCTAAATCATTCTATATCTGGTGTCAGACAGAAAGTAAAATTTTGTTTTAGTTAGACGTATAATACATTACATAGCAAAGTAAATTTTAGGTAACATCGCCATATGAAATAAAATATTCAAAGTTTTCGACATGAAATCAATCATTTTTCGTTTTTCATAATTTCTTTTCAAACACGATATCTGCACACTCCTCTCTCACATTTCTTCTCAAAGCTTTTTATATTACATCGATATTCCGGAGTAAACTCAAAATACGTCATATGTGGTTATTTTGTAAATATTTAAAATGTCCACATTTTTTATTACCCGAAATATATTATATTTAAAACCAGTAATATAATGTTATTATATATTTATTGATTCATTATTATTCAGGCATTAACATAATTTGTAAAATAATAGAAAATTTCATCACAAGTGCAATATAGGTATAATATACACATAACAATATTTTTATATCAGTTTTCCAATAAATAAGCCAGGGTTATTCGTCTATTTTTTAAATCTTGTGGCCAACAGTTCCAAGCAATCTAGGAATTAATTCAACTTTGACTATGCTGTCCGTTGTTCACATTGTTCACCCACAATTGTTCGCGGCCGCAATTTTTATTCCGCATTTTTTTGCCTGAAAAATTGTTCGCCGAATATATTTTTGTTTTTGGCACATTTCTCCAAAGCCGTTTCGTGTTTTTTTTTTAATCATCTTTTTTATAATGATTTAAGGTTAGTTAGGTAAATTAAATTGAACTTTATTTTATAAATAGGTGTTTTATTTCATGTGCCGTACTAGTGTGCTACACTATTATTTATAATTTCATATTTTAATAACACAAAAATCTATTTACAAAAATGAAATTTAAGTTTACAGATTTATTCTGAAAAAAACTGTAAAAGAAAGAAATATTTTTCCAAGAACTATAGAAAGTATAATAATCTAAAATCGTATCAAATGACTTAAAAATTTAAAAATTACACAGTGACGCATCGCTGATACATAAATGTGTTTAACCTTTACCATACCATGATATAAAATATCCAAACGCAGCCATGCTGTCAACTCGTGTTACTGTAAATAACGGTTAGAAAAAATGTTTTTATTAACTTAAATGGCTTTAATAGCATGAATTTACTCTAAATATTGAGCATTCAATATTGAAAAAATAATTAATATCATAATTTAAAGCATTTATTACGTCCTATACAATGTAGCCTTCCTTCTTATCTCCTTCATTCAATTAGTGAGAAAAAGACAATTATATTCGTATATATGTTGTTCTTTTCACTATGAAAATAGTGTGTGATCTCTGTTTTTCATATCACAAATGGTAGTTTTACTAACGTATTAATTTTACAACAGTTTGAATGGTAAAAATAATTATTTTTGTACGATTCCCTTTTCATAATTGGTTTTTCACTAGTCATTCTTGAGCGCTAATATTTTCTTTAATATCTTAAATATGAATTTTATGTTGCATGCATTTACCGAAATATTGCAGGTTTAATTATGATGGTAGATCTGCGTTACCGCATGGTTTGGGAAGGGTTAACTTTATAATTCATTTAAAGAAAAAAACACCATTTGTACATCTGTTTAAATTTGGTTTGTTTATTACTTTTGTTTAGCTAAAACACGTTTTCTCCAATGAAAACTTTATAGATTGAATAGGTAGATTTTTGTGTTATGAAAGAAATCGAATTGTAAACAAACAACATTCCTAGACCCATATATGTACACACATATTATAGGTATATTTAATGTACGGATACATTTATTTATAAGTATTCATGCGAGGCAAACGAATCGGGCTCTATTCGATTACAGCTGTATCTATAAATTTATTATTTAAGATGAATAAAAATAACTCAATATATTATATACTCGCCGTCCACATTTTGACAGGGTTAATCCATTTTAAGCTGAACAAATCTACAAGTGGACTATGGGATACCACTTGACGAGGGTCCCCGCACGGTCTCGGAGCAAATTGCCCTTGAAACAGTCCGAGTAATGTTAAACATAAATACAAGCTTAAAGCATTAAGTTGATCCAAAAAATAACCGCGTTCTGAAAATATTATCTTTAAAAATGTTCCATATAAATTTTGGGACGGAATTGATAGGGATACGGTATTTAATACATGAGGATCCAAGGAAAAGAAATGTTAAATCCCTTTTATCTCTGTGGTAAAGGTTTTCATACAGTTGTGTAGCATTTTAGTGGCTCTACAAAGCAGTCAAATAAACCAAACAAGCGATGTACAACCGTCTACGAATTCAATAAAACAACTTATACAGAATATTATTCGGGTAGCGCATCTACAATGTTTGCCAAAGGCCGTGTGCATGGATTTGTTCCGCTTCTGAGACACCGAGTTACTGTCGGCAAGCTGCGGCTGGAGCTCAGCACTCAGCACTCAGCACAAACTCTCTAGCAAGCGGCGCTCTCATGGGAGGCTGGCTCTTGACCAAATAATGTCACGGATTGCAGAGCAGCTACATATATAACAATAACCGTAACTGAAATGTAGTATTTATATTTTGTTTATATTTATGTGTGAACTTCTTCATTTCTTGTTTTCTTTTTTAACATATATTTACGTAAATGCCTTCGAAATGACCCCTGTACCGGTAGAAGCACGGGATGTAATTGATCCGCCTGTCGTTTACCGTCTTTCTTCATTCTCCGAAAAAATACGGCAACATTCACACACACACACATGGACAATATTATAAACCAAGAAACCCAGTGGTGCCAATCGGAGCAACAAGGCGCGTAAACAACATAAATATTTTTATGTTGTACGTATTATTTATAATATGGCGAATCTGGCACTAAGAACATGATTACGCTGGAATAAATACATTATTATTAAAAAATTTATATACATATAAAATCAATTTTGTCGAAAAATATTAGTTTTGCGCTACCGGGATACGAACCTGGATCAATCCGGGGAAGGTACACTACCAATTGTGTTATAGCGCCAGTATTTTTCATGACAAATTTTCGAACCTATATGTTACACTTTTTCAAATTAATACATTTGTCGTTGCATTATTTGAAAGCCATCTGTACATTTTTTTGCGGAATCTCAAATACCTTTGAGTAAACTGACTGCAGACGCCAGAATTATCGATTCATTTTTATTAAATTTTGGACACACAGATACATCTTATATTATTAAGGAGAACAGTGTAAAGAGTATTCTCCTTAACATTATTATTATTTAAACTCGTTGAAAATTACGCGATAGCAGTTTAAAATAATCGTAGACAGGAAATAAAGATGCTTAGTTAAGCCAAAATAGGGAATAACTATTTTAAATCCTTTACTTAAACTGGTAAATCAAAAATAAAACGGCACTGTTAATGGTGTTGCCAGCACTGCCATTAATACAATAGTCACTCGTGTCAGTGTTGCAAACATCTGTAACGTGAAGTTAGCAATGATTTAGTGCGATTTCATGCTTTCGAGTTGACTATCTGAATTTAATCCAGTGGCGTAGCTACCGCCTGGGCACTCGACCTTATTGGATAGCCGCCCGGGGGCCTTGCACCCAGGGGGGCTGAACCCTATTTCTTAAGGAAAACATTTTTTTATTTATTGTTGTTGTGAAGTTGCATTTTCAGAACATAGTTCTGCGGTATTTAATACATATTAAATGCATCAATAGGAAAGATATACCGAAAAAATCTATCAAAAAAACATTTTTCTAGTTGATACATTTAATTTGCCTTCTTTCTGTTTCACATACCCTTTTCATAATGTTTTTTAAAAATCATAACTTTATATTTAAAACAGGTTAGAAAGATGCCGTGTACTTAGACTTAGCATCTTTTATAACTATTCAATTTGGTGTTTGGTTAGGTTAGGTTAACTTTTAGCAATTTTATATTTTTAATGTCTGTATTTTTTAAATTTCGTTTCTTAACATTCTTATTTTTAGAATCGTTCAACTCGTATTAACAACATCGCTTCATTCATATTGTTCGCTCATTCAAATTTAAATAACAAAAATGTAAAGATATTTATGAAAACAAACATTTACTCGTTCCTCGTTATTTTTTCTCAGAGATTTTATTCACGCAAAACTTTTTAGGTATAATTCGATAGAAATATTACCTAATAATCATACAAAAAGCAATCTAGAGACCCACCCTTATCCGGGACCGGTTTAGAAGCTAGGCCTCCGTTGTCGATTTCACTAATCAAAGCTAATAAAAGTACGCGACTTTAATTCAACATATTGTTCAGTATAAGAAAAATAAAGAAAAAACAAAAGATTATTAGCAATTTCGCAAAAGTTAAAAAATTTAGATCTTCCAGGGTCCCTTAAGAGCTATCTTTATGTATATAAAGCTTATAAATATAAATACATACAAAAACATAGATGTATAGCAATTAGGGATTCTGTATCGACACAGCGCGGGAATTTATTCCCGGGAATTCAAAGACTTTTTGCTGTCTCGAGTCCCGGGAATTTAAAAAAAAATAACCCGCGACTCGAGACTTTCCAATTAAAATTTTATTTAATATATCCTACATTTATTTTTTCAAAATAAAATCTTCATAGTCGAAAACAACCCATGCCCGGTTTGTATACAAGCTGGAAGCGAGCGTAAGGTTAGGCAAAATGACTCGATTGTCTTTGTCACGTTACGTCGGCACTCGGCAGTGATAAAATTTCCTTTCACATTTACCGATCAAAAAAATATTTTTAAGGAGCCAGATAATGGTTTATTGTAACGAGAGATTATATTGTCTTTGTAGTAAAAACTTTCGTCGTTATTTGTAAAAAATCCCAACGAAAAAAAAAAAAATTTTCGGCATGTAATTACAAATGCGATGCACGTGTTATTCCTAGAATAATTTAACAGAATTCTCCTGGGGTTGATTTTATTTCAGTTTATACTTTGACTTTAGCCAAATATTAAAATTTTTACGAATATTAAAAAAAGAGATTATTAGCAAAATAGATAATCTTAAAGAGTTGGGTGCTCGCTTCAGCCTATGGACGAACTGTGGACGAATGGACGAGTTTACGAAATAGATGGTATTTTATAATCGTTGTTCATAAAGCATCGATTTGAAAGTACACGCGTCCAGCTTTAATGACCTTATCCAGGTCGCAAAAGGTGTGAGAGAGAGCCGAACAATGCACAATAGCAAAATGTACAGGTTTCGGCACGCACAAACTAAAACACATATAAACAATATCAGCCCCGCACTTTTTTCACAGCCTACCGTTACACTAATAAACGATTACAGCCAGTTTAAAGTTTCAACTGGTCCAGCAAACCACAGATAAAGGTCGTGTTCTGGATATAGGGGGAATATATACGCGCACACGGCAACCAGTGATCGTTGTATGGACATAAAATCGGACACTACTGAATAAATAAATAAATTGATAACCGATTTTAATCACAATATTTTATCCGGCCGTGTGTCTTTGAGATTCCAATAAAAACGGTGCGGTTTAACAGCTTGTATTACGTATTACGAAAACTTTTCGCCCGAAGATGTTCTCGACACACCGGGTCTCTCGAGAATAGTCATGCAAGATGGATAACAACTTACCTAAAACTTTCTAAGGTTTAAAACACATTTTACATTTCGGTAAGTTGTAAATTTAACCTAAATTTACGATTCAAAGACTTAAATTGTAAGTTCAGACACTTGAAGGACTCCAAAAATGTTGTTTTTATTATCATTTGCGAGATTTTTCAATAAAAATGAAAGTCATTTGTTCATATTGTATCATAAATAATAAATAGATAATTTTTAGTTGATCTAGTATTTTATATGTATTACACATGTACATTTTTGCCCTAAAAATACGACCCCGAAGTACGACATGGATGTGATTGTATTTTAAAAATATTATTTTTTAAGAAAACAATATGAATGAGGAGAGAATGGTAAAAAAGATATATGACGCAAGTGTTGATGGCACTAGAAATAGAGGACGTCCGTGGAAAACTTGGCACGACCAGATAAACTAGATACTGGAGGATGGTCCTATTAGAAGTTTCAACAATCGGCGAGCTTGTATGAATGTGGATGAGGCGAGAATTGTGTGTCAAGACAAAAGAGTGTGGCGCTCTATCCTTTCTGCCTACGGCGTGATGGTGAGTTAGTTAGTTATCTAAGAAAAAAGTTGACTTGTAAAAATATGTATGTAGATGTCTTCTTCTTCTTCTTTTAAATAGGCAATCCACCCTTCAAGAGTGATTTGTGCCATTAATCATATTAAAAACTTTATTTTATTTAAAAAAGTACAATAATATTGTAGAATAGGAAATACTATATTACAATTCAATACCATTGTCGTTCAAAAAACTTGTTATTATATAGGTTAAACGTGGCGAGTCAAGGGAAAGAAGATGACACAAGTTAACCGGGAGCTGAAAATTACCATTGACGAGACCACTGTAAAAAACCTGTGATCCGCAATGGACAGGCAAAAAAATAATGGTCTAATAATAAACAAGGGTTTCCTCCTCGGCACCACACTCACACATTGGGAAATCTATCAAGTTTAATATGACCAAATGAGAGGCCACCTGGCAATGCCCAATTCTCATTCTAGAGATATTCGATATTGTTCTTTTGGAGACTTTCCTTTTGGAGAACCAGGGGGTGCGGGGAATACATCTTTGAATTATTTTAAACCGATTACCCTTATGATTATTTAGATCCATTGTGCAGTCCAGATAGAATTCGTACGTTTTTTTACCATATTAAGTCTGTCATACATCTGGATATAGAATTGATAGGGGAAAACTCCGGAAAGAGTGGCCTCCTTGGCCAGTTTATCAGTACAATATGTAGATGTCATATAAATGAAAACATATGATTTTTATTAGTAGATGTTTTGATTTTGAATGCATAATGCGTATTATATACATATAATGTATTATATTTTAATAAAATAAAATAATGTTAGTGTTATTTAAATTCTATTATTTTTTAATGTGTTTCATTATTCACTTCTTTTTTACATTACACATGTTTATTTTTAATTGCATTTTTTAAGAGTTATTAACGTGATTATTTATATTAAAAATATATGAACATGCAAAATATTTTATTTTTTTACGATTTCAAATGAATAACAGATTTTTTTCGTAATCAAAACCGGTTAGTATTTTTTTCCCAGTTAATTGGGAGTTCTAAATCGTATGAACCTTAAATTCAGAAGCAGACGAGAAGATTGATGAAGTGTTCGACTATCTGTTCAGCATCCAACATCCAGACAATTATAATCGCAACATTGATGGATTAAATTGATGCAAGATAATATTACAACAACCTTGTTAGTGTTCTGTCTGCCTTCATTTCTCATTGTTGGAATACATTTGCGAAAATTGCTCGCTCGCTGTAATACTATACGCGAAAAGTGCGCATTTCACACAAGCATTTTAATTAAGACGGGTTACTCCACGCTTGTTGAACAGCAACACGCATCACGTGACGGCTACAGGGGTACCATGAAAAGGAACAATTCAAAATACAAGAAATAAATATTTTTTGTGTTTTATTTACATACTTACTTGGTCCTTCAGCGCTGGACCACTTCGAGATGCAGATGATCTCGGGGCATGGCATTTTTATGAGTAAACTCTTCGACGCACGTCCTCTGGGACTATGTGATTATGAATAATGCACGTGAGATCATGATTGCGAGATTAGAAGGAATAGGTCATCGGATCCCCCAGAACGATAATCTATTAAGAAATTAAAGGAATCTCGGACATTTCCGGTATTTATTAGAGTGTGGGTCTCCCGCTGGGGGTTACTGGGATGGACGATGCCGGGAAGAGAGAGAGCTAACAGAGCATTCTACTGGCTTTCCTTCGCATCTCTTGCGACCTGGACAGAGTGAATATCTGCCGGACTATAACCAAGTTCTGCGACTGCAACACATAAATGTGACGTCTACCTTCCCATTTTGGGGGTGCATGATTTCTATAGCTTCTCTCGGGCTGCCTCCTGAATTTAATGTGATAACGAGTCCCACGTCAAATTGTACAGGTGTGGCTCTGGTACTATGATACCGGAGCCAAACTATGGTGGGATTAAGATGTTAATAACTGAATGTTATAAAAAAAATTGACGTATCTAAACCAGTCGGGGTAGGGTGTAAATAAATAAATACTTACTTACTTACCATTATCTCTGCGAGGGTAGGCAGAGAGGGTAGAGCGTCACAATCTTCTGTCCTAACACACAATTCTCGCTTTATCCACATTCATACAAGCTCGCCGATTATTGTGGCTTCTACCAAAATCATCTTCCAGTATCTGGTTTACCTGGTCGTACCAAGTCTTTCGCGGACGTCTTCTATTTATGGTGCCATAAACACTTGCGTCATATATCTTTCTTACTATTCTCTCCTCATTCATCCGTTCCATAAGATCAAACCACCTCACATTTACATTATTTCATTATATCTTAATTCTTTACTGTCACAAATGGATTTGTTACATATACGCCAAAGTGATCTTATTTCCATTGCATTCAGTCTACTTCCGTTCCTCTTCTGCCAGCTCCAAGCCTCACTTTCATACATCAGTGTCGGTAATAGGATTCCATTGTGAACCGCTAGTCTTGCCTCGGTTGATAAGATCCCATTAGCTTTGATTCCATTCAATGCTCCGTTCACTTTATTCCCTGCAGTCACCCTCCTTTCGATATCTTTCTCAGTCTTTTAATAAATGTTGACATCTGTGTTGAAATTAATAATTAATAAAATTAAATTCAAATACTTTTTTGTAAAATAATATATTTATCTACCCTTAAAATCTTTAATTAATATAAGGTGAAAATATTTAGTCTTAATATTTTGGAGGTACTCGTACATATGTTGATATTCGAGTATATGCTTCAGATTAGAAAGATTAAATACGTATAATATGGAACCGCCTACAGACGCGGCTCGTCATTCGTATTTGTGTATTTTAGTATTCATCTTAATTTGTTTATTAGGAGGAAGTGGATATTCATGAATTGAATATTTGAATTACGTTTTATAATGATTAATATAAATAATCAGACAATATTATAAATAACCAAATCCTCTTTGCAAAGAGTCACCTTTTAAATTAGTAGTTCTTATTTAGTTACCCACCCCTTACACTTTATAGTTTTGTTTTTATCTTTGCTCCTTATTTATAATTTTAGTATACAGTGTTTCCTGACGAAGATACCGTAGGTATCAAAACATGTTGATTTATCAATAAATAGTGGTTTAAACAAAGTGTTTTGCTTTATTATTTATATAATATGTGGCCACAAAGTAATTTTTCTAATATTGAAGAAATTACGAGTATTAATAACCCACTCCTAACCTAAGTTTCATATTACAAGCAATCTAAAAAAAAATGCGTGAGAAAAAAGTGACCAAACAAATATGTCACTCGTTACCATGGTGACTTCATATTTTATTCAGATTTTTTAAAGAAATTCGTTTTAATGTTTTCGAAAAATCAGAACACTTCACTTGTTATGAAAATTAAAACATATCGGTCACGTGCAGATACGTAGGTTTAAATATTTCTTCGCAAAATCAAATACCTACGCGGTACTTAGCTAAAAATTTGAATGAAAGAATATACGTATCTACTGTCTACCTACACAAAATACAGTACTACGGCACCGTTTTACAACAAATATCAAATATAAATATCATAATTTATGTTCCTTCCTTCATTATTGTTTCCTTTAAATGTTTAAATTATTTTATAGGATTAAAGATCTTTTAACCATATTTTTCATAACATTTTCGCACACTTCGCGTGTTATTTCATTTGAAATATTATCCTGTAGCATCGGAATTGTAGTTGGCTACAGAAAATAGTCGGGAGCCGTCAAATCAGGCGATCGAGCCGAAGAGGCCTGTCGATGTCACCACTTTTTGACATTATGCGGCCGGGAAAAATTTCTCGCAAAATTTCAAGCGTCGCTCGGGCTGTGTATGAGGTGGCACCGTCCTGTTGAAACCACACCGAATTCGGCCACCAAACATGTGACGATAGCGATCATTATTACCATTATTATTTAGATAAAGATGCTCTATAATAAATGGTAATAATTAATTCTCTACGACTTCAAACAAAATCGGCTTGGAACATAATATTCACACGTTATTATGTGAAAAATGATTTTGAAATCATTTCAATTTTTATCATCATCGTGTACTAGAGCTTCATGATAAAAATATTTATAAATAAAACGCACAATTTTCGTGTTGATCCTATACACAAATAATTGGATATATTCTGGTCACAAGTCCGTGGTATCCTCCCAGCTCTACGGTGACTGAACTGCACGCATGTGTGGTTGTATTCTAACTTGTCTTGGTCCCACAATAACCACACAATCCATGTCTATTGTATCATTGTTGAAGAACAACCTGCATAAATAGTTTAGCATATTATGAACGATAGAAAATAATGGAATAAATTAGTTGTACCTATTGACGGCCGTACTATGATCGTATAGTTAAAAATAAAAATTATTAAGGAGGGCACATTCTTATTGTGAAGTTGTAATTATTCAGAACAGACGGTCTGTGATATTTTAAATACTAATTTAATGTATTAATTATAGATATATAATCCCGGTAGCGCAAAAACAATATTTTTCGACAAAATTGATTTTATATGTATATATTTATAATTAATACATTAAATTAGTATTTAAAACGTCACAGACCTATGTTCTGAATAATTAAAACTTCACAATAAGAATGTGTTCTCCTAATAAATATAATACATATGAAATCAATTTTGTCGAAAAATATTGTTTTAGCGCTACCGGAATTCGAACCTGGATCTCTATTTCCAACCCGGGGAAGTACACTGCCAATTGTGTTATAGCGCCAGTATTTTTCATGACAAATTTTCGAATCTATATGTTACACTTTTTAAAATTAATACATCTGTCGTTCCATTATTTGAACATAGGTCTGTAAATTTTTTTTAAATACAAACTAAATGTATACATATAAAATCAATTTTATCGAAAAATATTGTTGTTGCTTCCGGAATTCGAACCTGGATCTCTTCCTATCCGGAAAACATGCATTATTCAAAAATAATCGTAAGTGGGTATGTCATCACTGCCATGGCCAATGAGAGCGGACCCACCACATTCTCAGGACCGTTAAATAAGCTCAAGGCTTCTATTTATTACGCCGCCTGGTAGGTATTTTTTTGATGCTACAAAGGCGCCTGTTCGATAGCGCCCCGCACACAGTGACAGGGCGATACCGCGCAACCGCCTATAACAAAGTTTGTTCTCATTGTACGCCATGGGCACTGAAATGTGTCCCGAAACCGCTGAAACTGATCTTCGCACAGAGCAATGGTCTGTACTACATGGACTTTTTAGCGTAAGCCCCCATTATAGCGATACTGAACGCAATCTGCAAGTACTCTCAAACACACTCAATACAGACGCCACGTAGCAATGATAATGCGGTCAGCAACTGTCTGGAACGCCACTATTTCTACCGTCATCTTCCAGACAACAACTCTAAGAATCGCCTCCGAAATTATTCACGAGAGTGGGGGATGAAAATATTAGGATATTTCTTTCCAAACATAACCCTTAACTGGAATCGTCATTTTGACAAACGTATATAGAATCGTGGGTCCAAATGGACCCAATAGCAAAATACTTTATAAATTCTTAATAATTGTTATTATTATTTAAGTGCACTTTTTCTAAGAATGTAACAAGCTTCTTTTAAAAGGTAAATCTTTAAATTTTAACTTTATCCTTTGGGTTCAATATTTTAGTAACAAATTTCAGTCCTATAGTTTAAGTAACTAAAAATAATAAAAATACAAAATATTTTCTATTTGACTGGGTTTCACATATCTCGCCTTTAACAAAAATATAAACTTCTTTTAAGATCAACAATACATTTATAAAAATACAGTCTAAACTAAAATTTAAAAGAATTAAAAAACGTTACTCTGTGTATGGTACTTAGTACATTATATAATATAATTTAAACATCTATCACATTTTTGCGACTGTTAATTTTATTTTTTAGGGCCGCATAAGTAACATCTTCCTCTTTTACGTCTTCCTTGAGCCGTTGACGTCATTGGTTCTATTTCAACTTCTACTTGGTGTTCTTTATTTAGCCCCCATTATCTGACCAATTATCGTCTTCCAACAAAGCAGCAATATCTTGGTCATTGAATTATTCCGCCATTTTACAAAATAGATGAACATAAACAAAACACAGAAACTTACGTAACAGGTATCGTGGGTCCATTTGGACCCGGCAGCAACGCGTACCTCCACTTCTAGTAAACTGTAAGTGCTGAACGTCCAGCACCCACTGTAGCCCACGACGTAATGAGATTAGCCAGCCGCGCGTTCGGGAGAAATTAAGTTTTTATTTTCTGTCGGGTCCAAATGGACCCAATTCCGGTTAAGGGTTAACCTGCAAAACCCTCATGATACGACATCGACACATATTCATCTACGTTAACCCCCACACGCATTCACAATCGCTTAACCTCACAATATTTTATCCAACATTCCTGCTCCATAATATGAACACTCCATAGGCTATATTGATTCATTAGAATTGTATTCGTATGAAAAAAAATACATTTTCAAAAGCATGTTTTTATGAAAATATATTTGTGTGAGTTAATTTGCGTTTTTGAATAAAATTGTTTTTTAAGTTATTAAATGAAGGGCTAAAAATATGTCATATAAAATAATACCACGTTCAAAGTCTATTGTAAAGCGTATATTCATGACTGCTTCAAATTCGGCGTTTTGTTTCACGTCTGCCCAAGCGAAGACGTGTATTCAGATTACCGCGCGGCGTGAGAGTGCGTTTAGTTGGGACAGATTATGCGAAAAATTATACGATTTTAATTTTAATTTATAATAGAACAGATCATTTTACATTTGTCCACACTGTTACGCGTACATTTTTAATTCTTGTTTTTATTAATTTTAACTTTGTTTTATGACACGTACCATACTGTTTTGCTACCTTTTTTTATTATAAATTAATATTTGAACATATATGTAGAATAAATATTTATTATATATACCTAAATAAAATATACATTTATCTAAAATATATATATATTTTCAATATAAACGGCGAACAATTTTCCGATGAATAATTTGGGGTAATAATTGGGGACTGCGAACAATTATGGCTCGGAAACGAACAATATTTTTTGATTATTAAGGAAAACACATTCTTATTGTGAAGTTTAATTATTCAGAACATAGGTCTGTGATGTTTTAAATACTAATTTAATGTATTTATTAGAAATATGTACATATTAAGTCAATTATATCGAAAAATATTGTTGTTGCGCCAGCGGAATTCGAACCTAGATCTCTTTTCAAACCGGGGAAGGTGCATTATTCAATTATGCTGGCGCTATAACACAATTGGAGTATACTTCCCCGTAGTATGTTCGAATCCCGGTAGCTCAAAAACAATATTTTTCGACAAAACTGATTTTATATGTGTATATTTATAATTAATACATTCAATTAGTATTTAATATTTTTAGACTTCACGGCGACATCATAGTTACATACTTTTGAAAAATGTGTGTGAATTCGAGTTGTTACAAAGTAATGTGACGCTGCCTGTCGCTCCGGACTACAGCAGCCACTTGGCGGTGAAGGGAAAGATGTCAATTCGATCATTTCATATGTTTTGTTTCTACCAAAAAAAATGTGTTTGTATTTTTTTAATAATTAGTCTAATAAATCTGTTATATTTGTGTTTTAGTAACATGGTAGACACGTTTATATTATATACGTCATTGATATTTATGATGATTTTCAAAAGTTAATTCACAATTTTATCAAGATAAAATATAATTTAAAAAATCGTAGATTGAATCAAATACTTGTTCATCTATATGTTTGATGTTTCTTATTATGTAAACATAAAATAGGAGACAAAACTTTTGAAAAGTATTTCCGGGATCGTGTGACGTATGTCAGCAAAAGTTTTTTGGCGACATGGAATTTGTTTTAGGCGTAAAAGTCTTTTTATGACACCTGTCTCTCAACTTTTTGCAAAACGTGAACAACCTATGTAAATTATTTTTCGCTTAGTTCTTTTCCACATCGCGAGTAAATGTTCAAGCCTTTTTAAGCTATAGAATGAAAAAAGGGAAAAATGAAATACACAATCTGTCAAAATTAAACATTTGTTTATTTTTTTATTTAATAACAAGTATTTAACGACCGTATTTAAAAATATTTTGTGATTAAGAAATTAGATACATTGTAAAAGTTATGTTACAAATTGACAATTGTGAAGTGTGAACAGCATATTAAAACTACCGCACAGGTACAGAGCATTGATTCCAAGGTCGACGATGTGAATCGATAAATCACGTGACGCGCATAAAGTTGACTTATGGTAAGCATGTTTTCATCATGTACCTATCGTACAATTTATCTTTTAAAGTGTGCCTACGTCATGAAGAATATATCCAGGTTGTAGTAATTAAGCATTGTAGAGATGCGAAACAAATTAAATAAAACCAACAACATTAATATTTTTATATATATTTAAATTCTTAAAGTTAATTACTATAAAAAAAAACTCCATAAATATCCTTGGTTTAAAAACCAATTAGAAAATTTTAATTTTTATACCCCAAGGACCATCGTATCGGAATTGCATTTTGCGATTTTAATGCAAACGAAGTTTAATGATATTATTTTTGTTAGAGCAGATTGTCCTAGAGATAAAAGTGAAATAAATAGTAAAAGTGGGTCTGGATTCCTGATACGTTTTAAAAGAACTAAAAAGAGACCGAAAAGATTAGAAACTAAACTATTGTGTTTTCAATACAAATTAAATGTATAAGATAATCAATTTTTTTTTAAATATTTTGGTTGCCACCTGAATTCGATGTAGGAACTTTTCCTATCCTGGGAAACGCGATGACCATTACACCATGTCAATCTACTAAGTTAACGGCAAATTTTCATTTTGATTCATCTATTATTCCATTTATAACCAATCCGCTTTATATTACCGAGAATCTCAAATACCTTTGAGAAAAACCCAATAGGGGACGCCAGAATTGTATAATAATGTGTTTTCCTTTAAAAAATTTTTTTTTCTTTTACAATATATTGGCGTTTGTGAGGTTTATGACTTCTCTCTCTGGATTTTTTTCATAACGTTCCGTTTCACGATGGAATTTGGCTTTTAGTGTTGGTTAAATTATTATTTAAACCGTTATTGTGACTATGGTTGTAACGATGATTGATAACAGAATATTCGTAATTCTTCAAGAAAAGACTGGTGTAGTCAAAAGTAAACAGTTAAATATTACTTACCAATCAACGTCATAGTCGCAGTCACATAACGGTTTTCCACTACTAATTTTAACAGCTCTTATCAGTATATTTTGTACTGCAGTTGAGGCACTCTCTATAGTCTTCTTCTTGCAATGAGATTACTTCTGCCCCCGTAAAATTATTTGATGAATTATTTCATGAATTATTCAGTTTTCTCTTTTTGATAGAGGTCAGTTTTTCAATTTCATTTTTCGTGTGTCCCATAATATCTCTCATATTCTTTTGTAACTCCACATTTCAAAAGCCTTAGCCTATTAGCGCCCAGCTTTCATAGAGTAACGACAGTATGTAAAATTATACATTGTGCGTGCGTAAATTAAGATTGAAGTTTCTATTATAAAGGATATTTAACATTTTAATAAAATAATTATTTGGCATCCCAACGAACGTAACTAATAATTATTTTACCCATTATTTGTTTTCCAAAATCAGCACAAAAATAATAATATTGAAAACAGTTCAACTATTGTTTTGACTGATTAATTATATAAATAATTAAACAAAATACTTTGTTTAAACCACTATTTATTGACATGTTTCGATACCTATGGTATCTTTTTCAGAAAACAATATATACTGAAATTAAAAATACAAGCATAGATAAAACAAAACTATAAAGTGGTGAATTAGTAAGAACTAATATAAAAACAAATTTAAAAGGTGTCTATTTATAAATAGGATTTGGTTATTTATAATATTTAGCTTACTATTAACACTTTTTCTTATTTATAAAATTTCAAATTTATCTAACTGTAAATCCCTAGTTATGTATAATGTCTAAACTCTTGTTAATATCAAAAGAATAGTTTGTTTCCAAAAGGTGATTAAATAATTCTGAGTAGTTGTTATTTAGGCATCTCAAGTGCTCCTTAATTCTAATATCAACATTTCTGCAAGTTTTACATATATAAAAATATTTGCAATCATTGTAAATTAATTTGTAGACCCCGATTTTTTAAAAATATCGTCCGTATCCTTGTTATTTAATACATAATTAATTAATTTGTTATTAGTATAAAAACCAGTTTGTATAAAATTTGGGATATTTTTTATAATTGAATTTGAAGTAAGATTATATTATTTTGTCTAATTATTTATGTAAAATGAGGCCACAAAGTAATTTTGCAAATATTAAAGAAGATATAAATTATGGTTGTTCTGATTCTACAACGTCGGTTCCTCGTGACAGGATCGTGATCTGTATAAACTTCATTCCTCTTAACTCTTTTCATTTTTCTCTGCATCCCGCAGATCTAAGTGCTGTCACTAGAGAAGTGCTTGTAGCTTCCATTTGGTCGGTCCAAGGGGTAGGGATTCCTTTTCCTCACGTTTCTCTCTAAATATCCAAACATTTAAGGATTTATCTCAAATGGTTGTGGGATATGTTAAATTGAACACAAGCAATACATGTTCATCGTGTGCTTAAGTCGAATTGCTTGAATGAAAAGATGTATGAACATAGTTCTGTGATATTTTAATACAAATTAGTCAGCGCGCTTCATGAGTTCCTGGTTCAAATTCAGGTGGCAGCTAAAATATTTTTTCGATAAATTGATTTCATCTGTATGTATATCGTTTGTAATTGATTTGACAGAACTATGTTTTGAAAATATAATATTCACAATAATAGTGTGTTCTCTTTAAAATACATATGAGTTGTATTAAAGTTTATCAAAAAATTTAATAAAATAAAATTGATAAATCTCTGACGACTTAAATAAAAGGAGATAGCTCTTAAAAAATGTAATGATAGATGTATCAATTTGAAATAGCTGCAGTTCGAACATTTGTTGTCAATTTACTAGGCTAACATGGAAGGAGTTCCTGGTTCACATCGTGATGGCTAAAATATTTTTTCGATAAATTGATTTTATCTGTATGTGCCTATATCTTTCTAATTAACGCATTTAATTTTAATTAAGAATAACTATTTGACTGTTAACTATTTACGTTCAAATTGTGGTTAAATTCAATAAAAATTTCATCATAATTAAATTTATGTGGTTTTGCAGCATCATACATACCATAGTCGTATTCAATACGGTGTTCATGAATAATTCTGGTCGAATTCAGGAGATTTATTAGTCTGGTATCGAATTTTCGTCTGGCCATCATATCCACAAACATTTTGCGGTATTTTTCCACCTCCCTTGGAACATCGACATCCTCCCAGCAGCGACTACACCACAGCTGTGATCAATTTATGATATATGAATTACAGATTGCAATATATGTGTCTACATAAAAAAAATATCCGAAATTGACATATAATTTTTAACTCCTTTTAAAATAGATTATTATTGTAGTTCATCTCGCGTAAATTACTAAAAAGGACCCACAATTACAAAAATATACAGATAAAATCAATTTATCGAAAAAATATTTTTTTATTGCTTCCGGGATTCAAACTTGGATCTTTTCCTATTTGGGGATATGCATTAACCATAGTAAGTTGACGAAAAATTTTCGAACTTATATGTTGCTATTTCAAATTGAGTATAAAAGCGCGCACTCTCAGATTAAATATTAAAAAATGATGTCAGATATATGGCGACCTCAGCTTCGGCTGCAAATCTTTGTTATTTTCACAAAATTTTCGATGACAATTTTGCACAATCTCTGATCAATTTCATAGGTAACACGTCGGATTTCAATTGTTTATAGATTGCTAGCATAGACCTTGGATTTTAGATAACCTAATAAAAATAATTATTAAGGAGAACACATTGAAGTTGTAATTATTCAGAACATAGGTCTGTGATATTTTAAATGTATTAATTAGAAAGATATACACATAAAATCAATTTTATCCAAAAATATTGTTGTCGCTACCGGGAATCGAACCCGGATCTCTTCCGATCCGGGGAACGTGCATTAATCGATTATGCTATACCAACACAGTGCATTGATGACAAATTTTCGAACCTACATGTTACACTTTTCAAATTGATACATCTATCGTTCCATTATTTGAAAGCCATCTTCTTTATTTTTACGGAATCTCAAATATGCCAAAAGTCACACGGTGTTACATCACAAGATCTTGCTGGCCAATTTAATGTCGGCATTCCGTGAAATTACGCGGCCAGGTAAATGTCGGTGCAGTAAATCAATTGTTGCTCGAGTTGTATGGCAGACGGCACCGTTCTACTGTAAACACATTTATTCAGATCTATATCATCCAGTTGGTGTCAAAAAAAACTCGGTAACGATCGCCATTCACAGTTATCTCGTTTCCAGCCTCACTTTCAAAGAAATAGACCTATCACACCATCTGCCCAAAATCCATACCATACAGCGACTCGTTCAGGGTTTATTTGCTTCTCACGAATCACGCAAAGATTATCCGAGTCCTAAATGAGACAATTTTGTTTGTTACGAAACCGTCGAGTTGAAATTGCACATCATCACTGAAGATGATTTTTCGACCAAATTAAAAGTTCACATTATGATGCTCTACAAACCAACTGGTGAACTATCAGCGGTGAAAATTTTCAGATCGGGTAGGGATGAATTATAAATTATATACGTCAAAGTATCAGAGTTACCAACTGCAAAACAAAGAAATGGAGCGAAATTTAAATCCGGCGTTCAATTTGGGTCACCTTAATAAATTCGCAGCATTTTTGTTTTCCAATGTACGGGCCGATTGTGTGATCAGTAGTAAATTTTTACTAAAGCCCGTGGTTAAAATCGTTTGCGGGTTGTTTAAATGTCAAATTTACTATTGTCAAAGCATAGATGAGATGTCTATAAACGAGTCAAATAATCATTAACATATTGGACATATTGGTGGCGAATTTTTTTCGGATTATGTGCTAATAATATATTAAACGACGAGATCATCATCGGACGAACTCTCACCACTAAAATAGCATGATATTGATTATTTGTCGTACACTGCAACTTTCAAAGTATCAATGTGTTCGCTATATTTAACTATCGATTCTCGTTTTTACTATCGAATATCGGAGAGTAAAATTAGTTTACTACGGGATGTACTTTCGAGAAGTACATATTTTTTTACTAACGATCAAACAACCCGTTTTCGCAATTTTTTTTACTTTAGTTACTTTTTTAAGTATAGTAAAAAGTTACTACTACTACTGATCACACAGCCGGCCTTAAGAGTGTTTTGGAAATAATGATGATGAAAAAATGTATTTTCCGAAACCGGTTGGTGAATATAATAATCTCACAGTGGTTAAAAACAAAGTCAATGAATTATTCATAAAAATATATTATCGGTGAGTTTTATGTACATATTTTATTTATTTATCCAATATTTTATTTTAACTATTCCCGTCGTGTACAGATATAGCTGTACTTAACCGTACTTCTCGAAGTATTAATGCTTGCAAACTTTTTTCTAGTTTGTGGCAAATTATAAACTTTGTAAAGCACATTTCTAGTTAGCGAAAGTTGATTCGTGGATCGCTCCATCAACAGTTGTTTGCCAAACTAACTTGTTTATTTAACGAAAATGCCGCGAAATTACGCACATGCCGCGTCGAGAAAATGTCTGCTTTCTTTTCGTATCGGCGTTTCATAAATATTTTTCAGCATTTATTCTAAAGGTCAGCCTGTTAGACAGAATTTGGATGTAATCATTTTGTTTTATTTCTCCCGGTACACAACTCACCGCCCACAGAATTACCGGTTTTTTTTTCTAACAATGAATACGTAAATTTTTAACATTTCAAAATTAATTTTCCGAGAAAATTTCGCCGTATTTAATAACAATTTTCCGCGCGGTTCACATCACTTTATATGATATATTTTTTTAATCAGTTATATTCAATCATATGATTTTGATTTTATTTGATTATCACGCCGTTTCCCCGCGAAGGTAGGCAGAGAAGATACAGCGCCAGACTCATCTGTCTAGACACACAATTCTCAACTCACCAACATTCATACATCTTCTCTTGCAAACTCGTTGATTACTGAGGCTTCTAACAGGTCCATCTTTCAGTATTCAGTTTTCTTCCGTCTTCCGCGGACGTTCTCTATTTCTGGAGCCATCAGCACTTGGGTCATATATCTTTCTTACTATTCCCCTCGCGTTCATATATTTTTTCATACCTTTTCCTTAATTAATAATATTTTGAAAATACTATCGCATCCAGTGTATCGTACTTCGGGTCGTAATTTGCAGGCAAAAATGTACATGGGTAATACATGTGAAATACTAGACCAACTAAAAATGATCTATTTATTATTTATGATTCAATATGAAGAGATGACTTTCATTTTTATTGAAAACTCTCGCAAATGACGAGTCCTTCAAGTATCTGAAATTACAATGTAAGTCGTTGAATCGTAAAGCTAGGTTAAATTTACAACTTTCCGAAATCTCTGATGTCATCGACATTTTTCTTACCATTCTCTCCTTATTCACCCGTTCCATATGAACAAACCACCTAAGCGATCCTTTCCTAATTTTACTCACTATGCTAAAATCAGCTGTACATTTTTTAAATTATTTCTTCATTCCTTATTTAATCAATTAGAATGATATACAGAAAAAATCCGTCTTTCCAAATATATTTGGTTGTCACCGAGATACGAGGTCGAAATTTTTCCTATCCGGAGAATAAATAGAATAATAGATGTATAATTTATGAAGACTATAGAATACAAGTTTCAAATTTGGCTAAATATTTACGCGATTCCATGGATAGAAAAAGTTCCGGGTTAGTATCAAATATTTATAGATAGATAGATTTTTTAATTGATTCATTAATTTGCTAATTTATTTATATACTGAAAATAACCCGTCAATATGACGGGAAATCACTCGTACAGTTTTTAAAAATTGTAATTGTTTAGAGGTAAGTAAGTATAATGTTAAATAAGTTATAAAAAGTTATTTATAAAATATTATTGAAAAAAAATATAAAAATATTATTATCTGAAATATACAATAGTTGGAGACAAAAATGTGTTGGTAGTCAGGTTAGCACAAATGATAAATTAGATTCATTTTGTTTTCTACCCACATCAAGCAACCACTTTGTTATTTTTGGTTTAAAGTCGTTAATCATTTTAGACCCTTTAAGGTCTAGTGGTAATTTGTAAAATACTCGCGAAGCACAAAATAAGAAAGTTCGTTGAGCAAATTTGGTATTAAATTTTGGTACTGAAGAGTATTCTAAGGCTTTGCTTCTAGTTTCCTTTGGATCGCATCGTGGAAGTAATGTTAATTTAAAAAAAAGATAGTTTTAAGATTGCTCTGGTAAACAGCTGTCTTATATCCAAAACTTGGAAGGATTTAAAGAGTTTTTCATTGACGTACGGTACATGTACTGAGTTATGTATTATTTAAATTTTATTTATAATATGTTTAAAGATAAAATAAATCAAATTACTAAAAATTGGTTTAAAATAAGGAATTATTTAAAAACTGTAAGTGATTTAGTTTGCCCAAACCACCCAAACTTGCAGAATTTTATAATAGAAAATGTGAAATATTTAATTTTACTAATTTATTAAGAGAAATGAAGAAATTGTTTTGTATTAATCTTCTAACACAAATGTGTCTAGGGTGTGGTATAAAGAACTCCTCCATTTTGAAGAGGCACAGCTATGCGTCGGGAGAGAGTAGAAAGGGTGGATGCGATGATATTGAACAGATTTATATGTGCTGTTTTTTAAATCAGTTATGGCTTATTCTGGTGAGCATCGCGCTTTTACTATTGAAGAGTTTTTGAGAAATGGTGGGTCGCCGATAGCAACAAAATGTGCATTTCGCAGAAATGTTTCCTGGATACGTTGTCTCCTTTCATGGTGACGTCGGCTGACCTGAAAATACTATTTTTTAAATTAATACTTACTGGGACAGTCAAATAAGTCAGGGACATATTAACTGTCCTTGATATATTGACTCATTTTGATAGTAATAAAGTATATGTAAATAAACAAAATATTAATTGAATAATTTCTTTTTTCGCAGACATTCCACGGTGGAGGCCGAAGGAGCCGTCATGACGCGGCCCTCCAGGCACCCCGGGCCCCAGGCGGGGTCCCACGGGGACTCCCAGCTCGGGGGCCACATCCCCAGCCCTCCGACCCGACCCCCCTCTCCTCCCCAGCAACCCACTGTGATAGCCCCTCCAACCCCCAATGGCATGGGCACCGTGTGCAAAACCAAAACCCAAAACGATTTTAACAGTAGCCAATTAGCTGATAGACATATAGAAACCAAATTAAGTGAAGCCCAACAGACTGTAGACAACGACCAAGAAAGGGTAGCTGACGTCATAGGAATAAAGAGAAATGTAGAAAACCAAAAAGTAAGAATAGAAGAAGATCAATTTAAACCTACTCCTGTAGTGCCTTCAACGAAACCACCGCAAAGCCTAGACCTAGAAACGGCAGCTTTCGGAGAACCAGTTCCATTATCACAGAGACCGCATTTAAGAGACGTACCAAAAACTCAAAGCCTCGACTTGAGGCACGACGATGAAGTAGCAGAATGTAGTGATAAGTTGAAACCGAAGAGTATGGAGCCGTCTGCGCTGACGAGGGAGATGCGGGCGAGGCTCCTGGTATCCCAGCAATCCAGGTCTTTAGGCAGGGATGAGCCAGGCTGCGCTGGTGAAGGAGCAGAGTCTCCGGGAGGGTCACCGAGGACAGTGAGGAGAAGGCCTCCACTCAGAGAGTCAAGGAGGGTGTCGATTGACGCGTCGGGCAGCTACCTGCAGCTGAATCAATACAAGTTGATGGAACCTATTGGCCAGGTAATGCTTTTTGTATTTATTATAAATAAATTAGAAAAGTCTATAATTCTTTTACGGTTATTTTTATCGACCAACTTAATACATTTTGTATTATAATATTATGGATAGGGTAATATTACTATTATTTTATCCTTTAACCTTTCACGAGTACGTAGTAAATTGTATTTCATCTTTTTTTTATATGAGAGATGATACCAGTATCTTCTTATAAATGATGAAATATGCCACGTTCTGATGGTCTTAGGTTATATATAATATATATTAGGAAAAGCGCATAGTTATTTTAATATAGTTAACAAAGTGTATTTTTTACAATAATATATGTTGTTGGACGTCTATGTCATAAACCGCTAAAAATATTAACATTTTCACACTTTCATGCATATATAATATACATTAATTAATCCATACAGACTGACTTTGTAATTAAGATGACGGTACTGTGGAAACGAAATAAAAGTTTTTATGTCTTCTTAACTTTTTTTTGCTTACAATTCTAAACAAAACGTAAAATGCCAAACATGACAATTAAATTCATTATGACAATTTTATCATTTCAGATGTCTGCATACTTTGTTTTGATAATGATGATGAATTTTTTATTATGTATGAAGATAATTAATACATTTACGATCACTTGGGTTCGTGGGTTAACTCATAATTTTGCAAAAAAAATTAATGCACGCTTGCATACATAAAAAAATATTCGTTAATCTCTTCATTTTTATTATAGCATAAACTGTAAAAGAGATAGAACCATAAAAATATACAATTCTCATCGTTCATGCACATGGAGTCGATCATGATATAATATATAGAAATAACATAAAAAATACAGTAATTCAAAGAAATGAAGAAGGTAGTCCGTAACATTCTTTACCACCATAGTCCAGTTGAATGGTATGAGTATAAGGAAGAAATGTGGGTTATCTCACTCAGAGATAGTTAACCAGAAATCGATTTTTTTAAAGGAAGATATTGCACGCAATGCATACATTTAACCTGTTATATATTTTTTCGAGGTTAAATATCAGGTTGACATAGCATGTTTTTATCCACCAAATTTTGTGAAAACGTAATTCTATTATTGGAGTATAATTTAATATTATTAACTCATTTTCGACAATTGGGTGACAATGCATATTTCTATCCTGTATTATCAACTCTGCCTCTTTCACGATATATTAAAAAAGTTTTTATTTTGGTAATAGATATATTTTAAACATATTTCACGTTAGGTAAATTGTGGTGTCGGAATATGACCGCGAAGAATTATGATTGAAGAATTGTGGGCAAATAATGATTGGTAACTTATTATCCGAAATAAAAATTAAGTTCAATTTCAGTTACTGGTCATCATTACAATCGAATACCAATAACGATTTACCTCAATTAATGAATACCCCCTTTCTTAACTTATATTAAGTACAAAATATCATTTGTTTGTATGTGTGGAGGCCTTGAACGCGCCTCGCAGTTACCTAGTTCGAATCCCGGTAGCAACAACAATAATTACAACTTTACAATAAGAATGTGTTCTCATTAATAATTTGTAATAATCATGTTTATACTGGTGACCCTAATGTTTAATTTAACATCTTTAAATCGTATGTTATAATACCGTTTAATCTCTATATAGGTAACCCCTATATATGTCTGTAATACTGATCTCAGTCAGATTGCCGCCTCCAGGGCCAAGCAACAGCAATCAGCAACGGTCGTTTGTTTTCAGCTAGTGGTGAATATGTTATCTATTGATTGTGTAGCCTTTTTCCGACGAGTACGAGCAAAGTATTCACAGGGGTTTTCGCGAATTTTCCGGCCACCTGCCCAAGGCCTTGGTGCACCGGTGTACGGAAAAATAAAGATAGTATCTTGAGAAAACTTTCCGTTTACGATACGACCTGGGGTGGTAGCCTTGCCCGACAGTGGAAGGTTTCAGCGGTGCATTATTAAGTGTATTGAAAGGTCAAATGAATATGTTCGTTAAATAAAAATGTACCTAGAGTATATAACGTTTGTTTTTAAAGTAATTTTATTTTATCTTTTTAGCTCATAGAACATTTGGGTCGTTTGTAAAATGACGTGTTATACGAAACAATGGACTGGTACAAATAACGATTGGATTCAAAAAATTAGCGAAAGTTTTGAAATCAGAAATATGTTTATTAAAAGTATCTATAATTGATCAAACTTATTGTATGGACATTTTGGGGTATTTAATATGATATATTGATTACTAGCGCACTACCCGGCATTACCCGGGAATTAGATATAGTTCAAAAAGCGGTTTAAAGAAAGGAGAGATCGGGGTTTCAATGTTTTGCACAGGACCTAACTTGATCCACGTACACTGTATATTTGAATATTGATGATGGTGAGGAATATGACAATAATAATTTATTTATTTTTAAAAATGTTAAATAATCTAAAAATAAAATAATATGACTCAACAATTCTCAATATAGTCAAAATTAATAACTTACTATCTTACTACGATACTGTTCTCACGCAGCGGTACGCAGGGCGCCACACTCTTCTGTCCTGACACAATTCTCGCCTCATCCACATTAATACATCTTCTCATACAAGCTCGTCGATTATTGAGGTTTTTAATAGAACCATTCTCCAGTATCTGGTTCACCTGGTCGTGTCAAATCTCCCGTGGACGTCCTCTACTTATGGTGCTATCAAAAGTTGCGTCATATGCTTTCTTACCATTCTCTCCTCAGTCATCCGTTCCATATGACAAAACCACTTAAGTAATCATTTTTTAATCCTTCTCACTAAACTAAGATCAGCTTAACATTAAAATTTTTATATATAGTTGTAAATACTAACTCAAAAAATAATAATATGTATTATAAAACAAAACCCAATTCTCTAAATACTTAGGCCAATAATGTCGATAATTCTAACTAAACTAATTTTTTAGAGTTTTTAACATTTATTATAAATTTTTAATTATCATTAAAATTATTCATTGCGTGTACGTTGAACACAAATATTCAATTACTCAATTTCCAGGGTATTTATCGAACCCGCCCCCGTCTGATTAGCTATTTTAATTACATCAAGAGATGTCGCACATGTGCCGTGCATTACAGTGACGTCAGAGTAATATTCACAAAGGGAACTTTAATTAAAGGGTGCATTTTGATTGATTCATTTCGACAGCGCGTGCAATTTTGCAGAAGGCTGTGCTGGCGGTCAAGTACTTAGATACTGCATATTGTAGAAATTATGACGCAATTCCGGAAAATTCAAAACCATCCTCTGTTAAAAAATTGACAGAATAGCATTAGTTAGAAATATCATACCAGTTTTACAGTAAGGTAGTATACAATTAAAGTAATTAAAGTAAAAGTACGTACAGAAAAAGCATTAAAATTTAAGTAAGTAACAAAGTGAAAGTAAACTTAAATTTAATCAGCAACAATTTTTTTTTTTAAATGTAATACAATAGAAAAATGAAATAATTAGATAATAATATTTTTGACTTTACATTTAAGTATGTTCACTAATGTCTCTTTATTTTCCATAATGTTTAATAATCCTTTACTGATTTTATTAAAAATTCTCGGCATAACACATTCTCTCGTTACGGTTGCCGGGTATATCCGGTGTAGCGCTGCGGTTGCGATGATAGAGACATTCGCATAGTGTGCCCATCTTTTAGTGAGTGGTTGAAATGTTCAAGACAATAGATCAGCCCACCGACTGTGAGATACGGTCCGTGATTCGTTTCTTGAATGCACGAAACATGAAACCAGCTGACATTCATCGGCAAGTGTGTTCTGTTTTGTCCTGATTTGGCGCCTGAATTAATGTCTGAAGCGGTTTCATGGTGGCAAACGTTTTAATGACGATGATGAACTCAAAGACGGAGTACAGACATGGTTTTCATCCCAGACGGCGTCGTTTTGTGTTGAAGGTATACAAAAATTGTTACGCCATTATGACAAGTGTCTTAATAAAGTGGCGACTATGTTTATGTAGTTTAAGGTGTGTAGCCCGCGAAGAAAGAAAAGTGTTATAAAAATGATTTGAAATTGAAATTGAAAATTGCTGTACTTTTTTGTAAATTTTCCGAAATATTTAACTTGTAAAATAGTTGGCTAAGTTTATCAGTCAGTTTAATCAGTTGTATTGTAATTAAAAAAATGTAGACTACCATCAGGGAAATATTATGTTTAGATTATTTAACCATGTTGCTTAGCATTCTACTGGCTCTCCCTCGTACCCTTGCGACCTGGACAGGGTGAATTTCTGCCGGACTGTGACCGAGTTCTGCGACTGAAACACATAAATGTGACGTCTACCCTCCCCTTTTGGGGGTGTGTGATTTCTATAGGTTCTTTCTGGCTGCCTTTTGAAATTAATGTGACAACAAGTCTCTCATATTGTACAGGTATGGTTCTGGTACGACGATACCGGAGCCAACCTATGATGGTGTTATGATGATATGACTGAATGTGATAAAATAAATTTTTAAAAATATATGTAATTTTGACGAATCGAAACGAGGGTAAACAACTCTCAAAACGATTCAGGATTGGGTGTAAATACATAATCATGTTGCTTAATTAATTTATTAATTCACCAATCGGTTTCAGAAAATGTCATTTACTTCTTCAGGATGTCAAATTTAATTATTTTCTATAACTATAGCTATAGCATTGTATGTTAACGTGTTTAGTTGTTATAGCTATAGTTTCTATAACTATAGCTATAGCATTGTATGTTAGCGTGTTTAGTTGTTATAGCTATAGTTTCTATAGCGAAATCGGAGAATGTAGTTCCCCTGATACGAAGAAGTCCATTTCGAATCCTGGTAGCAACTAAATATTTTTTCGAAAGATAGATTTTTTTTTAAATATCTTTCTAATTGATTAATTTAATATGTATTAATATAAGATGTTGATAATGCCTATCCATTTAAAAGTTTAAAATAATATTTTCTAAATTGGGTATACTATGTTAATACATTTTTGTCAAATATGCAAATATATAGTTCCCGTTTTTTTTCAGTTCTATTTTAGTAAAATCTGATAACTTGAAAATTAATAATTTATCGCTTTCGCGCCAACATCCATCACACTTGACTTAAATTCTGTCACTTTTGTGTCGCTCCAATTCATAGCTCAATTTTAGTCTCGAATGATATTGATTGCGTCGTGACCAGTGGCGTAAATATAAAAATTGGACACAGTGCAAAAAAAAACCCTGCGTGTTTTGTGTATAGTATTAGGTATCTACTACTGGGAAATAATAGTGGGATAAAATTAAACTCTTGTATCCTACAATTTGTATCATCGTTGTAGCCCCCTTATTCTAAGAGGTCCGGGAACCCAAAGACTGGACAAGACGCTTCCATCTTTCTTTGTCTTGCACTGCTTTGGTACTAGTAACCCAATCACACAAGTGACTATAAGTAAGTATATATGGATAAATGTTTCGGGTGTTTTCCAAATACATATGATAAATTATTTTTTAGTTTGCAATTCCATGTCATTCTGTGGTGGATTTTTAAATATTATTAGTCCATATTTTTATTTATTTATTTATTAACGCCCTTATGGGCTTTTACAAAATAGGTTTGGTATAAAAAAATAAAAAATGAGCAGCTATACAAGTGGCTTGGAATATATACAGGGTGGCGCAAAATTAATCATCCAATTTTGTTTTTGAATAACTTTTTTACTAAATAAAAAAAAAATATTTTGAGTGATGGTATTAAGTGGAAAAGATGATATCTGTCAAGTGGCTGCCGCCAAAGTTCTTTTCCACTTTAACAAATATTAAAGGTCCGAATAAAGATTTCCATCACTCAAAATATTATTTTTTAAAACAAAATTGGATGATTAATTTTGCGCCACACAGAAATTTAAAAAAAAGGCAAAGCAAACTATAAAAATAAAGCTTCAAGATAGAAAAAACAATAAAAATTTATGTTTGACACATAATAGCTGATATCTTTGACTCTGACTGCATCAAAAACATCATTCTTATATTTAATCATTGAATATCGGAATATAACTACAAGACCAAAATCGTTCCCAAGCCTGTGAAGTCTTTGCGTGGGTGCATTCCTATAAAAATGAGTATATGATGAATTTATATGAAACAGCACCTACGACCTGGTACTCCGCGCAGAAACGTGGTATACAATCAGTTCAGTTAAATTATGGGCGTCCAGTATACCATTTACTATTTTAAATAAAAATAATAAATCACTTAAGTTCTTCTACACGACAAGTTAGTTAAATTAATAGTGCTTATTAGAAAATCATAATTCAATTGTTCGACGGGTATACACAGTTTGAAATTAATAAACCCCAACAGTTTATGCTGAACCCTTTCTAATTTTAATTCGTGCGCTTTATATAATGGAGACCAAATAGTTCAGTTGAATTCTAAATTGCTTCGAACCACAGCCGTGTATAAAACTTTAAGCGATTTAAGTGAATTGATATCTTTCACCGTTCTTAATACAAAACCAAGACATTGAGACATTATCAATGTTACCATTTTAAATTCAACAACTAGTATTTATATGAAATGTATTGAAAAGGGACAGTTATATAATTAGCTAAAAAACAAAATAACACTCCTACAAACTTACCTCCGAAACAATAAAAACAAATATTATATAAAAATGACTATTTAATATAAACAGAGTATAATTCAATTGTTCAGCAGGTATATATGTACACATATATATGCTGGGAAAAGAAATGCACGAAACGTATTGTAGAGCGTGGATTAACTTTTGGGCCCCTATCTAACGTGGACCCTAATGCATAGCTTTGGAGTAGTTACGCCACTACATGCGACGTTTCCATAGTTTATAACTGATCACAGCCTCTAACTACATTTCAATCGTATTTACATTGTCAAGAGGCAACTAGGTAGGGTTTCTCAAATCAAGAGTAGCTTGTTGGTCTAGTGTTTAAAACGCTGGCCTAGTGATCTAATGGGTCTCTTTCGTCATATATTTCTTCAACTTGACTAAGCCTCACACGAACATACTAGTTGAAATTTTTATGAATTTAATTATTATTGCAATTCTTATTTTCATCATAACCCCTATAATCTAGTTTAAAATACAAAATAAATGCAACACGTTCTTTCAAAAACAAGCTAGTTCTTATATTAGCAGCCACTTATATTTCAGAGTAACGAAGGTTGCTATTGGCTGCAACAAATGTTAGAAAAAATATATATATATAGCTGACTTTGCAACTCGACTAACTCAAGACTACACAGGTACGAAGCGCATGAGTTCCAAGGTCAACAATATCGGAAAACGTGACGAGTGACAGTTCTCGGCGATCGAAAGGGAATAGTGCGAACTCTGCAGTATGTTAAGTATGTACAGTGTGTTCCAAAAGTCTTTCTCATTTTAGTAAATTCGCTGCACCATTCAGTCGCTATGGAGCGTTTCCTTACCAGTTGTTCGTGAAATTTTCTCCAGAAAATTGATATCCCGACGAGGTTACATAAACTGGCCTCCACGTAGCCCCGACTTGACACCAATGAACTTTTTCCTGTGATGTTACCTTAAATCAAAGGTATACAGTTTACAATCATCCCTCCCTCTTTAGACCAATTAAAAATTAATATCCGAGAAAAATGGCAGCGATGACGGAGAATACGTGCCGAGCAGTTTTTATAAATGTTGCCTCCCGTTTAGAAGAGTGCCAGCAAAATAACGGATCACATTTGGTAAACATATTTTTTAAGAGATAAATTCTCAGAGTTTGTATTTAAATGCAAAATAATCATTTTTTTATTAAACTCACCACTATGTTATTACATAATATTTATTATGGAAAAGACTTTTGGGACACCTTATAGTATTTTCCCTATCCTATTGTAATTTGTAATGTATGTAGATTTAGCACTTGAATTCCATACGTCATTATCGTCCAGTTATGCATAATACTCGTAGATTGTAATCTGCATTAGCACAATGCCCACTGAATGTAATCTACATTCTCAATACCCACAGAATGTAATCTAAATTTACACATATGGAGTGTACGATCGCCTCAAATCACTGCGAACCATTACTTCCGAAAACGATAAATCACACGATTCATAATAGAGGAGTCTGACACTTACTTCAACCGTTATCTATGGTCTGTCTTCCTGGTGGAAAACCGAGTGTAGATCCTGTAGATCGATTGTTGTCTATGGACGAGACGATTGCCGTCCGGCAGCTCGACCGGATATAACCGCTTCAGAAAGGTGAAAACCCGCCCGAGCGGAAAACATAAATCCCGCCATTACTAAACCCTTCCATCACGTGGCCCCAGTTGATACCAGGCTTGTCAGGGCTGGGAAAAAATCAAACAGGGTGTGAGAAAATAAAAATCGTCAATTTTATACAGCATATTTATTGAACCGGGTGTTTTATTTAGTGTGTCGTGGGAAGTTATCCCCCGAGATTCTCAAGAATGAGATGGATGGATAATATTCAAAATGATTCAATAGGTTACAAATTTATTTTTAGGAGACCACGGCTTAAGAAGAAGTAAGTAGTGCAGTTGGCCATTAATGCTGAAAGACCTTTAGGCAGAAAATATATTTCAATGTTATGCTATTTATTTTTTAAATTCTCATTAAGAAAATATCGGCAGAATTTACAAGAAAAATGTATGCAAATCAACATGAGTACAAACATAATACAAGAGGAAAAGATAGACTGAGACTAATCTCAGAAATCTCAGATTTACAGTGTGATGAAAATATTTAATGAAATGCCAGAAGATATAAGAAAGGAGGAAAAACTAAGCAAATATGTGAATGAAAAGTTGTAATAAAATATACGATTTTGATCTTGTTTATATATTAAAGCATATATAAAAATACATATGTATGCACTATATTAAAAATACACAAAGAAATTAATTAACCTGGAAGACTTTTAGAGCCAACTGTAATAATAATAATATTATTCTTCTCATCCCTTGACATCGCCGTCATGTCAATCTACTGGGCACTCGTCCACTTCTTGCAAGTCTGTCTTGATTATTTTTGAGTTATTTGCCCACCTACGTCTTTGTCTCCTATTTTTCTAGTCTCGCTACATGACCTGTCTACTGTAGCCTGCATGCTTTTATCTTCCATAGGATATCGGGACCGTATACCGTTTTTACAGTTCCAAGTTCTTTATCCTCCATTCTCCAGTTATGTAGGTAATCACGTATTGTTTACGAAAATCGTTTTTATTGAGGTTGTTCTTTAGGATTAGCGCAAGAACGCAGGTTGCAGGTCATCAAAAATAAAGTATTGCACAAGATTTACGGCTCGATTACGTGAATATTAATAATATTTACACATTATTTAAGCGAATTATAGAAATAAAAAAGTTAAAATAATAACCTATATACATTTTCAAAACCGAATTGTCCGGTGTAAAACCAGACAACCCTATTTAATGTGGGGCAATTTTGAACATCTTAATCATATATGTGCTGAAATAACAATGTTACATCACTTTCAGAGATAGCACCGGTTAAATGGGGGATCTTAAACTATTAATGTTGAACTGTGTGTCACAATCACAGTTTTATCAAGTTTAACTGTAAAATGGCCACCAAAAGTGCGTATTTCTTTAAAAGTACGAACAGAAATAAAATGATACTATTCATGACACTAATGAAGCCGGAATTCTCCATTGTTATCTAGATCGATGAGATAGTTCGGTGTCTCACTTAGTTCAGTACACAAAAATATTTACATTCAATTGTATGACACATTACTTTAATTTTTTAAGAAGGTTAATTTATATTTTTGCTGCTTATAATGTAAACTTTGAGATTACACGTGTTATGAATTTTTTAAATAACAAACATTCTGTAAACCACATTGATTAATTTAACATCGATCGGTTTCTATACATCTGTAAAATCGTCAAGACAGACGTACACTAACTTGTTATATTAGTGTAGGTATGTCATAATGGCTTAAACAAAGTTTTTTTTTAATTGCATACGGACTAACACATAAATTTTTCATACATGAGTAATGACATTAAATGACAATGGATTTTAAATATTTAAACTGTTTAAATATTGAACCAACCCTGACTTTAAAAATAATCACTAGATAGCAATGTGCAATAAACAGTTTTGCATTTATTTTATAGTATTTTAAACACTGCTACTGAAAACGAAGCTTTGCGGGGGGGATTAGTCCACTTTTGCTATTACTGCCTCGTAATATCACGCTACATAGCGATTAACATTAACATACTTTATATATTTAACAAATACATACTTACTATCTTACTTAGCTATTTAAGATTACGCCGTTAACCCGCGGGTGTAGGCAGAGAGGATACAGCGCCGCACTCTTCTGTCCCGGCACACAATTCTCGCCTCATCCACATTCATACATCTTCGCATGCAAGCATCTGGTTTATCTGGTCGTGCCAAGTCTTCCATGGACGTCCTCTATTTCATATATCTTTCTTATTATTCTCTCTTCATTCATCCGTTCCATATGACCAAACCATCTAAGTGATCCTTTCTAAATCTTACTCACTATACTAAGATCAGCTTTACATTCTTTCTTTATTTCTTCATTCTTTACTCTGTCGTAAATAGATTTAACACATATACGCCTAAGTGATCTCATTTCCACTGCGTTCAGGCTACTTTCGTTTCTCTTCTGCCAGCTCCAGGCTTCACTTCCATGCATCAGTGTTGGTACCAGGAATCGCTAGGCTTGCCTAAATTGATAAGTTCTCATTAGCTATAATTCCATTCGAAGTGCCGTTTACTTTGTTCCCTGCAATCACCCTCCTTTTGATATCTTTCTGTCTTTCCGTTTCTATCAAACATACTTCCCAAATACACAAACTCATCTCTTTGTTCCGTACATTTATTACCTACAAGTATTGTGTGCGGTGTCTTGCTTTCCTCCATCTCGAATACC
This sequence comes from Eubasilissa splendida, assembly GCA_031772225.1. NCBI lineage: Eukaryota > Metazoa > Arthropoda > Insecta > Trichoptera > Phryganeidae > Eubasilissa > Eubasilissa splendida. The sequence goes on along the minus strand of CM062868.1, from coordinate 9,275,337 downwards.
ATCACTTTCGACTCGTTGACGTTCATAATAAGATCGCTTTCCTTGCATACGTTGTACATTCTATCCACTACGCAAAGTCATAAACGTATATATACGAGTATATATAATAAAGTTGTATCAATGTGTCCAAAAATTTAATAAAAATGAATTGATAATTCTGGCGTCTACTATCAGTTTACCTAAAGGTATTTGAGATTCTGTAAAAATAAGGTAGATGGCTCTGTCAAATGATGGAACGATTAAATGTATTAATATCAAAAAGGTAACATATATGGTCGAAAATTGTCGCTAAAAATAATGTCGCTGTAGCTTAGTTGGATAAAGCACCTTCCCCGGTTAGGAAAGAGATCCAGGTTCGAATCCCGGTGGCGCAACAACAATATTTTTCGATAAAAATGATTTTATATGTATATCTTTATAATTAATATATTTAATTCATATTTGTATATATATGTATTTATTAAAAAATACGATTCCGAATTTAATTGTACCTACAAAACGTGAAGACACACAGTAACAGTGGGTCATTAGTTTAATTTATAAAACATAAAAAATGTACCTACCTATTTTACTTTGTTATTCGGTTTATATTTATTCTAGTATTTTTCTGGGTCTAGGCTAGCCTCACTTATGTCATGGCGGTGATTTAAAAGCATATGCTAGTTTCTAGTTCGTAGATTTTTTTTTTCATATACATCTGACAATGATATTTAGAGCTGCTAAAAATATGAAATATAATCAGGAGATTCTTTTCACTCTCGCACTACGATCAATCCTCTCCATCTAAAGTGTAAGCTGATTAATAATATGATATGTAGTAATGTGTGACCTTTTACGCAATACGGTGATTCTCCAGAGGGTAAATAAATTTTTTCGAAGAAGGTTCGTCTCGGACAGACATTTCTCAAGATTTTTCTTTTCAGTCGTATCCGACCACCGGATATTAGTATTTCAATAAAAAATAATCAAAGAAAACTGATACATTTTCAGGTATTATTTGAAATCTATGTAAAAGTATATCGGAATTGAAGTGGTTTTTGTACCGAATTTTATATTATTTAACGTTCGTTCGTACACCGTTTAATCTTTAAATTATGTAACAACTTCAATAAAGACAATTTTCGTAATATAATACGTGATTACCTACATAACTGGAGAATGGAGGATGAAGAGCTTGAAACTTCAAGATCGTCCCGATATCCTCGTAAAGATAAAAGCATGGAGGCTACGGTGGGCGGCTCATGTAGCAAGAGTAGAGACGTAGGTGGGAGAATAACGCAAAAATATCAAGACAGACTTGCAAGAAGTAGGCAAGCGAAACACGACGGCAATGTCAAGAGATCATAGATGTCCAAGTACCATAAGAAGAATATTATTATCATTACAGTTGGCTCTACTAGTCTCCCAGGTTTATTAATTTCTTTATGTAGTCTTAATACAGTGCATACATAAGTATTTATATATATTAGGAGAACACATTCTTATTGTGATATTGTAATTATTCAGAACATAGGTCTGTGATATTTTAAATACGAATTAAATGTATTTATTAGAAATATGTACATATAAAATCAATTTTATCGAAAAATATTGTAGTTGCGCCACCGGGATTCGAACCTAGATATCTTTCCAAACCGGGGAAGGTGCATTATGCAACTATGCTATAGCGAGGATATTTTTAGCGACAAATTTTCGAAAATATATGTTACCTTTTTGATATTAATACATTTAACCGTTCCATTATTTGAAAGAGCCATATTTTAACGAAATCTCAAAGGTATGAGGTAGATGGTTCTTTTCAATAATGGAACGATTAAATGTATTAATATCAAAAAGGTAACATATAGGTTCGAAAATTTGTCGCTAAAAATTTCATTAAAAATCTTCATCGCTCTGTACATTATCAATTTCTGAAATTTAGCCTTCTTCCTGAATGACCGTTTCAGTCTATATTTTCTTCTTGTGTGATGTTCGAGCTCATGTTGATTTGTATCAATTTTTCTAATAAATTTTGCCGATATTTTCTTGGTGAGGATTTTATAAATAAATATCATTGCATTGAAATATATTATTTGCTTAAAGGTCATCATATTCAGATCTTTTAGCATTCTTCGATAACATTCATGTGTCAATTATAGACACAATAATGTTAGACGCATCTAACTATTATCTATTATCAGCTTCGAATCTGCTGCAGCGACCAAAACAAATCTATTTTAAAAACTTTTTTATTTAAGAATTTTGTCGTTATCAACACAATAAATAATAATAACTGTACATTATTGTGTCATCCACGTCGGTCCCTCATGAACTCCCGCCCTCTTGATAACGCTCCTCCACTTTTCTCGGCATCCTGCAGATCTTAGGACCATCACCAGAGAAGTGACTGTCACTTTTTCCACTCGGTCGATCCAACAGGTGTTAGATCTTCCCCTTTATCCTTGGCAGTAGCCCACTATAATAAAAGAAATCCAAACTCTCCCACCACAATTAATAAAAGAATTATTAAACATTATGGGAAATAAAGAGACATCAGCAAACACACTCAAATATAAAGTCAAACACATTCTTATCTAGTTATTAGATTTCTCTATTGTATTACATTTAAAAAAAATTGTTGCAGATAACATTTTAGTTTACTTTTACTATTTTACTTACTTAATTACTTAAATTTTTATGTTGTGTTAATTACTTTCATTGAAGGGCAATCCTTCCCTTAAAATTGATATTTATATGCAGTTTGGTAAAAAAAAAAAACAAGTTTCTCCAAGCTATCTTCCATTCTCGCAAGATTCACAAAAATTGAAGGATTCGTCTCATGCAAATGGTTAAGAGTCTGTCCTTGATTAAGTTTTAAAAAATAATATTTTTTACTTATCGCACATTCCATAGATAAGTGTAGTAAAACAATTTTACAGGAGAGAATATACAAAAATGAACAATTTTTACGATTTAATAACGGAACTGTTATTTGTCGTTGGACCTAAATTTTTTTAATCGATAGATAATAACTTTAAATTTGTACGGAATCGACACATGTTTCTAAGTAGGAATAGGTATTGTTATTGTTTACTATGTGGAATGATATTCAAGCGGTCCCGTCGAAAGAAGACATAAAGGCTGCTCGCGAAGGAGTGAACTAACTTTAATACTAGTAGAGAATCATATTTACTTTACTATTCCGAAATAAAATGTTGATCAGAAAAAAAATACTTATTGCACTTTTCTGTAGGATGTGCGATGTTTAATACTTTAAACTTTTTTTAAACTTTAAACTTTAAAAATAAAATCGCCCGTCGTGTGAATTATTATAGTTACGCTACTGGCGTTTAAATAGATATTTAAAAAATATTTTTTATATGAAAATTGACTGACTGATCCCCTTGAAATGGATTAATTTTTAATATTAAAGTTTAAAGTATTAAGAGTTAAAAATAAGTTCCAGTAAATCTCCAGTTGAAATATTCTAGAGAATCCTGGGTCCGCCGAAGTTATTCGATTGACAGGCCCTGCGCGGTCGACGTCAATCGGATGACATCAAATAGTTTCTTGGGTCCATTTTTGAATTGAGTCAAGTGTGAAATTACCTGCCAGCTTCCGTGATTCCTACACCTTACTCGCTTTATTTTTGGAGGCTGGGATTAAGCATTCCCTCTCCACTGTCCACCTCCACCGTCTATATATTATCCGCACAACCTTCTGCCGCCAATTGTAACAGAGGCCGCCCTTATGTGTGGGGTGCGAGATTATATTTTATTTTTTATCAAAGGGTAGAATTGTGAGATAGAGGCTGTAACCCTGGCTATTCGTGTCACTGGTCACTAAAATATATTACCAAATAAGTAACTTTAAGTGCCAACATTGTTAGAACATACGATAAATATCTCTCTCTCTCATCATGTGCTCAGAACTGAACATCGCGGTCCTCTATTATGTTTCAACAGCGCGAACTGCTCGTCTTCACTTTTTGCGATCCTTTTCTTTGTCCGGGTGGCCCTAGCAGCAATTATTAGTATTATTATTAGCTTTCTTTTAAATAAATCCTAGCAGTTTGTGTCTTGGATGTAAATCAATGCCCATTTAGCCTTACTATTATGCTTGCTAGTAGGAATAATTTAAAATATAATTTAGCAAACTATAGATTTTAAGTATTTTCTCCTTAAATGACCTTTTTTGCAATCAAATTCTTCGGCCACATTGAGCGTAGCCAGCGGTGGCGTGTGCGATGCATCAAGCTGAAGACACCTCGAGTGAGCTGTGAGAGCGACCCAAGACCGGTACTTGTGGATATGCATCACGAACCGTCATAATGTCAATATAACATGGTAGAAAGAAGTAATAAAATAAATTTAAAAAATCTACTTTTTGTAAAACTTAGATTCCGTAAGATTTGATAAAAACGTTAAATATTCGTACGTAAATACCTATAAACAAGTTTCACCTGTTTTATATTAAAATCAAAATAAAAACAAATATGCCAATCAATCAAATAAATAATAAATAAATCAAGCTCAAGCAATAAATCATGGACACAACACAAGACAAACAACGAACATCTGCACGCCAGTTCCGAGAGCAACAACGACATTTTATCAAAGATTCTACATGTTTTTATCTCCAAAACTGTACAACACACTCAGCACCAAATGGAAAACGTTCACTTTCAATAAGATTGCACAAATATGGACTCAATATATGATCCAATTGGGTAGAGATCAAACAGAAGTATCGCTATCCAATATTGTAACATAATCATTATACAGTGTCTACACTAATAATTCGCTGGTTCTGCAACAATCTTATTAAATATTTTTTTCCCTATTTTTATTTTTATTCCAATTGAATCTTTATCTTTCAAATAACCCCACAACAGCACGAAAAAAACTGGCTACTTTAACACAGACGGCAGTCTAACAAAGTAGCCAGGACAATGCTGCATATATCAGAGGTGGAGTCTACTCCATCTCACACAATAAACTACGAGTATATGCTTAATTGCAATTTAATTGTATCTTACGTTTATCATGTTATATTACCTCTATTACAACAAAAACATGTATGTCAATAAAGTCTAATAAATAAAAAAAATCTTCTTTGCGCAATGACACCGTTGTAGAGCTTTTGTTTACGGATATAACGTATGTTATAAAAGTACTCAAAGGTTACAGTAAATATAGACAGAGCTAATAATCTACCTTTGTAATTCATAAAAACGTATGCTACCATATTTTATAACTTTAACCAATCTGTATACCCGTGAGGTTCTCTAGAACAAGCGAAAAATCTAATGTTAAAAATCAAAATCATAATTAAAAAAATATTATATTATTATTCCTCTCCTTCGCTGTGCTCTCGCAGAACAGTCGTGGTCGCTATGACAGCGACGACATTACAGCGTCTGCAGCATTTCTGACGGTTTCGTAATACCCATTCTTAAAATGATTGAAATGATAACGAAACTTACCATTACCGCGACACACATGCCACCTGGCGACAGATTATAATTCTGAGTCTCGCGGCCCAAGCGACGATTATTATTATTAACCTGCTTTTAAATAATTCAGATGGGCCGAACGTTTTGTATCTTAGACAAACGATGCATTACGGACAGATATTCATATACTTACCAGTAAGAAGATTTTGGTATTAAATTTTTTTCTCCTTTGATCTTTTTTTGTAATGGCTATTGGATGAATGTCGTTTTACAGATAATAAATAATATTTTGCTATACTTCATTGAATAATCTACATGCAAGACATACGATTCCACTAGATTTGATAAACTGAAAATAGTTTTAAAAAAGAGGGAAATAAAAATTGTAAATAATAAAAAGAAAGAAGTACGGAAGTGATGCTATATTTAAACATGGAAACAAAGGACATAAACACATATAAACATATATTTTTTTCATATATTCTCAACACAAGCACTTTTTGAAAAATTCCCAGTTCACAAATTAGAAAACATTTACAAAAGAATCTCAATTGATCAATTACTTAAAGATAATAATAATAATAAAAAGTACATCAGTAAGATTTAAAAATAATTTTAAAATTCCTAAATATAATATCAAACACTATCAGCAAAATTTCATTTACTTAAAACTTCAATACCCTCCTTAAATAAATTAAAGAGATAGCGAATATAAAAGAACTAAAAAAGAAATTAAATGAACAATTCAGAAGCATACAATTAGATAATAAATAATATTATAGATTACACATATATATGTTACTTCTAACTATATAAATTATTACAGTGTTAGTCCCTGTCCAAGCACAAGAGCTAGTCTTTATTTGGAGAGGTAAGCGATTCAAAAATATATGTAATTTTAATTTTGTAAAATACTCACGTAACTCATATATTATAAAAAAAAATTAAATAATTTTAAAAATATGTATTTATATTTATGTACTTTTAAATTGTGTAAGGAAGTAAAGTTTTTATAATTTAATATTGGTATTAAATCAGCATTGACACACTGCTTTTGTGCTTTTTTTTCTTACAATAATACTCCTACACCATAACGTGCATTTTTAATGCAATATTTTTAATGTAGGATATTATCTTAATATGTATTTAGTTTCACAATTAAAAGCTCATTGAAATGTAGATATTTGTTTGATTTTAAAAGCGATCAATTTTTTTCATTAACAGGCGAATTTCGTTTATTTATTATGCATAGCTTTTGTGTAACTGTGTGTCAAATATACATGCTTATGTATAATTCTACCGATGTAGTTCGGAATCTCTTGATAATTAAATACAATACAACGTATTTGACACAAGGTGACATCTCTGTTTATTTTGAGATCTCAAATGCTATCCACCTTCGACCCCATCGCTTCACCTGGCGTATTTTCAATTAGTAGATCATATCTCGCATCCGCCCACCTCCTCTACCATTTATCCCGACAATAAACCGGGAGAACCTTCCAGAATAACTGAGAGGCAAAGCCAAATGTGGACCTTTAGCTTTCCCCGTTACAATGGCTGCCTCCTTGTGACCGCCCCGGGTCGTGTGTTATCGCAGAGATCATTTGATTAAAGTCTTTGAATATGTCTAGGGTTTTTATTTTTCACTGTATTTTTATTCAAGCGCAGTACAGAGGGGGTGCGAAAAGAATACTAATATGCTCGTTGTGTTTACCTGTTTTGGGTTTAACGTTATATTTCATTTCTATGTGAGATAAACCTACGACGCACCAGGCAGAGTAGATCAAATAAAATCAAACGAAATCGTATTACGGAAGTAACATCCCTTCTTATTTCCTCTTTCATGTCTGTATTGACATCTATGTCCAGGATCTTTTCAGCCATATGCAACGCAATCCACTGTTGTGGCGAGTCCAGGTCTTCAAACACATAATGTAGCGAAAGAATTGAACAAATCTGTCATGACATCTCTCGCGATTTTTTTGTGCTATGTACGCATAATGTGGCCAAAGAATTGGACGAATCTGTCATGACATCTCGCAATTTTTTTATGCCATGTACGACCATTTCGGCTACGCGAATGCTACACATATAATATTATTCTGTGTGTGTTATATGGAAATAGGGTGTATTATTATTTTAATTTTAATGAAACATATTATTGTCCGTTTCTTTGATGACTTTAAAGACATATTAAAGTGCAATTTTTACATTGAACAAACAAAAATATGATAAAAAATTCAACCGATTGGCGTATAACAGCCACGATGAGAAAAAAAAACATGCTAAAATGTAATATTAAATAAAATATATTATTACAATGCAAAAGAAAAATTATCTCAAATATAATTATTGTAATGCAAAACGCATGGCTTCCACACAGTGTGCGGCGATCGTAACATAGTTTTATGTCATGGTAAACATATGTTACACCAACGCATGTCAATTAAGTACAATACATTATCACTGAAGCTGTATCATGAAAAATACAATATATACATATGTACCCAGACTTTGTAGGTACTACTTGTAAAGCATATAAGGTGTCCCAAAAGGATTTTTCATTTTAAAATAAAGGATGGGTTTAATAAAAAAATGTTTATTTTTCATTTAAGTACAGTCCCTGGGAATTTATTTCATAAAAATTATGTTTTCTAAATGAGATCCGTTATTTCGCTGGCACTCTTCTAAACGGGAGGCAAAATTTCCGAGGACTGCTCGGCACGTATTCTCCGTGATCGCTGCTATTTATTCTCGGATATTTTTTTAAAATTGGTTTAGAGGTAGGATTGTTACTATATACCTTTGATTTAAGATAGCCTCATAGGAAAACGTCCATTGGTATCAAGTCGGGGCTACATGGATGCTAGTTTATGTCACCTCATCGTGATACCAATTTTTCGCTCCATAACGACTGAATTCTCATGGACGCGGCTAGTGTTTGTTTAAAAGGAACAAAATAATTTTAAAATGTTTTATAATAATGCATAGATAAATAAATAAAAATAAGAAATATAAATAATGCTCACATATTATGTCACAGTCAACGTCTTAATACAAAGCAATAATGAATTATTTTACGATTAACATAATTTTGAGCCCCTCAAGCGTATAATGATTCCACGAAACTTTACTGAACGTAAAAGCCTGAACCCGTGCCTTTAAAATTACACTCCTTAGCCTAGCGAACAAAGCACTTTTCTATTTCAGTTCGCCTTAGCTAAATATTGCCGTTTAAATGCAAATATTCCATTTCGAGCCCATTCGCGGGTCCCGGTCGGGTTTTAGCGGTAAAGGTCGCTACCAAATCGGATTGAATTCGCTTGGAACGATTCTACAAGGGAAACAATTATATTTACATACCAATGGAAGTATTGGACTATATAAATATGGAACTACTCGTATAACGAGCCACCATTTTCTTTTATATTTGCACATTACGTCAGAAATAGCGTGTTCATATTTTATTATCATTAATTGACATGTTGCTGTGGTACAAAATAATGATTTTATATATGTGACGAGGTGTTGTACATATTAAAAAATAGTAGTTCAGCAATTGGGCTTCGCAAAAAGAAAAAAAAAACATCATAACGTGAATCTAGTAACAATATTTTTTTTTAATTAAATACGAAAAATAAATATATTCTATAATTTAAGGTGCACTGAAAATATTATTTAACAAAAACCAATATACCGAAATAGAATTACGTATCTTAAAATACTCAAATAATAAATAAATAAATAATTACGAAATGTTAGTAATTAATTAAGTACCTTGTTATACTCAAATAATGAGAAATTTTTAATTTTTGTTTCATATAAAGAGTGCAAACAAAAAAATATATCAAAAAGCTATATCAATAACTGATTTATGCCGTTGTTAACTTTGAAGTAGTTCTTTAGTTTTAATTTTTATTTTACCTAATTCTATGTAGATTTTCAAAATGTGTTTATAAAAAAAAGGTAAATTAACATTTGCAAATATTTAAAATATGGCTGTATTACAACAAAATTAATTTTATTTATAATGTAAATATATTTTAAAAAAACTATACAAGTACTCTAGGAATAAGTAATCAAATGATAAATCATTATAATATATTAATTACGCATTGGTGAGTTTCGAATGTAGGCGTTATTACAGATATATATTGTTAATATATTCAAGGGATATTATTATTTAATATTAAAATGTAAGCCTGAAATGAATAATAACTCATTTATTAATATCTGAGATGTTTACAAAGGCGGAATATATGATATATTAATATAAATTAAGTTTCTGTATTTTCTTTTGCTGGAAATGTATTTATATAATATAATTTTGAAGTTTAACACAAGACACGTGAAGAGATTAAATACATATTAAATATTGTTTTATCAGATAATTAATTCTATTCTTTATTTTTTTTAATACTCTGTTTATATTAAATAGTCATTTTTATATAATATTTGTTTCATTGTTTCGGAGGTAAGTTTGTAGGAGTGTTATTTTGTTTTTTAGCTAATTATATAACTGTCCCTTTTCAATAAATTTAATATAAATACTAGTTGTTGAATTTAAAATGGTTACATTGATAATGCCTCAATGTATTGGTTTTGTATTAAGAACGGTGAAAGATATCAATTCACTTAAATCGCTTAAAGTTTTATACACGGCTGTGGTTCGAAGCAATTTAGAATTCAACTGAACTATTTGGTCTCCATTATATAAAGCGCACGAATTAAAATTAGAAAGGGTTCAGCATAAACTGTTAGGGTTTATTAATTTCAAACTGTGTATACCCGTCGAACAATTGAATTATGATTTTCTAATAAACTAACTTTAAGTGATTTATTATTTTTATTTAAAATAGTAAATGGCATACTGGACGCCCCTAATTTAATTGAATTGATTGTACACCACGTTCCTGCGCGGAGTACCAGGTCGTCGGTGCTGTTCCATGTAAATTCATCGTATTCCAATTTTTATAGGAATGCACTCACACAAAGACTACACAGGCTTGGGAACAATTTTGGTCTTGTAGATATATTCCGATATTCAGTGTTTAAATATAAGAGTAATGTTTTTGATGCTGTTCTGAGTTAAAGATACAATTGATTTAAATAAGTGTCAAATCTAAATTTTTATTGTTTTTTATGTCTTGAGCCTTTATTTTTATAGTTTGTTTTGCTTATTTTTAAATTTCTATTCAATTTTTATGTATATATCCCATGCTACTTGTGTAGCTGCATGTGTATTTTTTATACTAAATCTTTTATAAGCCCCATAAGGGCGCTAATAAATTAATAAAATAAGGCGAAACGCGTCTCACGGAAATTAAACAAGTAGAACTAAAAAACTAGTATTTTTATTTTCATATGTAGAAATATTTATTTTATTTTATTAACATTTTTTCTATTGTTTATTTTAATATATCTGTGTATATTATATTCTCGTGTCTTCAAACACAAATCAGTCTTAGAAATCCAGAACTCGAGAGAAATGGCTCGCAATAGGGATCAATGGGGGAAAATTCATGATGATGATGATATATATTATATACTAGTGTTTGGGACATATATTTATGCTTGAACGAAGATAATGTACTGTGCCTTCCGTTTCCCCTTCCTTCCTCACCTATCAACGTGCCAGTCGATCGGCGACCATGAACCGGTGCGGTAACAAGTAAATTTCGCAGTATAACAAACGAGTGAGACGTGAGTCTAAATGTATGTCCTGTGCAATCTGAAGGACTCAAGACCCTGAACGGAGATAGTGTTACAAAACCTAAAGTTACAGTCCACCTTGGAGGTGCCAGAAGATCGGGATTGTGGTGAGTGGAACTTCCTTCCGAATATCCTGTTTCTTCCAGCATCTATGCTTTTACGCAACAACCAGCATACCTATATATTATCTTCATTTGACAAAGCAAAGGTTAAATATCTAAGTAGATACTTTATAATTCACATTTAATAATTTTAAATGTTTCTCGAAATATTATTTATTAGTTTTTAATCATGCATACATACCGCTGGCTAAATATTACATTAAACTTGACGTCACATTTTATGCAGCAGGGATGGACAAAGGGTCAAAAATATTTTAAAAAAATTAAACTAATCATTTAGAAGGATATACAGAAAAATCTGTTGAAACAATATTTAGTTTCCACCTGGACTAAATATTGTATTTAAAACTGTATACGTGTGATTGTGACGTGACAATGAAATGTGATTTTATAAAAAGGTCTTTGAAAGGTTTTTGAAAGGTCCAAAGCACCAAATATATTTACACATTTCTCGCGTTAAGACATTACTAAAAAATGCAAAACTCGCAGAACCTAGAGACATGAAAAATACCAACAGGCAAAAACGAACCGTCCTGAAATATATAAATTCGATTCAGGGAAAACTGGTCGACAGGTTAACTGGGTGATAGCCGAGTAGTCAATAGATAATCTGGGCGACGGCCAACTAGGAGGCAGTCGATTTATCGAGAATATTTCTCACTTGACGATAGAAAAATCGAAAACATAAAAACGTTCTTATCCGACATAGAAAAATAGACAAAAACGTACATTCTAACTGTAAATTTTCTGTAGAATTTTTCTAGGTCATGCGGGCAGCTATTGTGGCCGCTTCGCGACCGATAGTAGCTGCTACGCGACTGTCGGTGACCACTGCGCGGTCAGGGTAAATCTATATTTAAATGATTGAGCTTTCCCCAAGACAAACTACACGTAAATAAAATATCGATGTAATTACAATTATTTCGCCTTTGTAAATAAGCTGTCAAAACGAAGAAAAATGACGTCTAGATGTTGTTGATATACAATTTCTATGGTGAGTAGGATTTTTCCCTTACCATAAACATCATAGATAAAAAAAGATGACAGATGTCAATATACTTGCCAATCGTCTCGTACTATTTTGCTAAAATAATTTTTTTTCTTACTCGTAATAAATACAATGTAAACTTCATTTCAAATTGAATATATATTTACGTTCTGTTATTGAATTTAAAAAAAATAACATTTAAGTAATCTTAACCTTAAAATATTAAAAACACGTTCATTTTTGCTTGGTCCCTGGTCGTTTAACCAAGCACTATACAGCCATAATGACACTACGTCCAATACATCCAGAAAGTTATAGAAATAGACGGGGAAGCGCGAATACCTACAGTATCATACAATGTTTATCTCATAGAGCCATCTTATTAAATCTAAGATAAAAACAAAATTATAATTTAAACTTGTTGAAATATACAAATAAAAGTTATTGACTTAGTATTCTTGTAAATTAAATACGAGGGTAATCCAGGCAGATAAAGACTTACAGCTCTATAAAATTAAGAAGATATTTTATGTTTTTTTAGACATAGTATCTTCACGTATTTCTTCACATAATCATCTCTTACATTTAAACATTTTTCATGTATCCGATCATTTATCATATAATAAATTATATGTATTAATTTAATTTATTTAACCAATTGTTAACTGCAAGCTGCGTCTTCACATATAAAATGTTTTTATACCCAAGAACGCTTTAATCTATTATGAAAATGATGAAAATGAAGGTCCAAATTATACGGTGGGTGATCGAAAACCCTCTACCCTCATCTGCCCAAGGCTTTTCTGAGCAGTTTTGGGTTCAATTGTTTAACTGCACTGGCGGTGGATGTCACAACAGCGGGACTTAAAAGCTCGTGAAACATGCGGTAAATTTACTAAGTGGAGTAGGAGATTATGAGAAAATGTATACATGTTAATATATTTTTTAGGAGAACACATTCTTATTGTGAAGTTGCAATTATTCAGAACAGACGGTCTGTGATATTTTAAATATATTAATTATAAAGATATACATATAAAATCAATTTTATCGAAAAATATTGTTGTTGCGCCACCGGGATTCGAACCTGGATCTCTTTCCTAACCTGGGAAGGTGCTTTATCCAACTAAGCTACAGCGACATTATTTTTAGCGACAATTTTTCGACCCTATATGTTACCTTTTTGATATTAATACATTTAATCGTTCCATCATTTGACAGAGCCATCTACCTTATTATTACAGAATCTCAAATACCTTTGAGTAAACTGATAGCAGACGCCAGAATTATCAATTCATTTTTATTAAATTTTGGACACATTGATACAACTTTATTATTTAGGAGAACATAATAAATATATAACATAATTAATATATTTAATTCATATTTAAAATATCACAGACCTATGTTCTGAATAATTGCAACTTCACAATAAGAATGTGTTCTCCTAAATAATAAAGTTGTATCAATGTGTCCAAAATTTAATAAAAATGAATTGATAATTCTGGCGTCTGCTATCAGCTTACTCAAAGGTATTTGAGATTCTGTAAAAATAAGGTAGATGGCTCTGTCAAATGATGGAACGATTAAATATATTAATATCTAAAAGGTAACATATAGGGTCGAAAAATTGTCGCTAAAAATAATGTCGCTGTAGCTTAGTTGGATAAAGCACCTTCCCCGGTTAGGAAAGAGATCCAGGTTCGAATCCCGGTGGCGCAACAACAATATTTTTCTATAAAATTGATTTTATATGTATATCTTTATAATTAATATATTTAATTCACATTTAACATGTTAATATATATATATATGAAAACTGGTCATTAGGTTAAGTTAGGTTAAGTAAAATAAATAGTCGAATTGAAATGTCCCGTCATGTCGCCGAGTTGTCTGTCAAACTGTAAAAATGTCGACTTGCCGAGTTGATCTGTTGCCCAATAGCCACCAGGCCATAAATATAAGTTATATTTCACAAATATACAAGTATCTTTTGGACGTATTAAAAACTATTTATTTATTTATATTTGGTTACTCAAAAATAATTGTCATTGGAACAACCTTTTTAAAAGTTTTAATTATGCATCCTGTTTCATAGTTATAACACATATCTGATTTTTTTTTTGTTACTTTAACTCAGCGTCTGTGTCGTATCATTAAAAGTTTAGTTTTTTAATTTTTTTCACAGGGGAAAGTTTTACACGCATTAAAAAATGTTTTCAGAGCAAAAAATAAAATGTTATTTTTGCCAATGTACAGGTATTATGATATAGTATTTTTTTTATTTTTTATTTATTTACACCCTATCCCGAATTGTTTGTTTACTCTCGTTTCGATTCGTCATAATTACATTATTTATTTATTTATTACATTCAGTCATTATTAACATTATCATCGTAATACCATCACAGGTTGGCTCCGGTATCATCGTACCAGAGCCATACCTGTACAATTTGACGTGAGACTAGTTATCACATTAAATTCAGAAGGCAGCCAGAAAGAAGCTATAGAAATCATTCACCCCCAAAAAGGGAAGGTAAACGTCACATTTATGTGTTGCTGTCGCAGAACTTGGTCACAGTCCGGCAGAAATTCTCCCTGTCCAAATCGCAAGAGGTGCAAAGGAGAGCCAGTAGAATGGTCCGTTATGTCTCTCTAGCCACTGCTCTTCCCGGCACCATCCATCTCAGCAACCCCCAGCGAGAGACCCACACCCTAATACATTTACGGGTCTTGTTATAAGATTTTTTAGTGTTATAGTATATTCTACACCATAGGCCATACACCATGGGCCGTGTTTGTTATTCAGGTCAATTTAACACTGAAAAAGTTATAGACGAGTCTATAATTCATAAAGGTATTTAAAAGATTAAAGCCGCCTGCATTCAAAAAGATACGAAGTAAGATATATAAATATGTTATATTACTCGCGATACGATGCGTGAATTAGCCCAACCGATATTGTCCATTTCGAAGGTAGTCACCCGTCTGGGTTGCGAGAAGATCAGGAATGGATCAATAAACACCCTTGTCTGTCCGAAACGCTCCGAACGTCGCCCTAACTGAAAATAAATAATGTTAAATTTAGAAATACTAAAAACACGATGACTCCCTAATAGCGCGTTATTACTGACGATAATAATCTAGATAGTCCTTACTTCTAATATTAGTAGATATCACATTATTTTCAATTTTGTATATAATATTATATAAAATAGGGCGCGTGCTTTAATAATTTCAATGTAAAATTGTAAAATATTTGTTATGAATAAATATTATCGTAATATGTATAAATAAATATATTACAGATAATCGTTTATACTGCGATACTCTTTTCACTAAAGCAAAAACTAAAAATATTTCTTTATATCATGAAATAAGAATCGTATTACGGACTTAAATTACTATATTAGTTATTTCTATTTATATGTATTCTTTAGGAATTCATAAAATATTTGTTATATTTGTACTCTAATGAATGTGTAGGTTTAACGTGGCCAATAATTTACAAGTTATTATTTTAAATAGAGCATAAAAATATTTACAAAGTTTTGTCCATTTTTCACATTCAATAAAATGAGATTTATTATTTTTCTCTCTATCGTTTGTGGGTAGTATTCCAACGCGTCGGCAAACGACCCCCTCTTTTATGTTTGTCGGCAAACTGATTCTACAACTTTTTCTCGTAAATATCTCCTTTTGGGAAAACAGTTGGCCAACTGATGGTAATCTCTATTGATTCACAATGGAGTGGCAGAGATGACTCTTTGTATTTTAGATTACAACGAAACTTGAAAACAGCTAAAGAAATCACTTTGCGATTGCAATCACTAAAATTAGACACGAATTGCCGTTCAAGAGAGAAACTGGGATAATAGGTTGTAGAGTGTAGTAGAAGATTTGAAGAAGTGATCGCTTAATTGGTTTTGTTTTACCAAGCTGATTTCTAAAGAATGGTAGCGGTGTTCGGTAATCATGTTAACATTACTTAACGTATTTAAATAATTCACTTTTGTATTTTATTTCGTGAGTAATATTTATTAGTTGTGTTAATTTAACATAAAATTACGTATTATATAATAATTAAATATCTTTGTATATCATATTCATTTCGGATAACATTGAACCACTTTGAGCTGATTTTAATTATTTTTTATTGGGAAAACACATTCTTATTGTGAAGTTGTAATTATTCAGAACAGACGGTCTGTGATATTTTAAATATGAATTAAATATATTAATTAGAAAGATATATATATAAAATCAATTTTATCGAAAAATATTGTTGTTGCGCCACCGGGATTCAAACCTGGATCTCTTTCCTAACCGGGGAAGGTGCATTATCCAACTATGCTACAGCGACGATATTTTTAGCGACAAATTTTCTTACGTTTTTGGTATTAATACATTTAATCGTTCCATTATTTGAAAGAGCCATCTACCTTATTTTCACGGTATCTCAAATACATATAGGTTCGAAAATTTGTCGCTAAAAATATTGTCGCTGTAGCATAGTTGGATAATGCACCTTCCCCGGTTTGGAAAGAGATCCAGATTTGAATCCCGGTGGCGCAACAACAATATTTTTCGATAAAATTGATTTTATATGTATATCTTTCTAATTAATATATTTATTTTTTTTGTTTCGGAAACAATCAGCTGCAAGTATTTAAATTAGTTGGCGTTCTCACAGCTTTATTTAGTTAATTTTAGTCACAAAATCTACGAACATACAGAAAAACATGACTAAATAATGTTTTTATGGGTAAAACATTGGACTTCAATATTGTTGTGAACAAATTCTTTGATTTTTAATTATATAATTATTCCGGGTAACATTAAAATGTAATTTTTGTTATGAAGAATCATCTAATTTGAATTATTTTCATGACTTACCTACGTTTCTCCCTCATTAATTTGTTCGGTCTAAGCATCTGATTCGAACAAATGAATTTTTAATTTTTTTTTAAATATTAGACAATATAATCAGTCATTGAAGGCTAAATAAAAATTATTTAGCACATTATTTTTCTGATCTTATTATAAAACTCCCTTCTATCCCATCTTTGCACGCTTGATCAACATCTATGACTTTTATAATACCAGTGGCATTCAAAGTCACGTTGTTTTTTTTTTGACTGACCGTACCAACCATCCAGCATTCTTGTCTTAATTTATTTATAGAATGTTAGCGGAGATTTTTCCTATGATATCTGTCTTGGGAATAATTCCGCCTTCGTAATTGCCAAGTCGTTTTTTTTTTGTCTTGTAGATACCATTGAGCAATATTATCCGTCTATCGACGATACTTCAATCGAATGTTATAATTTCTTTATATAATTAAAATCGTCTTATCGGTTTGCGCGCTACGGATTTAGATTAACTGATTGAAGTTTCTCCTAATATTTTTCTCGCAAGTTGTTAACATTTCCAGTTAGGTTTTTTCTTTATTGGAAAGAAAAATAGAGATATTCACTTTATACGTACTAAATTATATTAGCTCTGCAATTATAATAGATCAAGGAAGAAATGCTTGTGCAATGAAAATAAGATTGACGTGGGTTTCGAACCCCATGGAGGGCCAAATAAGCCAGACATTTTTGTTTTGTAGAATCTCGATCCTTTTTCCATATTTACCTTTATACCTTAAGGTCAAATGTTGTTTGTTACCCGGATGAGCAGTATTATGTATGTTTTAAGGATCGTTAAAATATTGGTAGCCCGGTCAAACATCTTGTCTTTAGGATTGAAAAAAGGGAGAAATAGTAAAAAAGATTGGATGTCAAATAAACTATATTTTATTTAAAACATTTGTGGTGTATTTGAGCGTCACCGATAGCAACATCATGGAGTGATTCCAAATAATGTATAAATGCAACGTGCGTGTAGATAGATTAATCTTCGGACACGGAATGAGACACGATGAGATAATCTCATAAATTTAGTTAAGATAAATCTCAGTACCATGGGCGTGTATTTTGGTTTTGATCTGGAGATAAACTCATAGATCAATTTTGAGATTGGTAAAATAAAACTAAAATGAGCGCTGTGCTCATTTTCTCAACCTATCGTGATGAAATTTGGCACACGTATGTAATGACCTCATAAGCTACTATTATAGATTTTTGTTTATGCCTAATTTAAAAAAACCTTTTTTACTGAAATTTTTGATTGCTATGAAAATTATTGATATATTGGCAATGTGAACATAATTTTTTAAACAACTTTAGTCTATGCTTAATGTACGGAAAAAAATCTACTGTGGAATATTTAAAAATTAAGTATTGCTTTTGACAAGTCCGATAAAATAAACATATATGTTAACTCTGGATTTCCCAGAAACAGTAATTAAACTGAGTCTACGGTTAAGGGACAGAACATTGGTAACCCATTAATGGTCCACGTATTCCGCGGAGAATTTTGTTCTATGGGTTCTGAACTCCTCGGGAATACATATCCTTTATTTATGTTATCCTGCTACCCCACTTTCGATCTATTTATTCTCCTTCTTTCATCAGGTTTAATATTGAGGTGTTATTTCGGGGGTTGTGCATCATTCATACGCTCTACATGGCTTAACCGTCGAAGCCTCTTATAATTTTTTTGACTTTCAGCTCTTCATACGGGTCGTAAAGTTCTCGCTTATCTCACCCTCCATTTTCATTGACATCTCTGAAAATTCTCCTGAGGATGCTTCATTCACATACACCCAGTGTTGTTTCATCTTTCTTTTTTAGCGTCTATATTTATGACGCGTGTGTAAAGTTTATTTATTTATTTACTATTTATTATATTTTGGGTTATTTGTTTAAAGGCCAGAGATATATATTTTTGAGTATTTTTATTTTTATTTTTAAAGATTCAATTTCGTCTTTGAGAAAAAATGTGTTGTAAAATCGACATTCAGTTAAAAATTTATCAGAGTAATAGTTCTTTATATTTTTAGCAATATTTGAATATGTTCAAAAACACACAATTACTGGATTTTCACCTACAAAGGCAATGTTGTTAAACAAATAATAGATATCTCATAGAGAGGAAGCTATTTTTTATTAATGCAAAATATGGAAGTATGGGTAATTACAGGGTTTACAACCTGTCTTTGGATGGCTTAAGTGATCACTCTACATAATGTAACGTTCAACATTCTTTATATTTTTGGTTGGAAGGTCCGTTGTTATAAAAATAAATTATGTAAGTATTAGTAGTGTATCTCATGGTTACGTAGACATCTCATACATATCGCGCATGTGTTTTTTTTCACTGTATGGATGTGTACAGTTCATTGGGAACGAAGGAAAGAAGGAATTAAATTTTATTACGTATTATTTTAAATTTCATTCAGTAGATGATTTGCTTTATATTTTAATTACAATTTTAATATAGATGTTTTTTTTATTTACGAACATGTGAGCATAATGGTTTTTCGTATATGTGCATTTCTAAAAAGTGTTATTTACTGAATAAACATGTGAATAAAAAAATAAATAAATAAACCTTTTATGTCTACTAAATAAAATATATAGTCATTATGATAACGTTTTTATTTGGTTACGTTTTCCATGACAATGGTTAATCGTCGAGTTTGTTATATTTGATGACAATTTTGTGTTTTTCCTCAATATTAAATTTAGTTAATTTTTTTTACATCTAAATTTTACAATGCGTCTAAAATTAGTAAGGGTTTCGATTTAGGGAATATTTTTAATGTATACTTGAGATAAATACTAATTTAATGTATTAATTATAAATATATACGTATAAAATCAATTTTGTCGAAAAATATTGTTTTTGCGCTACCGGGATTCGAACCTGGATCTCTATTTACGCTCTCTATTTTCGAAGGTACACTACCAATTGTGTTATAGCGCCAGTATTTTTCATGACAAATTTTCGAACCCATATGTTACACTTTTTCAAATGAATACATCTGTCGTTCCATTATTTGAAAGCCACTTTCATGATAATACGCACAAATGTAAATGAAACATCGTTATTAAACAACTTTATATAATGCAATGAATCCAAAAAAACCTTCAAGTAACACATGCTAGGTGACGTCAGAATGAATCAGTCAATTTTTATTTAATAATATGGATTATTTATATAACAAAAACAGAGCGTATTAAGTAGGCAGTCCGGCGGTAATCAAATATTTTTTTAAATACTAATTAAATTAATTAATTATTTAAAAAACATCACAGACCTATGTTCTGAATAATTACAACTTCACAATAAGAATGTGTTCACCATAATAATACAATATTTTTTCACACATAGTTTTTTTTTGTATATCTTTCAAATTGGTACCCCTAATTTATTTTAAATATAGTTTATACTTGTGTACTGAAGGTGAATTTATAATTATGTGCGAATATTTACAATACGTTTTATTAATTAAATTTATATTAAGCAACTCACTAAATAAAAATTCATTTTAATTTAAAATATAAAATAAATAAATTAGTCTCACTGAATCAATCTTTTTTTTACGTGTTTGCTTTCGTCTTTTTCCAGGAATATTTTTATATACTTTTATTTATTAAAAAAAGAGAAAGCAATTATCTGTGAAGGTAATTTTATTGTATACCTGTCTTATTATATTCCTAGAAATTCTAATATATATTCTCATCGTCCATCCTATTAAGGCCTGGCTTGAACACCTCTTTTCACAAACGTCAACAATAACAAAGCAGAAATATTTCGCGTATGCCTTTTGATACCTGGCTGAACAATTATATCGTCCTCGAGGGTTGTCTTCGCCCTTCCTTACCTCAACGAGAACTTCACGTTTTCCGATCCGGGATTAGACTAAGTAGGCAATTTTCCCTAAACGGGTTTAGTAGGTAAACTGGTCAAGATCAACGGAAAGTGGCATTTAGACACACGCCAGTGCATAATTGTTTTTTTTAAATACAAAACTAATCAACTAGTTTCCTGCATTGTTTACTGTGATGTATCTATGGGACGAATGCGTAGACGCGCGCGAGGTTGGTACGATTGATAATATTTGAAAGAGATAAATGTGTCGCCCTCTTATTTATTTATTTATTTAATTCTTAACATAGTGCATACATAAGCATACCTTATATATGCTCTAATATATACAAAATTAAAGTATTTTCTTTTACTAAATATTTAGTCAGTTGCATCAATTTTTCGTGTGAATTCCGCTGATATTTACTTATTGACGATTTTGTAAATAAATATCATTGTATATTTTTTGCTTAAAGGTCATCATATTCAGATCTTTCAGCATTGCACTGATCCGAGTATATCTGCTTTTTTTTTAGTATTATTCTCATAGTTTTATTTTGTAACACTGACAATTATTCTTAGCTCCAAACCGTGAAACTGTAAACATCAAATATTGTTCTGTATAGAAGCATCTAGAATGAATACTTTTGTTACCACAAACTAGGTATTATTCTGATGACACAATCCCGCACACAAATGAACCATCATCATCATCAGCATGATATCTAGATACAAACTATATTAACAAAATACTGACTAAACGATCTCTCAGTTTTTTCATTCTACGCTTAAAGAAATAAATGGTTTGGTGGAATTAGAAGTCGTCAAGCCAAATTTTGTAAAGCAGCGTCGTTATTAAAATAAATGTTGAAATGAGAGCGGAGAGGTGAAAATATGATGGAGCAAGATCAGGAGAATAGGGTGGTTATAGAATTACCTTACCAAACTGAGTTTTTGTACGTACTCTTTTATAATGCCTTAACTCTTCAGTTAAACTCAAACAAAAGGGTATGTCGGAAATGTTCGTTGTTTCGTGTTCGACACTCCATTTTATTTAATCAACGTTTAACTCAAACTTTCTACAAATTGAAAAATTTAAGTATTCAATAAAACAATATTAAGGCATTCAAATGATATTGACGTATGTTATTTGAATGCCTTTGAATTTTTTGGATTCAAACAAACCTTAAATATTAAAAATTATAACTTTATTATTTATTATCAATATAATTTTTATTCGTTTTTTAATTTATCTTTGTGTCAATTTCAACTAAGTTTTCCAGTTCTTAAAGCATTTCTCCCTTTCGTATAACTGTAGTATCGTATACAAGAATTTTAAGTTAAACCAAAGTGTCATCAAAACAATTCAAAGAATAAATCCTATACCTTTCTAAAGGGTGTCCGTCTAGTGGGAATTTTTCAAATTTTAATTTCCGTAAATCGAATTCTAGTGGGCGGGATCGCGATAGGGGTAGCGTTTGTTGCGTGGTCTTTGTGGATTTGTCAGAAGTTCGGTTAAAAGAGCGCATTGTATGAAGGGGACGTCACTTAGACAACATTATCTTTAAAAAGTAAAATAAATATTTTAAATGTGAATTAAATATATTAATTAGAAAGATATACATATAAAATCAATTTTATCGAAAAATATTTATATATATATACACCGGGATTTGAACCTGGATCTCTTTCCAAACCGGGGAAGGTGCATTATCCAACTATGCTACAGTGACAATATTTTTATTTATATAGTTGGATAATGCACCTTCGCCGGTTAGGAAAGAGATCCAAGTTCGAATCCCGATGGCGCAACAACAATATTTTTCGATAAAATTGATTTTATATGTATATCTTTCTAATTAATATATTTAATTCATATTTAAAATATCACAGACCTATGTTCTGAACAATTACAACTTCACAATAAGAATGTGTTCTCTTAATAAAATAAATATGATAAACTCGATTGTTCGTTTTGAAAAATTTCCGCAGGATATCCTTTATTACCGGTAAATCCAACTGAGTGACAGATTTATCCTTTCTAATGACATATTATAACATGTAGATATTTATTGTTCAATTAGGATGGAATGTTTAAATTGAATTGAAAGAATTACATAACGAGATTCTAGGATGAGTGCAAGAAAATAGGCGGATAGATAATAGACACAATCGAAAATTGAAGGGGCCATTGGATAGATACATTCTTAGATACCTCAGAAATGGAATTGAGGGAAAAATTGAAACAGGTCTGTAGGTAAGTACAGTCACCTACAGACACCTTTTGGATGATGTTTTGGACAGTGACGCTTGGCGACCGTTGCCAACATCAAAAACCATACACATAATCGCCATACTTTTATATACCACTCGGAAAGCTGTCATTTCGCGATCTCAACGATCTTTTCGGCGAAGGAGCGATTAGCGAAAGAACATGCCGAGAGTGGTTTGTTCGCTTCAAAGCTAATGATACCAGCCAAGACGAAAAGGTCCGGTCCCTTCTGGCGGCTGTGGAAAAGGACGAAAGTTACACAATTAGGACGCTGGCTGAGAACTTCAACATCGATCAGTCCACACGACTACGGTGACTACGCCCCCGAATGATAATTGAGCTGTTTTTTGGTTATGTTACAATATAATAATACATTATAATTTATGTAATATTGCATCAACATACACGTTCTGGAAGAGATCCTGGTTCAAATCCCGGTGGCAGCATTTTTTTTTCGATTAATTGAGTATATCTGTATGTATATCTTTCTAATGAATGCATTTAATTTGTATTAAAATATCACAGAACTATGTTCTGAAAAAAAATATAACTTCACAAATAATAAATTTCTGTCCTTTTTTTTAAATATATATAATTTGTAATTATTTATATTATAAATTTAAAAAAAACATTGCAATTCAGCATTAGTGTAGAACCTTAAACACAAATTTTTTGAAAAAAAATTATTACATATTTTTTATATATATATAAAGCATAATATTTATATTTATATATATTGCTCAGTGGCGTACCACTGGCTTAGAAAAGGTAAAATAATATTTAAATGTCAAAGAGCCCGATACAGCTGAATATTTGAAGTGAACATCTCATTCATTCTTCACTCAATTTGTATTCGAGGAAAAATTTATAGAAATTTTTTTGGTTTTCGGACGAAGAGCTCATAAATAGCAATAAAAAATAAATATTTAAGACATTTATGAGTTCTTTGAGTTATTACCTGCTTGAAAGTCATTTTGTTTTTACTGCTATTATTTTTTTAACTTAAGTGCACCAGTATTACTTTGTTTTACTTTGTCAGTCCTACTAAGTAGTTTTTGTCTCGAAGCAATCAGCTTATACATAATATAAAAGCTTACATATTAATAAAACGTATATTAAGTATATATTTTTAAATACAGGGTGTCTAATACACAGTATTCAGTAATTGGAGCATATGGTTAATGGACATTACCAGCAATCCATTGAGTTCAAATAGGATTATCTAAAATTCAACGTTTACAAGTTGTTAGCGCAATCTCCGGCCGACCCTAGATGATCGCGCGCTGAAAACGGTTACGGGTGAAAGGACGGATGCAAGGAATTAGGGACAGGAACATAAAGGGAATAAAGGGGTTCAAGGACCAACCAGACACCAGGAAGAACACGACCTATCTGAGGTGCTCGTGTGTCTGGATTTTACATCACTGTGGCCACTGGTCTTCTGGCTTCAGAAATACATATTTTCTTGATCCGCACGAAACACTTTCGAATGCATACTTCGTTAATAGTGTGAGATGGAAGCGACGCAAGCACAATAGCGTGATGAATAGTTCAACTATCAATCCCACACAGCACGATGATAATTCACAAAATCGGACGAGCTCGATAGCAGGGCGTCAACTTCACAGTTCAACCTATCATTACCACATAACAGGAAGATGTCATTGAAACTTGGCAACTTAACAGTCAAACGCACTACGATAACAAACGTTAACTAAAGTAGTCCAAAACCATAGACAACACACAAAAAAAGGTCATGCTCATGGCATAGGGGAGGGGGAAATAGGTAGGTAATGGGACAGGAATCATTATCTACATGGGTCGCGTTTATCCGGACCGTTGATCCATAAATCTCATCATAAAGATCGAATAAAAGTTATTCGAACTTTTATGATTTTAGAGAAATTTGCAACCTGTCTTTACAAAAATGAGCACTGTTAAAAATTGCCGGATTTTGTTTACGGCAAATTAAAAAAATATATTTTAGCATAGTTATATAACATTCAAAATGCACTTTCTTAGCCTTAATTAATTATATTTTTTAATAAAACGTACTCCCAAGTATACAGAGTGTAACAAATCAAGTCCACAATATTTTATGGGTGAATACCTAACTAAATCACGAGTCTAAAATTTTCAACAAATATGTGCGAATTTCACACCGTTACGGAAAATATTATTGTTTGAATTTTTTACATAATCATGTTAAGAAGATTACGTACTTCGAAATAAATATTTGCAAAATTTATCCATAATTATCTACATCTTTCCTTCAGACCTTAAATCAGCTAACAAAAAATAGTCCGGCCGTTAGAAATATGATGACCTTTAATGTTTTGTATTCAATATATAATTTGGAATCAATTAAATATTTCAATTAATCGAAAGAATCGCATGATTAACATTTTTTAGAAATGCTTGTATCTCTGAAATAGTTGAGATTAAGCACACATTCCTTGAATATTTTCGACTAGTAATTTAGTTAGGTTTTTACTCATAAAATATTGTACTCTTGTATATAAGACGAATCTCTTTTTGGAACACTTATTTTATTAAATTGTATAAAATGATTTACGTTAGTCTATTTTGGGATGATTACGACATACGACAGAGATACGGCTTTAAATATATCTATATTTAGCAATATAGCACTCTGGTTTTATTCAGAAGAGAGTTTATAGAGGTATTAAAAAATTGGCACTGAAAAATTACTGTAATCTTACGATTTAAACTTATATAAAGCAAACAATATTGTAAACAAAAGATCCCACATTTCCAGACACTGCAGATATAATTTCTAACATTATCCAAGTTATCTGTGCATTTGTCTGTACACGTAATATTAATTAACTAATTATCTGAATCGTCTTGAATGGCGTTAAGATGTGCCTTTGTGTTTTCTTTGAAAGGACTTTGCGAGGATATTTAGAGTCTCGTTCGTTTTCTCTGTGTGCAAGTCACGATGCCTGATTAAACTGTTTCGATCGTAAACTTGATTTTTATACGGGTTCACCACCAAATTGTTCCCACTTATGTATAACCATTGTTTATTGCAGAACCTTACAAACCTGTTTGTCTTTCATTTGACCTCGGTGGCTGGGCAACGCACAGGCATGGTAGCAATTCTAATTCATTCAATATATAAGACTCCCCTACAACGACATTGTATATCGGTTTTTACAAATGTTGATAGATAGACGGAGCGTCGGCCATCTTGGATGATATACTCATACAGTGTTGTTGCAGGGAAGTTCACTTCAAAATTGTGTTTAACCTTTACCATACCGTGACATAAAATGCTCATACACAGCCATGCTGTCAACTCGCGTTACCGTAAGAAATTTGAGTTTTTTAACATTTTAAAAGATTACCTTAAATGGCTTTAAAATTGTTAATACTATAAACTTACTCTAAATATTGAACATTTATTATGAAAATATGAGCAATTAACATAATTCAGAGCATTCATCAAGTCCTATACAATACGACCTTTTTTCTTATCTCTTTTCATTTAATTAGTGAGTAAGAAAGATTATATGTTTGTGTGTTTGTTATTCTTTTCGTTGTGAAATTCATGTGTCATCTCTATACTACAAATGGTATTTTTGTTAACGTATTCATTTTACAATAGACTGAATTGAAAAATAATTATTTTTGTAAGATTTACATTACATAATTGATTTTTCACTAGTCAGTTCTAAGCGTAAATGTTTTCCTTAGAATTAACTAATATATGAAATTTATGTTGCGTATATTTATCAAAATATTACAGGATTAATTGGGGCTGTAGAGCTGTGTTACTGCATGGTTTTGGAAGGGTTAATACAACGTAGTGGCATTCATAACTCAGATCTGCCCACAATCGATAAACAGTTTTGTTGCAGGGGTAGTCTCACAATATTGTGACATACAAATATCAGTGATTAACTGACTCACTGTTTGTGATTTGGGGTTATTACTAAACCATTTTACGATTTTAGATGTATTAATTTTTAATATATTAATGACATTTAATAAGGGTCGGTTATGTGATCAGTAGTAACATTTTAGTATGGTGACTTCTTACTTTAGTAACTTTTTACTAACCGTGGTTAAAATCGTTTACGAGCAGTTCGAACGTCAAATTTACTATTGTCAAAGCATAGATGTGATGTCTATAGGCGTGACAAATAATCATGTAATATGCTTTATTTATAGATTTTTTTTGCCTCTGCGTTTTTAATATGTGCTAATGTATATTAAACAACGAGATCATCATCGCACGAACTGTCATCACTAAAATAGCGGGATATTAAATTAATAATTATCGTATTCTGCAACTTTCAAAGTATCAATGTGTCAGATGACTTTTGGAACAGCTGCGAAGGGTCCGCCATATTTAACTATCGATTGTCGTTTTTACTATCGGATATCGGAGAGTAAAATGAGT
Source organism: Eubasilissa splendida (assembly GCA_031772225.1). Lineage (NCBI taxonomy): Eukaryota > Metazoa > Arthropoda > Insecta > Trichoptera > Phryganeidae > Eubasilissa > Eubasilissa splendida. Next base: position 9,247,620 of record CM062868.1, on the reverse strand, counting down.
TTACCACGGGATATACTTTCGAGGAGTAAATATTTTTTTACCAACGATCAAACAACCCATTTTCGCGAAAATTTTTACTTTGCTAACTTTTTTTACAAAAGTAAAAAAGTAACTGCTGATCACACAAACCGGCCCTCAGTAGAAGTTAAATAAATGTATTTTTTAAAATACAAGAATTTAAATAGATTAAGTATTTGAAATTAATTATATTATCAACATGGATTGTTCTCTCCGTAAATACAAAAATTCATTGAATATACTATGATATGTTAATACACCAATTTAAATATATTTTTTATTTTTCCAGAACTTTCCAGAAGCTAGAATGTTTTATAAATATTTCAGGAAAAATCCATTCTCTGCTTTGCAAATTGATTATTTATGTATATGCTATATGTAATCGAATATACCATTAAACTATCTCGATATTTTTATACGAACCGAATTACTAAGTTCTTACGTGATGGGGATTATTCAAATTGAAAATTTACATACCATTTCTTTCGGGTTTACATATTATGCCTTATCTCAAGAAATTAAATTTTTGCCCTGGAAGTATACTTTTTATAACTTATTTAATTTGATAAATAGCTCATTTTTATTTTGTAAAATTGAGTCTAAACTCTGTTTTATTCCACTACACTTTTCATTATGTTAAATGATATAGAACATCTTCCCATTGTTAATATTATAGTTCAACTAAAATTTCGTGTGTTTGGAGTTAACGCAGTCAGGGATGGGGCTGGAGTTAAAATGTAAATGATGTAATGGGCGGTATTTGAATGTTTATTATGTTTTTATTGTTATTTTTATTATTAAATATTTCTAAATTTTCTAGAATGTCTAATTTTCGTCCATTGTCGCAACTATGTATAAGTTGTAAATGACTATTATCAATCATTCTTGCATGCTCAGCCATTTCGGAATTTAGACTGAAGTTTTTATAGCTTTCTTGTGTTCTTCCAATGTTTTCCTTATTTTTTTTCCGCTATGTTCAGTATAAAATACATCACAATACTTGCAACTCAACATGTAGACCCCGCTTTTTTCTTCTTGGGGTATTTTTTATTTATTATTCAAGATATATTTTTTAATATTTTTTAAAGTGGTGGGTTCGCCCTCATTGTATAATTCAAATTTATTTATTTACATCGCTTTTACAAGCTTCATACGTAACTTAACCTAGGCAAAAGATAACAAATTTTGGTCTCTTAATCATCTGGTCTGGCGCAAGTTCATGAGTTAAATCATTTTCCTTCACCATCACTAAAAGTTCGGTTCAATGTTATCAAATGGAGAACCCGGTGTCACGGACCACCGTTTTCTAGTTCCAAAAATTTCCGTGTCTCCGACATAGCGTCCCCAGATGCCATCTCAATATTGGACCCAGGCAAAGTCCAGGGGCGCCTAGTTCTTTTGGACGACCCCCCTCCGACTCCCGTCTGTTTCGTTGTTCTGGCCATCCTCCCGGCTTTTGTCTACTAGTTAGAGCCGAGAGCTGGCGCGATGGCGTCTTTTTCAGTCCCGTCCCACTCAGAAGTGGCTGATAGCGACCAGCTTCTCCCATTCGCCGCCAGGGGACCGCTCGCTCGCTTTGCATTGGTGTGTAGATTTTGTAATTCCAAATCCACATGGCCACGGCGCGCATCACATCCCATCATTTATTATTTTAATCTAAGCTTGTGTTATGAACATTGGTCTATCTAGGTGGTTTCCCGGAATGAGGTTCGAAACCTGAACCTTTTGATAACAAGCAAGTGCCTTACAACCAGCTCAAAGAAGCACGTCATGTTTTGGTTGTAAATACTCGTATGTATTTAAACGGAGCATGACTTAAATTAAACCTGCTAAATCCACAAAATTAAGTTTTACGACCAAGTCAGAGTATCTCGATTCACCCAGCAACAAGTCTCTTCTTCTTCATAATAATGTTCTCAATAATATTTATTTTTAATTTTGATTATGAGAGGACATGCTGACACCATGTAATTTTTTTTTTGTGTATTGCACTTCTGATAAAATTTTCTGTTATTTTACAAACTATGTTAATGCCTGAATAGGGTTTGTAGAATAATAATAAATATATAATAAAAAATGTTTGCTGCTAGACCCTGCGTGCAGTTATTGTGGTTGCCTCGCGGTCATTGGTGACCGCTGCACGTTCAGGGACTCAATAGAATCTACATTTCAATAATAGATCTTTCCCCAAAATAAACCACACGTAAATGAAATATCAATATAATTAAAATTATTCCACTTTTAAAAGTAGCACAGTTAGCTGATAAAACGAACAAAAATGATAGATTTCTATGTTAAGATAACTTTTTTACCATATACAGCATAGATAAGAAAAGATGACAGATGATCAATATACTTGCTAGTCGTTTCGCACTATGTTTGTATTACTTGTAATAAAGACAATGTATACTTCATTTCAAATTGAATATATATTAACGTACTGTTATTGAATATATAAAAAAGAAAACATTTCGGTAATCTTAACCTAACACGTTCGTCATTTTCGCTACGTTTGCGAATATTTTTTTCACTGAAAAATGACACTACAGTCCAAAGTATCCAATACAGTGCAGTAAGTCATAGATAATAGACGGGGAAGCGCAATATATAATATGGATACCGTAGTTAGAGTCGCACCGGTACTCTTTGTACACAGTTTAGCCTCCGGGGTTGCTTTGTGGATTCCTGAAAATGAGCTTGTATTGGAGCAGATATTCTGTTGTTTGACAAACTCCGCACTTACAAGGATAATTTTAAATTCCACTCGTCATAAAATATTTACACTATTGAGATCCTTATACGAAAATGATTATTTTTAAATATAATAAACGTTAAAAGTCAACAATTAATTACGAATGAAATACATTTTTAAACAAAGTGTGGAATTAAAAAACAGCTCACCATTTTACTCGTGAAAGATTGAAAAAGATAAAAATATAAAAATGTTATTCACATTGTTCAAGGATGTGCAGGACCGCATATTTTCCACGTGGAATGGGTCATCCTCGGCAACAATCGCCGAGTGTAAGTATAAACATATCAACAATATTAAACTTCGTCGCGTGGGTCTCCCTTTATTACAAAGTTAAACCCTTTCTCGTCAGCCAAGACTTGGCTAATCGGATTATTTTTCCGGCGACACTGTATTCAAGTTGGATACTTAACAGAACAGCGATGTTGAGAATTCCGATCTCGTAAAGAATTAATTAATTATAAGAGATTATCTTAAAGACATTATAAGGGATCTTAATAAATTAATTAGATTTTATTTTATAATCAACGATGCGAAGAAATTAAAGACTGTAATATTTGGCGCTTTTTGGAAAAATAAGTTCTAAAGAACAATATTTGTATATTGTAATATTCTACGATGATTTAACTAAACCCAACTTAACCTTACTTAACTAAACTCAGTGTGAATCCTCTATATGATAGCCTATGACCGTAATACGTTTAAGAAAACACCAAAATTTAAGTATTTAGACCCAGTATCTTGTTAGGAATGTTTTACTTATTCATATGTGTATTCCATATCCATGTTAGTATGTAAATTTTATATTATTTGACCATATTATAATAAAGATAAAAACTTGTTCATTCAACATTATCAGGCGTTTTCTATCCACTGCTAAATGAAGGCCTCCCCAGGTGGGAAATACGTAAGGGTAAAAACTTAACAGATATATATTATTCATTGTGTGATCAAAATAATTTTATCTATAATATATTACCTTCTATGCATCTTTTATTTATTTTAATTTGGCCCGTTTTCGTTATATCCTGCCTGCAGATAATGCAGTGTTAGTTGCCAATTTAAATTATATGTTTCATACTGCAAAATAAGTTTTATGGAAATACTAAACGTAAGCGCGCAGCGGTCACTAACAAGAAAAATCTGTTATTAATGTAATAAAAAAAGACACAAAAAATAGATAAATGTCTTCATAAAAATAGGGATTGAAATTAAGGTTGCCAACATCTACTGCCGTCATTTCAACTTAGCTAAGCCAATTAATTTAATATAAATATTTCTGTGTTGGTTGAGAAACGTAATAAGTTTTTTTTTTAATAACTCAGCAAGCATTAAAGTAATAATGTTTTTTTTTTTAATTTTTAGTAACGCTGACTAGTAAAGTTAATTTTTATTAAGAGAACACATTCTTATTGTGAAGTTGTAATTATTCAAAACATAGGTCTGTGATATTTTAAATATGAATAAAATATATTAATTAGAAAGATATACATATAAAGTCAATTTTATCGAAAAATATTGAATTAGGTTCGAATCCCGGTAGCGTAACAATAATATTTTTCGATAAAATTGATTTTATATCTATATCTTTATAATTAATATATTTAATTCATATTTAAAGTTTTTGTTTTTTTAAATACACATAGTATTTTTAATACAAATTAATGAACTAGAAAAATATACAGAAATAATCTACTTATAAAAAAAAATATTTTTATTTTAGATAAGTTAAAATTATTTAAAAATACGCATTTATGAATTGGTACAATGAAACAATTTTTTTAAATCAACTAAATTACATTGATACTAAGCAGTATTATTAACATAAATTACATATGCAATTAATCATCGATTATTATTGTATTATTTATTTATTTATTCCAAAAAATTGAACGACTCGCCTCGGGCATTGTCAGGTTGAAAATCTATCGTCGAGGAGTAGTTTTTACAGAGTGGAGATATATGTGATGTGATATCCGCCTCCAATACCACATCTCAAAGGCATAAAATAATGTTAAAATTACATAATCTCAAGTGTCACTATGGCGTAATTGTTCAAGCAGTCGCAGTTGTGAGATTTTATTTGAATATTTTTCAAAGTGATTTTTTAAAAATTATTTTTAAATCTTTTTCCTTTCAACTTCACAAATTTTTAAAATCATTTATGATTAAAATAGTGAATTTTATAACCTTAAATTTTTAACTATCTCTATGCCATATGTTTTTATTATACTTTAACCTTGTTACTTACAAACATCTAGTTATTCTAAAATATTGCTATGATGTCTTTTCGTCAAAATTTGCATACAAAACAGCGAATCCACATTTTGAAAATAAAGGGTGAATACAAAGAACCCAGCGCTGCTTGCTGCCTGTTTGTTCATCTGGAAAAGACCAAAAAAGTGTGGTTGTAACTTAATAAACATTGTTTGAAACTTTGTCGGTACAAAGGTTCGTTTTATAAGAGACTGATTACATTTTAATCAAAGTATGATATGTATGAAATAGAAAAATATCACATTAATATATTATAAAAAAAATAATTATATATCGTTTTATACATAATATGTTGCCGTAAATTGCCGAAATCCGTAAAAATACGAATTTATTAATAAATACACGAAATCCCTACAAACGTTAGTAACTTCGTGTTCTTTACTAATAAGAATGCGAAGTTACTAAAGTAGCTAGTAAGATGCCGAATGAAAAGATAATATGTTTACTACAACTTTTAATCACCTTCCGCTCCAACTGTACTGTAAATATTGTGAAATTGTTGAATAAATAAAATACAGCACTAAAAATTTAACCTAACCATACCTAACTAATACATACATATCATAACTCACCTCACCTAATCTAATAATAGTAAATATCTGAATTGAAACGTTTGATAAGAATAAAAAAAGAGATTAGGTTAGGTTTGGTAAGGTTATTTTTAAAGAGAACACATTATTATTGTGAAGTTGCACTTTTCCAGACGATAGTTCTGTGATATTTTAAAACAAATTAAATGTAACAATTAAAAAGATATACAGATAAAATAAAATATAATAAAGTACAAATAATTTACTATGTTGACGTGGTGTAATAGGTCATCGCATTTCTCCGGATAGGAAGGGTTCCTGGTTCGAGTCCGGGTAGCAACAAAAATATTTTTTCGATAAATTGATTTTATCTGTATATCTTTCTACAATAATTGATACATTTAGTTTGTATGAAGGTTGGGATGGATTAACAGTTAGGAAATATGAGTTAATTGTATGTATTCACATATTTGTAACAGAGATTTCATTTAACAGTTCTTCGTATTGTATTTTGATTAAAATAGTTAGAGAACTTCGCATCTTTACTTTATAGATCGTTCATAATTACTGATATTTAAATCAAATGGGTAATTAACAAACGTTATAATCTCTCATTACGGCAGGAAGAATTATACTCCATTCCATTCTTCAACTTCGCGTTTTTAGTAGTGAGAATGTGAAGCTAATAAAATTCGTAATGGATTTCGACAATTTACGGTCAGTTTGTAAGATTATTAAAAAGCAGAAACCCCTGGTTTACCGGTGTGTAAATAAACCACTCTGGAAAATTGATTTGATGTCTGAAGTACTGGTCCATCTAAAGAAAATTAAAAATTGTAAAAGCGGTGGTGTTCTCCGAAATTTTTGTGAGGAGTCAAAACATGGACTCTTTAAAGAAAAGAAATAAAGTTTTTCCACAATTTTCATATCCTATATAACTATCAAATTTTTAAAAATTTTCCCTAAAAATATTTTCGCATTTAATCAATAATTTTAAACCAAATTTTTATTACACATTTTTATGAATTTCGTAGGTCCAGATTTTGCCGATATATTAAGTCGGCCATGAAAAGGAAATTTCTACCAGTTGTATTCGAGATTGCAAAAGTTATACGATTTCATTTCAGATAAACGGTGTGATCATTTATAAATAAAGAAAATTCTATTTCCACTTTAGGAAAACATTTTTATATTATTTTTCCCCGCTAAAACTTTCATGCTAGAGTACTAATGAATTTTCTTGCGTTTGTTCCAGGGTTCTTATGGAATAGTGAAGTTGGCCTACAACGAGGAGGACGACACGAACTACGTGAGTATTTCCAAAGTTCATTTCAATTTCATGACGTACAGAGCATCTAAACTTCTGGAATAAAGTTTTGTTGTATGCGAATCCATGCACGTGTTACGCTTCTCTGAAACTGCATTGATTCTATTCAGTTTATATTGATGTCAACCGCAATTCTGAACTCGTTCATAATATGTAAGAGCTGTTATAAACCTGTTTAAATATTATCCGAGAATTCACTAACTATTGGAATTTTATGAGAACGCATTTTTGTTATGAAACTGTAATTTCAGAACATCATTTTGTGCTATTTTTAATACAAATCAAATTAATCAACTAGAAAGATATGTTTATACAAATTAAATGTACCAATAAGAAAGATATACAGATAAAATAAATTTATCGAAAAAATATTTTTGTTGCCATCCGGACACGAACCATGAACCCTTTCTATCCGGGGAAGAATGTTGACCTATTACACCACGTCAAAAATGTAAGTCAACGACAAATTTTCGAACTTATATATTGCACTTTCAAATTCATTCATACTGTTATTCCATTATTTGAAAACAATCTACTTTATATTTACGGAAAATCTCAAACACCTTTGACTAAAATCTAATAGAATACGCCAGAATTATATGAATTAATTCATTTTGTTAACATTAATACATTTTGTATTAAGTAGAACACATTATTATTGTGAAATTAAGTCTATCAAGAAGAATTTATCGAAAAAATATTTTTGCTGCCACCCGGGTGTATTTTATATATTATTAAGAACACATTCTTATTGTGAAGTTTGAATTATTTAGAACATAGGTCTGTGATATTTTAAATACTAATTTAATGTATTAATTATAAATATATAATCTCGTAGCGCAAAAACAATATTTTTCGACAAAATTGATTTTATATGTATATATTTATAATGAATACACTAAATTAGTATTTTATATATATTTTCGATAAATTGACTTTATCTGTTTTCTTAGTGAAACATTTAATTTGTATTAAAATATCACAGAACTATGTTCTGCAAAAACCGCAAATTCACAGTAATAATGTGTTCTCCTTAATAATTAAAAAAGATATGCAACACGATATGTATTTTTTCGATAAATAGTTTTTTTCTGTATATCTTTCTAGTTGATTCATATTAAATCAAGTCGGCATTTGATGTTGATAAAGTTCTGCGTTTTTAGTACCATGATGTACTCCTAATTCTCATTTCTGCCTTCGAAATATGAACACCGTACAGAAGAATCATCGAGGAACATGAACAAGCAGCCAAAATAAGTCAATACTGTTATTCAGCAACAGTTTTGATCTATCGGCCATGTAGTCGGAATCCTAAAACCATTCTACCAAAAGAGATTAAGTTCTCCCAGCTATCAAAGGGTCCCTTTTAAAAGTCCAACGTTAAAAGCTATAGATAGAAATAAACTGTAGAAGATTATTTTATTATTCACAATAAAACATTGTACTATACTCATGTTGGGTTATTTTCACTACTAGTTTCGAGAGGTGCAGTCTTTCTCATCATTAGATGATTACTAAACTAAATACAGAATTAACAATATTTGAGAATATCCAAGAACACACACAATTAGTGGATTTTTACCTACAAAGGCAAAGTAGAGAAACTATAGACATCTCATAGAGACGAAGCTATTTATATTATATTATATTATATGGAAATTATGGGTATTACAGGGCTTACTACCTTTCTTCGGCTGGCTTAAGTGATCACTAATTAACGTTCACCAATTCTAACCACAATTAACCTCCACATCTATCAAAATGTTGAAAGTTGTAGATATGTTACAATGTAGGAATATTCCAAATACAACTTCACTAATGCCATCTACGGTTTTATAAAATTTGATATTCAAAAGCCTCAAAAATAATATATCGCGCCGTAGCCGCCCAGGGAGCTGGTACTATCGCGTCACTTCTCTCGCGGTAGCCTTCCAGTCGAGTTCATTGACCAACACTTCTCGTTGTAGAATATTTACTGCTCATACTTGTATCCGTAACCGTGTTTCAAGCATTAATAAACATCAATCTACTGTAAGTAGTATTTTATTGTTCATTTTGTTCTGGCCACACACTCGCACACGCACACTCCGCGTTATAATTGAAACGAACATGTAAGTGAATGAGTGAAATATAATGGGGCATTCATTCATCAACACTTCGACAAATACACATATGTTCCTTAAAGATGTATAATCTGTTCGATTAATATATATTACGAGGGGCAAGTAAAAAATCAGGTTCCTACATTTTTTTCAGGTATAAGGTATTTTTTATTGCAATAAATAAGTAAACCATCTGAAAGCTTGTACTTTATTCTATTTTTCTACATAGTCTCCTGATTTTTCTATGCATTTTTCCTGACGAGTTATCCACTTCTGAAAACCCGCTTCGAAGAATTCCGCCGCTAGGCCGCCGATGAACTTGGTGACCGCTTCTTTCACCTCTTCATCTGTATTGAAGCGTTGTCCACCCAAGTGTTGCTTCAATTTCGGAAACAAGTGGAAGTCGCTGGGAGCAAGATCAGGGCTGTAGGGGGCATGGTCAAGCAATTTCCAGCCGAATTTGTCCAGTAGGGCGGTGGTCTGTCGAGAGACATGCGGGCGAGCGTTGTCGTGGTGCATAACCAAGTTTATCGGTCAAAATGTTGTCGATGGTTTTTTCACAAACCTCAGGAACCTGGACAGCAAGCTCCCGAAGCGTTACTCTCCGATCTTCGAGGAGAATGCGCTCAATCTTCGCCACGACTTCGTCCGACACCGATGGCCTCCCACTCCTTTGCTCGTCGTGGACGTCTGTGCGTCCTTCGGAGAACTCCCTGCACCATTTGCGGACGTGTTGGACGCTGATGCAAGCTGTGCCATAAACTTCTTCCAACTGTCGATGAATTTCAACAGGTTTAAGCTTCTTCGCGTTTAAAAATCGAATCACCGAACGGATTTCACACCTGGCGGTAACGGCGATGGCGGGTTCCATAGCGGATGGCTGTCAGGCCTTTACTGAGCGTCGCAGCGTTTGCTCCCGGTAGTGGGGATGTAGTTAAGGGACCAACAATCAAGGCGGTGTTGCCGGATTTCGCCTAGCATCTCGCGTGGCGAGTGTACAGCGTAAGGAACCTTATTTTTTACTTGGCCCTCGTATATGGGGGCCTAATACACCTAGTATCAGCACTAACACTTTCAATTCTTGCACACACAATAACCCTCACATATATACATAGTGAATATTATGTTCCAGACCGATTTTGTTTAGTTACCAGTTTGGTTTAGCAAACTTTTATTAGTTTGCGTTTGGTAGTTATAAAGAGTAATTGATTACAATTTATTATGAAGTATATAGTGTTTCAACAACGTGTGGAAGTTATTAAAATATTTTATCTAAATAATAATGGCAATACTGTAACCATTAATGGTGATCGCTATCGTCAAAGGTTGGAAAACTTCTTGGTGGTCGAATTGAGTCTATTGAGTCTGCAACACACATGGTTTTAACAGGATGGTGCCATTAAACAAACAGCCCGAGCTACACTTGAAACTTTGCGGGAAATTTAATCGGCCGCATAATGTCAAAAAGTGATGATATCGACTGGCCTCCTCGATCACCTGATTTGACAGCTCTCGACTATTTTCTGTGGGGATACTTGAAAAGAAAGACTTCAAAATGAAATTTTTCAATTACACGCGAAGTGTGCGAGAATGTTATGAAAAATATGGTTAAAATAGCACGCATTTTATCGCTGCCAGAGGCAACTACTTGGCCAATGTTATATACCATACATAATTGCAATAAACTAAGTAATCTATAAATAAAAACCAAATAAAAGTATTGTGATTTATTTACTAGTTATTCATAAACAGCATCGGCCTGGAACATAATATTCACCCTGTATCTATGAGCAGCGGATTATTTTCATTTTGTCTTTGTTCACTTAGTTCATCTATGTTCATTCGTGATACAATATACAGCCATTATCTAATGAATTTATCTAAAAATGTGACTGTTATGTAGAGAAACAAAGTATCCGAGCCGGATGTACGAGCTGGATAAATATTTATTTTAAGGTGCTCTTACGCACGCAATACTGAATTGCATAGTATGGTCTGTCAATTTGTCTGTCTATTTCAATGTAAACAAATTGCTGCTCATATTGCCTATAATTAGGCGCACCGCAAAGTCCATAAAGCGTAATGAATTTTTAATGTCTGTATATACGGGTATTCATTCGCCCTATAGAAGTTATTTCTCTAACCCACATGAATATAATTTTAATCTTTCGTATTTTTTATATTTTTAAATTAGGACTTCGGAAACTATATATTTTGAAACAAAACATTGTCTGTGGACGGTATTTTTATCTTTCTATGGAAATATTGTAAATATCAAAATCATTTTATTTTTTAAGTGACAATTAAAATTATTATAATTAGTTAGGATAATGTTTTCTACTTTCTAATGCATCACAACATCCCAAATAGCAGGATATGAGGTAGTTCAAGAAGCAATTTATTTGGGCGCTCTAATCACTACATGATGCCATAAAATAACAAACTATAGCAGATGCTTGTCATCCTTGCAACGAAAAAAGAAAAAAACGTTGCAATTACCGCAATAGCGAATTTTTGAGGAACTGCGTGTTTCCGCGCCGTTCCTTCGTATTCAGTACAGAAAAGAATAAATGAAACAGTGATATCATTAATTGACATAGCGGCTACTTTTTAATTTTCTCAATTAAACTTTGTACTACAGTAATGTTGGGTTATTTTAACTACTAGTTTCAAGAGGTGCAGTCCCTCTCATCATCAGGTGATAAATAAATTAAATACAGTATTGTGTCTCTTCTTAAGCCCCGCCCCATTGCCCGAATAGATACAATATTGTATTTCGTTTAATTATCACCTGATGTTGAGAGGGACTACACCTCTCGAAACAAATAGTGAAAATAATCCAACGTGTGTAGTATTATACAAAGTTTTATTGTGAAAATTAAAAATAATTAAACAATGATTTGGAAAATAATGTTCCAGATATTGTATACAGTCAACATAAAGTTGTAATTAAATGTTAAGTTAAAATAAAATAATATAATTCATATTTACGATTTTTTTGGTATTGATTTAATTTTTCCGCATTTAGATATTGCTTGTCCTGGTTAAAAAAAAACATTTCCTTAAGAATCCAAATCAAAATTTTTGTAATGTATAATAATAATAATAATAATAATGTAATAATTTTGTTAATATTCTTGATATCAGGTTTTGTGCGTTCATGCTCAATGGATGCGTAGCTGAAAATAAATTTAACCCGATTCCAACCCTCAAGATCCCTTTGATAAAATCAGTTACTCAAGTTTTAATCATTCGCGTCTAGGTATCCGCTTCCACAACTTAAAACTCACTTAACAACTCTGATTCACTTGAAGATTATCTTATTGAATTATCAAAAATATCTTTGCCTTGGAATTTGAACGTAGATTTTCACTTTATTTTGGGAAATCTAATTCAAGTGTTGTTGAATATTATTTCCCGTTGACATTTGAACTTCTAATCATTATTATTATTCTTCTTCTACTACGGTGTTATGTACAAGGGCAAGATTTGACTTTCTCCACAAGTGCTCTTTCTACGTCATATACATATCGCCTACTCGAGTTGGCAAAAAACAATGAAATACGAGTATACAGAGTGTCTCAAAAGTTAACGTTATCAAAATTTTATCAAAATGTGACGTTAGTAAAAAATCGTTCGTTTTCGAGATATTAGCACTTTTATGAATTTCGTGAAAATCGACACCTTAGATCAGTTTTTCAAGTGTCACAGCTATAAAATTCCATATTCTAAAATTCTATTTTTTGTTACGCAATCCTCAATAGCTCTGCTATCGATCACAGTCCAAAATAAAACTAATATTGTTATATATTTGGATAAAAAAAAACATTTTTGCTCGATTAATGAGTTAATTTTTTTTTTATTGGCTAACTTCGCCTCTTCATACAATGTGCCACGTTAATCTGGCAAGTTATTTAAAAAAGTTACTCATTTAATTTAGTATGTTTAAAATGGTATTACATTTGCTATGTTTTACTTTAGAAAAAAAGATTTTGCTATTTTACTGCTAAATGAACTCATTGTGAAATTGGCCTATCAGTCTGTTGAATTTTCGTGACACCCTGTATTTACTTGTACACATTAATATGACCTATAAAAATAATATTTTAAATAAATAATTGTGTTTTTGGAATAAAACATAGTTTTCAATATTAATATTAATAATAATAATGTTATATTAATTAACATCGCTGGTTTTCATGAATTCAAAGAATTTTAAAACCATCCATAAACGAAATAATGTGACGAAAAATTAACCGATTATAACTAATAATTTTTAATATTTTATTAATTTCTTTAGTACAGATTTATTTTAGTTTAGTTTATTAGTAACTACACAGTTTTCTGTCACACTGAAAATTAATTTAATGGCCTCAGTGTTTAAATTAATACCTGCATTGTCTTAATTAGCACAAATAATGTTAAGTTTATGAGTTTAAATAAGTACACAAATTGTTTAAAATATTATAAAAAAAAATCTTATGTAAATGAATAATAAAAATCCACATTTTTGTAGAAAAAAGCAAAAAGTTGAATTTCTACATATTATTAAATAATGTATTTTATTTTTTTACCTATGATTTTACACATGATATAAAATTTGAAACATAAAACAATAATCCCTTTACATGCTTTCTAATAAAAATAATCTTTCGCATTTTATACTAATAAAATATTGAAAAATATTTATTAATAATTATGATGTCCTTGGAATGGTGGGATGTTGTGTGTATGTGTGTATATGTATGTATCAGAGGTGACATAATGTTACGTACTTGACTTCTTAGTATATATCTAGTGTACACCTCATAATGTGAAGGTCCAAGAAATAGACTTGTAACAATTAATCTTTTATTACAATAAGTTACAATTTATTACAAGGTATATCACTAGTATAGGCCTAGTATAACTATTAAGCCGATGAACCGCAGATATGAGAGACGCGCGCACTCCTGCGCGCCGTCTTTATAGCCACACATACCCGCACCGGCGGTGCAGCACACATACACACACTATTCCACCATTCCATGAACATCACAATAATTATACAAAATACTTTGTTTAAACCACTATTAATTTGATATTAATAAAGATTTAGAAATTATACATACAAATACTAGGGGTTTACAGTTAGATAAATTAAAAATTTAATAAATAAGAAAAGCAAGCTTAAAATTATAAATAACCAAATCCTCTTTGCATATAGTCACCTTTTAAATTTGTTTTCATATTAGTTCTTACTTATTCACCACTTTATAGTTTTGTTTTTATCTATTCTTGTATTTTTAATTCCAGCATACATTGTTTCCTGTAAAAGATACCATACATATCGAAACATGTAGAATAATTAATAAATAGTGGTTTAAACAAAGTATTTTGTATAATTATTGATATAAAATGAGGCCAAAAAGTAATTATGAAAAATTTGAAGTGAAAAAATATACATGTACGGGAACTCTTTCCTTATCTAATATCTCATCTCGAATCTCTCAGTTCAACAACTGCTATTAAACTTGGATGTTATTCCGGATCCTTAGAATAAAGGCTGAAAGGAAATGAATATTTCTCACCATTAGACGCCTTTTCAGCTGGACTTCTTGTAATTACGCTGAGAGCTTTCTTAAAAATACTTTTTAAGTTGAGATACATTGTTAATTATTAGACAGGGTTGTAAAAATTCATTGAGCTATTTTTTTACCGTCCTGAAAATACAGTATTATATATTTATTTTAATCGTTTTATATAATGTCCAGAAGAAATTATTAAAACTACTTTAATATACATAAGAGCGCTATTCAGAGTGAAAATATTATTATTAAGAAGAACACATTATTATTGTGAAATTGTAATTATTCAGAACAGACGGTCTGTGATATTTTAAATACTGATTAAATGTATTAATTAGAAATATATACGTTCTGGACATGGTCGCGATAAGCGAAATTTCGCGATCAACAAAAAACATTTTAAAATGAGAAAAACACAATATTAATAACAACAAAAAAAGACATACATAACATAATTGATATATTTTGTTCCGCATTGCAATAAAGAATCTGGCCTACGTTTATTATGCAAAATTAACTGATAACTGTCAAATAAGCCGTTACAACAACGCTTTATAGCACTCACTCACTCGTAATCTTCGTCGTTTTCTTCTAACAACTCCATGCGTTGATTGTGAAGAGAAGGGGCCTTTTCAATGATTTGAATTTCGCACAGTAACAGGTTCCGAATTGTCATTTTCTTGGGAGTATAGCATAGTCCATTTCTTGCATTCATTAGTTAAGGGTTCTAATAAATTCTAATAATTCTTAAAGTCTGAATATTGTCTCACTTGTGATATGTGTATGTATGTCACATGTGTGATGTGAGTGAGCAAGAAAGATAGCATGCACATGCCACCACTCATTATGACGCTTCATAAGTCAAAACCAGATAAGTGAAAAGACAAAAAAAAACGAGGGTTACCTGTACATATAAAATCAATTTTATCGAAAAATATTGTTGTTGCTACCGGGATTCGAACCTGGATCTCTTCCTATCCGGAAAATTGCATTAACTGATTATGCTACACCAACACAGTGCATTGACGACAAATTTTCGAACTTATATGTTACACTTTTCAAATTGATACATCTATGTGTCCAAAAGTTAATAAAAATGAATTGTTAATTCTGGCGTTTCCTATCGAATTACTCAAAAGTAAAAATAAAGAAGATGGCTTTCAAATAATAGAACGATAATTTTATTTTATTTACAAAGCTTATACGCTACATGCCAAATTTACATATCGAAATAAATTGTAAATCTAGTGGACTAAATAAATTTGGAAAATATTTTTGAATCTTTTCAATCGCACACCTTTAAATATCTCGAAACGAAAGAAACATGACTTAGACCACTTTCATAATAATGGTCACGTATATTATTATACGAGTATAATACACAAGAGTCAAAAGATCGCCCTAAAATAATTTTAAAAATTTCTGCAATTTCTCTTTAAGAATAAGATGTCTAACAATAAGATGTTTAAGAAGAAGAGTTACATTATGACTATTTTTACTATTATTTTTCTTAAGGTTAGATTTCAACCCCACCCAAGTCTAAAAATATAATATTTCTGCTTAAATATTGTAACTTCAATTATATACTTTATTGGCAAACCAAAACTATTGATAAATAATATATTACACTAAATAGCATACTAAATTATGATTATGTTAAATTTCGTATTTATTTTTCCTAGTTCATGTTCAAAAGATGATAAAATGAATTATTTTAATTCTCTATGATTATCGAATATAAACTAACGTTAAAAAAAAAAGTAAAAATAGTATTGCAAGATATACATCGAACCTGACAGTTAAGGAGTAATAAAAAAACGTATTTTGAATTTAAAAAAATTAAGTCAAGTAAATAAATGGTAAAAATCTACAACATTGAATGAATTAATAATATTTAAGGGTGACCATAACAATTTCTCATGCAACTGTATGTTTAAGTTATTAATAAATTATAAATATGGAGATTGAGGGGTGAGAATTGGTGAACGTTATATATATATATATATATAAAGTGATTACTTAAGCCAGCCGAAGAAAGGTCGGAAGCCCTGTAATTACCTCATTATTTATATATATCTTCCATTAAATATAACACATCTTCTGACACAAATAATCCCTATTGGTGTTCCTAACTAGTCTATATAATCATTTATACATCCACATAGTCACATCCACGAATCACCGATTTACTATAGAACGTTAGAACATTTGTCCAACTTTTAATAATTCCCTATAAATGTACTCGTAATTCTATATTTGTCTGTCAAAAACTATACTTAATCACTTGACTGGATATGAAAATATATTGCTTTCAAAATTTATCAAGGCTGATGCTCGGTTTTCACGTATTGATGAATATTATTTACTAGTATTTTACCGGCGTTAGACATTATGGTCAGGCATATTATAGGGTATGGCAATACAATTAAAATAAGATAATCTTAGATCGAAAAAACAGCTAAAATGTTATTGTTAAATACTCCCTAAGATTTAGGCGTATAACAAACATTATACCCAGGCGTATAACAAACAAATTTCTGGGATTTTATTATGTCAGAGCTAATGTCGATGATGCTGATGAGGGGATTCGAAACGTCGTTCAGAGAGGTCGGATACACACGGCAGAATAGACGAAATAACTCTCCTTAGAAGATTGAATGACTGAGAACATTTTTAATTTATTTATTTATTAAGAACGAAACGAATTCCTAAGTATAAAAATAATTCATTTTTCATAGCGTTATATGAAAAAGATTGGGATATTATGAGTTATAAGCTAATATTTACATTGAAGAAATTAAATAAAAATAAACGCATATTTCTTTATATTGAAAATTCAATAGATAGTTGTAATCAGTCAAGATGAAGTTTTTAATATTTTTAAGGGACGTAAAGGTTTAAATAAAAATATTATTATAGAAAAGGCAAAATAAATCATTTTTTGTTGTCGGTTATAGAAATGTAAATAGGTGTGTTATTATTGAAAAGTACATAGTATTATATTGTATATAGTTTTATATTGCAACTTATGTGCTCAACACATCTGAATGTTTTATTAAAATAGAGCGATAAAATCCAGTCATCTCATAAATTATGTTTGTATATTATAGTTTTTTTTATGAAGATCCGATTTGCCATTTAAGTAAAAAAATAATATTAAAATTTCACACATATTTATATATAGTCACGGCTATTGTTGTAGCTACAGCTATTCTGTAGTGCTGAGTACTGAGCTCCAGCCGCAGCTTTACGCCAGCAACTCGATGTCTCAGAAGCGGAACGAATCCATGTACACGGTCTTCGGCAAACATTGTAGATGTGCTACAATAATGCGCCGACCCGAACAGTATTATGTTTGAGTTGTTATACTGAATTAGGAAGGTGTATGAGTGATATATTCACCATTCACCATTCTCATCAATCTACATATCTATCAAATTTTTGGAAGTTGTATACATATTAATAATTGGAAACACTTCGAGTACAACTTCACTATAGCCATCTATGGACTAAATTTGATATTATTTCCCTGATACAGCATAGATGTCACAATGAGAATCTAATTATTTTTTAATTTATTTAAAGCAATATGTAAAATGTTTTTTAATACATTATACTAGAGTACGCCTAAAAAATGAATTTTTATATATTTTATTATTTTGACCCGTATATTATTGGAAATATTTGAATATGTCCAAGAACATACAATTAATGGATTTTTACCTGCAGAGGCACTGTTATTAATATTAATTACCTGTAATTACCCATACTTCCATATTTTTCCATTAATAAAAAATAGCTTCGTCTCTATGAGATATCTATTATTTGTTTGATAACAGTACATTTGTGGGTGAAAATTCAGTAATTGTGTGTTCTTGGACATATTCGTGATAAAGATGTTGGCAAGTTCTCCTTCAAACAACTGACATTAAGATTAAGTTCGACTGAACCGAATCTAGTATCCCCCATCTCTGTTATTTTTTTAAGACAGATATACCACTTAAGCTTATTGTGAATAAATACCAACGTTACGAAAGAAAAAACACAAGTAGCGGCAAGTGCTAAAAGAAAATGGAGACCGAGGAAACATCCAAAAGCGTCAGCTGATTATAATAATCGAATATTCTGGAAACCCTACACAAGGCCCTGAGCTATTCTGACAGAATAAAACTTAGCGTTCCCCGCTGAACACTTGTCACTCAGTTATAATCTCGTCTTATTTAAGATGTCGCGTTTGTAACTCAAATTAAGGCAGACGAAGTCGCATAGAGTGTCTGGATTCACAGTTTTGGAAGGATTTAAAAATGTTTTTTCTATTCTTCTTATTAAGCAGTTCAATTCTGAATAAACTGCCTGACATTTTACTTCACACTGAGATATAATTTATTATGTCAGTATTTTTAAACTTTTTTTAAATATTTTAGTCAGCTAGCATATAATTATCAGCAGTTTTCTATTCGCTGCTGGGTGAAGGCCTCCCCAAAAGTCTCACACTCTTTTCTGTTCATTGTTATTCGCTGTCACGTCAGAGCGTGATGTTATATTATCTGATCGTCTAACAATGTTGGAAAACTGCATTATGCTCAGTTAGATTAAGTTTAAATTAATTTAATTAGTAAATTGAACTTTGTGGTTTACATTAATTTTTATAGAAATTATTTAACTATGTTTTTAACCACTTAATGAGTTATTTTAATACACCGACCGGTATCGGAAAATATTATTTCCTTCTTCAGGACGTTTAATTAAGTTATTTAATTGTTATAATTAATTAGACAAAATACTTTGTTTAAACCGCAAATTATTGATTATTCAACATGTTTCGATACCTATGGTATCTTCTTCAGGAAACAATGTATACTGAAATTAAAAATACAAGCACAGATAAAAACAAAAATATAAAGTAGTGAATAAGTAAGAACTAATATGAAAATTTAAAATTTAAAAGGTGACTATTTGCAAAGATGATTTGGTTGTTTATAATATATTCGGGATTGTGGTGAGTTCGGAACTCCTTCCGAATGTCCTGTTTCTTCCGGCATCTATGCATTTACGCAACACTGACTATTTTATCATGCACTGATATTTTATTATAAATATTGACTATATTCTGTGTCTAACATGAAAAGTGTTCAATCGATGCGTACCCCTAGTATTCACGTATGGTTGCGAAACACGGGCCCTCAACAAAAGAAATGTTCAAAAAGTAACGTTCTGTCATGTCACTCTTGGCATGTTCGCTTTTGTACACATCATGCATGCTCGTCAATTGATATCCACCAAATAAAGTTAAAAATAATACACCGAGTAAAAGTGAGATTCAAGAATAAATCAGCATTTCTGTTGTGTGTAATAAACAAGTTTATTTTATGCGTTATTTATATAACCATGCATGTGTTCGATGGTTAAACAAAGCTGACTGCTGACTGCTGACGCACCGCGTAATTCTGATGAATAAAGAACAACGTTATTTCACAACTTCGATAAAACCATCAACACACTATATTTATTGTATCTCAGTGCCAGTGGCGTGCACCAAGCGTAGATTTAGGTTATGCTACTAATATCTATGCTGTATCGGCTGTGTTGCCATTAAAGGTTATAGATATTTATCTGAAAGAAATATACTCTTAAAGTGTAAAAAGTACACCTGTATGTGCTAATTTTAATTCTTGCAAAATATTAATATTATTACTGTAATGTATCATGATGTAGCGATTGGATGACGCATGTTAAATAGAATATAAAAAAATATATATTATATGCAATACAGTAGAAGTACATATATTTATAACATTTAGTCATTAAGAAGTGATAAATTTATAAAATATTGTAATTAAGTAAAAAATATAATTTAGGTTAAACAGAGAACGGCGTAAATACCTTAATTAAGTGATGAGAAAAAATGTTACTCTCGACTCACTGGTGTGATTGTGATTGGTATTTTATAATATTAGTGATTGAAAACTGTGACTGTGATTACAGTGTCTGATATCACAATACACGAAATATGCGATTTTATTTATATCATTAAAACTTCATTTGTGCAAAAAATATATTCTAGAATACATAATTATTAAAACATTATTGCACATACCTACAAGATGTAAAAAATAAAATTAAGTTACCAACAAGAAGATGGCGCTAATCAAGTTACGGAAAATCAGGTAGATGGCACTGATTCAAGTGATAATCGATTTAAACGGCGGCGTCAGAAAATCGATACAATTTTTAACAAAAAAAAATTGTACCACGATATTCCCAGATATTCAATCACCGATAGTGAGTGTGACTCAAAGATATCAGTGATTGACGCACGGTTCGTGATTTTGAGCTTTTCACTACCTTAATCCATTATACCGTTGTCTCAATACAAATATCAAAAACATTACTTTTATATTTATTTTATATCGTTCAGAGCATTAACAGTTTAATGACAGAACATACGTCCGAAATAATGAGTTACAATACAAATATGGTCATGAAATCTCATCTCGTGCGTTTACTACAATTCTCTTCTCATTCATTTGTTCAAGAAAATCAAACCATCTAAACGATCCTTTTTTAATCCTATTCTAAATTCTATGCTAAAGTCAGCTTTTCATTTTCACCTAATTTATTAATTATTTTTTGTCGTGAATGGATTTTCCGCATGTTCGCGTCATCAGTATTGCTACCAGAACTCTATTGAGTACCGCTAGTACCTATTCAAAGATGTTTTTAGATTTTCACGACCATTCAGAATTTTTTGTGTACAGTTTTCTTGGCTAATCTTCCCTGTATATCTGACGTTTCGAATACCATTGCAGGGTCATCAGCAACAGGGTAAAGGGATCTGAAACGTCGACCAGAAAGGTCAGATATACACGGCAGATTAGCCCAGAAATCTGTACCGCTAGTCATGTCCCGGTTGACCAGTTTCCATTAGAATTTATTGAGTTCAAAACCATTCCATGTAGTCACCCTCTTTGTATATGCGAGTATATGTTCCCATCAAATTTAGTTCCCAAATAAACAAACTCATATAATATATATATCAAAAGTGCACAATATATCAAATAAACATGTAATTTTGATTTATTTCGCGTATATTGTAATTACGCATAACTTTTTTGATTGTTTCGAGTTTTTTTTATTCCATCTTTATTACATAGATATATATATTATAATTGTCAACATTTACCAAACTGGCATGTACTACCGTTCACATAGTAATTAACAGTATTATATATATTGATGAAATACAACATATATAGAGGAAACAAATAATTAAATGAGAATGTTCTTTCACTTTATACTTAAGGGTGGTCACTGGGGATCTCTTTATTTTTCACGATATTTAATAAAACTTTATTGAGGTCATTAAATATTTGTGGCACAACACTTTATCTCGTTCTCTCACCGTGCACATTGTTCGCGAGCAATCGGTACTCTCACGGTTCGACCCAACGATCTGATAGAATAGCTATGTAAATCGTATTTACTTACGTCAACTTGTAAGATTTGGCATATTAACATATGGTCACTGCTGTAACTCAAATATAAAACAAACACAAAATATTCAAACAGCCATAGTGAATAAAAATTGTAAGCCTGGAAGCATTTAAAATGAGACATAATATAAAATTGTTATATTTTTCTCCCTGTACACGGGCTGTTACTGATCCTTTTAATAAAATACAATTATATCAACGATGCTCTAAATAGGGTGGCTTCATACAAGAGGTGTAGCTAATCTGAATTTAACAATTCTCAAAATCATCAATGTGTATGGATCGACGACAATAGAATTAGTTGTTTCTGGGTTTTTACAAAAGAGTACGCTTTCTCCCAATTTGGAATAAATAATTTAAAAAAATGGTTTATCGTTAATAACTTGTAAGAATTGTTTAAACTGTGACTGATTAGTTGTTATGTTTTCGATTATATTAAACGTCTAGCAAGTAAAAAAAAAAAAATATTGAATTAATATCATCTTTATACAAACACTTCGTTCTGTTATCTATTACTAAAACAAAAAGAATTACACAATGCAGATTAGACACGAATATTTCCCACATAGGCGCGCTAGTATTTGTAGTATTATTGTTTACCCTTTAAATAGAGATGCATTCATTCAAAGGATTCAAGTTTTATTTATAACAATAACTTAAATTTAAAAATATTTTAATTTAAAAATTACGATTGCTCTTGATTAGTAGCGATGCACGCAAGCATTACAACAAAATCTTAATTATAACTTTTTTTTTCAATAATTAAGCCGCTCTGGTTAATAAATTAACTTGTAATAACTGTCCCTCATTCTATACAGGCAAAACTGCTCGTAATGTCAATATCCGTGTCAAAGAACATCTTAAATGTTTAAACAGTAATAGTTTCTCAGAATTTTCCAACCATATTATTGAAAAAGACCATTCTTTTAATAATAACACTGGGGTCAATATCCTTCATAAAAACTGGTTTGGCCTCTGGTTGGACAATTTAGAAGTCCTCGAAATAAAAAATACAGCAAATAGTGGTACGCCAATTCATAATAATCAAATTAATTTATCCATTAGTCCTATTATTGTATCCTTTAAAATCAATTTAATATCCATCAACACTGTATTTTCCCCTCCCTTAATGTTCCGTCTATCTGTATATGTATTTTGTCTCTTTCTTTCGCATATAATTTATTCTATCTCCCCCTTTATGTATATATAAGTGCAATCTTTTTGTATTAATGATTAGTTTTAAATATGTCCAGCTGAAGCTTGAGTTAAGCGAAACTGGTTGACGTGTAATAAATTTTGTGGTTTCATACAAAGTGATTGTATTTTATTTTAATTTAATTGTAACTGTTTAATTTTATCAGTACATGCACGCCCCTGGTCAGTGCAATAGATATTTTCTCGATGAGCGTTCAATTTCATATCTCGCCACCAGTGGTCATGTTATTTGGATTGCGCCTGATGTATAATGTATGGAGGTCTCGAGTGGAAGTCTGCCTCAAGCCATGTCTCAATGGCCAGCCAATACATATGCGCATACCAAGTTCGCTATGAACTGCGACTGATGCACAAAGAACGTTCTAGATGGAATAAAAGCATCTCTATTTGCAGACTTCAATTGGATTCTATCCATATATTTACTTTTTTTCGCATTATTCAACTATTTGCGGTCAGCTTGGACACTCCTTTTAAACTCTGCCCGATCTCGACGTGACTGGGGATGAATTTATGATGCAGGGGACTGTCTCACTGGACATTTTATTTTTATGTCATGGGTAATTTGTAGAAAAGGACCGCTATATAATTCTACAATTTTAGAAAACAATACGACAAAGGAGACATTTGTGGTGTTGAAATTACGTATAATTTAGTTACCCATTACATTATAAAATATCATTAGTGTTGAAATCCTCAGAATTTTAATGAATAATGTTGTCCCTTTTCATCACATGTAAATCAAATTATATAGCTGTTCCCCATTATGGTTATAAATACAAGTTGTTGGGTTAAATTGTTAGATTAATAATGCCCTTACAAGGAAAGACGCGTCTCAAGTAAACAAAACGTGTATAAACAATAAATAAATGTTTTATGTTCACATATGTGATTATAGAGTTCTACAAACTTACCTCGGAAACAGTAAATAAGAAATTGTTTCCATTTGATAAATATCTTATTGCCATTAACATGTATAACCTTTTTATTTTTTCCTCAAATAATAAGCTGAGCATTGATAAATAATGGTAAGTAGGTAAATTTCTGAGGCACGTACCCACATGAACGTACATCACCACTGACCAGCCGGTGGATGGAGTAAGACATAGGTCTTGCACGTCACAATATATTGGCGATATTGAATGTATGATGTGAGAGTAGTGAATGTATATGTTGTAATGGAAGGATTATGCAGGTGATACTTCGAAGGATAAGGATGCCCCAGTATTCATACACATGTCCATTTGATAGTCGCGGAATGTTTTGTTTACATGTTGCGTATGTGACCAGAGCAGAATATGAATATGAAAATTTATTTACAGTTGACACATGGTTTATTGTTAGTTTTCCAGACGATATTGCTAGCTAGCGTCGATACTAGGTATATTTACGGCTGCTAGGAGTTTTGTTTTGCGCACCGGTATTGCAGGGTACGTTCAGTATCGTCGATCATTGCATAGTGGAGACGATAGACCTCCACGGATGTATAAATTATAATTATCGATTTGTGACAAACAGATGTTAGATTTTACTTTACGATTTTAATTATTAGATTACATATAAACCATCCTACCTCATTTTGGTTTAAAACACTGGTTTAATGCATGTGTCTATTTTCTGAGTTTGATATTCCACTGTTTTCATTTCTAACTTGTTTTTTGCGTTTGTTGTATAGCTCCATTTCGTACAGTTTATGGTCGGAGAGGCTTGTCAATACATTTTTAAATGCGGTAAACCTTTGCCGATGGCGAGGCTTGCTCGGTAACGTGAAACCGAAATTCGTCAAGGACTTTTTGGTCCATGCGTGAAAACTCTCCACCTGTCAGACGCAGAGGCCACGTGTAAACACTGCTCGCACTTCACCCAACTTGGCTTCAACTTGACCGTCCTCCAGCTTGAACAGTTCTACTCGAATGATATCCGAGTGATTAACATCAATTTTATGATATTATTGGCCTATTTCAAATGGAAGATACTCTATATATTTAAACATATTTATCACATGTACTGCGTTAGAAATAGTGCATTTAGAAATTGTATACATTTAAATATACTTGCTTACCATCACGCCGTTTTTCCGCGGGAGTATGCAGAGAGGATAGAGCGCCACATCTCTCTGTCCGCCTCATCCACATTCATACATCTTCTCATACAAGCGCGCCGATTGTTGAAGCTTCTAACATAACCATCCACCATAATCTGGTTTACCTGGTCGTGCCAAGTCTTCCGCAGATGTCCTCTATTCCTGGTGCCATCGTCATATATCTTTCTTACGAAAACTTTTATACTTTCTTATTTTTCTCATGAAAAATAAGAAAGTATAAAATTCCTTTCGGTTGATCCGTTTTGTATGGAGTCATTACTTATGCTGTTTTTTAGCAAAATAACATGTGAAATGCTTACAACTGCGTGCAAATCATTGAATTCTCTACTTCATCTTTTTCGCGAATTTTACTATCTTACTGTTTTTAACATGTTGAATTCATGGTCGCTGTTTGCGTTCGAGGTGCATTTGGTGCATGAATTTGTTTTTGATTTGGGGAAAACAAAAAGTAATTGGCATAACTATTTCCTACGTTAACCTTTAATAAAAATAAATATTTGTTTAGTTATTACGTGAAGGATTTTCAAACAATAAAAGAATCGTGTTCGGTCATAAAAAGTGTTTTTAAAAACATCCATACACTTTTTATATTAAATTTGATATTGGTAAGAAGGTATTATTTTACGTTAATACTTAAACTTTAAAAACACTATTAATAGTACTCTAAAATTACAAATAAATAAATAGTAGAGTCGTATAAACGACGGATTCATTTTATCTAAAGATATTAGTTAAATGAAAGTTCATAATCCCATGTACAACATATATTATATTGCATATATGATTATATAATATCATTGGTAACAACATTACCTAAATCTATACTTACTGCACGCCACTGATAAATATCTACGTTTCTTTATATAATATTTACAATTTCAAAGCAGCCATGTTTTTAATAACCGGCTTCAATTACTTAAATGGCCGCCGCGGAGTTTACCTTTCTCGTCGCTCTGTACTCCGTTTATGACACGAAATATTAAGTCAATGTTTAATAAAGTATCTCATTTAGGAACAGATTCTATTAAAGATGACATGGTAAAGAACATGAATTGCAGAAACGCATTCAGCAGAAGCAGGGACGGATTAAGAAAATTGAAGAACTAGACAAAACTAAATCCGGGCCGGACCAATCAAAAAATAAAACTAATCCTCGCTATATATAACATACTATTTATTTCAGCACGTAGACAGTATTTCAACCCATTCCCCGCGGGTGACTCAAATATGAGTCGACGTGTTTCGCCCGCCGCTAATGCGTACATACGCGCTGAGGAGCGGTGAAAATCGTACCACAACTATTTGGGATCTTTATCGTACCGATATCTGTCGATATTTGTCAAGGATTATTAGCCATCTTGTTTCTAACTATAGAGTTAAATTTAATGTCAGTATTTAAAGACTTATAAATAGTGTGCATTAGAGAAATCAGTGCCCGCGCAGATCACAACTTCACTACGTATGAATATCACCACAAATTGCACTGCTGTGTTGTCTCATGGATTATTTTGTTTACGTTATTTTGTAATTATCGTTCTTATTTCAGTATTTGTTCATGTTCGTGGGGATACTTGAAAACCTTTGCTATCGATTTCTTAAAAATGAATCATAAATTTGTTGCATTACCGTGGTGTAAAGTCGTAAATAATAATACCACCAAAGAGTGCCGCGTATGAAAGATGATGAACGCAATCAATGGGTTAAGGACAAATCATAAATTGCGATCTGTCACAATTTAATATTCCCTGCTCTGATTGTGAGACATATAATCTTACAAAACCTTAGGAAAATAATGTTTACGAAAGGAAAATTTTCTGAAAAATTTTGGCATTTGATATTTGCAAAACAATTGTATTTTTTAAATATGAATTAAATATATTAATTATAAAGATACACATATAAAATCAATTTTATCGAAAAATATTGTTGTTGCGCTACCGGGATTCGAACCTGGATCTCTTCCCTAACCGGGGGAGGTGCTTTATCCAACTAAGCTACAGCGGCATTATTTTTAGCGACAATTTTTCGACCTTATATGTTACCTTTTTTGAAATCAATACATTTAATCGTTCCATCATTTGATAGAGCCATCTACCTTATTTTTACAGAATCTCAATAAGAATATGTTCTCCTAAAAAAAAAAAAATGTTTCAAAAAATGATTCAAAGAATAGACGCGGTCATGGAGAGGGATGACTGGGGAGGAAGGGGGGACTTGGGATAAATGCAAAAATGGCGACGACCAAGATAGCAAACGAGGGTTTTCTCCCGCGGTGGATTCAGAGGTTTAAAATGGGCCTCATTAGAGGAAACTCCGCTGCAACCAGGAGAAGCCGCATGCGAACGATGGCAGGCGGATAGACTCGTCGGACTCCACAGTAACAAGATGGCATCGGGGTAACCTTCTGGAGGAAGAAATCACTTCTGGTACGGGGATGTGGTGCCTGAACAAAGGTTGCGACAGTACCCCATGGCAGCCTGGCATTTGTTGCGACTTCATCCCGTGACAAACTGGGTATAAATCGATGTGTGCTAAATCGGTAACATTATGTGTCCTCACTAGGAGGAGTTTAACTAGAAGAAAGAAGATGTCAAAGACTATTATCGTGATATAAATGTCTCACAGTGACGAAACTATTATTTTTATATGGGAAGTATGGAAGTCTTGGGCATTGCAGGACTTACGACCTCTCATCATCTGGCTTAAGTGATCACTTTACACAATGTAACGTTCATCCATTTACCCATTCTACCAAATCTACCAAATTTTTGGAAATTGTACATATATTATCATGTTGAAATATTTAAATTATTTGTTATCAACTATGCTGTCGCCATCTATGCATTTAAATAGGTGAACGTTACTTTGTATAAAGTGATCATTTAAGCCAGCCGATGACAGGTCATGAGCCCTGTAATGCTCAAGACTTCCATACTTCCCGTGTAAAAATAATAGCTTCGTCTCTGTGAGACAACTGTATCTTGATGACAATCCCTCAGAGGATAAATCCCAGTAATTGGTTCCTACAAATATTTGGACATACTCAAAATATTATCGTGCTTACAATGTCGGGATTGTTATGTTTAATGTTATTAAAGTGTAATTAATGTGTAAATCAGGATCGTTATTGTTTGAGTCCATTCCCATCCATCCGAGTTAGGCATACCGACACCACACACACATTACCCACAGTCTGAGTCTAGTCTGTGGCGTGCCAGCGTTTCCGTGATCTTAAATCCAAAGTCAGCCAGAATTATTTTTTTCTGTGCATCTTTCCAAGTGTTTTATCTAAATAATTTAGTTCTACTAAAATTATGTAATAAATTCGTCACACAATGCAAAGATTTTTTAATGATTCTATGCCCGATGCGTCTAAATCACAATCCGGCCCTGAGCCGCGGAGAAATGACGCAAATGAAAAAATATCTCACGAAAGAGTATCTCCGCCGTTATTCAAATTGCGAACGACGAGAGAAAAATTTAATATTCCAAAGGAAATTACCCAACGGTTGACTGTACAGCAGAACACAACAGAACTTTATTTTAAAAAAGATTTGTGTCTAACGACTCCTAACGACCTAATTCTGCACTAGAATATTTATTATCTAGAAAAACATTATTTTATAGTTAAGGTTTTACGTTTTTTAAATATGTATTTTAAAGGATGATAGAATTAAATGAGCGAAATGGGAAGGAATTGTGGCATATGATATTGAAAGCGACTAGAGTTAAAGGCGATCGGAATGCGAGGAACGCTCGACTTACCTATCGGAACAACACTTCAACTTTACAATCAGGTCTCTTGTTCAAACAAATCTGTGAATTTTATTTTTCTTAATATGAACAACGATTCAGATTAAAATATAAGTGTTGTGTATTAAATAAAATAAAGTATGTTAAAACAAAAGTTCACTCGCACTCAAAAAAACGTGAACGCACGATGGGTTGGCAAATTACGATCGGTGTGAGAGAAACGGGAATTAGTTTTAGAATACATTTTTTCATTCTTCGGCAATGTATGCTATCGTATCATGAATAGAGAAGGCTGATGGAAATTTTGTTAGTCACAATCCGCAGCAATGAAGAAATGAGTGAGAAGAAAAAAATAGAAATATTGATGCAGTCGTGTATCACGTCTGCACTCATAACTGTAGGCCGTCATGGACCAGTATTTCATTTTAATAACACCATCAGTTATATTCACTACGACGTGTGGACATAGATGGACTAAGTGATCAAATAAAAAATGGAAATATTCCGCTGCTCGTTGATACAGAGTGAATATTATGTTACAGGCCGATATTATTTTATAGTAACTAAAAAATAAAACACAATTTTTTATTTTTTATTTTATTTATCAATTATTTGATTTATTACAATTATGCGTGTAATATCATATTGGCCAAGTGACCGACTCCGGCAGCAGTACACATGTACACATATTTTTCATAACATTCCCGCTCACTTCGTGTGTTATTTTAGCAATTTCATTTAAAATATTGTTCTGCAGCAGTTGTTGGCAGTGGCGTGCAATAGGCACAAAGTTAGATTATACTATTACCGACTATGCTAACTAAGTATGCAATAGGTAGGTATACTAGGTATCAAAGTTAAATTTTTTAAATAATTTTAAGAACAACTCTATCAATTTTAAATTAGAATATAATTGTTATTTTATTATTACTTTTATTGCTCGGTACCGTACTCTACTTTCGATTTCGCTTAAAATATTTTCTACGATATCTCCTTCCGACAACGGATTTAAAATGTTTCATTAACAGTATTCAAAAACATTAATTTAAATAATTATCTTTACAAATAACAATAGCCGAAACGCAACAAAAATAATTTTAATACAAATTAAATGCATTAACCGATTACACTACACCAACATAGTAAGTTGATGACAAATTTTCGAATTGCACTTTCAAATTGATACATCTGTTGTTCCATTGTTTGAGATTCCGTAAATATGAAGAAGATGAATTATATCTTAAATGAAGAGTCAATTGTCATTATAAATATTCTTATTTGTCTGACAAGATGTCTGAGAAAATTATACGTTTCTTCGGCCGCACCAGAGCATCGGAGCTTTGCTAACGTCAAGAGGCGCCAGATTTTCAAACTGATCCTAATAGTTGACGCTAAATGTACCACTTACGTAAGTTTTTAGTTATTAATTTACTAAAATGTTTTACGAGTAAGATTGACATAGTTTGTAAGTGGGTTGTGCTGCGTCTCAGTTGCATAAGTGGCGATCAGCGGTTGAAAGCGAGCGCAGGTCTGGACTCCGAGAGCTCCGTGCTCGTCTGAAATTTTCCCCGCTGCGCGGTTGGCCAATGGCACATCCAAAGAGATTAAATAAACTAGAGGATAATTCAGCTTTCATCATTTTGATAATCTCTGTCTTTTAATTCTAGGTCGGGGGCTAAAAGACTCGATAGGGTGCTTCCATCTTCCCCTGTTTTACACCGCGTCGGTACTATCTGTGAGCGAGTCATCAGTCGCCTTCCCTTTAGAGTCGCCATGAATATGAATCTCTGTAGCCTTTAGCATTTGCAAGACGTGTCCAAGCCAGCTTAATGGTTGTCCTCTTATATGTAGTTGTAGGAAATACATGCTAAGGCTCTCTTTTATGTCGGTACTTTTCTAATTTAAGTCGCGCAACTCGACGTAGATGAAGAATGTTTAACAGTAATTTTGAATTTTCACTTAAAAAGTGCACATTCTTTTAATAGTATTACTCCAACGAATAGTCACCGATGACTATGTTTAATAATCTGACATTCATTTGCTTCACATGCAAGGCGGCCGTCTTTTATGACTACGTTTGCCACAATACTTTTGACATCCAAATTACATATTTTATATCTCATAATTTAATTCGTTTTATTAATTAATTAAATTTCTATGCTAGCGGCCGCGTCGGCATTCAAAGTATTCCCAAACAACAAATGAATCAAATCCGGAATAAATTTATGCGGGAAAATGCCGACTTTACTCCCCGCTCTGGCGGCCACAACCGGTGCGGCCTTTGTGTAAGGGAAATATTATTACTATTTTACACAAGTCTTTTCAAACTTTGTTTTACAACATTATATAAATGTATTTTATAATTAGACCCGTGGACAATGTTCAGAATGATATTCGCGAGGCAAAAAACGACCAAATGCGCTTAACATTTTTATGGATAGTCGAAATTAACAGACCGAAAAGAGATTAAAGAAATTATTGATTGTAATGATTAAATCCAGACTATTGTCCAAAAGATTCAGTCTACATAACGCTTATCAGATTAGTGCTCACATATGCGTCCGAGATATAAGTACTCACTAAGAAGGATGGGGAAACTGAACGATTTTGATAGGAAAATTTTGAAGATTGTCTTTGAATCTTTGGTGAATGTTTAGATTTATGCCGGGTGTCAAGTAAATAAAAAGTCTTACATCGGTTCTGTCTCGCCATTTATTTTACAAAAATTGAATGAACGAATTCATAAGTTTAGATGATTTGTCACAGTATCGAATTTATAATTGATAATACTTTGAATAACGAGAGTTTATAAGTGCAGCTGTACTGTTAAGCGTACAGGAGAGAATGGCCTCCGTCGTCACGTGCCGGTTGGCCTGAACTCTCTCTTCATCCCACTGCCATGTACCCTCTCCCAGAAATCTGAACATTTGCTCAATACATGCTGCGACAAGTCTAAAGCGAGTTCGCCGCTCGGCCCAAAGATGACGTTGTCCAACCGCCATAGACTGATTTTAGAAAATGAATTTAGGCGCAGACGCTACAACCATAAGCGTTTTGTTTTACTTTGCATAATAAGATAAGCGTCTCGAGGTTTATTAAAATAGGAATAATTAAGCTGTTCACGCAAACACCAAATCACCATAATTATTAACATTTCATGTACATATGGGGGAAGCGAGAAGATATAGGGCCCTCAATTCTCACCGAACAAATCCTTGTGACACAAATAATCCATATTGGTGACCTTAACCAGTCTATACAAACATTAACCACCAAAGTCACTAAAAATCTTTTAAATACTAATATGTATTAATTATAAATATATACATATAAAATCAATTTTGTCGAAAAATATTGTTTTTGCGCTACCGAGATATGAACCTGGATCTATATTTCCAATCCAGGGAAGTACCTACCAATTGTGTTATAGCGCCAGTATTTTTCATAACAAATTTTCGAACCTTACACTTTTTCAAATTAATACAGAAATAGAGATCCAGATTCGAATCGCGGTAGTGCAAAAACAATATTTTTCTACAAATTTGGTTTTATATGTATATATTTATAATTAATACATTAAATTAGTATTTAAAACATCACAGACCTATGTTCTGAATAATTACAACTTCACAATAAGAATGTGTTCTTCTTAATAAAAATCTTTTGTTTATTATCAGATCATATATATATTATCAGATGTCGGCCTAGTCAATACAAATTTGAGTCATAAAATGATAAACAGTAAACAATTTGATGTACGTTATCAGAAAATTAGTTCGTTCTTTCAACATGTGAAATAAAATTTTTTTCTGTCTTGAGAAAAAAAAACATTTTGTTGTGATCAAAATAATTTTTCAATGTAACGTATTTTATTGTGCATTATATATATTTATACAAGTGCTTTTAATTTACGCTATTTTAAATCTAAATTTATATGTCGCAAAATCATTATCCATATCTTTATTTACTAACAATTTTTAAATTAATGGAATGCCAGTGTTACCGATGTTTAAATTGAAATGCCATTACCGAATGAAATAATATATTTTTGAAAAAAATCTCACAAACGTAGCGCATTTAAATTGGTCATTCTAAAAATATAACCTTGTTAAAAATTCCTTTGTCCAATGAAATCGATTTTCCGATTTCCTGGCGGCCATACCGTTCTACGTGTCCTCATTCATACAAGTCTGGCAGGAATATTTTTAGGATGATTGATTGAGAAAAAATAAAGCTGTTCCCACCAATGGCAGCAAGTGCTCGAGCAAGAACCTGTGGCTAACGTAAATCTGAGTTTTTGCGTGTATTTTGTACACTGTTAAATCATTTTAAATGAGAAAAAAAACGCGAATAGAAATAATCGTAGATATATGTGAAAATAATACATTTTTTCTTGACACGTGACGTAAATTTCGAAGGCTCAATTTAGACTGCAACGCCATTAATACAACCGCATATACGACTATAATATATGGAAAAAATACAAATTGAATGTGTCAGGTAGAAATATATACAGTGGTGGAAATATTAAGAAAGAAAGGAAGGCAATTACTCTTTCGTCTACCGGATGCTGGTTCAGTTGTTGATTTCTTCTTCACCACAAGAACAAGCGTTGCGGGGTTATGCAAACACACGCGAATAAGGATTGTTACAAATTGAATGTGTCAGGTAGAAATATATACAGTGGTGGAGATATGAGGAAAGAAAGGAAGGCAATTACTCTTTCGTCTACCGGATGCTGGTTCAGTTGTTGATTTCTTCTTCACCACAAGAACAAGCGTTGCGGGGTTATGCAAACACACGCGAATAAGGATTGTTTTTATATAAGCGGAATTAAATTAAATATTGATTAGAAGCGTTAGCAACTAATTAATAAACAACGGTATTTAGTCTATATAAAGTTCCAAGCGCACACTGGCCTTGCTGCAGTTGGAGAGAGTGTTAATTACTGCAACATCTTCTTACTTCCTCGTGCTTAAGGATACGTTAGGAAATTAAGGGATGAAGATACGCAGGTTAAATTTTTGGTAAATCGCCAAAAAACTAATTATAATTTAATTAATATAAACAGCGCTAACATACAGAAAATTTTTATTTAGCGAAAAAATATTTTTGTTGCTACCGGAATTCGAACCTGGATCTTTTCCTATCTGGGGAAATGCGTTTACCAATTACACCACGTCAACAGAGTAAGTTTACGACAATTTTTCGAACTTATACTTTTTGTGTGAACTTTTTATTAACTTTTTTTTATTTATTAATATTTTTCTTGGTTTTATTTTTTATAGCATTATATTTATTTCATAACCTTAATTTATAACATAATATGTATTATCTTTATGGCGAATCGGGTTAAAAAAAACCTGATCACGCTGGAATAAACACATTATTAAAAATAAATATGAATTAAATATATTAATTAGAAAGATATACATATAAAATCAATTTTATCGAAAAATATTGTTGTTGCGCCACCGGGATTCGAACCTGGATCTCTTTCCTAACCAGGGAAGGTGCATTATCCAACTATAGTTGTCGATAAAATTGATTTTATATGTATATCTTTCTAATTAATATATTTAATTCATATTTAAAATATCACAGACCTATGTTCTGAATAATTACAACATCTCAATAAGAATGTGTTCTCCTAATAAAACACATTATTATTATTATTATTAATATATGTTGCAGCTCTTTCAAAAAATCATTTTTAAAAGCAGTCACCTTTTTATGGCGACAAATTTCAAATACTTTTGATTCATTTACGCTAGGAGACGCAAAAAATTAAATCAATATTCTTATTTCTGTTACATCTTTCCAGTTGATACATTTAATTTATATTAAAATTCCACAGAACTGTGTTCTGAAAAAGTTGTAAACTTGACAATAATAATGTATACATATTTATAGCATATATTTTAAATAGTAAAAATATATGTATGTTTGTATAAATAAGCGACCAATCTTGCTTAATATTTCATATCGTACGTGAACACATAAGCTCATAGATTTTTATTAAATAAATAAATGGCTGAGAAAATTTGAGATGACAGAGCAAAACTTGCTAGATCAAATATAGAATAAACCTTTAGGAGTCGTAAAACAGATGAGCTTGTATTAAAAATGTTGCTGTGTATTTCGGAACAAATATCGGTAAAATGAAATGAAATTCGCATCAAGCACGATTACGCACCGATTACATTTCCAATGTAAAATGTCACCAACAAGCACTCGCGACATTTTTCATATGACCGTTCTCACTCAATTAAATGCTCTGCTATCGAATACCACGGCCAACCCTCTCGACACGAAATATTCGTCTGACAAGTTTTTCGTTTTTTTTTAAATGCTACTTTCTCGTTATTTTATACTTTCGTGACAAAAAATGACATACTATTAAATAGCATTTTTCGGAGTGTCAAGTTGAGAAAAATAAACATTTTCAATACATCCTTCTTTTCGCCTTTAATCAAGGTTAAAATAGTCATCCAGGAGCTCAACTGGAAAATTATGTCGCATCCACCCTGCGGTCCGGACCTCGCTCACATTTTATCACATTCTTCGGTCGCTCTCCAATCAAATGCGTTGCGTTACGTTCAATAATGACGATGACATCACAAATTGGCTCGATAATTATTTCGATAGCAGGCGAAAAGGCATCGATAAATTAGTTTAAAAACTGTATGAAATCCTGAACGATAATGTAAAATACATCATGTTGTAATATTTTTTTTTAAATTTTATTTTATAATACTCTTAAATAATTAAACAAAACCGCAAAAACTTATTAGAAAACCCAAAATAAAAAATATGATCAGTATGTTAGATTTTATAATATAACTTCTATACCAATATATTTTTCTAAAATACCTCAATCTATTCAGGTTGAATTTCAACATCATCTGCCAGTAGTGCTTGTATTCAGAAATTTAGTTGCGTAATTGTTTTAAAAATAAATATATTATTTATAAATTAAATCTTTTGAGCTTATGTCTTTTTAACTGATGAAGGTTTTAAAAAAAATAACATTTAGCGGGCATTGTCGTTGTTTATTTTTTATTTTTTGCATATTTTGAAAAAAGGTATAATTTTAATTGAATAGACGAAAATTTGATAGAATACAATGAAAAACCTAACCGGTGTTAAAATATAACATTCAATTTAATGATAACATGATTACAAGTAAGTTATATTATTTAATAAAGAACCACTTCTTTTTTTTCGTCTTATACTTTGGAGTCGGCATAAGGATCCTGGTATCTCCTCGATTCATGCTTGTCGGAGTTAGTTATAGTTACATTCTTAACTATTAAGGTTTCATAAAAGTAATATAAAATAAGAATACTTTTTTTTTTTTTTTGATTATCTTAAATCAAATTAATATTTAATATACTAATCTTTTTGATTAAATCTTTTAGTCGTTTGATCTTTTCGTATTGACTCGTAGCTGAATATTATATTACTTGACTACACGAGGATGAGAAAGGCTTGTATCTCTATCGAAGCGTTAAATGTTTTCGCAGAATCCACTACAGCACCGAATTCGGAGAATATTTTATCCGTTTCGATTTAATTCCATTAATCGTTATTTTATTACTCGAATGAAGAAATACGAGATTCATTAAATATTTTTCAGAATTCTATGTAACAATTCTTAATTTATTTACTAATATTATATTATATACAAGGGCTTAGGATGTAGGATGAAGCCCTGTCAAAATATTCGAGTCGAAAAGGTTACAAAGATAATCGAGTTTTAATTTCTAATTGTTTCCTGGAATTTTCGACTAATATTGAAAATTGCGGATCTCAGCGGGAGGTCCACACCGAGCGAGCCATCAATATTGGTCAGTTTTTGGCCGAAGCAGGTTGTTCGGCTCTTGCCATAACCTTCGGCCGAAGCCGAAAGTTTAATCGTATTTAAAAATCTTAGAACACCAACCAGAAAGAATACATAACAATGCAGATTCTACACTGTTATTTAGTTTTCTGCATTGTGGTGTTGATAATAATTATAAATATATCCATTAAATTAATGTGAATGTGCAGCCGAAGGTATATTTTTTGGCCGAAGCCGAAAACGAAGCTTCGGCCGGACTTAAATTAATATACACATTCACCAGTAAGAGCTCGGCGTTCGGGATTTCTCGCAACGACAGTACACAAGTTATATAGTCCAACTGTTGATAATATCCGAAAAAAATTTTCGTTCAAAAAATATGTGAAAATAATGAAATTATAACGCTCTGCGTTTTAATTGGTCCATTCATGTTAATTTTTTTTAAAGAATTAATAGTTTTTTTCAAATATTATTACTAACATTTGCCTTAGTCGAATGCATTTGTTGGTTTTTCCATTACTGTAAATGTATAACTACGTATTTACACTATAAAAGCCAAAAATTCAAAAAAATACTCCTAAAAGCATTCCAATAAACCATTTTTTCTCTATACATATATATAATTATATTTTAATGGAAAGATATGAAATCTATGCTGTTTCAGGGAAATGAATATCAAAGTCAGTCCATAGATGGCATAGTATAATTGTACTTGAAATATTCCTACATGGTAACATAATATATATACAACTACCAAAAAATTTATACATGTGGTGGTTAATTGTGGGTAGAATTGGTGAACGTTGCTTGGTGTAAAGTGATCACTTAAGCATTCCAATAAACCATTTTTTCTCTGTGCATATATATATAATTAACCCTATTTCTATCACATATACACGGCTATGGAAAACATAAAATATATAACATATCGAAAAATAAAACGATGTACATAAAATTTTGAGCTCTGTACGTGTTCTATTATATTATATTATGTTTAAATAAAGAAGTATATATATTACATATTTTTGAAACGGGTTTGTTACACACACTAATACAATTGTTTTTTTTTCTAAATGAAAACTAGTTTAAAAATTGTATCTATATTTAACTTTGTTTAGACCACTGTGAATTATTTATATGTCAACCGGTATCGATACTCACGTATCTTCGTCATGATTGGCGTACAACTTAACTATTCCAATTTAAACGACATCCATTACGGGGTGTAGGCGGAGTGGAGATGTGATTAACAGGGAGACATTGAAGACGGGAATATATTAAATAGCGAGTTTATCTAAAGTTAATTCTGAATTATATAAAAATTAATTATTAAATATTTTATCGAAAAACTTTTCAATTAATAATTAACTAACGGTCTCACTCAACGTTACCCGAGTTTCGGATTTATTTAAAATTTTAAATAATGGTTTTGGGATAGAGGGTGTATTTTATTTTGCGCAGGTATAAATAATAATAATGTATTTAAAATTTGGTCCAGGCAGGGTTTGGGTGAGATAACCGGAGGAGGTAGATGGACTATCTATATTTTTATTAGAATCCTAGTCTAACTGAAGAAAATTTGTATAGCGTTCAATATAATACAAATTTATATCGTGGAGAGGAGGTGCGGCGGCCAGAGGGATGGGGAGGATGTTTATGTATTGCGAAGGCTCTTAAATAATAACTAGGCAAAATTTGGAATGAATAATATTCAGTATAATTGTTACGATTGAATGTAATGATTATATTTTTAGAATCAGAAGATTATGTGTATTGCGTTTAGTGCTCCCAATAAATGTGTGTGTGTGGATGTGTGCGTGTATGTAGCCAGATCAGGTCGAACAAGACATACTACTTACAATTGACAGAAGTTTATTGATTATCGTTTCATTGTTACAGTTAAATGTTAATGTAGTAAAAAATCTACGAGGATCGTTTGCTAGTGATCCTGTTTGGAAGACAGCCGTGAGAGAAATGGCGCGCAGGGGTCGACTTTCCAAACAACTGCCGCGCATATTATTATTATCATCTGTTATTTGATCGGTACCGGCGTGTTTTTGCGGCTGATGAGAGCCTAGTTTTATGCCCATGCATATGCAAGGTACGTTCATAGGCCATCGGCGATGTTGCTGATTATGGAGGCGATAGTGGCGATATACGAGAGTGCCTGTGTTTTACGCTGGGTCCTAAAATGTAATTATGCAAAATTTGTAGTGGTTAGCATTCGTATCAGTTGGCAGGGGCAGAGTTGCCAGGGAATGGTGTCTATATTATACGCAGTTTCTTAAAAAGTTACGATGTAAAATTGTATAGAAAAGTTTAATTAAACAGTATGTAATAGATATAATCCACAATATTTTATGGACCTGAATAAATTACGAGTCGAAAATGTTTAAGGAGTATGTGCAATATTTTTTTTATAAAATCATATTAAGCTTTAAGACTACATACTTCGAAATAAATGTTTGCCAAATTTATCCACTTCATTATACAATCTGTAATAAATAAAATATTTCAATTAATCGAAATAATCGCATAATTACGATTTTTTTAATGCTTATATCTGTGACATAGTTGAGATTAGACACATATTCCTTGAAGATTTTCGACTCGTAATTTAGTCACGTATCCACCTATAAAATATTGTGAACCAGGTCTGTTACAACCTGTATATTAATATTGTTTCGAAATCGTAATCCACTAAAAGATAGTCATTGTAAAATAATTGTAGTATTTACATTTTAAATGATAAATTGTAATTCTATACACTGTTAGCTATGTGTAATTATTGTGAACTTAAGTAGGTTGGTTTAAATTAATACTGAGCTCATTATTCCAGGCTATGAAGATCCTGTCCAAGAGGAAGTTGTTGCGGAAGGCCGGCCTGTTCGGAAGGGCACCCCCTCTCCGCAAGGGTCGTCCACCGCCCGACCCCCTCGACCTAGTGCGCAGGGAGATAGCGGTGCTGAAGAAACTCGACCACCCCAACGTGGTGAAACTTGTAGAGGTTAGTTAAATTATTGTCATCGGTCATGCTGTAAACAATAATCACGTGATGAATCATGTTGAAGGTAGTAAAATAATTACAATTGGTCACGTGGTTAATTTTGTTATTATTAATATAAATTTCAATAGAGATCGTACACCTGCAAAAATACATTATTTCTACAGAGTTTCCTTGTCCACTTTTCATTACCACACGAACACTTAAACATAACTTTCAAATCCCAAGAGCACATATAACATATGGCCAAAGGAACTACAAATATTTTGGACCTATACTATTTAATAGAATACTGAAAGATTTAACTCATTTGCTTTGTCCCAGTAACATGAAACTGAAAATAAAAACTTGTTTTGGCAATATAAGTAGAGCTAGTATCAAACATATAATAATTTTAAAAATGAATTAAATATATTAATTATAAAGATATATTTAATTCATATTTAAAATATCACAGACCTATGTTCTGAATAATTACAACTTCACAATAAGAATGTGTTCTCCTAAAAAATATAATAATTGTTGTCACATATTTCCTAAAATATTATATTGAATGTCCATTGCTTTTTATATATACACTTTATGTATCATACATAAGAGTTAAATGTTTATTTCGGTCTGATACTTGTAAACAAATTTATAGCACAATTACTTGTAAACTATGCCCGTCTCAATACAGAATTTTCTTGTGAGAAATATAATCCAAAAATATTATACACGTATATTATATAGTTCCTCAATAAATATATAAAAATAATTAAATAATTTTTAAAAACTCGTTTTTTGTTACAATTAAGTTACGACTGGGGGTTACATTGCCCCCCAACACATGCGCATAATGCATTCAACAGGTATATCTGAATTTTATTCTATTGAAGTAATATTACATAAAAACATTTTAAAGTAATCACTCCTATTTTCATATGCCACTCTTACAAATGATAATAAGTAATATAAATGTATGCAATAAATATCCGTACAAATCGGTAAAATTCTTTTTTTATCGTTTTTCAACTGTGAAAAATTCCACACAATAACAACGAAAATGTTTAAGGAATATGTTACTAATCTTAATCATGTTGGAGATATAAGCATTTTAAAAAAAACGTAATTTTGTGATTTTTTCGATTAATTTAAATATATTATTAATTCCAAATTGTACATTGAATACAAAAAATTAAAGGTCATCAAATTTTGTGCGGGTAGACTATTTTTTGTTACATAATTTAGGGTCTGAAGCAAAGATAAGTTAATAATTGAACAATTTAGAAAATATTTTCTTCGAAGTACGTAGATCTAAAGCTTAACATGATTTTGTAAAAAAAAATAACAATTTTTTTTTCCATAACGGTGCAAAATTTGCACATATTCCTTGAGCATTTTCGACTTATAATTTAGTTAAGTATTCACCTATAAAATATTATGGACTAGGTCTGTTACAACCTGTATATCAATATATCAACAAATTCGAAATACGCCTCTTTGAAAGATGGGCGACATCATGTCAGAAGAATTTTCATAATCATTTCCACGGGGAAATTATCTTACTTATTTAAATACATGTCAATCAATATTATTACTATTTTTCATATTTGTAAAACTTTATATTTATTAAAAATGGACTAACTTTTTTTTTTTCTTTTCTTCTAGGAATTATATTTTCACGTAACTTTAATTTTAACTAGGTATTTCGTTATTTTAATATAATCTAAAAATTTTAATATTACTGTTTAATTTAATTTTTCTCTCCCTTAAAAATATATGCAGTATTACTTATATTTTATACAGGTACTAGTTTATAATGATGACTTATCTAGTTTATTTTCGACATACGTGTAGATACATGACGTACATTTTGTAATTTTTATTGTATTATTTTGAACACATTGAAGCTTTAAAAATATCGTCGACAAAATGGGTCATATATTTTATTGTTGTAAAGGGTGTTTTAAATGTTATAATAAATATGTGATAAAATTGTAAATAAATTGACATTTTATACACGATGTTTCCAAAGTGTGCGACACTACCGGCGTATTGATACTAACGTACCTATACCGGCGTGAGCTAATTCAGTGAATCTGTTCAATGGGTTGAACCTTTATGTGTAGGGGTTTAATGTGTATGGGGTTGATGTGCATTTAACATCCGCTTACAACATCAGCCGAGCTATTACATCAACTTTACTGGTGCTTTAAATCGAAAACTAATGCTTAACTATAAAACGCAACTGCTATTTACCGCTACAGCCCTTGTTTCCCTGGTATTTTCCAATTCCCAGGTTTTATTTTCCCGGTAAATATCGTGGTTTTAATCTAGTTTAAATACTAATTTAATGTATAAATTATTAATATATATACACATAAAATCAATTTTGTCGAAAAATATTCTTTTTGCGCTACCGGGATTCGAACCTGGATATCTATTTCCAATCCGGGGAAGTACACTACCGATTGTGTTATAGCTCCAGTATTTTCCATGATAAATTTTCGAACCTATATGTTACACTTTTTCAAATTAATACATCTGTCGTTCCATTATTAGATTGTATATATTTATAATTAATACATTAAATTAGTATTTAAAATATCACAGACCGTCTGTTTTGAATAATTGCAACTGCACAATAAGAATGTGTTCTCCTTAATAATTTAAATATGTCCAAGAACACACAATCACTGAATTTTCACTTACAAAAGGCACAGTTATTAAACAAATAATAGATATCTCATAGAGACGAAGCTATTTTTTATTATATTTTAATGGAAAGATATGAAATCTATGCTATTTCAGAGAAATGAATATCAAAGTTAGTCCATAGATGGCATAGTATAATTGTACTTGAAATAATATATAAACATAATATATAAACTTCAAAAAATTTGATAGATGCGGAGGTTAATTGTGGGTAGAATTGGTGGACGTTGCTTGGTGTAAAGTGATCACTTAAGCCAGCCGAAGACAGGTGCTGTAGTACCAATACTTCCCATATAATAAAATCTAAATAGCTTCGTCTCTATGAGATATCTATAATTTGTCTTAAATACAAAATTGATGTCTATTCGGGCAATGGGGCGGCGCTTGAGAAGAGAGGGGAGGTATCGGTCGTTAACAGGAATATGGACAATATAGGCGAAGTGTTAGGGAATGTGAATATTAAAATAATCATGTAACACCACAAAGTAACCGCCATGTCAATTAATGATATGTGGAAGATTGGTGTAACTAAAATGATATACAGAGTCAACTAAAACTTCGAAGCAAAATGCCAACAGTTTGCTGCAAACAGAAGAAGGAAAAAAAAAAGAAATGAGCAAAGACACAGAAGTCAGTAGTTCGTTTTTACATATTAATTAACATACAGAATGGGCCAAAAAAAGTGAGAACATTTCGTAAAATGCGATGTAATTACATCAAAAATAGTTTACTAATTTACTTACTTACCTATTTAGCTATATTGCGTTTTATTTCGACAATTTCCGGTCGCCATCTTTGATTATTAATTTTACCATTATTTATATTTGGTTTATTCAAATTGTCGCTCAGGATGACAAAAATCACTGCAGACGACAGTGTTCTGATCAAAAATTTGCGAATTGAAAAACGTCAGGGTGCTAGGAAAATATTCAAAGTTTTTCAAAAAACAAAGCCTGAAGTATAGGTAGACATTACAGCATAACTGGTTATTACACCAGGAAGGAGCTCCATCTCATACAGCCAGAAATACAATCAACT
This sequence comes from Eubasilissa splendida, assembly GCA_031772225.1. NCBI lineage: Eukaryota > Metazoa > Arthropoda > Insecta > Trichoptera > Phryganeidae > Eubasilissa > Eubasilissa splendida. The sequence goes on along the minus strand of CM062868.1, from coordinate 9,203,903 downwards.
TTCTTCGTCGTGAGAATGTTCATTTCATCGAGGCAGGCATGTGGCCACCGAACAACCTAGTAGATTATACAATATGGGGTGTTTTGATGATTTCTGATTAGCTAAATATTATGAAAAAAAAAATTACATTAAGAATTATAATTAATTATATTATGTTTTGAAATAACTCATGTGATGTCCTCACTTTTTTCGGGCCATCCTATATATACAACTTCCAAAAATATGATACATACGGAGATTGATTAATGGATGAGAATGGTAAACGTTATATTTATATAGAGTGATTACTTAAGCCATCCGAAGACAGATTGTAAGCCCTGTAATTACCCATACTTCCATATCCTTTCATTAAAATATAATAAAAAATAGCTTCGTATCTATGAGATTGATTGATGAGATGAGAAAAAAGTAATTATTTTTTTGCAAAAACGGGTTATTTGATAGTTGGTAAAAATTATTTACTCATCGAAAGTACATTTAATAGTACACTAATTTTACCATTCAATTTCGGATTAAATGGCAAAAACTGTAAATCATTAGTTAAAAATGATGAACTCTTCACATCTGTTTCAAAAGTCATCCGTCATATTGACACTTTGAAAGTTGCAGTACACGACAATTAATCATTCAATATCCCGCTACTTTAGATGATGATGATCTCGCTGTTGAATTTATATTAGCACATAGACCGAAGATTTTTCGCCAGCATAGTGACAGATTTCGAAAACAGGGATGAATAAAGCATACAATAATTATATTTTTATTTATTATCTTTGTTTTATTAACCACTAAATTGAGTTTAAATACATCTACCGGTTTCGAAAAATACCATTTTCTTCTTCAGGATGTCATAACTAACTAAAACATATATTGTTTCTTTGATAGAATCTATTTTTAAAATATCTATTTGTATTAAGTAATGATTTGAGTTAGGTATAAAAAATAAAAAAAATAGATTTTTTAAAAATAGATTCTGTCAAAGAAACAATATATGTTTTAGTTAGTTATGACATCCTGAAGAAGAAAATGGTATTTTTCGAAACCGGTAGATGTATTTAAACTCAATTTAGTGGTTAATAAAACAAAGATAATAAATAAAAATATGAATCTTAACCACAAAAATAATATTGCTGATTTTAAAAGTACATACAATAATTATATATCAATGGTGAATATTTAAAATAAATCAAGTTTGGTGCAATTCTAAGGTATTTAATGATTATTCGCCTTGCCACACTATTAGGCGGGATTAACTTTGAAAGTTTCGAAGTTTGAACAACCTGCAAACGTTATTTATCGCGGGAGATGGAAAAAAGTTGAGTGAAAATTTACCATTAATCAAACAACCGGCGCTCTTAACCTTTACCATACCGTGATATAAAATACTCGTACGCAGCCATGCTGTCAACTCGTGTTACCGTAAGAAATTAGAGTTCTTTGAAATGTGAAAATTGCTTTTGAAAAAGTGGTTAATAAATTTACTATAAATATTAAGCATTAAATAAATAAATAAATATATAATATTATAATTCGGAGCATTCATCAAGTCCTGTATAGAAGGTTGCATTATATAATACAACCTTCTTTTTTATATTTCTTTAATTAGTGAAAAAGAGACTATTATGTTTGTTATTCTTTTCACTATGAAATTAATATGTGATTTCTTTATGTCTTGACACAAATTGTGTTTTTGTCAATGCATTAATTTTACAACGGATGTAATTGAAAGATATTTATTTTTGTATGATTCGCCTTACATACATGATTTTTCACTAGTCATTTCTAAGCGTGAATATTTTTCTTCAATTTAATTAAAATATGAATTGCATGTTGCGTGTATTTACCGAAATATTACAGGATTAATTAGAGCGGTAGACGTGTGTTACTGCATGGTTTGGGAAGGGTTAAAAGTCTATAAAATATGTAATATTAGTCATGACCACGAACTCTATAGAAGGTTTGTTATACGTGCTGTATGAGATGAAATTAGAAGGATGGGATGTGAGTGATGAGTCGCCTCTGAGTTGGCTTACCATTCGTGTTCGTATATATCAGTATTCACCTTGGTTTGTTGTAAGGATGAGGTAGGACGTGTGTACAGTTTTAAACGTTCATAATAAAAATTAATTTCTTATATTATTGATTACAATAATTACTATTTTATACGAAGATTTATGTGGTGGAATCTAATACGGAATATATGATGCTGCCGGCTGAGGAGACGGGCGGTCCGTTTGCTGCGTTTATCTGTGCATAATGTGCTGATGTCTTCCGGTGGGAGTTGTTCACCGCTCAGACTGTTGTGATCAGGACTGTGTCCCGATCACTATACCTCAAATTACTGCAGTCCTTCCGCTCCCTCCTAAGTCAAACCCATGTCCCGTAATTATGTATAACCTATGTATAGTCGTTGTGAGACATTCGGGTCTATACAGCTATGTATGAATAACACGTCCGGTTTAACCTTCCCGCAAACATTCGCAAAACGTGTCCGAGCTACGTAAATCTCCCCTTCTTGATTTGTTGTAGAAATGCGCAATCTACAAGCAATATAGTTTTATCCGCACTTCAGCCGGAGAAAATTAGTAAAAAAAATATTAATTTTATCTCCGGCGTGGAAAAGTTTGCTGCAATGAAAATTAATGTTTATAATAAAGTAAGATGGGACTATCTTATCTCCAGTTACGGGATGGCCTTAATGCCTTCCTTTTCCTATTAAATTATGTTTCGCGTCTGTTAAGCCAGTTGATAAATGAAGCCAGCTTTTTGTATGTACACAAGATGCAATAAAAGCCTACAAAAAGTACCCGGAATGAAGAGAAAATGGTTTTCATGGTGATGGTATATCTGATGGAGGTAATGATATTATAAATATTATAAGCCGGCAGAAATTCCGGCTTTGTTTGGTGTAGACAGACCAACTGGCTATCGATTGTAGCTTACAACCACGCAATTTCTCTGTAGAGATAGGCAGACAAAAGAGAGAGCTACATGATTTTATCGTAACACAACTTTCGCAACATCCATATTCATACATCTATCATCAAAAACTATCTTCCCATATATTTCGTAGAGATTCTCTATCTACAATTCCATCAATGTAAATTTTGCTCTCGTGACATTGTTTGGAGTCAACTCTCGGCTTTCACAGTCCCACTGTACACACCATGTCTCAGAGATTCGCCGTGTTGCGTTTCACTTCACGCTAATCGTACATCAAATGTGTTTGTCGTTTATAAGTTGGGTGATTTTAAATCTCTAAATCTAAATGTTTGTAATTTAACGTTTTATAAAGTCCCAAAAGACTATTTTTTTTGGTTCATTCGCCACAGCAACGCAACAAGCGGGAGAGGGGCGGGGGATATGCCGATCGTTAGCCGCGGAATTCAGTCGCTATGGAGCGTGTCTTAACCAGTTGTTCGTGAAAATTTCCTTGGAAAATTGATAACCCGACGAGGTGACTGGCCAACTGGTAAACTGGCCTCCACGAAGTCCCGACTCGACACCAATAGACTTTTTCCTATGGGGCTACCTTTAATCAATGGTAAAACAGTAACGATCGTACCACTCTAACACAATCTAACCTAACGCAGTTTTCGTGACATTATTCTGTGATTACACTTATGACACATTAATTTATTCATAGTTTTAAAAGTTGCCTTAAAATTACAAAAGTTTCTCGATTCTTTTTCACTGATTGATTGAACTAAATAGTATAAAAAATATCATCCCTTAAAAAAGCGTCTTGCCGTTCGTCTGTCGCAAACTTTCCAATACTCCGATGGCCCCTATAAATATATATTACTTCCGAGAGCATATTGATTGACAAGCGAGATACGCCAAAGCAAGGGGTGGGCGCCCTAGAACACCGCAAGTTCTTACATGGCTGCGACTATCGGAATAACCATCTACCTTGTTATTTCGAGTTTCCTCACGGACACAACTGAGGGCAAGTTTGGATGGGCGAAGTATGATAGCTCCTCGAGTGCTGTTCGAGCGACATTCCTGTCGAGATGCTCTTCATCAAATATGACCGTATTGCAGTGCACTATAATTTGGAGAGTTATTCGACGACTCGGTTCCAATTGAGGCGGCAGCCAATTATTTTCTCTAAAATAAATTAGATCATAAAAAATATTTAGTTATCACGGAGACTTGAACCGAGTTCTTCCCCATCAATTCCATATCCCGATATATGACAAACTTAATATTGTAAAAAAACATACGTATTCTATCTGGTCTGCACAATAGATGGATCCAAACAATCACAAGGGTAATCGGCTTAAAATAATCCAAAGATATATTCCCCGCTCCCCTTGGTTCTCCAACAGGAAAGTCTCAAAAAGAACAGTAGCAAATATCTCTAGAATGAGAATTGGGCATTGCCAGGTGGCCTCACATTTGTTCAGAATGAACATAATAGACTCCCCAATGTGTGAATGTGGTGCCGAGGAGGAAACCCTTGACCATGTCTTTTTTGCCTGTCCATTGCGGATCACAGGTTTTTTTTATAATGATCTTGTCAATGGTGATTTTCAACTTCCGGTTAACTTGTGTCATCTTCTTTCTCTCAACTCGCCTCATTTAAGCTATATAATAGCAAATTTCCTGAATGTCAATGGTATTGACTTGTGATGCAATGTTCCCTGTTCTATAGTATTGTTGTACTGCTTTCTATGAAATAATGTTTAGACTTGTTTAATGGCACAAGTCACTCTTGAAGGGTGGATTGCCTATTTGAAAGAAGAAGAAGAGACTTGAACCCGGAACTTTTTCATGCCGGGAGATTCATTACCATTACGGCATGTTAACAATTTAATTTTACGACATATTTAGAAGTATTCATTATAATATCGATAAACAATGATCTATAAATTGCAACTTTGCAATTAAAACGAAATCATTCAAAAAAATAATAATCCTAATGTATTCAACGAAAATGATGTTGGAATTGGAACTGGAAAGCCAACATAACAAAAATACCATTATTTCTAGAGGCTGAAAATTTTGTAATATCAAAAATATCAAAAATCCAAAAAATATAAAAGCGCATTTAATAATTCTGTTTTCTAATAATAACAAGTATTTCGTTATTCTCACTTATGCAAATAATGTAATCCATTTTTATTATGAAGTTGCAATTTCATATCATAGTACTGTCCAGATGGGAAAAGTTTCGGATTCGTATCATGGTAGCAATCAAATTTTTTTTTTCTATATATCTTTCTAGATGATTTATTTTATTAGGAAATTATTTATTTTACCTACCCGAATCCTGGGATCCCGGGATTTTACGATTTGATTTTAATGGTCTCGGAATCCATTAGAAAATGCTCGTTAATATTACATTTATAAAAAAGGTTAAAAAGAACAAATGTAATTTATATACGATATATAAGTAAAGAATGAATTTTTTGAACAAGAAATATCGTAAAATAGATCGACAAATGACGATTTTACAGTGAAATAATTTTAATATTCTCAATAAAATTCCCAAAGCAACATAAATAAATAGAGTGTTATTTATTTAGTCTGGGGACAGCGAAATTAATCCTGGGATTCGTAAATACCGTGCCGGGATTCCAGAATTCCGATATTGAATTCCCTGATCCGGATTTTTGAATAAATAAAAAGTTGCTTGTGACAGTTTAATAGTTTTGCTATTTGTTATTTCGCTGCCAGTTGATACTATTTAATGTATTATTTTTATATAAATTGATATAAAACTTCATTTAAACTTAAACTACGCAAGAAGGATGTTAATCGTTTTAATAATTTATTTGATAAATTTTAACTAAATAATAACTAACTGCATTATTTTTAAATGTTATTCACGAATAGTTTAACAAACGTCCCTAAAAGTTTATTCCATGGCTACATGAAGAAATTAATATAACTCTAATTTAAGAGAACAAACATTGAGCAAATTTTTACGATCAGACACTGGAACTGCATTCTCTTGTTCTTCGTTTTATAGGCAGGAGTCTTGTCAAATAGTCCATAAATATGTCGTCCATGAAAATAAATAATAAAGCCAAAGTGCGTCACGTCTTTGGGTCGTCGTAAAATATTTACTGACCGCAGAACGATGGTCATTCAATAACTTTAAATTATATTCGTCTTCTTTATATCGTTAGATGACCAGTGGCGTATACACAAACATTGATCGAAATTAATTTTCGCCTGTTTATGGCCTGAAGTAATAATGTTAGATCTCAATAAGAATTCTTAGGAGTATAATATTTTATTGAAAATACGTCTTATCGTGATGTAGCAATTTGAAAATATATTTCTATAATATTAACAACCAATTAGATGACGGTAACCAAACATTTTTAAAATTGAGATGTCTCACAGAGACGAAGCTATTATTTTTATATGAGAAGTATTACAGGGCTTACGACCTGTCATCGGCTGGCTTAAGTGATCACTTTACACAATGTAACGTTCACCTATTTACCCACGCTACCACATCTATCAAATTTTTGGAAGTTGTATATATTAAATCAAGATGGAACATTTCACTTATTTATTACCAATTATGCTGTCGCCATCTATTGACATTTTTTTGAAATTTTGATATTTTTTCTCATGTAATAGTATAGATGTCGCTGAAGCTGAGACTTAATTTAAAGTGGAGGCAATATCCTTTATGTGTGTATAGGAAATTCATTCGAATTATTAACATATACTAGAATACGTCTGAAAATGCAGTATTTTTCAATTTTAAACTTTATATTTTAGACCAGTATATTTTATTTTAGACCAAATATTTTTCTTTTTTAAGGAGAACACATTATTAATGTGAAGTTGCAGTTTTTCAAAACCTAGTTGTGTGATATTTTAATACAAATTAAATGTATCAATAAGAAAGATATACAGAAATAATCAATTTATCGAAGAAATGTATATTGTGTCCAGGTGGCAACAAAAATATATTTTCGATAAATTAATTTTATCTGTACCTATGTCTTTCTTATTGATACATTTAATTACCATTACAATATTTTTTATGTGTATATTTTTAATTATACTGTATAAGAAGTCTAAGTAAGAAAAGTAATAATAAAAAAATATAAGATAAGGAATATCAATCACTCCACAAAAAAAAAGAAAATAAATAAATATGATTAAAAATATACTTTAATGAAATTAGTTACGTGATTACAAATTTTAAACAAATCACTTGTATACAAAAAATCTATATATTGTAAAACTATAGTCACCACCAGGACTCGAACCCGGAACCTTATATTGCCGGCAGATAGCTTTCACTAATCAAGCTATTTGCCCTATATGAAAGACGCCATATTTCATGTACATACATTTACTAAGCGGTCCATCTATTTTTTCACCGTTGCAAAAGCTCTCTACCAGCTTAAATGGCTCGGGGTTCGAGTCTCGGTGATGTCTATATTTTTTATATAGATATATTTTTTCTGTGTATCTTTCTAATTGATTTTTTTAAAATTGGTTTCCGGGATACGAACCCGAAACTTTCTACCATACCATTCGAATTGAACTCAGAAAATTGTTGAAACGTGTCAATATCTATTATAATCACATTTGCGTAAATAAAACACTTGTTTTTTTTTATTCTACTCGTTTAATTTACTTGAGATGCGTTTCGCCTTATAATAGCATTATCAATCTAACAATTTAACTCAACATGTATTTATATCTAGTGTGGGATAATTGTACAGCTGTCTCTAACTAGATATAAATTGAAGTTGTTGAGATACATTATTCGATTGATAATGCCCTTACAAGGCGAAACACGTCTCAAGTAAATTAAACGAGTTGAATAAAAAACAAATGTTTTATTTTCACATATGTGATTATGGAGTTCTACAACCTTACCTCGGAAACAGTAAATATCTATTAACAGGCGCGGTTTAATCAAGTACGCATTAAATTATTTCATCATTAAAAAAAGGTCGCAATAGATATTGTCGATAAGTTGAGTTTAACCCTTCCCAAACCATGCCGTAACACAGGTCTACCGCTTTAATTAAATCTGTAATATTTCGTTAAATATATGCAAAATACACTTCATATTTTTGACCAAAATCTATTTGTGGCAAGACAGCAAGAAATCACATATTAATCTCACAGTAAAAACAATAACAAACATACGAATATAATGGTGTCTCTTTCTCGCTAATTAAATGAAAATAGATAAAAAGGAAGGTTGTATTATACAATGCAACCTCCTTTACAGAACTTGATTAAAGCACCGAATTATAATATTGTATATTTATTTAATATTTAATGCTCAACACTTAAAGTAAATTTATGGCATTAACCATTTTTTTCACATTTTAAAGGCTAATAGAATTCTAATTTATATTTTTATTTATTATCTTTGTTTTATTAACCACTAAAATGAGTTTAAATACATCTACCGGTTTCGAAAAATACCATTTTCTTCTTCAATAAATTCTTCTAAAAATATGAATCTTAACCATTGCTGATTTTAAAAGTAGAATTCTAATTTTTTACGGTAACACGAGTTGACAGCATAGCTGCGTACGAGTATTTATTTGGCTAGTATTTTGTAACATACCTAGTCTATCCATAAAATATCGTAGACTTGACTAAATCACAAGTCTAAAGTATTGTTTGAAATTATGCTTGCGAAATTTATCCATTATATATCTATCTATATCTTTGCTTCAAGCCCTAAATCGACTAGCAAAAAATAGTCTGGCTGCTCAATATTTGATGACCTTTAATTTTTTCTATTCAATATATACTTTGGAATCCATAAAATATTTCAATTTATCAAAATAAATTTCTTAACACATGCGTCATATGTCGTTCTTACCATTCTCTCCTCATTCATCCGTTATGTGTGCCAAAAATGTTTATTTTCCTCAATTTGACACTTCATTATTTAAGCCCAAAAAGTAAGAAAAACTATAAGATACAGCAAAACGGTAACACTAACGTTATAGAGCAGAAAAAATTCTATAGAATGGTATGTCTTTTATTACTATATAATAAAATGTAATTTAAAAAAAAAAACGCAAATACGACTCAATCATTAGGCGAACGATATGTTGTAGAGCACACTGTTTATAGTTAAGAAATTTAAAAACTGATATCACGATATGGTAAAGGTTAAGAAAAATCGTATTAAATCACTTCATTATAAAAATACAAGGTGAATATACTAAACACTAATATATATAGATTGAATTAATTGTTCTAAATTTACATATATCTAAGTAATTTAAGTAATCTTTCAGTGAGTACTCAGTAAGCTCATTAGCTCGAATAATAATGGTTGGATACATAAATAAATTTGTATCTGTATTATGTAATATTACAGTTGCCATTGAGATCTAATGTGCTATTTATAAGACCATTGTGCTGAAATGTATATTTTAAAACAAACTTAAGAAAGGTACAAAAAAAAATCTATTTTTACAGTATAAAATAAATCAATTAGAAATATGCGTAGAAAAAATATAACGAAAAATATATTTGGTTATTAGGAGAACACATTCTTATTGTGAAGTTGTAATTATTCAGAACATAGGTCTGTGATATTTTAAATATGAATTAAATATATTCATTAGAAAGATATACATATAAAATCAATTTTATCGAAAAATATTGTTGTTGCGCCACCGGGATTCGAATCTGGATCTCTTTCCTAACCGGGGAAGGTGCATTATCCAATAAGGTTCAAATGGCTCTTTCAAATAATGGAACGATTAAATGTAATAATATCAAAAGAGGTAACATATGGGTTCGAAAATTTGTCGCTAAAAATATTGTCGCTGTATTAGTTGGATAATGCACCTTCCCCGGTTAGGAAAGAGATCCAGGTTCGAATCCCGGTGGCGCAACAACAATATGTTTCGATAAAATTGATTTTATATGTATATCTTTCTAATTAATATATTTAATTAATATTTAAAATATTTAGTTATCAGCGGGAAGCGAATCCGGAATTTTTCCCTGCCAGGGAAATGTGTTACCATTGTAACTTGCTAACTATTTAAGTTTTCAACGAATTTGGGTAGTCTTTTTTTAATTCATAAGTATCTAGTCTATTTTCTAAATGAGACATTGAAACCTATAGATTTTTTCTATATTTAAATTGATTCATCTAATTTGTTTTAAATATCATAGAACTGTGTTATAAAATGACATCTTCACAATAATATATGTTTTCATAAAATTAAATTATTCTACAGGGTGTTATAGACCTAGTTCACAATATTTTATGAATGGATACTTGATTAAATTATGAGTCGAAAATGTTCAAGGAATATATGGTTAATCTCAATCGTGTCAGTGATTCAAGCATTTAAAATTAAAATATTTTGATAAATTGAAATATTTTATTGATTTAAAATTATATATTGAATAGAAAAAATTAAAGATCTTCGAATTTTGAGCAGCCAGACTATTTTTTGCTAGTCGATTTAGAGCTTGAAGCAAAGATATAGATATATAATGGATAAATTTCGCAAGCATAATTTCAAACAATACTTTAGACTTGTGATTTAGTCAAGTCCACAATATTTTATGGGTACTACGTATGTTACAAAATACTGGCCAAATAAATAAAATCAGTATAGTATGTCGTCGATATGATTTTTCATATCAATGTGATTTATAATGAAAATTGTTTCAAACTAAGAAAACAAAAAACGTATCTTCTGAATTTATTAAAAGTTTCCGATCATATTCTGTATTTTAATTTTAAATCCATTTATTGGAAAAGTTTCGTCAAATCAAAAATATTATACAACATAATACAATTATATCGGCATTATTTGAATTATTACGTACTTGGTATATTATTCATGTAACAAAATATGTATTTTTTCTTTCTATTTCAACTGTATTTGTTTTACAACATAAACATTTTCTTTATTAATGGAACTTGTGCTTTAAAACAAAATAAATATTTCATATCATTTGTCATTTGGATACGTGACCTTTTTGTCCTGTTGGTTCTTTTTTTTTTTAAATAAAAACAAAATTATTGTCAGAAATTAGAAAATTATAATACAGTACTGCTACTGTACTACAGATAGTTAAACAATTAAATTAGTACATTATTTCTCAGAAACCGTCATTTGTACGTTTTAAACACTCCTTAAATAATGAGAAACCTCAACCAAATTGCACATAAAATATTAAATGTAGGTACGTATATATTCTTAATTATATTACTGTATCCGCCATCACGTGTCGTAGTACAATGGTGTACACTCTGTGTTGGCAATAAGAAAAATTAGAAATGTAGCATTTATATCGAATCTAATGGAATCGTATGTCTTTTATATTAATTTTCTGTTACAAATGTCAAATATAATATTTCTAGTTATTTTGGCGATAATAATGGAACAAAGTTTTATTTTAGAAGCACTTGTATAATAATATGTTTTAGAACAACTGTTTATTTGAATACAAACAATAGTTATGTAATATACTTTATTACTCACATACTATCGTCACACCGTTTCTCAGCGAGGGTAGGCAGAGAGGATAGATCGCCACACTTTTCTGTCCTAACACACAATTCTCGCCTCATCCACATTCATACATCTTTTCAGACAAGTTCGCCGGTTATTGTGGTTCCTAACAGGACCATTTTCCAGTATCTCGTTTACCTGGTCATGCTCTATTTCTGGTGCCATCAACACTTGCGTCATATATCTTTCTTACCATTTTCTCCTTATTCATCCGTTGTGTGTGCCTAAAATGTTTGTTTTTCTCAACTTGACACTCCATTATTTAAGCCCAAAAAGTTAGAAAAACTATAAGATACAGGAAAACTGAGATACTAATGTTATAGAATAGTATGTCTGTTTTTACTAAATAATAAAATATCATTTTAAAAAAAAACCGCAAAGACGACTCGGGCGAACATTATGTTATTCAACACACTATTTATGGTTAAGAAATTTAATAACTGATAAATGAAGATAAAAGCAAATTGTCTATTTGCAACACGGCTTTTATTTTTTATCTGTCTCGAGACAGTCCTTAACGTTGAAGGCGGATAACGCGAACTTTGTTTATTTAAGCATGAAAATAATACAATGTCGGTTTTAAACTGAGCCTGTCATGAAAAGTATGTTAGTGTTAATGAGATATTTTTGTAGTAATTTAGTATTCTAGGCAGGGGAGAGATTTATTTCGTAAAACTAAAGATGTGTAGGAGTTGAGGGTGTGTATGTTGAAATTATTCAAACTATGATTAACTCGAGATTGTGTCAAAAGGTTATGATGCTATAAGGCAGAAGCTTCTAACTTCCTATTGTCTCACGCGTGTCGGTTGTGTGTCCGCAGTGTAGGGTGTCTACTGTAACTAAAGCAGAGTTAACTTAACTTGCAATGTTTCGTTTATTGAGGTGATGCATTAATACAATTTTAAATGCGCGGTTGAACTCTGGAGTGGCTCGCTGGAGATGCTTGTGTTCGGATGGCCTGCGGAGAAGTGAAGTTTTTTGCTTGAGGAGTGACCGTCTCTGGTGCTAATGGTTTATTGTGTCTGCTTATTGGTAGCTCTGGTTCGGGCCCCAATGGTTGATAAGTGAGCCCTTGCCCGGCCATGTCTACGGGCGCGAGTAGAGTCACCACAGATGAAATAGTAGTATCCAGTTTAATGAGTGGAGTGTAATGTCATACGGAAGGAGACAATTTCAGAGATTTAGTTGAGATACATCTCAACTCCGTGTACACGGGATGAGATTTTAATCTGGAAATAAACTCAGATATCAGTTTGAGATTATTAGAAAGAGACATAAACTATTGTACATACACGGCGTACGTTATGACAGTGAGATTTGATGCGTGCACATAAAAGTCACCTAAAACTACCACTTTTTTGAAAGCTAGACATGTCATTTAACATTAAACAGAAGGCGTTAAATTACAAACATTTATTTTTAAAAAAAAAACGATTTTAGGAGAACACATTCTTATTGAAGTTGTAATTATTCAGAACATAGGTCTGTGATATTTTAAATACATTAATTAGAAATATATACATATAAAATCAATTTTATCGAAAAATATTGTTGTTGCGCCACCGGGATTCGAACCTGGATCTCTTTCCAAACCGGGGAAGGTGCATTATCCAACTATGCTACAGCGACGATATTTAGCGACAAATTTTCGAACCTATATGTTACCTTTTTGATATTAATACATTTAATCGTTCCATTATTTGAAAGAGCCATCTACCTTATTTTTGTGGAATCTCTAATACGTTTGAGTAATCTGATCAATTCATTTTTATTTTATATCTTTCTAATTAATATATTTAATTAATATTTATTTATAGGTGATGTGAGGTGAGGTTTATGGAGTTCATAATTGGGTGACCAGATTTAACTTGTCGATTTATCTAATTCATAAACAAAATTTGAATAATCTACATTATAACATTTGTCTCAACGTCTTTCGTATTCGGAGAATAAACAAAATTTCTTCGCGTTTACAGTTCACATTTGATGAACAGAAATGTAATACATTTTCTGTTAATTATCGGTTACAATATTTGACATTAATATTCTGGAAAGCGTGACGAATTTCTATTATAAGTTTCTTCACGAGAGAAACTTTACCGATTGCAAAGTTCTTAGAGTGATTACATTACAGTAAAGAATGGAGTAACAAAGTTTAATGACATATCTCTGCCCATTTTTCATGTATATGACACTGTTAAATTATGAAATATTTTTATTTCATGAAATGCTCAATTATTTTATCGGTTATTTTTTTCCATTATATATATATAACTACCCCTTAGACCAGTGGTCGGCAACCTTTCGAGAGACTGGGTAAAAAATTTCAATTATGAATATTTTATTTGATAAGTTGGTAAAAGTTAAAAAAAAAATTATAATTTTTAAAGAAAATTTTATTTTCATAAAATAAAATATATACGTGTATGTGTAAATACAAAGTTATTTTGGTAAACAAACATTTATAAAATAATATTTTTATAAATGTTTGTTTTTAATATAACCTTGGTTTTGAATTTTCTTACGTGGAACCAAGTGTTAATAATAGAGCAAATGCAATTTTTTTTAAGCATAAAATTTTTGCATGATATTTTGACTTATATAATCATCAGATTATATAAGTCTTACCGGAGATTAAGAAATGTTAAATTTGCTAAATATTGTAAGAGATCAAAATTATCTTCTTTTTTTAACGGCTTCATGGAACTCGGAAGTCCATGAACGCAGTCACGCCACACTGCTATACATCGTTTGACATCGCTTCCGCGGTTCAGTGCGCCGACCACGTCTTTCGAAGACCTGCAACCGATTTTCTTGCGCTAAAATATCACATAACCAAAAACTAAAACAAACTCAAAACATATTATTCGGGGGCAGTTGTCACGTAATTGTGAACAAATCGACGTTGATGTTTTCAACCAGTGTCCTATTGATGCAACTTTCGTCCTCTTTCACAGCCGCCAGAAGGGCCTGATCAACAAAATCTGAAGATCGACCCTTTCCTGACTTGTCGTCTAAGCTGGTATCACCAGTTTTGAAGCGAACAAACCACTCTCGGCATGCCCTTTCGCTAATCGTTCCATCGCCGAAAAAATCGTTGAGATCGCAAAATGACTCAGCAGCTTTCCACCCTTTCTCCAAGTGGTACAGCCTAATATGGCGTATATTTGTATGGTTTTCGATGTGCAATTAAATTTCCTAACCCTATTAAAAAATTGTATTTAAAAAAATGTCAAATTCAAAAAATAAAATGTCGCGAAATAAACGGCGGATAATTATGCATCAACCTAATCTTTAAACGTTTTAAACAAAATCTCTAAATATATTATATGCAATCCACTTCTGGATGAAGGCCTCCCAGTAACTATACCATTCTTTTAGTATGTCCGATAATTTCGTCCATTTATCGAGACATATAAATCGTTTTTTTGAAGTGCATGCACATCATTTTGCGTCGTTAATTAGAAAATATTTTGCAACAGGTCAAGCGAAGTCGAGCGAGTGAGGTGAGGATTCCATTTAGTAATATACCTATGTTTGTGAAAAATTGCACATGCTGAGCTTTATTTGTTTTTCAAAATTATTTTACTAGTTCTAGTTATCAACGAGCGAACTTTGAATTATTTACGCGTGGACTTAAAAATGTACTTTCTGGACTTAAAAAGATAAAAATGTTTTTTCTTAAATAACAGCTCTTTTGATTGTTTGAATTGCACGCCCCTCTGATATTCTTAACTTATACTCAAACAAAAACAACAATTTAATTAACAGTATAAATTTTATACAATACCCAAATATTTAAAGAAATAACTTAATTATATACATTAAGGACTTTAACGGTAACGTTTATTTTTACGAGCCTATTCGAACATATTACGTTTCATAAAATTTATATAAAGTCTGTCTAAAGCAAAATAATAATAATAAGTTAAATTTTCAAATAAAGGCAAGCTTTGAAAGTTTCTTTGAAGTTACTGAAAGCGGATAATAAACTAATTTAATATTTTTGTTTTTGAGTACTTAAAGGATTTCTGAAGAGTTTCAGTAACTATTTGTTCTATTAGATTTGTTATTTTTTGTTTTCAAAATTTTTTTTTTTTGTGTATTATGTTGAATATTATTAATGCTAATGATTTCATATAAATAGAATACTTAATATCTCTAATGTCTGTTCATCACGAATGAAGAATTGAATGAAAAATCATACATTTCAATGAATCAATTAGAAAGATATACAGAAAAAACCTATCTAAGAAAAAAATATTTAGTTGCTACCGGGATTCGAACCTGGACCTCTTCCTATCCGGATAAATGCGCTCTTCAATTTCTTTATAGCAACCGAATACATTATCGACAAATTTTGAACTTATATTCTGTAATATGTAAATTCTTTTATTCCATTTTTAAAACCAATTCACATTATATTCTGAACAAACTCAAATACCTTTGAGTAAAACCCAATTAATTAAATTTGGAAATAATAATACAAATTATATTTTAAGGAGAACATATTTTTATTAAAATACCACTGAACTGTGTTCTGAAAATGCAACATCACAGTAAAAATGAATTCATACATTTTATTGAAGAGAGGTGTTATATTGGTTTATACGACCATTCAATAGTAACCAAAAATGTAACACCCATTCAATAGTAACCAAAAATGTAACGACCATTCAATAGTAACCAAAAATGTAACACCCATTCAATAGTAACCAAATACGTCAATTTATTCTGTCAAAATTTGAAAAGTGAAATTGCAACAGTAATATTTCTGATATGCATATTTTATTATATGGTTGAAGAACCTACAGAAATTGTTTGTCCAGTCTACTGTAGAGCTTTTCCGGGCAGCAGTAAATAAAGTGATGAATTAAATGAACATTTTGTAGATTGGTAATTATTACAACCTTCTTTTTTTAGAAATGTCCTGCTCATAACCATCATTTATAAAAGACAAAAAGTTAGTTATTAAAAAGTATGTGTGGTTATTTTAATTTTCAAAACAAAATTTTGTACTATACACACCTTGGGTTATTCTCATCATCAGATGATAACTAAAATAAATACAATATGGTATATAGTTTAGTTAGCACCTCTTGAAACTAGTAGTGGAAATAACCCAACGTGTGTGAAGTACAAAGTTTTGTTTTGAAAATTATAATAATCATGTTACACCACGAAGTAACCACCGTGTCAAATAATGATATTAGTATCTGTGGTGATTAACTAATATGTATGAAGATTCAATTTTAAAAAATACACAATTAAAAGGCATCCAAGGACAGGTTTTATATACAAGTAATGAGCAGTTTAATTAATAAATTTAAAAAAGATATCCCTGTTAGAATTTTCAAAGTGAAACGTCAAGACAGAAGAGTGTGGCGTTCTATCCTATCTACTTGCCTTAAGGAGGGGGTAACATAATGAAATATTGTTTGGAAGTAAAAAAAACAATGTATATAATTATTAAATTGTTGATTGAAACTGAAAATACATGTTTTTAAAAAAGCTTTTTGTTTTGTATGTATTTATTTAAAATTATTGTTCCGTCAAAATCGAGACATCGATTAATCAAAAGGGTAGGTAATTACGTAATAAGAACACAAAAGTTAAAACATGTCAAAAATGTTGAGAAACACAGTAATTTTAAAATGGCGGTTCGGTGCCCGGGACACCCGACAAGCCAAAAAGTTTTTGGTTATAAATTAATTAATTTACAAAAATAGCAAGGCTTGGAAACTCGCTGGCACCCATTTAAGTTAATCCTATTTTAATAGCACTTAATCTTATCTAGTATCTTAAGTTAATTTATATGACATGTAATATCACGCTTACATTTGTACGTTTTTAAAACGTCAAAAAGATTGATGGACAAACGATGGCTGCATCCAACAAATATCCATGCTCTACAAGTGAAAGTCAAAATTTCGAAACGGTGCCAAGATCGTGTACTTTGGATCCCTAATGTTACAAAATAAATCTAAAAACCCATTAATAAATCATTTAAATTATAAGTCGACTTCTGCCTAGAAATACCAGAATCTTAGTATACAAAAGGTTTATCATACTTTGTATTTACATATCCTATGGACGTTTTTGAAAAAATGTTTAAACTTTTGAAAATCAAACTATCTTTGGACCTGTTATGATGACGCATTTTGGCTTAGGTGCTGCAATAATGAGCTAAACGTCTCAAAGTTTATAAAAATATAATTACTTTGGTGGTTGGACCACGTGAAGAGGCCGAACATATAATTAATGCCGAAGTCATTGCGTATTACCTGACCTTCACCAGAACACAGGAGCTTAGCGAGGCCTAAGATGAGACCTTCGTAGTTAAGTGGGCATGACGCTGATTACTCATACCGGGGATTTTAGGTTTGATTCCCGGTGAGGTCACAATGCATCTGATGTGATTTTTTCAAGCCTGGGTGTTTTTTTAATGTGTCGCGACAGCAATTAGGTCTCATGGCATGTTGTAGTGTAAATTTAAAAAAAATGGTATCATCGTTTGTCTTAGAGATCTAAAACTAGAGAGAAATGCAGGTCGATTTTTTGGTTATGGCACTTTAAGAATGTATTGTGTGCGTGAGCGTTATCTAAATGAGAAAGGGACATAGTTATATGACCGCTTCACGCTAGACAGGAATGCAACAACACACTTGATGTCAGTTGACGCATAATATCGGTTGTGTACACCCCACGCAGTGTGCCTTTAATATATACATAATAATAGTTAATTTAACACATTGATAATAATAATTATTAAATCATTTTTAAAACTTTCCAAAATTTCTAGGTGATTATCCATTATATTAATAATATTGTTTGGGACATATATTTATTTGTGTGAATAAATAGTTATTTTGAACGAAAATAATGCACTGTCCATTCCCCCCCGTTCCTTTTCCCTCCCGGCACGTCGCCGATCAGTGGATTGACGACCTTGAACGAGTGCGGTATATGTTGTCCTAAACGACTATATTATACATTTGAGACTTCGCGTCTATAGTGTCGGAACCTGTCGTCGTCTAAAGGAACGTAAGACGAAATAATGAATTAAAATGCAGTCCACATTTTGGAGATGTCTGCAGAATCTGGATTATGGTGAGTGTCTGTTCTTTCCGTATCTCGAATTCTTCACGACATCTATGCTAATACGCAACAAATATATAACAAAATATACTGTTCACATTTAACCAACATTTATTATCTTCACCTAGTGGTTTCAGCTGATTATGGGCATCGACAGAGTCATTATTATTATTAAGATGTGATTAATATTATTTCATCCCGTATTTATAAAATAATTACACATTAAACAAATCTATGTACATACTATAAAAATACTAGGAACAAAAAATCGACTAAGCCTTAGATCCAGAGAGTTGTAGAACTAATGATGATGATGATGAAAGTGTTGTTGCTCGTTGGTTTTCCGAAGTTTTTGCAGGTTAACCTAATCTAAATGAATTCTTCCATACATTCTCATTTGTGATAAAATACTCGTATCACTTATATCGTTACTGTTTTACGTCATTAATTCCGCAACCCGCTCCACGGTTGAACATATATAATATCAGGTTCATTTATTAATTCTCAGATTAACCCCGGTTCAATGCACCCTTAATGGCCAAAGAGGAAATTACTGAACGGAATTCTTCACACTCGATGTAACCGAAAGGGCTGGGGTTGATCCGCGCGGGTAGTTTTATTATTAACCACTGAACCTTGTGACTCGGTCTGAACCAGTTAAAAACAGGAAATACTAGATTCAATATTTCATTTTTAAAGGTCCAAAACTGAGAATAAAACTGCTATAATGGTATATTGAATTACCTAGTTACATTTCTTGTTTAACTGTTTATATATATATTATGTACATTGATCATTGCCCTTTGCTTACTGTTATACCGGAGGGACACTGTCTGCTATAATACAGTAAATTACTAGTGTAGCAGGCAGGGTACCCAAATATATGTCTTACTTTCTTACTGATATGTTGTATTTACTTTGCCAAATTTTATATGCATACCCTCGGTACATTTGTCTGATATTTGAAATATTACGCAACACTCATAGTAATGAACTAGGTGAAAATGTATACTAAATGAATATTAATTTGAAAAGGTAATACGTTAGATCGTTAGACATTATTTATCAATGTAAGTACATAATACATGTAGAAAGTGAACCTAATAAATGTATTATTATTATAAAATAAAAATAATTAAATTCCTCTCCACTCCAAAAGTTTGTGAGCCGAATTGAAATCTAACTAAACATTATAAATATTTCAAAATTTTCGTAATTAACTTTGTGGAAGTCCATTGTATTTTTGTTAAATCAATTCATTTTAATTAAAGTGTTATAGTATGAAATAAACAACGTCGTTTTTTTTTTATTAATTAATTAATTTTTCTAAATGTATTTTTTTTTAAATTTATAATAATAATATAACATATTTTTTTTAATTTGAGTATGTTGTGATATAAAAAGGACCGCTTATATTAATTTCGTGTTTGATACTGAAATTAAATTAATTAAATGAAATTAAAAATATGACGTCACTGCGATAATCACAAATTGTATTTGGTTTTTGGTAATGAATGAAATATTTTTGAGAATAATCTCAATCATAAAATAAATTTTTGGAAAAATACAAAAAACCCCGATTGTCCGGGTGATCTGGAACAAAACAAACTCAGATTTCAAAAACTATTATAAAACGGAAAATGCACGCGTAAAATAAGCTGAATGGAAACGTTCTATTTGGATAATCGTTAACAATTATTTCTATCCTTTTCGCACTGTCGCGAAATTGTTTTCTTGGCATATTAGGATCACAACCGCTTATATATTGTATATATATATATATATATATAATCGTAGGTATATATATATATATAATCGAAGGTTAATTAAGGTTAGGTTAGGTTAGGTTATGTCAGAAAAGGCAAAAAGCAATTGTTGGCGAGCAACTTTGCGCAACCGCTGCGGCACTATTCCAGATTTTCTCCGGCCCAAAATTGTGTCCAGTTTAATCTCCGTTTCTAGGCTTTCACTTTAATGTAGCCGAAGAATTGGAAGAATCTTTTGTTAATGTTGTTAGATAAAATTTGCTGTGATTGGATGTGTTATATTACATTATATTAGAATACGCCTAAATTCTCAATTTTTATAAATTTTTCTTATTTTGACCAGTATATTATTTTAGCAATATTTGAATATGTCCAAGAACACACAATTACTGGATTTTTACCTAAAAAGGCACTGTTGTTAAATAAATATCAGATATCTCATAGAGACGAAGCTATTTTCATTATATTTAATAGAAAATATATAGAAATATGGAAGAAAAAAGAAGAAGACTATTTCTTGTCGGGGTCTTCTTCACCTTGGGATAGGCACGTGATCCAAAATGGAACTATTGTCTGGCTGGGCAGAGGGTTTTGGTCCTGCCTGGCAAGACCCTGATGTATCTGAATGGAGGTGGATGTGGCCCTATCAAGTTATACTATGTATGCTGTACCCTGATGTCACTGCTGTGATCAGAGTCTGGCACACTGAGTTCTGTATCTCGGTGCGACCTCGGAGAATGAAAATACAATCATGCAATATGAAACGGAAGAATATTTAGTTTGTAAATATTGTTGTCCACGTTTTTGTTGTTTAAGATACCGCAGATGTAAAGTATGGTACGAAATTAGTCACAATTTCATAGTTAAGTAAAGTTCAATGTATTAAATGTTGTTCACTTGATAATCAAGTTTTTATTTATTACGAAAAAACCACTTTTATCGTTCTGTTATTTAAAATTATTCTTCTTTTGCCTCGAGGGATGAATGCAGATTTGGGAAACCGTTGATGAAGTAAGGAGTTCTGATAGGTTTGACTCATTGTGATCCACTTATCATGCTTGCCACTGAAGCCCCCGGCTACAATCTTGCGTTCTTTGACCCATCTTAACGAAATTTTGCAAACTTACTCTTTAGGCCTTTGCGCAAAACATATCAAAACGTATGTTTATTTTCACAGGTTCTGGACGACCCCCTAGAAGACCACTTGTATTTGGTTTTTGAGCTGGTAGAGCGAGGACCCGTCATGCAGCCCGATTCGCAACCAATTCCTGAGAACCTGGCCCGGAGTTACTTCAGAGACGTGGTGCTAGGAATAGAATATTGTAAGTATCCATTTATGTTCTTGTTTCATTGTAAACAATTCCAACGTGGAAGAAAACGTTATAAGACTTGACGCATCATCACCGACGGATCCAAGATTTTTTCCAGGGGGGGAGAGATATACTGGAAAAAATATATATAACAAACATTAAAACTATTATATGTCTATATAATATAATACATTTTTTTTTATATACACAAAAGTTAATATTTCTTAAACTACACAACATTTCCGATTAAACCAAACCTAATTAAAAAACACGTTGCAAGTTTCGAAGTCGTCTTAACCGGTTACTATCAAGTCACCGGAACATCCAGTTACTTGATACAATAGTAACCGATTCCACAGAATCGATGGCGACTACAATGTATCGCCAAGAATTGTAAAATAAGTATTTTATAGAGAACACATTATTATTATTTCTGAAGTAGTCATTTTTTCCAGAACATAGTTCTGTGATATTTAATACAAATTAAATGCGTCAATTAGAAAGATTTACGTACAGAGAAACTCAATTTACCGAAAAAAATTGAAACCGGTTCCAAAGTAACCGATCAAATGATCCGATATGAAACTGTAACTTGTGTTACAGCAAATCGACGATATTTACCATTGCTAGTACAAATACACTCAAAGGCATCCCATTACTAGTTATGCTCTGTGGTAAGCCATCGTGCGTTTCCTGGCGTTAAGCTAAATGCTTCCAATTCCATCTTCATGCTTTCAGTATGAGACTATTATCTATTATCTCCGAATTGTTTTCAGAGATAAATTACGAGTACATATTAAGGCTCAAAAACTAGAAAAAAATACACATTTAATGGTGTTTAAATTCAGGCTTTGACTATTGTTTCATTTTCCTTTCAGTGCATTATCAGAACATCATCCATCGCGACATAAAACCGGCCAACTTACTGGTTGGGGAGGACGGACGGGTGCTGGTGGCCGACTTGGGCGGGAGCAGCGAGGGGTCGGGCGGAGGGGGGCCCGGCACCCCCGCCTTTCTCGCGCCGGAGGCCTTCCCCTGCGCCAACCCGCAGCAGGTCACAAAGGTAATTTAATATGCACATGCAGGGGTTAGCTACGATTATAACGTAAAATGTAGAGATAATATAATGTCCGAGGAAGCAAAATGTTAACCCAACCTGGATCCGGTGATGTTCCTCCGTGGATCCGCCCCTATTTGCGCAACTTTTCGTGCTCTTGGAACAATTATCTGATATTTACATTAATTTACTTCAAAATTATGAATTTCAAACGGCTATTTATATTTATTATATTATATTTTAAACATCGCTCATGAGGTGAAAAATTGAACAAAATAAAATGAAAACATAACATTGTTTTACTCTGTAAAATGAGCTAGTAGAACAAGTAGAAATCATCAAATATCTAGCAGAATAATACCTAACGTTAGAATCTCTTTGAATATACAAACCAAATTAACAATCGCAAAATAATTCCAACGCAAAAAACATATCTTAAAACCAAATATAAACAAACATACAAAAAAGCAATTCATCAACACCTACTGTGGTGCTGAAGCCGGACCGAGAGAATTACAAATTAGAATATTCTGAAGATAATGTATGGAATAAGGTCCATAATATACATTATCTATAATCGATGAAAGAAAGGAAGTAATATCGAAAACCAACGGATAGTACAATGTGTGGTGATCCTGCACGCGCCCCACAGACATGCCCGTGTAGGGACTCACCTAACAACCATATAGGACCGAAACCAAATTGACCAATCAGCAGACACCATACAAATACTGCCCTAGGAGCTAGCGACCACTTCTCCGTAGACCTTTCTTTTCATCGACAGCTCGAGCGAGCCACTTCAGTATTCAACTTCATACGCGCATTTAACTATACTCGTCGAACTTGCCTTTTTATAATTCATCCACCGATAAACACCAGCTTTTGTAAGTGATATTTGATCCACTAACACGCATGAGACTAGAAGATAAGGGCTTCAGCCTCATCATCCACAAAACCTGCTGATACACTCACAGTTAATCATATTCTTCAACCACAACCCCCAACAAATGCATAAGTAAGAAATACAATTGAAAGAAGACAGAGAGGAAGAATCAGGATTCATCGATGATTGATGAGCGTTGCGAATGCCACCATCGAAAATGTCCACGGAAGGAGACACGATGAAATAATCTCAGATATTAGGTTGAGATTGACAGGAAGAGACAAAAACTCACAGCAGTGTACACGATGTTCGATCTGACAGCGAGAATCGTTACTGTTGCATACAGCCACATAAAAACAAGGGTGGTTCGCCGATCTCCGCTTCTCTCAACTGGCGATGCTGATGATGATGGTGAGAAGAAATGAAATACAGAGATATGTTATTTCTAGGGGCACTGGGGCGACAGAATCGAGAATGCGTTCCCGCTCGCAGTATACTTGGTTTTACTTCAGTTACAAACTATACATTCAATTAATTTATATTTTTCCCACCATTTCAGCGAGCAGGTAGCAACAGGCGCCAGCAAGACGTATTTTATCAAAAAATGACCATTTCTGTTTGCCGAAATCTATCACACGTTTTTCTGGCGCCCTGCTGATGATTCACTGTAAATATATTTTTAATAACTGCCCCGTATCCTTATCATATCATTTTATTGGCGTCACTTCTGCGACTTCTCAATCATGTGCGATATAGTCACGTTCAGACAAACGTCACCTAAAACCACCATAGATCTCTACATCTTTCTATTTTTAAATATTAGGTATGTGTCTTAAATATTAATATGAATAAGCTGCTGGGGAGATTCAAAACCTTTCAACGACAAAGACGTTTGACATACGACGAGTGTGAAGCGAAACGCAAGACGACGAATCTCCGAGATATGGTGTATACATGGAAATACGAAAGCCGAGCGTTGTCTTTAGAGAACCCCATAGAAGCAAAATCTGTCTTTCAGAGTCGATAATCTCCTAAAAAACTCTTCCGTGGACACGGGCCATTAAACGTGATGCATAATTTAGAATTTAATTGGGGGAATTTTTTAAGTTACTGGAGCAGGTACGGACAAGCCTGAATGATTATGTTTTACCAACGCATTATTTTTCTGTTTTACTTTTCAAAAAATCTAGAAAACCGACAACGTATTTTACTGCAAAGATTTTCCGTTATTAATACCCGCAACACAAGTCCACAAAGTTCGTTTACTGCGTACTGACGCCTGCACAACATCATTTTCATTACATTCACCGTCATACAATTGCATTTTAATCCTGAGTCAGCGAGGAAATGAAGAAGGGAAAATAATCCCCGGGGCAGACAAAGAATGGCATTTTCATTATATAACGGCGTCAGCCATTTTTATTTTTTCCCGCCACAGTCAGCTGTCAGATGCACCGACGTGAAATTGGCTGCAATCGGCCGTTCCGGACCGGCTCGGGCGAGGTTCACAGCTGAGTCACGGCGACTAATTGAACCATCTGATATTGACGCTGTTTTTTTGTTTCCCTTGTACTCGGGAAATGAAAAGACTCAACGAATAGACTTCAATATAAAGAGAACGAAGTCAGTGGTTAATAGAATCTCTGCGAACTGAATATATTAACGTTGATAAGACATTAAGTAAAAGTTCTTTCATTACTAGCGGTCTTTGTCCGGCGTTAGTCTGTATTCATATTTAGTTTATTAGGAGAACACATTCTTATTGTGAAGTTGTAATTATTCATAACATAGCTCTGTGATATTTTAAATATGAATTAAATATATTAATTAGAAAGATATACATATAAAATCAATTTTATCGAAAAATATTGTTGTTGCGCCACCGGGATTCGAACCTGGATCTCTTTCCTAACCGGGGAAGGTGCATTATCCAACTATGCTACAGCGACAATTTTCGAACCTATATGTTACCTGTTTGATATTAATACATTTAATCGTTCCATTATTTGAAAGAGCCATCTACCTTATTTTTACAGAATCTCAAATACCTTTGAGTAATCTGATAGCAGACGCCAGAATTATCAATTCATTTTTATTAATTTTATAAGCATAGTTGGATAATGCACCTTCCCCGGTTAGGAAAGAGATCCAGGTTCGAATCCCAGTGGCGCAACAACAATATTTTTCGACAAAATTAATTTTATATGCATATCTTTCTAATTAATATATTTAATTCATATTTAAAATATTTAGTTTAATTTATAATGGGAGGGGGCTTCATTTATTTTGGCTCTAAAGAGTAACAATGTATGTTAAATTTGGTTCAGACAGGGGTGAGTGAAATGTCGTAGGGGTGGTGTGACTATATTTTCCTCAGGGTTCTAGAATGCAACTAAGAAAAACTTGAAGTAGACGGTATTCAATAAAATACACGTTTACATGGTAGAGAGAGGTTAGTATGCTTGCGTTTTGCACAGAATTCAGTCTAAGATTGCGTATATAACATAGACGTACATACATTCGAACTGTGTGCTAACAAAATCTCTCTCTCTCTTTCTTTCTCTCAGATTTCAATGTACACAGTTTTATATACGTTCGAGCGCATAATACATGCTTAACTTTTAATAATATGCGTATAAACAAATAAACAATAATTCAATAAATAACAAAACCAGTCTTCGATGTGAGATTTTTTTTTAACTATAAATATTCATGAACGGAAAATATGCATAATTTATAGAAAAAATAATATGAGTTCATAAATTAAGCATTTCAAATAATTTTGATAATGAGTTTTCTTTAATGAATTAGCATTATAAATACAATTATTTTATTAATTACTCACGGACGTCTAGTTATTACATAACGCGTAAGTTGAATTATTATTACTTTATTAAATTAATATCAAATATCTCATAGAGACGAAGCTATTTTATAAATTATATTATTTAAAAACAGTTTCTTTATAGGTAAAAATCCAACAATTGTGTGGTCTTGAACATATTTAAATATAAATATGAA
Organism: Eubasilissa splendida; assembly: GCA_031772225.1. Taxonomy (NCBI): domain Eukaryota; kingdom Metazoa; phylum Arthropoda; class Insecta; order Trichoptera; family Phryganeidae; genus Eubasilissa; species Eubasilissa splendida. Next base: position 9,177,270 of record CM062868.1, on the reverse strand, counting down.
TTAAATATATTAATTATAAAGATACACATATAAAATCAATTTTATCGAAAAATATGTTCTGAATAATTACAACTTCACAATAAGAATGTGTTCTAAAAAAAAAAAATATATTTTAATATTGCTAAATTACTGGTCAAAATAAAAAACATAAAAAAATTGATTTTTATGCGTATTCTAGTATAATATGTTAAAAACATTTTACAGTTAAAGAATATTGCCTTAAATAATTTTCAACAAAAATCAGATTCTCATTATAACATGCTGTTTCAAGAAAAAATAATTATAAAATTTGGTCGATAGATGGCGATGTTGTAGTCCACATATTAACATATATACAACATTCAAAAAATTTATGGATGGGGGTAAGAATGGTGAACGTTATATTTATATAAAGTGATCACTTAAGCCAGCCGAAGACACATCGAAAGATTTCTAGATATTTTCCATTAAATATAATAAAAATAGCTTCGTCTCTATGAGATATTTGTTATTTATTTAATAGCAGTGCCTTTAAAGGTAAAAAAAAACAGCAATTGTATATTCTTGAACATATTCAAATATTGCTGAATTACTTTAGCCTAGGACCGAATATTGTTGTAAGTAGCTTGATATGACTTTGAAACCGCTTTACATAAATCTGCATATCGTAAGTTTGGTACGCACCTCCTCCTCCTCACGATTTTTAGTAATTCGAATAATCATGGATCGTTTTCATACGGCGCATACTTTAATTAATAATATGCATCTGCAGAGATGTCATGTAGTGCTCACCGAAGAAGCTGTTGCTGTAGTGGAGCGTAGTATTGAGGAGGACCTAAATGATGCCGGCCAGAACGTTACAGTCAATGGAGAACGCTATAGATCCATGATTACTGACGTTTTTGCTCCTCAATTGAATAGCATTAATATGGAAGAGCTGTGGTTTTAATAAGATGGCGCAACATGCCACACAGCGCGCGCCACAATCAATATATTGAAAGAAACATTGGAAGAGCGCATAATTTCGCGTACGGACCTGTGAATTGGCCTCGGTGATCATGTGATTTAACACCTTGGGATTATTTTCTGTAGAGATATGTAGAGTCGCTAGTCTACGCCGATAAACCAGATACGATAGAAGACTTGGAAGCCAACATTCGTGCCGCTATTGCCGATATACGTTCCCAACTGCTCCAAAAATGTGGTCGAAAATTGGACTTCCAGATTGCGCTTTATTCGAGCCAGCCGCGGCGTCCGCATGCGCGAAATCATATTTAATTACTAATGACATAAAATGATATTTCCAATAATGTCAAAACCATGGCCATTACCACGATTTTTATGTGTTTTATTTCATTTTAAAGTCCTATACCTCTAAATAAAAAACATTCTAAAATTGCAACCAATATTGATTAATACGATTTATAATTCGTTTTAATATTATAATTCAGTGAAGATAATAAATCATATTTACTGTTTTCGAGGTAAGTTTGTACAACTCCATAATGACGCATGTGAAAATAAAACACTTGTGTTTGATTTAACTTACTTGAGACGACACGTTTCGCCAATTCGCGTTCAATTTAACTCGACAACGTGTAAAATGTAAGTAAAATTGTACAGTTGTCCTTCATTACAGTTATAAATACAAGTGGTTGAGTTAAATTGTTTGATTGATAATGCTATTATAAGGCGAAACGCATCTCAAGTAAATAAACGAGTAGAATAAAAAAACAGATGTTTTATTTTAAAATCGTGTTTGTTGACTGGTGCTATTAGATCCGAGCAGCCTAGATTACACTCTTACAAAACTCCTTTGGGTCCGCAATTTCACGAACGGCGTAATAATTCAGTTCGGTATTTCGCCCCTAAATTCCGCGGAATCGCAGCCAACCCCGTCTCGGGGGTGAATTCATTGCCGCCCGGACCCAGGAAAAACATTAACGGCTGCACGACCGTTTCTCTTGCAGCGCACCAAATGTTTCCCCGAGAATTTATGAGATTTCTCGCCATCCTGCGGTAACTCAAAGGGATATTCAAAAGGATAACTTTTTTTATGTTTAACTCGGTTCAGTCTATGCGTGATGAATTAAAATTTGCAGTTTTAATGAAATAAAATATTCAAACCTAATTTAACACATTTAGTGTGTATGATTTCATTATTTTATATTATTTCAGACGTACTTGCGGTATTTAAGATTTTTATTAATGAATTTAGTCAAGATATAATAAATTCTTATAAATTAATAAATACATTTAAATTTATGAATGTAAACTGAATGCGATCGCTTAGATGGTAATGCATCTGTAGAGGTCAATCGCCTCCACAGCCAGCAACACCGTCGACAGGTCCTGAACGCACATACCTGGGTGCGAACCTGAATCTCTGCCCGGCCATATAATCACTCTAGGTACCGACCAGTTGACAACATTTTAACCCTACTTCTCTCTCGGCCGGCTTCCCGAACACACCTCCGGTGAACACTTCTCGATATAGATTTTCAACTGATATTCTGTAAATTGTGTAACTAATTTCAATAAACGCCTATCAACTGTAAGTTATTTATTATTTGTTCCACCTGCTCTAGCCACATTTACACACGCACTCCGTGATATCTTTCTCATCTGAACATAGTGGAGAGCTGGGAATAACTCGCACTGATGATGATGTTGACTCTTTGTGTCATCAGAATAATACCCGTTTGTGGTAACAGCAGTAGTTATTTCAGATGCTTCGGTGGTTCGGCGCAATTATCTCGTTCACACGCTCATCACCAGTACCAACCTTCACGCGCTCTCGTATTCGTCCCATAGATACATCACACTTTACCTATAAACTGGTTGAACAAGCATAAACACAATATACATCGATAGATGGTCTGGTCGTGTCGAGCATACGAGCGAGAAGAGGATGGTATGAAGTATACGAAGCGAGTGTTGAAGATAATAAAACAAGGGGCGTGCTCAGATAAACCAATTATGGTCCTATTAAAAAGTTCAACAACAGTTGTTTCTCCGCAGGGGTAGACAGAAAGGATAAAACACCACACTCTTCTGTCCTGGCACACGACTCTTGCATCGTCCACTTTTGTACATCTTCTCATGCAGATTGTTAAAACTTTTGACAAAACCGTCCTTTAATAAAGGTGCTTTTTTTATAGGTTTGTTTTTCGAATTGGCGACACTTTTTCCTGAAACAGCCAATTTGGCAACTGATAGGTGATTTGTGCTCAGTTTGGTTTACCATTTCACCATCAATAGACTTACGCCAAAACAACGCTTGCAAATTGTGTAATTTTATTTCGAAAATCTTTGTTCACTTCGCGATACTTACCGTGCGTCCATTTTCGGTCGACATAATCGTCCATCCGAGCAAGTAATTCGAATAATTATGGATCATTTTCACACCACGCATACTCTAATTGATAATACGTATCTGCAGAGAAGAAGCTGTTGCTGCAGTGGAGCGTAGTATTGAGGAGGACCCAAATGATGCCGGCCAGAACGTTACAGTCAATGATTACTGGCTTTTTCATGCCTCAATTGAATAGCATTAATATAGAAGAGCTGTGGTTTCAACAACACAACGCAACATGCCGCACGGCGCGCGCCATAATTAATTTATTGAAATAAACATTCGATGAGCGCATAATTTCGCGTATGGACTCTGGAGATCATATGATTTACCTTTGGATTATTTTCTATAGAGATATGTGAAGTCGCCAGTCTACTCCGATAAACCAGATACGATAGAAGACTTGGAAGCTAACATTCATCCCGTTATTGCCGATATACGGCCCCAAACTGCTCCAAAAATGTGGTCGAAAATTGGACTTTCAGCCGCGGCGCTCATATGCGTTAATTCATATTTAAACACTAATGGCATAAAATTATCTTTCCAATGAAGCCAATACCATGATTTTAAGTGTTTTATTTAATTTTAAAGTTATATATCTCTAAAAAAAACACCCTTTATTTAGTTTATCTGATCATGTCAGGTCTTTCGTCCCTTCGTCCCTCATTTTTGGTCCCTCTGTTTATAGGAATCCTTTTAATTTCAATCTGGGGAGCTGATTTAATATAATCCGAACAATAATTTTAACAGCGCTCAACTGGAATCTCTTAATGTTCTTCGTAAAAGCTCCGGTAATAATTTACAGTCTCAAGTTTGTTTAAATCGTAAATTATTCAAACAAACAGTGGAAATTGGTTAAAAACAAAGCAATCCGCGGTCCTCAAACGTTCTGCAGTTAATCTTCAAATACAGTTTTCAATTAAAAATCCTTTGAATATTTACTTTCGCCAACGTTTCGCTTCCATTAATCTCCCATCCTGTGTTTGTTGCGTCAAACAGAAGAGTGAAATAAAAACAACAAAAAACATCATTTGAACGTTTTCGTTTTGTGAATTTAAATTATTACTTTGGTCCGCATAGTTTGCGGGACAAATGTGTATAAAATTAAAATTGCGAAATGGATGTAGTTCAAGTTTTACAAAAGCGATTCTAACTTTTTCCTATCTTTAAAAATGTTATTTAATAAACGTATTTTACATCTTATTTGATGCGATTAAATTATTAATTACAACTATCGTGACCCCATACACATAGACAGCACGCGCGTCATTTTTTATTGACGTGTGTTATTTCAATCAATTTCAATTTCTCGTTCGTTAACCTTTTATTTTAATAATGCCTAAACACAAGTGCACTTTTAACCTTTACCATACCATGATATAAAATACCCGAACGCAGCCATGCTGTCAACTCGTGTTACCGTAAATAACAGTTAGAAAAATGTTTTTTATTAGCTTTAATGACACGAATTTACTCTAAATATTGAGTATTCAATTTTGAAAAAATGATTAATAACATAATTTAGAGCATTTATTAAGTCGTATACAATGTGTCTTTCCTTCTTATCTCTCTTCAATTAATTAGTGAGAAAGAAAGAATTATATTTCTATGTTTTTTATTCTTTTCACTGTGAAAATAGTGTGTGATCTCAGTCTTTCATATTACAAATTGTATTTTTACCAACGTTCTAACTTTACAACGGATTGAATGGAAAAAATAATTGTTTTTGTAAGATTCTCTTTTCATATAATTGGTTTTTCACTAGTCATTCCTAAGCGTTAATATTTTCTTTAAGATTATCTAAAATATGAATTTTATATTGCATGTATTTACCGAAATATTACTGGTTTAATAATGATAGTAGACCTGCGTTACTGCATGGTTTGGGAAGGGTTAACCTGCCAGCGGGCGCGCTGTCATCAAATTTACACTTTTACCACTTAGTCGCAAGCATCGAGCTCCGAGCAATTGGATGGTCAGTGTCTCTCTAAACTACAGACGTATCGGGTGTGCTTAGAAGTTTTTGTTATTCATTGATATTTGGACTCTAATGAATATTGGTGACATAAATGCTCAAATGTTATACAAGTTTGGCTGTTTAGGAAAGGCTCCAAAGCATCGAAGAATTTTCCTAAAAAATTTGGCATTGACCATAATGAAAGAGCATCTTATCTTCAGATCAAATGTAAAATATTGACCGCAAGATATAAGTGCTTTTCTCAAGGTGAAGTTGAACCGATTTGTCGGTCATGTGCACTGGAGAAAAAGAGATCCTCAGCATCGATGAAGTGTTGCCGGTGCCAGTCCTTTACATGAAAAATTGTCACGTTAGGTATAACCGATAGTTTTGTATGGGTGTGATGTTTGATCTCTCACTTTAGCGCAAGAAAATAAGTCATATTCAGTAAGGGTATACTGCTCCAAATATCCAATAGCAGGGAGTCCCATAATATACACAAAGCCCTAGGATAGGGCATGCAAATTTACCGGAAAATGGTGTTACCGGTAAACTCAGAATTTAACACCGGTTTACCAGTAATTTACCGATAAATATGAAGGTGTCAAAAAGCCAAAGCCAAAAGAATTTAGCCATATTTACTGGTAAATCGGGTTACCGAAAACCGGTAATGTATGCGCTAGTCAAAACAGACCTGCAAAATATAGGTGGGTGCACGGCAGACTATACCATGAAGGCGATGTCAGGCGATGGATGGCGTACCCTAGTGACAGCTGGCTTCTTGTGATTGAACGGAAATTTTGCATTTTTTCTGTCTGCTTTTACAAATAAGCTTGCTTAAAAATACATTTGAATTTAATAAAATTTTATTTCCTAATATAAAAAAATTTAAAGACATAAATACGCGTTACATGTCACAGACACATCCGATCTCCTGCATAAGAGGCGGGATCTCGCGGGAAATCGTCGTGTGAAATAAAATCAGCAGTTTACAAATATTTAAGCTCTTCAGCGTATAAAGTTCAATAGAGGTAAATATTTTTAAATAATATTTAGTATCAGTATTAAAATTTGATGTTAATGACGTACAAATAATATATTACACAAATCCATGGATTATATTCAAATTTAAAAAATCTGCATTTTTAACTATTCGATCTTTATAACTATTCAACGATCGTCGGTCGCAGTGTGCGCTCAATATGAGCGTGGCATATAGAATGTTCCTATCCATTACCTACCCATTACCTCCTCCCTCTATACCAGAACAAGATCTTTTCTGTGATCTTTTGGGTGAGTTGAAATTGCACTTTTGAACTGAGAGTTATCGTTTACCAGTGGTACGGTAGGCGACGTAATTGTGAATTATCGTCTTGCCGTGTGGGAATAATAAATTGACCGAGAGTGTACTGTGTGCGTTTGGTTTTCTCGCTGCCGCGCGTGTCGAAGCCTGTACATCTTACTATTGTGCATTGTGCATGTTGTGTTACACTTCGCGCCATCAGCGAAGTGTATGAACAAGAGTGCTTCGTGCGGAACAGCGGAGTACGTGTCCGGGAGCCAGAAGATCTGTGGATCCAGCGGAGAATCCAGATTCCTAAAGAAACATTTTACAGATGGGTTGTGTTTTCTGGTTCTGAGTGGGCCTTCGGCCCTCCTTTACCTCTCTCAATTTCCTTTCACCCTTCCTACATCCCATATTTTTCCAATCCCTCGTTCAGATATATACTTTAATGATAATTTGATAGCTCTCGCTGATCGTGTGAAAGGTATCAGTGCCTCCAAAATTTGCTTCAAAAAGATTTTGGAAGCGTCTGGTATCAATCCCGGTACCGGTAAAGATAAAAATAAAACACAGAAAAAACTAATGTATGAGTATAATTTAACTAGAGTACACGTTGAATAAACATATTCTACCTTAAAGTGAAAACAGTCTCACCTATTTCTACTGCACGCTTCTCAAAATTAATTTAATGTTGCAAAGTTTGGCTTCAAAATTACGGCCAATTTCTCCCCGAGGACTGCTCGCGCGGAAAGTTTTTCTTCAAACAATGTCTGAGGTTTATGAACAGTAATAACGTTTGTTTTGTTTATTTCATACTGATTACTGATTGGTTTCTTGCGATGGTCTACACGTGTCTAATTTTAACCTCATCGATATAAACATTTTAAAAAAACACAGTTACGAGATTACTTCGACGAATTGAAATGTTTTATTGATTCAAAATCATATATTGTATACAAAAAATAAAAGTTTATCGAACTTCGACCGGCCTGCGTACATACGCTTAAAGTTTACCATGTGTTTGGGACATATATTTATTTATTCTTGAACGAAAATAATGCACTGTGCCTTCCTCTCCCCTCCCTCTCCTCACCCGGCACGCCGCCGCACTAGTCGAACGGCGACCTTGAACCGGTACGGTAATTCATGAATTCGCGAAGAATAGGATTCAATTGAGACGTCGCATCTATACGTGCATTCTAAAGAACTAGAACGAAGAAAGTGATAAATTTACAGTCCACCAAATTTACGATGTCTGAAGAACTGGATTGTGGTGAATGCAAACCTCTTTCCGAATATCCTGTTTCTTCCAGCATCTATGCTTTTACGCAACACCATGATTTAAAAAAAATTCAAACAATAACATTTTCGACTTCTAAATTGGTCAGGTACACACACAATATTGTGGACTATATGTATATTGCCTCTGAGGGCATGTGTTTTGAGATATAGAGTAGTAATTTACGTCAAATAAACCATTATAACTTTTTTTTTTTTTATTATCTTTGTTTTATTAACCACTTAATTGAGTTTAAATACATCTACCGGTTTCGAAAAATACCATTTTCTTCTTCAGGATGTCATAACTAACTAAAACACATATTATTTTTTCTTTACCAGAATCTATTTTTTTAGTACCTAACTCAAATCGTTACTTAATACAAATTTACTCGAATATTTTTTAGGAAAAAATTTTTAGAATGGGACTCGTAGTTAAATTTAGTTGGTTGTTTATAATTTTTTGATTAGTTTTACACGCTTTATTTATCTCCAACGATTCCAAATTATTTAATTTATGACCAACACCGTTTATATGCAAAATTGACAATCCCAATTTTTTATCAAAACCATGACCATTTTCTATTTATATTAAAATTTCTACCCGTTTTACCAATATAAAATGCAGCACAATCCTTGCAACTAAGTTTATAGACACCAGAATTGTTAAATTTATCATCTTTGTCTTTAGAATTTAATTTTGTGTTATGTTTCGTGGTAGGTGTTTAGATATTTGATTCGAATTTATTTATGTATAAAATCCTACTCCAATAATCATTATTATCATTATGTTTTATCTGTGATTTATATAAAAATTGATTATTATATTCTTTTAATTTATTTTTTAAAATAGTGTCTATCAAACCTGTATTATACCCGTTACTAACTGCTATTTTTTTAATTGTATTCAATTCAATATTGAAATTGGATGTTGACATATGAATATTGACTAAACGATGTATCATGAATGAATTTTAACCACAAAGTTAATATTGCTAATTTTAAAAGTAACATTATAACTTAATAAACGCGATAAAATCAAATCTTTGATTGACACGGTATGATAATCATACACGTAGATGTCTAAATCAAAGTTTATTAATCTATTCGAATAATAAAATCGTGTTTGAGTTTCGAATCGTTCAGATTCAAACGTGTTTAAAATATGACATCATCATATATCTAGAATTCTAAAAGATGTCAGAACTTTAATACGGTTCCACGTTGACGCCCATCCCTAGTATTCATGACAAGTCGAAAAATTTCTCGTGATATGACTCCATTATAATTAGGTGACGTTTGAAGTACTGAATGATTATTATGTTCCGAGCCGACGTTGTTTTTGAATAACTAGAAAATAAAACACAATTTTTTAATGCGGTTTTTATTTATCAATTAATTAATTTATTACAATCATGTATGGAATGTGACATCGGCACAAATGCGTGCTCTTTTAACCATATTTTTTATAACATTCTCGCACACTTCGCGTGCTATTTCAGTAATTTCATTTTGAATCTTGTCCTGTGTAGCATCGGATTTGTTGTCGGCGTATTGGCGTAGACCTTTCGTTTCAAGTACCCCCACAGAAAATAGTCGGGAGCCGTCAAATCAGGTGATCGAGGAGGCCAGTCTATCGATATCACCACTTATTAGTATGCGGCTGGGGAAAAATTCAAGCGTAGCTCGGGCTGTGTGTGAGAAATCGACCTGAAACATAATGTTCACAGGTATAGATAAACATTGAAAACTTTTATTATCAAATAAACTAACAATATTTTTCGACAAAATTGATTTTATATATATATATATATTTATAATTAATACATTTAATTAGTATTTAAAACATCACAGACCTATGTTCTGAATAATTACAACTTCACAATAAGAATGTGTTCTCCTTAATAACTCTGATTATCGGCTGCAGTAGAAAGATATACATAGTTATAGTAAATCGTCGAGAATCTTTTATCCCTACATAAAATCAGGTGATATTGCGTTTTTTTATTATATATCGCTAATACGTCACTAATTCTCCCCTGAAGAAAACAAGTGAATTGGAGGCTGTTGGAAAAGCTGAAAATCTGATGGAGCAAGATCAGGAAAATAAATTACCAACTTTTGTAACATAAACAGTATGCGGATGGGCATTATCATGCTGAAAAATCACTTAATGCCATCTTCTTGGATCATTTTTATATAATTATGACTTCAAAGCGACAAAGTTGTTGGCAATGAAATGAGGTTATATTCGTTACATATCTCGGAAGCGATTCATAGTAGATGACTAATTTCATTGAAAATTATTCTACCAGTTTACGATGTCTTAACTTTACATGGAAAATGTTCCTTGATGCTCCATTTTCTTTAGATACCCACAGACCAGTAAATGAATAGACATGAAATAAAGTGTACATATAGGAGAGGTATTTGAAACATTAGTTGCGGGATGGGAGGCATTCTACGCACATTTTTGGTGGAAACATAAATCCGATAGTTTATGACACATTTATGCAACAGTAAAAGTATTTACTCTTCAAAAATTATTTTTTTACGTAAACAAGACGTATTTTTTACTATAATGCATATTATATTGTCAGCGTTTAAATTTTCGTTCCAATCGAATCATATTTTTAAAAAAAGTCGCGTAGCTATTTGATTACGCAAGTGGTATCAAAATGATCACTTGGGTGACACCAAAATGAAAATATTGAAGCAAGACATTTGCGTTAGTTCATGTCTATATATTTGATGGTCTGTGTTAGATACCAATTAAAACAATTTTTCTACAAACTGAATTATTGAAGACGTATTCAATAAAACAATACTATGGCATTAATATGACATTGATATATATCAAAAAAAATATTTCTAAAGCACTATTTTATGAAAAACTTATTCGTCAACCCAATAAATAGATATTTCGCTATGTTAATGCAGATTTCGAATTCACGACTGTATTCACGCTAGTAATGTATAATACAAGCTGATAGCTAGGGCGATTTAATTAGAAAATCTAGTTGTCTTACTCGATTACATAGAACCATTGACATAACATATTTCATTATTCAAATCCGTTTAGTGTCGGGTAAACTCGTCACCATGCTTATTCACTAGAATCATTTATTTTGATTATAATACAGCGAGAGCATTATACAGATATCCTTTCAGCATCCTATGTATTCTGATTTCTATGTAGCGTCACATTGCATTGTCGTTCATTATAACAAATGAGCGCCTATTCATTCGCACGCTAGTGAGTAAAATTGACGTATTCCAAAATTATGTGCTCCCGGCGCTTTACAGCGGCGGCGTAAATTCAAACTAAGACCTGTCACTTGAATGTTTTGTTTACAGAAAATCAACGCTAACTGCAAACTCGGCATATTTTTTTATTTATTATTAATATATTTATCAATGCACTTCTTATTATGAATAATAATCTCTGTGATCTGGTTTAAAATATAAAATAAATGCAACACCTTCTGAAAACAAGCCTGTTCCTATATTGGCTGCCATTTATATTTCGGAGTAACAAAGACTGCTATTGGTCGAATCCTAATAAAAATGGCGGCGGGAAAAAGCAATTGATTTCTCGACTAAAATCGATTTTGAATGATCAATTTATATCAAAAAAAGCTATTAATACATTAACACGATACAAAACCATTTGAGAAGACAACTGCATTAAAAGGTTTTGCAACTAGTTTCCTCGATTATTAGATGTACAAATTAACTCGCAGTCCCTAAACAAAATCAGCTATAGCACTTTTTGCCGCTGACAGACGCAGTCAGAGTTTACTCGATCAGTTGGAGTAACAATTTCTATTCGCCTAAAAGTTAGCTCAGTTTAACAAAGCGAGATCCTAGACACAGCTGTTTCTCTGTTGTCCAGGTACAAAAGACTTGTTTTGTATGAAATAGTGACTGGCGATCAAAAAATGGTATTGTATGACTATCTAAAAAAAGAAAAAATTGTAGATTAACCCTGGAGAAGCAGCTACACTCGTCTACAATTTAGTAGTAGGGTGCATTATTACGTGTTGCTTAAATCTACTGAAACCTGGAACAAGGCAAGACACAAGGCCTAGGCAATAATATACACATTGATTTGAAAACCACACGTCTTTTAATAATTCTATGTGAAATTATATAAATTATGTGAGGACAGCGATTCAAATCCACCGCCATTATCGCCACTCCCGCCTGACCGACGACACAGGCGACATCTAAACCCAAGGGCCAGTCGCTCACGAGTCACTATCCTACTCAATCGCGCAGACTCGCTCTGCTATCATTTGTCCACACTTCCTAACTTTTCCTAACTAGTTCGTTTCCACATATTAACATACAGGGTGGCCCAAAAGAGTGAGAATATTTCGTAAAATGTTATTTAATTACATCATAATTAGTTTAACTATATCAACAATAGCTTAAATAGTTTACTAATTTATTTATTTTATATACTTATATTACGTTTAATTTCGACAATTGTCGCCAATTATTATTCCCATTGTTTATATTTGTTTTTTTCAAATTGTTGCCCAGAATGATAAAAATCACTGCAGAAGACCGACCGTATTCTGATAAAAATAATTCTAATTGAAAAACGTTGGGGTGCTAGGAAAAGAGTTTCAAAACAAAACCTGGAGTACAGCTAGACATTACAGCATAACTGGACAGTACAGCAGGACGGAGCTCCATCTCACACAGCCAGAAATACCAATCAACTTTCTTTCGTTGTGAGAATGTTAATTTCATCGAGCCAGGCATGCGGCCACCGAACAGTTCAGATTTAAACCCAGTTGATTTCTGATTAGCTAAATATTGTGCATAAAAAATTACATTAAGAATTATAAACAATTATATTATGTTTTGAAATAACTCATGTGTTATGAGATGTTCTCACTTTTTTTGGGCCACCCTGTACACCGTTTTGCATAACATACAAAATCTTCATTTTAATTCATCTTCAACCTCCAGTGTTTTAAATTTTGTTATTTTCTTTCTTATTCTCAGGGATCCTTCGTGTGTTATTGACACGCACCACACTGAATTCTACGTGCATCATTCTGACAAAATAAATAAACATTAGAACATCTTCCCAAATCCGAAAGATTGACTACGCTTCATAAAAATAAACGTATTGTTTCCAAGAATTTTATGTATGACATTAATTTATTTGGGACTTTGTTTCAAAGTATTTATGAGGTTCGGTATTTAATAAGATCTATAATTTATTTTATTAGTAGACTGCATTTATTTTATTGGTATCCAGTAGATTTTCCCACATATTAAATTATTTTAGACTAGCAAAAAAACGGTAAATATTTTGAATTAAAAAAGATTTATAATTCAACTCTGAGTTGAATTCAACTCAGATTATTTAATCATTGGGTTAAATAAAATTAATTATCCATTTAATTATTGTTTTTTTTTTTTTTTTAAAGATTTATTTTTACGAAAAATATTTTGAATCAATTTGTTCCGAAGAAGCGTTCGTCGCCAATAAAATTTAATTGAATTTCATTCATTGTAAAATGTGTTCATTTAATTCGTATTTTACAAATCGGAACCCCTTTGAAAAGACACAGGAAAAGCAATAAAAACACATTTTCTGTAATGTGATTTTACGCTTTAGAATATTTTCCCCCGGATGGAAGGACATAAAAGCCTTTTGAATCCGTTACTTTCCTGGTTCTGACATTTAAAATGATCTTACGTCAAAAAAAATCACAATCTTGCATGATATAAAACTCTACGAAATAGCGTGTGTGGGTTCAAAGGGTCGAATAAATTAATTTCCCCTAATTAATTCTCAAATTAATGTGGAAAAAAAAACAAAGTTAATGACGTAACTTTGTAGTTTTCCCGGACGGATATCCTTCTAGACGTTAAAATTAAGGCTGTAGGGTAGGAGTCGCAGTCGAAGTCGTTAATTTACGGTATCCGAATCAGAGTCGAAGTCGTTAATTTACGGTATCCGAATCAGAGTCGAAGTCGTTGGAAATCGGCTGACCATTTTTCATTTAAATATGATTGTATTTCAATTAATCGAAAATGTATGTGTCATATGTACTTTATAATGTATAAAAAATGTATGCTTTAGAAGTCTGGGGCGAGAGCGAATCATCAATACCGGATGCACACGCACACCGTATACATTTTTGCGGGTTGTCTTCAGATGGCGTACGGTGAAGAAAACCTAAGTAATTAAATACTTTTTGGACTTTGTAAAGTTTACTAATTAGAGCGGTGACTTTGCATCGCGTTCGAAAGCGTCGCTGTCTGGAATGTAACTACTTGTTTTAAATTTTAGGCATGATTAATATTTATATTTGTTTACACCCTATTCCGAATTGTTGTTTACTCTCGTTTCGATTCGTCATAATTTCATTATTATTCTTATTTTATTACATTCAGTCATTATTAACATTATCATCATAATACCATCATAGGTTGGCTCCGGTATCATCGTACCACAGCCATACCTGTACACTTTGACGTGAGACTCGATATCATATTAAATTAAAAGGCAGCTAGAGAGATGCTATAGAAATCATACACGCCCAAAAGCGGAGGGTAGACGTCACATTTATATGTTACAGTCACCCTTTATTAAATTCACCATGTCCAGGTCGCTCAGCTTCGTTAGGTCTCTCTAGCCATCGGTGCTCTTCCCGGCATCGTCCATCCCAGTAGCCCCCAGCGAGAGACCCACACCTTGATAAATCCCCAGAAATGTCCGATTTTCGTTTCATTTCTTAATAGGTCATCGTTCCATAATCACACAGTCCCAGAGGACGTGTTCCGGCATCCGCCTCACCTGAACGCGATGATTGTAAATTATTGTCGGCTAATTAGCTTCATAACAAATAGATATAGAGCCAAAGATTGTAAGAATGGCAAATGCTAGTTTTTTTTATTATATCATATGTTTCAGGCAAACCATTTCATGTATCAGATATGAATGTAAATTAAAATATGAGCTATAGTTAAAGATTCACAAAATGCCTATAAAAAAAGCAGCCATCTGCCGACCCCTGACCTAGGGGTAGAAGATATAGCATTTAATTATATAAAAATACAATTTTTGGTCAGTAAAATTTATAGGTTGTTACATTTTATTATAAATTTGACCACTTATTTAAAATACTGATAAATTGTTCTGTTTCGTAATACAGGCTATTTTATTACGTACTAATATTTTATCATAAATTCTTTCATAGCGTCAAATTAAACTTACTTATCATCACGCCTTTTCTCCACGGGGGTAGGCAGAGAGTATAGAGCGCCACACTCTTCTGTCCCGACACACAATTTTCGCCTCATCCACATTCATGAATCTTCTCGTACGAGCTCGACGGTTATTGAGACTTCTAACAGGACCATCCGCCAGTATCTGGTTTACCCGGTCGAGCCAAGTCTTCCACGGACGTCCTCTACTTTTGGTGCCATCAACACTAGCGTCATATATCTTTCTTACCATTCTCTCATCATTCATCCGTTCCATATGACCAAACCACCTAAGTGATCCTTTATTAATCTTATTCACTATTTTAAGATCAGATTTACATTTATTCCTTATTTCTTCATTCTTTACTCTGTCATAAATAGATCTGCCATATATACGCCTAAGTGATCTCATTTCCACTGCATTCAGTCTACTTTCACCTCTCTTCCATACATCAGTATCGGTACCAGGACTCCATTTTGAACCGCTAGTCTTTCCTCAGTTGACAATTTTCCATTAAAACACCTTTTTTTTTTTAATAGAGATGCGTACACACGGAATACATGTCACATCAATATTCTTACTATTTTCAAACTAAACTAAACGCTTGTTCTATGAAAATAGGACTAACTTGCCGGTGTCCTGGAACGAGGCGCGAACCCCCGACCACTAGATCACTAGGCCAACGTCTTGGCCACTACGCCAACAAGCTACTCTGAAATACTGATTTAAAATACTTGCTTAATAAATACAAGCCGAAATAGATCAGTGGTTTAATTTTACCTGTGCTGCTCGCCCATTTAAGTAAAAAATATTTTTGAATTGTGATTATTTTCAGGTTATCTTCTTTTTATGAATAATCCTTGTGGATATTACCACTCTCACCAGGCGCTGATTAGTCACTGATTTATATTTACGAATAGTCTTACTATTTTCTAGATCAGCGCTACGTGTCTTAAAGTTTTTAGTTTATCTTGCAAAAGAAGAATGAATGAACGCAAAGAGACTAAATAGAAAAGTCTTAAAATTCCTGTCTAAACATTATCCAGAGTAATAAATCTTCCTACATCCTGAATTAGCAAAGTTTTTATTTGCTTTAATTTGAAAAGAAAAAATGGCAGCGCTTAAAGATAAACCCCTTCAATAAAGATTTTAGGAAGGTATCCTTCCTTCTTTCCATTTTCTTGTCCTTAATAATAATAAATCTTAACAAATTTTTGATAAACGGCTCTCAATCAAAATCCTTTCATAATTTTTCAAGTCCTAATAGACGTAAATGGAAAACAAATTTTATGATTGCTAAATTGTTACATTTTTGGGGTTTGTTTACTTGCACGCCATTTTCCCCCCAATTCATTAATAAAATTGAGTTCATTTTACATCTTCTTTTTAAAAATATACCGAGTTTATTTTTCTCTCAATCCCCGTATTTGTCTGTAATTTTCCTTCTCAGCAAACTTAGTGTAATTAATATTTTTTGTTTTTTTCTTACCTTTCATCTTTATATTTTAAATTTTTCTTTTTTTCGCGATTTATTATTATTTTTTTCTCACCAGACAAGATAATTTAGTCCATTACATATTTTAGCCATT
This sequence comes from Eubasilissa splendida, assembly GCA_031772225.1. NCBI lineage: Eukaryota > Metazoa > Arthropoda > Insecta > Trichoptera > Phryganeidae > Eubasilissa > Eubasilissa splendida. The sequence continues at coordinate 9,160,590 of CM062868.1, read as the reverse complement.
ACCATTATTTTTTTGTATTTATTTCTTATACAAAATTAATTATATTAATATAGCTTTAGTTTTCTGAATACATAAAAAAAGATTTGATGGGATTTCGATGTAATCCGAAATGTTCAATATGTTGGTCGTTAAATTAGACACATTTACTTTGGACGAAATAATTCATTCTTCTAGTCAAATTCTGCGACTTTGAAAATCTGAATTTTAATGAGAAGACTTTCAATATTATATTTTTTACTTTTTCCATATCACTATTGACACATAGTGGCCCTTTGGAGGTCAGAAATATACGTGTTGATATGATTTCAGAATGATGAGCCGCCTCCAAGTCGACTTGCTATTCGTAGTTGTGTATGTTATGGTACTCGTCTCAGTTTGTTATGAGAATATGGCAATTATAAATTATAGTGTCAAGCAATTGAATTGAAATGCTTTACTCACATAATGACATTAAATATATGACATTATAGTTTACAATGATTACTGTACTACCCGTGTAAAATCTATACGGTGTGATTCTGTCGGCTCAAGAGGCGGACCTGCATCCAGTCTATGGCTAGCATCCCACAGTGGTGGTGAGTTCAGGACTATGTCCAGATCACCATACTAGCGTACATTTGAATATTGAGTAAATTGCCAGAGCTTTGATTTAGCACGTGAGAGATATCAAAATCAATATTCAGTACTGAATTATGTTTGATTTCAAAAAGGTTTTGGAAGGATCGAAAAGATGTATGAATGTGGATGAGGCGAGAATTGTGTGTCAGGACGGAAGAGTGTAGCGCTCTATCCTCTTCCATCCCCCGCGGGGAAACGGCGTGATGGTAAGTAAGTAAGTAAGTAAGTTAACATAAATGACTGACGAAATTCACAGAATAATTCATTAATCTCAAAACTGACTTAATTGTAAATGAAGTTCACTCAGGCGGCTCTTGAAACGTAGCAAATTCATATTGAATATGTCAATTACAGAAGTAAAATTATTAACCAATTGACATATCCGAGGAATAAAGGAATGGTTGTGATAATCTGTCTCGGAATGACAACAATAAAATAATGAACGGTGTCCTGTTTGTCTACTAGGAACTCGCAAATTGATTAATTGCAAGTGTTCGAAACAGTCTAAAGTACTTACTTATCATCACGCTATTTCGACAGGTGTAGGCAGAGAAGATAGAATACCTCATCCTTCTGACCTTGCACACCGCTCTTGCCTTATCTACTTTCAGTTTCGCGAGCTCTCTGTTCCTGACACCTTCAACGCTAGCTTCATATATAGGGTTGTCATACGTCCCGTATATACGGGACTATCACCGTATTTCACTATTCAGTCCCGTATTACTTTTTATCCCATTTTCTACCTAAACTCTGTGTGAGACAGCCGGCGTGCGGTAGCCCAACGGATCTTTGTCAGTCTCAACTTTCAATGCTCGGTGAACGCTAATTTGTATTATTTATTATATTATTACTATTACTGTTTTAGGTAATCCCATTTTATACCTGTAATAAAAGATGCCAAAGAGGAAGATTATTTTAATAAAGGACGAACTTTTTTCATGTTTAAGAAATAAGTTTTGTTTTATATCTAGAACATTATACTCTTTAAAAAGGAGATCAGATGATTGAAATGGGCGACCGTTTATAATCCTAATAATTGCTTTTCGTGCTAATATTATAACGTTGTTTTTTCTTTCAGTCATCAGATATCTGGTCCATGGGCGTGACGCTGTACGCCCTGGTGACGGGGGAGCTGCCCTGGCGGGCCGAGGGGGCGCCGGGGCTCTACTCTGTCATCAAGCGGCAGCCGCTGAGCTTCCCCGCGGCTCCCGCGCGCCCCGCACCAGCTCTGCGCCACCTCATCACGCGCATGCTGGACAAGGACCCCCACACCAGAATCACGCTGCCGGAGATCAAGGTAAGGAGCACTTCTAAAGTGTGATACTTAATCCAGTAGCTAAACGGAGCGCCGGCGTTACGCACAGGCGGAGTAGGCGCCTGCCTATAGCGGCCAAATCTATAAAAATATAAAAACAAAAATCCCAAGTTTCAAAACGATAATAGTGTGTAATAAAACTAATCCAAGTATAAACAGTCCAAGAAAAACAAATCCAAGAAATTACATAGTTATTTCCTAATAAAGTACTAGTGTCCAGAACCTGTTTTGGTTAAAAGCCGCCCTTGGACCAGTTTCAAAATACCGCCCCTAACGTATGTGGCACGTGGGTGGCCAATTTATGGGGATGGTTTTATAAAAATTGAAAACATCATCTTCACTTAAGTTACTAGGATAGAACGGAAAAAAACAATTTTGCCTGTGGCGGCAAAATGCCTAGCACCGGCGCTGGCCAAATGTGGCCGCGACTTGGTTTAGATAAATGGGTAATGTTAATAATTTTTATTTGGATAAATGAGTATTGTTGATAAAAAAAAGCATGAAATACAACCTATCGACAAAGCATGTAAACGTAGCAGTACACCTCGCAGTCTTCGTGGAGCTGGCGGATTAAGATTAATTACCCCTTCCTGGCAATTAAACGAGCGATCCAATGAGCAGGAACTGGGAATGAATGCAATTAGTTGACTGCTAATGTAAATTAAACAGCGCGTGCCCATTACACGTGCCTCGTGGATTTGTCCCCCTCTCCCCCGTCAAAATGAACCATGTTTCTTAACATCGCTCAGTTATATAACACTCACACAGTAGGGATCGAATATTCCCAGAAATGCAGACCTAATTAGTAATGGGACGAATCTTGTTTTATATAAGGAATTTATTCGGGTATGGATGACTCGTTGGAACTCTTTGGGTGGGTTAACTACCCACCTACCTGCCTGCGTGCCTACGCGCCTACCTCTCACTCTCCATACCTCGTGTTTTGCAACTCCGTTAGTCTGTTCGTGAAGTGTGACTCAATACATTTTGTGTCTCGTCCACTGTCCCTCTATTGAGAATGTTTTTTGATGAATGGATCCCTGAGTGTTGGCCTTGAACTACTGCACAATCTTTTTTTCGTTTTGCATATTCTTAAATATGTTTTTAAATTAAAGTCGCATATTTTTATTAGCTTCGATGAGTGGGACCGACGAGGAAGCCCTAGCTTCTAAACCGGTCCCGGAAAAGGGTTGGTCTCCCCCCCCCCCCTTACCCCCTCTAGCTGTCCTTTATAAAAGTGCGGATCGAATATATTTGTTACGATCAATAATAACTTATTTGTTGGTTGCGGACATCCACGGTCAGTATTTCCGTTAAACCTATTTTTAATCTTGAAAAAATATATTATTATCTAAAATCCCTTTCCAGAACTGGACCCAAAAATCAGATAGATTTTATAAAATACGTATTACAAATAACCAAATTCGTTTTGCAAATAGTCAACTTTTAAATTTGTTTTCACATTGTATAAACAAAATGTTTTCTTATTATTGAGAAGAACACATTCTTATTGTGAAGTTGTAATTATTCAGAACATAGGTCCGTAAAAATAAAGAAGATGGCTTTCAAATAATGGAACGATCGATTTGAAAGTGGAACTTAAGTTTGAAAATTTGTCGTCAACTTACTGTGTTGGTGTAGCATAATCGGTTAATGCATTTCCCCGGATAGGAAGAGATCCAGGTCCAAATTCCGGTAACAACAACAATATTTTTTCTTTCTTTATATCTTTCAAATGAATACATTTAATTTGTATTACTTTTAACATTATTTTTTTTTTCTGCTGATCTTAGCATAGTGAATAGGATTAAGAAAGCATCATTTAGGTGGTTTGGTCATATGGAACAGATGAATGAGGAGAGAATGGTAAGAAATATATATATATAATGCACGTTGGCACGACTAGGTAAACCAGATACTGGAAGATGGTCTTGTTGATGGCCTCAATAATCATTGAGCTTGCATGAGAAGATATACAAGGCAAGAATTGTATCTCAGGACAGAAGAGTGTGGCGCTTTATCCTCTCTGCCTACTCTCCCGGGAAACGGCGAGATGGTAAGATAGCTGGTTACATTTTTTCTATGGGATGTGCGATAATGCGTTATTAAGATTTTTTTTCATATTTATATAAATAAATATTTCAAATTAAAAATGTCTAAAAGATAAAATTGAAAAATAAATCTCAAAAATAGCGACGAGTAACTGTGCCTTCTCACGTGTAAAATGTGAGATTGCTTTCAGGATAAAACTGAAAGAATGCACAGCATCGGTTCAAATTTCTCAGTGTAGTGCGCGCTTGAGCCGGATGTCACACACACGCAAATAAATAGAAAAAGTTCAAATTTAATATCTTCCTCGTTCCACTTTAATGTATCCTGACAACCTGTTCCCTGGTTACCTTTGCCATGGAATATTCATGATACAGCACTGGATCCCGTTGGTGGAATACACCACGGACGTGCGCCCGCGCTCCGGGCATATCGAAAGGTCACGTGAATCGTCGGGAATTTTTCCAATTTTAAACCGAAGAGTCCTTTTTTACACGAGGACATTCTGACGCTAAATAAAAATTCATCGTTTTGTTATATACGAAATGGTCTATACTGTAATGTGCTTAGTGTATATTAAAAGTTGATATTAAAATAACTTCGTTTTTGGTTTGTGTGTACGGTGAAAAGGGTCGGTTCATATTTTTAGGTATTTTATGTTTTTTTTAACATTGTTAGAGCCGTTTACAATTAATTAAATTTATGATCATTTTATGAACATACTTTCCTTATTTCTTCATGCTTTTTCTCTGTCATAAATAGATTTGCCACATATACACCTAAGTGGTCTAATTTCCGCTGCATTCAGTCTTCTTTTGTTCCTCTTCTGTCAGCTTCAGACCTCACCTCCATACATCAGTGTCGATACCAGGACTCCATTGTGTACCGCTAGTCTTGCCTCGGTTGACATGTTCCCGTTCTCTGTCTTTCCGTTTCTATCGAACATACTTCCCAAATACACAAACTCATCTACTTGTTCCAAATATTCATTACCTCCAAGTATTTAGCACGGAGTCTTGCTTTCCTCCTTCTCGAATACCATCACTTTCGACTTGTTGACATTCATAATAAGGTCGCTTTCCTTGCATACATCGTACATTCTACTCACTAGACTCTGTAGTTCTTGTTCATTATTCACCATTAGTACTGCATCATCGGTATATAATAAACAGCACACAATCAAATCGCCCGTCTTTGCTCCTACATTTATACAATTGCAAACGAAAGAAACACGACTTCGCCCACTTTCATATAGGTATACGTTTAATTTTTTTATATTCCATGACGACTGCACACAAGACAAGTGCTCACATTGTAGCTGCACACTAGATCTGGTCATCGTTATTTTTTATGCGAAATGAAAGCATACTTGGTTATGGGTCTCGCGCTAAAATGTCCAATCTCCTTTAAATGGAAAATGGTATATTAAAATATTTATGAAGGTTTTTATTACGATGACATAATTAATTTTCCTTCATTATTGAAGGTTACATCTTACAACGATGTATAAAGAAATAGTTGTGAATACACACAGTGACATCTAGCGACGCGCCGTGCAGTGCGCCGTCGGCGACGGTTATCGACGCAGTGCACAACGCTTCGTGTCACTATCTGTCCACGATTACCATAATTTTGAAGCATCTACGGCGTAAACTTACATTTTTTTCTAAATCTCTCCGTGATTTCTATCTGCGCCGAGTCAAGTGCAGATTTCAAGTAAAATATTCGTTTGCTATGTAGGGCGAATTCCGAACGCCAGCTTGGGACGAAGTCCCTACAAATTGATGGCCACTGCATCGCAGTGGAGCCGCCTCCTGTTGAATTATTCAACAATATTTTCATGTTCCTGGTCTTGTCAGGAATTTGAGCACATTACCGTCAGCCCTGAAGAAACTTGAGTAACGTAAAATTCTCTCATGTCACATAATATAACCAAAATTATACCGATATAATTGAAATTTCCTAATCTACTCAAATTGCGTACCTGTTTATTAAATTCTAATATAATATTTTCTTATTAAGAGAACACATTCTTATTGTGAAGTTGTAATTATTCAGAACATAGATAACTCTTTCCTAACCGGGGAAAGTGCATTATCCAACTATGCTACAGCGACAATATTTGTAGCGACAAATTTTCGAACATTTTTGATATTAATACTGGTTCCATTATTTGAAAGAGCCATCTACCTTATTTTTACAGAATCTCAAATACCTTAATACTCATTGCGTAAAATAAAATTCCATTAAATTGTGTAATTTTAAATTTTTTTTAAATTGCCTAATTTTAAAATTCCTCAAAATTGCATAATTTTAAAATTCTTCAAAATTCCGTAATTTTAAAATTTCACTAAATTTCGTAATTATGAAATCCCCCAAAAATGATTAATTTTGAAATTGCGTAATTTTAAAATAAAACATGCTTATTTATATATCCACGAGAATAATATAGGACTCCCCCCCCCCCCCCTCCGACGACGAATAGACGAAAAAGGTTGCAAAATAATGGAGAAAAAGTGCACCAGTCATCTCGGTCTACCTTTGCCATTGGACCAATCTCACCATTATTCCAAGAGTATGTGTGGGTGTTAGTGTGCGATACCACCTACACCTTAAACAATCCCACGCACACCGCAGCCCAAGAAACCATGGAAGACGTTATTATATGAGACGAACAATTTTTCAATCGAAATATTGTGGTATAAAAAATTAAATTGAATTGAAACAATTGAAAATCCTTTGGACAAAATCACATTTGTCAAAAAATGAGTTAAGAATGCAGTTTGGTTGGCACCCTTGGTTGGCATATTTCTCTATTCACACTTTCTTGGCGTGTTGTAATAAAAAGGTTCTAATAAAATACCTTTTATCGAGGCTGTTTTCACGATCATCTCTATTTTATCTATCAAATTTTATTATCCCTCCGATTGTAAAACTTACACAAAAAATGTTTAAAACATCTGATGATGCCGCAACGGCTGTAGAGTATAGCAGCTCCCATTGGTAGGCTGAATCAAATCTTGTCATTGACATGTGGGATTTTATCGGCAAAATTGCGAAAAAAATCCCATTTAAAAAGTTAAGAAAGCCCAAAAAATACAATTAAATTAGATATAATTGAGTTAAAGTTTAGTTTGACATAAAACACATAACGTCCCTTTACTTTAGAACTGGTCACACCCAAGTTAAAATAAAAAACGCCAGAATTTTTAGTACACTATTGAAGAGATACAGGGTGGCCCAAAAATAGTAACAACATCTCGTAACACATGAGTTATTTCAAAATATTATATAATTAACATTAACGAAAACATTATTTTCAATTTGTGTCATCTGTGTACCAGTAGAGACTTTAATTGCTTAGTTCTAAAAACTCACTGCTGTACTCATGGCGCTCTTTTTTTATTCGCCGCATCGTGCTACTTACATTACTAAGTTCTGTCTTTAAGCTAGTGAATTACTCAAGTCATATAAATGAGTATTTACTGAATTGAAAATTCCTTTCGGTTGATCCGTTGTGTATGGAGTCGTTACCTATGCTGTTTATTAACAGAATAACTTTAGAAAGGGTTACAACTACGTACAACTCATTGAAGTGTTTACTTTCTCTTTTACTAATTCGCGAATTTTACTATCTTACTGTTTTTAACCTGTTGATTTCATGATTATTCTTTAAATTTGGTGCGTGAATTGGTTTTTGATTTGAGAAAAACAATAAGCAATTGCCAGAACCAGAATAGTTATTACGTGAAGTACTTTCAAGCAATAAATGAATCATGTTCAGTCATAGAAAGTGTTCTTAAAAACGTTAATTTTTTATATGGGTAAGAAAGTATTATTTTACGTTAATACTTAAAAATGTTAAAAACACTATTAACAGTACTCTAAAATTATAAATAAATACATGATTGGGTCGTATAAACGACGGATTTAGTTTGTCCAAAGACGTTGGTTAACCGAAAGTACATATATTATAATATCATTGGTAACAGCATAACCTAAATCTATGCCTACTGCACGCCACTGCTTATTTGATGCTCAATTGGTTGCTAATACTAATATTCCCAAACTCCGTTTGTGCTACTGTCTCTGAGACAGACTGTATCAGAATATTTCATTATCACCCTTAACCCTTCCCAAACCATGCAGTAACACGGGTCTACCATCATAATTAAACCTGTGATATTTCGACAAATACATGCAACATAAAATTCATATTTTAGATAATTTTAAAGAAAATATTAGCGCTTAGGAATGACTTGTGAAAAACCAATTATGAAAAGGGAATCGTACAAACACAATTATTTTTTCCATTTATGCCGTTGTAAAATTAATACGTTGGTAAAAATACCATTTGTGATATGAAAGACAGAGATCACACACTATTTTCACAGTGAAAAGAACAACAAACATACGAATATAATTATTTCTTTCTCACTAATTAAATGAATAGAGATAAGAAGGAAAGACACATTGTATAAGACTTTATGAATGCTCTAAATTATGTAATTAATCATTTTTTTCAAAATTGAGTGCTCAATATTTAAAGTAAATTCGAGCCATTAAACCATTTAAGCTAATAAAAACATTTTTTATAAATGTTATTTACGGTAACACGAGTTGACAGCATGACTGCTTTCGGATATTTTATATCATGGTATGGTAAAGGTTAAAACGTCTGTACTTGTCGTGGCTCCCACAGCGCCAGTCAGAAAAATATAGCGCCTGCGAAAATGATTATCATGCACTTATTAGACGTCAACAAGCGTACGTGTGTTAGTTTAATAAGTGAGATGTGAGATATGTTTAATTGCAGTTCGCCCTCGTCTCTCTGACACGTGCCGCTCTGAGAATAATTATTCTGTCTATCCGTATAATTCGCTGGTTAACAGGTGAAAGCCGTCAAGTCAGAGAATGGAGAAAACAGTATTCACTAATACTTTCACGAAGTGTTCATATGCAGATGCCACTTTATAAATTAAAATGACACAAATTACAGCAGTAAAAAGATATAAGTAAATCAATAAAATTAAATTAATTTAATTTTAATCTAATAATAAAGATGTGTCAATGTGTCCAAAATTTAATAAAAATGATAATTCTGGCATTTGCTATCAGATTACTCAAAGTTATTTGAGATTCCGTAAAAATAAGGTAGATGGCTCTTTCAAATAATGGTACGGTTAAATGTATTAATATCAAAAAGGTAACATATAGGTTCGAAAATTTGTCGCTAAAAATATCGTCGCTGTAGCATAGTTGGATAATGCACCTTCCCCGGTTTGGAAAGCGGTCCAGGTTCGAATCCCGGTGGCGCAACAACAATATTTTTCGATAAAATTGATTTTGTATGTATATCTTTCTAATTAATATATTTAATTCATATTTTGAATTTTAATCATTTTAAACTGTAAAATAGCTAGTTTACTTGTAATGAGGCATATCTTCAGTAGATTCTTCCGTGGACGTTCTCTATTTCTGGTGCCATCAACACTTGCGTCATATATCTTTCTTACCATTCTTTCCTCATTCATCCGTTCCATATGACCAAACTACCTAAGTGATCCTTTCTTAATCTTACTCATTAACTAACATCAGCTTTACAATTTTTACTCATTTCTTCATTCTTTACTTTGTCATAAATGGATCTCATTTCCACTGCATGCTCTCTACTTTCGTTCCTTTTCTGCCAGTTACAGGCCTCATTTCCATACATCAGTGTCGATATCAGGACTCCATTGTGCACCGCTAGTCTTGCCTCGGTTAACAAGTTCCCGTTAGCTATAATTCCATTCAAAGCGCCGTTCACTTTATTCCCTGCAGTCACCCTCCTTTCGATATCTTTCCGTTTCTATCAAACATACTTCCCAAATACACAAACTCATCTACTTGTTCCAAACATTCACTACCTACAAGTATGTACTATACTAGTGGAATAACATGTGGCAGAATATACTTTTATGTGTTTGCGAAATTAAAAACACTGTGAAAAAGTAAAAATAAAGTTATATTACAAATTGTTGATATTTGAGTAGATTAAACAAGATATGCTCTTTCCAATTTCTTATTTTTCCATTCAGTGACTAGTTATGTGTATTTTACATATATAATTTCCTTATGTTCGTCCTGCCGTCCATCCGTGTCGCACAGCAACATAAAACAAACGTATATTGACAGATGTCCGTGTTGTATAGCAACATACATCAAACAACAGCTGTCCGTGTCGCATCACAAAACAAACATTTATTGTCCTCGTCGCACGGCAATAAAAGGCTATTGTATAGTGATGAGCTCAAAATCACGAACCGTGAGTCAATCACTGATATCTTTGAGTTACACTCACTGTCAGTGATTGAATATCTGGGAATATCGTGATTCGTGATTAATTTTTTTATTTTATTGTGAACCGTGATTCGGTGCATGTGCATATGAAAAACGTTTTACGCATTTGACCTGAGAATGCTGAGAATTTAACCCGAAAAATAAACTCACATTATTTAAAATGTTTTCATTATTTTTGTGATGATATTAAATGATGTATGCTAGGATATGTTTTTTACGCAAATGAAGTTTGAATTATATAAGTAAATATGCAAAAAATTATGTTTTCTTTATTTATTTATTTCGTGTATTGTGATATCGTATTAGTAATAAAACTGTGATCACAGTTTAAAATCACTGATATTATGGAATATCAATTACAATCACACCAGTGAGTCAAGAGTAGCAGTTTTTCACATCACTACTAATGTTTTTTTTTAAATAAGATTAATTTTTCATCACTTTTGACTGCTTATTTCTAGTCTATTTATATATTCTCTAGGCCTAATTATTTTTCTTTTGGTTCTTTTTCTACTTTTACTTTTCTTTTCTCATTGATTCGGGAGCCCCATGAAGAGCGAAGCCCCTCACAGTTGTGACTTGCGCGACTATAAATCCGCCCCTGCCTGATCTAAACTATAAAACTGTAGCGTTGATGAGATGAAATCTTCTTTAAGGATAACTAACAATGTATATTATCTTCAAGCAAAGTACCAGAGATACGCCTGTGCAGACGCCTGACGGGAGAATTCTTCGAAATTCACGCGCACAATGTAGCCACGTCACGACGGGTCGCCATTTCTAATTCTGGCTGCGTCCGATTTTATCTATCAGATTTTATTATCCCTCAGCCAAGTTTATGGCTCGTAAAAGTAACACAAAAATTGTCTAAAACATCTGATGATACCGCAAGGCTGTCGAGTAATAGCGGTCCGGACGCGGGGCACTCTCAGTTGGGCCTTCAAACAATACATTGTATATATTTTTAATAAGATCATATTTTTATTGCGAAATTACAATTTAAGAACATAATTAAAACAAATTAAATTAATCACGTAGAAACGTGCTCGAGATGTGACGATGGCGTCACTTACTTATTTACTTACCATCACGCCGTTTCTCCGCGGGGGTAAGCAGAGAGGACAGAGCGCACCACAATTTTCGCCTCATCCACATTCATACATCTTCTCATTGGCTTCTAACACGACCATCTTCTAGTATCCGGTTTATCTGGTCGTGCCAAGTCTTCCGCATTACTCATATTAATCTTACTCATTATACAAACATAAGCTTTACATACTTTCCCTGTTTCTTCATGCTCTTTCTCTGTCATAAATAGATTTGCCACATATACGCCTAAGTGGTCTAATTTCCGCTGCATTCAGTCTTCTTTTGTTCCTCTTCTGTCAGTTTCAGGCCTCACTTCCATACATCAGTATTGATACCATGACTCCATTGCGTACCGCTAATCTTGCCTCGGTTGACATATTCCCGTTCTCTGTCTTTCCGTTTCTAACGAACATACTTCCCAAATACACAAGCTCATCTACTTGTTCCAAACATTCATTACCTACAAGTATTTAGCACGGTGTCTTGCTTTCCTCCTTCTCGAATACCATCACTTTCGACTTGTTGACATTCATAATAAGGTCGCTTTCCTTGCATACATCGTACATTCTACTCACTAGCTTCTGTAATTCTTATTCATTATTTACCATTAATACTGCATCATCGTCATACAATAAACAGCATACAATCAAATCGCCCATTTTTGCTCCTAAATTCAGACATTTCAGTTCTTTCACACAATTATCTATATACAAGTTGAATGTGGCATATACCATGGACTGCAATACGAATGAATGACTACATACTTCAGGTACTAAAGAAAGGCTCTTTACAGCATTCAGGAAAATAATTCCTCGGTGTCACGATAAAATTCCAGGAGGAAAAATTACACACGAAAAATATTACCAAAGAAAATTGTACACATACAAAATTTCACATTAAAAAAAAGTATTAATTGTTACGATAAAAACACACACATAAAAAAATATATATATATTTATTAGGCTTTATTGAGATACATGTTTTTGTTGTAACAGAGGTGAATATATTATAATATAACATGATAAACATAAGATACAATTATATTGCAGTTTATTGTGTGGGATGGAGTAGACTCCACCTCTGACATATGCTAGTTTTTTTCGTGATGTTGTGGTGTTATTTAATTTAAGAAAGATATACGATAGGAATAAAAATAAAAATAGAGAAAACAAAAAAATCTAGTGAGATTGTTGTAGAACTAGTGAATTATTAGTGTAGGCACTGTATAATGATTATGGTAGAATATTGAATAACGATGCTTCTGATTGATTTACCTAATTGGATCATATATTGGGTCCATATTTGTGTAATCTTATTGGAAGTGACCGATTTCCAGTTGGTGCTGAATGTGCTGTACAGCTTCGAAGCTAAGAACATGTAGAATCTTTGATAAAATGTCGTTGTTGGTCTCAGAAATGGCGTGTCCATGATTTATTGCATGGGATGAAGTCGTTAGCATGGAAATATTGGACGAGTCTCAACATATAGATTTGTCTTATGTCTAGGGCATTGTACTCTTTAAATATAAGATCTGATGGATATCTGAATGAGTGTAATTGATTCCATTTGTAATTTTTTTCTTGTGTAATTTAATTACGTAATTAACTATTTCATTTGAGTATGTTACCAGAAGAAATACTGATAGTCTGGAAAACTTGGTGATCATGTGGAACGTATAACGACAAAGGGCGAGAGGTCGATGTCCAATAAGATGGACGCATCAAGTCTGAAATATGACCGGACCCTCACTACACGTGGCACTAAACAAGGCCTAGGATCGCGAAAATTTCGAGCTTTAAAAGCAGAATGACCACGGTTTTCAGTTATTTATTCTAAATATAGTGCATATGTATTTCAATCTATGCTCTAATATAAACATGATCAAAATCGTTCATTTTTATTCTTTCACATATTTGCTCATTTTTAATTTAAATCTATGTAGATTCTCCTCCTTTTTTATGTTTTCTGGCATTTCACTAAAAATCTTCATCGCACTATGCTACTCTCGACTCACTGGTGTAATTGTGATTGATATTTGATAATATAAGTGATTGAAAACTGTGACTGTGATCACAGTTTCACTGCTAATGCGCGTGTGGCGCAAAATATCACAATACACGAAATAAATATAAAAATATAATTTAGAGCGTATTTATTTATATTATTCAAACGTCATTTGCGTAAAAAACATATTTTAGCATTTATAATTAATATATATCTGATTTAATATCATCACAAAGAGAATGAAAACCCTTGAAAAGATGTGAGTTTATTTTTGGGGTCAAATTTTCAGCGTTTCGCGTCAAATGCGTAAAACGTTTTGGCAGAATTTACTAGATGGCGCTTGTCGCGAATTATAATGTTATTTCTTCATGAATATTTTCGTTTTATATGCACATGCGCCGAATCACGGTCCAAATATAAATAAAATAAAAAAATGTTTCACGAATCACGATATTCCCAGAAATTCGATCACTGATAGTGACTCAAATATATCAGCGATTGACTAACGGTTCGTGATTTTGGGCTCGTCAATTTCTGAAATTTTACCTTCTTCCGCAATGGCAGTATATCTTTTCCTCTTGTATGATGTTCGTTCTAATGTTGATTTTCATCCATTGTTCTTATATATATTTTTTAAGCGAGGATTTTATAAATAAACACCATTATATTGAAATATATTTTCCTCTTAAAGGTCATCATATTCAGATCTTTCGGCATCTGATTGAGTATTTAAAAAGCTCAAAGCTTTATTTTTCAACTCTGACACAATTATTACATTTCTTCTTCATTAGCCAAAAACAAAATGCTGCTGCATTGTTGATGTGAGTAATAATAACAGAGTTGTACACTATTTTACAAGACTCAGTACTAATGAATCTTCTGATCTTTCAGTCTTTTCAGTCACGCGTCTTGTATTTATTTATAGTTATTAACACATTGGTCGTAGTGATCTGGAAAACAGCTGATAGATCGTGCAATGGCCACTGCGTACTTGGCTGCTTTCTGCATTAAAATCTAAATATCAATTAATCGACATTTAAGGGTTCGAATAGTAAATAAACATCTCGATACTTCCTGCGTAAAGTATCCGATCCAATAAATATAACGCAATGATAAATTGAATGAAAAAGTTATCCATAGAATTTACGGCCCCATAAATGACAACGGAGCTTACAGACAAAGACGCGACATAGAACTTTACGACATATACATATATAGAACTTTAGTGTTAGTGTATCAATTAAAATTAAACGGCTGTTCTGCCTGAGGCACTTGGATCGCTGGAAGATATTAGGTACAGACAGTGCCGGATTACTCTGCGGAAGCCCCTAGACAATCAAAATTTCGATGCGCCCTCGCAAATTATCTTCTAATACATTAGGATAACATTGAACTAAATAGTGTGCACGACGGCCGCCAGATGAAGATGACCATCACTTCTGTAGATTACGCGTACGTAGATTGCACCGATTATTTTTTACAAACTGGCAACTGACTGATGTGAGGTATAGAATCATAAGCAGACATGTCCACTTTACCTGTTTTCGAGTAAAATGCAAAAAACCACTGTACCACAGCTTTCACATTAGGAATCGTGTTGAAAATGACCAATCCCATAGGTCACATGACCAAATACTGTCGTCTTATTGGGTTGAAACATATTTGTCTGGGTTTGAATGAATTGTCTATTAGACATGCCTGCGATTGATGTAACAAGCAGATATTAATTGCATTTTTATGCTAAATTCAGTAATATTTGTCTAATTTCGATCACATGTAATTCTCCCTCTTTATGTATATATAAGTGCACTCTCTTTGTATTTATTATTAGTTTTAAATACGTTCTGATGAAGCTTGAGATAAGCGAAACCGGTTGACATATAATAAATTTCGTGGTTTCATACAAAGTGACCCTCTTAAATATTTTATAAAAATTTATAAAGGTTAAAAATATGACAATAGAAATAATACCACCTAAATAATGTAAAGGCACATATATATTAAAATCCGCTCCAAATGCAGACTTACGCTGTAGAGTTGAGAACATTTAGCAGCACGCCAGTTCGAGCGATGACGTGTATTCAGAACATCGCGCGGCTCGAGCGAGTTAAGCATCGCATTCAGTTCATATCCAATTGGGATTGATTTTGCGAAAAATTATTCGAAACACAAGTCGGTCCCTTGAATGTGGAATTTGTATTATTTTACTTCATAGCTTAGGTGGAAATACGGGTGTGCTAGGTAGAAGGGAGGGGGCTGGAGAGGGAGGTTCGATTATTTTTTTTAATTAAAACCATAATCAATATGTGTTCATTTAAAATATATATTAAAAAGTATATTACACAATAATTCTGATAAATTTATTATTTTACAATTACTTTTTCAGTTTTTAAGGGATTGTTTTTTTAAATATTTTTTGACGATCTTAGATACGACATATTTCAGTAACGTGTACTAATAAATAAACTCAGATATCACCGTTTGAGATTGGTAGGATTGGCTAATTCGATCTGATAGAGAGACTCGACACGTGCGCACAAACGACACCTTGAACCATAGATACCATCGTTATCATCACGTGGCAACGATCCGTTGAGGATATTTTCCTTCTCTTGTAGTAGTTTTCGCCACTGTCTTCACAGATAGTCTTTTGGTCATGAACACCAAGTTTTTTTTCATTTTTCTCTGTATTGTCGCTCCGTCTTCACCACGCTGATGCAGTGCCATGTGTGTGTACCTTGGAGGAAACCTTATTTTGGTATACCATCCCTGCGTAGTTCAAGCTGATTCTCCACTGCTCTGCACCGTGTAGCATCATAAACACCTACAACTATTTATTCTGAAAGTTAGACAAAACATAAGGCATTAAACGTCTGTTTCAACTGCAAAGGAGAATCAAATTCACTTGATTCAAATTCAAATCCAGATGAACGCAACATTAACGGCACAATTACTGACATTTGACGTACAACAAGCGAGAAATGAGACACGAGACAAGCGGTGGTGCTCGAATCCTTGAGACTTGGTGTGTACTGTGAAAGCCGATGTTGTCTCCAAATAATATCACGGAAGCATCCCTGTTTCAGAGATTGTCTCAAAATAAAAATCTCATTTGTGGATGCGGGTCCATTACACCCTTCTGTTGGGCAATAAAATCCAATTTTATTAGAATTGTCTAATTAATTTTCTCATATTTTTTTCTCTGTCGTAAATATCCTCTGAATGTCATCGCGCTCCTGTGGTTCATTAACAATCGTTTTCCATTCTTCCCAGTCGTCTGCTGCATGCAAGGCATGTAGTGATGATCACATCAAACAAACTGATGATTTAAGATTTGTTCGAGTTTCCGTGCAGTCAACACCTGTATAATTAATTTCTCCTGTCCCTTTTTACGCGACTAATTATAAATATATGTAAACTTCTCTAGAAACTGCTAGGAAAATAAAAAAATAAAAATTTACTACAAAGTAGGAATTTTGACATATTTAAAAGAGAAAAATATTATTAAGGAGAACACATTCTTATTGTGAAGTTGTAATTATTCAGAACATAGATCTGTGATATTTTAAAACAAAGCTTTCAAATAATGGAAAAAGAGATGTATTCATTTGAAAAGTGTAACATATATGTTCGAAAATTTGTCGTCAAAAGTGCTGTCGCTGTAGCATAGTTGGTAATGCACCTTCCCCGGATTGGAAAAGAGATCCAGGTTCGAATCTCAGTAGCGCGCATCGACAATATTTTTCGATAAAATTGATTTTGTATGTATATCTTTCTATTTAATATATTTAATTAGTATTTAGAAAATTATTGTCAGAATTTTCTTATACAGGATTAGACAGTAGTCCAAACAGAGTCTACAATTAGGGGACTTCATTAGCAACTCATTGTGCTCAAATAGAGTAATCCGAAATTCAATGATTCAATTATTCGAAACTTTGTGATTTTCATCAAAAAGTCTAATATATTTTTAATTAGTCGTAAACAAAAATCTGTTAGAAAAAACTACTAAAAAATTGTAATTTATATTAAAGAGAAAATTATTATCAGAATTTGGTACAAATTTTTCAATTTTTACCAAAATGTCACATGATACCTTGTTATTTCAAGGTCACGAATATAACCTATACCTATATAAAATATTTTTATGTCTCGTTGCGAAAACGTTATTAATTCTTATGGGGCTTATTTTACGTAATAAAATATCATTTCAAAAATTTCACAAGAAATTTATTATATTTTCATTTAACGTCCTATAATCCTCACAATTTTTTTTTAGTCAACTGATTGCCTATTTCTCATTACGAATGTATCCATAAATCTAGGCAAAAAGTAACATAAAACTTATTTGCGAAATTACCTTCCATCTCGGATGTTATATTTTAATTAAATAATAATATAACATTTTAAATTAAAATACATATTTAATGTATTATTTCAAGGAGGTGGCAAATATAACGAGTACTTGACAAAAATACGATTTGATATATTTTTTTTAATAAAAATGCGTACACGGAACACGTGTCACATCAATGTTCTTACTATTTGTTCCGTACAGAAAACAAGAATGTAAACACGTGTCACATCAATGTTCTCACTATTTGTTCCGTACAAAAAACAAGAATGTAAACACGTGTCACGTCAATGTTCTTACTATTTTTTCCGTACAGAAAACAAAAATGTAAACACGTGTCACATCAATGTTCTTACTATTTGTTCCGTACAGAAAACAAGAATGTAAACACGTGTCACATCAATGTTCTCACTATTTGTTCCGTACAAAAAACAAGAATGTAAACACGTGTCACATCAATGTTCTTACTATTTGTTCCGTACAGAAAACAAGAATGTAAACAAGGGTGATTCGCCGATCTCAGCTTCTCTCAACCGGCGATGATGATGATGATAATTACGAGGTCGAAAGAAATGAAAGACAAAAGATGTTCAATATAGGCACACTACGGCGGCAAAATCGAGAATGTCTTCCGCCAGCAGAATACTCTGTTTTTATTCAAATTCATAACAATACATGTATTATATTTGCAAGTTACCTGCACGGCGACAGGCCGTCGTTTGAGACGTTTTACTAAGACGTTTTTGTTTTCCTAAATCTATCCCACGGGTTTTTTTGGCGCCACGCAGATGATTACACCTTTTAATTATTAACACGTGTCTTATTGAGTCGTAATAATACAGCCGTGTCAGGGGTATAAGCATTTAAAAAAATCCTAATTATGCGATTAGTGAACGCAACCCGAATTGGATTCAAGAGAGGACTGTGAGCAAAGGGATCTGGCCTACCTTGATATCGCTTCCTTCACCTCCAGTTGACTAGCACGTTTGTTGTGCAGCACCGAGAGATCACTGCACTTCCGGCACTGTTTCGAATACGTCCTCTTCGCGGTCCCAGCGTTACGCACGGCGTTGCTTTTTTCGGACGTCAAAAAAGAACATAGATCTTGACAGTTCGACGTCAGAGCGCAATCTGTCCCAAGTAATTAGTTGGCCAGAGCGGGACAGGTATAGATATTGGATGGACAAAATAGATTGAGAGTGAGTATTCGATTTATGTCAACACTTTTATTAATTCCAAATTATATATTGAATACAAATCGAATAACAGGCGGCCAGACTATTTGTTGTTAGATGTTTTAGGACCTGAAGAAAAGATATAGACTAATAATGGATGAGTTTCAAATATTGATTTCGAAGTACGTAGACTTAAAAGTTAACATGATTTTCTAAAAAGTTCTAATAATATTTTCCGTAACGGTGCAAATTTTCCACATATTTCATCAACATTTTTAACATAATTTAGTCATTCATAAAATATTGTATATACTGTTACATCCTGTAAATATATGGTGACTTTTTTTAATTAGAATTTAATACATTCATTTATATTTTTGTAATTCTTTATTACGTTTAAATTAATTCAATAATAATTGTTACCTCTGCTGAACTTTGTAAGAAGCTCGTATTAATAAAGAGCGCAAGATATTAAAAAAAAAAAAAATCACTATTTTTACATTTCAATGATTTCTCGGCAGCGCAGTGGGAGATCGAGTTCTGTTCTTAACCGGGATAAATTTTTATTTTATTTATTTAACTGAATTTATGAATACTTTTTCGAACCAAAAATATATATTCTTTCCTGGGGTGGTATGATACATGTGTCTGAGACTTATAGCAGGTTTTTTTTTTTTAAAAGATTTATTCATAATTCATCTGTGTTCCAATGATTAATCATCCCTTAGTGTGACCTGTACTCTAAACTGATATCCAAGGTTATTATTCCCTTTCCTTTATTTCTCTTCGCAGCTTCCTTTAGATTAATAGATTGCATCTTGTTCTATCTCCCTTATGCAAATTTTCCCAATATGTTATTTGAAAATATGAATGTTTTACAGAATCACCCCTGGGTAACCGTGGATGGCCGCTGGCCCCTCCCATCGGAGGAAGAGAACTGTCAGCTAGTTGAAGTGACAGAAGAAGATGTGGCAAGAGTCGTCACCAGTATACCGAAGGTGTCTACTCTCATACTTATCAAGACCATGCTCAAAAAGCATAGCTTCCAGGTAAGTTTCATAAAGAACTATGTACATCATTGTATTACATAATCTGTTTAGCAAATTTTACATTCTATGTTGTTAAAACTATGGCGAAGCACTACTATCAAACACTGCCCTGTGACCTGGCATCCTATTTGAATGACTTATTTTAACTAAATATGTTTATTTTTACAATAACTCATTAAAGAGTTAAAATTAAAATAATGGTCAAACCAAACAATCTTTTGATAATTCTTCAGGAAATATTTTGTTTTGGCATTATGTCAGTACGGTGAGTCGTCAGAGTCACCAGCTTGGAGATTATAGATGTAGTATAACATTCATATATTATACTACATCCATAATCAGGTTTATCATTCAGTTTTCATGTAGATATGTCGCTGAGTCTATTTCTTGGTACTGTGTGAGATGACTATAGACAATAATAGCAGAAAATAATAATAGAAAATAGAATAAAAACAAATACTCACTGAATTTTTTTACATTAAATTACAATGGATGGTTAGAACCTACTGTTAGATTTTCTTATGATATGATCGAGGTGGAAACTAAAGAAGAAGTAGTCACTTCGGCGCGCACGCGACAGCCGCTAGCTGCATTCACATTGGTCGCCAGTGTGCAACAGCGTTTTCACCATCATACCAAAAATGTCACCCTCTGGGTTGGCACCAGTTTGTTTTAACGAGTTGTTAAAATTAACAACTATTCTACAAAATCTTTGATTCCGACCTTTCTATAAAATATTGTAACATGTTTCTTCCTTTTGAAATATTTCAAGGGAAAAAAACGGATTCATAGTGTCCGCGACATGGTCGAGAACAAAAACTACAAATTAGTTTTATTTGAGTAAATTATTATGTTCTTTAACCATGGGCCATATTTAAATACAAAATATATTATTATTTAATATTGTTTATGTGCAATAATTACTTACTAAAATAGCACTAAGAGATCTTAGTTAATTTTTTAGACATTTTTGTAGTAGAAATGAAGACATTGTGCAAAATTAACTTTTTTTTCTTTATTACAGAATCCGTTCCTTCGACCAGGAAAGTTGTCACGTGGTGCCCGATCAGCCTCTGCCCCCGGTGCCTACCTCGGTCTACCAGAAAGGTGATGTTACAATAAAACTATACTATGAATCATTCTCCACGCTCTTAAACTGATCAAAAGTTGTCATAAAATTTTTAAGTCAACTTCTACTTATACAGAGTATAACAGACCTAGTCCACAATATTTTATGGGTGGATACCTGACTATATTACGAGTCGAAAATCTTCACGGAATATGTGCAAAATCTGCACAGTTACGGAAAATATTATTAAACAAATAATAGATATCTCATAGAGACAAAGCTATTTTTTATTATATTAAATGGAAATATATGGAAGTATGAGTAATTATAGGGCTTACGACCTATCTTCGGCTGTCTTAAGTGATGACTTTATATAAATATAACGTTCACCATTCTCACCCATTAATCAATCTCCATATCTATCAAATTTTTTTGAAGTTGTATATATGTTAATATGTGGACTCGCTTCGAGTATCACTACACTATCGCCATCTATGGACTAAACTTGATCATTCATTTCCCTGAAACAGCATATATGTCACTATGAGAATCTTTTTTTTTTAAATTATTTTAAAATTTTAAAATGTGTAAAATGTTTTTAACACATTTTACTAGAACACGCCTGAAAAATCAATATTTTTCAATTTTATATACTTTCTTAGTTTGACCAGTATATTATTAGCAATGTTTGAAAATGTCCAAGAACACACAATTACTGGATTTTCACCTACAAAGTCACTTTTATTAAACAAATGCCTTTTCAGAGTTGATTTAAGACTTTAGCAGAAATTATAGGAATAATGTTATTAAGCATAAACTATCTTGACCAGATAAGATTCTTTCCAAATTTAAAAGAAAGAAAATAAGATATGAAATTTATTTTTTAAATTTGTAAATGAAAATCTTTTTTTTGTATTATATTTTCAGACAAGGATCTTTTGACAGCTATTTGCCTGCATTGACAGAACTGACCGACTCGCAAAGATTGGAACACAAGAAACGCAATTCTCAGTCTTTAATTAACGCCAAGACAATGGTCAACGTAGCTGAAGAAGAAACGGATAAAGAGTCTCTCGACCCAGAATTGGTTGAATATGAAGCGAGGACGGAAGAAGACGAAGAACCTAAAATTGTTCAAGACACATCTAAAACTGTCGATTTCGAGATGAATAAGGTGGGCTTCGGATATGGCGGTGTTCTCGGTGATGTCGCCAGATCTCAAGATGTTAGTGGAAGTCAAGACAGAGAAACAAGGTGATGCAACGAATTTTAAAAATATTAGTACCTACTCAACCTGACGATATTTCAAACATTTATTATAATGATTGTATTATCTAAACATGTGTTTAATTTCATTGTAAGAAAAAATAATTAAAAATTAATCACTTAAAAATTTACTTCAACTATCACAAAGCATGTAAGTCATCTGCACATATGGAAATTGAAAGATTTTTGTATATTCAAATAACATATATTATTATTACTTTTAGTTAATTTTTCTATTGTTTTATCTATTATAACACCAGAATGAAAATGCCAATTATTTTTCGTAAATATCTTAGTGACCTTATTCAATTAGCTGTGATTAATTTTTTTGCACTCCAAAAATATTAATACATATAGACATAATTAAACATTGTTAAGATGAAATCAATATGATCTCCATTTTAAATATTGAAAAAAAAAATTATAATTTTTATTTTATTTCCAAATATTCAAGTCATACAGTTTATAAATTGTGGTTGTGAATAATTGTTGCCTCAACTGTTATAAAGTGTACTTTGATTCCTCTTCTCCTGAATTAAATTCAAATACATAGATAAGATAATATGAAACTCAATTTATTATGTAATTTTTCATTTACAAATTGAACTAAAGCCATCCTGTTTTGATATTTACAAATGTTAATGTCATGTAAATGAATAAATGAAAATTGAAAACAGAGTACGCCATAAAACAAAAAAATTATTTTCGAAATATTAGGCAAAAACTCTCCGTGTTACTAATACTAAATTATAGCTCAGAAAACACACAAGGAGAATTTATTTTCAACAAAAATAACTTTTCCTACATAATAAAAAAAATTCAATTCTGCCTTTATGTTGTCATGTTTTTATGTGCACTCTTGGATACACAATTCATACATTGCTTTGCATTATCAATTGCTTATTAACACCCAAGTGAAAGTGAGTGTAAGAAGTTGAAAAATACCCTTGGATTTACGATTATAGGAAAAAAGATAATTCTAAACATGATTCAAAATGCAAAGTTGGAGAGAAATCTTACTAAAAAAAATTATTAGAAAAATCAATAGGTAAAACAATATTACCATGTTGCATGTGAATAGACGAGACTTGGCAGTAAAGATCGGTGTGCATCAGATTGAATTCAAATATATAAGATTTAAATAGAAAACATGTTGGTATGTTTAAGAACCATTTTATCAAAAAATTATCTATTTTGAAATCCACTCTGGCATATTATGGGTCATACAAATACGTTTATCTCAATTGGATTTGTTTTCGAATACCTCAGCTGGTTATTTTTCTCTACGTACAAAATATAACAGGAAACTTAGGACAGCTCGCTCCACGCTCGACTCTCCTTTAAGTAAGTCTCAAGGAAGATTTGAGACAAGTCTCATCTGTGTACACGTGCCATAACAACCAACAGTTCGTCATTTGACTCCATTTTGAACGTTAATATTCTGTGTACAAGATTGAAATTTCTTTAGTTGGATGATTGTATATTTCTTATTCCCTGTTGCCAGTTGTAAGTTACTCCACTGAAAATAAAAATATCTCCTGAATAATTTAATCAATACACAAATAGGAAGTAGTACATTTTTTCCAATTATAATACAAAGTATTCCAAAAATTACTGTGCAGTGAAACATTTTTTAATATTTCACTTCTCTCTCTTTCATTTCTGATCTCGCTTCTTCATATTATCGAAGGCTTTCTGAAGGATATCCGATATGATCTGTTGAATATAGGCAGTGATTGCTACTGTTAACTCATTATTTGCGTGCGGATTGTTTTCATTAACCTTTTCTTTCAATGAGAAAATATCTGTAGAAGTCAGGTTCCATGTGAAATTATGCGATTCACAAAGATGTGCTCCAAAAAGTTTAGCGATGCATTGTAATCAGGTGGTCTAAGAATATGAGAACATAACAATTTGCCTTTAAAGTGTCCTCAAAGAAAATGGGCACAATAATGATACACCACATCTCTACTTTCAGATTGTGGAGAGGTTTTTCCATACGGTTTCTGACGTATCTTGATGTACATGGGATACACTTTTGACATCTCGACCCCTTAGAATAACAATGTTCCAATTAACATTTTGGGTTAATTTGCGTTATTGCGGGAAATGGGTTCCAAATGCATTATTCTTTATTTCTTTCATACACACCAACTCTATTTAACCGATATTAAAGGAAATAGCAAGAGCTGAAAGTTCCAACTGCATTAGTTATTTATTTTAATTTATGGATCATTATTGTTAAAACTGATCATATTTGCATACTCAAAATAAAATATACATGAATATATATTGAAATTTAATCAACACTTTTGAGCTCATTATCTCAAAACAGTGTCAGTGGAACCTTGTTATTCTGAGGAGTCGATCTGTTATGGGAAATACTAAAAAATGTTTCATTGCACAATTATTTTTGTGCATCCATATATGTATCAGA
This sequence comes from Eubasilissa splendida, assembly GCA_031772225.1. NCBI lineage: Eukaryota > Metazoa > Arthropoda > Insecta > Trichoptera > Phryganeidae > Eubasilissa > Eubasilissa splendida. Next base: position 9,135,823 of record CM062868.1, on the reverse strand, counting down.
CTTTGTAGATTATACTATTCACTTTGTCTGAATTGACAGTAATGATACCATGCTTATATATTTTTTAATTTATTAACAATGATAAAAGGAAAATTATTATTTTTGTCATCCAAAATTGACCAAATACATTAGGTAGTTGTAAAATTTTAATTTCTAATCTGTAATTAAATTGTTGGTATTCATAAACAAAATTTATTTCATTGCACAAATTGTCTTAAAGTTTGTTTTTTTCGGGAACTCTGCGAGGACCCAGGCATTGTTGTTTTGTTTTGTATCATAACATCACCATAAATATATATATTTATGTAAGTTGTTCTGTACTCATGGACCAAATAAATTTATGTTATTCGCAATACCCCAGAAGGTGAAAAATGGATTAGCTATTAGTGATATATTATCGCAGCTACTTGAGCTCGCAAGCATGGCTAATTTTTAGATGGGACCAGAGGTTATGCAATTCGGTGTTAATATATAAATTAATGTCGGAACCCATGTCATTTTTTTCACTTCTGGTAATTGATGTAGATGTATATTTTTAGTAAACATAAATTTCACCTAAACCTTGTATATAATGAATTTCTTATCGTAAAACAAGAAGTCGTGAAGTCGTCATGTTTTGAATAGTAGGTATTAATAAGGTCCAAAAGTTTCCAGCCTGAACAGCTTATATAGCGCATGCACAATTTTTAACAAGACTTCTTTTTCATAAGCTGCCTTCTAACGAAAATTGGCAACCTAGTTGCAGCAGCATGTTGATTTATCATATGTGCAAGATGTATAAGATCACTAATATTTTGTACCCTTAACCACTTTCTACGCCTCTGCTACCTTCTATCCTCTCCTGCATAATTAGTTGCAAAGATCATATTTTTCATTGCAGAGAATATGACAGGAGTGTGCAGATTTCTTTGATATTTATTAGTAGTTCTCTTGACATGTTTATGCGTCATGATACATCTTCATTAGTAATGTGGTCAACCCAGGTCCTACCAGTAGTCTTACACTGGAATGTTAACGTTTTTCTTATTTACTCTACCAGCGCACAAATATCATATATATAAATAACTTCAAGTGCAGGTGTAGGTAGAATCTATTGTTTGTATTTACCCTCTATGATTCAACGGGAAAAACGAGTTTTTGCTTTCACTAAATATATAAGGGTTCTGTTAGTCTTTTGACAACTGTTTTGTATGGTGCGCATTACATTAAAATATTATTCCTAAATCTTAAAATGGAGTGTCAAAAAGTGCACATTTGTCATGTGATGCTTTGTGAATTCAAACAAGACAATAGTGCTACGGCGACAGCTGAAAAAATATGCATTGTGTACGGTGAAGGAATAATAACCGATTGGGCACCCTACCAGATCCGAAAGTAAACATTCATGGAAAGAATATTTTATTGTGTGTATGGTGGGATTGTCGGGGTATAATCCATCACGAGTTGTTGAATTCAAATTTAATGATTACAGCAGATACATACTTTAAGCAGCTGCATAGTTTAGAGAAACTCCACGAAAAGTGTTCTGCACTAACAAAATTATTTTACATGACAATGCGAAACCACATACAGCAAGGGTGAATCAAGAAAAAAAAAATAATAGATGAAACTATTGTTTTACACCATGTTAAAAAGATACTCAATGGAGTGGCACACATTGTAGTGAAGATTATGATCTTTAATAAAGGGGCGCTAGAAGGGGGGGACCCACCCTTTCCTGGAACCGTTGTAGAAGTTTCAACTTATTTTATCGGTTCCACTCACAGTACTACAGAAATGCGAAATGTAAGAAATTGCGAAAATGAATGGAGAATTTAAACCTTCCTGCGCCCTTTTAAGTGCTATCTTTATTTATTTTGAAATACAGGTATATATAACAACATTACAAACAGATAATCAAGTGTCATGTACGGAAGTAAAGAGACCAGTGGGTACAAGACAGCCATTAAACGGCTAACTATCAAGTACACTCTCCCATGAAGGGACATGGACGAAACACAATGAGATTATGATCTCTGTAATGTTAAACCATTTTGAGAACTTCAAAATATTTTTTTCACCGGTATTGAAAAATAAATTCTAAATAATCATCTAAAAATTATGTTGAACTACAGGTACCCACTATAAATACAAAAAAAATTGTTTCTTTCTACCAACTTTTTTTATATCCTTGGGCCGGAAACTTTTGGACTGCATGCTTACTGTTAACAATTAGCATTAAAGTTACAGAAGAAAAATAATGATTATTTTCATATGTACTAGTTATTGTCTAAAAAATACTGAAGTCTTTTATGGTAGATTTGGAGTAATGCATTGTTTAGTCAAAATTATGAAAGGTGAAGTAATTTTTTTACTTTTTACAAAATAATACTTTAAATTGTATGTTGTTCGCAATGAGCTATTAATGTGCAAAAAGGATTACATACATGTTTATTCTTTCCAGATTTTTTCTAAGCCTATAAAGCAATGTGTATCAAGTTCATTGATGTCAAATTGTGGGATAGTTTTAGAAGCCCGTGGTGTGAGTTAATAATTATGCTATATTTGAAAAAAATTGTATCTCAATAAGAGTGCCTTTTATAATTTTTTAATTAAACACATTATTTATTTGAAAAGTGATAATATTTTTACTTTGTTGTAAAGTACAAATGTTCCGATTATGTATGGAATGAAATGTCAGACAAATGCGCATCACGCATCAGGCTATCCTTGCAAACTCTCTAGTTCTTTTGATGAAATTTAAGATAACATTGTTGCATAATTGAGGTGTTCTTGTGGCAATAACAGGTTGGATCTCCGCCTTAAGCTCTCTGATTGTTTGTGGTTTATTGGCATACACGTGTGACTTCAAAAATCCTCAAAGAAAAATGTCGCATGGTGTTAAATCACACAATCTTGTGGCCATTTCTGATCCGCATTTTTTGAAATCACTTGCTGATGTTCAATCAACCAATTAACAAATTCTCTTCGCTTAAAATGGTCTGCTGGTTTGAGTTCTCGAGTCAATTGGATCTTGTAGGCATGCAGCTTCAGGTCTTTCACGAAAATTCACTGTAAGGTGCTTCTTGAAATACCTAACATGAGAACGAAGACGAATTGGTGTCCTTTGTTTTTCAGGAACACTTTCTCTCACTGCGGCTATGTTTTTGAAAGAACGCCCACTATTATGACGCATGGATGATTTATTGTTCACAATCAAACCAGTTTCCTCAAATTTTTTAATTAATCTTCTTTATATTATTCTTATTTAGAATATAATTTCGACCAAATATTCCATGAAATGTTTCATTAAAACTTTCACTATTTTTGTAATGACTTTTAACAATAATAACGCGTTGTTCATTCATATATCGTTCCATATTTACTAATCGCAAGGTTGACAAATGAAAAATATGAAATTTTTTGAATGGCCTATTTTGTAAAGAAAAAATGGCGCGAAATATAAAAAAGGCACTCTTACTGGGACACCTTTACTGTGGAAAATATACTCATTGTATCACTTATTGAAAGAAAATCCTCCCAAGACACTTGGTGTTTGTTTCAATCTTCTTGAACCACGTGATTTAATTGTTATTTAGTTAGTGATGAGATAAGATAAACTATGATTTTTGTGATTGGTGTTTGACTGTAACGATGATAGGTAACTGTGATTTAAAAATTTACTTTCCATTGTATGGTGCTGGTTCACCAAATTTCAAATAATCTCAATTACCAATCATTAATACAACCGAACACCAATCATGGTTTATCTCATCACTATATTTAGCATCTAGTATCTATCCATCTGTGTATGTTATTTTTTGCCAATCTTCATGGAAAAATTGTGCCTTTTTTGCTTTACCATTTTAATTAAAAGTACATATACTTGTCTGGCCAATATCTTAGTTTATCATCGATGAGTAATTCAATAAATTATGAAGACCATAAGCGCCATTTTTGGCCACGTGAGCTTAAAATTTTTACTTTGTAATAAATGGTAGTGTTTGTGTAATATTAGATGAAGTTATTTATAATAATCTACATGATTTATTCTGCAGCTATTTGGTGTATTGAGGTGAATTTATGATTGTTGTAACACATGTACAATAGCCGTGGACGAATATGTTCTTACGTCCTAACTAACACTCAAATAATAATTTTATGAAAGACATAAATAACTTTTGAAATATGTTTGAAGATAGACAGAAAAACAAATGTAGATAAGATGATATTTCCAGGCAAGATTTTTGTGGCTCAGATTTATTATATGATTAATTTTAAATGTGTGTTTTTTACACAATGTAATTAAAATGGCAACATTGACAAAAATTTTAAATAGTATATGTAGTAGATATTGTCAGTTACCCTCTCGTACATTAAACCTTCATATGAGGTCTTAAAAGTTCCGCCAAATCGTTTTTCTCGTAGAATTTAGTTTACTGTAAATCACTCTAAATAGTTCTACAATATAACACTAGGGTTCAACACTAAAACATGACATTGTTGTAGACACTTCCCTCCAAAATCATTATTTTTAAATCATGTACGAGAGGGTTAATGCTTGTTTAGCGGTAATTTAAATAACAAATGTGATTTACTTGAAATATTGTAGATACTCATTTTAAATTGTATATGTATTGTGCATTGTCATTAAGAATATATAAATGTGAATCATTTAGAGTTATTTTTTAATGAGAAACAAGAATAATGGAATATAATAATATACATTTTTTACATCATTATGTAATTAACAAAAAAATTACAGTGAAACCCTCTTAATAAGTTCCCCTTTAATAGGTTTTTCCGCCTAATAAGATCACATTCTTCGGTACAAATTATGTATTTTTGTATGCTTAATACGTTTTCCAAATAATAAGTTTCCCGCCTAAGAAATAAAAATATTTATGACAGAACTCAATTTATAATAATATATAATACGTTTTTCGCAGAAGTAATTTTGTTTGACATTTCTAAAATTTAATACGGTATTCTTCTTCAATGGGTGCAATAAAATTAACTCTTTTAAATGGGTTTTTCCGTGAATCATAAAAGTTTATTCATTTGCAAAAATGGTAATAGGTATTTGAATTGGCCAATAAAACAGTGTCCAAGCAAAATAAATCCCAAAAATCAACAAAACTGACCCCTAGCCGTCATAAACAATACATTCAGCATGTAAAATACCAATACCAGAGCCGCATTAAATTAGGCCTCATTTTAGGTAATATATTTTTTAAAGTGTAATGTTAGTTAAAATACAATATTAGATGTTATGTTCAAATAAATCATGGAAATTTTGAAATCACTGTTAATAAGTTTTCCTGCTTAAGAAATTTTTGTTTGATGGTCCCTTGGAAAACGTATTAAGATGGTTTCACTGCAATATCATTATAGGATTTATAGATTTTCTTCCTCCATATATTTTCAACTTTCTGAAGGATAGATATATATAATTATTATGTGAGTTTATTTCTTAGTTTGACACATTTAAAAAAATGTTTTTAATTGCATTATTAATAATTGTACTTTATTTGAGTAGTTGACATATATTTTATTAGATGTGTTCCAATATGGTTCAGTTTTGTTAATTGCACAACAATGTCATAGGCACATTTAATACATGGTGTTAGTCAGTGGTGTAGTCAGACCGGAGCGCACTTAGGCAGTGCTCTGCCCCTTTTTTTCATGCAGAGCACATTCTGGAACTTTTACCTATTAATTTAATTATATAACCAAAAACCATCCAATTTGTCAGATGAAACTTCTTTAATAAAATATGTATACACTTCATTAAATACATCATACATACATACAAATGTAAACATTTTTCATAATTTGGGTGCGGCATGAACAATTTCTAAACATTTTAGAAATTTTTCGATTCTGTTGTGTTTTCAACAGCGGGTGGTAGGTCTTGTCTATGAATTTATTGGTCCATTAAAAAATTCTTGTATTTTCAATCTATTATCAATAATTAAAGGCTGCAAACTGAAGGACGCAAATAAACTAAAATATAGTAGCGCTCCGGTACTATTTTAATTTAGCACTACATCACCGGTGTTAGTTAGTGAGTAGTACTTATTTAGTTTTGTACATGTCTCTAAAATTTAGTTGTGTAAGAGTAAGGTCATATAAAAATGTCACCTTCCACGTTTAGTGTTCCTAATTGTGCCATTGAATTCCATTTTGTGTTTAATTTTCACATTCAATGTTTATATTAAAATGTGAGAATTGCATATCGTCCAAAATATTAGAATAGATTAATCTCTGTAGATGTAATGAAAGTGAGATCAAAATCATATCATGAGTGTTTTAAAAAACTCTACTTAAAAATGTACTTCACACAATTTTAATATGTAAAATGAGTAATTTAATTCCATGAATGCTTAATGATTTTACCAGCCAGTAGTAAGTAATAAAAAATATTATTTCAATAAATGTCTCCAAATTAAATAGCTGTAAAAATGTACTGTCTTAAGAATTTCAACATCAGTGTTCATTTTTTTTTTTAATATGTAAGTTACTTTTTATTGTGCATCTATACTTTTGGGTACTTTTAAATAAAATGTTAGTTGTGTCTCAAATCCAAGCCCCGTCTTCCATATTTTGTCGTAATTTTATTGTCAACATTCTAAGTGTTAGCGTCTAAATAAACACATACAGCAATTAAATATTTAATTAATGTCGAATCTATGTAAACACTCCACCACCACTAAGTGACTAAGAATGACATAATATATATTTATTTTTGAACATTTAACCAACCACACTAACATGGGACTCTTATTTGAGATCACACAAAATGAGAATATTTCATTTGCTTAATAAATACAACATTTAATTTACATAATTTGAATAGTTATGTTTGGATTTTTTTCTTCGACTGTTTCTTAAAATATTCTGCAAAAAAACTTTTTAGAAATACAGATATGTATGTACTTTAGAATTAAAATAAATATAGAATATGATAAAAAAAAGACTATAAATGGAAAAATAAATATTTTCATATTTCTTATAGCACTTTTTACTAAAATTATATGCACATCTTTTATCAAAGAAAATTTTACACTTACTTACCTATAGATATTTTAGCATTGTTTTTTTTATGTAAAAACTGTTTTGTGAATATTTTAAGTATCATATTTATGGGGGAATTTAAAGTCATTTTATAAAGTGTGATAAAGAATTTAAGCATGTCATGTAATCAATTTTCCAAAATAAGAAGCAAGAAAAAATGTGAGCTTTAAAAATTTTTTAGAATCAATGAATCAGACTAAAAAAAATATCCACTTTAACTTGCAGTGAATAAGATACAAGTCATCTGATGCAAAAAGCAAATCTTGCCCTCGATATCTTAACTATCACACAAATTTATATTCACGATTATTATCTTGATAATGAATTTCAATATTACCACTATAATGAATTGTATTATCGATCTACTAAACGTTTTAAAAGGTCACTGTATAACACATTACAAAAAATGGTCAGTGATCCGACAACTACTTAAATATCTGTCATAACTTTTCCCCTATTGCTACTTTTTGTTTATTTCTTAAATTATAAACAAACCTACGGCATTTGCATGGGGAGCCTTGAAATGCAATATTTAAATGTCGATAATCTATTATGTGAAATCTATTTGAATGTCGATGTATTTAAACTCAACACGAATCTCATAGTTAATGTTTTTGCTAACATCTTAGTGAAATTATTGTTGTGAATCCAAATAAAATTATTTATTATATAACTTTATTAAAATGTCAAATTCTGAATGTTTATTATGCAATTCAAAGTTCTTTAATTCTCTGTAGCCTTATCTATATATATAAATATATATATATTTAATAAATACCTACTTCAATCTATATTTGTCTTTATTTTTACAATGGCTGCTGTGATTATTTTTTCTACAAGCTGTCGTCCAGAAGTCCATTTTTATATTGAACTGAAAATACAGTTTAAAACTGCTGTGTTATATATTATATACATATTTTCCCAGACTTGTGTTAAACACTAGGTCAATCCATCCAACATAAAGTATTATAACTAACAAATAGGTCATTTTTGGTTATTCTAGTATTTGCATGTACATATTTGATACATTTTTAAGTGGGAGTAATTTTTTGAAGTGAATCTTTTTTAGCTACAATACAATAATTTCAATTGGTCTTTAAGGCCATTGCTGTACACTTACACTTGCACTGAACACTTGCCCGTGACAGGGCCTACTAATCATTCTTAAATTGAATAATTATACTACTCTAAATATTAATTTAGAATAATTCTCAAAACTCCTGGTCTCCGGCACCAGTGTATAGAATCCTAAAATGTCCTTGTCTGCATTCGATGTTTACATACTATAAATATATATTTATATGATGGCCCTCATAACCCGCATAGACAGCTTCTACAAAACCTTAATATTAATTTGGCCAAATAATCATCTAATGATAGGAATATTTCCCATGTTATGTCCATAATAATCCTAGTTCTTTTAACCCGCGTTTTCAATTATCAAATATCTAAAGTTTCCAAATATCCAAATATTATAGCCATTCAAATACCTATAGAGCAATTGTTAAAATAAATATACCGATTATCTTATAGTACACAATTAAATAACGGAAACCTCTGATCATGCGGTATGATACCCGAACGCACTCGTTATAACATTAATTTTACTAGTCTTCAATTTATTATCGCTAATTCTGAAATATAAGAGTGTGGAAGGAATTATACATAGGACACCAACCTTGTCGTAGACTTATCCTCGTGACTGTGGCCGCCTCGTGGCGTCGCCTAGCTGTTCATAAATTATGTGGACATGTGAAACAACATGCGACATGCTAAGTGCCTGCCTCGCTTGGCAAATATGTTCCGTGCTTATCGTGCTTATCCGTGTGTACAATATAATTTGTTACGACTCATTCAAGATGCATGGCCGAGGTCCTTGTATCTCCAATATGCAACTGTTCAGTATCGGTAGGAAAATGGCCAATCAGTGGCGGCGTCCACCACTGAAGGTAATTAATTGTGATGATTGTGACATGACAGTACGATTCTCAGGAAATTCCCTTGGTTCGTTCAAAAGCTACCCCCACACATACGAACCCCTCGCCCTCCCGAAACCGACTGTCTGGAGAAGCGTTCACCACCCCCGCTCCTGCTGTTCTCATCCCCCGCCCCGCTACTCCCTCCCCTAACCAACCCGTTCTAGAAATTTTGCGGAATTTGTATTTTTTTTATCAGTTTATTATATGTGGATCATCACATGTGAATACTTTGAGCGATGCAATCGCAGCTTACCAACTCTTAGCTTATATTTTTACTGAAAATTTAAAAAGGCTAAAACAAAAAAAATCCTGTCATAAATACGCACAAAATTGTTAAAATATATATCAAATACATACATACATATATGCAAAATACTAGAACTAAAAATGACCTATTTATTAATTTTTGATCCAAATTAGCAGCTGCACCAATTAACCTTTTAAATGCCATGAGCATGTTAACACGCCAAACTTTATATGTCACGCCAAGCTATAAGCGTGTTTGGGCCTTGGAAACTTGCAGGGATTAACATATTTTAAAATCATTTTGCCATCTGTGAACAACGGGTCCCAGGTTTTGATAGATAAGTCAAGACCCTTAAAGCCTAGTCTTACCCTATTTGGTGTCTTCCAGTTCAAATACAGTTGGCAGTTAAAAGGTTAAGCAGAATCGACTGCATTCAAAATGTTGCAGTGATTTACATTACATTTATGCAATAAAAAAAACATCTCATCCCCATGGATGACAGAGTATAAAAATAAATTCATCAAAACTATATGATATTTAGATGAATTGAAGGTATCGATAACAAGCCAAATCAGTGAGTCAAAATGAGTGCAGTAGTGACATTTTTGACTGAGAATTCAGACTAAATTTTGAATATCTTTCCAACCACATGATTGTTAGCTATCCTCATATAAGCTATTTTTGAATCTTCAAATTGTGTCACAATATTAATCAAAATACATACGTGCATAATTAAAAAAACTCTGTATCTATGGTTGCAAGGTGCTACTTCAGTTTTATATGCTTCAACTCTGGTCATTTTCTCTCTAGAATACTTTACAAAACTCGGATTAAACCTGTACTCACATATGCCTCCGAAACTTTAACTCTTGACAAAACTAGATGAAAGACCCTTGGTATATTTGAAAGATTCTATGTAGAATATTTATTGGTATAATAATACTCGACCAAGATGTTACAAACGCTGTACAAAGATGTCAGCGTGGTTTAATTGATCAAAATTGGTAGGCCTGGTTCACATACAGAAGAAAAGGCTTTGTCTAGTGAGCCAGAGGTGCGTAGGACAATAGGAAGAAAGAAACTGCGCTGGCTGGATGATGTCATAGCGAACTTCACTAACATGGGGGAAATCATTTATTTGATGTTGATTATTTCATTTCATGAACAAAAATATAATATTATCAACAAAAATATATTTTGCAATTGTTTTACTAAATTTTGTGAAAGATATATTGAAGGGTTAAATTTGGATTCTATCTCTAGTTTCTTAACTCAGTGGCGTACAGTAGGCACAAACTTAGGTTATGCTGTTACCGACAGTGCTAACTAAGTTTATAATAGGTATCACTAAGTATCAATTTTTTTTAAATTTTGAGAATAATTCTATTCATTTAAATTTAGAATATAATTGTTAGGTTATTGCTTTAAAATAGACAAGTTCTTTTATTGCTCAGTACTGTAGCATTCGATTTAGATTAAAATATTTTCTATAATTTCTCCTTCAAATAACGCATTTAAAACGATTCATTAACAGTGCTCAAAAACATTAATTTAAAAAACTAGCTTTATTACAAATTATCACAGCCGAAACCCATATCAGAAATAATTTTATTTCAACATTTAATTTAATATTGGTTTAATCTAACTTAATAATATCACAAAAAATGCTAACTCACTCATTTGACAGATAATGAATAACATATAACTTTTATCTACGCAAACACCAAAATACAGAATGACATTGGAATACATTATGAAAGCGAAACAAATACATACGTAAAAATGTCATTGCACGCAGTTTCGAAGACAACAGAATTAATTCATTTTTCCAGTTTGAAATTTGAGAAATTCTAGGTGAATTGCATTCTTTTTCAAGACAAGACTAATAATTAAACTTCCCATATTCTTGCTTAAGTGTCACCTAAATACTAAATTGTTATTTGCTACGTAAATCATGCGAGAGAGCAAGGTTCAAATAGAAAGAGACGACAATAAAATTGATGATTTTCTCGCATTCGAGAAAAGTGTCAAAAATAACTGGTATCAAGACTTTTCCACGTTTTTTTCATAATAATATTATGGAATGAAATAATATGGGTTGCCATTTGTAAATACGTAAGTAAAAAGTACCTACACACGAGTATACTTAGATGGTCACTTAAATCAATGTTCTAAATTTAAAATTATTGGTTTTGTTTAATATTCTTGATTTAAAATGCAATGTTGCTGTTTTGTGATAAAAAGACAACTGTTACATAGACAGAATATTTAATTGCGACTTACATACAAAATAACGCACATAAAATGTTTACTTTGTTCGAGAAAACATTGTTTTTCCTTAAAATCAGTAAAAAAAAAAAAAACATTTAATTTATGAAATTTGCTACTAATGTTGTGAATAAGTTCGATATTAATTCATATTGTGGCTAAAATATGCGTAAAAACATATATTTTCAACATTTTTAATGAAAATTATGAGTGCGAATTTACGTCCATCACACCCGCTCAAATTGACGATATGAAATGAAAAACCCCAATAAAAACACATCAATAGGATCGATATAAATATTATTTAGTAAGAAATTATTGTGCTTTTGATATAAAACTTGATTTTAAATAGTAGCCTTAAAGCCTGTAAGTACAATAAATACAATATATTATTTAAAATCATTTGTTTTCACTAACAGTGTTTTAAAAATGTCAAAAATTGATAATACGTCATGCAAATTTAATAGTTTATAATAACTCTATTAATTTTTAACATTTTGTTAATATGTCTTGTGCAGATTTGTCTCCGTAATCTTGGTTTCAAGATTATAAGAAAATATATTTCACATATGCAAGAATTTTCCATATTAAGGCAATTTTGTGGCACGCAGAAAATGAATTTAATAGTCGTGATCTTTCTTATAATGCTTGCATTGTCTTAATTATGGCAAATAACATTCAGTTTATTAATTTTAAAATAGTGTAAAGGTACTATTTAAGTAATCGTTTAAAAAAAAGTCAAATCTATTGTATAACTTCTAATATAAATGAATTTTTGAATTAATGAACCCACATTTTTGTAAAAAAAAACTCGAAAATATGAATTATTATTGAAAGGAAAACCTAAGCGCAAATTGTTTGAATAATGTGGAAAATTTGCAGACTTTAGATGCTTCATAAAGAAAATATTTAGTTCAGTACGATTAAAGGATTGAAAAAAACATTTAGATTCATACAAAACCAATGTGCTAACAATTTGCTGATAAACATGCACAAGAAGTTGTGACAAATGATTCACAATTTTTCTAAATAACCCACGGCTAAACAAATCATAATATAAAGATCATATAATTTATTTTCATTTCCAAGAATTTTTAATAATATACAGCATTTTTCTTTGTATGCGGTGCACGCCCCTAATCTAACTATATATAGAAAAACATTTTCAAACAGCTGACGCAGCACTTTGTGATGTCATAAAATGACAAGCTTTTACTCACTATTTCAAAATCAACAAATAATGAACTTCTGTCAATAATTACTAATTTTGGATACAAAGGAATATATTAATTTGTTTATTATTCAGGTACAACTTTATTGCACGCTTGTGCGACATATTGTCACTATTGTATTATAAGTGAACCGCAATAGAACCTTTTTGTATCACCCGTTTTACTTCAAAATCGTTTTAATCACAATGTTTCTCAAAAACCTTTGAGTAGAACCTGCTAGGGTTGCACCAGGATTTCTTATCTACTTTATTAATTATTTACATTCATTTTTAATGAAATCATATTTATTCATGTATAGTAAAGTTATGATTTTACAAAACATAATTCCACGATAATTAAAACAAATTTAGAATGTATATATTGAAAAAATATAACAGTTCTGAAAAATCATAACCACATAAATAAAATGTGATGTTGCACACAGAGACTATTACCACGATGTGAATTTGTTACTTATTTTATTACACACAGACACTACTATTATAAGTTGAAATTGTTGCTTATTTTATGCTGATTTATAATACTATAAATTATTATTTGCTTTGCGCGGCGTGCCACAGGATTGGGAACACAATAAACCTTTGCCCACCCGTCGGTACGTCGCCTAAGTTGTTTGAATTTAGTGCCGTGGACACAGTAGAAATAAATAAATGTCGTAGTCCACGGCACCCATACAAATTATCACGCCAGTGTTCCCATTTCTAACATAAACGATCCTTCTCAGAGCCACAGAAATGGGCCCTCCACTCAACTCACTTAACGACTATTTTTCGGAACAACGAAATTACCGAAAAATTAGAATAACTCAAAAAGCAACACTGGCCAGATAATCCTTATTGCGGGATATCACGGGTTGCGATATACACTACCGAATTCCCTACTCGTGATATCCCCCCTTGTTAGATTTAATGCACATTTGTATTTTTTAGTCTCCGGAAAACGGTTTCTGCCGCCTGTCAGCCCACGACCAAAAAATGAAGCGAAGTTGCGCTGTTCGGCCGGCAGGCGGCGACAACCGCCGCGTCGCTCGGGGCACGGTCAGGCTTGTAAACGCGCCCTGATTGGCTCGGTGGGGGATTTTGGGGTGGCGGGCGCTGCTAACGGCGCACGTCCACCAAACTTCAATAAATACAAGGCCGCTGCAGTATGGAGCTCACTTTCGTCCGACGTCTCGTCTCATACTGCAGTGCGCTGAATACACCTTTAGCAAGTGTTTTTCATTTCGCACCTCGCCTCATCCTTCGGAACCTCGCCGTCCAGCAGCCTTCATGACCGATCCCTCGGTCCGGTACCGACTTTCGAGTCTGTGACCGCCGACGGTTTGGAGCGAGTGTGAAGATCTCGACTTCGGTCGGGTGAATCCGCTCGTGCCCTAGCGAAGCGACTTGAGGCGACCACTTTTTGTTTGGTTGGCAACATATGATGTTATTAAAAACCAATATTCTTAATATTTTCAAAGTGTCCTATGAATGGCTGAAACTAAACTCAAAACCTCGACCACTAAATCAAATAAACATCAAACACAGTTTAAAACATATTTTTTGGGAAAAATCTTATTATTTAACCCAGTCTGAAAAATATTATTAAAAATAAATACAAAACCTCACAAATTATAATTAAATAAATACCAAATTTAAAAAATTACTAGTGTATTTAAAATGTAAAAATCATTTATAATAATTTGTAATACACACAGTAAAAGAAATACTTTTATTTGCTTGAAAGAATGATCATTTTACACATCTAAAAGTTACACAATAATTCACATTACTTTTTCCACGTTCGACACTGAGTTTTTAGCACTCACTTAATTTAAATAATTATATCAATGTACGTGTATGTATGAAGTCATCAATGAAGTATAAACAGTCTACACTTTTTCACAAATTGTAAATAAACAAAAAATATGTGTATTTTCAATCAATTATAATATAAATAATGCATCTCAGATACATTTCTTATGATGACTAAGAATCATTTCAACTCTATACGCTTACGTTTACTGCCAATGAAATGTCAATTTAAAATTAAAAACAATCATTACTTTTAAAATGAAATAGTAGTTGATACCTCACCTTAAGTGTTGAAAGAAATTGCCGAATAATAAATTTAGATTAAAATTTAGACTATATTGTAAGTAAAACAAAACCACTGTAATAATTCCATACTACTTCACCGTGTTTATTAATTGTAATGTAGACTGTTTTATACAGAGGACAAAATTATCATAGTACTAAACAAGACCGTAATGTCCTGAATAAAACTTGAGGGACTTAATTAGTATATTAGGTACATAACATCTATCTCCGCGAGGGTCCTGCACCTCCTTGCCAGACTCCCCTCCCTCCTCTGTGTGCCCCCATACCGGGTCCACCCCTCCCTCGGCCAGCAACTGAAATACAAGAAAATTTTAATTAATGATTGGGTGAACTATAATTTTTTTGTGACAGGAAAGGATACATTCTGATATATAACTGTGGCATATGCAATTGGGTCGATAAAGCTTTGAAAAGCTTACAATTGAACATATCGCTGAATTGACTGCTGATGAAGTTCTCAACGAGGAATAAACACTCAAAACTGTTTTAGAGGACCACACCAGCGCACACACACACCACACAAAGTAGTGACAAAGGAGGCCCAATAACAGTATATTCAATCTAATTAATAAACTTAAAAATCATTTTATAACAAATGATCGCAACGTAGAACGAGCTCCACAATTTCAACGTGATTTGACCGATTGCATGACTCGTTACCAAGAGTCATACAAGGAAGTCACAAAAAGAGTCACAGAGATCGATAACAGAATTTTTGTTTAAACCCAGTAAATCTGAAAAATGAAAAGAAACATTATACAGGCTCTGGATATCTCAAATGATGAAAGTGATGTCGTACCAAATGTGCGTAAACGATTTTGTCTATTGTCTGATAGTAAATAATCTGTTACAATTTTTTTTAAATAAAACTAAGATACAATAATGAATTTAATTTTTTAATATCCTGAATTGATTTTTATACAAGGAAACCTATCCATCATTATTTTTTATTTTAGTATACTATAAGAGAGTCCAGTGTATTATATTACAATTAATATTATTATTATATTTACATACTAGTTATGGGATCCATTTAGTTATTACACAAAAACATGAAATATATACAAAATACAGAATCCAGGATGCCGAAATGAGTTATGGAACCCCCTACTTCTACATATAGATAGATCTCAATTATGGTGGAATGGACATATCTTGCATGACTACCAAGGTGAATCTTCTTAGCAACTCCAGAGGGAATGCAGCCGGACCGGGCCGGGAAAAATAGCAATAAATACTGTAGGTAGATAGACCGGGCCTCGATTGATCAACAAGTAACGAAGCAGCGCAAGGCATATTGGAAATACCTTGTCGAGACTTTGGGCCCTTAACACTTCCAAGATAAGGGTATAAAATAATAATAAAACATTTTTTTAACAAAAAGTGGAACTACCTGGTTGGCGTCCAAATGTCTGATAAAAGGGAAATCAGAATATTGGAGTGAAATGGTATAAAACCTAGCAAGACCTAATTGTTTTTTCGCAAGAGTAAAATAAGGCGAGATTATGTAGGAATAGAATTGTTTTACGAATGAAGAATGCCCTCAAGCATCTATTAAATTGACATCCTCTAGATCATTCCATTCTGGCTAACCCGGATATGAATACCACTAATCATAAAATTAAATTTCAAAAAACCATGTAAATTATTTCATACAAAAATTACACAAGTTAGTTGAAACAAGTAATATAAGACATGGCTTAATAAATCTATTCCACAATGTTTATATTACTATATTGTGATAATACTTAAAATTGACAATCTCTAGTTAAGCAGAACCTCAAAGAAATAAACCGATTAATAAGAATACCCCGTAAATATTTAAAATGAGTATAATATCGCAATAATCGTGGCAACGGTATTATTTACTTTAGAAGGTTTTATCTATGTGTAAACAAACAAACATGATCATCTTTTTTAAGTTTCTAAACAAAAACAAATAAAAATATAAGTGAAATAATGTATAAAATAAATAATAGGTGCCTCGAGAGGCACAAACACAAACCTTGAGCTCTAAGAATTGCGCTTTTGCCTCTTCCCGCGGAACCCGGTTTCGCTCCTTGACGTTTAAACATTGGAGCGTTCTTCAACATATCTGGTAATATTAGAAACCTAATTTTTGATCCGCGGATATACACATTTTCCAGTTGTGAGACTCTGCCATCTCGATAAGTCACAGTAATTTGTGTCATTTGACAATTCATATTATCTTCAGCTTCTATTAATTTTCCTCTGTACACTTCCCCGGTATTCGTTTCACAGGTAACTATGTGACCCTCCGCTTCATGGAGAACTTTAATAGGCACTCCGATCGACATTTTAATGTTTAATCTATCTTTTGCTAGATTTTTAGTTGAACATTAACTAATAAATTCGCGGATGAAACAAGATGTAAATAATCCTCACAAAACGTACAAAATTCGTTCGAATATTTTATCTATGGTCTGAAATCAATCAAAACTTTTATGGTGTTGCCATAGATTGCCGACATTGAGTGTTTTCCATAGATCAGAGTGTATTTTTCCAATTTCGAAAATAAAAAATTGCGTTATGCGCATATCTTAACCTAAAGAATCCCACATTATGATACATGTCATTGTTTTTTTTTATACTTATAGAATAAATGTATTGATTAACACTCAAGCATCAGTCTCGGCACTGTTTTCCAATTAAAAAAATTAAGTCTTGGTTTTCATCTAACCAAAAGATGATTTTCATAATAAGCAAAATTATTAAAAACTTTTATTTTTATTAATATTAAAAATATAATACAATTTGAATAATCAGTGGATATATATATTTTAACATTTGTTTCTTCTCTATGAGAGTATGACTCGTGTATAGAGAAGGAGTATATACGAGTTAATTTATATTTCAGTTAGTCTGTATACATATCTTTTTTACTTCAGTTACAAATTTATTATGGTCCGTAATTTTTCTAATTATAGTGGGGAAATTGTTCAAACATTTTCATTTCAATACAATAGTTATATTAGGCCATTAACAAATTAAGTGACGCGAATCATTGGTCATTTTTTTTTAATAAACTAAAATTATTACTCCACACGGGTTGAGTTAAACTTTGTGACTACTATAAATACTAATATAACGATTTTAGTATCTTTGTTTTTTGATAATATTTATCTTCATACGATCAATATTATTGATCAATAAAACGCCTTCAATATTATTGATCAATAATCTATTGATCATCAATGTGCGAGGGGCTTTACTCGGGAAAAAAATATTTTGGTAATATTTTTGAAATCTTAAAAAGACATAAAACCACAATACCACAAAATTTCTCCATAGATAAAAGAGTTGTTGCTGTCGTATTTTTCTATGGGTTAACTGATAGCCGAAATTTGATAAGAATTTTCGCGTTTTCGTAATATTACCTATAAATTTTGAGAATCATATTTTTTGAATTATTGACTTCGTACACCACCCTACAAAATGCCGGTTTGTATGTTTCTCTACTTTATCGTGTGCAGTTTTCATCACTATCAGTGTAACTTTTATGGTTATGGTATGTGTCATCAGGGTGTGTACATACACAATACACAATATACACACGGAAATAAATTCATATACTTTTATTTAAAATTGTACTGTATACGTAACACATTATAAATAAAATAAAATTATCTTTACTTGAAGTGCTAGCTTTAAAATTGTATTCTTGAATTTTAGGCTTATCATTCATCCTTGGTTGACAAGGAAAACCTTCAGACTTTAGGCAACATGGCTCTGCTACCTATCAGAACGCAGTTTCGAGGACCTGCCCTTTCTGACCCAAAGGAAATAGACATTATCGACGAGGCTATATACTTTTTTAGGGCAAATGTCTTCTTTCGATTTTATGAGATTAAAGTGAGTAATTTTAGAAATAGTACTTTTACATATACTAGGATTTCGCACGCCTGTTGTGAAATTTTTGGTTTACGGGCTATTCATTTAGTAGAGAACGATGTTGAAGTTTATATATGCTTTTAAACAAGAAGTGTGCACTTAGTAGCCAACATATTTTAGTTATGGTGGAAACATTTTTCTTAAAGAAATTTCATGATCACTAATAATGATAATTTCACTTATAACCCATCCCCGGCCCAGCGCCGTATATATTCGTCGTAAAAAACTTTCCATAGTATTTCTTCATCGTGGCGTAATTTATTTAAGTGAGACATTTATCAGAGACTTAATTCAGTTTCTAAATAGAGATACACACATAAATTCTAAAGACAAAGATGATAAATTTAACAATTCTGGTGTCTATAAAATTAGTTGCAAGGATTGTGCTGAATTTTATATTGGTATAACGGGTAGAAATTTTAATATAAGAGTAAAGGAGCATTCGAGATGTTTGAGCAATAGTGGGTTTCCAGAATTTTCTGATCATTTGATAGAAAATGGTCATGGTTTTGATAAAAAATTGGGGTTGTAAAAATTATTCTAGTAATTTTGTATCAAGTAATGATTTGAGTTAGGTACTAAATAATTTTTTTTAAATTATTGTTTTTTAAAAATAGATTTTGTTAAAGAAACAATAACATATGTTTTTGATTAATATTGACATTCTGAAGAAGAAAATGATATTTTTCGAAACCGGTAGATGTATTTAAACTCAATAAATGGTTAATAAAACAAAGTTAACAAATAAAAATAAGAGATACACACTTTTATTTTGTTCTTGGCCTGGTCGGGTCGGCGCTGAACATTTTAAATCCTTTTTACCAGTGATATAATTGTTCATTTATATGTCTAAATGAATAATATTACCCTCATCCTCAATCAGATAGCAATGATATTTTTACTGAAAAGTCTGTAATCTTACGAAGATGAGCGTCTATCTCATATATAAAATTGTCTCATATTTAACTACACACCAATTTTTTTATTAGTCTGAAGCCGATCGTGTCCTCATCTACTTGACGCTGTACATTACCGAATGCTTGAAAAAGCTACAGCGCTGCGCCACCAAGGCCCAGGCTACACAGGACCTGTATGCCCTGGCTATCTCCAAATTTACTATCCCTGGTCAGCCGGGCTTTCCGCTCAACACTGTTTATGCCAGACCAGCCAATCCCAATGAAGCAGGTAATGATATTATTAATTTACTAAATGTGTGTTTTTATTACCAAGAATATGTACTAGAGGACTTTCAACCATTGTTTAATATAATATATTCAGGCACCTGCCTAGTTCAATCGGCAACCCCGGTCATACTTTACAGCAACTTAACTTGATGTAAAAATAAATCATAAAAACTGAATATTGGTTGTGGTTTTTAAAAAAATTAGTTAAGTATTTGAGTGACTGAGATGGCTGACTGAAAAATTATCTTAAAATTGGGTTTCTTTGAGAGAAGAATCACTAAGTTTCCTTCCGTGTGAGGACTTGATTTTAATTGACAATTTTGTTTAAAATCTACCTTTTTTGATGAGCCAGTAACCTAAATAAAAATTTTATGCTTAGAAGTTTCACAATAAAAAAATGCAAATATTTTAAAATATAAAAATGAAACAATATTTATGACATTTGAAGCAGTAATAATACCAAATATATAGACATGAACTAACGGAAACTTCTTGTTTCAATATTTTCATTTTGGTGTCACTCACGTGATGTGCGATAATATGCAATATTGTAAAAAATACGTTTTGTTTAAACAAAGATTTAATTTTCGAAGAATAAATACTACTCTCCCATATCATTTACTGATCTGTAGGTTAGACATTACAAATAATTAAAATAAAATAATTATGCTTCAGTTTTTTTATTTGATGCCAACCAGTTTTAACATGTCCATTCCATACCTCAAAATCTAAAATCTGAGACTGGTCAACAAAGTTCTTAAATGTATAAATGTATACTTCTTTTGTTTTAATTATTGAATTACTGCCATGAGTATACTTATATACTTGAATTAATTGCATTTCCAAGACTCCATACCACTTTGTGGTTTTGTAATTTTGTGGTTAACGAACAAACAAATAACTTGAACGAAGCAAATTACAACTTACAAACTTAAATTAATTACAAATTGACTTCAATGAACTGTTAAAATGGTCACATGATATGGGACTCATGATCAATGCCAAAAAAACTAAATGTTTACACATAAGATTACCTCATGCTCAAAATATAATTAAACCAAATTGTATAATTGCGCATACCTTTGACTACATACATAATAATATTATAAGCAATTGTGAATGCACTTCGGTTGAATTTGTTAAGTCGCATAAATACCTTGGTTTAATTATTGGTGAACACTGTAAATGGAATTTGCAAATAAATAAGATTTGCTTCAATCTCAGGTCATTGTTAGGAAGATTCTATAAAATTCATTACGTAATCCCAAAGTCAGTTTTATGAATAATTTATTTTTCTTTGGTTGAGCCATTATTAAGATATTGGATCCGATCGTGGGGTCACTCATGTAACTCAAATATAAAACAAATACAACATTTTCAAACGGCCATAAAAAATTGTGAAAATTGAGGCATAATCTAAAATTGTTATATTCTTACGTAAACGTTATTCCTGTACACAGGCTGTTACTGTCCCTTTTAATAAAATAAAATTAAAACAACAATGGTCTAAATAAGGTGGCTTCACACGGAAAAAATACAATGTAACTAATCTGAATTTAACAATTTCTAAAATCACCAATAAGTATGGGTCGAGGACATTAGAATTTGTTGTTCTTGCATTAAAAAATTAACTCCCTGGGTTTTTACAAAAGAGTACGCTTTCTCCCAATTTGGAAGAAATTATAAAAAAGTGGCTTATCGATAATAACCTGTCTTGTAAGCATGAAATGAATTGTTTAAACTGTGACACTAATTAGTTATTATGTTTTGACACTGATTAGTTATTATGTTAAATGTAATAAAATTGATATAAATGTACCTGCAGACAAACGTTTAGCAATATATTTTGTGGGTCTAGTTTTAATTACAAAAATAAAAAGAAGAATATAAAAAATAAAAACATTTTTAATACTTATTAATTAATTCTTAGATGATAATTTATACACATACAAATGTTTATCTTTAACCTTTTCAGATCTCATGAGACAATATCTTCAACAATTGAGGCAAGAAACTGGAGTTAGAATAATTGAAAAGGTATGTAGTAATATATTTAGTACAAATTAAATTAATTAACTTGAAAGATATACAGAAAAAAAACTATTTATCTTTCAAGTTGATTAATTTAATTTGTATTAAAATACCATAGAACTATGTTCTGAAAAACTGTGACATCATAACAATAATGTGTTCTCTGTAAAAATTTACATTTTTAGTAATAATTGTGAATGTATGTAATTCAATCTTTTTATCTGTGGCACAAATTTGTTTTCATGTTTACGTTTTATTAAAAAAAAATTGGAATCAATCGATATATACTTTATATTATATTTCTCAATTCACATTAATTAATACATTGATATTATGTCTACATTAAATCCAAAAAAATGAGGTTTTTTGAAATGAAAATTATTTTTTTAAAACAAATTTATTTATTAAAATTAACAACATTATTTTATAATATATTTTCCGTCGATAGATGCATCTTCCTCCATCGCTCAAGCAAGTTTTTGATTCCTCGTTTATAAACACTCGTATATATTGATGCAAAATACTCTATTATTTATTCTATTTTTACTTCACTATCATTATTAAATCTTCTTTCATCTGAATAATCTATCAAGTGCATTATTTTTTTCTCGCGTAATTTTTGCTGTATGAGGATGAGCATTATCATGTTGTAAAAAAATTGTGCCTCAATTTACTAAAGTAGGTTTTTTTTGTTTTCAAT
Source organism: Eubasilissa splendida (assembly GCA_031772225.1). Lineage (NCBI taxonomy): Eukaryota > Metazoa > Arthropoda > Insecta > Trichoptera > Phryganeidae > Eubasilissa > Eubasilissa splendida. The sequence continues at coordinate 9,113,115 of CM062868.1, read as the reverse complement.
AATTGATATAATCAATTCAGCTCTTCGCAGTGCTTCTCTGCGATCAGTTGGATCGCTTGGTTTGAGTAATTCAAAATGAATCCCATAAATGTCTCACCAAACAGACAATAGGACCTTTTTTTAAAGTTAGGCCGGGTATTGGGGTTGTACTTGCTACCTGCGTCTTCGATAGTCATTGCATTTCAAAGATTTTGTATTCATCCACGAGAAATAGATACTGCATTTCTCGTTCCCAGTTACCATATGATGCAAAAAAGGTAAATTTATTTGTACGTGTGCCGCTTTGTTCATGCAGTACCCGTATACCGCGTTTCCAAACCTTTCCGATTTTTTTATGCATTTTTGGACACTGGATCATGAGAATCCAGTCTTGTTAGCTAATTCTTGAATTGACATCTCTGAATTGGCCCCAATTTCAGCAGCAATTCGATCTTCATTGACAATTTTGGGTGTTTTACTTCGAAGTTTATCTTCAGTACTAAAAACTCACAATTTAAATTTCATGAACCATTTTTGGCATCAGTGAACCTTCAATACGTCGCCATAAAGCGTACAAATGTTTCTAGTCTAGTCTAGTATATAAAAAAATCTCTCCATTGTAAATGCACTTTTTTTTTTCTAAGGTTTTATATCTGAAATATGTTTGGAGAGAATGAAAAAAACACTTTTGACAAAAATACGTGCAGTTAATCTGGCAAGCTGTCACAACTGACTGATAATATTATTCTTGTAAAATAACGTCCTTAACATCTAATATCTACAAACAAAAATATGGAACATCTCTAAACTTATTGTTTATTGGCTGAGTGATGATAATGGCTGTCCTTGCATGTGTTCACATTTGATGAATTTCTGAGTATTTTTTTGATAAATTTATCGCTATTTTTTTGATGCATGTAATAATTCATTTTATTTATTTATAGGTATTTGCAACGGAAGATGGCAAGCCGAGTAAATGGTGGGTGTGTTTTGCCAAGAGGAAATTCATGGATAAATCTTTATCAGGGCCGGGACAGTGAGAATATCCTCAAGCAATATAAAGTAATTTTGTTAATTTTAGCTAAATTAAGCTTTATTCATTTTAGTTTAATATTAACATCATGGACATTTCGTTATCAAAGAAAATTTTATTTTAGTCCTCGCTTTTACAATTTGGGTCATTAGTATATTATTTAAGTGCGTTATTTATTGTTAGTATCCATGGATATTTGAGAACTAAAGAATGCTAGCTAAAACATCTGATTATTAGTGAAAAGGGTCTTCTGAACCTTTCTGGTTTTTCACATCTTTGGAAGACTCCATTTTGTCAAATACAAAAATAATACATTACTATCAGAAACATCCAGCAGACCAGTTATATCCTTTGGTTTTGAAATACCTTTCACCAGAGACCGGTTGTATCACGTGTGAGTGATTTAAGGAGTGAACTACCCTAGGCTGCGGTAGGACTGAGATTTTTAATACAGTAAAATCCCGTTTATTCGAAGTTGAGGGGAAACAAAAATCAAGAAAAAAGTTTGAATAACGATTTAGGATAATGAAAATTATTATTATTATTATTTTTTTTACATACTATCGTTTGTTGTTACAACTCGAAGTAATTATGTAGACCTGTATCTACAAATTTTAAAATAACAAATAAGTTGTCAAAATATAGCATAAACAAATCAATAAAAATAACATGACTTACATATTGTTTAGTTGTTTTCACGTAGTCCCATGGAATGTTTTCACTTAGTCCATTAAATAAAAGTATTTGTAAAATAATCACTTAATAACTTAAACACAAATTTAAACAAAAAACCTATTTTCTAAAATAATCTGTTATAGTGGTTTGTTTTTTTGCGCCATTTTTAATAACAACGTAGTTCACAAGCTTGTCGACATACGCCATTTTGTATGCTGTATCTGCGAAGTAGTTAGCAACTGTTTCCAGCACTTTTAAAACTTCGCTTCGTGATGAGCGCAGTGGAACTTCACACTCTGCGACATTTTGCTCTTTATCTTCATTCTCCGCTTCCAAAGAATTGCCCGCGCCCATATTTTTGGCGTCGTCAATTGAAGATGTAACCAAATCATTATCGAAGGTCACAAAATCTTCAAAAACTACCTCTCCCAACAGTTCATTACCTGTGGCGCGTATCGGTTCTGTAGTAGATTATATTCGTAATGGATTGACAAGGTTCTTTTATCAAAATTTTTAAAGCAGCGAGGTTCTTCAAATTTGCCTATTATTGTTGGTTTTAACTTTTCTCCGATGATGCTGGTGGAAAGAACGGCTGTAAGTCTTTCTTTACTCCTTTTCCCTCTGTGACATTTCTCACCTTTCAACGCTAAGGTTCTGTCTGGCATCATATTATAAAAAATTCTCGTTTCGTCCATATTGAAAATATTTTTAGGCTTGTATTCATTTGAGACAACCTTTTTGTTGTTAAGCCATCTACTGACTTCTTCCTCGTCTACTCTTTGAGCATCGCCACAGATTGCTAACGATGCAATGTTATACCGTTGTTTAAATTGACTTAGCCAATCATTAGATGTGACAAAATTGTGAATATTCATTTGATTGGCTAACGATTTGGCTCTTTCAATTAAGATCGGACCTGTTATAGGTATATTTGCCAAGCGAGCTTGATTGAAGAAATCGAAAAGTTTCCCCTCCATTTTTTCGTATTGTGCTTTGCGAAGTCGCTGACGCTGACCATTATCCTTGCATCTGATAAAAGCGTCTTCTACTTTTTTATGTTTTTTTAATATTGTCGACAAAGTCGATAATGAAATCGCGTATTTTTCTGCTAATTTTGTCTTCAATAATATTTTTTTGTCACACTAGTATTAATTCATTTTTTTTTAGCAACTGTTAGCATTTTGTATGAATTTCTCATTGATGCCATATTGAATGGACAATGCCAATTTCAAGAAAATAAAATTATTATAGTCAAAATCACAAAAATGTTTTAATTTAATACGGAAATCAGAGAATTCAAAATGTCTGATACGTAAACATTAAAGAAATACAAATAATTGTTTTTATACATTTTATATGCTTAAAATGAGATAAAAAAACTGAAGAACGCCAACCAAGCAGACTTCAAGTCTTAACACTAAACTTAATAAATGTCTGCATTAAAATTAATGAAAATAAAATACAGAAAAGTCTGAGAAACTCAACTATGCATTATTATAGCGTTTGTATAACAAAATATCCAATAACACAAATAAATATTGTCTTCATAATGTAAACAAAAATAATTATGGTAATACGGAACGGACTTCACAGACCGACAACCACTGAACAGACTTGTAACTGGTAATATTATTCTTGTGAAGGCGCAAGAATAATTATTGTTATCTTTTTCTAATGTAAAAAATATGCGCGACAGAAAAGATTGTGAACTAAGTTTGTGCGTTGTGGTACGGAGAAAGATTTGAAATTTGAGAATGCATAATGTACATTTGTTATCTTTTTTTAGTATACTGAAAAAGAGTGAGAAAACAAACAATGCAAATTAAACATTGTACGTCGTGATTCGGTATGGGGACGGGTACTAACTACCCTTTACGATGAAGTTTCAACAGGCTCGCCATAGTGCGTGTTCTTGAATCTTTTCTCGTTAATTTGTAATGCATATTTTCCAGATTGCGGTCATTTATATATATATAAATTAGGCGAAAAATAGATCGACAAATTTATTTGAAAGGGTTGAAAAATAGCTTCGAATAACGATATTCGAATAATAGGTACAATTTAGTATGAAAAGCTACCAGTGGGACCACATTCTGCCCCAAAACTTCGACTTCCAGCGAATTTCGAATAAACGTTTTTCGAATAAACGGGGTTTTACTGTAATACTTTATTATTATTTTTTATTGAATAAATTAATAATAATAATGCTGGGCTGGGCTTGGTCCAAATATTTCAACCCTAGTGGTGGCTCTACTATAAATTGACCTAAGAGGTCAATTTTTCTGAAGCATGAGGACAAATAATTCTTCTGGATGATGTTTTGTAATAGAATATTTACAAGTCTTCTTTAATTTTTTTATTTGGTGGCCAGTTTCTGTCATCAACTTCAGACTGGATTACCCGTTTAAATCTAGATTAATCATTCCTTCTTGACATTCTCCTGATAACTTACTTCTCCGTTCTTCCACACAAAAGAAATCCACTGATGAATAAGCCTAACATTGTGGGTCCCTCATGTGGGCAGTAACTATGTATCATAAAAATACAGTACATAACAGTCTTAAAACAATGTATGATGTGTTAGTTAATATTGTAGTATTTCTTATTTCCTGCCAAATATGAGATGTATCGTTAATTTTACTATCTTCTGATAAGTATGTATATTTCAGACGTTCTTGATATGTTATAAATTTTCTAATATGTAAGTATATATTTTAAGGTTTTTATAACAAAATTTTATTTTCTGACCCCACATAAATTTTGATTATTTTTTCTGTACAAATAAAAAAATCCTAATGGAACATTAAATTAAAATTTATTATAATATGTATTTCTTATTAGCAAACTTATACAACTCCCGGATCTTGCAAGATCGTTAGTAAAATATAAAGTTATATAGTAAAATATGTTTTTATTAGTTTAAAATTTAAAAAAAAAATTCTCAAAGATTGCTACACCCCATTTTGCAGGTAAACTTGTCACCAGTGTAAAAACAAGATTTTCTACTTATATAATAATTTAAAAAAATGTTACTTTCTGCAAAATGTGGACTGTATTAAACCAGTTTTTCCTAATATTCTAATAACTATATTGTCGTACCTTGTGTTTAATGCATCTGATAAATTAAATATTACATAGTAAGTATATCTGAAACTGTATTTACCTTAATTAATTAAATATTTTACTTAACAAATTTTAAGAAACTGTTTTTATTTAGTGGTTTATGTTTTAATTTTTTTTGCCCTAATTTAAAAAAATAAAATTGTATCTCAATTAATATTAATAAAGATGCATACACATGATAAAAAATCCATTGAATTTGATGATCCTAAATACACAGGGTGTAACAGACCTAGTTCCCGTACCTGACTAAATTAAGAGTCAAAAAATTTCAAGGAGACACATGTTCAACATCTGCACTGTTACGGAAAACATTTTTGCATGAGAATTTTACAAAATCATGTTAAGCTTAAGTCTATATACTTCGAAATAAATATTTGTGAAATTGACACATTTTTATTTCTATATCTTTGCTTCGGGTTCTAAGTCATCCAACAATCTGGCCTCTTAAAGTTCAATAACATTTTAATTTTTGTATTCAATACGTAATTTGGAATCATTATAATATTTTTTCGAAATTTTGTTGTGAAACTTTGTGAAAGGCCTTTTTAAATTATATTTAAAATAAAAACACTGTTTACTTACACTAATTTGTTATTATAACGTTTTCAATGCTGACGCATCATCTTCAATAATGTTACTAGTACTAAACTTGAGACTAAAGGACTACGTACTACTTAGGGTTGAGAAGTGGAGGGGAGGGGATTAAAGTTGGTTGGGTGTAGGGGCGTGATCAACAAGCTCAGGAGAAGGGACGTAATATAAGGTGTTTGAATATTGATGCCATTTTTGAGATTAGGCACATGCAGATTGAACACTTTCGACTCATATTTTTAATATGTATTATAAATGAAAACCCCTCAAATATTGTGCACTAGGTGTGTTTCACCCAATATAATAGTCTTATGTCCCCCACAATTCCCCCAGTCTACACATGTCATGTAGCAATGAAATTAAATTTTAATTAATAATTTTAAACAAAAGTTGACTTCGTATGTCACAATAATTTTGAATGTGGAACATTGTTGATCGAAGCGATAAATAAATAGGTACTTGAATTCTTCTTAACAATCAGGATTCATAGACAAGAAAAAACGTGTAATTTATGGAGAAATTGATAAATAATATAATGAATGTATCAATTTAAATCTTAAAATTAAACTTAAACAAGCTGCATGATAATTTTTTAAGGATAGGTACCACCAAGTCTTATTTATTCAAATTGTAGACTTTATTCAATTTAAATCTGTTAATTCAGTATGTAACGAGTTTTAATGACGAATTATGATCAATGTTTAATTATGCAGCGATCGCCAAGTGGTGGTCTGCCAGAAAATTTTGCTGGTCAGCAGAGAAAGGTGGATATTATTTGAATTTTTTAATCCACAGTATTTTAATCCATTGTAATATGTAGATAATAGATTCGTTTGCAGCGAACATTAAAGATAATAAAAGCATAAATCTATAAGAAAGCCTCATCGATCTAACGTCCAACAGCATTCTCAAAGTTAAATTTCATTGATCCTTATCAAGACTTCAGTTTGGGCTTTCCATAAAAGGTGAATATCTCTTGCTATGTGAAAATTCTCCATAAATTATTTATGCGAAAAGGCCTTTTCATCTGCCGTAGTAATTAAAACACGGTTCTCCATCTTGCAGTAACATGATTGGAGCCTAATTTCCATAATCTTATTTTAAGCAAGTCGGAACATCCATCACACAAGAAATGTATAATGCTAAAAGTTTCATATACTTAAACCAACTTTTAATTGTTTTGTTTTTACAATTTTTGTTTTATTAACTTCTTGGCCGCCCACGTCACAAGTTTTAGACAGAGAAAGAGATGGAACGAGAACTGTCAGAATTTAAGTGGGCTATTGTGAGTATAACGGACAATCACGTGACATTCCGTGGTGTTTATTTCTTACAACAAATGACCATCAAATAATGCATGATATCGCCGGCGCCGCAAATCGGATCCTTAACCAAATTATTATTTCCAGTAGTGATATCGTATGGCGTCCGGCATCAAAATTGAGTGTAAAAATCGTAATTTTTCCTCCATACAAAATTGACAGTTGGCGTTCACTTTTGCGTTGCCAGATTGCAATTTTATTAACTTTGAAAATTTAACACGCATGTTGACGTCAATGTGCTCATATTTTTACAGTTATCGAATTTTCAAAATTTTTTTTGATTTTATTTTTACTTTACAAAATAGCGGAGGGTGACTTATTTCATTAGTGGAGACTGCCCACTTTTTAGACATTCCCGATATGCTCGTTACTACTGCAGAGTCTGATGATGAAAAGAATGCAATAAGTTGGAAAGTATCTGGAACGTTCCAATTTGAGTAAATTGTCAGCTAGATTTTGACATACGTTCGCGATATTTCTCGTTTTTGTTACTAAGTAATTCAAGTGAATAAGATATTATTTTTTAGTTATTAATTAAAATTAATATACAAGCGTTTTACTATAAATAAAGTGAGTGCGCCGTTAAGCAGTATTAACCATTGCCGCGGCCGGCGGCATCATTTTATGCGTGTTAGTGCTATATAAGTATATGTAATGTGTACGTAGTTGTGAAGTGCTAATATATTTTTGTTTTAAGCATCATATTAAACACAAAAATATTAATAAAATCTGATGTTGTCCTTTCAAAAAACAAATATAAAATAAATAATAATGTTCTAAGTGTTATGGCCTGACAACGCTATCAACTTTTATTTTTTCCTTTTTTTCAACTCTGTACCGTACAAAATTGCGGTTAACAGACGCTTATGGTAAAATAGTAACATTTTTTTTTATTTTTTAGTTAGACCAATGTTTTCATGGTTTTTTCGTAAAAATAAAATTTGAAAAAGCTAGCTTGTGAATTTTGAATCTTAAGAATTTTGGAATCAATATGGTGGCGTGATGCTATTTCACTTACGATTTTTCTGGGCAGCTAACAGGTTAATAAATTTTTTATAATAGTTTTATTTTATTAACTAAGTTGGTTTTATGTGTTCTTTGATCACTTTCTTCTAAATATATTTAACACTTTAAAAAATCCTATTAGTGGTCTGTGGGATTTAAAATTATGAATTTAGTGGTCCGTGAGATCCTAAAGTTAGGCAACCACTGCTCTAAGGTGTGCGCGTGTACACAATCGATATCATAGCGCACAATTTTTAATAAGACTTCTTCATAATATGCTGCCTTCTATGGAAGGTGGCGACCACGTTGATTTATCCTGTATAGAATTACTAACATTTTGGACAATATACCACTTTCTGAGATTATGCCGCCAAGATAATCTTTTGTTATTAGTTATCTTGACTTATTTATGCGTCTATAGCCTTATGCTACTATGGTAATGTTTTTCTTATTTTCTCCCCCAGCGCACAAATAATTAACACGTGTCCTTAAAATTGCACAATTTATTTTTTGTGCACACCGTGATATTCCTGTCCCCTTTAACTCTGGTCCTTCTCATCTCCTAAGAATGCCAGTTTTTCATTTTATGAGTTTCCTTAATCATATTTATTTATTTATTACACGCTCTATTCAGGCATTAACATAATTTGTAAAATAACAAAAAATTACATCAGAAGCGCAATACACAAAGAAAAAAATTACGTAATGTCAGCATGTTTTTACATAATCAAAATTAAAAATAAATGTGATAACTGTAAAGTAAAGTAATTTATCCGTCACCATTGAGTTGAGACACAAAAAATTGTAATAATGTAGTCCTATAAAGAGTTAAATCAACAGTAAAAATGTTGACTACCTCCGCATATTCATTCCCCAAAGAATGCATTCTGGGGACTGCGGAGTTAACTAGTGTATGAGTTTTGACATTACCACTGTAATAAAATAATGAATTGTGTTTCAATGACCTCAATGGTGCATGAAAGTCAAGCAGACCAACAATCTGAGGGCAGTCAATCATACCATTGATGAATTTGGCAGACTATCATACCATTATTGCGCTAAAAACATAAGTAACCTCCACCCAACATACATTGGTGTACATTTATATTATGGCAATATCGACATATCTCTGAGAACAATTTGTGGCAGTGGTCTTACTGGCTGCAAATTTAATTTTCATTTTGTATATTTAATCAAGACATATACTGATTTATTTAGGAGTTTCTATAATCTTTCACTAAGTGGCATTGGATTTAGCATTGTTCAAGTTATATCTGTGGTGGATCACATTTTCTTCTTTTTGATAAATTTTGATAAATTCATCGTTGAAAAATAGTGTTTACGGAAACATTGACTGTGGTTATGCAAATGGCCACTACCTAGCAAGAGCAAACGGTTCTTAAGTCAGTAGTTTTTCTGCTAGTAATTATACAGGCTGACCCAAAAAAAGTGAGAACATTTCGTAATATGTGATTAATTTACATAAAAATTAGTTTAACTATATCAACAATAGCTTAAATAGTTTGCTAATTTACTTACTTACCTATTTACCTATATTACGTTTTATTTCGACAATTTCCGGTCACCATCTTTGATTATTAATTTTCCCATTGTTTATATTCGGTTTTTTCAAATTGTTGTCCAGAAGTTGCGAATTGAAAAACGTTGGGGTGCTAGCAAAATGATCAGAGTTTCAAAACAAAGCCTGGAGTATAGCTAGACATTATAGCATAACTGGACATTACAACAGGACAGAGCTCCATCTCACACAGCCAGAAATACAATCAACTTTCTTCATTGTGAGAATGTTAATTTCATCGAGCCAGGTATGTGGCCACTGATCAGCCCAGATTTAAACCCAGTAGATGATGCAATGTGGGGGGTGTTTTGATGATTTCTGATTAGCTAAAGATTGTGCAAAAAAAAAAGAATTATAATTAATTATATTAGGTTTTGAAATAACTCATGAGATGTTCTCACTTTTTTGGGCCACCAAATTAAATGTATCAATTAGAAAGATATACAATAATTTATCAAAAAAATATTTTGATGCCACTAGGATTCGAACCAGGAACCCTTCCTATCTGAGGAAGTGCGCTGACCATTACACCATCTCAACACAGTAAATTAATAAGAAATTTTCGAACCTATACGTTTCACTTTCAAATTGATACATCTGTTATTTAATTTTTTAAAAGAAATCTACGCAAATATCACAGAACTATGTACTGAAAAACTGCAACTTCACAATAATAATGTGTTCTACTTAAAAAATATATCTTTCAACCTAAAAATGTTCTTCAGTTCAAAATTTTCTGTGGATAGTTTTTTGGGCTATTCTGCCGTGTGTTTCAAACCGCCAGAGAGATGGGAGATATGGCAAAGTAGCCCGGAAAACTACACAGAAGATCTTTTAATCTTAGAAAGAAAAATCTGATCATATTTTCATGAGTATAATTTATTCTCGTAAATCTTGGTACAATTTTTAGTATTTTTAATATTAACATAATCATCAACCTTATTTGTGTATTTAATTACATAGCTAGGAGGAATAATAATTACAATTATGATATTTGGATATGGGTAGGATATACAAATACATGTAGCAATTATTTATAATGTTTATGGTTATATTCAACTTACATGGATTCTCATTTATTTAAATACTTTTACAGAAAGCGTGCGGCCCGTAATGGAACACTACCATAACAATCCTTAATATACATTTAATCGTACAGTGGTTAATGTTAACAAATCTACAAGTTTTTCTCATCATAACACTTGATATGTGCAGTTCCGGGCCGCAAAGCATTTCAATATAAAGATTCGCAACAATCTCAATTAACTTTTTAAAAATCTGACTCGACTCTTTGAACATACAAACATTTTTAATATGTGAATATTTATTCCAAGATGTGTTTTAACATCTATGTAAATAGTGTGATAATTCTATTATAATAATTGATATAATTAAAAACAATTCACTTTGTTTAAACACCACTTTATTTTTGGTAACATCAACTGGTTTCGGAATCACCATTCCTTCTTCAGGGTGTACAAGATACTAACTCAGTGTTACAGAATATAGCCAATTATACATTAGTGTCAGGTGTAAAGTAGTGATTGGTGAGACTGAGGGGGGGGGGGGGAGAGACAAATGATATGGTGAAAGAGAATATATTTACTGTAGGATTTTTTTGGTTAATTATGCATTAATTATTATTTATGGACTTCTTGATTTCTAGGGCCTCTAAGTCATCTAAGCGTTCACCTTTATTATCAATGTGAAGAATATTGACTCCTGTATTTTTGTTGAAGCTTAATGAATGATGAATGCATAATAAGTGAATAGTTTTTAATTATATTTAATAATGAATTGCCACAAAGTTATAGCAGAATACGACAGTACAATACTTTTTATTGAACTATTTATGCATTGTCCCATGATTACGAGGTGAACGTCATGGAGTTACATATACTTTTCTGAAACCTGAAACCTGGTTTATATTTGCATTTAAAATTGATTCATTCAAATTCACGAATAAACAAGATCAAGTTTGAAAAGCGCTCCCCTAACTCTTGATAGAATCTGTAATTAAGTCAATATGTTATACAGTTAATTTAAATTCAATAAGTTTGATATTTAGATATTTGCAATTTCTTTTGAACATATCTCTAGATCCTTGATATCTTTTTATTTTATTCAAAATTATTCATTCAACGCTGTATTTTTATTTAAAATAATAATTGAATTACATGTTTATTGATTTGCATTGATTTGCATTTCATTTTTGAATTCTTTAGTGAACAATCTATGTTAAGTATTTTCTCAAAAAAAATTATGCGTAAATATAATATATGATTCATTTCAGGCACAAGGATAGTTGAGCTGGGGCATTTGATTGTACTAAAATATCATTTTATTGAACGTTCCGATTTCTAAAAATTTCTTGAGAATGCTGCGATTCCTTACACACAGAGATATAACATTATCGCGAGTCTTCACAGACCGGTTATGTGCTAACTAATGATTCGTAAACCAGCCTTACACAGCTTTCACTGACCCGCGATAAAAGTAGAACCCCAGCAATAATAATAATAATATTTTTAAATGAAAGTATGCTTCACATCACAATATACTGGCAATTATCAACACTAACTACGTGATTAACAAGATAAGAAGTACAATATTCAATAACACAAATTTTGTTTAGTATAAATATGTATAATGTTATAAACTGGTAGATAGTTTAGTGAATATTATTTTGCCCAAGCGATTCTGAAGTTTACCGATGAAGCTTAATTTATTTATTTATCACATATTAATAAACAATATCATCAGAGGCCGATTGCCTGATCCTGGAAACAAGCGGAGAGAACAAGATTGAAATTTTTCTTAGGCCTGTTACGTATGAGTTAATGGTGCTACCAAAATCTCAACAGTTAATATGTTTGTATCTATTAATTCTATTTTATTATTTAACCTAGTGGTTACTTTGTCATGGTAGTATACGCATCGGGAGCTTATTAGATGTTTTCAAATGAAGATGATCCTGACAAACTACTCATCTGTCGAGAAAGCGGACTTGTATTATTTGTTTTAAACATTTTAAAGGACGGTGCAATTGTCACAAAGTAGTGTTGGTCCGTGGGTTTTGACATCATATAATTTATAAAAATCCTTGTATCAGAATCTCGTTATTTAGTTAGGGAAATTTTTCCCTTTTGTGTAATAATCTCTCCACCTGTTTCAAGCATGGACATGGATTACAACTTATCTGGTGTATATAATAATTCTCATTCATATACTATTTTTTGTAAATGAACACATTTCTTATTTTTCTTAATTTGAAGTACAGTAAACCCATAGATATTTCATTAACATAAAATCAGATGTGACTAATTGGAAAGTTTATTATTTGAAAAACTATTGTTAAGTTCCTTTTTTCTTGAAAACTAAGTGGGGTATTTTTTAAAACTCTGTTAAACATGAGGTGTTTTTTCTTTTTAAATAATTTGAAAATCATAAAATTTTTATTGTAGGTTTTTTGTTCTCATATTTTTTCAGTATTCTCATATCAGGGAAAAATGCAGTATCTACCTCTTATGTTTATTCAATTAACATCCTTAAAAACTCTTTTCATAATTTGTTAATACTTAAATATGAGGTACCTACTGCATTGTTGCCTTCGATGTTTTCTTTTTATGATTTTATTTTCAAAATCAAGAACTAGTTAATAATTCATTGTTTTCCCATCTGCACATCGATCTCCAAAATATGTGTGAAATTCAAAATCATTTGTAAAACAAAATAATGTATTTACAAAATATGTTTTTTTAGACTTCAACAAAATAACATTTACTATAATTCAACCCGCATAACTTGATCGGAGGCGGAATAGTTTTTAAGCAATCTGTTTACAGTTTCAGATTAATATTGGTTCTTTATTTGTTTGTCATCTCTGCAGCAGATGAAACATTAATAAAATATAATTGTCATTGAAAATACGTAATCTTCTTCGAACTACAATTAGAACCTGGGATCCCACAATTATCGGTCACATGCTTTACCAACAAAGCTACTGCAGCCCTCGGTGATTGGTATATCCGTATTTTTTGATGAATAACATTTGTTTTATAATAATATAATATCAAATTCATAGATAGTGCCGAGATATTAGTACTCTTTTTTATTGTTAAAAATTTTCAAAATGTATTTTTTGAACATATTAGTCACAGCATAATGTATGATGCACAAGGACCCTGAGGAAGTTGAGCAGAGGGAAGCAGTAGAAGAGTCGGTTGTAGTTCCCAATGTTTATGTTCAATTCAAGTTTGCTAGTTGAGCTATTGTAATCAAATATAAATTTATTGATAGGCTGGTTCAACAGATAAAATGGTTACTCAACATGTTGGTAAGTTTTCTGAACTGAATTTGTTAGAATCAAATTAGTTTCAAGGTTATTTTATAAAATGAAAGTTTTATGTGCATTTCAACGTAATGATTTAAAACTTAATTTAGAGTTGTTATAAATCAGATTTCATTCTTTGGACATGGCTCAGTGTACTTCTATCAGTTATTTATTAACCTTAACCATTGTTAACCTTTCCTCTCCGATGATGTAAACCGAGTTGACATTGCCTCTAATTATGTGAATATCTCTGTAAATATACTAAATATAGAGTTCATATTTTAGGTATTCCTCCGTAATATATTTATGTATTAGATAAAATAATTATAATATATAATTATTTACCATACGCAACAATGAAAAATGTTTTCTCAAATAACCTTACGTGAATTCGTCAATACGTGTATGTGTACGTGCAGAGAGGTAAGGACAGCGCGGAGTGTCGGATGCCGAACGTTATTTTAGTGTGCGCTGGCCGAGTTAGATGTGTCTTATGTTGTCGTTCGTGATGATTAATGTTTTTTCCCATTTTTATCACTTTTACACAATAATTGATATATATATATATATATTTTCACTTATATACAGGGTGGCCCAAAAAAGTGAGACCATCTCGTAACACATGAGTTATTTCAAAACATAATATAATTAATTATAATTCTTAATGTATTTTTTTGGAACAATATTTAGCTAATCAGAAATCATGTTCAATGTATCTCTTTTTATTGTATTGTATTGTTTCTCAGCGACTTTTTCTAAGTGCCTACGCCACTCGTTTATGCTTCTGTCAATAAAGCGCTGTTCCAGATTTCTCCATTCGTCAATTATTGCCAAATTGAGTTGATCAACTGTGGTAAATTTTCGCCGAATGTAGACTTTTTCTTGTAAAACATCTCATATTGGATAATCTACTGGGTTTAAATCTGGGCTGTTCGGTGGCCACATGCCTGGTTCGATGAAATTAACATTCTCACGATGATGAAAGTTGATTTTATTTTTGGCTGTGTAAGATGGAGCTCCGTCCTGCTGTAATGTCTGGCTATAGTCCAGGCTTTGTTTTGAAACTCTGATCATTTTCCTAGCACCCCAACGTTTTTCAATTCGCAAATTTTTGGTCAGAATACGGTCTTCTGCAGTGATTTTTGTCATTCTAGGCAACAATTTGAAAAAACAAAATATAAACAATGGGAAAATTAATAATCAAAGATGGCGACCGGAAATTGTCAAAATAAAACGTAATATAGGTAAATAGGTAAGTAAGTAAATTAGCAAACTATTTAAGCTATTGTTGATATAGTTAAACTAATTTTTATGTCAATTATATCACATTTTACGAAATGTTCTCACTTTTTTTGGGCCACCCTGTATATGTCAACTATTATTTTAAAGATTAATAAAATTAATAAATGTAAAATATTAATATTTATCCGACCTAAAAATCGCAAAAGTCTACATGTACACTGAGTTTACAGCACCGGAATACGCATTTTTATTTTAGCACCGTAAGGGAAAGGTTAATATTCCTGAACTTTATTTTTACATGCACAATATACACAGAATAGAAGCGATCAATTGCTCAGTCAATAATTACTCAACATGTTGAGAAAGGGGATGAAAGAAAATTCGCTCAAAGAATACTACAACATTCTTGGGAGCTTCATTTTCTGGTTAACATCTCCATGTGACCACAGCCTATAAATTATTTCACCTTTCTTTTGATGGCATCAAATTGTATGCCTTTGTAATCTATAAAATAAATGCTTAATTTTCACATCACAAAATATATTTTACAGTCAAACTCGTTTATTACAAGCAGGTATACAAGTTCACTACTACAAAGTGAACACATTTAAAAAATTAGTTTAATGTACCTTAGGATTCTGAGGGTCAAGATAGATAATTAAAAATTAAATAAAGGTTATATTCAAATGACATTGCATATATTGAAGGTAACATATAAAAATCTATTTTTAATATTTTATGTACAATGAAAAATTTATTTAATTTCATAGCAAAACTTAAATTTATTTTCTGGTGAATATTTATTTATTGTGCCAAGTGAAAAAAGAAGAAATCTTTTAAATCCTTATTACAAATGAAAAACTAAATCAAGTTTTTAGATTACATTGCTAAATGATTGATGTATTGTTTTTCACATATTGCTGATATAAATAGTGATGGTAAACCGTTACGTGACTGTGATTGTATTGATGATTGGTAACTGAGATTTAACGATGATTGGTAACTAAGATTTAACTGTCGGAGATTTACTTTCTGGTGCATTACGTTTATCAGTTATCAATCATTGTCACAATCAAACAAAATCACAGTCACAATAACGATTTTACCATCACTAGATGATAATAATAATAATAGTAATGGATGAAACAAGCATTTTTGGCAGACCTTGAATGTCTGTATATGTATGTATAACCAAGTTTGACTGTATTTGTGTTTATCATTTTTGAGTACTTTATTTAGTAAGGAAGCCTTTCTTTTGTTTTGAGAATTATTGTAATAAAAATCCAAATACACAAAGTACCTAAATGATTTCAAGTACATATCCAGTTTATAATATTTCAATATACATTAGTATGCAGTTTCTTATTAAATATTTTAAAAATAATAACATTTTAAGTCCAGCAGTGTATTAGAAGAAGCTTTAGGTATATTAAATATGTATCCATTATTATGGAAAAATTTTGAACAATCAAAATTATCAATATTCCTTCATTAATTTTATAATAATTTTATTTATCTAACAATTAAAATTATATACTTAGAAGAGTCCCTTGTGTTGCGATAAATGTTTTTTTTTTTCTAGTTTAATAAGTAACAAGGAAGGTACTATTATACTAAAGGAAAAAATATAATTAAAAGTTTTGAATGAAATTAATATTTGTGTTGTGATTATATTACATTTACCTTAAGATCGCTTTTCTATTTTTTTTTTAAATACAAGTTCATATTACGCGATCAGTCTGGATTCAAGTGTCATTCATAATACATATAATTATTTAATGGAATATTGAACATAAGTATTTAAATATTAATAATAATATATTACACACCATTACACAGAAAGATCGGTACAAAATCATTAATGAACTAGCAAGACTTAGAAGTTAGGCAACTTTCCTTTTCATTAAACAATTTGCTTTAGAGATAATATATTGATATTTAAGCAATGAATTTATTTAGTCCATATAAAATAATATGGAGGATGTGTAAACCTTATAAAGATTATTATTATTAGCATACGCCTTAAGAAGGATGGTACATTTGTCATTTTGTTTCCATCGACAATGCGCTGGATAGAAAAAAATTGCTATTAGAAGGCACCCCAAACAGAATGAATGTTCACGTATAATATATCAATGATATTAAAATATAACAATTTAACTAACATACCATTTTAATAATAATCTCCAATACTTAACAAAGAGCGCATGCACAAAATTATCAGTACAGTAACAAAAACGGCTCCTGTATTCATTTCCGGAATATTGTGTATACATTAAAATTTTTGGAAATTACCATAGAATAATTTTATAAAACCAGTTGTGAATTTTAATATACAGCTTATTATATTTAACGACAGCGTTGTGCTGGGACATATGTATTTGGTATATTTAACAGGCTATTAACTATGAACTGCAAACTAATAGAGATGAATATATTTGACCAGCAAATATACCACAATTTGCTGTGTGCGTCTTAACCAAACTGGCCATCATGTTTTCTTTCCGTTAGAATAAGTAAAATAAATATCTGAATCTGACCTTTATTTATGATTTCATATAATTCTTTTTATCATTATGCGCCAATGATACTTATTTATTACAGATTTTAAAAAGGCTAACTTTTAATCTGAAGTGGTCAAAATATTGTAAGAGTAATATAGTTATTTCTAAATGTAACAAAAAACAAGGATTTCAACATTTTCGATTAACCAATAACAGATTTTATAAAAGTAATGCCGTTGTCTGAAATGTTTACTTGTCTGGCTAAATATTTACCTTAACCAAAAAATTATATTTTAAAATGTGTAATTCAATACATTTTTTACATTATTTGTGGTTATCACCATTGTCATTTTTTTAATGTAATGTATCATGATGTAGCGATTGTATGATGCGCGCATGTTGGCAAGAATGTCAGCGTGAAAGAGATAAAATAACAGATCTCTTATATTGTATTAATATCTGTGTATTCTGTAATAAACTGTATTGTTGTATATCGAGTTCCTGAATACCTGAATTCCCGCACACAAGAAGATACCATTGTTTGCAACCGTATAATCGGGTTAAGGATATAACATTTAAAATGGCAATACATTGTTTTGGTATTATTACGATTATGTCACAAGAATTATAACCCATTATATAGAATGTCTGGTAGTACCTATTAGAAAAGGGTAATGTGAGAATAATTTGAGCAAAAAAATATAAAAATAAATATTTTATTTGTTAATTAAGACATTTTAATAAAATAATTTATTGAGGTTATTTGCCTATTTTTGAATAAGATGTTAATCTAATTATCTCTCTTTTTCTCATTAGATATTTTTACTGCACCCCTTCTTGCTTAGGATTATAACTAAAACGCTAAAAAAGATAACATTGCAACAAAGATCACAAGATTTTATTTTAAAGTCTCAGTAATATTCTAGGGTATAAAATACCAGTCACCTGTGTTCAAAAAATATTGTGAGATATGACTAAATATTTTAAATTATGTTGTTTAAATATGTAAAAAATGATTTTTTGTAACATATTATATAATGATATCAAAGCATATCCACATTGCCATTAAAGTTTTTAAAAATGTATTGTTTCTGAAATGAATAATCAATTATTTTATGCATTTTTTGGTTAAGGTAATTGTATTGTAGAAAAAAAAAACTTAATGTTACATTTTATTGAATATTCATGAATATTCCTAAGTTTCAATATTCTTTCAGTTAAATTAATTAATATATTAACATAAAATTAAAATTAATTTACTTGTTGAGTTTTTAATAAATGAGATATATTTTAGATAAATATTTTTTATACATTTTCTCTGAACAATTAAATGCAAAACTGATGACCAATATGTTGTATGGAATATTTGCTTTGAATAATTTAAAGGGCAAAAGCGTCTTTATATTAGCAAGAAAGATTTTAATCTACAACAAATATTATTGAACTGTACAACCAGGACGTCCGCTGTATGCAGCGGGCATTAGTTCACATCGTTTTAACAAGTCTCTAGATAATGTTTCAATAAAATCTTATTCAGCGACAATCCTACACATTTGTGGGAATTAACAACTGGAGATAATATAATTTAGGAAATCTTCCAACATTTCTTATTTCACCTAACATACCGAGAACATCGACGCAAGTCAACCCTTGTGATGCTTTGCACGAAAGTTTTTCTGCCGTTAAAGGCAAAACTTTCTGCAGTGAGGTGTGAGGTTCTGCCGAACAATTTATTTAATTTGCATTACATATTATTTTCATAATTATTTAATACTTTTCATAACCACAACCCAAGTACATACAATAGTGAATTAAGTTCTCTCTATTTTCACTGATAATAAATGACGAGAACTGTTGCGAAATACCTATGCCAGATTACACGCCTAAGATACACACTATACTGTAGTTCAATTTCTCTTGTGGCTATGAGAATGACCAATGGAAATGTTACAATGGCACGACTTTTGTCGTATTCCCGTTATCTTTGTTAAAAATGCGCATTCACTACCGTGTGGTATGTATCATTGGTGTTCAACCTCGCTAAGAAATGGATAATATTTTGTGCTACATTGGAAATTATAAATCAAACAAAATGTCTTACATACATTAATTATTACAAAAAATATATATTAGGACATTTTGGTTGGGTGTTAGTGAAATTGTGCACTTTGTGGGAATATCCTAGTGATATCTTCCTAAAATATTATCCTTACGCATGATGCTTGGAACAAATGTTATATTCCATTTATTATGCCAATTACTAAAGGCATCTTGGTTAATATTTAAAAATATGTTTTCTTTTGATATACATAATATAAGCAGCCTGAAAGATTTAAATATTTATAAATCAGTTATAAATCTTTTTTACAATAATAGATATGTGTATTTTAAGTTAGTAAATAAAAGTTATTGCAACTTTGGTCTGTAGCAATATAAAGATTTATAATATAAAAACGTTAACAAGGCATAGAAAAGCTACATTGTGTAAATTTCACTTAAAACATTTATTTTATTGTATTATTTTATTATCGTCATGTATTAGCGATAAAACATAAAAGCGCGGCCCACAAGTCTATAATGCAACTAGAAAAGAAGAATATTATTTGAAAAATAAATGAAGGGAATATA
The DNA here is from genome assembly GCA_031772225.1 of Eubasilissa splendida. NCBI lineage: Eukaryota > Metazoa > Arthropoda > Insecta > Trichoptera > Phryganeidae > Eubasilissa > Eubasilissa splendida. The sequence goes on along the minus strand of CM062868.1, from coordinate 9,093,101 downwards.
GGTAAATGAATGACCTACTTGATTATACGAATAAATATTTTTCTTAGAATCTAGAAAGAGTAAGGAAATGGATTGTTGGAAAGGAAGAAAATTTTGTAAATATCGAAAGCGAATACATTTTATGCAATAAATTGAATTGAGGCATGGCTCGGTTTAATCTAATCTCAACATTTTAATTACTAAGTATATACGTATTGTCATTAGATTATCAATATATTCATTGCTTTTATAACTGCACCAGACTCGTGGGCCCATTACAGCCAAGTCGTAAAATAGATGTTTTCATTCAATCCTCCTCACAATACAAGAGCATCTGTGGGACATTTGTTAATGGTCCTCTAGACAAACATAGTGTCGTAGTATCGACTAGTCCTAGCATGCTGCTCCTGACCCCCCACACCTCACTGCCCCCCGCCTATTGCTTCACAAGCCATCGCTCGAAAGCGAAAGGAACAATATTCAAAAATATGTAAACAGATATCATTATTTCCCACCAAGTCCAAACTTCATAAATATTAGTTCTTTACCCTTCGAGAGGATGTCACCTCCGGGAGCCGTCATCTCCGAGAATTTCTGCATGAGGTTAGGCGCGGCTGCACCGGGAGGTTGTTGTGGCTGTTGCTGCTGCTGCATCATACCTACCCCTGACGGAGGCACCACCGAGGGGATTCCTTTTAAGGGCTGTCTGGAAGAGAATATTCCTTGGTTCTGCATTCCCTGTTGTTGTTGGTTCTGTTGTTGCATCTGTTGTTGTTGGTTGGGGTGTTGCATTCCCTGAGGAGTCGATAGTTGAGTTTGCGGGGTATGTTGGGGAGCGCTGGAGTATGCTGAACTTGGGGTAGGGTAAAGTGACGTAGGTTGCGCTCCACTGACAGCACCTAGAGTGTTAGTAGTTCCCATGTTGTTGCCGGTTCCCATAGTGTTACTAGGGCCCATGTTGGAATTGAGTCCTATGTTAGAATTCATGCCCATGTTGGAAGTCATTCCCATGTTAGAGCCCATCCCAGTATTGGGGCCCATCCCCATGTTCGAACTCATTCCCATGTTGGACCCCATTCCCATGTTCGAACTCATCCCCGTGTTGGGACCCATTCCCATGTTGGAACTCATTCCCATGTTGGATCCCATTCCCATGTTGGAGCCAATTCCCATGTTGGTGCCGGTCACCATGGTGTTGCCAGGCCCCATGTTGCTACCGGGCCCCATGTTGGATCCTGGGCCCATCGCAGAGCCGGGCCCCATGGTTGTCTGCTCACTGCCACCTCTCCCGCGCCCTCTCGCCCTCCCCTGCCATCAACACACCAGTCACTGTATCGCTTATATGTCTCATGTGAATATCTAATGAATTTTCATGTGATGGTGATTTTACCTTACTGATGTTGAATGGAACTTGAATATTAATTTCGACTTAAATGAGGTTGTTGTTTAGGACAATATTATGTGTTCTAAAATATTTTACCACAAAATTTTGTACTACTAAGATTTTTTAGATTTGACGCACTACTAAGTAGTATTTTGAATTATGTAAAATGATGAATATGCATAAAAATGATAAACTTAAAAATATGAATACAAAATGTTTGCACACACTAATTAATAGTTGATTAGTATATTCTATATCATTCAGTAAATTCAGTCATATTGTATTCGCTAATTAACAAATCCCACATTAAAAACTGAAAGAAATCATATGGTAGAACATGCATGCAGAGTTCGACTATGGATATAGTTACGTAAAATAAAATAGGTGACAAATAAGAGAGTGAACATTAAGTTGATACAACAGTTACTTTATGGCTAGAATTAAAGGAGCGACAGGGACAGAATAAACATCAAGTTAAAGGAAAAGACATTGAGTATCTCTCGAACACTGGAAGTATCTATTTTATTATTAATCTGTGGCCGAGCCTTTCTGGAATTGTGACATATTCTGTTACAGATGGAAAAATCATTTTGCAAGTAGAATGGAGCACTGAACATATTTCTGCATTCATGCACGCACCATGGCAAACCATTCTCAATGATAAGTTATCTGTCTAAATGATCTGTGCATCAGAGGAACAGTGTATCTCACCTGACTCGGATTAAAAGACACTCATTTCCACTCAGGAATTCTAACTTATTTGTGTGGAGAGATATATATGTATCCTTGAAAGAAAATATCTACTTGAACATGAAAGAAATGTATGATTGAAGATGAATGTGAAGTGGCAGTGGTGTTGATGAATGGTGATTGGTCGCTTGGCAGGTGAGCGACTACACGTGAACTACAGCGGTGACGTCCTCATCGCAACACTACACATATCTGATGATGTAAAGACAACTCACAAGACAGAAAAAGTATAATGGTTGAGAGTTCCAATGAGGATTTCTACAATTTAGCGTTTATGTCGAAAGGTCATACATTGATGTGTGTGTGAGACGTATTGGCGATGTCAGGTCTGATTATTTCGTGATGAGTGAATCAATTCTAGGACTATGGGACAAAATGTGGTCTAACAAGAGTTTAACTAGTCAAACAAAATACAATAAATATGTTTGGGTTTCTTAAAGAAGTATTGCTTTTCATGTAGTTCTTCAATTGAAATTTACCTGCAATAGCTGGTCTTGTGTACTGGCGCTTGTGTTGTGGTCTAACTGAGAAGGAGGGAGAGGGCAGGCATCTAGCAACAAACAATACACACCACATTGTACAGATTACAGCACCACGTAGAGCCACCTGAGGGGAACACCACCCAGCACACCACGCGTAACTAACCGTAGTAACTCCACTTAGTCCCTTTCTACTGTGATCTCTTGTATCAAACTGGTCGGTTCTACCCAGGTCAAGTGCTTCTAATTTGTTAATTACACAAAGAACCTACTATCTGGACTTTTATATCTAGAATTGCATGAATACACACTTAATGTTTGCTAAGACTTCTTCTTATTATTGTCTAAGAGAGCATAGTCTTTTTATTTTATTTTTACTGCATATTCAAATGATTATCTTATTTTTTATTTATTCAAATACACACAAGTAATTCATTACCTGTCGAGTACTTCAATTTAATTTAAATTGAGGTCCCGATCACAATACTCAGAATGTCTTCATGCTGTGTTGAAGTGGTGTTCAGTTAGTTTAAAGAGAGTGTACACCGAAATACTGTTGTGCTCAGTGGATGCTACTGGACCTCATTGCAGCGCCTTCTCACACCATCTCATGGAGTTCTAACAAACAAGTGAACAGAAATACTTGCAAAAGATACTAAGCAAGTCGTGAGGACAGTCAAGACGTGCTTATTAAGGGAGTCCAGTAACAGAGTCAGTGTACAGAAATATATAATAGATAGAGCGCAGAGAGATAGCTAGCGAGTCATATAAATATATATATATATATATAATAAATAGTTGAGCATTTCCATTGTGCAGACACGCAACACTTAAAGCCGCCAGTATAAAAATTATCATTTCTCATTAAGACTAATGATAAAATATAGATGGAAAAAATAAAACATGAAAATACTCACTTATCCAGATGCGTTTCATCATCTAACAGAGCTACTAGCTGTGGTTCGATAGACCCTTTATTAACTACTGAGGAATCAACAGCGAGCTCTTTGTACAAAACTGGCGTCCATTTTTTATGCGGTTATTATTGAGTTCTTCAAAAGCACGGGTCTTGGAATATGAATTTCTCAAAATACAAAAGCATGGATGGCATGCCAGAGATTTCACCATCTGAATATGCGGTAGTGATGTGTTTACACGTGCTGTGTTACCGTTTAAAAAGATATCCACCAAGTCATTTGCATTATGCTCCAATGTTATAAACAGGAGCACCCGGCGGATACATTATATTATTCTTTATTAAACCGTTGTAAGAAGGAACAGATTGGAAAATTTTGAGTGTAATCATTTCTACATTATTTGTCGTGGCAACATAACAAAACTATAGATAAAAACTGAATTAGGCAGTTATTTATATTAATGCATGACTTTCCTTCAAACAACGATTTAGGAGTTTTATGGGATGTATGTTTTGAGCATTCAGGAACATTCACAACAATCAAAACACAACTTGTAACATTTTATAATGTATAAACAGACAACACTTGAAAAGTAACAGTAATAAAAATAAAATAATACTTTTACTTTGGTTTCATAGTTAATTCAAAATATAAACATGTTTCATCCAATTTAAAAATGCATCTAAGTCTGTCACCATATAGGAAAGTGTGAAAGGATTAAAAAAGGAAAATATATACAGAATGTATGTCTGAGAAATATAGATTATTATCACTCTTGAACATTTGGTCACGAGATCTAAATGTGATACGACTAAATTAATGTATTAAAAAATTTAACTCAAATTTTTTCTACTTTGGAGGGTGGCTCACTTTATTTTTCTCCCCTTGATATTGTAATTATTTAATTTCCCCTTTTAAACAAGGATTTCACAAAAAATTCTACTATTTATTTGCGGTAATGCATATTGTGTTGTGAATGCTTCCTGGCACAAATTGATGGATGGGTTGTTAGGTTAGAATTGATGAGTGTATGAGTGTATCGTTTGTTTTCGAATTTCAGATAATAATACCCTAACAACAAAATTATTTATTCCATCAGAGCCATGATCACACTAGATCGTCCATTTGTGTGACCACTGGTCTCATCTTAAAATAAAATAACAGTAAGATCCAGAAATAATCTGGTAACACTGAAAAATGTATGAATGCTCATTTACATGAAAACAATAACTATTCAAATAAATTAAAGGAATGTGGAAACCAGTAAATAAGGGAGGATACAATTTTTCAGTAAGGTTAGGTTAAAAATAAAATAAACTATTTTTTGTTTGTTTTTGAATACAATTTGGATATCAAATTTGTATTCAATGTGATGGTTGGAGGACAGTGAAACAATTAAAGCGATGATAAAATAGGGTGAGGATTCATAAGCTCAATCACAAAAAAAATTGTTTTGTGAACTATTTTTCATACACGCTATAAAAATGGTGTGCGATCTTTAGCTGGAAGTGAAAATAACTGAGACATTGCTCTAACTCAGGAGGAAGAAAATAGCTGCTCTTAACACAAAACTGACAAATGATTGCCCAACATATAGTATTAAAAAAAATCAAGCACATTTGTTTTGTTAATCCATTAGCGGCACTAATATAGCGTAAGACGAATGATCGTGAATGGATCAGGAGAGAGATGGGATTATCGGAGGAATGGTGACAGGGGGTACCACACACAAGGGTTATACGGACGCGTACCTGCCTTCCTGGTCCTCTGCGGCTGTTGTTGCAGTTGCTGCTGTTGAGGGGCGGCGGCCATGTTGTCTCGCGGGGGCGGCGGGGGCCCTCGGGCGCCCGGCCCGTGCCCGCGCACGCCGCGCCCCGCACCCCGACCGCCTGACCAACCCAGCAAACACTCCAAACTACATTACCCGCTCACCAAATCCGCGCTCATTGTTGCTTTGTGTTTATTTGTAATGTATGTTTATCGTGAAATTCTGTTATGCAAGTGCACAGTTTTTATTGATACGTTTTGTTATAATGATTAAATTATTTATTAAAGTTTTTATTTCATGCCCCGTAGAATATTTCTATTTGAATTTGTAGACTGTTATTAAATTAATAATTACATTGCACTCCACATTAAAGCTTATTTTTGGGTATTCAGAAAAATTTAGAGATTATATATTTGTAAATAAAATTATCAACAGAGTGTTGTATTAAAGTTTAAAAAAAAATTTAAATTAATAATTAGGATTTGAGAAAGATTTAATTGAATTAAAATTAAAAATGTTTTAATTAAACTGGTTCTAAATTAACCTTTATATGTCAAAAGGTCTCTTCAGAGATCGAGGATTTGGAGGGGTTGCTGCCTTGTGGTCTAGTATAGCATATTTCAAGATCAAATTACACTGATTTGGAATAATGCGATCTAAAATATAGATATTTAACTACATAGACATGTAATTGGACGTAATTTTATTGGTTTCCATATTTATTTTGTCAATAAGCTTTATTTGTTTGTGTTTCACGAACATTTGCTCTCCTATTAGCAATTCTTTTCCAAGAAGTAAAAAAATAGCTTTTACTTATCAGATATAGATATCAGATGCGATTTTGTGAACACATGTTTGTCAATTGTTTTTATTTTATTTTTTATGGCAAGGATGCAAGTGAGCCAACAAATTCCCTGTTGGGAGATCACAGCTCAAGATAGAGAGGCTTGGAGGACGTTTATGTGGTCGACTATGACCCTGAAAGGTCCATAGAGTCAACTACAATACAATATAATCAATGACTGGCCAAATCCACGCGTCGAATAGCTTTTCTCATCATCATTGATTTAGTTGAACAACTCATCATTGATTTAGTTGTGAGTATGTTTGGAAAAGATTGATTGAATGAAAGATTGATTAGAAGCTATTTATGATTCAACTGAAATTTAATACTAGCAGAGATGTTGTCAGGTTCTGCAGGCGGCTACAATGGCAGTGTCACAACCACAGTCAATGTTTCCAAGAAAACTATTTATTAATGTTAAAAACATAACTTATTATCAGTGGTCTTTTTTTTAAAAATAGAGATGTGTACATGGAAATATGTCACATCAATATTCTTACTGTTTACAAAGTAAGCTCAATGCTTGTATGTACTATGAAAATAGGACTAACTTGCTGTCGAGGCGCTGACCCCCAACCACTATATCACTAGGCCAGCGTCTTAACCACCAGACCAACGAGCTACTGATGTACCACAGTACAATCTAATAATTAACTAATTAATGCTAACTAAATCAGTTATATTCTTAAATGATTTAAATTTGTGATTTTCCATTACAGAGGCAACACAGGCACGCGTACGCCATGTCAATTCATGGCCAAAGACTGACTGCCAACGTCGCCTGGCCTATATATGGACTGTCATGCACAGGTGCATGATTGTTGATTTGGTTTTACATAATACTTTATAGCAATTGTTCCCATGAATATTTAAGAGATAAATTTAGATTTGTCGTAATAGTTTATCTGAATGTATAATGTTTTGTGTGTATTTGTGTAATGTGTTTATATTGTTTAAGTGTTTTATTAAATTTCAATGAAATAATCCACACGGTGGATGTTTTTTAAAACAGACATTTAAGTTTATAACGAAATTTTCTGTAGGATTTGTATGCCTGGAGTGCTTGTCTGATTCATAACCCCCTTCCAAGAATTACACAGGATCGGCTTTGATGAATGCTTTTGATAATTAGCAAAGCCAAAGCATTGAAAACAGTTAATGAGGCTCTAATTAAAAAAAGTATTTGGAATCCTCACTAGTTAAATTTAGAAAACTTTGAAAAGAATTCATTATTAAATCTCAATACTGTACTTTAATACAAATCTGTTAGCCTCATCAAATGTTTATTGAAAAGAGAATAAAGAAATAGTTTGTATCTCACCGAATAGCATCCAGGCTTTCTCAAAACGTCTGTGACTTCATTTTGTTATAATACCCAGATAATTACATACCAATACTGCATATTACATTGGCAAAGTATTTCTAGTATTGAATAATTGAAATATGACAGATGTTTTTCAGTATTATTGGTACCTAAGTAACTTTGTATTTAATGGTTTACCACCTTGATATAATGTCCAGTTAGAAAAGTGACCTCGTGTTAGATATATATATATATGAGATCGTATGAATTGGAGTGAGAAAGAATGTAGGTACATGGCAACAATGAGAAAACAAAGCAAAACATTTTAGCTCAACTGAATCAACACAAAACACCCAGAGTATATACGTATAAAAAATTAAAATGATAGAATTTATGAGAATGTTAACATGTTTATGCATAAACATAATAAATTATTGTATTTTTCATATAAATGTAAGGGGCCATAATAATTATTTAGACTATTAGGATTGATTATGCCAAATTATAAATATAAAATATTGAAATAAAATGGGTAGGTACTTGTGAACAATAGAAGATTGGTGATATTTTTTTCAGGATATTTTATGAGAGAAAGGAGTATAGAAAATGTACATTTTTTGGCAGTGCATGAGCAATACTGTTGGTCAATCTGCACCTACTTGCCAAGTCACCAATAATTGTTTTCTGATGACTATATCAATAATATTTGGGTACTTTGAGTGTTGCTGCCAGTAAAAAGACATTGGAAAGCGCATTATACAAATTAAACGATATATTCAAAATATAAATGGCCCATAGTTATATTTTGAATGTAAGATAAATAATTTAAAAAAAAACATTAATATAATTTGACATTTTTAAATCTCTAATGTAGTTCAAAAATACACTTTAGCTTCGATTACAGTTGGATTGGTTTAATTTTACATTATTACTATATGAACATTATATTTTATATTTTGATGACTTTTTATAAATAATCATTTCTCAATTTTCATTCTACGAGATAAATCGTAGCTGTAGTGTATGTATCATTTAGTAAAGAAGAAAATAAAAACATTAATTATATATATATATATATATATTATTTATCTATGTGTATTACCAGGTGGCATAATAAAAATGTTATATTTTGAAAACAATGGTTAGAAAGAACAGCACTGGAGAAATTTTTGTAATGATTCTATTTATTTGAAAATATTTGATGGCAGTTCAGTGTTGCCATGGAAAATGTGAATCTATTTGGAATTTCATTTTTACTATAAAATAACTATATAAATTTATTACTTTAATACTCTTAAATTATATTGATTCACTTATGTCAGAATTACTTACAGAGAATATCTAGTGAAATATCTATGCTGTACTATACTGAAATATCAGATATTTACATAATGTTTATGGTGAAGATTCTCTACGAGTTTCATGATATTTTTTTTATCATAATCTACAATATATAAGTGTGTGATACATATTATATATATATGTCTGATATATACGTTAATATTTGACAGCAGGATGGTTTGTGTCTTAACTACTTAGATACTCATTCACTTTTATAAAATATTCATTCCCATATAGAAAACAACAGCAGTGACACCTAAAACATCCAGTGCATGCCACAGATCAATTAATTTTTAGAATGTTGTTGGTAATCATATCCAACCTAACCTAACCTAGTATATACAATGTTTTTAATGGTATTAAGGTTACACTACGCTATGGAAATTTTTTCTAAATGTGAACTAGGTATGTAGACAAACATGATATTATATAGATAAACATTGAAGTTTATATTTTTGTTTCAATAGATATATGTGTTGTTGTAATATGAATATATGTATGTAATATTATATCTGCTAGTACAAAATCTGAGGACTTAATGGTCCTTTTTAATATTTAATGTGTTGTGTTTAAAATGAAATTCATTTCATGTAACTTCATTTTAAACATAGCTAAAAACTAGGGGTTTGAATTATAGATTTTCATGTCAGACAAAGTAAGCATTTCTGTGATCTATCAATTTTTTCTTTTATTGGGATATTTTAATGATACTGATTTTTAGCTAAGTGAAGTATATTTTTCTCTAAATGAAACCGTAGGTGTATCATCCACATTAACAGTTCCACTAAAATCTGAACAGCTGTTATTTTTAACCATTGCTTATCATTCCCGTCAGGAATTTCTGAATTACCTGCTATATTTTAAAATGTTTTTAACTACAAATAAGAAAGCAAAAGCTTTACTTAACTACTCATATAGATTACGATTTATAACATTGATGAATTGGTAATTTTTTAACAATTCATCAATGCTGATGAACAGAAATGATCTGAATATTTGTTCTGATTTAATTTGTTCTAATTCTGATATCTAATAGTGTCAGATACACTGTCATAATTTCTGAAAATCTGAGAAAACACAAATACAACTACCGATTGCTTTCGTAATAAAGTACGTAACTACGGCACAACATCAAGTTATTGTGTTATATTGACCTGTCCCTGCTTGCTGCGCGTATTGGTCCTGCGTGGCTTCCGCCAAGAAGTTACTTGGTACTAGACCACGAACACCATCGATTTCTCCCATATAGAAACCGTCGTCATCCATTTCGCCATACACAAGGATCGTTTGGCCTGTTTGGAAACTCAGCTCAACTTGCTGGAAGAACAGGACAATTATAAATGGAGTTGTAAATAATATTAACAAAAATATAATAGTCACTGAAGATTGACCTGGATGTTGGTGCTGCATGGATTTGCATTTCCAACTTCATGCTAATAGTGAATACATAATAAGTTAAATAGATGACATTAATCAATAAGTACTCTTATTAAGGAGAACACATTCTTATTGTGAAGTTGTAATTATTCAGAACAGACGGTCTGTGATGTTTTTTTAAATACTAATTTAATGTATTAATTATAAATATATACATATAAAATTAATTTTGTCGAAAAATATTGTTTTTGCGCTACCGGGATTCGAACCTGGATCTCTATTTCCAATCCGGGGAAGTACACTACCAATTGTGTTATAGCGCCAGTATTTTTCATGACAAATATTCAAACCTATATGTTACACTTTTTTAAATTAATACATCTATCGTTCCATTATTTGAAAGCCATCTACATTGTTTTTACGGAATCTCAAATACTTTTGAGTAAACCGACTGCAGACGCCAGAATTATCAATTCGAATTCAAATGATAATTCTGACTAATCTGAGAAAATCGCTGTCAAAGTTTAACATGGGTATTGTTTTAATATCTTAGTTCTAGTTTTACCATCTATATTTGAATGACCCTGTCTAGAATGTCTATTTTGAAATTTTTTCCATCTAAGTTAACCGTAGTTCCATGAACTCAAAAATTCCTCTTGTGGATTGGTTACTTATTGTTTATATATTATAGTTGTCTCCAAAGAGTGTTTAAAAATAATGATTTTCTAAATTGGACTTAAAAAATAGAGTAACAATCAAAGTAAAAACTTAATCAAAGTAGAAGCTAAGAAGGCAACTATTAGGTGCTTGTATTATGTATTAAAATATAATTTATTCAATTAAAAAAAAAATTATAATAGATTTACTATCATTTGCATTGGAAAATTAGTTAAATATTTAGCAATATTCAAGTATTTCATTAATGTCTCTGCACATCCTTGGACAAGCATCCCAGCTGGTGTACTTATAATCTTAATTTATGAAAATAGAATCGCTAGAAAATTATTTTTACTCTATCAACTCCGGATCGCTTCAGAACTGAATACTCCCATATATGCAGGACAATTATTGCTTTCTCTTTAGTTAAAGGCGGTAATTATTGTACGCTTTTGAATTGTTAAATTCATTAAAACAAAAAAGAATGGCATTTGATTTTTTATATGAGTTCAATGGAAGTTTGGGGGTTAGGTAAATGGTTAAATGAAATGAGCAGTTCGTGTAGATATTTATTGTGACAGAGGTAGACAGGGAAGAATACAGTAGTTAAGCGCAACATATTAAATGTAGAGAAGCGAGTCAGCGACATTGGACGGCTTTACCCGGCTCTCGAGCGCCGGGCGAGACCCGTCGTGGCGGAGCAGTGTAACAGAAGAAGTGTCATCGGCGAGCAATCGGACTAGACTTCCTGCTAGAGTATGGCGGCAGCATTATCTAGATCGATACTGGCTGGAAACGGCAGTAAATTTGAACCGCTGTCCCCTACAGAATTCTAGATTCATCACTGGAAATAATAACGCATTGTGCGCTCTAAACGCTGCTGCCCAGAGTAAGCACCTGACTCTCTGATAATATATATAAATAAATAAATTAATAAATATAGACGTATTTACGGAGTATATGTAGTACATGCCACATCAATATAATAACGTATGCACTTGTGCCTTGAAAATTAGGACTAACTTGGTGACTTCCTGGGACAAGGATTAAACTCCTGACTACATAGTTATTGATTGTTAAACTAAATAAGCACATCTGTTTAATTAATTATCTTGTGAGAGTTTCATCAACATCAAAATTATCATATTTTAGAAATATATCTTACCTCAGCATCAACATTAGGGCTAAGCTCCTGAGGATCGTAGTCGTATAGCGCCACCATTCTCTTGACTTGTTGGCTGCCGATCTGGTCCGACCAGCGATCAGCGCCGCGGCGGCTGGGGACAGTGCCTGCGTCAGGTCCCCCGGCGCCTCCCTCTCCCACCTCCACCACCATGTTGTGGGGCACGAAGCCACGACGGCCACGACTCTCGCCCCAGTAGAAGCCATCTGCGTCCTTGTCTCCCCATACCTGCGATTTAAAAGAAAAGTCAAGATATGTGGGTGTTTGGAAATGGTTATTAAAATCTGTTAAAAAGGAGGTCTGTGCAATTCAATTACTTTACCATTAGTAAAAAAAAATAATAGAAAATCTTATATTTTTAATAAAATCGGCGTTAACTTTGTAGAGTTTCATCACAATGGATGGATATAAATGAAACAATGTTATAACTCTACTTGAGTTTATTAGCACTACTCGAGTTTCGAGAGGAACAGTAACTCTCATCGACAGGTGAAGTATTAAACTGACTATACATAAATATAGGAGACAAGGCTTAGGTGGTAGACATACAAGTAATTAGGTACTGAAAGATGGAAGGGGAGGGGGCGGAGTTACTGGTGAACGGTGGAGGGGTGGTTGTAACGGGAATATTGAGTATCGAGTAGTGCTAATAAACTCAAGTAGAGTAATAATATTGTTTCATTTATATCCATCTATAGAAAATCTTGGCTAACTATGAGTATGTACTTATTGATATTCTAGGAAGTATCAATCTTCAAATTCACTTCAAGTACAAAAGAATCAGAAAATATGAGAATACAGTGAAACAATGATCAAAAATTATTAATGGTCCCATACATCAGTAATCATTATACTCTGGATTATATTGTTTTGAAGTGGGATGTTGTCAGGAACTTTTCATAAGTTCTCAGTTCCGAGCTTTTCACTGCTTCAGACGTAATTTCCCAGTGGTATTTTATTAACTATGTCTATTATTAATCATGATAGAAGACTTTCATCTTTTTATGAAATTAAAGGTTTGGGCAGAAAATGCACGCAGTCCGATGACGCACTCCCATGAAACTATCGACGGCTGGTTCAAGGAACAAGTGGCTAACTTCATCAATGAGGATATTGTCAATCTCCCGGTATCAACAATGTTTGGATTATATTGAAAATCAATTTAATAGTTATGTAATACGCGACTTATGTAAATTTGATCGGAATAGTTACATAAACTTTTATGCCCAATTATTCTATTTGAAACATCTAATTTTTAAGCGTGCTTACTTTTGCCCCTTTTTTAAATCCTAACACTTGGTATGCATTAATGGTATTGTATAGTATTAATCCGTTGACTGCTTCAAACCTCGTTTGGGGTTATTTAGCTACTTTAACGAAGCGCCACAAAGATCAGTCTGGTGTATCGATGTGATACATTTAAAGTTTATCGGTATTTACATATATTCTATGTTCTTTTACAAAATATGTGATAATAAATAGTGTAATGCGCACATGTCCACAATATTTTATGGGTGGATACCTGATTAAATTATGAGCCAAAAATGTTCAAGGGCTATGCGCCTAATTTTAACTATGTCAGAGATATAAGCATTACTAAAAAATCGTAATAATGCGATTTGTTCGATCAATTGAAATATTTTATTGATTCCAATTTATAAATTAAATTAAAAAAATTAAAGGTCAAGAAGTGCGATATATCATAATGATTGTTTTTGAATTGGTTAATTATTTTTAATAGAATAATGGAACTGTCTACACATCACTAGTTGAGAAAGTTTCTATACAAAAATATATGGGGTACCATACCAACCACTGAGAAGATGCACTTCCCTCAGGGTGTAAAATTTATGGGGTAAGTGTATCTGGTCTTATAAATCGTAATCCGCGGATATAATTACAAAACTAATATACACACATCACAAATTACAACTCAAAATAAAGGCAATTACCTAATATCAGCGTCCTGGCACAGAAGATTATCGAGATATACGAAAGATTGAAAAGTTGACATTAAACAAATGTCATAATTTGAAATGGTATTACAAGAAAAATAATATTTGTATTTGAACCATCTCTGGACTGTTTCTTCAAATATTGATTTATAACATTTCTTAATTGATTGCGGTACTGGAATCCAATTTCAAATGTAATTAGGAGACTTAGATGCACTTCCCCCATAGATGCGCTTACTCCGACTCACCTTATATATATATTTTTTAGTTGATAATTTACCTTTATAGTATCCCCTTCACTGAAAGGCAGTTCTTCGTCACATGCGTCTGGATTTGGGCTCATCGTAGCGGGATCATAGTCGAATAGAGCCACGAACCAGCGGCTACGCTTGTGAGGTTGTGGGGGCCCGTGCGTCGGATGCTGCGTTCCAGGCTGCTGTTGCTGCTGTGGTCCCCGGCGCCCTCCGTAGGCTTGCTGTGGTGGCTGACCCTGGGGTCCGCGCATGGGGCGCTGCTGTTCACCCATGCGCAGGCCCGCCTGCGGTTGGTACGGTTGTTGCATCTGCTGAGCCGGTTGCGGGTGCTGCTAAATTTTTTGATTAAGTTTAAGAAAAATATATACCGAGAATTTGTAATCTCATCTATTACCAGGGGAGATATGTATGTGTAAATGATTACATGTTAAAAGTATATAATAAAAAAAATATTATTTTAAATATCGACAAAACACAACTAACTGTATTATTATTTTTTATTATTATTATTCTTACACTAAATCAGTTAGCTAGACTAAAACAGACTTAGTTCACAATATTTTATGGACCAATTTCTAGCTGTCTATATTCTGAGTCGAAAATGTTCAAACTATGTGTGAAAACATCTTAGCATTATGGATATAACTAAGATTATTATTTTTAATTTTTATGTGTGATGTATCTATGGGACAAATGCGTAGACGCGCAATAGGTTGGTACAATTGATAATGTGTGAAAGAGATAAATGTGTCGCCCTCTTAGCTCCGAACTATGAAACTGTAAACATCAAATATTGTCCTGTATAGAAGCATCTGGAATAAATACTGTTATTACCACGAATTGGCTATTATTCTGACGACACAATCCCTCACACAAAGGAACCTTCATCATAGCACAATATCAAGATGAATAATATTTTGTATAGTATCAGTGATGTATTTCCACAAATGTATAATAAATTTGTCACAAGTAGAGTGTCAATTGCTGGAAAACTCCAAATTAATTCTCTCTCTCTCTGAACTCTTTGCCTCCACCTGGATCTTGTTTAATGAGATGTGTAGCGAGTTTCCGGTCATTTCTCAGACTTTCTTTGTCCATCTTATTAGAAATCAACCTGTCTGCCTCCTTGTACATTCCCCGTGATCACCAATTTCTCCGGGCCATTTCCATCTCTTCTAGCAACATGTCCAAAGTATGAAAAGTAGATGGTTTAAATGTATTATGAAACATAAGACTTTGTTGCCGTTAGTTCAATATATATGACAGATCTACAGTGAGACTCAATCATTTTGTGTCTCGTCCACTGTCCCTCTTTTGGGAGTGTTTTTGATAAATTGATCACTGAGTGTGTGCCCTGAACAACTGCACCTTAATTTTTCATTAATTTTACATCTGCATGTAATACTATGTTTTTTATGGATTTATGTAATATGATTTTTTATGAATAAAGACAGCACTTAAGGGACGCTGGAGGGTTAAAAAAAAAAATTTCTAATAACCATCTTGAATTTCTTCTCCTTTTTCGTTTTGTAATTGTTAAAATGTAATTGAATTAAAGTCGCATATTTTTTATTAGCTTTGATGAGTGGGACCCACAAGGAAGTCCTAGCTTCTAAACCGGTCCCGGGTAAGGGTGGGTCCCTCCCTCCAGATTCACAGATCGCCGATGACCGTATGCGTGTGGATGCTCCATTAGAATTACTATACTTATCTGTCCCCTCCCCTCCCTTTACCCTATACCTCAGAGCATGACTTTTTCTGTGTGTATTGTCTATTGTTTGAACTGTCAAGAGAGTGGATGCCCTGTTATGTGCTCGTCACTATTGCTATTGTATTCGGTTCCTCGCGGGTGCATGCCGAAACCACTATTGTGGATCACAATGCTTTGTGCTGATTATCAAATAAGGTTCCTGAAGTTTAGGAGCTGTGAAAGAATTCAGTGAGTCGTGTTCTTCCTGGTTGGTCCTGTTCCTATACCAAATTCCTATCACCCTTCCTACATCGTGTTTCCCTACCCCTTGTCTAAACAATACATTTATTTCGGGTGCAGAATAAAAGAGACCTAACCGTTTTTTATCTATAGTCTAACAAAGGTTAAAAATGCTGATGTATGATATATATTGTTTCCAGATGTTCTTCACAACATTTTTATGAACGATGCTCTGAACGATTATCCTTCATACTTCACACGTGCACATTTTTTTCCCTTAACCGTAATTATGCACAGTTTTAAGGACAGTTTCTAATATTTATTACTTTATACCATCATTTTTTGTATCACAAGGAGAACTTCAATTTCAATCCAGTGTTCTGTTTTGAAACATGGAATTGGAGCAAAAAGAATAGTACCTATTCTGCACCTTGGAGTGTCAATCTTGGAACTCTTCACTCTTGCAATCTAAGGTAGGTAAGAATATTTTTCAGCTATTGGTATTAATTATTTTACAGTATATTGCGTACTGTTACATAATATAAGTATATTTGACTGCAGGGAATAAAGTGAACGGCGCTTTGAATGGAATTATAGCTAATGGGAACTTGTTAACCGAGGAAAGACTAGCAGTTTACAATGGAGTCCTGGTACCGACACTGATGTATGGAAGTGAGGCCTGTAGCTGGTAGAAGAGGAACAAAAGTAGACTGAATGCACTGGAAATGAGATCATTTAGGCGTATATATGGCAGATACATTTATGACAGTAAAAAATGAAGAAATAAGGGAAGAATTTAAAGCTGATCTTTGTATAGTGAGAAAGATTAAGGAAGGATCACTTAGGTGGATTGGCCATATGGAACGGATGAATGAGGAGAGAATGGTAAGAAAAATATATGACGCATGTGTTAATGGCACCAGAAGTAGAGGACGTCCGCAGAAGACTTGGTACGATCAGGTAAACCAGATACTGAAGGATGGTCCTGTTAGAAGTCTCAATAATCGGCGAGCTTGTATGAGAAGATGTATGAATGTGGATGAGGCGAGAATTGTGTGTCAGGGCAGAAGAGTGTGGGACTCTATCCTCTCTGTCTACCCCCACGGAGAAACGGCGTGATGGTAAGTAAGTAAGTAAGTAACACTTGATTGCTTTAATAATTGTATAAGAGTGATAACTCCGCGAATAGCTCGCGAGCCACTTGTCAACATATTGGCAGCCCACCGCTAATATCAAATATATTAATAAATATAAATTAATAAAAATACATTGTAATGAATATATTATTTGAAATCAATAAAAATATATTCAACTCGATCAAAACTCTCAAGTTGTTCTAATTTGAATAAAATGCGTATATCTTCAAGCTCGTTGAACCTGTATACAAACGGCATAAAGAATTTCGATCCATTTTGAAAAAGTATCTATTTTTCTCAGTCTTAATATCTTGATTCTTCTGTCTGCTTCTACAGCACAAATTGCTTGTCTCCACTGTTGTGATTTAATGCGATGTGTAACGAGGCTCCGGTCATTTTTTGCACATTGCCAGTAATCAATAATTTATCTTAGCTAAAGCGATCTCTTCTAGAAACATGGCCAAAGTGAACATTTCATCAGTACAGAGTTCTTGGACATTTGTTTGTTTTGCCATGGTATGCGCAGCATACGATGAGAATATTATATTTCGAAAGTGTTAAATAATATGTTTCTCTCTTTCCTTTTCAGGGTCCAAGTATCAACTCCGTGCAGCGCTTTAACTTGTCGGACTTTCATGATTGTTTGATGAGTGTTTCTTCTAAATTTTGGTCCATTTCGACAAAGCAGACTAGGGCATGCTAATTTTTATTTGGACCTCAACTTCGCACCCTTGAGACAAGAGCTCACATTTATTTCTTCTCTATGAGAGTAAGAATTTATGTTTCAGTTAGTCTGTGTACATATTTTTCTAACTGTGATAAGAGAGATTGTTAAAAAAATAAATATAGTGATTTTGGGTTGCGGTGTATTTTAGTTTTGGAATATCAATTTGGTCTTTAAATCTTGTAGATCGGAATTCGATTCTAATATTTAATTGATTTTTAATTTTGAAAATATGTATTATTGAATTTTTTTTGTATACATTATTATTTTTCGTACTTTGAAATCTGTAAAAAGTTGTACATTTAGATAGTCTTTTTTTTCGAATAATTTTTATTATTATTTTTTGAATGATTTATAATTGTGATATTGAAGTTTTATATGCTCCTTCCCATTCAATAATACCGTATTGCAAATGTGACTGAACAAACGCGTAATATATTATTTTCATATTTGTAAGTGATAAGATGTTTCCGAGTCTTAAAAATATGTAGGCAGTTTTCCTTATTTTATTTGTAAGATTAGTTTCCATTTGAGCTTGGTATCTATTATAATTCCTAGGTACTTGATACAGTATTTTTCTTCAATTGATGAACATTGGTCACAACAGTCTTCTTGAGTACAGGCTTTAGTGTGAATTTTAATATTAATTTCAGTGTTATCTTTCTGTTGAAGAGCAAATTGTAGAAAGTATGTTTCATCAAAATTAATTGATAGTAGGTTATCATCCGTCCACTTTTTTATGGTATTAACATCCTCATTTGCAGGCATATTTACGCCAGACCAATTTTTTTCGTTAATTATTATTACACCATCGTTTGCATAAGATATTATTTTAACATTTAATATCTAAAAGGTTGCACTCTCAAAATATTGTGGTCTAAGTCTGCTAGCCTTATATTCTTACAAATTCCATTCAGTTATTTAAGTATTGAATCAAAAAGTAATTGAATAGTTCAAGTGTTAGTTATTTCAGTCATTATGAAAAGATTACTTTTATTCGGCTTCAGAACTCTTATGGTCCGTGTCACGGAATGAAATACGATTAAATAAATCTCAGCGCTCTGTACACATTGAGATTTCGATCTGGAGATAATCCCAAAGATCACCGCTTGAGATTGATAGGACTGATCCGTGTACAAGATGTTAGATTTGACAGCGAGACACTACACATTAGTGATGGTAAAATCGTTATTTAAACCGTGATTGTAACTGTGATTGTGTTCGATTGTAACGATTGATTGTAATAATTGATCAACCTAATTCTTCAAGCAATAACTGGTACACTAAAAAGTAAGCCCCCAACAGTTAAATATTAAATACTAATTAAATATATTAATTAGAAAGATATACATATAAAATCAATTTTATTGAAAAATATTGTTGTTGCGCTACCGGGATTCGAACCTGGATCTCTTTACAAACCGGGGAAGGTGCATATGCTACACTATGACTATGCTACAGCGACAGTATTTTTGACTTTTTCAAATTAATACATCTATCATATGTATATCTTTCTAATTAATACATTTAATCAGTATTTAAAATATCACAAATGTGATATTTTATTTATATTTATGTTCTGAATAATAACAATTTCACAATAAGAATATGGTCTCCTTAATAGTTAAATCTCAGTTACCAATCAGTGGCACAATAACAGTCCCGTAACGGTTTACCATCACTACTACACATGTACACCAACGTCACCAAAAATCATAGATGCATACAATTATTTATTCTGAAAAGTTATTATCAAAATAAGGGAATTAAATTCACCCAACGGACGAAAGGAAATGGTCAGTAGACAATAGCTGACATTTGACGTTTGACGTACATGCACGAGGTGCAGTATTTGATTATCTGAGATTTTGTACGCGGTGGATTGTGAAAGCCAAGAGTTATCTTTAAAGAATCTCTTGGAAGCATAATTCCTGTTATAAGGATTGTTTCTAGACGAAAATCACATCCGTTGACAATGGCCATTAAGATCCTAGTGGATTATCACTGAAGTTGAAATAGCGTCATAATCAAAACAGCGCGTGGACACATTGACAAATTTTTAAGTTCAGAAAATATATATTTTTTTTTTGGCTCTTCTACCGGAACTAGGCAACCCATCCCTAAGATGCGGCAATAAAGAATATAATTTAATATATTACTAGGGAAGTTATATGTCGAGTGCGTGACAGGTAGGCACTGATGTTAGGCTGTGTAATAAAATAAATTTGTTCGCAATGCAAAACTATTTATATTGCATGAAAGATAAGAGTTTAATGACGTGAAAGTGTTAATTTAAAACTATCAAAATATCTGCAAATATTAATGTGGAAAAATATGTGCTAGACATGTGAATTTACATAGTACATATAAAGGAGAATTTTTAATATATGAGTGTTCTCGAAATCAATTAAACGTTAATTCGCAACAATGGAACATCAAGTTGGCACCTGACATTTTAGTCAAAATTGAAAAAACTTTTTAAAATTTTAAATTCTGACAATAATTTTCTTTTTAAAACAGTGTTACAAATATTTCAAATTTCCTAGTACAGTAGAAGTCGTATATTATAATGGATAATGTTATCAATTGGTTATTGATTACTAAAAATAATCCGCATATTATAATCGAACTTTGGCGGATATTGTTATCGATTATATATGGATACAAAAGATGTATTCTTAGAAAATTTCTTCAAAATTATTGCTATCTTCCTAAACATAATTGGTTCCTGACAATAATTCATAGATAAAAAATAAGTACGTTATTCAAGTCAGACCAATAGACAGTGTGTACGTGTATACATAAGTACACGATGTATAAATAACATAAAAACTTCTCAAATTTCCAACCAGAACATCGATTAAAAGAGTGAACGATCTGGAAAAGATAATCAAATTGAATCAGTATTGAAAATTTGGTTCAGTAATGTTTGCGAAAATAATGCTCCGATTAACGGATCAAAAGGCAGAAGAAATAGAAATATATAAATATTGGACAAATAAGATTTCATAGCGACCGACGGATGGTTCAGCAGATGGAAAAAGCTTGAGAATATCGTATATAAACGTCTTCACGGTGAAGAAAAAGGTGCTGATTTTTTAGCAGCCAATGAGTGAATAAATACTGTTTTGCCAAAAATTATTGCTGAATATTCCACTCCAGGATATTTATAATGCAGGCCTATACTTACGTGCAATGCCTGAGCATACTTATTCGTTAAACCTTTACCATACCACGATATAAAATACCCGAACGCAGCCATGCTGTCAACTCGTGTTACCGTAAATAACAGTTAGAACAAATATTTTTATCAGCTTAAATGGCTTTAATGGCACGAATTTACTCTAAATATTGAGCATTCAATTTTGAAAAAATGATTAATAACATAATTTAGAGCAATCATTAAGTCCTATACAATGTATCCTTCCTTTTTATCTCTCATTGTTTAATTAGTAAGAAAGAAACAATTATATTTGTATGTTTGTTGTTCTTTTCACTGTGAAAATAGTGTGTGATCTCTGTCTTTCATATCAGATTGGTATTTTTACCAACGTATTAATTTTACAACGGATTGAATGGAAAACATAATTGTTTTGGTACGATTTCCTTTTCACTAGTCATTCCTTAGCGCTAATATTTTTTTTAGGATTATCAAAAATATGAATTTTATGTTGTAAATATTTACCGAAATATCATAGGTTTAATTATGACGGTAGACCTGTGTTACTGCATGGTCTGGGAAGGGTTAAAAATGAAACTTCTTAATGTTTTAGAGTATCGAATGAGCGTGTGACAATTATTTGTTGTGTTAATATGATAGGGGAAAGGTTCTTCTAGTTTAAACCCTCGATGTTTTAAAGGGGTGAAAATTTTGCTTGTTAAATATTTCTCCATTTCTTTCGTGCGATTTTTTATCATCCCTTTAATGTTATCAGTCAGTTATTATTATGAAAGATGATAATAATAATAACCCACGAATGAAGGTACCACAGTGATCACAATATCCGGCTTCCACTGTATTTTAGGAGACAACAAGAAAACAATATTAAGTTATAATATTTTGCAGAACAACAACATTTGATTTAGATACAAATAAAATAATGAGTTACATTATATAATGTGCCCGAAATCATTTCACTTTACACCGAAATTTTTATTCAAATCTTTGAAGCTCAATATCTCAGCTTGATGTAAATGTCAGATGATACCTTGTTGTTATACTGCATATTTTATTCAGTACCCATAGACGTCAAACTTAATTAATATATTCGAAAAGATCTGACACACTCATGTTCGGAAATTAAAAAAAATGTTCTTTCACATCCCGGTAGGTAGGTTAAGAACTCCTTAACTAGTAATTTGAATTTTAAAAATTGCGTACTTTTTACAAACCTACCCGAAATACAATGCTGAGAAATATTTTTTAAACTAATGTAGTTTTAAAATGTCGAAAATAAATGTATTAAATTTTTTTTTCCCAGTGAACTATATAACACACATAATCTTAGAATACTAATTGGGCTCAGTTGAAGTAAAAATATATATTATAGAATAAATAAATGATTAATGAATTTACATATATATAAAAAAACATTCAAATTATTACATTGAAACTACGAGACGCGTTTTTTAAGTATGTACCGTTGCCGGATATTCCGCGCATGCGCAATGGTTTCCTTCATATGTTAACTCACTGCATGCAACGTTAAAGACATTCACACAATGTTGCCATCTTGTAGTGAGTGGTTGAAATGTTCAAGACAATAGATTAGCCCGCCGACTGTGAGATACAGTCCGTGATTTGTCTCTTGAATGCACGAAACGTGAAACTAGTGATTTCCATCTTTTCCTCCACGACAAGTGCCTCAATAATGGTGGCGACCATGTTGGAAATTAGTTGAAGGTATGTAGCGTCCGAAGTAAGTAAAGTGTTGTAAAAATGATGCATTTCTTTAAAAAAAATCTTGTGCCTAAAAAACACGCCTCGTAGAAATAAATGAAGAATTTCAAATTTTTTTGCGATTCTACTACGTATTCAAGAATGGTGTATTTCAAGTAGGTACTTATGTATAATTTTCTGTAAAATTAAGAAGTTTTTATGTATACGAGTATTCACATTAAACAGTATGACAATCTGTAGAGTATATGATAAAAAACGTGAATAATATATTTTTTAAAAAATTTTTGCAACATACATAGCTAATCATTGTAAAAAGCGAGCATAATTAAAATGATAAAATATGCAATATTAAACTATTTCAAGCATTGAGGAACAATCAAACATTTTATAGTAAAATCTCATGCAAAAGTTGCAAAACTCCAATTAATATTTTCGAGCAATTTTCTACATAACAATCTACAAAAAATTCTTTTGGATTAGGTACCAACTGTAAAGGATATTTCAATAATTTTTCAATCTTAGATTATTTTAGTAAAATGGAAATATATTAATTTAAAAAAAACGAATTTTGTGTAAAAAACTATGATTAATTATCGTCGACTGGCTTCAATGCCAGTGTATCTTTAGCGGAACGGTCGTACAGTAACTAATCCAAAAAATAAAAATATGCAAAGAAATCCGACAATTGATTTATTTAGTTCCGTAGTTTATATAGTTCTGATGAAGATACACTGGTATTGAAACCGGTCGACGTTAATTGATCATAGTGGTTTATACAACATTTGTTAATGTTTTAAAATTAATAATTGTGTCCAATATAAATAATAAAATGAAGATATTTTCTTGTTTTAAAATCCCGTATCACAAATTTTTCGTCGATGTAAATAAAAACAAAATATCACATCGACCCCTTAGAATAACATTTTGGACTTATTTGAGTTATTGCGTGAAATAGGTTCCAAATTATTCTTTGGTTCATACATACGCACCAACTCAACTCAAGAAAATAGCAAGAGCTGCAGTTCCAATTGCATCAATTATTTATTTCAATTTATGGATTATTATTGTTCATTTACAATGTTTTTTTTTAAGACCATATAACTGATTATATTTGCATACTCAAAACAAAATATACACGAGTATATGTTGAAATTCAATCAACACTTTTGAGCTCATTATCTCAAAACAGTGTCCGTGTCAGATGGAACCTTGTTATTCTGAGGGATCGATATTATAAATGCGAAATCCAAAGAAAATTATTTGTGAGTATAAAAAAAATAATGTATCACGTTCCATCGAGACAGTGCACAGAATTTTCAATCTTATTATTTCAACAACCATATCAGGCAGATAAAAATATTTAAAAATTTCCATGTCATGACTTTATTATCAAAAATTTCATGCAGATAAAAGCGGTTCATTGGAGTTGATTAAATTACTGCAGACCAATTTATTTTTGTAAATATTGATATTAAAATCGTTTAATAAACCACACTTTTAAGTATGCTTATAATAAAATAAATATATTAGGTTGTTCCGAAAATAATAGCCAATTTTAAAATTACAACATTTCAAACGTTATTTACAAGGACTTATTTTATCATTTGTTTTGGTTTTGACAGTTGGGAATCTGATATATTTGTTTATCGAGTCAGGTATTACTTTAATCTTTCAAAAATGGAATTGAAAATGAGAGGTATCTTTTATGCATGTATTTATGCATCTCCAGACATAAGTCTTAAAGATGAAGTGGGTCGAATTTGGTGGAAGAAGTTCGGTAACTAATATTTTAGTCAAATAATTCAATAACAGTGAAACCGGAGTAAATACTTAAGCCATGTTATTCTATAAGTTTATAATTCGTTGAAAAAAATGCGCAGAACCCACAGACCAGTAAATGAATAGACTTGAAATAAAGTGTACATATAGGAGAGGAGTTTCGAACATGAGTTGCGGGACGAGAGGCATTCTACACACATTCTTGGTGGGAACATAAATCAGATAGTTAATGACACATTTATGCAACAGTAAAATTAAATTTTTGTGTAAACAAGATGTTTTTTTAGATTAATGCATATTATATTATGAGCGATACACTATATAACATATTTAAAAAAATGAATCTGATCACGTGAGTGACACAAAAATGAAAATATTGGGACAATAAATTTGCGTTAGTTCACGTTTTCGTATTTTGGTGGTCTGGTGGTAGAACCAAAAGGCAACATTGATTAAAAAAAATATTTTCTCTTGTTGTATTTAATTGAATTCGACGGTTAAAATTGGTCATTGTTTTCAAAACAACCTAATATTTTTAGAAGCGACGTGTAATTATTTTAGAATGTGTCTTATCAATATTCAAAAATACAATTATAATAATATTTCGATTCGATCCCCTGAGTTACATTTACTTTTAATTCGCGCCCCTAAACATATTTATTAAATATTCAAATGATGGTTTAACACCGCGGTTAAACCTTTTGAAATTTATTATGAAAATTTAACACGTTCATATGTCATCAACGCTCATGGTATATACAGGATGTCTCAGGGATGATAGTCCAAATGGAGCCTACGGTTAGGAGACGTCACTAGCAATCCACTGAGCATCAAATAGGGTTATTCGAAATTCAACGCTTTAAAAAGTATTCGAACTCATGTGATTTACAGTAAAAGTTAGTGTGTTTTTTTTTAAAATCTGGTAGCTGTATTATCACAGCATACATGTGTCAAACTTCACCACGTTTGGTTTAGTATTAATGGTACAGTGCTCATTTTTGTAGACAGGTTGTAAATTGCTCGAAAATCACAAAAGTTTGAATAATTTCTAAACCAATTTCAGTTAACCCCATTTGAGACTCGAAAGGGTTGCTAGCGATGTCCCCCAATCATGAGCTACGTTTGGACAACTGTTTCTGAGATACCTGTATACCTTAATTAAATCTTTAATCATAAAACAATAATATTCTAGTGAATACCTGCTTTGTACTTTGCACGTGTAAAATAACTGGTACATTATAATATAATCCCTTCTACAACCATGCTGGACACACAAAAAAATTGCACAAACAGATCATTGATATCTCAGCGATGCGATAACCACACCACAAAACTTAATTTAATTCGAAATAAAATTTATATGGTGCTATTATATCATGCGGTCTATCATAACATCTGTGTATTATGGATGTATATTTGATCTTATCATAGGAATATGATAGCGGCCATTGTTAAGTTAATTTCTATTTGAAATGGTGTTTAATCATTAAATAAAAACACACACATATATAAAAATAAACAAATGAAGGCTTTGGTGGATGAAGATGTTATGTGACTTTCTTTCAAAACACCTTTTACTTCACATATGTGAAAATAAAACACTTGTTTAATTTACTTGAGACGCGTTTCGCCTTGTAAGGGCATTATCAATCTCAACCTTTTACAGTCACAGGTTAAGTAAATATAAGGTTAAGTATAGATGCAGGGTGTATGTGACAGGCTTGAGTCAGTTTTTTTAGTAGATAAAAGTGTTATATACAAAAAATGCAAGAATGATAACTTAAAACTCAATTTGCTGCAAATGTTGTATTTGTAAATCCCTTCATCCCTTAACGCCTTCAAATATTAATAGTTTAAAAACAGTGGAGCCCTTTTTAAAGCGAATTCAGATACAAGAGCGATCATTTAAAAATGGTGTGTTTTTTAAAACACCAAAAAAATGTTTTTTTTTTAAATTAAAAATTTATAGGTATATTTATAGGTAGGTTTTAATTTGTTTTTTTGATTTCTACTGTATTAACGAAGAGCAGAAACGAGGGGTGTTTTAGGATATTAAGTTAATATTGGTCAGTGAATGCTGATTTTCTTGAATCTCAATTTAGCGGGACCCCAATGACATTTTAGATTCCATCGGTCGCGCTATAACGGGTGATTGCACACAATACAGGTGCACACAGATAACTCCACAAAGTGACAAGTGGACACATAGACAGCTGTACACAAAATAATATAATATGGGTAAGTTAATAAGATAACTTACATTCCTTTAAAACAGCTTATGTTAGGTTAGGAATACAAAGTCACGGCAGCACAGTAATCAGCTGACTGTGCGTAGTTGTCTACGTGTGCACTTGTCATTTGTGCAATAGTCATGGAATAATCGGGGCTCCACTGTGGTGTAATTTTGATTTTGCACATTTTGTAAAAATTGCACACGTATTGTAGACCGCATGTTTTAATAACACCATTAAATGAATGACATAAACATAATTAGTGCCAAGACAAAAATGAATCACAGTCATAAAAAAATTGCAGCAGCAATGACTTTAAACAACAGTCATCATTAAACAAAGTGTCATGGCGACGTCGCTGCGACGTCTCCGAGACATTGATGTACGGGCGCCAACACTGAGAAAGAGAGAGAGAGAGAAATATAGAAGGCTGGCCACGTGACAGGCATGTGAGAGTATTTGAGAACGTCTGCCAACCTGCATGTGGAGGGGGGTGTGGTGGGGGCTGCGGGGAGGGCGGCGGGAGCCCCCTTCCATTTCGTCGCCGGAATAATCCCCCGCCGCTTCTTTTGTGATTTCGATAGCGGGTACTCCGGACCCCGACTGCTAAAGTCGCCCACGGCAAAGGAAGCAATGACATTCTTGTAGCGTTCTTTAAACACCTTGTGCGTGGGCCACCCCGTTGAGGAGTGCGTCCATATTGTTAGTATGCAACCCTTGTTTTGCAAATTTTGATCCAATATTGAAGATTTTAAATTATGTTAAATCGTTATTGTGACTGTGATTGTGTTCGATTATAGTGACGATTGGTAAATGATTATTGGCAATTCTTCCAGCGTTGATACACTAGAAACTGTTAAATCTCAGTTGTCAATCACCGTTAAAATCGAACACAATCAGGGCAGTGATGCTAGACCGTGATTGTAACTGTTATTGTGTTCGATTATAACGATGATTGGTAATGGCTTATTCGCAATTCTTCGAGCAATCATCGGTAGGCACACTAGAAACTAAACTTCCAACAGTTGATCGTCGGTTACCAATCATCGTTTTATAATCGAACACAATCACAGTAGTGATAGCTAATGTGACTGTGATTGTGTTCGATCGTAATGATGATCGGTAACCGACATTTGAATGTAGAAGTTTTAGTTTCTAGAGTGGCAGTGCGAATAGTCATTATCATAATTGAATACAATCACAGTTACAATAACGTTTTAAATAAAAGTTTAAACGTCACTAAATTACAGTAACGATAATGATTTAAATACCATTTTACCATCATTATGTGTTTATAGACTTTTACATACATCTATTCAGTTATTTATCAAAAGATGGACGGGCTGGATGTCGTTCTTGAAATCTTCAATGTTTAATCAAATTTTCACAATCATATGAAACCATTAAATCTAAGTGTTTGTAATATTGGTGAATTAAAAAAGAAGCAAATCGAATTCTAAGATTAATCTATCATCTAAGCATGGGATATATAATTGTATTTTGTATGTGATTTTCTACTAAAATTGAGAATATTGCAATCCATTTAAGATATCACATATTAAGGTTAGATATTTGGTAAATATATCAATTTCAGTAGAATTTCACGAGTAATACAATAATTATATAATCATAAAAAAGAATTCCACTGCATTCTATTTAATCGAATAATTAATAATGATAATATTCAAAATGTTTGATGCGTTTAAACCGGATTATATGCCTTGTGACGTCAGTGGTCAATGTGCACATCCCCCATATGAACTAACTAAGGTCCACGCATGCATGGGAGACCACATTTCGCGTCACAGCCTGCGGTTTGGTTCCACTGCACTTTAAAGGCATATGAATAATAATTTGATTCATGTATTTCCGAAATAATAATTCGATACTTGTATAATAGTGCGGTCCTTGCGTTATGGTTCGCGTGTATTGCCTGATGTGATAATGAATTTAGGATTTAGTCATCGTTATTGAATTACAGCATTACGTCATTACTGACATACGTGTGCTTACGAGTGTTTCTGTTTATTCGGTTATCTATCAATGTAATTGTGGGCGTACTAACATACATTAGTTATTATGTCGCCATCTGTTAATGTAGCGGCAGTGTTTTGAAAGGATGCACGATGAGGCATTGGTACAATACATTGTGATGCCTTAATATATGATATTTAGTTAAAATCAACACAATAAATCAAACACGATTTTTTTTGGTTCTATATTTAATTTTTAGAAATAATTAGATGATCGTTTTGGTCATTATCAAACTATCGTACAATTATTTGGAATAATTAAATATAGAACCAAAAAAATCGTGTTTGATTTATTGTGTTGATTAACATAATGGAGATCTATAAAATTAATACTGTCGGTATTCAAAAAATAAAATAAATAATTGGTTATATTTTGGTTTCTTCTGCTTAACCTTTTAACTGCCAACTCTATTTGAAATGGTAGACTAGGCTTTGAGCATCTTGACTTATCTATAAAAAGCTAAGATCTGTCATCCACACATGGCAACATGATTTTAAAATATGACTTAAATCCCTGCAAGTGTGCAAGGTCCAAAAGTGCGTGTTAACGCGCTCATGGCATTTAAAAGGTTAAGTAATATGGTGACTGAAAAGTTTTTTCGGGACCACACTATCGTACAAGTACTAATAACATTAGACATAATCGTACATGAAATATTGTATATAAATGCAAAACGTTAAGTTGATGTTATGTGTGCAATATAATATTTTAGTGGAATTCCTTAATTTTAAACTAATAACGAATACAGTATATAACATGATCTAGAATTTTAAAAGTAAAGCTCGAAGTATGATTTTTCACTTCACTTTTCTAAATATTAAAGTATTAAATAAATATGAAAAAATAAATATATATCTAGAGGAATAGATTTCAGAACTATTTCGGCATTTAAAAAGTAAATATGTTGCAGCGTAATAAAATAGTTATTAATAATTTCTTCTGAAATATGGATTCCGTCTTATAAACTAAGCACTGTGTATCCTATAATATAACAATTAATGATTTATTAAAAACACAAACGAGTTTCTGTGAATGTATGTAAATGAAACAATGTTATTATTTTACTTGAGTTTATTAGCACTACTCGAGTTTCGAAAGAAACAGTCACTTTAATCGACAGGTGAAGTATTAAAGTATTATAAAAAAGTTCAATACTTCACCTGTCGATGAGAGTTACTGTTTCTCACGAAACTCGAGTAGTGCTAATAAACTCAAGTAGAGTTATAACATTGTTTCATTTATATCCATCCATTATGATGAAACTCTATAAAGTTAACGCAGATTCTATCAATAATATGAGTTTTGGTGATATTGGAAAAATTTGAGCATTTCAATTGTCTAAGAAGGAAACATGAAAGTAATTTGAATGTAATGATAACAATAAAAGTAGCAAAGGGAAGAATCAGTGGTGGTCATTAGGTGATGCTAAGGACATTGAAGAAAGCTGAGACATAGATAAGAAAGCATAGGAAGATAACAATATTTACAAATAAGTGATGTAACAAAATCTTCAATAGTTGAATATTACGGGACTGGTTTTCAAAAAGCTTATTTTTAAATTTGTAGCTGTTAAAACATCTCCATATTTTTTTTTTTTTTTTTTGAACAGTGTTATATATTATACTGTATTATGTGCTGTAAGGTTAACTACGTACACTGGTGCTAGGTCATAGTCATAATTGTATGAAATATTGTAGATTTATTTAGCAGATACTATTCACGTATACCTACAATGATATGTACCTACCAACTAATGAGGGGTGTAAAATCGGGTCATATATAATTTATTGAGGGATGTTTAACCTTATTAAATATACAAATAAAGTATTCATGGATTAGCTATACTTTAATTTTAAATGGATACTTGTAAGGTCGGGGTCTAGTGACTAAATGAAAAAAAAAGCATTTGACTGTTTTCCAAAAGTATGTAAGTAATACTTTGTTTATCGAGTTTGACCTCGTTAAGCCCCGTCTACCGGGTCACCAACGAGGCTTTTAACTATTCCTCTATTCAGTAAAATTGGTCGAATCCACTCTAGGTTGGTATTTCCGATTCAATTTTCTAAATCGATGGATCGTTTTACACGGCTAATAATAGTAAATATATTATTCTCTAAGAATCACGACAACATACTTCAAAAGCTATTTTACTGCATAAAAATAACAATACTTCTCATGTCATATTCAATATGCTAGATTAAAAAATAAACTATAAATTTCAAACAAATATATAAAAATATATATTGAAATATGTAAAAGTTATAAATGATTTCTTTGGGCCTTACCCCTGGTGTAATTTTGTCGAATATACTCTTTAGCAGACCGGTACCGAATCCTGTTGATGGCTGTATGAAGTGTGTAAGAGTTGTACAATCAGATATCATTTAGTCAGGTATTCATGTCATTTTCCATCCAGGTATCAATCGGGTCAGGGATGTCACACAATTTGACAATCATTGGGACTTTCGATAGAGGAAATAAATTAACTACTAATAATGATGACATTCATTAGAGTTGTGGTGGTACAGGGTGAATATTATGTGCCAGGCCGATCTTGTTTGACTGCCATTTTGATTTGGCAAACATTTGTCAGTTCATAATTTGTAGTCATAGAGAATAGTTAATTACAATTTATTATAAAGTATTTAACGCTTCAATAACGTGTTGAAGTTATAAAAACAAACAAACCAGACTTTTGGAAAAAAAATCGAAGCTCATTACGACTTGGCGGGTTTTGTTAATAAACAAAACAGCCATTATTGGGGCACTAAAAATCCTCAATTGATATACTAATGACACGCAGAGTTACTGTATGGTGTGCCATGTTGGCCAGCGGATTTATTGGGCCCTATTTCTTTCACCATGCAAGAGACAATGCTGTAAAAACTTCTTGGTGGCAGAATTGGGTCAATTGGGCCTGCAACACGTGTGGTTTCAACAGGACGGTGCCACCTCACACACAGCCTGAGCTACGCTTGAAATTTTGATGAATGAAACAACATCGACCTGGAACATAATATTCACCCTGTATATTCATTCAATTTGAATACTGTTAATTGGATTTTTTCGGGCGCGTTCTTAAAATAATAATATGTCAAAACAAAATAAAATAAAAAAGGTGTGAATGAATGGATCCAAAAGGAATGTCATAAAGATGTGATTATTTTAAAAATTGTCGAATTTAGTATTTTTAATAAACGATATATCTAAAGGTGATTTGATATATTTTATAGGTGAAAAAGCTCAAGATATTTTAAAAATAATAAAATAAAAAGAAAGTCAATTAAGTAAAAAATCCCAATGAATGTCTGATGACGAAATGTATCTAAAGGGAAATCAAAAGATTTTGTTTTAATTCAAATATCTTCAAGATCGAAACATAGATCTCTATAATACTATGAATATATTATAATATTTATGAACGTACATACGTTAAGATATAACAAATTCGTATAATCTTAATAACATTTGAGTAATTGTATGTAATCCTATTAATCAATCATCTTAATAAGATTTTTATTGTCTTAATAAAATAATATTACTTATATTGAAATAAAACATTAAGATAACTCATTAGCAAGTCGTTCGTACGAGTCGCCCTTGAAGATGCAAATTCAAAAAATAATAATTTAAAAAAATAGAAGTATTTATTAGTTTTCTGTAGCATTTTTTTAGTCTCATAAAGCATTTTGATTCCCCTGTAGATTTTACAAAAAAGAAAAAAATATTGTGCTCGATATGAATTCGATATTTCATATAATTTGTTTTGTATATGATTTGTCACAGTGATTTGGCAAATGTTACAAAAAAGATTTTGAAAAATTGATTTGAAAATTTATTTCTAACCGTGAGAATTTTTTTTTTTACGTAGCTGATTGTTTAATATAATTAATTTCATCGCGATTCAGATCATCTAACATTAACGGTGTGCATATTTTAATGAAAGTGACCCAATCATACAATATAATTCTCCGTGTAAAATGTCTTGTGACGTTCATTTCGTGAATGTGTGTGTTCCAATACTATTAGTTGGGTGTCCTTTCAAAATATTTTACCATCGTATGGATTATTTATCAATTTAAAACATTGTTATTGTTTGTTTTCAACATTTGCAATTCGACCCAGCAAGTTTGATCCCAATATACTAATTAGGTTTTCAAAATTGAGAGTGAAAAAAAAAAAAACACATAATTTCAATACGCTTTTGAAAAAGATACAAGTCGACATTTTTAGACATTTAAACAAATCAATTTTAAAAGCATGCCCAACACAAGTGTCATTCATATCCATTCTACAAAGCATTTGTTTCCAATCTATGATCATTTCATTTCGACCAACAGATGGTCACAGCAATTATTTTATTACGTTCAAATGGAAAGTACTTTTGTATCGAGATGAGAGACATTATTTAAGAGACTGATGATCATAGAAGAGAGATTAATTAGACATAGTGCTTTGTCATTGGGACAATCAAATACATAGCTGTGTTTTAAAATGCACATTAAATTTATTTTATGATTGTAAAATTTAGATTCGATAAAATTATAGAAAATGAATGGAAGTCATTACTGTTGATAAAACTAAATAAGTGCAATGTGAAAGAAAATTTAAGTTAACGAACCGGCACTGTTAAATTCATATTTTTTAAAAGACTAATTTAACAATCTAAACAAAAATATTAATTTATAATAGAAATGTAATTAAGATATTCCATTAGAAGAAGGAAAAAGCTCTGTCACAATACATGAATCAATGATGAAATAAGTTAATTATATGAAATTGATTTAATTTTTTTTCGTATTAAAATGAGTGCATTTTGAAACAATTTAATATTTAACAATGGACACATTGACAGACAGATAGATGAGGCGTGAAGAGACAGACAAAAGAGACAGAGGGAAACAAAAAACAGTCATGAAAAATAAATGATGCTGCACAACGTGAAAAATATTAATTGCATGTTCAATGATAAAAAATCTTTAGAAACAAAATGAGATATGCGGCATAGACTTTCATTGACAAATGGCAAATGACAAATTTCATGACAATTTTTTATGATTTTATCATTATTGATTTAAATTTTTTTGTTACACAATATACAGATATACCTCGCTTGTGCAGGGGATTACAGACCACTGCCGTAAAGCGAATCGAAGCCGTTTTTCACTTGCCAGGGCGTATAAAAGCCGAATAATATGTTTACAATATCGTTTATTAAGTGCATAAAATAGGCCTAGGTCTAAAAAACCGCAGATCATATAGAAAAAATAATAAATACACGAGGTACACATTATGTAAACAAACTGAATTCACAAGGACGCCGGATAATTGCGCAGGATTGACGCGCACGTCACGTGACTCCAATAGAGTCACGTGACGTGCGCCGCAGTATCAATACTGCGCCGTACGAGCGACGCGACTCCGAAAATAATAATTATTAATTATTAAAATTTTCAAAGTGCTGTATTAGCAAAGCGCCTTAAAGCGTAGAGAGGTATGTCTGTATTTAAAACTAAATAAATGTATTTATTATACTTTTATCATTTGTCAACGAATTCGTTTACCAGATTTAATTTTCGTTTTGTTTGCGTGTAAATTTGAATATGCCAGTTATGTGTAGAGGTTTGAATTTTGCATTGATATTTTCATTGTTACATCGTGGCGAGATATCTTCGTAAGTTATTCCTATTATACCTAAATAAAATCAGAAAATAAATATTTTTTAGATTCTTTTATCAATTTTAATTTTCATTATGTTGAAAGAATGACCGTGGTGTATATCAATTTATTCAAATTTACACTTTCAAAACAGTCTATTATTTAAATTATAAAATTTTGAGAAATCTCACATTGTCCATACGACACAGTAACGCAGTGTGTAAATATATCACAATAAATATTTGAATTGTTGTGATAGAAATATAAATGTAAAATTGTGTTTAGATATATTTAGTATTGATTTGGTAAACGTTATTGTGCCGGACATGTGGAGAGTTTTTAAAATAATAGCCATAAAAACAATAATACTCTTGTTTATATCTTATCGTGTTGAAAATTTCACATAAGATATTTCAAAATAAGTTAGAAAAGATGAGTATAAAAATGAACATAATTGAATTAGTTGGTATGGTAATGATATAATGTCAAATGGTTTTGAAATAAAATGTTTTTACATGTACTAAACACAACAAGTGAGGTCTCGATACTGTGGAACAGTTATATAAAATATTATCATGTGTTAAATCTGGCTTAAGGGTTCAAAATACTCAAGTTCTGTTTGTTTTCATTACAGTTATAGAAGATGTTTGGATAATCAAAGAAGACACATTGACAAAATAATCCAACCCATGTACTGTCCGGCAACCGGAATGCAGGTAGGTATCAGGAGTTAGTATATTCAAATAAGCTATGTCTGTATGACGTTAGCAAAGGCACAAACCTTTCCGTCTCACTATTGAATTATTTAAAAGCGTCATTTTAAGTATTCGCCGCCAGGCGGCGTGCGGCACCGGAACGGTAACGCATGTCAATATAAAACAAACAAGATTTGCTTTTAATTTCATTACGTAAAAATCGCGTCAAACAAAGTAATTTATTTTGCTATTTCTTTCGATGATTATTCGATAATTAATTTCTCATCTTTGGTGATAATTTCTCTAGGAATATTAAGATACTTAATTTAGATTTTATTCCAAACAATTCTAGACGACTACAGCTTTTTTGAATATATGAACTGCACGCAGCTGATGTAACGATATTTTGGTATTTAAGAGAAAATATGAAAAACTGACATTTAACGTCTCACGTGAATATTGTTCTGTCAATATTTTTTCCTTATCCAAACATCAAAAATGGACCGTGTTATGCATCACTCAATCGAACATGTAAAAGACGAGTAATCAAATTGGTAAAAAAAAAAAATATTTGTTGGTTTAAAGTTTAAGGTTTAAACGAATGTCGGGTCTTATTAATAAGTTCATTATAATTTCACTACACGTTTATTATTTAAGAATTTAAATATTTATACTGGATTATAATAAATTGCATGCGGTCACATGACTTCACTAATAATATTAGAATTTTGTTTTATATTAAGTTTCTATTTGAGTCACCCTGTAATATCAATTACTTACACTGGATTCGTTGAAGAGATCTATAATATTTTATCAAATTTATTACAATTAAATGGTTTTGATATATATTAAAATATTACGCGATTAGGTTAGAATTAAGTTTGACTATAAAATTTACTATGAAGAGAGAAACGAAGAGAAAATGTATAAGTTCAATAGCGACGAGTTCTACATTATTGTGTAAACAGAATTAGAATTTTTTTAAAACTTTTTTATTTACATTGGATATATTCAATTAACAGTAAATATAATAAAGCAGTGGTTACCAAACTGAGGGTCGCGAATTAAATTTTTTTTCATTATATATTTTTATCATTTGTATTATGTATTTTTTTCGTCTGAACTAAGTTTTTTATGTTTGGGTGAATTTTGTTATAAATTTATTAAGTTTTTTTTATATGTTTGAGGAGTTCAAGAGCAAAACCGCTACTTTGCAATTGACGAAAATAGTGGCGCGTTTGAAAATGATTATCTGGCAAAAGTGCGGGTTTTAAAATTGATAGCTGCTCTTGCATTTTATTAAAAGCATATTAATTTTAAAATTGTAATAATTTCGACATTAAATATGGGAAATAGGTCGCGGTGTTAAAATTTTTGAGAAGCACTGCAATAGATTAAACCCCATTGGGATTGTTTTATTAGCCAATTTTAAATTGAGATATTTACTTGAGGCCTTCTAAAATTGGTCACATATTTTTATCAAATTTCTGCTGAAACAAATTCGGTTGAGCGGCGCATAACACCGTCCGAGCACATCATGTTAACTATATACAATAATATTTTAGATAATTGTGCAGTATTCTAACTGACCTGGTGGTGTCCATGATGCTGCCCCGATCCCGGGAATATCTCCTTGTCTGAAAGGTTCTCATCGTGCTCCAGAACCGCCTGGTGCTGGTGGTGCTGCGGCCCCCGCTGCTGTTGGTTGATGTTCTGATTCATGCCCTGGTTCATGCCCTGATTCATGTTCTGGTTCATGTTTTGGTTCATGTTCTGGTTCATGTTAATGTTCTGGTTCTGCTGGTGGGGATGCCCGCGCGCCCCGCCCACCCCGGGGCCGGTGCGACGTGCGGCTACGCCGCGGAGCACGGCCATCGGTATCGCAGTCGCGGCGCTGTCGCTCGATTGGCTGTCGCGTGATTTGGTGCGAACCTGGAACAATAATCGTAATAAACAAGTAAATACTTATTAAATTTTTAATTAATAAATTATGATCGTGATTGCGGAAACTATTCATTTTAAATTGTTCATCGGATCCCCCGAAGCGATGACCTATTAAGAAATGAAAGGATTCTCAAATTTTTTTGGGAATTTATTAGGGTGTGGGTCTCCCGCTGGGGGTTGCTGGGATGGACGATGCCGGGAAGAGCGGTAGCTAGGGAGACCTAACGGAGTATTCTGCTGGCTCTCTCTCGTACCCTCTTGCGACCTAAACATTGTGAATTTCTGCCGGACTGTGACCGAGTTCTGCGACTTTAACACATAAATGTGATATTTACCTTTCTCTCTGGCTGCCTTCTAAATTTAATGTGATAACGAGTCTCACTTCAAACTGTACAGGTATGGCTCTGGTACGATGATATGATGATAATGAGTGAATGTAATAAAAAAAAAGTAGTAAGACCAAATGTGGCATATAATAAAGAAAAAATACGAAGGAAAGCCATTACGTTTTAGTAATTAACTGCCTGAACTAGACTAACTGTCCTAACTTAAAAACATAGTCCAAAAAAATCTTTTAATATTTTTTTAAATATTCCACGCGTTGCTTTGATATGTGGAATCGAAGAGAGAGTAAAAAACCCGCGACCCTTTGGGGTTTCCATCATAATTTAAAAAAATACAAGAAAATGTTTATTTAACATCCTCGCTAGCGTGAAACTCGCAATAAGGCTACTGCAACCTTAATCTTGCCTTAGAGGTTAACTTTAGTCCTCAAAGAATGAGAAGTGCAAAATTGGGAGGAAGAAACTGACCTCCTTGAGGGGGATAAAATACCTCTTAGGGTCGGTTGTTTGATCAGTAGTAAAATTTTATCCAGGTAAAAAAATTACGAATTATTTGAACGTCGAGTTAACTCCTGTCAGTTAATATCGCCTAATACCTGGGAATTGAACCAAAATTAATTAATTTTAAATATTCACCATTGACAATACATCACTTTTCTGGCGAAAAACCTTAGGTCGATGTGCTGATATAAATTCAATAGCAACATTAGCATCAGGCTAAAATAGCGGGATATATGGCGGAACTAAACTTCACATCTTGTTTAAACAAAAGTATTCGAGAAATTAACGGACAAACCCCTTCTTGTTTAGATCATATTTGGACAAATATAACAATTAATAATCTATCCAAAGTATAATCAATAATTTGGAATACAAATACAACCGATCACTACACATGTATATTTCTCTATGATAACAAAATTAAGGAAAAATATAAGGTATTAGTAACCAAAAAAAACCCAACTATAAGTATGGGCACATTAGAAGAAAAATTAAAAAAAATTAAAAAACATCACAATGTATTACAAAGCGATGAAGTTGATATATGTTAGAATAATTTCGAAAATATCTTGGCAGAACACATAAAAAATTCATCCATAGAAAATATCTTCTACTCGAATTAAAAAATTCCGTTGTTTAAAACCACGGATTACACAAGAGCTCATTAAATTTATTAAAAACAGAGAAAAACTTTATATAACTACATTAAAATATCCTGAAGATGAAAAAGCAAAGATTTTTTACAAAAAATATAAAAACAAATTAACTACGTCCATTAAAAAAAGTAAAGAACCCTAAAGAAGAAAGTAACCCTAAACTAATATGGAAAACGGTAAATTGTGCTGTATGACTATAGATAATGCGAAAAAAAAATAACAAAAGTACATCGAACATGATAATTATATTATACATCCAAAATTACAACCAAAACAGTGTGCGAATATTTTTAATTCATTTTTCGCTAATGTCGGAAATAATCTAGCGAAAAATATTTCTAAACCACTTAACCCTAACAATCATATAATTGAAAATATACAAGATAAAAAAATATTATCTAATTTTGATAAAACCACAATTTAAATTTAAATTTGATTTAATATTAGTTCTTACTTATTCACCACTTTATAGTTTTGTTTTCATATGTATCGAAACATGTAAAATAATCAATAAATAAATATATGAAATGAGGCCACAAAGTAATTTTGCAAATATTGAAGATGTAACATATAAGTTCGAAAATATGTCGTCAATCCACTGTTTTTGTTTAGCATAATCGGTTAATGCACGTTCCCCGGATTGGAAGAGATCCAGGTTCGAATCCCGGTAGCAACAACAATATTTTTCGATAAACTTGATTTTACATGTATATATATTTTTCTAATTAATACATTTAATTTGTATTAAGAACAGATTTTATTTACGGGATTACATAAAATCAAATGTTTTCTTCACGATCTTTTAATATATCTCTGCAAGAAACGGTAAAGAAAAAACAAACGACCAACACGCCTAATGTACAAAGGTACCGCGAAATAAGCGCGGCAAAAATTGTGAAGCAGTAAACATGGCCGCCGAGTTAGGGTAAACTTGCAATAAGCCAAGCGCGAGCCTCAAATCTGGGTTTGCGAAAGGGGTTGGTTACGTGCACGCTACTGAATTATTTCCGGAGATCGTCGACTGAATTACGAATTGGACCGATGCACAGCACGTTTAAAGATTTAAAACGATCCGCCATGTTTCAAAAACTGCACACTGTTTTCTTTGGCGGGAACACGTTGGCCATCTTTTATAGACGGCGGCTATAAAATTTGGCGAATGTTTCCGGTATATTGTTGTGAATTTTATTGCAATCTGATATTACGAAAAGGGAATTTGTTACGTCGGAGTAGCTTGTGGGTGTAGTGGTCAAGACGTTGGCTTAGTGATCTAGTGGTCGGGGGTTCGCGCCTCGTTCCAGGACACCAGCAAGTTAGTCCTATTTTCATACCACAAGTGTTTAGCTTAGTTTGAAAATAGTAATAATATTGATGTTACACGTATTCCGTGTACGCATCTCTATTTAAAAAAAAAATGTTTATTTTTAGATTTCTGTAAATGGAAAAATTTTATTCGTACTTTACGACATAAAACATCACTGTTAAATTATTTTAAAAGTATTTAAATTATTTAGATCTTTATTTCAGCTACCTGCCTGCAACTCTTTGCTAGATTCCGATTGGTATGTTTAAATAATACATGCAATTTTATTCTATATTGGAACTTTAAAAGATACATGAAAATGGACCACTGAACTCGAGTGAGATAAATCATCCACATTAGAACTAGAACAAAAGATAACAGTATAAACTGAACCAGTAGACAATTGTAAATATTATTTGATAACAACAATAACATTCTGTATCTGCATTAGGTAGATTTCGATAGAAATACTACGGTCTTATGCAACTGTCAGAAAATTATAATGCACTTTTTTCAGCCTGTCAGAAATTTAAAGGCTTCTGTAGACACGAAAGATCCAGTAGTTTTCTGAAAAATTATACTTGTAAATATCTCTGTTAACTTCGTTAGTCAGTCTCATATGCAATCTTGGTTATAAAATGTTAAAATGTTAAATTTCACCCAGACGAAGTTTATCTGATTCGTGTGGTCAGAATCTTTTATTTTTCTAGGCTATAAACGTCCAAATGTAAACAATTTTTTTTTGCCAAAAATTCTAAAAAAGTATTTTTTACAATATATTATTATATAAAACCGTGCACTCAAATGTCCGTGGTACTTTACAACACAATTACCGCAGAACGAAATACTAGAGCACTGTGTAATTTGTGGCTTAATCAAAGCAATTAATTTTTATCTTAATTAACTCTGCATTTAACTGAACAAGTTCTTAACAGATGGGGTGAGTTTGTGCCGGACTTGCGTACATTTCCGGTGCTAAAACTACCCCGGGGTGGCACGGTATCAGCCGCCCTCGGGAAAACTTAGCGAGACGTTCTTATACGGCGCAGCTGAGAAACTTTTGAACGGAAATTTTAACTTAACAGTTATTACTTTTTATATGTGGTGGCATTTGCAATTTCCGTATTTCGCTTGACTATGAATTCAATTTACACCAATATTTCGGGACATTTTCCTATTGCATTGAGAAAATTATTCGAAATTCAGAAATAGCTCGTCAATAATGACGGAAAAAAGATATGCGGAATGGATAGACCAAATAAATGAGTGAACATGATTCTCTTTAAACGCTGCGATCAACACGGCTCAAGACCGGGAGGAATGGAAATGTATATTGTGCACAAGTCTCAGATATTTCAGGGAACCACGGCATGTAGCATTGAGCATACGATAAAGAAAAAATAGAAGAAAAATTTCCTTTATTTAACGCGATACCCACACACTTTTACGTGATAGAATGGACAGTTAATTTTGTTGCATAAAAATATTTAATAATATTTTTACATTACAATGACAATGTTTTAAAACAAAAAAATATTTTTAAACACTCTTACACAGAATATGGCAAAATGTTTTAGATTTCGTATGATTTAGAGAAACAATATGCACAGATGATCAATATTTTTAGAGTATTAAAACATAGTAATGAAAGTTTTCAAAAATACGTTCTTGCACTAAAAATATTTACATTAATATCTAACTAACTAACTCATTTGCCATCTTGTTTTTTCCCTGTAGGAGTAGGCTGATAGGATAGGACGCGACACTTCTAGCTTGGCATATCGTCAAGCCAGAAGGCTCATTCAAATTCATTATTTGTTCGAATATATGCTCACACTTGTTCAAGTGTACGCTCATACACGTTCGAGTGTATGCTAACATATGTTCAAGTATATGCTTATATATGTTCGAGTGTATGCTCACATTTGTTCGAGTGTATGCTCACATTTGTTCGAATGTATGCTTACATTTGTTTTGTGACCTGGATTGAGAGCTCCTGATATTCTCATAGTGAGCACAAAGCTCCGGTGGAAGCTTATGCTGCGTTTCGATGAGATTATCGGGCGAGTTAAGCGTTACTCATACTCGATACCTTTTAACTCTTGTCTTTCAAATTTCCTAATACCTAACGTTTTTAAATCCATCCCGAAATTTTCTTCCCACTTCCATTCATCCATTAAATATCCTTTACACGTATTAGTAAAAAATAATAATAAAACAACTAATAAAATATTTACATAAATAGGTTGGTGAAATATTTTAAGCTAAACAAAAATAAAAACATGTTCACAAACATTTTGTAGCCAACGCTAAAAATGTTGTCTGCGCCTGTGGAAAATAAATCACTAACTCAAGTGTTATACAGATTGCATATACGAATAAAAATAGGCACAGGCCATTTTTACGTATATTACGCATATAAATATCACTTTGAAATACAGGATCACGAAACCATAGAATCGAAAATTAAAGATTTTATCTTTCTTCTTGATCTAAATGCCACTTCTTTATGACATTTTTTTGTTAGTTCAGATATCTGTGCACACTGTTCTGATAATTTAAAAAAATTGTTTATGATGATGTTTTCAAAACATTTTATAAACAAATACGAAAAAAAGTTATGTCGCATGTACGTATAAAATCTACAATTTGATTAATTTTATTATACATTTAAAATAAAAATATTATGGTAGTTTGTAACATCTGTACGTCTACTGTGCATTTTTTTCTTCTAAAATCCATAAATATAAAATGAAAGCAACCCTGTAATGCGAGAGAGTAATGTGGATTTTTCCACCATGTGGCTTAAACCGTTTTTGAACAGACAGCGAGGTATAAATTTGATCGGTTTAGATATGGGGCAGAATATTATTTGGCGTGCTTCCAACTACTAGCAATTTAAGGGAAACTTTTATTTGAGCCACGTACAATAATGCAACCGTTTTAACCGTTAAACTAGAATAAAACTTTGTATTTAATCGTTCTTTTTAATGTTAGATATATTTTATTATTTTACCAAGATTTAAATAGAAAAACGACAATGGATAAAATAACTTTGGACTACCGCAAATGTAGCTCTGACTCCTGACATACTTTCAACGTCAATTACAGCACGTTTATTATTTTCAGAGTTATTTATACTTGTTGATGAGAGAGTCGGTAGCTCTTGAAACTATTGTCACGATACAATAATACTATTGTGTATGTAGTACAATGTTTGATTTATTAAAAAAATATATATATCATTTTGTCCTTGGTTTCTTTGCTGATTATCTCGATATTCAATTTGAAAAATCACTGTATACACCGGTAAAAAAAGTTATCAATTATCATCTATATACAACAAACGAATACATACATACAATATATGTGTATTTTAATTTTTGTGTAAACGAGTACATACATACAATATATGTGTATTTTAAAAATACAAATTCCTGAGTAAAAATGTACACAACGTACAAACTACTAACAATACGGAATGGACCTGATTTTTGCGGCTAATTCTAAAAGGACTTTTTTAAACTCAAAACTTTTTGACTTACGAGTATCTGAAAAACAAATCTTCATTTCTATATATGACAAAAAAAATGGTATAATATAAACAGTATTATGATTGAAAAAGGTTAATTTTTACCGAAATGCATTTTTTAATCGAGATTAAATGGAGATTAAAACATTTGTTACCGAAATAAAATGTTAATTTAAAAAAAAAAAAACGATTAAAAGATGTTAAAATACGCGCCGCCAATGCAATACAGGATCATTTTCCAACCAGTGTAGTCAGCATCAGAGCCGACGCTGATTGAAACGGGCCACTCTCAGTAG
The DNA here is from genome assembly GCA_031772225.1 of Eubasilissa splendida. Lineage (NCBI taxonomy): Eukaryota > Metazoa > Arthropoda > Insecta > Trichoptera > Phryganeidae > Eubasilissa > Eubasilissa splendida. The sequence goes on along the minus strand of CM062868.1, from coordinate 9,049,247 downwards.
CGTGCGGAAAATTAAAAATGTGACATTTCCCCATTACCATAATTATCGCCCTACAGCGTGAGACCACTTGTATGGAAGTGGTAGCGAGTTCATAAAATGCATTTCTGCCAGAGAAAGTAATACACGTACTTAATTTTAAAGAGAATACATTATTATTATGAAGTTGTATTTAGGTTTTTCAGAACATAGTTCTGTGATATTTGTATCTAGTTCAAATCCCGGTAGCAGTTAAAATATCTCTGTACGTATGTATGTATATGTTTCTAATTGATGCATTTAATTTATATTAAAATATCACAGAACTATGTTCTGTAAATACAACAATAATAATGTGTTCTCTTTAAAATATATTATAAATAAGTTGTATTAAAGTTTTATAAAATAAAAATTGAAAAATCTCTGGAGTCTTGAAAATTGAAAAATAGATGCAACATATAAGTTCGAAAAATTCTCGTCATTTTACTAAGCTGACACGGCGTAATCGGTCAGCGTGCTTCCCCGGATAGGAAGAGTTCTTTGTTCAAATCTCGGTGGCAGCTAAAATATTTTTTCGATAAATTGATTTTATCTGTATGTATATTTTTTTAATTGATGAATTTAATTTGTATTAATTCAGAGCCATAAAATGATATTTGTTATTTTAATCATTTCTTCATACTCGAGTCGAATCTCTGAAAAATCTCATCTGTGAACGTGGACTGTAATAATTGTACCCTTAAATATCCGCTACCAACATAATATGATATACTTAAACTCAGCAAACTGCCAACATTAAAATTTGTACATATCATCTTTTTCTTGTGTAATACGCGAGAATCTTTTTTCTTATTATTACCAAAAAGATTTTTCACATTAACATCTGAGATTTGGCGAACGTCCAGACCATTCGGATATCCAGACTTGGAATGATTTGAATAAAGAATACTGCTGGGATCGACCAGTTCTAGAGCTGCCAGGGAGAAAGATACCTAACTTAAATATTTAAAGTGGAAATGTCCCAGCGTAGGACTGCACTGCAAATTATTCTAATTTACGGACTTGAAATTCAAATAAGTGAGTAGAGAATTAAAATTCTTGCAACTTCAGAACATATAATTTTGTACAGTCTACCAAATATATAGACATGAACTAGCGTTCATTTCTTGTCCCAATATTTTCATTTTCGTATCACCCACTTGATCACTTACGCAATCAATGAGCTCCACGACTTTTTAAAAAAAATATGATTCGATTGGAATGAAAAATTAAACGCTGACAATATAATATGCATTAATGTAAAAAATACGTCATAATTACATAAAGTTTACATTTTTGAAGAGTAAATACTTTTACTGTTGCATAAATGTGTCATAATCTATCGGATTTATGTTTCGTGGATATATGTGTGTAAAAAGCTCCTCGTCCCACAACTAATGTTCTAAACCCCTAACCTAGTCTGTGGTTCTGTGGTATTTTTAATACAATTAGAAAGAAAAATGATATCTACCGAACAGATATATTTTTCTAATTGCTTAATATAATGAACACATTCAAAATATTGTGAAATATATTGGTCTAAATATGAAGTTAAAAAAAATTGAAAAATACTGCCTTTTCAGACGTATTCTAATATATGTTAATAATTCGAATAAATTTCATATATACACATAATGGATATAACCCCATACTTCAAAAAAAATAGTCTCAGCGACATCCATACTGTTACGTGAGAATGAATATCAAATTTTAAAAAAATAACCAAGGATGACGAGAGCACACTTGGTAATAAATAATTGAAATGTTCCAACATGATAACATATATACAATGTTCAAAAATTTGATAGATGTAGTAGCATGGGTAAATAGGTGAACGTTACATTGTGTAAAGTGATCACTTAAGCCAGCCGATGACAGGTCGTAAGCCCTGTAATGCCCAAGACTTCTATACTTCCCATGTAAAAATAATAGTTTCTTCTCTGTGAGACATCTATATCTTAATATAATTTTAATTCTGCACATTTTTGCAAATCTGCTATATCGATAACCATATATACTCAGAAGAAGTATATTTAAAGCGATGCTCTCTGAGTTTATCTCTAGTCAAAATCTCAACACGTATACAAGGTGCTGAAATTTCTCTCAACCGAATTTCTGAGACTTAACAGGATCACCACAATATATAGCTTGCTTGGTTATCTCATGTATGCCATATTGTGTTATTAATATGTACTTACTCCGCATTTTCTTTGATATTATTTTTCCGCTCATTCATTTCAGATGATGAATACATTGACTAAGCTATCCTCGCTTAATCCTGCATTCACTCTTAATTAGTAAATTGTTTATTCTATCTTAAAAATAATTATTACAAATACGCCTGAGTGATCTTACTTCAATGAGATTCAGTCCATATTTATTATTATTTTGCTAAATTTTTTAAGGGAAGATTTTATTTAACCAGTATAAAACGAAGAGATTTTAAATATGAATTAAATATATTAATTAGAAAGATATACATATGAAATCAATTTTATCGAAAAATATTATTGTTGCGCCACCGGGATTCGAACCTTTTCAAACCGGGAAAGGTGCATTATCCAACTATGCTATGAAGAGATTTTAATTCTCGTAGAACGGTAAGTCGAGGTGAGCACAGTAGTAGATTCGTATAACTGATGAAAATGTATATAGTTAGATAGGTATGAAGCCAGCGTAGATCGAACATAACAACCAGATGAAAAATTTCAAAATCCAATTTTGTTAGATTTATATAAAAATGAGATTTTAAATAGGAAAATTAAATGTGACATGATTTGAGTTGAAATGATATAAAAACATAGAAAATAAGAATTTACATAAATATAAGTAACATAAATAATGAAGCATGGGTTAGCTTTGGAATAATAAGCGAGTGTCAGAATGAAAGGTGAGCATAAATAATTTATTCAAGAAAACAAATGTGACCACGAAGGAATCTGATGGATCAAATTGAATAAATTTTGAAGATACGATCCAAGAAATCAAGTATTAATGCTTAAATAATAACTAATTCATTTTTTTTCTTCTGGATATTTAGATCTTATTTTAGTATTTTTTTGTACGGTGTTTAATTTTGTAATAAACAAATTAAAAAATATATTAAAATACATGAATTGATCAAATACATTATGGTTAAAAATAATTGTAGGTTAGGTTAGATACTTGCTTTTCATCTACCAGTTAACATTACAAACATAACTTTTAACAATCTTCTATCTAGGAAATGTCGTAGCTTTAATGGACATTTATTTAATTTTGTTATAAATGTATTGATATTTTCTCACCGAGTTTAACCTAATCTAACCAAACAATATGTTTAATTTATTTTAATAGTTTTTTAATTTTTTTATTAATATCAAAAAAAAGGTAACATATAGGGTCGAAAAATTGTCGCTAAAAATAATGTCGCTGTAGCTTAGTTGGATAAAGCACCTTCCCCGGTTAGGGAAGAGATCCAGGTTCGAATCCCGGTGGCCCAACAACAATATTTTTCGATAAAATTGATTTTATATGTATATATTTATAATTAATATATTTAATTCATATTTTAATAGTTTTTAGATACTTCACTGAAAATTATGTACTATTCTTTTTTTTTCTGTACAAGAAAAATAATTTGATTTTCAAGCAGATTATACATAGAAAACTAAGCTTTGAGAATTATTGTAGGAACAATTTAATGAATGATAGATTATTTTTAAGTGATTTTATTTGTTTTAAATACTAATTAAATTATAAAGATATACATATAAAATCAATTTCATTGAAAAACATAGTTGTTGCGCTACCGGGATTCGAACCTGGATCTCTTTTCTAATCCGGGAAAGGTGCATTACCAACTATGCTACAGCGACAGTATTTTTGTCGACCAGTTTTCGAACCTATATGTTACATTTTTACAAATGAATACATTTATCGTTCCATTATTTATTAATAAAAGTGAATTGTTAATTCGGGCATCTGCTATCAGTTTACTCAAAGGTATTTGAGATTCTGTAAAAACAATAATAGATGGCTTTCAAATAATACGGTTTGAAAAAATACTGTCGCCGTAGCATAGTTGGTAATACACCTATCCCGGATTGGAAAAGAAATCCGGGTTCGAATCCCGGTAGCGCAACAACAATATTTTTCTATAAAATTGATTTTATATGTTAATGTCTTTATAATTAATATATTTAATTAGTATTTAAAACATCACAGACCTATGTTCTGAATAATTACAACTACACAATAAGAATGTGTTGTCTTTAATAATTTTATTTGTATTTTAATTAATTGCCGCCAATCATTTGCTTGTTTCCAAATATAATAAATAAACATTAAACATTTGTATATTATCATTAAATTGTTTATTTATTTTTTTATTAAAGCACTCTTACGTAACGGGCGCAACAAGCAAAAAAATATTTGACGCACTAATGTGTACAACTTGTAACGGAATGTAGTTTGCTCCGTTTTGAGAAATTTCGAGTTGAAACTTTTTGATTTTACAGGCGCGTTCTTCGGCACCGCCCGCCCTTGGCGAACGCGTAGGTACCTAGCTATCCGGGCCCAGTAATTGAGCCACTCGTCCATGCAGTTGTGTGGGAGTCGTGGAGAGGGGGAAACGCTTTTTCACATTTTCATTATGATGCACGGTTTTGTGTGCATATATTTTTTTGTGGCTGCTCGCGTGGGAAACTGAATATTAAGTACTCTTGAGCTCTTCGGCAAAAAGTTTCCCTTCGAATTACGGAAACGTTTATGCGGAAATCGGTAACAGCGGAATACGTTAGAGATATCTAAAGATGTCTACATAGTCTACAATATTTTATGAGTGCATACGTGAATAAATTACAAGTCGAAAATGTTCAAGGAATATGACACTCTCAAATACCTAACAATAGACATTGAAAATAGGTAAATGGCGGCCCTCGTAGCCTAGTGGGCATGATGGTGGTCTCTCCCATACCGGGCGCTCTGGGCTCGATTTTCAGCGAGGACAAAACACGTTTATGTGATTGATAGTATTTTTGTCAACATCATGATACCACTTATCCAGGTTCGTTGATGAGCAAAAGCTCCTACATGATCCGACTCATTCGCCGGCAGGTTGGCATTTATTAAATGCTACTACGACAACCCTACGAGAACTTTTCCGGGCAGCAGAAAATAAAGTTGCGATAGCCAACGTCCATTGAACGGATAGGCCACAATAAAATGTGTTTCACTACAGTAATTAGGTTTTGTGGCCTATCGTAGTGTTATTAATAAAATATGAAATAGCGTAAAGGTCGTACATCCATCAACATTGTGTTTTCATCCCCTAAAATTTCTCTAAGTGTGACATTTTAATTATCTACGATTTATAATGACTGATGACGGTATTATTTATTTTAAATTGCATATTCCGATAGAAAATACAAATTACGATTATCTAATGAATCTACTTCAATAGAAAAAATTAGCCTAAAATGATCAATAGCATGTTGGACTGCCCTGAGTTGATACAGATGGTTTCGTATAAAGTGCCGACTCAAACGAGACAACATGAAGTGTTCTCTGCAGGTACACATAGAAATAATTATGCTGTTAACTCGCCAATATCGCGGATGCATCGGCTTGGTAACAAGTTGAATTTCATTGATATTTTTCGTAGCAGGAGCATACTTGAACTGAATAAATATTCGTATGTAAATTATACATAGTTTTTATTTTTTATGTTATATTTATAAATATGAATTAAATATATTAATTAGAAAGATATACATATAAAAACAATTTTATCGAAAAATATTGTTCTTGCGCCACCGGAATATGTATATATATTTCAAATAATGGAACGATTAAATGTATTAATATCAAAAAGGTAACATATAGGTTCGAAAATTGTCGCTAAAAATATTGTCGCTGTAGCATAATTGGATAATGCATCTTCTCCGGTTAGGAAAGAGATCCATTTTTGATTTTATATGTATATCTTTATAATGAATATATTTAATTAGTATTTAGAAATAAAGTTGGAATAAAAAAAATATAAGACTAATAATAATAATAAGTGTGTGTTATATATAAGAAATGAACTCACCGTGACACATTTGGGGTTGAGCCCCAGCAGCTTGTTGATGTCGATGAGTGCATGGTCACCGGTGGGTGAGTCAACGTCCGTGACCTTCTTGCCGTCTGCGTACACGGCGTAGCCCGTCACGGGCCCCGCGGCCGGGGGGCGCCCCACGGGCTGCCACGTCACTAACAGCGTCCCGTCCTGGGGCCCCGCCTCCACCTGGATGACAAGTAGGATGTGAATATGCCGTCTAAAAAATTTCTGAAATACAACTTTAAACCTCATTAAAGATGAGCGATCTAGATATGCATAAGTTCTTAACGTTTTTAGCGGCAAGAAAGAATTTTATCGACTGTTTGTGTTAATTGTTAGCTAAAGAAAATACAGCGACAAATACAAAAACAGAACATTTCTGACATATTCTTTTGCTCGAGTTTATCCGAGGAGTTAAGGCATGAATTAAATACTACTATGAATTACTTTCCAAAGATTGATTTTTAGGAGATTCATTGATTCTTTGAATCCGCAATTCAAGATTGATGACCAGGAAGAAAGCATCAAGTGATTTTTTTGCCTGAAAATGCCCAACTGTATACTGCTAACATGACAAAACCGGCTATTCAAGAGCTCGGTTGGGAGATTATTCCACATCCGCTCCAATATACTGATCTTGCTTCATATAATTTTGTTATTTTCATATCTCCATCTAAAATTTTCAGAAGAATCTCCTCGATAACGACGCTGCTTTTCAAATTTATCTTGACGAACTTTGCAAGTCATATATAAATGCATATGTTATTAATTAGTTTATGTACTGTGTTAATTAGGAATAATAATTTAACATAAACGCTACGAAGTTATGCATCAACCCAATAAATAGTCGGTTAGGTTTATTCGTTAGTTTTGGTTAACCTTTACCATACTGTGATATAAAATACCCGAACGCAGCCATGCTGTCAACTCGCGTTACCGTAAATAACAGTTAGAAAAAATGTTTTTATTCGGTTAAATAGCTTCAATGGCACGAATTTATTCTAAATATTAAGCATTCAATTTTGAAAAAATGATTAATAACATAATTTAGAGCATTCATTAAGTCGTATACAATGTGTCCTTCCTTCTTATCTCTCTTCATTTAATTATTGAGAAAGAAACAATTATATTTGTATGTTTGTTGTTCTTTTCACTGTGAAAATAGTGTGTGATCTCTGTCTTTCATATCACAAATTGTATTTTTACCAACGTATTAATTTTACAACGGATTGAATGGAAAAATAATTGTTTTTGTACGATTCCCTTTTCATAATTGGTTTTTCACCAGTCATTCCTGAGCGCTAATATTTTCTTCAGGATTATCTAAAATATGAATTTTATATTGCATGTATTTGCCGAAATATTACAGGTTTAATTATGATGGTAGACCTGTGTTACTGCATGGTTTGGGAAGGGTTAACGGTGATTTGATAAGTGTTATGATTTTAATGTTTAGGAATTTACGTGATATTCAGTACAATATAATAAATATTGTTTTAACGTTTTATAAAATTGTAAAAGGATTTATGCTGTTTATTGCCGATACACAATTCTTTATGCACCCTCTAGATGCATTTTCTACACCCTTCTCCGAAATATTAATATTTTAATGAAAAAACCTTGACCAAGAAAATTTAACCACATCATTTTCTTTTGTATGTAGCAATCAAAATAGTTAATAAATCAGTAAAAGTAGCAGTTAAAAAACCATTAAAAAAATAAATTGCTCATTGAAATTAATACGCTTTTATATGTACATAAAGGAGAAATTTGTAAATAATTACATAAATTAGATAATGTCCACTATTAAAATTTCTAATGAGCTTAATATTTCTGTTTTTGCTTAAGTATCAAATATCTATTACGAAATTTAATACTATGATAACACTAATTAAGTATATAAAACAGAAAATGATTTAAATATTTCCGAAATCAAAATCAGAACCTTATTTAAATACTGAAAAAATAAATGTATTAATTTATTATATTATATTACATGTAACACGACTAAACAGAGATATATAAATAAGCTAAAGCATTTGATATATGGTGCTGTCACGGATGGAAATAAAAAAATTGAACCGAGTGAATTATAATGAGATTTTGAAATAAAAGAAAAAACATCATCGAAAATTTGAATTAAAATGTTTAAATATTTATTTATTTTATTTTATCAATAGATAGGATTAGATATAATGCATCTTCAGAAATATAAATAAGGGAAATCTCATGAAGACGCCGGAGAGGAAGGGTCAGACAAAAATACATTAACCTAATAATGAGTAGGGCGATTGCCAACTACGGAAAACTTCTGGATAGGGTCCAGCAGCACAGCGAGCATTGAACCGACAAAAATGTTTCTTTATATAATATTACTTAAAAAAAGTAATTTTGTTGCCCTCATTTAGAATTCAAAGAAAAAAGGAATAGATGAAACACACATAAAATCAATGGCGTAACCACGCCAATGCGGGGCCCATGTTAGAAAGGACCCAAAAGTTCCGTGCCCTATGGTACATTTGATAGTGATGAGCTCAAAATCACGAACCGTAATCAATCACTGATATCTTCGAGTCACTCTCACAGTCAGTGATTGAATATCTAGGAATATCGTGATCGTGATTATTTTATTTATATTTGGTTGTTAACCGTGACGAAAATATTCATGAAGGAATGACGTTATAATTCATAATAAGCACCATATAGTAGATTCTGTCAAGACATTTTACGCATTTGATGAGACATGCTGAGAATTTGACCCAAAAAATAAACTCACATTTTTAAGGGTTTTCATTATTTTAATTTTTGCTATATGTAATTATATAGTATGTTTTTTACGCAAATGAATTTTGAATAATATAAGTAAATACGCTCAAAATTATGTTTTCTTAATTTATTTCGTGTATTGTGATATCGTATTAGTAATGATACTGTGATCACAGTCACAGTTTTCAACCACTGCTATTATTGAATATCAATCACAATCACACCAGTGAGTCAAGAGTTGCAATTTTTCTCATCACTAACATTTGATATCGATTCTTTTGCAAAACTGATATTTTTTTTAGAGCTAATATAGACCAAACATTTTTAAAATCTATCACAAAATTATTAACTTTTAAAAATCATTTTTCACATGTATTAGGTAAATATGTGAAAATATGTATAGAAGTAATTTGTTGGTATATCGGGTTGGCGACCAAACCACATATACGTACGTCTAAAAACACATTTTTGTGATTTTTTTAATGAATAGTATTGAATACATGAGACCAATTTTGTCCTCACTATTTAATTGATAAAGCGGGTAGAACTAAATATTATTATATTTAATATGGATCCCAACGCACCGAATTAACGTAGTTACGCCACTGGCTTCAATGTAAAATGCAAAGGTATTGTATATAACATAAAGTTTGTGCACAACAATCGATTTTTTGCGATTATCGATATCTTTTCCATACTGATACTGTAAAAAAAATTAGAATGTCGATTCCTTAATCTGAAAAGCAGCTAACTCCAACCATGGTCAAACAACCGTTTTTGATGCTATTATTTTCCTCTTTTATTGTTCTATATATAGTACATTAAAATCCAACAATTCTCATCAATTTTTAAACACGTGTTTTAAAATAATAAATAAATAGTACTTACGTGCTGCAAAACTTTATATTAATTTTTGCAAAAACCTTAAATGTTTACTTGACACAAGTGTTGATGGCACCAGAAATAGAGGACGTCCGCGGAAATCATAAGCACTACATTACTACATTATCATGGAAAATCGGCTAACTCTCTATAATATTTTACAATTTTGGTAAAGAAATTCAGCTAACTCTAAATATTCTCTGTAAATATGAGATAAATCAAAATATCAATAAAATTTCTCAGCCACCCTATTTCTGCATAAAAAATCTAACAAAGCATGTTTTAGAATTTTTGTAATCCGTTTAATTACAAAATTAAACGGTTTTTTGTTGCTCCTGAACATTTTAGAAAAATGGAGTTTTGAGCTTTGCAGATTAAGGTATCCATATTAAGAATAATAAAATTATGAAAATCGTTACTCATGGGTATTACGAAAACATTATAAATGTATACAAAACCAATATCTCTCGAATGTATGGGATTAAGGACTAGACCATGGTTATAAAGCGAAAATCATCTTAAAGCAAAGCAAATATTATTTAAGTTGCAAGTGAATGTGAATGTTTTTTTGCTATTTAATGATTAAACCACGCGGTGTGTACTATATTCATATATATTATATATAATGCTTATTCAGGGGGGCTTTTTCCCATTCTGCATCGAGGCCCTGTTTTTGTAGTTACGCCACTGATTGAGGCTCAAATTTTTAGTAACGATATATTTTATAATATTCAAATTAGTCATTCCAAGTAATCGAAATGTGACGTACTGTTATTAACCACTCACCATGATGTCAACAGGAGGATCCGGCAGACCCTTTGGCAGGGTCCTGAAGTCCGTGTAGGCCCCTGGAGCCTCCTCCACGGGGGCCCCTGGCGGGGGGCCGGCCCTCAGGTGCTTGGCCCTGACGGTGACGCGGTACTGGGTGCTGGGAGCCAGGCCTGTTATGGTATGCCTGTACACACCGGGTTTGACGGTTCGCACCTGAGTTGAGCAGATTAAAATTAGTGTTAAAATGTTACGTGCTATCTTAAACCTCGACAGAAAACTTTTTAATAAAAATAATATGTATTTATAAGAATTAGACGGCTGAGTATTTTCGCATTATTCTCTCATCACTAAAACTTATATAACTATTTTTTTGTCCCGTATATATTTATACAATATTTATTCTAATCATGGAGTTTTCACTTTGTCCATATTTAATATCTTGCTTATCAGATAAAGGACTAATTATATAATATTATAATTATCGGTGAATATTAAGTGTAACTATTAAAACAAAAAAATAAATTATATAAAACAAATAGAAACAAAGTAATAAATATAAAAAAACGGGTGTGTCAAAAATGTATTTGATTGGTGGGAGAGTAATATACAATGTGATGTACAATACAGAAATCATATAGTATTAATAAAGTATTTTCGTTATTTCCAGTATATGACTCACCGCTTAATAATGAGTGGATTATGTAGTAAAATTTTGCGTGTGCATTATTTTTAAAAATTCATACAAATTTAATAATATTTAACTATAGCAATCATTTAACTAAATATATCTAAATATAAACCAGATAATGGAGGATGGTTCTGTTAGAAGCCTCAAAAATCGGCGAGCTTGTATGAGAAGATATATGAATGTGGATGAGGCGAGAATTGTGTGTCAGGATAGAGGAGTGTGGCGCTCTGTCGTCTCTACCTATCCCCGCGGGAAGTAAGTAAGTAAGTAACTAAATACTGAAACTTTTTTTTCTTGAATCATAATCGATCGAAAACACATAATTTGGCGCTCTGAAATTTCTCAACAAGGCATTGTTGAATTTTACGAAATGATGCGTACGCATTCTCTAGACGGTGAGTCATAAACTGGAAAAAGGCACTATATTTCCCACAAACCCGATATACAACGAAAATAGTAGTAAATACTAATTTAATGTATTAATTATAAATATATACATATAAAATCAATTTTGTCGAAAAATATTGTTTTTGCGCTACCGGGATTTGATCCTGGATCTCTATTTCACATATAGTACACTACCAATTGTGTTATAACGCCAGTATTTTTCATGACAAATTTTCGAACCTATGTTACACTTTTTTTTTTTAAATTAATACATCAGTTGTTCAATTATTTTTGAAAGCCATCTACATTATTTTTACGGAATCACAAATACCTTTGAGTAAGCCGACTGCAGACGCCAGAATTATCAATTCATTTTTATTAAATTTTGGACACATTGATACAACTTATATTATTAAGGAGAACACATTCTTATTGTGAAGTTGTAATCATTCAGAACATAGGTCTGTGATGTTTTTAATACTAATTATAATTAATATATTAAATTAGTATTTAAAACATCACAGTTCTATGTTCTGAATAATTACAACTTCACAATAAGAATATGTTCTCCTTAATAAGAAAATAGTTGTATTTAAATTAGTTTTATATACTACTGTATCTAGACACAAGTGATACCTAATATTAGATATAATAAATTATGTAACATCACTGTTTTGGCACAAAGCCAAAACACCTCAATACTGTAATAATATTTTGACTATGTAAGCCAATTATTAATTTGAGTGTCTCTAAATTCGGGGTGCACCTTATAATCGATGGCGTCTTACAATCGCTGTAAAATTTTGCAGTTGTGATGTATCATTAAAATCAAAAAATCAAAGTTAAAATGGTCACCCGGGAGCTCTGAGAAATTCTTCCGCATGAACCGTAACAGGCCCCACCGCGCTCCGTCAGATCGTCAACTTTTTCAGTCGCTCTCTATAATCAAATGCGTGGCGTTATGTTCGACAACGACGACCACCTCAGAAATTGACTCGATAACTATTGAGATAACAAACCAGCTGATTTTTATAGAAAATGCATCGAAAAATTGATTGAAAGGTCCTGTAAAGAAGTCCTGAACAATAATGGAGTATACATCATTTATTGAAATGTTATGTTTTTAAATGAATTCTCTTTTTATCTGTTATATAATTATTTGTGTTAGATATTCTGATGGATTCGAAGTTTTTAATGGAAAAATGAGTGTCACTAAAAAGATATAATGTATTTATAAAATTTTATGGGAATTAAAAGTTCTGGGTTCAGGTCCAGTGGGCATGACACAGCCTCCTCACACCGGGGGCTCAAGTTTGGGTATGTTTGTGATATGTTTACTACATCGGGCATCATGGCCTGTTGTAGTGACAATTTTTATTTATTTCTAAGTGACATAATTTCTTTAAAACTATGCTATTTACATAATTTTTCTTAATTTTTGAAACTTTTTGTCCGATAAAGTGAAAAATTAACAAATTAGGAGCGAATGTAGAGTTTTTAGCGTAGACGATAGAATAAAGAAAAGATTACTGGATGATTTGGCCATGTGGAACGTATTAGCGAGGAGAGAATGGTAAAGAAAGTACATGAGATGAGTGTAGATGGCAACAGAGGTAGAGGGCATTCGCAAAATACCCGGCATGATCAAATAAACCAAATATTGAAGAACGGTCCTGTTAAAAGTTTCAACAACCAAAGGGCGCGTATGAGAAAATGTATAAAAATAGACGAGACAATATAGCTAAGCAAGGATTATAATTATAATAAATGATTGAACATAACAGCAAAAATTTATTAGACAGCCAAATACAATACTCGACACATCTGTTATTCTTACCTCAACATTATTGACGCAGACCACGTGTTGATGGTTGGAGTTGGCCGGCAGCCAGGAGATGACGGCCTGGCTGCAGGTGACCCCGCTGGCCCGGACGGACGACGGCCCCAGGCTGGAAGTGTCCCGGCCGATGACCATGGTGCAGGCAGCATCTCTGGAGACGCGACGGTTCACGGTGACGGAGCGCACAGATATTCGGTGCGGCTGCGGAAAAAAATCCATTTATTTTCACTTTTGCTAATTGGATAATAAATAACAACACTTTCGCCATAACACACCTTCAAGGTTGTCGCACTGCCTTCTGCGCATGCATGCTTAGAATTGGCACGACTGCGGTAACGTGTGCGAAATTTGATCCCGATCGCATCATTTGCCTTCCGGGTATTACAGTGTGAACATGTCAGCTCCGCTAGCAGTTTGCACCAAAGAGGAACAACGAGCAGTGATCCAATTTCTCTTGTCGGAGGGTGTGAATTTAGATAGACTTTTATCGCAATACGGGGACAGTGCTTTATCACGTAAAAGTATTTTGTTGGTTGTGAATCGAAAAGTCTAAAAGCGGCCGGACAAATGTGATGCACGAAGAGCAACCTGCAACCTCCACCGCGATCGTCAAAATTCAGCAAGAGATGATTCTGGCGAATAGGCGAGTTACCATCGGTGAGGTAGCGTCTTCCGTTCATCAAACCACCCACGACAAGCTTGGCTTCCGTAAAGTCTGTATAAATTAATTGTAGAACGAAAATGTAGATAATTTTTGACTTGCCCTCGTATAAAAATCGATGCTTTAATGCTCTGTTTTAAATATTATAAATTAAACATTCTATATATATATATATTATATATACCAGCCTTACATCCCTCTATGATTCTACTCATCCACGTTTACGGGTGTCGCGTGGCAACACTATACAAATATATCAATTAATAATTTTAAATAAAAGCAGATTTCGAATCTGTCAATAAGATTGAACGTGCAACTTCACTGATCGACATAATGAATATGTTAATGCAGATAAATAAATTAAAAATATAAATTACACATAGAATTGAGAAATCCACCCGAGACATCGTAAATTTATAAATTAATAATTAAATGACACGAATAATGGATGATTATTTAAATTGAGATTCTTTCGGCGGAGGCTCATTTCTAATATTTTGTTATATAGCTGTTTACAGTAGACAGTACGTTAATATTCTTTTCCAAAACATTTAAAAAAATTATTCCGATGTGAGGGATTTTGGGATAATTTTGTTCGCCGAAAAGGTACATTTATATATTAATAATAATTAGAATTTGGTGCGTTTAGCTAGATTATTTATTTTCTTAACATTTCCATGTCATTTTATATCTTCTTCTTTTCTTACACAGCATTCTTACAGAAAAAAAATTATATATTGAATTATGGTGGTTAAATATGTACCTCGTATGCATGATATTCTTAAACGTGATTAACGCGTTAGAATTGGAATTAAAACAGAGTCCGAATATGTTAAATCAAAATCGTATTTTTTTTAAACTGTTGGATTCGCTAGCATCGAAGTGATATAAAGTTTTATGTTCACGCCTGATATTTATTCTACTAAAGCAACTTTCGTGATCGAGGTAGGAAAAAATGGGGCGAAGCGGTTTAATTAATTATTACCTCCATTTATTTTTTTATATATCTCTGTCGAACCTTACTCTTTTTTTAAATTAAATAACACCGTAACGACACGGAAAAAAAACTGCCTACTTTAACACAGTCGTTAGTCTAGAAAAGTAGCCAGGACAATGCTTTATATATCAGAGGTGGATACCTACGGCATTCCACATAGTAAACGTGTATTGTATATTATATTATATGTTCACTTATGATGTTTAAAAAATTTATGTTAAATAAATAAATAAATGTCAACAACTGATTAAAAAATGTGTTTATTAAAATATTATTCTAATAATTAACGTAAGTGATCATAGTAGGAGAGTGACGAAGTGGTAGCAGATAAATGAGTTCATGATCTGGGAAAACAGTAAAATACTAAAAATGTTTTTTTTTAAAATCCACTGAAAAAATTAAGTGCATTTTAAGATCTAAAATAAAAAACACCAAAATACTTGGCCAATAAACTCCTGCAGTTAATCAATAAAAACAAACAAAATCTCTCGAGCATTGTGTGTTAATAGTGTGAAAGTTTTCTTCTGACAAACTCCTCCCGCCCCGGATCCCGTGATTACTTCCCGATAATCTCACCCCGTCGACACCACCACTACTTCCACACAGATTGAGTTTGCCGAGGGGTTGTGGCCGTGGCGACTTCGTTTCGCATTCCCGGGAACACTCCCGGGAGATATCCCGGCAAAGCCCCGGTTTAGCGCGTCTGCCGGTGCGGTTTGCATAAGAAAACGGGGATGGCATCGTCGGCTGCGAGCAGGGCTGGCCCTGGCTCCTCACCGCGTACTCAACGTGTCTAAGATGTAGATTAATTACATAATACTCTTGAAACGGATCGTTTATCTACAAACGAGTACATTATACAGGGTGTAACAGATCTAGTCCACAAATCATGAGTCGTAAATGTTCAAGGAGTTTGTTTAAATTTTTAACCGTCATCTCTTACTTTGCTTAATAATTTCCCATGAAAAGTAGTAACATTAATATTTTACGAGAATAGAAATTAACTCTCAAAGATATTTTTTTCAGACGAATACAACCTTTAGAGACGATAGAGCCCATTGTATTTTTACAGCATCGATATTAGCAGCATAACCTAAATCCATGCCTGGTGCACGCCACTGGCATTCAGTTCCTAAATAATATTGAATATATAAAAAATAATACATTACATTGGAGTAAAATGTCAGTTTTCTATTAAATTCGAATTAGAATATGTATATTTTTTTATTGCGAAGATACATTTTTCAAATAGTAAAATATTTCTTCTGTCAGAAATTTCTAAATTTGAATTAATTTTATGATGGTGTTTGTACCTTCTTAGTGTGAATTAAAAATTGTATAGGTATATATTTTTCACAATTACTCCATCGAGTTTTTAAATAATATTGAAATTATATACGATTAATTTTAGTGTGTAAAACGTAAAGATTTTTAACAGTGACAAAACATTTTATTGTCATTAATAAGTATTAAATAACCTTCGGATACGTACAAATATAATAACAAATATACCTATCTATATTTAATGTGCCAATTCTCTACCGTTACGGAAAATATTATTTTTACAAAATCATGTTGTTTACGCGCCTTGTTCCTTTGATTGACACCACTGGCTTTCTTGATCTATAATAATGTACATGTGTGTGTGTGTGTGTGTGTGTGAGTATTGCCGCCCCTTTTTCGGAAAGCTAAGAAGACGGTAACCGACAGGCGTTATTCTTATTACATCTCGTGCTTCGACCAGTTCAGCGGTCCAAATATACCACCAGTGCGCGCTTCGGTCGGTTGAAATCTAAAAAATATAACTCAGCTAAAAGAACAACAAGATCGGACCAAAAAGACAGCAAAATTAAAGAGGTTAGTGCAGTTCATATAGCATATGTGTGCTTAATGTTAATCGGAAACCTGGGAACCAGCTATCGAAGGCATTTACATAAATACGTATGCAATCGAAACATGTACCCTGAGAAGGAAAGAAAGGAACATGCTTGACGCTTTCGAGATATGGCGATATGTTGCGTATACCATGGAATGTGAAACAAACAAATGGCTTTCTACAATGCACAGGAAAATAATTCCTTCATATTTCGGGCATGTTGCTAGAATAGATCGAGATAGTACCTAATCGATGATCAATGCGAACATACAAGGAGAACCAAATCCGAGACATGATCGAAGCCTTGATACACGTCGAACTAAACAAGGCCATATTCCACCAGAACTTATGGTGGAAATATGAGGAAGAAAGGAAGGCACTTACTTTTCGTCCGTCGGATGCTAGTTTATTTGTTGTTTCCTCTCCACCACAAATACAAGCGGCGCGGGGTGAATACAACACTTGCAAAAATGATTATTATATAAGATTAATTAATAAGCGTTGGCGGAGTGAAGCGACGGTAGTTATCCGTACAAAATATATAACAAATTCACGTTTAAAATGTATTGAAAATTGGTACGTGTACACTCTTCTTCTTCTTCTTCTTCTTTTAAACAGGCAATCCACCCTTCAAGAGTGATTTGTGAAATTAAACAAGTCAAAACATTATTTCATAGAAAGCAGTACAACAATATTATATAATAGGGAATATTGCGTTACAAGTTAATACCATTGATGTTCAAGAAATTTGCTATTATATAGCTTAAATGTGGCGAGTTAAGGGAAAGAAGATGACACAAGTTAACTGGTAGTTGAAAATTATCATTGACAAGATTATTGTAAAAAAAACCTGTGATCCGCAATGGACAGGCGAAAAAGACATGGTCAAGGGTTTCCTCCTCGGCACCACACTCACACATTGGGGAGTCTATTATGTTACGTGTGCACTCAAATCCGTTTCAAATGTACATTTAAACTATTTTGAAATACGTCTGTTCAAGTGAAGGCGTGTATTTAAAACACCTTGCGGTGCGAGATACATACTATTGCGTTTAGTTTGGGACACATTTTGCTGGAAATTATGCAAAATACATGCGCAGCTTAATTTGTCATTTCTAAATCCTTCCGCTAGATTGTTCTAGTTTAAACATTGTCATACAGACTATGAATTATTTGCACACTTAATACATAATGTATCAAAAAATATATATATTTTTTTATTGTATTGAGTATACGACGCACGTACTTTTGATAGGTTATTAAATATCTTTGAGTTAAGTAAATCGTTTATAATCGATCAACATACATGTCTATAGATAGTGCCGCATTTCTTTTAAGGATTCTTATAATCTACCCCATTCAAAATATTTTTAATATGTCTCAGTAAGCCTTCACATTGAAAATGAAAAAAAATTTGAAAGTGTTTAGGGGTTACGTGATATATTTTTGCAATTTAAATGAAAATGAATTCTGATCGTACGTGCTGAGGAGATATTTTTTGCATTCTCAGCGAAGCATTATTCATATTCATAGTTGGAAATTACAGCATGGCTTAGTCGTTGGCGAATATAATCTCTACCTATGCGTCACTGCATCACGTAGGTATCATCTCGTAAAGGCTGTTGTTTTCATGACGACGACGAATGCATTCACGAGGCAGAATATCGCTCCAGCGAGCGTCAAATCTAACGTACCATATTTTATGTTTGTTCAATTCATAATGCTTTAATTACTTCGCAGACAGTATGGGTGATTCGAAATGATGAACTATAAAAATGTTGGCCTTTCAGAACCATAGAAGTTGATGATGGACTCTGTAATGGGATCAGAAACGTTTATCAGAGAGGTCAGCGATACACGATCAACAGATGATTGAAGGTACGCATGATTCTAAGTGACGTTTGTGCATACATATTAAGTCTCGCTATCAAATCAAACGTTTCATTTTTGTTTTGTTCTTTCTCTACCTCAGATCCCTGACCAAAGTAAAGTACTGACACTCTATTGAATCTGCATTGCAATTCTTACATTATTATGTTGTCTACTTTGTGTTATTTTCTCCTCTTATTCATGTTCATATCTCAAATATTTATGTATCGTTCCTTCCATTTATTTATTTTATTAATGTTGAAGTTGCACAGCTGCCTGGTAGCATTAAAAAATGCCAACCAGGCGGCGAATGAGTAGAACCATATAAGAGCTTTTGCTTATAAACGGTCCTGGGTAAACGGCGGGTCCACACTCACTATAAAAATTAAACGTCATGCACAAGAGTTTTCATCTCTTTCTACTAACCTCAAGCTGATCTCTTGAGTTTATCTCCAGATTAAAATCTCAACACGTGTACACGATATTGAGATTTATTTCAACTACATCTCTGAGACTTATCTCACCGTGTCTCGTGGATACTGGTCATTACAGTACAGTACAGATAATATACTTAAAGAATTCCTTTCACATCGAGGAGTGGCGGGGTAATCAGAGAGAGAGGGGGTTATGGTTGGTTCAAGTTAATCAAAGACTAAGATTTATTCAGTCATATGTACAGCTCCTACAAAAAATGATTAGACTTACTATAAAGTCTTATTCCTATAACAGATATTATTTTTTTCTTTCACATTTATTATTTAATTAACACTCGTGAATAGTTTGTACACTGATAACATTAAATTGCTGTATTTATCTTAAAGTTTGCAGAAGTTTAGTGTCGCTTAGTCGATGGAGTAGATTTTTATTTTTTATTTTCATCCGAGTATGAGTATAAATTTATAGGGTGAGTGTTAAAAATTAAACATTATCACATGTTTTTTTTTTTTTTTAATAAATCGTATTTTTTCAGAAAATTTCATTTTTTAGAATGGGTCTAATAATTCGACAAAGAGCTATATGCTAGTGTAGATATATCCATGATTTATGTAAGTCATATTTATTAATGTAAAAAATACCTGTTGATAACTAATTTTACAGTTAATTAATTAATTAATTTATCTACACCATACAAATAACCGTCTCACTAGAAAAATCTGTAAATTAGTTAACAAGTATTAGACCGAATTAACAGATAGCGTGTATATGAAATAAAAATAAATAAATAAGATGGTGTATGGTTAAAAGTCTGAAATGTAAAGTTAAAATTTAACAACTCAATATTTCAACAAGTAATGTTCAAAGTAAGGGGTGTTTTTTTTTAGAGGTCTAGCGACAGCCGATTCACAGCAGATTTGTGCTTAGTTTGGTTTGCCATTTCACCGTGAATAGACTTATGTCAGAACAACGCTTGCAAATTTATTTCGACAATCGTGGTTCAGTTCGCGAAACGTACCGTGTGCTACGTCCGGTCGACATAACCGTCCATTCGAACAAGTAATTAGAGTAACTGTGGATCATTTTCACACTGCATATCCATACGCATCCGCAGAGACGTCGTACAGTGCGCACCGAAGAAGCTGTTGTTTCTTCAAAGATGATGCCGGCCAGAACGTTACAGTCAATGGAGAGCGCTGTAAATCAATGATTACTGACTTTGTTGTTCATCAATTGAATGGCAGTAATGTGGAAGAGCTGTGGTTTTAAAAAGACAACGCAACATACCACATTCGATGAGCGCATAATTTAGTATAATAGACTTGTAAATATTATGGTTTAACATCTTTGGATTATTTTCTGTGAGGATATGTGATGTCGCTAGTCTACGCCGATAAACCAGAGACGATAAATGACCTGAAAGTCAACATTTGTCGCGTTATTGCCGATATACGTCCTCAGCTGCTCCAAAGAGTGGTCGAAAATTGGATTTCCAGATTGCGCTTTATTCGAGCCAGTCGCGGCGCCCATATGCGCGAAATCATATTTTAATACTAATTGCATTAAATTATTTTTTTAATAAAGCCAATACCATGGCCATTTCCATAATTTTTACGTATATATTTCATTTTAAAGTTTTATACCTCTAAAAAAACATTATTAATTTTATTAACGAAGGAAATATCATTTCATACAACACGGTGCACTCTTGCAAAGTTGGAGCTCACCGCTGGGTAGGCAGGGTATCGCCCACTCCCGGAAAGGTCATCACCGGCGATGTGGGACGAAGTGCGCGACTGCGGGAGTAGGGAATAGGGGTTGACGGAGGACGCGGGGAGCAGACACGTGACCCGGGAGCGCGGGTGCACGAGGGTGAGCTGCGATTCCAAAATAGAATGTACAGACTGGGTCTCTGATATTTCAGCCGGTTCTTGAATATTCGCCATGTACGGTCTGATTATAATATAAATAAACACTGAAGATCATTTACATCAGCAATTGAAAAAAAAATCAGAATTTACTTCGAGCGTTGGGTTCCACTATTGGTCGACTATTTTTTACATACAATAATTTTTTAAATTAAAAACACATTATTGTGAAGTTGCAGTTTTTTCAGAACATGCGCTGAGTTATTTAATACAAATTCAATTTGAAAGAACTGCAGCATATAAGTACGAAAATTTGTTATCAAGCTCGGATTTGCCCGGATAGGAAAGAATCCAGGTTCGAATCCCGGTAGCAACAAAAATATTTTTTTGATAAATTGAATTTTCCTGTATATCTTTCTAATTCATAAATTTAATTTGTATTTACATTTTTTAATTTTGTGTAATTGCTGTAAACTTAATTAATCTGAACCATTTCATCATATTTTTAATTATTTATACCATCTAGTTGTCAGCGCCCGGCGTTGTTCGAGATTCAAGTTTAGATATAATTTTAATTTGTGGTGGTTGGTGTAGCGATAAGGGTGGGGGTGTGCCTTTGTTTTAAATATCTTATTATTATACACCTATGTGTATATACAATATAAAAAATCTATTCCACAAAAGTTTTAGGTGGATACCTGACTAACTTACGAGTCGATAATGTTCAAAGAATATGTGCAAATTCTGCACCGTTATGGAAAATTTAATTGTAAATTACTTTAATGTTCTATGTCTTTAGTCTGTATTAATTTTTACTTGGTTGCTTTTAGTTATTCTCTACTTGTTTCATTTTTGATTTTTCTGTTTTTTACTGTTTAATTTGTTTAAGTTAGTCATATCTTACTTTTTATTTATACACATAACAGTTTTCAGGAATATTAAAAACAATAATAAATAACTAATGGAATCTAATGGCTATCTACCTTAGAACAGGTACTAAATATGTACCTAGCAAGGTAGGAAGCGGCTATAGCTTTGCATATAAATAATATTTAATACTTATCATATTTACTGGTGCAAAAAATATTTATATTGTTGCAAGCTTTAAAAGAAAGTTATTTTGCTAATAAATGCTAATTTATCGGCACTAAAATCAAATCATCGTTACAATCTAACAAAATAACGGCTCAAAACGATTTAACTGTCAACTATAACTTCGTGCATGTTCTGTCCATTGCAGTCTCCTTGTATTATCTATCACCTTCCTCAAATATCTGGGGTGTCATCCGTTCCAGAAATTCCGGCTTATTAATATCTTGGGTTAGGTTATCACGTATTTGGGTCGTAGATCTTGTGCAAGACTTAATTATCTCATACTACTAGGTTATTTCATTAATAATGCGTTTTTTTAATTACATGAACTTAAAGTCAAAGGAAGACGAGATAAACTACCTGCTTCAGGTTTAATTAATCTTTTTGAAGAGTATAATTCGATTTCAACAGTTATTTACTAAAAGCTATAACGGAAGTGACAAAGGAGCACATTCGGCATATTTTGTTTTATGAGTTCAATAAAAGAAATAACGCAATGAAAAGAGCGAGGCATATTAATGCAGTATATGGGGGTCGGACAATAAGCGGAAGCCAAGTGTCAACGTTGATTTCAGAAACTCCGAGCCGGAAACTATAGCCTAGAAGACGAGCCTCGTCGTAAAGTTTGACAAAGACGGCCTGCAAACCCTGGTGGAACAAAATCCCGTCGTAATTATTGAGGAACTAGCAGAGAGGCATGGATTTGGTCAATCAATCATTCATGCCATCGGAAAAGTCAGCAAATTAGATCAATGGGTTCCTCACAAACTTTCAGCGTCTAATCGCGTTCAGAGGGTGAATGCGTGCTCTTCTTTGCTGTCACGTCTCTGAAAGAATGAACCTTTTTTGAAAACGATGCACCACCCACCATATTCGCCGAGCATTGCCCCATCTGATTATCACTTATTCCGCAGTCTTCAAAATCATTTGGACGGAAAACATGTGGATACTGTAGATGGGATTAGAACAGTACAGGAGGAGTATTTTTCGTCACGGACAAGTAAAGAGGGGCCTTGCATGTCTATCAGAAAGATGGAAGAGCATTGTAAAAAATTAAGGAGAGTATATTTTAGATTAAAAGAGAATTTTATTTATATACTTTTGAAAGTTAAATGTATATAATAGTATTTATGAGATCACCAATATATAAGTTATAATATTCTAAATGGATCTAGAAATTCCCTTTTAGGTTAGAGAATATTTCAGTATATTGAGATCAAATCCGAGAGAGAGCTACAAAAAATAAATTCCTCTTCAAATAGATGCAGTTTCTTTCTTTATGAGTGGATGCAAAAAAAAATCTCGCTTTAAGTATGGAAAGAGAGATTTTCAGTAAAACGCGAGACGGGAGCGATGGTAAGGAAACTCTTTTTCTTCTCTTTAAAGGAATTTATGTGAAAATTCATCGCGGGCCAGGCTTCCACTTAGATGTTGTAACAGAGAAAAGTATTTTCTTTGAAACAGTTGAGGGAATATGTTTTCTCCATCATATTTATGATGATACTATTTGTGAACGTACAAATATTAAATAATTCTACAGTTTAATATACGTAATAATAATAATAATAATAATGCGTTTATTTCAGGGGCATTTTTTTTTATGAAAACCCGATTCGCCTTAAAGATAATACATATATAATACAATACTTAAGAATTTAGATTTCAGTGTTATTAAATTATACGTAACTCGCAATGATGATGGAGAATTAATTATGCCCCCGTTAATACGAAAGGTACCTTAAAAAAAACAAATGACTTTAAACAATGGGCGTACGTACATCATGTGTACAGTTAACTGCGAAGGAAGGTTGGGATGAAATATTATTACATTTATTTTTATATTTTAAAATTTCATTCGTTAAATCACGTTGCATCGTAAATTCGTAAATAAGTTCTTCGCCAATCTACCGAGATGTGAAAATAAATTCTTTAATTTTCTAAAAAAAGTGTCAAAATTTAAGTTTGACGTTTATGGGCGCTGAATAAAATATGTAATCACCATGGTAACAAGTATGACGTATTTGTTTGGTCACATTTTCACCGTTTTCCGAGACCACTTTGATATAAAAATTTGAGCCGGGGGTAGGGGGTGGCGATCAAAGAAGTTTACATTAGGCAACGTAAATATTTCAATGCAACTTCTTAAATATGTAAATTGAGAATAGTAATATAAAAAAAATAAACCAAAGTTTTGCCAATTCTGGGGCATACAGTTTACACTTTTTATATTAATATTGTATTATATGAGAAATACAAGTAAACCAAAAAATGTATATTTTAGAATTAACAAATTAATTTAAAAAAATATTAATACACAGATGAAATTTAAAAAAAAATCATGTTGAATACTTAAAAAATATAAACGTTTAGTTTGAAGTACAAGCTTTAGAAAGAATAGCGATTAAAGTACATTTAAGAGAGATTAATGGGATTAATTTAAATATAAAATAAAAATTGTTATAATATTTCTCAAGACTATTCGATATTTTAAAATTGACGATTAATATTAATTGGAAGAAAACTTATTACATTCATTATTCATATTTATTTTTTTATTTTAATGAGAACGTATTTTTGTTGTGAAGTTGGAATTTCAGTACATTATTCTATAGTAATTTAATACAAATTAAATTAATGAACATTTCATGTTCACAGTGTAATTATTCGTGTTTCTATAAATCAAGCATAGTTGGTTGTAACTAAATATTTTTTTCGATATATAAATTATTTCTGTATATTTTTTTAGTCGATTAATTTAATTTGTGTTAATTGTTATTTCAACTATCCGTTTTTTTATTTTTTGATGTTGTATAATTTCGCAATAATATTTTATATAAGAAATTCAATTAATCAAATAATAAATGATTGTACTAGTTAGATAGTTGCAAAACTCACCCTGTTAGAGTCAACACCCTCGACCAGCGCCCGCGTTCTCTCCGAAGCCTTCACCGTTGTCTTTAACACTCCGTCTACGTACACGTGGTAGCTGTCGATCTGCGCAGGCGCCGCGGTGTGAGGCTCCGGCGCCGTCCAGCCGATCAGGACGCTCTTGTTTAGCTGGCGCTCCAGGGTGAGCTGGCGGGGCGCTGGCACTAGCACCGAGAACAATAGGTCAGGTGTGGCCGAGGGGGGCCGCGGGGGCGCCGGGGGGCGGCGCCCCGGCCGAACTGAGGGCTCGGGGTGGGACGGGACTGGGGGTAGTGCGAGGGATTGATGAAGGGTGTCGATAAACGAAGGCCGGGGGCAGAGCGCGGGGCATTTGCAGTCATGTAGGGGTATTGTGAATAGTTCAAGAAGCGAATATGATAAACGTAATAAGATAGAAGGGAGATCGGCCAAGATCACCGACCGTGGACCGATTACATTTAATGAAGATGATGATTTAAGGGTGCAACGGTTGATGTTGCGGGACCAATTGAGAGGGAATTAAGTAATATAATAAATTTTAAACAAATCAATATTTTTGGTAGCGACATTTCAATCGGTTAATATAGTTTGTTAATCGATAATAATTTTAATAACATTCTAGGTATGTAGTTACAGTGATGTTTTAGGATGTAGGAGTAAAAGGTGGGAGATATTTAAATAATGATTGTATGGAATAAATGCGTTGAATTATAATTAATGCAGATACAGTGAAATGAAATTGAAATGTTGCACAGTTTATGTAAGAAATGTATAAAAAAAACAGTTTAAAATAATTACAATGTAAACAAAAATAATTCAACGAGACAATAGTTTTATAGATACATTGTTGGAACCGAATTTTAATATGCATTATTTTTGTAATTTTTTAATTATGAAATACATTTTCCTTGTGACAACAAGATGAGTCGATTCCGTTGTTTAATGTGAATAAAATTTTACAGTTGATGGGTGGTATGTTTTATTTAGGGGATCGGGAAATTGGATAAGGAATCGTATCAGTAAGGATGAAGTCGGTGAAATTTGAGGCGAGGAAAAGAAAGGAAGGACAGAGAGGATGAAAGGAAAACAGGATTCGCTATAGATACACTATTTTCACTAAGTGAAGGTAATAAGATAATAGCGAGTGAATTTAGTTTCTCTATCTACTTTGAATTATAATTATAAATATTATAAAATTGTTTTTTAAAACTGAAAAAACGTGTCCAAAATAGTGCTATCTACGATATTACAATAATATATTCTTAATATTGCACATAATTTAATGCTAAACTTAAATAAAGATCTGTTGTGAAGCTAGATCCTAGCACAAGAAGCGAGACTTCAGCTATCGAAGCCGAAGCCAAATTGACAGGTACTTTAGAAGTACTCATCTGCTAATTGAATTCCACAGTCACTCATTGGCCGGTGATAGATCTTTATTATCTTTTCTACTGGTGTGAAGATGCTTTGTAAAATACGCATTACCAATGCCTTGTTCTTTGATGTATGGAAGACATCAAGAACGCATTGCTAGCATTTATTCACCGTTAAAATAAATAGTATGAAAACGTATCAAGTTAACTATGTCGATTTCTGTTTCTTAAAACCCGGGTTTTTTGAGACCCAAATTATTCGACACCCACGCTATTTATACATGGACCCTACCCTAAAGCGGAGAGGGTCCCTCGAGCGGGTTGATTAAAAAAAACCCGTTTTAATTAACATTTCAAAACGGTCACACAATGAAATACATTTAAACACATAAATTGTACAACAACATGCTCGTTTTTTTTTTTTTACCATATCGTGCACAGAAGGATGCAAAACAGAGATACCGGGGGTGGGAAATGTATGGGGATGCATTATGTATGGGGTATTAGGATTTGGCTGGATACATCAACTATATATGTGGATTTTGTGGCACGAGAGCAAAGTGATAAATGCAGGAATATTCAACGACGCGCTAGGATCGACACGATGATGCCAGTTTTTTTTAGAGGATTTTCAAAATGTTTTTTTTTTATAAAAATTACTTTAAAAATATTGTCAGAGCACATCTTAACATTCAATAAATATAATTTAATAAGTATTAAATATTTTAGCGTGCAATAACATTTATACATATACTGTACATGAATGTAATTAAAAATAGTATTATTAAAATGTGAGTTAATTCAAATAGTAACCACATCTGCACTCATAGACAATTACGAATAAAGTAATAGAATATTAGGTAAAAAAGTTACCTCACAAAAGCATGTATTTCTTTAAAATGGGTTAAGTCAATAAAATAACTATGTAGACGTGTGCAGTTGTCAAATAGCACCGTGATGATACATTTGGATTGGTTGATTTCTAACAAGGAAAAAATTTCTCATATTTTCAATTTTAAAACATGATTTTAAAGTTATTATATAAAATCGACATTCTGAATCTTAAAAATTTAAATGGTTTCTACAATTTACGAAAATATTTTTTAACTATTATTATTTCCATTGTTATATTTATTTTTATTGTTTTAATTTGATCTTCGTTCGGTATCACAAACTAACGACTATTAAATCAATTTAAAAATTGATTGAAAACGTAAGGGATTATGCAAGGTTCCATTTAATGTCCATTTTAAATAATAAAAAATGCAATGTACTCGTTGTCGACCGACCAAATAAGCTCAATACTACTCAATAGCTAGGTAAAATATTCTAAAGGTGTTTATTTCAATATTTTAAAATATAAAAATAGTTATTCTCTCGCCATATTTTTAATTAGCGTTCAAAATAAATATTGTAAAATGTTATTTTATAAAAAAATTGTAAATTTATATTTTATAAGTCTCTGATCTGTCAACACACGTATAGATAAATAAAATAGAAATAATAAAAACTCTAATTAAAACGTTAAGATATCTTTAAAAATTAAGTCTACCATGTTAAAATTAAGCACGTTGTAAAGTATAAAATTTATACATTTATCTTGAATATTTAAAAATAAATTTATACATTTCTAAAAAACAAAGAAAATATTTTTCAGTAGAATCAAACCACCACCATTTATTTCTATCCGTAGGTGAGTTTGCCATCAACTCGGCTGTCAAGCACATTAATCAATCAATACAATCAATTTCAAACATCGAAAGGGAAGATGAACATTCAAATATTGATACATTCCGTTTTGGTGTCGTTTCCAACTCACCGGAGTCGTCGTCTTCAGGTCCTTCGGCTACATCCTGAAGCTCTGCCAAGCGAGACATGTCCATCGGCAGTGACGGATCGCTTTGAAGGAGTCCTTCGTCTGCGTCGCGCAACGTCGAGACCACGGCCTGTTGAAAGTGCAATAGTATTTTTCGTTAGGATAAATGATTACAATGCAAATCATATTCCTATTTTAGATATTTGTGTGTACGCTAGTGTCACGATGGCAGAAAAAGCTGAAATAATATATCCAGGATCTTATCTTGTTTTTAGAAAAATATTTGTCTTTTTAAAGATAACAATGATGAATGGTAAAAAAATCAACAATTGATATTTTTCACTTCACAATTTTCCCAAAACATAATTGCAAATTGAACAAAAATAATCTTCAAATCCCAAGTACACACATATGTATATACTATTCAGAAATTTCACATGTTTTGGATCAAAACTTTTTGCTTGACTGTCATGAAAAAATGTCATGTAAAATGAATTATCCTAATAATATAAAATTAAAGATTAAAATGTGGATTCGAAATAAACAAAGACAAGGTATTAGTGCACTTATCTAAATAGACCAATAACATCACTAACATTTGTTTTCTCACTCTCATCGTTCGTTTTATATATTTTTTACTAAGTTTAAAAGTATCTTGGATAGTATTATCAATCGTACGTATTAGTAAACCTCTCAAAGGAGTAAAAAATATTAATTACTATTTACGCCTCATGATTTTATGGAATAAAATCTTTATATATTAATTATTATAATTGTTTTATTTATATTAATTATTTTTTAATGTTACTGTTGTCTACATTCCTTACCTTATTATACTTGTTTTATGTACGTGCGTTAATTTGGTTTAGAAAATGAACATAACCAACTATGTATTTGTCTCAACTTAGACTAGTCTGATGAGACAGGCGCCGTACAATGTTAAATTAATGGATATTATTTTACGATTAAATAAAATAACAAAATTATTTTCCGCTCACACAGCTGCTTAGAATTTACAAGACTATAATAATAAAATTCTTACAGACACAAAATAAGTATTCTGTGTTATAAAACTAATAATAAATAGTAATTGCCGACAAATATAGATTTTTTAATAAAATTTCGACACTAAAGAAATTCGAAGATTATTCTTATTTCTCGTTTAAACTTCTGCCATTATTTCGAAACCAAGAAATAAATTAAATAAAGTTATTAAAATTCCAAACACAATTTTAAATCCTGTATTTTTAGGTTGTAATACTAACCATGACGTGACTGTACATCTATAAATTTCTTAATTGGTAAGATACAAAAATGGTGTCTTATATTCAGTGGCGTGCAGTAGGTATAGATTTAGGTTATGCTGTTACCAATGATGTACCAATGTCTTTAGATAAAATAAATCCGTCGTTTATACGATTCTACCACGTATTTATTTATAATTTTAGAGTACTATTAATAGTGTTTTTAAAGTTTAAGTTTTATCGTGAAATAATAATTTCTTACCCATATTAAAAATGTATGGATGTTTTTAAGAACATTTTCTATGACTGAACATGATTAATTTATTCTTTAAAAATTCTTAACGTAATAACTATAGGAAATAATTATTTTTATTAAAGGTTAACGTAAGGAATAGTTCTGCCAATTGCTTTTTGTTTTTCTCAAATCAAAAATCAATTCATGCACCAAATTTAAAGAACGATCATGAAAACAGTAAGGAAGAAAAAATCGTAAATTAGTAAAAGAGAAAGTAGATACTTCAATGATTTGCATGCAGTTGTAACCCTTTCTATTGTTATTCTGTTAAAAAACAGCATAGGTAATGACTCCATACAAAACGTTTTAACCGAAAGGAATTTTCAATTCAGTAAATAGCCATTTATATGACTTGAGTAATGTAAATAGCACGATGCGGTGAATAAAAAAGAGCGCCATGAGTACACAGCAGCGAGAGTTTGTGAGTTCTCAGAACTAAGCAATTGAAGTCTCCACTGGTACACAGATGCCCCTAATTGCAAAATAATGTTTTCGCTTATGTTAATCAAATTTTTTAATTTATATTTGTATCCCAGAATTTATAGTTTTGCTTGTATGTACTGCACGCCCCTGAATGTATTTTAAAAAGCTGTGAAATTAGATGCATTACATATTTGTGTCTTTGCATTCATAAATTGAAAAAAAGATTTCTTAATTTTTATAATAATTTTATGTGCGCATTACGTATGTGTGTACTTTCTATTTTGTTTAATATATAAAATAATTGATATTTATTATGAATGAAGGTAAATAGAAAAAAAAAGTTTTAACTGAGAGGGAATATCTACAGTGTTAATGCATCCACTACGAAGTGCGCAAGTGACATATATTTTGAGTAAAATAAAATATTTTTTCAAAAAATAGATTTAATTTAATTTAATTAGTATTAAAAATACCACAGAACTATGTTCTTAAAAACTGCAATTACACAACAATAATATGTTGTCCGTAAAAATAATGTTATTTAATATACATTTTTAAAATGAAATTACATTTTGTAATTATTTTATCCGCCTTTGGCTTTACAAATCGGCGGTTTCCATTGCACTATTTATTATGAAAATGTTCAAATATCGAGACAAGTCTTTGTTTTTTTTATAAATACATAGTGGTGATGATAAAATATTAAATATTATATCTAAAAATGAATTATAAATGCTGATAAAGAGTCTTCAGTGAGAAGATTGATTTAAAAATATCATTAATGTGCAGAATCTTGGTGAAAAAAAAAAAAAAATATTATCTTTGTTTTATTAACCACTTAATTGAGTTTAAATACATCTACCGGTTTCGGAAAATACCATTTTCTTCTTCAGGATGTCATAACTAACTAAAACATATATTATTGTTTCTTTACCAGAATCTATTTGTAGTGGGTTTTCAGAATTTTCTAATCATTTGATAGAAAATGGTCATGGTTTTGATAAAAAATTGGGATTGTCAATTTTAAAATAATTTGAAATCGTTGGAGATAAATAAAGCGTGTAAAACTAATCAAAATATTATAAACAACCAACTAAATTTAACTACGAGTCTCATTTTAAATTTTTTTCCTAAAAATTATTCAAGTAAATTTGTATTAAGTAACAATTTGAGTAAGGTACTAAATTTTTTTTTTTAAATAATAGTTTTTTTTTTTTTTTAATTGATTCTGGTATAGAAACAATAATATATGTTTTAGTTAGTTATGACATCTTGAAGAAGAAAATGGTATTTTTCGAAATCGGTAGATGTATTTAAACTCGATTAAGTGGTTAATAAAACAAAAGATAATAAATAAAAATATGAATTTTAACCACAAAGTTAATATTGCTAATTTTAAAAGAAAAAAATATACGTGAAATTGGCTTAAAATTGCGAAAATTGCCGCCAGCGACAGATTATCGCCCGGAAAATATTATTATTATTGCACAAGTGGAGAAAATTTAAACAATGAATTTTTATAACATAGAATATATTTATTCAGCAAGTACCCATTTCAGTGAAATTTGTCAGGATAACTGTTCTTACTTTTATCTTGTGTTTTTTTCATATTTATCGGTACCAAATCTTTTTGAAATCAAATAAATGAAATCGCCTAGTGTCGATACCGGTAACTCTCAAAAGCTAAGCGAGTGGTCTTCCATTTCGCTATTCCTCCATTAGACTGTGGTGTTATATGATATGTGCTAATATAATATATAATGCAGATTTTTTTCATGTTAATTAATTTGTTTAATTTAATGTATATATTTAATTTAATTTTAAACATAATTACCCCTATTAAACTTTATAGTAAGCTAGTATTATCAAAGTGCTTGCGATCGGCTCTATTCACATATTATTTATATTCTTCGGTAGTGTTGAAATAAGAAGTAAGGTTCAGTTCCCCACCAGAAAGATTTTAATATAAATTTTATACATCTTTTTTATTTAGCTGAATTAATATTTTTTAGAGGCAGAAAAATATATTCTATGCAGGGGTGATATGATACACGTGTCTGGAACAAATAACGCATTTTAAAAAAAGTAAGTTAATAAATAGATGAGTATCGCATGGCATTCAAAGTTGCATTACTAATAAATGTGAAACTAGTATTTTAGTTATAAAAAAGAAGCACTTCATTTACAAGCAGAAAAATTAATAATTCAATGTTGTAATTACGTGACTAATCACCTGATGAAACTCCAGGAGGTCGTCCCCCACCAGCCTCTGCACGAAGTGTGCCGGCACCAGACCCCGTCTCCCGTCCAGGAGTTCGGCATCAAGGAAGCTGCTCCCTGGCTCTGGGCCGTTCCCCCACACCAGCAGGTAGTCTCCTGCCGAGATGCTCAGCTCGCCTTCCGCAGCTTCCACCCTGGGAAGAAAGCGACAACTGTCACATCAGTAGACAAGCCATGAGCGGCTAAATCAATTCTTCTTGAATTAAATTTTTTTTTTTTGGTTGTATAGCCTGATCTTTCTTATCAAATAACAACATTAATGATTAAATTAGCAACAAAAACAGTATATTATACTAAAATCCAGCGTTGATGGTCTAAACTAAGTTCACTTATCTGACATAACACTTATCCTAGCTCTCTCAATAGTACTGTATTTTGAAATTGGACAAAAAAAGAGTTTTTAATAGTAATGAGAAAAAATGCTACTTTTTACTCACTGGTGTGATTGTGATTGATATTCGATAATATCAGTGATCAAAAACTGTGACTGTGATCACAGTTTCATTACTAAATAAATAAAAAAACATAATTTTGAGATTATATTATACTTACATTATTCATACTTCATTTGCATAATAAACGTATTCTAGCATATATAATTAATATACATCTAATTGATTATCATCACAAAAAGAATGAAAACCCTTAAGAAAATGTCAGTTTATATTTTAAGTCAATTTCTCAGCATTTCTGATCAAATGTGTAAAACGTTTTGGCAGAATCTACTAGATGGCGCATATCACGAATTATAACGTAATTCCTTCATGAATATTATCGTTTCATATTCACATGCGCCGAGTCAAGGTTCACAACCAAATATAAATAATATAAAAATTAATCACGAATCACGATATTCCTAGATATTCAATCACTGATAGTGAGAGTGACTCAAAAATATCAGTGATTGTCTCACAGTTCGTGATTTTGTCCTCATCACTAGTTTTTAATAGTTATAGAGAGCTAGAAATTATTGTTACTTGCAAAGGTAGAAATATTAAAAACTTAATATTAGGTTATCTCATATACAGTGCAGTACAGTGGAACCTCAACTTACGAGCATAATTTGTTCTGTAAACGTAATTTGTTGTATGTCAAACTTGTATGTCAAAGCAAATTTACTTATAGTAAATAAAGGATATCCAATTAATTCGTTCCAAGATCCAAAAATATTCATATCAAACTATTTATAACATATTTTATATATGTATTTAAATTTATAATTAAAGACGTTATCGAATTGATTAATTATACATATTGGAAGCACTTGATGACTTAACAAAATCTTTTTCTTTTCATGGAACTTAAGCAGGAACCCATTGACATTTGTTTTTGCTTTGATGAAAAAAATAATTTGAGAAGTCGCTGAAAAAATTAATCGTTCGCTAATCCATAACCAACAAAACTGAGTAGCAATTTTTTTTCCAAAAGGTAAGTCTTCACTGCAGGACCAAAGACCTCGTTGATCCATTCAACAGACAAAATACGAGTGACCCAAGCCTTGGTTGGATTTTCACATAATATTTAACTAACTTTTCTGTACCTTGAATTTCTTGAAGGTTTGTGGGTTCTCAGTAAGCTATACGAGCAAGGGCTTAACTTTTAAATCACCGCTTGCATTAGCACATATCAAAACAGTGAGATCAGGCATTGTTTTTTCTGCTGCTGTTTTTTTTTAAATAACGCAATACGTTTTTTTGTTTGCATATCGAGAGATAATGCTCGTATGTCGAGTCAATTTTTTAAAGAAATTTTGCTCAAATCTTAAAATACTCATAAGTCGAGGTTACACTGTATTTGGGTGTTTTTATATACATGCGCAAAATGTGCTTCTTTTGAAAACAAACGATAATTTTAGAGTTTTTCCGATGTTTTGTAATTGTGCAATTTTTTTATACAAACTATCAGCAATAAGTCATTCAGGCCCGTAATAAATAATTATAGGTATGGAATTAAGATTTATTTGTACATCTATTTATGTTAAATCCACAGATTACCAAATAAATATACATGAACTAACACGCACGTTCCTTGTCCCAACATTTTCATTTTAGTGGCACCTACGTGATCATTTTGGTGCCACTCACACAATCAAACAGCTCCGTGACTTTATTTAAAAATATGACTCGATTAGAACGAAAACTTAAACGCTGACAATATAATCCGCATTAATGTAAAAAATACATCTTGTTTACACAAAGATTTAATTTTAAAATAGTAAATACTTTTACTGTTGCAAACTTCTCCCCTATATATACACTTTATATCATGTCTATTCATTTACTAGTCTGTGTTTTAATTTTAATTTGTCAATGGCACAGGAAACAAAATAATCTCAGTTACATTTTATTATATATTAGGATTCCAAATGACTTTTACGTTAGATGTTACTCTTCGTACACTAAATCAATGCCATCTGTTAAAAATTTTCAGTACGAATTGCTGCAGGTGTCTATGATTTTAGGTAACTTTTGTATGCACGTGTTAAGTCTCGCTATCAAATAGAACCTTGTTTTGTCTCGTCCTACCAATGACAAGCGGTCATCTCTGAGTTTATCTTCAGATCAAAATCTCAACACATTTTCACAGTACTGAGATTTATCTCAACTAAATCTAAGACTTATCGTGTTTAGTTTCGTGGACACTCATCATTATAATGTAAGAATGATAATACTTAAGCTTTGAAATTTTTAAATAGTTTTAGGAATTATGTATGAAGTAATAAAGATTTTCCAATTAATTGATTATTTTGTTTTTGTATATTTATATTAATATACTATTTCAGCCAATAAAACGAAATCGTAATGGGCAGGCAACATCGCTTGGTGGACGAATTACCGATGAACGGATGCAGTCATCCAGTGATACTCGAGGGGAATCAAATGGCCGACGGGTCGCCGCAAAACCAACTAGACTGAAAAAATCATCAAATTCTATGGAAATACGTGGCAGCGAATAATATTGGAGAGAGAAAAGTATGAGATACTTGGGGAGAACTTCATTCAGTAGTGTATAGAAAACATCTGATAATGATGATGATGTTTAATATACATCGGTTGTTATTTGGTCATCCTATCTAAACGGTATTTCTAGTTTTATAAACTTGGAGATGCTTAGCACATTAAACAGATCATAGAGCATAAATATAACTTTTCTTTAAAGATATTATATATATATATATTCATTAACAATACACGTTTTTTAAGACCTCAAATTATACGCAGATATCTGAACTTTCAAAATTGTAATTGAAATAATTTTTTCCGTCTCAATATTTTCACGTCCTGGTTGCTGCTTAATATTTTAAAAATTGTCAAAGAAAGAAAAATAAGTCGTTATATATTTTTTTTTAATTTTTAAACGATGTCTTAGAAACAGTCCACGCGTTTGACAAAAAAAAAAAACATTGCATTGAAATATTAAGATATTTTAGAAATTAAAAAATCCCTTAATATTGAATTAAATATAATTAATTAAATCTTTAAAATATTTAATGTATTCTCCGTTTCAATCTTTTTGGCCTATTATGTATTATGTCTTTCCTGACGAATATAAGTGGTATAGAAACCCGTCGACGAATATTTTTAACGAAATGAATTATTTTTTTCAATTAATAATCATTAAATTTTGAGGTAATTTTATAAATAACAAAACAAGTAGTAATTTTGATAATTATTTGCAAATCGAGTTGGTCGAGAATGAGTTAAATAATATTGATTCAAATTGATTCACCTTGGACGGGTTGAAAATGATTTTCTTACAACATTAACCCGATTTGAAAATTCGCCCCAAAATTCAACGCCCAACCAAATTAATTTACCCGTTTGACATTTTTGTGATAAAAAGGTTTTAATTACCTTTTACGTGGAACACGCTATTCGTGATCTGACTTATAATAAATTATTAATAAAAACCAACCATTGACCACTAGATTTCGTGAGTTTAACGCGAAAACAGATTTTTCCTTTTTTGTTACAGATACATGATGTTTGAACCCAATTTCTCTAGCGCTCTTTACAGGGATGAAGGGATTTTCAGATTCCTTTGCCCCAGGTGTTTATCCGCGAAGGGGTTCTTTCAGCAATATTTCACGTCCGTCCCCCTCTGATGTCCGGGGTGGGTTTAAGACTCTCCGGAATTGTTGGACAGGTGATTCCGCGTCATCATCGCGTTTATTCGAAAAGCTTCGCTAAAAAGGGTTTTAAAATGGCGATATTTATTACCATGTTTATTTTGTTTTTATATTCTGCTTTTCTAATTTAACACATAAATTGTATTCATTTAAAGTAGGTAATTATTTTTTATAGTTATCTGTGGGTTATTTAGCACTAAATGTACGAAAAATATTTAGAAAATTATAAATAAATAATTTAAATTTATTAAAGTTAAGTAAAATAGTATAATGATATTATTGATAGAATCGGCGTTAAATTTGTAGTTTCATCATAATGGATGAATATAAATGAAACAATGTTATAACTCTAATTGAGTTTAATAGCACTACTAGAGTTTTGAGAGAGACAGAAACTCTCTCAAAAAGAGAGTGAAGTATTAAAAAAAGGGATAACGGACAATGAACCAACTACACCAACCGTACTCGGTAGCTGATAAAATCATAATGCTACACTTGATGATCAGTTTCTAACAGTTTACCTGGCTTCTAACATTGCCATGTTTTTTTTTAAGATAAAGAGGACGGCTTTAAAATAATGGAACGATAGATATATCAATTTTTAAAGTGTAACACGCAGGTTCGAAAATTTGTCGTCAATGCACTGTGTTGCCGTAGCATAATCGGATAATGCAATTTCCCCGGATTGGAAGAGATCCAGGTTCGAATCTTGGTAGCAACAACAATATTTTTTTATAAAATTGATATTATGTATATCTTTCTAATGAATACATTTAATTTGTATTTAAAATATCACAGACCTATGTTATGAATAATTATAACTTCACAAAAAGAATGTGTTCTTCTTAATAATGTATCAATGTGTCAAAAATTTAATAAAAAATAATTGTTAATTATGGCGTCTCCTATCGGATTACTCAAAGGTATTTGAGATTACGTAAAAATAACGTAGATGGCTTTCAAATAATGGAACGATAGATGTATCAATATGAAAAGTGTAACATATAGGTTAGAAAATTTGTCGTCAATGTACTATGTGCTGTAGCATAATCGGTTAATGCACGTCTCCCGGATTGGAAGAGATCGAGGTTCGAATTCCGGTAGCAGTTACAATATTTTTAGATACAATTGATTTTATATGTATATCTTTCTAATTAGTACAATTAATATGTATTTAAAAAATATATTTACTCATTAATTAATTCGAAACTCTTTCAGAATAACATATTTTATTTTAATTCGTACGCCGTTTATGCGAGATTAAAAAAAGATCTTGGATAATTTGATAGCCTTTGGAGCCCCCTACCCTAACTGATGGGGGTGGATGAGTCTATTATTGTATGGTGGGTGGACCTACACAGCAAACGAATTGACGTCATTCGATTTGACGGCCAAGCTCGATGAATTTACATTAGAGACGGATTGTTCCACAACTTTTTATACGTGTTTTAATGCGCAGAATCTGAAGGGGTAAGCAGTAGTGATGAAACAGCTCTTGGTACCTATGTTGAGAAAAAATTCCAAAGTAATAATGCAAACTTTCAAAATAGTTGCAGTTAATTTATAATAAAGTCTAATTAATAAATATTAAACTAATTTGTATTGATTAGATATTGAACATATCATCGTCGATACTATTATACAATGTGTAGTACGTTAACATTTTTTTTTTGATGCAGTACGTCACCTAAGTAGCAACACCGTGAATCTCAATTTTTTGTCTAATTAAGATATTTATATTATTGGATTTGAGTTTGCGCGAGGAATTGTTCTATATCACTAGTTTCATGATAGCATCCGCTAGGGGCGTGCAATTCAAAGAAATGTAATCACCACATATATGTAACCTCCCTGTCAACTGCGCACAAGTTAAGAGAACGTACCTAAGTTTACTTCAGTTTCAGTTTAGAAAGAATCTGTCCTCTTTATAACTCTAGAAAGGTATGTGATACTTCATTAATTCCACAAAAATCATTTAAAACTAGTATAAAGATAAAATTTACCATAACTATCAGATTCGGAGCAAAACTAATGAACTTGTTATTTTAAAAATGTCCAAATTAGGAATAAGACAGAGACATGCATCATACATTGCTCCTAGACTATAAACCAACTGCCAAAATCAATTAAATTAGCAGCAAATATACATTTTATAAATATATATATTTTATTTATTTATATATATAAATAAATAAAATGGAAGATGTTATTCATATTTCATTAATAACTTTTAAAATAAATGACGTCGGCGTACATTACGTAAAGTACAATGAGTAATTATACAATATTTTATAATTATGTATAAATAAAAATATTTTTTCTTATAAACAAAATGGATGTATTACGTAGAGTACGGCTAATGTAAGTTTGCGCATGAGATTTCGGCCATGCGCATCTATTTCGTAAACATTCGGAAAAAGGGCGCACATGCCGAATGCTTACAGTTGGTGAACCAAAAAGGGATCTTCTGAATTTAAATAACTTTTAAATTTGGGCATCATTGAAAGATACACAGAATAAAAAGTCAGTTTCATTTGATAATCGATTTATTTAATAAATATATAAGAACATAACAGTTCACAAATATTTTTAACTCTTTATTAATACTGGCTTTTTACAAAATTTAACAGAGGTCACAATTTAAAAAAAATATTGATATAAAAATTTGATGTTAATAATTTATAAATAATAAAAATTAAATTTGTTACATTTAATCGCAACAATATCACAATAAAAAGATTTATAAAAATTATATAACAATATTATAAAAATAACATTAGAAATTAAGTTATTAACATTTTAACACAATGGCACAATAAATAAAATATAGTCATTTACATTTAACTGCGAAAATATTTCTCGTCTTTGAACTTTTTTCAAATCACTAACCCCATCGGCAGCTTCATTGGACATGAACTTGTATACGTTAAATAATATTTCATGCGCTTGCCCTCGTAGTGCTCGTCCGCGTCCCATATAAAATGATGAATACATTATGTAAATATTAAAAATTCCATAACTCTCGATTAGATTGAGTGTACCTGCACTAAAAAACAATCGGAAATGTCCAGAACACACTAACTCCTTGAAGGACAAGGGGTGTATAATTAAAATGAGAGCTGATTGGTGACACACTGGATTAGGCCACATCTCTTTCCCAAATGCGTTACTGCGCAGATTTTTTAAAGCGCAAACTTAGACTGGTCGTACTCTACCCGCGCTTAGTAACGTTGTCAGATTACCATTTTGAATTGATATAACTATTTTTTGAAACCTTCGCCGCATAACGATTGTTAATCAATAACAACAGCACCTGATAAATTTATTTGATTTTTATGTATTTTTAGAATAATACTATTGTTTACGTTAATAATTTTAATTATTTAAAAACATGTAATAAGAAATATTAATATTATTGGTTAAACATCCAAACCATAATTGTAGTACGTAATTTATATGTATGTAATGAACATGTTTGTAAGCGTATATCATTAGCACCTATTACCGGTACGTTAGACAAACACTAGTCAATTTGTGTTCAGCAACTTTAAAAATGTTGTTCAGAGACAATATCAATATTATACCTAGAAAATTTGTAACGTAAATGAAATAAGTAGGTTTGGCGGTTTGGAAATTTCGTGGCAAACTTATTTCATCTCAACATTTAAAATTATCGTTTAATGTGTAATTGAAAGCAAGAAAGCTGGTCGAGATACACCGGTGATGGACGGCCACGCTTGAATTCCAAAATCCAATAACTCACAATGTAAACTGCAGGTGATGAATCTCCAAGAACAGCATCCAATCTGGATTTGATTTCCATTGCAATGCAAAACACGCAAAGTTGACTTGTCACTCGTCGTTTCGAGCAGACTATTTCAAGGATCAATTTGACATTTGCAGTCAATTCTTGTGAAAGCGCTGCCAACACAACACTTACAAATATTTGAAAAAAGGCAATCCGGCCATTGGTGACCATTGCACGATCAGAGTCTCAATATAATCTACATTTAAATAATACAGCACGCCTCAAAACAAACTACACGTAAATAAAATATCCATATAATTAAAATTATTTTATATTTGTTAGTGAGCTGTCAAAACAAACAAAAATGACATCAAGATGACATATAAGAATCGTGGATAGACAATTTATATGGTAAGTAAGATTTCTCCCTTACCATAGACAGAAGAAAAAATGACACATGTCAATATACGATTTCGCTAAAATATGTTTTATTTTCTTACGCGTAATAAAAACGATGTACACTTCATTTTAAATTGAATATATATTTACGTGCTGTTAATGAATATACAAAAGAAAAACTTTTAGAGATATTAAAAACACGTTCATTTTTGCCATGTTCGCGTCTCACAGACCTTTAATCAAGCATAATGACACTGCTGAGATCGTCACAAATATTATTATGGATAATCGTATTTCAACTATTTAAAATTAAAAATACTGCACTTAATACATTCTGTAATTGTTTTCGAGAACACGACCAATACATTTCTAGATAAAAACGTATCGCAAATTATAAACGAAGCGAATGTGTTATCGGGGATAAATTTGCTCGTTTTTGTGAAAACTGTTTTTGCCCGGCGAAGCTGAGCGGTTTTATAGCGGCTTTGCATTCATTTTTCACCAGAACCAAACTGCTGTCGACAATGCGCGACGTGTTGTTTGGAATGTGTGGTAAAAAATGCATGCGGTAATTTTTTAATAATTTTAAATGTTTTAATTGATTAATTTTTATTTGTAATGTGGCAACTATTCCGATCACATCATAATTGAAACAAATTCGTGACTTAAAAAGATATAAATAATAAAAATACAGCTGCAGCAGAGAATTGAACCTAAAATATTTAATGCAAGGCTCGAAATAAAAAAATTAAATATCCTAAATTTTGCACTCATTTTTGATTAAAATGTATACACGTACATTATATTACCACAATATTATATTTATGCGTTGCCATTGATTTATGACTCAAATGGTAATTAAAATTTAACATGAATAACGATAAAAATACTCATTTATATTGCATCAATTTATAACAATTAAAAAATAATGAAAAGAAAGCGTAATTGTAATTGAATGGATATCACAAGCTGGAGTTATATTTGCGGGAATTCCGCGAAAAAGAATGGCGTTTCAGTTTGATTCCCGATTCTATGGCAAGTAAAGTGCTTTCCGAATAAAACTTTTTCACAATTAAGCATTTGACAACAATAATAAGATAACTCTAGTTTCACTGGTTTATGTACGTATATTTAAGATATTAAATATCAAAACTGTGAGACAGAGATAGACTTTAAAAAATTTGGCTAGACCAATAATACGACATTGAATCTATCTTTGGTGTCGAGCAGCATCTTTGGTCAAATATATAACTCACTAGATATGTCTAGTCATGCAGACATGATGAGAAAATGATTGAAATGGTAAAATAAACTAGATCTAATGCAACATCAATTAGGTAAGGACTTTAATACAGAGACCGCTTCTGAACTGCACAAGAGATGGTATAGTTCGAAATAAGTGGGGATATCCAGTCGCAGCATATATGATCACTTCTCTCACTTGAAGTTAAATGAAAATCAGGAAGAGGATTAAGTAAGATCAATCAAGTAGACAGATGATAGGGCCTGTCAACATGCGACATTATATTTCACAGAAGATAAAACACCATCCACAAACATACGGATATAATGTTACGTCAGAACATCTCATATCACAAAGGAAAGTTATTCCAGGATTTGTAGGATAATTTTTTAACACTATTATTTAGATCATAACACATATTGAATAAGTTTAATTTCGTTAAATGTTAACAAAGAAATAAAAATACAAATATTTCATTATCAACGCGATTTTGAAATTCAGTTGACAGATCGAAATTGAAACTAGACGTCGCATTGTCTATATTTTCCTAAATCTATTATTATTATTACACATATTAAATGTAAAAATATATATGCTTTAATAAAAACTAACACATGTCTTGATTCGGTTGATACGGGTGGATTTTTTTAAAGTTGAAGGCGTACCATTTGATTTATTTTACGGTCATAAGATTTATCTGTGTTTCCAACCGCGCCCGATTAAATTTGGGAAAATGTAAGAGAAATCAATGTTCATTTTCTTGCCAAAAACTTAAGTATTCAGAATACTCTTAACAATTTATCAAGCAAAAACGTATTTACTTTTAATATTTTTTTTCTAGTTTCTAGACTTATTAATTATACCACTAGCAAATTTTTTATCTGATGCACAGCACACACAGTTTAACATCACTTTTCATTATAACCGCCGCTGCACAAAGCACTCTACTAAGGGATGGACTGGAAACTGTGAGATCAGGGGTGGATTTCATAGCATGACGTTACAATGCCCTGGTAAACGATGCTTTTGGCAAGCCTTATATGATAGGGGAGCGAAACCATTTTGCCGCTTGTTTAGATATTATTTTAAATTATTATAATTATCTAAACAGTGTTTAAAAATAATTGTATTATATTAATTGTCCCTGTCGCAACCGTTTTTTTCGAATAAAAGATTTGATTTTTAGTGACGTATTTAAAAAAATTTATTCATCAAAGAATGATATGTTCTGAAAAATCACATCACTGATAAAACAACCATTAAGCAAAACACATTGTTGTAATTATTTAGAACATAGGTCTGTGATATTTTAAATACTAATTAAATGTATTAATTAGAAAGATATAAAATCAATTCTATCGAAAAATATTCTTGTTGCGCTACCGGGATTCGAACCTGGATCTCTTCCCAATGCGGGGAAGGTGCATTATACAACTACGCTACACCGACAGTATTTGACGACAAATTTTCGAACCTATATGTTACACTTTTTCAAATGAACACATCTATCGTTCCATTATTTAATAGCCATGAAAAACGAAGTAGATGGCTTTCTAATAATGGAACGATAGATGTATAAATTAGAAAAAGTGTAACATATAGGTTCGAAAATTTGTCGTCAAAAGTACTGTCGCTATAGCATAGTTGGATAATTGGATCCAGATTCGAATCCCGGTAGCATAACAACAATATTTTTTAATAAAATTGATTTTATATCTTTCTAATTAATACAATTAATTAGTATTTAATAAAACAACTTCTTTTAATTGTAGAAATAAAATCAATTTAAAACTGCAGATTAAAAGGTTATTCTAAAGGATTATTATTATCATAAAAGCTATTCTCAATTTTTTTTCAGTTAACTAGAGTGGGAGAAGAAAGACATTTATTGTATATAAATGGTAGGCGCATGCAGTCAGTACATTGAAATAATTTAACGTAATTCTATTTACTGGGAATTTAAATATTTATCTCATATAATTTTATAGTTAATCAAAATCTAAATAAAATGATAATTATTGTGATGGGAATACTATGTGTTCGATCTTTATAACTTATAAATAATAATAATAATGGATAATTTGTATAGCGCCATTTTCGTAAAAACTTTCACCTCAAGGGCGCTTAAATAAATGGAACGCCGGTCGTCGTGCGCGCGCATGTGAACATGACATACGTAGATATAATGGTTCCTTTTAGTTACTTACCTGTTTCCCCCACTTATACACAGAACACGACATTTTCAGTGGTTTTTGTTGTCTATGGTTTGGGACCAGTTAAAGTTTGACAGTAATCGTTTACCATTGTGGGTTCGGTATCTCGCTGTGCGTGCCGAACCAGTACTGTTTGTGTGTAATTGGTTTTTCGCTATCGTGAGTACCGATTAGTGCATTCATCTTGTGCTTGTTGTGTCACACTTTGCATCATCGTGTATGAACAAGAGTACTTTGGTGCGGAACAACAGAGTTCGTGTTCTGAAGGCAGAAGACTTGTGGTTTCAGCGAAGAAAAATC
The DNA here is from genome assembly GCA_031772225.1 of Eubasilissa splendida. NCBI lineage: Eukaryota > Metazoa > Arthropoda > Insecta > Trichoptera > Phryganeidae > Eubasilissa > Eubasilissa splendida. The sequence continues at coordinate 9,004,648 of CM062868.1, read as the reverse complement.
TAGATACTTAAAGGAACATTTTTCAGGTGGGTCGTATTTCTTCCTGGTTCTGGTTGGTCCTTCAGCTCCCCTGTTCTCTATTCCTGTCCCTTACCCAAATTCTTTCCACTTTTTCTACATCCCGTATTTTCCCAACTTCTTGTTCAAACACTATGATATACATATTTTATTTCAAAATATTTCGCAGAAATCCTAGTTTAATATAGATCAGTTCAAAGTATGTACAGACTGCACGCCGCTGATGAAGGGTGAGTATTTAATCTATTTACATTTCATAGAAAATATTGTGGTCATATTAAACGATAACCATTAGTACATAATGTGGAAAGTATCATAAGTCAGTGGTGCATCAGAATTGAAGATAAACATCTCAAAGACAAAAATTATGGTGAAATACATTGTTGACCCGATAGATGTTAATTATTGAATTAAACGATAATTATATCTACCTAAGCAATATATTTTAAAAAATTAGAAACTTCAGATAGACTGCGTATTGGAGAGTAATGTTACATATTATATTATTAATAATTAATTATATTATATATTTAGTGTATGTAGTGGATAAAGGCTTTAATGCTAGATTCGCTAAAAAATGTTTTTTTTTAATTCGTGAAAACTGAATTCATCACGACATTAACCGGGTGATAGCTACCCCTGTCGCATGTAATATTTTCTCCCACAACCGGGTCACGTGCGATGGTGTTATTCCCGGAGCGTTTCAGGGCGGCCCTAATATGTGCAGAGCTTTTCAAATCATTATTTGAAGACCCCTCTGGCTAGGGTTTCATGACGCGCTATCTTATTTTTTTTTCAAATTTATCTTCCTTGCACTTTGTTATATTTTTGGGTTAATATTCAAAATACGTTTTACGCGCGGACACTTCTCTCGCTTGTTCAGTAATAGTATAAAGTGTGAGATAATTAAAACAAATTATACGAATCACTTAGAAAAATACACAGAAAAAATTTATCGATCGACAAAATAGTCACCACTTGGAGTTTCGATTGTCGGTAGAAAATTTTGAACCAATAAGTATAGTCTGTATCTAAATCTCAGCACAATCTGTGAGATTCACCAATGTCACATTAAAGTCATAAAATAAATATATAAAGTTTAAAAAAAATTCATAACAAGGATTCAAAATAATTAATTAGCAGATGAGTAAAGAATAGTTTAAATAATTAATTATAAGCTATAATTAAAATTACATTACATAATTATTATTGTAAAAATATTAATAAACAAAAGAACTTCAAAATTTTTTTGTAGTTCTCTGTTTATGATAACATTTTAAAAATCTTTTAAAATAATGTTAGAATTTATATAAATATAAAACATGGCATAGAAATAATTCAAGTAAAAATATTTTCTAATTGATACATTTAATTTATATTAAAATACCACAAAGCTATGTCCTGAAAAACTGTAACACCACAATAATAATATTTTCTCTTTAATCATCTAGACACATTTTATATTTTAGTGTAATATATTGTGGTATTTTTGCTATTGCAGACTCGGTTAATTATATTTTTTTGACTTCGTCATCGATGCAAAATGATCGATTAACTCTTTTTTTACCACTTAATGAGTTAAATTTAATACACCAACCGGTTTAAGGAAATGGTATATTATTAATATGATCTGATAAACAAATTATTAAATTAAAATTAATGTAAAGTTTGCAATAATTATATATATTTTTTTATTTATCAAGGGATAACTTTTCGCAATTGTAATTCATCTATATTGTGAATAAAATATCTCTGAATTCTGTTTTCTTGGATACGTGAAATTACATTTTTATTAAGTCAAATAATAAACTAAACAAAATGTGATGTGCTAGGTACTTAGTTATAATTTAACATAAGGTGGTGTTCGCACAAAAGGGGTAAATTTTTTTCAATATTTTTAATAGGTATTATATAATAAGTAATAATGTAGAAATAAAGTAAATAATAAGCAGATTCACTGTGGAGACGTTCTAATTTAAGAATATATTATGTTTACAAAGTAAAAACTTGCCAAGAAACTTAGATTTCTTCTTTTTCTTTTAAACAGGCAATTCACAAAACTTAGATTTGTATCATTAAAATAATGCGTGTTATATAACAAATTAAAATATATGCAGTTAAAAATTATGTAATTACATAACCTTTTATGTTAAGGCTCATTATTTTACTGAATTAATGTTAGTGTTAGACTGCGGTAGAAAAAGCGAGACGGAGTGGTAGTAGATAGCCGGTTCAAGCTCAGAGATTAATAACGTAAATGTATACATTTACAATCGGTTTTACTTCAATCCAGAAAATTTTATGTATTTAGAATATTTTCAAATTAAAATAATCATAAAAGAATTTTGTCCCACAGTTGTGAAAGCTCCGGTGGAAGGAGACACCGTAGCCGAGGCTGGCTTCCTTGAAGCGGCGCCGACGCTGAGCTGCGGGCGTCCGGACGCCATTAGCGCGGAGATCGGGGAGGAAGCGACGTGGAATTGCCTAGAAAAACTGGAGACGTCGTCTGCTCGGTTTGTAAGCGGACACCAAAAAAACTATTTACGCCGTCTGATCATGTGTCTTCGAATTTTGAATATCATTTACATAGAAATCAAGCCATTAGCCGGCACTGAAAAGTGTTACTTATTTTATGCGTTTAGCAATATATTATATTTATATACATACCTTAAATCATAAGTTTTTACACGAGATTATTACTATTTTTTTATTTAAAAAAAAATAGAGATACGTACACGGAATACATGTCACATTAATATTCTTACTATTTTCAAACTAAGCTAAACGCCTGTACTATGAAAATAGGACTAACTTGCTGGTGTTCTGTAACGAAGCGCAAACCTCCGACAACTAGATCACTAGGCCAACGTCTAGATTCCAAGTAGTACTATTCAAGAGCTACATACATAGATATATCAAACATGGACCTAAACATATTTCAATTAACTACATAATATATATTAAATATATGCCTGTTTCACTGTATATGTTTATATGAATATCATTAAACTCACTGTACTTTGCGATGGTTGACTCAGTTATCAGTTATGGAGTGAGTAGCTATGGACTAACTTATAAAACTTACACAGTTACAATTAAGTTTAAAAAAAAATATAGTAGATAACAGAACGAAGTGTTTGTATAAAGGTGATTATTATAAATTATTTACAATATGCAAATCTTGCCAGTTATCAAAAAAGTAACATGTGATATAATATTAGAAGAGTATACCATAACTATTCTACCAGATCGTCGGGTCGAACCGTGAGAGTACCGATCGCGAACAAAGTATATGGTCGGAAAACGAGAGAATATGTTGTGCCACGAATATTTAATATAATCAAAAAAGATTTATTAAACATTATAAAAAATAATGTGACCCCCAGTGACAACTCTAAAATATAAAGTGAAAGAACACGTTCTCATCTTTTTTTTGATTCCTTTGTTGTATTCCATTTAAAAAAAAAAGGTGATAAAACTATTTAATTACTATGTGAAGGGCTATCCTGAACTGTTATGCAGTTTGGCAAATATTAAAAATTATAATATATATATATGTGTATGTAATAAAGTTAAAATATTATTTATTTTAGGAAATATACATGTAATTATCTTTGTTTTTAGTGGCCGATCATCTTCCGTTGTCACATAATAAGTAAAAGTTGAAATCCTTAAACAACAATTTCAATAATCCTTGAAATATAATCCACACCAGCCTACCACAATAATCTTGGCGCCATCCCCTAAATAAAGATAAATAAAAATGATTACACCCGTTCGTCTGTCTAGCCAAAAACGATAAGTTTTTTGGTTCATTTTCAAGGCTTTCATCTCGCGCCAAAAATCAGCCGCATTTAAAAATACTCCTGACTTTATAGTCGGAGTATAAGTATTAGTATTAGGAGCCTCTTTATAGAGGCTTTTCACTTTTCAAACACAAACTAGTCTAACAGTAATAGTCAGAACAGAGCTGAATAACTTTTGAAAGGTGATATTGACTGCATCCCCCCACAAAAATATTTAAATAACTTTTCGACATTGCTTGCAAGAATCGTCTGCGTAAAAAAAGAAAGCATACTTTCGTTATTACATTTTTTTTCTCTGACTAATATTAATGGAGTTACGTATTTTTCAGTTTTTGAATATCCGCCATTTCAAAAAAACAAGACGAAGATTTAGGCTGACTAACGAAATTACCAAAAATTTTTTTCTGATAATGTTAATCGAAATCTGATTAGAACTACCAGAGTTGTTGCGTTCTCAATATTCTTACTATCCACATATCAAAAAGTAATTTTCAAATTTGGTCAAATCCACTTTTTGACAATATGTGAAAATGGAATATTTAACGATTTTAAGATAAATTTTAAAGAGAGCACATTTTTGTTGTGAAGTTATATTTTCATAACATAGTTCTGTGGTATTTTTAATACAAATTAAATTAATTAACTAGAAAGATATACAGAAAAAATGTATTTATCGAAAAAATATTAAGGGGTCCGGTTCATCCTGGTAGCAATTAAATATTTTTATGATAAATACATAGTTTCTGTATATTTTTCTATTTAATTTGTATTATGAGAAATTCACTTTTTTTTGGCGGTGAAAAATGAATATGTGGTCTCTAAGACCACATTCACAATGGAAATCAACGTTCTTTGCAATGACGTCAAATAAACCTGTCTAAATTTGTTCACTATAGAAAATTAATCCTATAGGTACTTGCGAGTTTTTTAAATATCAAAATTCATAGATGGAAGAAAAATAGTGTATGTTATTTATAGAGAAATTGATAATATGAGTACATAAATTAAAAACTATTTCATTTATGTGTTTTAACTGTTTTAATTTAAATATTGTCGAGACCAAAGAAGACGCCGAACGACAAATTTTTTCATGCTACATTTTTCAATTGCTTTTCTTAAACGCCAAGTAGGTCAGAACACACAAAAAATGATATCCTGACTAATACATATCTTCGAAACGGCACGAGTGGGCCCCATCCCTTTCAACTAGCTTTCACAAGTTATTGTCTACTTATTTCACCCCCAAATATATATAGCGAGCCTTGAAATATCGTTGCCAAGCGCAACGTTGTTGCTGGGTCGGTCGTACGAAAATTCTACAAAGAAAATCTTATCATCGGTCCACTTACACTTCATAATACTACCCCTCGTTCTAGGTACTTGAAAATCAATAAGAAATTATAATAAAGACGTCTATTGAATCTCTGAGAGAATTGATAATAATCAACGTAACAAATAAGGAAGATGACTTTCAAATAATGGAACGATAGACGTATCAATATGAATATAGGTTCGAAAATTTGTCGTCAATGTAGTGTGTGCTGTAGCATAATCCGTTATTGCACGTTCCCCGGATTTGAAGAGATCCAGATTCGAATCCCGGTAGCAACAATAATATTTTTCGATAAAATTGATTTTATATGCATATCTCTCTAATTAATACATTTAATTTGTATCTAAAATAACACAGACCTATGTTCTGAATAATCACAACATTAAGAATGTGTTCTTTTTAATAATATATAAGTTGTATCAATGTGTCAAAAATGTAATAAAAATGAATTGTTAATTCTGGCGTCTCCTATCGGATTACTCAAAGGTATTTGAGATTCCGCAAAAATAAAGTAAGATGGCTTTCAAATAATGGAACGAAAAATGTATCAATTTGAAAAGTGTAACATATAGGTTAGAAATGCACGTTCCCCGGATTGGAAGATATCCAGATTCGAATCCCGGTAGCAACAATAATATTTTTCGATAAAATTGATTTTATATTTATATCTTTCTAATTAATACATTTAATTTGTATTTATTTATTATATTTTTGAGAAGTAGGGTATGCATCTGTACCCAGAAAATAATGAATGTCTCTATATTCCGGGTGATGGAGCCGAAACACCCGAAAGATTTGATCATCTATCATGTATGTCTATTCGTAAATACGCGAATACAAACGCAGCAGTGTACCGCAGGGTAATAGTAGCATATATACAGGGTGATGTTCTGATTTGTTAACTTGCTAAGACATTCATGTTATGAAGAAAATCCCCTATTCCGGAATTTTTTTGAGAGTTGTTTACTCTCGCTTCGATTTCGCTCAACAAAGCAACGCGTGCGAGCACTCGTGATCCAGAAAATACTAGCTGGCGAGGCCCGCCGCAATATTTTTGCAAAATCTTTAAAGTTTTTTTGGAATTGGTATATTTTAGAGTTAGAACAGTTACGCTTCGGCAGTTAGTTACTAAAACCTGGTGGTTTTTTATGCGAATTTTTTTTTAACAAACCATTATAGTCATGAAAATTATGTACATAATACATTTATAAGAATAAAAAAAATATTTCTGCAGGAATTCATCAATTGAAGCCTGTCTCGTGTTTTTGTAGAATTGCAATTGTACTTAATCAGCGTCGGCGTTCAGTGCGGACGTTGGGCATTTATTAACATATTTATTTTAATTTTTAATTCACTGTCCCAATTAAACGGAATGGCGTCCCAAATAACCGAAGTAAATTACTATAAGTTACTTTATTTGGTTTCTGTTCCTCGGGATTTGGCCCAAATAACCGGCTGTCCCGATAAACCGGTGGCGAAATCGACCGGAATAGCCGCAATATTTGACCACTTTGTTGGGTAATTTTCACTTATTGTGAGTAAAGTTTTCAAATTGTGTGCCGACTAATTTGAAAGCAAGAGTTGAGAAGATTGTTTGTCTTTCTAATGAAGTCTCATCTAAACCTCGAAAAAAGACACGATGCCCCGAAAGATCAAGCGAAATCAGCAAAAAAAAAATTAAAATTTATAAATAATTTAATTTTAGAATTTATATTATCGTTTATACTCATTTCTGAAGATTCTGAATTTATTTTTTAATACATTTCATCAGTTTCTAGCGTTTTTCTCAAAATCATAATCTTATATATCATCTTAATATCTCCAAGTGCAAATCTATTAGTTTTATAAAAAAATAATATCCTGTGAAATCAGCGATGTTGACTTGGTATCAGTTAGGGAGATCATTGATCTTGCTGTAATATTTGACAGTAAATTATAATTCATTCCTCACATTGATTCGATAACTAATAAAGGTCTCAAAATTTTGGGATTTGTTTTGTGGACTGCAAAAAACTTTTTAGCCCTGCATAGTAGTCAGACCTCGGGCAGAATATAATTCGGTCATATGGTCGCCACATTTCATTCTTCACTCGACGGTGGTTGAAAGAATCCAAAGAAAGTTTCTCAGATTCATTAATTTTAAAATAAAGATCAATAATGAATATCTCCTTAGCTGTCTGAAATTATTAAAATTATCAGTGAGACGTACGATGACCGACCTTATATTTCTATGCAGACTCATCAATGGTATGATAGACTGCCCCCAGATTGTTGGTCTGCTTGACTTTCACGCACCATTGAGGCCAACGAGACACAATTCATTGTTCTATTACAGTGGTGATGTCAGAACTCATGAATTAACTAACTTCGCAGTCGGAATATGCGGAACAAGTCGACATTTTTGCTGTAAATTTAACTTTTTATAGGACTACGTTATTACAATTTTTTGTGTTTCAACCCAATAGTGACGGATACATTTTTAATTTTGATTATGAAAAAACATGCTGACGTTACGTAATTTTTTTTCTTTGTGTATTGCACTTCTGATGAAATTTTCTGTTACACATACAATACATGACAATTAATGTGCAGAGGTCCTGAACGTGCCGCACAGTACCTGGCTCAAGTCCGTTCAGTGCCGACCGAAAATCTAGACGACAATACATCGCAACGCAACCGGTTCGAGAAGCCAGCCAAACTTCACTTCTTCCCTGGCCGCTTTCTCAAAACCACCTTCAGTGAGCAGCTCTAGTTACTAATTTTATCGCACAATTTCACTTTCTATTTCTATTTAAAATGATGTGAGGTTAACCTTTACCATACCATGATATAAAATACCCGACCGCAGCCATGCTGTCAACTCGTGTTACCGTAAATAACAGTTAGAAAAAATGTTTTTATTAGCTTAAATGGCTTTAATGGCACGAATTTACTATAAATATTGAGCATTCAATTTTGAAAAAATGATTGATATCATAATTTAAAGCATTCATTAAGTTCTATACAATGTATCCTTCCTTCTTATCTCTCTTCGTTTAATTTGTAAGAAAGAGACAATTATATTTGTATGTTTGTTGTTCTTTTTACTGTGAAAATAGTGTGTGATCTCTGTCTTTCATATCACAAATTGTATTTTTACCAACGTATTAATTTTACAACGAAAAATAATTGTTTTGTACGATTCCCTTTTCATAATTGGTTTTTCCCTAGTCATTCCTAAGTGCTAATATTTTCTTTAGGATTATCTAAAATATAAATTTTATGTTGCATGCATTTACCGAAATATTAGCTGTTTAATATGATGGTAGACATGTGTTACTGCATGGTTTGGGAAGGGTTAAATTCATTTTCTGCATTATCCTACAATAAATGACAAGTCCTGTTACATATCATCAATCTGCTCTAGCCGCAAACAACAACACGTGTATTCAAATGCACGTTCCGCAACATTTATATACACAGCGATAGTCACATACATGTGTGAGATCTGAGGAGTATTGGGGTCTCATACTCACATTAAACAAATTATTTTGATATTCATAACCTGTAAACATCGGTCATCTTTAAATTTATTGTATTCATACTTCCAGTACCTACCTTATGTAAAATAATCATGCGAATCATGGGTGTAATATAGCCGCAAACTTAAGTCCCTCGAAAAATAGCACAACAGAATGCTTAAAGAAGATTTTAGGTATAAAATGGAAAAAGCGCAGAATAAACTTGAGTGTCCTAGAAGAGGCAAATATTCCCAGTGTCAATATTAAGTTCCTGAAGCACTAACTATAATGGACAGGTCATTGCGTACATATGGATATGATACATGACTTTCCAAACAAGTCATGTTTGCGCAGCTATCTCATGGCAAAATAAGATAGGGTGGGCCGAGGAAAAGATTCCAAGACACTCTGAAGGCGAATCAGAGTAGAAGTCAACAAGTATATTGTGCAGGGAAAACTTGCGAATGGAAGAGAGCTGACCCAACAACACACTCGGACAACAATGGCAGACGTTATCCTTGTAACGAGGGACCACCGAAGAAGACCTTACGTAGGACTGCAAAACATGGACTCTTAACGAAAGAGAGGTCAACAACAACAACAACAACAGAGTAAGGTTAAAAGGCATGGAAAGATGTTATATTGGGCATGACAAGCTACATCGATTGGAGGATGAATAATCGTTGAACGAATAGATGTAGTTATCCAGGAGTATCCGAGAGGAATCAAGTGGTCAATATATTCTTGTTAGGGTAATCTAGTGGACTGTATGAAAGACATATGGAAGGAGAAACAGGATGACACAGTATTTTGAAAACTATCACAGATCTTTTGTAGTCCTGCCTCTCTCTCCACGCTCAGTATTAACGAATCCCTCGACGGATGCTGGGAGTCACCTTTTAAGACACTCGAAATTGATGTAGGAAGTAGCGTCGGGCACTTTGCAGGTATTTCGCGATGTAGGTAAGTGACCGACACGTATTCGAAAAGGTACACAGGTTGTATTGTTTACCGTACGATTGAGCCGCGCTAAATGGGCGAGTAAGTCGTGACAAGTATGGTGTCTGAAAGTTGGAAGGGATCTACACCGGGATTAAGAATTTTCTGTAACAATTCTTCATTCACATCTTTAATGTAATATACAAGATGTAGGATTTTACTCGTCCATGCATGCTGCATTATTTCTGATTTTTATACTAGAAAACATTTATTACTGTGGATTTAAAATCGTTTTAAAGAAAATGATCATTTTTAAATCATGATGTTATCTGACGCATCATTCGACGTATAAAAGCTAAATATTCTTAATGATTGCACCCATATAACGTATTGAAAAGTAATATTTTGGATTAATTAATAAATCCATCCGTTTTGCCTGTTCACGAAAGCACTTACAAAATTTTCTCAAGCTTTTGAACCATATAACGTCCCGTTGTAGCCGAGAAATAATAAATTATCTCAACGCAAAAAACATCTGATGCCGTGACGTCAGCTGCTAGGAGGCTGGGCGCACAAAGGGTGGTTTGGTCTGACAAAAGATCGGCCCGGATAACGGTCGTCATTCCGAGAGGGTTGGAAATGTTATTCACTTCGGGTGAAATGTGCACTGATTTATCGGAGAGTAACAACCTTATTCCTACTGATTTCACCAATACAATAAGTATCAATACCGATAATTAATAGTCTGAACTGTTTTTATAAGTATGTAACAATAAAGATGATCTCTCTGTGCTGTAAATCCGCATATTATGTTTATAATCCACATATCGTTAGTTAAGAGCGAAAAGTGGCTAACTGATATTTTAGTTAAACTGTTTTTAGTTAAAATATATACTTAGTTTTCAACGATCCACATGTTTATGAAAAATAATAAATAATAATTTGAATTTATTCATTTTTCTAGGATTATTTTCATATTTTGGCAAATTGCAAGAGTATAGTTTAATAAAAAAAAAGTGTAATAATAAAATAAACAACGATTTATTATGAAAATTTAGTATTGTATTTATAATTGACCAAAAAAATATGATTATGATATTTAATCCAAAATGTATAAATGTAAAATTAAAGCGAGCAGATTTATTTATTATTTTTTTCAGAATGTTGTAATTAGCCATTTTTCGCTGTTAACTCTGTATACATATATATTCGGGGTGTGACAAACCTAGTCTATATAATTTTATGGGTGGATACCTGACTAAATTACGAGTCGAAAATATTCAAGGAATATGTGCCAATCACAACCATATCAGAAGTATAAGCTTTTTTGAAAAACGTAATTATTTGGATTAATTTAAATATTGAATACAAAAAACTAAAAGTATTCAAATTTCGAGCGGCCAGACTATTTTTTATTAGATAATTTAGGGCTTGAAGCAAAAGAATAGATTAATAATGGTTAAATTTCGCAAATATTTACTTCAAAGTTCTTAGACTTAAAGTCTAACATGATTTTGTAAAAATTTCAAGCAATTATATTTTCAAATACAAATTAAATTAAAAAACTAATTATATCGAAAAATATCACAGTCCTATGTCCTGAATAATTATAACTTCACAATAAGAATATGTTCTACTGAATAATAATATTTTCCGTAACGGTGCAGAATTGCACACATTCATTGAATATTTTCGACTCGTAATTTAGTCAGGTAAATAGGTAGAAAGACACTCATAAAATATTATGGACTAGGTGTGTTACATCCTGTGTATATACGGAATAGCGAAAAATTAACAAATTGTTTCAACATATTTTCTACCTTTGTTTAAATCAAATTTTTTAATGTTTTTCTATCTTGAACCTTAATTTTTATAGTTTGTTTTGCTTATTTTTCAATATTTTTTTAAAGCTGTGTATTTTCTATCAATTTCTCTTTTCTCTAAATATCAATTTATATTTTTATATATATATATTTCATGCTACTTGTGTAGCTGCTCACGTTTTTTTCATACCTAATCAATTTTGTAAAAGCCCATAAGAGCGTAAATTAATAAATAAATAAACATGTGCGATTTTCGTTAGCCTAGAACAGGAATGGTGCAGGAATTTTTCAAAAGTATGTCAAAATACACGCTCAATTCTTAGAAATAGTTATCGCGTATCACATGACAGATTATATAAAAAAAAATCATTAGGTTTGATTAATTTACAAAATTATTTTATTATTATTATTATTTTCATTTTGATCACCAAGAATAATATTTATATGTTTATATTTATAAAACATATTAGGTATATAATTAATACAATTCAAGTATACATTTTATTTTTATTGTAGTAATTTGTTTGTTTGTTTTCAAATAAATGTATTAGGTCTCGTGGTCTATTTATTAAAAAGTATACTCCTAAATGAAGAATACAATGAAAAAGAGTTAAACGCAACTATTTTTAAATTGAACTACTTTATATTCTAATTTTGAATATGAAATTGGATCTTGTTGGAGTTATGGTGGGATGAGCATGAGACGATATTTTGGAGTAGGCTTCTAACTTTCGACCTAATTACGTAGACTTGCGTGCTTACCAGCGCCGCCAAGCGATGGCCTCGCACACCGAGCCTCGAGTAGCTTCCGTAATTGTTCTACCGCCGCATCCCGTGCAGAAAGCACAGTCAACGCAAAGATTCGCTTCGTTATATTCCGTTTAATTAACTCGTGTTTCATATCGCTTATCAAATTGTAGCTTTTTCAAATTAAAAATGTGTTTTGTCTGTATGTACCTTTTACTCATTCATACATTTTTAATTTTTTTATTTATTTATTTGTCATTTTTACAATTTTTTTATAACATGAATTAAGTATTTAATATTATTAAAATAAGATGTTTTTTTTGCTTACCTCTCCAAAAAAGAGACTATCTCTTGTGCTTGGAGAGGGTGTTACACTATAATAATTTTATATAGAGAGTTATTCATTTGTAGTCGATAATTATTTATTGTCTATTTGTGTGCTTCTGAAGTGTTCTATAATATTGTTTATTTTCTAATTACGTGTTTCTGAAGTGTTCATTTAATTTCTTTCTAAACTATTTTACATCTTTTATTTCTTTAATTTGTGTAGGGAGACTATCGAAATTTTTTATCCCTAAGTATATAAAATTTTGCTGATAGTGTCCGAATACTTCGGTTACGTTGTCGAAGGTAGCCCATCATGAAATATTACACCACACATTGGTGACCATTTAATATTTCATCCTCATACACATTCTCCAAAATTAATAATCTAATTTGGACTTTTAAACAAAATACAAATGTGTACACGGTATACATGTCAAATCAATATTCTTACTATTTTCAAATTAAGATAAACGTTTGTGCTATGAAAATAGGACTCACCTCCGACCACTAAATCTCTAGACCGGCGTCTGAACCACCAGACCAACAAGCTACTACTGGCCTAGTATATGGCGGAAGACACTCGGAATTGTTTGTGATGGATTTCCCCTTCTTGGAAATAGTAACGATTTCCACCCAAATCCATTCAATGACGCCAATTTTCTTACACAATAACAGAAAAATACTCTCCCGTTATATAAGGGCGATCTGGAATAATGTTTTGTGAAGGTTAATCGCTCTCAATTTGGCGGAAATTTTTAGCGGCGAAAATATTTGGCGAACTGTAATATATGTAAAAAGAAAAAAGATTTCTATACAATTCGATGAATGCTAAAATAAATTTCTTCGAGTTTTCGTTTGAACAATCGTTTACAGATCATTAATTAATAAGGGAATGGAAAGATGTAAATAATTAAGATAAAATATTTTCAGTACTAACAGATCCTGATGTCTTAACTAATCTATAATATTGTTAAGAGAACTGTAATTAGTAGGTCTGTGGAGAGCCTCCACTCTCGTCAGCTATACATAGAAGAACGAAGTTGAATGCATCCGATAAAGCGGTACCCTACTACCAGACGTATATACTTAATGTACTGGCTACGTGCTACAGCGTACATTTGCGGGCGGGCCAAGAAACTGACTTCACTTTACATTCTGACGTCCGCCGTAACAGCAGCTTGCGAAACGCCTCCGACCATAGTTTGCGCGCTTAGATTGGAACCTCTTGTTATAACAGGGCACCAATTTTTGTATACCTTCGTCATATAACGACGCCGCCTGGGATGAAAACCTTTTTTTTATCCCGTCTTTGAGTTCAAAACGCTTGCCACCAAGGAACCGCTTCAGATGAAGGAAAATATGGAAATCACTTGGCGCCAAACCAATACAAAACAGGACACGCTAGGCAATGAATGTCAGCTGGTTTCATGTTTAGTGCATTTAAGAATGAATTACGGACCGTATCTCAGAGTCGGCGGGCTGATCTATTGCCTTGAACATTTCAACCACTCACTACAAGATGGCCACACTATGTGAATGTCTCTAACGTTGCATGTGGTGAGTCAACAGATAAAGGAAACCATTGGGCATTCGCAACATAGTAACCGTAGCGCTACACTGGGAATATTCGAGAATATATGTACTTAATCCAAAAATTCCATATGCTTCGTGATACGAACACGAAGGCAGCGCTTTGATTTATGGGGTAGTTAAACCCTCACATATAAATCTTTCTGATCACTTCACTTACATAAAATAGATTTATAAATATATCATGATTAATTCGTTGTCCGTTATCCGATTGTTTCATATTTTTTCAAAATAATTTCAATTTCAAAAATATTGTTGTTGCTACCGGGATTCGAACCTGGATCTCTTCCAATCCGGGGAACGTGTATTATCCGATTATGCTATACCAACACAGTGGATTGACGACACATTTTCAAACCTATATCTTACACTTTTCAAATTAATACATCTATCGTTCCATTATTTGAATGCCATCTACTTTGTTTTTACGAAATCTCAAATACCTTTGAGTAAACCGATAGGAGATGCCAGAATTAACAATTAAGTAAACTGTCCATAACACCGATATAAAATATATTAAAAAATATACACTGATACATGAAAATCAATAAAATACTGTTTTAAATTAACCCGTACTCCAGACAATTTATATAATGTATGGATGGTTCTTTCGCGGTATTACTATGCCGATTGCAAGAAATCTATTGGTCCGTTCAAAACCTAGAATACACCAATCGGCGAGTCTTTAAACGTGTATAGAAAATCGGAAAAACAACGATTTTAATAATAACAATTAAAATAAATAAAGATATAGGTATCACTCACTCTGGAGGATCATAGTTGAATCTGGCTATGTAGACGCAACAGCGCCCTTTACCAGGGATGTCCAGCATGTCTACCTGACCTTCAGAACCACCATTTAAGTAGTGGCCCCCTCGACCTGAGAAATAACGAAAGTTATAAATTAATAAACTTTACTTAAAATATGATTAGGATGGTTAAACACATTCGTACCCTAAACATCACACGAATTGGATTATCAAAGAGACTACATCATATTTTAAGTATAAATTGAAAAAACTACCAAAAACTAATTATAATAATTAATTATAATTATAATACTATCGTGGAAGGGAGGATTATTCAGTAACTAGCAAATAAAATGCAATTCTAAAAATATAAGCGATTTTTTCTCACCGTCCATATCAAGGCCGCTAGGCACATTTGGCATCATCCTCGACAGCGGTCTCGTTTGCGAGTGCACAAATCCAGGGTTGAGAGCTCCCAGTCCGTCTAGGCCGTACTGTCCTCCCAGGGTCTCTAGCGCCCAGCCGGGCTGGTGGTGCGGAGTCACCGGAGTGGCAGCCCTGCCCGCGTACCTCCCCGCTCCCAGCTCCATTTCTTCCAAGGGCTTCAACTTTATGTTCATCGCATTGCTTCCCGTCATTCCTCCGCCGACCATTTGATTGCCGTAATTTCCTTGGCCGTAGGATAAATTTGAGCTCAGTCCAGACAAAGTTGTATTTGTTAATCCGTGCGAAAGAGGATTTGTCAAATTGCTACCTATTCCACCCGTTAATGAATTAGGCATTCCTGTCAATGTGCTAGATAAACCGCTAGACAGAGTGTTTTGAACATTGCTCAGGACCCCGGTCAGTCCGCTCCCAGAAGACAAGTTATTGGTTAACTGGCTTTGCAGACCACTAGACAAACCCATGTTGTTCGTGAGACTAGAGGACAGACCCGGTATTGTGCTCTGCATCCCCGCTAAGGTGCTGGATATTTGACCTATGTTGTTCGACAGTGATGCCGTGACCGGGTTGGCGAAAGTGACTTGGTGACCAGAAGAAACGTAGTTTCCTGTGCAGTAACTGGAAACTGGATTGGAATATGAACTAGTAGGGTTGTGACTGATGGAGTAGTTGACAGAAGTAGAGTTTGGTAGACTGTACGGTTGAGAAGAACCATGCATGGCGGACAGGGTAGGCATAGTGGAGCTTTGAGAAATGGGGGCGTGGTTGGATACACAGTGGGAGGGTAGGGGAGATGAGATGGGCGAGGAGTGGTAGTCACCCAGTGCGTGACTTGATCCGCTCGGCGGGACGCCTGAAAAGAAATACGTTTTTTTGGTTTATTCTGCCGGGCATAAAAGACTAATTGAGAAAAATAATAAATATTTCTCAGCATTGTATATATATTATGTAATACAAGCAAATAAGGGTTTGCACAATACATATACGCACTATAACTACTGGAATCCAAGATATACCACATACACCAATATAATCGAAAAAATACAGAACAGCTTCCTCAAATATGATCACTTTCCTAGTTATCCAGCACTGCTGAGTCATCTATCATTTTTAAAGTTCCATCACTACTGGATGAGACATGGCTGATGTCATTTTCCTACACAAAATAGCCAACTCTAAAGTAGACTGTCCTGATTTACTCAGATGCATATCCATTCGAGTGCCAGCCAGGTCAACCAGAACTAATCTTACATTTAACCTTCCACATTACAACATCAATGCCAAACAGAACTCATTTTTCTACCGAACACCTCTTTATTTCGATTCACACCTAAACGAACTAGATATTTTCAATATTGTAGTTACCTCAATTAAATCTAAATTCAATACATAAACTTTAATGGCTTCATTTTATCATACAAATTTTATTCCCTATTCCATTTTTCTTTTCCCTTCACCTTCCTGTTCCCCTGGAATATTTTATTTTTTATAACTTTTATATTTCTGTTTACGTTTTTATTTTCAACTTCTCTCACTTTTTCTGCATTATAGTCTTTTTTAAATTTTAAATTGTACTTACTGTATAAAGTATACTATATCTTTTGAGAAAACATGTAACTGGTTTAATTATTGTTTAGTTTTTATTATGATTTTTGTATTTACTGATAAACTGTATGTTTTCCGAATAAAATAAAAAATAATATCAACACAATAAATAAAAGCTAAAAGGTTGGTATTATTATTTATATACAAAAAAAAGTATAACACTGGCCTGTACTGGCTATAAATTTATAAATTCTTATAACTATTTAATGTGTACATGCTGTGGGTTAAGGATTAAAGTATACCTGGTAGTAATTACTAAGGAACCAGAGGAAAAAACATATTTCATGAATCACTAGCTACATTTAATTTGATACCTATTACACCCCTCATGTACAATAATAATAATAGTATAAAAACGTTAATAACAATTTATTTTTAAAATATATACTATGTAACCTTGTCAATTTCAACATTTTATCATTTCGAATTCCGAGGAGGAAACCCCTGACCATATCTTTTTTTCCTGTCCATTGCGGATCACAGGTTTTTTTACAGTAATCTCGTCCACGGTATTTTTCAACTCCCGGTTAACTTGTGTCATCTTTTATCGCTTAACTCGCCACATTTAATCTACATAATAGCAAATTCTCTGAACGACAATGGTATTGACTTGTAATATAATATTTCTTATTCTATAATATTATAGTACTTTTATCTATAAAATGGAGTTTTCACTTGATAAATGGCACAAATCACTCTTGAAGAGTGTATTGCCTATTTAAAAGATTTAAAAGAAGAAGAAGAAGTGAGTAGTATAAATAATTGTTCTTTCTTTATTTGCAAAAATATTCATTGAAGTTTTGCTCAATTATAATTCGTTTCGTATCAAAATATTATGAAAAAATAAGAAGACTAGTTATCAAATGATCGGGAATCCGAGATTACCTTTATGTGGGACACAAGTATGTTCCAGATAACTGTCTTGTACAGACTATTAATTTCATCCTACAATACGACTACAATATACAACTCAATTTGGATAATAGACATTTTACAAAAAATTAACAGAGTTTATCCAGAATAGAAAATACAACTCGTCGCCCTCGTTACTGGGATGGTTGTGTAATTAATTTGTGTATTTCGTATATTGTTTCCATGTATATTATATTGCACACGCCTAAGACTGGTTTTATGACGTAAAAAGTAATTTTGAATTGATAAGAATTGAACAAATTTGTAAAACTAAAATAATGGTACTAATATTTTAAATATGAATTAAATATATTAATTAGAAAGATATACATATAAAATCAATTTTATCGAAAAATATTGTTGTTGTGCCACCGGGATTCGAACCTGGATCTTTTTCCTAACCGAAGAAGGTGCATTATCCAACTATGCTACAGCGACAATATTTTAGCGACAATTTTCGAACCCATATGTTAACTTTTTTTTGATATTAATACATTTAATCGTTCCATTATTTTTATATCACAGACCTATGTTCTGAATAATTACAACTTCACAATAAGAATGTGTTCTCCTACTAATATTTTATTTATTTTAAAACATTTAATAAAAATAATAAAAAATTGAGATGCGTACACGGAATACATGTCACATCAAGATTCTTATTATTTTCAAACTAAGCTAAATGCTTATACTAATAAAAATTAGACTAACTTCTAAATCTTAGTAAAGTTTTATATACTCGCTGTCTCGTTTCTTTCTTGCCAAAAGATTTTATTTACCAATTGTAATTCTTAGGTATCTACTTAAATAATGTTCATGCATTATAAAAAAAATACTACAATGATCGAGTCATGTGTCGACAATGCATTTAATTGATTATACAGTAGGCTGGAGTGAAAATTAAGTTTTGTAAATGAAGTGCAGAATTTTTTAATTTAAATTTATCTAGTATTAACAAGTATGCAATTTTATTGGTATTCGACTAAATCATTCCCAAATTAAATTGAAGGAATTGAAATATTTTAATTTTATAAACATCATTATAAAGAAAGGTGATTTAATCAGAATTCATTTGAAATAGTTACATTTTTACAAGATGTTAATTAAATTTTATTTAAAAATGTGAGATATCTAATAATATGATTTCTATTGGATTTGTATTTGGTTATGTTAGTGTCCATTGCCAGTAAGAATAAACACCAAAGTAGCGAATGTGTCGAACTAATTAAGATTACTTAAATGTTTTCTCTTTTATGTATTCAATAACAGTTCGAAAATATACCATTTAAAACGACGTGTACATTGTCTTTATAACGAGTAAGAAATATATACATTAGCGAAATTGTATGAATTTTTACGACTGGTAAGTATATTGACCATCTGTCATCTCGCGTAATCAATCATCTGTCAAATGTATGTTTATAATGTTTACGTTTTTTCAGTAATTATTTGTTGTAAACATGTCAGTTTTTTCAAGAATTTAAAATATTACATAATTGCCTAAATTTAAATATTTGAAAATAAAAAAAAATGTTTAGTCGAAACCGGAAGCAAATTATAACTAATGTGACAAGCACCATAATATGTCTATATTAATGTTTATGTTTTTTTCACTCCAGCCTATTCTACAGGTACAGAGTGAACATACCGTGCGTGGTGGACCTGGTGTGCTCGAGCTCCGCCAGGATCCTGTTGTCCTGCTCGATCTTGGCCATGATCCTCTCTATCTCGGTGGCGGGCGCGGGGGGCCGGGAGGGCTGCCACGAGGAGGCGGTGGTGGATGGCGCGGCGGCCGACTGGGAGGAGGTGTGCGGAGGGAGGTTGCCCCCCGCGCCTCGACCCCCCCGCCTCACCGCCGAGGCCAGCTCCAGCTGTAGTTCTTCGCAGCGAACCGTCTCCAGGGCAGCCTGAAACAAAATGAGGATTATTATTTTTTATACGAGATCATTTTATCATTATTATTGTAACGATATAAAAGTACCGTTGTTTAGTTTTCTATTATAGTATCATTGAGGTTAACAGTCTATCCCCGCTGAGTCAGTTTGGCCAATCAGGGAGCCATAAAATAGACGAATGATCACGCCGTTTCAGACAAGACGCTCTGCCCCTCACAATGATGCGCCACGTTGGGCGCCATTATGAGGAGTATCGACACACTATGTTATCGATTATTTCCTATTAAAAGCATTTTATTATTTGCAATGAACTCGAAAATCTTTTGAGTAATATTTGCTAGATGACGTAAAGTAATTTGCAACTCGATCTTCCGGCACGAGAAAGTTCTGGGCTCGAGTCTCGATGGTAATTGTATATTTTCCAATGCATACATTTTTTTCCATCTAAGTGATTCACCTAACGTGTTGAAAATTTAAATGCCTTTTTCAAATACAATAAAGTTGATCATCCGAGACAAAAATAACAAAATAAGAATAACAAGTGTTACTCATCATCTCTAAGATTTATTTCATGGTGTTTTATTCCATAGATACGGGTCATAACGATATTAGACTTACCATACCCATGCCAGACTTGCGAAACTGAGAATAACAAATTTTAAAGATGCCTATGCATAATATGATGTAGGAATGGGGAAGAAGCATAATATGGATGTAGGAATGTACTGTGTTATTTTGTATGTCTAGTTTTATTAAAATATTTGAGTATATATTTACGAGATTCCACCACAGAGTGACATACAGATTACAGTTATTAACTGCGTACACCTTTTATAGTAATGAAGTCTCCACATAGGGAATCTAGTTACGTGCTATCTAATACATATACAGTTCGCAGTATAGTCCTATACAGATTGCCATGTATTCAAATGCATACTACTTTAATGCATTCGTACCTTTTTCTCAAGTATTGCAAAAAAAAACCACAATTGAGGTCCCCATGGGCTGCTACGGCGTCACATTTTGGATTCTATTGCAGGGTCAATCATCAGAGCTAATATTGAACCCTGCAATGGGATAAAATGTTAGCCAAAGAGATCGTAAATACACGGCAGAATAGTCCAGAAAACTCTACACAAAAATTAAATGGCCGTGAAAAACTGAAAATATTTAAAAAAAATGGCTCACTATCTTTCGAGCTCTATCAATTTGGAAATCTTTGCGAAGACAGTGCTGTAGATTGACGGTACGAATGTTCTCGAAACTATCAACAATTGGTTCAAGAAAGGGACGTCAGTCCCCTATGACTGAGGATCATGATCTCCGTAAATTCCCCCCCTCTTGACTACGCTCCACTACTTTTCTACTTAGCGCTATCATCAGAGTAGTGCTTCTTGCTTTATCCACTTGACCGATTCACTTTGGGAGATCCCCCATCAGTTTTGGATACACCGCGGGGTTTTCATATTTTGTCTAAACCCATAACTTTTCACCATACCTATGTGTCGTTTGATTTCTGGCGCGTAGCTACCATCGTTGGTAATTATGGACCCGAGATAATTGAAGTCTTTGATGATTTCAAGGTCTGGAAGGGCATCTATTCTTGAAAGCTGGTAATATAGATCATGATCATTAGTTTGGTTTTTTTCTTGTTTGCCTCAAGGCCCTACTACAGCTATTTTTTCTTTTGATATAGAGATAAAAGTTGTATCGTCCGCATACCTAAGATAGGAAGTCTTTCGTGCGTGCTGAATCCTGTACATCTTGCTATTGTGCATTGTACTTGTTTTGTCACACTTCACGCAATCATAGAAGTGTATGTATAAGAGTATTTCGTGCAAAACAACGGAGTACGTGTCCTGGAGCCAGAAGATCTGTGGATATAGTGGAGAATCTAGATTCCTAAAATAGAATTTCACAGGTGGATCGTGTTTTATAGTTCTGGGTAGTCCTTCAGCCCCTCTACTTTCTAATCCTGCACCTTTCCCAAATTCCTTTCACAATTCCTTCATCTCGTATTTCCCCAATCCGTCGTTCATACAATATCATAAGTGTTGAAACAGAATTATGAATCGTGCAATAATTTATATGGGGTGTCCCAATAAGAGCTCCTTTTTTAAATTTCACGCCATCTTTTTACAAAGTAGGCCATTAAAGAAATGTAATATTTAAAAACATTAAATAGTTAAAACTCATTACAAAAATGGAGAAAGTCTTAATGAAACATTTTGTAAACTTCATGGAATTTTCGATCGAAATTATGTTCCAAGTAAGTCGTCAATTAGAATATTAATTATATAAATTTAAGGAAACTGTTTCGATTGCGAACAATAAATCACCTATGCGTTATAACAATGGGTGTTCTTTCGAAAACATAGCCGCAGTGAGAGAAAGTGTTAATTAAAACCCAAGGACATCAATTCGTCAGTTCTCAAGAGTTAGACATTTCAAGTGGCACCTTACAGCGAATTCTCGTGAAAGACCTGAAGCCGCATGCCTACAAGATGACTCAAGAACTCAAACCAGCAGACCATTTTAAGCGAAGAGAATTTGTTAATTGGTTGATTTAACATCAGAAAAGAAATGAAAATTTTGCTAAAAACACCAGAATTGTGTGATTTGACGCCGTGCGACATTTTTCTTTAGAGATTTTTGAAGTCACATGTGTATGCCAATAAGTCACAAACAATCAGAGAGCTTAAGGCGGAGATCCAACGCGTTATTGCTACAATAACACCTCAATTATGCAACGATGTTATCTTAAATGTCATCAAAAGAGCAAGAGTTTAAAAGGAGGACATTTCTTTTCATACATAATCGGCACATTTGTACTTAACAACGAAAAAAAAAATTATCACGATTTTTTCGAATAAATAATGAGTTTAATTTAAAAATTAAAAAGGCGCTCTTATAATCGACAAAATTTCAACGAATAAGGTTATCTCTATTCATTAATAATAATTTATAATGAGTACAATAAAGAAACAAGTTATTTTAGATTGTTCACTTTGTATTATTAACCACTTAATGAATTAAATATACCTACCGGTTACGAAAAATATCATTTTCTTCTTCAGAATGTCATTAACTAATGAAAAACATATGTTATATTGTTTCGTTAACAGAATAAAATTGAAAAAAAAAAAATTATTTAAAAAATAAATTTAGTACATAACTTAAATTGTTACTTGATTATACAAAATTATTATTAGAAAAAATTTTAGAATGGGATTCGTGGTTAAATTTAGTTGGTTGTTTTAATATTTTGCTTAATTTTACACGCTTTATTTATTTCCAACGATTCCAAATTATTTAATTTATGACCAATACTGTTTACACATAAAATAGACAATTCCAAATTTTTATCGATCGAAATTTTAGTATAAGAGTAAAGGAGTATTTGAGATGTTTGAATAATAGTGGTTTTTCAGAATTTTCTAATCATTTTTAGGAGAACACATTCTTATTGTGAAGTTGTAATTATTCAGAACAGACGGTCTGTGATATTTTAAATATGAATTAAATATATTAATTTGAAAGATATACATATAAAATCAATTTTTATATATGTATATAAATACAATATTTTTCGATAAAATTGATTCTATATGTATATCTTTCTAATTAATATATTTAATTCATATTTAAAATATCACAGACCTATGTTCTGAATAATTACAACTTCACAATAAGAATGTGTTCTCCTAATAATAAAATTGTATTAAAGTGTCCAAAATTTAATAAAAATGAATTGATAATTCTGGCGTCTGCTATCAGTTTACTCAAAGGTATTTGAGATTCTGTAAAAATAAGATAGATGGCTCTTTCAAATAATGGAACGATTCAATGTATTAATATCAGAAAGGTAACATATGGGATCGAAAATTGTCGCTAAAAATATTGTCGCTGTAGCATAGTTGGATAATGCACCTTCCCCGGTTAGGAAAGAGATCCAGGTTCGAATCCCGGTGGCGCAACAACAATATTTTTTGATTAAATTGATTTTATATGTATATCTTTCTAATTAATATATTTAATTTATTCTAATCATTTGTTAGAAAATGATCATACTTTTGATAAAAATTTAGGATTGTCTATTTTACATGTAAACGGTGTGGGTTTTAAATAAAATAATTTGGAATCATTGTAAATAAATAAAGCGTGTAAAACTAATCAGAATATTATGAACAACCAACTAAATTTAACCAGTCCCATTCTAAATTTTTTTCCTTAAAATTATTCTATTAATAATTTTGTTTTAAGTAATAATTTAAGTTAGGTAATAAATTTGTTTTTCAAATAGATTATGTTAAAGAAACAATATAACATATTTTTTTGATTAGTTGATGACATCCTGAAGAAGAAAATGATATTTTTCGAAATCGGTAGATGTATTTAATTCATTAAGTTGTTAATAAAACAAAGTTAACAATCTAAAATAATGGATCGTAAAAAAATGTGTTTTATTTTCATATGTACATAAACACTCGTCGCTCACCTTCTTGTCGAGCTCCCTCGCCCTGGAGTGCAGGTGCTCGGTGGGTTCGCCGGGCCGGGACTGCGCGGCCCGCAGCTGCGCGAGCGCCTCGCGGTGCGCGCGCTCGCAGTCGGCCCGGCGCGCCTCGGCGTCGCGCAGCCGCCCCGAGAGCGCCTCCACCAGCGCGTCGCCGCCGCCCGCCCTCGACTCGTACGAGGACATCGCCTGAGGACAAGGCGAAATGGTATCTGTTTAAATATGTATATTCCACAGAAACTAAACTGATCAGAGTATTTAACTGAGTAAAAATAGATCACTGCAATGTTTAAAGGCTGTAATATAATGACTTAAAATGTATTTTAATGTTAATGTATTTATTTTTTAAATTCTCGCTAAAATAAATAAATGTCGGCAGAATTCATTAGAAAAATTGAGGCGAGTTAATATGAGCATGAACATAATGACACTGTCATTCAAGATCGATGATGTAGTGTGATGAAATTTTTTAATAATGTACTAGAAAATATAAGAAAGGAGGAAACATTAATAGTAAATATATACAGTGTAAGTGAAAGATAGATTTTCAAAATTGATATAATATATTTTATGTTTATATTAAAGCATCTGTATAAATATGTTCGCACTAGTTTAAGAATTAATAAATGTCGTATAATAGACGTACTTATTTTTTATTTTTTACAATTTACAATTATTATTTTTTTTCAAAAACTAAATAAAAAAGACAATTCTTGACAAATTTTTAAAATGCATGGCCCAACTAGGGTAGACTTTTTAAAGGCATGTTGAGAAGTAAAAAAATAGTTAAAAAATACTAATGTACAATATAACATGTATAAATGTCGCTTATTCTGTTTCTTAGACAAATAGATTCATTTTATTATATGATAATAAATAAATGAATGTTCTTAATTTGTTATCCAAAGCCATTTATATGGTTATAATAGTTATTTAATAATGCACAGCTATTTAGTCCCAGTATATGCTCTAACTAATTATAATAACAAATAAAAAACTTTTTTTTTCAAAGCTTTAATGTCACTTAAAAATTTTATTTTATTTTCATTTTGATTTTCTGGGAGCTTGAAAAGTTAATAATCTTTGACCAAAAGTAGTTTTCATTCTTGAAACAATTTAAAGATTATTTTCTCTTGTGGGATAATATCTTTCAGTCCTTACAGATGGAGGTTTTGGTCTGGTGGTTACGATACCCGCCTAGTGATCTAGTGGTCGGAAGTTCGAACCACGTTCCAGGAGGCCATCAAGTTAGTTCTATTTTCATAGCATAAGCATTTAGCTTAGTTTGAAAATAGTAAGAATATTGATGTGACACGTATATATAATATGATATTGTGGTGATTATGGATAATGATACCAGTTACAGAGTACAGAGTGCAAGTCGCACCAGTCAGAACGTTTTCAACCACCAACGACAGCAGTCACCAAATCTTCAGCGCCATTTTACTTCTACTTAACTCATAACTAAGTCGTTTTGTATTTGCATAACGTTTTTATTTATTTTTATTTTTTATTAATATTAAAATTATAATACCAATAATATCAATAATCGGTGGATATATATAAATATATATTTTAACATTTGTTTCCTCTCTATGAGAGTAAGACTCGTGTATAGAGAAGGAGTATATTTGAGTTAATTTATGTTTCAGTTAGTCTGTGTACATATTTTTTTACTTCAGTAACAAATTTATGATAGTCCGTAATTTTTCTAATTGTGATGGGGAGATTATTAAAAAATTTGATACCTTGATAAATATATTGATTTTGAGTTGCGGAATATTTTAGTTTTGGGATATTAATTTGATCTCTATATCTTGTAGATCGGAATTCGCTTCTAAAATACTATTTATATAATAAATTTTTCTCATACTTTGTTTCTAGTAATCACAGCACATCATTGTTGAAACAAGAATACACCAGCATCCAAAGTATAAGTGACCCGATTTCTTTTAATTACCTGAAGTCGGACGGAGCTGAATCCGCGGAAATAATACCTAACGTGTTTCCATAAACTAATCACAAAAAATATATTCAAATATCACCTACATTCTCCTCATTTACCGTTCTAAAATTCTAAAGCAATACAAATCATAGAAAATTATTTATTAATTGGATAATATCAAGCTAGAATGAAAAAAATTCACAAAATGACAAACTTTCTGATGACTTAAATCCATGACTTAAATTCACTTAGGATTTTAAAAATCCAGTCAGTATTTTCCACAAACAAATTAACACAAATACATTTATTGACCCCTCCTACGTAAAGTATTGTCACAAACAAATAGGTCATTTTTAATAGTTATGGTATTTTGCGTGTATTTGATACATTTTTAGTGTCATTATTTTTAGTATCAAAGAATATAATATATATTTTTAAAAAATAATACCCCAAATACAATACGCGAACAACTGAAATCGACACATTTCTAATTTACGATGCATTACGCAGAGAGGGTCGCATATTTCTTTACTTTTTTCTATTATTGATATAATTGTACTATACACTTGTGTGTATGTCGTAGGTAATTTAGCAATTTTTTGTATCTGGCTCGATTTTAAATCTTTTTTTTTGAGATAAAACATTGTAAAAACTCCTAGTAATTAATTTATAGTATTGACTTAGTGAATAGTGAAGACAGTCAGGCTTATCATCAGTCAGGCGTTTCGTAAAAACAACACAATTTCTTTCTCGTTGCAAAGGAAACATTAATTTCTATTGAGGACGATTTCAACCTTTTTTCGCTAGAATTAAAGTTGTTTCAATATTTAAATAAGTCAAGTGCATTGGTTAGAAATAACAACAATACAAAAAATTTCCCAGAAAAACTAAAAAGTGAATATGTTAAATTCAATTTTTTAATAAAAATTAGTCGAATATCGAACGATTAAGTGGGGATTTAATAAAGTGTATTTAAGAATGTAGTTAGTAGAGCCACCACTTATCGATGATAGATGGGGACGATCAGTACCAGAGACATGTACACGGGCGCGAGCTGTAGGATCGGAACAAACTTGAACAAGCGGAAGGCGTTTCGTAAACAAGTCATTCCCTTTTTGGCTGACGCCCATAGTGGACGTGTTTCTAGAATATCTCACCGTGCCATAACATTAAAGTTATGTGTCCTTAAATACATATTCTTAATAAATCTTTCTCTTATTTTACATCGAATTTTTGTTAACCTTTACGACACCGTGATCGAAAATACCCGTGCAATTGTTGTGAGCGCATGTTACCGTAAGAAATTTAGTATTTTAAATTAGAAAAAATTCTTTTACAAGCTTAAATAGTAAAGTAAGTAGAGTAGTTAGTAAAACAAGTTATTGTCGTATATTTATTATTGAGCATCAAAAGGGCAATAATATATACGAGTATCTACGAGTATACGACAATGTATTTATTATAGTAAGTAAAAAGAGTAAATATGAACAAAAATGCATTATTAGTAAATAATTTAATTTGTAGCTTCATGCCCCACCCAATACAATATTTATATATCTTCAGTTAATTAGTGAGAGAGAGAGAGTGAATGATGAAAATGCGTGATCTTTTTCTGTCTTACTACAAATGATATCTTGTATCGTAGTAACACACGCAGTAACACGTGCAGAAACACATGCAGTAACACAGGTCTACCGCTCCAATTAAACCTGTAATATTTTGCTAAATACACGCAACAAAAATTTCACTTTTTAGATAATTCTCTGGAAAACATTTATGACTAGTAAAAAACCAATTATACAAAGCGAATCGTATAAAAATAATTATTTTTCAATTCAATCTGTTGTAAAGTTAATATGTTTGCAAAAATACCATTCGTGGTAATTCAGAAAGGGATCATCCATTAATTTCACAGTGAAAATAATAAAAAACATACGAATAATTACATTAATAAATAAATATAGATAAGAAGGAAGTTTGTATTGTATAGGGCTTGATGCAATCTTCAATTTTTTCATATTGAGGTCAATATTTAGAGTAAATTTATGACATTAACAATTTTAATGAAGAATTTTTTCACATATAAAATTCCAAAGAAACTCTACTTTATTACGGTAACATGAGTTGATAGCATGACTGCGTATGGGTATTTTATATCACTGTATGGAAAAGATTAATATCCAACGTATCAATTTTGTATCAGATTGAACTGAAAAATATATATTTTTGTAAGATTCGCTTAACGTAATTGATTTTTCACTAGTCATTTCTAACTTAACTAAATTATGTTAATATGTTTTCAATATGGCGCGTATTTGTGGAAATATTACCGGTTTAATTAGTTTGGTGGACCTGTGTTCCTGCGTGGCTAGGGAAGGGTTAAGCCGCTAAACTTCTACCGTCTATTTAAAACCAGTTTACACATTCACGAAGTGATCGATGGAGTGATTGATGTCGTGGCCCCAATCTTTTTCATACATAATAAACCGTCCTATAGGTCAAAGTGATTTGCCCTACAAATATTGGAAATATGAAAAATTTATCAGATTTTGTAAAACCTAATATACATATTTTTATTGAGTCATGTCTCTGTATAAAAGTAATAATATTATATGATTATCCTCGATAGCCGAATGATTTCAGAAAATATCGACGCGATTAGTTTGGTAACGATGTATCTGAATTTTTATTTAATTTAAATGTAAATTGTTCCACATAATACCTACTAAAATTAGAAATCTTCCATGCATATTATTAACCACTTCGTTCATAGTGATCCAGTGGTCGGGGGTTAGAGCCTTGTTCTAGGAGGCCATCAAGTTTAGCTACGTTTGAAAATAGTAAGAATGTTGATATGACACGTATTCCGTGTACGCATCTCTATATTTTTTTAATAATAACAAAAATAATGGAGTCCTGGTACCGACACTGATGTATGGAAGTGAGGCCTGGAGCTGGCAGAAGAGGAACGAAAGTAGACTGAATGCAGTGGAAATGAGATCACTTAGGCGTATATGTGGCACATCTATTTATGACAGAGTAAAGAATGAAGAAATAAGGAAATAATGTAAAGCTGATGTCAATATAGTAAGTCAGATTAAGAAAGGATCACTTAGGTGGTTTGGTCATATGGAACGGATGAATGAGAAGAGAATGGTAAGAAAGATATATGACGCAAGTGTTGATGGCACCAGAAATAGAGGACATCCACGGAAGACTTGGAAACCAGATAATGAAGGATGATTATGTTAGAAGCAGCTTGTATGAGAAGATGTATGAATGTGGATGAGGCGAGAATTGTGCATCAGGACAGAGGAGTATGGCATTCTATCCTCTCTGTCAATCCCCGCGGAAAAGTGGCGTGTAAGTGAATACTAATAAAAATACAAATGTGCTTGAAAACGCCAGAATCAACAGCATCGAAGCTACTATTATTTAGAAATCGGAATGATTAGTAAGAAGGTTATGTAGACAAAATACCTGAAACTAAACTATCAAAACAGATGCACTCCCAGCTATTGCAGGGCAAAAAATCAGACGGAGGTGAGGAAAAGCGTCTCAACTATTGCGTCTCAAACACGACAATTTAATTTAGCGACAACTTCGATGGATTGGCAATGTTGTCAGAATATCTGAAATTAGACTAACAAAGGAAATAAAAAAAAAGTTAAAGTAAAGTAACGGCGATAAAGAAGGTGAGACGTTAATGCATTGTATTATTTAATATTGATATGCAATGCAAGGATATATTTTTATAAAAAAGAACGTGAGGTAGAATACAATTAAAGTTTAGATGGAAATAATGTTTAATATTGTACAAAATAATTAACAAATAATGTTATATTTTTATACAAAATTACTTTTTTTTTTAAATTTAGTCAAATTTTTAAATTATTTATGGGCGTTGAGGTCCAAGGTCAACTCTCCACGCGTATTTTTTTATTAGTGTAATAACATCTATAACATACAAAAAACACAAAATAAAAATATGTAGTAAAACATATGAATATATTTTTAAGACCACATTCTAATCGTGAAGTTACAATTTTTCAGAACATATAGGTATGTGCTATTTGTAATGCCAATTAAATTAATTAATTAGAAAAATGTACATATAAAATCAGTTTATCGAAAAAATTATGTTGTTGCTACCGAGATTTGAAGCTGAATTTCTTTCTATCCTGGGAAATGCATTAACTCATTATGCTACACCAACACAGTAAGTTGACGGCAAATTTTCGAACTTATATGTTGCACTTTCAAATTGATACATCTGTCGTTCCATTATTTGAAAGCCATCTTCTTTATATTTACAAAATCTCAAACAACAATATTTTTTCGATAAATTGATTTTATATGTATATCTTTCTAATTAATACATTTAATTGGTATTACAAATTAATATAGTTCATTCACAATTAAAACATGAGAATTGCCCCAAGCTTGTCCCACTAGTCAATATAATTCATGTTACAGAAAATAATTAATTCACAATAAAAACACAAGAATAATTAATTAGTTATATTAAAACCACGACACACCCGAGACTTCATTTATGTCCGACTTTCGAAGGAGACCGTGAAATTATTTTGAAGCGAGAATTGTTTTATACACCGCACAATGTTGAATACCGTCAATAATAATTGGCAGCATTGAAACATGCTTCATTACTCATTACGTAGGAGGTGGTCGGGGCGCCGAAGCGATCGGAAGGGATGGAAAAGTACCAACCCCCCGCCATTCGTGTCAAGTTGATATAATCCATTACAAATCGTTATGAGTCCATGAACTAAAACGGCCATCAACGTCTTTTCTCTTTACGACTCGTTTTATTGTTTCACAATGCCTTTTTATTTGCTCAGTTGTTCGTCGGAGGCTCGTGGAGTATTCAGGAAATGTGTATTTATTTTTAGCCCCCTTTTCTGGCAAACAATGATGTGTGTATTAATTGTTTATTTTAGTTAAGGGCGCGCTTTTAATCATATTTCATATTTTCGCGTTTTTGACTATATTTCACTATATTGGACGTTTTTTTTAAAACTATTACTTAGATAGGATTATTACACTAATGTAAAACTGATAAACTGAATATTATTTGACATAATTAAGAAAATACAAGCATTATAAAAAGACCGCGACCATTACATTTATTTTCCGCATACTAAAATTGTCTTAATATAAAAAAATTCTTGAATATACGAAATATATTTCAAGAGTTCATAAGTCAAGATTACGAAGACAAATCTGTTCTGAGCCAAATTAGCAAAATGTTAAAAATGAACAGAGTCTAAATCATTTAATTTGCAGTACAAATGATCAATTTTCGACGTTTTTAAAACACTTTGTATCATTAAAAAAAAAAATTAATTACGTGCTTTGAAGCTTCAGCTGCTATTTAAAATGAAATTTTATATCAAAAACATAATAATTTCTTACTAAATAATATTTATATCGATCCTATTAATAGATGTTTTTTATTCAGTATTTTAAAATTAAAAAAAAAAACAATAGAAAACACATTAATAGGATCGACATAAATATTATTTTAATAAAAATATTATAAAATAAGTCAAATCTATTGTCTAACTTATGATATATATGAATAATAAAAACTCACTTTTTCAATCCGGCGAAATATTATTTTATATTTTTTTATCAACATTATCTATTAAATTTATGATTTTCGCTATCTTAACAAATTACAAATTTTGAACAATATATATTCATTATAATTATTGATACATCTATTATTTCATTTTTAAAAACAATCAACTTTACATATTATATTTTATACATGATAGGAGACACTAGAAAAACACCACAGAACTATGTTCTGAAATTGCAACTTTATAACAAAAATGTTCATTAAAATTTACAAATAAAAATACAATCAAATGCAAAACTTGGCAGCGAATTAAATATTATTAGCAGAAAGCAAATGGATTCGTCGAATGCTTTCTGCTAGCAAGTTGCCAGATATTAATTTAATATGTTATTATACAATAATTCTGAATCTGAAACATAATAGTTGTGCAATAATGTGTTAACCGTCAAAATTGATAATTGATTAAATTAAATGAATTCTTAACGTAAAGTCATATTCATTTTTTGCTAAAATACTAAGAAGCTTAAACTTAAGCTTTTTTTTACCACAATAATTTAACTAACAACCATCCTGAGAAAGAAAACTATGAAACATTAGATTAATTGTTAAATCTTTAATGTCAAATATCTCACTTTTTGATAACGGATATAATGATTCTGTTTTTACTGCATATCATACTAATAAACTATAATTTTTGCATCGTTATATAATAACCATTACATTAATCTTAGATACATTTAAATGACATGCGGCTAGAGATTCTGCGTCGAGACATCCCGGGACTTTTTTTCCCGGGAATTCCCGACATTTCTGCTGTCTCGAGTCCCGGGTATTTTTTGTTATAAGTACCGGGACTCGAGACTTTCTGATTTAAGGTTTTCTAATCAACTGGAGAACGGACGCAAAAATTAGATTTTTTTGTATAAATCATGGCTGACGATAAAACCAACATCAACAGAAAACGTTAACAGAAGCAATATTTACCACAATAATTAGAAATAGGTTATCTGATTCGGCTTTAAATTTATTGGTATTTCTAAAAGCTTATTTTGCTAGGCAAAAATAAAATATGTATTTGTTTTTTTTGTGATTGTGTTTACGTTGTCATATTATATATTTTTATTAATAATAAATGTCGCGCGCTCTCCATAATAATAGCAATACTAATTTGGTTTTGGTCGTAATGCATATTAAAAAAAATAGAAATTAATACACGGAATATGTGTCACATAAATATTTTAAAACTATGTTAAAGGCCCGTGCTATGAAAATAGTACTTTAAAATTTTTTGAAAAATTAATGAATATAATAAACCACAATGTACAATTCGCAAATATTAAAAATAGAAAATAGTACTAATTTGACGGGGGTAATGAGGCTCGCATACACAAATTAAAAATTAAATTTTTCAGGATACCCCAAAATTTAGATCTACAGTAATTCAATGAACGCAATACGGTTTCAAAATCTAAAACAATATCATTTGGTTTGTTTGTATTATACATTATTTAATATGTAATTATAATTTTCATAATAATCCTATTCGCGTATTGTATAATTTTCTTACATCCGTCCATCCAATACAAAAACACATTTGTTGATAGTCGTCGATTGCCCAATGAAACTGTACGATTTGTTGGTTTTTAATAATTATTAAATAAATTAAGGGAACACAATTAATTAATTCCCCGTCTTTATTGGTGGGTTCTTTTTAGTTCAAATAATACAACACTATTACGAAATAAAAGATCACCAAGGTGTGAAAATTTAAACCCAAAATTATTATTACGCAATCTGCGAAAAATTATGTAAAATTGCTCTAGAAAAATGACATTTGACTGGAGATCGTGAAATATTTCGGTAGAATTTTTACCGAATCGTAAATATGTAATCATAAATTATAACGAGCTATTGATGTGCACTTACAATCCAAAGGAAAATCAATTAAAATACATTGGCACTTATACTTCCCGGCATTTCTATTCAACTATAACAGTGACGTACATAATTGATCGATTTTTTTTACATAAACATATCTTTTATAAAGAAGTGTACAAAATATTATATATCGCCCAAGAAAATCTATATATTTAATCACTATTTGATTCGTATCATGTAATTAATTTTTTGGTTAAAATAAATAATATGATAAAAAATATGTAAATACCTTGTAAGTATTGCAGTAGCAACATAAAGTATATTCTGTAGTTTCCATGGAAACAAAATATAATTTATTTTTCACTATGTTACACTTTATATCACAAAGATCATATAAAATATATTTATCGACACCGCAAACGATATTTTCAAATAGTCATTAAGTCATTTCGTGTCTGTGTTGTGTATGGGGTGGAGATGTGAAATCTTAAGAAAAGAAGAGAGGAACATGATGGATACATTCGACGTAGAAAATAGAAGATAACAAAAGGCACGAAGATAGTCTTGAGAAGGTAGTGGTCATTGGGAACGTAGGAGAACAAGCGGGAGAACGGTGTTCATCATAAAGATGGTCACACCAAATTAAGGATATGACAGGCACGTCATATCCTTAATTAGCAACACTTAACATAGCGAGTACTTTTTACAGCTCCACTGAACCATGATTCTCAATCGTGAGCCAAAGCACCAGGCAAATGTGTCTGCCCCACGCGAAAGAAAACACAACACTGAGAATTTTTCTTTTTTAGTTACAACAGATTATCATCTTAATAAGCTAAATACTATATACATTATTACTTGAGTACTAAACTTTGAAGAAAGAAACACACGAACTATAACCTTAAGCGGAAAACTGCTTTGATATATTAAAAATAAAAGATTTAATCTCATTCATAATCAAAGGAAAATTGATTACGCTTGTATTTGCAACATTAAAATATGAAATACTGTTCGTCAATGTTTACCGGTAACTTGCGTCACTGTAAAACTATTACGCGACATTTAACGACCGGTGTAACGATGAAAATACGACAAAAAGTCGTACAGTTTTTCCACGAAACGTACATGTTACCGTCAACACCGCAACGAATGTGTATTGTGGCGAACCCCACACGACCCCCACCTTCCGCACGATTTTATGTAAAGAACTTGTTTGTTGATAAGAGATAACAGTTGTATGAAACAGATCAATAACTATGGGCGATAACACAAAGGGTACGTTCACACCGCGAATACCGTGTCGTACGCGCGATTTATTGATTTTCATTTTCAAAACTACTTACGTATGTTAAAATATTCAGCATTTTTCAAAGCTTATTGGAACTAAACGGTATACAGCCTTGATTTTTTATACTGAAAGCTAAAGAGGAAAACTTTTGAAAAGGCATTTACCAAAAAAAAGTGATTAATTTTCTCTGCTCCTTCCCGTACATCCTCTTCCTATTGCATAACTAACTTACTACCACTTCTTTTGACGGCGGGTGTAGCCAGAGAGGATAGAGCGTCATACATTTTTTCATACAAGCTCGTCGATACTCGAGGCTTCTAACAGGACCATCTCCCAGTATATAGTCTACTTTGTTGTGCAAGTCTTCCGTGGACGTTCTCTATTTCTGTCGCCATCAACACTTGTATCATATACCTTTCTTACAATTCTCTCTTTATTCATCCATTTTATGACATTCACCAAACCATCTAAGTGGTCCTTTTTAAACCTATTCAATATGCTGACATCAGGTTAAGATTCTCTCCTAATTTCTGTATAATAAATGGATTTGTCACTCTGATTCCATTTCCACTGCATTCAGTTTACTTTCGTTCCTCTTCTGATAGCTACAGGCCTCACTACAGGACTTCATTGTGTACCGCTAGTCTTGCCTCGGTTAACAAGTTGACGTTCGCGGAGGACATGGCATGCCTAGGTAAACCGGATACTGGAAGTTAAAAGCAACAATAATGAGAAGATGTATGAATGTGGATGAGGT
This sequence comes from Eubasilissa splendida, assembly GCA_031772225.1. Lineage (NCBI taxonomy): Eukaryota > Metazoa > Arthropoda > Insecta > Trichoptera > Phryganeidae > Eubasilissa > Eubasilissa splendida. Next base: position 8,968,974 of record CM062868.1, on the reverse strand, counting down.
GAGAATTGTGTGTCAGGACAGAAGAGTGTGGCGTTCTATTCTCTCTGCCTACGTACGCGGAGAAACGGTGTGATGGCAAGTAAGTACCTATTGCATAATATATGATAGTATGGTTAGAAAAATAATTGTATCAGTTTGAATATTCGTGAGTTTAAAAATTGTCTGAATATTTTTTCATTGTTTCTGAAAGTGCTTAAATAACCGTACTCATCGAACAGGGGAAGAAAAATAAAAGCGCGCGCGTGGGAGCTTATAAAGAACGATGTCGATGCGATCAGACATCCTTGTTCATTGAAAAGTAAGACCAAGTAAATACGGTATTCGTGTGAAGTAGAGTGTGATACTTATCGTGAGTTGTCGTGTCTCATACGCCTCACAAATGCCGGATCGGAGTGGACTACTTTATTATAAACTACCTACTCCATTATAAAAGAGAGGTTAAATTAAATTTGCTTAGAGGAGCATCAGAGAGTTTAAATTAAATCTACTCCCCTAAACACTCCGGCACCTCAGTGTGAAGGTAGGCTACGAGTAGCCTACTTTCATCCGACATCTGTGAGGTATACAGGACGTGACGACACACGATAAGTATCCCGCTCTATTTCACACGTATAACATCTTTATTTGGTCTTACTTTTTAATGGACAAGGATGTACATTATAATCTCCCTCACGCGCGCCTTTATCGTTCTTAACGGCGGCAGTGTTCGAAGAGTCTGCGGCTATCTATGCTTTTCTAGAAACATCGAAATAAAATATGTAGACAATTTTTAAATTTACGAATATACGTGCCTTTCGTATACTTGCTCTTACACTCGCACTCGACGAGATAGATCACAGTACCACGCACATGTGTTGAGATTTTGATCAGGAGATTGAAATTGGTAGAGAGAGACAAAAACGACTTTTGGAAGACTTTGGACGTTTTGAATACTTAATTTATCAAACAAATATCAGATATCTCATAGAGACAAAACTATTTTTAATTATATTTTAATGGAAAATATATGGAAGTATGGGATAATTAATAGGCTTAATTTACACATTTATCAAATTTTTTAACGTATCACCACACTATCACCATCTATAGACTAAATTTGATAATTATTTTTTATTTTTTTTAAACAGCATATATGTCATTACTAAGAGAATCAGATTTTTTTTTAAAATATTTTAAAGCTATATTCTTTATCTGATCCATTTTATTTGATTTTATCTTACTTGGACATATTCAAATATTGCGAACTTAATTCATAATTTAAATAAAAAATTGATACAGAAAATAACATGGATAGCTCACCGACGTGCTCTAACGTTGTAAACAAAAATAGTGAATTGTGTGAGGCTAGTCTATATATTTGTATAGTAGATATAAACTTATTATCCAGGATCCCTTCTACAAAATGTCACCAACCGCCACTGGCACTTATATGATATTATTGTATCACAAAGGATAAATAAATAAATAAAATTTAAATAAATGAAAATCTATTTTTGAAAAGGGAATAAAGTATTGTGTATCCAGTGGTGTGGCGGGTGCGCAGGTACGAGTAGCATGTGTCCCTAAGCCGGAGATCCTAGATATTAAGGGCTTAAAACTTAGGTTGGGTCGATTTGGGAAATTTTGAATTTAATTTCGCTCAAGTTCCAACGAGTTTTGTTTTTATTAAGATATTTTTAGCGACAAGCGGCGTGCGCCGGCTGCCATTTTGCTGAATATTATAATTCTAGAACGAAACAAATATTGTCGGTAGCGCGACAATCGGACTTGAAATCGCGTGGAGGTTTGTAGATGTTTACGAGAAATATAACAGAAAGACTCGATATATATGTATATATATATCGGGTTTTAATCCCTATTACGTAGATCCTGGCATTCGACTGTAACTTTGGAGTTTGTTTTACAAGACAAAGCTATGCTAGACCGAGTGAATATTATGTTCCAGACCGATATTGTTTTTAAATAACTAAGAAATAAAATATTTTTTTTTAATTCAGTTTTTATTTATATATTATTTGGTTCATTACAATTATGTATGAAATATGATATCGGCCAAGTGGCCGCTTCTGGCAGCGACATAAAAGCGTGCTCTTTTAACCATAATTTCATTTCGAATGTGGCATCGGAATTGTTGTTGGCGTATTGGCGTAGACTTTTATTTTCCCCACAGAAAATAGTCCGGAGCTGTCAAATCAGGTGATTGAGGAGGCCAGTCGATATCACCACTTTTTTACATTATGCGGCCGGGAAAAATTTCTCGAAAAATTTCAAGCGTAGCTCCGGCAGTGTGTGAGGTGGCACCGTCCTGTTGAAACCACATGTGTTGCAGGCCCAATCAACCCACTTCGGCTACCAAAAAGTTTGCCAACATGTGACGATAGCGATCACCATTAATGGTTATAGCATTGCTATTATTATTTAGATAAACTGTTTAAATGACTTCGACACGTTATTGAGGCGTTAGATGCTTTATAATAAATTGTAATCAACTACTCTCTATGATTACCAAATGCGAACTGATAAATATCTGCCAAACCAAAATGGAGGCTAAACAAATTCGACCTGGAACATAATTTTCACACTGCATCTGCCTTATTGTGAGACATGATGAGATAAGTATCAAGAGTTAATTAAGATAAATCTCAGTTCCGCGTATACGTGTTAAGATTTAGATCTTATAGAGCATCCTACAAGAGGAAGTGATAGACTGAGACTGCCATTCATGAAGAAGGCCAAATCTCAGAAATCGAAGATGTATGTGCGATGAAATTTTTTAATGAAATGCCAGAAAACATAAAAAAAGAGGAGAAATTAAATAGATTTAAAATAAAACTGACCGAATATGTAAAGGATAAGGTTTAGTAAAAGGAAATACTTTAATCTTGTTTATATTAGAGCATATATAGGAGTGCTTATGTATGCACTGTGTTAAGAATTAAATAAATAGATCTACGCTTGTTATTAATAGAAACGACCCGTATACACGGCATTCTATTTGACGGCGAGACTCGACACGTATGCACAAACGTTACCTAGAAACATAGATAACTACAAAAATTTATTCTGAAAAGTAAAAGGCAAACAAAATATATTAAATTACAAATATTTATTATTTTTAATTGCTGCGAGAGAAGTACAAATTTACAAACGAACAAAACATCTACGATTATTGGACAGAGATTTGACGTATAATAAGTGTGATGTGAAGTAATGTGTGAAGTATTAGTGGCGCCTGGTATCGGCTGGTTAAAGTGAAAATCACACAATGAAACACATCGTAAAAGTGCGAATATTTAAAAATGTTTGAAAAAATTTCTAACGCAGTTTTCGTGATATTATTTTTTTACTAAGGTTACCCGTTAAATACTAGTGAACATATTATTTGTTTAAAAATGCATTGTAAGCTGTCAGCAACGAATTTTGTGTAGATAAATAGTCATTTAATGAGGCGTGTTTCACCGCACAAAATTTTCCATCAAAATATAAACAAATAAAAAATAAAATCTTTTGTCTCCTGAAGATGACAGTAATTTATCTCGGAAACTAGAAGGAAAACTCTTTTAATATATTGGTCCATGTTCCATATTGCCAGCGAGACGCCAGCTGACGGCAAGACAAAGGCGGGGGTAAGTGTGTATTGATTCTATAGGGGTGCCCTCTCCCCTAGGGAAGGAATAAGGAAATTACATAAATATACAAAAATAGCTGTAGCCACAGTTTCCTAAATTGAGCTTAAAAATACTTAACTGAATGGAGTAAAATTGAATTTTGCTTGCTTTCTTATCAGAATCACTGATGACAAAATTTCATCATCGTCATCTTCATTGTAATTCTTTCCCAAGGCTCGTCCTAAAGGCCTATTAAACACTTTAAAAAATGATGCGACCTCAGTGACCACCTCAAAATGCAAAGTAAAGGAACATATTCTTGTCTAATTATTTATTTCATTATTATACGATATTATGTTCAGATATCCACCCATAAAATACTGTGGATTAGGTCTGTTACACCCTGTAAAAATTATTTATCTTTTCGAAAAATTGATTTTTTTCTTCTTTATATATATTTATTTATATATATTCTTTATATATTTTTAAGTATTTTATCTAATATCATTTTTTTTTACCCTAGTATTATTTTTATTTATTAAAAAAAGAAGTTTAACTACCGGGATTCGAACCTGGATCTCTATTTCCAATCCGGGGAAGTACACTACCAATTGTGTTATAACGCCAGTATTTTTCGTGACAAATTTTCGAACCTATATGTTACACTTTTTTTTTTTCAAATTAATTATTTTTACGGAGTCACAAATACCTTTGAGTAAACCGACTGCAGACGCCATAAATATCAATTCATTTTTATTAAATTTTGGACACATTGATAGAATTTATATTATTAAGGAGAACACATTCTTATTTTGAAATTGTAATTATTCAGAAATGTATAACAGAAAGATATACATATGTAATCAATTTTATCGAAAAAGATATTGTTGTTGCTACAAATATATATATTTGTCGACAAAGGTACTGTCCGCTGTAGAATAGTTGAATAATACACCTTCCCCGGTTTGGAAAGAGATCCAGGTTCGAATCCCGGTAGCAACAAAAATATATTTTTCGATAAAATTGTTTTCAAATGTATATCTTTATAATTAATACATTTGATTAGTAGTTAAAAAAAATATCACAGAACTGTGTTCTGAATAATTATATTTACTTACTTACCATTACGCCGTTTCCACGCGGGGGTAGGCAGAGAGGATAGAACGCAACACTCTTCTATCCTGACACACAATTCTCGCCTCATCCACATTCATACATCTTCTCATACAAGCTCGCCGATTGTTGAAGCTTCTAACAGAACCATTCTCCATTAATTGGTTTACCTGTTCGTGCCAAGTCTTCCGCGGACGTCCTCTATTTCTGGTGCCATCAACACTTGCGTCATATATCTTTCTTACCATTCTCTCCTCATTCATCCGTTCCATATGACCAAACCACTTAAGTGATCCTTTCTTAATCTTACTCACTATACTAACATCAGCTTTACATTCTTTCCTTATTTCTTCATTCTTTACTCTGTCATAAATAGATTTGCCACAAATACGCCTAAGTGATCTCATTTCCACTGCATTCAGTCTACTTTCGTTATTTTTCTGCCAGCTCCAGGTTTCACTCCCATACATCAGTGTCGGTACCAGGATTCCATTGTGCACCGCTAGTCTTGCCTCGGTTGACAAATTCCCGTTAGATATAATTCCATTCAAAGCGCCGTTCACTTTATTTCCTGCAGTCATCCTCCTTTCGATATCATTCTCAGCCTTTCCGTTTCTATCAAACATACTTCCCAAATACACAAACTCATCTACGTGTTCCAAACATTCATTACCTACAAGTATTTTGCACGGTGTTTTGCCTTCCCCCTTCTCGGATACCATCACTTTTGACTTGTTAACATTCATCATGAGGTCGCTTTCCTTGCGTACATCGTGCATTCTACTCACCAGATTCTGTAGTTCATGTTCATTGTTCTCCATCAGTACTGCATCATCACAATAATAATGTGTTCTCCTTAATGATATGAAATGCTGTTGTTGTTACAGCTGTATTGATGCTGTGAAAAGAAGAAACATTGCTCGTCCAGCGAAATAAACTGAAAACATTTCAGCTATAGTTGAAAATATTTCCGTGAAAGAAGTCGTGCTAGCAATTGGTCACTCGACATGATAGTTTGCACCGTATCTTGCGTAAAACTCTGAGCTTGAAGTCTTGTCAAGTCTAATTAGTGGAAAAATTAAAGCCTGCAGACCCCGGTTGAGTTTGTATTCGTGTCGTCTGTTATATTCAACTCAATGTCACTCTCGAGCTTGCAGATTTTACGAACAGCATCCGTTTCCTTGGCGAACTTGTCTTGTTGGAACATCTCTCAGAGATATTTCCATCGCTCTCTGGGTAACTTTTAATTTGTGTATGATTGATTGATAGCGATTGTTCACGTCTCGGCTCCGTATGTTAATGCTGGGAATATGCACTGCTCATAGGCTTTAGTTTTCAAAGATTGTGATATTTTACCTTCCAACCTAGCAGAATATGTATCTTAATTTCGTCCTCTTGATTCTACTTCCGTGCATTTTTTTAAATTTTTTTTTTTTTATTAATATTAAAAATATATTACAATTTCAATAATCGGTGGATATATATATTTTAACATTTGTTTCTTCTCTATGAGAGTAAGACTCGTGTTTGTTCGTTTTGTTTGACTTTATATACATACTCTTGTACTAATATTGTTTGTCTGTGATAAGAACATCTACATATATTTAATGAAATTACATTAAATAATATGACAAAACACCTTGTTTAAACAAATATTTATTGATAAATCAACACGTTTCGATACCTGTAGTATCTTCTTCGATTTACTTGGACACATTGATTTCATTATTTGAAACCATCCCTGCAATAACACTGTATGTCAGTTTTGGGCAGATCTGACGTACGAATGTCACAATTCAATCAAATGGTATATTAAACAACCATATAGAATAAAATAAAATACAATTTATTTGTCATAAACGATATACAATGTTGTTGCAGGGGGGGGGGTCTCATATGTTGTTCATTTAACATTTATTGGGGTTCTTAATTTTATTGCCTACTGAGTAATGGATCGTTTCACACGCGTCCAAATATATTTCGCCAAAAATGGCTTTATACTTTCGTATGATGAACAGTACTAGAACTGAGAGAATTAAAAGCACATTGCTTCTCACATTCAATGAGGGTGGTATCGCTGTACCCTGGATGAGATTACTTTATTCCAGTTTCAACCACTGTTCCATCAACAATCATCCTATTTTTATCTCCACGCCGGTGGTCCACTCTTGGTGAAGGTTGTTTACGTGTGCTAGACACGGCAGGAGGTCATAATTTTTCAATACCAACATCTGCCAGAACTATTTGCACAAATCAATAAAATCAACTTCGACCCAATTTTCCTTCAAATAATACACAGTTTTATGATACACCATTTTCAAAAGTTTTAATATAATTTTTTTTTGTAAAACTCAACTAAAACATATTTAATACTTGTATATCTATTTAAAAATATTTTTTGTTGTGAAGTTGCAATTTCAGAACACACTTATTTTTATTAATATCCATTTTTCGTTTCCCAGTAGCAACCAGATATTTTTTAGATAAATAGATTTTTTCTGTAATCTCATCCGTGAATACGGACCATAAGGTTCAGCTACTCTTATTATTCTGCTTCACTTTGTCCTGTACTGGCTGCATATTTGGTGATGTTCAAATCTTTAAGATCGCTGACGTTGAAGACTGACTGAAGCTGTCCATGTTGCTTGTTGCTCGTCTTAACCTTTTCAATACGGTGATAAAGGATATCCGTAAGCATCCATGCGTCAACTCGTGTTACCGTTAAGTAATAAGAGTTTTTTTTGGCTTTAAATGGCTTTAAAATAGTTAATGATGTTTGTTATTATTTTCACGGTGAAATTAATGTTTGATATTTTTCTGTCTTACTGCAAATACTATTTTTTCCAACGTAGCAATTTTACTTAGAATTGAATTAAAAAATAATTACTTTTACATAATTGGTTATAAAGTGAATCCTACACATCAAGCGTAAATGATTTTTTAAAGGTTAGTTAAAATATTATTTTAGTGCTGCGTGTATTTACGGAAATATATAAGTTTAATTGGGGCGGTAGACCTGTGTTAAAATATGGCTAGGGAAGGGTTAACACGGAACTTCAATCTTCTTCTAGTATGAAGAAATAGCTTTGTTACGAAACGGATAAAAAATTATTTACGCATTCAAGATTGTTTATACAAGCCCTACACTGGCTTGTCTATCATATTCATCAAATTTATTTATTAATTTAATCAAAAATAATTGTATAATTTCTATTATTTTTACAATGGTGATAAGTTTTGTTTAACCCTTGAATAACTCGTTTCCCAGAAAAATACAACTGTACACAACTGCAATTTACCGATTTCATCCGCTGTTGCAATATTTTGCTGCACATGAAGTAATTACTGAATAAATAATCTTTCTCTAAGCATAGAAAGAGAAGATGATTAGAGTTATGTATGTTACAGTTCTTCACAACAATTTATATTGTACAATATTGTCTGAAGATTACTGAGATTATTTATTATTAATTAATTGATGAGCCGTCCTGAATCTGTTCCAAATTTTCTAAGCCATTCTGCCGTATATTCCCAAGACTTTTATTAAACAAAGAAATTTACTGACAAAACTTGAAACATTGCAGTGCTGTATTGAATATAATTTAAAGTAATATGAAATTAAAATTGTATTATGTTGGTATCTAGGCAATAATTAAAATAATTTAATTTTTTTGACGTCATTAAAAAGGGCGTGCGATGTTTTTGATGTTTCATTAATATAAAAGATGATCCAGTTCAGAAAAAACAACGATTAGATAGAGAAAGACAGCAAAAATAGTGAGCCCGATAAAGTAATGTCGTAGAATAGATTGCGTATTAAAAATGTTGATAGAATTGTAATCATCATACGAAAGAAAGATGGGAATGAACGCATAGCTGATATTTTGTGTATATTTTTGTCGCCTGTCTTAGGATACAGGGTTTAAAAACTAGAAGTAAAATGCCACCGGTTTACTATGCTAAAACATCACAACTCTACCAACGTACAAACGTACAAACGTCACAAAGGTACTTCGGTGATGGCGCCTTATATTTTGAAACGTTTCTAAAAGTTTACTGAATCACCCAACAACCCATTTAACTAACCCATGAATAATAAATACAACGAAATACCAAAAAGAGTACGAAATGGAAAGAATACAAGAATTTTATTAGAATTATCCGAAAGGTTGTTTAAGTGTATTTTAAATGGTCGAAGTGCGTGCGGCAGCACTTCGTGGCTGTAAATTGGCAATCGGAGAAAGGGTTCGTAACTCCACCCCTATTCCCAAGACGGTTGTATTTCATTATTTTTACCGGGTATATTGAAACATCCTTCGAACCTTAGTTAGTACGTCTGATCGAATTTTAAACCGTAATATACTGATCATAAGAAAATATAAGGTAAGTACACAACGGTATTATATTATGATATTTATTATTTTTAAAACTTTTATGTGTAATTAGTTAAAAGTATTCTGTGGAGAATGAGAGTACTTAAGCCGTTAACCTTTGTGATATAAAATACCCATATGCAGCCATGATGTCAACTCGTGCTACCGTAATAAATTGTTAACATTTTAAATGTGAAGAAAGCTTTTAAATCGGCTTTAAAATTAATTAAATTAATCCTATAAACTTACTCTAAATATTGATTATTAATTACGAAAATAGGATGAATATCCTAATATAATTTGGTGCATTCATCAAGTCCCATGCGATACTACCTTATTCTTGTCTCTTCATTAAATTAGTGAGAAAGAGAGATCATATATTCGTACGTTTATTATTATTTTTATTATGAAATTAATGTACCATCTATTTATTTTACCGCAAATGGTATTTTTCCCAGCATATTCATTTTACAACTGACTGAATTGAAAAATAATTATATTTTCAAGATTCGCTTTACACAACTAGTTTTTCACTAATCAGTTCTAAGCATAGACATTTTCCTTATAATTAACTGAAATATGAATTTTATGTTGCGTATATTAATCGAGATTTTACAGTTTTAATTGGGGTAGTAGACATGTGTTACTGCATGGTTGTGGAAGGGTTGAAGATAATCACCAATGATGCATTCTCACAAACGGAAAGTTGTGAGGGGCATTCCAACACTTTAATATTTCAGGAATATTAGTCGAGCAGTGAGTAATTATTTACCTTTCAAGCTCCCAGAATATATAATCAAATTGAAAATAAAATTAGAAATTTAACTGATTTTAGGACTTTTAAAAGAGATATTTCAAATTGGATGTTGCAATTAGGAAGAGCAGATACAGAGAGTAAACTCTTTTATATAATTAAATAATTTGTATAACTACTTTTGTGCGTTTTAATCTTGTATATTTCCATCCACCTTATATCTGCTTACATTATTGGTATTACTTTTATTATTATTTATATATATATATATTTTCTTCTCTCTTTTTTATTCACTTTTTTTATATTTTATATATTAGTTTATCAATTTCCCCTAAAACAGGCTTGCCTAGTTGGACAATGTATTTAAATGTGTATAAATATGATACGATACTATGATAATGTTTTTGAATAACTAAGAAATAAATCGAATAAATCAAATCAAATAAATATTAAAATGACTCTAGAGCACTCTCTTAGTTGTATATTGTGATGTGATCTCTCATCTCAGAGATTTGTTAGTAATGTTCAGTAAGTACCGATTCTATATTATGTACAAATTAACTGTATACTGTCATTAACGCGCTCCATAAACGAATCTCCAAGAGAAATTACATCCATAGACGCGCGCACGTGAGGGAACGCCAATGGAAACTGACCCCTGGGACGCTCAACAATAAGATGAGTTCGGACGGTTCGAAAGCTGCAGCGAGGCTACAAATTCCCTATTGCGAGACCATAGCTCAAGGCAGAGAGAATTGAGAGTAGTTTAGCATTAGGTCATAGACCTAAAATATTCTTAGAGACAACTGTAATAAATAAAATGTGTACGTTATGGTAGTAATCTAATAAAAATAAGACAGGATTAATTATTTTGCTCTTAAGATATGAATTAATTTGGCAGTCATTTTGTAGTGTAACATGATTTTAAAATTTTTAAAATACTTTCTGTCATTTCTCTAATATTTGTAAAATAACTTTGTGGCGACATATTGTATAAGTAATTAGAAAAACACTATATTTAAAACCAGTACTTATTGATACATTAACATGTTTCGATACCTATGGTATCTTTCTCAGGAAACAACGTATACTAAAATTAAAAACGTAAGCATAGATAAAAACAAAAGTGGTGGGTTAGAAACTACTATTATTTTAATTTAATTTTTGTTGTGAAGTTGCAATTTTACAGAACATAGGTCTGTGCAATTTTTAATACAAATTAAATTAATTAACTAGAAGGATATACATAAAAAAACTATTTATTGAAAAAATAAAATATCTTTGTAGTTTATTAATATATTTTGTATTAAATCTAAATACAGTTTGACGCCGACCTGTTCGACAAGTGAGACGGGGCTTGATGGGCATAGAGATAGGGATAGATTATGGACTTTAGGGGTGAAGTATTCCACATTTCCAATAACTAAGTATAAATGATAGATTTTGAAATAATTAATCTTAAAAAAAAATTATCTTGGATTTGGCTACATCCTAACTTTTATATAAGTTAGAACAATAAGTCAGCTCAGATAAGTCACGTCGTTATTTTTATTTATTTCATATATAACTCTCAATATAAACGAGATACGAATTCTTGAACAATTCAGGCCCTACAAGAAAATATTTGTTGTGAAGTTGCTGCCATTGAACCAACGCTTTGCTCTCGCGTGTTCGCAAATTTAAAAATCTGATTGCAAGAGTGTCTTGAGAGAAATGGACGGCATTTAGACGATATTGTTTATAAAACATTAAATTAGTATCGTTAAACTCCATTTTGTATAAATAAAATATGAGAATAACATTATAGTTTTTTATTTTATTTAATATTAAACTTGAAAATTTTCCGCTGGACACCCTTTATCATACTATATACATTTAGGGACCCTTTCATTCAAGTTTGGGGTCCATTGACTTTTTTGTATTGACGCCCAATCTTTGTAGTGACGTCATCGATTATTGGTCTGAATGCGTATTCTGCACAAAAATTCATTAAATTTCGGTAAAAAATTAAAGTCCGATGGTGTCAGGTCCGTACTGTAGTCTAGTTGTTCCCATCCAAACTTCTGCAACTCTTCTACTATGTTTTAGACATAAATGCATCACCGATCGCATTTGGAAATCGGCGGAATTAACGATAGACGTGGTTAATGAAATAACACTGAAAAGCTCAGGAAAATTATGATTAGTTCCTAACAAGGCTTCAGTTCAATGCCCCCATTTATGTTATTGATATAAACAAACGATTTTTAAATTAAAAATGATCTTCCAGGACATCTCCAGAGGCTGTGGCGTGTCAAATCTCATCCGTATACATGCATCACGCGCGCTACCCGGAATAAAGCTGCAGGCTTAGTAGTTTTTATGATTTTCAAGCTATTTTTACATTATGACATTCTTACGTGACCGCTCGAAAGCAAGCCACTTCGTGACAATTTAGTATTGTAAGCTTACGAGATTTTCCGCACGAGGGCGATGAACTCATACATGAAGGGTGGCCGATAACTGTAGCCGATAACTGAACCAATTTTGTAGAAATTTATTCACACCACAGGCGCGGGGTCGTAAGTCCAAAAATAATACATCATAAATATATAACCATAATGAACAGTAAGATTTTCATGTTCGTATATTTTTTAATGTCACCATTTATTCGAGACCCGAGATGACGTATATAGTTAGACGAATGTTCCACGCCACGATACCCTATTATACAAAATTCAATATGTTATTTGTCACACACACACGTAATTCAGCATGTTACGAAATATATTTTAAATACTAATTAAATGTATTAATTAGAAAGATATACATATAAAATCAATTTTATCGTAAAATATTGTTGTTGCGCTACCGGGATTCGAATCTGGATATCTTTCCAATACGCTACAGCAGACAGTATTTTTGACGACAAATTTTCGAACCTATATGTTACACTTTTCAAATTAATACATCTATCGTTCCATTATTTGAAAGCCAACTACCTTATTTATTTATTAGTCAGTTAATGCACCTTTCCCGGATTGGAAAGAGATCCAGGTTCGAATCCCGGTAGCGCAACAAAAATATTTTTCGATAATGTCGATTTTATATGTATATCTTTCTAATTAATACATTTAATTAGTATTTAAAATATCACAGATCTATGTTCTGAATAATTAAAACTTCACAATAGGAATGTGTTCTCCTTAATAATGAATATATTTATTGGAAATTATGGCATTATTAATTCTTAAAAGATAATGAGTAGGAATGCATTAAATTATAAACATTTATTCTGTTTTAATTGCTATCGGAGATATTCAAATTCACCCAACCGACAAACGGAACATCAATGGTCAATTAACTGAACCTAATTTGACGTTTTTCGTACAATAATTGTGATGTGAAGTGAATTTATGAATCTCCGAGAGTCGGTGCGTACACGATGGCTACGAAACCCGAGAGTTATCTCAGAGATTAAACTGCTTGCGGCCGATCTCACAAAGCTCTTAAATATTACAGTATAGCCCGTCCTAAAAATGCGTATATATTGTGAGTATACACTAATTAATTGTATAACGTTACCATATTACACACTAGATTACTTATTTTGTAAGTTATATTTTTTTGAAATTATAAATATTTTTTCTTCATAAAATAATTGGTTCTCGCCCACCAATTCAAGTAAAATGTACATCTTAAAATTTAAACAGAATTTGCGCGAATTGATTTTGCAAAAATCCAACAATATCTCTTTCTTGTGCTTGTCCGTTTAATATTGTAGACGTTAGCGATCATGTCGTTGAACGTTATTTTATTTGCAGCGGCTGTAAATAGTTAGACTACATATATATTGAACCGTTGCTTTAGATTCTTCTATCAGAATTTTGAACCTGGTTTTGATAGCAATTTTTTCTTAAATAGTGATATGTAGAATCTAATATTTATTTGATTATTGTGAGTATTCGTCCATACACCTAAATTGATTCAATCTGATTTAACATTGCTGAGTGAGTGTCTATGATATGATTAGGTACAGATTATAAGTTTAATTAGCATTCTATCATTATCATAATAATAATTTTGTTAAAATATGAATTAAATATATTAATTATAAAGATATACATATAAAATCAATTTTATCGAAAAATTTTGTTATTGCGCCACCGGGATTCGAACCTGGATCTCTTTCCTAACCGGGGAAGGTGCTTTATCCAACTAAGCTACAGCGACAACATTTTTAGCGACAATTTTCGACCTTACCTTTTTGATATTAATACATTTAATCGTTCCATTATTTGAAATAGCCATCTACCTTATTTTTACAGAATCTTAAATACCTTTGAGTAAACTGATAGCAGACGCCAGAATTATCAATTCATTTTTATTAAATTTTGGACACATTGATATAACTTTATTATTTAGGAGAATTTCTCCTAAAAAATAATTTTGTTGATAAAAATCCAGTAATTGTGTGTTATTTAACATATTAAAATATTACTAAAATAATATACTGGTCTAAATAAGAAAAATATTGATTTTTCCGGCATATTCTAGTATAATGTGTTAAAAACATTTTACAGATAAAGAAATAATTTTCAAAAGAATCATATTCTCATTGAGTTGACATATATGCTGTTTCGAGGAAAAATCAATTATCAAATATGGTCCATAGATGGCCATGGTGTAGTGGTACTCGAAGCCAGTGCACGTACTAACTTATATACAACTTCCAAAAATTTGATAAATATGTAGGTGAGAATTGGTGCCAGTCGAAGACAGGTCGTAAGCCCTGTAATTGCCCCATATTTCTTTATATCTTATATTAAATATGACAAAAATAGCTTCATCTCTATGAGATATCTGATATTTATTTAATAACAGTGTTTTTGTAGGTAAAATTGTGTGTTCTTGGACATATTTAAATATTAATAACATGCGAAAAATTGCGGTTCGAACTTGTTTAATATATTTAATTTACATCGAATGCCCCTGATTTAATTTAGTCTGCATTACAGTAAGATGATTTTTTACATTTTATTCAGTCTCATTCCGTTTATGTAGAGCCCGCCTTCACCCATTTCGTTTTGTTTTCTAATTTTGTCTTGTTTATTTATTTCATATTTATCTATGATCTTCCAGCGATGTGCAAATTCACTATCCACTAGCTGAATGAAATACTAACTTTCTCCAAGCATGCAACATGTGAATTTAATATTATAATTAATTTTTGCACTGCCGACAAGGTTTAAATATGCTAAAATCGATACGATCAACAACAATGAAATATTTAAATTTAATAAATATTATGACGTGCAATAAAAATAAATATTATAATAAATAAATTGTAGTAAGCTTATATACAAGTATAGAAGATGACAGTACAAATACAAAGAAAAAGTGTGTACGTAATTCACATTTGAGAATTATTTTCAGGGAATAACCTAATCGCGGATTGGAGGAGATTAAATTCCTGGAATGGAAAATTGCCACAGGTATCCCGAGGAAGGCTGTATGTGAGCAAGGCGGTAGTGAGTTCCGCAACACGCACGAAGCTCCCAAAAGGATCGAGACTGAAGGGAAGAGTAGGATTGGCGGATAATGACAAGACAGCCCTGCAAGAGGTAGACAGGTGCCCAGCGGACTGAATCACGAAGGCTATGTCAAGGGATGGCGTTGTGACTGCGGTCATTGATTTTCGAATCCCATGAGACTGTTAAAGAATGAATGAATGAATATGTGGAGATCAACAACACCGCCGAAGGTTGCTGAACGCACCCTGTAAAAATCTGGGTGTGAACTATAAGCCCTCACCAGCCACACAATCGCCGGATATTGACAACAATAATAAGCGCTGGCAGCCGCCCAGCAAGCCCGTCATTTAGGTTCACTTCTCTCTCGGCCGGCTTCCCGCTCAGTTCTCCAGCAGACGCTTCACGTTTTCACTGTGTGATTTTATTCTGTATATGTGCACAATGATTTTTTTAATTTTAGATCACAGTATATACATAAAAAATCTTTTGTGCTTTGGAAAAAAAAAACATTATCTTATTGGTAAGATAATACAGTGTGTCCCAAAAGTTATTTCCATTTTGGTTCGTTCGCTGTAACAACGCAACGAGCGGGAGAGGGGGGGGGTATGCCGATCGCTAGCCGCGTCCTTAGGAATTCAGTCGCTATGGAGCGTGTCCTTATTAGTTGTTCGTGAAATTTTCCCTGGAAAATTGATATCTCAACGAAGTGACATAAACTGGCCTCCGCATAGGCAATAGACACGAATGGACTTTTTCCTATGGGGCTATCTTAAATCAAAGGTATACAGTAATAATCCTCCCTCTCAGGACCAATCAAGAGATTTTTTTTTTAAATAGAGATATGAATATGGAATACGTGTCACATCAATATTCACACTATTTTCAAACTAAGCTAAACGCCTGTGCTATAAAAATAGGACTAACTTGCTGGTTTCCCAGCACGAGGCGCGAACTCCCGACCATCAAATGACTAGGCCAGCGTCTTAGCCACTAGACCAACGAGCTACTCTGAGATATCTGAGAAGAAATGGCAGCGACCACGAAGAATATGAGCCGAGCAGTTCTCAAAAATGTTGCCCCCCGTTTAGAAGAATGTCAGCGAAATAACAAGTCACATTTAGAAAACATAATAAATTTCCTGGGACAACAATTTTTTTATTAAATCCATCCATTATTTTATAACAAAAAAATTATTATAAAGAAAAAAAAAACTTTTGGGACACCTTTTTTATAGTGTCTTGTAGCTATGTATGCTAAATATATCCTAGGTTGACCACATTATTAATGAAGATGCAGTAAGACGCATAAATAAGTCTGCATACTTCGGACACATTCTCCGCAGTGAACAATGTGATATTTTATAACTCACAATGTAAGGGAAGATAGAAGGCGGCAGATACATTGATATAAAGAGATTATCTAGACTGTGTTACCTTAGAAAGTGGTTTAACGTCCAAAATATTGATAAAACATACAGGATAAATCAATATACTGCAACATGGTTGCCAACCTTTGATAAAAGAAGTCTTGTTAAAAATTGTGTGCGGGCTATATTTTTTTTGTGTGTGCTATGATGTCAAACTGTGTGCACACGCACGTTATCCAATAATTATGCCCTAGCCCTATTCACGCACACATCCACACACACGTACTCTGCAATATCATCCTCAAACTAACACGTGGAGCGCTGGACCCCAGCATCCACATATACAATCTTATAATCAACTTCAGTCACACACTGGTTATCCCATAAATATCTCTAAACTGACTTGTTTGCGATACAATTTCACCCAGGCGCGCCTAGAAACATAATAAATTCATGTTGAATATATCAATTACGAAATATAACACAATGTTGTTTACTTCACGCAAGCGTCATCGTTAGTTTATTACTGACGATGACGCAGTAAGCGTCGAAAACGTTTTAATTAATATTTAATTAAAGTGTTGTGCGACGTAAACAACGTTGTGTTTGATTTTAATGATTAATTCCATTTTTTTGAAAGTTAAAAATTTTGTAAAAAGTTTTTTGAAAGTTAATTACAATAGACGTCCACAAAGTGAATAACAAATATTTTTGAAATATTAAAGTAATTGGTCAATTATTTGTAATTTTATGTGAAACTTTATTTTGAAAGTGACACGTGTTTGATCAGAGCAATGAATAATGCATCACATTGTAATCCAGCTCTGCCGCAAAATGCCAGATCACAATAAGACAATTAAATATCTGTAAAATAGCCCCTGGAATGTTCTGACAATAGCCGCCCGCGACGTGTGGTGAGGCGGGCTGCCATGTGTGTATGCACATGTATGTATATGTGTACGTGTCCGTGCGATGGTTAGGTGGGTACCTAATCACGAATGACCTGTTGCCTCATCCCTTTTATGTATGCAGAACAATGTCGCTTCAGGTCCGGCGACGTACGAGCGGGGGGTGGGTAATTATAATAATCAAGGGGCTAAATTTTACTAGGGTAGAAGTACAAGTTGACCTGTTTTTAGTTACGACGGTGTCCGGTACAATATTCTCATTTTTCTACATGAATACCAATCACACCAACAATTATCATACACTGAAGTAAGTGACTGAAATAAAATATTTGGGAGTGATAATTGATCCAAAATTGAACTTTTCGCAAAATACAAGACTCGCGATTAAAAATATTGCCAAGATAATCTCACTTCTGGGAAGAATCAGAAGATTGATTTGTACTGAGTCTTGTTAAATAGTGCACATTGTATTTTTAAGATTGGCAAAATCAACTTTGTGGTTAGAATCCAATATTTTAAATTATTAACTTTGTTTCATTAACCACTCAATGAATTAAAATACATCTACTGGTTTCGTAAAATATCATAGCATTTGAGATGTTTGAATAATAGTGTGTTTTCAGAATTTCTAAGCGTTTGAAAGAAAAAGGTCATGGTTTTGATAAAAATTTGGGATTATCTATTTTGCATGTAAACGGTGTTGGTCATAAATTATATAATTTGGAAATCGTTGGAGATAAATAAAGCGTGTAAAAAAAATCAAAAAATTATAAAAAACCAACTAAATTTAACCACAAGTGCAATTCTAAAAAAATGACCTAAAAATTATTCTAGTAATTTTGTATCATAAAGTAACAATTTATTTTTGAAATAATTATTGTTATTTCAAAATAGATTCTGTTAAAGAAACAAAAACATATGTTTTTGATTAGTTAATGACATCCTGATGAAGAAAATGATATTTTTTGAAACCGGTAGATGTATTTTAATTCATTAAGTGGTTAATAAAATAATGTTAAAAATTTAAAATTATAGTATAAATTATTTTTGGCTAATGAAGAAGAAATGCAACAATTATGCATTAACAACTGCAATATAAAGCTAGAAAAAATAAGTATACTCGGATCAGTGCAATGCTGAAAGATCTGAATATGATGACCTTTAAGCAGAAAATATATTCCAATGTTATGCTATTAATTTTTAAATTCCTCACTAAGAAAATATCGGCAGAATTTATAAGAAAAATTGATGCAAACCATCATGAGCACGAACATCATACAAGAGGAAAAGATAGACGGAGACTGCTGAATCTCAGAAACCGATGATGTACAGTGCGATGAAGATATTCAATGAAATGCCAGAGGATATAAGAAAGGAGGAGAAACTACGTAGATTCACAGTGAAATTAAATAAATATGTGCAATATAAGTTGTAGTAAAATGGAACATTTTTATTCGTGTTTATATTAGAGCTAATATAAATATACTTATGTATGTACTATATTAATAAAAAACTAAAACGAACTAAAAAAAAAATACAAAAAGTCCCCGATTATTTGAGATATTTGGTTAATCTATCTCGATAATCAAAAACTCGATTAAAACGGACATTGTTTTTGAAGCTATTAAAATAGTAATATTTACAATTTTACACTAAGAAAAATCTTAGTTGATTGAGGTTCTACTGCATAAGGGAATTCAGGGAAATGAATGTATTGATAAACTGGCCAAGAAGGCTACTCTTTCCGGAGTTTTTACCCATCAATTCCATTTCCCGATGTATGACTTAATATGGTAAAAAAATGTACGAATTCTATCTGGTCTGCACAATGGATGGATCCAAACAATTACAAGGCTAATCGGCTTAAAATAATCCAAAGATCTATTCCCCGCACCCCTCGAAAGTTTCTAAAAGAACAATATCAAATATCTCTTGAATGAGAATTGGGCATTGCCAGGTAGCCTCACATTTATTCAGATTAAACATAATAGACTCCCCAATGTGTGAGTGTGGTGCCAAAGAGAAAACCCTTGACCATGTCTTTTTTGTTTTTGATCACAGGTTTTTTTTACAATAATCTTGTCAATGATAATTTTCAACTCCCGGTTAACTTGGTCATCTTCTTTCCCTTAACTCGCCACATTTAAGCTATATAATAGCAAATTTCTTGAACGTCAATGGTATTAACTTGTAACGCAATATTCCCTATTCTATAATATTGTTGTACTGCTTTCTATGAAATAATGTTTTGACTTAGTTAATGGCACAAATCACTCTTGAGGGATGGATTGCCTATTTAAAAGAAGAGGAAGAAGAAGTACTATATTAAGAATAAATAAATAAATGTCGTCTTCTAAAAAAGATTAGCAGTACACTGATCAGTTTCAAGTGGCGTTTGGGTGAACTAATTTCACAATCAAACCAGTTTTTAAATATTCTAATATTCTGTGAAAATAATATTTGAGATTTGTCGCAATATAAAGATGTTTTTTTTAAAATGGAATAACAGACGTCTCAATTTGAAAGAGCTGCAGAATTTAAGTTCA
The DNA here is from genome assembly GCA_031772225.1 of Eubasilissa splendida. NCBI lineage: Eukaryota > Metazoa > Arthropoda > Insecta > Trichoptera > Phryganeidae > Eubasilissa > Eubasilissa splendida. The sequence goes on along the minus strand of CM062868.1, from coordinate 8,948,793 downwards.
AAAATTTGTCGTCAACTTATTAAGTTGGCGTGGTGTAACTGGTAATGCATTTCCCCGGATAGGAAAAGATCCAGGTTCGAATCCCGGTAGCAACTAAAATATTTTTTTTATAAATAGATTTTTTCTGTACATCTTTATAATATAATTAAACGAATTCTCTGCAATATATATTTATATTAATTGTTAGGAGAACACATTCTTATTGTAAAGTTGTAATTATTCAGAACATAGGTCTGTGATATTTTAAATATGGATTAAATATATAATTAGAAAGATATACATATAAAATCAATTGCTGTCGCTAAAAATATTGTCGCTGTAGCATAGTTGGATAATACACCTCCCCCGGTTAGGAAAGAGATTCAGGTTCGAATCCCGGTGGCGCAACAACAATATTTTTCGATAAACTTGATTTTATATGTATATCTTTCTAATTAATATATTTAATTCATATTTATATTAATTGTACAGTTATTTTTTTATACTTGCATTTAATCATACTAATGTTTTTTTTTTTCGACATATCTTTCTTTAATTATTATTGACACTGGATATATACCGATTAATCTAATTTATTTTAATATAATACTATTCAGGGATGCCTGCATAAGAAACGGATACTTTTGTCGTCAGATCCATGTACAACAAAACTAATAAATATACAAGACAACAGAATTAGTAAATTCTTTTAAAAGGGTTTAAAGCCAAAAGAATCGGAGTTTAAATTTCAGTACCTACCTAATATCTTTTCAGCAAAGCCCTTCGGGCCTTCTTAGTTTGACTGACGCTAAAGCATTACGTTATTGTAGGAATGTTCGCATTTTCTTTAATGCGAAGGCACATTAAGATAAATGTACATTTTATCTTATATACATATATAATATTCGAATATCCTTTTGTGTGTCATGCGTAGGTAAATTTTAAAGAAATAAATACTGGAGTTTATAATGTATGAACTTTATTTTATACAAGTACATTAAACAATTTTAAAAAATATTACTTAATTAATACAAGATTTTATACTTTTTTTAATGTCTTAACAACAAAATAACAATAAAATAAAATGTCAATAAAAATATCAAATCAAGTATCAATAAAAAAATCAGTATAACATCATCATACTGATATCATATTACAAACTCATATCCGACTTTGAATTATTTTAAGCCGATTACCCTTATGATTATTTGGATCCATCCATTGTGCAGTCCAAATAGAATTCGTACATTTTTTTTACCATATTAAGTCTGTCATACATCGGGATATGGAATTGATGAAGAAAAACTCCGGAAAGAGTGGCCTCCTTCAGCGACATTAATCCTCGTGATATATTTTTTAATTATGTAAAAAATTGACAAGTTTTTTAGACAACCCCATAAATACGTATTAGAGAACAATTACCCGAAGAAAAATAAACGAAAATAGTTTAAAAATGTCATAAAATTTTATTAAAACAATAACTTAAAATGTTCGAAAATACTTCATGTAGATACAAAAAAGCAACCATAACAGATGCACGATTTATACGAAAATAAATCCCATTCGATCAAGTCCCAGTTTAAAGTCTTGCAGTTTATAAACGGCTTATTCTTCCGATTTAACAAGAACGATAAAGTATGACAAAGACAGTTGGAAAGCGTACTGAATGGTACAGAAAAATTCTCGTCTAAACCAAAACAATGAGTACGTCTTATGTAATGGCCCAAGTCCACGAAATAAGACACAACGCGATAAACTTTAAAGACATAGTTGAAGTAAATAACAGTATTATGTACATGCGTTGAAATTTTGATCTGAATATAAGTTCAGAGATGAGATTGAGACAAAAACTTGATCCAGTATACACAACATTAAATTTGATAGCGAGACTTGATATGTGAGCACAGACATCACATACAACTATTTATTCTGAATGGTTAAACAAACAGAAGGTATTACATAACTTTTTTCCGTTTTAACAGCAGTTGGGAAGATTTAAAGATTAAAATTTATTGAGGAAAACACATTCTTATTGTGAAGTTGTAATTATTCTGAATATAGGTCTGTAATATTTTAAATACTAATTACATGTATTAATTAGAAAGATATACATATAAAATCAATTTTATCGAAAAATATTGTTATTGGTACCGGGATTCGAACCTGGATCTCTTCCAATCTGGGGAAGGTGCATTATATATATTTTATTATATTATTATATATTTTATTTATGTCGGTTAATGCACCTTCCCCGGATTGAAAAAGACATCCAGGTTCGAAATCCAGAAGCAACAACAATATTTTTGCATTCAATTGTTGTTATATGTATATCTTTCTAATTAATACATTTAATTAATAATAATAATAATACATTTATTAGGTTCACTTTTTACATGTATTATGTTCTTACATTGATAAATAATGTCTAAAGGTCTGACGTATTACTCTTCCAAATTAATATTCATTATGTATACATTTTCACCTAGTTAATTACTATGAGTGTTGCGTAATATTTAAAATATCAGACAAATGTATCGAGGGTATGCATATAAAATTTGGTAAAGAAAATACAACATACCAGTAAGAAAGTAAGACATATATTTGGGCACCCTGCCTGCTACACTAGTAATTGACTGTATTATAGCAGACAATGTTTCTCCGATATAGCAGTAAGCAAAGTGCAATGATCAATGTACAACTATATATATATATATATTTATATATAAACAGTTAAACAAGATGTCATTAGATTAGTTAGATAGATTATTATTTAATATTAAAATTAAGACATAAATAGACTGACATTTGTCAGTTTATTTTTGTATAATGTTGTTGGTGTGTTCAAGAATCACGTGACAGCAAAACCTATTTCTCATAGATTTCTCGAGTCAAAAATCTTATCCTTGGATTGGGGCCAATAGAAATATACGCAGAAAAAATCTATATATCAAATACATGTAGTTACTAGAGGGATTGGAATTTGACAGTAGAAAATAATGATTTTTTTTGCTAACGATAATACTGCTTGATTTTACCGTAAATGGAAAAAATAATGATTTAGTAAAAATATAAAAAAGTTGTTATTTTGAATAAAGAAAAGAATCAAGCATTAATAATATCTCCCTGAAAATTACATGCCTACGGCATGCTTAGTAAGTTCCATCAACATTAATGGTATACTAGTGAGTAAAATCGATCGATTTGAAGTAGAAGGACGAATGGTGAGGCCATTAACGCTAAATATTTTTCTGCTTTCTACATTATATAACATAAAATAGTTTTCTTACATTTCACCATCAATTATTAAAATCAATTCAAATATCGAACTCGAATCTACAAACATCGCCGGCACACAAACATAAATTAAATTAAATGTGTCGCCTTCTATCGGAAGCTGGCCACCATATTGATATTGTTAAATATATTAATTAGAAAGATATACATATAAAATCAATTTTATCAAAAAATATTGTTGTTGCGCCACCGGGATTTGAACCTGAATCTCTTTCCTAACCGGGGAAGGTGCATTATCCAACTACGCTACAGCGACAATATTTTTAGCGACAATTTTCGAACCTATATGTTACCTTTTTTTTGATATTAATACATTTAATCGTTCCATTATTTGAAATAACCATCTACCTTATTTTTACAGAATCTTAAAAATACCTTTGAGTAAACTGATAGCAGACGCCAGAATTATCAATTCATTTTTATTAAATTTTGGACACATTGATACAACTTTATTATTAGGAGAACACATTCTTATTGTGAAGTTGTAATTATTCAGAACATAATTACAACTTCATAATCAGAATGTGTTCTCCTAATATTGATATTGATTTATCTTGTATAAGTTCACCAACATTTTGAACATTGAATCATTCAATTTCCATTTATTTTGCAAAGATTATAGTTATGAACAGCTTTTTTGATTTTACAGAGTGCATGCTTCTGATCACAAGAGATGTGATTTAAAAGATTGCTATATCTCACCACTTCTGGGAAGGATCAGAAGATTTTTTAGTACTGAGTCTTGTAAAATAGTATGCAACTCTGTTATCATTCTTCACATCGACTACTGCAGCAGTATTTTGTTTTTGGCTAACGAAGAAGAAATTGAACAATTGTTAGTGTTGCAAAATAAAGCCATGAGAGTAATATTTAGAAAAAATAGATATACTCGGATCAGTGCAATGCTGAAAGATCCAAATATCATGACCTTTAAGCAGAAAATATATTTTAAAATCCTCAATAAGAAAATATCAGCGGAATTTACACGAAAAATTGAAGCAAATCAACATGAGCACGAGCATCGTACAAGAGGAAGGGATAGACTGAGAGCGCCATTCAGGAAAAGGCCAAATCTCAGAAATCTCTGAACTTATGAATACTATATAGGATATGTGTTCTGATCAACGATTCTGGAGAGAGAGAAGGCGCGCGCCTAAGCACGACGCTCTTTTATCCCATCCACGCAGCCATTCTTGCCAACTTATGCGCGTCATACAATCGTTACATCATGATACATTACAGTTATCATCCGTTTTCTATTCACTACTAGATAAAGGTCTTCTAAGTATATATATGTTTGTAAGTATCACTTGTCACACCTCTCATGTCACGAAATCAGTAACATAATAATTAATTTTAAAAAACGATACTCCGAAAACTTTTTACATTACAATGCCATTTCTAACATCAGTCCTTCTCAGATTGTAGGTAGCGTATTAACCAAATAGCTCTTGCAAAAAATCCGCATGAAAGAATCATCCCTCACGGTCTACAAATCGCGGGGTGGTCCACCCTGTGCGCCCTGCCCCGTACCGTCCCAACCTCCACGGCCCGACGGCCCCGGGGGTGGGATAAATGAAGTTGTCGCCAGTATATGATATTTATTGCCCACGATTCAATTGGCTCGCAGACGCAGCCTATTTATGTAGGTTAGGGCGAGACGCGCTGAAACACCCTGTAAATAGGCCACGGCGTCTGATAGTCACGAGATTGGTATTTAAAACTGAATATAAAGGCGATTTATAGAGAATTTATTTGATTTTATAATGTTAACGAACTTGGTGCGTCTCTCGCAGTGTTTTTTTATAGTGTTATGTTTCATTAATGAAGCAAGTTCTGGGACTGATGCCAAATATAGTCATGTTCACAATTAAGGTAGCTACACACATGTGTTTACCATTTGCATTATTTGTGTATTTTTGATGTTTACAACGTTGATTTTGTTATTAAATATAATTATTAATTTAAAAACCATTTTTGTTAATTTGTTTCAATACTACTTCATCATCTTATTATGGTACGTGTCCACAATGATCTGAATTATAGACTTGTCTGTCCCATTCATTAAAGCTAATAAAAATACGCGACATTATTTCAGTTACATTCGATGTGGTAATTAGTAATTAAGATTTAAAATTTAGACCCTCCAGCGTCCCTTAAGTGCTGTCTTTATTCATAAAAAATCATATAACATAAATCCATTAGAATATAATTTTACATACAGATGGAAATTTAATGGAAAATTAAGGTGCATTAGTTCAAAGTAGACACTCAGGGATCATAAACGGCCCTGGATAAGCGGCGGGTCCACCTTCACAGCTATCTGCAGGAGCAGTAGAACCCCCATGGACGACGAGTTGGCCGGTCAGATAGGACTGGGGCAGGCTCGGCTATGCTGTAGCCATAGTAAAGTGATAAGACGAAACCAAAGTATGGAAGACAAGCTATTCATACATCGTGTTCCTTTTTTGTACATTTATATATATTTATCTTATAAACCCGTGTGTAACTCAGGCATAGCTATTTTCTTGAAAATATCCCTTTTCACAGTCGGATGAGAACCACCACAATGAGGAGCATGTTTTCATATCGCAATGTGGCACGCCTGATGGACTCGAGCCAAGGGTACATCCGGAGATTATAACGGTACAAGAGTGTAGCGCTCTTTCTTCTCGACCTACCCCCGTAGAGTAATGGCGTGATGGTAAATTAGTTATTTTAAATACTAATTAATTCTATTAATCAGAAATATACATATCAAATCAATTTTATAAAAAAATATTGTTGTTGCTACCGAGATTCGAACCGGGATCTCTTTCCAATAATATATATAAGTTGTATCAATTTGTCCAAAATTTAATAAAAATTAATTGTTAATTAAAAATAAAATAAGATAACTTTCAAATAATGAAACGATAGATGTATTAATTTGATAAGTTTGAAAATTTTTCGTCAAAAGTACCGTCTGCTGTAGCATAGTCGGTTAATTGAAAGAGATCATTTTTCGATAAAATAGATTTTATATGTATGTCTTTCTATTTAATACATTTAATTAATATTTAAAATATCACAGACCTATGTTCTGAATAATTACAGCTTCACAATAATAATGTGTTCCCTTTAATAAGTTAGTTATGTACTGTATACTTAGTCGATTTGCAGATTGTGGTGTTTGAGTAGTGAGTCTACCTCTTTTTTTGTTTGTTTTGCTTTTGTCTTTATTGTGTTTTTTTTTTTTAATTCATCCCTCTGATCTCCGGCCGCCCTAGACCGTGTTCGCCATGTTGTCATCGCGTAAGATTCGGAATATCATTTTTATTTATTGAATATAATGAGAGTTGTGTATTTATTGATTGCTGATTTTACCACTTACCATATGTTGTAGTAAAGTGCTAAATAATAAAAAAAATTCTTGCCGGAGGACAATGAGGGGTGTGTTTTATCGCCACCTGTGTAGCATGACGGTGGGGCAATAAAATAATGCCAACCTGGCGGCGAATATGGGAGCATTAGCCCATAGAATAGTCTTCAGTAAATAGTGGATCACCTCTCACTGTATCCTTGACAAGACCGAAGTCAGTGTCAAAAGAGAACTTAAAATTATTTATTGTTCGTATAATATTTGAGAAATTAGATTCCATTTGCCTTATTTTAGAGCTGACGATGACGACGTGGCTCCAATGCCAAGGTCACGAATGAAACGCCAAATTAAATTCCCGACATTCCCACACGCTTCCGTATCCTACTGAATTTCCCATATTAAAGACGTGTCTACATAATGTCTACGACGATACTAAGGGAATCCGCTAAATGCCAACCGGGAGGCATATTATATATCTATGACTATATAAATAGCCAACGATTCGGTAAATCACATTGATTTACTAGTTTTTTTTTCTAACAGGGGCTGCAGCGAAAGGAGTTCTGGAATAAAAAAATATCAAAGTTTATCGAAATTTAAAAAAAATAAATTATTTAATTCTGTCATCACCTTACCTTGTGTGTGTAAATCAAAGGTATTTGATATTTTAAATACTAATTAAATGTATAAATTAGAAAGATACATATATAAAATCAATTTTATCGAAAAATATTGTTGTTGCGCCACCGGGATTCGAACCTGGATTTCTTTCTATGTATATCTTTCTAATTAATACATTTTTAGTATTTAAAATATCACAAATCTATGCTCTGAATAATTACAACTTCACAATAAGAATGTGTTTTCCTAATAGTATTTGATATTCATTGCAATAGAAAGTTCATTTATTTTATAAAGAACTAAGAAATATATGTTCAAAATTTGTCGAAAACGTAATTGATACAGCGAAATTGGTTCACGCGTTTCCCCGGATAGGAAAAGGTTTAGGTTTGAATCCCGGTAGCAATCAAATATTTTTGCGTTGAGTAGATTTTTTCTGTATATCTTTCTATTTGATTCGTTTAATTTATATTAAAAAATCCCTATAAAAATAATTAGTTCGGTCCAGAAGTGCCCAAGACTTACGCTTTAAAAATATAGCTCTGATATTAAAATAATTAGATAAATCACTTAGAAAGGCACATATAAAATAAAACGAAAAAATTGTCACTACCGAGATTCGAACCCGAATGTAGTATGTATGTATGTATCGTATGTAGTTTTCGTATTCAATTATTCAACTTAGCAAGATTCACAAAAAGGTATTTTAGATTTGACGTTTTGAATACGTATGGTCGATTTCTCTCAAATAGAAGAAACTTATATAAAGTAAAAAATTCGACATGGCGTAGTGTAATTGATAACTCATATAATGATAATTCTAATTCTCCTGGCAAGAAAAACTTTATATTTTTCGTTAGATGTTTTTCTGTGTAATCTATTTCTTTCTTTCTACAGGTCAATCGTAGTCATAAGACTTGAAGGTCTAAATTTTTTTTTTACTTTTAGATATTTTTACTTTTTCTCAATTCTACTGATTACTGATACACAGCGGCGTGCATTAGGTATAGAATTAGGCTATACTATTACAAATGATTTTATACAATCATATATAATATATGTAATACAGTATATGTACTTTCGTTTAACCAACGTCTTTAGACAAAATAAATCCGTCGTTTATACGACCCTACCATGTATTTATTTGTAATTTTAGAGTACTATTAATAGTGTTTTTAAAGTTTAAGTTTTAACGTGAAATAATATCTTCTCACTCATATAAAAAATATATGGATGTTTTTAAGATCACTTTATATGACTGAACATGATTCATTTATTGTTTGAAGATCCTTCAAGTAATAAATAAAGAAAATAATTATTTTTATTAAAGGTTAACGTAGGAAATAGTTCTGCCAATTGTTTTTTGTTTTTCCCAAATCAAAAACCAATCCATGCACCAAATTTAAAGAACAATCATGAAGTCAACATGTTAAAAACAGTAAGACCGTAAAATTCGCGAATTAGTAAAAGAGAAAGTAGACACTTCAACGATTTGCATGAAATTGAAAGCCTTTCTAATGTTATTCTGTTAAAATACAGCATGGGTAACGACTCCATACAAAACGTATCAACCGAAAGGAATTTTCAATTCGTAAATAGCTAATTATATAACTTGAGTAATTTACTAGCTTAAAGTAATGTGATTATCTCAAGGTGGCAAATACATAAGAGCGCCATGGGCACAGCGGTGAGTTGTCGTGGTAGTTTATAGAAAGAACTAAGCAATTAAAGTCTCTACTGGTACACAGATGACGCTAATTGTAATATAATGTTTCCGTTTATATTAATTATAATTAAAAAATTTGTTTCCCAGAATTTTTAGCAATGCACAGCCTTTTTGCTTGTATGCACTGCACGCCTCTGCCGATATATATGGCTGATTAATATAATAAGTGTATTTATATCCTACACGAAATAAATCTATTTGAGGAAACTACAACGAATTATATTGCAAATAAATAACTATTTAGTGTGCTGTCTATTAACGATGTTTCATATTCAAAAATATTTTGACTGATTTGAAGTATGCTTTTGCTTAAAACGATTGATTGAAATATACCGCGACGCCGTTTTCTGATATATTTTTGTTTTCATAGATACACGATATTTTTGATTTATTGATTTGATAAAACACGGTGTCAAATTGGCAACAGATTTCGTTTTTTTCACGTCGAACGCTACAAAGGAAATTATGTATGTGGGATATCTAAAATGTTAAAGTTTAATGCATTTTTACATGCTATTCTCGTGTGGATAATCTCATTTTGTATTTAATTTATGCATTTTACAAAAGAAGTCGGATAAAAAAATCGTGCCTTAAAAAATAGGAAATAAATATTCGTTGCAAACTGATTACGTGTGCACGTTAGTAACGAGAAATATTAGTATATTTCATTATTACTAAGCGGGCTAATGTGTGTTCGGAGAAACTGTATTGTTTGCAGTCAGTTGAGAAAATTAACCTAAAAATGCATATATTAAAGGAAATATCTTCCTTTGCGATGTATTTTTATATGATATTTCGTTTCATTAAATAGATGCGAGAAAAGAGGGAAGACACAACTATTTAAGTACGTATTTAAGACGTAGCAAAAGTATCACTCACACTTTTAAAAAAGCATAACATTTCTGAAGAGAAAACGTTGCTAGAAACAGACACTGGATTGGCAAAGTGAGGTGGTGAACTAGGATTTACAAAATTCCAACAAATTCTAAAATCGAATATGTCGTAATGCACGTAGGTCATTTTTAAGTATGCGCTTTGGATTGGAGCGTTGACAGAAACTCGTAAAAACTTATCTATTACCCTGCCTGTCAGTTGCAAACTTTTATAATTTCTCAAAGCTGTTTTATACCATGTCCACCATTGACCCCGCCGATTACAATTGAATTTGAAATAAAAAATGGTCAATTTGGTTTGCAAAAGGTTAAATTTACAGCGCAAAATCTAATAATACGAGGCGCGTTTTTTAAGTAAGTACCATTTCCGGATATTCCCGGTGTAGAGCTGTGGTCAGCTATGGTTTCCTTTATCTATTGACTCAACACATGTGACTGTAGAGACATTCACATAGTGTGGCTATCTTGCAGTGGGTGGTTGAAATATTCAAGACAATAGCCTGCCGACTGTGAGTACGGTCCATGATTCGTTTCGAAACATGAAACATGAAACCAACTGACATTCATCGCCAAGTGTGTTTTGTTTTGTCCTGACTTGACGCCAAGTGATATCCATATTTTCCTTCATCTGAAGCAGTTCCTTGATGGTAAGCGTTTTGATGGTGATGATGAACTCAAAGACGGAGTACAGGCATGATGAAAGTGCCCCGTTATGACATGTGCCTTAATAATGGTGGCGAGTAGTATGTTGAGAAGTAGTTTAAGGTGTGCAGCATCCGAAGAAAGTAAAATCTTATAAAAATTTATCTGTATTATAAACAAATTTAATAGCTTGTTTTTCTTTATATTAAAAAAATATATATTTACATTGCTCTTCTCAAGTCATTAAAGATAATGATTTTTTTTACCATAGTACAATGTATGGTGGCTCCATAAGCATCTGCCAAATGTCTCTATCCTTACATACACTGTGAGCATGTTTGCACATCGCCTGGTGAATAAACACTCATTGCAATTTCTTCAACCAACTGATCCAGACGCACTTCACTAGCATCGAGCGCCCATTCTGTCACGTAATTGTATAAACTAACGTGCTTTACACTAAAATTTAATTAATGTATATTGCGAAGTATATCTTTGATTCCAGTCATGTTATAACCAGCCCTTTGCTCAACTGTCTTGACCACGTGATTACAATTGAGAAGATTAGTATGTAGAATCCATGTATCAGTTAGTAAGTCCACTGATCTTTTAATAAAACATATTTCTATTTTATATACAATATATTATTTTAACTCTATAAAAAATAAATGGAATGAAATAGTCAGTAAAGAATGTGAATTAGAACGAAGTGAAACGGTTTTCTGTATCGTCACTGCCACTCTACGGTCATTATACTAACGACAATAAAAATATACAAATGTATCAGAAAATCGATTACATGTAGAAGTACGCCTGAAGTTTTGTGTATAGACAACATCATCAGCACGGGAGTAGGTATTTCGATGTTACAATATTTATGGCGCACTTTGGAAATGCCGCGTCATCGTAAAAATCACTAACTCTCCTATACGATGACGTAGACGGAGAACGAATCAAAAAGTATGTCATGTTAACCCTTCCCAAACCATGCAGTAACACTGGTCTACCATCATAATTAAACCTATAATATTTCGGTAAATACATGCAACATTAAATTCATATTTTAGATAATCCTAAAGAAAATATTAGCACTTAGTTATGACTAATAAAAAAACAATTATGAATAGAGAATCGTTTATCCATTCAATTCGTTGTAAAATTAATACATTGGTAAAAATACCATTTGTGATATGAAAGACAGAGATCACACACTATTTTGACAGTGAAAAGAACAACAAACATATAAATATAATTGTCTCTTTCTCACTAATTCAATGAAGAGAGATAAAAAGGTAGGACACATTGTGTAGGACTTAATGAGTGCTCTAAATTATGTTATTAATAATTTTCTCAAAATTGAATGCTCAATATTTAGAGTAAATTCGTGCCATTAATGTTATTTAAGCTAATAAAAACAGTTATTTACGGTAACACGAGTTGACAGCATGGCTGCATTCGGATATTTTATATTATGGTATGGTAAAGGTTAACCTCACATCATTTTATATAGATTTTTATTTAAATTCAAATTTATGGTACCTGTAAGCATTACAACCTGTGTACCCCTTTTTCGAATACATACCGGTTAATCTACCTACATCGCGTGTTACTTTGCAATGTGGCCGACGGTACCTTCTACAACAACTTCGAGCGTCTTAAAAGTGACTCCCAGCATCCGGCGAGGGATCTTTCAATTGCTGAGCGCGGTGAGAGAGGCTGGACTACAAAAGGTCAGTGGTAGTTTTCAAAGTAGTGTGTCATCCTGTTTCTCTCTCCATATATTCTTTCATACAGTCCACAAGTTAATCCCTAACACAATTCATTTACTAGTTTTTTTTTTTTTAAAGGACAGCTGGATGGGGGGGGGGCACCCTTTCTCGGGACCGGTTTAGAAGCTAGGGCTTCCTTGTCGGTCCCACTCATCAAAGCTAATAAAAATACGTGACTTTAATTCAATAACATATTTAAATATATGCGTAACAAAAAAAGAGAAGAAATTCATTGTGGTTATTAGCAATTATCGAAAAGATTTTAAAATTTAAACGTCAAGTCCCTTAAGTGCTGTTTTTATTCATAAAAATCATATAATATAAATCCATAGAACATAGTTTTACATATAGATGGAAAATTATGGTGCAGTAGTTCATTAAAAACACTCACAAAAGAGGAACAGTGGATGAGACACAAAATGGATCGAGTCACACTCACACGGACAGATTAACGGAGATGCAAAACACGAGGTATGGAGAGTGAGAGGTAGACCCACGCAGGTCGGCCTAACTACCCACCTAAGTAGCTCCAACGGGTCACCCATATCCGGATAAATTCCTTATATAAAACAACTTGGCAGACGGTGTCTTAATCCAGTCAAACCACCAATCATTCGTTCGCGTGCATTTCTAAGTATCTCAAGTTAGTCTAAAATTAAAAAAGATACCCACGCATCTACGGTGCTGAACTTCTTGAGTGAACCTTGTGAAAATTTGTCAAAATGAACCGATCCATCAGTCCGTTGTGGAGTGTAAACACCTCCACAGCAGGCGATGGTTTTTGATTTCAGTTGTAGAAGTATTTCTCGTCCGCCCACTCGGATATCCTCCCACGCTACTCGCGATCTGCGTCACGCCGGGGTAATTCATCTCTTGCCTACGCGAAAATCCGCAACACGCCTTTTCTCAGCCCTGTGAATTGCGTCCCAATCATTTCTCTGCACCTACCTGATTCATCCTAATCTATAGCACTCTTAAAAATAAAAATCGGGTCAATACATGTGAAAAAATAGCAAAATATCCCTCTTAACGTATTTTATCAACTTATTGTAGGGTTATTCTAAGTGAAATTATTTTTAAAACTGCAGTTGTGAAACTTTAATATATTGTTGTTGTTACCGGGATTCGAACCTGGATCTCTTTTTATCCGGGGAACGTGCATTAACCGATTAAGCTATTCCAACACAGTGCATTGATGACAAATTTTCGAACATAATGTTACACATTTTAAATTGATACATCATCGTTCCTTTATTTGAGAGCCATCTTCTTTATTTTTACGGAATCTCAAATACCTTTGAGTAATTCGACACGAGACGCCAGAATTAATAATTAATTTGTATTAAGTTTTGGACAGATTGATACAATTTACAATATAATTTAAATTATAAAAAAAATAGTGGAGTTGTAGATTATTTTATTTCCACCTATTAGAATATCATCGCCCTTGGATCAACTGAAAGGAAGTAACTAACTAAAAAAATTATTTAAAAAAAAGTTGTTTATAAAACCTCAATAATAACTATGTAAAAAACCGTAAGTAGGGAAACGTGATAAAGAATTAAGTCGGTGAGAGGGTAGGGGTTCTAGTCGAAGGACCAGTGATCTCGGTAACTGGGATTCGGAAGAACTGCTCACCATACTTTATATATTACGCCTCCGTATCCCTGCAGTCGCCACCGAAATCACATAAATGGCAAGCGGATGAGCCGATCTCCGATCCCAATTGAATACGGCAATGTCACAAGTTTATCCACGACACACAAACAACAAACAATACGTGATCAAAACACAATTTCACAAAATACAGTGCTGGTGCACTGGAGCTGAAATATCCACACCGCTAATGCCATCGTGATATTGAGATCGAACAAATATCGGTCAAGTTGACGTCTGCTAGCGTCAAGGTCACATATCACACTGAAAAAACGAGCATGAAGAAATGTATGAATGGGAATTTGGATGCGGAATGTGTCAATAACAGTGGTTACAACTGAATCGAAAAGACGCGCTAAAATGGTGTTTACGAATTCGGAACAATAAGAATAATGTTTTTTTGATGCTAGTGCACCATCTGTAGAATATTGTAGTGTCCAATTTGCATTTTGTACTCTCTTTCTATGCTGAAATGACAATTCCCTTGTTAGGGCCCCAGGCTAAGGGAACCCGGTTCTAATCTGAAGTTAGTATCACGAGTATCTGGAATGGGCGATGGAAGGTAGATCCATTTGGGATGGAGGAATCTTCACCATGGGGTATATTATTTTTCCACATTCTTGTCATGTGAACGGATGCCAGAAGGAGAGATCGATTACTTGATATTTATGTTGTATTAAACAAACCTAATAGATTTACCTCTTTTATTAATTAGATTAGGTTCCCAGTCCGAATTACAAAACATATTATAAATTTACCACAGGTGAAAGAAAGATCGTCAGTTGAAGGTAAGTGCGCAGGACTAAGTTCCAGCCGAATCCACATTTTCATGTCAACCACTATCTAGCCGGTGGCGTTGCTCTGGCGTTCTATAACACCGTTTTTTTTTTGTATATATTCTTTTTATTTATATTTTGAAATAAAAAGTAGACCTACAAAATGTCTTGATATACGTTTGTTACATTCAATATAATCAAAACATAACAATTAATCAGTCACAATTAAAACAATTTATTTCATTCTTACAAGTAAGAATGATTATCAATAAGCTATTTTTTTTTATAATTTCTTCCAAATTGGGAGAAAGCGTACTCTTTTGTGAAAACCCAGGTAGTTTATTTTTATTGTAGGAACAACAAAGTATATTGTCCTCGATCCATACTCATTGGTGATTTTGGGAATCGCTACATTTTATAACTTGTGTAATTTATTTTCAGTGAAAATGAAATAATATAAAAAAATTACCTTATAAGACAGCTTCGGGTCGTGATGGTTTTCTTGGCAATAGTCTGCCCCTCTCTCGGTGATATACCCTGGCGGCGCACTCTCGTACTATCATCATTTATATTTCAAGGTTTTCGTTTCAGGCGCATTTTGAATGATTATTACAATACAAGCAAAATTCCCGAATCACACACTTTCTAGTAAAACTTTAACTTAGTCGTGGATTTACGTACATTATTATAATAGATTTAACACTGAAAATTTTATCACTAGTTATTTACAATAAACATTAGTTGACGTTTAAATTTAATAGCGATACATTACATGATATTATTAAAACATTGAATATGCCTAATAGCTGGAAATCGGTTACGTAGAAATGTTAAACTTGTTGTTACCTTAGATATCACGGCATCCCGTGGAAATGTGTTACGTGAAAGCGTAATACCAAATTGAAGTTAAATTTTTTTTTTTTAAAATAGATTCTGTCAAAGAAACAATATATGTTTTAGTTAGTTATGACATTCTGAAGAAGAAAATTGTATTTTTCGAAACCGGAAGATGTATTTAAACTCATTTTAGTGGTTAATAAAACAAAGATAATAAATAAAAATATGAATCTTAACCACAAAGATAATATTGCTGATTTTAAAAGTATGAAGTTAAATTTGTTGTTACATTGAGTATTGCGTGGCATTCTGTTGAAATCTATTACGCGCATGCGTTAAATTTTTTGTTACATTAAGTGTCACGTACGATAATATGGATACGTTACGCGTATGCGTTACATTTTGTTGTTACTTAAAGTGTCAAATGCAGAATCAAAAATAAAAATATAAATGACATCGTGAATATTTTGTATTTTTACTAATAAGGGGTGAAATGACATGTACTAAATAAAGTGTAACAATATATGAAGAATTCGATTCAGGCAAGAGGAGGGTAAGATACCCGGGGGGTAGGTATATTTTTTTCATTGTCTTAGAGTTGAGAAAAATTGAGAAAAACTTGTAACATATGTTTTTTAATAAGTGTATATCGGTGGAAGCGAGTGAGGTGGCCAGGACGATAAAGAAGATGCCTTTACTTTGCGCAGGGTCCTAAGGGTGTAAGGTGTGGGTATAAAAAACCATCAGACAGTCATTAACAAAAAAATGTGATATTTTCTAAATTGTTAATATCTAATCTCAATAAAGCCGAAATTTTAATTCAGAGTAAAAAGACACAACCAGTTGACCCGTTCATTTTATAGATGTATATAAATAAACGGAATCTTTTCATAACAGCTTTTAACTAGCTTAAGTACTTTTCCCCGTACAGATAAATTTAGAAGGGGCGATATTAAGTGGGTCACGCAGCCTGGGCTCGACAAACGCTGATCGATCTACTCTGGAATACAAATGACTTGTTAATTTAGCGGCACATATCAAAAGGGCGAGACGATATATATGGATGATTTGAGGTTGTAATAAAGAACAGAATTTTTTTTTTTAAAGTGTCTGTGACTATTCTGATTTTCAAACGCAGCGTGGAGCGACCTGCCGTTCACATCAACCCCTGAGAAGACGCATCGATTTCTCTAGCGACTGTCTAGAGCACGCAAGAGCTATTAATAGGAAACTACAAAGGCGCTATGGAATAAATGCCTGTCAAGCGTATTGGTCAAATTCTACGTTAAATAAGCGCAATGTATTCCTTTTTCTTAGGTTGTGATACAGTAATGATTGGTAAAAAAAAACACATTTTTTTATATTATGGAATGGTACATTACGTCGCTAAAGTATGTCTGAGGAAATATAAATTTTTAAAGGAAAAATGTAATTTATATATATATATATATGTGTGTGTGTGTATACAGTACAGTGGAACCTCGGTTTATGAACTTAATTCATTCCGTAAAATTGTTTGAAAACCAAGTTGTTCATAAACCGAATCAATTATTTTTATAAGAATCAATTTAAATGTATTAATCTGTTTAAAACACCAAGAAAATGGCCCTGTATTTTCTACTTCTTGTTATGGTCATGTTATGTCATGGTTTTAAAACGAAAAATAAAATACGTAGTAACGTGTTATTGTTTAGAAGAGGACTTTCCCTCCATGAAACATCGGGTGCTCGGAGTTCATCAGGTTTCTGTCTCACGAAAAAACTATCCAACAATATTTGTTTCATCTTGCTTGCGGAAATGAGGCATGGCATTATCATTAAACAGATTTATAACACGATTTGATAAAGTTTTATCATGATATTTTTTCAAAAAACTTTGCACCCCACTTCACTTAATTTTTTTTCATAGATAAACAAATAATAATCATCGTATTTAGAGCGGCCAGACAATTTTTAATAAATAAATTAATAATGAAAAAAATTCGCAAATATTTATTTTAAAATACGAAGATTCAATGCTTAACATTATTTAGAAAATATTTCAAACAAAAATAGTTTCCGTAAGGGTGCAGAACATGTTCATAATGAATGTTCACCTTGAATATTTTCGACTAATAATTTAGTCAGGTGTCTATCTACCCATAAAATATTGTGGACTAGGTTCTCTATATTCGTCTGGTTCGTCGCATTTTGATAACAAACAAATGTTTCCATATTCTTTCATATTTGTCACTTTACCGCTCGGCAATGCTGTCTAACTAGGCCAAAACGCAGAATATGTTCTAAAAGTGGGACCCGAATGTTGCCATAGTCAACCAAAACATAAATTGATTCAATAGTAATGTGGATAAATAATTAATGAAGGTTTTAAAAAACAGGCAACATTAAGCGAGTTCTTTGTTAAATCGAGTGCTACTAATAATTACTCATCAACAAAGTAATACCACCACCAGAATCAGTTACCTGATGTTTAAATTGTCTCCTAAATATTGGTAACTTTCCTCTTCTACCATCATGTCTCCTTAATACAATAAAGGTAAAAAATTCACATAAAATTGATTCATTTGTGTACTATTTTTGTATTAATTAATTGTATTTTAAATATAAATTAAATATATTAATTAGAAAGATATACATGTAAAATCACTTCTATCGAAAAATATTGTTGTTGCGCCACCAGGATTCGAACCTGGATCTCTTTCCTAACCGGGGAAGGTGCATTATCCAACTATTTAATTCATATTTAAAATATCACAGACCTATGTTCTGAATAATTACAACTTCACAATAAGAATGTGTTCTCCTAAAATAATTGTATTTTAGTTATTTGTTATGGGAAAAACTGTTTCTATATTCGCCATGCTCTCAGGAATGGATTAATGACAAATATATAGTAAAATATGATTTAAATATATTAATTAGAAAGATATACATATAAAATCAGTTTTATCGAAAAGTATTGTTGTTGCGTCACCGGGATTCGAACCTGGATCTCTTTCCAAACCGGGGAAGGTGCATTATCCAACTATGCTACAGCGACGATATTTTTAGCGATAAATTTTCGAACCTATATGTTACCTTTTTGATATTAATACATTTAATCGTTCCATTATTTGAAAGAGCCATATACCTTATTTTTACGGAATCTCAAATACCTTTGAGTAATCTGATAGCAGACGCCAGAATTATCAATTCATTTTTATTAAATTTTGGACACATTGATACAACTTTATGGGCACACATTCTTTAGGAGCATTTAAGACTTTTATTACTTTAGGAGCACACATTCTTATTGTGAAGTTGTAATTATTCAGAACATAGGTCTGTGATAATATATAATATAATATATTTAATTCATATATAAAATATCACAGACCTATGTGAATGTGTTCTCCTAACAAATATATAGATTTCACTGCATGTCAATATAATACAAATGTTAATTCTATTATATTAGAGTGTACGGTTATCGTTTCGAATGAAGTAAATATTTATACTTTTAAAATTAGCAATATTAACGTTGTTGTTAAAATTCATATTTTTATTTATTATCTTTGTTTTATTAACCACTATTTTATTAAGAAGAAAATGGTATTTTTCGAAATCGGTAGATGTATTTAAACTCAATTAAGTGGTTAATAAAACAAAGATAATAAATAAAAATATAAGTAAATATTTTCCTATAAATCACTAATTTACAATATTGACGAGTTATTTCTAGTACTTGATAAATATCATGCGTTCATCCCTTAGGACGGTCGGAAGCCCAAAGTCTCGACAGGTTGCTGCCAAGTTCACCAGCCTTGCGCCGTTTTAATACTTGATGGCCAAGGCCTAATCTGTCTCCATAAATTGCTGTTTATCCTTAATCAATCAGGTACGATCTAACTGCCACCTTCCCCCCGGAGTTGCCAAGATATCTGTATAAGTAAATAAATCAACGTGATTTTTATAATATTTGTTAGTTTCTTAAAATCAATAGATATTTAACTAACGTACGATCACGATATTTTAAACAATGGCAGGTAGTAGGAAGAAGAGGAAAGTTGTGAATTTGCAATTTCAGAACATAGTTCTGTGACATAATAAAATAAGAAAAATATATCTATCAAAAGTACACTGTTTTTTTGATAAGATAGATTTTTTCTGTATATCTTTATAATTTATACTTCCACATATTTTCCATTAAATATAATTTCATGAGATATCTGATATTTGTTTAATAATAGTGTTTTTGTAGGTAAAAATCTAGTAATTGTGTGTTCTTGGACATATTCAAATATTGCATGAAAGTTGTGTATTGAATCTTCTAACTAAACGCACAATTAAAGTAATTTTAATTAGATTTCTCAATGTCATCTGTAAAATTGATCGTAAAAGAGTAAATAATATAGATAAGAGATATGATTTTTTACCAAAGAAAGTCTTTTTCCAGAATATCAAAACCATACAACAGTATAGCAAAATAGAATCAAAGAATTTTTTTTTCACAGGTATTAAATTGGATAACCGAAGGAAAAGATACAACCAGAGAACAAAATGGTGGTCCTCTAGAAAGGGGTTAAGCCTGCTGATATACACATCCATACACATCCTTCTAAATTTACATAGTCACATCGTTTCTGTCAACTTGTCTTTTACAACGCCTATCTAATCAAACATATTTATTTTGTGAATTTCGTATTATCATTTTTGTTATTCTGACATCTGCCTCCTATTGTGAATTTTGTAAAGTTAGTGTTTATTGTGGTTTATTGTCAACAGAGGTACCCTGAGACTTTTGATGTACGATTAATGTAATTGATGGAATAAACAAAATTTTAATACAGAATCATTACTATTTTTTATATTAAAATAATATAATTAATCTCACCTATATATTTATAATTGTTTTTTTTTTAAATAAAGGTATTTTGACTACTAATATTGGTGTGGAATGCTATACTTTTTTTTTGTCAATCTTATTATCTAATACAAAATGTATACATTTATGTTATTTCATTACCTTAGACAGAAAAAAAAAAATTCATCGCCTGAGAAATCTTATCGATAAGATAACACATATTTATATTAAAGAACATTATTTTTTTCGTAATAAGATAATATACGATATACTAGTTAGGTAAAATTAGGTTAGATTAGGTGAATGACTGGAAAATACCATACTTTCAAATACACACGGTGCACTTGGTAGGTATCAACCTTTTGGTACCAAATTAAATTATTATTAACACACGGTAAGTAGGTACCTAAGTGGGTTGGATACGCAAAGGTTAGTTGATTCACTTATTTTTTAATATACAGTCAAGTCAATTAGCGCGCCAGACAATTATATTGTAGTTACAATTTGTTTTTCGAAATGTGGCTGTATTTAATTTAGATTATTAAGTGTATGACCGACACACACACACACACAGTGAGAATTATTTTAATGTTAACGGTTTAATAAAACACGATTAATATTATTTGTAGATATGATAGATAACTCACAATATATCAATGAAAAAGATTGATCAATTAATAAATTTTAAAAGATTTATCGATAAACGTGTGTATGTGACAACAAATAACCCTTAATATAAACAATTCGTAGAATGATCTAAGCATTCCGTTGATTTATTATCGTGATCAAGTATCTTCAAATATCGTGATCAATTATCTACATCAAATATCGTGATCAAGTATCTTCAAATATCGTGATCAATTATCGTGATCAAGTATCTTCATCAAATATCGTGATCAAGTATCTTCAAGTACCGTGATCAATTATCTTCATCAAATATCGTGATCAAGTATCTTCAAATATCGTGATCAAGTATCTTCAAGTACCGTGATCAATTATCTTCATCAAATATCGTGATCAAGTATCTTTAAATATCGTGATCAATTATCTTCATAAAATATCGTGATCAATTATCGTCGTCAATTACTAGGGTAATCCAGAAAGTAAAGATTTTCACCTTTATCCTAAGCTTAAAGAGTTCCTGGGTGGAAAACGTTCTAGAGGTGATGACAATGTGCAGCTTGCAGATAATTGGATTGAATTGGTCAAATGTACTGGCGATGGATGACTACAACAGCGGAACTAATGAAGCTTTTGAATAGTGATTATGTTAAGAAATTGACTAAGGCACTGTATGTTAATGTATTATAAAATATTTTATTTATTTTAAAAGCTAAGGAGTCTTTACTTCCCGGATTATCAATCATCGTGATCAATTCATTTATTTTATTTTTATTTATTCTGAAAACATACAGTTAATTAGTAAATACGGAAATCACAGTGAAAGCTAAACAATAATTAAACCAATTACATGTTTTCTCTGAAGATATAAAAAACTTTAAGCAGTGAGTACAATTTGAATTTTAAGAGGGACTAAGCAGAAAAATGAGAGATAAAAAAATGTTAAGAATAAAAATTTTAACACAGAGAAAAAAGTTATAAAAAAGAAAGTAAGGAAATATTACCATCTATTATCATGATCAATTATTATCATAATTAATTGTTGTTTTAATTCATCCCCTATGCTTTATATTAGATTCTATATTTATAGATATTTAAACAGTTTGATAAATTTCGATAAATTAAATGAGAAAGTGGATTGTAATGTTTTGGGCGGGAGATTGAATTTAGTAAATATGACCTTAAGCCATGGGTTTTAAAGAAATCATTAAATTAAATACAGCATATAAAAAAGGGCCAAAGTTGAGAATTATTACACAGCTTCTGATAGGAATTATCTAAAAAAATATTAACGAGTAAATCAGTAACTTTAAATACACCATTATTAAAGGATTTAAAACATCTAAATAAAATTTTGATACGTAAGCTCGTTGTTTTTCTATAGGAGTACGTCTAAGAATAAGGTTTTCGTGGGGTTGCGTAAGTACCTACCTACGTGAACAAAAAAAAACGCGCGTGGGTCGCAAAAAATGAATGGGTACCTAACTGAATTTTCCCAGAGAAAAGCTTCCACGCTCCGTCGCTGGCGGCGCGGCCCGCTCCATATTCGAAATGACACCCCAACGCGTCTCTCTATTAAGCGGGAAATTCTGAGGTCAGAGCGGGACGGAGATTGGAGTTCGTTCACGGAACGCATCGCGCGTCTTGGATTCCCTCTCGCTTGCACGCGCGGCGGGAAACGCTGAGGGCGAAGAGAGACACCATCATTTGATCCTTGTGGTAATGGCGGGATTTCACGGAAAACTTAACAATGAATTCAGCGAGGCACTAAATAAAAATGTGTTTTTTTTTTGTATTATTACTGTGTTTTTCTGTGCGATTTAAAGCGATTCCTTTGGACGCGGTTCCACGACTTTGCCGGTGATTTTCCTTGAGAGGATGGACCATAAGGCCGTTTTACGTAGCGAATATGGCCTTTCGCGCAGGATTAGATCAATAAAATAGCGGGGCACACACAAAAATACGCATACACGCAAATTTTTGTTTTGTTATAAACATTAACCCACACACTTGGTCATGATTGTGTGCGTCCACGGGCCCTACAGCCTTACGGTGGAGGTAATAATGTGAGGCGACCCAGACGGATTGAATCCTTTCGCTTTTTATACTCCATGCTCGCGGATAAAGGGGAACCTTTTGATATCAAACGCTGATTCGGAATGTTTTACAGTCAATGGCTTATTTAAAACAAGTTTAATGGCGCTAATATGTGATTACCTTCAGCTTTTATCTTCTCTAATAATCTCAAAAGCAGTCCGCACCGAAGTCTGAGCACCGAAAATTATTATTTTACATCTTTTTCTTCTTCATATTGCCGTATTTTATCGAAAGTTGGCGACCAAGATGCAGTCTGCTTATTGATATATAAGATCTTCAGCATGTTCATCTCTCAGTCTCGTCCAAGATAACCAATGTCTGCTGCCTTCATCTTCGCTTGCATAATGATTTGTTTTCATTGCGAATAATGTGTCTCAAGCATAAACCAGTAAATTAATAGACATGAAATAAAGTATACATATAGGAGAAGGATTTAGAACATTAGTTGCAGGATGAGGGGCATTCTACACACATTCTTGGTGGAAACATAAATCCGATTGTTTATGATACATTTGTGCAACAATTAAAGTATTTACTCTTCGATAATTAAATCTTTGTGTAAACAAGACGTATTTTTTACATTAATGCATATTATGTTAAATTTTCGTTCCAAACGAGTCATATTTTTAAAAAAGGTCGCCGAGCTATTTGATTGCGTAAGTGGTACCAAAGTGGAAAATATTAGGACAAGAAATTTGCGTTAGTTCATGTCTATATATATGGTGGTCTGTGGTCCCAAGTATGCAACTTTCCTACGTTTGACAGTAATTTGTTATTTTGACTTATTTATGCATCTTAGTACCTCATCATTGGTAATGTGGTTAATTTAGGGAATGTTAAGCATACGTTACAAATGACTCCAGCCCTTAACGGTGGCTTCTTTAACGGCCAGACTTCAACTCTTTAGAGCAACATAATACGTGCATATAACAATGAAATTCTGATACAGTAAAGCAATCCTTCAGAATGTTGTAGAAATCAACATCACTTATTTTCTCGATCACTGTATAGCATTACAATTAATTCTGTGTTATTCCAATGTTTCAGGCCACATTCATCGATCATCACAACTGAGGTAGATTTTGTCTGTATGTGAAAAAAAAAATTCTTATTTTACGAAAAATTTTATTTTAGAAACTAGATTGTGTATCAGGTAAAAGTTTGATCAAAATTTGATTGGAACTACTGGAGTTATCGTGTCCACAAAATCCTTTATATTCCATACATTATAAATAGTGGTATTCCACACTCGCGAGAGACGCCGTGTCAAATCATTTACATCAAAACTGGCAATTGTCCAAATGTTATTGAAACAAAGCTAGCAGTGTCCAAATGTAGGAAACGAAAATGAAGGCTTTTTATTTTTAAATGAACAAATTGAAATTTTATCAAAAAACTTTTCAAAATATTATTTTCATAAATAAAATATATTTCATAAACACATATGTATTTTTGTAGCATATAACAGAACAGGACGAATTTTCAACGTTTTATCAATTAAAATCGGTGAGCACTGCCGATATTGCCTCTATATACCTAAATTATATATTTTTAACTCTATCGTATTCATTTTAAGTTTTTAAAAATAACACATTCTTATTGTGAAGTAAAAATTTTAAACATGGGTCTGTGATATTTTTAATACAAATTAAATATTTTAATTAGAAATCAACACCATGTAAAATCAATTTTTCAAAAAAATATTGTTGTTGTTACCGGAATTGGAACCTAAATCTCTTCTTATCCGCGGAAATGCATTAACCTATTATGCTACACTAGCACAGTAAGTTGACGACAAATTTTCGAACTTATATGTTGCACTTTTAAATTGATACATCTGTCTTTCCATTATTTGAAAGTCATCTTCTTTATGTAGGTTTGACTGAAGAATATTAAATTTTTTTTTAATGTTCTCTCAGCGTCATAGAGAAAAGCATCGAAAACAGGTGACAGTAAAATGTTACATATATCGAGAAATATCACTCAAGATTTTCTCAGGTACAGCGTCACATGACAGACACATTCCTGACTGTTATTATTCTTCATATCAACTACTGCGGCAGCATTTTGTTTTTGGCTAACGAAGAAGAAATGCAACAATTGTCAGTGTTGCAAAATAAATCTATGAGAATAATACTCAGAAAAAATAGATATATTCGAATCAGTGGAATGCTAAAAGATCTGAATATGATGACCTTTAAGCAGAAAATTTATTTTAATACAATGGTATTTATTTACAAAATCATCAATAAGAAAATATCAGCGGAATTCACACGAAAAATTGATGCAAATTAGCATGAGCACGAGCATCGTACAAGGGGAAGGGATAGACTGAGACTGCCATTCAGGAGGAAGGCCAAATCTCAGAATTCGATGAAATTTTTTAATGAAATGCCAGAAAACATAAGAAAAGAAGAGAAATTGAATAGATTTAAAATGAAACTGACTAAATATATAAAAGATAAGTTTTAGTAAAAGAAAATACTTTAATCTTATTTATATTAGAGCATATATAAGGAGTGCTTATGTATGCACTATGTTAAGAATTAAATAAATAAATATCCCTGGGTTTTATTATATTAATATTGATTACTGATGATAATAGTAAATAAAATTGAAAGCTTTAGTAGATGAAGGTGCTATGTAATATTCTTTCATAACATTATCTACCCTCTTATTCTGTCACAGAATAAGAAAATATAAATTAGATGAACGTTCATTAGTGGATAATAAGTGTTAAAATAAAGATAAAAGAAAGTAAAAAAGAGTAACTTTAAATTCAATTTGTATTTGTAAGATATCACCTTCATCAATTATGCTACAAATGAAATCAGATAAATATTTTTTATTTAATATTGCTTTATTTCCAAGAAATCTAGTTGTATACTTAATTAGTATACTTTAGATAAAACGGCATCTAAATTTGCCAAAAATTATTTTATTTCTTATTACTGTAATATGTCAAGAAACTATATGTTTTTATATATAAAAGTTTTCTAATTTTCAATTACTAAACGAGTCTAAAAAGTTTTGAAGTATTTTGACAAGGGATTGACACGTATAAAGAAATACATACCGAAATGAAAATAACAATAATATATACTTTAAAAAAAATTAATTTTCGCAAATAACACTTGAACATGTGAAATAAGGTAATGGAGTGACGTATCGAAACCCCAGCCCAAAATACTAAGATGGGTAGTTCTTTATGGTGGTATATGAGAGAACTCTTGGTTGTCTACGCATGAGGTGGACCGACTATAAGAAAGGACTTAACCCTTCCGAACCCACGCAGTAACACAGTCCAAGTACCCCCAATTAAAATATTTTGTCGACAGATAGATTTTAACTGTACATCATTTTAACTAGTGTTCATAGAACTGTGTTTTAATATTGCAACTTTATAATTAAAATGTGTTATCATTTATAATATAATTATGACTCATTAAGGATTAATTTGTTTTCGAAAAATATATATTTTTCGTATATATTTCTAGTTACTTATCATCACGCCGTTTCCACGCGAAGGTAGGCAGAGAGGATAGAGCGCCACACTCTTTTGTCTTGACGCACAATTCTCGCCTCATCCACATTCATACATTTTCTTATACAAGCTCGCCGATTATTGAGGTTTCTAACAGAATCACCCTTTAGTATCTGGTTTACCTGGCCATTCTTTCTTAATCTTAACTCACTATGCTAAGATCAGCTTTGCATTCTTTCCTTATTTCTGTCATAACTGGATCTGCCGCATATACGCCAGCTCCAGGCCTCACTTCCATACATCAGTGTCGGTACCAGGAATCTATTGTGAACTGCTAGTCTTGCCTCAGTTGACAATTTCCGATTAGTTATTATTATTTCTAGTTGATTATTTTTATTTGTACTATGACTCTTTTTCACTAATTAATAATGAAGAGAAACAAGTTGGGTTGATGAATGACTTGATTATCATATATTATATTTATACGTTTTTCACTTTTAATGTTTAATATTTAGATTAAATATATGACATAAATTATTTTAAAGCCATTTAAGCTAGCAAAACCGTTTTTTTTTTTCATTTAAAATGCTAAAAACAATTCAAATTTATTACAGTATAATACTGCGAACGGATATTTTCTACCATGGTATGGTAAAGGTTAACAAGATTGCACGTTGCCAATAGAAACGAGTAGCTTATGACAAGGATGATCGTGAAGTTGGCCCTGGACCATAACGCACACATACTAAGTTTGCAAATGGGGTGTGTTTAAAGAGACATTGCCGATTTGTTTTGAATTCATCGACTTTTGGTCCTAACGCAAGGAAAATTTTACAATACTTTTATATGTCCAAGTATTACCAATTTTTCTGTCACCGGTACCGATAACAGACACATCGTAAACTAAAATTTAAAATACTTTGAAGGCGTCGAGTATCGATTCCATACCGCTCACATGTTATGCCAGCGCTCTTCCACGTTAACTACTCCCCAATATTACATGGTGAACTTAGTGCAGATATTTTATGCGGATAGTGGATAGGGAGGAGCATATAAAACTTCAATATCACAATTATGGTATATATCACTCAAAAAATGATGATAAAAATAATTCTAAAAAATAAAATGACTATCCAAGTATTCAACTCTTTACAGATTTAAAAGTACCAAAAATAATAGACATACAAAAAAAAAACAATAAACCAAATTTTAAAAATTAAAAAATAATTTAATATTTGAAGTGAATTCCGAAGTACAAGATTTAGAGACAAAATTGATATTCCAAAACTAAAATATACCGCAACCCAAGATCGCTACATCAAGGCGTCAAATTCTTTAACTATCTCACCATCACAATTAGAAAAATTACAGACTGCATCTGAAGTCAAAAAATATATACACAGACTAACAGACACATAAATTATACACTCTCGTATATACCCCTTCTCTATACACGAGTCTTACTCTCATAGAGAAGAAACAAATGTAAAAAGAAAAAATCTTACTGATTATGTTTAAAAATGTATTATATCTTCTAATAAAAAAATATATTACATATTATTTTTACTAAGACTTTCTACCTACATTACACGCTCACTCTTATATACTACTTTTCTCCTTTTATAATATATAAATGTACTGAAAGATATATTACATGGATAATTTAATGATTTCTTGTACGTACCTATCAATATGCTAATGAATTGTAATGATTATTTGGGATAAATGTTCTAAGATTTTTAAATAAAATAAATAAATTAAATTGTGCATTTAGTGCCTATCGAGAGTGTCTTTAAATTTATAAAATCCGGCAATTTTTAATTATAATTTGACAAATACCAAGTTAATAAACAGTCTAAAAAATATATCACATGGAGCACGAGCGAGGTTGGCGAATTCTACAGCCAGTAGGAGTCAAGTAGAAATCTTTACTGCAACCAATTAGGAGCCTCAAAAGTGTATTGTATTCAATCGATTGCCTATATACAGGAATTGACAAATTGATGTGATAAGTGCAACACAGGTTTCAGAACATAATTGACTGGTTGACTAATTCAAGAATTAAATATAATGTGTAATTAGTTTCATTTAATGATTATCATTATCCCGTATTAACTACCGGGTCTGGTGCTTCCCTGATGTCGCATCTGGGACCCTACTGTACTGCAGTCTGTACAAAGCCCAGTGTATAGACGGAGAAGGTTGCAAAATAAAGTCGTATCGGACCACCCTTACCACTGAACCAAGTTCTCAATTATTCCAAGGGTGTGTGGGTAGTACTGTGCAATAGCACATACACCTAAAACAATCCCACGCACAGGCCTTCACCATGGCCACCCCGATAAACTATGGTAGACGTCATCCTCGTAACGAGGAACCGACGAAGAAAATTTTGATACGAGTATTTAATGGTGATTTTTTGTTTCCATAAAATAGCCAGTCGCAGGCCTTCGTAACAGCAATTGGTGATATTCCTGTTCTAAACACAAAATAAGTTAAATAAATGTTCGAATACTGTCTCTCCATTAAGACCTATTTAAATTCTAAATCTTTTTTACAATTAGCACATAGAACAGTAACTCAAAGACTACCGTTATGAAATATTAAAATTATTTGAAATTTTTATTGAAAATGACCTCCATCCACTTGTGGTTGTGCCTTCAACTGGCAGATCTGCGCTCGATGGAGGAACCCTCATCGCTGAGAGCTATTTTGCCTGGTTTTTTTTAAATAATTGAATAACGTGATTTTAAAAAATCGCTCTATAATGAAAATACTGGTAGTGAATCATGCTAATATACCACAGGAATCTTTCCAAATAGCAGGATTATCACCAGGTAATTCAAGAAGCAATGTATTTGGGCGCGATGAACACGAACACTGCTGACATAGGCCAACTAGCTACAATTGCTCTGAGCTGATTTACGAGAATATGAAAAGATAGTGACACAAAGCAAGTAACCACAATTAGGTTGGTTCACACTCTTGTCTATCCAATTTTCATGTATGCAGCAGAGACTATAACAGTCCGCAACAGCGATAAGCGTAAAAATGACGATTTCGAAATGTATTGCTTGAAAAGAATTTTCGTATCCCGTGGACAATATGACGCCCTAATCCTATAACAGATCCAACCACAGTAAGCCTTATCTAAAACAGTGAATAAAATTTATCAAATGTCAAAGTGACTGTTTATGCGCTTTGTTACTTTGATTAGCACCACTGGGTTTCCTGGTTTATAATAATGTACACGTGTATGTGTGTGTGAGTATTGCCACCCTTTTTCGGAAAGCTAAGAAGACGGTAACCGACAGGCGTTATTCTTATTACATCCCGTGCTTTGACCAGTCAAGCGGTCCAAATAAACCACCAGTGCGCGCTTCGGTCCATTATTAGGAGAACACATTCTTATTGTGAAGTTGTAATTATTCAGAACATAGGTCTGTGATATTTTAAATACTAATTAAATGTTAAATTTTAATTAGAATATATACATAAAAATCAATTTTAGTAATAAACATAGTAAATGGCTTTCATATAATGGAACCTTGTGTATTATTTGAAAAGTGTAACATATATTTCAAAATTTGGTCTCAAAAATGATTCGCTGTAGCATAGTCGGATAATGCACCTTCCCCGGATTTGAAAAGAGGTCCAGGTTCAAATCTTGGCAACAACAATATTTTTCGATAAAATCGATAAAATTCGATAAAACATCTGTGTGAAAAAAATAATATGAATTCCATTAAAGTTTATGTATTGAATTTAGATTTAATTGAGCTAACTGGAGTAATGAAATTGTCTAGTTCGTTTAGGTGTGATTTGAAATAAAGGGGTGCTCTGTAGAAAAATGAGTTCTGTTCGGCATTGGTGTTGCAGTGTGGAAGGTTAAATGTAAGATTATTTCTGGTTGACCTGGCTGGCACTCGAATGGATATGCGTCTGAGTAAATCAGGACAGTCTACTTTAGAGTTGGCTATTTTGTGTAGGAAAATGACATTCTTAAATATTGCCCATTTGTGTTGTATCTTTATCTCGAGATTGGTATATAATTTTAAAAGAAATATTTAATGGCTCTCTGCCCAAATGTAATTTTTATAGACGGCATTTTGTAGTTTGCATTTTCGCTGTTTCTCGTTGGCTTCAATTTTTGTGCGATTTGGTAATTTTCAAACTTTTTATATTGGTAGACAAGTCAATTTTTCGCATATATTAGTAGGACTGTAGGAATTTTTTCGGAAATTTATAAATTTTTAAATATTAATTTAGATCACGTTCGAATTAACATCTGAAGAATTATTTATACATGTTTGGATCGAAGACAATTAATTTCTAATACTAACAATAAAAAATAAACTGCTTGAGTCTTTACAAAAGAGCACGCTTTCTCCTAAATTAGAAGAAATTATTAAAAAATGACTTATAGAAAATAACCTGTCTTACTTGTAAGATGATTTGTATTATATAAACGTTGACTGATTAATTGTTATGTTTTTGAGTTTATTAAATATAACAAATGAATATTAATGTACTTGCAAGCAAACGTTTATCAAGACATTTTGTGGGTCTAGTGTTACATAAAAAAAGAATTATATTAATTAGCTGTAATTGATTGTTCAATATGTGTATAGGCTGCACCTCTCCATCTAATTACAAGACCACTATAAAGGCCGCATGAAAGGGGAAAGATGGAGAATAAATATTTTTAGTATTTAATTTTAAAAAGTAACATTAGGCGCATAGCGACTGATGTAGTTTTAGCTTATTTATATTAACATTTAGAATGCGTTACACAATTACACAGGAAATGAATTTGGAACCCATTATATTCCGATTAACGTGCGTGCCAACCACGGGAACAAATCAACCATCAACCGTGTCTCGGATAAATATTTTATGTTCTCAAACGCATGCTCCAACGACTCCATTATAATATTAGAACATTTTCAGCGACATGACTAAAGATTATTATAAAAACGAATTAGCATTTTATTTACGGAAAGGAAATTAGCAAAAATAAATAAATAACTATGGGACGTGCACAACATGATCGATACCTCGAAGCTCGAGTTGATCTTCTTTTTCTTCTTCTTTCAAATAGGCAATCCACCCTTCAAGAGTGATTTGTGCCATTAAACAAGTTTAAACATTATTTCATAGAAAGCAGTACAACAATATTATTGAATAGGGAATATTGCGTTACAACTTAATACCGTTGACATTCTAGAAATTTGCTATTATATAGCTTAAATGTGGCGAGTTGAGGGAAAGAAGATGACACAAGTTAACCGGGAGTTGAGAATTACCATTGACAAGATTATTGTAAAAAAATCTGTGATCCGCAATGGACAGGCAAAAAAGACATGGTCAAGGGTTTCCTCCTCGGCACCACATTCACACATGTGAGGCCACCTGGCAATGCCCAATTCTCATTCTTCGAGTTGATCTAAAAGACCTCTAAAAATACGAATTCTCTAGTTATTCATTTTAGCGATTAAATACATGTAAATCAATTTTCTTATAAAATACGTATTAAATACAAAAACAACACCTGTACAAATTTTCTGACAGCGAAATATCAAAACTGTTAAATCTTCACTCGACACTATTACTTATTGGACAAAACATTAGAAAGTAGGTAGATAAAAAAAATAGTATAATAAAATTATTATAGTGCGTATCCGATTTTATTTGCAAAAAATGCGTCATCCAAATAGATTACTAAATAGCAATCAAAAGTATTTAAATAACTATCGAGATTTTGTACGAAGTTCAGAGCATTCCAGACGGATCTGGTTGATTAACCTTATAAATGCCACGAGCGCGTTAACACGCCAAACCTTGTATATCACGCCAAGTTATAAGCGTGCTGACATGCACTTTTGGACTTTGCAAACTTGCAGGGATTAAATATTTTAAAATCATTTTGCCATCTGTGAATGACAGGTCCCAGCTTTTGATAGATAAGTCACGACCCTTAAAGCCTGGTCTTACCCTATGTGGTGTCTTCCATTTCAAATAGAGTTGGTAGTTAAGAGGTTAATATATTAAAAGAGAAAAAAAAGGGGGTTGGGTGCCAAGCACGCTCTTTCTAAGTGAAAATTCTTTATTAGGAGAATTATTTCTTATTGTGAAGTTGTAATTATTCAGAACGTAGGTCTGTGATATTTTAAATATGAATTAAACTTCTTTACTTTTTCTCGTTTTCATTTTGATTTTCACCGTATATTGTATTACGATTTTTGTTAAATCAAATAAATTCGGTTAATATAATATTATTAAGATATAATATTGTTTTTTTCTTTTTTTTTAATGCATTGCCCAACTAGGCAAGCCTGTTTTAGGGCAAATTATCATATTTCACAAAACCAAATAAACTAATATAATTCATTATTTTTTCCAATTTGATTATATGTTCTGGGAGTTTGATAAATGAAAAATCTTTGACCAAAAGCAGTTTTCGTTCTTGGAACGCTTTAAGATTATTTCTTCTTATGGGATAATATATTTTAGTCCTCACAGATGGAGCACTTATCTTCCTATGAAAGCTAGTTAGTATATTTTGCACATATAATTGTATTACATACAAAGCTTGAAATTCCCTAAATATTGGCTCTGAAGGATACGAAAAGTCACGTTGGTATATTACTCTAAGTATAGCCTTCTGAGCAATGCTTACTTGATATATATATATACACCTGATTCACTACCCTTATTATCAATACCATAGCTCAAGATGGATTGGCACAAAGTATAGTAAAAAAAATTATCTTCTTTTTATTCAGAATATTTCTAAGCATTCTAAATACATAAATTAATTTTCGCAATATTTTAGCTAATCCATCTAAATAAAAATCCCATCTCATGTGCCTATCATCAATAACTATTCCCAAAATTAATTGGATTCATTGTTTTTGTTAAATTTAACAATAAAAGGCGACGTCTTTTTTACTCACTGGAGTTCTAGATACAGCATTGTAGATGATAATACGTTACGTGCTCCAGTAGTTACCAGCAGGGAAAATGCCTAGTGTAAACAGACGTATAAATGAGAAATATAATATTTTTTAACTACACTCTAGAAAAATGGCCAAGTTCTGGTAAATAAATTATTATCATAGATATTGTTTTGAAAACATATTTGTTGGGTTAATGCTAAAAAAATTGAGGATAGACGCAAAAATCCTCTTATTATTATTTATTTCATAATAATTAAACTAGTACATACATAATTATGTATATATATCAGGCTTTAATATAAAAATATTATATGTTAATTTTTTAAACTTAATACGGAGAATAACTAATAAATTACGGAGAACATTTTTACTAAATTTATACCATTGGTAATTCATTACAGATCTTCATCGATTTCTGAGATTTGGACTTCTTTCCGAATAGCAGTCTTATTCTATCTCTTTCTATTGTATAATGCTCGTGCTCATGTTGATTTTCATAATTTTTTAAATATATTATAAATTCTTCCAATATCAATTTTCTAAGCATCGATTTTAAAAATAAGTATCATACATATATCGAAGTATATTTTCTGTTTAACCGTCATAATTATACCCAAGGCTGCGGCGTTTGCCTCTAGACTCACCAACCATCCGTTCCTTTGTCTTACAGGCTTGTCGTCAAGTACCTTCGTATGACGCCAGTTGACATCCATTTTATTCGGATTCGAATAGAAAAATAGATTCTTAAAACCCAAAAACAACATATCAAGAGACATTAAAAAAAATTATCAAGTTCTGATCTCATAATTCAAGGATAACTTTCAGAAAGTTCTCGGATGAAGGAAAAATTTCCGATTGAAGAATTTAAGGGATTATACGGAGAAAACATTATTATTGTAAAGTTGTAATTATTCATAACATTGTAGGTCTGTAATATTTTTTTAAATACAAATTAAATGTATTAATTAGAAAGAAATACATATAAAATCAATTTTATCGAAAAATATTGTTATTGCTACCGGGATTCGAACCTGGATCTCTTCCTATCCGGGGAACGTGC
The DNA here is from genome assembly GCA_031772225.1 of Eubasilissa splendida. Lineage (NCBI taxonomy): Eukaryota > Metazoa > Arthropoda > Insecta > Trichoptera > Phryganeidae > Eubasilissa > Eubasilissa splendida. The sequence goes on along the minus strand of CM062868.1, from coordinate 8,914,176 downwards.
GTTAACCGATTATGCTATACCAACACAGTACATTGACGACAAATTTTCGAACTTATATGTTACACTTTTCAAATAAATACATCTATTGTTCCATTATTTGAAAGCCATCTTCTTTATTTTTACGGAATCTCAAATACCTTTGAAAGTTTGGGAAGTCCAGAATTTTCTGAGAATTCTCTGAGAGGACAAGCATCAGAAGAACAATAAGAAACTGTCGAAAACCATTGTAGTCGTTCGTCGAAGGTTTAGAGCTAAAGAAAGGGTGGTACCTAGCGCTGTTCCCAGATCTACCTGAATGCTGGCTACACAGTGCTGCCAGATTGTGCTTAATTACCTCATTATTTATCATTACACCAACCCTGATTTTAGTCACTCTAATGCTACACGTTTCGGGCCAGAATTAATTAATTACATAGGGTACGAAAAAAGCAAGCGCGCAGCTGGACCAAAATAACCCAGACGAATCTGAATCTGTCGTGAATAACGATCCAACTACGACCTACATATGAATGTGGTTAGACATAATAATTAATTTTAAAAAAATGTAAAATACTTTGATTAATTTAACGTTTTGGTGCACATTACAATGTACACTAAGTCATATTCACAGGCATGATTTATATCTGTTTTATCTTAATATCTCATACTTATATTAGCCCTTTTTGGCCGTTTATTAAGTAAAATATTAAACGTAACGTCAACACGGCGACGCCATTAAAAATGGTGTCTTCTTCTTAACCCATGTTACACTTTTTCAAATTAATACACCTGTCGTTCCATTATTTGAAAGCCATCTATATTGTTTTTACGGAATCTCAAATACCTTTGAAGTAAACAATGTAGATAGATGGCTTTCAAATAATGGAACGATAAGCGTATTTGAAAAAGTGTAACATTTTGTCGTCAAAAATACTGTCGCTGTAGCATAGTTGGTAATTCACCTACCCCTGATTTGAAAAGAGATCCAGGTTCGAATCTTGGTAGCGTAACAACAATATTTTTCGATAAAATTGATTTTATCTGTATATCTTTATAATTAATACATTTAATTAGTACAATAAAATTGTTACTATGACTACCATTGGTTTTCGTATTGACCGGTTCGCACCGAGTGCATCTCATTTCACGCTTGTTACACGTAAAACGTCAGTCTGCTGACCGTTGACGTTCTGTTCGTCGGGTGAATTTGAATTATCCCTGCAGCAATTAAAGGAAATAAAATTTCGTAATTTAATACCTCTATTTGGCAAAATTTTCAGAATATATACTTATATCTATGTTTCTCGTGTATACGGTTGAGATCAGTAGTACCAAAGTATTGAGATAATTTATAAAATTTATTATCTTGGATGAATGATTTATTAAACTCTCCAAGAGTTTAATAAATCAGAGAGAAAATAAGGTTTTGCAAAATTAGTAAAACGTTGCGTTACAAATTATATTTTAATGACATTCAAACATTAACTTCAAATAAATATTATATAATATATATAGGTATCATCCATACCGACTTAATAATCCTTAAACGAAAGTAATATCATATTATTTAAGATATTTAGATTTCTTTAATACCGACCTAATTAACCTCAATTATTCCAAGCAATAGAGAGAACAATTAATCTCGTTGTCTCTACAATCCTTGGCATAGATGAAAAGTTGGATTCCACGAGTATTATAATGGAAAATTCACCAAAGAACTTTTCTCCTGTCAACATACAAACCAGGTCTTTAAAGTCCCGGGATTAACCACCCTTTCATTTACTACCCTCCCACACAGCCTCTGTTTCAGGACCGGGTGTCTTATAGGGTGTACTCAGTAGCGTACAGTGTGTATAGACTTATGATATTATATAATATAATATATGATACATTGTACACAGGTTTAAAAACTTTTGTTTAATCGACGTCTTTGAGCAAAATTAATTCATCATAATAAAAATGCATTATCCTCGAACGTTAAGAACAATTATGAAAACAACACGTTTAGTAAGGTAGTCAAATTTGCGAATTAGTAAATGAGGAAGTAGATGCTTCAATCAACTCTAAGCCAAGTTCAAAAACTTTCAATTGTTTTTCTGTTAGGAAACAGCATAAGTAAGGACTCCGTACAATATGGATTAGCTGATCCATTTCTGACCCTGCCGAGTTTTCAATTCTGTAGGTAGCAATTGTATGGCTTGAATAGAACGATAGATCAAAATAGTGGCTAGCAATTGTAGTAGAAATAAATGAATAATAACCCAGTAGGAGACTACAGCGCTCGGGTGGCGTCGCGCGGTAGCATTTAGAACTATGCAACTAATGATTCTACTGATACACGGTGGGCGCTAGCGTAATTATAACATATGGATTATTTAATTTGTATTTGTTTCCAGAATTTTTAGTAATGCACAGCCTTTTTGCTTGTATGCAGTGCACGTCCTTGGATATACCACATGTCTTCCATAGTTTAATGTAAGGTCATTGACCTCGTGGGTGTCTTTAGCTTCGCTGTAGTATATATTTTTTGTAGCATAAATAGTACATATGAAAGAATAACGGTAACTACTTCACTAGACGTGGTCTGTTCTAAAGCATTTACCTGTACAGTTTTTAAATGTTGTAATTGTTTAGTATAATGTTAAGTAACTTATAAAAAGTTACGCGAAAAAAGTACAATCTAAAGTTATAAAATATTATTGAAAAAAAGTTATAAAAATATTATTGTCTGTAATATACAATAGTTGGAGACAAAAATGCGTTGGTAGTTAGGTTAGCACAAATAACAAATTAGATTACATAGATAGTATAGGTCACAATCTTGATTCATCTTATTAATCTTTTTGTTACTCTTAACGGATTGGTTGTGAACTGATATTGAAGTTATTTCGGCTTCAAATAAGATCAGCGATTTTTTAAGTCGCACATGGTGATTTTGGTTATTTCATTATTTAATATTTTTGCCTTTATAAATTCTGCAAACATCATTTTTTAAATTATTTTCGGTATTTACATTTAGTTAGTCAACAAAACTATAAAATATACACGTAATGATATTTGGTTGTTCACTTTTTCATCGATTCCGGGATATGATGACGTAAGTTTATAGCCTAATGGGAAAACCCAAATCGATGTAACAATCAAACCATTCACTAGCATTACTAAACAACACGAGACTTTTCTATATCTACGTACTTTAAAAAATCGTTTTTTTAATATGGATTATATTTATATTTCCTACTGCAGGTAGATGGGCGTTCTTCAATTGCGAAGCAGAACTTGTGTTGTTCACATCGTTATCTCGACTAGTGTTAAATTAAAATAACGCTATCCCGTTAATAGTGATATATACGACATGGAAATTAATTGATTCAAAATTTTTATTAAAACACCCGCGTTATATGTCTCAGACACACGTATGATACCACTCCTGCATGTCATATTTTCCTGGTTTAATTCGCAACACCTCGTATACAGATTGTTGTTTTTTGTTTGGTGAAAATATTTCTACATCGTCGGTGTAAAAAAATATTAAATATGTATTCATAACTACGTTCTTATATAGATAATATATTAAATTTCTACCCACGAACCTCCCATTAAAGTAGTTTTTTTTTTGGCATATTTTACTCGAAAAATTTCCGATAAAACATATTCAATCTTAAAAGAATGCAGATTGTTTGAACAATGGCAAACGAATAGTTGAATAGCAACTCTAGCCATTTAATTCAATTGAATTAATAATATTCAATTTTGAATTAAATGGCTAGAGTTTTTAAAATTGAATACTGGGTTTTATCCCCTGGGGGATTGTTATCGAGATTAAGATGTCTCACAGAAACGAAGCTATTATTTTTATATGAGAAGTGTGGAAGTCTTGGGCATATTTAAATTTTTTTACCCGTTTACATTTATTAAAACAAAATGCATCATTGCATTTCTGTCGAAACATTCTGACAATTTAGCTAATGGGGTACATGCGAAAGGGTTTGTAAATATTTTGATGGATGCATTTATCTATGTGCTTCGCGCCGTTTAATTTTACAGAATCCTAATGGGACAAAGTGAACCGAAGTGTTTGACGAGTAGGTACTCTGCGGGGCATAAAATGGATACACAATATATAGTTTAATTTAAAAGCAACTAGACAAAAATACTGAGGGGTGCATGTAGCGTTGGTTCGACTTACAGTTAAATCATTATAGAGAACAAGCGCCATACCGTGTCTTCTGCTTCTAGTCCTTGTCCAATTAGCGATCAAGTTGGCGATTATTATTTTGGATCATGAACTTGTGGAATAAGAAGTTTCAAAGCCGAATTCAAAATATCAAACTAAATAAATTAAAATACTTTAATTATATTGTTACAAATCAAGACTCGTATATTTAAAATTATAATATTATAAAATTAAAAATGTATATATATCGTGAATCCCTAGATGTCAAAGCCCAAAAAATAATTTATTTTAATATATCAAATCATACATCGAAACGTGAATATGTTTTGAGAATTAAATTTTTTTTTTTCATAATTTCATAAAATTACATTTATTAACATAATCATATGTATGTAATAAAATTATATTTTTCTAAATAATTTTGAGTATGTCGAAATCTTTGTGGGAACCAATTACAGGGATTTATTCCCTGAGCGATTGTCATCAAGATATAGATGTCTCACAGAGACGAAGCTATTATTTTTACGTGGGAAGTATGGAATTCTTGAGCATTACAGGGCTTATGACCTGTCGTCTGCTGGCTTAAGTGATTACTTTACACAATGTAACGTTCACCCATTTACCCATGCTACAAATTTTTGAAAGTTATATAGACGTTATTATGTTGGAACATTTCAATTATTTGATAGATGTGGTAGCATGGGTAAATAGATGAACGTTACATTGTGTAAAGTAATAATAGCTTTGTCTCTATGAGACATCTATATCTTGTATTTTTCTCTTTGCAAATCTAAATAATAACAATATTGGCGTGCACTAGACGTGAACTTAGGTTATACTGCTAATAACAATGCTGTAGGAGTACGATATAATTGTGCTTTGCCTGCAATGTAATACAATTTGTTGTAACAAGAGTTATTTCTGACATTGAAAAATATCAATATAAATAAATAAAATATTTCACAAAATTATTAAGTAAAGGATTAAAACCATTATGACACGTTTATATTATAATGGAAGAAATACATATGAGTCCTCATAAAATAAAGACCCAATTATTGTATCCACATCATAAAAACAGCCAGGAGAAAATCACAAATATGTACTGTGATCTCTTCTTGAATCGAACTGCAAGTCTTGGTATAAGAAGTCAGCACATTGCTCATTGGACTACGAAGATCGCCAGTATAATCCTGCATAGTTGAAACATTTTGCAACACGTCAGTTCAAGCTAAGATATGTATCTAGATCTGAAGAACTGTGAGTCAATCACTAATATCCCACTCACTATCGATGATTGAATATCAGGAAATATCGAGATTCATTATTTTATTTTATTTATATTTGATTGTGAACCGCGATTCGGCGCTTGCGCATTTGAGACGAAAATAATCATGAAGGAATGACGTTATAATTCGTGATTAACATCATCTAGTGGATTATGCCATAACGCTTTACGCATTGTGACCTGTAATGCTGAGAATTTGACCTGAAAAATAAACTCATATTTTTTAAAGCGTTTTCATACTTTTTGTGATGATATTAAATTAGATATATTTTATTATTATTTATGCTTGAATATGTTTTTTACGTAAATGAAGGTTTAATCTATATATGTAAAAATGAATGTTTGTCTGTATGTCCGCTATGGACTACTAAACCGCTCGACCGATTTTGATGAAATTTTGAGGGAAACTTTAGATTAGTTTGGAGATGGTTCCTGTGAAGTTTGGTGCCGATCGGACCAAAGAAAATTTTTTTTGGGGGCGAAGGTTTCTAAGTTGGTACGACCAATTTTCGACAGATGGCGCCACTGTCATTCCAATGAATTTCATATATTGCCGTGACAGTTCATGATGACATGCGTTCATGTTTTTCGAATAGTTTTGTGCATTTCATTGTGATTTAAATTAATTCTAATTTTTTCAGCGAATTTGTGATCACCGTCAATATTAACATTTCCACCCGCGTGTGAACAGCCGGTTCAATTGGATCGGATACATTGGGAGATTCGGATTGCTGATTGACATCTAATCAATTCAAACGCATTTTTCACGTCGTTCCCGTACAATTGCCTCCAAAGCGACAAGCAATTGGGCGATCTACACCTCAAGCACGGAAGAAAAGAGCATTACGAGCCTCAGAATCAGACGAGCAACGAGCATTAAGGATGGAAAATTTTCGAGTACACGCCGCTGAGACCCGTTCGCCTGAATCATCTGAACAACGAGAAGTGAGGTTAGAAACTGATCGAATACGTACTACTCAGGCCCGTTCGTCTGAGACAACTGAACAACGGGAAAGAAGGCTGCAAAATGTTCGAATAAGCACCGCTCGATCGAGACGAACACTGCACGCTGATTGGTGCATTCCATTATGACAGTAATAATGATTACAGTCTTCATCCAAGTGTCGCCATTGGAAAAATGATTAAAATTTGCATGTATTGTAGCGCCCTCAAATTTAAGAACGAAACGCCAGGAATGTGCTGCGCCAGTGGAAAAGTTAAACTGCCAGAATTACATCCACCATCCGAACCACTATCAACGTTGCTATCAGGTGTTACACGTGAGTCGAAGCATTTCTTGGAAAACATCCGCAAATACAATTCATGTTTCCAAATGACATCGTTCGGTGCAACGAACATCGTGCACGAAAATTACATGCCAACATTCAGAGTCCAAGGGCAAATTTATCATCGTGCCGGATCACTTCTACCATTGTCGGACGCAGATCACAAGTTTCTTCAAATTTATTTCATGGCAAACAGTGATGAACAAATTCAAAAACGATGCCATTACAATGCGGGCACTAGACGAGAAATCGTGGCTGCGTTACGAGCCCTTTTGTAATGTCTTTCCTTCAAATTTATTTTAGTTGCTGGCGTAGCAACGCGCGCAGGGTACAGCTAGTATTATATATAAATATGCTAAAAATTATGTTTTTTTATTTATTTATTAGTAATGAAACTGTGATCACAGTTTTCGATCACTGATATTATTGAATACCAATCACAATCACACCGGTGAGTCAAGAGTAGCATTTTTTCTCGTCACTAATGCACAGCTGTATTTATTATTTATAAATTATTCCGCTAGGTGGATTAGTGAATTTAGAGTTAGAGAGTAAAGAATGAAAACATTGGGAGTGATCGTGAAGCTGATTTTAGCAGTGAATAAAAAAAATATTATAACGGGTCGCTTAATAAAGGACAAACGGTAAGAAAGATATACGAGTATTGATGGGACCAAAAAGAGAGGACATCCGCAGAAAACTTGGCATGAACAGATATTGGACGATGGTTCTGTTAGAAGCCACAATAATCGACATGTATAAGTATATGCGTGAATGTGAATGAGTGAGAGTTGTGTGCCAGGAGAGAAAAGTTTGGCGCTCCATCCTCTCTGTCTATCCCTGTGGAGAAATGACGTAATGTTGACGTAAGTTAGTTATTATAGTAAGTATAACGTACAAACTAAATTATACAGGTTAAATAAATACCAAAAGAACGCTTAGATTTATTTCGTAAAAAATATTATTATGCATAGCTTTTTTGGTTGTACGGAGGACACGCCCCTGTGAATTATGGTCGAAATTGGTCACCTGGCTTGCGGGGTCACTGAGCAAAGTCGTATGGAAATGTGACCTATTTTTTTACGGTGTCCCTTATTAAAGTGCCGATTTTGTGAGAGCGGTCTATGTTGGAGGGAACAAAAAGATGGTTACTGTAAAATCTGGAAGTTCTGTACGGAAAGTTCGATTTTACTACTTGTGGAAGCCAATATTCCATCTAAGATCGAAATAATAAAGTTAATTTTTCGCATTAAGGTGTTTCAAATTCTGAATTCAATCCAATGGATCATGTCCACGAATGAAACTTTTCACGAAAATTTGACTCGAGTTTGCATAATGAATAGTTCAGTGTTCAGCGTGAAACAATTAATGAATCATCACTCCATATGCTATACGCGTGTATTAAAATGATGCATACAGTATGCACTTACTTTTATTGACTCTCTGAGATTAAAGTCTCATAAAAAGATCATCGTGGACACGGGCTTTAATGGTGCATGTACACTGACGAGATTTGTTTCGAGACTCGTCTCTAAAGTCGCATAAACGACGATACAGTTATATTTAGTGCCCTGGAATAAAACACGATGAGATTAATCTCTGGGGTTTCTTCAAGGTATATTTCAGTATCATTTACACATATTAATATTTTTATCTGGAGATTAACACAGATCAGTTTGACATAGTTGGAAATCAATAAAAACTCATATATACGACGTTCGATCTGACAGCGAGACTTGCACTAATGTCACCTAGAATGATTGTTTTTTTTCTGAAAAGTTAGATAAACAGAGGAGTTAAATGTGCACAAATGAGATTTTTATGAGATTTTCAATTTGAGACAATCTGAGATGGGGATTTTGGTCCCATGAGATTCTTTGGCTTTCGTAGTTTATTATGTAGACACTGAGTTCACTGTCTCATGCTTTACGCATGTTTTACGTTAAATGATAGTCCATTGGACATTGATGTTCCGTTCCTTAGTTGGGTGAACATGAATCTCCCCAGCAATTAAAACGGAATAAATGTGTATTCTCATATCTCTACTGATTGTCTAATTTTTTAAGAATTAACAGTTGTAGGTATCTATGGTTTTAGGTGATGTTTATGTTTTTCGAGATTACTATCAAAACGAATGTTTGATCGATAATGATCGATTTTCTATTAATCTCAAGCTGATCTATTAGCACATATCCAAACCAAAATCTCAACACGTGTACACGCTACTGAGATTTATCTAAAAAAAAATCGCTGGCATTTATCACATCGTGTCTCATTCAATGGACACGTGTTATAATAATTATGTTTAAAAGTATTCGAGCGAACGTGCACATCCCGAATCAATAGATGTCTCACAAATTATTTTTGTGTCTTTCTGGCTAAGGGCTTTCTATTAGTTGTCAGCGCGAATATTTTATTAAAAAATACATAATGACTTAGATTTTTAAATGCATTATTAAAAAACTAAGTGTTCATTATAATCGCTTATATTCCGGTCCAAATAAGAAAAAATCTTGCATCCTGAAGCATCCCTTTAGTTGATTGCAGTAGCCAGAGAGTAAAATTGCGAAGTGTATTGTTATTTAACGAGGAAAGCCTTTTGAAAGTATTCATACGACCGAGATGAAAAAGATTGAAAACGCGACTGAGAGGCTGGAGAGTGGGTTGTATGGCACATTGAAATAGAATAAGCGACTTGTGTGTCAGAAGCCCCCTAGGGATCGCGGCACAGTGGCATGAATAAAATATGATTTCTTTTAAACAAATCATTTCTCGACCAAAGTTCGTAGGAATTTTATCTTTAATTTTAATGCACTGTAGTAATATCAGATGCTTTCAGATGCCAAGGTAACATTTAAGGATACTAGTTGTAATCTCAGCAACGTACGTATTTTATATTTAAAGAATACTATTCAAAATCTAGGAGCTTAAAGAACAATACATTTGAAATAATAATTAAATGTATTAATTAAAAAGATATACATATAAATTCAATTTTAACGAAAAATATTGTTGTTGCGCTACTGGAATTCGAACCTGGATCTCTTACTAAACAGGGGAAGGTGCATTTTCCAATTATGCTACAGCGACATTATTTTTGACAACAAATTTACGAACATATGTTACACTTTTTCAAATTAATATCTATCGTTCCATTATTTGAAGGACATCTACTTTGTTTTTACGGAATCTCAAATACCTTTGAGTAAACCGATAACAGACGCCAGAATTAACAATTAATTTTTATTAAATTTTTGGACACATTGTTACAACTTATTAGGACAACACATTCTTATTGTAAATTTAAAATTATTCAGAACATACATGTATAAAATCAATTTTATCGAAAAATATCGGTTTGGAAAGAGATCCAGGTTCGAATACCGGTGGCGCAATAACAATATTTTCCGATAAAATTGATTTTATATGTATATATTTCTAATTAATACATTTAATTAGTATTTAAAATATCACAGACCTATGTTCTGAATAATTACAACTTCACAATAAGAATGCGTTCTCCTGATAACAATATATCTATTCATGCAAATTAAAATGAATTAATTATGAAGATGTATAGAAAAATGTAATAATCCAAAAAAATATAAAAACCCTGAGTTTTTCATACTACAGTAGCAACCAAAATGTTATTTAAATAAATAGATTTTTTATGTATATTTTTCTAATTGATACATTAATAAATATCAGAAAACTATGTTCTAAAATTGCAATTTTGCAACAAAAATGTATTTTATTATGAATAAAAATTGCCATAGTTTAGTTTAAAATACAAAATAAATGTAACACATTTCGAGAACAAGTTAGTTTCCGTACTGGCAGGCATTTAAATTTTAGAGAAGCGAAGACTGTTATTGGTCTAATTTTAACATAAATGGCGGAACTGACAGCGAAAACTAATTTTGAAATAATCAATTTCCATCGAAAAGAGCTAAGTTTAATTGTTAAAATATAATACGATACGAAAATAACTGTTTTTAGAATATATTTAGAAATGGAGGTTGCAGATCTTGCAACTAGTAGCCTCATTTATTATGTAGTATTTTTGTAATTTCGATTGGCAATATTAATTGAGCCCAGATATGTGAAATTACTTGCTGATCCGGAAAACTAACAATCTTGAAACCGGTTCTCACGAATATATCTGAATGCTAGGTACCTAGAAAGAATGACAAAATTATATTACTGGTATTCAAACGTAAGATCCTAAGAAGTATATTTGGAGCCAGGAATGAAACGAAGTGTGGCGTGTACATTGTCCAAGTTATCAAGATAGCTGAGACTGAAGTGGGCTGGTCACATTTAACACGAACAAACGGCTATCAAAGTGTTTGATGCAAAACCCATCGGCCGAAGGACCAAAGTTACGGTGATTCAAGCGACATTACGCAGAACGTGCATGCAGGACAGCGGAGAACAGATCGAGATGGCGAAAGTTGCTTGAGGAGGCCAGAGCCTGTACCGGGCTGTGGCGCCACTGATGATGATGGTGGTAGAATTATCACCCTGTATATAGTTTTTTTACATAGATGCGTCAATATAATTAATAAGAATGTAACTTAATACGATTATGTACTAATTATTACAAATATTTATTGAATTTGTGGTATACACATGTAAAAATTAAATATGGCAAATTTGGTCCAGTTCAGATGTCCGGGGTTGGAATGACTAAAATTTCCCCTAGATCTAGAGTATGCAGAATTTGCAACGGACGGCTTTCAATAATGTTTTAGTTCTAAAAAGTAGCAACGCAAAATTTGGTTCAGATTAGTCGTATGGTGTAGGATTATACAGGGTACTACAAACCTAGTCCACAATATTTTATGGGTGGATACCTGACAAAATTTTGAGTCGAAAAAGTTCATAAAATATGTGCCTAAACTCAACCATGTGAGAGATTTAAAAAAAAAACATAATTATGCAATTATTTCGATTAATTGAAATATTTTATTGATATTAAATTATAAATTGAATACAAAAATTAAAATTCATCAAATTTAGAGTGGCCAGACAATTTTTTGTTAGGTGATTTAGGGCCTGAAGCAAAGATACAGATTAATAAAGGATAAATTTCGCAAATATTTATTTCGAAATACGAAGACTTAAAGCTTAACATGATTTTGTAAAAATTTCAAATTATAATATTTTCCGTAACAGTTTAGAATTTTCACATATTTCTTAAACATTTTCGACTCATAATTTAGTCAGGTATCCGCCCATAAAATATTGTGGACTAGGTCTGTTATACCCTGTATAAATAGCAAATAGATATACATTTAATTTTGTATATAATTAGAAATCCCACAAAAGAACTTAATATTAATATAACTAATTAAATTTTACATTGGTATTTTTTTTCCAACATCTACATTTTATCTATAATTAATAATTATAATACAAGTTTTTAAATAATTGAACTATAAACGCTCGATTGGCCGCAACTGCTCGAATTTGAATTATTAAATTAAAATAGGTTATAGCAAAAATTATTCAACAATATCACTATTATTTATACAATTTACTTTTAATCTATTTATACTAAATACCATTAAAATTAGTAAACTGTATTTATTATCTTTCTATTTGAAGTTTATAATTTACTTTTTTAATATTTATTATATATATAACGAATTAGAAAAAAATGTATAATTTTTAAATAAAAATATTTTCTATATGAAATGATGTAAAAACTGTAATTTAACCCTTAGAAACTGGAGGCTTAACTGGCTTTGCGCGTAAGTATTTATCTCCCTAATAATAACTCGATGAAACTCACAAAATCATTTAAATTTAATTTTTTCTTGTTTCTACAATGATCGATTTACACATAAAACTGATTCGAGGTACGTCAACTTCAAATTTTGAACTATTTCTAGTTTTCTTTACATATTTAAAACGTAAGAAGGCAAACGTCAAAAATAACAACCTGTCAATATACGAACTTATTTGAGATTTATTTACGATTTTAATTTAGTAAATTAATTATCCAATCACGTGCCTCGATGAAATAAGCAACAGTTCAATTGGTAAAATATATAGATGTTCATCTTTACGTATTCGTATATTTTATTGAAGTTATTGGATATAATTTTTAAGTATATTCGTATTAAAATAGCAAAAAAAAAATTAGATTATTCGTGTAAGATAAGACGTGAAAAAATATATGTACCATAGGTTATACATTTTATCAAAAAAAACATCTTATATTTTACATATAATATTCAATGTAGGTAGAATTGAGAATGTTGCAGAATATATTGTGAAATGTTTTGCAATATTTCGTCGTAAATTCATTAAATAGTAATATATAATATGCAGATAAGAATATATGTGAGTGTAGATATTAAATACAGTATTATAATTTTAAAAATGTTAAGTGCTGTTTGTGTAAGAAATATTGAAAAATAATACTTTAAAAAACAGGATTAAGAATTTGATCTTGAGTCTGTGTCTTCAAAAAAAATCAGCTTACGTATTTGTAATAAAATCAAGACGTGGATAGCATGTCTGTATTCATTCAGCTACGGAAACGAGACGATAAAGATACAGATAAATACGAGACCGGTGGAAATCTCATGAACCATCTCGCCAGTCAATAAACACTGAAGAACCCACCACCCCAGAATTAGGCTGAGCTTACCTCAGTGAAAGACTCGTTCTATATCCATTTCTGAACACACATAACAGCCGAACGGACACGTTGCTACGGAACGTACGCGAACCACGATATAAGCAGGTTTATTTTACTGCGGGGAGCGATAGAGAGCTTCCATTAGCTAGAGCCGCCACTCGCATTTAGGCTAGGTGGCAGGACGCCATGTTGGAATTATATCGGGAAATTGTATTTTCTTGAGTTGCTATGCGCGGACGGCGGCCGCCAGCTGAGCCGACTAGCTATCACCGACTAACGGCGGCTAGACCAGATCCGAGCCCTAGGGATGTTGGAGAAGGGCGGCGCGTGATCGATACAACCAAGTCTCTACATACAAAATACATAATAATATATTAAAACGTTAATAATATTAAAATATTGTTTTCTGATGATGTTTGAACTATAGATCTATAGATTTCGATGGAAAGATTACTTATTGCAGAAGGTTTCAAGATGAAATTTCTCGGAAAATTTAAATGCATTTGCTACGATTGTGATCAGGAGATCCCGAAACCATCCCCTGTAAAAATCTATCCATACACATATTATAAAGAGATATAACAGATTTTGTGGACAGGACTTTTTATTTTTTATTTAGCCTTTCTGATAATTTAAGTACATAATGCAAGCGATGTTCACTGTTTTCTTAACTAGACTATGCCAAAGGAGACAGATTCATCCGTTATGTCTAACAATGTTAAATCTAAACAATAAATTAATATACAAGTTACAAAATTGAATAATCAGAAATATTTAATGATTTAACTAACAAATCGATAACTCCCTTAGTTCATCTCAGATTTCAATTAAACTCTGAATCCGTTGGCTGGTCAACTAATTCGATCTAACTAATCGGCCGCCTTATTTCAAAAAGGTGTTTAAATTTTTTTTATATTCTTAACTTCTTTCATATGAATGAACTAATACGAGTGAAATGGTTAATAATATTTTTAGGTTTTTACCGTCACTCAAAAACTTATATGTACAGTTTTATGGGTTAATATGCCGTGTATATCTGACCTTTTTGGTCACCGTTTCGGATTCCATTGCAGGGTTGATCTGATGTGTGACTGTTGGTGTTGTGATCAAGTTGTGTTACAGTACCGTGTTGAAATCCAATGCGTTGGCCAAAAAGGTCAAATATACACGGTAGACTAGCCCAGAAAATTGTGAGAATGGTAGAAGTATCTACAGGGTGTCATAAAATGAGACATATTCTTTATTTTTACATAAATACTAAAACTATCTAGTAGGATAAGATCCCGTGGACTGTATCAATTATAATAATAATTTTGTTGACGCAACCCAAATTGGATTCAGGAAGGAAAAGAATGGCAGATGGATCTAGCCTACCTTGCTCTAAAGCCCTGGGTTGGAACGTCGTTTTCACCTTCAGTTGACTTGCACCTTTTTAGTGAAGAACCGAGATATCACTGCACTTCCGAAACTGTTGAGAACACCGCCTTTTCGTGGTCCTAGCGTTACGCACGGCGCTGCTTTCGGACGGTAAAAAAACATAGATCTTGACAGTTCGGTGTCGGAAGGAAATCTGTCCTCCAGTCGGCGAAATCCCTAAGTCATTAGTTGGCCAGAGCGGGACAGGTATATATTGGAAGTATAAAATGCACAGAGAGTAGGTACTCGGCATGCGCCAACACTACCTAATCCTTGAAGACTGTGCCGAAAGGTATTTTATTAGAGGCTATCATTCCTCATTATTAAACTAAAGAAAATTTTATGTATAACTTATTTTATTTTTGGTATTATTTCGGGTTGTGTATATATTTATGTGGATTGGAAAAATGGATATTTACCAAAAAAATGATAATGTAACTTGAAGCACTCGAGATGTGGAAATACTTGTGGACGGACATCCAGAGAAATATTAAAATATTACTAGAAATCGGACCTTGGAAGAAGAACCGGACCACCGTAAACAGAGTGATGATAACCAATGTTTGTTGAATAGATAAGCTACAAGAAGAAGAAGAAGAAATCGCTTACTAAAAAAAACACAACGTGAATCTTTTTTATTTTCTTATGCTTTGGTTAAATTATCAAGAAATGACATATTCTCAAAAATTCTAAATTGAATTGTAAAAATATTTCGAATACAAACATGCATTAAGAGTCCTGGCGCCATCTAGTAAAATCGAACGATATTTCGAATAATTACTATTTTATTTTGTTCATCCCCACTAAGATTGCCACCAAGTTTTGCGTACATTTTTACTTTACAACTAACGCACATATTTTAATGCACAGTTTAAAAAAGGATCATCTTAAAATAATTATAATATGTATAGTACAAAAATTAATATTGGGAATAGTATATTTGACATACTTTATATTTATTAAGAAACAGTAATAACAGTTAACTAATAATGCATTATCCCAAATATTTTTTTGAACAAAAGATATATAGATTTCAATATATTATATAGATTTTCGATTCCCGACTGTGATCCGATTATAGCATTACGTAATATAAGTACCTTATTACTATAAATTCATTGTATGTCGATCATTTCATTAAAAAAAAAAAACTATACTCGATATTATTTTACAATTGTGTTTTATTAAAGTAAAATGGATACAAAATATTGATCAACAAAAATATTATTCCTTCTTCAATATTAGCAAAATTACTTTGTGGCCACGCTATTTATTGATAAATCAACATGTTTCGATACCTATGGTATCTTCTTCAGGAAACAATGTATATTATTACATATACTAGTGGTTATTATTATTATATATTACATATTAATAGTAAATAATAATAAGTATTAATAGCAAGCTAAATATTATAAATAACCAAATCCTTTTTGCAAATAGGCACCTTTTAAGTTTATTTACATACTAGTTATTACTTAATTACCCACCACTTATACTTTTTAAGTTTGTTTTTATCTATGCTTGCTTTTTTAATTTTAGTATACATTTTTTTTCTGAAGAAGATAGCAAGGTATCGAGGACATGACTTATCAATAAATAGTAGTTTAAACAGTGTTTTGTCTCAATATTCAGAGTTTATTAATTAATTTTATTATAATTGAAAAATTTCAAGTTACAACAGTGTGAACGGTGTAATTTAAAAAAAAATTAAATGTAAGTTTTTGATTTTTCATTTTTGATGATCCATTTTCATTTCAAATCCATGTGACGGTGACCTCGAAGTCAAATTGAATTAACTACACTGTGGCTATTTGTGTGTACTACCGTGGAGATTTACTACAAAAATGTTTTTTATAATATTTAAGTATAGTATAAAATATGCAATTTTAAAAAATACTTTACTCAAATTCTTAAAAGTACAATAATGATAATTTTAACTATGTTAAAATGGTATATAATAAAAATATAAATACAAATTAAATGCATCAATTGGAAAGATATACGTACAGATACACTCATTTTATCGAAAAAATATTTTAGTAGAAAGAGATCCTGCTTCAAATTCCGGTGGCAGCTAAAATATTTTTATCTATATGTGTATATCTTTCCAAATGATGCATTTAATTTGTATAATATCACAGAGCTGTTTTGAAAAAATTACTTCACATATAATAATGTGTTCTCTTTAAAATATATATTTGAAGAGATGGATGCTCCAGGGTTAAAATTTTATTTGCAGAAAAATAATGTAATTGTGTCTTAAAGCTAGTTATAACAGAAAAATACACTTAAGATACTAGATATCTTTCTAAATACCTAAGATAATAAATCATCTGAGAGGGAATATCAAAAATCAACAGGATGAACAATTAATTTTAATGCTTTAGCTCCAGACTCGTTAGAGAATTTATAAATTAGCAGTGAGCCATGTATTCCATCCATTCGAAACGAACGTATTATATACTTTTTTTTTATGGCAATAAAAATTTATATGTAAGTAATTAACTAACTTACCATTACGCCGTTTCCCCGCGGGGGTAGGCAGACAGGATAGAACGCCACACTCCTCTGTCCTGACACACAATTCTCGCCTCATCCACATTCACACATTTTCTCATACAAGCTCGCCGATTGTTAAGGTAACAGAACCATCCTCCATTATTTGGTTTACTCGGTCGTTCTGTGTCTTCCGCAGACGTCCTCCATTTCTGGGGCCATCAACACTTGTGTCATGTAAACATGTACCCCGAAATTTATAATATTTTTATAACATTGCTATTAATTTATTGTATTATAAGCTAGTTATTGTAAACACAATGATTGTTAATATGTAATTACCTTCTCTGCACAAGCACACGCTTTTTAGAGAAGTTGTAGAACTAAAAAAAACATCTTATTATTGTGTTGCTCATTGTAATTATAACAGATTAATAAATAAAAAATAAAAATATATTAAATATGAATTAAATATATTAATTATAAAGATATACATATAAAATCAATTTTATCGAAAAATATTGTTGTTGCGCTACCGGGATTCGAACCTGGATCTCTTTCCTAACCGGGGGAGGTGCTTTATCCAACTAAGCTACAGCGGCATTATTTTTAGCGACAATTTTTCGACCCTATATGTTACCTTTTTGAAATCAATACATTTAATCGTTCCATCATTTTGACAGAGCCATCTACCTTATTTTTACAGAATCTCAAAATACCTTTAAGTAAATCTGATAGTAGACGCCAGAATTATCAATTCATTTTTATTAAATTTTGGACACATTGATACAACTTTATTATTTTTTAATAATAAAAAATAATAAAAATATATCTTTCTTACCATTCTCTCTTCATTCATCCCTTCCATATGATCAAACCACCTAAGTAATCTTTCCTTATTTCTTCATTTTATACTCTGTTATAAACAGATTTGCTACATACACGCCTAAGTGATCCCATTTCCACTGCATTCAGCTAACTTTCGATATGTGAAAATAATTTTATTCTTACGTAGTTTGTCTGTCAGATGTAAGTATTGTCGGTAAATAATTTTAACTGCAGTTTTTACGAAATAGTTAAGATTTGGAATGAGTATTTCTGTATTTGAAATAGTGTTAACAAATACAGTTAGGTATGATAATTAATTCGTTATTTTGAAAGGTTTCTTTACTTATGCGAGTTGTACGTAAATATTTATATTTACCCAAATACACAATTTTATTTTATAATAAATATTATGAACACATTTGCCATGTCTATGCATATAAAGGAGGACTGTACAATTTTTAACTGTTTATAATTTTTTTTAAATTTTTATTCATTACTGTATTTCAATGCGAAAAATTGCATGAACCTATAGCTAGTAGTAATACATTAAACCACGTATAATGTCACATTCTTTCGCAAACAAATACATTTATTATATTACTTAAAACGATCTTTACAATTAAAAAGTGTGTCGAATACGAAATATGCAATCGCTACAAAGAAATACCGATTCTGCTATTGTAGCATCCCTGTGGCCGACGCCCGCCAGTGAGCGCCGCTCGATAAAGGGCGCACGGCGCACGCGCACGAGCCTCCGCCGTGACGTCAGATGACATTCATAAAGCTGCGGACGCACGCAGCCACACGGTGTAGTCACACGATCGTTTCACTCGTAGTAAAGGCGCCGTGACACATGTGAAGATTTTCCGCTTAACTTGTACAGGATGAGTAAAAATTATGAGAGTTATTTCGTTTGCGTGATAAACTATATATATATATATATATATATATAAAATAGAATTGGTTGAAACTTTTTAATATAGAATATGTTTAATGACTGACATTCTATGGTATTATGTTGTTATGCGTGTGCGTTACATTTATTTTTACACTAGATATCACATGTATGGATATCATAGAATCAAATCCAAATTTTTTTAAACATTTTTTTTTTTTTACAAAATTGAAAGAAGTCAGCCATTATCCGATATAAGTAACAATTTTTTTATACGCCCGATTCTTAATTTTTAACATGTTTTAAAATCGCAGCTTGTCTGTCACAAAATCAAATGACTTCAGCAAATATTTCCATAGTTACTGACAACGTTGCTCCGTAACATCAAGCTGGCTATCATAGCGCTCGCCAGTCTCCATATGGAGCTAATTCAATTTGGAGTGACTTCAAATTTAAAATCTTCAATTCAACAAGATCTACATGAATTTCGTCGTTGAAGTCGTCGATCTTGTAGAATTCGAGTTTTTTTTTTTAATAAAGTTCCTCCACAATGAAACAGTACCAGGTGGAGACTGGTGGTTACAGCCGGCTTGGCGAGGGAGCATCGAATGTTTATGTCGCCTTTTTTTTCCTATCCCGGAATCGTTTTGAGAGTTGTTTACTCTCTTTTCGATAGAGCAGTTAGTTAAGTTCCGGCAATTACTAAAACCTTCATATTAACTTTATTTTTCCTTTTCTTTATTACTACAATTGGTCAATATTACATTTTTTTATCACATTTAGTTATTAATATCTTAATACCATCATAGGTTGGCTCCGGTATCATTGTACCATAGCCATACGTGTACAATTTGACGTGAGACTCGTTATCACATTCAATTTAGATGGCAGCCAGAGAGAAGCTATAGAAATCATGCACTCCCAAAAGGGGAGGGTCGCCTTAAATAAAATTCCTGAAATAGTAAATGAATACATTATGTATATATTAAAGTGTTTATTTTAACTTAATTTTATAAAAAAAATTACGACGGATGCATAATATTTTTAAAAAAAATACCATTCGTATATTTAGGCATACTATTTGTGTACATACTACACGGTGAGTGATCGAATGGATAATCATACAATTTTATAATAAATCACATACGAATGTATTATTTTCATATAACATTTTAATAAATCTGTTTTGAAATTATTTAGTGCGTTGATTTTTTTTGGTTCAGGCTGTATACATCACAGCATTGTGATTTTACGAGTTATTTGTGGGTAATAGGGATGTTAAGTCATTTATGATAAGCGTTTTTTATTAACAATAAAATCACACAGGTAATATAAGTAATGGAAAAATATTTTTGAGATTTACAACTTGTAACTTCTAATGCGCGAATTATTATTATACAAATGTAAGTATAATGCATCTTGTAGTGCCATGGGGGTAATGTTAGATCGGATCATATTTTAAAAATTATCGTGTATATTATATTAAGTGGAAAGTGTATTTGTATATATCAGGGGATTGCAATGCATGCAATTATAAATACTATCCATAATTATTACTTCTGCGCAATAAATGTAATATACACATATATTTAATATTTTATCAATAAAGTATATTTGTTTAGGTCCACGTGCAAATAATTCAAAAATCGCAAGTTAACGTGTTATGAAGAACCATTAAGCAAAAATGTTTAGAAATAACAAACGAAGCTGCGCATGTATTTGGCTCAGTCTTCCCTTTGCTGACATTTTTATATTTTCTAAAATCAAAATAGTCTTGAAGAATCATCATTGGAGGTTATAGGCGGATGTGAAACGGATTACAACGCATGCTCTATACAGCATCATTGAATATTAAAATATCATTGAATACTGCCTTATAAAATGGAAAAGATGTTGGACCAAGTGCATTGCTTTAGGATGACACTATTTTAAAGGGGACTGAGTACATACAAGATAACGAATAAGCAGTATCGTAACTAAAAAATTGAGCTTAAATGAAGAAACTAAATATTTTTATTTATTTATTTATTAACGCTTATTATGAGCTTTTACATAGTTGGTTTGGTATAAAAAAAAACATGAGCATCTACACAAATAGCATGGAATATATATATATATATATAAAAATAGAAATTGATAAAATATACATATATGGCTTTAAAAAAATAATTTAAAAGTAAGTAAAACAAACTATAAGACAGAAAAACAAAAAAATCTAGGTTTGATACAGAATGGCTGAGTATCAAAATCAATCGTATCTTTGACTCAGACCAGCATCAAAAACATCACTCTTATATTTAAACATTAAATATGGGACCAAAATCGTTCTCAAGCCTGTGAAGTCTCTGTGTGTGTGCATTCCTATAAAAATTTGTATATGATGCATTTACATAGAACAGCGCCGACGACTCCGCGCAGGAACGTGGTATATAATCAGTTCAGTTAAATTAGGGGCGTCCAGTATGCCATTTACTATTTTAAATAATAATAATAAATTACTTAAAGGTCTTATACACGGCAAGTTAGTTAAATTAAAAGTGCTCATTAGAAACTCATAATTCAATTGTTCAGCAGGTATACACAGTTTGAAGTTAATAAACCTTAAAAATTTATAATGAACCCTTTCTAATTTTAATTCGTTTACTTTATAGAATATGTATTGTATTATATATAAGACATTAGAATATTTAAATATGAATAACTAAATTGGTGTCTTGTTTTCTATAATATTAACATTTTTAATATGTATTTTGAGGCATTTTTCACATGCAACTGAGAAAAATATCTTTGCTTCGTTTTGTGACAATTTTTGGTTTGTGACGATGATCTGATCCCCAGTCCGACATTAGCATGATCATTCTGTGTACATCGATAATGTTTTGACGTGTTTTTTTAACATTTTTAATTTTGTAATAAATTTTCTACTTAATTATTAATATTTCTATCATATTTTTACGGCGTCATCAGCATCTAAGTCCGTACCTAGCGTACGCCGCTGGTATTTTCCCGTTACTGGTTTTAATTTAAAATACAAATGTTACTAAGCTTTATGACAATATTTAAACTGTTGAGTTATATTGTTTTTTCTTTACTCCCATATTTTCTTCTCTCGCGCGGGATATTAAAAGACATAATAAAAATCAAAAATATTTTTGGCACGATATCATCTCTTGTATGAGTTATAAAAAAAGCATCTTGAGAAATAGGTTGATATTGTGAATATTTTAAATTTACTATTTTTTATTTCGGATTTTAAGAAACATCTGAAACGAAAAATATCACCGTAAATTAATCAATTTTTTTGATTATTGACCAAGAATTTTGATTTCTTGAAGGCGAGGATTTTCTGATGGGTGCGTGACTTAGGAAAGTCGAACGAGAAGGGATTTTGCGGATGAGTAGGGGAGACAGAATATTTCTGCGTAATGCTTGATATATAATATAAAGGCAGAACTACCCATCTCAGGAAGACCCGCTCCCCTCCCTAATTGAGCATATCATAGAGATATTTATTTAACAAATTGACGTGAACTTGAACACACATAATCACTTCGTGTAACAAATAATGTATACTTGTTTATTTTTAATTTGTTGTAAAAATAAGTAACGTAATATTTTTAATAAATTCTTATTTACATAATTTTTGCTCGCGATTACTATTTATTTCTTGTAAGCAGGATTCTAAAGAGTAACTATGCAAAATACAATACGGTATAATTGGTTGGGGGGGAGGGGTTCGTTCAAGACTAACCACTTACCAGTATAAAAGTTTCATAGGCTAGTTTTGAAAGTAATCTTTTGAAAACCATAATTATTTCCAACTTCACAGCTGTTTAACTCCTTAAGGATTCTCAGTTAAAATAAAATCCTCAAAAATAGCGCATTGTTACAAATTTACAAAAACCACTTCAATTCAATAATTTCCATAAAAACAATCCCGTGGCAACTTAAAAATCCCTAAATTTAAAACTAGTGCTTCTCAACACCATTACGATTATCGAGGTATACATTTTTTTAATGCCCTCCTACATAAAATCAAAACAGAAAAAAATTATAAAACCTTCAAATCACAAATCAAACAATTACTAGAAAACTCCGACAGCAATTACAAGTTCTAATTTCTTTCAATGGATTTGGTAACTGTTGATTGTATTTATGTATTAACTTTAAATTATTTAAAACAAATATGACCGTTCTCCCCAATTCAAACACGAGATGTGATTTCTCATAGAGACAAAGCTATATTTTTTTATTATATTTAATGGAAAATATATTAAAGTATGAAGTAATTACAAGGCTTACGACCTGTGTTCAGTTGGCTTAAGTGATCACTTTATATATATATAATGTTCACTAATTCCCACACCTCAATCTCCACATTTATCTTTTTTTTTTTTTTAAGATGTATTTATATTAGTACGTGGACTCGCTTGTATGTTCAAGAGCTTTATCTCTATGAAATATCTGATATTTGTTTAATAACAGTGCCTTTGTAGGTAAATATCCAATAATTGTGTGTTCTTGGACATATTCAAATATTGCTAATTATTTTAAGTTATGTATATCTATATATAATATAATGAGTAGGTAAAATGTAAATTTAAAAATAAATGGAATGGATTATGTTCAGTATTAAACACTCGTATATCCTAGGGAGGGGGTCATAGAGGGGAGTGGTGCCTATCTTTTGTATAGGGTCGTAAAGAGAAACTAGTCAAATAGTGTAAGATTGTATAAAGAACAGACAAATATTCAGTTATATATATATATATAAATATACATCCACAAATAAATACAACTATGCAATTCACTTATAACTAGGGGCTTGTGATTTATCGTCAAATTCCAATTACCGGTAAACGGTAAATTATTTTAAATATGAATTAAATATATTAATTAGAAAGATATACATATAAAATCAATTTTATCGAAAGATATTGTTGTTGCGCCACCGGGATTCGAACCTGGATCTCTTTCCTAACCGAGGAAGGTGCATTATCCAACTTTGCTACAGCGACAATATTTTTAGCGACAATTTTTGAACCTATATGTTACCTTTTTTTTGATATTAATACATTTAATCGTTCCATTATTTGAAAGAGCCATCTACCTTATTTTTACAGAATCTCAAATACCTTTGAGTAAACTGATAGACGCCAGAATTATCAATTCATTTTTATTAAATTTTGGACACATTGATACAACTTTATTATTAGGAGAACACATTCTTATTGTGAAGTTGTAATTATTCACATTTACATATAAAATCAATTTTATCGAAAAATATTGTAAATAATTCTTCCCATTACCGATTTACCGGTTATTTACCGGTAAATAAATAATAAAAGACGTAGATTAGATGATTAAAGTATAACTGTATGTGCCTACCTTTACTAGAAACGGTATCCTAGATTAAAATCTAAATAATTTCACGTGAAAAATAGATACGTATATGATGTCCTTTTAGTTTTTACTGAGATATGGTAACGGGAGATCAGAGAATCACTTATGTATATGCCACATCGAGCTTGGTTCATTTGAATTACGACTGCATAATATTTGGTTTACTTGTCTGTGAGAAGTTCATATTATTAACTTATTAGTTTATCCATTAATTTATTGATGTATGTAAAACAAACATTAGGTGTATGAGTACCTACTTTGTATACACCTAATATAAATTCGTAATTAAAATAAAATAAAATAAAATAATATTACAACTAAATGTTTTTATGTTGGATATATGTATATTTATTTATTTTATTTTATTTTTATACATTGTATATGTATATATACTAGAATATATAATAATATATACTAGAATTCCCAATATACCGGTAATTGCCTATGGTGCGTTTTGGTTGATTTACCGGTTTACCGGTAAACCGGTAATGCAACCCCTACTTATAACTCGATTCGAATTCTATGCAAGGTACAGACAGCCAGTCATTATTATGATTAAGATGTGATTAATATTATTTAATTTCCTATCCATATAACAATTAAAAATTAAACAAATCTATGTACTGTTATATTGTAATAATAAAAAATACCACACAGGGAACAGAAAGTCAGCGGCCAGTACAGTGCCATGAGTAAAAAATTGATCTGTAGTAAATAAAATAATTGAAATATTAAAACAGGATGGTAACTTACCTCATACGTTTCAGGAAATATGACAGCCGCCTTCATGACACTGTAGACGTTGGTTTGCCTCCTCGGTCCATGATACAAATCAGATAATCTGAAACGGCACTTAACCAGCCAGAACGACTCACTATACAGTCTACTGTGATTGTATGACATCATTCTTAATCACTTTTTACATGGTTCCTCCAAAAATTATATTATCTTTCATAAAATACTTTCACGCGATTACAACTAGTTCACCAAGTTATTGCGCTATCTACATTCGTCAACTGGATCTGTTTGCACACTTTTACCAATCTACAACTAACTTTTGTCGACGCTGGTAGAAAATGGAGTACTTGAGACGTTTTCGTCACTAATTTTTGCATGTTTCTAATTCTTTTAATAATCAGAAAGGTTTTTAAATTCACATAGAACCTTAGGAAGTAATGCCTATTGTAAAGGATCTCATGATACAAAGAGAGATAGTGTGGGAGAGAGGGAGTAACTCTCGTAGTTCCCATCAAATTCATATCAAACTTTTCTGAAAGTTTGTCATGGTAAACATCTAGCTAAGTTCGTTAACCAACCTGATTCGCAAAATTGATTTAAAATGGCGGCACTTCATAAACTTAACAAATATGTACTTCGTTAATATTGAACATAGAAAAAAAGAAGAGACACACAACAGAAATCTATCACATTCTTGCAGCCAGGGCCGGTAGGGATTTAAAAAAATCAGATAAATTTATGTATAATTTGTTAGTTTTTACTCGTATATTGTAGATTTTTAATAATTAAGTGACGTGTGAAAAATGGACACTCAGATACAATGATGAAAATTCTCAACGTAGCCTAAAGAACCATGGACTGGACACGTGATGCCAGCGACCAAGAAGTTCGAAGGAAATTGGAGGTGGCGTACGACTTATTCCCGATGATGATGAAGATAGTAATTATTTAATAATTACTGTTTAATCAATTATAACGCGAACAAAAGAGAAATAATATATTCACAAAATTATAAAATCGAAATACAGAATGAGAAAAGGGAAATATTAATACGTAGGTACATAAAAACAAATACTTTGTTAAATAAAAAATAATAAAAATTTAGTAATGTTAGCTTAGGTTAGGTATTTTTTATTGAACAAAAATATATTTATTTAATGTTCATTTTTTATTATTGTAATGCACAAACAATTCGTTATATGGAACAAAGTATTTATTGTAATGCACACATCTCATAAAATAATCCCCGGTTAAATCGTATCTTCCCCTTGAGAAAACGCACTGAAATTTCTGATCTGATCATTACCCACATTAAATAGTTTTATCTATAAATTTTAAAACATTTAACGCAGTTTTAAAAATTGTAACTCGTTAAAATATTTATTGTAGGCGCTTTACATTATTCACGTCGGTACCTCATGACTGAGGATCGTGATCTTTATGAACTTCTGTCCTCTTGATTATGCTCCTCTACCTTTATCAGTATCCTGCAGATCTTAGGGTTATCACCAGATTCACCCGATCGTGTGGGCATCTTCTTCTTTTTTTCCTTCCTCTTCGTGGTGGGGACCACAACAAGTTATTCCAAGCTATCTTCTCGCGCATCTCGCAACATACCCAAAAAATTTAATGTTTCGTCTTAGGCAAATGGTTGAGAGTCTGTCCGTGTTCAGCCTTTACCACCAGGATTCATGATTTCATTCCATATAAAAAGCACCAAAGACTGTACAAGTCTCACCTTTGTTGTTTTAGATATACCGCAGTCTTTCTATATTTTGTCATGTCTGGATATATGCATTTTCGCCATACGTATTAGTTTTTTGATTTCTGATTCGCATCTACCGTCATCAGTAATTATAGACCTGAGATAATTGAGGTCCTTGACCATTTCACGGTCCAGAAAGACATTTGTTCTTGAAAGCTGGTTATATTGATCAAGCATCTTTAGCTTTGTTTTTTCTTTGTTTACCTAAGGCATAATTTTGAACTTTCTTCTTCAATGCGACTTTCATTCATTTTTCTGGTGTAGCAATTAATGTTATATCGTCCGCGTACCTGAGATTTAAAACCTTTCTGCCTTCATTTATGACTATTTAAGCGCTTTGCATAAATAGTCATAAAAAGGAATTACGCGTTGCGTTTTGAAAAGTGATTTAGACTAACACGCAAAGCTGAATTTAGCATGCAGCTAACACACTACGTGTATTTCTATGAATAGCTCATGATGTCAGAATTATTAAAAAGAAAAATTATATATTTTATTTATAATGTTCTCCAAAAATCACCTAACTTTCGAACTAATTTAGGTTTCTGTTATTTAAAATGAAACGGAGTAATTTGAAAACTTTAATATTTTTAGCATTTTTATATACTACTAGCGGTCCGTACCCGGCGTTGTCTGGGATTCTTATTTAGTTAAGATTTAAGATATTTTACGCAGGCTCTAAAATTAACATTAAATACAATATTTAGTCTAGAAAGGGAGGGTAAGATATCCGAACATTGTAAAAGTGCCTATATTTAATTCAGGATTCTAAAGAGAAACTCTTCAACATTTGGAACAAATGGTAATCAATAAAATACACATTTATATCAGTAAGGGATCGGGTGGCCAAGGGCTGAAGAGAGGATACATGCTTTGCATCCTGTAGAGTAACTGTGCTAAATTTAGAATGGATGGAATTCAAAATAAAATACATTATTATCTTGAGGAGAGGGTGGGATGGCCAGGGGGATGGTATATATATATATATATAGTGCAGGTATAGATCGGTCAACGGATGTAGGAGTTTATAAAGAACAGACAGACATTCGATTGTATATACCTACATGTGTTATACATAGTGTAACAGAACTAGTCCACAATACTTTACGGGTGGATACCTATCTAAATTACGAGTCGAAAATGTTGAAGGAATATGTGCCTTATCTCAACCATGTCGGAGATATAAGCATTTCAAAAAATGGTAATTATTTCAATTAATTGAAATATTTTATTGATTCTAAATTATAAATTGAATACAAAAAATTATAGGTCATTAAATTTAAAGCGGCTAGACTATTTTTTGTGAGATGATTTAGGGTATGAAGCAAAGATAAAGATTAATAATTGAATAATTTCGCAAATATTTATTTCGAAGTTCCCACGTAGACTTCAAACATGATTTTGTAAAAATTTCAAACGATAATATTTTCCGTAACAATGCAGAATTTGCACATATTCCTTGAACATTTTCTACTCGTAATTTAGTCAGGTATCCACCCATAAAATATTGTGGACTAGGTCTTGACCCGTATATACAGGGAGGCCCAAAAAAAGTGAGAACATCTCGTAACACATGAGTTATTTCAAAACATAATATAATTAATTATAATTCTTAATGTAATTTTTTGCACAATATTTAGCTAATTAGAAATCATCAAAACACCCCATATTGCATCATCTACTGGGTTTAATTCTGGAGTGTTCGGAGGCAACATGTCTTGCTCGATGAAATTAACATTCTCACGACGAAGAAAGTTGATGTATTTCTGGCTGTGTGAGATGGAGCTTCGTCCTGCTGTAATGTCCAGTTATGCTGTAATGTTTAGCTTTGTTTTGAAACTTTTTGATCATTTTCTTAGCACACCAACGTTTTTTTTGCAAATTTTTGATCAGAATACGGTCTTTTGCAGTGATTTTTGTCATTCTGGGCAACAATTTGAAAAAAACAAATATAAAAAATGGGAAAATTAATAATCAAAGATGGCGACCAGAAATTTTCGAAATAAAACGTAGTATTAAGTAGATTAGTTAAGCTATTGTTGATATATTTAAACTAATTTTGATGTAATTATATCAAATTTTACGAAATATTCTCACTTTTTTTGGGCCACCCTGTATGTATATATATATATATATTATAGCGGGCAGTTGCTTGTTGTGAGGATCCTACTCGAATCGAACAATGCACCACTGTGGTATATTATTATTCTCGAAATCATTATCGGTAATATTACCGCGAAAACAATTAAAACATTCAAAAACGCCGACTGACTGCCGGTGCACTTTCTCTATATAACATACCGCACAATTCGAAACACATTTAAAAAAATTCACTTTAACTATTATTTGGATATAAATCGTGAAAACACTTAAATTCATTCATTTTTCAAATCAACAAGTTAGTGTCAAATGAAATATTTGTATTAATTTTATAATGCACTAATAACATTGTATATACGTATTTTAATATCGTCTATATAATAAACAGATATATTTTTATTTCCATAATCAAAATACTTTCGAATAGTGAAGAAAAAACAGCGATTTAGTGGTAAAATCATTGCATTCACACATACAAAAATAACAGTTTGGCTCTCGCATGGGAGCGGTTTCCGAATAACAGGCACTCGCCTATTACATTAATAGGATTAATGAAAATAAATTCAAATATACACCCTTTTATGGTGTTACACGTTTAAAGTAAATTTTAAATTAAAACAAAATAAATGTTGGAATTACTCGATTAAAATCTAAAAAAATATTCTTTAAATAGTAAAGATGTTTAACTAAGTACGTGATTTATTATTATTTTTAATATTCTCTTAAACATTCACCAATCGATACTGGTTTTAAAACACACTTTAACAAAATAACTGAAACTTTAAAAAATGAACTATTTACTATTTTAATAGCACATTGTTAAAATTGTCAGTACGACCGTTCACCGATCGTGGTATATAAATTAATAAAGCCTTTTGTTATAACCAATCGTTAGCTCGAGAATTATCTTTTAATATTCTATCCATTTATTATCTTTAATTAAACATCATTAAAATACTATCTTTATCTGATATCAATGGTTATTGATAAACCTTATGATACTTTGGTAGGTGGTACTATATGAAGTGCTAATTATTTGCTTAGTAAAAAAATATCATTTAATTCTTATAGTTGCCATTGATTCTGTAATTTTTGGCCATGTTACACGATGGGGAGGTTTATCGTTAGAGAAAAAGTTGAAGGCACTAGGTCAAGGGGTAGATTGCTTACATACTAGATGGAGCTGCTGAATACCGCTACTACAACTGCTCCAGGAATACCGTCAATCATTCTAGATGGAAACACATCCTGAATATCGTGATCACGGAAAAGCGAACAAGAATAAGAATATTTAAAATAACTTATGATAAAGAGAGGTCGTATATTTTTTGGAACTAGTCAAATATCAGACGATACTCCATTGAAAATAAATAAATAGTATTGAGGTGAACACCAAAGAGCAAATGAATTAACAGTTATCCTCGGAAATCAATTACGGCAGCACATAGAGGGCGTCTTATGATGAACGACGTGCGCGTGCACCGCGCCTATGAGTGGGGGGGCTACAGGCACGGGCCGGCGCGCAGCGGTCGACATTATAACCTCAGATCGCTTCGCCGTATTGTTTATACTTATTTATTTATTTGTTTTATCATATCAAATTCAAACTATTGTATAATATTGAGCACATAAGTCCATATGGCTTATAATGAGCAGATACATATTTTAGATAATATATTATGTATGTAATAAATATATTTTGAGTATTTAAAAAACATAGCAGTAAGGAATTTATAAATATATAGATGGTTTTGCTTATTGCCATTATTTTTAAAAATAAATTTATGTACATATCTACTATGAGATCGAATATCAAATGTATGCTCTACGTCTATTGTATATGTACGTGAAATTGCATTAGTAAAATGTTATGTTTTTTCGGTTATAAAAAAATATTGAGTCATGCTGAGATGTTCTTTATTACGCGATTACGATCTTATTTTGTTTTTGACAGAAAAGTGAATTTTCATTTTCGTGAAATATTTTTGTATTTCTCCGAAAAACAATGCGGTCCAGCACTCTAAAAGTATTTGACAAAATTATACAGCCGACCCTGCCATCTGTAGGATATTTGTCAAAAAACTAAGCAAAATCATCAAAAATCGCTGATATTAAAGTTTTTTTTACTGTATTTCATTTGCAATGTGACCTTTTAGAATAATTTTCATTTATTTATTTGCCAAATGTGGGAAATATGTATGATGAATGAAAAGGACTTCAAACATATGAGGGTTTTTTCTTAAAATATAATGATTAACAAATATAGTATATTTTTTTTAATATGTTTTATCCTGTTTTTGAAATATCCGAGTTGTACTCGTGTTTAGCACATGTAGAAGCATGTACATATTTCGCTGTTTACTATATAATCTTCTATTTTAACAGTTTATTGCATATTTACGCTTCATCGCGCAATACTTATTTCAAGCGATTATATCATATACTCTCTGTCATATATGTTCATTGTTAGCCTCTGATCCGCTTTTACCCTTCACGACCCTGGACTTTATTTAATTAATGCGACGTGTAGCAAAGCTTGGATCAATTCTCGAACTCAGTCCTGTTTGGCTATTATCCATCTCTTCTAGACTTTCAATGAAGACATTCGCTTACCTTGCGTTGTTGAAAGTGTCGGGCATGTATTTTACTTTAATTCATTCAGTGGAGTACTAATTATGGAGGAATAACTATGGAAAATATTAAGTCGGAAACTTATGTTTATTGAGATGGATCAATTCATACAAATATAGTTTAAAAACGTGTATTTAATTTAGTTAACGTGTTCGCAAATTATCCCACATGATTTCTTAGGCTTACTTTCCTGTATAGAGAAAATGGTTAAAAATTGGCTTTTATAATAATTTAATATTTCAGAATGGTTGTATTGAAAAATAGTGTGTATTGGTAAAAGTGGAAAAAAATAATATTTAAATAAAAAATATTTATTCCTAAAAACTATACATAACCTGTCTTAAAGAATTAGACAAATTTACTGTTGATTATTCTAATAACTTTTTATTTTCAAAATATTGTGGAAAAATATTACTGACCGACTTTCTGCATAGGAAAAAGTCGTTAGATAGTTGGATAACATGTTACAGTAGTGTAGACATAGATGGCGGTAGAACCTAAAATTACACCGTTAATAGTTTGTGTCACAAATTAACTAGAATTAAATATTGGATTAAATATTGCACAACACCAAGTTT
Organism: Eubasilissa splendida; assembly: GCA_031772225.1. Lineage (NCBI taxonomy): Eukaryota > Metazoa > Arthropoda > Insecta > Trichoptera > Phryganeidae > Eubasilissa > Eubasilissa splendida. The sequence continues at coordinate 8,881,941 of CM062868.1, read as the reverse complement.
AAAGAGGCACATATATTAAAAGTCATAAAATATATTATAAAAAATATATTTCTCTTCTTAATAAACAATTGCAAGCAGTGGCGATTATTATGGGACGTTCAATGGGAAATTATTTATCTAAATAAAATAATTTTTGGTGTGAATGTTCGTGGAAAATCTATGTATTTTGAAATAATACGGCCCGGCCGAGACAATAAAACTCATGCATTTTTCTACTATTATTTCCTATTTATGTATAATTAATAATTTGAACTTGTAAAATACAAGGTGTCGTTTTAACGTTATTTACATAAAAATAATTAATAGAATTGAAATTTTGAAAATAATACTTTGAATGCATTTTTACAGTGTTTATGCATTTTTCAAAAAGTAAACATAGTTACTACATGGATTTGAGCCAAATAAATCGCTTTAACAACTGAGTCAAGACAATTGGTATCACCGTATAAAAAAATAAAAAATATGAAGAATTTTAAAATTGATTTTTTTTAAAATTATTTATATACTAATTAAATGTAATAATCAGAAAGATATATATATATAAATAAATCAATTTTATCGAAAAATATTGTTGTTACGCCACCGGGATTCGAACCTGGATCTCTTTCCAAACCGGGGAAGGTGCATTATCCAACTATGCTACAGCGACATTATTTTTGACAACAAATTTTCGAACCTGTATGTTACACTTTTTCAAATTAATACATCTATCGTTCCATTATTTGAAATCCATCTACTTTGTTCTGAATAATTACAACTTACAACAACACAATGAGAAGGTGTTTTCCTAATAATATAATATATTTATTGTGTTAAGAGATTACAATTTATAAAAAAAATAGCGGCACAAAGCTCTGACAAAATATTAGAATTGACTATATGTACAAACTTGATTTAATATTTATTGCACGGTATGTATGTACGTATGTATAATAAGATACGATTTTATTATAATTTGGTAAGATTCTATATATTTAGGTTCAACGTATATATTAAATGTTTTTGAAAACACTGGAAAAATAAAAATAATAAACACTAGTAATTGTAATGAATATGATTTCTTCAACCACTAAAATAATATTATTAAAATATTGTGTAGATTATTATAATTGAAAAAAAAATACTCGTAAATAAATCTTTAAATTGCTTTTTCTTTAACTTTACGATATTCTATAACAAATTATTTTTTATAAGATTTAATCATTAATAAAATAAATTGGTACATATTTAATAAAAAATAATGTAAAATATTTTAAACGTGGAAAGATGGAGTACTACTTAAAAATGGTTAAATTTAATATGTAAGTATGTTTTTATACAGTATTATACAATTCAAAGAAATTATTAATTGTAAAATATTAAAAATAATTAATATTAATTATACTTTATTTAAATCAAAACTCGTGCATTTATTTTTACCTATGTGTATAATATATTTAATTAATACGACGCTAGATGAAAAATCGATGAGTACTTACTGATTTAAGTGAATAAACATTTTTATAAATCCCCAGCATGTTGACATCAACTTAAAACTTTAGCAGGTTGAGTATGGCCACTGTAATAATGCGGCTGGGATTTCTGCCATACGCATCTAATAGATTGGGTTGAATATATTAAAAGTTATCTGATACATCAGATTCGCTTTCAAGCAGTGTTGATTGGCGTTATATTGGACTAGGCTACACCTCTTCTTCTAATACATTTCTGCGCATAAAGTTTCAGCTGCATTCTTACACTGACCACACTGGCAAAAATTGTTTTCTTTTTTAAGAAACTTAAATCTAAAATGTATTAAAAATATATATTACATCTAATTTGAGAGGGAAGAATACAAATTTTTATTAATATTCATCAGAAAAAATAATATAGGTACATATAACTTTAACAATAATAAAGACACCCTGTTCTGGAAGTATTATGTATTCTTAGAGTATATATTTAATATTTTTAAATATAAAGCTGTGACCGTTCACCTAGTGCATTCCAGAACACACTCCATGGTCAATCAATTTCCAGACTTTTAATATTTCCAGTGAAGCTGGAGAAAATTCCCCGATTGGGTTTTTTAATCCTCTTCTTCTCTTCTACTTTGAAGGTCTCCGAATCAATCAACCAGTCTTTGTAGATTTTCTCCATGAAGACCCGCTGTTCCTTGTGCATTTCTTCGAGGGGTTCCAGAGGGCCACCGTAATCTGACGGCAGCAGTTCCACGTCTACGATGGAGGCTGGGCCGTTAGTGGTCAGTTGGAGGAGGTCCATCAGGGTGGATTTGATGAACGGCTTTATCAAACACATGACCTGATTGATAAAAAAGGCAGTGTGGACGACGTGTATTCTCTTCAAGCGGGCCGGATGAGCATCCTGAAATAAAATATGTTTGAAAGATGATTATAATATCGACACATTTCTACCGGGATTCGAACCTGGACCTCTTCCTATCTGGGGAAGCGCGTTCACAATTTCGCTTTAGAAATCGAGTACATTTTCGACAATTTTTGTAATTATACTTAGTAGTCTTTCTAATTGATACATCTATTATTCCATTTTTAAAAGCAATCAACTTTATATTATTAAGGAGAACACATTCTTATTGTAAAGTTGTAATTATTGAAAACATAGATCTGTGGTATTTTAAATACTAATTTAATGTATTAATTAGAAAGATATAAATATAAAATCAAGTATATCGAAAAATATTGTTATTGCGCTACAGGGATTTGAACCTGGATCTCTTTCCAAATCGGGGAAGGTGCATTATCCAACTATTCTACTGCGACAGTACTTTTAACGACAAATTTTCGAAGCCATATTATCGGTATATAAGTTACATCAATGTGTCCAAAGTTTAATAAAAATTAATTGTTTATTCTGACGTCTATCGTTTGGAAAGAGATCCAGGTTCGTATCTCTTTAATTAGTATTTAAAACTTTATATTACATTTTCGATAAATAGATTTTTTCTGTATATCTAGTTGATTAATTAAATAAAATACCATAGAACTATGTTCTAAAGATGTAATTTCACAATAAAAATGTGTTTTGCTTAAAAAGAAAGATAAAATAATAGATTCTAGATTTAAAATACTGATCTAACAAACTTTCATGTTGACGTAATAACTTTAGTTAAATTTTAAAAATAAATAAGTCCAAATACTTATTCTTCTTCTTCTTCTTTCAAACAGGCAATCCACTCTTCAAGAGTGATTTGTGCCATTAAACAAGTTTAAACATTATTTCATAGAAATCAGTACAACAATATTACAGAATATGGAATATTGCGTTACAACTTAATACCATTCATTGACATTCTAGAAATTTGCTATTATATAGATTAAATGTGGCGAGTTGAGGGACAGAAGATGACACAAGTTAACCGGGAGTTGAAAATTACCATTGACAAGATTATTGTAAAAAAAACCTGTGATCCGCAATGGACAGGCAAAAAAGACATGGTCATGGGTTTCCTCCTCGGCACCACATTCACACATTGGGGAGTCTATTATGTTCATTCTGAACAAATGTGAGGCCACCTGGCAATGCCCAATTCTCATTCTAGAGATATTTGCTACTGTTCTTTTTGAGACTTTCCTGTTGGAGAACCAAGGGGAGCGGGGAATATATCTTTGGATTATTTTAAGCCGATTACCCTTGTGATTGTTTGGATCCATCCATTGTGCAGACCAGATAGAATTCGTATGTTTTTTTACAATATTAAGTCTGTCATACATCGGGATATGGAATTGATGGGGAAGAACTCCGGAAAGAAAATACTTATTCGTGTCTTTGGAATTTTAACTCATCTGTGAAGTTTTCTGGGTTATTCTGCCGCGTGTCTCAAATCAATTCAATTCAATAGCCAGCGTTTTCCCGATTATCATGCAATGGGATACCTGCGAAACGACGGCCCGAGAGGCTGGTGAAGCGCGGCAGAAGAGTCTAGAACACCTGAGAATATTTCAATATCTGTGATGAATTAAAATATTTTACAAATATTGTGATCGACGTTCGACGATTTGTATATTTTTACTTTGAACGCGCGTGCTCGTCGCATACTAGTTAAGAAAAATGTTTAATGGGACCTATAACAGTATTGATAACACTTACATACATAAATTATAATACGACCAATTACTATTTGACATAATGCCATTATGGATTTGACTTAACGAACTCTATTATTGTTTATGTCCAGACTTTGATACATATCTACGTCAAGCGCCCGCCAATAAATAATTTAATAATTTTCTCTCCAGAATTAACTTAAATTGTAAACATTATTATACCCAAATACAATTATTATTTGGCGCTGAAAAATATATATAGAATCCATCATTTTTTAACGCAGAAAATGTAAAACGTAACGAAATAAAAAAGAAAAATTAAATGCGTCACGAAACGGTTTTTGTGTAATAATGTGCAAACAATAAAATAAAATAAATATGTAAAATGCAAATTGTTTTCATTTTGCAATAGACAAACGAACCACAAGAACTTGAAATAAAACTCGGACAATATTTGGGGTGAGGCGAGCCAGAAAATCATAGGGGCGGTATGATACACATATCTGAGACATGAAATCTAACTTTTTAAACTGAATAAATTATGTAAGATTTCTCACGAACCGAATTTTAAAAAATGTGCTTCAATTTTTGTTTGTTATTTATTCTTTAAGGATACATACTTCATCCCTTATTTATTTGTAATTATCAAAATTTATTAGTCAAACATACTAAAACTCAACGTGTCATTTATTTTGAAACTCTTGATATGTTTTAAATACTAATTTAATGTATTAATTATAAATATATACATATAAAATCAATTTTGTCGAAAAATATTGTTTTTGCGTTACCGGGATTCGAACCTGGATCTCTATTTCCAATCCGGGAAAGTACACTACCAATTGTGTTATAGCGCCGTATTTTTCATGACAAATTTTCGAACCTATATGTTACATTTTTTCAAATTAATACATCTGTCGTTCCATTATTTGAAAACCATCTTCATTGTTTTTACGGAATCACAAATACCTTTGAGTAAACCGACTGCAGACGCCAGAATTATCAATTCATTTTTATTACATTTTGGACACATTGATACAACTTAATAATCTTGATATGTTGTTGCAATAATTGGTATGTTAATAATTGGTTTGTCAGTAATTGGCATGTTAGTAATTGGTTTGTTAGTAATGGTAGCATTAAGCGACTATTACCTGAATATACATCATGAATGCCCTGAGGGCGGGAAGGGTGACTCGGGTCAGATGCCCTAAGGAACATCCCTTCATGTCGAAGATAACGATGTACCCTTCACTGAGCCCATCTTCGGACAGTCTAACGTCATTGAACATACAGAAGAGTCGCACGGCATCGGAAAAGTTCAGTCTCGTGTAATCGGAGTCGGCCAGCCTATAGCAGAGGATGTTGTAGCCCTCGGATGTCTTCTGAGGAAGTGCCACCATGTGTCTGGAAATTAAGATAATAAGTTATTATGCAAATTTACTTAGCAATAGCGTAGATACGATTATCTGTCAAATTTCAAGGGGAAAAAAATGTCGACAAAAACAAACAGAATTGACAGAAGGCCAGGATTCGAAGATGCCAATGACCTATGTCAGAAATTTGGCGAAAATACGAATGATAATGTTTAACAAAAATCTGTTGTAGCCTAATAATAAATACATTTATTATTATAATTATTATAATATATATATAGTTTTTAAGCAAAGCATTGATGATGGACATTGGTAATACCGTGCTGAAACGTCGGCCTAGGTTTCCTAAACCAGTTTCTGAAAACCATCTACAAAAAACCCGATCTCACCTAGAAGAGATATAATGCTTGCGAAAACATTAAATTAATCATATATATATATATTGCGTTTTTCGTAGATGATTTCCTTGAGGAAACCTAAGCCGACAGTCCGAATTTGAGAGATTTACATAGCGCCTCACTTCACACTTGTTATATGTCAAATGTCAGTTCATTGACTATTGATGTTCCGTTTGTCAGTTGGGAAAATTTGAATTGAAATTTGTCTCCAGCAGCATTTAAAACGAAACAAATGTAATTTCATGCTTTTTATTTTTTTATTTTTTTAGAATAAATTCAAATACAATTTACTTTTTTTCTTGGTCACTTTTCTCACGTCTTACATAAAAAATATAATGAGTTGACTCACTCTGACGTCATCAATGCACACATGCAATTAAAATACTCCATACAAACATTCGGCATGTAAATGTTGCCCATCAAAGCTACTCCTGTATTTAATATACAGTAGAATAAAATTATAAATTAATCACACTCTTAGACTATTCATATTCATAACGCGCATATACATAAAAATCTTCTCAATTTTAAACAAATCCACCGCCATGTATCACAAAGAAACGTATAAGAGTTTAATTACGGAGCGCAGTCCATAGTAAAAATTAAAATTTTATATTGACGTAGATATTGACGTAGAGATTATATTAATTGCAAATATATTTAATGGATTTAAGTCTTCAATTTTTTAAGTGTGTTGTTACTACCAGTGGCGTGCAGTGGGTATAGATTTAGGTTATGCTGTTACCAATGACATTATATAATCATATATAATAATATATGTACTTTCGTTTAACCAACGTCTTAGACAAATTAAATCCGTCGTTTTACGACCCTATTAGATTACTATTAATAGTGTTTTTAAAGTTAAAGTTTTAACGTAAAATAATATCTTCTTATCCATATAAAAATTGTATGGACGTTTTTAAGAACACTTTCTATGACTCAACATGATTAATTTATTGTTTAAAAATCCTTCATGTAATAATTAAAGAAAATAATTATTTTATTATTAAGGTTAACGTAGGTCTGCCAATTGCTTTTTATTTTCCCAAATCAAAAACCAATCCATGCACCAAATTTAAAGAACAATCATGAAATTAACATGTTAAAAACAGTAAGATAGTAAAATTCGTGAATTAGTAAAATGTTATTTCTTTCTAATGTTATTCTGTTAAAAAACAGCATAGGTAAAGACTTCATACAAAACATGAAATGAATTTTCAATTCAGTAAATAGCCATTTATATGACTCGTGTAATTCACTAGCTTAAAGACATAACAGCGTAATGTGAATAGCTCGATGTGGCGAATACCAAAGAACGTCATGGGTACAGCGGTGAGTTGTCGTGGTCGTTTTTAAAAATAAGCAATTAAATTCTCTACTGGTACACAGATGGCACTAATTGTAAAATAATGTTTTCGTTTATGTTAATCCAATTATTACATTTATATTTGTTTCACAGAAATTTTAGTAATGCACAGCTTTTTTGTTTGTATGCACTGCACGCCCCTGGGTACTACGCACGTGACATTATCGGTTCCATATTTACCTAAATTAAATATTATCTTTACCATATTCCATGTTGTTTATGTTCTGCTTTAGAATTCCATTCGCTATTAGCTAATATACCCGGTGTTACACCGGTGTATCAAAACGATACCCGGTGTTACACCGGTGTATCCAAACGATACCCCTAGTACATCCTTTACTGGGTCCTTAGAGACTTTCATCTCGTCAAGCATCTGCTAATATATGTAATATATATAGAATTCGTGTCCTTTCTATGTTTGATCTCGATTTTTTTTAGATGGTTATGTATACATTTGTGTCCACTATTATGAAAGTGGTCAAAGACAAGAAATTAGAAAAAAAAGAGTCTATCAATTATTTTGCATCACAATTAATATAATATGGTGCTAAATGTAACAAGTAAGAATACAGTGTTATATTCAGTGTATTGTTACGACGTTCGACGGTGTCCCTCTAGTGTTTATTTTGATAATAGAGTAAGTCATTTAAACCATAATTTTTTTATTTCCTCATAAGCTACATGCAATATTTACATGTCGAAATAAATTATAAATCTAATATACTATATTCATTTTGAAACATTCTGTTTTGTAATATAAAAATATTTTTTAATCAATTCAAACGCAGACCTGTAAAAACCTCGAAACGAAAGAAACACGACTCGGACCACTTTAATAATGAAGGGCACATATATATAACCAGCTTAAGAAGAACACTTTTTTTTTTGTAAGATCTCATTTTCAGAATATAGTTAAAAATCTCTTCCCTGGATAGGAAGACGTCCAGGTTTGATAGATCGATTTTTTTCTGCATATTTTTCTAGATGTTTCATCCAATTTGTATTATTATATATCTAGCGTCTCTTCTAGGTTAGATCGCGGTTTTGCAGAAAGTTTCCTTGAATAAACATAGGCCAACATTTCGGCACGATAACACGTACTATTCTCAAGGCATCGCTTCAAAAAGTTATCTCGTGTCGAACAAGGCGAATCTCTGAGTTTTAGTGTGCGCCCGGCAAACTACGAGAGCCTATGTTTTATTAATTTATTTATTTAATTCTTAACATAGTGCATACATAAGCACTCCTATATATACTTTAATATAAATAAGATTATTTCTTATTTTTTCTGACATTTCATTAAAAATTTTCATGTTATCTCTAAAGAATCTCATGGGACCATTATCGATGTCTTGGAGATTGTCTCGAGTCGAAAATCTCATTCGTGGACTCGTGTCATAAGATATATAAAGCCACTTGTATATTGAGTCACTTTGTTTTTGGATTATTTATCTTGTAAATCGCATTAATAAAATAACCAACTTAAACGCGATTACATCTAGAAACTCAAAGCACGTCAAATCTCGTCACTCATCTTGCAAGTCAAATGTCACTTTTATATCATTTCTATATTGAACTAAGTGTGTAAGACATTTTTTTTTAACATATAGGGAAAGTATGTATAAAATGATAAATATGGACGAAATAACATACGGGTTTTATTTACGAAACCTTTCTCGTTCGCTTTAAAATACCTTCTTTAAAGGCTCGCTAAATTACATAACATAATCTTCCGAGACGCGTTTGATGGCCGCTCATTGGTTCGCGATGAATGATTTTACCTGACTTTTCGCTAGGTGCTTTTGTTTTATAATAAAAGTAACTAAAATTGTTAACTTTTCAAAGGTTTTTCGTGAAACTTTGTAGAATTTCATAATTATTTTGTAAATTGAGTTAAAACACCATTTTATTCCACTATATTATATTGTATTAAATGTAAGAACGAAAGTCAGACATCTTAGAGAATTTAGACATATTTAATAATAATAATAACATAATAAACATTCAAATACCGCACATTACATCCCCTCTTGTATCCATTTTAACTCCGTTAAGTCCAAACACCCCATATATTACTGTCTGAAAGTATTTTTGATTTTAGTTGAATTATATTATTGATAATGGGAAGATGTTTCCGAAAACATTCTAACGTTTAATACAATAACATATAATGGAATAAAACAGTGTTTTAACTCAATTTACAAAATAAAATTGTTACTTCTCGATATCTATACTGGTTTGATTTTGTTGTGAAAGTATTAATCACCTATTCAGATATGTGTTTATCACAATATTCTTAACTGACTAACTTACCATCACGCCGTTTCCCCGCGGGGGTAGGCAGAAAGGATAGAGCGTCACATTTTTCTGTCCTGACACACACTTATCGCCTCATCCACATTCATACATCTTCTCATACAAACTCGCTGATTGGTGAGGCTTTTAACAGAACCATCCTCCAGTATCTGGTTTACTTGATCGTGTCAAGTCTTCCGCGGACGTCGTCTATTTCTGGTGCCAAAAAATTATTCGATGTTAGAGTGTGTATTGACGTCTATAGTGACATACCATGGTAACCGAGATAATAACATACTATGGTAACCGAGATAATGACATACTATGGTAACCGAGATAATGACATACTATGGTAACGGAGATAATGATATACTATAGTGACATACATGAAGACATTTAATAGAATGTCATTTTATCAATACTTTTATTCATTTCAGATTATCAATGTGACATCTAAGAAGCCCAGGTAGTTTATTTATGAACTTTGTACTAATAACTAATATTTTTTTACATATTTTTTTAATATGTCATTTCGTCCATACAATGGACATGTCATTTTGTTTATATTTTATTATTCTCTCGTCGTCTTAATAATAATAAATAGTTTTGTTAGTTGTTTTAAATAACTTGATTTCATTAATTTTGATAGACGATTACCTATTTTATAAGAAGATTGTTAATTTTGTTTAAAATATGTTATAAATAAAAAATTGCGAATGATTATACGGAGGGTATTTTCTACGTAATAAGGGTATTACGTAGAAATACCCCTATTACCCCTATACTTACGTAATATCCAAGGCAGTCTTGAGCCTCGCAGTGTGTGGGTTCCGAACTGTGAAGAGATCGGGGGTGGCCGTCCTGAGGGTGAAGTAGCACTCGATGGTGTCCTTGGTGGCCTTCAGCTCGTAGAAGTTGGAGTGCAGAAATAGAAATACGTACTCGTCCGATATGGAAGGAAGGTGCGGTTGCATGGCCAGCCTGAAAAAAACACAAACATTATTTTCATTAATTAGATTATTCTTCAGTTTTATCTCGGCATTGGATAGTATATCAATACTATATATAGTCAATCATGCAAATGTTACAAAGTATATACACGATTACACAGTAGCCAAGATATGTCGAAAATGATCAAAATTCAGATAATTCGTTGATGCATCGTGTCATCCATCATATTGGTTCTACAAGTTTGTAGAAGAATCTAATTTACTTACTTACTGTTTCCGAAGTAAGTTTGTAGAACTCAATAATCACATATGTGAAAATATAACACTTTTTTTTTTATTCTACTCGTTTAATTTACTTGAGACGCGTTTCGCCTTGCATAGCCTGATAATGCCATTGTAAGGCGTAACGGACCTCGAGTAAATTAAATGAGTATAAAAAAAAGTGTTTGATTTTCACATATATGAATCTAATTAACGTTCAATTATGAACACATTCTGCAATTTTAAAGACTCAAGAAATGTTTGTTTTAATCATCAAAGTCATCAACATTGGCTCCATAATTCATGATAGTTAATGGCATTTTTCGTTCTGGTATTCAACAGTGACATCCCTAATAATAGGTCGAATAATAACCAAACCATTTTGGCGATTAGGGTTTGTTTGCAACAATAGTATGTGATTGCGCTCATGGTGCCATCTAGCGTCGGCTATATTCACGCCATGATGTGCGGGGCGCGCCCACCAGCGCCGTCTAGACGATGGCCGCGTACTTAACATACCCCGTGCATCGAAAGGCGCCAACGTCTCTCCGTCAGGTAGATCTGCGTCTCGTAATATCAGTATCGTAATATTGAAAAACCATGTGATTTATCCGTAAGTACCTTTTACTCATACCACACCAACGTTGAATATAATGATGGTTTGAATTTGGAGGTAATCCACCATTACAGCGTGCATTATCACATATCAAATCAACCTTCTGTTTATTAATTAATTTATGTATGCATACGGTACGCAGTACCATTGAAAAAATATAAAATAAACAAAAAAAAATCTTTATATTTTAATTCAATATTACTAAAATATACAAAGATAAAAAAATCAAAATAAAAATATATAAAAGTAATATATTATTATCAAAATGTGTTAACAAAAGTTACCACAAAGCAATCAATGGTTCAGAATCAACTGCTGGTTTCTCTTCAAAATAGTCAAGCTGTCGTGGAATAAATCTACAAACTCACTGTACTCATTGCCAAGTGTGTGTAGTCTCGGCAATGATGAGTGAATGTAGTAGTCAGTTCTCGTATTATCGTAGTAAAAAAAATATTTTGTACGCATTGACGCGGTAACCCCAAGACGGCGAGAAGTTCAGAGCTGTCAATATGAGAATTGATAATTTTGTATAGAAATATTAAATCTATTGACTAAACAATCTTAGGATATTGACTTCTTTCAAAAGCGCGCTGTAATTAGTTGAAAAAAATGGGTAGATTTAATTTTAATTTGACAAATCTTAAGAACTTATGTTGGATATAATATATAATACACATTTTCTCCATAGAACCATTTGTACTATTGGATTATTATTAAATTTGATTTATTACCATTGTTAGTTGGCATTTTCAATTGACAATAGATCACATTTATAAATAATTAATGTGATATTGGTTGACATAGTACAGCGTCCATGACACGCATGCAGAGATCGTTGCGTCTCGTCTTCGTGTGTATTTAGTGCTATTGAGGTATTCGATTTGTGTATATTTGCTTTACGAAACGGATTTTGAAAGTACACGTAACGCAATGACGATGAAAATTAATAAAATCTAAAAAAAAATTAAACTCAATTGATCACGCTCGATTCTAGTCCAGTATATTAAAAAAAAAAATTCCTAGAATCCATTTATCCTTAAATCCGTAAACACCAATTAAACGAGAACATTTCAATTTTTTTTTTAATTTTCACAATAGAACTTTGCACTACACACACGTTGGTTTATATTCACTACTAGTCCCTCTCATCATCAGGTGATAACTAAACTAAATACAGAATTGAGGGGAGTTTTCGGTCGTTAATGGGAATATGGACAGTAAAGGCGAAGTGTTAGGGAATGTTATGTTGTTAATTAGTGTTTTCTCTGAATTTAAACTCTTTTGTATTTCAACAGTTTCCAAATTATTCATTATTAATCCTTTATAAGTATCGAGTAGAGAACTTTTAGTCTATGACTATCGAAAGAGTTATTTCCGAGAAAATTCCGAGAAGTGGTTATTTTTAGGTAGCGGTAATGTTCCTTTATTCTAGTATTTACTTGATCATGAGAAGGACAGAACCTCTCGAAACTAGTATTGCAAATAACCCAACGTGTGTGTAGTACAAAGTTTTATTATGAAAATTAAAATAATCATGTTACACCACAAAATAACCGTCATGTTAATTAATGATATTAAGAATTAACGTGGCTGGATCAAAAATAGAATCATACAGAAGATTAAATTATATATCTACTGACTTATCCCAATAGATAAGAAAAATAATCATTGACAGATTTAAAAAGAAGTGACAAACATACTAAGTAATTCATAGATAAAACAAACACAAATAAATTATAAATGAATTAATTAAGGGAATTTTAACAGTATAAATAATCATAATACAACTAAACTACAATTATAAAAATTCACAGATATGTTCAGGCAAAGTAGTAATAAATTATATCATATAAGGTAATATACAGTGGCGTGCAGTAGGTATAGATTTAGGTTATGCTGTTACCAATGATATTATACAATCATATATAATATATGTAATACAATATATGTACTGTCGTTTAACCAACGTCTTTGGACAAAATAAATCCGTCGTTTATACGATCCTATCATGTATATATTTATAATTTTAGAGTACTGTTAATAGTGTTTTTAAAGTTTAAGTTTTAACATAAAACGATACTTTCTTACCCATATAAAAATGTATGGACATTTTTAAGAACACTTTCTATGACTGAACATGATTACTTTATTGTTTTAAAATACTTCACGTAATAACTATAGGAAATAATATTTTTTTAAAGGTTAACGTAGAAAATAGTTATGCCAATTGCTTTTTTTTTCTCAATTCAAAAACCAATCCATGCACTAAAATTTAAGAACAATCGTGAAATCAACAGGTTAAAAACAGTAAGATAGTAAAATTAGCGATTTAGTAAAATAAGAAGTAGACACTTCTAATGATTTGCATGCAGTTGTAACCCTTTCTAATGTTATTCTGTTAAAAAAAAAACAGCATAGGTAATGACTCCATACTAAACGGATCAACCAAAAAAAATGTTCAATTCAGTAAATAACCATTTATATGACTCGTGTAGTTCACTAACTTAAAGACAGAACTGAGTAATGTAAGAAGCACGATACGGCGAATAAAAAAAGAGCGCCATGAGTACAGCGGTGAGTTTTTAGAATTAGCAATTAAAATCTCTACTGGTACAGAAATGGCACTAATTGCAAAATAATGTATGCACTGCACGCCTTTGGTAATATAGCAGTTTACAATATAAGATAATATAATAATAGTAGAAGAAGATAGGGAGGTTGAAACTATTGTTGTGGTAAAGGGAGAGCAAGATGGTGTTTGTAGGTAGAATGATTGGATAAAATTGAAAATGTGGTGGTTCATAAAAAAAACTATTTTAGCGTATTACGACTGATATTGAAAAAAATAAATTTCTGTTAACTTCTCTTAATGATGTTGCATGAACGGCGAACGTTTGTGTTTGTGTGTAAGATGTTCTACTTCTAGAAATGTGGAAGAGTACGAACTGCCGGGTCGATCTAGATGGTATGTGGATATTAATTTTAATTATGTTATCTTTTGGATTATTCTTTATAACACAGGCTAAGTTTTAAAGGGAAATTGTATTATACATAATTAATAGTAATTTGAAAGTATTATTCTCTTTGGAAAGTCAAAGACTGTCGCGTGTTATGATACGTTGACCTTGGAACTGACGCACTTTTGTACAAGTTTTGGTAGTTTTCAATAATTTATTACCATGATACTGTCCTTAATTCGCAGTTAAAAACTTTTATTTTTAAATACTAATTAAATGTATTAATTATAGTACATTATTATAATATATTGTATTAATTATAATATATTGTATTAACATATAAAATCAATTTTATCGAAAAATATTGTTATTGCGCTACAGGGATTCGAACCTGGATCTCTTTTTCCAATCTGTGAAAGGTGAATTACCAACTGTGCTACAGTGCTAGTAATTTTGATGACAAATTATCGAACATATCTAATTGTTAATTCTGGCGTCTGCTATCGGTTTACACAAAGGTATTTGAGATTTGAAATGGCTTTGAAATAATGGAATGACAGATGTATTAATTTTAAAAAGTGCAACATATAGGTATTGTTTGTAAGGAGATTGATTTCATTCTAAAACATACATTTTAGTAAATAGGTACTTTAAAAAATAATTTTAAATATTAATTACAATTATTAAAAAAAATTATGATAACATTTTTTGAAACCATGCTACGTGTATATTGCCTAACTAAAAAGAAAACCAGAAAAACTGCTTCGTGGAGAGAAATAAGGATAACTTCATATTTTTTTACCTCACACGGGTACACTGCCTGGCACACGAATAATCAAAAAAAAAAAAATTCCTGCACGTTACTTGTAACGATGCGTAATAATGAAAAAAATATTGCGTATTGCTCAAATTGGATTATTTTAAATGGCATTTTGCGAAATGCAGCAAAGAAAAAGATATATTACGGAACAAATATTATTTTGAAATTGGAACATTTTTATAAACTGTCATGACTCATTGTTGGCTGATTGCGCGTCATTTGACGCGTTGTTAAATTTACTGTAAGCGTGGGGTGAAATCGTTGTATCTAATTATATAATTAATAAATTATTAAGGAGAACACATTCTTATTGTGAAGTTGTAATTATTCAGAACAGACGGTCTGTGATGTTTTAATATAATAATGGAACGACGGATGTATTAATTTTGAAAAAGTGTAACATGTAGGTTCGAAAATGTGTCATGAAAAATACTGGCGTTACAACACAATTGGTAGTGTACTTCCCCGGATTGGAAATAAAGATCCAGGTTCGAATCCCGGTAGCGCAAAAACAATATTTTTCGACAAAATTGATTTTATAATACATTAAATTAGTATTTAATTTATAGATTATTATATTTTAACCAAATAATAGATATCTCATACAGATGACGCTATTGTACTAGTTGCATTGTGTAAAGTGATCACTTAGCCAGCCGAAGACAGGTCGTAAGCCCTGCAATTACCCATACTTTCATATTTTTCCATGTAATATAACATAAATAGCTTCGTCTCTATAAGATATCTATCATTTGTTTAATAACAATGCCTTTTGTAGGTAAAAATCTAGTAATTATGTGTTCTTGGACATACTCAAATATTATTTATTATATTTTATGACAATTATTATGACAATTTTAATAGTTATCCTGGTCCAAAACACGATCACACCCGTGTGCTAAGGACAAAATATGTTTTACAATATAATACACATATTGTAAAAAAATTGCTATTATGAATTATATAAATAAAACAATGTTATAACTCTACTCGAGTTTATTCGCACACCTCGAGTATTGAAAGAAACAGTAACTCTCGTTGACAGGTGAAGTATAAAACTGTCGTCGATGAGAGTCACAGTTTCTGTCGAAACTCGAGTGGTGCAAATAAACTCAAGTACAAGTAGACTTATAATATTTTTATTTATTTCCATGGCCGATTCTATCAACATTATAATTGTCCTGGCTACATTGCTAGACTTTAGTCTTCGTTAAAGTAGCCAGTGTTTTTCAATAGATAATAATTTTATTTATTTCCATGGCCGATTCTATCAACATTATAATTGTCCTGGCTACATTGCTAGACTTTAGTCTTCGTTAAAGTAGCCAGTTTTTTTCCTTTTTTAGTAGTAGTAGTAGTAGTAGTAGTAGTAGTAGTAGAATGATCGGTCAAAATTAAGATTGTGGTGGTTCATAAAAACAACTTTTTAAGCGTAGTAAGGCTTCGTTGAAAAGGTTCATTTCTGTTCATTTCTCATTATGGTATTTGTATAAACGGTGAATGAATGAATTTTGTATGTAAAATGTTCTACTTCTAGGAATGTGGAAGAGTGCAGACTACTGGGTCTATCTAAATGGTGAGAGAAAGGATATAAATTCTAATTGGCTGGGATAGTCAATATGGCCTTGCAGCAGTTTAAAGAGAAGTATTTGGTCAGCACGTGTTCTTCGATATTTTAGAGTTTTCATATTGTGGAAGTTTTCTGCATCTAAATAGGAGTCGAATGATAGATTAGAACTAACATTAATACGTTGAAGAAATCAGTTTTCTTTTAAATTTATGTACGTGTGACGCGGAACGATATTGGTATAATATATCTATATATAAGATCAAAATAAAAATTGTTATTTTTAAGGATGGCTCCTGAAACATTTAAAAACAAACACACACGAGTTTCTTCCACAGGTTTCAACCAAGAGTTATCTTCTATAAAAAGTGTACCCATGATTGTTGATGATTTGGGTAAAAAACAATAATAAAAAAATTCTAACTGATGGTTCATTTTTATTTTGCGACATCCATTTTAGTGTAGGTTTGTTTTTTTTGTCTAAAATTATTTATTTAAGATTAAAATGTCAACGTGTGTTATAAGTGTGCAAAGTAAAAAAAAAAAAAATACATATTTTGAATCATTTATCATTGCTGTTTCCCTCGGCACGCTGGGGATATTAATACGTTACAATGACCGAATCAATCAACCAAAATTAATAGTCTGAGAAATACCTGAAAAACTTGTAAAATTATTTTTTTGATTGGTAGTCACGCGAATCGATCAGGTTACCTTTGCCAATGAAAGCGTACTGCAATGAGACTGGCGTGTTCGCACATTGACGTGCCGTTTCCCGATCCGGCGGCCCAGTTACAAGTATAATACCATTGTTGTCTAGTTATATTGTATAAAACGATAATTGCAATTATACAACTCGTGTTGCGCGTATCACACAATTCATTAGTAGGTAGGTAATAAAAAAAGTTAAATTTCTGTGCGAAATTAAGAACGCCAATATGGGAATAATAAATAATTGTGAGTTATTTGACAAATGGGAGAGTGTGTGAGAAGGCTGGTTGGTGCCGAGTGGGTACGCGCAGTGGGGAGCCGAGAAGTGTTAAAATACGCTGGAAGCACAGTTGCGCTCTCTTCCAATACCCTTCGGTTCACGTGATTATATATTTTTGTGTACCTATATATTATATTGTTGTACGGTGTACAGTAATAATAAATTGTAAACTATCTCGACGTTGGACTGTTGTTTCAACTGCCGACATCTCACCGAACCTTCGGGAAATTTGTAAGATTATTGCCGCGGCACAGGCGGTATAAATGACAATACAGTGTCTCGGCTAAATACGTTACAATAATAATGAAGTCAATGTGAAGACGAAGAAAATCTAGAATTTTTCTAAATTATATCAAAAATATCTCCACGCACTGGCCACAAGAATTAGGTGGATTTCGTACGTGTGCGAAAGTATGTTTTTATTTTTTTAAGTTACAATTTTTTAAATAACAGCCGCATTTTGCTTATTATTTGCATTAGGCTGGCTAACGCACTAAACTGTGATATTTATCAGGTCAATTTGAAATAACTATTGGAATCATAGTGACCACAAAATACGTAGGTAAACTTATAAACAGAGGATTGTTTCTGGGGTTCCTGGTCTTGATCAAAAAAGTAAAATGATTATATTTCTAGATGCTTTCGAAAGTGCTTGTTGCAGTTGCTAATAGTGTATGTATGACAGGAAGTCAGTATAGCAGTCGCTTTTTAAATATAAAACGTGGCAAACGTGCATCACCACCGGATATATACATATTAAATATTTTTGTTTACATTAGCTGGTTAAGATAAGTCGTAATGTGGTAGATTACTCACTCTCTTTTTTATAAAAAAAAAATTTTCCTCATTGAAAAATATATTTCACAGAAACACTGGTCATGGCCGTGTGGCGGCCACCATTGGCTCTATACGACCACTTTTTCATTTGAGTATTTATTTAAAAATCGTATTATTATAACTTCATTAACAGTATAGGCTCTACAACACCTGGTGGGTCTGGTGGTTTATTTCAATTCAAATAGTGACGTTTGTGCGCACGTATCGAAGCTAGCTGTTTGAATTTATGTGAAGATTAAAATCTCAACACGCGTACACGAGGTACTGAGATATATTTCAAGTAAATTTATGAGATTTATCTAACCATGTCTCATTCTCATTGAAAAAAAAAGAAAAACATTTATATATTTTAGAGGGTTAATGAAAATATATTTGTGAACTCAATTTACGTGTCAACTTTTGAGAACGGAATTGAATTATAATTTCAATAAAAAGCGTACTATACAAGTTCCCACGCTAAAGCGCATGTTGCGATAGCAGCTTCGATCGAGTTTGTAGATACAACTAATTAAACGCTCAACATCATACGATAATTAGTAATTGATAAATAAATAATCTATAATGTTATCTGCTTTATCGTGAAATCAACATCAAGTTTTATAAGTTCGTGCAGGCCGGAAAAATGTACATGGTAATATTTTAAATTAAAAAAAAAAATAGAAAAATAAATTCTCAATTTTACTGTAAATCTCAACGTAGGATTTATAATTTATTATTATATTTTTTTGCTTATGTGCAACTCGATGTAATTCGTCAATGATTATGGAAAATTAATTATCACGAAACAAAATAAATATTTCAATACGCCATCATTAATTTAAATATATAAATTGGGAATACTACATTGCATTAAAAAGATTTCAATGTGTCGAAATGAGACATAAAGACCTTTATCCCATTTTACCTACAAACAAAAAATTATATGAATTGTAGGGAGAAGTCTGGAGGAAAAACGTAACAAAACACCTTCGGATACGCAAGTGAAAATTTTCGCTATTCCCATGTAAATTACAATTTATTTTGATTTCAAAATTTAAAGATTAAAGAAACGGATTTAAAATATGTCACAACAACAACGTTACATAATTATTCAGAACATATGTCAGTGATATTTTAAATACTAATTAAATTCGAACCTGGGTCTCTTTTCAAACCGGGAAAGGTGCATTATCCAACTATGCTACAACGACAAATTTTCGAATGCATATGTTATCTTTTTGATATTAATACATTTAATCGTTCCATTATATGAAAGAGCCATCTACCTTATTTTTACGGAATCTCAAATACCTTTGAGTATTATGATAGCAGTCGCCAGAATTATCAATTCATTTTTATTAAATTTTGGACTCATTGATACAACTTTATTATTAAGAGAACACATTTTTATTGTGAAGGTGTAATTATTCAGATATATTACATTAGTATAGTATTCATGTATTAATGACAAAAAGGTTAGTTAGTTAGCATAGTTGGATAATGCACCTTCCTCAGTTTGTAAAGAGATCCAGGATCGAATACCGGTAGCGCAACAACAATATTTTCGATAAAACTGATTTTATATGTATATCGATCGATTTTTATTCTGAAATGCTTGTATCTCTAACATGGTTGAAATTAAGCACATATCCATTGAACATTTTCGACTAGTAATTTAGTCATGTATCCACCCATAAAGTATTGTAAACTAGGTCTATTACATCCTGTATATATCTTTGCTTCAGCCCTCAATCATCTAACATTTTATATTCAATATATAATTTAACATCAATAAATATTTTTTTATGAGAAAAAAATTATAAATCAACAAAAATATACATACACATATATTGGAAGTTTTATAAGACCTTGTGTAATACAATATAAGGTAGTATTTCAATTAATATAGTATTAATTTATTACCAAGGGTGATAATGACATTTATAAAATGCTTTATTTTGTGTTAAAAAATTAACTTCGCATTTATTAATATTTTTTTAAAACACAAAAATTTCGTGGTCTGTGGTTAGCGATAAAAATAATGCCAATGGTTTATTGTAAACCATGCAAAGAATTCAGCGGATTGTGAGAAGATTGGTGTGACCGTTATGGCCCAGTTGTTGGCTTTATCACTACAGCATTCCGCGCAGATTGGACGATCTCCGGACCTGTCCCGCCGGATGAATGGACCGCTCTCGTCAATGAAATTCGCAACATTGTGGAGGACGCTATATTATTTATACTATTATACGATTCCGCGTTTTATACCCTGATTAGCGTATTAATTTTATTGAAAATTTATTGGGGCTATATCAAATATATGACTTATAACGAATGATCAAGGTTGAACCGCGTTGCATGTCTCAGTATATGTACTTGTTTTTCTGATTCGAAAATATATTCAGTTAAATATTATAGATAAAATAAAATATCCTCGGCGGAAAATCGCTGATGTGCCGCGTAAGCGATAGATATATAGGGTGTTCAGCGAAAAAAATTCAAGATTAAATTGTAATTGCTCGTAAACCATCGTATTGTTCGACGCACGTGATTTGCGGCATTGCCAGTCGCAATGAGTCACTGGTCTGGAGCGCACCGCGCGTTTGCTGTTGAGCAATATTTAAAGTGCGGTGATTCATTGGTTCGTGCGCGTTGCGCTTTTTGTACTCACTTTAATATTCGACGAGTAAGTTATGGACCGATCATGCAACTTATCTGGTGTTAGGTTCAAAAGTTCAGACAAGAAGGGACAATGGTTAACCAAACTCCTCCGGTACCATCAACGTCAGCAGCGACGCCAGAGCATGTGCTCAAGTTCGACGTGAAATTATGCGCAATCCGCGTAAATCGATAAGGAAGATTGTAGCCTTTACTAGAATAAAACAAAAAATAGTGCTCGTTATTTTGAAAAAAAAAACTACAGTTTCACCCGTACAAACTGCAAATCGTGCAGTTTATCAACGAAAATGACTATTATTTACGTGAAACCTTATCGAGAACGATGCCGGAACGTTTTGGAACGGCACGAACACTTGGAAACATATTGTTTACTGACGAAGTATATTTTCATATCGATAACTATATTAATAAACAGGTAATATACTGGTGCCCCGATAACCCAAAGGAACGCTATCAAAAACGTTTAAATTGTCCAAAAAAGACAGTGCGGTGTGCAATTTCTGCCCGAGGGATAATTGGTTCTTATTTTTTTAACAATCTAGCGACAGTCACTGCTGACGTGTATTGTTGAATGATCAACAAGTTTTTGGTACCGCAACTGCAGCTATTTCCCGGATTCAACAACATAATACAATTTCAGCAAAACGGGGCCACTCCACACACAGCTAGAGTTTTGATGAAGAAGCTGAGGGGAATTTTCCCCAATAAATTAACCAGCAAGTTCGGAGACATACCCTGGGCACCTCGGTCACCGGACCTCACACCGTGCAACTTTTTTTGTGGGGATATCTTAAGTCGAGAGTTTACAGCAACAATCCTTGAACAATTCAGGCCCTACAAGAAAATATAAGAGTCCGATTGCAAGAGTGTATTGAGAGAAATGGACGGCATTTAGACGATATTGTTTATAAAACGTTAAATCCGCATCGTTAAACTCACACATATAATATATAAGTATTGTATGTATAGCTAAAGAAAAGACAGTTACATATATTTTACACAGATTTTAAAGTGCATTGCTCAACTACGCAAGCCTGTTTTAGAGCAAAATATACATTATATATTTAGTTTTGCTTTTGTATATGTTTCCGTTTTTAAATTTAATTCATTTTAATTTTAGTATACATTGAATCCTAAAGAAGGGATTATTTGTCTTGAAACATGTTGATTTATCAATAAACAATGGTATAAAGTATAAACAAAGTGTTTTATTATTATTGCTACTTATGAAATGCGTAGTTTATTAAAAATAATTATATCTTGTGATTTTCAAAGGAAAATCTCAATCTCTCAAGGAGATTCTCCGAAAGTCCACGGTGGTGATGTTTGGACTTTCATTCGATATCTCGTCGACAATAAAATTGTCTCGACGCATTGCGTATGCCCGATGACGCAATGTCTAGACAATCCTAGGATGTTTACCATAATTTTGGTTGAATCTTACAACAACATCACAGTTGCTGCACATATAGAATCTCTTACAATTAAAATTTAAGTACCAGAGTAGAAACATAACGAGACACGGGAGCCGATACAATTTATATTCACGAGTCACGAATTTTATTTTACTTTCAGAATTTCGTGTCTTTATCGCCTTTACCTCAGTGAATCTTCATTATATACGAGAAGGAAGAAACTATGAATATGAGAAATAATGTAGGTGTAAATTCTTTCAATATAATGCTACTGCAATATATTCACGAACAGTGAGGATCGCCGCGATTATCCGGCGATCCGCTATTCCAATGACGTGTTTGCGGTCTAACGGTTACGATACTCGCCTAGCGATCTAGTGGTCGAGGGTTCGAGTCTCGTACCAGAAGGCCATCAAGTTAGTCGCATTACATACCTCCAACACTACTACTTTGAATACATTTTTTACTAGTGATAAGCTATACCGCTAGTTTAACCGTGATTGTGATTGTGTTATTCGATTTTAACTAACTGTTAATTAACAATTAATAAGAATTACCTAGAAGTAACTGAGTAATCAGCGAGCAATCACTAGTATCCGAAACTTACATCTTAGTTACAATCAAATCACACAATCACGGTCACAATAACGGTATTCGCAATCTAATTTAATCACTAAACAATAACGGCACATCACATTTTTTTACTACATATTTCTTTCTCGTTAGTATCTACAAAGATAAATACCCACAACAACATTCTAATATATTACAGTCAACCCGTGAATCGCTTGTAAAATGTTAAAAAAAATTCTAACATTATTTAAAACTCTGTTTTAAGTCCGATAAAACAAATTGCATGTTAAAATTTGAAATTAAATATGATTAAACGATTCTATAATTTGAGACATTATTTTATGTAAATTAGGTACTGAATATAAATTTTCACGTTTTTTTTCCTATTCTCTAATTATTCTCCGACATATAATTACAATGCATATATTTTAAACATCATACAACATAAATTATCATTATTAATATTGATTTTGGTACAGGGCGTTTAAATTGTTTTATTTATTTTTTCTTTCTCTTGTTATTATTCTTTGAACTGTAATTTTGACTTATTTATTTAATATTATATATATATATATATAAACGACCCCCTTCTCTAAAATCGTATGTATGTATAATTGTTCACAACTTTTATAACATCGGGATAAACTAAATATTATCGTGCATAATATAGTATGGAGGTCTATCGCCTCCACAGCCATCATTACCGCCGACGACCTCTAAACGCATCTAAACATTTACCGGTGCGTAAAACCAGGGTTCCTAGCAACCGCAAAAATACGCCCGGTACCGTCGCCACCATGCACCAGAAACCGTCTGGAAGATCCAATCGTTACTGCCTTTCTCTGTGTATACTTATACGGATATCGTATATTTCTAAACTGTAATTTTGCTCAACAATAAACGTGTATCAACCGCTAGTTTGTTCATTCTCTAATCAGCTCTACCCACAGGCACATACATATATACAATACATCTCTATAATTAAACAACGATCGAACACGTAAGTGATTGATATAGGGCATCTATCTCACACATAATAGCATAATCTTCTGATACAATCATCAACATGTCCACACAATCATAATTCGTAATTACGTAATCTTTCCCTAATCGCATAATCTTTCACCCCATAAGAGTATTATGGGTGATTGATATAAGACACATATCTCTCACGTAATAGCAAAACTTTCTGATATAATCATCAACATACCCACACAATCATAATTCGTAATTACGTAATCTTTCCCTAATCGCATAATCTTTCACCCCATAAGAGTATTATGGGTGATTGATATAAGACACATATCTCTCACATAATAGCAAAACTTTCTGATATAATCATCAACATACCCACACAATCATAATTCGTAATTACGTAATCTTTCCCTAATCGCATAATCTTTCACCCCATAAGAGTATAATCATGAAATCTCCCTTTTAATATAGATATTATTAAGATGATGATAGGGCTTGTGGTTTTCAACTGAGATGGTGTTGTAATACGCGTTAGTGATGAACGATGACTCATGGACGGCCGCTACAGGCTAGAGCGCTACAGACACACCTCAATAAAGAAAGCCGACTGTATCAACAGTGAATTACGCAACAGTTACGCACTTAGGTACTCACGCACTTCATTTCTCTTCCTATTCTGTGACGGCACGAAGTACTCTAGAACTGTGAAGAATACAGGCAGATACGGACTCTACTTTCTTGTCAGTGGCATCTGTCAGGTAATTATAATGTAGATGTCTCGTATCCACGAATAAGATTATGAAACATATTCGTCTCTAGAATCTCTGAGAAACGGATTTTACTCTCATGAGATTTTATGAAGATATCGTTCGGTATTTGCGCCTACCTAAATATTTAATTTCCTTCATCAGGATGTCAAATTAATTAACCAAAACCATATATATACAGGTGGAAACAAAAATACGCCGATGATGCAGTACTAATGGTGAATAATGAACAAGAACTATATAGTCTAGTAAGTAGAATGTACGATGTATGTAAGGAAAGCGACCTCATGATGAATGTTAACAAGTCGAAAGTGGTGGTATTCGAGAAGAAGGAAACAAGACACCGCGCTAAATACTTGGAGGTAATGAATGTTTGGAACAAGTAGATGAGTTTGTGTATTTGGTAAGTATGTTCGATAGAAACGGAAAGGCTGAGAATGATATCGAAAGGAGGGGGACTGCGGGGAATAGAGTGAACAGCGCTTTTAATGGAATTATATCTAACGGGAATATGTCAACAAAGGCAAGAATAGCGGTGCACAATAGAGTCCTGGTACCGACACCGATGTATGAAAGTGAGGCCTGGAGCTGGTAGAAGAGGAAAGAAATGTAGACTGAATGCAGTGGAAATGAGATCACTTAGGCGTATATGTGGCAAATCTATTTATGACAGAGTAAAGAATTAAGAAATAAGGAAATAATGTAAATCTGATAGTTTGGTCATATGGAACGGATGAATGAGGAGAGAATGGTAAGAAAGATATATGACACAAGTGTTGATGACACCAGAAATAGAGTACGTCCGTAATGGGGGATAGTTCCATTAGAAGCCTCAACAATCGGCGAGCTTGTATGAGAAAATGTATGAATGTGGATGAGGCGAGAATTGTGTGTCAGGGATAGAGTAGTGTGGCGCTCTATCCTCCCTGCCTACTTCTGCGGGGAAACGGCGTGATGGTAAGTAAGTATGTAAGCAACAAAAATATTTATTCGATAAATTGATTTTATCTGTATATCTTTCTGATAGATACATTTAATTTGTATTAAAATATCACAGAACTATGTTCTAAAAAAATAACAACTTAATAATAATAATGTGTTCTCCTTAAAAATATACATCACGTTATTCTTACGTATTTAAAAATAATAATTAATACAAATTAAATGTATTAATTAGAAAAATATTTTTTTAGAAAAAAAAAGTTGTCGCTACCGGAAATCGAACCTGGATCTCTTACTATCCGGAAAAATGTATCAACCGATTATGCTACACCAACACGGTAAGTTGATGACAAATTTTCAAACTTATATATTGCACTTTCAAATTCTTCTTCTTTATATTTACGGAATCTCAAACACCTAAATGAATTAAGTACATGTCTAATTAAAATTATTACAAACTACATATTTCATCATTTTTTAAATAATAATATATACATTTTTTAATATTTTAATAACGTTAAAAATTATAGTCACCTAGTAGCTAATTATACCTACCTACAGAAAGTTCAATAATAAGCTGACATTTTCTAACAAATGAAGTTTTAAAGTTCATTCCTTTCTGCAGATTTATAATATTATAATTAAAGGATTTCGAGTCGTGATTCACGTCTCGTCTTTAATATATTCACTAAACAGTTTCGAGTGTTTAAGAACTTAATTGTTATACCGGTGATGTCAGTAAGAACAGGCGAGAAGCGGAATATTGAAAATATATTGTTCTAGGAGTTTATAGAAGTTTTGTGAAATTTGTTTGCTTGATTTAAATTTTTACATACTTTTTTATACGCACACTACATTTTTAATATAAAAACTGAAAAGCCACCTAACTTCACTTTGTACACTACAAATGTGTGTGATTGGAGAGTTATTTTTGCAAATTCTATTTATATCTGCAATATGAAAAGTTCCAGATTCGTATCATGGTGGGAACCAAAATACATATCAATGAATAATTTTTTTTCTGTATATCTTTCTAATTGAGTAGTTTAATTTGTATTCAAAAAATATCTTTATTTTTACATTATTATTTACAATTTATTTATATAAATATATTTAAATAAATTGTTCCCAACAAATTGTTAAACCCAACAATTTATATATTTATATAAATTGTTGGGTTTTGATTTTTTCTCTACCAGAGTATTGGGAGAACAGAAATTCAGAAAAAATACAATAATTATATATCTGAGCTAATGGAATATAGGTAATTACTGTCATTGTCTTTGAGAAATCTGTGTCACTATGGGTACGCTTGATTTAAGACGATGTTATACATTTTACCTACTTGCGTCTGGTCACGGCTGTTGGAAAAACAATTCCGTTAATGAACCTCACGGCTATGGATGTTGAAATTTTTCGCTTCATTGAATATTGTCAAAGGTTTGATCTTGATAAAATAAATATTCTAAATTCTAATAAGAAGCTCTTAAATTTATTATTCCTACTTCATTAATTGTAAAAGCAGAATGGTACAAAACTCTTTTATACACAATTTAATGTTTCAAATAATTGTATACGATTGAAGCTAATGATATAAGCTACCTAAATACAATAAAATAATTTCAAAATGTCCTCGCCATTTAACTAAAAATTACAACCGAGCTTCGTGTACGAAAATAGCCTCCGCTATATATCTAGTCACAAAGATTATATATATATGTAATCTTTATGACTAGAAAACTACACACATGGTAGCTTCTCACATTGACAAGTGCTTACACAGCCAACTGAACACAGTCTACGTATGATTCTTTTGCCGCGACTAGCGTGCAGTTTTCATGTGTGCACGTGTCTTATAGGCACCTGTCTTGTGTGCAGTTGTCATGAAATTACATAAACGTGTCATAAGATGCAATGGTTAGATTCTGTATACCTATTCATTTTTTAATCTTCTGCTTCTGTCTATCTGATGCATTTTTAAAAATAAGTCTGTCTTTTTTGTTTCGCGCTTACCACAGTATCCAATCTCTTATACTTTGTTTCTAATTTTGCCCGGCAACTTGCGCGATAATCTGATCATTGCGTCTTAGGAATATATATTATTATAGTAGCTAGGTATAATAATACGAAGTTATGACGTCCAGAAGCATTCTATAATTTTATAAATTTGCACGTGTTTAAATGACAGCAGAGACAGAAGTTAATTTTTTATTTGAATATCGGTTTAAATAACAGTTTGAATAACGGTTTGAGTATAAAATAATTATTAAAATTAATTCATCATCACATTTGACATCTTTAAAAATAGTGTTTCACAGCCAATGAGCTCGTATTGAATGACAATTAAGATGAGTATATGAAATACAATTAACAATACAATATAAATGATTATTGGTGGTCTCGGTTCACAGAAATACTAAAACGGGGATTTATAAAATCCTAATAAAAAAATTGTCCCATCGTATGACGTAGCGTATTCTAAACTAACTAGAAGAAAACAATTGTCAGATCAATATTGGAAAAACCTATTTTAATAATCTTAAGAAAATTATTAATCAAAAAAAAAAATTGTGTTTTTCCAATGTACAACATAACTAATTAATGCAAACAAATGCCTAATCAAACGTATGTATATTGACGTGAAATATTTTCAATTTGAAGATACAAAATACAACTTACAATTTTTAAATTATTAGAGACAAACACGCAAAAATTTATTAATAAAATAAAAATTTACCAGTTATTAATCACATTATTATTAAAATGACCAATTTTTTTTTTCACAAAATACATATAAATTATTGCGATCGCTCCCTCTTTTAATAAACAATAATGAAAGATAAAAAATACTACACAAAACAACAGACTGCTTAAAATGTATTTAATTTATTTATACATTTATAAATAAATTAAATACGTGGAATTTATGCTTTTCTATATTTGTGCAATATTTTTAATAAACAAGGTATTAAAAATATTTCACAAATACAGAAGCGCATGGATTCCAAGATCGACGATGCGTAATCAATATTTTGAGTATGTCCAAACCTCTGTACCATTTACATAGATGACGACAGCGTAGTAGGTAATAAATAATTGAAAGGTTTTTACATGATAACATATATACAACTTACAAAAATTTGACAGGTGTGGTAGCATGGGTAAATTGGTGAACGTTACAGTGTGTAAAGTGATCATTTAAGCCAGCCGATGACAGGTAGTAAGCCCTGTAATGCGCAAGATTTCCATACTCACCTCCTCATGTAAATAGATAATAGATTCGTCTCTGTGAGACATCTATATATTGGTGTTTAATAACTTGGCATGTATTATACGTTTAAATGATTATTAATTTACCATGTATGCGTAATATAATTTTATTTTAAAACTGAGCCTATATTATGAAGAATATACCTATTTATAGGATATTGATATAAAAATTAAACATTCTAGGCAGGGAAGAATTATATATGTGAATCTAAAATTAATAAAAACTTAAATCTTGTTTACTATTTATCATTGAACAAACTTGTAAACTACTCATATTTAAATCAATAAATAAAGATATTGAATGAATGTAATTATCCTGTCAAAATTTAAAGAAAAAACTGATTCGTATCTAGTAATTATATTCTGTATATTTATATATTAATGTTTTTTATAATGATGTTATATTAAGTAAATCGATTATGTATGATGCACTTTATATAAATTGGTAATTGGAAAAATAACACTTAAATGCATCAATGAAATTCTGGGAAAAACCTTACCGATGTTTTGTTATTTATATTATTAAATATAATTATCTGGGAATAATATTATTTTACGACCATGTTTATTAGTTGTAAATTGGCATGCTGTTCATATTATACAAACTTCAATTCACAGAGTATGTAATAATATATGGTATCCGGAAAGTTCGCCGACTGCATTTCACCGACAATAATTCTCCGAATGGGAAATTCACCGACCCGCAATTCATCAAAGGAAAATTCACCGATGATTTATTTATTAAAAACCGTGAAACGTGAAAATAATACAAATTATTATTAAGGAGAACACATTCTTATTGTGAAGTTGTAATTATTCAAAACATTGATCTTTAAAATACAAATTAAATGTATTAATTAGAAAGATATACATATGAAATCAATTTTAACGAAAAATATTGTTGATGTTACCGGGATTCAAACCTGGCTTTCTTCCTATCCTCGGAACGTGCATTGACCGATTATGCCACACCAACACAGTGCATTGACGACAAATTTTCGAACTTATATGTAACACTTTTCAAATTAATACATCTATCGTTCCATTATTTGAAAGCCACTGATGCCAAATTTGTTTTCAATGCACTGTGTTGATATAGCATAATCCGTTAATGCACGTTTCCCGGATAGCAAGAGATCCAGGTTCGAATTCCGGTAGCAACAACAATGTTTTTCTATAAAATTGATTTTATATGCATATCTTCCTAACTAATACATTTAATTTGTATTTACAATAAAACTACACTTAGGTCTAGTATCAAGCAATCGGCGGAAGCCGATTTTTTATTTGTTTATCAAAGAAGCCATCTACAAAAAGCGCGATCTTACCTAGAAGAGACGCCAGTTCCATACATTGGTGCTCGCCTAAAACAATATCAATATTTCCCTTTTTACTATAATCTATCTTTCGTATACATGCATAATTTAATTTTGTTTCTTTGTAATTTCTCCTCCTCTTTATATCATTTGGCATTTCATTGAAAATCTTCATCATTCAATTCTGACATTTAGCCTTTTTCCTGAATGGCAGTCTTATTCTATTTTTTTGATATGCCTCAATTTTTCTTACAAATTCTGCAGATAAAAATTTTTTAAGAACTTCAAAAATCAACATCATAACATTGAAATATGTTTTCTTTTTAATTATTAATGTCTTTCGGTATTGTAATAATTCGAAAATCTCTTAATTCTGTCTGATTGATATTTATTCTTATATTTTAATGATTGCTAATCAGGGTCTTCGAGAGGAGTTCAACGCACTCGGGCAGGCAGCCAAGGTCCGGTCAAGGTTGCGTGCAGTTTCAAGCTATCACTTTACTTTGGTTCTTGCCTTTGACCTTGAAGAATTTATATAATAAAATATGGATAACTATAATATATATTTGTTATTTTTTAATAGAGATGTGTACACGGAACACGGGTCACTTCAATATTCTTACTATATTAAAGTAAACTAAACGCGTGTGCTATAAAAATAGGACCAACTTGATAATGTCCTGGAGTGATGCTCAAACTCCCGACTATTAGATCTCTAGGCGAGTGTCTTTACCACTAGACCAATAAACTACTCAATGTTACTTGATTATATATTATAATATAAATAATAGTTATGTAACATTAATTCATTTTAAAGAATCAACAAGGTATCATTTGACATTTACATCAAACTGCGATGTTGAACTTCAAATTTTTGAATATTAAGGTTGCATTTTTTTAAGCGGAGTTTGGTTCATCGCCCACGAGGTAATTTTTTTTTAAATGCGCATGCGCGCTCAGAGTTAGTACGACTCCGCTCATGTGGGCGAAATTTAATCCCGATCGCGTGAGTGATTTGTGCCATTAATCAAGTTAAAAACATTATTTTATAGTAAAAAGTACAATAATATTATAGAATAGGAAATTCTATATTACAAGTCAAAAGCATTGTCGTTCAAAAAACTTGCTATTATATAGATTAAACGTGGCAAGTTAAGGAAAGAAGATGACACAAGATAACCGGGAGCTGAAAATTACCATTGACGAGACCACTGTAAAAAAAAAAATAGCGTTCTTAGATAATTATATTGGGAGAACTATTTAAAATGTCAGAGTCGCAGATAGAAGAATGTAATTATTATTAAACTATTATAACAATGCATTATGTAATATGCATTTAAATAAAATCTGAATCACGTGCATGGTTTTTTCACTCAACTCAAACTAAGTTATTTGATATATTTTTAAGGACAACACATTAGTATTGTGAAATTGCAGGTTTTTCAGAATGATATTTTAATACAAAATCAATGCAAATAAATTCATTCATTTAATTGTGGCGTCTCATATCGGATTTTATTCAAAAATGTTTGAGATTCTCCGTAAATATAAAGTAGATTTCGTTCAAATAATGGAATAACAAATGTATTAATTTGAAAGTACAATATATAAATTCGAAAATTTGACGGCAACTTATAATGTTGACGTGGTCGGCGCACTCTACCCGGATAGGAAGAATTCCCGGTTCAAGCCCGAGTGGCAACAAAAATATTTTTTCATTAAATGATTTTATCTGTACATCTTTCTTATTGATATATTTAATTTGTATTAAGATATTTGACGTTAAAGATATTATGGAAATAAAAATACTTAGCAAATATCTAAACTTCATAAAATATCTTTATGAGAATCTGACTTAACTCATTTTTTTTTTTAATTTTCCTCCAAAGCGCATATTAGTATTTACATTAATTAATTACGTTAGGTTGTACTGTGTCAGACCATTTGCTTTTTTTTATAAATTTATTTTCAACATTAATGTAAATTAAATTACAGAAAAATCGACCGTGGCTAGGCAACGGTCAACATTGGCCGCGAAACAGCCACTGTTTAGTGCTTAACTGAAAACAATTATTGCAAAACCTCTAAAAACACATGTCGTCCCAACAGCGCATTCGCGTCGGTAATAATTTAGATAGCACTGATTTGTAAAAATAACAGATGTCGCATTATTTTCACTATTACAAATAAAATAAGACGCGCGCGCTGTAATATTAATTTCAATTGATACATAACAGTTTAACAACAGTTCAATAAACGTTATGAAAAGTCTACAAAACCGTGCACGGCACGGGTTAATCGCCTAGTAATGAAATAAAAATTCAAAATTTAAAATTCTCAATAGAATACACATTGCTATATTTCAACACTTTTGGGTTTCGTTCGTACCCTATCGTTGGTACTATACTTACATTACGTAAGTCCACATAAAAGAATTTCACTAAAATTGTATATTCATATATAGCTTAACACGTTTACATCGATATTTTACTACGTTTCTGTCATCATATCTCGAATTGAATTGAAATTTTCATTTATTTAAGAACCTATGGATAATGTGTAAAGCCGATTTGGAGTAGTTAGCAAGTATGACATTATTAATTTAAATACGTGATTTTCGAAGACGTTTCTAGCCGTTCGAGCGTCGGTTGCCCACGTTATAAGTCTGTATTCTATTTTTGAACAAGTGCTTAAAACTACAGACTACCAAATGTATCGACACGAACTAACGCAAATTCCTCGTTTCAATATTTGGTGTCGTGACCACGTGATCACATTGGTACCGCTCACGCAGTCAAATAGCTCCGCGACTTTTTATAAATATGTGACTCGATTGGAACGAAAATTTAAAAGCTGACAATATAATATGCATTAATGAAAAAATACGTCTTACCTACACAAAGATTTAATTATAAAAGAGTAAATACTTTTACTGTTGCATAAATGTGTCGAATGCTATTGGATTTATGTTTCCACCAAGAATATGTGTAGAATGCCCTTCGTCTCACAACTAATGTTCCAATCCCTCCAATATGTACACTTTATTTCATGTTTATTTATTTACTGGCTTGTGGCTTATCCTAAATAAATAAATAAAAATGACTATCCAAGTATCCAGATTACACGTTAGAAGTACACAGATTTCAAAGTACCAAAAATAATAAACATATACAAAAAAAAAAATCGATAATCTAAATTTTTCAAATTAAAAATAAATTAAATATTAGAAGCGAATTTCGGTCTACACGATTCAGAGATCAAATTGATATTCCAAAACGAAAATAAACTGCAACCCAAAATCACTATATTTATCAATGCTTCAAGGTTTTTAACAAACTCCACATCACAATTAAAAAATCAAAAATTACAGACTACTATAAATTTGTATCTGAAGTAAAAAAATATGTACACAGTCTAACAGACACATAAATTATACACTCTCGTATATACTCCTACTCTCATAGATAATAAATGATAAAAGAAGTATAAATATATATTCTACTGATTATTTTTAAAATGTATTATATCTTCTAATATTAAAATAATTTTTAATTTAAATTCTGAAATTAAAAATGGACTTGATTGTTTTCTTTTGATTTGAACGCGCGGTGCGCTCCCGACCAGTGAACCTTAGCAGTTACCATCCAGACACCCAAACTCTCACGAAGGTCCTGTACAATTCCAGATTCCTTTTGCAACTGAGTAGATCGGAGTTCCTGATGGAATTCCTATCCACCCCTACCAAACCGTAAATCATATCCTCTCTTTCATCCGTATTGCTATTGCTGCATCCCATCGGTACTGAGTGTGTTTGCGGTTGATTGGAGCTTCATTTCGCGCACCGGTGCACGCTGAGTATATTCAGCTTCACCGAGCAGTGGTAATGAGAGTGGAGGCGATAGACCTCGATAATTTGTTATTAATAATTTTAACTAACTTACTAAGCCAGAATACCATAAACTATTAATATAATATATTTTTTCAAACCGGTAACAAAAATAGGTACACCGCAGATCTTCATACATTATATCAAACCTTAAAAGAATATATATTCACTTAAATAATTTTAAATATGAATTAAATATATTAATTATAAAGATATACATATAAAATCAATTTTATCGAAAAATATTGTTGTTGCGCCACCGGGATTCGAACCTGGATCTCTTTCCTAACCGGGGAAGGTGCTTTATCCAACTAAACTACAGCGACATTATTTTTAGCGACAATTTTCGACCCTATATGTTACCTTTTTGATATTAATACATTTAATCGTTCCATCATTTGACAGAGCCATCTACCATATTTTTACAGAATCTCAAATACCTTTGAGTAAACTGACAGCAGACGCCAGAATTATCAATTCATTTTTATTAAATTTTGAAAGAGATCCAGGTTAGGAAAGAGATCCAGGTTCGAATCCCGGTGGCGCGACAGCAATATTTTTCGATAGAATTGATTTTATATGTATATCTTTATAATTAATATTTTTAATTCATATTTAAAATATCACAGACCGTCTGTTCTGAATAGTTACAACTTCACAATAAGAATGTGTTCTCCTAATAATAAATAATTGCACATTACTTATGGTAGACGCCTTCCACCATCTACACGACACACTAAATGATACTATGCACAAGATAAAAATGGGTAACTACATACCAGTCTCTGATGTTAGCTAGTTCTTTCTCTCTTCCAATAGGTTTCTCCTTGAGGCCATTGAGGAACGGATGCGAAAACTGGTTCATTGTGGATTATTTATATAGCTGAAATAATAAAAAAAAACAATCGTATAAATAAAAATATAATATTTTTAATATGTGGGAATTTAATTCAATGCCCCCCTGTCAATCACCTCCCGACTCTTATCAAGACTCCACCTGCATCTCGTAATGGATCTCGTTTAATTTTATGGAATAGTTTAGTTGTTCGCCAGTGCTGACGAAGATGCGTTAATAAAAACAACACAGTGGTTAAAATAAAGTAAAATAAAAATACAATTTTAAACAAATATTTATTATGAAAAAACAAAGCTTTACTTTATACTAAAAAATAGATGTCATGAGGAAAGCATTCCACCGGAAATAGAAAGATGTCCATGTCATGGTGGCAGCTTTATTTTTTTGAAAGTAAGATTTGTTCAATCCTTTTTCTCAATGACATGTTTACTTTTTTACGCCGAGACCTGGAACAGGTGGCGACGATAGATTCAGGAGGCCAAGGTTCGATAAGAGTCGCAGGCCCATTGAAGAAGAAGAAGAAGAAGAAGAAGGTGGTAAAATAGGTACGATATGTTCTGAAGAATCGCAACATTACCAATAAAATGTTATTTAATTATTATTTTTTTTAAATGAAGAAACATTAATGTGAAGTTAAAATTTTAAAACATAGTTCTTAAAAATTGGTTATAAATTAGATGAATCACTTGGAATGATTGAAACGAAACTATTAAAAAAATATATTAAAAACTAATTATATAATGGATTAAAGAATTAGACATAAAAACGAGACGATAAAAAATGAACTACAATCGATCACTACATAAAAAAACACATTTTTTATTTTTATTACTAATATAAATAAACACTCGAATAAAATTTAAACAATAGCCCATCTCGACACAGGATCACCTTAATGAGGGAGCATTACTAATAACTGTTAAAATATTTAAATATCATATCAATATTTTTGAAAGAATATAAAATACCTAAATATAAAATTCTAACTCGTAATTTTACCTTGTCGATAGAATGAATTACCAATAACATTATGTTAACCATGTAACCACATTGAATTTTCAATTTAATATGTGTTCCTTCTATTTTAGTAAAACATTTTTTTTTTGTAATGAAAGCAAATGATTATTGTGAAGGTGCAATTTCAGAATATACTTTTGTGATATTTTTAATAAAAATTAAATTAATCAATTAGAAATATACGGAAAAAATCTAAAATTACGGTAGCAATCAAATATTTTTTATCTGGATATCTTTTCAATTGAATAATTTCATTTGTATTAAATATTTATTTGTTTTTTTTAATTACATTTAATTAAAGTTATTCATTGTAGAATCGTAGACCGTTAGATAGTAATGTAGCGTTATCCAGATTATTAATTTAAGAATTAAAAATTCGCATCGTCGGTGAAATTCAAAATCTAATGTATGAAAAATTGTTGCGCAATAAAAAATAAATCATGAATAAATAACACTTGTCACCTTTTTTGCATAAGTCGTTCAAAGTACAGACCGACAAACACTTTCATTTTCAGTAATTAAATCATTTATACTTTGCATACTTAACGGTTGAAGTTTTACGTAACATATTTTTATCAAAAAATCTATTAAATATCTTCAGAAAAAATTTATAAATATATTTTAAAAAGGAGGCCACTCTTTCCGAAGTTTTCCCTCATCAATTCCATATCCCGATATATGACAGACTTAATATGGTTAATATGGTAATAATGAACTGCACAATGGATGGATCCAAATAATCATAAAGGCAATCGGCTTAAAATAATTCAAAGATCTATTCCCCGCATCCCCTGGTTCACCAAAAGGAAAGTCTCCAAAATAACAAATATCAAATATCTCTAGAATGAGAATTGGGCATTGCCAGGTAGCCTCACATTTATTCAGATTGAACTTAATAGATTCCCCAATGTGTAAGTGTGGTGCCGAGGAGGAGATCCTTGGTCATATCTTGTTTGCCTGTCCGTTGCGAATCACAGGTTTTTTTACACTAATCTCATCAATGGTAATTTTCAATTTCCGGTTAACCCGGTGTCATCTTTTTTCCCTTAACTCGCCACATTTAATCTATATAATAGCAAATTTTTTGAACGACTTGTAATTTAATATTTCCTATTCTATAATATTATTGTACTTTTTTCTATACAATAAAGTATTAACTTGATTAATGGCACAAATCATTATTGAAGGGTGGATTGCCTATTTAAAAGAAGAAGAAGAAGAGTATAACTAAATATATATTTGCCTATCAAGTACTTTCCTACGTATTTTATAAAATGAGCCAATATTATTTTATTCAGTGTTATGTGATTACGTGTTGAAGGTTGTTATGTCATCCATGTGCTAGTTCCTACTCTACTACGAGTCTATCCCGGACGGTAGCAATTGGAATGCGTGACGCGTTATCGAGTGCTGTATATCCAGTTTTAGTTGAATATCAAATACTTAGCTGCGTATCGAATATTAAAAAATTTAATGCCAATATATGTATGTCGTCGATCTGTGAACTTGAATAAAGCAAAAAAAAATGGGAAAAACACTTTTTCATTGAATGAAAATCATGAAAATGAAGGTTGAAATCGTACATGCAACGGTTGAGAAGTTTTATCGATAACGTAAAAAATATTTTTAAGGAGAATACATTATTATTGTGAAGTTGCAGTTTTTCAGAACATAATTCTGTAATATTTTTAATACAAATTAAATGTATCAATTAAAAAAATGTACAGATAAAATCAATTAATCAAAAAAATATTTCGGTTGCCACCGGGATTTGAACCAGGAACTTTTCCTATTCGGGGAATAGCGCCGACCATTACACCATGTCAACCTAGTAAGTTAACGTTCAAATTGACACATCTGTTAATCCATTTTTTAGAAGCAATCTACTTCATATTACGGAGAATCTCAAATACCTTTTGAGTAAAACCCGATAGGAGACGCGAGAATTAAATTAATTAATTCATTATATTAAATTTGGAAATATTAATACAACTTACATATTTTTAAAAAGAACGCATTATTATTGTGGAGTTGCAGTTTTTCAGAACCCAGTAATATTAGTTCTGTAATATTTTTAATACAAATTAATAATAATCTTTCTAATTGAAACATTTAATTTATATTTATATTAAAATGTTCCTTTTTACACTTGCTACACTATAAAGGAACACTTATTGTGTGTAATAATAAGAATAACTAGGTAAAATAATAAGGTAACATTTTAAAACAATTCAAAACATAATTTCCACACGGACAAATACAAATAACCTACAAACCCCAAGAGCACATACTACATTTGGTCAAAAGAACTACAAAAATTTGGGACCTAAACCATTTAATAGAATGCTAAAAGACTTAAATCAATTGAATTGTCCCAAGAACATGAAACTATATATTAAAACTTGGATTCATAATATGGGTAGAGCCAGTATTGGTGCACTCACCCAAACATATTGACTCATACCTATATTAATTATTGCTACAAAGTGATCCAAAAATTAAGTCTATTTTAAAATTGTTCTTCATATACACCTTTTATATAGTAATAAATGTAATTCTATCTACTTGTAATTCTAATTAATTGAACAATTGCTTGTAAACTATATCCGTCTCGACACAGAATTTCTCTAATGAGACGAGCACAGTCCAAACAGATTTTTACATAATATTATATAGTTATTAATAAAAAAATTAAAATTTAAAAAAAAAAATTACAGTTAATAGTTGGTACCCACCTACCTTATGGTACCGAATTTAATTATTATTGGGAACGTGGGAAGTAAGTACCTACCTACCAAAGTTTGGTTGTATTGTTTTTTTAAATATGCATGACCATGTTCATGGACGCTCAATTACGTCCGCCAGGGCAATATCCAGCATTAAAAAAATAATAATTAAAAACGTATTGATTCACAATGTACTGTATTTATTAAAACAAAAATATTGTTATCGTATGTATAATAAAGCTTATTATTAAACTCACTGTAAAAAAAAAATTGAGAAACAATACGTTATTCATAATATTAAATTTATTGTTTCCATTTTTTTATTATTCTGTCAATACTCTAATACAAATTAATCATGTAAATTAATAAACGTTCCATTGGAAAAAAAAAACAAATATAATCTATCAACTGCTATCTTCAAGTAAAATTCAGCGAATATAATTCTACCAGTACAAAAACTGTTGAATGTTGACAAAATAATAAATGTGAAATAAAAATTAAATATCAATTGTTTCTTAAAAGTATTATGATTTTAAAACTACATGATTTTTTCACGGTGAGTCTAATACTTTTACAAGGATATGTCATATATTAATTGTAATGTATCATGATGTAGCGATTGTATGACGCGCATAAGTTAGCAAGAATAGCAGCATGGCAGGGATAAAAGAGCGTCGCGCGCTCTCTCTCACCAGAATCGTAGATCAGAACACATCTCTTATATTGTATTGTTGTACATCGAGTTTTTGACTACCTGAATTTCCGCACACAACAAGACATCAGTGTGTGCAGCCGTAATAATCGGGTTAAGGATATAAAATATTAGCACAGCCGGCAGAAATTTCCTTGATATTATGCATCAAGGAAATTAAGAACCAGGATTTTACGGCTTAAATTTGTTACCGTGAGGATAAAAAAATTGGCAATATGATAAGATAAAATCAGTGGCGTAACTACACCAATGCGGCGCATTGGGGCTCATATTAGACAGAGCCTAAAAGCGAAGAAAGGATTTTTTCAGCTGTATGTATATATTTTTAAAAATGCCTAAAAACACCCCTTTTTTTTTTTCATTAAAGTGTGAATATTATAGGAAACAAAAGATCAATTTTGTTGTAACTATTCATATATCACACCGCGTAGTACTTAATATTGTGCTTGATGCTCCCGCGGTTAAGACACTCGCCTTGTGATCCAGTGATTGGTGTTTCGAGCCTCATTCCAGGTGACCAGCATAGTTCTATTTTCATAGCACAAGCGTTCAGCTCAGTTTGAAAATAGTAAGAATATAAATGTGACACGCATATTTATTTTGTAAAAAGGAAATATTATTATATATAAGAGAACAAATTATTATTGTGAGGTTAAATTAAATGTATAAATTTGAAAGATATACAGGAAAATTCAATTTAACGCATTTCCCCAGATAGAACAGACAGAGATCTGGATCTCTGTCTGTTCTGTCTGTTCGAATCTCGGTAGCATCAAAAATATTTTTTATATATCTTTCAAATTGATACATTTATTT
Source organism: Eubasilissa splendida (assembly GCA_031772225.1). Taxonomy (NCBI): domain Eukaryota; kingdom Metazoa; phylum Arthropoda; class Insecta; order Trichoptera; family Phryganeidae; genus Eubasilissa; species Eubasilissa splendida. Next base: position 8,841,511 of record CM062868.1, on the reverse strand, counting down.
TATATCCGCACTAATTTCTAAATTTTTTAAGTTACACCACTGGCTATAAAAAAAAAGTTATTTTTTATAAAAAAAAAAAATGGCTTTACAGAACGCATGACCGGCGTACAAATGATAATTATCTCAACGTTTGATTCCCGACATTCTTTAGATACAGCAATATTTAAATAATGTGGATAATTCTGTGAAGATATCTGTAAAGAATGTGGGTGACTTACACTGTTTGATTAAACTTTAAATGTGCTCATAACCAGATTTAATCAATGCGCCCAAGGCGACACTTGCCCGTGTGTCTGAGGACCTCGAGCCAATCTGCCTGAGCATTTCATCTGACCTAGAGAACGGACAATATTGTCTCAGCAATTCAACAAACCCATTTGTAGTAACGCGGTAGATATCATCACCGTATATTGCGGTTAAAAGAGCACAAAAGGCAATTCTTACGGTAATAAATGGTCGTTATTTTAGATACCCATCAGATCTTCTATTCATAGAGTACAATGTTGCAGATGTAAGACAAATTTATATGTTGAGACTCGTGTACAATATTTCCATTCAAACGACAACTCACCCCTAGCAAAATAAATCACGGTCACAACTGAAGAAAATTAATAATTATCGACACACCAGTTCCGAGAGCAGCAACGACATTATTTAAACGTTTCTAGCTACGAAACTGTACAACACTTACTGTAAATCGTTCACTCACAAAAAAATTACGCAATTATGGACTCAGTATATGATTCAACTGGGTAGAGATCAGTCAGAAGTATCGCTGTTGAATATTCCAACTCAATCATAACACAATACACTAACTTTTGATGTACAAAATATTTAACACGTTAAACAAAAGTGCCCCGTCCCCCTAGTTGCCAACAAAATAATCTAAATTATAATTAACTTTGTAGAGTTTCATCATCATAATGGATGGATATAAAACAATGTTATAACTCTACTTGTGTCTATTAGCACAACTCGAGTTTACAGTAAGTATTAAACTTAATGTTAACATAGTATTTTTCTCTAAACTCTAGTTGTGCTAATGAACTCAAATAGAGTTATAACATTATTTTGTTTATATCCATCAACAAACTATAACATTTATTTATCATTACCCAAGCTACATAGACTTGAATTTATTGACATTGCATGAAAATACATCTTCTGTCAATTTTAAAATGTTAAAAATTTCATCGTAACAATTCTATTTCTATCTATATGTAGGCACCTAATTCCAAAACCTCCTAAAATGACTATATGTTTTTGAGTTATTGATGAAAACGTATATTTTGAAAGAAATTATTTTTATTATTTTTTTCTTGCGATTTGGAGGGTATTTACGATCATCGATCCCAGACATTTTGACCTCTCATGATCGCGAACAAAATGTAAATGTCTCACGAAAACTTTAATTGAATTCCATAATATTATAATTGTCATATTAGTATTTAAAATCCGTCCTCGGACGTAGATAATATAGTTTATGTGAAAAAATATTATTTAAATAATTATCTATCTATATATAGCGGCATTATAATGATCCAATTAATATTTTTGACAATATTTTGAAAAAAAATATATTCAGAAAAATTTTAAATACATTTTAAAGGAAATTGATACTTTACTCCAATTGTTTTTTCTATGAGTGACACACAGAATGACATTAAAATTTGTTTTTGTTAATTGTATAAATAATGGAAGCCAGCTTGAACAAGTCAATAATTATGTCTAGCTAGGTAATACATATGTTGGGCATCACACGAAGAGACAGGAATAGAAATATGTGGATAAGAGAACAGACAAAAGTTTTTTTATTTTTTTATTTATTTACACCCTATCCCGAATCGTTTTTACAGTTTTTTTACCCTCGTTCCGATTCGTCATAATTACATATATTTATATTTATTTTATTACATTCAGTCATATCATCATAATACCATCATGGGTTGGCTCCGGTATCGTCGTACCAGAACCATACCTGTTTAATATGAGAGACTATTTGTCACATTAATTTCAAAAGGCAGCCAGAAATAAGCTATAGAAATCACACACCCCCAAAAGGGGAGGATAGACGTCACATTTATGTGTTTCAGTCGCAGAACTCGGTCACAGTCCGGTGGAAATCCACCCTGTCCAGGTCGCAAGAGTGCGAGGGAGAGCCAGTATAATGCTCCGTTAGGTCTCTCTAGCCACTGCTCTTCCAGGCATCGCCCATCTCAGCAATCCCCAGTGGGAGACCCACACCCTAATAAATACCCGTAAATGTCTGAGATTCTTTTAATTTCTTAATAGGTCATCGTTCTGGGGGATCTGATGACCTATTCCTTTTAAGCAAATGAACAAAATGTTTGTTTTTACATCAGGATTTTATAAATAGACAATTCTGTAACGTAATTTCTTTCTGTATATATTTTTCTGGCAGCCATGTTGTATTTTTGATTACGTGATAATCAACAAGCGTTGTGATTGGTTAAAAGGGAATAGCAACTTATAGTCTGCTTTGGGGTATTTTGGAACAAACCCTGATTTTAAACATGCAATATCAATAGATTTAAATGACTTTTGCAAGAAATAATATGTTCTGCATGAAGTTGATAAAAAAATCTACAAAACTACATATTTAATTTTAATTATCCGATATCCGTTTTAGGGGGTTTTGCAATTAGGCGCTACATATATCTACTGAGTAATTCAGTAATTCGATTTCTAAAAATTTCTAGACTACGATGTCATGACAAGAGAGATAAAAATATTTTCGAATCAAATAGGAAAAAAGACAAACGTGATACCGGAAATAATTGTTATAGCTGACGGCATCAACCAATGTTCCGTTGCGACTTGGCTCAGGTACGTGAAACTAAATTCAGCTGTCTGGCAAAAGTGCGCACGAATTCCGGTTTAGAAAAATGGGACAATGTCGAGAAGGCCAAGGGTTTTGCAACACGACTGCGAGCTGACTGGCGGAGAGGTGTGGATTTAGAAAATGCAAGTGGTCTCTAAGTGGCAAGATAAATACACGGGGATTTACAAATGTTTGATAAAATTCACACGAGGCACTTTCGTTTGACCTTATGCTTATTTATTCATACCATACTGGATGTTCTAAACGAAACATGTATAACTTTGAATATAGGTGTTTGGCAGTGACGCGCACTATATACACAGCGCCGGCGTTACGCACAGGCGCCTGCCAAATCAAGGACGCGGCCAAATCAATGGGCGGCCGAAAAATATACAAAAAATGAAAAACAAAATCCCAAGCTGCAAAACGATAATCAGAACTATATTTTAGGGAATTTCAGGTTTTTGATATGAGACAATTATGTGTGCTGAATATACTAACTAGCTTACATAGGAAAATAAACGCACCATCTGTGAGGACTGAAAGATATTATCCCACAAGAATAAATAACTTTAAAATAGTTTCAAGAATGAAAACTACTTTTGGTCAAAAATCATTCATTCTTTCAAGCTCCCAGAATATACAATCAAATTGGAAATAAAATTAGAACTTTAACTGACATTGAGGCTTTAAAAAGGGATGTTTCAAATTGGTTGTTGCAATTAGGAAGAACAAATATATCACAACGATTTAGAGAATGATTCAACATCAGATTACTAAAATAATTCGAGCTCCATTATAATTAATAAAATAATATTTTTTATATATAAAAATAAGCAGAAATTTTGGCCTCGGTTTCGTACACGGGTGTTAGAATGAGACAACGCTATTGTGACGATATTTTGTGACGTAACCAAACGTAAATTGTTTCCAGCCTTTGGCCATATAATTTTATTGATGCTGTTTGACCTTTAAATGATGCATTGCAATTATAAAACCCTAGTAATAATACAGTAACAGACTCTAAAAAGATATCTTAAGAAAATTATATACAATAATATAATATTTCAAAAAATTCATTTTCGACACTGGCCACGAATCGGGTAGATTTCGTTAGTGTGTGAAAACGTGTTACTACTTTTTTTTCCAGATCCTAGTTTAAGTTAGCTGTAATTTTAAAGAAAAAATAATCTAGTTAATGAACTTAGCTGAGATGTTTACCAGAAATGTTTGATCAGAAAATGTCCACATAATCATATAGAAAATTGTAATGAGTTAAGTGTAAAGAAGTAAACATGATTCTCTACGCCTCATGCAAAGTTAGTTCGTCCCTTTTCCGCAGAATGGCCAGTATAGTCTATTTTTGACGGGACCGATTGTTCCATCATTCCCGCAGAAAAGAACGACTTGACAATTCCTACATAGTAACACATGTCGATTCCGTTAAAATGTGTATCAAGTTCACTAAGTAATAAAAAAAATTAAGGTCATATATAAGAGTTCTGAAAAAATTTCTGTAAAATTAACTTTTTTTAACTTACGACTTACGACACATTTCTATATGTATGCGATAAACATACATTTATATACACAAAGAACTGGCGTCTCTTCTATATTAGATCGCGTTTTTTGTAGATGGTTTCTGCGAGGAAACCTAGGCTGACATTTCGGTACGAAAACACGTGCCATTGTCAAGGTGTTGCCTCATCAGTTACAGTATAACCATACTTGTTCGAAGGAGATGTAAAATCTCTTGCGAACGTAAGTCTTTGACTGCGCTGAACTGTCTTTGCGCTGAACTAACTGCGTCTTTGCGCTGAATTGCCGACCTGAAAAGACGTGTTCCGCGATCGTTTCAGAGCGACACTTCACCGATAAGGCAGCGCCAGAATATGTATAATGAGATTTATCACAACAATGGTTATGAAAATATATATGTGTGTGTGTGTTCCCGGAAGTTGTTTCATGACAAGACCCTCTGTAATAGTAGAAATATGTCCAAGAACACTTTGATAGATATGCAGATTGATTAATGGGTGAGAATGAGGAACGTTATATTTATATAAAGTGATCACTTAAGCCAGCCGAATACAGGTCGTAAGCCCTGTAATTACACATACTTCTATATATTTCTATAAAATATAATAAAAAATAGCTTCCTCTCTATCATATATCTATTATTTGTTTAATAATAAAACTATTTTATTTGCGACACGTCGGTCCGATCCGCCCCTGGCAATGCTGCAAGCACCATCTGTCATCGTTTTACAGAGAGATTTTCTTCATTTCTTGCGATAATTTACCCAACGTGTACACTTCATATCGGTACCGGTATAAACAGCCCATTGGCCTGGTGTAAATATTATCTCTCGGTGTACTTTCTACTTTCGTTTAGTTGAATCAGTATATATTTTAAATAAACGAGTGTTTTGACATCCTGTTAACGTTACCAGCTTCCAATTGTGAGTGCATTCGATCTGGTCACATCGAACGAAACATCCGATCATTTTCAAATTATTTAGAATTGGGCTTTACTAAAATTAAACTTTGTTTAAGCCACTGTTTTATTTTTACGCTAACCAGTTTCGATACTAACGCATCTTCGTCAGGACTGGCGTACAACTGGACGATTCCATAAAATTTGGACTCGCTATTTAATATACATTCGTAATGGATGTCGTTTAATTTTGATGAAATAGTTCAATTGTACGCCAGTCCTGACGAAGATATGTTAGTAACGAAACCGGTTGACATAAAAATGACACAGTTGTTTTAAATATAGTTAGAATTTATAATTGTGTTTTTCTTATAAAATGAGATTTTTGACTCGAGACAATTTCTGAGATACTTATTTTGCTCCCATGAAAATCTTTGAAACTCTTTTCTCGGAGATTCTCCATCTTACACCAAACTTCACGCTCGTTATGTACGTCATATGTCAAATGTCATTGTCGTTCGTCAGCAAACACTGAATTAATGTTTGTACTTTAACACGTTATATAAATGTTAATGTTTAATGACTTATATTTTACCAGAATAGATACAGATCTATAGTGGTTTTAGATGACGTTTGTTTACATGTGTCAAACCATGCTGTTAGATTGAACGTTATTCACACTGATATGAGTAGGTGTCTCTTACTACCAATCTCACGCTGATCTCTGAGTTTATCTCTAAATCAAAATCTCAACAAGTGTACATGGTATTGAGATGTATCTCTAATAAATCTCTGAAATTCTCTCATAAAACTAATCGCGAAATGAACCATAATTTTGAATGTGATTGTAATTAATGTCAATTGTAACGATGTAACGATGATTGGTAGTGTGATTTAACGATGTAGGGTTAGGTTCTAGTGATTGCTCGACGAATTACGAATAATTATAGTTACCAATCATTGTAACAATCGAAAACCAATCATACAATCACGGTTACGTCATCACTAATTTAAACACTGTATTTTAATCTGGAAAAATTGCTAGTGTGCAACTACGAATGAGTATATAAAGATAACGTTAAAAGAATGATGTACATGTTTCAAACATATCATACTACCCCTGCATAGTATATGTTTTCTGATTCACCCCGCCCCGCCTCGTATTGATGTATTTTGTTTTCTTTAAACATCGTCTATTATGTACTAATTTTATATTTAAAAAGTACTATCATATTATAATTACTATGTGCCGTACGCGGATAATCTTTGATTTATATATTTATTATATTTATATATTTGTTTTTTTAGCATAAAATAATACAAATATGAATTAAATATATTAATTAGAAAGATATACATATAAAATCAATTCTATCGAAAAACATTGTTGTTGCACCGCCGGGATTCGAACCTGGATCTCTTTCCTAATCGGGGAAGGTGAAGGTAAGGAACGATTAAATGTATTAATATCAAAAAGGTAACATATGAGTTCGAAAATTGTCGCCAAAAATATTGTCGCTGTAGCATAGTTGGATATGCACCTTCCCCGGTTAGGAAAGAGATCCAGGTTCGAATCCCGGTGGCGCAACAACAATGTTTTTCGATAGAATTGATTTTATATGTATATCTTTCTAATTAATATATTTAATTCATATTTAAAATATCACAGACCTATGTTCTGAATAATTACAACTTCATAATAAGAATGTGTTCTCCTAATAAAATAATACATTTGAAATAAAGGTAATTATTTTACTGGACGTGGTCTACTCTAAAACAATTACCTGTATAGTTTTTATAAGTTGTATATTGTTAAGGTACAATCAAAAATTATAATATAGTTTTTATCTATAATATAGTTGGAGACAAAATATGTAGGTAGTTAGGCTAGCACAAATGACAAATTAGTTTCATTTTGTATTTTACCCACATCAGGCAACCACTTTGTTATTTTTGGATTGAAATCGTTAATCACTTTAGACCCTTCAAGACCTAGTGGCAATTTATTAAATATACGCGGTGCCAAAAACAAGAAAAATCATTTACCAAATTTGGTATACATTTTTAGCACTGGGAAGTGTCCTAGTTTCCTTTGAATCGGATCGTGAATGTGAAGTTAAGGTTTTTTTTTTTAAATAATTTTGTATTGTGTTTAATTGGAGTATCTTTCTGGTGACCTTTTTTTTCAGTCATATGTCTATTTTCAGAGACCCTACGGGTGGTAACTATTATTGCGGCAGTCTTTAGAATCGATAATTATATAAAGCGAGCAATCTACTTTGTTATGTATCTTTTGTGCAGGGTCCCATGAAAATTTGCTATAAAGTAAACAAATAATACCAGTAAAATATTGTAGATAAAATTAAATGCATTATATTTCTAATCAGTCGATGACTGTGTGATATATAATGAATCACAATGATAACGTATACTTAGCGTAATTTTTAATATAAACGGTTAAAAAAATTACAATACTATCAATACTCAATGAAATACTTCGCTTTAATCGAGACCGGTTTACAAATCAATTATTGTTATAGTCGGTTTTAAGCATATATGTGAGACCTTACATAAAAAATAGTTAAGATACATAATGATGATAATACAATATTTTTCGATAAAATTGATATTATATGTATTTCTTTCTAATTAATACATTTAATTTGTGTTTAAAATATCATAGACCTTATGTTCTGAATAATTACAACTTCACAATAAGAATATTTTCTCCTTAATAATGTATAATATTTGGTTTTTTGACGCTCACTAACAAAGACATTATTTAGGAGAACACATTCTTATTGTGAAGTTGTAATTATTCAGAACATAGGTCTGTGATATTTTAAATATGAATTAAACATATTAATTAGAAAGATATACATATAAAATCAATTTTATCGAAAAATATTGTGGTTGCGCCACCGGGATTCGAACCTGGATCTCTTTACTAACCGGGGAAGGTGCATTATCCAACTATGCTATAGCGACAATATTTTTAGCGACAATTTTCGAACCTATATGTTACCTTTTTGATATTAATACATTTAATCGTTCCATTATTTGAAAGAGCCATCTACCTTATTTTTACAGAATCTCAAATACCTTTGAGTAAACTGATAGCAGACGCCAGAATTATCAATTCATTTTTATTAAATTTTGGACACATTGATACAACTTTTTTCTTTAGGAGAACACATTCTTATTGTGAAGTTGTAATTATTCAGAACATAGGTCAGAGATATTTTAAATATATTAATTAGATAGATATACATATAAAATCAATTTTATCAAAAAATATTGTTGTTGCGCCACCGGGATTCGAACCTGGATATCTTTATTAACCGGGGAAGGTGCATTAACCAACTATGCTACAGCGACAATATTTTTAGCGACAATTTTTGAACCGATATGTTACCTTTTTGATATTAATAAAATTGATTTTATATGTATATTTTTCTAATTAATATATTTAATTCATATTTAACAAAGACATTATTTTTATTAAATTTCTCAATATTACACAGACGGCCATTAATATTGATAACGTACTATACTGTTTATGGTATTTCAGGTGAACAGGTAAATCTGTATTAGCATATATTTGTACTACGTTAAACACGTGGTACCTGGAACGGATGCGTAAACTGACGCGATGTTTATAAATTTATAAAATTTTGAAGGCCAGTCACATAAAGATGTATTGAATATATTAATCTATTATTTACTTAACCGGGACCACGCCTTAATTGATAGTAAGATACTTTCTTATGTCGTCAAAATAATATTTAGGCTAACCTAGCCACGTACAGAACAAAGATTATATTTACTATTATTATAATATTTATAGGTGCTGATTTTTTCAATCTTCATATGAATTTTAAGATTTTCCTGTGCAGTATAGATGCGCGTAGGTTATATATCAGAAGATTCAGGATGTACTCGATCAATAAAAAATCACGCTGTTGTTATACTTCTTGTTGTCTTATATAAACAGATTAACGGCCCATATGCTACTTATTCTCATGCGGCAGACGTAATATAAATAAGATAATATACCGTAAATAAGAACAGGTGTTATTCTGTCGTAAGAACTCGGATGCGATTACACAGCAGTATGCTATGTACGTGGTCCAGGGGTTATTTTTTGCCGAAGGCGCGGTTCACATAAAATTTAGTTAGTTTATGGTGCCTACCTACCATTTGTAGGTAGGTAAATGAACCATATATATATATATATATATATATACTCGTACATCCTCTGATAATGGTTAAACACGTTTGTAACACCACGCATGTATTAATTTATATATAAAAGGTATATTTAAAGTGACTTTAGATGTTGATTATACAGCGAAAAAATATTTTTTAACATAAGAAGATCGATTCCAAACTTATATGATATTTCATCAAATCATTCATCATCATTTTAGTCTCCTTATCATAGGAAGATCTGGGGCCAAAAGTTTCGATAAGACGCAGCTTCAGTTCTTGTTGACCAATCACGGCCCAATCTGTCTTCATACAGCCTTTGTTGTTAGTGGGCGATCCACCAGCATTCTCTACAGAGTCGCCGAGAAAACACATCTCGGTTCATCTGGCAATCGCGCGTGTCCAAGCCATCTTAATTGAGATATTTCAAAATATAGAAGTAGGGGTCAATGCCAAGGGCGTTCCTTATCTCGATACTCTTCCTCTTAAATAATGTTACTCCTGCAACACTTCTAAATAACTCATTTTGGCCTTTTTTTGTAAGAAAATTATTTTTTAAATATTCGTAGATAATTACTTAAAGATTGTATCAGTATGTTTATTTTCGATTTAATTAAGTACTTTAAATCTCGAAAGATAAGGAAAAACCACAAATTTAAATAAATATATTATTATGAAGAACATATTATTGTGAAGTTGTAATTATTCAGAACATAGGTCTGTGATATTTTAATTTGTATAAATTATAAAATCAATTACTCAAAGGTATTTTAGATTTCGTAAAAATAAAGAAGATGGCTTTCAAATAATGGAACGATAGATGTATCAATTTGAAAAGTGTAACATATAGGTTCGAAAATTTGTCGTCAATGCACTGTGTTGCTGTAGCATCATCGTTTAATGCACGTTCCCCGGATTGGAAGAGATCAAATTAAATTAATAGAGAGATACAATTGTTTTTTTATATGTGTATCTTTCTAATTAATACAACTTAATTTTGTGTTTTAAAGATATATTTTTAAGTGTGTCTTTACTTTCTACGCGATATTAATAACCGATTTAGAATTTACATATAGTGATCACGGGTCAACCGCTAACCCAACGACGTTAAGTAATTGTATTAGATAAACTCCACAGCGAGTTTAAACTCACTTTTTGTCCGCCGTTAATCGTGTACATAGGAAACACGTTCTGCTTGCAATATGTTGTGACGTCATGAGATGCAAGCGTCTACGTGTGGAGTCCGCCAAACATCAGTTCTGAATATATCACACCGTGTGTGTGACCTGCCGCAGTCCAGCTACCAAAAAGCAACTAGCACATCGTGAAAGTTCAGGGTCTGGCGTTCGATCCACGGCATGGATAAAATTTCCGGACAACCCGATCCGAACGTGACAATATATAGGCAAAATATTTGTGTCTCTCTCATATCAGTGAGATAAGTTTAATTCAGGTGAGTCTATTCTCTCATTCTTTACATCTACTTAGAGATCGCGTCGAAAAAAACGGCGACTTACAATAATATCACTTATATACTCTTAAACTAGTGCACACATAGGAATGAATATGCTCTAATAAAAATATTTAATATATCAATTTTTAAAAACAATCTACACATAACTTAAACAGCACATATTTACTATATTTAATTTTAAATTACTATCTTATATCCTCCGGCGTTTCCTCTTCATCGCACTATATATCGTCGATTTCTGTTATTTAGCCTTCATCTGAATGGCAGTAACATTATTTTCTTCTGATTTATATCTTTCTTTTTATAAATTCTGCCGATATTTATTTAGTAAGGATCTTTTAATCACTGATAAAAGGGAAGTAAAACCATGAGCAACAAAAAAAAAATATAAAAATAATTTAAAAAAAATAAGGCTAAGAAACACTGATTTAGCTCCAAAAATACTAGAAAATCAGATCGTGTTTAGTTGCCTTCGGGTATTCACGATATCGTGTACGCTCGGTCTATGTCGAATCAGCTCGGGAGCTCTAGGTTCTAGTTTTCATGTAGTTCATGTCGTGTTGTGATATGGTTACTATGTCCAGTGAAATAGATCCCTGCGCCATAAATCTGCTCTAATGAAACCTGGGGATCATCGATGAAGAATGCTGAGTTGTTGGACTACTTCGAAAGGAAAATCTCGCAGCGTATCTTATCTTCATAGTACAAACGTTTAGTTTGAAAACTGTAAGAATACTGGTATTGATGTGTCATGTATTCTGTTTGGGACATATATTTATTTGAACATTCCCCCTCCCATTCCTTTCCTCTCTCGGCACGCCGCCGATCAGTCGATTGGCGACCTTGAACCAGTGCGGTTATACGTTTACCTAAACGATTACAATATTATACTAATTAGTATTAATATTATACTAACACTGTCAGAACTCGCTGTCGTCTAAAGGAACCTAAGACAAAATAGTGATTAAAACATACAGTCCACATTTTGGAGGTGCCAGCAGAATCCGGATTGTGGTGAGTGCTAAACTCCTTCCGTATCTGAATTTTTCCGGTGTCTATGCTTATACGTAACATATTCCGTGTATGCAATTTATGCGTTTAAAAAAATATTTACTTATATATACAGGGTGTAACAGACCTAATTAATAATATTTTATGGGAGGATACCTAACTGCATAACGAGTCGAAAATGTTCAGAGTGTGTACAATTGTACCATTACGATATGTATTATGTTTAAAAATTGACCTATTATTATATTTTTAATATAATATATATCTACCCCAAAAATATTGCGCAGTGGGAGTGTTACATCCAGTGTATATAATAAATACCAAAAAAAATCATTCATTCCTCGATGTTTACGCGCCTTGTTACTTCAATTGGCACCACTGAGTTTCCTGGTTTATAATAATGTATATATGTGTGTGCATGTGTGAGTATTGCTACCCTATTTTCAGAAAGCTAAGAAGACGGTAACCGACAGGCGTTATTCTTATTACATTCCGTGCTTCGGCCAGTCCAACGGTCCAAATAAACCACCAGTGCGCGCTTCGATCAGTCGAAATCAAAAGAAGACAATCCAGCTAAAAGATCAACAACATCGGACCAGAAAGACAGAAAAATTAAAGAGGTTAGTGCAGTTCATATATTACATGTGTGCTTATTGTTAATCGGAAACCTGGGAACTAGCTAACGAAGGCATTTACATTGTTTGTAAAAGTTGTGGATTAGTCTATTTTTACTATTATTAAGGAGAACACATTATTATTGTGAAGTTGCAGTTTTTCAGAACATAGTCCTGTGATATTTTAATACAAATTAAATGTATCAATAAAAAATATAAACGAGTACACATAAAATCAATTTATCGAAGAAATATTCTTTACCACAGGGATTCGAACCAGGAACTTTTCCTATCCGGGGAAACACGCTGACCATTCATGTCAATCCAGTAAATTAACGAGAATTTTTCGAAACTATATACCGCACCTCTTTCAAATTGATACATCTGTTATCCCATTTTTCACTGCATATTACCGAGAATCTCAAATACCTTTGAGCAAAACCCGATAGGAGACGCCAGAATTAAATAAATTAATCCATTTTATTAAATTTGGTAACAACTTATATATTTTTATGAAGGACACATTATTATTGTGAAATGAACCAGGAACCCATACAATGTTGAAGTGGTGTAATAGGGCAGCGCACGGGCAACAAAAATATTTTTTCGATAAATTGATTCTATCTATATATCTTTCTTATTGATACATTTAATTTGTATTATTTTTACTATCACCGCTTCAATTGTAAATACAGAAGCAAAAGACTGAGAATCATGGAAAAGTGGTAGAAGTCGAGAAATCTGAATTTATAGCGCCATTAGATAACACGAAAAAATATTTTTAATTAGTACGATTCCACATTTCTGAATATCGTTGATTAAAAATATTGTATTTATTTTAAAAAGTTGCATAAATTGTGCGGTAAAATGGAAAAAAATTGTGTCTATATAATGAGCCGCATTCCTATGAGAATTTCGTCATAAAGTGAAATTTTTTGCTGCGTATATAAAAAATTAAATACACGTTCTTAATTGGGTTATAAAATTCCGGAAATACTGCATTAATAATATATTGCAAAGAGACGACGCTGATAAAAGAGAAAACTATTATTTGTATTTAATAATACTATTTGCTTCTTCTTCTTCTTCTTTCAAATAGGCAATCCACCCTTCAAGAGTGATGAAGATGAAGAGTGCCATTAAACAAGTTTAAACGTTATTTCATAGAAAGCAGTACAACAATATTATAGAATAGGGAATATTGCGTTACAAGTTAATACCATTGACATTCAAGAAATTTGCTATTATATAGCTTAAATGTGGCGAGTTGAGGGAAATAAGATGACACAAGTTAACCGAGAGTTGAAAATTACCATTCATTGACAAGATTATTGTAAAAAAAACCTGAGATCCGCAATGGACAGGCAAAAAAGACATGGTCAAGGGTTTCCTCCTCGGCACCACACTCACACATTGGGGAGTCTATTATGTTCATTCTGAACAAATGTGAGGCCACCTGGCAATGCCCAATTCTCATTCTAGAGATATTTGCTACTGTTCTTTTAGAGACTTTCCTGTTGGAGAACCAAGGGGAGCGGGGAATATATCTTTGGATTATTTTAAGACGATTACCCTTGTGATTGTTTGGATCCATCCATTGTGCAGACCAGATAGAATTCGTATGTTTTTTTACAATATTAAGTCTGTCATACATCGGGATATGGAATTGATGGGGAAGAACTCCGGAAAGAGTAGCCTTCTTGGCCAGTTTATCAGCACATTCATTTCCCTGAATTCCCTCATGTGCAGGGATCCAAACGAATGACACCCGTTTATTGTTGCTGTACAAATCAAATAGGCATCTTCTGATGGAACAGATTATCTCATTGTCTAGCCAAACTTTCATATTAGCAGAGAGGGATTCAAGAGCTGCTTGAGAGTCGGAGAATATAACAGCCTTATCGACGTTCCGGAGAACGCAGATGTCCAAGGCCTCTTTAATTGCCCAACATTCTGCTGAGAAAACCGATGAATCCGCAGGAAGTCGAAGCTTCACATTTATTCCTAATTGAGGTATGGAAACTGCAGCACCGCAATAGCCCTCAGGGCAAAGTTTTAGAACCGTCGGTGTAGATGTGGAGATAGTTAAGCCATTTCGAATCAAGTACACTATTAAACAACTTCATGATTTTCATTTAGCTGGGTTGATTTGTCTAGTCCTGAGATTACATCAATGTCAGGAGAGAAAAATATAGCACGAAAAGGGGTAGAATAGACTGGAAGAGTACAATAGCGAGGTGAATCGGGATATTTTGTTTTTACACAGGAAAAGCTGTTGCATAAGTTCGGGCGAGATTTATTTAATAAGTATCTGCGTGAGTCTATCAGAACCATTTGCTTAATTTATGTAAAATAGAAACATAAAATTAGGCTACATATTAACTTCACAACATAGATATATAATGTTATGATCGCTCATTGTAGCAATCATAAATGCACTTTTTAATTGAACGGTATTATTATAAATAATGACTCTATTGTTAAAGATTTCTTACTTCATTCGATGTGTCATTAAATAATGATTAACACGTGTTATGTCAACCGACCTAATTGTAAAATGTTAAGGTTATAAGTATAACAACATTGCTAGAAAAGGTCAACAATCAAGAGTTTTAATTTCTCTGCCAATCGTTTGAAAATGTATTATTCTAGATGAAAATTATATGTTAGGAGAACACATTATTATTGTGAAGTTGTAATTATTCAGAACACAGGTCTGTGATATTTTAAATACTAATTAAATGTATTAATTAGAAAGATATACATATATAATTAATTCTATCTAAAAATATTCTTGTTGCGCCACCGGGATTCGAACCTGGATCTCTTTCCAAACCGGGGAAGGTGCATTATCTAACTATGCTACAGCGACGATATTTTTAGCGACAAATTTTCGAACCTTTCATACAATACGTTTAATCGTTCCATTATATCAAAGATTATTTGAAGTTTGAAGAATTCTATAACATATTAAATATGAATTAAATATATTAATTAGAAAGATATACATATAAAATCAATTTTATCGAAAAATATTGTTGTTGCGCAATCGGGATTCGAACCTGGATCTCTTTCCTAACCGTAGAAGGTGCATATATTTCATATTTAAAATATTATGTTCTGAATAATTACAACTTCACAATAAGAATGTGTTTTCCTAATATTAGATATGTATAACCTTTTGCTGGGAGTCTAACCTTTAACAGAATCAACATTATATAATGAATTGTTGTAATTTTAGATTGATTAAAATTATTTTTATGCTTCATTATTAAACAAAAAAATAATAATTTTAAACCATGTATATAAATATATATTGTTTAATACTTATTTGTTAATGACTTACTTAATATTGATAAATTACAAAAAATCATTTTTATAACGTTGTATATATTTTAAAAATAACATTAATAAATTGATAAAATTAGATAAGATAAGATACTAAAAAGAATCGATAACAGTTATTTTATTGTATCATGTTTTATAAATAAATACATTTTTGGTTTACGAAATGATACGCTAACCCAAACACATTTACCATCAGACGTTGCCGGCTATTCGCAGTAATGCATAGTAGATATATCATTATTTATTCCATTAGTCATAACATTGCAACATACTCAATATTCTGCAATGCTACGACTTACTCAATATCAAAACTAAACAAAACAACTCCCGAGTACGGCAATAATTGAGACTGACTAGTAAAATGTCTTCCGTTCTACTTTCAATAAAACACATGTTGTGGCCGTATCAATATTGCTGAATAGACGATAGATGAAATCACAGCCGGCACACACTGTGATGATATCAACTGTGATTGGTATTCGATTGCAACTATGATTGGTTACTGTGATTTAAAGGTTAGTGGTTTAGTTTCTAGTGTACCTGTGATTGCTTGCTGAACTACTAATAGTCACAGTTATCAACAGCGGCGTAACTAAAAAATTGGGCCCAAATGCAAAATGAAAATATGCCCCCCTATAATAAACAATAGACTTGAATTATTAATAAATACGGTAGTCCAGTGTTCATTTACTCGTTATTTAAATAATTTTACTTATTTTATTCGATTTTCGGCGATTTAATGGCCTAAAGAAGGGGGGTCTCCAAACTTTTTGGACAAAGGTCCACACTGACTGTTTCACAAAGTCGGGCGGGCCAAGATAATCTTCCACTGACAAGATTACTTGATCAGTTGCATAAATTTAGTCGTGGTTTTTTCCCGCATTCGGAACTACTTATTTATTTGAAAAAACGTCTACAGATTCAAGTCAACTGGTGAGCATTTTATGTTTCTTTTGATCACCGACTGCAAACAATTGTCAGCGGAAAAACACAGCTACATAAATTTCATTAATTATTATTTGCATTATACAGAGTGTAACAGACCTAGTCCACAATATTTTATGGATGGATACCTGACTAAATTACGAGTCGAAAATGTTCAAGGAATACGTGCAAAAAATCGTGTTAAGCTTGCCTTGCTTCAGGCCCTAAATCATCTAACAAAAAATAGTCGAAATTCGATTAACTCAAATTTTTTGAATTCAATTTATAATTTGCAATTAATATTTTAATATAATGAAACAATAGCATAATTACTTCTTTTTTTTAAATGCTTACATTTCTGACATGGTTGAGATTAGGCACATATCTCTTGTATATTTTCGAGTCAAGTATCGACCCGTAAAGTATTGTAGACTATGTTTGTTACACCCTGCATAGTGTGAAATTCCATGACAATAAATATAATAAACTAGCATTTTTTCCGTCCTAAGACGGGATGGCCAGGCAAGTTGCTGAATATGGCAATGGAAGAAGAAAAAGAGAATCACCAAAATTTTTAAAAACAGAAATGTGTTTAATCTCACAGAATAAAGCACACAAAAGAGGTATAACAGAAATATATTACATACATCTGTATATATATATATTGCAAAATACCACATAAGATTTTAACCAGATATAACGTCACAGGACAGACACACATTTAAATGCTTGTATTGTATTATGGCTCGTCCGCGGATGAGATTTCTCTCGGAGATTCGACTCAACTGCGCATAAAAAACAATTCACAATTCAATACGAAGCGATCTATAAATCATCACAATGTGTTTTGCTCGCGGATTAGAATAACGTAACCTGTACAGACTACCAACTCTCAGAGATCAGTCACATTAAGAGATTACAGTGGACACGGCCCATTATATTAATACTATTCGTAATACGTAATTGCCCGGTAATTTTATCTGTATTACACCATAATACAATTATATTTATCCTTGAAATTTCACAAAATGGAAAGTGCCCACATTCAATAAAAACAAAATACGCAACAAATTAACAAATATAAAATGCACACAATGAAAAAATATTCAAACACGAAAATTAATGCATTTTTCTCAACTGCGCATTTCAATCGGAGAACTGGAAGCTTGAATGAACCAATGTTTGCATCAGATTTAATTCTTAAGCCGGCTGTACACGCAACGGTATACCTGACAGGTACGCCTATTCAGGTCGCCTTTTGGGCAAATCGGAGCGTGACAAAACTGGCCGGTATGTTCTACCTGTGGGTGAGTGCTAATTTCAGGCAAACCTGAACGTGTGTGTTACTCCAGGGCGCAGGTCTCAATAATTCCGTCTACCGCGAATGGCATCTCACTAGCGCCGAGTAATTGTGGAAGATTTCTTTGAATTGTGTAAATCTGATTCGTCATTCTTAAATGATGACAGACATCTTGAGACTCTACATTCAATACCGTTAATAAATTGACGTGAATATATTAATTTCCTTTTAAAAACCATTATTTACTCCACTTTTGTAGTGGTTTTCTTTCTTTCTTTCGGTGGCTACCGTATTGTCGTAGTTGCGCTGTACAGATGCCATGGTTGACTGAGAAATTATCACAGGTTTGCCGCTACATGTGTGGCCAAAGTTGAGCTTCGGTATACTTGACATGTCTACCTGAATACGTATACCGTTGCGTGTATGGCCGGCTTTACACTATGAACTATAATCTTTATAATCTTACACACCTTCACACACCCTCACATATTATTTTATTTATTGGCTATTTGTTATTGCAACGTATTGCTTCAGATTCTTACGTTTTAATGTATAAATTACTTTAATTGACCGAGTAAATATTGGCAATTACTATAAAATGTAACAAACAAAATATATATACTTAAATTACATGCATCCGAGATACTGCTAGCAAACGATTCATTGAAATATTCTTTAGCCAGATTGATGCAGAAACAATCTATTAAAAAAATCAGTTCCATATGGATTTATTTAGAGTTATTTCCACCTAAAACTGTTAAATGACTAATAAGCCTATCAAAAATGACGGAATATTAATGTTATTTACAACATAAAATAATTTTAAAAATCACAAAAATATTATAATTCAGCATAATAATTTGTTATAAATAATTAGACAAAATACTTTGTTTAAACCACTATTTATTGATAATTCAACATGTTTCGATACCTATGGTATCTTCATCGGGAAACAATGTATACTGAAATTAAAAATACAAGCATTGATAAAAACGAAACTATAAAGTGGTGAATAAGTAAGAACTAATATGAAAACAAATTTAAAAGATGACTATTAGCAATGAGGATTTGGTTATTTATAATATTTAGCTTGCTATTAACACTTTTTCTTATTTCTAAAATTTCAAATTTATCTAACTGTAATAAACATCTAGTATTTTTATTTGTAGGAGTTTGCAGTTAGATATATTTGTTAAGAAGAACACATTCTTATTGTGAAGTTGTAATTATTCAAAACATAGGTCTGTGATGTTTTAAATACTAATTTAATGTGTTAATTATAAATATATACATATAAAATACCTACGCTACCGGGATAAAATATAAAAAAATACAAAAACAATATTTTTCGACAAAATTGATTTTATATGTATATATTTATAATTAATACATTAAATTAGTATTTAAGATATATTTGTTTTTTCGATAACTTATACATTTTTACTTCCGTCTATAAAGTTCCAACTTATTTAGTGTAATGTCGATCAACGATGTTGCACAATCAAAATACGATGATAGATTCGAAGTTGCTTTTGATTAAAATTATTGATTGTAATATACTGTATTGCCATTTTCTGACATGCTTATTTAATAATTACACATAGTATATTGCATTATTTGCCAAATGTCAGATGTTGTTTGTTTTTCATTGCTAGTGTCACGTGAATTAATAGATGGACGGTTAGACGAACATACGGAAAATATATAGACAGATTAATTGTTTTTTAATCTGGAAGATAATACAAACAAAAACAAACGAGAAAAACACAAAAAGTGTTTATAAAGCAACGATGTATACAGGGTGGCCCAAAAAACGTGAGAACATTTCGTAAAATGTGATATAATTATATCAAAATTAGTTTAAATAGTTTACTAATCTACTTACTTACCTATATTACATTTTATTTCGACAATTTCCGGTCGCCATCTTTGATTATTAATTTTCCCATTGTTTATATTTGGTTTTTTCAAATTGTTACCCAGAATGACAAAAATCACTGCAGAAGACCGTATTCTGATAAAAAAAATTGCGTATTGAAAAACGTCGGGGTGCTAAGAAAAATGATCAAAGAGTTTCAAAACAAAGCGTGGAGTATAGCTAGACATTACAGCAGGACGGAGCTCCATCTCACACAGCCAGAAATACCATCAACTTTCTTCGTCGTGAGAATGTTAATTTCATCGAGCCAAGCATCTGGCCACCGAACAGCCCAGATTTAAACCCAGTAGATTATGCAATATGGGGGTGTTTTGATGATTTCCGACTAGCTAAATATTGTGCAAAAAAAATTACACTAAGAATTATAATTAATTATATTATGTTTTGAAATAACTCGTGTGTTACGAGATGTTCTCACTTTTTTTGAGCCACCCTGTAAGCATGTTAAGTATCTAAATAGTAAATTTGCGGTCAGTACAGTGAAATAAGCCGTGTGTAAAGGGAAATTAAATGTTTACCTTACAGAATATTCTTATATATTAATATCTGACTATAATGGCCATAATTGTGATAGAATTGTTTGGTATAAAATTTTGTTAATTATTTATTACAAAGTACTGACTGCACGCTACTGATAAATACCCAGTTTTTTATTGTTTTTTTTTTGTTCTTTGTTGATAAGTTAAATTTATGCATGAGAGAACGAATAAATATTAGAGAATAATAACAGTCGTTTACTTCCAAACAATTCTAATATCATAAAGCAATGAGAAAAAAATGTATATTTAAATGCAGTTTTACTAGGAAAAAAATTACACTTGCGATTGCTTCAAATACTGTACCAAAAATAATAATTTAAGTAATAGAACAAACAAAAACAACTATTTTAAATATGAATTAAATATATTAATTAGAAAGATATACGTATAAAATCAATTTTATCGAAAAATATTGTTGTTGCGCCACCGGGATTCGAACCTGGATCTCTTTCCTAACCGGGGAAGGTGCATTATCCAACTATGCTACAGCGACAATTTTCGAACCTATGTGTTACGTTTTTGATATTAATGCATTTAATCGTTCCATTATTTGATAGAGCCATCTACCTTATTTTACACAGACCGTCTGTTCTGAATAATTACATTTTCGCAATAAGAATGTGTTCTCCTAAAAACAACTATGCTTCGTATCAAAACTCTCTTCCATAATTGAGTACTTAACCTCCAAACGACTCAATCGTGAAGCTGACGATTAGTGTTAGTGGTATTCCACTGGGCTTGTACTAAAAACTATATAAAATAATGTGAGCGATCAATACCTAAAATACACGTGTTGGGCTTCAAACCTCTATACATGGTATAAAGTGACAATAACTTTTGTAATTTCTCAAAATCAACATACTTATTTATTTTTTTGCATTTCCTGAAGTGTTGATAAATACACCGTATCTTCAAAATAACTTTTGAAGCGTTTAGATGAAATTTTTATTTTTAAACGTTATTCATAATTTTTGGATTTTGTTAAAAATTCGTCATAGGGAAGTTTGGAATTAATCGACTCAAATATTAAACATCGGTTATCACTGGTTTTTTAAATGTTATATAGAACCTTATCGATATATGTAATCGTACACGTAATGTAATATATAATACAAATTTTATTCGAAATTCTAAGTAAAATAAGTACACACATACGTAGATAGCTATTAAAATAAATTCATTTACGCAATAGCTTACCAGATACTAATTAAAATAATAATAAATGCTCATTCATGATGTAAAATAAATTAATTGTGTATATTAATTTTTAACTGTATTTTTAATAAAAAATTAAATTTTAAATATATGCCTATACACCTACCTCATTTGAAATTGTATCTTTATTGTATTCTGCAGAATTATGTACATACATACGTTGCAAATTGGAATGTTAAAAAAATATTTATCGATAGTTATTTCTACATTTCTGTATAGTGTTTACTATTATGTTTATGGTCGGGTCATACATAACACACTGTAATGTGAACATTTCTCTACTTCGGCACAACTTTCTCATTGTTAATCTAACCGACTTTATAGAGAAATCCCACTTGAAATAATAATACGACAAATAATGATATACTCTGTTAACTACGTCATTGTAAAAAAATATTATTATTTCAGTTAACGTATAGATGACAAAGTAGTGTTCTTGAAAAGTTCTTATAAATATTAAGTTATTGAATTGGAAAAAACATACATACATTTGAAACATTAAAGATATTTTATTTTCGTGTTTCTAAATAAATATTAAGCAACACACCTTTTTAATTAACAAATAGTACCTTTAAATGATGTGCGATTATAGCGCGAGCAGATCAAACAATTATAAAACACGAACATTAAAAAATACGTGTTTCAAACATCGAATGATTTTACTTTCGTCTCGTTACGAAATGCGCGATAAGTACTCAATTTAGAAAAATATATATTACACAAAATTTAAAACGTACTCACAATTCTGCCAGCCAAAAAGGGATTAATTATCACAAATCCGCTAAATGCACTGAAATATATTTCCGTAAAAAAACAATTATTCTAAAACATTGAGCGTAGTAATTCAATCAAAACATTTTTTTTTTTGTTACTACATTAATTATTATTTATCACTTGATTTTTTCCGCTTAAAACACTGACATAGATATTTTTGAAGTGAAACTGCCCGAGCGCAGGCACCTGCGCGGAGTCAGAAGAAAGTTCTCGGGAAATCGGTCACCGCGTCCGGACGATGCGCAGCCCAGTTCGTTACTGGCCGATTCGAAAATCGAACGCGCCCGAGTGACAGCTCGGTAAACATGGCGGACGCGACGTTCGTGCCGGCGCATGCCACCTGACGATACAATATTATTTATTTTATATGTGAAGGAAAATATGTGATATGTAATAATCATAAATCGGTCGCAACGAAATGTATCTAAATTAATTATTGAATTTCTATCAATCAAGCATGTCTCGTTAGCATTTTTAGCAAACGGGAAATCTAGAGATTTTATCTGTTCTTGACCTAAGTTGAGCCAGTTATGCTATTTTTTTCTTGCGATTTGGAGGGAATTTACGATCATCGATCCCAGACATTTTGACCTCTCATGATCGCGAACAAAATGTAAATGTCTCGCGAAAACTTTAATTGAATTCCATAATATTATAATTGTCATATTAGTATTTAAAATCCGTCCTCGGACGTAGATAATATAGTTTATGTGAAAAAATATTATTTAAATAATTATCTACCTATATATAGCGGCATTATAATGATCCAATTTTTTTAATTTTTGACAATATTTTGAAAAAAAATATATTCAGAAAAATATAAAGTACATTTTAAAGGAAATTGATACTTTACTCCAATTGATTTTTCTATGAGTGACACACATAATGACATTGAAATTTGTTTTTGTTAATTGTATAAATAATGGAAGGCAGCTTGAACAAGTCAATAATTATGTCTAGCTAGGTAATACATATGTTGGGCATCACACGAAGGGACAGGAATAGAAACATGTGGATAAGAGAACAGACAAGAGTGGTTGATATAATTAAATACGCCAAGAAAATAAAATGGCAATGGGCAGGGCACATCACTCGGAAGACGGACAATCAAGAGACCGCAGGCCGACCTAAAACCCGCTGGACTGACGAAATCATCAATTTCTGCAGAAATACGTGGCAGCGAATAATAACGAATAGTGAAAAGTGGACGACACTTGGTGTGGCCTTCGTCCAGCAACGGATATAAAATGGCTAATAGCGATAATTATAATGATTATGTATTGGGAAAAACCCGATTTATCAATTATTTATTATTATTTACCATTCGTTTATAACATTTCAACATTTTTCAAATTAAGCTACTCTCTTGTGGTATGAAATAAGTGAAAAGCATGCCAAGGTTCAAAATAATATCAAAATCAAAATAATTGACCAAAAATTTTCAAAAACTACCCAAGGTTTAATTGTTTTCGCGTTTGAATTAACATTTATTAATGGCCTCATTAATGACTTGAGGAGGTCTATCGTCTCCATTGTCATCATCACCGAACGCACCTTGCTTATACCGGTGCGTGAAACAGAGCTCCTAATAGTAGTAAAAACGCATCCAGTATCGACGTCATTATATAACTGAACCATATCTGTAAATCAGCAAACTGTGTTCAACAATAAACTAAGTAGCTTGTTGGTCTATTAAAACACTGGTTTAGTGATCTAGTGATCGGGGGTTCGCGCCTCATTCCAGGAGTCCAGAAAATTAGTCATATTTTCATTTAGTTAAATTTTCATTAAGTTTAAAAAAAATAGTAAAAATATTGATGTGACATGTACTCGTATTTCGTATTCTATATTTTTTAACTTTATTTTAATAAATGTGTATAACTTGCTCTGGCCATACACACTTACACAATATACTCCGCGACCATCAATCACAGACACAGTGAGTTATGGGTGATTATTAGGGCACCCACCACTCATGCATAAACAAATCTTTCTGATTCACATCGACACACACACACTGATACAATATATGCCCACACACGCACAATCACATTGGCTTAATTTTCTAATTCATACAACGTTTGTATCGATCTTGCGTTTCCTATAGATTCATTGCAATGATGAAATGAGAAAAGAAAAATGCTCGTTTTAAGAAAAAAAAAATTATCTCGTAGAGTTTCGATATATGAGATTCATACGATCATACGATATTATATAATAATATAAATTAGTACCACAAACAGCGATGTTGTAGGCGATGAAAGATGTAGTTTAAAAAAAAAAAAAAAGTCTTTCATTTAATGTGAAGTCCTCGCATCGGTTTGACACGGCTGCAATAGGATGATGTCTTCCTGGACTACTTGCTGGTGATTCTAATTGTGTGCTGGAATTCAGGTAGCCAAGATGACTCGATGTAACAACAGTACAATTTATTACAGAGCTTACAAATACAAGTACAAACATATTAAACGTGTTCCGATCCACGACTTCGGTGCGAGAGAACGCGCACCCAAGCGCGACGATCTTAACGTATTAATATCAAAAAGGTAACATATAGGTTCGAAAATTGTCGCTAAAAATATTGTCGCTATAGCATAGTTTTATACCATGTATCAATTAATGAAGCCCAATACGTGTATTTTAGGTATTGATCGCTCACATTATTTTATATAGTTTTTAGTACAAGCCCAGTGGAATACCACTAAAACTAATCGTCAGCTTCACGATTGAGTCGTTTGGAGGTTAAGTACTCAATTATAGAAGAGAGGTTTGATACGAAGCATAGTTGTTTTTAGAAGAACACATTCTTATTGTGAAATTGTAATTATTCAGAACAGACGGTCTGTGTAAAATAAGATAGATGGCTCTATCAAATAATGGAACGATTAAATGCATCAATATCAAAAAGGTAACATATAGGTTCGAAAATTGTCGCTGTAGCATAGTTGGATAATGCACCTTCCCCGGTTAGGAAATAGATCCAGGTTCGAATCCCGGTGGCGCAACAACAATATTTATCGATAAAATTGATTTTATATGTATATCTTTCTAATTAATATATTTAATTCATATTTAAAATATCGCAGACCGTCTGTTCTGAATAATTACAACTTCACAATAAGAATGTGTTATCCTAATAGCTCAAAATTTAGAATGAGATACAGTTGCTATCTCTTGTGGTAGCTTATTGTACATCCGCGGTCCTATAAAACATGCATGTCTTTGAGTAAACGAGATTTTCATTAACGGTACAGTTTTAGCTTGAGTACACTTAGAATGTATGATAAATCGCAGTGTTTTGTTTTCATGTAGATCTTTCAGCAGAACAGCCTGATATTTAGAACTTCGATCTTTTGGAATAGCGGCTCTGATTCATGCTGAAAAGATTTATTGAAAACTATTTACATCTACTGCATCCCGCACAATAAACTACGAATATTGTACTTAATAGCAATTAATTGTGATAAGTGTATCATAAACCTATCATGCTATATTATAATATTTTATATTCACCCCTGTTACAACAAAAACATGTTTGTCAATAAAATAAATAAAAAAATCTAATTATCGCTTTTGGCATTTTATAATTTTTAGACGAACACATTATCTTATTGTGAAGTTGTAATTATTCAGAACATAGGTCTGTGATATTTTAAATATGAATTAAATATATTAATTAGATAGATGTTAAATATATTAGTAAGGTAGATGGCTCTTTCAAATAATGGAACGATTGAATGTATTAATATCAAAAAGGTAACATATAGGTTCGAAAATTGTCACTAAAAATATTGTCGCTGTAGCATAGTTGGATAATGCACCTTCCCCGGTTAGGAAAGAGATCCAGGTTCGAATCCCGGTGGCGCAACAACAATATTTTTCGATAAAATTGATTTTATATATATATCTTTCTAATTAATATATTAAATTCATATTTATAATTTTTAATCGTGCAATTTAATTTTGCATTTAAGACTATTTTTTTAAGTTACGCCACTGACTAGAGGTCCACTACGCTTGGTCTATGAAGAGGACAACGTAGAGAGAGATTTTATAACATTTAATTTGTATTTTAAAAAATTCTCTTTTAACTTAATTATGTTTTTTAAACTTTCTAAATTAGTCGGCATGTCGTCGCTGCCCTTGGATGTTTCATATCAAAAATAGATGTCGTATTTTCCTTATATGAATCTAGTGTAAGCTGTGACTGGAATTCCTCACTATCATAATTCATAGATTATTGTTGGCTTTTTATGAAAATTTCGAGGTCAGATTTGATGTTAGTTACGAGCTTCCTTTTAGAGTCTCCAGGCTTGTTTTGATAACTATTATTATGCTTAATTTTATTTTAATTGATATAAAAAATGTATTCAGTTAGGTATCATTATAGAAAAACATTAGTTCTTAGTCCGTATTGTTGATAGTTTTCAAACTATCGGGTTTAAAGTTAGTTTTTTTTATCTTTTCAACTCGTGTAATAAATATTGTACACTACTTACAGATATAGATTAGATTAGGTAATTTTTTTTAAAGTGTGGTGAATTGTACAATCTCCGGATCACACGTCCCGCGGAATGAATTACAATAATTCCGGTCGTAAATCGGAATCACCGCAGGGTAGGGGAGGGAAATAGGGAAACGTGGTACAGGATGAGATCGGTGAGGGGATAGGAGTTCTAGTTGAAAGGCCAGTGATCTCAGGAACCGGTATTCAGAAGGACTGCTCGCCTTACCTTGTACATGAGTCGCCGCCGAAATCACGCAATAAATGGCACGCGGATGAGCCGATCTCCGTTCCCAATTAAATACGGCACGAACAAACAATATCACTGTACACACAAATCACAGGATCACAAACAATACAGTGCTGGTGCACTGGAGCTGAAAGGTCCACACCGCGAATGCTATCGCGATGTCGAGATCGAACAAATATCGGTCAAGTTGACGTTTGCTGGCGTCAAGGTCACATTTCACACTGAAAAAACGAGCATGAGGAAATGTATAGATGGGAAT
Source organism: Eubasilissa splendida (assembly GCA_031772225.1). Lineage (NCBI taxonomy): Eukaryota > Metazoa > Arthropoda > Insecta > Trichoptera > Phryganeidae > Eubasilissa > Eubasilissa splendida. The sequence continues at coordinate 8,813,872 of CM062868.1, read as the reverse complement.
TTGGTCACGGAATATGTCAATAACATGGATCGCGGCTGATTCGAAAAGACGCGCCAAAATATGTGGTATTTTTCATATGCGATATTTTTGTGCTACCTTTTTTTTTTAAAATTTATATAATACATATTATAGATATAGAGAAAATAATTTTATATTTTACTAATACATACGTAAATTATTATTTTTAATATATACGGCGAACAATTATGACTGGGAAGAATTGTGATCGAACAATGTTTGTAGATCCGTCCCTGAATCTGTTCCCTCAACGTCTTTCTCGTGATGAATCCGAGATTTTTCATTTCCACATTATTTTAGTCTTATCCGCTCTCACTTTAATACCCAACGCCGGTTAAATATATTTTACTCTCAAATATTTTTTCTTCATCTCGTAGACAGCCTGATACGATAGTAGCTTTAGTAATTTGGCCTCGGACCACGTTTTTGAGATCATGTTAGATAAAGAGGAGTTAGCGAGGTTTTGAAAATAATCATAAAAATACGTGATTTTTTTTGTGACATAAATAAGTAAATCTAAATTTAATACAATAATAATGGCATTTTACAAATAATTAATTAATTTTATGCTAAACTGTATTCGTGTTAAGTGATAGGTCAACAGTTAACACAGATAACTGACCCGGTGGGATATGAAGGAATTTATTTTCCTCAACGTCTGAGTGAAAGTGTCTTTCTTCATTTTCTCTCTGGGTTTAATATTTACAGAATTATGATTTTGTATCTTAACTTTGAAAAAAAATTACTTAGCCGAGAAACATCCCTTCTGGGTTTAAGTGCGCAGAAGTGCGGTTGTACAAAACCATGAAAACGGCATGTGCCACCGTGCCGAAACATCTACTAGGTTTCCTTGTGGAAGGCGATCTATCCCAGAAGAGATAGGTATAAAAATAAAATGTATTAAACATATAAAATTTTATTGAAAACACATTATTGTTTTAAAGTTGCAATTTTAGAGCATAGTGGTATTATTAATGTAAATTAAATTAATCAACTAGAAAGATATATAGAAAATATATTCGTTTGCTACTGGGATATACAATATGTACCTATATTGTAATAAATAAAAAGTAATTCACTTATACGTTATTATACATGTATAGGTATACAGGATATAACAGACCTAGTCCACAATGATTTATGGGTGGATACCTGACTAAATTACGAGTCGAAAATGTTTAAGAAATATGTGCCTAATCTCAACCATGTCAGAGATAAAAGCATTTCAAAAAAATCGTAATTATGCGACTATTTCGATTAATTAAAATATTTTATTGATTTCATATGATATATTGAATACAAAAAATTAAAATTCATCGAGTTTCGAACGGCTAGACTATTTTTTGTTAAATGATTTAGGGACTGAAGAAAAGATATAGATTAATAACTGCACGATTTTTCAAATATTTATTCAGAAGTACGTAGACTTCAAGCTGAACACGATTGTGTACAAATTTTAAACAATAATATTTTCCGTAACAGTTTAGAATTTGCACATATTCCTTGAACATTTTCGAATGGTAATTTAGTCAGGTATTCGCCAATAAAATATTGTGGACTAGATCTGTTACACCCTGTATACATGCAACAACAACATGCAACAGAAAAGTTGTGAACCCTCAAATAATAATAATCTTGAATTATGGGGTGGCTATACATATGCAAGCATCCTTAGCGCACCCCCTAGGATGTTAGTCACTGCTAAAAATTATAAATGTCAAAGAGCGAGGGCATATTTTAAGATGGATTTCTTGAATGGCTTCCACGAAACCGAAAACAAATGATCTAGAGGACATCCAAAGTCTCGATGTATTGGGCTTGAGCAATAGATCGACCTAGATGACCAAATAACAGACATACCTTCAATGTATGCTTGGACAGCATTTAGACGCGACTAGTGTAGCCTTGAAAAATATGTAAGGCATTCACCTAAACGAGGCACCATGTCAAAATTATATAATAAATCGTCTCAAATATAATAGGTAGTCTCATAATTTCCCGCGTCATAGCGTTAACTAGATTAAAGCAAAATATATAAACCTGGACAAAAAAACATAAAATGCTTCCATGAAAAATTATATAAAATAAATTAACAATTTTTTTTTTCTTATTTATAATAATAACGTCAACTATAGGAATATCCCCATTATTGCGGCTAAAACCTCATTTTATATAATTATAAAATATTCAAAATCCACTAACAACCTTTTAATGCGATGTGTGACAATGTAATTCCCGGAATACGTCTTTAAAAAAAAAAAATGTAACACTGCATACTAGAACCGCCTTCATAGTACTCGCCATGTGCATAGATTCGGACGGGGTTCCCGTATCTGGAAGCAGGGCTGGAACTCATTTTCCGTAATACTGTTGAGAACCCGTCTCACATTACGATGGATTTCAGTCGTATTACATAATATTCATCTCTTCAACGCAGTTTTTAATTTTGGAAATAGCCAAAAATCACAGGAAGCCAAGTCAGCTGAATAGACAGTATCATCTAATTGGATAATCGCGTTTTTGGCTAGAAAGTTTCTCACATTGAGTGCGCTGTGACTTCTCTAGATTTCTAAATTTTTACACCGAGTACACACGCTACTATCCGTTATCTTCACAATAGTTAACTAACAACAACTAACTGGCTCTATTGACAAGAAATGTACGCAAGTATTAGTTCAAACATGTCAAAATAGGAATATTCACATGATTTCATGGATGGACCAGTTGGTCGGTTGGTTGGTTGGTTAGGTTAAGTTTCTATTTTAGGTCAGGTTTTTTTATGTTAGGCTAGGTTAAGTATAAATAATAATAATAATAATAATTGTGTGCGCGCCGACACGACGATGGCGGTGTTCAGATGAGAAAAAAAGAAGAACAAGAAGGAGAAGAAGAAAAATGACACGACGGAGAGACGACGACGGCGATTTTCGGATGAGAAAAAAGAAGAAGAAGAAAAAAATAATAATCACACGACGGTGACATGACGATGGCGATATTCTGGTGAGAAAATTATAAGAAGAAAAAATCATTTATGGACTGTATATTTTAATCACTATTTCATCAAAGGTTCCGACACACGAAGTCTCCAATTAGTATAATATTGTAATCTTTTCCGTACACATATAACCGCACCGGTTCAAGGTCGCCAAACGAGGCTAAGTGGGGAAGGCACAGTGCATTATTTTCGTCAGAAAAAAATCACTCTTTTACGTTATAACAAGGAAAAGAAATACAGTTTTCAGTACAATTACCAGTCGGCGACTTGTGGTACATATTTTCTGATTTTTTAACAACTTATTTTAATCATGCATATTGTATCGCACAGAATTACTCGCCGAGGAGGCGCCATATTAATTGATATGATAAGACACGTGTTAATAATTTAAATGTGTAATCATCGGCGTGGCGCCAAAAAATCTGCGAGATAGGTATCAGGAAAACAAAAACGTCTTAGACAATGGCGGCCTGTCACCATGTAGGTACTTGCAAAAATGACTATTTGTATTGTTATGAATTTGAATAAAAACAGAGTATTTTGCTGGCGGAAGCCATTCTCGATTTTGCCGCCGCAGTGTTCCCATATTGAACATCTTTTGTGTTTCATTTCTTTCCGCCTCATTATCATCGGCATCATCGCCGGTTGAGAGAAACTGAGATCGACGAACCACCCTTGTCTACATTTTTATTTTCCTGTATGGAACACATATTATTATTAGCTCGCACCTCGCATTCGCAACTGAAAAAAATAGTTACACCAATTTTCGACGACATACATACGACGTATTAGCGGGGTATCACTGTATACAACGATAGAATTTTTACATTTACATACAAATTACACGCAAGAAAAAAGTATTTAAAATAATAATTCCACTTCTTGCTGTGGTGTGGACCGTTGAGTCCAAATGCACCGTATTAGCTGCGTTAGGTTGGTACCTTGGTTAGACCGCTGGTTGATTACGCAGGGTGACTTGCTGAAGACAGATGGATGGAAAATGCCCAGCCAATGTATGAAAAGATTTGAAACAAAATCCTGCAGTAGACATGCACGAGCTGATGTGATAATGATGGTATTTTTTAAATTAAATTTATTATTATTAAATTTTATAATGTATACTGATGATTAAATAATAAAGTTTTATTCTTGATTAGCCATAGGTATTTTTTTTTTTTGAACTGACAACACTATTAAAAATTAACACGTCATTTTTGCGGCGTCCTTAAATATTGTGTAAAAAAATATTTAAATCAAGTTTTGTAATTATTTTTCGGTACCATTCAAATTTGGCTACTGTAAAAAATGATTTTATATTAACAATATTTTGTATTAATATATAAGTATATAAACGAAATCATTAATATCACAGTTTCGGGTTTATTAATTTGAAGTAAAAATATAATTAATTTATGTAGGAATATAATTATTATATAATAGTTCAAATTATAACTATCCTAGATCCTTACGTTATCCGTTCGTTCATGTCGCATGTCAGCGAATTTGCTGTCAAACGAAGTAAATTACTTAGCAATTATATTTTCGTTTTTAAATAAATCAAGTTTATAACAATTATTTATTTCCCGTAATAATTATTGACATGTTATTTCTAATCTATGATATAAAATACAAATGAAGTCACATCTATGGAATAACAAGCAAATGAAATTAATGTTTTCCGCCACCTATTTCATTCAAAAGGTCTGACACTGATTGGTAATATCGTTTTCTTCTATACCGTCTATTTATAGTTTCAAAAAATTTCAACAGATGGCTAAATTACAACCATTTTTACATCAAGAAATCGCTCTAAAGGAAAATTACAACATATTGTGACAATGCGATGTTCTGAGTGACAGCGGATGTGAAATATGTATTTTTACTTGATTTACGGTTTAACAAATTACTTTTCAATGTCAGAAAACGATACCTCATTTTATTAATCTTACAATCTATCTTCGCAAGATTTCGCACGGTCTGTGTCTGACCTAGTGCAATAATTTCAATCGTGTTCTTAGAAAATTGGATTAGGTACTTAACCTAATTCTAAATATTAGCATATTTAAAATAAATAATTATATTAATGAGTGAATTCAAGGTTAAAACGAAGAAACACTAATTCAGTGAAAAAATGATTACATACTTACCGAAAATCAATAACATTGACAGAAAGCGCCGGCTGACTCAAATAAAACTGTAAGCAAACAATTTATTTACATGTCTTTCACCGAAAACATTCAACACACGAGTTTTTTGTGATATTTCATTGTTATAACATAGAAAATTAAAGAAATGTGTAAACAAAATCAAATGACATCAAGCCAACTTCGCCTGTTATTTTTCCTCCATAGATGTCTCCGCACCATACAGTGCAAAAAAAATTAAAAATGGTTAATTTTGTATGTAAAATAGTCCGTAGTTAATACATGTTATACCATTTGTATGACAATACTATTCACTACACTTTGTTAGCTAAATATCGTACAAAAATAATAATTTATACAAACTTCTAGATAGTTAATAAATCTTTATACTTTATACAGAATTTTTGCAACATGGATTACTTTTATTTCAATTATTGTTATAATTAATTTTGATATCTTTGAACCCATACTCAAAATCATTTTTTTGTAAATGTATGTACCTACATATTTTTTGTCTTCTTAATAATTCATCTATGCAAGCTAGACTAGTAAAATATGTCGAATTTTTAAATTTTACAATAATATATAGGTATTTTAATAGTTTTTTTATGTCGATCATATACAATGTTGTCGGTACAAAAATAAATTGTGTATAAATAATATTTGCATGGGTAATAAAAAATCAATACAAATTAAAATAAATCTTTACGGAAAAAATCTATTTCTAAAATTCTAAAAATACAACAGAATTCTGAAATTGCAACTTTACAACAAAAATATGTTTTCATTAAATATATAATTTACATATTAATATTATACCATTGTATATATCTACATATTTTTAAAAAAACTTTGTCATTTGAATAATGTTTGTTATTTCCCACGAACTGCTTGCAAGGATACACTCCGTAACATGTGATTATCTCCATTCCAGGTCATGCATGTCACGAGATGCCGGTCCATTATCGTCTTGAGTGTCCATCGATACCCTTAGGATCCTGGTAACAGCCACCAGCTCTTCGACCACGAGTAGAGTCCACGATCGAGTCAATGATCCAGCAACTCAAGGTTAGTTAATTGTTCTTTGCTAATAAACATTAGATTTACGGCCCGATAAGTGATAACCTGACCGAAGATTAATGAACTTGGATCTTCGGAAACTAGTAAGCAGACATCTTGAAGAAGATGAAAGCAAAGATGCTGCAGTGGGCGGAACATGTAAGTCAGACGAATCATACGCAAGACATTAAGTTATGGCGATTATATTGTGAAGGGTTTATAAAGCAAAAATGAGAGATTAATTGGGTTAAGTTAAGTGAATTATTATTATATTAGTAAAAATGCTTTATGGGTTGTTGATACATCAAATTTACTGCTTTCAAAGATGGTCAAAGACAATCTCGCCTCTTAGTGTGGCAAAGCGAATAATCATGAGACGTGCTGTATTTTTTGCTTTATCTGTGGCTTTATTCGCCCTCGCGTTCGAGACCTGTCACTTCGGTGGCGAAATTTTTTCGGATGACGTGCTAATTAATGTATATTAAACAACGAGATCTTCATCGGACGAACTCACATCACTAAAATAGCGGAATATTGAATGATTAATTGTTCTATACTGCAATTTTCAAAGTATCAATATGACAGATGACTTTTGAAACCCAAATTTAACTATCTGTTTAATCTGTTTACTACGGGATGTAAAAGGTTGGCCAACTTGGACTGACTGTTTTTAAAAATGTATAACTTTGGTGCGGTTTATTTTAAATTATATAATTTTTTTGCAGATAATAAAGAATTTATGAAAGTTTATAATGGTTACATATACAGTGCAAGAGCGCGTTAAAATTATTGAATTTTATTATGTTTCGCGCCGATCTATTTTCGGTGACCGGCTAATTTAAAAAAATACAGAGTTTTCTTGGCCTCCCCGTTCCCCAGATTTGACGGCGCCTGCATTTTTTTTTTCCAATTCCTTAGAGTCTACAATACTCTGAGTACTCTACATGCGGCTAGACTGCCAAATCTACTACTACAAGTGCATCAGCGCTAATCGTTTTGACACTTTTACTAACTACCTTATTGTAATAGACATCATAAGTGTTTTATATTAATACATGAATTGGAAGGGTAAATAATTTTGATAAAAAACCCTCTAAAGAATTTACTGGAAGTTAAGTATTTCAAATTAATTAGGCGCGACACTTTATATACAGTGCCGCCTTATTCTAACATGATACTTATAGGTAAACTAAAATAAATTACTACTAAACTTAAGAATATTGTTTTTTATTTTTTCAAAGTCATTTATTGGAGAGTTCTTTCGACGCTGTCCGTTTCTGTGTGCATCTCAGTCCGGAGGAAGGCGCTTGCATTCCTTCCTTTCTGACGGGCTACTTAAAAGGCCGAGTTTACATGAACAAACCAGCAATAACAAATTCAGGAGCTTAAACAAAATATTCGTGCAGAAATAACAAATTTGGAGACAGAAACGTTGCGTAATGTAATGCAAAATACTTTAGAAAGAGCAATTATTTGTCAACAAGAAAATGGAGGTCATTTAAATGGTGTTATTTTACACACATAGATTTTAAAAAAGTTAACAAAGTACACACACTTTCATGTAATAATATATTTTTTTAATAAATATTAAAATTACATAAGCTATATGCATTTTAGATCAGTCAGTCGAAGTTGGCCCACTCTGTACTTTCGAGAAGTAAGTTAAGTTTTTTACCAACGATCAAACTACCCTTTACTTTACTATAGTAAGTTTATACCAAAAGCCTTTGAATCATTTGTAATACATATTTAATTTATATATATATATGATATATTTATATTGCACTGTTATATGTTTATACACTTTGAACGCTGTTTGTACTATAAGTTAATAAACCTTGTATTAAATATAATACGTCTGTAATCATTTTTTGTGAACATTAAAAATAATATGTACTGCCATAAAAATAAGCAAATACAAAATTATACCGTCTCCTTTGATCCTTAGAAAAATGGTTGTTGCCGTGACTAAATAATTTATTAAAGTGATCTGATAACTGCACACGAGACAAGTGCATGCAAAGTAATATAAATGTACGTAATGTATAATTTTTAATTGAAATAACAAATTAAAAGAGAATATATTCATAAAAAAAATTTAATATTAAAATAAATATAAATATGAGACGAACATAAAGTTTAGTTAACTCAAAAATATGGCAGCAGAATAATTTGCTGACTGTGTGCAGTTATCCACATGTACATTTGTCATTGTGTGTGTGCACTTGTCTTGTAATTTGTAGTTAGTTGTTATTTACGCGCTATTTCTAACGCATTTTTCGTGACAAATTCTACTTGCTGTGAATAAACGTATTCAGTGTTAAAAAAAAAAAACAGTATAAAATGTAAACAGTGAGGGCTTCATCCAACATGTATGTAACTCTTAACAGAAAAATGACCAATTTCGTGTGTCATTATTGTTTTCAATATTCGAAGTTCTTTTTCTTCTTTTACATAGGTAATCCACCCTTTAAGAGTGATTTGTGCCATTAATCAAGTTAAAACTTAAAACGTTAAAAAAGTACAATAATATTATATTACAAGTCATGTGGCGAGTTAAGGGAAAGAAGATGACGCAAGTTAACCGGGAGTTGAAAATTACTATTGACGAGATAACTATAAAAAAACCTATGATCCGCAATGGACAGGCAAAAAAGATATGGTCAAGGGTTTCCTCCTCGGCACCACACTCACACATTGGGGAATCTATTAAGTTCAATCTGAATAAATGTGAGGCTACCTGGCAACGCCCAATTCTCATTCAAGAGATATTTGATATTGTTATTTTGGAGACTTTCCTTTTGGTGAACCAGGGGGTGCGGGGAATAGATCTTTGAATTATTTTAAGCCGATTACCCTTATGATTATTTGGATCCATCCATTGTGCAGACCAGATAGAATTCGTACGTGTTTTTACCATATTAAGTCTGTCATACATCGGGACATGAAATTGATGATGGAAAACTCTATGCAGTATAACATTATATGATAATATTTTTTTACTATTAGATCTGTATTCTGCTAAATTTACGAGCTTCAATTGAAAGGTTGCCTTTGTGATTGTCTTAACCCTTCCCAAACCATGCAGTAACACCGGTCTACCGCTCTAATTAATTCTGTAATATTTCGGTAAATACACACAACATGCAATTCATATTTTAGTTAAATTGAGGGAAAATATTTATGCATAGAAATGACTAGTGAAAAATTATGTATGTAAGGCGAATCCTACAAAAATAATTATCTTTCAATTCAATCCGTTGCAAAATTAATACAATTTGTATCAAGACAGAAAGAAATCACATATTAATTTCACAGTGAAAAGAATAACAAACATACGAATATAATAGTCCCTTTCTCACTAATTAAATAAAAATGAAGGTTGTATTATATAATGCAATCTCCTATACAGGGCTTGATGAATGCTCCGAATTATAATATTATATATATTTTTAATATTAAATGCTTAATATTTATAGAAAATTTATGGCGTTAACCATTTTTTCAAAAGTATTTTTCACATTTCAATGGCTAATAGAACTCTTAATTTTTTACGGTAACACGAGTCGACAGCATGGCTGCGTACGAGTATTTTATATCACGGTATGGTAAAGGTTAACTATACTAGTAGTTACTAGAATCACAATCGACAAACAGTATTGAACTTCGGGCTTGAAAATATAATAATTGGATATGACATTTTGTGAACATCTAAAAATAATTCCTCAACGCTTTTTCTATCTATTCTTGTTTTAATTCTATTAATTATTTTGTTTACTTCATTGTTGCGTACAGCTTAGGAAATAACTGGATAATAAATATTGATAATAGCTGCTGAATCATCGTTCATTTTGGTTATATGGCAGGCAATATTCTGGGAAAAAATCACATATGCCTGGAATATTTCCTGTTACATGCTCGCCACTATTTTCTGTGTTCCGATTAGTATATAAAAACACACTTTAGATAATAAAATCATTTTTATTCAATTTATATTACATTTTGAAACTGTTTAAGAAATATAACCTAACCAGATAAACTACCTAATTCAAGTGAATGTATAAATAATAAAACATCCGTATTAGAACGAGAATAAAAGAAAACAGTATAAACTGAGTCATCAGAGAATGGTGGAGAAATAACAAGTGGCGGGCATATTACAAGAAAGATTATATCCTGTCTTGTATCATGAACCTTGTGGATAACCTTGGGGTACAGTATCCATGAACGTGATTTATAAAGGTTAGGGGATTGAAACCGTGAACTTGGAGCACAAGTGTCATGAACCTTGGGGCATAGGAACCATGAAGCTTGGATCATAGGAACTATGAACCTAGGAACACAGGAACCGTGAACTTGGAGCACAGGTGCCATGAACCTTGGAGCACAAGTGTCATGAATCTTGGGGCATAGGAACCATGAACTTTGAGCACAGGAACCATGATGCTTGAAGCATAGGAACCATAAATCTTGGAGCACTGGAATTATGAACCTTGGAGCACAAAAACCATGAACGTTTGGGAACATGATAAATTCAGGTTTGGGGAACAGGAACCATTAATCTTGGAGCACATATACCATGAACGTGGGAGCACAGAATCCATGTACATTAGGGCGCATGATCAATATACGTTGGGGGGCAGGAACCATTAACCTTGGAGCATATGATCCATGACCGTTGGGGCACATGATTAATAAACGTTGGGGGACTAGAATCTTAAATATGAGTATATAAATACCATGAACATAAACCTTGGGAGACAAGAACCATAAACGTTTAGAAACAGAAACCATGAAACTATTCAGAAATGAAAATATTACTTATTATTTGTATTAAATTATTTGTATACAACAATTATTATAAGATCAAAAATTCTAGACACACTACTCTTGAATAAGATACAATGGGTAGGTAAAAAAAAATGTAAAATATTAATTCTGGAATTATAATATTGATTTACTAATTTGATTTCTACAAACTTTTTAACAATATAACTGGGTTTTTTTTTTACTTATACTTAAAAACAGAAAATAATACATGAACAACACAATTTTTTTTTTTCATTTATTCACTAAGAAGATCTTCCAAGGTGGTTTCAATTTTACTCTTATTTTTAGATTTCTTTGTGTACATGTATCTATGTTTTTCCTCGGCTTCAAAGTACGGCTTGAGCGCTGTCAACTTTTCCAGATTTATTTTGTTCAAGGTTGCAATATCAGGCAGGTCGCCGCCAAAATTTGATGGGAGACACTTCTTCGGCAGGATGTCACTGTAGAATGTCTCCATATCCATATTTGGCGGGAAGAAGTTAATCTGTCAATGGAAATTGTATTTACATATTTTTAAAGAAAACTGCAGTTCTGGCTCCACAAAATGGGGAGAAATTACGCCCAAGAACTTTTAAAAGTCCAAACTTGAAATTAAAAGTGCTACAAAAGTACCAATAAATTGAATATTGCATTTTCTACTTTTCTCTATAGTTGTGTTATAGTATATTATTTAACTGAACTTTTTAAAATCTTTTTATATTGAACATTACAATTTTACATAATTTCACTTCATATTTGTATGTTATTTACTTATTTTACACACTCTTACTTTTATTCTTATTTTACTTACTCTTTTTTTTATTTTTGATACATTGAACATTGCATTTACTTTAAGTTTTATGTTGTATTTATATGTTATCTAATTGCATCTTGTCATACTCTTTACATATATATTTTTGTACATTGAACATTACTACTATACCGAAAAAGCACTGTCTGCTGTAATACAGTAAAATACTAGTGTAGCAGACAGAAATATATGTCTTACTTTGCTGCAATCTTATCCGATTATAACAATAAATTATATTATTATTATACATCTCGTTTATTAGATATTTCATAGAGAATTGCGAGAACTGCGTATTAATATTATTAAATTATAATCAAATATTTAAATAACGCTTTATGATAAACCATCATATTTTAAAATCTTTTTCTATTTCTTCTCCTTTTGCTGTTTCTGACAGTTCTTTGCAACAAAAAAGTTTTCGACAATGTCGTCACAACAACTAGGTTTATGAAATCCAAAACTGTGCCATTGTACCTACATCAAATCAATCTTACATCAAAATGGAAAGAACATAATACTAATCTTATAAACAAAATAAGGAAAACTGCCTACATATTTTTAAGACTCGGGAACATTTTATCACTTACAAATCTGAAAAATCACATTTTCAATGCGGTATTATTGGATGGGGAGGAGCATATAAACCTTTAATGTCATAATTAGACATCATTCAAAAAATGATTACAAAAATTATTCTTAAAAAAAAATATTATCCAAGTATACAACTTTTCACAGATTTCAAAGTGTCAAAAATAATAGACATATAGAAAAAAAATTTAGTAATCCAAATTAAAAGATTTAGAGACCAAATTGATATTCCAAAACTAAAATATACCGCAACCCAAAATCACTATATTTATCAAGGCATCAAATTTTTTAACAATCTTCCCATCACAATTAGAACAATAATAGACAACTATCAATTTGTATCTGAAGTAAAAAAATATATACATAGACTAACTGAAATAATACATATATATATTCTACTGATAATTCTAAAATGTATTATATTTTCTAATATTAAAATATATATTTTTTTAAATCTGTTGATTCGTACACATGCAAGACGAACGTATAAAGACTGCATAGTAAAAAAATCTATCAGTGGCGTAACTATGCCAATGCTATTTGGCATCGATACTTTTCTCAGAGATAATTGGACTAATATTTTTTTTAATCCACCACAGCACGATATGGAATTATACAATTTAAAAAAAAAAATCTCATGTGTTTTACGAAATTACACGAAAACATTATCGATTATTTATTTATTTATTTATTAGACTTTATTGACATACGTGTTTTTGTTGTAACAGTGGTGAATATATTATAATATAACATGATAAACATAAGATACAATTATATTGCAATTAGGTATATACTGGTAGTTTATTGTGTGGGATGGAGCAGACTCCGCCTCTAATATATACAGCATTGTCCTGGCAACTTTGCTAGACTGCCGTCTATGTTAAAGTAGCCGATTTTTTTCATGCTGTTGTGGTGTTATTTAATTCAAGAAAGATAAAGATTCGGCAGGAATAAAAAAAATATATATGAGTGTTGTAGAACTAGTGAATTATTAATGTAGACACTGTATAATGATTATGTTAGAATATTGGATAGCGATTATTCTGGTTAGGGACCAGACCATCGCCGCAAAGGGAAAACTACCTTAAAGGGATTTTTTCAGTTGAAAGTAATGATAAATGCCTTAAAATACAGTTTTTTTTTTAATAAAATTTTAAATATTATATGAGACAAAAGACTGATTTTGTTCTTACTATTTAATAATTAAATAAAACAACAATCACTTTGTATAAAATCACGAAATTTATTATACGTCAACCGGTTTCGTTTATGTCAAGCTTCATCAGCACGTATTTAAAACTGATCATAAATACAAAAAGATTGCACTTATGTACACATAAAGAGGGAGATAGAATATAAAATTACATGTGAAAGAGAGAGACAGAATACATATACAGATAGACGGAACATTAAGGGAGGGTAAAATAAATAAATAAATTTAAAGGAAACTTAACTAATATGGGACTAATGGATAAATTAATTTGATTATTAAGAATTGACCGATGTAGCTTGAGATAAGCGAAACCGGTTGACGTATAATAAATGTCGTGGTTTCATACAAAGTGATTGTTATTTTATTTAATATAATATGTGTCAAACCACAAAGTGATTGCTTTCTACGAAAATGTACTACTTAATTGATAAAATATGCAACATCTAATTAACAATACGTCTTACATTTTGTATTGAAGCCATGTACTATTCAGTATTGGACCCCAACTTTTTTTGTTACGTCACTGGATTTGATGTCATATTATTATACAAAAACTTTGGCGGCCTACCAGTGAGTTTTAAAAACAAGTCAATTATAATTAACCTTGATGATAATTCACATAGTAAACTCTACTTACTTCTGGATATACTTAAATATTATTACATTATTATTTTAACAATGCACATAAATATATAATATCCACAAATCAGTAAATGAATAGATATGTAGTAGAGAGGTTTGGAATATTAGTTGCATGACGGGGGGGGGGCATTATACATACATTATTGATGGAAACATACATGCATGAGTAAAAGTATTAACTGTGACATGAATGTAATGTAGTAACATGAATGATAAGAAAATCAAATATTTATGTAAACACGTTTAAATTTTCGTTCCAATCAAATCATATATTTTAAGAAAGTCGCGGAGCTATTTGTTTGCGTAAGTGACATATTTGGTGATCTGTGATAATATCTAATTAGTGCGCAGTGAAATATTTACCAGGGCGATGAGCTCTTTTTTCATAAATGGTTTCATTAACGACATTACTTTATCGACAAATGGCACTGCGTTTACAATCAATAGTTTGTGTATCTTCATCGGCATTCCTTCTTGTATATAGGTAAAGAACTTAGCCAAAGAACTGTAAAAAACAAATTAAAATTAACCTTAAAAAATATATAAACAAAATTTTATGATATTGTTATTGCACATATACAGCATTATACAATATAGTAATGTGAATACTAATTGAAGTGACATATATAATAATTAAATAGTTGTGGAATTAAATGTTTTTTTTTTATTGTAAACACATTTTTAATTTTTTGCATTTTTCTAATACAGAGTGAATATTATGTTCCAGGCCAATTTTTTTTGGACGCCATTTTAGTTTGGCAAATATTTGTCAGTTTGAATTTGGTGATCGTAGAGATTAGTTCATTACAATTGATTATGGAGCATTTAACACCTCAACAACATGTTAAAAGTCATTAATTTATTTTATCTACATAACCATTAATAGTGATCGCATATTGGAAAACTTCTTGGTGGCAGAACTGGGTCGATTGGGCCTGCAAAACATGTGGTTTCAATAGGACTGAAATCTCATACACAGTCCGAGCTACGCTTGAAATTTTGCGGGATATTTTTCCCGGCTGCATAATGTCAAAAAAATTGTGATATCGACTGGCCTCCTCGATAACCTGATTTGACAGCTCCTAACTATTTTCTGTTTAAGTTTACTTGAAAGTAAAGGTCTACGCCAATAAGCCAACAGCAATTCTGATGCTACAGGACAAGATTCGAAATGAAATTTGCTGAAATAACACGCGAAGTGTGCGAGACTGTTATGAAAACTATGGTTAAAGGAGCACGCATTTGTGTCAGAAGCAGCAACTTGGCCAATGTCGTACACCATACATAATTGTGATAAACCAAATAATCGATAAATAAAAACCAAATTAAAAAATTGTGTTTCGTTTTTTAGTTATTCAAAAAACAACATAAGCCTGGAACATAATATTTATCCTGTAAACATATTAGATGATTCAATTAAAAAAGTAATCTAGCTATCGAAAAATATATGGTTGCCACCTGGATACAAACCCGTAACTTTTCCTTGGCAGGAACAATTACGATTTACGATAATAACCATGTTAACCTTTTAAGATTCCGAAAAATTTGGTACTTATAGACACAGTATTATGTAATTAATACATCTGTTATTCCATTCTCAAATAGCTGTTAAATTTACTGTGCAATGAATTCCAAAAACCTTTGAATACTACGCGCTAGGAGACGTCAAGTTAAATCAATCCAAGATATTCCAGGTACGTATATTTTGCGTAGTATCCTAAAGAGTGTCTATGCAAAATTTGGGTTAGATCGGCCAAAGGATTGTATACAAAACAGACAAATATACGTTAAATTTTATATATTGTATATATATTTAGATAGTTCAATTTAGTAAATACATTTTTAGTCAAATTTGAGGTAAAATTTTAGTTTGGTATTAAATATTGGACTTACGTACATCAAATTAAGCCTCGTTAAGTGTCCCAATTTCATATTTTTCATATCAAGTAAGAAAATCACTTCCTTAACTGGTGCGTGCTCAAATAAACATCTTTCTGTAGATACATAAAATGACAAAATTAAAATTAAAAAATATGAAAAATAAATGTAACAAAAATTAAGTACTAATATTTTTATAATGATTCTGAGAGTATGACACATTTAAGCACTATTTTAATTATTTCCATATGTTTTGAATTCGTAAGCACACGTTATTGTTATTGTTATATATTTCATAATGCTCGTCTTTTCAGTGTGAATTGTGACCTTGACCGATATTTGTTCAATTCGATATCGCGATAGTATTCACGGTGTAGACTTGTCAGCTCCAGTGCACCAGCACTGTATTTTGTGATATTGTGTTTTGATCACGTATTGTCTGTTGTTTGTATGCCGTGGGTGAACTTGTGACATCGCCGTATTCAATTGGGATCGGAGATCGGCTCATCCGCGTGCCATTTTGTGATCTCAGCGATGACTGCGGGGATTACGGAGACGTCATATACAAGCTAAGGCGAGCAGTCCTTCCGAATTCTGGTTTCCGATATCATTGGTCCTTCGACTAGAACCCCTATCCTCTCACCGACCTCATTCTGTGATAAGGTTTCTCTACTTCCCTTCCATGCCTTGCGGTGATTACGATTTACGACTGGAATTGTTGTATTCCTTTCTGCGAGACGTGCGACCCGGAGATCGCGCAATTCGTTATATCCTATCGATCCGAATTTATAATTCAAATTCACCATATTTCCGTCTGTTATTTTACTATTGAATTTTTTAATGTTATAACAATAACAATTATTAATGCTCTATTGTTCTAGCATTGTAAAAGTATAATATTACAATAATACTTGTATTATTTAGTATAATTTTATATGCCATATAGTTGCACAGTTACATTAATGAAAATCTGTAAATTAAATGAGTGATTACAAAAATATTATCACAATTGTTTACCTGTTGTCATTAAGAACATTTTGGCACTTGCACTGAAGATATACTTATCTGGAGTGCCATCAAACAGCCCATGGTAAATGATTGGAAAACCCTCATCTGACTTCTCTGGTAAAATGCCGTATTCCCTGAAAATAAAGAAAATTTAATTTGTTCACATTTACTTAAATTCTGTATTCATTCATTTCTTAATTCTGACGGTACGATCACCAGAATAATAGACAACATTATAATAATGACAGATACAACATTATAATAATGACAGATACATCATTTTTATTAAGTAACGTTACTTTAAGGTACCAATAAAGCCGAAAATTGCCTGGATTGGTGTAGATTATCAAATACGCGGATGTGTACGGAACGCTTTGAATTTCGTCCGAACTGAAAACAAATACTGAAAAAATCTCGAAAATATAAAAACAGATGAGATCCCAATATCTGATTATTATTATCGATAATAATTTAGATAGTTCTGAGATGTAATAATAAAAAATGTCGCACTCTGTAAATAAAATCTCACCCTGTTTAAAATTAGAGATCATATCTGGAATTGTATCAGAGATAAACTGTTTGATGTGTGCTGGTGTTGTAAATGTATCCTCAGTCCGCAGTGTCACCAAAATGTGAGAAATAGGGAGATACTCCACTTTTGGAACTCAATTTTTTTATTCATCTTTATTACATACATATATCTTTTTATTTTTTCTTTTATTTATTTGACTTTTTTTTAAATTTTTTTATAGCGTGAATAAAGTATTTTACATTTTTTTTAAATTACATGGTTTTTCTTTCGCTTACCTCTCCAAAAAAGAGACCAGCTCTTGTGCCTAATAAACAACAACAATAAAAAAAATACAAGATATATTATATAAAGGAAACAAATAATTACACGAGAACGTATTCTTTTTCTGTACATTTTTGTTTCAGAGTTCACTGAGGTCTTTTTATTTTGTACGATATTTAGTAAGTCTTTATTTATTAAATATTCGTGGCACAATACATTCTCTTGTATTGCATTGCACCAACCTTTTGATTTACCATACATATAGTTTAAACAAAATAATTCTAATTTTTTTTAAATCATTGAAATCGTTAGTTTTCTACTTGAAATAAGTGTACATTCAGAACCGAAAGGTCACAAATCCAAAATTGGCATTTCTTTGCGACGTAATGAGACAGTTTATTTTTAAATTTGCGTACAAAAAGATTGCCACGTTACTTCTATTTATATGAGATTGATAGACTATTTAACGATAACTGAAGAACAAATACAATTTATATTTAAATAAAGAAGTAAGAAAAAAATAACAATTAGTAATGCAAGATTGATAAATACCATTTAAAAGTTAAACAATTTTATTAATATGTCCGAAGCAATAACAAATCACCAAGTGATTCATCATTTAGTCTTGATTTAATTTTGGTGTCCAAAATATTATTCCCGAATGTTTCGGGATTGTACGTACTAGTCCCGAGATTCATAAATAACTGTAGACTAGGCCGGGGTCCCGGGAATAGACGCCCTTATCGTGATCAAACCAAAGGTTTAATAGAATTGAACCCATGAATAATCTGTTAGATCAGGTTTTATGCGAGAGAGCGGTATCGTGAAACGCATAATTTAATCATTTATCCTATCAATTATTAATTTTATATATATATAGGTACGAAACCATAAAACGGGTAGAGAAATAGCTCCTCAACCGTGTATTAAAAAATGAAAAACTAATACTAATTTGACTCACACAACTTGATTTATTTCCTTCATACTTTGGATACTCATGTCCCAATCGTCGAATAGTTCCGGTGCTTTGTTTTTGATGGAGTAACATGTCTTAATGCATTTTTTGGTGTCTTCTATGATTAACGTGCAGGCATTGTGGAAGCACAGCAGCAGCTGGTCGCTCAAGTCTTTGGGTATGATGCTGCTGGAGTCCAAACCCCCGATCCATTTCCTCAGCTCGGCAACATCTGATTCTTTCATTGATAAATCTTTCTCAATGAGAGATTTGTGATTCCATGGTATATCGAAAGCCATTTTAGAAGAGTTCAAGTGCGGTATATATTATATTTACTTGTGTCAAATCTGTAAAAAAGCAAAATATTTCTTAGGTATATAAGAATATGAATAAAAATGTAAGATCAATACATATTAACTAATATTTCATAATTCACCCTACCTAAGGAGTTATAAAAGGATATACTAGTGTATACTGACTGAGTAATCGTGTGATATGACTGATATATGATGATGTTATTGGATGAATAAAATGGGAATGTTAATCCGCTTCCAAAATCGTTTTACCATTTTGTGTTCGTTTAGGTATCTTAATGTGTATCTGAGTGCGTTGTGTAGCAGAATAGCGGACAGTAATGACAAAAATCAATTAATTTTTTTCAATTTCAATTTTTCACTCAATTCATTTAAAGTTACACAGGTTCAAATACACTGATCGATTGTACGTGATGGAAGTTTTTGAAGTTCGCGGCGGCCGTCATTTGCCGATGTACATGCGGCCAGTGAACGTCTGCGCTTTGCTTGACGATCTGTAGGTGGCAGTAGGCGTCCACTACAAGTGCATACAGATACAGTGAGACAACGCCAAAAAACGGTCTATTTATGGCATTGGGTGACATTGAAAAAGCATTAGATTCGTATTTTGCAGCTTGCGTAAGGGAAAGTCACAAAAACCTGGGGGGGGGGTCTAACCCTCGAGTGGAGAACGATTAAATATATAAATAAATATATTTTGTTACGTCATGCGCTGCCACCAGTGGATGGTGTGCCAGCGCACCGCGCCACCAGCTAGACTCAGTCTGTGGGTTGAAAAAACATTGATGTCGGAATGCCTGTCTCAGATGGATTTGGGTGGTCTGAATAATGCAAAACACTTTATCACTAAAGACAATTTAATCACATAAAACATAACAACCCGACATTCTAAACACGATAACTGTCTTTGGCATCTTCTTTCTTCATTTTAAACTCTCCTCCCAATGAGGACACACAATGTCACCGATTTAGCACACCTCGATTTCTACCCAGTTAAGTCACGGGGTCCAGGCGCCACGCCCCGTACCAGAGGTGATCTCTTCCTCCCCTGTTACTCTGATACCATCTTGTCACGGTGGAGTCCGTTGAACCCATCTGTCTACCATCGCTTACATGCAGACTCCCCGCCAGTCCCAGCAAAGAGATTGTTCTCCCGCGCGGGTAGATCAAGGCTTCGACCCGCTTGGATCCACCACGCCTCGTTCAATCTTATCTTTTCGATTTCTTTTCGCCATTCCGCCGCGCCTACTCGCATCGGTAGATGGCGCCCTCGGTCTTCGCGCGTTCATTTTAAATGTCACAATTTGTTAGACGATTTAATTACGTTTTGATGAAATCATATAAGTAGTAGATCACACGCGATATTCGATTTAATACAATTCGAAAATTGAATCAGAACGTGGTATTTTGAATATTTTCGACTCGTATGTTTAAAAGGCCTAACTTTCGAAAGTATCGTGGACCACGTCTGTTACACCTGTAAACGTAAACACTTGTTTAACTACGTTAAAAATAGTTATTAGGATGAGTCAAAAATTATCTACGCTTTCAAACTTGCCATACTGCTCTCTGCGCACACATGCTTTGAGTCGGTACGACTGCGGTCACAAGTGCGAATATGAATCCCGATCGCTTCAGTTACCTTCCGGCTATTACAGTGTAAACGTGTCCGCTCCGTTTCCAGTTGACCCGAATATTCGATGTTCGAATATTTGTACAGCTATTCTTACTATTTTCTAATGATGGTATATTAAACAATTCTCAGGATTCTGACTCGGACGTGGAAGAGACGCCCGTTGCTTGTTTGAAGTGTTCATCGACGTCCGAATTGCGGACTGAATTAAGAAGCACCATTTTATCTCTCGCAGAAACTACAAATGTTTGTTCAAATAATCTAAACAAAAGATTTTAGATATTTGGACAATTTTAAAAAGAAGACAGAAACGTTAGACCTACTATTGAAAACACTTTTAACAGTTAAGCCCAACGTCAACCGCTACTGAGCGGGTATTTTCAACTGCTGCGAAGATAAAAAATAAATTTAAAATACGATACGTTCAATGCGTTGTTATTTTTAAAACTACAATAAATAAACAGTTTATGGTAAATTAGCTCGTTTTCTTATATACGATTTATTTGAAATATTCCAAATTAATTACACACTGTTGTCATACTTTAGAAACTATTCGAATTTTTTAACATCTTTAGTTTTACTATTCGATGTTCGAATAGTTGGAATCTCTAGTCTCGACGAGCTTGTCGTAAAATTTGTGTAAATAAATTATACAACGAAAAATGTAGATAATTTTTGACTTGCTCTCGAATGCTTTAGTTTCCAAGTATACATTTTTTCTTTAATTTATTAAATACTTTTTCTTTTTTTAAATTTTTAATTTTGATAATTATTTTTATTTATTTATTTAACATTTGCTTTTAGTTCTAATGCAAGAAAGCAGTATGTAATGGAATATGTTTTTAATATCTTTATTTGTATAAATAATCTTTGCCGTGCTTGTTTAATAATCTGTCTGTAAGGATATTATTGTTTTTTTAATGATAAACCGTACTGTATAAATAAATAAATAAATCATGATGTTGTGAATTTATTTCACATTTGTCTCGAGTAAATTCAATGGAAGTGAACAGATACCAAACACCAGCATCTTTCTTAATGATATTGTTTTAATTATAAAGAGTGTTTTTTTAGAGGTATAGAACTATAAAATGAAATAAAACACATAAAAATCGTGGGTAATGACCATGGTATTGGCTTTGTTAAATAGATAATTTTATACCATTAGTGTTTAAATATGACTTTGCGCATATGGGCGCCGCGGCTAGCTCGAATAAAGCTCAATCTGGAAGTACAATTTTCGACCACTTTTTGGAGCAGCTGGGGCCAACGCGACAATTGTTGTCTTGCGAGTCGTCTATCATCTCTGGTTTATCGGCGAAGATTAGTGACTTCACATATTCCCACAGAAAATAATCCAAAAGTTTAATATCACACGATCTTGGAGGCCAATTCACAGGTCTGTAGCGACCATAATTCAAATCTACCGCCATCTCAGTCGGCATCGACGCTGGCGACAGCGCTGCCGGCTGCTGCCACAAGTCTGGCTCAATTCACCGCCAAGCAGTCTCTCCAGTTTCGGCGTTTCACAACGGCGGTCTTGCCGGCTCGCGCTTGCCGAGCGAGACCGCCAAGTCATTTCGTTCCACGCACACATGCACCTTCTACATCGCATCGTCATTCATTTATTCATTTCTATCTGTCTTCATTATTTTTATCATACCGACAATAAACATCTCAACACACATCAAGCACATTTATTTAATTTAACAACCTAACCTAACCCCCAAAGGTCCATTACGTGAAATTATGCGCTCATCGAATGTTTCCATATTAATGCCGTTCAATTGGGAAATTGCTTTGCACGATGGCGAATCGACTCATTCGGGTCCTCCTCGATACTGCGCTCCCCTGCAGCGACAGCTTCTTCGGTGCGTACTGTACGACGTCTCTGCGGATGCGTATTATCAATTAGAATATACGTGGTGCGAAAACGATCCATGGTTAATTGAATTACTTGATCGGATGGACGATTATGTCGACCGTAAAATGGACGAAGCGCATGGTAAGTTTTTCGAACTGAAGCACTATTTTCTAAATAATTTTTTCACAACGTGCAAGCGTTGTTCTGGCGTAAGTCTATTCATGGTGAAATGAAAACCAAACTGACCACAAATCAACTGTGAAAATGTGTTGCAAACAAACCTCTAAAATAAACATCTTTTATGTATAGTATAATATTACCTCTCTGAAGATTTTGGCTTTAAAAGTCAACTAACGTTCCTTAGACCTTGGACTGCAACCTCTTGAAAAAATGCGTTCGTCTTAGAAAACGCTCAAAGTAATACCGGAATATATTAATACCAAAAAAAGTAATGTGTTCTATCAACGTCGTGCGTCACGAGTTAAAAAGAAATAACAAAAAGGTTTAATTGACACATTCAAGGAAAACGAAAAATATTATTGTTTATATATATAATTTAAGAATTTTTATTTTTAAATATACATTTTGAAAAATCGGTGGCTTCAAGTGCAGTCTGTACATTTAATTAAGTTGTACGTGGGAAATAAATCGAAATTAAGTATTCGAATTATATGAATATTGAGCGCGTGCGCACGAGTTAAAATTTGCTCTCGCGTTTCAAAAATTTGGCGATAACGATCATTATGTTATGGATACAAAATGAAATATAGATCTACACTCAACACACTACTGTCCTTGAGAGTTTTAAAAAAAGTTTTATCAATTATCATAGAAAAAATAAAGTATTTTCTAATTTACACGGAACCTACCTTCTGTCATCGTATTAAATTATTTTGAATACACTGGAAGCAGGTACCTACCTGTAATTTAGTACACAAATTTTAAATGTGTATTTTTTTTTTAAATAGAAACGAATTAAGTGTTATTTTATTACGTGTATATTGCTTACGATCGCAGGCCATTATAAATAAAAAGAATGACGCACAAATGGCAAGAATTATATTTGTGTAGATAATTAATAGTTTATTATGATAGATAAATACCCTTTTTTAAATTTTACATTATGCACAGCTTAATTGAACGTATTGATTTCACGCGCCTGCTGTCATATTGGATTGGAAGAGATCCAGGCTCGAATCCCGGTAGCAACAACAATATTTTTCGATAAAATTGATTTTATACGTATATCTTTCTAATTAATACATTTAATTTGTATTTATAATATCACACACCTTTGTTCTGAATAATTACAACTTCACAATAAAAATGTGTTCTCTTTAATAATAAATAAAAAATGTAACGCGCTCTTTTGACGTATTTTACTAGGGTACCCGCTGAATAAAAATATTGTTAGAAAAATAACAAAAAAAAATATTTTGAATACAAAAATCATTTTAATGTTCATAAGCTATCTGAAGCAGAGTGCATGAGAGGTATCGCGACAAATACCCAGCACTCAGCTGAAATAATACACATAAAATTTAATTGAAATATTTACGTGAATTTCTTTAAAAACGACCTATATTATATTATAAATAGTTATATATTCGCTTACTACACCCACACTCGAACACATTCCGCACAAAACTAAAATACAATTCAACAATAAAAGTGATATTCTTATAAAATAAATGGTAATAATATTCTTAACACTTACTGCCCGGTGGGTCAAAACAAAACACGTCCGGCGGTGGTGGGTCATTATAGACCCACCACAAGTTTTCGTTTTTCAACCGTTTTGTGGGAGATTTTTTATAGATATTTCATTTTAAATATGATTTAATTAAATGGCGTGATGTGCCGCAATGTTTCTGCTAAAAAATTAAAATTAAAAAATATTACGAACAATGTACATTTCTCACGCCGTACACTGCCAAAATACAAACATCCACTGAGTATGCGATCTTCTCGTCGGAACCCGAGCAGGTAGTGTCATTAAACTTACCGATAGGCGCAACGCCCCCCAAATAGTTATATTACTGGCATTGTCTAGGGGCCGCTAAACGAAAGTAAGTCAAAACAAATACATGGACGCATACCTGGTATGTCCACCCGCTCAAAATGTTGGCAATATATATTTCGACGTAAGCGATGAGATTCAATCCCGTAAAACTGACTGTCTTCGGTCAGTTTTTTCACATTTTTATCAATAACTCATTTGAATCTCGTCCGATAACATTTATTTGTATCACAAATTATTTAGTAAAAGATGCCTACTTTACAAAAGAAAGTCGAGTGTAATACGATAGCTCATCAGCATGATAGGCTTGACAGGTTTTTAGTATAAAGTATACACATATTGCAAGCAGAAGTAGCTAACTTAACAGCTGAACGATGTTAGTCTGTGATATTTTAAATACTAAAATTAAATGTAATAATTAGAAATATATACATATAAAATCAATTACTCGAAGGTATTTGTGAGTCCATAAAAATAAAGAAGATGGCTTTCAAATAATGAAACGATAGATGTATCAATTTGAAAAGTGTAACATATGGGTTAGAAAATTTGTCGTCAATGCACTGTGTTGCTGTAGCATAATCGGTTAATGTACGTTCTCCAGATTGGAAGAGATCCAAGTTCGAATCCCGGTAGCAACAACAATATTTTTCAATAAAATTAATTTTATATGTATATCTTTCTAATTAATATATTTAATTTGTATTTTAAAAAAACCTGAAGGTTATTTACTGGTTGAATAATCATCCTAGGACAGACTTTATGTGTATATGCATAGGTGCTTGTGTATAAAATAATCAATTTAATATTTAGTTGGTGAACAAGGTAATAAAAAATAATAATAAAAAAATAAGTCATAAAAATAGTTTTATTATTAATTATCTAATGATAACATGTTCCTACAATAATTCTCGTCATGATCAAAATAAATAATGAAACCACAAATTAATTAGTTTTTCTTACACACCGAAAACATTATTTTTAATAAGTCATTTTTAGATAATGTACTAAAATATATATTAAACAATATCATGTCCAGTTTCGGTAAAGTATATTGCGGTAAAAATTTATGCGTATGTTAAGAGTTATTTTAAATTCACAAAAAAATTTAACACTCACTGGTAGGTACCAACCTAACGCAATACGTGCTTTTAGAGTGCGTGTTCAACAGTGATATTTAGATTTAGAGCTATAGCTCGATGTGCATCAGTTGGTAATTCTGCTCTATATACAAAATGAATTAGACAACAAATGATATATTTGAGTTACATCTATTTTTCAATAAATAATATTCTCGTTATGTATGGGTTAAATCTAAAACATCGTAATGTTCTTTCAATTATATTGTAATATATTGATAGGTTTAAGACAAATTACGTCATCTTTTTGTTGACGAAACTATCGTTAATCTTCGTACTTTGACGCTGATGTAGTTGACAACCGGAAAATATCTGCATATTCTTTAGAAAAGCAGTATTTTATAAAAAATTTAAAAAAATAATGGCGAGATATTCATCAAAATGTTTTTCGTAATGAAAAATGCAGTTTTGTTATTTTTAATTGTCTTATTTATTCGTATTTATAAATTAGATACATTAATTACTCTCATATTTATATATTACTTTTTATAATTCCAAGGTTTTATATATAGTCTTACTTTTCTGTAAGAGATACACATTTTGAATAGAGAAGGAGATCGATTGTATGATTTTAAATAAAGTACAAATTTAATTGCAATTAATAAGATTGCTAGTGATAATATAACATTTATTTTTACATGTTGAAATCATATTCGACATATTTTGATTTATGAGATCAATACGGTATTATTGGATGGGGAGGTGCATATAAAACTTCAATGTCACAATTAGAAATCACTCAAAAAATGATAATAAAAATTATTCTAAAAAAAAAGACTCCAAGTGTACAACTTTTCATAGATTTTGAAGTACCAAAAATAGTAGACATGTACAAAAAAAAATCAATAATTCAAATTTTCAAAATTAAAAATCAATTAAATTTTAGAAGCTAATTCCGATCTACAAGATACAGAGATCAAATTGATATCCCAAAACTAAAATATACCGCAACTCAAAATCAATATATTTATCAAGGTATCAAATTTTTTAACAATCTCCCCATCACAATTAGAAAAATTACGGACTATCATAAATTTGTAACTGAAGTTTAAAAAATATGTACATAGACTAACTGAAACATACATTAACTCGAATATACTCCTTCTCCATACACCAGTCTTACTCTCATAGAGAAGAAACAAATATTAATATATATATATCCACTGATTATTGAAATTGTATTATATTTTTAATATTAATAAAAAAAGAAAAAAAACAAAGGCAACAACGCAATGGAAAGTGTGAGAAATATTAATGCAGTATATGGGGATCGGACAATAAGCGTAAGCCAAGTGTCAACGGTGGTTCCAGAAATTTCGAGCCAGAAACTACAGCCTAAAAGACGAGCCTCGTCGTAGAGTTCGACGAGGACGTCCTGTAAAACCTGGTAGAACAAAATCTCATCGTAACTGGTGATGAACTAGCAGAGAAGCTTGGATTTGGTCATTTAACCATTTCTGCGTGCCATCTGAAAAATCAGCAAATTGGGTCAGTGGGCTTTCTGAGTCTAATCGCGTGCGGAGAGTGAATGTGTGCTCTTCTTTGCTGTCACGTCTCGGGAATGAACCTTTTTTGGAAATGATGCACCACCCACCATATTCACCAGACATTGCCCCATCTGATTATCACTTATTCCGCAGTCTTCAAAATCATTTGAACAGAAAAAATATGAATTCTATTGACGAGGTCAGAACAGTATTGGAGGAGTATTTTTCATCAAAGACAAGTGAAAGGTCTATCAGAAAGATGAAAGAGTATTATAAAAAATTAAGGAGAGTATATTTTAGATTAAAAAAGAACTTTGTTTATCTTAATTTTGAAAAATATTTATGGGGTGACCCAATATATTGAAAACGCGTGAAGTAAATAATTATATTCGTACGTTTAAACAACAAATTTGTAAAAAGGTTTTATTTTTATGCTAATAAGTCAGTTCCTAAATAAAACGAAAAACATATTAAACTTTTAAAGTTAATATATAAGTACATTTCGATGTAGTATTTTTACTCCGAATTATAAAATGTTATATATATAATGAGGGCATAACTCAATAATCGCCAAAATGTTATAAAATACAATATTAAAAATACTTTAAACTTTCGAAAAAATA
Organism: Eubasilissa splendida; assembly: GCA_031772225.1. Classification (NCBI taxonomy): domain Eukaryota; kingdom Metazoa; phylum Arthropoda; class Insecta; order Trichoptera; family Phryganeidae; genus Eubasilissa; species Eubasilissa splendida. Next base: position 8,785,879 of record CM062868.1, on the reverse strand, counting down.
TATTTAAATCTTGTATTAGCATTATTCTACGTTTCAAATATGTTTTCACATCTCCCATCTACAAATAAAAGCTTAGTGGTTATCAAAATGAATTATAATCTTCTTGTTTCAAATTCTTTGTTTTTTTAACTAAAAAATATTTCAAAAATACTTTTCTGTTTTATGCAGTAGTCAATTTTTTTTATTTAAAAAAAAAATATATACTAATAATAATTCATGAACCTGTCTTTTTTTCTAGTAAACAACTTATTATTTAGTGTACATCGACCAATCTACAATGCAATTATTAATGTGAAACTGGTTATTTAACTAATAAATTATCCATGTGTAGTATAATATAAACACACTTCATCCAAATGAGCTGTGACTTGGTTGGAGGATATTGTAATTACCAGATTTTGCAATTAATCTTTTATAAACTGTAAGATTAATATTTTTATATTTAACATGTTTATTTATACACATCGGGAAACCAACTGGTATTATTCGAAATTCCAGTCAGTCTGGTTCGGAACATTTACAAATACAGTCGTATTTTGTAATATTATTGTGAATTTCGGAGAATTTTCGGCTAAATACATTTAATTTTAATTTCATTTTTTTGATAACGCACTGGTTTGATACTTGGCTACCGTGTATGTGTTTTCTATAGATATATAATATACAGAGTGGACTAAAAGTAATTTTACCATTTCGAGTAGTTTGTTGGTCTAGTGGTTAAGACACTGGCTTAGTGATCTGGTGATCGGATGTTCAAGCCTCATACCAGGAGGCCGTCAAGTTAGTTCTATTTTTGTAGCTCAAGTATTTAGCTTAGTTTTGAAATAGTAAGAATATTGATGTGACATTCCGTTTATGCATTTCTATTTTTTTAAAATTAATTTTGATTTTTTTTTAATGGATTTTTCTTATGTCTACCTACATGAAAAATAATATCTTGTAAATTACTCAGTGTTCGTGTACATGTAAGATAAATCTCTATATAAAATATTAATAAAATAAATTTTATAAATAAAAATACACATAGGAAAAAAATTCTTCCTTTTGTTACGTTTATATAGTTTTGCAAATAATTCAGTTCTAAACAATAATCGCGGAATCAATTAATATACATATGTATCTGTATATAACATATATTTAATCTACTATTTTTAACGCCATTTAAAAATTAATTCAATTTTATTAAGTTTTTTGACGTTTGACTTGTTGCCTCGTGCATAATTTTAATTCACTGTTTACCAAATGTTTAACCTGCGTATTTCCATTTTTTTCTTTCCAATCCTATCCTGAAGCACAAGGAAGAATGAAAATATCGCAGTGATTGAAAAGTCTTCCAACTGCAGCAAATTCAGTGCATTTGGAATTTCAGCTTCTCTCAACCGGCGATGATGATGATGATGATTATGAGGTGGAAAGAAATGAAACACAACAGATGTTCAATATCCATACGGCGAGAATGGGTTCCTGCCAGCAGAATACCCTGTTTTTATTCAGATACATAACAATATATACAGTCATATTTGCAAATAGTTTTTGATTTCCTGAAATCTATCGCACGGATTTTTTGGCGTCACGCCGATGATAGCACCTTTAAATTACTGACACGTGTCTTATCATATCAATTATATGACACTTCTGCTGCGACCTCGCAATCCTGTGCGATATAATCTTTCGGATTTATGTTCCAAACCCCTCTCCTATATATATATACTTCATGTCGTGTTTAGTCATTTACTAGTCTGTGGTTTATGCGCAATTATGTGCACTCACAACTGAAAAAAATCTTTCGCTTCCCTAACGACGTGAAACGCCCTTACATGTATTATATTCCTAAATAAATTTCATATAGAGTCGCTGTATGTTTGAAAATAGTATTAAGATTTCCAAAGCTTTCTCACCCGAGTTCAATTTTTTCCTACAAATATAATATTTTTCAGATCTCTTTTTTTACAAGTATTAGGACCCGCGAAAATTCAACACATTTCCGAAATGGTTCTCTATATGCCATGGGACTACAACTCCTACTTTGAGAAGGATCCATCTGTGAAAGAATCAGACATTGTCGAGCTGAAGAAATGGGCCGAAGGTCCGGATTCCAGCAGTTTAATACCCGAGGATATGAACGAGCAGTTGATCCTGTGCTTCCATATTGCTTGTAACCTGATCATGGAAGACACCAAAAAGTGCATTAAGACGTATTACTCCATCAGGAAGAAGGCACCGGAATTCTTCAATGACAGAAATTTGAATATTCCTGTCATGATGGAAAGTAGTCAAACGGTGTACGTTCTATTTATTTTAACAGTATGAAAGGGATTTTTTTTTTCTTTTTGAGTACCTTCGCTTTCTACGGAACCTACAAGGACACGAAGTGGTAACAAATCGAAATTCCTAAACAAATATATCTATATATATAAATATACAAAAAAGCTGTGGATTACTCAAAATTCTGGGAAATAAATATAAATTAAATAATCCACGCTAGCGTCCACCGTGTATCAGTAGAATCATTAGTTGCGTAGTTCTGGATGCTACCGCGTGACGCCACCGGAGCGCTGTAGTCCTTTACTTCATTTATTGCTACTACAATTGCTAGCCACTATTTTAATCTATCGTTCTATTCAAGATATACAATTGCTACCTACTAAATTGAAAATTCCACTCGGCAGAGTCAGAAATGTATCAGCTGTTTCGTGTTGTACGGAGTCCTTACTAATGCTGTTTCCTAACAGAATGACATTTGAAAGGTCTTGACTTAGAGCTGATAAAACCATCTACTTCCTCATTTACTAATTCACAAATTTTACTACCTTGTTTACGTAATTTTTCTTTGCGTTCGAGGATAATTCATTTTTATTATGATAGATTCATTTTGCTTAAAGACGTCGGTTTAATGAAAGTTCACAAATATGCATGTACAATGTAGCATATAGTATATTATATAGCATTGTATAATATCACTTGTAACAGTATAACCTTAGTCTATACCTACTGCACGCCACTGTAAATAAAATCTACTAAGATAGTTAGCAAAAAATACTTCAAAATTGATGATAATAAATTTATACGAAAATACATGAAAACCGCGCATACTAACACCAACATTTGTAGGTTATGAGATGGTCGATAATGTAGTTTTTTTTATCGCATTGTGTTGCTAAGAAATGCCGCTAGATGTGAGTATTTAAAAAAAATTGGAATCATGCCTCCCAAGATACTTATTAATACAATGTAGTTACCGGGAATACGTATTCCCACGGGTCTAGAAAGGATTATTACGTATGTAATCTACATAACTGTCACTAGTGATTTGCTCAATTACGAATCGTGACTTAATCACTGATATTTTTGAGTCACACTCACTATCGGTGATTGAATATCTGGAAATATTGTGATTCGTGATTCATTTATTTATATTTAGTTGTGAATCGTAATTCGGCCATGTGCATATGAATTGAAAATATTCATGAATGAATGATGTTATAATTCGTGATTAGCGCCATCTAGTAGATTCTGCCAAAGCGTTTTACGCATTTGACGCGAAACGCTGTTAATTTAACCTGAAAAATAAACTCACATTTTTTAAAGCGTTTACATTCTCTTTGTGGTGATATTAAATTATATACACTAAAATATGTTTTTTGCGCAAATGAAGTTTGAATAATATAAATGTATACGCTCATAATTAGTTTTTTTAATTTATTTCATGCGCATTAGTAATGAAACTGTGATCACATATCACTGTGATATTATCGAATATTAATCGCAATCACACCAGTGAGTCGAGAGTAATATTTTTTCTCATCACTAGCTGTCACTGCCAAATGACACTGCAGACCGAACGGGAGGATCATATGTCTCATGTCATCTTATGATCTAAATGTTTTCAGGGAATACACCATGTTACCGGGAACATCTGAAGAGTACCCGATAATTTACCATGGATTGTTTGACACCTCTCCAGAGAAATTTAACTTCAATCCATGCGTTAAAATGCTCATAATGACAATAGGTAAAAAAAATTATATCATAATAATATATGAGGTTTTCACGGGTTATATATAATGTTAGAAAATAAGTTTCTTATTCATACTGTTTATGTTTGTTAAAATAATTATTAAATATTATGGAAAAAATGGTGATGGAAAAATTAAAAAAATTTGCTAACAAATTTGTCAATATATTCAATGATTCAATAGCGAGTATTAAATTATACTGCAACCAAAAAATATTAAACAAATAATAGATTTCACATAGAGACGAAGTTATTTTTCATTATATTTAATGGAAGTATGGGTAATTACAGGGCTCACGACCTGTCTTCGGCTCTCTTAAATGATCACTTTATATAAATATAACGTTCACCACTCTCACCCATTAATCAATCTCCATACATATCAAATTTTTTTTAAGTTGTATATATGTTAACATGTGAACTCACTTCGAGTACCACTACACACTATCGCCATCTATGGACTAAATTTGATAATTAATTTCTCTGAATTACCCATACTTCCAGATATTAAATATAATAAAAAACAACTTCGTCTATATGAGATATCTATTAATCCAGTAATTGTGTGTTCTTGGACATGTTCAAATATTGCTAAAAATTATTAAATTCAAATGATTACTCCAGTGATGAACCCCAAACAATGTCAAATAGCTAGAATAATTGACTGGAATACTGTTATGATGTAATAATATGTAAGAATTGATAATAAGAAAAGTGCCGACAAGTCATAACGGCTTGGCACGGTCGATGGCACAGTGGTGGCGAACCTTTTGGACTCGGCGTGTCAAATCTAACTTAATATTGCGTATTTCAATTAATTATTTTTTTCACAAATAATAATATAATAATAAAATCGAACGTTGTTGTCGGGTAGACGCCTGGTGGCGGGGCGCGTTTTTTTTTTTAAATAACTCTGATATTAGTGAACGCTGGCGTGTCGCCCAAAAATGCTGTGGCGTGTCACCTAATCTCTCATAGTTTTTTTTTTTTTTTCGATGAACAGATGCGTACGTATACGAGAATGGACCAATCAGGGGACTGCAATTTATATTTGATTTGAAGGGGGTAAAACTGGGACACTTGACGAGAGTTAATTTAAGGTATGTATCTCATATACATATATATTACATCACGTGCGTTCGTACAATAATTATATTTTAAATGACTCAGAACTAGTCAAAAAAAATTAAAATGTAAAACATTATTGGTCGACGCAACAATTGACTAGCATCAGAAGATAATTAATGTAATGTAATTAGTGTAGAAGCCAGAGTTACGTTTCAGTATGGGAAGATGTGGAGTGAAAAATATAATATGCGTTTGTAGTTAGTTGATAAGTTAGATAGTTTAAAAAAAAATTACTAATATTCACAAATTTTCATTTGTGGTAATTGGTTTGTTGATCGCATGTGGGAGAATTATTCAAACACTATTCTTTAAATAATATATAGTTACTTTTTTCTAAAGAATACAAAATATTGGGACATAAAATATTTAAAAATAAAGCTAATATTAATACACCTTAATTTAATTAAAATAGATATATGGGTACTCGTATATATATATTTAAAATTATCCCCTTAAAATAAATTCCTTTTCACAAAACAATCATACATAACATATTAATTTTTCACTAAACTAAACATTGTAATCGTTGAATTATTTTGTCACTATTTCGATACAGTTTTCTATCCGTTTCTAACTAATCTAAATACACCTTGCTGCCGATCTATTGGGGTAGATGGGCGGGGCATGGATGGGGAGAGGTTAGGTTAGGTATGGTTTGGTTAGACAGTATACTGAAAATAGTCATGTTGCAAAACAAAATTACTCCATATCATTTAATGATAAAGATAACATTATTTAAATCACTATCAGATTGCTCATGAATATACATAATAAATTATGGTTGATATTTGAATTGATAATTGTTTTGTTCAAATTTATAAAAACAATGATACAATGAACGTCATTTGTGCATGCTCTCGGAAATTCCATTCGCTGAGCCGTTTCCTAAAATGTGACCAGAGGTCGTTTCTGAAACGATCTTAACCTTTACCATACCATGATATGAAAGCAGCCTTGCTGTCAACTCGTGCTACCGTAAATAGCTGTTAGAAAAAATGTTTTTACTAAGTTAAATGGCACAAATTTACTCTAAATATTGAGCATTCAATTTTGAAAAAATGATTTATAACATAATTCAGAGCATTCATTAAGTCGTATACAATGTGTTCTTCCTTCTTATCTCTCTTCATTTAATTAGTGAAAAAGAGACTCTTATATTTTTATGTTTGTTGTTCTTTTGGAAAAAATAATTGTTTTTGTACGATTCCCTTATCATAATTAGTTTTTCACCAGTCATTCCTAAGCGCTAATATTTTCTTCAGGATTATCTAAAATATGAATTTTATGTTGCATGTATTTACCGAAATATTACAGGTTTATTTATAATGGTAGACCTGTGTTACTTACTGCATGGTTTGGGGAGGGTTGTTTCAGCGGCCGCGGCGATGTTTCTTGGCACTGTATTCCACGCATATCAACAATAAGGCTTATTTTCAATAAGGCAATAAGGTTGCTCGAATAAGAATAGTGACGTTGAGAAAGTGGCAAAAAAGGTGGGACGCCGCCACGCAGGGCAGATGGACTTATACTTTTATCCCCTTCGTGGCGGTGAAAATGAAAGGTGGGGGTGGTCCTCCGACCCTGGACCACTACGAGATGCAGATAATCTCGTAACATGGGCATTTCATAAGTAAACTCTTCGACTTAAAACTTGTCCGTGAACCGTGGTGTGTTTGCGCTCAGGTGAGGCAAACACCGGAACACATTCTCTGAAACTGTGTGATTATGAATGATGCACGTGAGATTATGATTGCGGGATTAGAAGGAATAGGTCATCGGATCTCCTGGAACGATGACCTTTTAAGAAGTTGAAGGAATCTCGAATATTTCCGGGTATTTATTAGGGTGTGGGTCTCCCGCTGGGGGTTGCTGGGATGGACGATGCCGGGAAGAGCAGTGACTAGAACTTTGCGACCTGAACAGGGTGAATTGACTGCAACACATAAATACGACGTCTACCCTCCCCTTTTAGAGTTGCATGATTTCTATAGCTTCTCTCTCGCTACCTTCTGAATTTAATGTGATAACGAGTTTCACGTCAAGTTGTACAGGTATGTCTCTGGTGTGATGATACCGGAACCAACCTATGATGGTATTAAGATGTTAAAATAAAAAATGTAATATTAACGAATCGAAACGAGAGTGAACAACTCTCAAAACAATTCGTGATAGGGTGTAAATTAAATAAATATATGCACGATATATTAATTTTTATCAATAAAATAAGCATCCCTTTCAAGACATAAAATAATTCTAAAAAAAAGGGTTTTTTTTGTTATATTTTTTTGGTTTATATATATTTTCAAGAATTTTTTCTCACAGCTCCCTGGCCAAGTACTTTGTGTATATACAAGAGGGCATGCCGGTGAGGATACACAAGATGTTGGTCTTGAATACTATACCATTCTTTGATAAAGTGATGCTGCTGATGAAACCTTTTATGAAAAAGGAGCTTGCGTCGCTGGTAAATATGCACCATCCATCAAAATGAAAAGTACAAATAAATAAAAAACGAAATACACTATTTTATTAATGAAATTTATATAAAATATGGCGAAACACGTGTGTATATGTACAACTGAAAATTAAAGATTGAACTTCAAAACAAGTTTTGGAAATGTCTTAAAATTTATTCTAGTAATTTCGCCATTTTATTGTAATGTTTAGACAAAATATCTTAAAATATAATTTAACATTAGTGCCGAAATGAAGGTAGAACTTAACAGATTTTCTGTACAAGTGTTTTAATTTTGAAATCGATTTTGCTGTCAAAGTAAAATCTTGGTGAAATGTGTAACATATAAGTTTGAAAATTTGTCGTCAGTGTTGGTGTAGCATAATCGGTTAATACATTTTCCCCGGATAGGAAGATATCCAGGTTCGAATCTCGGTAGCAACAACAATATTTATCGATAAAATTGATTTTATATGTATATCTTTTTAATTAATACATTTAAAACAAATATTATTAATATTAGATAATTAAAATTTCGAATTTCGAAAATCCACTAATAAAATTATTTTATTATTAAATTTGTATAAACTTTGATACAATTTATAGATTTTTTTTTAAGGGAACACATTTTTGTTGTGAAATTGAATTTTCAAAATATCGTTCTGTGATATTTTAATACAAAATAAATTGATCAACTAGAAAGATATGTATAGAAAAAATCTATTTATCGAAAAAAAAATTTGGTTGCTACCGAGATTCGAACCTGAACCCCTTCCTATCCGGGGAAGCGCGTTCAATATTTTAATTTTCATTGTATCAAAATGCAACTTTACAACAATATATGTTTTCATTAAAAAAAACAATATTATAATTTTAAAGTTAATCTATACCTATATATATATATATATCGACAATATACAGTTACCACTGTGTACTTACTTATTACACTATGTTAACCATCGAATTTTCGACGTTATATATATATGTGTCAATTTTAGTGAGACATCTATTATTTTCGATTTAAAAGCTATCTTCTTTTAATTTGCAATAAACGTCAAACACTTTTTCGTTGTATATGCTAGATGACGCTAAGACTTCAAATCCATTTTTATTTAATAATGAATATTTTGATAGATTTTAAACATAGATTAATAATTAAAACAAATTTAAAGATACACTGAAAAAATTTATTTCGCAACATGCCTATGTAGTTACCGAGAGAATGACTTACTACACTGTAATAAAGTATCTCAGAAAAAACTTATGAGCGATACACTATGTAACAAAGTGGCCAGATCTTTATTTTGAACTGTATATAAAGAAAACTTCCAAAGCAAATGATCCGGCCTCGAGTCTCGATAGTAACTATATACAGCGTGAATATTATTTTCCAGACCGATATTGTTTTTGAATAACTAGATAATAAAACACAATTATTTAATTTAGTTTTTATTTATCAATTATGTGATTTATTACAATTATATATAAAATGTAATATTTGCCAAGTAGCCACTTCTGACAGCGGTAGAAATGTGTGCTCTTTTAACCATATTTTTCATAACATTTTCGCACACTTGGCGTGTTATTTCAGTAATTTCATTTCGAATATTATCCTGTAGCATCGGAATTATGGTTGGCTTATTGGCGTAGACCTTTCATTTCAAGTACCTCCACAGAAAATAATCAGCTGATCGAGGAGGCCAGTCAATATTACCACTTTTTGACATTACGCAGCCGGGAAAAACTTCTTGCAAAATTTCAAGTGTAGCTCGAGCTGTATATGACGTGGTACTCTCCCGTTGAAACTACCTGTGTTGCAGTCCCAATCGACCCAATTCGGCCACCGAGAAGTCTTCAAACGTTACGATAGCGATCACTATTAATGGTTACAGCATTGCCATTATTATTTAGATAAAATGTTTTAATAACTTCAACACGTTTTTGAGGCGTTAGATGCTCTATAATAAATTGTAATCAACTATTATTTACGACTACCAAATATTAACTAACAAATATTTACCAATTTAAAATAATGGTCAAATTAAATCGGCCTGGAACATAATATTCACCCTGTATTTTCCAATAGTATATTTTTCAGTGTACCTAAGTGATGCCATCTAATTATTATGTTTTTATTTTCAAAGAACTAAAATTGCGACTTCTTTAAAACATATATTGGAATTCCTTAAGGCTTCAGACAATCCTCTAAAAATTATGACAATAATGATAATGACAATTATATAAATTAATTAAAAATAATACACATTTTTAACTAATGAGAAAAAATATTTCATTAATTTAAATTGACAGATATATACCTATCCACCAAATATGGATATGAAGGTGTTCCACAGAGACGTTTTGCCGAAGAAATGTCTCCCATCTAATTTTGGCGGCGACCTGCCGGATACCGCTACGCTGAACAAGAGAAATATGGAAAAGCTGATAGCGCTCAAGCCGTACTTCGAAGCTGATGAGAAACACAGATCTATCTACACGAAGAAATCTAAAAAGAAAGAATGCATCGATAGTAAATTCCAAGATTTAAGTTTTGATTAGAAAAAATATCTAACATTATAATTTTAAATAATTATCGTTTTAAGTTATTTGTTTTATATAATTCATTTTAATATATTTTGTGATGAGATTGTTTTCGCTGTCACTCACTTCTTCAATCCTGAGTTTCTCATTAATATTGCTGGAATCTTCGTCCTTTTAAATTCATAAGATCGTAAGACCATCGTCTTGACAGACTTTATTCATCTTTTGTGGAAGTACATTGACAAAAATATTCATGAATTATTATCTGCATATTATAGGTAGTATATCTCAATAACATTCTAAGAAAATTTGTTTTTTTTTTACTGTATAAAGTGAACCAAACGTCATTTTAATTATTTAATAATTAAATAACTTAACGTATTTTTTTTTGTATATTTTTTATTTAGCTGGCTAACATAATCTTTTACATAGTAGATGATCTGGGTGTAATATTTGACAGTAAATTATCATTCATTCCCCACATTGATTTGGTATCTAATAAAAGTCTCAAAATGTTGGGATTTGTTTTGCGAACTGCAAAAAACTTTTCACTTATAAAATCCTCTACACTTCTCTAGTCAGACCTCAGGTAGAATATAATTCGGTCATATGGTCGCCACACTTCATTTTTTACTCGACGGTGGTTGAAAGAATCCAGAGAAAGTTTATAAGATTCATTCATTTTAAATTAAATATACGCTCTGGGGATATCAATTATGATTATCTCCTTAGCCGTCTGAAATTGTTAAAATTATCAGTGAGACGTACGATGACCGACCTTATATTTCTATACAGGATCATCAATGGTATGATAGACTGCCCCCAGATTGTTGATCTGCTTGACTTTCACGCACCATTGAAGTCATCGAGACACAGTTAATTGTTCTATTACAGTGGTAATGTCAGAACTCATGCATTAGCTAATTTCGGAGTCCCCAGAATGCATTCTCTGGGAAATGAATATGCGGAGCTAGTCGACATTTTTGCTGTAAATTTAATTCTTTATAGGACTACATTACTACAATTATTTGTGTCTCAACTCAATGATAACCGATAAATTGCTTTATATCATATTATATATTTATTTTTAAATTTGATAATGAAAAAAACATGCTGACATTATGTAATTTTTTTCTTTTTGTATTGCACTTCTGATAAAAATTTCTGTCATTTTACAAATTGTGTTGATGCCCGAATAGGGCGTGTATAATAATCATAAATACATATTTCTGATATGAGTATTATAGAGGTATCTAGAAAATTTTATTTAATAATAACCTTTGTACATGATATAAAGCTTATTTTTTTTAAGATTGTTTTTCAAAGTTCAAAGTTCAGACTATTTTTCTTAAAGTGTCAAGACTGTTGAGTGAAGTCAGAGGTAAAGTGAAACATATTCAATTTTTTTTTTAATCTGTCATATCATCATCACGAAAACATTAAGGTATTGTTTGTTTGCATTTACAAAGAATTATATTTTTTATTATTACAAAACCGTTTTATGTACGTTTTTTGCACCCTTCCTAAAACGGGTTAGTGTACAAACATATAAAAAAATAAATCGTTAGTCTCACAGTACCGGATATGTGCAGCATTTTTAAATATAAGCCATATGCCAAAATGCGATCTTTTTTATAAGAAGATTAAGTGGTGGACAGAAAAAGGAATTTGAAAAATTTTGAGATGTATTTTCTTCGTGTAGTCTAGTATTTAACTTCACACTCAGTACCATAAAGACACCTAAACAGACATCACAACGAAGACCATGTGTAAAGGCTCTAATAAACAATCTGCAATTAGGTAATTAAGTAATTTCATAATTTCACAAATTCAACAGTATGAAAATATCATTTTAATATAAAAATATTTATTAAGGAGAACACATTTTAACTGCGAAGTTGTAATTATTCAGAACATACGGTCTGTGATATTTTAAATACTAAGTATATACATTAATTAGAAATATGTACATATAAAATCAATTTTATCGAAAAAATATTGTTATTGATTCAAATAATGGAACGTAAGTTCGAAAATTTGTCGTCAAAAGTACTGCGTGCTGTAGCATAGTAATACATCTTCCCCGGATTGGAAAGAGATCCAGGTTCGAATCCCGATAGCAACAACAATATTTTTCGATAAAATTGATTTTATCTGTATACCTTTTTAATTAATACATTTAATTAGTATTTAAAAATATTTACTCAAAAATCTATTTATTTGTTGAAAATAACACAGAAAAAAAACTGATGACGAATAACTTATATCTAAACATATTTCACATGAATAAGAAAACTATACGAAAAAAGTATAGTATGATTTAAAAAAAGTTATGAACACAAACACAAATATAAGGAAAATCATGTAAATATTGTTGATTAGACTTTTAAATACCTATTGGTATTGGTAAAGAAATAAAATTACGTCTCAGATACGTGTGTCGTCGTTTTCTATTTCGAATAAATATTCATAAATTCAGTTAAATATATTTAAAAAGATGATTTCTCCCCAACGAAATCATCTAAATCTAATCAACCACTGCACTGCCAACATTCACGAATGAGAGATGGAAATAAACGATTGTCAATATCTTTAGGTAGTTAGTAATTGAGGTTGTTGCAAAGTTCACCAGGTGTAACTATTTTTCAAATAAAATTCAATACTAATACTAAAAATTTGAACGTAAGAATGTATACATAATAAAATATAAATCAATCCTTTTAATTCTAATACACAAAATCAGTATTTTATATTTATGTAATAATTTTACACCATAGTTTTATGGGGGAATAGTAAGATGGTAGAGCGCTCTCTTCGATGATCGATACTCAGCGTTTGATGTCGATTTCGGTACCGGTAAAAGAAAAAATAAAACACAAGGGAATAATTCAAAATTTACGCACAAATTTGACATGAGTATAATTCGATTTTTGGTCATGGCACTTCAATAATGTATTGTGTGCCGATTAATATTATTTAATTCCCTATCCATAAAATAATTAAACATTTAACAAATCTTATGAAATTATCTTATTAAATCTTGACCAAGAAATCGAACTGTACCTACCCCCGCTGAATAAACGTAATCAATTTTGAAAGCATATTAAAATATCGAACTAATTTTCTTTTTTGTGAGGAACTCATATTTTATCTGATTTTTATTCTACGATTACGAATTACGTAATGATATATTTACTATATTTTATTTGACATCACCGTTTCCATACAATTCGTATTACTCAGTTTGTAGTGCAATATGAGGACATTATACAAAAGAGTTGAGGCTGTGTCCAAAGTTGTATCATCGTATCTAAAAATTTCACAACCTTTTTATGATGGCTTTAACATTAGCATAATCATATAGATATTGTCACATCAAGATGTCACGTGACTCTCTCCATAACATTATCTAAAAACTATATATTTAGTTCCGTGTACGGTGTTTTTGTGTATGGACGTTAACACGGCATGATCATTTCTGTGAAATTTCACGTATAATTTATTTTTTAATGCCAAGTGTTTGTTTATTGAGGCAGATTTGACACTTCAGTGTCGCTTTGGAGGTATTATGCATACAGATATTAATTTTGCGATCGCAGAAATAATTTTTTTAATTCCTTGTTCGTATTGGACGTTATGGTGGATTTTGGTGATGGTGGATTAGTAGAGCAGTCAACACTAGAACGTTGAATCCAATTCAATACAAATTAAACTTTTTAATAATCCTTAAAATATTTCGATATATATAAATAAATATAAGTAATATTATGCCTTTATTATGAATGGAATTATAGCTAATGGGAACTTGTCAACGAAGGCAAGAATAGCGGTTCACAATGGAGTTCTGGAACCGACACTGATGTATGGAAGTGAGGCCTGAAGCCGGCAAAAAAGGAACGAAAGTAGACTGAATGCAGTGAAAATGAAATCACTTAGGCGTATATGTGGCAGATCCATTTATGACAGAGAAAAAAATGAAGAAATAAGGAAAGAATGTAAAGCTGATCTTAGTATAGTGAGTGAGATTAAGAAAGGATCACTTAGGTAGTTTAGTCATATGGAACGGACGAATGAGGTGAGAATGGTAAGAAAGATATATGACCCGAGTGTTGATGGCACCAGAAGTAGAGGACGTCCGCGGAAGATTTGAAATAATCGTCAAGCTTTTATGAGAAGATGTATGAATGTGGATGAGGCGAGAAGAGTGTGGCACAATGTCTTCTCAACCTACCCCCACGGGGAAACGGCGTGAAGGCAAGTAAGTATGCCTTTAAATCATATTTTCATTCATATTACAGTAGATTCTTGTATATTATCGCAAGCTACTGTGTGAACTCAACCAATTGTGTTCATAATAAAATTTCTTGTAATATTTTAATAATGTTAATTTGGTCAGGTTTGTTTTATTTACTCTTAATATAGTGCACACATATAATTATTTTTATATATGCTCTAGTGCAAACAGGATCAAAATCGTTTATTTTTACTAGAACTTATCTTTCTCATATCTGTTTAGTTTCTCATTGAGTCCACGCAGTTTCTCCTCTTTTCTAATGTCTTCTGGCATTTCATTAAAAATCTTCATCGCACTGCACATCATCGATTTCTGAGATTTGGCCTTCTTCCTGAATGGTTGTCTTAGTTTATTTTTTCCTCTTGTATGATGGATGTTGCAACAATTTTTCGTATAAATTCCGCCGATATTTTCCTGGTGAGAATTATATACATTGAAATAGATTTTCTGCTAACGGTCATCATATTCAGATCTTTCAGCATTACACTGATTCTATTGTTGTTTTTTATTAATGAAGAGGAGTATTTAATTTTATTGTTTATATAGATTATTCTATTTTTATTAATTCAATAATCGCAATTTGTTTAGCTCCTCCCCAACCAACAATTCTTAATTCAAATAGCAATTGGAAAAGTTTTTTTTTTAATGCAACGTTTCTCGAAAATCTTTGAATAAAACCTTCTAGATGCTGCGAAGATATTTCGGTCCATTTAATTAACAGAAAAAATATTTTTCATGACAATTCATTTGTGTAATTGTAAATTGGAAAAAATAAATTATTAACTATTAATGATAACATATATAGAAAAAATTGACTTCAATCGTACGTTTACTATAGCGTAATTAGCAAAGCAGTCTACCGGCAGTAGATAGGTCAAGGTTCGAGTCTCGGTGATGTAAATATTTTTTTCTCTGTCGGTCTTTCTAAGCGATGATGATAATATATAAATTATAATTTTAATAATAAATTGGGTATATGCAAACCTATGATTTTGAATTAATAATAACCGATATAAAATTACAAAAATATTGCAACATTTTAAATATTTTAAAATATGAATTAAATATATTAATTAGAAAGATATACATATAAAATCAATTTAATATAAAAATATTATTGTTGCGCCACCGGGATTCGAACCTGGATCTCTTTCCTAACCGGGGAAGGTGCATTGTCCAACTATGCTACAGCGACAATTTTCGAACCTATATGTTACCTTTTTGATATTAATACATTTATCCCGGTGGCGCAACAATAATATTTTTCGATTAAATTGATTTCATATGTATATCTTTCTAATTAATATATTTAATTCATATTTTAAAATATCACAGACCTATGTTCTGAATAATTACAACTTCACAATAAGAATGTGTTCTCCTAAATTTTAAATATTATAAATTATTCATAGACGGCACGGTTCAACAATCACTTTTCTACTGTGGTCAAAGTGTACGTGAATTATTTGTTTACTTGGCGACAAAAATATTTTTTACGTATTTTATTATATAAGTACTTAAAAGTGGTTACGCAAGTGGTACGTAGGTTCAAAGTTAATATTTGTGTCGCTGAGCAACAGCAAAAAAGTTTATGGTAAAATGTATTATGTGATGATGTATAAAGTGTCTGTATAGGATTTTTTCGAGTAGAAAAATTAATAATTAATTTTGTTACATATTTTATCACCATATGTGTTTTTTTTTCTTTTTTGCCTTGTTGTTGCCATTGCTCCGACAATTTCGCCCGTGTCCTTAGATTGCGCATGATGAATGCTCAATTATATTGTCATATTTATATAAACCATAGATAATATCCATTCGTTTAAATTAATATATATCCTTGACAACTTGGAACAGCTCATCTTTGAGATTGTCCCCCTTCCGGAAGCTTCCCAACGAGCCCCGTGTTCTTAGATTGCGCATGATGGGTGCTCCATTATATTATCAATTTTTCACTTTAAATACTCAATATTTAGAGTAAAAGTATGATGACAACTATTTTACAGCTATTAAAACTAGTTAAAAGTATTTTTTTCTCATGTAAAATGCTTAAAAATTACACATTCCTCACGGTAGTACAAGTTGACAGTATGGCTGCGTACGGGTATTTTCTATCATGGTATGCCAAGGGTTAACCAAACATTAAAGAATTAACTTTAATTTTGAACCTATGAAAATTGTTCACTAACTTTACTGATATTTTTATATAAATACAGGTTGGCCCAAAAACCTCTAGACTGTATAAAATTCGACTTTTACATTTTTTAAATTTTTTTGCGTGATGAGGTTAATAAACAAAATACCCGATTTTGGCAGACGGAAAACCGAAAAATAGTCCACCAACGTGAGCTATCCCCTAAAAGGTATTCGTTTGGTTACTTATTTGAATATATGGCAGAAAATACGCTAACCACTACAAGAATAAACGTATTCGGATATGCTGATCACTGACCACTGACCAGCGGTATAGTGGCCATTTGAAGGATGTAATTTTAAAAATTAATTTCATGAAATGTATATTTGTTTATAAATGAACACATGTGATAATTTTTAATTAAATAATTTTCTCATTTAAAAAGGTATAATGACTTTTGGGCCATACTGTACTTAAGAAATATTCTCAATTTTTGCAGATTTCACAGACCACAGTACTGACCTATTCTGATAATAAATAAACACAACAACCTAAGTAATTCAAAATGGCCGCCACCATGGCTTGGAACTATAAGGCCTACCTCGAGAACAATCCATCCGTGAAAGAATCCGATATTGCCGATTTGAGGAAATGGATCATCGGTTCGGACACCAGTGGGGTCATACCCACGGATGTTAGCGACCAGCTTCTCGTCTGCTTCTATACCGCTTGCAACCTGATCATAGAAGATACCAAGAAGTGCATCAAGACATACTACTCCATCAGGGACAAGGCACCTGAACACTTCGATGACAGGGACATGAGCATACCCATCATGATGGAATGTAGTCAAGCTATGTAGGTTATATAATCAATCATATTTAACATCTAACATATACTTATTAATGGAAATATAATATTTTTTTCAATATTTTAAAAATTTTAATAGATAAATAAATTTTTCAAAATTACTCTGTGGCCACATATTATATAAATAATAAGATAAAACACTTTGTTTAAACCACTATTTATTAATATATCAACATGTTTCGATACCATAGGGTATCTTCTTCAGGAAACAATATACACCAAAATTAAAAATGCAAGGATATATAAAAACAAAAGTATATGCGGTTGGTAACTAATTAGGATCTACTGTGTAAAATAATTTAAATGGTGACATTGCAAAAAGGATTCGATTATTTATAATATTTAATTTGCTATTGACCCTTTTCTTATTCCAAATTTATCTAACTGTAAACTAGTGATGAGAAATAATACTACTCTTGACTCACTGGTGCGATTGTGATTGATATTCAATAATATCGGTGATTGAAAACTGTGACTGTGATCACAGTTTCGTAACTAATGCGCACACGTCGCACGATAGCACAACACACAAAATAAATAATTAAACATATTCTAGCATAAATAATGAATATATATCTAATGTAATATCATCACAAAGAGAATGAAAACGCTTAAAAAATGGGTTTATTTTTCGGATCTTATTCTCAGTGTTTCGGATCAAAGGCGTAAAATGTTTGGACACAATCTACTAGATGGCACTGATCATGAATTATAACGTCATTTCTTTATGAATATTTTCGTCTCAAATATGCAGACGCCGAATCACGGTTCACAACCAAAATATTAATAAAATAACAAAATGAATCGCGAATCACGATATTTCCAGATATTCAATCGCTGATAGTGAGTGTGACTCAAGGCTATCAGTGATGGACACACAGTTCGTGATTTTGAGCTCATCACTACTGTAAACCCCAAGTATTTGTGTGTATAATTTCTAGACCCTTGTTAATGTCAAAATAATGGTTTGTTTCCAAAAGATGGTTAGAAAATTCATCAATAAATAGTGGTTTGAACAAAGTGTTTTATCGTATTATTTATGGAAATATAATAGTTTGAAGGATAATTAATTGACAATAAACCCTTTTTGCAATTAAGTCATTTCAGTAATTTATTACTAGCTATTCTATTATACAATAGTTTACTTATACTTTTTAATAATTTATTATATGTAAACATTCTCAGATTATAGTATTAATATAAGGTGTTCAGTGGAAATTTTTACATTTGTTTAACAAAAGACAAACCGTCAATCAATTCGAAAGACGCGCCAAAAATGTGTTTTACGAATTCGGAACAATTATTATTTTCCATAATAATTCATAGTTTTTAATTTTTTACGAAAATGTGTGTTTTTATTATTCACTTATATCAGAAATTATTACTTTTTTAAAACTTTTACTTATACAGGATCTTTACCCTAACTTAAAACTAATAAACTGAATATTATTTGCCACAATTAAGACAATGCAAGTATTACACGCGAAAATATGAATTATTATTGATGGATTTTTAATTAGGGTTTTTTGTTATATTTCTAATTTATCTTACCTTGTTTCAATCAAAGTGGTACATATCAAATTTGTTAGATTTTAAAATTACTAATATTGTATATTATGACTTCTTTAATAAGATATACATATATCGCACACCTAGATTAAAACTAAAGCAACTCAAAAAAACAACAATTTTAGTTATTGTATTCAGATACTCTTGTCATGTCATATATATAACTAACTTAGCCCCAGTTCTCGAATAATGTCATTTTAGGATGCATTTATGTCTTACATAATAAAAAATTGTGAAAAATGTTTTTATTTTTTTGTCTACTGAAAAATGACTTTTTGAGTTGTCATTGTTTTGATCTAGGTGTGCGATATATATTATTTTTATTTATTATTTAACAGTTACCATTTTAATTACGGACAATGCTTTCTTTTACGCTCTGCATTGTTCTTTTATACTGTACTGTCCTTTTTACGAATCTCGAGACAAGTCTCATACATGTACATGCACCATAATGTGTGACGAGAGCGAGAACAAAATACAATGCAATACATGTTCACCTTTAAAACGTTGTCTATTGCATTTTATATGCAAAGAAGATTGAAACACCCAACCAATGAAGATTAACAAAGTTGAATTAAATTACTAATATCTAGTATGGATTATTATCTCCCGTTACGCCGTGTCTCACGTCATAGATTAGTACGAGGCGCGTTTTTTAAGCAAGTACCGAATTTTTTTTTACAACACTTTACTTTCGTTGAGCGCTAAACACTTTAAACTACTTCTCAACATAGTCACCACTGCCATTAATAAGGCACTTGTCATAACTAGGCGCCAATTTTTGCATACCTTCGTCATAGAACGACGCCGCCTGGGATGAAAACCGTGTCTGTACTCCGTCTTTGAGTTCATCATCGTCATCAAATCGCTTGCCACCAAGGAACCTCTTCAGATGATAGAAAATATGGAAATCACTTGGCGCCAAATCAAGACGAAACTGGACACACTAAGCAATGAATGTCATCCGGTTTCATGTTTCGTGCATTCAAGAAACGAATCACGGACCGTATCTCACAGTTGGCGGGCTGATCTATTATTTTGAATATTTTAATCACTCGCTACAAGATGGCCACACTATGTGAATGCATGTTGCGTGTGGTGAGCCAACAGATGAAGGAAACCATTACGCATGCGCAACATCGCAACCGAAGTCCACCAATCAGTCAAGTTTGATCAGAATTGCCAATATGCGTTCATTTTTTATTTTTATAATACACGTGAAATTAAAATATTTTTTAGGAGAACACATTCTTATTGTGAAGTTGTAATTATTCAGAGCATAGGTCTGTGATATTTTAAATATGAATTATATATATTAATTATAAAGATATACATATAAAATCAATTTTAATCGTTCCATCATTTGACAGAGCCATGATGTATTAATATCAAAAAGGTAACATATAGGGTCGAAAATTGTCGCTAAAAATAATGTCGCTGTAGCTTAGTTGGATAAAGCACCTTCCCCGGTTAGGAAAGAGATCCAGGTTCGAATCCCGGTGGCGCAACAACAATATTTTTCGATAAAATTGATTTTATATGTATATCTTTATAATTAATATATTTAATTCATATTTAAAATATTTTTGTTACAGGGAAGGATGAAGGAAACCATTACGCATGCGCAACATCGCAACTGAAGTTCGTCCATCAGTCAAGTTCATTAACTTTGATCAGAATTGCCAATATGTGTTCATTTTATTTTTATTTTTATAATACACTTGAAATTAAAATATTTTTGTTTCAGGGAGTACTCCATTTTACCACAGAGATCTCCTGATGGTTTGCCGATAGTTCACAATGGACTGGTTGATTATTCTCCAGAGAAATATCACTTCAACGCCTCTGTCAAGATGTTCCTGATGACCATAGGTAATTACAAATTAATCCACGATCTCTTTAACATATGTTGAATGTGTGAACCTTCATTGGAAATAATTGTACCTGAAGATAGTTTACAAACCTTCAAAATGAAACGATTGTTATATTTTATAACGTATATATTATATTTTAATTTCTTTCTTCTTGTCAGTATTGATCCATTGTGGGTGAAACATGACTCTTACTGCACCTCCACAAGTTTTGGTCCTGGCTCGTCCTCGCGGTCCCTTCAGCCAGATTCACCGATCTTTTAGATCTTCTAATGTTGCACGTACGTTGACTTCTTTCTTTCTATTTCAAAAAGTGAGCCCCGATGCAGAATAGAAAAAAGGCTCACTAATTGAGCATTGACATGCCACACACAGCCATACTCAACCTGTCAATCTTTTATGCGCGGCCCGAAACGTGATTTTTGGAAATTAGACGCTGAAAAATACAAGACTACAAAAATGTGCCTTCCTGCTGCTCGCGTTGTTCGCATCAACATATCTTTATAAATCATCCTATTCCGAAATGAAATATGCAAAAAACGTATACAGGAGTCGACTTGATGACGTATTGAGGGTAGCATGTAGCATGTAGCAATTATAAACCCGATTTGTCTAAAATAGTAAAATAAAATCACACTAATTTTAAAATAAACGCTTGGATACGCGTTAGTTTTGAGTTATATTTTTTCATTATTGTATTTTGAGGTATAATATACAGATATGACGAGAACAAATTTTCATATAGGGAAATACGCTGTTATACTTTTAAAATTAGCAATATTATCTTTGTGGTGAAAATTCATATTTTTATTTATTATCTTTGTTTTATTAACCACTAAATTGAGTTTAAATACATCTACCGGTTTCGAAAAATACCATTTTCTTCTTCAGGATGTCATAACTAACTAAAACATATATTATTGTTATTGTATTTTTCGAAACCGGTAGATGTATTTAAACTCAATTTAGTGGTTAATAAAACAAAGATAATAAATAAAAATACGCGGTTGTTAATGTTTGAGCTGGTATTGGCTGGTATGCTGATGAGCGATAAGTATTATTATCATTCTGCTTTAGTTAAATAAAATATTTGTTGATTTATCCCTAGTCTTGAATCAAACGGGTTTCAACCAATGCTGTTTTTCCTATATGATTTTTTTTTTTGTTAATTAATGTTGCGGCCCACGTAACTTGGCTAACATACGTATGTGGTCCGAAGAAAAAAAAGGTTAAGTATGCCTGTATTAAATAGTAACAACGAAATTAGTATCTTGTCTTTATGAAAAATACATATTGGTCAATATATGTAAAACGGTTCAGAAATTAAATAAATTGTTGCTTGACAATTTAAAAAAAATCTCATATTTTTTGAGCAATCGCCCTATTTGTTGGTAGTTCAAAATGACCATTATTTTTGACCAAACGGCCGTGTTTGTTTTACGAGGCGTAGCATATTTTGCAATGTAAAGGGTTTGCGGAAAAGGTATCGATAATTCAAAAAATATCAATACCAAATGCATTACAAGATGTAAACATTTTGGGCCTCTATCTACCGTGGTCCCCAATTCACCGCATTGGAATAGTTACGCCGCTGTAGTAATGTGTAATGTGACGGAAAAATTAAAAAAATCTTTTATTTAGTACTCTAGATAGAGTTTACCATGGGTGGGTTCGTAAAATCCAACACCAGCAATACATTTCTAAAGCGTATATTTTTCACTTGTCGCTATTGCAAACTATGCGAATATCCGCATCATTTATGAAAGACGAGACTGTGAACCAACATTATTTTGGTTGTTTGTTTGTGGTTCCTGTCTTTCCATATTCTCGTTGATTTCTTCATAGTAACGCTAACACCAATGAGACATTTAAATGCGATATTTAAACCGACATTTCTTACATTTAATGGATTTATTTAAAGAGAATAACAATTGTGGGAAAAATATGCGGTCATTGTATGCATAAGTGTCGATTGTCTTTATTAAAAAACGTGTGTTATTTTTACGCGCGCGCGTTCGAACATAAACCGTCTATTTTATTAGAAATTGAGTGCGGTCGCGCTATGCAATAAGTAGATTTTTTAATTTATATTTTTCAAATAATAATAATACTATCCTCACAAAAAAAAATCCTTCATGTAAAATTTTTCATGCCTTGATTACTTTATTTTTGAACAGACTCATTTATATACGAGAACGGTCCAGTCAAGGGGGTGATAATGCTGCTTGATATGAAGGGTGTGAAGCTGGGACACATGACAAGGATTAATTTGAAGTATGTGTTAATATTTTTAAACTTTGTATTTATTATAACATGATAAATATCAGGAATAGAAAACAAATCTTAATTAAAAATGATAATGCCTAAATTGAAAACTTTTTTGACTATTAAATTGTATCCTTAGTAAAATAACGATTATTAATAAATTAGCAAATAGTTTTATAAATAATTACGTTGCACGTGTACACAAGTTTAACTACAAGAACCCCTGAGATAGTGCCGTGTAACAATTTCATGATACGCCCCTGCGACTCACGCAAACCCACCCTAACCCCACACACCACCCTATCACATCAGAATATGAAAAGTTTACTGTGCCTTTATGGTGTAGCGTAATTTTAATTATTTATAATTTATGTTTGGAACAAGTAGATGAGTTTGTGTATTTGGGAAGTATGTTTGATAGAAACGGAAAGGCTGAGAATGATATCGAAAGGAGGGTGACTGCAGGGAATTATATCTAACGGGAACTTGTCAACCGAGGCAAGACTAGCGGTGCACAATAGAGTCTTGGTACCAACACTCATGGAAATGAGACCTGGAGATGGCAGAAGAGGAACGAAAATAGACTGAATGCAGTAGAAATGAGATGAGATGAGTGGCAAATCAATTTATGACATAAGGAAAGAATGTCAAGTAAGGTAACTTGTTGGTGAAGTGGTCAAGACGTTGGCCTAATGATCTAATGGTCGGGGTTTCGCGCCTCGTTCCAGGACACCAGCAAGTTAGTCCTATTTTCATAGCACAAGCGTTTAGCTTAGTTTGAAAATAGTAAGAATATTGATGCGACACGTATTCCGTGTACGCATCTCTATTTTTTAATTTAAAAAAAAAGCTAATGTTGGTATAATGAGTAAGATTAAGAAAGGATCACTTAGATGGTTCGGTCATATGGAACAGATGAATGAGAAGAGAATGGTAAGCAAGATATATGACGCAAGTGTTGATGGCACTAGAAATAGAGGACGTCTGCGGAAGACTTGGCACGACCAGGTGAATCAAATACTGGAAGATGGTTCTGTTGAAGCCTCAACAATGGGCGAGCTTGTATGAGAAGATGTGTGAATGTGGATGAGGTGAGAATTGTGTGTCAGGACAGAGAAGCGTGGCGCTCTATCCCCTCTGCCGGTAACGGTGACGGTAAGTTAGTTAATAATTATATTATAAATATCATATATATATTTTTATCTTTGTAATCTTTGTATGCTATTTTTTTTTTGCAGCTCAGTGAGCAAGTATTTAAATTATGTACAAGATGGCATGCCTGTGAAGATAAACAAGATACTAATCATGAACACGATCCCGTTCTTTGATAAAGTGATGGCAATGTTGAAACCTTTCATGAAGAAGGAGCTCTTGTCGTTGGTAAGTATGTACTCATCGTCGATCAACCAGTTATAAAGTAATATGAATTAAATATATTAATTAGAAAGATATACAAATAAAATCCATTTTATCGAAAAATATTATTGTTGCGCTACTGGGATTCGAACCTGGATCTCTTTCTAAACCGGGGAAGGTGCATTATCCAACTATGCTACAGCTACAATATTTTTAGCGACAAATTTTAAAACCTATATGTTACCTTTTTGATATTAATACATTTAATCGTTCCATTAGATCCATCAGATCCAAGTTCTATATCATTCTAATGAATATATTTAATTCATATTTAAAATATCCCAGTCCTATGCTCTGAATAATTACAACTTCACAATAAGAATGTGTTCTCACCATGGCCATATTCACATTGAATGCTGTGACGCGTAATATTTCAATGGAACGGTAGTCTCTTCAAATTTTCAGCCAGGAATTTGGTCTTCTACCACGACTTCTATTTTTGCAGTTTGCTGCGTTTATTTCCTCTCATTTTGCTATATAGGTATCATCATTTCAATAATCCAAATATTTTAAATTAAAAATAAATTTATTTAAATTAAAGCAATTTCCGAACTACAAGATTTAGAGACCAAATTGATATTCCAAAACTTAAATATACCGCGACCCAAAACCATTATATTTATCAAGGAATCAAATTCTTTAATAATCTCCCCCTTACAATTAGAAAGATTACTGTTATATATTTGTATTTGAAATAAAAATATATGTATAGGTACAGACTAGCAGACACACAAATTATATACTCTCTTATATACTGCATCTCTATACACGAGTCTCGACTCTCATAGAGAAGAAAAAAATGTAAAAAGAAATATATATAATATACATATAAAATCAATTTTATCGAAAATTATTTTTGTTGCTACCAAGATTCGAACCTAGATCTCTTTCAAATCCGGAGATGGTGCATTATCCGACTATGTTACAGCAGATAGTACTTTTGACGACAAATTTTCAAACATATATGTTACATTTTTTAAATGATTACATCTATCGTTCCATTATTTTCATTATCCTTTTAATTCATTGGCTATAATAATTTATATTATATATGTATATTCCTAATTACTTTTATCTCTTAAATTCTAATTTTTCACGTATGTAATTTATTTCATTCCAGTGCTCATCTGATTTTCTTATTTATTCGGTTTTCTGTTCAATTTAATATTATATTTTTCTGAAACAGAAAAATATAGTATATGCATGGGTGGTATAATACGTTTCAAGTTGTTATTTTTATTTTTAAATATATTGAGAATATATAAACAATATCTTACATTATTTTGTATACAAAATTGGGATTTATTTTTGTACATTTGATACCACGGGAGTTTTTAAACATTTTTATTTCAAGTATCAAAAAAGTGGTGCCTTTAAAGGAATAAAACAATGAATAGATTTAAATCTGAGAAGTAGGCGGATTAAGTTGAGACAGTGGCGCAAAAAGGTCCGCACCCTGTTTTGGTAATTTTTTGCATCTTGCCGCAATAAACCCCTATCAACTATAAGTTATTTATCTTATTTTTCCAACCTGTTCTAGTCAAGTCCACGCACACTCCGCGATATTATTCTCATCCGAACTCAGTGGAGAACTGGAAGAAATAGGTCCCAATCTTAAACACATACAACCTTCAGATCGACACGCATAACAACATAACTAATCCCACAAAATAATCCCATGTACAATATACAGTGTGCAACAGATTAAGTCCACAATATTTTGTGGGTATGTTTCTGACTAAATTACTAGTCGAAAATGTTCAAGGAATATGTGCCTATTGTGTATGCATTTAAAAAAAATCGTAATTATGCGATTATTTTAATTAATTTAAATATTTTATTAATTCCGAATTATATATTGAATACAAAAAATTAAAGCTCATTGAATTTCGAATGGTTAGACAATTTTTTGTTAGATGAGTTAGGCCTGAAGCAAAGATATAGATTAATAATAGCATATATTTATATCGAAGTACATAGAATTCATGCTTAACACGATTTTGTAGAAATTTCAAACGATAATATTTTAATAATAACTCTGATATGGTTGAGATTAGGCACATATTCCTAGAACATTTTAGATTCTTTATTTACTCAGGTATACACCCATAAAATATTGTGGACTAGGTCTGTTACACTCCATATACACTGGGAGCCTTTTTTACATTTTGCATTGTTGAGGTAAAATATAAATAATATGTATTTAAATAATTTACATAATAACACACATTTTCTATTTATTTTGACAGTTGAATATTTACCAGCCGACCACGGATATGGAGGTATTCTACAGAGACGTCCTGCCGAAAAAATGTCTGCCGTCTAATTTCGGCGGTGACCTACCGGACACTGCAACATTACACAAGGAAAATCTGGAAAAGTTGATAGCGTTCAAGCCGTACTTCGAAGCTGAGGAAAAACACAGATACATGTACACGAAGAAATCCAAAAAGAAAGAGAAACTCAACAAGGGTTTCCAAGACCTCAACATCGATTAGAAAGATCGTTTTGTATGGATTGACGAATAGATTTTGTGTTATTTAATTAAAATATTTCAAATTTAATCAACATATTAAAATGTCATTTTTTTTCATCATCATAATAATAATAGTCTGTGTTGGAAGAATTTTGACCTCATACCTATTTTTATAATATCATATATGCAGAGGCGTGCACTGCATACAAACAAAAAACTGTGCATTACTTACAATTCTTGGAAACAAATATAAATTAAATAATCCATCCGTAATAGTATATTATAATTACCCTAGCGTCCATCATCAGTAGAATCATTAGTTACGTTGTTCTAGATTCCACCGGAGCGCTGTAGTCCTTTACTGGATTATTATTCATTTATTGCTAGCCACTTTTATTCTATCGTTCTATTCAAGCCATACAATTGCTATCTACTGAATTGAAAATTCCACTCGGCAGAGTTGGAAATGGATCAGCTAATACATGTTGTTTCCTAACAGAATGACATTTGAATGGTTTTGAACTTGGCTTAGAGCTGATAAAAGCATCAAGTTCCTCATTAACTAATTGTTCGCATACCTTACTTAATGTGTAGTTTACATTATTGTTCTTAGCGTTCGAGGATAATGCATTTTTATTATGATGGATTAGTTTTGCTTAAAGACATTGGTTTAATGAAAGTTCGCAAATATGTACGTAAAATGTAGCATATAGTATATTTTATATTATTATGGTAACAGCTAAGTAAGTAAGGCAAGTCTACTGCACGCCACTGCATATATGATAATGAATAAAAATTTATTACACCCTCTAAATTGATTAAAATCATTAACAAATAAATAAAGTCTATTGCATCTAATAATTCATTTAATTTTTGTAGAAGTATTTGATGGCATATTCAAACGTATATTCAATATATTACATGATAGATTTAGTTCCTACATATATAATCTATATATATATATGACTACAGGGAATAAAGTGAACGACGCTTTGAATGAAATTATATCTAACGGGAACTTGTCAACCGAGGCAAGACCAGCGGTATACAATGGAGTCCTGGTACTGACATTGATGTATGGAAATGAGACATGGAGCTGGTAGAAGAGGAACGAAAGTAGTCTGAATGTGGTGAAAATGAGATTACTGAGGCGTATATGTGGAAAATTTATTAAAATAAAATAATGAAGAAATTAGGAAATAATGTAGCTCAGATAATGAGTAAGATTAAGAAAGGATCACTTAGGTAGTTTGGTCATATGGTACGGATGAATGAGGAGACAGACAATGGTAATAAAGTTATATTATAATGGAACGATAGATGTATTCATTTGAAAAAAGTGTAACATGTAGGTTCGAAAATTTGTCATCAAAAATACTGTCACTGTAGCATAGTTGATAATGCACCTTCTCCGGATTAGAAAAGAGATCCAGGTTCGAATCCCGGTAGAGCAACAACAATATTTTTCGATAAAATTGATTTTATATGCATATCTTTATAATTAATACATTTAATTAGTATTTAGAAATATATATGACGCATGTGTTGATGGCACCAGAAATAGAGGACGTCTGCCAGATAAATCAGATACTGGAGGATGGTTCTATTAGAAACCTCAACAATCGGCGAACTTGTATGAGAAGATCTATGAATGTGGACGAGGCGAGAATTGTGTGTCAGGACAGAAGAGTTTGGCGCTCTATCCTATCTGCCTACCCCCGCCTGGAAATGGCGTGATGGTAAGTTTGTTAGTTAGTTAGCTATATAACCTATTCCTAAACGCTGCGTTTTGCACAAAAACGTCAGTGATTATGGGATTTTAAAATAGAACCGTTTTTTAGTTTCTTCTTTATTAATTGAATAAATTAATTTTATATTTAATAAAAATGGAAACATTACTTAACACTTAATGAAAACCTTCTTAAATATGTATGGTCGTTTGTAAAATAAGTGGCAATTTCATTTGGGATAGATTTAAAAATATATAAATGAAGTAATATGAAAAATATTACGTATTATTTCTACAATAAATAAGCAATTTTGCATTCAACAAAAGTTTCAGATATTTGTATTATCTGTGTACATAAATATCATTTGCTGACTTCTGAGTGACAAGATGGACTTGGTTTTTAATTTTAAAGTCAATTCAAATATTTTTTTATGGAGGCATATCTAAATAATTATGCTTTTTATACCTACCTACTTATACTTCTTACTTCATACTATTACTTATATTACAATTACTACCTACTAACTTTACGGATTATCAAAGTAGATACAATTTATACCAGCTAAATTCATGTCTACATATTATAATTGAATTCGTTTCTGTTTTTGCTTTGGTCAGGCCAACGAACTCGGTTACTTGGAAACCCACTTGAGATACCAAGGGTCGGTGTTTAGGTTAATCAGCAGGTTCAATGAACCCATAAAAACTATTGGGATTAAAATCTTCCCTTAAAACAAAAAATGTTTATATTAACCAAGAACAAAGGATATTAGATAATAAAAGGCCCGAAGCCATAGCTGGCTGATCACTGTGTTTTGGGTATCGTATATGGGAAGTTCTTCTTAAATAAATTTATTATTTTCTCTTGCGAGGTAAGTGGAAAAAAACACACACTAACGATGAATTCGAACGATTCGTACGATCCATTTATTAATTCATTCGCGAGATGGCGTCGTTGGCGTCATTTGATTTTAGATTGATAAACAATGTTTTCTTCTCCACCTACCAGTTTTAGTTTGATAAAATTTCAACAGATGACACAACGGGCAAAGAAAATAACACTGTCTTGACTAAAGTTGTTGGGCACTTTGCCAAAAATTATAACATGCACTAGTAGCGCGCGCATTGAGAAAGTAGAAACGAAATGCATATTTTACTCGATTTTACGTTTTAACACTACTTATTTCTATGTTTTAGGATGCACAATGTAACACATTTTGTATCTTCTTCCCGTTGCATACATTGATAGCTTGGCAAAATTTCACCTTGCTGTGCCTGACCTAGACTAACTTTATTCGAGTTACTATTTGAAATAACGAATTAACCTAATATCTCAAGTAAGCGTCATTCTTACAATTATGTAAGAAGTGAACTAAAAAAAAGGTAAAGCCAGAATTATATACCGATAATATGCAGTTATTAGTGAAAAATGAGAAACTTTCTAAAAATCCTGGACATTTACAAGATCAGTTGACGGCTTTAAGTGAAACTGTAAGTAAATTATTTTATGTATTCGTATTATAATGATAATATGATTACCAGTAGGTAGTCTTTTGAGTTAACGTTTAAATACAAATTATAAAAAAATATATTTAAACAAACTGACATATTGTCAACTTCGTTTATATATTTTTCGTCCATAGATGTCTCTATATACAGGTTCTAAAATACTTGCGTATTATTTTAGTTTTTAATTCATTCGACGATTATTGATGACATATTTTTGATGTTTCATTCAAGATGCAATGTCAAGGATTATATGCGTTACAATTACAAAGATGATTCATCTGGATAATTTTTATTATTTAGATTAATATTTTTGAAACACGGGAATGAAATGTATGATAGTGAATAGTGAGTACATGAATTAAAATATTATAAATGATCATTGCAGAAGATTCTCTGTACATTTGACTAGCATATGTAAATATTTTATGTTTCTCGATGACTTACCGTTAGTCCCTAGTCATTTTCATCCATTTTGATTACAATTTGGTTTAGATACTCGTATTTTTCTTAAAGAAAAATATATGTTTTACAATAATAACATAAATATACTTATTTTTTAGAACACATTCTTATTGTGATATTTTTATATCCGGGAAAATGCATTAACTGATTATGCTACACTAACATAGCAAGTTGACGACAAATTTTAGAACTTATATGTTGCACTTTCAAATTGATATTTACGGAATCTCAAACACTTTTGAGTAAAATTCAATAGGAGACGCCAGAATTAATTATTAATTCATTTTTAATAAATTTTTGAAAACATTAATACAACTTATATATTTTTAAGGAGAACAATTATATTGTGAAGTTGCAATTTTTCAGAACATCGAATCCAGGTAGCAACAAAAATATTTTTTCGATAAACTGACTTTATGTGCATATCTTTCTAATTTATACATTTAATTTGTCCTTCTGCGTGTCACGCAAAGAGAAATTTGAAAAAAAGACTGACAAATACATTACATTGGAATGAAGTACCAGTTGCTTTTGAAATATTCGAATTCGGTAGACGTGCGATGCCGTTTGATTTTTCAATAAGAAAACAAACAAGTCTATTTCAAAATGTGAATTAAATATATTAATAGAAAGATATACATATAAAATCAATTTCATCGATAAATATTGTTGTTGCGCCACCGGGATTCGAACCTGGATCTCTTTCCTAACCGGGGAAGCTGCATGGCTGCATTTGTAAGGTAGATGGCTCTTTCAAATAATGGAACGATTACATGTATTAATATCAAAAAGGTAACATATAGGTTCGAAAATTGTCGCTAAAAATATTGTCGCTGTAGCATAGTTGGATAATGTACCTTCTCTGGATATGAAAGAGATCCCGGTGGCGCAACAACAATATTTTTCGATAAAATTGATTTTATATGTATATCTTTCTAATTAATATATTTCATTCATATTTAAAATATCACATACATATGTTCTGAATAATTACAACTTCACAATAAGAATGTGTTCTCCTAATAAGTCTATTTCTATTGTCAGATATTTGAACATGGAGACATATTTTTTCTATTATACTAGTTTCCCTACTACCATGTAATTAAGCGATTCTATTATTTTTTTTATTATTTCTAATTTTCCGAAAAATGGACCTGTGAGGTCCTTGCATTTCTGCTCTTTAATTGTATTATCTTAAAATGTACAAGACATTGTATTCGTGGTTTTTAACAATTTTGATAAAAAAAAAAGTTGATCGACACCTTAAAACAAACACGAAATAAATATTATAATTATCCGCGTATTTAATTTAGCAATGAAAACACTTGCACATGATTAGAATTGTAATAGTTACAGTAGACCAAAAGTCACTTTCATTCGTCATTAAGAAATTAAATCACTTTTTGTATTTTTTATTTATCATTTATTTGAAGCTCGTGTTATTGAAGAAAATATTTTTATGTATACGTAAAAAAAATCTTGCATGTTTTAATTAGAATATCATTTAAAAATAAAATACAAAAAGATATTTCAATTAAATTTAATGTTGCTTCATCTTTCATTGTTAAAGTCCAGGATTCTAATGCGTATCTAAGCACCGGTCATTGATCACCAACCTACCCTAGTGTCTTTGAACATCATCGGTGGACTTTAGCTGTCCAAAGTAGCAACAATTAGAACACGATATATGAGTTTTTATTTCTTCAACAATTAATTTATTTTTACATGAGTATTTTAAACGTCGGTGTGACCATTAATGCGTAATGGGGTCAAGGTCCATGTCTAGCGCAATCTTTGAACTGAAAATGTAGGAAAAAATCTTATTGTGTGTAGCAAAAAATAGTGCAGTATTTGCAATATCCGTGAAACCTTGAATGGCAAAACAATCGGAAAAGGAAACAATAACATAATGAATATTTAGGTCGCCGTCGTACATCGCAAACAATTAAAACATTACTAATTGTGTTTTTTTTATTGTATAAAAATTGCGAATTTGTTAAAAAAATATGTTTGTTTGTTTATTTAATAAAAACGTATTAGGTACTATTTTGGTAACGTCATTATTATGATTGATAAAAATACGTCAATAAATGTTATGATTGTTAAAAAAATGATTTACCTAGTCGTGACCTTGAAACAACAAGGTATCATTTGATATTTTGGTCAAAATTACTTTTTTTTTATATCTAAATTCTGACATTAATTTTCTCTTTAAAACTATGTTGCAAACATGTCAAATTTCCTAGTAGTTTAGGGTATAAGAAAACCAAGTTATATTTTTGTAGCCCTTGTAA
Source organism: Eubasilissa splendida (assembly GCA_031772225.1). Lineage (NCBI taxonomy): Eukaryota > Metazoa > Arthropoda > Insecta > Trichoptera > Phryganeidae > Eubasilissa > Eubasilissa splendida. The sequence continues at coordinate 8,752,851 of CM062868.1, read as the reverse complement.
TATTTTTTTAGAAAAATTTCTGTTGATTTAAAAATACAAATAAAATGTATAAGTGATATATTTATGTTCACCCTATCCCGAATCGTTTTGAGAATTGTTTACTCTCGTTTTGATTCGTCAATATTTTTATTTTGTTATTAAGTAATATAATATATATATATAACTGTTTACTTTATTAATCTAAATTATATAATGACATTTTTGTAAAAAATCATCTCATATGCGATGAACCAAGCTGCGCCGAAGAAATTGAAAAATTAACTTTCAAAACTTTGAAGTTCAATATCTCCGTTGGATATAAATATCCGATAATACCATGTTGTTCCAAGAGCACGTAGTGATACAAAAAAATATTATAATATGAAAATGTATTAATTATTTATTTTTCTTGAGTAACTATTAATGTGTAACATGTAGTTTAAAACTGGTACAATAGACAGAGCAATGAATTAAGAATCTACTTCGCGGTTAAAACCTCGTCAACATAACTTTTTCGATTTTACATGTTTTCATCAATGAACTAAGGTATACTTAAAAAGATTATTAGCTAATCTAATTCTATGCTTAGAGTATTACATTGATGCACAAATTTGTAGCTTTTTTTTGTTTTTATACATTTGTTATATTTTTAAATTTAATAAAAATCCAATATTTTAAGCATGTATTACATATCTAGATTGGTGAATATTTTGATAGCACCTATTAATTATAACTAATGAATACGACATTTTATCAAAGATTTTACATGTTCTTACCTCTGAAACTGTACAACACACTCAGCACCGACTGGAAGTCGTTCACTTCCAATAAGAAACATTCTAACATAATCATTATACAGTGCCCACACTAATAATTCACTAGTTCTCCAACACTCCCGTTACATTTTTATCTCTATTTTTATTTCTTTACTTTAACACAGACTTCAGTCTAGCAAAGTAGCCACTACATCGCTGTATATATCAGAGGTGGAGTCTACTCCATCCCACACAATAAACTGCGAGTATTTAATTGCAATATAATTGTATCTTATGTTTATCATGTTATGTTATAATATATTCAACTTTGTTACAACAAAAATATGTATGTCATTAAAGTTAAATAAATAATAATAAACCTCTGAAGAGTTGTAAGGTTTAAGTGATATCAAAATGATATAATGTATATTTTTTAATTAATTTTCTTTATTCAACCGCGTCGTTCAAGAACTCCCGCTCTTTTGACTATACTCTTCCACTTTTCTCGGCATCTTGCAGATCTGAGGACTTCCACCATTTAAGCGGTCCAACGGATGGGGAATCGTCTTCTTCCTCTCCGTTCTTCAACGTGGCCCCCCTAGCATGTGCACAGTATTTGATTAATTTGTTTCTGCGGTCTGTACAATTATTGAATATTTAATATCTTAACCCTGAAAGCCTGTCCCATTCGTATATATTTTTGTTATTTAATAATATAATAATGTAATAGTTTTACATATTATAATAATATGAAGTAAACAAAAAAATTAAATCAGATAAACATTGCATACAAATCAAATTAAAAATGAATAATGAGAAAATAAACATGATATGAAAAATAATAATATATATAACGTAATTAACAAAACTTTTTTTCAATTTATTTGTACTATTTGAATCATACAGGGTGAATATTATGTTCCAGGCCGATGTTGTTTTTGAATAACTCAGAAATAAAACAAAAATTAATAATTTTGTTTTTATTTATACATTAAATAGTTTATTACAATTATGGATGAAATATGACATTGGGCAAATAGCCGCCTCTGGCAGCGGCACAAACGCGTGCTCTTTTAACCATATTTTTCATAACATTCTCGCACTTTTCGCGTGGTATTTCAGCAATTTTATTTAAAATATTGTCCTGTAGCATTGGAATTGTTGTTGACTTATTAGCGTAAACCTTTCCTTTCAAGTACCTCCACAGAAAATAGTCGGAAGCCGTCAAATTAGGTGATCGAGGAGGCCAGTCGATGTCACCACTTTTTAACATTATGCAGCCGGTAAAAATTTCTCGCAAAATTTCAAACATAGCTCGGGCTGTGTGTGAGGTAGCACCGTCCTCTTAACATTTCAATTTAAGTTTATCTATGTACACATATGTACATAACATGTATCATTTTACTTATTATTTTTTTCTTTCGGTAAATAAGGATAAAGTCCACAACATGGTGCAGGATTTACGCATTGAAAAATAGATTCTACGGAAACCCTGGCCGCGCAGCGGCCACAATAACCGTCTGTAGGTCCAAGCAGCAAGTTTATTTTCTGCTAGTACTATTACATAATCTCCATCAGCACTCTATCCGATCCAGGGCATAGTATTACTTGTTTTCCTTACTATTGCGGCACCAGGAGTATATAATATGTGCGGTAACGCTGCACAACCGGTCACAAGACGTTGCGTCACGAGCGTTTCGTGATAAATTTCTAACCGCAACATTGCGATTTTACAATCATTCATATACCTGTTACCGTAAAAGTGTTTACATCAGTCATTTCATTGAATACTCAGCTGTGATGTTAGAAAATTACGTTTCAATTAAAATGCAACAATTTTTCTATGCAGCGTGTAACAAACAGACTTAGACCACAAAATCTTAGGCTTGTAAGTACACTTTTTTTTTTTTTTTTAAAATGATTTTATTAATTATTATAACAATAATAATAATTCCATTTGAAAATATTATTTTTATATTTATTTATTTATTCAACTCTACAAATGCATAATGTGATCAAATCATCAAAGGCCGAAATTTCTAATAACACCCATCGTAAAGTTAACTTCATTTTCGAGAATATTCTTTGGTTAATAAATTGATCCAACGTCGTGAATTTTACGTTGTTCCCCGAAAATCAACGTGTTTTTCAAAATATGATGATTCAAATTCAAATTCCAAAATAATTAATTTGGTGTATAAAGGGTTAATACACATTATTATTGTGAAGTTGCAATACTCCAGAACATAGTTCTGTGGTATTAATAATACAAATAACATAAACAAATAATAACCTATACATACACATTTGTATGTGTTGTTGAATCAACTATATAATAAAAATGTCGGCGATATCTATTTTTTTACAACCTTTGCACAGCATTCTATTATGTAAACGAAAATAATTACGATGTCTCTAGATAGCGTAAAATTTTAACCATTAAATTTTAATAAATATTTTCTTTTTTTTCGTCAAGATAATATGCTGTCAAACAACTTCAGATACGTATCGATGTACAATGTATAGACGATCTGGTCGGACCTGATTGCCTGCCTTTGATTCTTTGAATGTGCAACATGGTATGATTGGATCCATGGTCAAAAATTAAAGGTCAAGACAACTTTTCACGGTTGTCAACAAAAATGATGTTTATGTTCTTGTAGTACTCTCACGGCTATTTTCTGATCGTAATACCTGTATCTAATAATATATTTAATAAATAATTAACTGTTCAAAGGTTATTGGTGTAACTTTGTGGGATTCCATGATTATTTTGTAAATTGAGTCAAAACACTGTTTTATTCCACTACACATTTCATTGTTTTAAACGTTAGAACGTTTTCGGGAACATCTTCCCATTAGCAATAATATAATTCAACTAAAATTAAAAACACTTTCAGACGTATATACGTAAATTTCAGAATATATGGTGTTTGGAGTTAACTGAGGTGGGGGTGGGGGTGGAGTTAAAATGGATAAGAAATGGGGAGTAATGGGTGGTATTTGAATATTTATTATGTTTTTATTGTTATTTTTATAACTTTTTATTATTATTATATTTATTGATAATAGGAAGATTTTTTTAAAAATATTAAAAATATAATACAATTTGAATAATCAGTGAATATATATATATTAACATTTGTTTCTTCTCTATGAGAGTAAGACTCGTGTATAGAGAAGGAGTATATTCGAGTAAATTTATGTTTCAGTTAGTCTGTGTGCATATTTTTTTACTTTAGTTACAAATTTATGATAGTCTGTAATTTTTCTAATTGTGATGGGGAGATTGTCAAAAATTTTGATGCCTCGATAAATATATTGATTTAGAGTTGCGGTATATTTTAGTTTTGGGATATCAATTTGATCTCTACATCTTGTAGATCGGAATTCGCTTCTAAAATTTAATTGATTTTTAATTTTGAAAATTTGAATTGTCGAATTTTTTTTTTGTATATGTCTACTATTTTTGGTATAAGATGTTCCCGAAAACGTTATATCGTTTAACACAATGAAAAGTGTAGTGAAATAAAACAGTGTTATGACTCAATTTACGAAATTTATTTATTTTAATGTCTTCAAGGCCACATGGATAATTAACAATAATCTTGAAATGTGTTACAGAAATACTGATTTTTTTTTTTTTTTAAATCGCGTCGCTTATGCCGTTGAAACGAGTGATATATTTCAAATCCATTTCTTTATTTCTTAAATCGTGAAACGAAAATAGTCTGTTATTTCCATGGGAATAGCGAACATTTTTACTTGAGTATTGGAAGGCGCTTAGTACTTTTTAAATTGCTTTCAATGTACCGTATCTTGTATGTAGTATCCCGATGTTCTTCTGTGCATTACAAGTAGGGATATTTTAATTTTTTTTTAGTATCATGATTTTATTAAATGATATGCTATAACTCTCTCTTACTTTGAGCCTATTTCTTACGAATTTCACACAGTGTTTACTCGGCCATTCTTATTGAGCAGGTGCTCAGTGATAACGATCTTATGAAGGTTATTGTGTAATTCGGGCATCTTGATAATAAATATTATATTGTATTTATCTGTCGGATATATCTTTTAATCATCAAAATGGATGAAACCACTTCACTATTTAGATGTTTACATAATTATATGTATTTTAATCTTATTATCAAATAATCCTTATTTGATATATCAGTTTATATTCCGACCCTTGCAATCTGACCGATTATAAGATATAATTTTTTTTACATTGTTTTTTTTTTACAATTATTTAAACAAATTATTAATAATTATACTGCTTTTATTATTACACGAACGTTCAATTATATTATAAGCATTCAATTTGTAGCATTTTCATTTAAAATCTATGACGTAATTTGTTTTTAACAGTGGCGCAACCATTTTCGGTAATTGGGGGACCGCGTGCCTGAATCCCGAGAAAAAATATTTTCTTTAATATTTTATTAGTCAAATAATGAAATATATAATTAAGAAAGAATCGAAGGATAAAATGGCTAGATAGAAGTATATAAACCAAATGATAAAAAAACAAACATAACCTTCAGAAATTATAAACTGCGATGAGGAACAGAAACAGTTGGAAGAGCCTACACTGAAAATAATTTTGTTCTTAAATACAAGAGAGATGTATGTAGAAAATGAATTTATAAAAAGATAACACAGAGTAACACACAAAACATAGGTCTGTGATATTTTAAATACTAATTAAATGTATTAAATTAAATTAACTAGAAAGATATACATATAAAATCGGTTAGTACGCATTCCCCGGATTGGAAAAGATCCAGGTTCGAATCCCGGTAGCAACAACAATATTTTTAGATAAAATTGATTTTATATGTATATCTTTCTAATTAATACATTTAATTTGTATTAAATAAATCACCTAATAATCAACCAGATTTCAAATTAATTAATCTAACGTAGCCATTATCAAAAGAAGAAGTAAAAATATACACGGAACAGTTTTTGACAGACGTAAAACAATCCATTCTAAATTATGATACAGCTAAAAAAGCCATTATAAATAAAAACAGTCACAATAATTATTATGGTTGCGAACAATTATGGTCGAAAGATCGTTGGCGAGCAATGTTCCGAACACTAAAAAACATTTTTAGTGTGTTTGGCCCAACAGCTTTATTCAGGATTTCACGCTAGCGAGACAGATCGTTAATGTGAGCAGTCCAAGCACGCTATTCACATTATATTGGGCTGCAAAATTTTACAATAAACTAACCTGATTGTAACCTTGAGAATAATGTTATTTTGGGAACTCCAAGATGAAACTTTTTAAAAAACTGTCGTTATAACTGACCACCAGGGATGTATCACAGAATCTTTCAAACGTCACATAAAAATGTGCAAAAATAATAATAATTATAATAAAATGTACGAGTGCGCATTTGTTTTGGCACGCCAATGAATCTATATTGCGGTGTAAAGTTTAATCTTAATCAATTGCACAACCCAGCACGTACTTAAATCACATTATACAGACACAATGAAGGCTAGAAGTTCGAATCTACAACCATCGAGGTCTGTGATTTCATAGAGTCATGTTAAACATTTTTATCATTTACAATGAAAACTCAATCCTTGGCCTTTCACCCGTCCTAAGACAGGCATACTACGACAGGACTAATTTTTTTAAACTACGAAAGATTTTAAATACTAATTAAATGTATTAATTAGTATACTTTTGACGACAATTTTTCGAACCCATACATATTACACTTTTCAAATTAATACATCTATCGTTCCATTATTTGAAAGCCATCTACTTTATTTTCGAACCAATATGTTACACTTTTCAAATTAATACATATTTTGGACACATTGATACAACTTATTTATTATTAAAGAGAATACATACTTAATGTGAAGTTGTAGACCTATGTTTTGACACAATTAGAATGTGCTCTCCTTAATAATACGAAAGATTTGTTATTGTGTATTTAAAATAATTTTTAAGTCAATTTTCACTATTTTTTTAACACTTCAACAGGCCACAAGGCTCAATTACTGTTGAGAAACGCATCACAAAATCACCTAGAACCGAACCCGGATCCCCCGGTACGAGAAGTCATTTTTTTTCCAATGCGAGTCGCGTGTTAAATAAAGGCCTCCATTTTTTTTACAATTTTTTTAAGGGTCTGTGCCCACGGAAGAAGATAATCTCAATACCGAGTACATGCGATGAGATTTTATTCAGGAGATAAACTCAGAGATCAACTTGAGATTGTTAGAAAGAGCTAAAAACTCAAACCATTATACACACGGCGTACGTTCTGACAGCGATATTTAATATATGCACATAAACGTCACCTAAAACTACCATGGATCCCTTCTATTATCTATTCTGAATGTTAGACATAAGTCACTAAACATGAACATTAACAAAATACGTTAAAATCAAACATTTATTGTGATTACTACTAGGGGAGATTCAAAATCACTTAAGTGACATTTGACGTTTGATACGAGCGCGAATTAAAGCCGGCCATAAACGCAACGGTATACATGACAGGTATACCTATCGAGTGTTGTCTCCAAAGCATCTCATGGAAGCAAAATCCGTATCTCTGAGATTGTCTCGAGTCGAAAATCTCTTCCGTGGACACGGGTCGTTACAGCTGTTTTTTGTTTCCAATTCTGCTCGACTATTTTCCCGATGTTATCGCTTTAGGACGAGTAAAAGGCAGGTAATTTTTTTTTTGCCACTCAGTAATATTTTAATCTTCTTAAATTTTACATCCACAGTCGTTTCCTACTGTCCGTTCTACCTTTCTTAATGTTGTTGTTTAAAAAACTCGTTTAGTTTATGCGTGAATGTATATCCCTGTATTTATAGTGTTGGTAATATAAATGCACTTTGTGGAAAGATCTGATTATTTCATCACGATTTATGAGTTACGCATTAAATACCTCTTACCTTTTGTAGCGTGGATATGTTTTGCTGACGATTGTGAACCGATTGGTATTTTACTAACATTTGTTTTTATCAGGATATCACCTGGTTTTCATTGAATTTTCATTTAGTCGTGCTCTGAACGTTCGTTCGTGTGGAAGTGTTACCAAAACTTATCGTTTGGAAGTGTAACTTGTCGTGTGGTTTTGAAGAAATACAAAAGTAACTACATCATTTTTTTACGATTTGATTATAGTTTTTGACACCTGGCTGTGAATTCATCGTTCGGCGCTAATTACTCGTGTAAATTAAATCATGGATTATTTTCAAAAATCCTTGGTTGCGGAATAAATTCATTGGCGTCTTTTACGACTAACCAAGTATTAACGAGTTTAATAAATGCGTTTAAATTAATGAATTAATTATTATGAATTCATAATTATTTTAATTTCATTGAACTTTGAACAAATATACCTATATTTCCCTACCTGCTACAAAATGTTTACTCGTTTTTTTTTTCATTTTACTTCATTTCATTTATGAATTTAGTGCATTTATTTTTTATTTATTTATTTTAGTGATTTTTTTTATTCGTTCAGATACCTTCTACGAAATTATTACATTACAATTATATTATTAAGCCAACATTTTATATTATGCAAAATCTCGATAGACAGTATTATTTTTAATTAATTAATCTTTTTCGTACTTCGAAGTTTGTAAATTTTGTTTCTTAACATCGTATTGTCATTTTCTATAAATTTTAAAGGGAAATATTAATACGTACTATAAAATAAATACTTTGTTCGGTAGAAGAATTATTTTTACAATAACATAATGAAAATTTGGCAAGGTTAGGTTAGATTAGGTATTTTTTATTGAACAAAGATATATTTAACAAATATGAGATATCTCATAGAGACAAAGCTACTGTTTATTATATTTAATGGAAAATATATGAAAGTATGGGGTAATTACAAGGCTTACGACCTGTCTTCGGCCGGCTTAAATTATCACTTTATATAAATATAACGTTCACCAATTCTCACCCCTCCATCTCCACATCTATCAATTTTTTTGAAAATTGTATATATGTATTTAAAAATGTTGATTTTTCAACCATATTTTAGTATAATATGTTAAAAAACATTTTTGAGATAAATAATATTGCTTTAAAAATAATTTCAATAAATCAGATTCTCATAGTGATAACATACCAATATACTATTTAAAAAAAAACGAATTATCAAATTTGGTCCATAGATGGCGATGGTATAGTGGTACTCGAAGCGAGTCCACATATTAACATATATACAACTTTCAAAAAATTCAATAAATGTGGCGATGAAGGGGTGAGAATTGGTGGACGTTATATTTATATAAAGTGATCACTTAACCCAGCCGAAGACAGGTCGTAAGCCCTGTAATTACCCCATACTTTCATATATTTTCCATTAAATATATTTAAAAAATAGCCTTGTTTCTATGAGATATCTGATATTTGTTTAATAACAGTGCTTTAGTAGGTAAAGAATCTAGTAAATGTGTGTTCTTCGACATATATAAGATATATTTATTTAATGTTCATTTGTTATTATTGTAATGCACAAAAAAATCGTTTTATGGAACAAAGTATTTATTTTAACGCCCATATCTTTTAAATAATTCCCTGTTCAATCGTACCCAATTTTAAACAGTCAGCAATTACTAAAATGAAATTATTATAGTGATTTTTTAAAATACCGATATTGCGACCGCCGTAGAAACGGCCCTTTCTTACTGTGACATCATTTTTTTTGTTGTGATCTTAACGTGACCTCTCACGAACACACGTGAAATAGCTATCTATTTTTTGTGGTATTTAACTTCAATGTGTCATTAATAAATAGCATTCAATTTTAGAAATTTAACTATTTTATATGTAGGTATAGATTCTGGACATAACCGTCAATGATGACGGAAAATTAATAGTTTTTATAATCTTATATTTAAAAAAGTAACTAAAAAAAACAATAGCACACTAATTTTGATCGATACATTCGTTTATTTAAATTTTACTTCCAAATTTGAATTTGAAATTTTCTTTTGTTCAGCATTGTTTTATTTTGTTTAAACTATTTTTGTATAATTGCAATGTTATGTGCCGTGCGCGGTCACGATCGCGCAGAATTGCGGAAATACGTAAGACTATTATATAATATGTAGTGTTTAATTAGAAATTATTTATTAATATTGGATTAATAAAAGCGATGGTCATATATATGTACTGACTTCATTATAAGTTCTCTGAATTTCGGAGTAAATAATACAAGTCTTAATACACATTGCTTTACCTCACGGATTGTCGATAAAATTATTCCGATATAATTTGAAATTTAAACAATTACCTTTCATATCATACGATTCAATATCACAGCTGATTCTTGATTTTTTCGCACCGATATCTGCGACATCGATACAAGATATCGAATATTTACAAGTCGACCGCTATTGTCACGGCCAATGTCAATTTTCTAACTCATTTATCACACTAATTTATTGTTTGATATGTTTTTATATATGAACACGTTTTGGTACATACATGATTTGGAGATGGAGATTTTTTTTCGGTGCTGTTCAATAAGCTTAAGAGAAGAATTGGAATGGCAACAATGTGATATCAAAACTGGATTTTGAAAATACAGACCCGAACGTTTATCACAAAAACTGCTTATAGTTTTTTCTCTTGTGTTTTAAAGCGCCACTACGAAGTACACGCATAGAAATTTAAAGTAATCATGGTAATTGCAGTGGCGTGCATTAGGCGCGGACTTAGGTTATACTGATTATATCAATGTTGTAAAAGTACGACGATATGCTGTATCGTCACTAGAATTTGTATTCATATAAAAGAAATACACTCTTTCAGAATCATATTTTTGTAAAAGTATTTCTGCGTAAGTAAATTACCGTTCTTAAATAATATTAATATTACCTATTACAAATTATTATTTGGAGTTAATTATTATTTCAAGTCAAGGACTCAAAATAAGTATAACATAAAATAATACCACGTTTAATGTGTATTGGAATACACACATATGTATATACTCGAGACATTTCACAACACGTCTGCGCAAACGAAGACGTCTTTTCGAAACACCGCGCGACGCAAGATTTACGTTTATTTAGTATACGTTTGGGGCAAATTACGCGAAAAATTATGCACAACATAATTTGTCATCTCTTTATTTTTTCGCTAGATCAATAAAAGATCTTTGAATTATTCGCGCGTGACCCTACGTTCGTACACACATAATATATCAAATAAATACTGAATGTTGATTCATTTTGCAGAAATTATAGTTATGAGTACTGAGATTTTACTGTGGGAGGTTCAGTTGCTAATATACCAGTGATCGCTTGAAGAATAACTTAATTAATAATTAGATACCAATCGAATACGCATGAACAACTACACACAAAGTAACGGAATGTACAAGATAGATTAATATAAGATATCTCACGATAGCTTACAGTAATTTAAGATAAGTAACGTTTAGTTGCATTCTATGTGTGCACTTGTCATTATGTGCAGTTAGCTACGTGTGCACTTGACATGAATCAAAACTATTGTTCGTCCATTATAATTTTTTATTCTTATTAGGTTGATTGGACACGATAAATCTCATATTTTTTATCAGATTTAAAGTAAACTTTTCAAAAAAATTGACGTAAATATCTCGATAAAGTTCATTAACCAGCCTGATTCACCATCATGTTTCAAAATGGCGGCATTTCAAAAATCCGTTACTTCATTAAATATTGGTTCTGTAAAAAAAGAAAAAAGGCACTTTTAAATACGTACATGCGAAATCCCAATCAAATCATGTACTCACTTTATATAGCATCAATTTAGCTAGGCTTATTTTGTTAGATTATGAAAACAGAATTTTACGATTTCAAAATTTTTGAGTGCCACCTTTGATTTGAAATCTTCAAAATGTTATAATCTTTTCATTTCTTTGTAATTAGATATACATATACTAGTGATGAGAAAAAATGCTACTTTTGATTCACTGGTGTGATTTTGATTAGTATTCGATCACATCAGTGATTGAAAACTGTGACTTTGATTACAGTTTCTGATATCAAAATACACGAAATAAATAAATAAAATGTATCTTTTATATTATTAAAACTTCATTTGCGTAAAAAGCAAATTCTAGCATAAATAATTATAATAATTATTAGAAATTTACTGCACAATACGTACACATCTCTACAAAATATTTTTAAAAAAATATTAACAAAATTAAGTTACCAGCAAGCTAGCATAAAAATTACCAACAAAAACAGATTCCGATAGATGGCGCTAATCAAATTACGGAAAGTCCGGTAGATGGCGCTGATTCAAGTGATAATCGATTTTAACGGCAACATCAGAAAATTCATAGAATTCTTAACAATAAAAAATGTGAATCACGAATCACGATATTCCCAGATATTCAATCACTGATGGTGAGTGTGACTCAAAGATATCAATGATTGACTCACGGTTCGCGATTTCGAGCTCTTCACTAATATATATATATATATGAAATCAATTTAGAACACACTCCGTCCGTAATACTAATGTCGACATTTGAAGGCGTAATTGTTGTCCGCATTTCGCAATGGTTATTGTTAAATATTTTCAAACAAAACTCAGTGATGTTGTATATTAAATGAATGTGTGCGATTTGCAATTGTCCACATTTTTAATTGCTTTATTGAACTCTTGGAATTTGTATGTATAAGGTCATTACTGCTTTTATTGTTAAATTGTATAAATATGCAATTTAAAATTCTCGGTCAAACTGAGTACAATTAAAACCTGTATGTGAGTAGGAAAGAACGTAGATATTTTCAAATATTATTCAATATACAAACATAATATGGCGGACGTTTTCCTTAAAAGTACAACATATTGAATAATATATGAATAGTGAATGGATTTCGCACATTTTTTATTTGAATACAAATATAATGTATGAGTTATTTATGTAGATACATTTAATAATATAATTCAATGATAACGCTATAATAATAATAATAAGTTTATTCGCCATAAAGATAATACATATTATTTAAGTTACCAAATATTATTTATGTTATGAAAAGAAAATCAAAAAAATAAATTTAAAAAAGACATATAAATACTACATTTCAGTCACGGCCATCATTGTATCTGTAGCTATTCTGTAGTCGTTGCCATTCTCTGATCAGGGAATGCCATATCCATGAGAGCGCCGCTTGCACTAGAGTTGGTGCTACGCTTCAGCCGCAGCTTTACGTGTCTCAGAAGTGGAACGAATCCATGTATACAGCCTTCGGCAAACATTGTAGATGCGCTACAATAACGCGCCAATCCGAACAGTATTCTGTATGAATTGTTGTACTGAACTCGGAGACGGTCGTACGTCATTTGCTTGCATTTCGACAATAGCTCGCAGGTATGCACTCTCAAACAAAAAAGATGTTGAATTATGGGGGGTGGCTATCGACATTTATATAAAACAAAATCAAGATCTACTTTAATACCTAACAATGTGAAATTTAATTGTTGAAAAATAAGAACTTAGGAATAAGAGAGATGTCTAATACATAATTGTTTAATTATTTTGAAGACCTTTAAGCCATTTTAGAACCTCTTTTTTGTACACATTTATAATTGTTACTAATTTAATTGATTTTGGCGATCTAGGAGCAAGGCATATTCATAATTTGGTCATTTTTTAAATTACATATTCATTAGTTTTGATCCGAGTCTGATAGATGTGATTCATTTATTATTTTGTCCCCTTTAAAAAAATTTAATTAAGCAGTTCTTTATATAAGGAAGATAAATTTAATACAAGAAAAATCTTTAAAAACTTAATTTTTAATTAAATTTAAAAAATCTAATTATAATAAATATTATTATTATTGAGTTCTGCTAGTTTGCGTAAGCAATATTTAGTTAATACAGCTGTTGGTTTCAGTATATTAATATTCTCATTCTCATTAAAAATTCCCCATTAATGGGTATAATATCTATGTTTGCTAATGATTTTATTGTTGTAAAATTTTTATGTTAAACTTAATTGACAATTTTCCCGTTTCTGTAAATGATTAGTTGAAATATTCTGTAAGTGCCTCTATTTATTTTAACTACCTAGATTAACACATTGTGATTGGTTATTTTGTCTTGATTTTAGGTTTTTTGAACATATTAAGAAGCGGTGAAAAGATATTTTTCTGTTGGCTATTGATTAAAATTATATTTGCGTAATTTGTTATTTTGCTTGCGCAAACCATCAGAACTCAATAATAATATTTATTATAATTAGATTTTTTAAATTTAATCAAATATAAAACTATAAACTAGACACAATAACAATAAATACTTTAGAAACTTGTCTGTTTGGGTAATCTCTAGCCATTTATAAAAATAATTTTATTATTATCTTTTGAGTTGTAATTAATTAATTAAGAGTTTAATTGTAATTAGTTTGAAATATATGGCACAACTTCCTTCCCAATCTAACATTTAAACGTATATACTTTTAAATGTCATACATTTAAAAAATCATTTTCGGCACAGGCCACAAGAATCAGCTAGATTTCATATATGTGGAAAATATGTATTAACTTTTTTCTCCGGAATATTGGACCGGATAAAGCACAAGAATATTTTGTTTTTTGAAAAGAGTTGTCGGAGATATAACGTGATTGGGATCGGTGTACAATTGTGACGATAATTGGCAAGTGTCAGCGGCGTGGAGTTAATATTTTGAAATAAGCTGTATTTATTATAATTAAAATTTCTGCGAAATAAATCGACTAAAATTTTTGAATAACTAAAACATTAAACATATTTTTAGTATTTAGTTTTTATTAATTGATTATTTGGTTTATTACAAATGTGTATAAAATATAACATTGGCCAATTGGCCACCTCTGGCAGCTAAACAAATGCGTGCTCTTTCAATCATATTTTTCATAACATTCTCGCACACTTCAGCAATTTCTTTTCGAATATTGTTATGTAGCATCGGAATTGCTGTTGGCTTATTGGCGTGGTTCTTTCTTTTCAAGTACCCCCGCAGAAAATAGTCGGGAGCCGTCAAATCAGGTGATCGAGGATATAGTCGAGGTGACACCGTCCTGTTGAAACCACATGTGTTGCAGGCCCAATCGACCCAATTTGGCCACCAAGAAGTTTTCACCATTAATGGCTACAGCATTCCCATTATTAAAATATGAATTAAATATATAAATTAGAAAGATATACATATAAAATCAATTTTATCGAAAAATATTTTTTTTGCGCCACTGGGATTCGATAATATTTTAATAATATAATAAGAACGTGTTCTCCTAATTACCATTATTATTTAAATACAATGTTTTAATGACTTCAACACGTTGTTGAGGCATTAGATGCTCCATAATAAATTGTAATCAACTACTCGCTACGCCTACCAAATGCGAACTGATAAATGTCTTCCAAACCAAAATGGCGGCCAAACAAAATCGGCATGGAAAATAATATTCACCCTGTAATATTCTGTCGCATAAATTATTTCCCCAAAATGTATAGTTTCGTAGGTACAACTTATTTCAATGTACATACTGACTGCACGCGCCTAGTAAGTTTGATTTCACGATTGGAGGCTTAGGTTCCAGTGAGTCAGTGATTACTCGCTGAATTGTGAATAATCGTCAAAATTGTTTGGTCATGTGGAACGCATAAGCGTGGAAAGGATGGTAAATAAATTTAAAAAAACATCATCGATAATCGTTGGAAGTATTTAAGTCATTCGTCGCTACCCAGGAGGAATCGAGAGACCGCAGGCCGCCCTAAAACCCGCTGGACTGACGAATTTTAGCAGCGAATGACAATGGTGGAAGACGCTTGGGGAGGCCTTCATCCAACACTGTATAAAAAAACGGTTGATGAAGATGACTGTATAGTTATATTGTGACGTGTGGGGTAGGATTTTAAATAAAATGTCGATTTGTTTAGAAATAATTTTTTAGAAATTTTACCTTCGTGACCCGGTTGACGCGACCCCGAATAATCGTGAGTACTGACTAATGTATTCATTTTACAAAAACTTGTCTATCCATACTGGATGATAAACATTCTATTGCGGCATTTCTGTACTTTACATACCTAAATACTGTTGCCGTAATTAACTTCGATAGCTAGTCCTGGGTTTTCTAATTGGTTTTTTTGAATATATTCATTAAACCTATGTATTATAAATGAAAAGACACCAACCTTTGCGAAACTGGGCCGTTACTCGCCGATTCTTCTACCGACGGTCACTCTCCCTGCAGTCTTTAATCTTTTGAAAACTCGGCTAGCCAGCCTCCGTGAATATAGCACAACCGATAATCCGAAAAATACAATACTAAATATATGACCGACTCCGAAACCGTCTCTGAACAGAAGCAGTTTCGTTTTTGTTTCCTGATTTAAATTTACACAAATGGAATGCAAATATTCAATCTTTTATACCAGGCCTATCTATCGAAGTATAAAACGCGTTAACAGATACTATTTTAAATGTATTAATTAGAAAGATATAGATATAAAATTAATTTTATCGAAAAATATTGTTGTTGCGCCACCGGTATTCGAACCTGGATCTCTTTCCAAACTCGGGAATAATGGAACGATTAAATGTATTAATATCAAAAAGATAACATATAAGTTCGAAAACTTATCGCTAAAAATATCGTCGATGTAGCATAGTTGGATAATGCTATACCTTCCCCGGTTTGGAAAGAGATCCAGGTTCGAATCCCGGGGGCGCAACAACAATATTTTTCGATAAAATTGATTTTATATGTATATCTTTCTAATTAATATATTTAATTCACATTTAAAATATCACAGAGCTATGCTCTGAATAATTACAACTTCACAATAAGAATGTGTTCTCCTAAAGATATTATTTTATTAAAGTGAAAAGTCAATCGTGCATCTTAATTCATGAGTATAATTATTACGTACCTGCGACCGGTTATCGTAGATGTCATTCCGAGGAGACCTTTTGTTTAATGTTCGTTCACGTTACAAAGTGACAATTATTAACAGTTCACTCATTTTCTGAACTTCAAGGTCTAATGTGACCTTTAATCTAGGTAATACAGATAATAATAAATCATAGTGTAGGCACTTACATAATACACACGAGTATATACGTGCGTGCAGGGTCCCAATGTCGCGATAACTATCTGCATCGGTGTCCAGGACCAATTTTCAAGGGAAACTTCTTTACCTGTGTAAAAACAACCAACACCAAATACTCACATTATTAAATCTCATTCGTGGAATCGAAAATGCGGCATGAAAGATTTGACGTCATCAGTGGCGTGCAGTAGATATAGATTTAGGTTATGCTATTACCAATGACATTACACAATCATATATAATATATGTAATACAATATATGTACTTTCGTTTAACCATCGTCTTTAGACAAAATAAATCCATCTTTTATACGACCCTACCATGCATTTATTTGTAATTTTAGAGTACTATTAATATTTTAAGTTGTAACGTAAAATATTCTTACCCATATAAAAATGTATGGACGTTTTCAAATACACTTTCCATGACTGAACATGATTATTTTATTGTTTGAAAATCCTTCACGTAATAACTAAAGGAAATAATTATTTCTATTAAAGGTTAACGTGGGAAATAGTTCTGCCAATTGCTTTTTGTTTTTCCCAAATCAAAAACCAATCCATGCACCAAATTTTAAGAACAATCATGAAATCAACACGTTAAAAACAGTAAGATAGTAAAATTCGCGAATTAGTAAGAGAGGAAGTAGATACTTCAATGATTTGCACTCAGTTGTAAGACTTTCTAATGTTATTCTGTTAAAAAACAACATTGGTAACGACTCCCATACAAAGCGGATCAACCGAAAGAAATTTTCAATTCAGTAAATAACCAATTATATGACTCGAGTAAATCACTAGCTTAAATACAGAACGGAGTAATGTGAATAGCTCGATGCGGCGAATACACGAGAGCGCTGTGGGTACAGCGGTGAGTTGTCGTGGTAGTTTTTAGAACTGAGCAATTAAAGTCTCTACTGGTACACAGATGGCGCTAATTTTGAAATAATGTTTCCATTTATGTTAATCCAGTTATTTAATTTATATTTGTTTCCCAGAATTTTTAGTAATGCACAGCTTTTTCGCTTGTATGCACTGCACGCCCCTGGATGTCATTCACATCCGCCGCTAGTTCTGTCTCGCCGTTTTTTTTCCTTTCCTCGTAAGCGACTGGCCAAATTATTGCATCAGATTCTTCAGCCATGATATTTTATTTTATTTGGGAAACAAACAGTTAGTCGATGTAAACGAATCATAATAAAAGTGTAATTGAACCAATGACATGTTTTCTCTGAAATAACAATATACTTGATACAGCTAAGACAATTATTTGAATAGGACTAATTAAATTGATAAATAACTTATTAGGACTTTAATAGGATATATACTCGTGCATACAGTCGATGAGATTCTAGAAAATCGTGGACGATGTGGTTCTAAAGTTCACAACGAACCTAAATTATTTACATTCAAAGACAGGTAATTCTGCACCAGACATTTGAATTTTAAATTTATTCCCATTTTTTTATTCATTTAGAATTGATTTGATGCACCGCATTGAAAATTGCCGTTAGTTTTTTTTTATAACGTACCTATAAAACAATAGCATATACACCTTACAATCAAAACGCATTTTTGTTGTGAAGTTGCATTTTCAGAACATACTTCTGTGGTATTTAATACAAGTTAAATCAAAAAAAATAAATTATATTTTAAATGTTTTATATGCCGATAACAACTAAATATTTTTTTGATAGATAGATTTTAACTGTATATATTTCTAGTTGATTAATTTAATTTCTACTATATTTTTTATATTTCATATATTATATGCAACTGTAAATATACATAAATTTACAGCGGTAAAAATATTATCAAATTTTAATTAATATTTTTATATTTATTTATATACATGTTGTTATAATGTGAATTTAATTAAAATAAATAAAATAGTATTAATTTAATTTAATTAAAATCATTTTAAACAACAAAGTTTATTAGATGGAAGATTTATTTTTAAAAGGGGCACGTTTTCAGCAATTTTTAAAATAAATTATCATTTTAATCTAACTGAGGGTGAGCGCGATATCGGTAGGTATTACAGAGACAAAACGAAACCTTGTACACAATACTTTATAGGTGGATACCTGACTAAATCCAAAACAGACGAAAATGTTCAAGGAGTATGTTTAAATTCTATATCTTTGCGGAAAATCTTTTTTTACAAAATTAGATTTAATTAATAATGTAATTTACCGTTCTAGCGACGTACTACGTATGTCTTAACTATATACAACATCATACGGGTTAGTAGGATTTTTGACACAATATATGTACTGGGTGGGCAAACGTCGCTTTACCGTTTAAAAATTAAATAAGGTTTTATGTGATACCTTACTTAACATACATCATGAAAACTATTGTAAATTATTATCTTTACAAACACCAGTTTCATGTATGTATAGGAAAAAAATCTCCACGTTATATAAAATATTATGTAAAAGATAAACATAACAAATAATATAAAATACAAACATTATTTTAAAAAAAGTTTTTATAAAAGTACTGTTGAAAAATAAAATTTTAAAACTTTTTTTTTTTGCAGGGTTGACCAAACATAAAACTGGCCTACAGTTTATAAAATATAGACTAAAATATTAACTTTTCGAAAATGCCTGTCGATATGCCGTGGGACTACAAGTCCTGCTTTGAGAACGATCCATCTTTGAAAGAATCAGACATTGCCGAGCTGAGAAAATGGGTTGGGGGTTCGGACTCCAGCAGCGTCATACCAAAGGACATGAGCGACCAGATGCTACTGTGCTTCCACAGCGCCTGCAACAAGATAATAGAAGACACCAAGAAGTGCATCAAGACGTATTACTCCATCAGGGACAAGGCGCCGGAACACTTTGATGACAGGGATATGAATCTTCCGATCATGGTGGAAAGTAGTCAAGCTGTGTAAGTATAACTACAACACTAACCTAACCTAATCCAAATAAAGGTGTCCCAACAAGTGTGGAAAATTTAAATTTGACGCCATTTTTGCTGTTGTGCTTTGAAAGTCAAACCATTATGACAGGTATCGATGGTAGATAGTCCGCTATTATTAAAAATGGAACGCTATTCAATACTACAACGCATTCTTATTGTTAAACATTATTTCAAAAATGGTAAATATTTGACTTCAACGATTCACAAATTTGCTAATCAAAATGTTCCATGTGCATCAACTGTGGAAATAATAATCAAAAAATTCAAGGGGACTGGGTCGATTACTGATGTCAAACCATCGACACGTGTGAAACACCGGGAATGCACCAACTGTCAATGGCAAACGGTATCGGGGCATGATAACTAGTGATGAGCTCAAAATCACGAACCGTGAGTCAATCACGGATATCTTTGAGTCACACTCACCATCAGTGATTTAATATCTGAGAATTTTGTGATTCACTTTTTTATTGTATTGATATTTGGTTGTGAACGGTGATTCGGCACATGTGCATTTGAAATTAAAATATTCATGAAGGAATGACGTTATAAATCATGATAAGTGCCGTCTAGTAGATTCTGCCAAAACGTTTTACGTATTTGACCCGAAATGCTGAGAAATAAACTCACATTTTTTTAAGGGTTTTCATTATTTTTGTGATGATATTAAATAAGATATATATTAATTATATATACTAGAATATGTTTTTTACGCAAATAAAGTTTAAATAATACATGTAAATGTGCTCAAAATTATGTTTTTTTATTTCTTGTATTGTGATATCATGCGGGGCATGCGTATTAGTAATCACTGATAATATCGAATTTCAATCACAATCACTCCAGTGAGTCAAAAGTTGCATTTTTCTCATCACTAAACCCAGTTTTTTGTGCCTCAAATGGATGGTATGGATCTCGAAGACGTGTGGTTCCAACGAGACGGTACCACTTGCCACAAATCACGGGAAACAATGACATTTGTGCACGAGACATTCCCTGGTCATGTAATCTCCCGTTTGGGTGACCAGAACTAGCCGCCTAGATGGTGCAATTTATGTTTTTTGAATGTCAACAATGCCACGACCACCCAAGCCACACAGTTATGCCAAACCGTGATTGAAAATTTTGTCAAAAGAACGCAAATGCATTTATCAGATGTGTTGTTCCACACATGATTCCCACATGATTAAATCAAAATTTCGGTATTTTCTCATATTTTTTATTCTATCGCGTTTTTCTAGAAAACATATTTTTCGAACTGGCCTGCAACTTTACAGCAACAATTTAACAATAATTTATTTGAAATATTGTACAGATGTTTGACATAATATTATCTACAATATAGCATACAAAATTTTTAATCCAATAAACCGTTTGTTATTAACAATCGTTTAAAAAAAAATTGTGGGGAATTTTTTTTTCACATTACTATAATTTTACAAAAAAAATTTTTTTTCACACTACTAGATGTAACAGCAACTGCCTATCGATTTAGCTGGTAATTCAATAGATAATTCCATTTTGCCTTGCTTGATCCAACAATGTCAGGGTCAGTTGATACTATCACATTGCAATGTATAAATATGATACCTAGGATCTTATCAAATAAAGTATTATTTTCAGAGAGTTCTCCGTGTTACCAGAAAAGTCTGATGTAGGATTCCCGATAATTTACCATGGACTATGTAACGACTCTCCAGATAAATACATCTTCAATCCCAGTGTCAAAATGCTCTTAATGACATTAGGTAAATAATTATTTTATATTATCCAAATATATATTAAGTCTGGCAATATGTTAGTGGCTAGAACACATTTAGGGTATAGGTCGATTTTTTACTCATGGCACTATACAGTCGGCCACTGACGAATCTGTTGCTAATATACAGGTGGCCCAAAAAAAGGAGAACATTTCGTAAAATGTGATATGATTACATCAAAATTAGTTTAACTATATCAACAATAGCTTAAATAGTTTACTAATTTAAAATACATTGAACCGACGACCGTGATATACCAGTTTCTCTTTCTATTTCCCGTGGACTTTTGTGACTGTGCGGATTATCATCTTGACTGCAGATTAGCTCAGCTCAATGTTCCAATAGACCTTGGTCGACCACTTCCGGGCCTACGTTCCGTTGTACTGTCGTTGTCAATTTTTGTGACAGTCCGACTGACACTAGCTTTACTCCAGGCTTTGTTTTGAAACTCTTTAATCATTTTTCTAGCACCCCAACATAACTTTGATGTAATTATATCACATATTACGAAATGTTCTCATTTTTTTGGGCCATTCTGTATATATTTTTAACATTACAATATAATAGTACATAGATTTGTTTAATGTTTAATTATTTTATGGAAAGGGAATGAAATAATATTAATCACATCATATTAATAATATTGACATCAGCTGAAACTAGTAGGTGAAGAAAATAAATTTTGGTCAAAAGTGAACAGTATATATTTTATTATAGAAATTTCAGAAGGTTTAAATTATTATTATCAATGTGTTAAATTTACTTTTATTTTGTATATAATAAAACAACACACTGCGTGCGGTGTACACAACTGATATCATGCGTCAACTGATGTCAAGTGTGAAGCGGTCATACAACTTTGTCTCTTTCTCGCTTAGATAGCACTCATGAATACATTGACATGTATCAGTACACAACACATTCTTGAAGTGTCATGACCAAAAAATCGACCTGTACATTATTATTATTATTCGACTGACTTCAAGTAATATTGAAACATTATTTTTTCAAATGTTTTATGTCGCCAGTAATGGTAAAAACGTTATTTAAGAAAACAAAATTAAACTCATCAAATATAAATTAAATATTGTAACAGTCATGATAGAAAATACTAATTTGGAAAGATATAAATGAAGTATGTTTGATTAATATGCAAAAAAAAATTAATATCAGTGTAAATGAGTTGTCCGATTGATATACTGTACAAACATGAAAATAATATTATAAATGTTTCATTATTCTGAATTCAAATAAATAATTTTTATGTAACTTTCCCCTTCCATATTTTATTTTCAAAGGTCCCTTTCTACATTTAAACTGATCAAAACATTACATTCAATAATAGAGCTCTAAGTGTTTGGTATGTAAAAAAATAAATAATCAAATTCTTCACAATTGAAAATGAAAACAATGAAAAGAACTTTAAAGAGAATAATAATTCAATATCCCATGTATTTTTGTCAAGATTTGTTCTCCTAAAATGTCATTGGACAGTACGGATTTTTAAAAATACACATTTGTCAGTCACAAAAGGTCTACCCATTATAATTCATTTAAAATTATACTCTACAGAGTAATTTTCATACAAAAATAATGATGATATTCATCCACCATAATACTCTTTGTTGAATGTCAGTAAATAAATTATTTCTGTAACTACATCTACTTTATCTATTGTACTTACAAACATTAAACACATTATCTCAATCAGATTATTTTCATAAATATTGGACATATAAATGCTTTTTGGCGCATGTTCTTAGCTTTACAAACATGCACCACTTACATTATCATAAATATAAATTTACAAGTATTGACATAAGTACCTAAATGGGATTTATTTTTGGGGTAATTTCATATACATTTGTTCGTGGTTTGTGTATATCTTTGCCCGGGATTTTTTGATTAAAGAATAGATAGTCAGACATACATTCAATTTTACACTTAATAATATATGTATATATTTTAAATATTAATAAAAAACATGTAACTACATACGTAGTATTATATATATCCAAGTTTTATATTTTGATAATGATTAATTTTAAAATTAAAATTGTTTAATTAATTAAAAAGAGCCAATACAAGAATGAACCATTAAATAGATTTCCTGAAGATCACATTGTTGATCTTTTATGGATTATGTCCATATTAAGTAGATTATGACATATCATATATGTATATGTAATACGAATGCTGTAGGAAGTTAATATTATTAAAATATATTTTTAAATTGTACGCTATTTTTTCATGTGTGTATAAGATTGTCTATCAATTGGGTTAGGTGTTGTTTTGAAGCAATATTGGTAATATTAAGCTTTCCTAATATCATATTACGCAATCATCATTCTATATAATATGTTTTCGCTTTTTACTTTTCTATATGATCTATGAATTAAAAACAAAATATCAAATCATGTTACAACTTGAACACCTTGAATATAAAGAACAGAAAGAAAAATAATATGGGACATATGTTTATAAAAACATGATGTTTTAATTGTATTATACATTTTAACCTATATGCTTTGTTTTTTTTATATGCAGATAGATGTTTATACGAGCATGGACCAACTAAAGGAGTGATTTTCCTATTTGATATGAGGAATGTGAAACTGGGACATTTGACGAGAGTCAATTTAAGGTATATAAGATATTATTAAGGAGAACACATTCTTATTGTGAAATTGTAATTATTCAGAACATAGGTCAGTGAATCCCAGTAGCGCAAAAACAATATTTTTCGACAAAATTTATTTTATATGTATATATTTATAATTAATACATTAAATTAGTATTTATATAAGATATATTTGAAACAAACAAAACAGATTTTAATTTAAAATATCTTGACCAGTGATTTGCACAGGCACTAATGCTAATTTTTTCAAGTTTTAAAAAGAGTTAACGATTGAGACAACTGTCATTTTTCATGTTAAAAATTGAAGTTTATTTTAAAAAGTATATTTAAAATCTAAGGTAATTTTTGATATTTGTAACATGGTGTGGAACAATAGCAAAAAAAAATGGGAGTTTTACCTACCATTAAAACTCTTATTATTTTGCGCCCATTATTCAGAAAATATGTTCCTTTTCTTTTTTATAATAAATGTACTCCTTTTACGTGAACTGTATTCCTTTTAAAACCTGTACTCCAAAAAAACTCCTTTGCATCCCTTTGTACTCCTAATAAAAACATAAAAACTATAATGATTATTGCACGTAACATTTTATACGTTTGTGTGCATAAAGTTGTCTATGATATGTATCAGTGCGAAGACAGATGAATAAAAAATTTATCCACTGTCGGTTTGGTTTCATCAACTGAAAATATGAATGTTATATTTACAACTAGAAGTATATTTAAACGAACAATTCAATTAGCAAACTAATTGATAATTCTATTGAGGAATGTCACTGAAAAATGATTTTTTAAATTAGGCAATTTAAAATAAGATAATCAAATTGTTATTTTTAGTTAATTACTTTATATTCGACTCACAAATACCTCAATCCTGCAACAAATCCAACTAGAGCAAGCCCCTATCACAACAGCGATAGAAAGAAAAAAAAAATCAAAAGAATTCAGTGAAAGATTTTTCTAATTCTTCATTTACATTATGTGTCAAAGTGACAGATTAGAAAGAGAGATTGAATTTGTGGAGTTGCATTACGAGCCGAGTCTCATCTGATTGAGGCCACTGTATGTCAGTACTGACAGAACTATGTATTAACCATGTTGATTACTTTGACACTGATTTCAATGTATCTTCGTCAGCACAAATAATGATTTTTATTTCCTTTTTTACAGCTCCTTGGCCAAATTCTTCACCTACATACAAGAGGGCATGCCAGTGAGGATAAATAAAATATTGATCATGAATACCGTACCCTTCTTTGACAAAGTGATGATGCTGATGAAACCTTTTATGAAGAAAGAACTCGTGTCACTGGTAAAAAGCATTCTCTATTAATGTTTATTTTTCTTGTGCTTAAATGCTTTCTAATACGAGTTTTGCTAATGCATAATCTGGGTATGACGTGAAGTGCATTTGCAAAATAAACATAGATTTTAAAGCTAATAAGTTTTCAGGTACATTTATCAAACAAATGGTATTTGTAACACAAAGTTAGTTATTTGTTCAAATTTATATATTATTCATTTACTAAGATTTTTTTTTAAAGAGAACACATTTTTGTTGTGAAATTACATTTTCAGAACACAGTTCTGTGGTATTTTAATACAAATTTAATTAATCAATTATAAAGATATACAGAAAAAATCTATCTATGGAAATAAATATTTAGTTGCAACAGGAATTCGAAACTGGACCTCTTCCTATCCGAGGAAGCGCACTCACCAATTTCACTATAGCAATCAAATACATTTTTGACAAATTTCGAACTTATGAATTGTTACATCTATTATTATATTTTTAAAAGCCATTGTGTCATGTGTTTCTGATCTCTCTAGCTGCACCCACTGTAGGGTCCATCAAAAGGATTGATGTTGCTGATTATGTATATATATTTCTCTAGTCAGACAGATAAGTCTTTCCATCTTGGCCTTTCCAAACTTTCCATGTTGGTATTGTGTTTATACTTTATAACTTTGGTGATTGCTGTTTGTTCATCTTCTCCACATGGTCCAACCACCAAAGACTTTATTTTAATAAAGCTTAACCTAATAAACAAAGTATAGAGTTCATTGTTGTAGCATCTACGCCAAAATTAATTTTCTGAAACTGACCCAAAGATTCGCTTTAAAATTTTTCTTTCAAAAATGTCTTAATTCTTTTTATCCATGTCTCATATGACGCATGTACAAGCACTGGTCCGATAAGTGTATTTTAGCAACATTGCTTACCTCTAAGATTCATTGTAAAGGAGCACATCTCTAAAGAAATAAACTCCTTATTTGTTATTTTATATCCTTGGATTAAAACATTATTATGTATAAATAAATGTACCAAATTACATGCAAGATCTTTTATATTGGCAGCTAAATCTTTTCCCGCCGAATGCGGATATGGAGACTTTCTACAAAGATGTACTGCCTAAGAAGTGCCTTCCTCCGCACTATGGCGGTGATCTGCCGGACTCTGCAACACTGAACAAAAAAAATATAGAAAACTTGTCAGCGCTCAAGCTGTTCTTTGAAGCTGAAGAAAAACACAGATATATTTACTCAAAGAAATCGAAAAAAAAAGGAAAACTTGACAGAGGTTTCCAAGATCTCAGTATTGATTAAACGAGTAATTTTAAATATATTTTTGTACTTTTTTGAATTTAATAAATGAACTAATATTTTAATGTTATTTCTGCTTTTTATTGATAAAATGAAAATTCTACCTTTTTTTTAGTTATATAAAAAAATATACATAATAATATAGTAATGAGATAAACTGCTAATACTGAAACTGCAGGTATGTGCATTCAGTACAATTAAATAAGCTGAATTGTATAACTTTATATTTATCTAACACAATATTATGATATATTAATATCTGAATACAATTATGATAAAATTTTACGTGATACATATTTTATTTTGAATTATTTCACATATATTCTAGTACAATGGAATCTCTTTTTACACGGTGCATACGTTCCACACAATACCGTGTAAAAAGAGTATACTAAAATATAAAATAATGGTGGTTAGGTTTCCGTGTATAAAAATGAATCCAGGATATTAAAAAATAAAAATCATTATTGTCTATTGTATCTTAATTTTATTTAAAAAAAATTGTAATAAAGATTATTCACTATCACTATCAGTCAATAGACGAACGCACATTTGGTACGACATTGCATTAATCACTTGAGATATCCAAACCTGTGTAATATTTCTTTCCAAATTTTCGGGATTACTGAGTTTAAACAAAAATTCTGTTATCGATTGATGTGACTGTTTTTTTGTGAGTTCTTTGTATAACTCTTGGTAACGAGCTCGTTCTACATTGTGATTATTTGTTATAAAATAATTTCCAAGTTTATTAGCCAAGTTTCAACTTCTTTTATCGGTTCCACACACAGTACTACAGAAACGTGAAATGTACAATTAAAAAACAAAAGGTAATGTAAGAGATTGCGAAAACGATCAGAGATTTAAATTTAAACCTTCCTGCGCCCTTATAAGTGCTATCTTTATATTTTTTTAAAATACAAGTATATAACAACATTACAAATAAACAGATAATCAAGTGTTATGTACGGAAGTAAAGAGACTCCTTCTCATCGTCACTACTTTCCTTGGGGCTGGTGTGCTCCTCTAAAACAGTTTCAAGTATTTTTTTCTTCATTGAGAACTACATCAGCAGTCAATTTAGCGATATGTTCAATCGTAAGTTCTTCAAAGCCTTCTCAACCAATTGCTTGTGCCACAGTTATGATATCTGAACGTGTTTGGACTAATATGGTTAGTTTTAACACATTATGGTCAAATTGATTGGCCGACTTTGTCCTAGCCCCTTTCCGCATAATACTAAGTACATGCAAAATATACTTAATACAATAATAAAAATAAGTAATGCACTATGTAAAAAGAGAGTCCAGTGTATATCTTATTTCCAAGCACTGACATAGCATAGTTTATAATGAATCACTATGCTTCTCCATACTAAATTGCTATTAGTGATTATGATTTAAATATATGAGTGATATTCTCGTGATTTTGTGCCAATCACTAACATAATGACTAAATGAACAAAAACAAAATTGCTGTGATAAAAAAATATCACATTTTACATTCTGAATGATTCACTTAGAATTAGAGAACTCCTTCTTTTCTTTCAAAATTCTAAAAAGAAAACTAAATCAATTACAAATTGTGAAATTGCACTATATATTTCATTGCATATTTAAAAAAATATGCAAACTAACATTATTTATGACATCATTTTACAATAACTATTATCAAAGCACGGATAAAACATATGTACAGAATGCACAATTACTGCTTTGATCCATTGCGAATCTTGCTTGTTCTCTAAATATTTGGAAGTCGCGGTCTGTCCCCGGTGTTGCCAT
Source organism: Eubasilissa splendida (assembly GCA_031772225.1). Classification (NCBI taxonomy): domain Eukaryota; kingdom Metazoa; phylum Arthropoda; class Insecta; order Trichoptera; family Phryganeidae; genus Eubasilissa; species Eubasilissa splendida. Next base: position 8,724,271 of record CM062868.1, on the reverse strand, counting down.
TGTTTTGTACAGGCCCTAAAGAGTAACAATATAACGTATAAGACTTCTCACGTGTGGTGAAGTGAATGTATTTTTTTCAGGGTGCAATTGAGCAAATTTTAAAACAGATGACATTCAATATAATATACATTTATATCGGAGTGAGTGGGTGGGGTGGCCAGGAAAGGGAAAAAGGTGCCTATGTTTTGCACGAGATCTTAAAGAGTAAAATGCAAAATGTAAATGAAAGGTATGTAAAAAGTAAAATGTGATTTAGAACAAAAGGTAAAGGATTGACAAACATAATATAATTAATTTTACTCACTCGACTCAGTTGTAAGGTTAACTCAAATTCTAAATTAATATAATTAATGGGTGATAAAAAAAATTATATAAATTATTTACATGAACTGTTTAAATAATTATGATTATAAAATAATTTTTGAAAATATATATTTTTTATTTTCTAGCAAAACACAAATATTCAAATAAATTGTGTTTGTCAGATCCAACTTCCAAATCCAAATCTGTCATACTTATTTTGGGTTAAAAAATTATGATTTGAATTCGTCAGCGAAATGTACGCATATGATAAATATGTTTCAAGTGTATGGCAAGCTTTAGCGATAAGTGGCTACATTTTAGGGGCATTCTCTTTAAAAATTTACCTGGCTGTTAAATAAATGCTTGAACGACATATATAGTTCGATTTTCACCGATCGTTTGACATTTGTCGCTTGCTTATTTCGGACTCCCGCTGATGGGTTGATGTCAGTTTTATTTTTAACATTTCCGGGATTGAATTAACGGTTTCGTATGTGAAAATAAGTGCAATTATTAGGATAAAATTATTAATAATGGAGGCAGCTGTTGTGAATCTTGAAAATTCCGTAAGTGCCGCCAGTTGATAATATGTTTATGTTTCTTAACAATTTTGTACTAAAATTGAAGGGGAAGTTAATTTACATAAATTATTAAAAAAATAGGTTTCTTAAAATTAAAAATTATTTTTGTTTTCTCAAGTGTTTGTGTCAATTACAAAACCGGTAGGCAATTGTATCTTTATATTGGTATATTATGTATATACTTTATAGCGGTATTGTGAGGTGTGGAATTTTTAATTATAATTCTCACGCACAGGTTAAACGTACAGACGAGCGCTTAGATATGATGGCGTGCAAGATTGACACAGTGGAACGACAAATATCTCAGCCTGATCAAAATCCTGAGACATCAGTTTTGCGACTTCTTAAATCAGTAACAGAGGTTTGAGAAATGTTTATTTTGTTGTGTACTATTACGTGGTGGGTTTGTTACAATTAATAATTTATAAAGTGAAATAAAAATAGATTTAAACTTAAGATGAGTAGGGTTACTGGAAGTCAGTATATAAAAAACAGAAATGAAAAGAGAAGATTCAATACATATATTGTTTAATTGTAAATAAAAAGTTATGTTTTAGAGTTCACCAATTCTAAAGCTTGAAATTTATTATTAAACGGTGCAGTTGTAAATTATATACCCACTTTTTATGGCATTACTCTGAGAAATAGTAAAAACAATTTGAATTAAAATGTGTTCTGACCATGGGTTATTTATCTATGGGCTAAAAATCTCTTACAAAGTCTCACTTGAAATGTAGGTCATGATTTTAAGCTATCAACAAAGAAAAACAGAATACAGTAATGTTATTTTTTTTTTAACTGTGATAATTTCCAACGTATAAATCTCTTGCTACACCATTAGAACTGTGTTATATTTAGTTTTTAAATTATCTGATTTAATCTAAAATATTTTAAATTTACTATGAAAATGCTGAAAGTGTTTGAGAATATTTTGAATAGCTGCCAAAAAGAGGATGCACATACCAAAAATTATAACATATTCTCGTTATGCTGAAATTGTAGTAACCCTAGTCATTATTGATTTGGATTTAAAAATTTAAGCTTTTTAAACATTAATACTTTTAGTTGACCTCAAACTAAGCTTAAGTAGCTTTTATTGCAAAGGTAGGATTGTCTCGGTAGCCAGAGGTTCTTTCAATTTCATTGATTTGGGAATGAAACAATTTAAATGACACTTACCTACTGACAATTAGTGATTAAATTCACTTGATGATATTATTTGATAAACTAACACAATATTGGTTTTCGGTGTTGTCATCAGCGAGTATTATTACTTTATATACAAAACATGATTATCCTTATGGCAGCACAGCACAATGGTGAGTTTTAGTTAATTTTCCTCTCTTAAAATGTCTGCTTTATAGTTCTGTTTATACATCCACATGGTTTTAGTTATGACAACCAAAAAGACAAAAGCAGCTTTACCTGAAGTCTTTTCAAATAGCTCCAATCGCAGTACTCAAAATTCTTTGTAGTTGTATGCTAGATCAATGAATATGATTACATTTTTATCAGTTAATTATGTGTTAATAACACACCGTGTAAATTTTTTAGTTACTTAACAGTAGTGATGGTTTAATCATTATTGTAACTGTGATTGTGTTAGATTGTAACAATGACTGGTGACTGATTATTATTTGTCATTCTTCAAACAATCACTGGTGCATTAGAAATTATGCCTTCAATAGTTAAATCTCAGTTTCCCAATCATCGTTTCAATCGAGCACAATTACAGTTATAGTTTACCATCTCTACTTCACTGAGTAAAATTCTCATGTTAAATTACTAAAATTTAATATTTTGACTTTTTCTGGAATTGTAGTATTACACACGTCATCATCACTAATCATACATCATCATGTGAATGCAGAATTAATTGAACTCGTATCGAACTTATGTTTTAAACAAATATATAAAAAAAGTCTTTTGTCTGGGTTCAATTGTCATCTCCAATAATGACAAGCACAGAAATTACAAAAATACTATAGGCGGCCAACAAATGTTACTTTGATATCCGAAGACGCATTTGCTGATCCGGAAAACTAAAATTTAGATTTACAAAACACTCCTGAGGCCGGTTCTCATGTGTGGATTACTCTTCATATGTGGGTACTCAATAATATGAAAGTGATTACTGGTCTTCAAATGTAAGATTCTATAAATGGTATTTGGTGCAAAGAATGCAAATTGGGTGTGGCGTGTACACTACAACCACAAATTAGATGTAGAATTTGGTGAACCCAACATTAGTGTTCAATGCGTGAATTCGAATGACCGGCGAATAAAGTTTTGGGGATACGTGTGAGGATGCGGTTCAAATTGAATGTTGTGAATCAGAAGGTTACGTGTGTGAGGGCCTAGTACCTCCATAAATATATCAGCGTTAACATGTTCTTTTGAATTTGAGCTCCGTAAAGTGTTTCATTGAAAACCCATTGGCTGAAGGAGTGTTGGAAGACTCAAACTGCAGTGGTTGAATAGTCTTACCCGAGACGCACATGTAATCGGCATCGCAAACTGGAAAAGGAAAACGTAGAACAGGAGTGGTAAAAGTTTCTTAAAGAGGTCAGGGTCCATACCCGACTGCCGCGCCAATAATGTTGATGAACGTACCCGACATTGCTAGATTATTTTAACTTCTAGAACTATGTAAAAATGAAAAGCTTTTTAGATTCAGATAATACAGTCATATCCCCCATTAATCTAATGTCATTGTTTGGGTTTTTCACTTGCCTAGTGACCAAGTGGTTAAGGATTTGATCCTTTTCCCGGGAGGCCACCAAGATAGTCCTATTTTTTTATAGTATAAACTTAGTTTAATTAGAAAAATAAAAAGAATTTTGATATATTCCGTGCATATATCTCTATTTAAAAAAATGTTGTAGATGTGTGGATTATCCATTGATTTAGAAATGAAGATTATTAGGGGATTTTGAAGTAAATTGGTCAGTTTCTTGATTGAAATGTCGATTAATGGTTAGTATGACGGTATTAATGATTTTTCAATAAGGTGTTGAATATGATTTCAGATTATTTAAAATACAAATAATAGATATAGAAGCCTTCTAACTCATCAGATTATCCAACATGTTACGTACACTGTATAAACTTTCGGGAGATCTTGGTTTGTATGGTTCGGTGATGGAACTGTATTTTGTCAGTCTGTATTTGTTATTGTAATGTAAACAACATGTTTAGTGAAATGTAAGTGCAGAAAGAAATGGAAAAAATGAGGAAGCAGAAGTGATTTAAGAAAATAAAGAGCCTTAAATCGGACATGCTTTAGACATCATTGTAAATGATTAAATAGCACCCTAAAATAACAATGAACAATATTTGAATAGTACATGTGTAGAGGGAGGAGGACTACACTGCAAAATTAAATTACTAGGCAACTTATAGTTATTCAATTTTTATCTAATAATATGTACAGTAAAGTGATTAATAAAGGAAATCCCAAAGGGTCCCACACTATACCGGAATCGTTTTGAGAGTTGTTTACTCTCGTTTTGATTCTACTCAACAAAGCAACCTGTGAAAAATCTTAAAAGCTTGTTTTGGACTATATTTTAAAGTTAGAGCAGTTAGTTAAGTTCCGGCAGTTAGTTACTAAAACCTTATGGCTTTCCTTCATATTAACTTTTTTTTTCCTTTTTTCTTTATTATTTATTACAATTGGTCAATATTACATTTTTATTTTATTTTTATTACATTCAGTTATTAACATCTTAATACCATCATAGGTTGGCTCCGGTATCATCGTACCAGAGCCATACCTGTACAATTTGACGTGAGATTTGTTATAATATTAAATTCAGAGGGCAGCCAGAGAGAATCTATAGAAATCATGCACCCCCAAAAGGGGAGGGTAGACGCCACATTTATGTGTTGAAGTCGCGGAACTCGATCATAGTTCGACAGAAATTCACCATGCCCAGTCCGCAAGAGGTGCGAGGGAGTGCCAGTGGAATGCTCCGTTAGGTTTCTCTAGCCACTGATAAAGTGATTAATGTTAAAATATTTCAGTTTTGTACATGTTTTAAGTTACAATAATACGATCTTCCGCTTTAACATGACATGTGACGGCCGGTCCCAGTCAGATCAGCTAAGAGGGGTTATACTGTATTAACAATAAAGTTACTATACTATACTCTTTCAATTATTTTTTTATAATTAGTATAATATTTAATCGGCTAAAAGTATAATTATAAAACTAGTTCTGCATTCATATCACGCTTTGCTATCTAATTTTATTAAATGTTCTTCTTATTATTTTTTACTTTTCCATTTTGAGAGAGAAAAGAAATCAAAATGAGAAAAATAGAGTTTTATTCTAGGCAGATAAAATATTCATGTAGACAATGATTTAACAGCTAAGTGTTATATTTCTTATAACACTTAAATAAACATTACAAAGTTTACACCCAAATTTATAATTAAAACTTTCAACGCACTGACGGAACCCTAATTTGGTTTGATTGATCTTATATGTACATATTTATTAGAGACTTTACTATCATTAGATAAACATAGTGATTTTGTTTTTGTAATCGACAAATTCAATCATTTGAATGTTGACTGTCGGTGATTTAGGTAAGGAATGACTATCAAAATCTGAGGAGAGAGATCTTGGAGGTGCAGGAGTTACAGCGTCAAGTCAGTGACAGACTTAGACAACAGGTCCAGCAGGTGCAAGGGCGTTTTATCAGTCTCAAGGAACGCATCGCAGCTGTTCCAAATAATTAATTTCCCGGAAACTGCAATATCATCTAAATGTGTTTGTTTTACTTCGTCCTTCCGACAAAATTTAATTCCAACATTGTATTTAGATGAAATATGTGAAAATGACTCATCGAAGATATTTGATAATAATTAATCACTTTGAAGAGTCCCTTCATTATTTTTTGGAAAGAATAGTGAAATTGAGTTCTGGCTTCATTGTAAAATTAAAATCAGTTTGAAGCCATGATTTTTTTAACAATGTTACATATTAATAATATTAATGATGTTTGTTCATTAGAAATATCATTAATACTTTATTTCAACATTTCAAATACTTGGAAAAAATTGTGATTCCAATATTTCAAACGTAACGATCTATCAAATATATTGAATTAAATTTCTAAAATGTACAAAAATCTTTGTATTTATATTTCTTTGTAAATTGGAGAATTTGTCAATTTTTTAACATTGCAAATCGTGCAATATTAAGTGTAATAGATATATTATTATTTAAGAAATGTTGTGAATTTTATTTATAGAATTTTAAAAATATGTTTGAGATGTTATGGAATTAATTTTAATTTGTTTCGATTACATAATTACTCATTACTTCCTCGGTTCCTTATAGTGTCACTATAAGTCTCCGAAAAAATTATGATTTACTTGTTGACATTTCTCCTTGGATGGTTACTAAATACTAATTATACCTGATGATTGACTGATTTTTAAACGTAAGTGAAGAGGAACTTCTTTATGGATATGATAAAACATTAAATTTGGCCTAGTATTCAACCTTTCTACTACCAACTTAACTTTTCTATTTTATGACAATATTTTCTATTGTTTAGCATATTGACCAATGAATGATATAGTACTTTATAAGTTAAATCGAAAGTCCATAATCGCATCGCAGTCCCTTTAGAGCGTCATCAATCTTTCAATATTATCTGCCTTTTTAATCTTGATCTCTTTCTCATTTCAATCTTTTTGACATATAACATTTCATAGCTGATGAACTCTTTAAATATTCCATTTTAATAACATCAAGAAATGTCATTGTTAAAAAAAATAATTATGTATAATTAATCTACTTTTTAAATATTTTTTCAATATTAAGATATTAATTGGTAGTAAATTTAAAAGTCCATAGAATACACCGTTTTGTATAAAAAAAAATCACGGTCATTTTTCTAAATCACGCAAGTGTATTACTGTGTAGATGTAGTAAAGGCCTACAGAAAGTGTCGCCAAAATATCTTCCTGTGAATATTCTACTGAGTCCAATTTGTATGGATACATTTACAGTTAAATAATTAGATTAATAATGAAATTGTTGCATGTTAAAATTTGTTTAGATATTATAATACACTATCCAAGACTAATTTAACTTTTGTGCCAAAATATAGAGTTATTGTAGACTTGTTATTATATATATTTATAATTCAGTTAAAAATAGTTTTAATTCTCCTGAAATTTTTATTTAACTTTTGCATGTTTTTTTTTTTGCACGACTTACAAAAGTAATAAGATGTTATATTTATTTACTAGTTTTTAGTACTTCTAGTTCACAAAGCTGTGCACGTTCAAACATACTTTAATAATAGTTTAATGTATAAAAAAGCGTAGGCTGTATTCATGTCCTTCGTAATTAAAAAATATTCTTTGGGAGATTGGTTATATTTTTATGGGTATTTATTTTGATGGTGTTTGCGATATTGCCCACATTATTATTATTGCAATTGTTTTTAATTTTCAATATACTTTACTAACATTATTCTACTTTAGCATTACTAGCAGAGTGTGTAACTAACTATGATAAAATTGATATTTAAACTGTTATTGTGACTGTGATTGTGTTCGATTGTAACGAAGATTGATAATTGATTAACGTAATTCTTCGAGCAATGACTGGTACACTAGAAAGTAAGCCTCCGACAGTTAAATCTTAGTTACCAATCATCCACATAATCAGTCACGTAACGGTTTACCATCACAAGTGTTAACATTACTATCATAAATATAAACTACATTTTTTTCATATAGCATGTGTGATAAGCTAAATAGCCCACGGTTTATATACAGACATACTTTTTTCTATTTGCGAAATTAATTTCAATTTAATGTTTATTTATTTAGATCATCATAAAATATGGCAGAATAGTGCAGAAATGGAAAATTGTAAGCTTTAAAGTGATTATTTAAAATCATGTTTAGTCAAAAAATTACCTTAAAAATACTTTAATGTTAATAAACATTGTAAGTATTGATGAAAATTTGTGCAATTAATTGTGCCATTATTGGTAATTTATTGGTGTTTTTAATGATGCAAAATTTACAGTCAATCGACAACTTAAAGATGCAAACCGAACCACTTTTTGCACTTAACAAATCAAATATCTGGAAAATTATAGCAAGTAACGGTAAATCTTTGCTTTCCTGTAACGTACCAACTCAGTATTGATCGCTAACAAAGATGCGTCATATTTGATATCATCACCTCTAGCGTGCAAATAAAAATAAAAACTATTGTGTGAATGTTGGAATTCTGTAAATGGTTTTCATAATGTACATTTATACTTGGTGTTACGTAGTGGAATGTCTTGTGTTTATGTTGCATGCTTTAGTTGGTTGGTAAATAGTAAAGAATTACATGTTGTGACCATGTAGTCTTGAACCATCTTCCTTTGATGTTAGCCGAGTAAGAAACCACATGTCTGATCTATGTTTAGGTTACATTATTAACACACTAAATTAGCATGTAATGTTTAATGTCGGTGTTAGCTTAATTGTTTAATATCCACTAGGCGACTACACTAACACACCTGGAACAAGTGGCTAGCCAGTAGATTGATATTCCTTAAGAAAATCCAATACATGTCTGAAACTGTGTACTTATAAATTTAATGTTTGTAGTTTATCGTACTCCCGTCGTGTTTTGCAATTTTTTCTACTGATGAAAATGATATTTGGCAAAAATTTTGTTTGAGACAAATTCTACAGAAAATAATAATATTAAATTTACAAATTTCGTCATTTAAAATTACAGACAACTTCTTTTTAAATTTTAGATTAATGTAGTAATATTGGACTATAGAAAATTTATATATATCTATCTTTTATTTATTTGAGGGTAACTTTTTTATTTGTTTTTTTTTAAATATTTAATTTTTGTTTCTAAATTAAAACATTTTTTTTGTATTTTGTTAAATAAATCCTACTGACAAGTAGACTTAAGTTTCAGTAGGCCTAATAAATGAAAATATTAAATTTTAATTATGCATTTATTTAAGTTATTTGATTACATATAATACTATGTAATTCACTTGTTATAATTAATTATTCATATATTTTTGTACTTTAGTTAGTAAATAGTCGAAACTGCCATAAATATTTTATAAATGTTTTGCAAATCTGTTCTAACATAAATAGAAGACCAAACACATAATTTTACATTAGCATTTTAAATGTGCGCTTAAAATATTATTTTTTATCAATGTATGCTGCTCGTTATAGATACTAAAGTGCAATAATGTTAATTGTTAATAATCTTTATGAGCATTTAAACACTCCTATTCCTGAATCTAAGAGACTAATCTCACAATATTTCACGTAACATACAATTTTATAATTATATATTATTATTAATATAAACACAATTGTTATGACCATTTTTATATTGTTTTACATTGATTGTTATTTAAATAATTCTGTATAGTGTTAAATCAATAATTTTTCTTCTTGGAAACATAATATTTCTTCCATAATAAATTATTACATATAGGTACATATTCCTTAACATTTTTCATACATAACGAATGTTCATATGGTGCACTTTTCGTATTCTTCATTGCTCAATATATCATAAAATATATAATATGATAACATACTGCACAATAATTTTGTAGTAGATATATTTATAATAGACTATAATAATTATTACATGTACCTTATAATAAATTGTCTATGTATGTATAATCTAAACTTTTTATATGTTTAATATCATTAGCCTAAACATTGTGTGTACACTTTTTTTACAGGGTACATTCAAAACAAAAATTCTGATGATATTTTATTATATGTAAATAAATAAAAATCATCTCATATATTTTACGATGTAAATTTGCTTTTGATTTTTCGCAACCGGATTATTTTTTTCATCATTTTCAAGGTTGGGGATTTTCTGTACTATTCGAATATCAATTAATACTTATGACATATCTAACATTTATATCTACATATCTGAAAATGTTTCAGCCGCGAATAGTACACACAGCACACATATCTTTGTTAAATATACTAAATTGCAAATATTAGGTTGTTCTGAAAATAATAGCCTCGAAATCTATTAAACATAACTTTAGAATTATGTAATAAACTTTATTAATCAATGCACAATTCAGTTGATTATTTGAATTATTGCCAATGAATTGCAAGCTTATTTATGCCTAAATTAAAAATCATTCAGATTAGAATCTATGAATTCTTTAAGAGTATTTTCTGTTGCTTCTCTGTAATTGAATTTTTTGCTGTAAATAATCATCGAAACCACTTTGCATCGTGTAAACAAAGTGGGCTCTCTTCGGTTAATCAGTACTTCTTGATTGTTACATGTTTTCTTCCACTATAAAGCTTTTGATTCCTTCTTAACTCTCTTCATCTTTTAAACTTACAACTCGTTTTCGAACCAACACATAACTTTTTTACCTTCCTACCTTGGTTGACATTTCACACTGTTTAAGATGAATAATGCCCTTGTTTAAATTCATGCAAAAATGACAGATCATAGTAAATGTTATACCTTAATTATTAAGAATGAAAGTAATGCAAATTAAATGCCTGACTCGATAAACAAAAGAGCAGATCCTAACTGTCAGACAAAAACAAATGAACAAATATATCCTGGCAAAGAATGTTCAAAATGATATAATATTAAAATTGGCCATTATTTCCTGAACAGCTAATATTTTGATTAATTGCCAGTTTATTCTCGTCTTAACCAGGAACCTTTATTTTTTATTGGCCAAATGAAAGTTTACAGTTACAATTTGGGCTAATGATATTAGTTTCACGTCATCTTAATAAATTTCACATTATGACGCACATATCGATGTAATATCCATCTTTACATATTATTGTTTAATAGTAGCATTGTAACAGTGAAATAATTTGTAGATGGGTTGATAGAGAAATGAAAGTTTTGTTTTTAGCACATGCGGTATGACGATTTTTAATCTAAATATTATTTCAACAGGTGGGAAAAAAATAATATGAATTAATATATAATAAATTAACTTAGCATTTGGAATATTTTATTCCTTGATATTATCTTGTAAGTATGACAGACACTACATTTTTTCAGTGAATTTAGTTTTTATTAACCTGTTTGACAAAATGTCGAACGTCTTGCCCCACATTGATTTGTTTTAATATTGAAATAAATAATAAAAATGTATACCTGTCCATTATCTCTTTTAAAATGATCATTAGAGGCTGTCCCATGACTCCGTGTATTGCCCAATTTCATTTTGTGAAAACGCATTGTTTGATCATTAGTTAAAAATAGTAAATAATATTTAGCACATTAACAGTGTTTAATCAGCTACTGATCAAACAATGGATTCACTATTTAAGTGAACATAAATTGTCTTATTGCAAGTAGATTTTCTTCAGGGGTAAAGACAATAGTCTTTATTGAAAGTCAAGTGTATTGTTTATGGTCGTGGTTGCAATAGAGCAAGAAAGAAATGAGGGTAAATTAAGGCCTTTAATGTATTTAGTACTATATTAGAGATTCGAAGGAGTGATTGGTTTATCAACCCATGTGAAATGTGTTATTATTGACTTATACAATATAACTCCCCATTTATTTGGAACAATAATGTCTTTTCTTATTCTAACCCTATCCTTATTATAATTTTTATAAAATATGCATTATATGGGTGCATGGCCGCCACACACCTTAGAAGTGAAACTTGTGCGATGAAGGCGAGAGAAAGGGAAATGTTATTGTCGATGAAAAAGTGGAACAATCTAATTGAAATTTCAGTTTATTTTACAAATACTTAGTTGAAATATGTAATACAATACATATTATCCAGTAAAATCCACCTTTCTTTTCTTATTACAAAGTTCTTGAATTACTTCAGTCGTGGTACATTAACCTCTCTGTGTATGAGTATACGAGCCAGTTTAATCGTGATTGTGTAATGGTAGATCTTAAATTAAGTTTTTAAAAGATAATATTGAAAATGACCTTTCACTGATGTATGTTATGATCGGAAGCATTGTTAGTATTTTTTATAAGATATAGATTTTAGGATATATCATTTTGTCACAATCAAAATTGCATAAATGATATATTTGCTTGGAATTATTGCAAACGATTTTTCAAACTTTTTATACTATGACTTGAATTCGGCATTCAAAATTAATGGATTTGCAGAAGACAAACCACGGTCATAAAATTCAGATAACTGATGAAAATCTCCCATTGCACTTGCTGTTGGAGCATCTATTTTCCATTAATGTTTTACTCTGTGATATCCAATAGTTAAAAATGGCACTTTTCTCAGCTGTTCCAAAAGTCATCTGACAAATTTATACTATGAAAGTTGCAGTATACGACAATTAATCATTCAATATCCCGCTATTTTAGTTATGAGAGTTCGTCCGATGATGATCTCGTTGTTTAATATACATTACACATAATACGAAAAAATGTCACCACCAAAGTGACAGATAAAGATGACCAGGCGAAAAAATCCATAGATAATGCATATTTCATGATTATTTGTCACACCTATAGACATCTTCCATCTATGCTTTGACAATAGTAAATTTGACGTTCGAACAATCTGCAAACGATTTTAACCACGGGCGTTAGTAAAAAGTTACTAATGATCACACAACCCGCCCTAAGTATTCAAATGGCACGCTGAATATTTGAAGTATGCACAATGCTCGTTGATGCATTGTCGCTAGTTCAACTAAATTCACAAATTGTTAACCACATTTCAATTCGCTCCTGATGCTTTTAAAGTTCTGTATGACAATGGCTTTGAAAACTAATCGAAATTACTGTACTGTGACTGAAAAAGTACCACCTCTTTGATAGTAATATTTATTTTATGTATTCAGATGGAACTTTAATCTCTCGTCTCGAGGATATGGTGGTAAGGGCCGGTAAAGCAGCGTACAAAATACTTACAATTCTATACTGTACGTGTACTTACACCATTAGAAGGGAAGTTCAGGAATGAAATGAAAATTAATGATCATGTTGGCATAATATATTTTCAATAAAAATTTAATTCACACCCATTTTATTTGCATATAATTTGTGTTGTAAATAAAAAAAGGCATCACACAAAATGGAATGTAAAAACATTGGGGGAAAAAAAAGGAAAATAATATTATGGATAATACATATACTCTGACAAAACAATTTCTTCAAATACCACTTTGAAATGAAAGATTATAAAATTACAATTAATAACTATTAACATTAATCTTGCTACATGGTTTTGTTTTACTAAATTAGGTACACATTATTTTCATGGCATTTACGAGTGGCGTATAAAAAAATACATCTAAAAAACAATATCACAGATAATGTTAGTCATGTTAACTATGTACCGCTACAATTTACGTACTTTATTCAACTTAAATCTATTTTTTTTTTTTTAATATCAGTACATTATTTGACAAATAGTCTTTTCAAAAAACAAATAGTATTTATTCAACATTGTTAAACAAAGCACTTTTCTAGTACACGCAATATTTACATAAAATTTTTTGTATGCACAGTGAAAAAACAATTTTATACATTATTTTTATTAATATATTTAAATTATGTTGGTAATGCCGCTATAGCTTTTACAAAGCTGAATAATAGAAGACACGCATCTTTGTATAGAAGATGAAAACAAAACAACACTAATTATGAAATTTGGGGTGGGAATGCAACAACTATGAGACGGTTGACATTGAACATGTTTAGCAAAGAACTGCAATATCACCAATCAAAGTCATTTTATGTTAAATTTCTATTGCTGAATGGATCGTTTAATCATTTGGATGATAGTTTGCATTGTTTGGTGGCCGAGTGGTGCAAACTTGCCGAACTAGGGTCGCATCGCGATTCCTACCCTAGACACCCGTTATTTAAACCTTTTTTCATAGCACAAGATACTTAAACCTATTTTGAAAAAGAGTAATAATTTTTTTAATATTCGAGTAGATAATACGTACAAGAGAATGTTAACATTTTTTTTTATAAGAGAAATAGACATACAGTGTGAAAATATGAATGTCAAGCATCTTTTGAATATTTAATTGAATCCTAAACTCGGATGAAGAACTCTAGCAATACTGTCAAAAGTATTGCCCACTCAAAGCTTGGGAGTTAAGCCGAAAGTCTAGCCTGTATAAAACAAGTCGCTAAACAGTTAAACAAAATGGAAATGTCACACCTATATAAAAAGAAAAGTAAGAACTTATTGCTCTACACATAAAATATATAAATGTAATTATTTTATACATTTTTCAAATACATATATGCATGTACGTATACTATATGATACATACATTGAATAATACATTTTCATAAGTATTGACAGTCATAATACAAACATTCCATTCATTAAAAATTAAAGACAATTAAAGTGAACAGCCACTTACACTTACAATATATCATAAATTCTTATAAACCACTTACATTTAATAATGAACATTATAATTATTGTCCACAATGAATACTTTGTAATATTTGTGAGCAAATGAATTAAGATAATAATAATAATTTGTTTGTAGAAACAAAATATTATTGAGTCAAATTTGTGTAGAGTACAAAAAAACAGTACCTCAAAACTGTCCGCACCTTTCTTATTTTTAAGGAAATGTTTGCCCAAAAAGGCACAAAATTAATAATTGTGCTGTAAAATTACACAATGGCTACACTGCTCATTTCAAAATTGTCTCCTTTTTTTGACTTTCTAAGACTTATTTCTTGAAAGTGGTGACGTAACATCTTTCTTTCTAATTAGAATAAATGACAAAAATACAGTTGGTTGGATTGCAATACATAAAATATATTTCATAAGAAAAAAAAACTTGCTTTGAAAACGTACATATCTCCATTGGTTAGCAAACTTGGAAATTAGAATTTATAGTTAGAAACTAGTGGTACTGGATTTGAATATTGTATTAATAAAGATGCAAGATGTGTTTTGATACGCTTATCCAAAAAAAAAAAATTGCACAATAATTCAAATTTAGAACACAAGATCTAAGTACATACAAACACATACATATGTTTTTAACTTCTTAAAGTTTAGATTTATGAGGCCATAGTGATATATATGATAATATAATGTTTAATATTTATTGGCGTTGTTTACGTGCCTTGTTATTCCGATTGGCACCGCTGGGTTTCTTGGTTGATAATATTGTGCATGTGAGTATTGCCGCCTTTTTTTTTTGGAGAATGTAAGAAAATTGCGAACAACAGGCGGAGCAATTACATCCCGTGCTTCGACCAGTCCAAATAAACTGATCGTCAGGAGTGCGCACTTCGGTTGGTTGAAATCTACCCAGTCAAAAGAACATCGGACCAGAAAATCAACAAGTACAATAAAAAGGTTAGCGCAGTGTTCATGTATCATACATGCCCTTATTGTCAATCGGAAACCTGGAAACCAGCTGTCAAAGGAAATTATGGGAACAGGCGCAATATTACAATTGATTACAACATATTGCAAAGAGAATTTGAGTTTGAAAATAATTAAAACAAACTTTCTAAAATGTTTTTTTTGTTTGATTTGTGGTAAGTCACATTTTGCTTCATAATTAAAATGAAGATATAATGTGTTATGAGAATCTTTGTTTTGTACGAACTTAACAATATGTTAAATTGTGGTATATCTTATAAGCTTATAAAGCGGTACTTTCTAAGGCAGTGTTGGGTTTACTTGTGCTGGAGGAAGTCTCATCGTTCAAGGCGCATTTATCTGGACTTCTTCTATTCGGTTTGCACCTCAAAGTTCCGTTGGGATCGAATTTGGAAATATTTCTTTTCACCAATGACTCTCTCGTTCTACTCAAGCTGGGACAGTTTATTCTCAAGTTTGCCAGGCTCACGTAATTTCCTGTCGAGCTCAAGTCACTATTCGATATCCCCTTCTCGAAACACTTGACTGTATTTTCAAAATTATTTTTGAGAGATTCGATTCCACGCGTGGTGGCGGCGTCGTGAGATTCACCGTCAGTTGCGGCTTTATGAGATTCTTTGCGTAATAAAATTAAATTCTTCGATTGGTTGTCATACACTTCCTTTTCAGTTCTAATCAAATTTTGAGAGTCATCTGGACAACATTGGTTTACGGATGATTTTGAACAATCAAACTCTAAATTCTCATGCTTTTGTGAACACACACAATTCTCAATGGCATCTTTTCTTTCAGGTTGTAAATATTTATGGAATTTTTGATCTAATACCGAGTTCATAGACGGAATGTTTCTGAAATGATTACAACGGAGAAGAGGTACTGCGTTATCCACCGTACTGTTCATTGGAATGTTTTTCTCCACAATACCCCTGTACCTATCTTGTCTCGAAAGATCGAGGTTCTTTTCCGGTAGAGTATATTTCAGAGGAGAAGATCTCTTCTCCCGATAGCTGAATCTTCCTACTGAAGATGTATCATCAGCTTGGCGGTTATGCCTCCTCAACAGAGGTGTCATACATTTACCTACACCAGAAACCTTTGCGGGAATTTCGTCGGAAAACTTGTTTAGTTCAGTCTGCCAAATTTTTAATTTGTTAGGGTTAGTCTTTGAAGTGTCCTTAATAAAAGAACTATCTAAGGTTTGTTTTTCTACTTTTTTTCTACAGTTTGGTGATAAAGGCACTTCGTAAGTGTTATGTTCTACTGTATTGTCAACGTGCTGAGGAGTTGTTACAAAAAATGTACTTTTCCCTTTAGGACTTTTATCACTTTTGCATTCTTTTGTAATATTTGCAGCCTGGTGGTTGGCGGAACTGTGACTGAAGATTTTTGACAGCGGTTTGTTAATTGACATAGATTTTCTGCCGAGTTTAGGCGACATCAATTTTTTTGCAAATGTGTTGAAAGAGTTGTGATTTTTTTCCGGAATAACTATAGGCTCTTCAATTTTTGGTTCAAAATTTTTCTGCAACAGTTTTATATTATTAGCAACTTGTACTTTTTTCTTTACATTTTCTAGTTCATGACATATGGCGGAAGAAATATCTGAATTTATGGCATACGATTTTTTATCACTACGAAACATTCTTCTAAACGCCGACGGTGATTCAGGTTTAATTTTGACTTCTTCGCACATGTCGTCCGAGTCACTGCTGTATTCGATGTCGTTAACTAAATCATTTGAAATTGAATAATGCCTACTGAATGGTTGAGCCGCTTCTACCATAATCTTGGCGTCGGTCTCTAATTCTTCAACAGATTGATTTCTTAAATAATTAGGTAAGTCGGTGTGTTCTTCTTTCTCAAAATCAGTGTTGCAATGATGACTTTTAGACTTCAATACTTTCACAGTTTCCAAATTGGGTTTTTTAAAATCAAAATCGTCATTTGACAACGCTTGCGGTGTGACTTTTTTGTACGACTCTGAGCCCGTCAATGGATCTTGATGAACTACTTTTCGTGCTTTACTTTGAAAATTGAATTCAGATTCGTTAATTGTGTTGTCGACAGACTGTCTTTTTTCTGCGAGGCTCTCCTTTGAAACGCCGCCATTTCTCAACATGATGGGTCTGTCCAACCATTCCCTGACATCGTCCACCTTGGTGATGTTAATAGTTCTATCATCTGTGCTGAGTATGTAGCCGGCTGGGGTGGAAGCGAGAGCGTTCTGACTCTTGCTGAGAACATTGTTTCGTGTCACGGGCTTGCTGGGTAGACAGAGATGGCTGGCCGAGATGCACTTGGGACCGAGGCCTCTGACTATCTGAGGGAGTGACGAAGCCTTAGATTTGTTTTCCATTTTCAAAACATCACCAGATTTGGACTAGAAAAATACATAGAGACAATTAGATACGTCTAATAGAAATAGTTAGTGATAAAATCATTAAATATTATATTTCAAACCTTTTTTATTATAGGTGGGGGTTGTTCGGTTTCTGCTTCAGGGGGAGGGCTGTCTGGAGAGCCACTGTACTGCAGGATGTCGGTCAGGAGGTCCTGTGGAGGGGGACACTGCACCGAAAGGTGCATCGTCAAAGCCTCCAACCACACTTCCATCACTTCGAATGGAGGCCTAGAAAGAGGGTTGCTTTATAATTAAAATATTACTTATTTGACATTAAGAAATATTTCTGTTTAGCAAAAATTTTCTAATGCTTTCGATATTGAATTAATTGGACAAACCAAACTGGTCAAAAAATGGTCTTATTAAGAGGTAGCGCACACACCTTTCACTGTATGCTTCTATCGTATGACAGTTCTATTGTGAGGTCGAAGGGCTATGGAAATATACAACAGTGCATCCACCGATAACTAGATATCTCAATACACCTCGCCATTACGACAGAAGTGTGGTACGCTAGCTCCAAAACATATCTGTACATATCTTGGACAAAATATTACATCCGAATAATGATTTTATAATAATCTCCTAATAAGCTTGAAGATTTTTATAATTAATGCATGTGTTGCTTTGCTGAGTGGAATCGAAGCAGGAGTGCACAACTCACATAACAGTTCCGAGATAGGGTATACATAACTTTTATTCTTGTATTTTACAGCTTTTGTAATTTCTTATAAGAGTATATTTTGTAACTTATAATAACCCTTATTTTCTTAAGTGCTTCTGCATTGTACTTAAATGTCATACTAGTAGTCGAATGACTTAATAAATTGGTATTGATCTGACAATTAATAAGATCTAAAACAAACAAAAAAATTACTCTAAAAAATGGTGCTAATGAAACCCATGATTATATTCCATACAGCCTTAGTCGTGAGCACTTTGCAAAGTTTGTAAATAAAAATGTAGTTCATTCAACTTCGGGATTTGGTTGAGGAAAAACCCATGTCAATGACTCTACGCTTTACAGTTAGGCGATTCATTTTGGGAATGTTGCAAAATGTACCATTTATGAATGATCGAATAAGCTTTTGAATGCTACTCCCAACCCTGACATTCCAATACTCACACGCGGCACATTTTTTTGAATACCCAAATACACATTAGATTATCTTATCGAAATAGACAACTTACGCATGATTTATCGCCTCAGGTAGAGATAAAAGGTTATCTTGTTCAATATGAAACCAAATTCATGGTTGTAAAAACCCGTAGGATGTTTATAAATGAATAGACATAAACTCCATACAAAAACATACATAACGGTACAGCAATGCGGCCGCTGCTCGAAACACGTGACAGATTGTCAATGTTTTTAACGAAGTACATTTTTATTTTCCAGAAATATCTTCTCGTGTGTGTTAAAATATTGTATGAAATATTTGCACTATGTGACCACGGACCAAAGTCATCGTATCAACTATTGATACAGCCGCGTACAAAAGCCTTAAGTATTTATTTTTAATTAATTTTCAAATTTACCTTCTATCTGGGTTCAGATTACAGCAGAGAAAAGCGATGCTATATAGATGCTCTGGGCACCCGTGACAGAATGTGTCCCTAAACAGGGATTGGTTCAACCCGAAATCAGAACTACGCGGCAAGAAGTCTGGATCAGCATGGACTCTTCCTATTATCTACAAAATAATATTTCTTTAAAAACAAAGATTACATAAAAAAATAAACAGATATTTTGATGAATACAACAAATAACATTACCTCACAAAGTACAATTCCAAATGAGAAGACGTCAACTTTTTCGTCATAGACATAGCCTTTCATCATTTCAGGGGCCATCCAGTAGGGGTTCCCTACAACCTAAAATTAAAAATAATTTAATAACAATAAAACGACAGGAAAAAAGTTCAATTCAGAGAGCATGTTCACAAGATAAACAAAGTCACCATAGACATCCAGCATTAAATGTAATCACCACTGTTCTTGCGCTTAACATTCAATATCGTATAGTGCCAGGGTTAAAACTAATTGAACAAAATGTAGTTACAACAAGTGGAAAGTGACGGTATTTGAGGAGGAGGAGAGCAAGACACCGTGCTAAATAATATTCGAAACAAGTAGACAAGTTTGTGTATTTGGGAAGTATGTTTAATAGAAATGAAAAGGCTGAGAATGATATCAAAAGATGGGTGACTGCAGGAAATAAAGTGAATGGCGCTTTGAATGGAATTATATCTAACGGGAATTTGCCAACCGAGGCAAGACTAGCGGTGCACAATGGAGTCCTGGTACTGATGTATGGAAGTGAGACCTGGAGCTGGCAGAAGAGGAAAAAAAGGAGAATGAATGCAGTGGAAATAAGATCACTTAGACATATATGTGGCAAATCTTTAACTTTGATATAATATTTTGCAGAATACCCCTTGCTCCTTCATCATGATGTATGCCTTATGGGTCTGCTAAATTTTATTATTAGGTAAATTTAGATATTTAGTTTACTGCTAGCTGGCGTAGTGACATATGTAACCTCTAAAGGACGGTTTTGGAGCGTTTAATACGCGAGAGGTCCATTATATTGTAATTCGATAGTATGTTTATCGAGGGGTTTTGGTGCTTGGGGAGGCTAGCATAAAAATGCTTGGAGAGGTGTTTTATGAACTCTTACGGGGAGAATTCCCAAATCGTGATGGAGTTGTGTGATCCTCGTCCATTTAGGTGCACCCAGTGCACCTTATTTTGGAAGATCTCATGTTTATTTGTGTGTGTTTTTGACGCATGGCCCCAGACGGGGGCTGTGTAAAGGTATATAGGCCTTAGGACGGCCTTGTATAAGAGGAACTTGTCGGTGGCAAGTTTGCAATTTCTGCCTAATAATGGATACATTGCACAGAGTGCACATGATGCAGCGCTTAATTTTTCTTGAATGTGTTTGCTCCACGTGAGTTTGGAGTCCAACGTAACACCGAGGTATTTGATGTCACTGGTCCAGGGGATGCTTTTTCCCTATATAGTATTCGGAATCTATTATAAATATATTCCTAGGCAATTTAAAAATTGATGAATATTTGCTAGTCATTATATCTGAAAGGTATCAGAGAAACATTTGCTCCTTCTTCATCACATTGTACTATAAATATGTATTTCATATATTTGGCAAAGGTAAAATAAAATTAAACGCAACTAGTTTAAGAATCCACACTGTTAGAAAATGATATCTTCAAAGGAACGGTAATAACTAGCAAAATGGAGAACGCAATTAAAAATATGACATCTGAAACTAACCGTATATCTCTTTTTCCTCTCCCGCGCTGAGCCCCGCTGCGACCTTTCGAGACTGCCAGAGACCCCTGTCCTCTTCACGATCCGAGCCAAACCGAAGTCTGCCACAATTACAGTCTTGTCCTGTAGAAAAGTATCAAACCACATGTCAGTGTACAGATTACATGAAATTATAAATAATTGCGATTGTCGTGTACAGTAAAATCTCATTATTGCGAAATCCAAGGGATCAAAAAATTAAAATTTGTAATAAAGAATTCCCTCATATAGCAAAATAAAAATAAAATATTTCCTAATACAGTAAAACCGCGATATAACGAAATCCAAGGGCCCAAAAAATAAAAATTCGTAATAACGAATTCCCACATATAACGAAATAAATAAAAAAAATCCTACTACAGTAAAACCGCGATATAACGAAATCCAAGGGACCAAAAAATAAAAATTCGTAATAACGAATTCCCACATATAACGAAATAAATTAAAAAAATCCTACTATATATTACGCGCCGTCGCAAAAAAATGTTGCGCGGCTTCAAAAAAGATCGCAAATTCTGCAAACAAAGGAGGAAGAAGGCCGTAGGGAACTGAATACCTACATATTTTTAGTAGTTTTGTTATTAAAACAGATAAGCAAATGGATAATCAAAGGAATTAAATTAAGAACAGAACCTATTCAACACCAATTGGAAGATATTTTTGTAAATTCCAGAATATTGCAAACACAAAACAATATTTTAATTGTGTTTAAATGTAGAGCCGCTTCAAACATAGTTTTGGGCATGAAACATAAGAATAATTCAAAAATAAAAATTTGACAGTTGAATCGCGGCATTTTTATAAAATGAGTCGTATATAAATTACGAAGGTACTTACCGGTAACGGCGGCAACCACTTCAAAATATGATACTATGAACCCATGAAGAAGTTTGAATTGTTTTACTACCTTGTCGGCAGACCGCCGCGCACCGCCGAAAAGGCCGTGCGCGGCGTTTCCGTTCGCATACGGCAGATGCAGCGGCGCGGCTTTGTAAGTGCGAAATAATATTTTCATCTTTTAACATTTTTTTATTTCGTTATAAATTTACGTAAATATATTGGCATTTTTTCGTACGGGACAAAAATGATTTTGTTATAAATATTAACGGGATTTCGTTATATAAATGCATTTTTGTATGAAAAATTGGTTTTAGGGACTAAATTTCGATTTTTTTTTCGATATACGTCATTTTTCGCTATATCGGGTTTCGTTATATCGCGGTTTTACTGTATATGAATATTCCACACACGCCGTAGAAATAAATGTTGCGCAGCTTTAAAAAAGTTAATAAGTTCCGCAAACACGACACATATTGTTAGTTTAATATGGGATAATATAACATAATAATACATTTTTACAAAACTCTGAATAATCTATTTAGTTTTGTTGTTTCAACAGAAGCAAATGGATAATAATTAAGAAATTAAATTAAAAACATTTTACGAAACAATATAAGATAACCTAAAATTTGGCGATATTTTAGGAAATTCCAAAATGTTATGCAAATAAAGGGTGTCCAGTAAAAAATTTTCAAGATTAATATTAAATAAAAAAAAGACTACAACATTTCTCATACTTTATTT
This sequence comes from Eubasilissa splendida, assembly GCA_031772225.1. Lineage (NCBI taxonomy): Eukaryota > Metazoa > Arthropoda > Insecta > Trichoptera > Phryganeidae > Eubasilissa > Eubasilissa splendida. The sequence continues at coordinate 8,701,679 of CM062868.1, read as the reverse complement.
ATACAAAATTGAGTTAAATGATGCGGATTTTACATTTAATAAACAATATTGTCTAAATGCTGCCCATTTCTCTCGAGACACTCTTGCAATCGGACTCTTAAATTTGCAAACATTCGAGAGCAAAGCGTTAGTTCAATGGCTTATTATTAAATTATCCCTCGGGCAGAAATTGCACACCACACTGTCGTTTTGGACAATGCAAACATTTTGATGGCGTTCCCTTGGGTTGTCGGGGCACCAGTATCTCATGTTCTGTTTATTGACATAGCCATCGATATGAAAATGTGCTTCATCAGTAAACATAAGCGTTCGTGCTGTTCTAAAACGTTCCAGCATCATTCTCGCTAAGGTTTCACATAAAAAGAATAGTCATTTTCGTTGAGAAACTGTACGATTTGCAGTTTGTATGGGTGAAACTGTAGTTTCTTTTTTAAAATAACGTGCACTGTTGATTTTTTTATTCCAGTACACGCTGCAATATTCCATATCGATTTACGCGGATTGCGCATAATTTCACATTGAATTTGAGCCACATGTTCTGGCATCGCTGCTGACGTTGATGGTCCCGGAGGAGGTTGATTAACCATCGTTAACATTGTTGAGATTACGCCAAATGGCTTTATAAGGGCTTATTATGATCCCAAGAAGTTTTACAAGGTCGCAGCGGGCCACCCTCGCCGACCGACTCGCTGCAATTGACAAACATGACTGTAAACGAACAAAATATATTTTGAATTTTTTTTCATGTTTTATCGTACGGGACAAAAAAAAATTCAAATTTTGTATGGAATTCATTTTTTTTCGATATAAGTCATTTTTAGGTATAGCGGGGTTTATTTTAACGAGGTTTTACTGTATTTGTGTCTAAATGACTAAGACTTAACTTTATATTGACGAAGCTGACATCTGTCACATTAGTTGAATGAGACTTTTTTTATATATAAATGTAACACTAACCTCTCTGACCAGACAATTGTGCGAGTTGAGATCCCTGTGTATGACGTTCATGCGGTGAAGGTAAGCCAGGCCAGCGGCGATGTCTCTGGCATAGCCGGCCCGCTCGGCCCAGGGCGGGGCGCGCGCCCCCTCCAGCAGGCTGCGCAGGGTGCCCCCGCTCACGTATTCCGTCACCAGATGCAGACGACGCTCCTTGTACAGCACACCGATGAAACGCAGAACGTTGGGGTGTGACAGCGAACGGAGTACAGCCACCTTTTGCACAAAATGAATGATTCAAGCCAATCGGCTATTTGAATTCTACCTACATTGAATCTAAGGTAAATGTGTACATTTTTATACACTTTAAAAATGTGAACACACCGCAATAACATTTATTATTAATTTAACTGTATATTTTTAAATGAAACCACTTTAATTTGAATTTGAACACATCAAATAACTGCAGTGTGACAATACCTCTTTCAGAAAGTTTTTTTGGGCATCTTCATCCACCCTGTAGAGCTGTTTGAGCACCATCACTTCGTTGGTATCCCGGTGAGTAACTTTGAAGACTTGACCGAAAAAACCACTGCCCAACAATTCTCCCTGAAAACAAAATTATGATTTAAAACTAATTCTAGTCGCAGCCGTTCCTTGTCAAAATGGTGTATACATAGAACATATTAACAAAATAGTTTGTCCCGTCATTCAACTATTATTGCTGAATTATTAAAAATATATTTATAAAGCAGCTAGCCAACTTGTATTATTATATACAGTAGTGGTAAGGTGGAAGGGAAAGTTAAAAAAAAACAGTCAAATATTAGAAATAAATTAAAACTAAAAATTATTCTACATACCTACATCTCTTTTATTTAAAATACAGTGGAACCTCTATATTCATCAACCCCTATATTCGTCACATTTTGATAAACAAATGCTTCCATATTCATTAATATTTTCTATATTATCACTTCCACTGCCCGGCAATGCTGTTTAACTGGGCCAAAACGCAGAATATGGTCAAAAAGTGGCACCCAAATGTTGGCATAGTCAACCAAAACATAAATGGATCCAATAGTAATGTGATTGACTACTTCATGAAGGTTTTAAAAAGCAGGCAGAAACAGGCAACATTGGGCAAGCACTATGTTTAATTGAATGCTACTAAATCATCGGCAAACGAAAACCATCACCAGAATTAGAGTTACCTGATGTTTAAATGATCTCCTTCTAAATATTAGTAACTTTCCTCCTCTTCCGCTTTTACCATCATGTCCATCAGTACAATAAAAGTAAAGTTTTGACATCAAATTTATTAATTTGTGTACTATTTTTGGAGCTGGGAATGAACTAATTGAATTTCAGTTATTTGTTAGGGGAAAAACTATTTCTATATTCGTCAGGCCCTCAGGAACAGATTAATTAGGAATATAGAGGTTCCACTGTACTGCCCACTTGCATCAAAAGTAAAGATGTACTGAATAAATAATACAAATAATAAATATGAATTAAATATATTAATTAGAAAGATATACATAATCAATTTTATCGAAAAATATTTAGAATATCACAGACTTATGTTCTGAATAATTACAACTTCATAATAAGAATGTGTTCTCCTAATACAAATAATAATTTAAAAACAAATCATTAACTGGAATTTTCGATCAACAATGTGTTTACATCTTTGACAGTTTTATTTTCCTTTTATATTATCAATTTCATCAGTTTAATTTTATGGTACATGAAAAATTATTTTTCCATTTTAAATATTACGAAATGTTATAAAAATAATTTTGAAATTTTTACTGTCCCGGATAATTGAGAGTCTATTGTTATGTTATACATTATTATTTATTTTAAATGAACCAAGTTTTGTTGCCTGAAAATATTAAACTAAAATCACCTGTAACAGATCAGCCGCCCTAAAGACAGTGGGCGGAGGTCTGGCGTCGACCCTGAAGGACCTGGTCCGTGATAGATCACATAGAACACCGCCCCCATCAGCCTCCATGTGTTCGCCGGCAGATCTGCCCGTGAGCAAAAAATCACACATCAGTAATGATTTTGATTAAGCAGTATATATAATAAGTTAAATGAATAGTATAACCTATTAATCAGATTTAGATACAGTACAACATTAGATAATGGATATCTCGAGCCTCAAGGGACCATCAGAAAAATTCGAATTAATAAAGCAATTAGGGTTGTTAAGAAATCACAAACACCTATTACTAAATATTTATTCAAAATTGCAATATGAGATTGTTAAAAATCTTAAAATATCATAAAGTGATATAGCGCAGTACACATAAATAAAAATAAACAAAACAGCTTTAGCTCAAACTAGAGGTCTTCTTAATTGGGTATGCTTGTTACGAGACTGAATTAACCATTTTAAAACACATTCAGCCAAATTAGGATTATCAGTAAAGGTATCACTTTGTGCATCGTCAATGTTTTCAAAATGACATAATTTTCACAATTTTTTTGCTGATGGACAGATTGTTATATGCACTTGTTGATTGATACTCGTGAATTTTGTCGATGCTAACTTCGAATTAAACAAAATAGTTTTGAAACGAAATTCACGGGACCGACCAATCAATGAATTAACAAAGTTCGAGATATCCATGTTCTACTGTATAATAAATTGTAAACATGGGATAACTGAAACAGTTCAAGAATTGAACTCAGGTTTCAATGGAAACATACCCATCTAGGAGGCGAGACATGCTGGAGGATCTTTCCTTGTCTGTGAGGGGGGTGATGTGTCGGGAGGGAGGCACGGCGCGACGCCACCGATGTCGGCCTCGGATTCCTCCAGCCCCGTCCTCGCCCCGGCGTTTGAACACCCTTTCCCTAGCTCCACCTGAAAGAAACATTTATTAGTCCAAGAACACAAAATTATGAAATATACCAAAATCTTTGAAATAATAACCCGCATATTTTCAATAATATATTTAGTATTTATGCTGTGAAATGTTTCAAAGGTTTCTAAATTATATTTTGCATAGATGTCATAAAGTATAAAAATTCCATAATATTTAAAAACATTTTTAAAAATTCTTTAAAATTAGTAATATATAAGAGAGATTAAAACTGGTGAAATTGCGAACATGTTGACTGGAAATCCCGGTTGATCAATTATAATTTTAGTGCACTTAAATTCAGTTTATGCATGAATAGTAGTGGTTGATTTATTATTCACTTTTCAAATTGTTGTTACTAAATCTATGTTCTAAATCCTCAATTTTGTATTTTCTTGTCATATAGTTGTGGGTATGTAGGATAATTTTTGTTTTAATTTTTTTCCAATTCATAAAAATAATATTCTAGTATTATCTTGATTATAATAATTGTTATTTTGCTGTGGAGTCAGACAAAATAACATATAAGTCATACTTTTCTTAATTGTTAATATCACAACTTGGCATTAATCACAGAATATTGAAGAACTTGAGGTTTTAATTTCTAGGAAACATTTAAAATTTTAAATGATTTTTGTTTTAAAAGTTGACACAAGTCATCACATTGTGTTTCAAATAAAGAGTGTAACAGACCTAGTCCATAATATTTTATGGGTGGATACCTGAATAAATTACGAGTCAAAAATGTTCAAAGAATATGTGCAAATTCTAAACCGTTATGGAAAATATTATTGTTAGAATTTTTTGCAGTCATGTTAAGCTTTAGTTTACGTACCTCAAAATAAATATTTACGAAATTTATCTATTATTAATCTATATTTTTGCTTGACCTTTAATTTATTTTATTCAATATATAATTTGGAAAGAATAAAATATTTCAATTAATTGAAATAATTACATAATAACCATTTTTTTGAATTGCTTATATCTCTGACATGGTTGAGATTTAGTACATATTCCTTGAACATTTTCGACTCGTAATTTAATTATGTATCAACCCATCAAATATTGTGGACTAGGTCTGTTACACCCTGTATATTTAGGTTTGCGAGGACCTTAAATGTCATAACAAACTGCTTTCCCATCAGTTTTAGCATTCACCATATTATAATATTGAAATCACTTCATTTTGATAGTTTTTTTATTATACAACATAAATGTAAAAATAAAAATATTATCAATGTGCATTAATAAAAATTGAATTTTTACAAAAATTTTCAAAGATAACACATTATTATCATAATGTTGACATTAATATCAATATTTGTCATGTCACTCTTGCGTACAGGTGGCACTCGTTAGCACTCAAAAAGAATATGTACTATAAAAATAATTTCCCAAAATTTACAGTTTTGCTGAGCACAATAAGTATTATTATTTAAATATTTTCAGAAACTAAAAACACATACAAAAAACTATTAACCATTTATCTGCAAATATCGATAATCGATAAGTAGCATTTCCCCAGGTGTGGTCAGTTTCCACATTAAAAAAACAGCACAAAATCTCTTTTTAAAGTTAATGTATCAGAATGAAATGACACTGCCCGTTACAGACATTTAGATAAAATGTTGTTACGCATCCTGTTTGTATTCAAATCCACTCACTTCTGACCGGCCAGACAGTCATAGACTAATCCTGCGACATATATTTATTTTGAATTATCTCAAATGAGACACTGGGTGCTGGGCGTTAATTATCATTCAGCTTTGAAACCACAACAACCACATTTAACGTCATAATCAAATTATTCACCAGAACATATAAATTAATAAATAAATAACACTTATAAACATAATAAAATAATTCTAATATTTTTATTATATATATATAGTTCAAAAGTTCTAGCATTTATAATATGTAAGTCTAGAACAAATTTAAATAATGAGCTTTATGGACAAATATTTAAAAAAACATTCAAATGATAACATTTTGGAAACAAAACTGATATTCGGGATATTTTTTTACAAATTCGTTAACCATACTAAGGAATGATGTGGAGTTTTAGTTTCTCCAGCTTTTTTTTATACAACATTAAAAAATTATAAATGAAATCATTTTAACACAATATCTTATTTATGGAATTATTTCATATATATGTATACTTTTCTTTCCTTTTTGCGTATAATATAAAATAATAAATGTGAATAAATCAAAAACAAATGAAAAAAAGGGGCTCTTCTAAAAACTTTAGATTAGAATCAATCGTATATTGTGGCTCAATACTCAACCGATAGAATCAAATATAAAAAACATATAAAGTATTTTATGTCAATTTTTAGACGGATATTATCTTATCGGTTATTAAAATTAAGATATTCATAAATGGGTAGTAAATCTTTTTGGGTACCAAATATGTTATGTAATTCCCGGCGGGATACAGTCTGTAATTACCCTCATAATTCTCAGATTACAGATGTCATTTTTACAATTTTATGTTTAATATTGTTCTGAACTTGGTCAAATGCAACACATTTATTTAACCAAAGTCTGCACTAGCTGTACCCAGACATTTTTGGTTTATTTGTTATTTTCAAAAATAAGCAGTTTGAATCTGCACATCAGTATTTGATAACCTAAAGTACAGTATTGAAAATCAGTTTAATGGCTTGTTTACGGAACAAACTAAAATTAATGACAATTTTAAATGAACCAATTGTAAAATGTATTTGTTTTATGTACTATATAATAAATGAATAGTTTATTCTAATATAGGCTTTAAAAACATTCACATGTATTTCAATTAGTAAAATTGCCTGATATTATTATAGAATCAAAATCTACTAGGAACAATGTGATCACAATAACCGGCATCTACTGTGTACAGAAAAAAAAAGATATAACATAAAGAGATGTTGATAAAAACTCCACATACCAGGTAGCTGCGGCAAATTAATTCCATTTTTCACAACAACCACATTATCTTTGCTCAACGAGTCACGGCACAGGTACTCCAGGTCATCTTCCCCCTTCATCGCCCCGTCTCCGATTCTTTCATCCAAGATATTTTCATTTTTCGACTCATCAAAGTTAGAATCGGCTGCAGAATTTTTATGTATTTCTTCAATAGTGTCATTCGCACGCGAGCTTGTCTGATTCAGTTCCATAATGATGGCAGCTTTGTTAGTATTGTCCCCGCACGTCATCACGTCGGAGACATTTTGTATTTTTCCAGCGGTGCGCAAACTTTGTTGCGGTGGTTTTATCGCTAGACTGTCAGGATCATGTTCAATTGTTAACTGAAATATAAATAAATTATTTTATTGAATAAAAATATTTGGGAAAACAATGTTATTCTGGACAATAATTATACAGGTAACGCAGACCTAGTTCACAATATTTTATGAGTGAATACCTGAATATATTAAGAGTCGAAAATGTTTAAGGAATATGTGCAAATTCTACATTGTTACGTAAAATATTATTGTTTGATATTTTTACAAAATCGTGTTAACCTACTTCGAAATAAATATTTGCTAAATTGTTAAATTATTAATCTTTATCTTTGCTTCAATCACTACATCATCTAACAAAAAATAATCTAGGCGTTCAAAATTTGATGACTTTTAATTTTTTGTGTTTTAATCGAAATAATCACATAATTAAGATTATTTTTAAATGCTTATATCTCTGACATGGTTGACGTTAGGCGCATATCCCTTGAACATTTACGATTCGTAATTTAGTCAGGTATCCACCCTGTATATTAAATGATATTGATATAGAAAAGTAAATGTAGCAAACATATTTGGGTCCAATGTTGTATGCAGGCGTTAATTACACAATGCAATTATTAATAAACAGTAGTGTGTGAGATAGGCACTTCAAGTCAATATTAATGAAAATATCAACAAAAGTATTACAAATATATATTTGAAATAATTGAGCTGCACTTGCCTGTAATACAGTATCCGAGTAGCAGATCAAATGTTCTATTTGTGGGATGGGCTGATCTTTCACTGGGGTACCGTTGATTTCTAGAATTCTGTCCCCAATATGCAAAGCCATCAACCCACACGAGACGTCAACACTGAAATGAAAAATACCAATCTAAATGTTCAGTCAAATCCCCAAAAATGAGCAATAAGAGATAGTATTAAGTGCACCGTTCATGCTATAAAAAAAGGTGTATGGAATGTAAAAATAAGTATATTACAATAAAATCATTTTTATCAAGACAAGATCTTGTTTGATCGAAATAGAGATTTTTTAAATAACTAGAAAGTCAAACTAATAATTTACATTTTTAAATGTTAAAATTTTTATTTATCAGACTTTATTGGCATACATGGTTTTGTTGTAACAGAGGTGAATATAAAATATTATAATATAACATGATAAACATAAGACACAATTATATTGCAATTAAGTATAATACTCGCAGTTTATTGTCTGGGATGGAGTAGACTCCACCTCCGATATATACAGCATTGTCCTGGCTACTTTGCCAGACTTCCGTCTGTGTTAAAGTAGACAGTTTTTTTCGTGCTGTTGTGGTGTTATTTAATTCAAATTAGAAAGATAAAGATTAAATAAGAATAAAAAATAAAAATAATAAAATAGAGGAAAAAATATATATACGATTTTGATATATAGTGTTGTAAAATTAAAGTGAATTATTAGTGTAGGTATTATGATTATGTTGAAATGTTGGAGAACGATGCTTCTGATTGATCTCTACCCAATTGAATCATATATTGGGTCCATATTTGTGTAATCTTATTAAAATAGACGATTTTCATTTGGTGTTGAGCGTGTTGTACAGTTTCGGAGCTAAGAACATGTAGAAACGTTGATAAAATGTCATTGTTGCTCTCAGAACTGGTGTGTAGATGTTCATTTGTTGTGACCATGATTTATTGATTGGGGTGAGTTGTTAGCATGGAGATAATAATAATAATACGAGTTCTAATGCATTTTCTAGAATATAATACACACTGAATAGAACACTATGGTGTTATTCCACTTTAAGAGAACTAGATTAACAGGAGACCAAGATACAATAAATGCACAACACGTCACTATGAATTCACACTGTACAGTAATACTGCCCTGCTTAGGTAAAAGGTAATAACTTCAAAAATGATTTTTTTTTGTGAATTCGTGCTTATTTTGTAGAAAGCAGAAAACTATTTTTGTCTCAAATAAGTGTGTGCCTATCTCGAAAGTAAGTTGCATACTGACCCGCGCCGTCAACCAACCGCAGCAAGGGTAGCTACTAATACACTCTCGTGTATTATACACAATCATAGCTATGTATTAAGAACTGCAAAGTTATGAAACGCGGACTCTACTTAAGTAAGGCAGAATAATGGCTCCCCTATAATTCACATTGTATTTACATAAATCAAAACTGAAAATAGATAAATCTGAATAAATTAACCCATGCCACACCATACAACCTCTGGATTTTATAAACTTAAAAATATACAAACAACAAAATAAAAGCGTGCACAATGTAATTTTATAGACATACAATTTATATACAAAATATACAATAATTTCTCTCTTAAAATAATGAATTGAGTTGTATATCATTGCTAAATGTGCTACTTAAAAGTCGGATCATTCAAATCATTTTCTCATGAAAATACTATAATTGTTAAAAAACTAACCCAAAATAATATAAAAGACGTCTGGAAGTATGAGATATCTAATTGATACAAACTAATCCAAAATACACCCATCCCTTGACTTACGCAGTAGATAAGAACCAAGAAAAATAGTGTTATGTAAATTGAGGCAAGAAACTGATACAAAATTGAAAGATATGTTCTAGAATATCGGAATCAACCTAAAATGAAATACAGAACTAATATTTATTAATTTTTTCGAAATTTTTACAATTTTATATAATATATGAGTTACTTGAATCTGTTACATATTTTGTGAATCGCTGTACCTCTCCAAAAAAGAGACTAGTTCTTGTGCTTGGAGAGGGAAAATATAAATGTTTAATAAAAGTGCCAAAAAATGCATAAAGAAATATATCAAGCAAATAAAAATATAATTAACATTTATTTTCAATACAATATTTAATGCAAGAATAAAAGAAAAGTATTTTGTACATTCAATTAATTTGCTTCGTCCTCATCTTCACCGCTGAATTTTAATATTACAACCTTTTTCATTTTCACTGGTTCATAATCTTATTATTCCTAGAATTAATATACGCTACTAATTCACAATTTTTTTGGGTAATACTTCCAGTATTAGGCACCATTAAGAAATCTTTAACTAATCATTGTATTTTGTTTTTCGTTAAATAGCTATATACTGTCGCTATTTTTCCTCTCCGCCGACTTGACTTTTAAAAATAGTATGTGTTCTCTCTAAGTTCGGATCACGGTGTGCGCATAAAAAATCATTTGTTGAATTTTAAGGACCAATAACTTGTGCGCTGCGGGAGAAAATAAGAAAAACATTACCATACCAGTACAAGGCTACTAGTAGGGCCTGGCCCTGGGTTCACCACATTACTAATGAAGATTCATCAAGGCGCATAAATAAAACTATCAAGGAAAGCTGCATACAAGCTGCTATTCTCCGCAATGAAAAATGTGATATTTTATTTAATACTTAATTGTGAAAAAAAATTGCATAAATCGAGAGATAAATGTGTTAGATAAATTATGTTCCTAATCCCGATAAACATCCCTTCCAACTTCCTGACACATACTTGTCACTACCTACTTGTCCATCAACGCGGGAATCAGTGCTAATTTGGTTGCCGTCCTGTAAGCAATACAACCTGTGTACTTTTTTCGAATACGCGCCGGCCTTACTTTGCAAAGTGGCCGACGGTACCTTCATACAACAATTTCGAGTGTCTTAAAAGTGACTCCCAGCATCCGGCGAGGGATCCTTCAATTGCTGAGCGTGAAGAGAGAGGCGAGACTATAAAGGGTCAGTGGTAGTTTTTAAAGTACTGTGTCATCCTGTTTCTCCCTCCATATTTTCTTTCATACAGTCCACGAGATAATCCCTAACAAAGTGTATATATAATGTACGGAAGCACAAGATACATATATATTAAGATAAACCAAATATGTATGTATGTACTACATTCATGTTTAATGATGAAACTACTGAGATTCTTTAAAAAAAACAAAAACTTCTAAGTTACGTACAATTAGAACACATTATTTAAAAAAAAAAAGTATTTCAAATAATTTTATAAAAAAAAATATTCCATACCCTAATTTCAGGCAGAAGAAGCGGCAACAAGACGATTATATAATAAATAATTTTTAACTAAGATCTATTTAATATGTGGATTTCAATACAAAGTTTTACAAGCAATATTCTACAAAAGTATAAAAACATATCAATACTGCAGTTACTACACATGCTGTTTTATTTTTTATGTAAAATTGAAAGAAAATCCAAATTTTCAGTATCAATACAAAATAATTTTTCATAAAAAAAAATGTAGATATTTACAAACACCCAGTACACACTACAATTCAATGAATAACAAATATGTAAAATACAATAACAATTAAAAATAAACACAAAAAAAAAAACATAAATAAATTAATAAAGAGAAAGCTTCAGCCCAGTCTAAAAGATGCAAAAGTAAGAGAGACAAATAAAATGTCAGCGTGCACTGATGATAATGATTGCATTCGGCATTACTAGCTGTACCTATATTGTGTGATTTGGATGCACAAAGACAGAGTTGCCCTTAGCAGCGATCTCGCCAGCGCAGCCAGTTTCCCCTGCATCGCATATAACAATCTGTGAACGGCAAGTTAGGGTTAGTATTTACAAAACTGGAATGTGATTTTTGAGGGCTCCGATACACTTCCGTCGGGGATGTCTTACATCATGGATAATACCTTAATATTATTACTGGCAATGCAACAAATTTATGAAAAAATATTATTAAGGAGAACACATTCTTATTGTGAAGTTGTAATTATTCAGAACATAAGATCTGTGATATTTTTAATACAAATTAAATGTATTAATTAGAAAGATATACATATAAAATCAATTTTATCAAAAAATATTGTTGTTACTGCCGAGATTCGAACCTGGATCTCTTCCAATCCAGGGAAAGTGCATGAACCGATTATGTGAACTGATGACAAATTTTTGAACTTATATGTAACACTTTTCAAATGAATACATCAATCGTTCCATTATTTGAAAGCCTTTATTTTTACGCCTGAATTAATAATTAAATTTTGGACACATTGATACAACTTATATATTATTAAGGAGAACACATTCTTATTGTAAAGTTGTATTTATTGTGCTATTTTTAATACAAAATCGAATCCCGGTAGCAAAAACAATATTTTTCGATAAAATTAATTTTATATGTATATCTTTATAATTAATACATTTAATTTGTATTAAATTTTTTAAGTTTAATTTGGTTTGTTTTCATTAGTTTTCTAGTTAGTATTAAATGTACATTTATTCAACCACACAAGCAATCTCACGTGCCAACAAACAGATATATTGCTGTTGTTAATTCAGATATAAAGGTATATTATTATCTTTAAGATAAATAATCAACAAAGGCCAATAATTACTTTTGGATTGTGATCAAACACAGGATTGATTATGAAAGCATAAATAATTTTAAATCGTAACAAAAATATGTCATTGTTTAAATGTGACATTAACGGGAGTACACTAAAAAAAATAATTAAAGAAGGTACTGACTGTTTGATAGTGAGGCCCCTGTGAGGGTCGGGAGCTAGTCTCAAAAGAGGCGGAGCATTCGGTGGCGCCCTCGGCGGGAGCTCCACCAGCTGTATTGCGTGTCTTCTGCCTGCACCCTTGCCCAGGGGCCGCATCACGCGCTCGTAGCATCCACCACTAGAAATGCAGAGGACAGGTTAAATACAAAAGTGCTCAAGGAGGATCGATTGAGAATCAAATTTTATAGAGAAAATAAAAGTACCAGTATAATTTGGATCTTTCAATGAGCGCATAAGCTTCGCCATCACCTATAAAAGCGTTGCAAAGTTCGCAACAGAAGCATTCGGGATGGAAGCGATGGTCTCCCGCTGCCATTACAGGCCCTGTAATAATCTGAAAGTACAAAAAAAATAATGACATTGAGCTAAAAAAAAAAAATGTTACCATTTCTAATATATCGATACCTTAATCCGCAAAGCAGCTAAATCCATTTTCCTTAAATGTTCAGGATCAACAAAAAACTGTTTAATTTTGTAATTAAATGGATTACGAAAATTCCATAACACACTTTGGTAAATTGTTTATGCAGAAATAGGGTGGTTGAGAAACTTAATTGACATTTTGATTTATCTCGTACTTATAGGGAATATTTGGAGTTAGCTGATTTTCCATGATAATGTAGTGATTATGATTTCCGCGGACGTCCTATATTTCTGGTGCCATCAACACTTATGTCAGAAAACATTTAAGGTTTTTACAAGAATCAATGTAAGGTTTTGCAGCACCTAGTACTAATTTGTATTTTAAAACATGTGTTTTAAAATTGAAGGGAATTTTTTGCTTTTAGTGACCATAGAACAATAAAAGAGGAAAATAATGGCATCAAAAACAGTTTTTTGACCATGGGTGGAGTTAGCTACTTTGCAGATAAGGTATCGATATGACTCATCAAGTGTCAATATTTTAAAATATTAAATTTTGAGAAAAGTTAAAGCAGTCAATCTATCAAACATTTAAATATATTAATTTAAACCAAATGCTTATTAAAGCAATGTTAATATTTACTTATCAAACACTATAGCCGTCATTATTAAAAACATTAGTCTAGTTTAAATTTTAATACATGTACAAGGTTTTATAATTAATTTCAATGAAATCACATTTTTATTAGTAAAGTTACAATTTATCAGAACATAGTTCCATAATAATTAAAACAAATTTAGCTAATCAGTTAGAAAGAAATCACAGGAGCTACATGACCCATACAGAAGTTGGCAAATTTAATGGCTCTTTCAAATAATGGAACGATTAAATGTATTAATATCTAAAAGGTAACATATAAGTTTGAAAATTTGTCACTAAAAATATTATCGCTGTAGCATAGTTGGATAATGCACCTTCACCGGTTAGGAAAGAGATCCAGGTTCGAATCCCGGTGAAGCAACAACAATATTTTTCGATAAAATTGATTTTATATGTATATCTTTCTAATTGATATATTTAATTCATATTTATAACTAAATTGATAAAAGTTATACAAAAAGGAAAAAAACTGATTTAACTATAGTTAAATCAGATTTTTATAGTCTATAGAAGAGTATTTTGGAGCAAATAAATATAAAATATTAATATGCTTTTACTGAAAAATATTATTACCTGTGTGCAATGTTGGCAAGCCTCCCCGTAGCGTGCCCAGTAATCCGCCTGACAAAAGAGGAGACCATCTTTTTCAAAATACCACGAGGAGAGGGCCGCATCACACGCTGAACATCTAAAAAAAAAACAATGCTTAGAATGTACATAATGTAGAAGGTAAAATACACATTTGACTTATATTATGAACGTTTTCCCATTTTTATTACTAGGTACCTAGCCAGTAACGAATGACATTTGAGAATAAAATGGAAATATTTAAGAGTAATCACTGAAATTGTTGAAATTCAGAATACAAACACTTGTATATGATGAAAAAAAATTATGTTTCAAATTAAAAACGTTGCACACTTGGCTTTTTAGTGAAACTCAAAATTAAGATTCTTAGAGGATTATTATTTATTTGGATAAAATTGAATTGGTAAAAACCTTTATTATGACAAGCAAAATTATGCCAAAATTAAGTAATAAGTATCACAGAATCCTAGAACAAACAAAGGAAGGGAAAAAAAACAATGGAGTGTTACCTGAAACATTCCATGTGCCACTCCTGTCCGAGAGCTGATACGTAATCTTCGTCTAAAAGCTGATTCAAACATCCTGCACACACCCCACCCCCATCCTCCGGGCTCGACGCTGTAAATAACATTGCACTTCATAAAACAATTGTAACAGAGTAATCAAACCGCATAACTATTACGCGATTTGATGTAACGGTGTAAACATTGAATGATATACATTCTAACAATCTACTCGTTTTGCATTGAGTAACGATTGATCGCCCACACATTTTGTGTTTTATGTCGTTATTTGGCAAGATACGCATCAAAATGGTTTATTTAAATAACCATTGCGAAAGTGTGAAAAGCACTTCATATTTCACCTATGGAATTTCAGTATTTACCGTTGTTAGATGTCTCAGTCATTATCAAATCACACGCATTTCACACCTTGACAACATTCCGAACAATTCCAACTGTCATGGCCGCTTTATGTCATTGTATGCGCAATGAAATTCTGCGCGCTTTGTTTTGATGATTTATTCCAAAATGTACGTTAACTACCCATATAACAAAACAAAGAAGTAACGGGGTAGGTTGTAGCACATTTTTCCATCAAAGTAAATTGGCGACTAATTTAAATTTAATCTACATAGAACATTATATATTTGAGAAAAACAAATATAATTGCTTTGGGCTATGAAAAGTTACTTTATTTTCATTGGTTGCCCGCACGAAATGAACGTTTTTAATACGCTGAATCAATTTAAATCTGAAACCTGTCTGAAAATTCTAAAATAATACGTTATCTCAAACAAAATAAACTGAAAATTGAGGAAACACAATTTTTGGTACTCAACAGATTATGAATAATCCTTTATGATATTGGCGGCTCTATTAACTTCTGCAATTGTTAATATGAAGAAATCGACCACACTAAGGTATTGTAATAAAAAAAACACCATACAAACAAAAAAATACCAGTTTTTTATTTTTAATCAATTATTTCATCATAGTTAGTATTTCTGTGTGTATAGTATGTCCAGATTTTTAAATTTTATAATAAATCAATACAATTTTAGTTTCCATGTTTTGACATTGAACACTATATAATAATTTGAACATCTTGTTTAACAGCGCTACAACCTAAATCAAGCCTTGGCAATTTGAACATACTTTACAAAATTCTTTATATTATTTACAACTTTTTAATTATTTTACCTTCTTATGCAGCTCATTTTTTCTAACCATTCAATGACACTTTCTTTGACAGACTGCTATTTAAATTTTTCATGGTGCTTGTTGAAAAACAAAGTTGCTCAGTATCTGGTAGGATATATCCCGTGGACTGTATCAATTTAAATTACTGTTTAGTTGACGCAACCCGAATTGGAGCAAGAAAGAAATGATAGAAGATGGATCTGCCCTACTTTGATCTCAGACCTGGGTTGGGCGGCAATTTACACCTCCAGTTGACTTGCACTTTTGTGGTGAAGAACGGAGATATCACTGCACTTCAGGATGCTGTAGAAAATGGCTTTTTCGTGGTTTGGATTTTAGGCCCGGCGACGCTTTCGATCCACAAAAAAGCCTGTTGACATGTCCGCATCAAAATGCAATCTGTCCCTCTTTGGCCGAAATCCCTAGATATTAGTTGGCCAGAAAAGGACAGGTATATTGGAACGAAGGGATGGACAAGGGAGTACTCGACTTGCGTCAACAGTGTCTCTGCATCATTTGATATAAGATCATACCAATTATTTTTTTATATAAGGTAAACAGAAACGCAGAATCATATTCTTTGTTTTTTGTTCTGGTAAAAATCCAAAGGCATGTTAACAAAAAAATATTTTATTTTTCTATATTTTATTATTCTGGCTTTGATTATCTCATTGACAGCTCTGAAAGGCAACGTTGTATTCTTATTGACCCTATAGTGAGGTGAATAGAGTGGCATCTATCAATACAAAGCCAAACTAGCATCATGACACCATCATAGCCACTAGAGTGTGGCGTACTGAAGTGCCGGATTAGTGCCACATAGCGAACTGGCCGGAATTTTCGCTTGACGCGTCACTTCTTCACTAGGCTCCATCTAAATGACAGCTACACTCGCAGAGCTCCATCTCGTGTTTAATTTGTATTTAGAGTCTTGTCCTCACTGTAGGCCAAGTTGAACGCATAAATATCTGAACACAAATGATGGACTTATGGAGGTAGGTTATGTTACAGTTGAATGATAGTTACAATTGTTCTAGTTGATTCATTTAACTTGTATTAAATACCACAGATTCTGAAAATGCAACTTCACAACAAAAATGTGTTTTCCATAATCAATAAATTTTCTAATATGTATTAAAATTTATAATTCAAGGTACTATGTGTAGTTGTAATCTTAACAACCTAAATATATATTTTTATTTGGAGAAAAGTTTAAAAAACATTATATTAATTAATGTACTTATTATTACGGATGATAATCGCTGTAATGGTTTAAAGCACTAAATAAATGCAACATCCTTTAAAAACAAGCTAGTTTCCATACTGGCAGTCATTTAAATTTCAGAGTAGCAAAAACTGTAATTGGTTGAATTCTTATATTAATGGCAACTGACTTTACAATTAATACCTATTTTACATGATAGATTTACATAAAAAAAAGCTATGTTTGATTGCTAATAAATTAATACAATGCGTTAAAGCTATGTGAGAAGAAAACTCAATTTAAAGTTAGAAAAAATGTAGGTTGCTGACATTGCAACTAGTATCTACTCTCAATTACTTAATTAAATATCAATCACGATTTAAGGTTATAACAAAAACAAAAATTCATTAAAAAATATAGATTTATTGAAAAATAGTTCTGAATAAATTGTATCGTACAAAACAGTGACAGATAGATTTTTTTAAATGTTAAAAATTTGACTTAAAAAAATAGTCATATTATTACAACAAAGCTGTCATATTACAGCCATATTATAATAATGGTGTCATATTATTCATACTGATAAACAATACATAGAAATTTAAAAAAACATTTACAAAAAAATAAACTAATTAAGAAAATGAAGTAATAAAATAACAATTTACAAAAATAATATTTTCACAATTTTTTTAAGAAATGATCCAAATTGGTATTATGTATCAATAATAATACATTATTATTATGGATTGTCACAAAAATCAATGTTCAATGAATTAATGATACAACACTTTAAGATCTCAGATTTATGATAGTTATATAAGAACATTTAGTTAAGTTCTTTGGATTGGTCGAATTTAAAATACTGCCAAGATAAAACATAAATATGTTGGGAAGTTCTGAATATACACGCAGAATAACCATGAAAACTTTACACAGAAGATTCTGAATGGCCCTGAAAACCTGAGAACATTTTTATATGTTGGGTAGATGTCGGTGAAAACAGTTAATAAATAAAATAAGGAAAAAAAAATCTTTAAATAATTATAAGTAAATTTTTTTTTTCAATAGGAATAAGTATTACATCAATATTCTTACTATTTTAAAAACTCAACTAAGCGATTGTAGTGCAATGACAATAAGTCAAACTTGGTGATCTCCTGGAATGAGGCTCGAATTCCTGACCACTTGATCACTAGGCGAGTCTGTCTTACCACCAGGCCAACAAGCACACCAATTATTATAAATTATAAGTAGTATATTACCACATTACTCTCAATCACCTGGGGGTGATACGGAAAAAATTGAAGTTAAAGCGGTATTAACCGGATTACTGCAACTCAGTTATTGCGGCGACCCCAGATTATCAAAAGTACACTGTATTTTGGTTTAGTTTATTGAATTTAAAATCTTATTAAATGTGTACTGTACACTGTCAACAATTTTGTGTCGTGTCCGGCTGTGATAATTTCATGTTGTTCATAAATTTGACTAAGCTGTTAGGTCCTCTTATGAGGCTCTCCCAGGAGTGATGATTGTCACCGAGCTAAATATAGAAATTAAAATATTAATCACAATTATTAAAAATAAATAATATACATATGTGTATATAAACTATACAGGAGTCTCCACATGCATAGTATTTTGTAAAAAAAATATGAATGTTTGCAAGTGATAATTAATAAAAATATAAAAAAATTATATCTTCTGTAAAAACTAGGAAATAGTAAATTGTGTACTTTAAAAGTTCTTAAATTACTGACAGTAAATTTATCAATGGATACAGGTTTAGTAATGCACAATGGCGTTGTAGTACCAAGGCTGTCCTTTGTTTTTTTTTGATGTAAAAATTATGGTATTTATCTTTTTGAATTGGTTTTTTGTAAAATATTCAGGACAGTGTTTCAACAAGCACGGAACAAATATTACGAAGCATAAACTACAGTATAATTTCAACAAAAACCAGCGAAGAACTAATGTGATTCGACATACAGTGGAACCTCGATTTTCTTGACTAATCCGTTCAAAAAAGTCTGACAAAAAATGAAACATACGAAAACTTAAGCAATATTCCCCATAAATCCAATTAATCCGTTTCAGACACAAAAACAATTAAAAAAAATATATTTTATAGTGAATAACTATATTGTTACATATAAAAAACAATGATAAATAAATATCCTTCTCCCCTCCTCACCGTCTTCCAAACACCAACAAGAGTCTTCAATAAATGTAATAGTGATGTTAAATGTTCATTTATCCACTTCATTAGGCATTTATATATATATATATCAACTTTACATTTATTGAACTCTTGTTGGCATTTGGAAGACAGTGAGAAGGGGAGAGGAATGTGCAGAGGTTATTGTTTGGAAGGAGAATCCCCTTCGATAAGGACTTCACCAGCTTGAGAGTCTCTGTCCCACAAAAAATCTGTCCAGAGAGATCTTTTTCTGGCATCTCTTTAAGATTTGCCTAAAATTGAACAAGGCATTGTCATTGAACATGTTGCAGACACGGCTTGAAACAGCTTTGTTAGAGTGATATTTCTTCACAAAACTTTGTGACTCACTCCATTTTGCACATATGTCCTTTAATCACTGGAGATCATGAAAGCATGCTTTGTGTGGGTGCTGAGTCACGTGGGCAGGCGGACGAGTTTGGTGCGGACCATTTTCAACTGTACGAAAACTGCGACAAAATTTTGACAAAAAAAGTAATTGGGACATATATTTATTTGGTGTATAAATATTAATAACTAATGAACGAAAATAATGCACTGTGCCTTCCTCCCCCCCCCTCGCTGCCTACCAGTCGATTGGCGACCTTGAACCAATACGGTTATACGTGTACAGTACAGTCTACAATATTATATAATCTCGAGACTTAACATCTATACTTCGTTTCGGAACCTTGACGAAATAGTGAGTTAAATAGTATACAGTCCACATTTTGAAGATGCCAGCAGAATCCAGAATGGTGGTGAGTGCCAAACTCCTTCCTATCCTGACATTCTTCCGGCATTTATGCTTAAGCACAACACCGAGGTTCCACTGTATACTGGTTTATGGTTTTGTGTCCTCCACTGATATAATAACCATTGGTTTAAGAATTAAAATACAAATTATTGCATATGTATGAAACATAAACATGGCAAATATTTTGCAGAAAACATACATTTAAAAATTGAGGGTCACTTACAAAGCTTCGAACCCATTTAGAAATGTGTAATGTATAGCTTGGTGCTTGGAAGCGAGAGTCCACCATAATGACAGCTCCCCAGTCATTTTTATGCCGTATACATCTTCCTAGGGCTTGATTCAGTGCCCTGAAATACACTAGTAGTTACACACAAATCTATGTGAAAAGTAATCTATTCAATTATATATGTACATGTTTGCTAACTCTTTCGTTATAAATACGGTAATATCCACACATCTACATGGCATAAGAGTGATTAAGGTATCTGACTAGAAATCAGATTCTCTCTACAAGCATATATTCAAATTCTATCAGCTACGAGTTATTTTTAACTTTGATGTTTTTTAAAATATAAAATATTTGGTTTATTTTCATGAAATCGTTTTAAAATTTTATTTATAAAACACAATCATATCGAAGGTAGATATAGGAAAATGTAATTCCTAATATAATAGTATACCTGTATGCTTGAATTTGTAGCCAATCTCTACCAGAAACAAGAGAGCGGTCTACTTTATGGGACTCGTTGTACTTCATTTTTCCTTCAATGATTACGTCTTTTACGTTTGGATATGGTATTCCAACCTGAAAATTTACATATTTTACAAAATAATTGTATCGCACAGAATTACTCGCCGAGGAGGCGCCATATAATTGATATGATATGACACGTGTCAATAATTCAAACTCCTGAGATAGATTTCAGGAAAAAAAAGACATCTTAGACATTACAGTGGCGGCCCGTCGCTATGTAGGTACTTGCAAATATGACTATATGTATTGTTATGAATCTGATTAAAAACAGAGTATTCTGGAGGTGGAAGCCATTCTCGATTTTTTCACCGTAGTGTGCCTATATTGAATACTTTTTGTGTCTCATTTCTTTCGACCTCATAATCATCACCATCATCGCTGGTTGAGAGAAGCTGAGATCAACAAACCACTCTTATCTACATTCTTGTTTCCAGTACGGAACAATAATGAAATAAATGTATTAGCATACTGCAGACCAGGATTTAAAATAATTCAAGAAAACTTACAGTAACAACAGCTCTGGCTTGATGATCTCTGAAGTCCATCCCCTCGGAAACCTTTCCTCTAAAGACTGCAAATAGTATGGCACCCCCTTCCCCAACACATGAATAGAAGTCCTGGAAAATAAAGCACAAAACTAATCACTACATGATTAACAAGTTTCTTATTGTTGGCAGTCATACAATTGGTGCCAGATAGACGAACATAACATTACGTCTAGGAGCAGGCATAAATAATCAGAAAAGAATTTCAAGAGGACAAGTCTACTATTTAATCAAAAACACATCTCAACAACAACAGGAGCGAGTTCATGGGTGGGGAGGGGTACCATTGTTTTGCAAAGCACTAAATATTGATGTGTGCAAAATTCGGTCCAGGTAGGGGGAGGGTGAGATATACAGGGAAGTGAGGTGGGATGACTATATTTATTATTTACTAGAGTGCAACTGAACAAAATTCGGATGGCTCAATAAAATACACATTTATATCTGGGGGAGGAGGCAGATTTGTCAGATTAATGGTTAGGGTATCTATGTTTTGCGCAGGATCCTACAGAGTAAATTTTCAAAATTTAGAATGGATGGAATTCAATAGAAATAACACTTATGTCGAAGGGTGGGGGCGGAATGGCCAAGGGAGTGAGGATGGTGTTTATGTTTTGCACAGGGTCTTAAAGAGCAATTATGTAAAATTTGGTATAGATCTGCAAAAAGGTGCTGGATTGTATAGAGAATAGACAAATAGGCAGAAATACATTCGTTATACAAAGCAAATGTGATGCAATAAATAAGTAAGATTACACAACTCACTGTCATAACTTGGTCATGCTCATTCATTTTTCTGCTCTCTGTAAAAATGGCTTTTTGTTGTTCCAACCTCCTCCATAAGCCAGTTGATTGCCACCTGTTCAAAAAATATTATATGTACATACCATATTAATTGCAAATAAATTTGAAACGTAAACTCGAATCGATAGGATCTAAATAATCGAATTGCGCTAATCTTCGGGTCTCACCCCGCGAATTTGGAGTACGATAATTCCGGTCGTAAATCGGAATCACCGTAGGATAGGGAAACCTGGGTACAGGGTGAGGTCGGTGAGGGGATAGGAATTCTAGTCGAAGGACCAGTGATCTCGGGAACCGGGAACCAAGAACTGCTCGCCTTACCTTGTATATGACGCCTCTGTTATCCCTCTAGTCGCCACTGAGATAACACTATGCTACGCGGATCAGCAGAACTCCGCTTCTAATTGAAGACGGCGGTATCACAATTTTACCCACGGCACATACAAATAACAAACAATGCGTGATTAAAAACAATATCACAAAATACAGTGCTGGTGCACTGGAGCTGACAAGTCCACAACGCGAATGCTATCACGATCGAACAAATATCGGTCAAGTTGACGTCTGCTGACACAATTCACAATTCACACTAACAAGACGAGCATGAGGAAAGGTATAAATGGGAATTTGGATGCGGAAATGTGTCAATAACATGGGCCGCGGCCGATTCGAAAGATGCGCCAAAAGTGTGTTTTACAAATTCGGAACACTTATTTTTTTTGTTTGAAAACTAATTGTATTTCAATGCAATCTTCATTTACGGGCATACCTCACTATATGGTGCTTCGCTAAAACGGCACATTGAAAATTTTAATTAATAATTATTATTTTCACAGTTGCATCACTTGTGCCTCAACTATATTCAGACTTTAGCACTTTAATTATTATTTCGAAAATCGTGGATCAGTTCACGAAACTCACCGTGCACTGCAACTATTTTACGGTCGACATAATCGTCCATCCGAGCAAGTAATTCGAATAGCCATGGATCGTTTTCGCACCACGCTTAATCTAATTGATGATATGCATCCGCAGAGATGTCGTACAGTGCGCACCGAAGAAGCTGTTACTGCAGTGGATCGTAGTATTGAGGAGGACCCGAATGAGTTGATTCGCCATCGTGCACAGCATTAGATCTATGATAACTGACTTTTTCGTTCCCCAATTGAATGGCATTAATGTGGAAAAACTGGTTTCAACAAGATGACACAACATGCCATACAGCGTGCGCCATAATCAATTTATTGAAGGAAACATTCAATGAGCGCATAATGGACCTGTGAATTGGCCTCCAAGAAATATGTGAAGTCGCTAGTCTACACCGTTAAATCAGAGACGATGAGAGAGATGGCTTGTAAGCCAATATTTGTCGCGTTATTGCCGATGTACGGCCCTAGCTGCTCGAAAAAGTGTTCGAATATTGGATTTCCAGATGGCGCTTCTTTTGAGCCAGCTGCGGCCGCCCACATGCGTGAAATCATATTTAAACACTATTGGCATAAAATTATCTTTCCTATAAAGCCAATACCACAATTTTTATGTATTTTATTTCATTTTAAAGTTCGATACCTCTAAAAAAATACCCTTTACAAAGTGAAACTGTCTAATGATTATAAAATGTACAGAACATTAACAATTTGATGACAAAGCATAAAAAATTTATAAATATTATAATAAATCAGTGATCACCAAACTGCTTTCAAAAGCTTACCACATGCGTAAATTACAGTTTAACAACCTATCAGTGTATAAACGTCTTCTGCTTCCACGGCAATACAACTCATCAAAAATGGGTTAAGAAAATAATTTTAGATAAAGATAAAGATTGCGATCTCACCTCTCTTGTAGGACTTCCATAAGCCGGTACGAAGACAGGAAGCAAAGGATTCCGTGAGGAACGTTTTGACACACCCACACCAACAGTTCACCTAGGGCATCCTGCCACTCGGGTCTGGAAGTGTTCCTGAAGGTACCTTCCAGGGGAACACCATTGGGACCGCTGTTTACGCTTCCTACCCAAACCTGAATAGTTTTTCAATTTATTATCATTCTGATACTAATTAAATGGATTGATTAGAAAGATATACACATAAAATCAATTTTATCGAAAAATATTGTTGTTGCACTACTGGGATTCGAACCTGGATCTCTTTCCAAACCGGGGAAGGTGCATTATACAACTATGCTACAGCGATAGTACACTTTTTACACTTTTCAAATGAATACATCTATTGTTCCATTATTTGAAAGCCATCTACTTTGTTTTTACAGAATCTTAAATACCTTTGAGTAAACCGATAGCAGACACCAGAATTAACAATTCATATATATTTAATTTTGAACACATTGATACAACTTAAGTTGGATAATGCACCTTCTCCGGTTTGGAAAGAGATCCAGGTTCGAATCCCGGTAGTGCAACAACAATATTTTTCGATAAAATTAATTTTATGTATATATCTTTCTAATGAATACATTTAATTAATATTTAAAATATCACAGATCTATGTTCTGAATAATTACAACTTCACAATAAGAATGTGTATAATTAATATTAATATTATAATTCAATAACTGAAACAAAATAGCGTCTGCTATATAGACAAATAACAACAAGTACGCAGAGTGGTAAAGAGAGCAGAGTGGGAATGCGGGCAGTGGGGGGTAGTTCATAGCACAGTGTGAGCAGTGAGATAAGATGCAGGGAAGGGTGCTGAGGAATACCAGAAGGGGATTACTTCACGTGCAACCCAGGGTGTATCAGTTAGTATATTGCTTGAACCTGGTGTTTGTCATATGTTAGTTTGCAATAGATATAGATCAGTAAATATCATCTCTTTTCTTATCTCAGTTTATCTCTATCTTATCTAGGTAGAGAAACGAATTAGAAGTGAAAATCTAACCAAATCACCCATTTCATCTTATAATATTTACACACCCTCAAAGGGTCACGTAATCATCAATTTACGTTAGATGGATGAAAAATTTCAAAGAAACGGTTCGTATTATAAAACTAAGGGTATAATAAAAATCATTAACCTGACTTGGAGAAATAACATGTGCAGTGTGAAGAGTAAGGGGGAATGTGGTTCCAAGTTCGGCCGGGAAGCTCAGTGTGGGAGTCAGGGTACCAGATGCCAGGATCACGCAGCGAGACTTCTGAGAGACTCCATCAAACACCAGGGCGGAGTTCATGCAGCAGACCTTTAAGGTCATCTTTACATTCTCTTCTTGCTGTAATACAAGATAGGGAATGAAGAGGACCCAAGTTTATGAAGATTGCGATCCCCATGGGACCGATGGAGAAGAATATGAATTATGTATAAAGTCTTCTGTGTATGTACATAACAGCGTCAAGCCTATAAATCCAATTTAATTATGGTTTGCACCTTTGTTGAGTTAAATATATATATAAATGAAATACTTTTGCACTTAATTGGTTCCTGAAATGTGTGCGAAAGTAGTCATGTAAAAAAACCCACCAAAATGGGATGTATTTTCCGTTATGTATGTCGTTATTTATCAATCACACATATATACATAGTAAATAACAATGCGTATTAGGATTCAGGAATCTTCTTTATGAAATTGTCAAGAGATTGTTGAATGCCACCCTTTTTTTTCTTATCCCGATAGAGAGTTCTATAACATGCCGTGTCTCTATCGATTGCCCTACATACTTGATTGTATTGGGATCTGTATCGGGATCACATTCATCCATGATAGCCAAAAAAATTATCAAGATGCATGAAGGCTTCATTCATATTTTTGATTGTCGAAATCTTGACAATGTCAGCCTCTTCTTCGCCTTCATTTTCTAGTTCATTTGTTTCTTGTTGTTCAATTAGTTATTCATTCGACAAAGCCTCTGAATGAGATTCGATTAATTCACCAACATATTTGTTGTTGACGTCCATGTTTAGTTCATTGATCATTGAAACTATTTCAGTTGTGATAGTTTTCGAAGATTCTTCAGGGTTTAGATGATCGCCCATCATTTGTGGCCATAATTTTTTCCAAGATCCTTGACTGAACTTGTTTACATACATTTCAAGGACAGAGAGAAAGAGACAGGGAGCGGAGGAGAGGAGAGCGACTGTACGTGAGACAAAAGCGAACGTTATCGGAAAAAAAAACAACATTTGAAAAATGTGCGAAATAGCGAATTGTGCGAAAGTCGAGGGCCGCCTGTATTTAAGAAAATATTGTTTTGTGACCATCGGCTGTTAATTTGTTCAGAGTATCACAAAAATATACAATTTTTAAGATTTAAATAAGACTAGAATTACATTATTACAATAAAAAAAGTATGCCACATCAGAAATAAATACACATTTTGCCATAATTTTACAAATTGCCTCACGTTTCGTTTCACATTTTTGCCCAGCCATCCTGTAGTTTGAGGTCTTTGATACTCCCAATCGATCCTTTTTGTCAATATTCCTTTGTAATCATCCAGGTTTCCACAATTATTGCGGAATAAGTAATCTGAAAAAGAAAAGAAATATAATTTAATGTACATGGTTACATTTCAATTTTCAGAGGTCTTTATCTTAACAGACAGGCGCTTGTTACAATTGCAATTTCAACACATAACCGACTGAGACGACATTAGCCAGCGCAAGCGTCCGTTCCACGACACAACATTAATATAATAACTTAATGAGTTAATCATACTTTAAATTTCTGACAACGATCGCTTATGTTCAGTGTCCCATTAGGCAGAGCATGCCATGAATATTGTATGAATCAAGATAGAGATTTCTGGCGGACACCTCTAGAGTCATCAGACTCCTCAACCTTTGCAATAATTACTACGAAAGTTCACACTCCTTCGGAGTAATCACTGTCCCATTGTGTAAAAATGATTAATAATTCATAAATAGAATTTTCCGGATTAATACTAATATATTTCAAGCGAGCGATTTCAGATATATAAAATGTTTTACCCAGTATGAGACAGATGGATTCCAGCAACACTACTGTGGCACCAGAAAGATACCTTTTTTTATCATTATCCTCTTTAGATTCTTGCAAATCTAGAAGGACTTTGTTAACCCGAATCTTTAAATCTGAAAGAAAAAACAGTCAAATTATTACTATACAGAAAATTTGTTGAAGCGCAATAAAAAAAAGTATGTTATTTGAAGAATGCCTTTTTTTAAAATGACAATGCATGTGCTGCACTGGAATTGTCATACACGGGTACAACTGATGAAAATAACGCATTCATATCTGATGTTCTACTAAATTGCACACATTTGCAAAAAAATTAACATGCACACAAATTTTAACAAGACGCTTACTTTGTAGAGCTGGGTATTCAATATTAAAAAATATGTAAAAAGAAGAGTCTTTTCATATTGGTCTAGATCTCATTAATGTTTATTCTTGCATCTGAAGCTTGTAAAAATATTAAGAACTATAATAAGATAAAATATATGATTTGGTTTAACATTAGCATTGTCTATCGACTATCTGTTTTTTTAAAAAAAATATATTTTCATAAAATAAAATACCATCACTGTCGTGTCCACGGAATCCGCATAGAGGTCACACTTTTCTGATCTAACACATAACTCTCGCATTATCCATATGTATATAAACCAGTCCTATCCGACCGGCCAACTCGTTATCTAGGGGGTTCTGCTGCTCCAGTTGACAGATTGGCCGACAGCTCATCAACTGACCGCCGGGAATTGTGTGTCAGGATAGAAGAGTGCGGCGCTCTATCCTCTCTGCCTATCCCCGCGGAGATTCGGCGTGATGGTAAGTACGTAGAAATTTAATGAAGGGATAATATTTACCATCAAACGTGTTATATCCAATATCATGTCGTCGGAGAGAATCTGCAAATTCCGATCCATCCATTGAATACGATGATTCAGAATTGGATTGTTTCAGCAGCAAAGGTTTGTGATTTTGAAACCTTAAATTATTTTACACATTTTTAACTAAATGGGTCAACATATAATGCGATATATTTATCTGATAAAATATTAAAGAATATGATTTATAAAATCATAAAATCTTTATCAAATAGTAATAATATAAAAACTAACCAATCGCTCCAATTGGTGAAATATTTCTTGAAATAATAAAAAATTGTACTATCATCATCAGAGTGTAGAGGTTTCCTTTCTAAAATATTTTGAAGATCCTAAAAAAGTATTAAAAATATAATTATAATTTATGAATTTAAAAAATAAACCACTTTGATTAATTTTATGTTATCCAGTTTTGATACCATTGTACCTTCATCAGGATTGATATCTTAGTGTACATGTGTTGAAATTAGACGACGTCAAATTTTGCATTCAAAATTTGTGATTTTTATAATTAATAATTATATTTAAGCACAAAATTAATGCTACTAATATATAAAATAATTCTTGATATTTGAAGACTATATATAAATAATAATATAAGACTAAGTATGTAATAAAAATGAATACAGCAAGAATGAGTTTGCTCACTTGTAATGCTAAATCCACACTGGTTATTTCTACCGTCAATGATGCAGTGTCTCTGCACACATCTTCAATATTGTGTCCTTCATCTATCAGAACTATATGTCCATCGAGTGATAGTTTTATCTGCAACCATATAAAAAATTATGTGACTAAATCAGAAAGCCTAGAATGTGAAAAAAATAGTGAAATCCTTTCATCTTGCATTTAGTCTATTGTGACTGTCCAATGGTATTGTCTCATTTACGAAGTAAATATTATTTTAAATGCAAGCCTTCGAAAATTATGTTCCTTATTTTTTTAAATTAACTGGAGGTGGTTGCTACATATCGCATGGACCGCGAGGTGTATAAATGTCTATCCTACAAAAATCAATGATTATCAATAGACTTTCGACAACATGGAAGAGAAGAAATGTTGCCAGAAAGAATAATGAAAGTCTCAATAAGAGTTGAGAGAAAGCGAGCTAAGGGACTTTCTCCTACAAGATAGATAGGCCAAATAAACCAGAATTAACAGGGTCCTCTTGAAATACTGCAATCAGTACTTAACATATTGTGCAAGAAATTGAATTCAGAAGAATTCACCGTTGTGGTGTAATAGTTCAGGCTTATCTGACCATTTTGAAGATTTGTTATTCATAGTAGAGTTTTTTTCTTTGTAAAATGATCATTGCATTCCGGTGATTCCAAATGAACTAATGAAGTGTGGAGAACATATCAATTTTTTTAGAATGGCATCATATATAACTGGTGTCATGTTCGAAATTGCCCCATCACTTGTTTTAGTGCCATGTACTTTGTAATCACAAATAATTGCCCTTATGTTGGTATCGCAATCTGTTTTGAAGGTTATAGAAACGGTCACCATCTATGGTTCTTTTTCAATTCATCGAGTAAAGCTGTCAAAATTACGCAGTTCATTGCTGCGGCCAGCGGAACTAAGATGTAACCGTAAGCATACAACGTAACCAAAGGGTAAATACTTTTATGTAATTCAATCACTAGTGCATCATTTACTATAATATATTAATCTAATCGTATGGTGAATAATCTTAACAGGAAAAGAAACGTTTCCCTTTGGTTACTTTCACTACTTCGGTTTTGGTGGTCAGCTTGAACACTGAGAACCAACTACAATGATGGGTCATGGAGATGGGACCCTACGACGGAATGTGCACTGACGAGCATGGTTTGAAGATATGCAATCTGTGGTAAAATTTAGATTTTTATTCTCACCAGCCTGTATCGCAGAACGTTGAACTCGCGCTCAACCCGACGAAATTAGGATTTGTTAAAGTGAATTGTATTTTAATTTTAACTTGATTTATGTTTTTTTTTATGATTAGATTCCATTTTGTAAAGAATAACACCTTTTCATTTATCTCCTCCAGGTATTATTAATAAATTTTTCCCAGTTTAGGATGAAGGCAGAATGTGAGAAACTAAGGTGGGTATGCATTCCTGAGGTGAAGAACCCGCGGAACTTGTGTTCACCACTGACTAGCCGATGAGAGGGTAGAATGCCGACCTCCACTCACAATATGTAATTAAATTATATGCATTTCAGTGTAATGGCGTAACAAAATTATTCTCTTATCTCCTCATAAAATAATAATAATACATATTATATGTATGTATATCTTTCTAATTGAAACATTTGATTTATACCATTTCAATGCTAACAAATTTCCAAATACAATTTGCAAACAGATACAAAAAGTACATGAAAATATTGACAAACAAAATTAAATAAATATAATTCAAAGGAATTCATTTCAAGATAATGAGACTGACAAAATTTTCCTAACCGAGTTTCGGATCAGCGGATCCAGAAGATAGTTGTACGGGCAGAAAACAATGTCGGCAAAGTCAGCCAGGTCTCTGGCAGCGAAGTAAGGACACGCATCTCTCTTTCGGCCCAACTCAACAATGTCTTCTATGTCCCAGACACCCTGCGGAGCGTTTTTTCCGATCAGCTTGATCTTGTTATCATAAAAGCGACAGCCCGATGTTCCCTCTCTTTGATGTTTGTTCTATAATCAAGAGAGCAAACCGGATAATAATTGTCATGGATAATGTGATTAAACAAAATTAAAATGGTGTGTTTCCTGGTCACATACAATCATGTGATAATGATTGAATATTAGACAAATTTGTTTAATAAAAAGAAACAATCCTAAAACTATTTAAAAAAAATAATTAACTTTAGATCCACGATCCGTTCCAAAGGAAACTAGGAGCAAAACCTTAAATACTTTTCAGTGTCAAAAATAAATACCAAATTTGGTCAACAAACTTTCTTGTTTTTGTGCATGGCGTATAATTAATAAATTGGCACTGAACCTTAGAGGGTCTAAAATGATGATTTTAAACCAAAACTAACAAAGTGGTTGCATTATGTGGGTAGAAAGCAAAATGAAACTAGTTTGTCATTTGTGCCAAACTAACTGCCTACACAACTATATTATAGACAAAAAAAAATTTATAGCTTTTTTACAATGACATTTTATAAATTCCTATTGTACCAATAACAACTTTTAAAAACTGTAAAGGTAATTGCTTTAGAACAGACCACGTCTAGTAAAGTAATTACCTTTATTTTCATATGTATAATTTTATGCTATAAAAATAAATAAACTATTTGCAACAAACCTTTGTCTTATCCATTAAGGCCTTGCACTGTTCCGTTTTGCTCTTGTAACTGCCCGTGTGGTTCCTGATGCAGGTGTGCTCTCGGCTGGATAGAATGGACATCTTCACATGCCTGGAATAAGTGGTCCGCCTTAACTCTTTGACAACCTGCTCCAGCTGCTTGTGGGTCCTGGTACCGAAGTAAATCTTTGGAACCCTAAATTGTGTTAATATTTAAATGAGTCTGTAATTAATTGATTCATAATTAATCAATTATAATTCGTTGGGTCATCAACTAAATCCACACAAAGACACCAAATAAGCATTCTAAATTCTGTGAATTAAACAGGTTTAAGTCCATCAATGAGAATCTTTAACCATATGTCGGCCACTCACTCCATACCTCTTGAAACAACTTAAATGGCATAAGAGCCGTGTACCATTTAAACTATTCAAACTAGTCTAGTGGCCTAACAAGTGTGTAGCTATACAAAGTGCTGATAGTATAGCTCAACAAGTTGAGCACCAATCAATTGTATGAAAAAGATTGACAAAGTACTAAGCTAAACGTGGGTGGGTGAAGAATAGACGGGAATAAGTGTTCACCTAGCTATCTATCTATATGCAATGTTGAACAAAAAACTGGTTAAATTTGCTAATGGTGTAGGCAGTTGTGTATTGGGGGAGAAAAATACTACTGGTAGATGAGATGTATTAAAACGCATAGTCAAGAGAACTATTGACTATCAAGGAAAGCTGCATACTTCAAACACATTCTCCGCAATGAAAAATATGATTTTTTACAACTCATCATGCAGAGGAAGATAGGAGGCAGCAGAGGCGTATACATTATTTCTTCATTCTTTACTCTGTCATACATAGATTTGCCACATATACGCCTAAGTGATCTAATTTCCACTGCATTCAGTTTACTTTCATTCCTCTTCTGCCAGCTCCAGGTCTCACTTCCATACATCAGTGTCGGTACCAGGACTCCATTGTGCATCGCTAGTCTTGCCTCGGTCGACAAAATCTCGTTATTCAATGCGCCATTCACTTTATTCCCTGCAGACACCCTCCTTTCGATATCATTCTCAGCCTTTCCGTTTCTATCGAACATACTTCCCAAATACACAAACTCGTCTACTGGTTCCAAACATTCATTACCTACAAGCATTTAGCACGGTGTCTTGCTTTCCTCCTTCTCGAATACCATCACTTTCGACTTGTTAACATTCACCACGAGGTCGCTTTCCTTGCATACATCGTACATTCTACTCACTAGACTCTGCAGTTCTTGTTCATTATTCGCATTCGTAATATAAAAATTATCTTGTCTGTGTAACCTAAGAAAGTGGTTCAATGTCTATTTTTTTTTATTTGTGTACGCTGCAAAGCCAAATCGTGCACGCGTACACACCCGCGCATCTTAAAAATGGTGCTCAATGGTATTTTTAATATTGAAAATAAATAAATTTAACAGTACTAACTTATATCTGTTTTGTTGATTCCTTCCATCTTCTGTATTGAATAATCCGATATTGGGTTTTTCCTCACTTGTGGTAGATTTAAGCGGAGAACTTCCTTTCGCAGGTGATAAATGAGCAGAATTTTCATATTTGAAGGCACCAGGACTAGCGGACATCTTGTGCCTTTTATGGATTGTTACAAATTCGCTATCATGACTACTTGGATAACCCGAGTCTGTAAATAAAACAAGTAAAAATAATAAAAAATGTACTCTTTTGAACGATTAATTTAAATAATAATTTAAAAAATTTAAAATTATTATTATCCATAAAGAGAATTGTAAACAAAAACAAAAAAAAAATTGTTGAAAAATATTGTAGGGTAAATACTTCATAGTGAAAAAAAAAACAACTGTCCATTTAAACAGTGAAAAAAAAACCTATTTATTGTTATACTAATTTTATTAAGATATGTATATTTTATTTAAAACAAAAAATTCATCATCAAAATACAGTGAAACTCCGATTTTAAGTTTTTGAAGGGACCAACAAAAAAAAAATGTAAACTGAGGGAAAATGTAAATTGGGGGGTATTAAAAAAATATAAAATTTATTAAACTATTTTTTTTGATGTATGTTTTTTTGTTGTTTTTACAATATTATATAAATTAAATTAAAGGTTTCTGGTGGCACATTGCTAATACTAGTAAAACATGCTTTGAGGCCTTCAATATGCCTCATGGCATCGTCTCTTGTAGGAACTATATTTATAGGATGAACAGGAAGGTTCTTCTTCTACCAAGTTTTCGTTTATACGACTGTCCACTATTTCATAATTTTCCACTACGTCCGATGTTATCACGCTGAAGTCAACGTCTAAGTAAGTTTGCAAGGGTTATTCATACATTTTTTCCCAGTCATAATTGTTATCTATACTATCTTATAAGCAATTTTCTTGCCTATTCCAGCTCTTAAAAACTAATAAAAAAAAAACGAAATGTAAAAATTACGTAGGAATGAGAATGAAAAATGTGTATAAACGACAAGCAAATGACCAACATACTCTTGGTTCTATAGCGAACAGGCTGAACGAATATTAATTAATTTTAGACGTAAATTTCGGGAAAGACAAACGTAAAATAGGGGTTTTAATGTAGTGAACTGACACAAGACTGCAAAAATAACACGCAAACGGAGGGAAAACGTGAATTATGTGCTTGTTATTTTTAATAGTCTGAAATTACATTAATGTATGTTTCTTTTTGTTACGTACCGTATATATATAAATAAATAAGCATAAAATGGAGCATTTAAGGGACCACATATATAATTCGCTTTTATCGGAATTTTTATTTCATTTTTTTAATTAATAGCTCTTCTCTTTTCATAAATTAGAGATGTCACCAATATGCACACAGATTTACATAAAACATAATTAAGTTCAATCTGCTCAATTAGTTTATATTATATAATATAATATCACGAGAGCCACTGGATTTTTTTTGCCTTTTTGTAATTAAAAAAATATATAACGGTCGCACATTTTCACGAAGGCATTTCTACGTTATCAGTGCGTAAACGGTGCGGTCGGTCGGCGGTGCTATTAGCTCAGACGTGCGTCAGAGTGGCAGGGCAGGGGACGCTACTCCTGAACGCCATTTCCAGGCCATTATTATAAAGTAGGCGGCCATTTCTACCCTCGTTTTATTCGGCGACATTAACAAATATAAGGGACGTTGCGAATCGCGACTTTGACCCTAGCGGCACCGGAACCTTTAGAGCTGCTATTTTTTTTTTAACAATGTACATTCGACATTAAAAACCCATGTATAATATTAGTTGTTTGATAGAATCTCATCAGTGGCGAATTTATCAGCTAAGAGGCTTCAAAATGACTAAAAAATATCACATTCTACAGGTGAATATTATGTTCCAGACCGATGTCGTTTTTGAATAACTAGGAAATGAAACAGAATTTTTTAATTTGGTTTTTAATTATCGATTATTTGGTTTATTACAATTATGTATGAAATATGACATCGGCCAAGTGGCCGCCTCTGGCAGCGGCACAAATGCGTGCTCTTTTAACCATATTTTTCATAACATTCTCGCACACTTCGCGTGTTATTTCAGCAATTTCATTTCGAATCCTGTAGCATCGGAATCGTTCTTGGCTTATCGGCGTAGACCCTTCATTTCAAGTTCCCTCACAGAAAATGGTCGGGAGCCGTCCAATCAGATGATCGAGGAGGTCAGTCGATATTACCACTATTTGATATTATGCGGCTGAGAAAATATTCTCGCAAAATTTTAAGTGTAGCTCGGGCCGTGTGAGAGGTGGCACCGTCGTGTTGAAACCACATGTGTTGCAGACACAATCGGTCCCATTCGGCCACTAAGAAGTTTTCTAACATGTGACGATAGCGATCACAATGAATGGTTACAGTATTGCCATGATTATTCAGATTAAATGTTTTAATGGCACGTTGTTGAGGCGTTAGATGCTTCATAATAAATTGTAACCAACGATTACGATTACCAAATGCGAACTGACAAATATCTGTCAAACCAAAATGGCGGCCAAATAAAATCGGCCTGGAATTCATCATGTACGTGAATTTTTAAAGAATCTTTTTGAGAAACATACTCGTAT
Organism: Eubasilissa splendida; assembly: GCA_031772225.1. Taxonomy (NCBI): domain Eukaryota; kingdom Metazoa; phylum Arthropoda; class Insecta; order Trichoptera; family Phryganeidae; genus Eubasilissa; species Eubasilissa splendida. The sequence goes on along the minus strand of CM062868.1, from coordinate 8,666,265 downwards.
ACATATTTACATTTTTTTTATCCATTCATGTATTGTATTATATAATATAACGTTTTACTGAACACAAAGTGGAGGACTATCGTCTTCATTCTCATCAGAGGCCGCACAGCGAAGCCGAACGCACCCAATAAGGTGGTACTCGCAACATTCGGTACACCATTCATAAAGACGTAGGGTTCCGACGGAATGTGACTATACAAAAGCGCTAGCTGTACCCAGACGGGCTGAGTAATGAGCACCAGTTGTAGAAGGCGCCCCCAATCTTAATTCACGCACCTAGTACTATCTTCCATTTTTGTACAATTTAACTTTAATAAATTCAGTACAATACAATAAAGAACACGAGGATATTTCGGTGAACATTAGGGCATTCGATACCTCACACAACCACACATCTTCAATCCTTCTGATTTGAAGTCAACATATGAACTAGTAAAACATACTAAACTCACACGCACACATACATTCCGATAAATTCACACGCACACATACATTCCCATAAACTCACACGCACACATAAATTTGTAACTGAATAAAAAACGAAGTACACTGCGAGTTCGCATTTGACGAATTCATTCTCCGCAGTGTCCCTAGAAAGAACATCTTTCTGTGTTCCATTTCTTCTGACTTCATCATCATCATCGCGAGTTGAGAGTAGCGAAGATCGGCGAACCATCCTTGTTTTCTTGTGGCTATACGCTTCACAAAATGTAATCAATGCAGTCAATATGGTTACGTCACTGGGTGATGCCATATTATGCTCATATTATGTCACACACGATTCACAAAAGTAATTTAAAAAAAAAAACATATAAAGCAAAAATGTACACGAAACAATTTAGCGGGTAGGTAGGTAGGTGCATGGGAAATGTGCAGCCACCATCGACGCGAAAAAAATAATTACGTCACTGAAGGGTTTGAGTCAAGTGCCACCCTAAACGCAGCGCCGAGAAGCCTGCCGTATTAGGGAAATGAATATGCACTCCACTAAAACGAGTGCATTTACTAATTGCAGCACTCCCCGCCTGAATGCACATTTTCCGCGAGTCGAGGTTTCCGGCGGACCTCTGCGGGTGATTTCCACCCCCGGTGCCCGCAGAACAACATCCCCCGTTAAAAGGACAATCTTTTCAATGGAGCCCCTTTTAATTTGAAAAAAAAGAGAGAAATTTCTCGAGTGTTTCGCTCCGAGGCGAACGAGTGCGGAACTACCCACTGGCTATGGATACCTGACTATGAAATATTTCTCGGATTAAATGAAAATTGACTACGAGTAATCTTACGCTCTCATTTAACGTTTTTTTTTATATATGGTACAAATATGGATAACGTCACTACACGCCGACAGGCTACACTGCATATGACGACACAGCAGACGCGGCTAGCGCCATCAGCGGGTCACACCGTCTGTCTATATTGTTTGCTACAACTTTATATTTTGCTTTCCACCTCATAATTATTCGTAGCTCACATCAAAAGTAAACACTGAAGTCAAGCGCGCCTAAAAATAATTTACGAACACGTCACACAGGGATTTCGGGTCGATGGAGTTTTCGCAAATTGCTAATTTTATTTTCTGATACATTATTTTTACACTTTAAATGTTATAATTATTTTTTGTACTGCCCCAGTTGATTCACAACCAGGTTAACGAGAGTCTGTTGTATTTAAAAAAATTGCTCGAGTTATGTAACGCCATTCGCATACTGTTTCAGATTTACAAACCGATCGTAGTTAGTAAAAGTGGCCGGCGTTAAACCGATCATCATATAAAGAATTATAATACATAAAACAAAAACTATTTTGTATAGCTAGAATGAAATACCTGGCGATAACTCTTGGCGCTTCACAGTGGCCCGCTGACATTGATCTCCTCCTTTCTGACACCCATCATCAGGACCACCTGATAAAAGGAAGTCACTTTTAATAAATAGTAATAATACTTGTTTACGCACTTTTTTATTCGACTTTATTGTATTGTTGGTATGATTGGATTATGTAGTGTGAAGGTCGCCGTTTTCTGCGACCGGTGGAAGCGCTGTCAAACCACGGTCGGAACGGTTAACAATTGCAGTCAGTACTCCGCCAGATAAGTACCCATTAATCGGTTCCGGTATTTCGGCTGGTCGAAACATACGCAATTCCAGGTTAGTGGTGATTTTTCTATGTGCATTGACTTTCATATTATCAATAAGAAACCCGGGAATAACATGCTATCGAAGGAATTCACTAGAACAATACTATTGTTGTACACACGTGGCCATTTAAATTTCGTCATAATAGACGTTATAACGCATATTTAGTAATGCCGGTTATTCGGTTCGGTTTCATAGATTTTAGACAAAAACAATTTTGTTTTTCAGTTATCTACATATCGTCTATTATAACTACAGGTGTTCCACTTACACTATTAAATTACTAACATTTCTAAATTAGATTTTTTTTTTAGATATATTTATTTATTTTATTTTATTTCCATCAACGCCCTTTAAAAAATTAAATATAACAGCACATTTTTAATTGACATTTCAATATAACAGTTTAAATATAGCATAATAAAAAAACTAAGTATAATTTACGTACAAATATTTCTTCAGTTCACTCCTACTCCTGCAACGAAAAATGTTAACGAAATTCAACTTGTTACCAAACTGATGCATCCGCGATATTAGTGAGTTAACAGCATAATTATTTATATGTGTACCTACAAAGAAAACTTTATGTTGTCTCATTTGAGTTGGTACTTTATACGAAACCATTTGTACCAACTCAGGGCAGTCCAATATACTATTGATAATTTTATATAGATATACTATATCGCTATTACGCACATGTAAGTTCATGCACAAATAATTCAAAGTTCGAATGTAAATACATTAACTAGAACCATCTAGCGGATGAATTTAGAAAAACAAATAAAGCTGCTAAAACTTGAGAATTTCTCTAGAACAATATCAATAATATAAATATTTTTCAATAGCTTTCGTAGAAAATAACTCCCATAGGTATACCTTTACAACAAAATGCTTTTGAAATATTGTATACATTTCCAGAAAAAGCGCCATCGGTTCAAATATCCCTGGTGGGAATGTTGGTATATTTATTCAAAGAGTTCGAATCTCGGAACATTTCTCGGAAAACTTTTTTGTCTGATCGTGTTAATGCAATTTTGAAACGGTTTATAACTCTAGTTATATATTTTCACTGACGAAGAAGCAGTAGAGGAGGTTGAGGAGTGAGGAGAGCATTATTCAAAACAAATGGGGAATGATTGGCTCACCCCTATTTCAATGACTGTTCACAAATCTAGCCATCAGAAGAAGCTGAAGAAGAACTCTTTTATAAATGTAAACCCCAACCTCCTCTTTTATCGCAAATTCCTGGAAAATGTATACAGATAATATAGTTCACGTCATTTCTTGGAATTCTCGGTGTACGATGCAACGCAATCACAGACCACCAAATATATAGATTAGAACTAATTCAAATTTCTTGTTTCGATATTTTAATTTTGGTGTCACTTGCGCAATCAAATAGCTCGGCGACTTTTTTTAAAAATATGACTCGATTGGAACGAAAATTTAAACGCTGACAATATAATATGCATTCATGTAAAAAATACGTCTTGTTTACACAAAGATTTAATTTCCGAAGAGTAAATACTTTTACTGTTGCATAAATGTGTCATAAACTATCGGATTTATGGTTCCACCATGAATGTATATAGAATGGCCCCTCGTTCTGCAACTAATGTTCCAAACCCCTCTGTACACTTTATTTCATGTCTCATTAATTTACTGGTCTGTGGATGCAATACAGTGTTCTAATAAAATCTTGTCCGGCGAGTTACTAAAACTATAAAAATTAAATAAAGGATATAAAAGAGTTTAAAAAGAAACTAAATGAACACTTCAAAAACACATAATTGGACAATAAACAATATTACAGAATACTTCAGAAGCACACAAATGGACAATGAATAGAATATGTAAGGTATTATATAAAATTATTGTAGTGTAACTCCCTCTCCAAGCACAAGAGCTGGTCTCTTTTTTGGAGAGGTAAGCGAAAGAAAAACAATGTATGTATGTAACCATATATTTAAAAATTGAATTTATTTTGCCATTGTATTTTCGCTAAAATAAATAAATAAAACTAGTGTTAACAGTATTAAAAAAACGTCCAGGGCACCCGCCCATTGTTGACACAACATAGTTATTCTAAAATTTGGATAAAATAATATCAAACCTGGTTGTGTGCTGTAATCATTTCCCGATTTGCCAATTTTTTGTTTGAACAAATCGGAATCATCATCAGAATCGTAGTAAACACATTTTTTATTCTTCTTCTTATCAACTGAAAAGAAAAAATATATCTTTAGTATTAAGCATTGTAAATTAAATAAATACAATACATAGAAAAGGGGTTTTATAACAAAATAATTTGCTTGGATATTCCAATTCGCACAACAAAATTTAAGTAGCAAAATTTATAATAAACTTACGAGCATATGTGAAAATAAAACACTTGTTTTTATTATTCTACTCGTTTAATTTACTTGAGACGCGTTTCGCCTTGCAAGGGCATTATCAATCTAACAATTTTAACTTAACAATTTGTATTTATAACTATAATGGGGGATAGCTATACAATTTGTTTACATTAGATGAAAAGGGACAACATTATTCATTGGAATTCTGAGGATAATGTTGTCCCTTTTTATCTAATGTAAATAAATTGTATAGCTATCCCCCATTATAGTTATAAATACAAATTATTTAGTTAAAATTGTTAGATTGTTAATGCCCTTGCAAGGCGAAACGCGTCTCGAGTAAATTAAACGAGTAGAAAAAAAAAACAAATGTTTTATTTTCACATGTGTGATTGTAGAATTCTACAAAGTTACATCATCGGAAACAGTAAAAAAAAAAAAACTTGTGAGAATTTCTACAACTTTCAGGCAACATGTTCAACTTATACTCGTTGTAACTTATTTTATATAGCAATACAACTAAACTGAACTTCAACTGAACAACTTAAAAAAGAGCCTCTACTGTGTTGGGTCTGTCATCAGATAAAGTTCTTCAAACAAATGTGGTATGTTCAATCATCATCTATTGAAAATATATTTAAAAATCCAGACTCTTTTTGCAATGCGATATATTTACTCATTTTTATAGGTGCCGCTGGTGAAGACGCTCAGCTTTTGTTTTTAGATGGACCAAGTCACGAATCAGATCATTTAATCTAGACTGATTTATCAACTGTAGTTCTTAAGTTTAACTTGAAATTGAACGTGAACGCGCCAAGCGTGCTGGCAGTACCAGGGTGATTGTATTGCCTCAAGGCTTCAAATTTTAACAAACAATTAATTATAAGCTATTAAGGATGGTATTGATATATTGAAATGAGTATTTAAAAATACAATAACCTATTTTTTTTTAATATCAAATTTTACTAAAAAAAATATTTTTCTCTAAAACAGCTCAAAGTTTTGGATTCAGTGCCCAAGAATACGTGAATTAACGACATTATTTTTTAAACTGGATAATTTCGATGTTTAGCACATTGTGCATTCGTTCTAACATTAATAGTAGCAATTAAATTGAAGTGTGTTTGTAATTTAAAATAAAATGATGACGAGGGAAGAGGAAGAAGAAAAAACAAAATCTACTCTAGGTGCCATAAATAAAGTAACGCCACTGCAGTCTAAAAATTGAAAAAACCTTGAAGTAGAACTCTCAAGAAATAAATGAGTCTCCTTCGCAAGGTTAATGATTAAATTATTACCAGTAGAAGGTTAAACAGAGTACGTAACTAATGTTTACCCAAGACAAGATTGTCTCAGAGAAGTGAGGGAATTTAAATGAAAAGGGTGTTAAAGACGTTATGAAAATATAAAAAAAGTATATTACCAGTGGTGTACTTTAATTTTCGGAAAATAATTTTATTTTATTAATTAACCCAAACAAGGAGACATGACGCGATCAATTATTTCATTTCTTCAGACGTTGTGTAACAGGCGAGAACGCGGGGGATGCTGGAGTATAGGAAAAGAGATATAACTAGACAGTTCACAGCAAGTCACTAAAAATATCAAGAATTTGTGGTGGCACAGATCTGCATAAATAAACACTCAACAGCCATAGAGTAACAATACAACACTAATTATTCTAATCATTTATGCTGGAATATGTTTTTTACGCAAATGAAATTTAAATAATATAAACAAATACGTCCAGAGTGATGTTTTATATATTTATTATCACAGTCACAGTTTTCAATCACCGATATTATCGAATACCAACCACAATCGCACCAGTGACTCAAGAGTAGCATTTTTTCTCATAAACTACTCCAATAAACGTAATATTTTAAAAATTACAACCATTTAAAAATGTATCAAATACGTGCAACGTTACTTTACGTAGGGAGGAGGGGTCGAAATGTTCTGAATAATTAATTACAACTTCACAATAAGAATGTGTCCTCCTTAATAACAGATATAGTTAATAGATTTAATTTTGTGAGCAAATATTAAATGAAATGTATCATGATGTAGCGATTGTATGACGCGCGCAAGTTGGCAAGAATGGCAGCGTGGAAGGGATAAAAGAGGCGCTCGCTCACTCTCTCCCAAATCGTAAATCAGAACACATCCCTTATATTGTATTGATAATTGTGAGATCCGTAATAAACTGCATTAGTGTACATCGTGTTCTTTAGTACCTGAATTCCCGCACACAAGAAGAAACATTCGTTTGCAGCTGTAATACTCGGGTTAAGGATATAACATTAAATTAATTGATACCTGGTAAGTTCTTTTGATCTGATGTGTTGTCTGCCTTCTCCCACTTGCCAGCTCTCTGCTCAGAATCACCGTCGCAATCGTCGAAGTATATTGACTTGTAGACCCTCTTGACTGAAAAATAAATAAATCTATGAATACTAATTGTACACAGCACGCATTTTTTTTTTTTCATGAAAGGAGACAAGCGACTAATTATTTTATTCCTAATACAATTACAAATAACAGTAGTAAGAATAAATTTTAATATTTGATGGATAAAACCATATCTTGTAGTAATGAGAAAAAATGCTACTTTTGACTCACTTGCATGTGATTGTGATTGATAGTCGATAATATCAGTGACTGTGATCACAGTTTGTTACTAATACGCGTGCGTCGCACGATATCACAATACACGAAATAAATAAAAAAAAACATAATTTAGAGCGTATTTAGTTATATTATTAGCTTGGTGTAGTCAAGACGTTGGCCTATTTATTTAATTCTTAACATAGTACATACATAAGCACTCCTATATATGCTCTAATACAAACAAGATTAAAGTCTTTTCTTATACTAAAATTTATCTTTTATATATTTGGTCAGTTTAATTTTAAATCTATTCAATTTGTCCTCCTTTCTTATGTTTTCTGGTACTTCATTAAAAAATTTCATCGCACTATAGGTACATCATCGATTTCTGAGATTTGGCCTTCTTTCTGAATGACAATCTCAGTCCTATCCCTTCCTCTTGTACGATGCTCGTGCTCATGTTGATTTGCATCAATTTTTCGTGTAAATTCCGCCGATATTTTCTTATTGAGGATTTTGTAAATAAATTCCATTATATTAAAATATATTTTCTGCTTAAAGGTCATCATATTCAGATCTTTCAGCATTGCACTGATCCGAGTGTATCTATTTTTTCTGAGATCTAGTGATCTAGTGGTCGGAGGTTTGCGCCTTGTTCCAGGATACCAGCAAGTTTAGCTTAGATTTGAAATTGTAAGAATATTGATGTAACATGTATTCCGTGCACGCATCGCTACTTTTTCAAGATAAAATAAAAGATAAACTTCATTTGCGTAATAAACATATTCTAGCATATATAATTAATATATATCTAATTGAATATCATCATAAAGATAATGAAAACCCTTAAAAAAAATGTAAGTTTATTTTTCGTGTCAAATTCACAGAATTTCTGATCAAAAGCCAAATAAGTAAAACGTTTTGGCAGAATCTACTAGATGGCGCATATCACGAATTATAACGTCATTCGTGAATATTTTCGTTTCACATGCACATGCACCGAGTCACAGTTCACAATTAAATATAAATGAAATAAAAAAATAACGAATCACGATATTCTTAGGTATTCAATCACTGATAGTGAGAGTGACTCAAATATATCAGTGATTGACTCACGAATCACGATTTCGAGCTCACCACTTATAGCTTGTATGAGTATAAAACACATATGTGCCCATTATTATGAAAGTGGTCTAAGTCAAAAAATTGAGTTTATCAATTATTTCACGACGCATTGTTTAAAAATAATACCTATAATGTGATGTAAATTGTAACAATTGTGAAAAATTTATTCAGTGTATTGGTACGACGTTCAAAGTTATTCCGCTAGGGTTTATTTTGATAATAGAGTAAGTCATTTCAACATTAATTTATTTTATCTCCTTATAAGCAACATGAAAAATTTACATGTCGAAATACGTTATAAATCTAGTACACTAAATACATTTGGAAACATTGTGTCGTGGAATATAAAAACATTTTTTAATCAATTCAAACGCAAACTTTTAAATATCTCGAAACGAAAGAAACACGACTTAGACCACTTTCATAATAATGGCCACATATACAGAAGGCCTTTTTTCAATTTTCTATTAGGGCCCAATTTTTTAGTTACGCCACTGGGAAAACCACCCAGAAGGATGGAAAAATTCAACCTCAATTCAAAATTCAATTCGACAGTCAATCTCCGCCAAATCTTATAAGAAAAAATATATCCCCAGATCTATTATAAAAGAAGAAAATCTTCCAGACTCTTCAATTAGATCGGGTTATTATTTTGTATAGAGTAATTTCTATGAAAGGACCGCAAAATAAAGAATTTATTTTTTCATGGATAACGAACACCAAAAATAAACTTTTTTTTCTATCAAGAAGCATCTTTAAATGATGACAATGTGTACGCCCTCGTATATAGTGACACCGGCGGCAGGCGAAGGGCGGACGGGGGGGGGTTGAAGATCCGTCAGCTAGGGCGCTGCGTCGCCATGGCAACCCCCTTCTCCCCCCTCTCGCGAAACAACCCTCTAAACATCACCTACAACCCTGCCGGCAACCAAACTAAAGAACCGCACCTACGGACGTACATAGGTAAGATATTTTGTTGTTTTTAAAAATATTATTTAAAAAAAAAAGATTAAAATGCCGGGTTTCAGAGTGGTGGTTAAGATGGGGTAGGTGGTCTTATTGTTTTGCGTAGGCCCTGAATAGTAAGGATGTATTCAAAATCTGGTCTAGGCAGTGGGAAAGGGAGGTATGGTGGAGTGACTATATTCTACGCAGGATCCTAGAAGGAAACTGAGTAAAATCTGGAATAGATGGCAATAAAGATATTCACATTTATGTTGTCCTTGGAAGCGATGTATATATATATCGGATAAAATATTATGTAGATAACAGGCATACAGACATTTAATAATATATATTCAGTCACTCCTCACCTAACGACCATCTCGTTTAACGACCGCTTACACATATGTAAATATAAAACACTTGTTTTTTTAATTTTACCAGTTTAATTTACTCGAGACGCGTTTCGTCTTGTAAGGGGGCATTATCAATATAATAAATACAAGTTGTTGAATTAAATTTTTAGATTGATAATGCTCTTAATGCTTGTAAATTAAACGAGTAGAAACAAAAAAAAAACAAATATTTTATTTTCACATATGTGATTATGGAGTTTTACAAACTTACCTCGGAAACAGTAAAAATAGATCGCTTTGCACGTTCAAACGTCGTCAACCAACACCAGGTTATTTAATAATTAGCACTACATATATTTAATCCGTAGTGCTAATTAAGAATTGTAATGAGACTTACCATATATGACAGTTTTATACGTCGTGTAGGAGGTGACCGACCGCGTGCTGGAATTTTTATGTATTTTTAATCATTAGTGTACGCCACTGGTCCGCAGGGAGTGCACGAAGAGATGTGACTGCCACGCTAATGATGCTGGGTACCTATCGGCGACATTAGATTACCTCTCCCGCAAAGCAACCTTGTCTAGACATCACAAGTACGATTCATCGAGAATCGTTCATTCGAAGGCTTTGCGACGAAAAAATATTTTCTACACGCCTTCCTAGATGAAAGACTATTGTTTTATCATAAACCTTTTATACATTTTTCCCCCTTTACTTTGGTATAATTAAACAAGATTTTAAATTTAATTACACATTTTTATAGAATTCATTTTTTGTAGTCTATATATTATGTAGCTGTGCTTAAATGCCCACGTATCGCATGTTTATTTAGCATTTAACATATTTGGGCATATTTTTTGAAAAAACTTTCTCGTTGTGACACACATGAATTTGTTAATATTAAATATTATTCTTAAAATTAATACGTAAACATAAAATATTATCAAGGAGAATATATTTTTTCAACATAGTTCTGTGCTATTCTGCGTCTTCAGTGTATACCTCGTAATGTGAAGGTCCAAGAAGTAGACTTTGTAACAATTATACATTTATGATACAATTTAGTACAAGGTATATCACTAGTATAGGTCAAACGATTAAGCCGATGAACACGCAGAGAAAGAGGCCGCGCCCTGCCACACTCACACACACACACCATATAATCCCAAGGACATCACACTGATTAAATGAACCAAATAGAAAGATACACAGAACAAAATCAATTTTATAATACGGTGAATCTCAAAGGTAAATTGATTGCTTTTTAAAATGGAATGATAGATGTATCAATTGGAAATATTACATTATTAAGGAAAACACATTCTTATTGAGAAGTTGTAATTATTCAGAACAGACGGTCTGTGATGTATTACATACTTATTAAATGTATTAATTCTAAAGACATACTTATAAAATCAATTTGCAAGAAAAATATTGTTAAAAAGCATAGTTGGTAATGCACCTTGGATTGGCAAAAAAAAATCTACAATATTTAGCGCAACAATATTTTAAGATAAAATTGATTTTATATGTATATATTTATAATTAATACATTTAATTAGGAAATATTACAGAATATAATATAGAACACAATAATTGTAATTATAATTTCTGAATAATTACAACTTCACAATAAAAATGTGTTCATCTAAATAATAAAATTGTATCAATGTGTCAAAAATTTAATAAAAATGAATTGATAATTCTGGCGTCTGTTATCAGTTTACTCAAAGGTATTTGAGATTCTGTAAAAATAAGGTAGATGGCTCTGTCAAATAACGGAACGATTAAATGTATTAATATCAAAAAGGTAACATATAGGTTCGAAAATTGTCGCTGTAGCATAGTTAGATAATGCACCTTCCCCGGTTAGGAAAGAGATCCAGATTCGAATCCAGGTGGCGCAACAACAATATTTTTCGATAAAATTTACTTTATATGTATATCTTTCTAATTAATATATTTAATTCATATTTACAGAATATAAGTTTAAAATGTATTCGATTGCTATAGCGAAAATGGAGAATGCGCTTCCCCGGATAGGAAGAGGTCCAGGTTCGAATACCGGTAGCAACTAAATATTTTTTTCGATAGATAGATTTTTTTCTTTCTAGTTGATGAATTTAATTTGTAATAAAATATTAAATATTGTTCAAAGTTCCAATGTTAAAGAAACATATATTTTTAACTAACCCAAACAAGACACATTCCCTTAATTGTTTTTTTAGATGTTTTTACATTGTACTTTATTGTCTGTAAGGGTCATTAAAGGCCTGTTCATAATGTCTTTAATATATATATATATATATATGAGTACATTATTTATATTGTTAAGAGTTACAACAAGTGATATCGGTATTATGTGCATTTTTCAACATACACCTGAAATTAATTTTTAAAAAAAGATGTAGGTAAAAAAGTAATAAGATTTTTATAAATTAGCATATATCTATTTATGTACCCACTTAACTAACATAAAAATAACGTGCAAAATAAGTTTTAGTGTGATGTGATACGAAATTAATATTAGCTTATGACTGCCGAGTGCGTGGATTGGGCAGTAAGGTTTCAGGACGTAGGTAACGTGTCAAGGCTAATGAAAAATAAATAAATAAAATCTCCGAACGCCACTGCGCGCAATTTACCTGCAAGGAAAAATGAACGTTATGGGCTTAGCGCGTTTTTGAATAAAATGATTATTGAAATAAAAACTTCATCTAAAGGGGTTCGTAAAAATATATCACATTATTAATAAAATTTATATATTAAAATTGAATAAAGCCTAAGTGCATGTCTAAAGTAGTTTTCGTGACAAATTTTACTGGGGTATCTACTCGCTGAATAAACATGTTATTCGTTAAAATATTACTATTATTAAGTATTATTTAATGGAATAACAAATGCATCAATTTCAAAAATTTGTCGTTAACTTACAATGTTGACGTGGTGTAATAGGTCAGCGCAGTTTTCCGGATAGAAAGGGTTCCTGCTTCGAATTCGGGTGGCAACAAAAATATATTTCGACAAATTAACTGTATCTGTATATTTTTCTTATTGATTAATATAATTTGAATTAAAAGATTACTATTTTATTTTAAAGAGAACACATTATTATTTGTGAAGTTGTAATTTTTTTTAGAACATAGTTCTGTGATATTTAATACAAATTAAATAAATTTGGGGCATCAATTTAAAATAACTGCAAAATATAAGTTCGAAAATATGTCGACGTAGTGTAATTGGATAAACGCACTTCCCCGGATAGGAAGAGATCCTGGTTCAAATTCCGGTGGCAGCCAAAATATTTTTTCGGGAAATTCAGTTTATCAGTATGGATATCTTTATAATTGATGCATTTAATTTGTATAAAATATTACTGTTTGGACGTGCCATTTTTTCAAATAAATGTGTTTAACCTAGGTAGGTACCCACTATCCACGTGATCGATAATAATTTACGACATTTTCGACACCGCTGGATAGGTGTACCTACCTATTCTGTGTAAATTGGAAAATATGATTTTTCCTGTCATTATTGACCTAATAATAAATAATATATCTCAATAGGCGGTGGTTTATTTTTATTATTGTTGTCTAGCTAAATGATAAAATAAATTATTGATATTGAAAATACCACCTAATTTCGAGTACTTAATTGGTTCAAAATCGTTTCGTGGGAGGTCGGGATCCTGTAGCGCGGTACGTACCAGTCTACTGGATGATTACAAAGAATAAACTAGTTAAATAAATTAAATTCTAATGTTAAAAATAAAAAATACTAGAAGAAGTGCTTGAATGAACTAAATAAGAATTAAATATATTAATTAGAAAGATATACATATAAAATCAATTTTATCGAAAAATATTGTTGTTGCGCCACCGGGATTCGAACCTGGATCTCTTTCCAAACCGAGGAAGGTGCATTATCCAACTACGCTACAGCGACGATATTTTTAGCGACAAATTTTCGAATCTATATGTCACCTTTTTTGATATTAATACATTTAATCGTTTCATTATTATTTTATATTATTACAAATATAAAAACGCTGCTTTTTTAAAAATCTAAAATATATAATTATTTCATTAAATTTTAATGAAATAGATCAATATAAATATTGGTTTACTCAAAGGTATTTGAGATTCCGTAAAAACAAAATAGATGGCTTTCAAATAATGGAACGATAGATGTATTAATTTGAAAAGTGGAAAAGAAATGGGTTCGAAAATTTGTCGTCAAAAGTATTGTCTGCTGTAGCATAATTGGTTAATGCACCTTCGCCGGATTGGAAAGAGATCCAGGTTTGAATCCCGGCAGCAACAACAACAATATTTTTCGATAAAATTGATTTTATATGTATATCTTTCTAATTAATATATTTAATTAGTATTTGAAATATCACAGACCGTCTGTTCTGAATAAATACAACTTCACAATAAGAATGTGTTCTCCTAATAAGATAATTTTATGCCATTAGTGTTTAAATATGATTTCTCGCATACGGGCGCCGCGGCTGGCTCGAATAAAGCGCAATCTGAAAGTCCAATTATCGACCACTTTTAGGAGCAGCTGGGGACATATATGGGCAATAACGTGACGAATGTTGGCTTCCATGTCGTCTATCGTCTCTGGTTTATTGGCGTAGACTAGCAACTTTACATTTCTTTACAGAAAATAATCCATTGGTGTTAATCACACGATTTTGGAGGCTGATTCACACGTCCATTACGAGAAATTCTGCGTTCATCTAATGTTTCCTTTAATAAATTGATTGTGGCCGTGCGTTGTGTGGCATGTTACGCCGTCTTGTTGGAACCACAGCTCTTCCATATTAATACCATTCCATTGAGGAACGAAAAAGTCAATAATTATGGATCTATAGCGTTCTTCATTGACTGTATGTAACATTCTTCGGTGCGCACTGTACGACGTCTCTGCGGATGCGTATTATCAATTAGAGTATGCGTGGTGTGAAAACGATCCACGGTTAATTGAATTACTCGATCGGACGGATGATTAAGTCGACCGTAAAATGGACGAAGCGCATGGTAAGTTTCGCGAACTGAACCACGATTTTCGAAATAAATTTGCACAATTTGCAAGCGTTGTTCCGGCGTAAGACTATTCATGGTGAAATGGCAAACCAAACTGAGCACAAATCAGCTGTCAAACTGGTTGTCGCTGGAAGAAGTGTTGCCAATTCGAAAAAAAGCACCTTTACAATAAATAAAACTTTTGTTAACTTTTTTAAATAAAAAAATTAACAAGATATGAGTTCTGGCACTATTTTTCTTACAAAAAAAGCACTGTTGGTAGGTGTATTCAATTGCTATTATATGCGTATAAAAGTCCAAATGATAAATAAATTAATAAATAAAATCGAATTACGTGGTTTGTGTGTAAAACTCGCCACATTTCGAAGCACCCTGTTCCACGCAACAAGATCAAAAAAAACTGACCGTGTTTCGCGAAACGCCTCGAATAAGATGCGAGGGGGATAAAGAAAGGAGGCGGTTGCGCAAAGCGGACGTCGGTAGAGCCTTTGTGCGCATGTCCGGCGACCAGCTTCGCGGAAGCCGCCGCCACCGGCCTAGTTCGAGGGGCGCATACCATTTCCGCCGCTTCGGGGGAAAAATTCCCCAGCATCGCATTTATATTCCTCGTGCGAGGACCGTCCTACTTTCGGATCTTCTCCTGTAAAGGACAGAATGCCAGGTGGTATGCCAGTACGTTAACAAGGGGCTCGCTTGATCTCTGAGCTATGGCGGTGTTACGGGGAGGGGGCAGTTTTTTTATCATTCTTATACAATCGAATGATAAACAAATATCATATATCTCATAGAGACAAGGCTATTTTTTATGATATTTAATGGAAAATATATGGAAGTATGGGGTAATTACAGAGCTTACAACCTGTCTTCGGCTGGCTTAAGTGATTACTTTAATTCACCAATTCTCACACATCATTCTCCACATTTATCAAATTTTTGAAAGTTGTATATATGTTAGTATGTGGACTCGCTTCGAGTACCACTACGCCATCGCCAACTACGGACCAAATTTGATAATTCATTTTTCCTTTTTTTAAAGCAATACGTCATCACTATGAGGATTAGATTGTTGACAAAATTACTTTAAAGCAATATTCTTTATCTGTAAAATGTTTTTTAACATATTGTACTAGAATATATGATATATTTTCTTATTTTGACCAGTATATAATATTAGCAATATTTGAATATGTACAAGAACACACAATTTTCCATATGATAAGAAATAGCTTTGTCTCTATGAGATGTCTGATATTTGTTTAATAACAATGCCTTTGTAAGTAAAAATCCGGTAATTGTGTGTTCTTGGACATACTCAAATATTGCTAATCGAATATAACCTATAAACCATAAAATAATACAAATAGTACAAAATAAAAAATATTAGGAACTGTCCTCATCAAAACTGTGCACAATTACTGTAAAGAGAAAAAATGTGCACGTGTGAAGTATGAAGGATAATCGTTCAAAGCATCGTTCACAAAAATATTGCGTTGAACATCTAAGAACATTTGGAAGCAATATATCGCACATCTAGATCGAAACTAAGATAACTAAAAAAAAACAAGAATTTTGAATTATTATTGTATTCGGATACTCTTGTCATATACGCAACTCACTTAGCCCCAGTTTTCGAATAGTGTCATTTTAGGATATATTTATGACCTAAAATATTATTTAGTTTCATAACTAATAACAATAATAATAATTAGTAACAAAAAATGGAGAAAAATAATTTTATTTTTCTGTCTACTGAAAAATGACTTTTCGAGTTGTCTTAGTTTTGATCTAGGTGTGCGAAGAAAACGGCTAGGACTTTTATTATGCACTCGAAATACATGTATTTTACGAGAAATTTCAAAGGAAACAGTCTTGTTTCATAATACATTTAAATCATCTATAAAAATTGCAGTTAGGTACTGATTTGATCTGAGAATATTGTTTTTTCCAGGCCCCCTCCCCCTCTAGTCCACCCCTGAACAACTGTAGGTACGGCTATACAATATAATAATGATCAAATGTAATAATTGTGCAACAAAATAAAGGAAAAAATGAACTATGAAGGTTTTAGTAACTAACTGTTCTAACTTTAAAAAACAATATATTCTAAAAAGGCTTTGAAGATTTTGTAAAATATTGCACGTGGAATCGAAGCGAGAGTAAACAACTCTCAAAACGATTCCAGGATAGGGTGGGACTCTTTGGGGTTTTCTTCATATTCATTAACGATAGATTAAACTATTTACCTGAAGCGAATCCTCTAATTTTTTGGACATCTTGTGATTGGGACAAATATTTATTTGTGTAAATACATATTTATTCTTGAACGAAAATAATGCACTATGCCTTCTCCCCCCCTTCGCCCAGTCGATTGGCGGCCTTGAACCAGTGCGGTTATACGTTTACCTAAACGATTACAATATTGAACTGATTTGAGACTTCGCGTCTATACTATGTCGGAACCTAGGAAGAAATAATGAATTAAAATACAGTCCACATTTTGGAGATGTCTGCAGAATCTGGATTATGGCGAGTGCCTATTCCTTCCGTATCTGAATTCCTGAATCCTGAATTCTTCCGGCATCAATGCGTGTGCACAACATCTTGCGAGAAAAAAAGATTGCTGGAGACGCTTGTTGTTGATCACTTCTCAGGATCTGCAGGATGTTGAGTAAAAAGTGACGGATAGTCAAGAGTGCGGGAGTTGCGAAGAGAGGAAGGCTGACCAAGTTATATAACCTGAGTTATATACATGATAATCTAGAGAGACTAATTTTAATCACACTTATAATTTTTAAGCATAAAATATATTTCAATGTAATGATATTTATTTATAAAATCCTCACTAGGAAAATGCCATTCAGGAAGAAGGCTAAATCTCAGAAATCGATGATGTACAGTGCGATGAAGATTTTTAATGAAATGCTATAAGACATAAGAAAAGAGGAGAAACTACATGGATTCAAAGTGAAAATAAACAGATACGTGAAAGAAAAGTTCTAGTAAAAATAAACAATTATGATTTTGTTTATATTACAGCATATATAAATACTTTTATATGCACTATATTAAAAATAAATAATAATAATCATCTACGACCAAAGCAAGATAGACAATCTGAAATGTGGTGTGAAAACGAACGTCATGGAAACCGTAAACAGTATAGATAGCTGGTGTGCGAGTTCCTCGAAAATTCGAGGAACTCATAGTTGAGCAAGGTCTGTCTATCGTCTCGTTGTAGTCAAGCGTGTTTTAATAAACTGGCCAATTCACGGGGTGTCAGGGTAAAATGATTTTTTTTTATTGTACTGATATATATTATATTAAAACTTTTTAGGCACACGAAAGGGTAATACAGTTTGAGAAACAATTTAAAGTTTATCACATTTAAGGTACACTCGTGATACACGCGGGTACGTAGGTAGCTAAGCCTTCCGGTAAATCCAAGGGTTAATGCGCAATTTCAGCCCTCTCAGAGCTGACGTTTAACCCTCGACCCGGCAGGCCATTATCGGCCAGGTACACCGCTCCGCGGCGGCGGGGCGAGCCGCGGGACGGGGAGGGTCGCTCCTGTCGCCATGGCGACGGCGCCCTCAGGTGTTAGCGATCGCGCCGGGCTGACCCGCCTCGCCCCTCGCCCGCCCCCGCCGAGGCAGGCCGCAGCACCCCCCCGAGAAGGTTCTAAAATCATCCCCCGCCGGCCCCAATCGATAGCGAGGCCCTAAGAGGGAGAGGGCTAAGATAAACCTCGGTCACATGGCATGGCATCCTATACAACCGCACAGGTATACCTATCCAACCATCTGTGGAACGTTACTTGACATGTGAAAGAAGAAATTCACAAAGAAATGACAAATCTACAAAGGCATTTAAACGATTTCATATGTAAAGGTTGATACGATTTTATAATAATATCCGAAAATTATGATTGGATATACTACACGAACATCTTTTGGGATATTCAATTTTTTTATTAAAACGTTAACATTAAACAATTGGCAAGAAAAACACATTTTTGTTGTGTAGTTGCATTTTTCAGAACATAGTTCAATGCTATTAAATGAATCAACTAGAAAGATATACAGAAAAAAATCAACTTTACATTACGGTGAATCTCAAATACCTTTGAGATTTACCGTAATGTAAAATTGATTGCTTTTAAAAATGAAATAGTAAATGTATCAATTGGAAATATTACGTTCAATATAATATATAAGTTCAAAATGTATTCGAATTCTATAGCGGAAATGGAGAACGCGCTACCTAGGTTCGAATCCCGATAGCAACTAAATATTTTTTTTGATAGATAGATTCTTTCTGTATATCTTTCTAATTGATTAATTTAATTCGTGTTTACCTATCGATAATGAAATCTCTTCTGGATTATTCGCATGGTATCGGTTGTGTACATCGCGCGCAATGTCAGATTTGTTTTATTTGGGTAAGGTTTTAGAATAGAACGGCATCGACAATGTCATTATTAATATTACAATGTGATTAATATTATCTCAGTGTCTATTCATAAAGTAATGAAAATTATACCAGCAACAGATTCGTCAGTGGCCGACTGTTCAGTGCCATGAGTAAAAAAATCAACCTGTAGCATAGCATAGCAACAAACCAGTAAATACCTACCATACTAACAATGTACATTGAATGTTGTTTTTTAATTTGCACACCGCGCTTTCTTTAACAGGTATTAAAAAAGGTTAAGTATCAGTTACTTACGACGTTTCTGAACTTAGAAACCTTTTATATTTTAAAATAATTATTACATCGCGCGCCTCATTTTATTTACAA
Source organism: Eubasilissa splendida (assembly GCA_031772225.1). Taxonomy (NCBI): domain Eukaryota; kingdom Metazoa; phylum Arthropoda; class Insecta; order Trichoptera; family Phryganeidae; genus Eubasilissa; species Eubasilissa splendida. The sequence goes on along the minus strand of CM062868.1, from coordinate 8,646,886 downwards.
AAGTGAAAATAATGCAACATCTGATGAGTAATGGAGCTGAGAAATTCTAGTGTTCAATTTTTTGTATCGTAATAATCCTGGCCAACGTCGGTCTATTGCTAAAACAGTCTATAAGCGATACAAATGTATGAAGTGCACATTAGCCCTGACGATAGCCACTGCAATACGGCCCGAAACCTAAGTCATGACAAAAACCAGCCGACGTAAGAATAATCCAGAATAAATTTTATTATCAATACAAGTTAAATTAATCAATTGGAAAGATATACAGAAAAAAATTATCTATTAAATAAAAATATTTAAATGCTACCGGGATTCGAAGCTGGACCTCTTCCTATTGTAAGTATTCCTATAAAACAGAAATCTAACCAGAATGTCCGTGAACGTACGAATGTTTTATGGATCGACTATATTACCTAATTGACCGATCATATAATATACCAATCACCTATCTACACAAAAACATAAGTGCGCAGGTAGATATCTGCTGTTGTACAATAATGTGGCAAAGTCTTCTTTGAACCGAGGATAGTCCATATTAAACCATCGGGCTAACTGCAGCTCAGGGAAAAAGAGAATTACAATTTGTTGTGTTGAAAACGTCAATTTTATAAACATTCAAAAATAGCTTCGTATTTAGTAAAAATAATAATCTAAATATGAATTAAATATATTAATTATAAAGATAAACCAGAAGGTGCACTAACCAACTATGCTACAGCAGACAATACTTTTGACGACAAATTTTCAAACCCATTTCTTACACTTTTCAAATTAATACATCTATCGTTCCATTATTTGAAAGCCATCTATTTTGATTTTACGGAATCTCAAATACCTTTGAGTAAACCGATATTTATATTGATCTATTTCATTAAAATTTAATGAAATAATTATATATTTTAGATTTTTTAAAAAGCAGCGTTTTTATATTTGTAATAATATAAAATAATAATGAAACGGTTAAAAGTATTAATATCAAAAAAGTTGACATATAGGTTCGAAAATTTGTCGCTAAAAATATCATCGCTGTAGCGTAGTTGGATAAAGCACCTCCCCCGGTTAGGGAAGAGATCCAGGTTCGAATCCCGGTAGCGCAACAACAATATTTTTCGATAAAATTGATTTTATATGTGTATCTTTATAATTAATATATTTAATTCATATTTAAAATATCACAGACCTATGTTCTGAATAATTACAACTTCACAATAAGAATGTGTTCTCCTAAAAAAAAATAATAATAATAATCATTAGTTAAAATGTTTTCATAGTAGCAGCGGTTGATATTTGTTTTCTCGGTGATTTTTAACCGGTTAATCGTAATAACGGTCTCGACAGAATCGATCGGGTTTCGTAGGATGCAAGAAATATCGGTGACTAAAAATAATAGTTGACTTGACGACAGCGGATCATTTGATCGGTTAAGTTAATTTGATCACTCGGAGCTGACGTGTTTTGCAGCTCAATATTGGTGACCCCGACTTTTGGAAAAAATCATCATAAGCGATGAAAGTCATATTTCGACATGGCGGGTTTTGTTAATACACAAAACAGCCATTATTGGGGTAATGAAAATCCTCAATTGATACACCAACGACATTTACATCCACGCAGAGATACTGAATAATGCGCCATGTGGTGTATGTGTTTATTTCTTTCAGGATGCAAGAGTCACATGTTGGAAAACTTCTCGGCGGCCGTATTGGGTCGATTGGGCCTGCAACATACGCGGTTTCAACAGACGGGTGCCGCCTCGCACACGGCCCGAGCTACGCTTGAAATTTGCGAGAATTTTTTTCCGGCCGCATAATGTCAAAAAGTGGTGATATCGACTGGCCTCCTCGATCACTTGATTTGACGGCTCCCGACTATTTTCTGCGGGGCTACTTGAAAGGAAAGATCTACCTACGCCAATAAGCTAACAATAATTCCGATGCTACGGAACGATATTCGAAATGAAATTGCTGAAATAACACGCCAAGTGTGCGAAAATGTTATGAAAAATATGGTTAAAAAAACACGCATTTGCGCCGCTGCCATACGTACTTGTAATAAACCAAATAAGCGATAAATAAGAACCAAATTTAAAAAATGCTTTACATTTCCTAGTTATTCAAAAACGATATCGACCTGGAACATAATATTCACCCTGTATTTGTAAAAATTCTGGCTTTCACAGATGTAAAATAATATTTGCATTTTAAGAATGTATTTTGTCTTCAGTTCGGATGAAGTTCAGAGCGTTCTAGACAGGTCTGGGTGTCTATTACATTATTATTATAATAAATACACACCCAGCGCAGATATACTGAAACATTACCTACTATATTTTGAAAAGTTATTACACAGTGTGTCCCAAAAGTCTTTATCATTTTGGTTGCTTGTTTTCATTCTCTGCACCAACGCAACGAGCGGGAGGTATGGCGATCGCTAGCCGCGTCCTTGAGAATTCAGTCGCTATGGAGCGTATCCTTACCAATTTTTCGTAAAATTTTCCCTGGAAAATTGACATAAAATAGCCTCCACGTAGTCCCGACATGACACCAATTGACTTTTTCCTATGGGGCTACTTTAAATCAAAGGCATACAGTAACAATCATTCCTCTCTGAACAAATTAAAAGAAAATATCCGAGAAGAAATGGCATCGATCACGGAGAATACGTGCCGAGCAGTTCTCAGAAATTTTGCCTCCCGTTTAGAAGAGTGCCAGCGAAATAACGGATCGCGTTTAGAAAAAATAATTTTTAAGAAATAAAGTCCCAGAGACTGTACATAAATGTAAAAAAAAACACTTTTTCTATTAAACCCATCCATTATTTTATTACAGAATTTTTATTATGAAAAAGACTTTTGGGACACCTTGTATCAGCCAGTTTTGCCGACACAGCCCTGGACAGGTATATGACACGGCGGATACAATGTATACGTGTTCAATGAAGCATCGCTTGCTATCTCCTTACAAAGCGGCCGGGAGATGTATCGCCTTTAATTGGTTTAACTCAAAACCCTGCTTAGTGCGTGAGGCGTGAACTGACGGAAGCCATTTTTAGTTGGATTAAGCTATGAATCTTGTTAATCTCGCGCGTTTAAATACTACTAAATAATATGTACACAAGTATTACTATTTGGAGTAAATAGATTAGTCGTTGGAGATTATTTACTAAACTTTATCTACTTTTTTAAGTGCCAGATTTTTTTTTCAAAGCAACACATCACCATTTTTATAACACTTTACTTTCGTCGGACGCTGCATACCTTAAACTACTTGTCGGACACTTGTCATGGCATTTATGTATACCTTCGTCGTAGAACGCCGCCGCCTGGGATGAAAATCATGTCTGTTGTACTCCGTCTTTGAGTTGATCATCGTCATCAAAACGCTTGCCACCAAGGAACCGCTTCAGATGAAGGAACATATGGGAAGGCCACTTGGCGCCAGATCAGGACACACTTGGCTTGGTGTCACGTTTCGTGCATTCAAGACAAAGTTTTACAAACCATAAAGAGAACGAAAATATAATGTATTTTTTAAAATTTTTATTATTATCTTTGTTTTATTAACCACTTAATTGAGTTTAAATACATCTACCGGTTTCGAAAAATACCATTTTCTTCTTCAGGATGTCATAACTAACTAAAACATATATTATTGTTTCTTTACCTGAATCTATTTTTAAAAAAAATAAATTTTTAGTACCTAACTCAAATCGTTACTTAATACAAATTTACTCGAATAATTTTTAGGAAAAAAAATTAGAATGGGACTCGTAGTTAAATTTAGTTGGTTGTTTATAATTTTTTGATTAGTTTTACACGCTTTATTTATCTCCAACGATTCCAAATTATTTAATTTGTGACCAACACCGTTTATATGCAAAATTGACAATACCAATTTTTTATCAAAACCATGACCATTTTCTATCAATTGATTAGCAAATTCTGAAAACACAATATTGTTCAAACATCTCAAATGCTACCTTACTCTTATATAAAAATATGAATTTTAACCACAAAGTTAATATTGCTAATTTTAAAAGTATGAAAATATAATGTTATAACTCTACTTGAGTTTATTAGTACTGTTCGAGTTTCAAGAGAAACGGTAACTCTCATCGACAGGTATTAAACTAACTACACACAAATATAGGAGACAAGACTTAGGTATAGGTACTGTTTCTTAAGGCTTGGGTACGGTTTCTCTCGAAACTCGAGTAGTGCTAATAGACTCAAGTAGAGTTATAGCATTGTTTTATATATATATCCATCCATTATGATGAAACTCTATAAAGTTAACGCCGATTTCATCAGTATTATGTACATTTTGTCGTTCGTTATAGAACACTAGTTGTGTAATAAACAGTGGCGTGCAACAGGTATTGACTTAGGTTATGCTGTTACCATGGTATTATAAAATACTATATGGTACATTGTACATAGGTTTATGAACTATCAATTAATCGACGTCTTTAGACAAAATGCATTATCCTCGAACGCAAAGAATAATCATGAAAACAACACGTTTAGTAAGGTAATCAAATTTGCGAATTAGTAAATGAGGAAGTAGATGCTTCGATCAGCTCGAAGCCAAGTTCAAAACTTTTCAAATGACATTCATGTCAGCAAGGACTTCGTACACCATGGATCAGCTGATCCATTTCTGACTCTGCCGAGTGGAATTTTCAATTCAGCAGGTAGCAATTGTATGGCTTGAATAGAACAAAATATTAAAATAGTGGCTAGCAACTGAAGCAGCAAAATATGAAGAATAACCTAGTAGAGGATTACAGCGCTACGGTGGCGTCGCGCGGTAGCATCCGGAACTAATGATTCAACTGATACACGGTGGGCGCTAGAGTAATTTCACAGATTTTTTAGTAACGTACATCTTTTTTGATTGTATGCAGTGCATGCCCCCTGATTTCATAATAAATATTATTCAGTTTCGTAGGATTAAAAGATAATACCTATCTACCAGTGGCGGTCGGTGACTTTTTGTAGAAGGGATGATGAATAATAAGTTTATACCTACTAATGATTCAATTACACGATTCACCATTTTAGTTTACAGTGTTAGAACACGTTGGTGAAGTATCCATGTAATGTTCTATATTAATTTTTTATTTAAATGATGAATTAAGTAGATAATCGAAGGACATTCCATGTTTCAAGCTAAACTGTCAAAAAATGCGTGCTGTTAACGAATGCGTATACAGTACTCGAAGACCTTGACAGGCGGAACTGAATGCGCACGCGCAAAAGTTAAATACTTTCAAATTTTACGGATATGCAATGAGTGATAGAATGCCGGTGTCTGTGTGTTTGCGCGATTCGTTGATGTTCGTAAGTCGAGAATGTATATGTATTTCGACTCGCTCGCCGTGTCGAAGTGTGTGTTATAATAATAATAATAATAATGTATTTATTTCAGCGTGATCAGGTTTTTTTTTAACCCGATTCACCATAGAGATAATACATATTATGTTATACATTAAGGTTATGAAATAAATATAATGCTATGAAAAAGAAAACCAAGGATTAATAAATAAAAAAAATAAAAAGTTCACAAATATTACATATATAACTACTTCAGTCATGGCCATTGTATATGTAGCTATTCTGTAGGCGTTGCCATTCTCTGGTCAGGGAACCAGCTTTCCATGAGAGCGCCGCTTGCACCAGAGAGTTGGTGCTGAGCTCCAGCCGCAGCTTTACGCCAGCAACTCGATGTCTCAGAAGCGGAACGAATCCATGTATACGCCCTTCGGTAAACATTGTAGATGCGCTGCAATAACGCGCCAATCCGAACAGTATTCTGTATGAGTTGTTGTACTGAATTTGGAGATATACGTCACTTGCTTGTATTTCGACCAGAGCTCGCAGGTATACATGCTGGTGAAGAATTAGTTAAACAGGATGCTCTTCACCTCCTTACTGCATCGGTAGAAACGCCGTGACAGCACATTTGCACGAACGCTCAACTGTCTCCTCTGCCGTTCTATATCACCATCGTCTTGTCCGTCTTCATTGAATACATAACCAAGGTATTTGACCTTATTTTGAACGCTCATCGGTCTTATCTGGCCCTTTTCCATATTTGAACGCCACTATGACCGATTTGCTGGCATTGTATGAAATATTGTGTTCACCGGCATATGTTATGACTGGTCGAATTTATCAGCAGCAGTGCTGTTTTCGGCTAGAACCAAAATGTCCAAAGCTTTTGGACTCTAGAATTCATGGGATGTGGAGCATCCAAAGAATGTATGAAGCGAAGCGTCGATAGCGGAGATGAGATTTTATAATGGTGAGCAGATTGACGGCCATTAATCGGCATGGGGAGCGCGTCATTTCCGGTGGCGGATACTAACATGGCTACCGGAATACCTAAACATGGCTACCGGAATACCTCGTCTAGCGTTACAACTGTGGGTAGGTAGGCACGTACAGGGATCGCAAATATATTGACAAAATAAAATAAAAAAAACGAAATTCGGTCGAAATTCGAAAAATTTTATATTACTTTTCAGTCAATACTAATACTGCCTTTTTTTCTTGAAGATTAATTATGATGGAATACTTACTACAGGGTGGCCCAAAAAAAGTGAGAACATTTCGTAAAATGTGATATAGAAATTAGTTTAACCATATCAACAATAGCTTAAATGGTTAACTAATTTACTTACTTACCTATATTACGTTTTATTTCGTCAATTTCCGGTCCCCATCTTTGATTATTAATTTTTCCATTGTTTGTATTTGTTTTTTTTTCAAATTGTTTGCCCAGAATGACAAAAATCACTGCAGAAGATCGTATTCTGATCAAAAATTTGCGAATTGAAAAACGTTGGGGTGTTAGGAAAATTATTAAAGAGTTTCAAAAACAAAGCCTGGAGTATAGCTAGATATTACAGAATAGCTGGATATTACAGCAGGTCGGAGCTCCATCTCACACAGCCAGAAATACAATCAACTTTCTTCGTAGTGAGAATGTTAATTTCATCGAGCCAGGCATGTGGCCACCGAACAGCCCAGATTTAAATCCCGTAGATTATGCAATATGGGGTGTTTTTATGATTTCTGATTAGCTAAATAGTGTGCAAAAAAAAACATTAAGAATTATAATTAATTATATTATGTTTTGAAATAACTTATGTGTTACGAGATGTTACCACTATTTTTGGGCCACCCTGTATATGTCAATATAACCAATTTAACTTATAAAACTTTAATATGCATTATGGTCATTTGTTAATGATATGAGTTTAAGAAGTCCCGGGTTTACACGTTATATTATCCGAACTATTCATGGTCCCAATTAGTCCGGATAACCGAGGTTTTACTGTATATATTCAATAACGTTAATAAATAAAAACTGGTCAAATTTACCTTGTTAAAAAATATCGATAATTTAACAGAAAACAAAAGCAGAATAACTAAATAAACACCGCACTCGACCAAAACTAATCTCAATACTGATCCGCCAGTTTTCGGACATATCTTTGATGCAGCCACTATCGGCGTCTTTTATCTATGCCGACCGAGTGCATCGGTTCCTTTCGTAAATGTGTTATCTCTCTACATCGCTTTCTAGAAACGATCCCTTCGGAACGTAGTCGTTAGTCTGTGATTTTCGAAATTCTCAAAATTTCCTACGCGGTGACACAAAAAGTCACCATCTATTTCAGCGACATTGGATTTTCTAAAAATGCTATACTGATATAAAGATATGTAGGTACATAGGTACTTAATAATATGGATGAACGAGTTCTTGTGCCTATATGCAAGAGAAAAGGTATTTTTGCCAAGATGAAATATAGATCTCACATTCCTAACAGATTATATAAAATAGATCGCGTCTCGACAAAAAAATGGCGCTCCCTGGGTGAGCAAATATTCAAAGAAATACCTCACCAAATTGACTCCTTTCAAATTTTGATTTCATCTATTGTAAAATCAATTCACCCGAACCGAGGACCAAATAGCTCTCAGGGGTAATGCGGCTAGCCCCACCCTGGGCCGAAAGGGTTCAAGAAAATAAATTCGATTAGGTCCCCTCCGGTATCCAGGCAGGCCCTTCTAAAATAGGTGCCCAGTATTTTAGGAGCGTCTTGGGATTTCACATCAGTGATTACCGTGCAAGTAATATATTTCCGAGCGAGCCGAGCGGGAGAGTAACCTCGTTACACCCTCGGCGGCCGGAAGGGGGCGTGAAGATACGGTAGGTGCTTCGCCAGCCCTGTTGTGTCAAGGGGCGGCGGATGAGGGTACGGGGTGGGTCGAGGGGCTACTCTTGCAGCAGGCCTAGCACGCATGTCGTCGCTCGAAAATGACCCTTACCGAGCGATTAACAAATAACAAAAAAAATATATTTACAAAACAAGCCAAAAAGAAAATTAATGTCAGATTTTTTTTAATGCATTGCCCAACTAGGCAAGCTTGTTTTAGGGCAAGTTGGCAAACAACATCACATATTTTTAGATCGCATATTCTAATACCCATACAAGATCACGTATACGTTCATGCATAAACTAACAGAACACATTTCAATACCTTAATCTGCAAAGCAGCTAACTCCATTTTTGTAAAATGTTCAGGAGCAATAAAAAAACTGGTTTAATTTTGTAATTAAACGGATTACAAAAATTACAAAACATACTTTTGGTAGATGCAGATATAGGGTGGCTGAGAAATGTTATTGATATTTTGATTTATCTCGTACTTATAGGGAATATTTGGAGTTTTGATGAATTTCTTTACCAAAATTGTAAAATATTATTGCGAGTTAGGTGATTTACCATGATAATGCAGTGATGTAGAGTGATTATGACTTCCGCGGACGTCCTCTGTTTCTGGTGCCACCCGACACTTGTGTCAGGTAAACATTTAAGGTTTTTGTAAGAATTAATCTAAAATTTTTCAGCACGTAGTATTTATTTATTATTTAATAAATTTAAAATCAATTTTATCGAAAAATATTGTCTGGATCTCTTTTCTGACCGGGTAAGGTGCATTATCCAACTATGCTACAGCGACAATATTTTTAGCGACAAATTTTCGAACCTATATGTTACCTTTTTGATATTGATACATTTAATCGTTCAATTATTTGAAAGAGCCATCTACCTTATTCTTACAGAATCTCAAATACCTTTGAGTAATCTGATAGCAGGCGCCAGAATTATCAATTAATTTTAATAAATTTTAATATTGATAGGAATATTTGGCTTTTAGTGTACTATATAACAATAAAAGAGGAAAGTAATGGCATGAAATACGGTTTTTTGATCATGGGTGGAGTTAGCTGCTTTACATATTAAGGTATCCATTTATCATCCAATGTCACATAATGCGGTCACAAGAATGATTTCATAACATTCAATAGTTTGCTCTCACTGTCAGCTCTATCTAATTTTAACAACCAATTTAAAACATTTTTTTTTAACAGCTTTAATGTCACATAAAGTTTTAATATTATTTCCAATTTGAATATATTAGAATGATGCTTTATAATATTCGACTCGATTAACTGTTTAACATTTAATTGAAAATTGAAAGAATTTGAAACATCTTTATTTATATTAATCGCGTGGGAAGGGGAGGGGGGAGGGTATCTAATTATATATCTGTAAATATTTATCAATATTTAATATTCAGACTAGTATTTATTAGCAATATTTGAATATGTCCAATAACCACACATACATTACTGGATTTTCACCCGTCACAAAGGCACTGTTATTAAACAAATAATAAATATCTCACAGAGACGAAGCTATTTTTTAAAATTATATTTAACGGAAATATATGGAAGTATGGGTAATTACAGGGTTTACGACTTATCTTCGGCTGGCTTAAGTGATCACTTTATATAAATATAACGATCTTATAAAGTGATCAATTCAGCCAGCCGAATACAGGTCGTAAGCCCTGTAGTAACCCATACATCCATATGTTTCCATTGATCCGTTTTGTATGGAGTCGTTACCTATGCTGTTTATTAATAGAATAATATTAGAAAGGGTTACAACTGGGTGCAAATCATTGAAGTGTCTACTTCCTCTTTTACTAATTAGCGAATTTTACTATCTTACTGTTTTTAACCTGTTGATTTCATGATTGTTCTTTAAATTTGATGCATGGATTGATTTTTGATTTGAGAAACACAAAAAGGAATTGCATAACTATTTCCTTTAATAAAATAATTATTTCCTTCAGTTATTACGTGAAGTATTTTCAAACAATAAATGAATCATGTTCAGTCATAGAAAGTGTTCTTAAAAACGTCCATATATTTTTTACATGGGTAAGAAAGTATTATTTTACGTTAAAACATAAACTTTAAAAACACAATTAACAGTTCTCTAAAATTATATATAAATACATGGTAGGGTGTATAAACGACGGATTTATTTTGTCCAAACACGTTGGTTAAACGAAAGTACATATATTGTATTACATATATTATATATGATTGTATAATATCATTGGTAACAGCATAACCTAAATCTATACCTACTGCACGCCACTGAACGTACGTCACTGATTGATAAAGTTCAGATTTTATTCTAAGGTCAATACAAGGTGATGCTGTGAAAAATGTCCTGAAATGTATTTTGAGGTTCCAAAACGTGTCCATATTTCAAAAATTGGTACACGGATAAATAAACCTCACACCAATGTCATTTTGAAATATTAATTTAACACATTATAAGAAGGCCCCTTAATGATTCTCTCATTGATACTAAAGAAATAATATATACAATTTTATTTGAGTTAAGTGAGGTGGACAGCGATATTTTGAAGCGGATGTAATTGATGTGAAGTATTTGTAAAGTAAATATTTATATAAGATGTATAGGTATAGTTAGTAGAATTTCTGAAAAAAGATAAGAATGCTCTTCCTGTGATGGGAGTAGGTACCTACATTCATCGTCAATTTTTTCAACTTGACTTATACCTAATAAAGGTGTCCAGCGGAAAATTTTCAAGTTTAATATTAAATAAATAAAAAAAACTACAATGTTATTCTCATATTTTATTTATACAAAATTGAGTTTAACGATGCGGATTTTACATTTTATAAACAATATCGTCTAAATGCCGTCCATTTCTTTCAAGACACTCTTGCATTAGGACTCTTAAATTTGCGAACACGCGGGAGCAAAGCGTTGGTTCAATGACAGCAACTAAACGGCGGATATTTTCTTGTAGGACTTGAATTGTTCAAGGATTGTTGGTGTAAACTCCCGAATTAAGGTATCCCCACAAAAAAAAGTCGCACGGTGTAAGGTCTGGTGATCGAGGTGCCCAGGATATGTTTCCATAATTGCTGATTAATTTAATGGGAAAAATTCCCTTCAGCTTCTCCATTGAAACTCTGGTTGTATGTAGAGTGGCCCCGTCTTGCTGAAATTGTGTTCTGTTGTTGAACCCGGGAAACAGCTGCAGTTGCGGTACCAAAAACTCGTCGATCATTCGGCAATACACGTCAGCAGTGACTGAAAAGCGCGACGCGCACGAACCAATGAATTACCGCGCTCAACCGAGAACGCGCGGTGCACCACCGACCAGTGACTGGTAATGGCCCGACTGGTAACTCCGCAAATCACGCGCGTCAAACAATATCCCTCCCACTTACCTCACCCTGATGGTATACGGGCAATTACAATTTAATTTTGAAATTTTTCCGCTGAACACCCTATATAACATGACATACAACAAAAGATACAATTATATTGCTATTAAGTAAAATACTCGTAGTTTATTGTGTGGGATGGAGTAGACTCCACCTCTGATATATAAATATAAATGTTTACAAAAAAGAAGTTATATAATAGATTTCAAAATTATTAAACTATGTATTTGGCATATTTTCCTATTTATAATTTGATAAATTTCCCAACATTTTTATATTTATTTATTATTATACACGCCCTGTTTAGGCATTAACAGAATTTGTAAAGTAACAGAAAATTACAACAGAAGTGCAATACACAAAGAAAAAAAAATTCATAGTGTCAGCATGTTTTTACATAATCAAAATTAAAAATAAATATAAAATGTGAAGTAGCAACCTATCCGTCACCATTGAGTTGAGACACAAAAAATTGCAATAGTGTAGCCCTATAAAGAGTTAAATTAACAGCAAAAATGTCGACTACCTCCGCATATTCATTATCTCCGCATATTAATGTATTTTGGGGATTGCGAAGTTAGCTAGTATTAGTTATTGTATTATTATAAATGTATATATTTAAAAAAAAATCTTTTTTCATTTGTTGTAAACAAATTCTTACACCTAGTTTATATTGATCTTGTATTATATAAATGTCGACCCCCCATAATTCAAGATCTTATTATTATTATTATTATTATTATTTAGGGGTGCATAACTCTACTATTGTTTTTTTTTTATTATCGAATGTCCTACCTGTGTTAAAGTAGCCAGTTTTTTCGTGCTGTTGTGGTGTTATTTAATTCAAGAAAGATAAAGATTCGACAGGAATAAAAAAAAATAGAGGAAAAAAGGCGTGTAAGTTGTAAAACTAGTGAATTATTAGTGTAAGTATTGTATTATGATTATGTTGGAATGTTGGACAGCGATGCTTCTGATTGATCTCTACCCAAATGAATCACATATTGGGTCCATATTTGTGTAATCTTATTGGAAGTGGACGATTTTCAGTTGGTGTTGAGTGTGTTGTACAGTTTCGGAGCTAAAAACACGTAGAAACGTTGATAAAATATCATTGTTGCTCTCGGAACTGGTGTGTATAATAAGTAAGAATTAATAATAATAATTATTAGTGATGATAAACCGTTATGTGACTGTGATTGTGACGTTGATTGGTGACTGATTTGGAATGATTATTGGTAACTAAGATTTAACTGTTGGCGGTTCACTTTCTAGTGAGTCATTGCTCAAATAATTGTGAGTAATTAGTTACCAATCACCGTTACAATCGAACACAGTCACAGTAACGTTTTAAATAACGTTTTAAACATCACTAATAATGGATACTTAATTATATTTAATAGATCATAATGTATCTAAGTAATTGTACTTATGTAACATACATTTAATAAATCATAATGTATCTAAGTAATTGTATTTATGTAACATACATTTAATAAATCATAATGTATCTAAGTAATTGTAATTATGTAACATACATTTAATAGATCATAATGTATCTAAGTAATTGTATTTATGTAACATACATTTAATAAACATTTAATAGATCATAATGTATCTTAGTAATTGTACTTATGTAACATACATTTAATAGATCATAATGTATCTAAGTAATTGTACTTATGTAACATACATTTAATAAATCATAATGTATCTAAGTAATTGTACTTATGTAACATAAATTTATCAATTTAAGTATTTATCTTTTTTGAGTCGGTAACAATGTCATAAATTCATAAAAGTTTTCAAAAGCTTTTAGTTAGGTAGGTACATCTGTGCCTGCAATATTATCTCGATAAATTTGTCTCATAAAAATCACATGTTTTTAAGATTAATCACACATTGTTTTACATATAAAAATATGAAATATGCCAATCATAGGCATTAGGTATTTGTTATGAAGACTTGAAGAGTGGAAATTTTTATACCTTGAATAGATTTTTTAATTTTTTTTAATTTAATCCAGAACTTGAACGTAGGGCGCCGACAATATTTCAGGTGCGCGCTATCGTCAATCTTCTAAATGTCATAAGCGCGTTAACACGCCAAACTTTGCATGTCACGCTAAGCTATAAGCGTATTAATGGGCACTTTTAAAGTCATATTTTTAAATCATTTTGCCATGTGTGAACGACAGGTCCCAGCTTTTGATTGATAAGTCAAGACCCTTAAAGTCTAGTCTTACCCTATGTGGTGTCTTCCATTTCAAATAGAGTTGGCAGGTAAAAGGTTAAAAGAGAACATTGATACTGAACAAATAAGTAGGTACCTATCTATCGAAATAATGGGTCATAGAACGCTTCGAGAGCTAACGAATTTTTGTAATTTTTGGCTATTTGCACTTTGTTTACAGTTACCCGCAATAAAAGATTTATATGTCCGGCCAAATAATACAATAACAATTTTGTTAAATATGTGATTGTTATCCGAACTTTTACACAACATAGATTGAGGACTGGGGTATATTTTTATGTAGGTAATAATAAATATAATACCATTATATATACCTACCTATGTCAAATGTCAATATTGCTATAGTTAATGTGGAAAGATTGGTTCCAACTCTATTAAATCTAAATACCTACGTTACGATTGACGAGACGTTCAATAAAATAGCAATAAACGCATTTGTGTTAGATGCCATAAATATGCACGAATATCAGCTAAATATTTAACATTAATTTAGTTAGCTAGGTAGCCATAAGAATTTCTAGTCAAGCACAAGGAAATTTATTTAAAATTATTAACCAACTGAAAGTGACTGAGCACCTTTTAGAGTGACAGGTTTTGAATAAAATACTGAGTTAAAATAAACAGTACTGTGTTAATAGTTTGAAATTTCTGAAATAATTTTATAATAAGCGATTTAAACATAAAACTCCACCATAAGGGTCATTTTCCCGGCAACTTTTGTATCATACCAGCCGGGTGTCGGGCCGTTCGCGCGCGGGGCGCGTCACCCGGAGCGGGGCAGGGGGAGGGGGGGTCCCATCGCCCGGGGTGTCGCCATTGGCCGGCGTCGACACCGAGCCGCGCTCCCATTGGCCGGCCTGGTGTCGGGCCGCGACACTACAGACCCCACCCTCCCCTCGCGAGGCGGACGGGCGATGGGTCGGCGGGGGTGGGGGAGGGGGGACGCGCGGACGACACGCGAGTGATAATTTGGCGGTGAGAAACGCAGAAAGGTATAAGGTGTGAATGATGATCTAGAACGTCAAGGCACTGTATCAAAAAAAAACATTGTTTCATTAGCGAGTGTACCATACATACAGTGTCGAGCGTCGGATGTTTGAGAAAGTAAGAAATACATTACGACACCAATATAAAGCAATTGGGAAGGCCTGACTCGAACACATTACCAATGAAGACGCATACATAAGTCAAGAGAACGTATAACAACTAATAAAGGCATTCTTTATAATCTCCGCAATGAAAAATATGATATTTTACAGATCATTATGCAGGGGAAGATAGAAGGCGGCAGAGCTAGTAGTCAGGCGCGGTCGCTTCGGACATGCTTCGGATGCTCCGCATCCCTCGTGTTCTAGAGTCCAAGAGCCTTGAACTTTTTGTTTCTAGTCGAATACTGTTCTTTAGAGATCAGACATAATAACACACACTACAACGCGGCACCAGTGAGCGAACGAGTCGAAATATATATACATTCTCAACTTTCGAACGTCTAAGAATCGCGTCAACACATAGATACCAACAGTGGATTCTATTATTCGTTCTGTATCCACAATCGTATCCGTATTCGACATTCGCGCATGCGCATTCAGTGTCGCCTGTAATGGTCTTCACATATTGTATACATATTGTTTTGAGAATTTTTTTTACGCATTTTTAACAGTTTGGCTTGAATACTCACTTGAAGCCGAATAATTGAAATATTGAATATCTATCGATTATATGTTATATTTGATAGTAGGTATTGATTTATTATCCTGCATGCCTTCTACAAAAAATCATCGACCGCCATTGTAGTGTAGTGTAGGTAGAAAGAGAGTATCTTGGCTTGGAGTGGTTCAATATCCAAAATATTGCTTATCTTATACAGGATAAATCAACACACTGCAACCATGTTCGCCAACCTTCGATAGAAGGCGGCACATGAAACAGAGGTCTTGTTAAAAAGTGTGTGCGCGCTAGATTTTTTTGTGCGCGCTGTAATACCAAATCATGTGCACGCGCACACCCGTATACCGTAGAGGGAATATTGTCTTCTTCATCGTCTTTCGACGCGGCCCACCACAACAAGCTTCTCCAAGCTATCTTCCCTTCTTGCAAGACTCCCGAAAAATTGTCTGCTTCAAAGACACACTTGCGGCGTTTTGCAACACGTCTGTTCACACTGCGCGTTTAGTTCGTACACGTTTGGGACAGTTTTTGTGAAAAAACACATGCGCAGCTTTATTTGTCATATCTAAATTCTTACGCTAGCCATGTGGTTCTACTTAACACGTCAAAATAATACATACATCAAATAAATATTTAATTAAAATTTATTTTTCAGAAATTATAGTCATGCACAGCTTTTTTGATTGCATAGAGTGCACGCCCCTGGCACCTACTATCACATAAATATTTAATTTTGTTTTATTTCCAAGAAATTCTAAATGAAAACATATTATTTAAAATCTCATAATAATGCCATTAAGCTGATACATCGGCTCTCAAGTATTCGCGAAAATACTCTGGAGCCGATATTTTGATTTTCCAAAAAGTCCGATTTAAAATCTGAGTATTGACACATTTCGTTTTTTTAAATGAGTTTTTATGCAAGAAAATTATATTATTTATATAAAATAAAAATAATAAAATACTGCGTGTATTTTAAAAATAAAATGTTTGTTGACCTGACGTCACATGAAAGTCTATGAACTGCCATAATACAGTCATCAGGTATTTAAATTTATTAATTATCACCTGGTTAGATTATTCTACTTACGAGTGAAGATTTTTTTTATACAATAATATATAGGTAGGTAACTAAAATGAAAACATTAGTCTAACATTTTTATTAAGTTATTTATTAAAGGTGTATTCCATTTGTTTAATCGTGTCAGGCATAAAAATATTTCTCTAAGAGCGCAACAAAATACAGAAATTTGTTAACGAAGAAAGTTACATAGGGTCCATTTGATAAAATGCTGTTGCAAATAAAATAATATGTATCGATTAAAAAGATATACAGGAAAATTAAATTTATAAAAAAAATATTTTTGTTGCTACCGTGATTCGAACCTGGATCCTTTCTATTCCGGGAAATGCGTTAACCGATTACACTACACCAATATAGTAAGTTGACGACAAATTTGTGCGTCTATTATTCTAAATTTAAAAATAAAACCTTTTTATTGCGAAAATGTCAAATACCTTAGAGTAATATTCGCCAGAAATTAAATCAATTCCTTCATATTAAATTTTCATACAACTTATATATTAAAGAGAACACATTATCATTGTAAAGTTGCAGATTTTCAGAACATAAACAAACCGTGGCATTTTAATACAAATTAACATTTAATTTGTATTGAAATACCACCGAGCAATGTTTTAAAAAACTGCAACTTCACAATAATACTTCATAATAAACACTAGAATGTAAGTCTCCGACAGTTAAATCTTAGTTACCAATCGTCGTTAAATCTCAGTTACCCATCATCGACACAATCACAGTCACGTAACGGTTAACAAT
This sequence comes from Eubasilissa splendida, assembly GCA_031772225.1. Taxonomy (NCBI): domain Eukaryota; kingdom Metazoa; phylum Arthropoda; class Insecta; order Trichoptera; family Phryganeidae; genus Eubasilissa; species Eubasilissa splendida. Next base: position 8,629,486 of record CM062868.1, on the reverse strand, counting down.
CACTAAAAATTATGATCAAATTAAATTAATCAACTAGAAAAATAATCTATTTATTAAAAAATATTTAGTTGCAAAATAATATATTATATTAGAAGAACACATTCTTATTGTGAAGTTGTAATTATTCAGAACATAGGTCTGTGATATTTTAAATATGAATAAAATATATTAATTAGAAAGATATACATATAAAATCAATTTTATCGAAAAATATTGTTGTAGCGTCACCGGGATTCGAACCTGGATCTCTCAGGTAGATGGCACTTTCAAATAATGGAATGATTAAATGTATTAATATCAAAAATGTAACATATAGGTTCGAAAATTGTCGCTAAAAATATTGTCACTGTAGCATAGTTGGATAATACACCTTCCCCGGTTAGGAAAGAGATCCAGGTTCGAATCCCGGTGACGCAACAATAAAATTGATTTTATTTGTATATCTTTCTAATTAATATATTTAATTCATATTTATAATATATTATATATACCTATAGATTTTGTTTGCACTTATATCATTTTAGTTGATAAATTTAATTTGTATTAAAAATACCACAGAACTATGGTCTGAAAAATACAAGTTCACAACAAAAATTTGTTCTCTTTTAAAAAAAAAAATCATGATCGTTAAGCGAATAAGCACTAGAAAAATAATATTAAAACTCTCACTCAGATGTATCCATGTATAATACCTACGGGTCATCGTGTAGCGACAGATACCAACAGTGGAAATCGTATAACACGAAACCATGGAAACCAAAATATTTATTCATGCTAAAAATGCTCGATTTTCATGTTAAAAAAACGACAGATGACGGCCTAGTCAATAGAAAGTTGAGTCACAAAGTCATAAATAATTCAGTGATGACGTGGCGTGTATTTTTTTGTTTTTATAAAACACAACGTATTTTCTTGTTAAACGTATTTTTTTAATGTTAAAAGAACTACAGAGTTTAGTCGGTAGAATATACGATGTATGCAAGGAAAGCGAATAAGTCGAAAGTCATGCTATTCGAGAAGGAGGAAAGCAAGAGACCGTGCTAAATACTTGTAGGTAATGAATGTTTGGAACAAGTAGATGAGTTTATGTATTTGTGAAGTATGTTTGATAGAAATGGAAAGGATGAGAACGATATTGAAAGAAGGGTGACTGCAGGAAATAAAGTGAACGGCGCGTTGAATGGAATTATATCTAACTAATTTGTCAACCGAGGCAAGACTAGCGGTGGACAATGGAGTCCTGGTGCCGACACTGATGTATGGAAGTGATGCCTGGAGCTGACAGAAGAGGAACGAAAGTAGACAGAATGCAGTGTAAACGAGATCACTTAGGCGTACATGTGGCAAATCTATTTATGACAGAGTAAAGAATGAAGAAATAAGAAAATAATGTTAGTATAGTGAGTAAGATTAAGAAAGGATCACTTAGGTGGTTTGGTCATATGGAGCAGATGACCGAGGAGAGAATGGTAAGAAAGATGTATGACGCAAGTGTTGATGGCACGAGGATGGTTTTGTTAGAAGCCTCAACAATCGGCGAGCTTGTGTGAATGTGGATAAGGCGAGAATTGTGTGTCAGCACAGAGAAGTGTGGCGCTCTAATCTCTCCGCCTACCCCCGCGGAGAAATGGGGTGATGGTAAGTAAGTTAAAATAAATATATGAATTGTTAGTGGCCAGAATATGTTTTCACGTTAAACGTTTCCCACTGTGTCTGCCTCGATGTGTTTTCTCGTAGGTACCAAAAACCTACTTAATTATTGCTTCCTCATTACCGCCTTCGGTTTCTGATGACTGTCGTGATTATCATTCCCAACAAGTACCGATCCACATTTTGCGGATCGCGAATGATTCAGAGAATTCCCGGATAACTGCCACGCACGCGGGACTCGGAAAGTAGGTAAGGGACTAGGGATTCTGTATCGAGACAACCCGGGAATAAATTCCCGGGAATTGCGTGGTTTTTCGCTGTCTCGAGTCCCGGGACTTCCAAAATAAAAATAATCCGAAACTCGACTCTTAATTTTTCTTGATATTATTCATTTAAAACAAGTCGAGTTAATTCTTCTGTCCATTGACATACGGCAGGTGGTGACCCAACAACGAGCGGTGCATGTGTAAGTATAATTTGAAAAAAAAATGTAAATTTCCATAGTATATATGGTTAGCCATAAAGATTTGCATTAAGGAGAAATTAATCGTAAGATATTTACCACTAATAAAAAAAATTCTGAAGTAAATGCTTTTGTTGGTATGTTCAAACAGGGGATTGTGCTTCATTATAAAATGTAATCTTTAAATAAATTTAGAATAAATTCATGTCATTTTTTAAAACAATATTTGCATGGGATGAAATTATTTAAAAAACTTTATTTGGGAACTTTAACTGATTTTGGCCAAAGACATACGTTGTTGTCTTAATTAATTGTTCTTTTTTTGTGTATATATTTTTTATTTTATATATTTATTTGTTTGTGTTTTGTATTGAATATATACATACATAAATCGTACTATATAAATACTAAACACTAACTACGTAATATGTTTTTGTATTCAATATATACGTAAAACTTAATTTCATTTTAACAAACAACTACCGCATTATGAAATAATAAATATTTTAACAAACAGTTTTTATTTGTTTATAAAATTAATATTAACGAACGTTTTTTTACACACATAATATTCTTAATAGCTACTGCACACCATACGTATGAATATAATACATTTCATGGTCTCGATTCCCGGGAATTCCCGGGACTTGAAAATTTTAACTTTCGAGTCCCGGGAATTGAAAAAAGCCGAGAATACAGAATCCCTGGTAGGGACGTTACCTGGAATAATTATTCTGGTCCTTTTGTGTGCAAGAGTGGATAGGACCTACTTCTTTGCGTTCTCACATCACTCGACTTGATTGAAAGCAGTGACTAATTGGGTACATGTTAGTTGTTAGGGGAATTCCAACCTTACAGACTGTGCGCTGCGTTTATAAACATTGCTTTACAATCGGAAAAAAATAGAACTGTTTACATTAAGTTAAACACAGATTTAATCAGCAATATTTAAATATGTCTTAGAACACACAGTTACTGGATTTTTACTTACAAAGGCACTGTTATTAAAACAAATAACATACATCTCATAGAGAAAAGGCTATTTTTTATATTTAATGGAATATATAAGGAAGTATGGTGTAATTACAGGACTTACGACCAGTCTTCGGCTGGCTTAAGTGATCACAGGCCTTACCAGGAGCTTTATACTAGTCTGGTAATGTGACAAATAATAGCATTTGATTTTAAAATTGCGCATCGGTTTGTGTATACGCACAGCGCGATTCAAACTCAGAGGGACCATTGGTCCTGAGTAGATTTTTTTTAAACTGGTCGTTAAGTTACCCATATGGCCGTGCCAGACAATAATTGTAGTCAGGATTCCATCATGAATGCGAATTGCCCATGTTGCCTACTTGGGCACGCGTACCATAGGTTCGCCGCCATTTAGGGAACTAGGTAGTGCAATCTACGTGTCTATCTATGACATACTTACGAAACAGGCTGACGAAGATAACAGTAATTCAAGAGAGTTATTATTGCGTTTTGGTGTCATAGTTTCGACACTTGTGCCAGCGAAATTTTGAAATGGCTTAGATTATTATTAATTAATTGATAGATTGCGTGAGAAATGAGGGAAGATTTACTTGGATGATTCAGATATGAATATAAATATTTTTCATTACTGAAACTCGACATATGGTAGACCGGGGTTAATTGAAACAATATGCATTTTTTGCACCGTTGCTTTAAGAAATATATAGGAAACTAATTTTAACAACAGTAGACAAGTTAGTTGTCTTCAAAATTATTATAGTAGGAATAAAACTATAAACAACTTACAAAAATGTTGATAGATATGGAGGTTCATTGGGTGGAATGATGAACGTTACATTGTATAAAGTGAGCACTTAAACCAGACGAAGACAGGTAGTAAGAATTACCCATACTTCCATATTTTCCCATATAATATAACATAAAATAGCTTCGACTCTATGAGATATTTATAATTTGTTTAAAACTGTAAGCTTATAAACACATCGAAGGAAATGTTACAACTGACCCAGAGGTCGGGGTCAGTTATACCAGTACGGAAATTGATTAAAACACAGAATTTAGGCACAAAGTAGTCGCACTTCAACCATTTTGGAATGAAGAAAAATATATCGTAAGCTCTGTAATGCCCAAGACTTCCATACTTCTAATATAAAAAATAATAGCTTCGTCTCTGTGAGACATCTTAATCTTGAAGAAAAATAGTTTCTTTAAAGTGTTCACTACATTTAACGTAATACAATATGAAAATTCTTACAATATTTAAAAAAAAATATATATTATTTTGATATTTTTTATAATATATGAGTTACCTATAAAGTATACACATTCTTAACAGTATGTTAACCTTTCCGTTACGGTGTTAAAATAAAACGCATTCATCACGAACTCATCACATCGATCATCACGAAATCATCACATAATTAGAGGCGATGTCAACTCAGTTTACATCATCGGAGTGGAAAGGTTAAGAAATACAACAGATTTTTTTTTAGCTGTATCTGGATTACGGTCTTCTGAAGTGCGCCGAGTTTATAATGACTTGTTCACCAAACATTGATATATTTTAATATATAAAAACTTAATTAACAATATTCTTCGACGCAATATCGACCCCTTAGAATAACAAGGTTCCAACTAATATTTTGGGCTAATTTGAGTTATTGCGTGAAAAGGGTTCTAAATGCATTCTTCTATTCTTTATTTCTTCCATACACACCTACTCTTCTATTTAACGGATATTAAAGGAAATAGCAAGACCTGAAAGTTCCAACTACATCAGTTTATTTCAATTTATGGATCATTATTGTTAATTTACAATGTTTTTATTTTATTTTTAATTTCCCTCATCTCACAGTGGTCATTGATAATACTGAAAATAATTTATTAATCATGTTTGAATACCCAAAACAAAATATACATGAATTAAAATTTAATTAACACTTTTGAGCTCATTATCTCAAAATAGTGTCAGCGTTAGATGGAACCTTGTTAATCTGAGGGGTCGATATGTAAATGATTTTTTTCTTCTTTTTGTTGTTGGGTTGTTAACCTTTTTATATCATACTATGCAGTTTTCGTGTCGTTTTATTGTCCTGTGAGTAATTTGTCACCATATCTATGTCCAATATCGTATATATGTGTTATTTCAATAAATAAATAAAAAAAGATCGAAAGTGGGAAACCTTTTCATTAGTGATGAGCTTAAAATCACGAACCGTGAGTCAATCACTGATATCTTTGAGTCACATTCACTATCAGTGATTGAATATGATTCATTTTTAATTTTATTTATATTTGGTTGTCAACCGTGATTCGGCGCATGTGCATATGAAACGAAAATATTCATGAAAGAATGACGTTATAATTCGTGATAAGCGCCATCTAGTATATTCTGCCAAAACGTTTTACGCATTTAACTCGAAATGCTGAGAATTTAACCCGAAAAATAAACTCACATTTTTTTAAGAGTTTTCATTCTCTTTGCGATGATATCAAATTTTATATGCTAGGATATGTTTTTTTAAGCAAATGAATGAAATACGCTCAAAATTATGTTTTTTTTATTTATTTCATGTATTGTGATATGTATTAGTAATCACTGATATTATCGAATATCAATCACAATCACACCAGTGAGTCAAGAGTAGCATTTTTTCTCATCACCACTTTTCGTCCTCGTGACTGAAGTTCGCGACCTTCTACCTCGACCTACCGTCGTCTTGACCAGACTGCTCCTCTTTTCTTAGCAGGTGAAAGTTGTACGATGAAAACCATTTGCTGTACATGTGATGGAAGAACAAATCTTATAGTCCACTGGGCCTTTCTGATCGAGAGGCCAGGCAGGTAGGTAACGTGGGGTAACCTGGGTAGCCCGGAGCGCGATGTTTGATGAGAGCCGAATCGACAGGGCCAATCTGTCGGTGCGTTGAGGCGCGAGGGATGGTGCGAGCGTAAGCTATCATGTGACTGACGAAGGGACGTAGAATTGAAGGCGCCTTCGATACATTGAATAATCAGGCAGACCATCTGAACAAGACTACAACACTGAATTTGCCACAAGGGATTTTATATTTCATTTATTGAGAATTATTTAAGAAATGATATTATTATTATTTACCGTTACTGCTTCATCTTATTTAGATGTAAATTTAGTAATTCCTTTCGAGAAGAATTTTGGTGGATTTGATGATAAAAAGTCATGAATTTCTACACCATTTCGTTACATTTCTCAATCAATACTTTTTGAATTGTCTTAAACAGATAGAAATCTAATGAAATCAAAAATTCTAAATATTTGGTTGCTACCGGGATTCGAACCTAGACCTTTTACAACCTGGGAAACGTGTTAATATTCCACTATATTAACCGATTACGTTTATTAAATTCTGGCGTCTCCTAGCGTGTATTACTTAAAAGTATTTAAGATTTATAGCAATAGTTGATTGCTTTTAAAAATGCAATAATAGATTTGTCAATTGTAAAAATATACTGAATATAATTTCAAAATTTGTTGTAAACGTAATCGGTTAATGCAGTGGAATGGTAACACGTTTCCCGGATAAGATAGGAAAAGGTCCAGGTTCAAACCCCGGTAGCAACCGAATATTTTTTCGATAAATAGTTTTTTTTTCCGAATATTTTTCTAATTGATTCATGTAATAAATATACCACAGAACTATGTGTTTTTATTTAAAAAAAAAATAGAAATCTATTGGGGCAAGATTTGAAGAGTAAGGAGGGTGTGGAAAAACCGACCAAAAGTCTAATATTTTTTACTGTGTTACATGAAGTATCCTGTGGGATGTTGATTGGAACAACATTTATTGTATCAATTGTTCATGTAATTGTATTAACCCTAATATAGCAGGCATTACACACGTATTTTTTTTAATTTCACAAACTCTTGAGTACCATCTAAAAAAATTTGAAGCTTCTACATACGCCCATGGCGAATAGGAAAAGTTTCAGTTTCACGTCGATTTGAATACAAATAAAATTTATTAGTGATATATATATATATATATATATGCACCCTTAAATAAGAAAGATCTTAAATTATAGTGGTGGCTATGTTGTATGATCAACATTTATAATATTACAATGATATTTTATAAAAAATGTTGAGAAATTAATCAACTTAAAACATGGGAATAAGAAACATGTCTAATACATAATTATTTATTTACATTGAAGACTCTTTTTTGTACATTTATATTCGATGGTATCCCGGTAGCGACCAAACATTTTTTCAATAGAAAGATTTTTCTGCGTATCTTTCTAATTGTTTAATTTAATTTGTATCTATATCGCAGAGGATTGACAGGTCACCGAAGTGACGCGAATAAAGTAATGTGATAAGGACACGAGACATTTATTACAGTAATTTAAAAATATAAAAACGGGAGCGCCAGGCAATGCTCTCTAATTAAAAACCAAACGTGGGATAGATTTCAATAAACAAAGATTGTCATTTTTTATAAAATGCACCTTGCTGGCGCCTGTTCGCTGCAATTGTAAGAAAAATATGAATGAATAATTGTATTGTTTGTAACTGAAATAAAACGAAGTACAATGCGAGCGGGAACGCAATCTCAATTCTGTCGCCGCAGTATTTCTAGATTGAACATTTTTCTGTTTCATTTTTTCTGATCTCATCATCACCATCGCCAGTTGAGAGAAGCGAAGATCGGCGAACCACCTTTGTTTTCTGGTCGCTGTACGCTCTAGTATTATTAATATAAATAAAATATTAACTTGGTTAAAAAAATGTACCAATATTATTTAAGATGTAGAAGATTAAGGCGTTTGATAAAATCTTTCTACTAGGAACCTATTTGAATTTATCGAATCGTGCGCAAGTAATTCGTTAAAAACTGTGCAGTGACCGAGTGTTCAAATGAACTGTGCCAATTTCGTGTAGGCAGATATTTCTTCCGATTGATCCCTTTATGGAGATTTAGGGGTGCGGAAAATTTATAAACATGTAGATCCCTATCCCCCGATAAGGGCGCAGCGCCCAGCCTTCAGAATTGTGTTACGCACGTGATAACAATGGAGCGAACGCAGTCGGGAATGTAGAAACATAAACGGATCGAACATTGTAACGGATTTGATTTGACGCGAACCACTTCGGATTCGAGATTTAGGGATGAATTCTAGGATCTGTTTTTGTGGTAAAAAGGTACTTCCACGGAATTCAGGTAGTATTTTTTTTGTTATAATCGATACAGCTAATCAAACGTACGAAATTACACTAAAATTGAATTCATTTAATTGGAAATCAGATGTATTAAAATACTTCAGTTAAAAAAATTTGCCGGAATATCTGGCACCACCTAGCAGGTTACCCTAAAAGAGTTTAATCCATAATTAAATAATTTTTCATAAAATATGGTTGTAATCTACTGAAAACAAATAGATTTGTCGTCAAGTACCTAGGCGCATAAGAACAAATCTGATGAGATTAACGAGGCTGATTTATTTTTTGTATTTTTCAGTGAAATATTTATTGTGGTTTAATTATCAAAGATATCGCCTTGTCAGTACAAAATTGTAATAAATCAAAATTTTACAGTTTTGAGATTGTTCGTCTATTTTAGTTTATTGTCTCTGAAAAATGCGATGCATCATTTTAATAATCTAAAAATAATACTGTTAGTAATTAATTTAGCCAAATGTTTTTCTATTCGCATAGTATCCTAATTTTTTTTTTTTTTTTAAATACACGTAATAAGAAGTTGACAAGTTGAAGTTGAAGCGATTATCTCAAAAACCTCAAAATCGCAACTTCAACAATAAAACGAGAATTTAACATAATTTTATAATTTTGTAAATTTTTTATTTCCACTACATTTTTCATTGCGTTAAATGATATATAACGTTTTCGGGAACATCTTCCCATTATTAATATTATAGAATAAAAAAAAGAATAAAGCTATTAAAAACTTGAGTCTAAACTCCGAAATGGCTGAGCGCGCATCAATGGAGGACCATTCGTTTGATGATAGTCATTTACAACTTATACATAGTTGCGCCAAAAGATGAAAGTTTGACGCTCTAGAAAATTTAGAAATATTAAATAATAAAAATAACAATAAAAACATAATGAATATTCAAATACCGCCTACTACATCCCCTTTCTTATCCATTTTAACTCCACCCCCACTCCCACCTCCGTTAACTCTAAACATACCATATATTACTGTCTGAAAGTATTTTTTAATTTTAGTTGGATTATAATATTGATAATGGGAAGATGTTCGCGAAAATTTTCTATCGTTAACACAATGAAAAGTGTTGTGGAATAAAACAGAGTTTTGACTCAATTTACAAAATAATCATGGAATTCCACAAAGTTTCATCAAAAGCTTCGTATGAACTGTTCACTGGTGCAAATTGTGTGTACGGACAAATTATTTAATTCCTTAATAGCGAAAGCTATAATACCTTATCTAATAATTATTTTATACCATAGCAGTTTATTTAGAAAACGCTGATATCAGCGTAGTGAGCAAGATTAAGAAATGATCACTTAGGTGGTTTGGTCATGTGGAACGGATGAATGAGGAAAGTATTGTAAGAAAGATATATAACGCAAGTATTGACGGCAACAGAAATAGAGGACGTCCGCGAAAGACTTGGCTCGATCAGATAAACTAAATGATCATGTTAGAACCATCAATAATCGACAAGCTTGCATGAGAAGATGTATAAATGTGGATGATGCGAGAATTGCGTTGTTTTTGTAAAACTATTTTACGCAGAGCGCGCGTTGTTCCCCCGTGAAGTGATCCATTTCCAAGGACCAAACTATCGCGCGCTGTCGCCCGCGTGCCCCTCCATCGCGCGGTTCTCGCGCACAAGCGATTTAAAAAGTGCAAAAACTTATGGTCTAGCCTGTACACGTGTACGCAAAAATATATGTAGAGAACTTTCTTTACCTTTAGATGTGTTGGAAGAAGTCGATGGTTTCGAAGGTGAATTATGGTCACACTGAAGATTTTTCGGGAACTTTTGGGGTGAGTTGTGGCCGGGGAAATCATTGTAATCCTCTTCAATCAATTTCCGCACCCTCTCTGAAAATAAAAATATATTAAATAATTTTGCTCCGAAACAATAGGTATTGGGTTTAATTTAAAAAATATATTATTTAATACATAAAAATGCCGAGGGGTAATAAAAAAAATAAACATTTACATTAGGCACATAATAGAAGTTCAAAAAGATAAAATAGGTTTAGTTTTTTTTTTTCTGTCAAAATTTAATTATCTACCGCCGTGACCATACATACAGAAAGTCGAATCAAATTTCTATGATGATATGTTAACAAATACTTTTTCTGAAAATACACTTTCAAATATAATACAAAGTTAAGGAAATAATATTATAAATGCTATTTTTACTTTTGACTCAAAATTTTGTCTCTTATGTCAAATGTAAGTTCGTTTTATCGTGCTTTTATTGTTCTTCGATTTTAATACAATCGATAACACGTGTCTGAAAAGCGACTCCGTCCATTGAACATTGATCACAGCGTACGGCTGATTCTAGTAACAACCGAACATAATAACAGGCGGATAGTGCAGTTGGTTCGATCAAGGTTTGTCTAAGACGTACGGAATGTAGGGGGTTGATGGGGGGAGGGGAGGAGAGTGTGAATAGTTCTAAAGCAACTTTACACTTAACATGATTTGCGATGTTCGGACGCTGAATATTCGTTTAAGCCCTGTTTAAACTTGGCACAATCCGCTAGGCGAAAAGTTTTGATTGTTGAACACAAGAGTATATAAAAATAAAAGCGTGGAAACGCTCAAAAGATACTTCGAAAGATCCTCATGCCTGGATGGACAGGTAGGTATCTAGTAGGTAGGCGAGGGACGAGTAGGTAGGTACGAAATTGATGATGATAATGATTCATCAATAACGTCATATTCAGCTCGAGGGCGCTTTAATCAAATACCGAGAGGGAACAATTTCAGTCATATCGTTATCCTTATTTAGGGATTCTGTGTCGAGACAACCCGGTAATAAATTACCGGGAAATCCATGTTTTTTTGCTGTCTCGAGTTGAGTAAAATAACCTGAGACATTTTTCTTGATGTTATTCATTTTAAACAAGTTGACTTGATCCCAGATGACTATTGTCATACAGCAGGCAGTGATCCAGCGTCGAGCGGTTCATGTGTAAGTAGGTATATAAAAAAAAAAAGTTTTCATAGTTTATATGGTCAGCTAGAGGGGGGTGGGGGACCCACCCTTTCCCGGGACCGGTTTAGAAGCTAGGGCTACCTTGTTGGTCTCGCTCATCAAAGCTAATAAAACATACGCGACTTTAATTCAATTACATTTTAACAATTACAAAACGAAAAAGGAAAAGAAATTCAAGATGGTTATTAGCTATTCATTTTTTTTTAACCCTCCAGCGTCTCTTAAGTGTCATATAAAACATAGTATTACATGCAGATGGAAAATTAAGGTGCAGTTGTTCAAGGCAGACACCCAGGGAACAATTCATCAAAAACATTCCCAAAAGAGGGACAGTGGACGAGACACAAAATGATTGAGTCACACTTACACGGACAGACTAACGGAGTAGCAAAAACACGAAGCATGGAGAGTGAGAGGTAGGTGCGTAGGTGGAGTCCCACCCATACAGGCCGGCCTGACTACCCATCTAAGGAACTCCAACGTTTCCAACATGAGTTTATATGGTCAGTCATAAAGATTTGCATTAAGAAGAAAAATCCTCAGATATTTACTGCTGATAAAAATAATCTGAAATAAATGGTTTGTCGGTTTGTTCAAACAGAGGATCAAGTTTCCTTGTAATATGTGATATAAAAATACGTTCATGTCATCTTTTGAAAAAAAAATTATTAGGGGACTTCAGTTAATTTTAACCAAATACGTACGTTATTATCTTCCGATATGTTTCTTTAATAATTGTTATTACGCTTTTTGATTTTTTTTAAATTACTTCCGTTTTGTAGATGTACGAGGGCGAGTCAAAAATTATCAACACTTTCACCATAACACACCATCAAGGTTATTTATTTACACCCTATCCCGAATAGTTTTGAGAGTTGTTTGCTCTCTACATTTCATTACATTCAGTCATTAACATCTTAATACTATCATAGGTTGGCATCACAATTTGATATGAGATGCGTTACCACATTAAATTCAGAGGGCAGCCAGAGAAAAGCTATAGAAATCATGCCCCCCCCTCCAAAAAGGGGGTAGACGTCACATTTATGTGTTGCAGTCGCAGAAGTCGGTCACAGTCCGGCAGAAATTCACCCTGTCCAGGTCGCAAGAGATGCGAGGGAGAGCCGGTAGAATGCTCCGTTAGGTCTCACTAGCCACTGCTCTTCCCGGCATCGTCCACCCCAGCAACCCCCAGCGGGAGACCCACACCCTAATAAATTTCCGGAGATGTTTGAGATTCCTTTCGGTTGTCATACCGCCGTACTAGTGTGACGCACGAAGAAGAGGGGCAGGACGCCCGTCGACCTCCACCGCGGACGACAAGATTCAACAAGCTTTTAGCGAACAGGCGAGTTGCCATCGGGTGAGGTAGCGTCTTCTCTGAACATCAGTCGTGGTTATGCCTATGTTATGGTTATGTGGATAAGACTCTCACCTAATTATCTAGAGGTTAAAGAACCTCATTGCAGGCGACTAGCAAGTTAGTCCATTTTACTAACTTACTTAGGGCCGGTTGTCTGATCAGTAGTAACTTTTTAATAATGTCTGTAGTTAAAATCATTTGTGGGTTGACAAATAATCAAAAAATATGAATATAAATTAAATATATTAATTAGAAAGATACACATATAAAATCAATTTTATCGAAAAATATTGTTGTTGCGCCACCGGGATTCGAACCTGGATCTCTTTCCAAACTGGTGAAGGTGCATTATCCAACTATGCTACAGCGACAAATTTTCGAACCTATACCTTTTTGATACCTTACTCGAGTAATCTGATAGCAGGCGCCAGAATTATCAATTCATTTTCATTAAATTTTGGACATATTGATACAACTTTATTATTAGGAGAACACATTCATATTGTGAAGTTGTAATTATTCAAAACATAGGTCTGTGATATTTAATTAATATTTAAAACATCACAGACCGTCTGTTCTGAATAAATACAACTTCACAATAAGAATGTGTCCTAACATGAAATATGATTTATTTTATGCATTATTTATGGATTTTTTTCGATATCTGCAACTTTGGTGGTGAAATATTTTCGTATTATGTGTGCTAATGTATATTAAACAACGAGATCATCATGAGACGAACTGTCATCACCAAAAATATCAGGATTTTAAATGATTAATTGTCGTATACTGCAACATTTAAAGTATCAATGTGTCAGATGACATTTGGAACAGCTGTGAAAAGTCCGCCATATTTAACTATCGATTCTAGTTTTTATTACCGGATATTGCAGAGTAAAATGAGTTTACTACTGGATGTACTTTCGAGAATGTAAGAATGTTGATGTCGTGCTGGACACATGTTGCGCCTACCATGGACAGCGAGACGCACGAGAGTCTCCATTCTGGACGAATTTAAAACATTGAATTCGTCAATTTTTTAGCATCTTGCGAGAAGGGTAGATAATTTAGAGAAGCTTGTTGCGGTGAGCCACGTTGAAGGACGAAGAGGAAAAGGAAGACCTTTACCCGTTGGAGCGACCGAGTGGAAAGTTCTCTGGTGACAACTCTAAGATCTGCAGGATGCCGAGAAAAGTGGAGAAGCATAGTTAAAACGGCGGGAGTTCACGGTGATCACGATCCTCAGTCACGAGGGACTGACGTGGATTATAATCACATACCACCAAATAAATAGACATGAACTAACGCAAATTCTTTGTGCCAAAATTGACATTTTGGTGTTACCCACATGATCACTTTGGTACAACTTACGCAATCAAATAGCTCAGCGACATTTTTTTAAAAATATGACTAGATTGAAACAAAACTTTAAACGCTGACAATATGATATGCATTAATGTAAAAAAATACGTCTTGTTTACACAAAATTTAATTTTTGAAGAGTAAATACTTTTACTGATGGATAAATGTGTCATAATCAATCGGATTTATGTTTCCACCCTCGTCCCGCTACTAATATTCCATGTCTATTCATTTACTGGTTTGCGATTATAATGTATTTTTAGGGATTGAATGTTTGTCTGATGTTTGTAGGTTATGAATATGAGAAGGATTTGTTTAAGGTGGGTTTGAGGGCCCTAATCTTCACAGATTCTCACGCGTGTATATTAATGTTACGGTGTATGCGTGTGAGTATAGGTGTTGGTGTTGCGGCTGGACCAGGTTGATGAAATGAAACAGGACTTACAATCGTTTGGAGGTTAAATTGCAAATTAAAGTTCGTGACTAGCAAAGCTCACTGGAGGTGGTTCCGAGAGATGCGTCCGGGTAGGTGGCCAGAGGAAAAGTTTCCGCTTCAGCTGGCTTCTCGAACCGGTTGCGTCGCGATGTATTATTGTTTATTGGTACTAGGCGGCGAAGATTGCCTGTAAAGTATCTGGTTTGACAGCCAGGTTTGTGAGGCGCGAGCAGGACCTCCACATATTCCCCGTACGCATCTCAATATTTATTTATAAAATTAAAATCATACGACTATTTCCCATTTATTGTGTACAACGACGTGAAGAGGCGTGACGGTGGTGTACCTTCAAGCGTATTATATGTCTGGGCGTGTATAGGTGCTTGTCTTACAACATGGCCGGAGCGCCAGGGCACCTACCCTCGGGGGTATCCATTACACAAGGGACCGCCGCCCCTGAGCAAAACAATGCGGCGAAACTGATACGTGCCAGTAAGTCGAGTGGGGTTCCACCGCAGCCGGGATCGTGTGATACTAGGATACTAGGCGGGAGTCAGGGTGACAGGAAGGAAACTGCGAGAATGATTCTCAAAAAAATTTAATATATCACTTAAACTCGAATCCAGAACATTAAAAATTCCGCTATAGCATTTACACCAAATTTGACCATCGTATAAGATAATTTTTTTTGTGAAACATTTTTTTTAATACTTATATTTTTTATAATTTCAACATCACAAATGTATTTTCATAAAAATAAAAAAAAAATATCCTAATCACAGACACGTGTATTATACAATACAATAGAACTTGATTTTTCTTATATATTTCTTCTTCGTTTGTATTTCAAAGATATGAATACACATGACAAAGATCATATACAATTTTTTTTAGTGAAGTACATACATAACAACATATTTTTAAAAATAAAAATATATTTGTTTACCTAATATAAAGACGGGAGTTTGAAAGAAAATAAACAGATAATAAAAATAAAGAAATTAAGTTAGTGTAATCACTAGTCCCACATCTGTAAAAATCATATAAAACATTACGAAATTTGTGTGACAAATTTTACTTTATTTTTATTTTGAAAACATACAGTAATCAATGATGAGTAAAACAGCAATAATGGTATTAGAATAAATTCAACCAATTACATCTTTTCTATGAATTACTAATTACCAAGAAAAATTAATAAAAATTAAGAGAAGCAAAAAAAATAATAAAAAAGATAAATTTTCAGAGACGATAGGAGGGAGAAGGTATTATAATATTAATTTTATTAAGGGATTTTGACAGTGTAAATAAATATAACATAATACATATTTAACCAATGATATCAATAATGAAAATCCGCTGAAATGTTTAGGCAAACAATAAAACAGAAGATAAAAAAAAGAAGAAGAAAAAAGGAGGGAGAAAGGGTAGGGAGGTTGCGACTATTGTTGAGGTAAAGTTAATTAATTAATTAAGTTATTAGTCAAAATTTAGATTGTGGTGGTTTATAAAAATAACTCTTTAAGCGTAGTAAGACTAATGTTGAAAAAATACATTTTTGTTATGTAAGATGTTCTACTCCTAGGAATGTAGAAGAATGCGGATTGCCGGGTCGATCGAGATGGTATGTGGATTAATTCTAATTGGTTGGAACAGTCAATATGGCTTTGCAGTAGTTTAAAGATAAATATTTGGTCAGCACGTGTTCTTCGATATTCCAGAGTTTTGTTTGTTTGTTGTCGAAGTTTGCTGCATCTAAATAGGAGTTGAATGATAGATTAGATCTAACATTCAGATGTAGTAGAAACCTACTTTGTATTCGTTCTATTCTCGCAATATATGTAATTTGCCATGGTTTTTTTTAGATTTGAGATGCGAACGAAATGGTATGGAAATTAATTATTAAAATTATGGAAAAAATATAGTTTATATTGTAATTATTTTCATTCATTAAATCTTTGGACTGTCTCTTACGAAGTCCCCTGGACAGCGTGCCGAATTCATAGTATTTTATTCTTAGTCGTATATAAAACTTTCCAGCTTTTACGTATTTTAACGTGATGAATGAATTATTCTGTGGAGTGTGCAGGGGATCGTCTGCGTCATTTCATTTCTGACGTATTTTCTGCCATGATGATGATGATGATGATGATGATCTAGGTTTTTGTTCTAAGGCTGTAGAAAGTCCCGTCTTGATATTTAACTCTTGTAGTCAATGGTTTAACTTCGCCAATGCCACCACCAATGCATTAACGTAAAACTAAAGTCGAGAAACTGGATGACTAAAAAACAGGCAGTTAGCTACCCTGCGTTGTGTTTGTACAGCAGTCAAACTTTTAGAACAATGTTTTTTTATTTCCCGACACACGGTTGAGTTTATTTTATGTTACTGTTAAGTCTTTCTCATATTTTAAATCAAACGTACATATTAAACAACGATATCTATTTTTTTATTCCTATGTTCTAATTTGGTAAATCTCTTATAATTATTAGGGAGAACACATTTTAATTCTGAAGTTGTAATTATTCAGAACATAGGTCTGTGATATTTTTAAAAATACAAACTAAATGTAAATAATTGGACAGAATATTTCGTTTAAACTATTATTTATTGATTATTCTACATGTTTCGATACATATGATATCTTCTTCAGGGGACAATGTAACAATTAGAAAGACATACATTTAATTTGTATTTTTATAAAATATTATTTTGTTATTAAATATCATATTATACTACAACAGATCTTGATCATGTTTTTATATAAATGTTTATAATACAAGATTATTCATATTTGGGAGTGCGTAATTCTATTGTTGCTTAAAAATGTTGTTATTTTATGTGTATTTCATTTTATATATTGTTCATTAATTTATTTTATTATAATTTATTATATAAAATAAAAGTTTGTTAACATAAGAATGTCTGGAAAGACAATCTGCCTAAATGCAACATAATCCAATATTATAACTATCGTAGAAACGCAAGGTATCACCACAACATGCCATCGTATGATGGTGTACATTTTAGCCAAGATTCACTATATAGCTAAGATACAAATAGCCTTGAATTGTTATTATCTGTCGTCAGGCGGCATCGGGGGTCGCTCGGAACTAAGTGTTGTATTCACCAGTAACAGTGGAGCGGCCGACCTAGCAGCAAGCAATCGGATATACTCGGTTGCTTTCTGCTAATGATAAATTTATTTCCTCTTCCAACGCATTACTGTGTGTGTACAAAAAAAAAGACCGCACAAAATGGGCGGTGAGTACCAGTTCACTAAACTATAATGTAGTATTTAAATTATTATCTCTTACGTGCGAAGGAATTGAGGGAATAAAAAACAAACATGTATAACTTCACAATTGAGAGAACACATTTTACAGTCCAATAGTTTTCGTATACTAAACCCTAGTAATGAAATAGAATATAGAAAAGTGTTAACAGATATAAATAATGCTGACGAAAATGGAACAATATCTATACATTAAAATAACAAGTTTTTCAAACAAAAAAAAATAAAATACAATAACTTTGAATAAAACCACGAATTTTAATAAACGCCAACCGGTTTCGCTTAGCTCAAGCTTCGTCAGAGCGTATTTAAAACTAACAATAAATACACAAATAGTGCACTTATATATATATATAAAATTACATGCGAAAGAGGGAGACAGAATATATATACATTTAGACAGAACATCAAGGGAGGGGAGAAAATACAATGTTGATGGATATTAAATTGATTTAAAAGGAAACATACCTAATATGGGGCTAACGGATAAATTTATTTGGTTATATTAAAATTGCACTACCACTATTCACTGCTCTTTTTATCTCCAGGGCCTCTAAATTGTCCAACCGAAGGCCAAACCAGTTTTATAAATTTAATGGTTTCATACAGAATGACTGTGTTTTATTTAATCTAATATGTCAAACCTGTCAAATCTAATATGATTGCTTTCTACGAAACTATAAAAAGTTTAATGTTAAAAAGCATAAATGTCTATGTATCTAAAAGCATAAATGCTATCGGGTTTAATAATAATAACAAAAATAATGTGTTTATTCCAGCGTGATCAGGTTTTTTTTTTTAACCCAATTCGCCATAGAGATAATACATATTATGTTATACATTAAGGTTATGAAATAAATATAATGCTATAAAAAAGAAAACCAAGGAAAATATTAATAAATAAATAAAAAAGTTAATAAACAGTAAAAAGTTCACACATATAGACGCCACTGAAAGAACAAGCCTTGACTGCACGAAGATATTACTCAACGACCAATAGACGATTAATTCCCTTTTCCCTCGTTCAAAACGGGTAGTAAAAGCTTGTCGACATGTAGGTACAGAACTCATTCTACAGCTTCTGTTATTGAGTAATAAATTAATGATCGAGTTGTCCATTCTTGATTTATGCAGGGACAGCTGTTTCGCGTCACGAGAACGTTTCCAAAATAATTACACATCGCGCGGGCCGACCTCGGAGCCCGCAGCCCGCCCGGCAGCCAGGATCAAAGGAACCGCCGCGAGACGGCGAGCTGAAATAAAAGCTGATGCAGCCTGCAGCTATCTCGGTGCTGCCACTCCTTACCGCGAGAATTATTTGACACGCAGGTTAGGTATAACAAGATGATGATGATATTTATATCCGAGTGGAAGATAAATGGCTTCAATTTCAAGGTTCACTGAGAAGTCAATAAATCTAAGGCAGATATATATAAGTAATGTATACACTTTTTTAATAATAACCTAATAACCGCATATGTGAAAATAAAACACTTGTTTTATTTATTTTTATAATTGCCAAAATTAACTATGTGGTTATTTTTATTTTCAACTTTGTTTTATTAACCACTTATTGAGTAAAAATACAAATAAGGATTGTGATGCATTTTATATTGGTGAAATGAGTCAAAATTTTAATATAAGAGTAAGGGAGCATTTGAGATGTTTAAACAACAGTGGGTTTTCAGAATTTTCTAATCATTTGATAGAAAATGGTGATGGTTTTGATAAAAAAATTGTGATCGTCAATTTTGCATAATATCATATGTCAAATAAATATTTAATTTACATTTATTTCGCAAAGATTACAGTCATGCCCACCTTTTTTGATTGTACATAGTGCACGCCCCTGCATACGTGCTTGTTACGCCACTGTTTTATATTATTAATAAACATGGTACTTATTCAAATATCAAGGTAACCTACATGGATTTGGCGTGGCATCTTCTCTATATTTACAGAATCTCAAACTCCTTAGAGTAATATATATTATCAATTAATTCTGGCATCTCCTATCGGATTTTACTCGAAGGTGTTTGAGATTCCGTGAATATAAAGAAGATGGCTTTCAAATAATGGAACGACAGATGTATCAATTTGAAAGTGTATCAATATAAGTTCGAACTCAGTGTGTTGGTGTAGCATAATCGGTTAATGCATTTCCCGGATAGGATAGGAGACCCAGATTCGAATCCCGGTAGCAAAAACAATATTTTTTCGATAAATTAATTTTATATGTATATCATCTTTTTAACTAATATATTTAATTTGTGTAACAAATACGACTAAATACTTTACATGTAAAGCCTTCTTGAATGGACTTTTTTATTACGAAAAAGGCTATCATATAAATAATCCAATGTTATTATTATTATTATTAACAGTTTTGAAGACCCATATTGTTGTATAAATTTTGTAAATATTTTTGTCATCAAATTGTTAATTAATGTTTTGCGTAATTAAATAAACAAAATAAAGAATTGGTAAGATTTGAAAAAATTGAACAAGTCAAACGTAATACAGCTGCACCTTACAATCTTATTAAAGTGCGTCTATGTCGCGTTACTTTACGACACGAAAACCACAAAAGTGAAACTTTATCACCGTCGAATATGTCCCGGCAACCCCTCGAGCGCGGCGCGGGGGCATCGTCCCTTAACCCTTTGGGCGCGAGGCGGCGCGGCGATATCCCCGCCGCCCGTCGGAGCGCTCGCGATGACAGCTTTATGACATGCCGCCAACCGATGAATTGCTAATGACGGCCCGATAAAACGAGACCAACTCCGAGGTCAACAGGATGCCCAAGAAATTGCATCCCTTTTTAAAAAAAATAATCAACACTTAATGATTACTAATCCAAAGATCGAGATGTGTATACAAATGTGCGAAGGCAAGTCAACAATTGTCTACATTTTTCGTTCTACAATTTATTTACATGGATTTTATGGAAGTCAAGCTCGTTGTGGATGATTTGATAGACAGAACCATGCCTGATGTTCAAAGAAGACGCTACCTCACCGATGGTAACTCGTCTATTCGCTAGAACCATCTCTAGAGCTTCGGAATCTTGTCGTCCTTGGTGGAGGTCGAATCGTGACTTACATAATCGAAGGGAGTTCACACCTACAATATGTGTAAAAATATGTACATAACTGTAATGTACACACGTAAATAAAATTATTCCATCTTTGTAAGTTAGTTGTCAAAACGAATAAAAATGACATATAAGAATCGTGAATAGACAATTTCTACGGTAAGATTTCTCCCTTACCAGACAAAAGAAAAGATGACAGTTGTCAATACACGATTTCGCTAAAACATGTTTTTAATATTAAATATGAATATATTTATGTACAGTTATTGAATATATAAAAGAGAAAACGTTTCTATTTTAATAATAAAAGATATAATATATTTTTATAAAATAATCAGTAGGATATATATTTTTCATTTTAACATTTATTTCTTCTCTATGAGAGTAAGACTCGCGTATAGAGGAGTATATATGTACGAGATAATTTATGTTTCAGTTAGTCTGTGTACATATTTTTTGACTTTAGATACAAATTTATAGAAGTCTGTAATTATTCTAATTGCGATGGGGAGATTGTTAAAAAATGTGAGTAATCTCACAGATCTGACTATTTGAGCGAGCACTATACAGCCATAATGACACTACTGATGCCGACATCCAGAATGTCGGAGACGTAGATGGGCAAGTGTTATATTATTATGGATATAAGTTATCTAAATCGCGTCCGAGCATAAAAAGGAGAGAGCTCGCACTCCCGGTGCGCTCGTTTATAACGCCTCACACACAACATACACACACATCCTCTACTTCACCCGCGCTCTCCGCGGATTGACACACACAAACACACAGATAAACCCTTGGACATCACAATAACAATTGAAACAACAATGTCCCTCGTAGAGTTCAAAGCACTCATCACTGTAAAGTGGCACGCAAATTGTTCGAAATTTAATTAAAAATTAGGGAGTAGTAATTGCCTGACCACCCTGCACTCTGTATCGAACACATCTACCGCTATCGCTTGGATGATTATCATCAGAAATATATTTCGATGATTCGTGACGGGCTGTCTTCTGTGTCACGTGATTTACGGCACGGGGTAACCCGTCCGTTTTTCATTTATTTCTCTACTTTACATTTTTTTCATATCTTCCACCCATTGTTTCCACCGAGGGTTTATGCATCTTCGTGCTATTACAAATCAAGCGCCACAATATATATTTTTTATTCTGTTCATTTAACCTCAACACGAAGGTTAATTTTCTGATTACAAAAAAAATAAAAAATACTTTTAATCTTTGCTTCTAAAGCGGCCGATTACATACTAATATGTAGTTTCAAAGTTAGTTAGAAACACATGTACAATAATCAAATTCGGCACATATATATATTGTACGGTGAAAAAATGTGTAGTGCCACGGATATCTAATAAGCTAAATAAAGAGACCCCCAGTGTACCCTAAAATGTTAATTTAAATAACACAATATTTATAAATGTTATATAATATATAAATATTTTTTTGATGTTTAGCAGTTTGGCAAACGTTAAAAATTAACTAAATAATTAACAATTTGCCAAATTTCTTTGTGGCCTCATTTTATATTAATAATTATATAAAATACTTTGTTTAAACCACTATTTAATAACTATTCAGAATTTTTTAATCACTTTTTGGAAACAAACCATTCCTTTGATAATAATAACGGTTTAGAAATTAAGGGGTTTACAGTTAGATAAATTTGAAATTTTAGAAATAAGATAAAATGTTAATAGCAAGTTTAATATTATATATATAACTAAATCCTCTTTGCAAATAGTCACCTTTTAAATTTGTTTTCACATTAGTTCTTACTTATTCACCATTTTATAGTTTTGTTTTTATCTATGCTTGTATTTTTCAATTTCAGTATACATTGTTTCCTGAAGATGATACCATAGGTATCGAAACATGTTGAATAATTAATAAATAGTGGTTTAAACAAAGTATTTTGTATAATTATTAATTAATTATCTTACGGCTCTTAGGCAGTCGAGCTCGTTAAAAATTGTATTTGTGGCCGCTTAATTGATTGCCTTGTATTCGCCAAACCTTAAGTTTATTTTTGGATTTTCCATTGCATTCTTGAAACGGTAGATTTAGTCATTTTAAAGAAAACTTATTAAATTATTTATCTATATGCACCGGTGTACCAATGATCAATGACCGGATCAAACCGATAAAACCGGATCAAACTGGATCAAACGGATCAAACGGATAAAACCAGATAAAACTGGATCAAACGGATCAAAGATCAAACGGTAACGGATAAAACACGGATCAACCGACCCTGGATCAAAAGGAAAGTCTCCAAAAGAACAATATTAAATATCTCTAGAATGAGAATTGGGCATTGCCAGGTAGCCTCACATTTATTCAGATTGAACTTAATAGATTACCCAATGTGTGAGTGTGGCGCCTAAGAAGAAACCTTTGATCACGTCTTTTTTGCCTGTTTATTGCGGATCGCAGGTTTTTTTTACAGTAATCTCGCCAATGGTAATTTTCAACTCCCGGTTAACTTGTGTCATCTCCTTTCCCTTAACTCGCCACATTTAATCTGTACAATAGCAAATTTTTTGAACTACAATGGTATCTACTTGTAATATTTTTCCTATTTTATAATATTATTGCACTTTATTCTATGAAATAAAGTTGGCATAATACCATTGTTGGCACAAATCATTCTTGAAGAATGGATTGCCTATTTAAAAGAAGAATAAGTAATAATCGATTTAAACGGAGGCGTCAGAAAATCAATAGAAATTTTAACAAAAAAAATTGTATCACGGACCATGATATTCCCAGATATTCAATAACTGATGGTGAGTGTGACTCAAATATATTAATTATTGACTAACAGTTTGTGATTTTGAGTTCATCACTAGTACTTAACACAAATCTAAGAAAATGAATTAGCAGTTTTTAAACGCAATATAATAAAAAAAATAATTATAAACCTACACCAAAAATGGAACATACAGAATAAAAATGAATCATGAGCTCGAAAATTAAATAGAACAAGAAACAATCAAGATTTTGTAGGTACCAAAGACTAAGATACCAAGTACCATGGGCTGGAGATGTCGAAAAAATGTTAAGACACCAAAGATCATTATCAACCCCAGATAAACTACCTAGATGCAGACCAAGGAAGAGGTAGGCCGACTGTGTGGAAGAGGACTGGACTAGGATGGGAAGGTCTGGGAACTGGAGAAGAATGGAGTCGGTGGAGAGTACCATGGAAGAAGAAGAAAAAGATGTGAACAAATTTAAAACGGAAATATAGGTACGTCTTCTCATTTATATTATTATAATATTAGAATACCCGCTAAAAATATTTATTTTCGAAATATTTTAGTATAAAAGCCAAAGTATTGGAAAAGTACTTTTGGGATTTTTTAAGTATTTATCGTCACAAGACACGATTTCAAAAAAAGAATTGCACATACATATTATATTTACTTAACTATATTCATATTTATAGAACGTAAAGAGACTTGTCGAATAATTCTTCCATTATATGAGTGTATATGTGTACGGTGAGAGAACGAGAATGTGTTGTGCCAAGAATAATTAACAAAATAAATAAAGATCTATTAAACATTCTTATCTATTTTTTTGTGGACAAGGTCTGTAACACCCTGTAATAATTGTATATCTTTTCGAAAGATTGATTTTTTCTTTATATATATTTATTATAATTATATATGTTTTAATCTTTCTAAGTAATTCATCAAACATCTCCCTTTTTTCCCCTTGTTATATTTTATTTATTAAAAAAATGCCGTAAAACTGCCGAGCAGTTTGGCAAAAAATAACATTAAAATAAATATATATGTAATAAAAAAAAAATTTTTTTTTTTCATCTCGCTAATGATGCTACAATAATGATTTAATTTGCTCGTAACGTGTTATTAATTAAAACAATAATCAACTTTCCAATTTTGAAAAATTAATCCTAAATAAATCTTTACCGTATCTATTTAATTACATAACACTCTCGCAGTGTCTTCTCGACACAGTGATGAACAAATCATTTAATCCTAAAGCAAGTGAAAATCAAAGAATGACGTATATAGGTCCACCGTACGTACATAAATCCCGGGATACTTCGTCCACTTCACTCGAATTGAAGGATCGATGGAGGGGCTTGTTATAGGATCTAGGTAATGGGACGTACGGTCGTTGGATCAACCCCAAACACGTCGGGTGGACCTGGTGAATGCTACTCATCGATACCAGTAGCACACTCCAAACACAAGATAATATTATAAAACAAGCAACCACCAACGGAAACAATGATCATATATTTTGACACAATGATAGCTTAATTTTGACACAATGATCGCTTAATTTTGACACAATGATCGCTTAATTTTGACACAATGATCGCTTAATTTTGACACAATGATCGCTTAATTTTGACACAATGATCGCTATATTTTGTCAACAGTGAAACGATGACGAAAGAGAAATACACACACCTACCACACAGTGGCGTAGCAAATTGTCGGGGTAAACCCACATTTCCAAATAACTTTTGTTCAGTATTTATTAAGGATAAAAATACCGCCTACAAAATTATTTTAAATAGTGATTTAGTGAGTAACAACTACTAGCGTCCTGAAACGGGTTTATCTAATTGGACGACGGTAAGTACTTTGCTAGTATTATTCGATGGTGTAATGAATTGATGGTACCAAACTTACCATCATGTCGTTTCCCCGTAGGGATAAGAATATAGGATAGAGCGCCACATTCTTATGTCCTAAGACACAATTCTCACCTCATCCACATGTATACATCTAATACAAGCTCGTCGACCATTGAGGCTTCTAAAATGACAATTTCTTGTATATTCAAATGAAATATATACCTATTCATTCATTGCTAAATTAATGAATAGGTAGATGTGTACACGGAATACAGGTCACATTAATATTCTTACAATTTTCAAACTAAGCTAAACGTTTGTACTATAAAAATAGGACAACTTGCTGAACTTCTGAAACGAACCCCCGACAACTAGATCACTAGGCCAGCGTCTTAACCACTAGAACAATAAGCTACTCACTAATAAAACATTAATAACTATGTTATTTGCATAGTCATTGGTGCAAATAAATAAATGTGATGTCCTTGAGATTGTATAGTTGTATGTGTGAGTGTGTGTGTGAATGCCGCACCGCCGGAGCGTGTGTGCGGTGTTATAAAAGTCTCTCTCTGCGTGTCCATCGGCTTTATCGTTTGACTTGTACTGGTGATATACCTTGTAACTAAATTGTATAAACGTGTAATTGTTACAAATAGTATTTATTTAACGTTCACATTACGAGGTGTACACTGAAAACGTACTTTGAAGATAATTACGTAACAATAAATAATTTAAAATATTTGGTACGTGCCATGAAAAAAAATTACATAAATGTGAAACACCTTTAATACTTAATAATTTATATGCATTGGTTTTTAAGTGACATTTAAACAACTCCGGGGGCCGGGCCCTCGGGCGCCTGGTTGTGCACCTCGGGCGTTAGCTACGCCACTGATACTACATATATTATACATACATACATTACTTGTGTGATTATAGTCATGTCTAAGATCTGAATCAAGAATCAGCAATGCACGCAATAAAGTAAAATGATTATATACGATGTGAATAATTTACTACGTTCCAAATAGCGCCAGTGCATATTATACAATTCACTGTTGCATGTCTAAGAACAACATAAACAAATATTTATTTTATATTTTTATTTATTATCTTTGTTTTATTAACCACTAAATTGAGTTTAAATACATCTATAAATACATACGTTGGTCACAAATTAAATAATTTGGAATCATTGGAGATAAATAAAGCGTGTAAAACTAATCAAAAAATTATAAACAATCAACTAAATTTAACTACGAGTCCCATTCTAAAATTTTTTCCTAAAAATTATTCGAGTAAATTTGTATTAAGTAATGATTTGAGTTAGGTACTAAAAATATTTTTTTTAAATATAGATTCTGTCATGAAACAATATATGTTTTAGTTAGTTATGACATCCTGAAGAAGAAAATGGTATTTTTCGAAACCGGTAGATGTATTTAAACTCAATTTAGTGGTTAATAAAACAAAGATAATAAATAAAAATATGAATCTTAACCACAAAGATAATATTGCTGATTTTAAAAGTATAATTTATTTCATATCCTGCTAAAATTTTATGTATTATTATAATTATTAAGGAACAATGCTATTATTTGTGCGCTGGGAGATAAAATAAGAAAATCATTACCATACCAGTATAAGGCTACTGGTATCTTAAAAATATATTAAGAAGCATAACTGATAACTATCATGGAAACGTGCATACTTCAGATACATTCTCAGCAATGAAAAATACGATATTTTACAACTCATTGTACACGGGGAGATAGACAGAAGGCAGCAGAAGCGTGGGTAGAAAGAGATTATCTTGGCTGTGTAACCTCAGAAAGTGGTTCAATATCCAAAACGTTGGGTGATCTTATACAGGATAAATCAACATGAAGAGGCCATATTTTTTTGTATGCGCTATTGGCGGTAACTACCACGCTGGGTAAAAACTTCTTGAATTTTAAGACAATTTAAGAATTCTTATTATTTGTTATAAAGGCCGGTTGTGTGATCAGTA
Source organism: Eubasilissa splendida (assembly GCA_031772225.1). Taxonomy (NCBI): domain Eukaryota; kingdom Metazoa; phylum Arthropoda; class Insecta; order Trichoptera; family Phryganeidae; genus Eubasilissa; species Eubasilissa splendida. The sequence continues at coordinate 8,601,972 of CM062868.1, read as the reverse complement.
GTAACTTTTTACTAACGCTCGGGTTGTTGATACATCAAATTTACTACTGTCAAAGCATAGATGGAGATGTCTATAGGCGCGACAAATAATTATGAAATATGATTTCATTTATACATTATCTATGGATTTTTTCGCCTAGGCCAGTGAGGGCGAACCTATGTCGAAGGTGACACGCCAGCGTTCACTAATATCAGAGTTATCAAAGAACACGTGTCCCACCACCAGACGTCTACCCGACAACAACGTTAGAATTTTGAATTAAGCAATTAATGACATACATATAATATTTTTTTTAAATAATTAAATATGTAAAAAAAAATTGGATTTTCTGAATTTTTGACACGCCGAGCCCAAAAGGTTCTTTGGTGGTGAATTTTTCATCATCGGACTAACTCTCATCACTAGAATAGCGGAATATTGAATGATTAATTGTCGTATACTGCAACTTTCAAAGCATCAATGTGTCAGATGACTTTTGGAACAGCTGTGAAAAGTTCGCCATATTGAACTATCGGATATCGGAAAGTAAAATGAGTTTACTACGGGATATACTTTCGAGAAGTAAATATTTTTTTACTAACGGTTAAACAATGCGTTTTCGCAATTTATTAACTTATTTTTAGTTCCCCCGACAATGAATTAAAATGAGTACTATCAATGAATATTTGTCGAATAACCGAAATACTGACACAGAAATTGGCCGGGTGAGTGTGAGTGCGCGGGGGCCGGGGGCCGGGGGCTGGGGGCTGGGGGCTGTCGGCCGGAAGGGAGCTGAGATTAGAATAGGAGCGGGCACAAAGCGAGATGATTGACGTCACAGGAACCCTCCTGTCGAAGCGGAGTGAAGGAAATATAGAATGGAACATGTAAAGATCGAACAGGAATTACCGAACAGGCGAGGCGTAATAAAAAACGACCAGAGATTGCCAATGGACGTAGATTTAACACTTTACCGGGCCCCATAAATCTGTCAATTTTTTATTGTTTTAAAAGTGGAATAATAGACTGCCTGCAGATTGTTGGTCTGCTTGACGTTCACGCACCATTGAGGTAATCGAGACACAATTCATTGTTCTATTACAGTGGTAATGTCAGAACTCATGCAGTCCTCAGAATGCATTATTTGGGAAATGAATATGCGGAGGTAGTCGACATTTTTGTTGTTAATTTAACTCTTTATAGGACTACATTATTACAATTTTTTGTGTCTCTGTTCCCCTGATAGAAAGAGATCCAGGTTCGAATCCCGGTAGCAACGACAATATTTTTCGATAAAATTGATTTCTTATACATATATATATATATTTCTAAATAATACATTGAATTAGTTTAATATTTAAAATATCACAGACCTATGTTCTGAATAATTACAACTTCACAATATGAATGTGTTTTCCTTAATAATTATGATTTTTACATTGTTTGGTAAATATATTTCTGCTGCCTGTCTGTGGATCCCTAATTTATATGTGATAAGTATTCTCCCACAACCTTCCAAAGGGTTAATATATATGATAAGTAAAAATTATGTGATTATTAAGAATCAAAATTGTCATCTGTAAAAATCTTTTGTCAAATAATTATAAAAATAAAAGTAAACTTGTATCATTGTACTTATATATATGGACCAATAATGTGGAAAAGGCGACAGGACTCCCGATGAATCATTGTTAACCGCCATGATAAGATATTTCTGGTAATCAATTAACTGTGCCCTTAGAACTCTTTATCTCACATATACAATTTATAAAAACACGAAATCATATCATTTTGTCTACTTTCTATTTTGCTTATTTTTTTTTTGACAGAGATGTCTACATGGAATACATGTCGCATCAATATTCTTAGAGCATGTTGATTGAAAATAAAAAAATGATTTTATGTACGATGACCGACCATGTATTTCTATACGGGATCATCAATGGTATGATAGACTGCCGCCAGATTGTTGGTCTGCTTGACTTTCACGCATCATTGAGGTCACCGAGACATAATTAATTATTCTATTACAGTGGTAATGTCAGAACTCATGCACTAGTTAATTCCGCAGTCCCCAGAATGCATTTTTTGTGGAATGAAAATGCGGGGAGGTACTCGACATTTTTGCTGTAAAATTAACTCTTTATGGGACTGCATTATTACAATTTTTATGTCTCAACTTAGAGGTGACAGATAGATTGCTTTACTTCATATTTTGTATTTATTTTTAATTTTGATTGTGAAAGGACATGCTGACATTATGTAATGTTTTGTGTATTGCACTTCCGATGAAATTTTCTGTTATTTTACCAATTGTGTTAATGCCTGAATAGGGCGTGTATAATAATAATAAATAAAATAACAAATCCGCAAAGACATATTAGATACTTAATCCAATATAGGTATATATATATATATATATACTTTTAAAAAAAATTAGAACGATATCACACAACAGCCTTTATTTGCCGATGTTATTTTTAGTAGTTTGGTACGCCAACGATTAAAAATCTCTGTCTCGCATGCATAGGTACGTAGCAGTCGTACCAATGTAGACAGGTAGGTACAGCATATTGATGGCGGAAGCAGAAGTAGGTAGCTACTCTCACAAAAGGCTCTACAACGGGATGGGGCGTTTGATTTTCGAATCGTGTACCGATCGAAACGTCGAGAGGGGGGTAGGTCGAATAAAAATAATTGGCCTACCTACGTCACGAGGGGTGGAACGCGCGCCCTCGCCCGAGAGGGGTGCCTCATGTGTAGGTTCGGTCGGATATATTATAATTGGGGCAGATTTATTACGATTGAGTGGTATTAATTAGTAACGGGGTGTAAATGGGTGTAATGAATCGGAGGCCGTTGAGGGATGATTGCAGTCAATTATCTAAACAACTGGGCGTGTTGACGGGGCAGGAAAATGGTATGCGCGGCATTGTTATGAACCTACATATTATTATTATAGAATAAATTTCCTACTTTATTAGTTTAAATTTTTCGAAGGAGAAATATGGTTAGCGATATCTAGTGCTGGAGAAAAAAAAATATAAAACGTATAAGAAAGAGTCCAGGTTCGAATCTAATTAAATATTTTTCAAATACAAATTAAATGTATTAATTAGAAAGATATACATATAAAATCAATTTTATAGAAAAATACTGTTGGTGTTACCGGTTAATGCATTTTCCCCGGACAGGAAGAGATCCAGGTTTGTATTTAAAAAAATATCACCGACCTGTGTTCTGAATAATTACAACTTCACAATAAGAATGTGTTCTCCTTAATAATACATATTTTTTCGATTGCATCTGGGAGGTCGGCCGACTGTCCAGGTTAGTGGATATCTGACTGTATTAGAGTAGCACGTTTAATATTATACATAGAAAATCCAGTACTTAGGAATGTGCGCTATCGAAGGATGTTTTACACACACACAATACTTAAGTGTGAAGTATGGTGAAATGGTCACTCTTTAGTTAATTATTTATTTATTTTGTTTTGTGTCCGCTCACACCACGTCCTCTGTAAGAAAGAGACACTAAATGTTATACAATTTGTCGAGTCGTATACCTCTAGAGTCAAGTGAGCGGCCGTCGAACTACGTTATACCTAAAGGTCAAGTTAGGTGTCACTTTACCTGTAGGAAGCAACAAAATACAAAAAAAGACAGTGAGACGAAAATTAAGATTATCAACGAGCACAAAATTGGAGATACCGGGATCAAATACACGACGTCTCAAAAATATTTTTGATTTCAATACATTTTTGAAGGCACCTTATGTCTATCCTTACTTACTTACCATCACGCCGCTTCCACGCGGGGGTAGGCAGAGCGGATAGAGCGCCATAATTTTCTGTCTTGACACACAATTCTCGCCTTATCTAGATTCATACATCTTTTCATACAAGCTCGCCGATTATCGAAGCTGGTCGTGCAAAGTCTACGGACGTCCTCAATTTCTGATGCCATGAACACTTGAGTCATATGTATATTTTTACCATTCTCTCCTCATTCATCTGTTCCTTATGACCAAACCACCTAATTCATACTCACCCTCACTTCCATACACCAGTGTCAGTACCAGGAATCCATTGTGTACCGCTAGTTTTGCCTCGGTTGACAAGTTCCCGTTAGATATAATTCTTTTATCTTTCTCAGCCTTTCTGTTTCTATCAAACATACTTCCCAAATACAAAAACTCATCTACTTGTTCCAAACATCCATTACTTATAAGTATTTAACACGGTGTCTTGCTTTCTTCTTTCTCGAATATCATCACTTTCGACTTGTTGACATTCCTAATAAGGTCACTTTCCTTGCATACGTCATACATTCAGGTACAGGTAAAGTTAAAAACGAAAGTACCTTGTGACAGTTCAAAAATGTGCGGCGAGACAGAGAGCACAGAGTCCGGGTGGACATGGCCGGTAAGAGGGAAGGATGAAAGTCCGCGCGGGCTGGCGGCGTGTGTGGAGCGAGCATCGGACGGCACTTCGCCGTAAGAATGGAGAAAGAATATAGCAACAAGGCATATTTAGACGTGGTGAATTCGGGAGATATCTGGACTCCGATTTACCAGCGTCAAAGAAAGGTTACCTGCTGGGACTAGTGTGAGAATAACCGGCGGGCAGCCGTGTGAACGAGTCGAAGCCTTCCAACTAGGCCACATATAAGATGGCGTGCCTTTAATGTCAACCAGAGGCAAGATTAAATTTTGTCCCGGGCAGGCCGTTATCACAACCCTTCGGAGGAGCAAAGTATCGGTGAAATCGCAAACCCCTTAAAGTGTCTCCCTGTCATTCAGAAGTGACGAACATTGTTTAAAAAACCTATTAGCTAGGGACGTGCAGTGCTTACAAGCAAAAAAGCTGTGCATTACTAAAAATTATGGGAAACAAATATAAATTAAATAATTAGATTAACATAAACGGAAACATTATTTTACAATTAGCGCCATCTGTGTACCAGTAGAGACTTTAATTGCTTAGTTCTAAAAAATACCACGAAAACTCACCGCTGTACTCATGGCACACTCACATTACTATCTTCTGTTTTTAGCTACACAAGTCATACAATTGGTTAATTACTGAATTGAAAATTTCTTTCGGTTGATCCGTTTTGTATGGAGTCGTCACCAATGCTGTTTTATAACAGAATAATATTAGAAAGGCTTACAACTGCGAGCTAATCATTGAAGTGTCTACTTCATCTTTTACTAATTCGCGAATTTTATTATCTTACTGTTTTTAAAGTGTTGATTTCATGGCCGTTCTTTGCGTTCGAGGTGCCTTTAGTCCATGATTATTATTACGTGAAGGATTTTCAAACAATAAAAGAATCATGTTCAGTCATAAAAAGTGTTCTTAAAAACGTCCATACATTTTTTATATGGGTGAGAAGGTATTATTTTACGTTAAAACTTAAACATTAAAAGCATTATTAATAGTACTCTAAAATTACAAACATATACATGGTAGAGTCGTATAAACGACGGATTTATTTTGTCTAAAGACGTTGGTCAAGCGAAAGTACGTATATTGTATTACATATATTATATATGATTGTATAATATCATTGGTAACAGCATAACCTAAATCTATACCTACTGCACGCCACTGCTATTAGTTATTAAAGTGTAATTAATGTGTAAATTAGGGTTGTTATTGTTTGAAACTATTCCCATCCATCCGAGTTGGGCATACTGACACCACACACACATTGCCCACAGTCTTAAGTCTAGCCGGTGACGTGGCGCGCTTGCGTTCGATCCACCGGTGCCAGCGCAATACATCTAACACAGTTTTCGTGACTTTTTTTTTTTTTTGTGATGTGCATACCCGCTGAAAAAAAAAAATTCTCCGACGGCATAATGTCTCTAAAATATTAATTTGCCGGACGCAAACACGGGTGGTGTTGCCGCTGGCCGGCGGCGAAGAACCGCGCAAATAGAAACCGGCACGGCGCAGTTAGAGGGTGGCTCTGGTTGCTGTTGACGCGACGGAGAAGGGTAGGGGAAGGGGAGACAAAAATGGATGAAAACGAAACATTCCAATCAGTCTATTTATATTGCATCGGTTGGACTAAAGAAAAAGAAAAAAATCATTAATCTATCAGACGAAAAAAAAATACACCACTGCGCCGATGGAACGTCATGTATTATGCGAATTATGTAAACGTCACTCATGTACAGTGATGTAGATAGTTCTTTTGACATGGAACTTACCTTTCTAGTACATTAAAAAATATTTTGATACAAAATATTTCAAATATGAATTAAATATATTAATTATAAAGATATACATATAAAATCAATTTTATCGAAAAATATTGTTGTTGCGCCACCGGGATTCGAACCTGGATCTCTTTCCTAACCGGGGATGGTGCTTTATCCAATTAAGCTACAGCGACATTATTTTTAGCGACAATTTTCGACCCTATATGTTACCTTTTTGATATTAATACATTAAATCGTTCCATCATTCGACAGAGCCATCTACCTTATTTTTACAGAATCTCAAATACCTTTGAGTAAACTGATAGCAGACGCCAGAATTACCAATTCAAAATATTTCGCATAGAATTTTGAACATCAAATACTGTGCAGCGGATGGATATTACGAGAATGAAAAAAAATAAAATATATATATATAGGACGAGAACATTTCACAAAACGTGAAGGTCATTACGAGAGAGAGAGAGAGAGAGAGTCATGTTAAGAATTGGATCATCTGGACGCGAGGCGGTTTTTCATTCCTTCAACCATTGACAACATACACTTTGGAGATGGATGAAATATGTGAAATGAAAAAGAGGGAGGGGGGTTAAAATCAAATACCGTTCTGGTACATAATACTTTCATTTCTCAAAGAAACTATCTACAAAAAAACGCGATTCAACATAGAAGAGATACCAGTTCCATATATGAACAGGTCTTTTAAAGGTTCTATCATGTTTTTCATAAATGTTTTTTTTTTGAGGAAACCTAAGCCGACGTTTCGACACGGAAGCACGTGCCATTGTCAAAGCGTTACCTCTAAAGTTACGGCACATCTCCCACGGTTGAGTTAAGATTTACATCCCCCGCGAACGAGTACGGTAAAATTGTTGAGGCAACGACAATTTTTAAAATTAATATTTAATCAACAACAAACCATAACACAATTTTAAAAATCTTTTGCAAACATTGTTTAATTGACATCTTTTGTGATATGATTGAAAAAATAGCAGATAATGTGGAAAAAACGAATTCGTATAAATGTGTCGTATAGGATTCAAAAACATGTATAACTAAATTCCTCAATTAGATCGATAATTCATTATCAATCTCGATTAATATGTTTATCATGACATTTACAATATCAATTTTAAATTACATATTCCGATAGAAAATATAAATTACGATTATTTGATGAGTCTTCTTCATTTGAAAAAAAAATAGCCTGGAGAAGGGACGTGAGCGATTTAGTATATCTATAAAAAATGATTAATAGCATGTCGGACTGCCCTGAGTTGATACGAATGGTTTCGTATAAAGTACCAACTCAAACGAGACGACATGAAGTGTTCTTTGTAGGTACACATAAATAATTATGCTTTTAACTCGCCAATATCGCGGATGCATCAGCTCGGTAACAAGTTGAGTTTCGTTGACATTTTTCGTTGCAGGGGAGCATACTTGAGCTGAAGAAATATTTGTTTAAAAAATATACTTAGTTTATTTATGTTATATATAAATGTCAATTAAAAATGTACTGTTATATTTTAAATTAAATAAAAATGTATTCTTGTGTAAAAGTCCACAAGGGCGTTAAAGAAATAAATAAATAAATAAAAGCTTCAAGTCTACTGTCACTAATAATACTGAGAGAAAAGTGTTAAAGGCAACGGAAATAGGTGAAATACGTAATCATATAGACCAAATATTGGAAAAAATAAAAGCACAAGTAAGAAGATATATAAAAGTGAACGAGAAACGGCGTGATGATAAATAGAGTCAAATTATGTGCAATAACACATTCATATTAAACTTTACAACCCCTGGTGGGTTTAAGTCGCATCGAGAATATCCTCCACCGATCCCATTTCTTTCCAGCTCCAGAAGTCTTTGAAAACATCGTCGGTCCATCTTAGCTTTGGCCTTCTCAGGGTGTTGCGCCCTGTTGGTCTTGTGTGATGACTTCGGTGATTGCTGTTCGGTCACCGAAATCTTCCTAAATAAACTTTGAAACACTTATCTCATTGCGCGAAGTACCCTTCGTAGCCATTGTTATTTTCATTATTTAATGTTTTAGAATAATAAATGGTTCGTTGCAGGATGCAATAAAAGTTAGTGCTTATTCAGAACTATTTTTATTCTATATTTAAAAAAAAAAAAAAACAAATTGAAACCATCGTCCTACTGTGATTTTTGATTCCGGTGGGCTAAACCGCACCTGGATTTAAAGATTGTAAAACATGTGAAAGTAGATTATTTTGAAGTGTTTGGTAAGAAAACACATTAACGAACAAATAATTCAAATATTTATTTATTAGGAGAACACATTCTTATTGTGAAGTTGTTATCGATTAAATGTATTAATATCAAAAAGGTAACATATAGGTTCGAAAATTGTCGCTAAAAATATTGTCGCTGTAGCAAGAGTAGCATTTTATCTCATCACTGAAATATACTGCAGTGAATTTTGGCCAGTGGTGTCCGTGTCTTGTCGTGAATTGAATGAATTTTACAATTTTACGAGTAATTTTAATAATTATGATCGAAGATCGATACACACCTATTATCAAAATGTCTGTGGATAAAATGCAAATAATGTGTAGGTATTAAACCAAGAGAAAGATGAAGTTTTGTTTCGTCTGGTTCCATAAATACGGTAAAAATAAAAGTACATTTGTAATTAAAGAACCCTCGATGTAAGACGTCATTTTCAAAGGAAAAATATTTTAATAATAGTATAGGAAATTTACTCATAAATTCTAAAGACAAAGATGATACATTTTTACATTTCTGGTGTCTATAAACTTAGTTGCAAGGATTGTGCTGCATTTTATATTGGTAAAACGGGTAAAAATTTTAATATAAGAGTAAGAGAGCATTTGAGATGTTTGAACAATAGTGGGTTTTCAGAATTTTCTAATCATTTGATAGAAAATGGTCATGGTTTTGATAAAAAATTGGGATTGTAATTTGGAATCGTTGGAGATAAATAAAGCGTGTAAAGCTAATTAAAAAATTATAAACAACCAACTAAATTTAACTACGAGTCCCATTCTAAATTTTTTTCCTAAAAATTATTCGAGTAAATTTGTATTAAGTAATGATTTTTTAGTTAGTTATGACATCCTGAAGAAGAAAATGGCATTTTTCGAAACCGGTAGATGTATTTAATCTCAATTTAGTGGTTAATAAAACAAAGATAACAAATAAAAATATGAAAAATATTTAAACTTTATTTTTCAAACGAATTGGGCATATATCCGCACTGGTATTAGTTAAATCAGAAAATATTTATTTTGAAACTACAAACTAACTAACTAGCAAACTTCATATTATTAAATAATTGATTTCTTTTAATATAGGTAATTTAAAACTTTGTTTTTAACCACTTTATGAATTATATTTAATACGCACACCAGTTTCGGAAAATACCAGCTCCGTCAAATTGACTTGCTAATATGTCAAAAATTAAAAATAATAAATTATTATTTAAAATAAAGCTAGTATCAAATTTAAATTGTTACGATGATGAAAGATGTGAAAATTGACAAATTTTATTGATTATTTATAATATTTTGATTCATTTTGCACGCTTTACTTATTTCTTATGATTCTAAATTGTTCAATTCAAGATTAACATTGTTTATATGGAAAACAAACAATCCCATATTTTTATCAATAGTACAGGCAGCGGTGTGCAGTAGGTATAGATTTAGGTTATGCTGTTACCAATGATATTATACAATCATATATAATATATGTAATACAATATATGTACTTTCGTTTAACCAACGTCTTTGGACAATAAATAAATCCGTCGTTTATATGACCATACCATGTATATATAAATAATTTTAGAGTACTGTTAATAGTGTTTTTAATGTTTAAGTTTTAACGTAAAATAATACTTTCTTACCCATTTAAAAAATGTATGGACGTTTTTAAGAACACTTTTTATGACTGAATATGATTAATTTTTAAATACTAATTTAATGCATTAATTATAAATATATACATATAAAATCAATTTTGTCGAAAAATATTGTCTTTGCGCTACCGGGATTGGAACTTAGATCTCTATTTCCAAACCGGGGAAGTACACTACTAATTGTGTTATAACGCCAGTATTTTTCATGACAAATTTTCGAACCTATATGTTACACTTTTTCAAATTAATTATTGACGGGTTATTTATGGCACGGTTGCGATAAGACAATTAAAAGAGTTCGAGAATCGAGAAAACTGAACGAACTGAAAATATTTTCGCAATCAGAAATACCGCAAACCCTGTAGTAAACTCGCACGTAAGTACCACTTCCACCCCCCGCAGCGGCAGTGTGGCTGTCGCGCAGTGGCACGTCCCATCCCCAGGGGGGGCGGGTGGGGATCGCCGGGGGAGGCGGTTGCCTAGCGACGGCGGCACGGGCGTGAAGGCCGGGCGCGCGGCGCGAACACACCTACGGGCGTCGGCCGCCACGCCAGCTCGCCAGGACGCTGCGCCGATCAGACGGATATCAAAAAAAAAAACTTATTTTTATAGTTCGGTAAATATTAGCCTACGCATAATTTTACCTACGATTGCTGGAATGGACGATGCCGGAAAGAGCGGTGGCTAGGGAGACATACAGGAGCAATCCACTGGCTCTCCATCGCACCCCCTTGCGACCTGGACAGGGTGTATTTCTGCCGAGTTTTGCGACTTCAACACATGAGTGTGACGTTTGCGACATTTAAACAGAAAATGAATTTCAATGTTATGGTGTTTATTTTTTAAATTCTTACTAAAATAAAAATGGCAAAATTTACAGAAAAATTGAGACAAATCAACATGAACACGAACACCATACAAGAGGAAGAGATGAAACGAGCCTGTCATTCAGGAAAAAGGCTAAAAATCAGAAATCAATGAGGTACAGTGGGATGAAGATTTTCAATGTGGCTGGACGGGACGAAGTTGTGCGTTCAAAATAAGGTCAAATACCTTGACCGTATATTCAATGAAGATGGACAAGACGATGATGACAGTTGAGCGTTCGTGCAAATATGCTATCACGGCGTTTCTGCCGATGCAGTAAGGAGGTGAAGAGGATCCTGTTTAAATCGTTCTTCACCAGCATGTATACCTGCGAACTCTGGTCGAAATACAAGTAAGTGACGTATAACCGTCTCCGAATTCAGTACAACAACTAACACAGAATACTGTTTGGATTGGCGCATTATTGCAGCGCATCTGCAATGTTTACCGAAGGCCGTCTCCTGGATTTATTTCGCTTCTGAGACATCGAGTTACGGGCGTAAAGCTGCGGTTGGAACTCAGCACCAACTCTCTGGTGCAAGCGGCGTCCTCATGGAAAACTGGTTCCCTGACCAAAGAATGGCAACGCCTACAGAATAGCTACAGATATAATAATGTCCGTGACTGAAGAATTTATATATATGTGCGAACTATTTATTATTTATTTATATTTTTTCTGGTTTTCTTTTTCATAACATTATGTTTATTTCGTAACTTAAATGTATTATCTTTATGGCGAATCGGGTTAAAAAAAAACCTGATCACGCTGGAATAAATGCATTATTATTGTTATAAGAAAGGAGGAGAAATTATATAAATTCAAAAGTAAACTCAGCAAATATGTGCAAGATAAGTTATGGTAATAAAAAGGAAAATATTGATATTATGTATATTAGAGCATATATTTTACGTTATAGAATATAATGTAATCAAATAATAAGTTAAATTAGAACAAATACAATCAAAATAAAATAATCTAAATGCCATCGGGTTGAGCGTGAATTCGACGAGCTTAAGTGCGCCTGGCGACAAGATTTAAATTTAACCAAAAAGATGGAATATCTTCAAAATCCATCCTCGTCCGTGCGACATTCCATCGTATTCCATACTGTGGAGGCCTACATCATCCATATGCGCCGGATGTCGTCGATACGTCAAATCAGGTCTTTCTAGGCATCTATCCAAAATAAAGCATCCCAATGACGCCATTATCACGTAGTTAGTTACCTTCTCAACTACCCAAGCCGACGAAATAAGAAGGTAGAAAGAAATGTAAAAAAAAATACTGTAGACTGAAGGGAAACATTTTGTTTCCTGAAAAGATCTTTCATCATGAAATTAGATTAAAATAAATTACAGTAAATCGTGCACTAGTGATAAAGTATTTACCCTTCGGTTACATCTTGGATCCTTAATAATAATAATAAGCTTCGCTGGCCGTAGCTAGCTAAGCTGCGTACTGTAACAGATCCGAACAAAAAAAAAACCTAAACCATAGACTACTATCGATTTTATAACTGTTAAAACCGCGCGCATTGCCAACCTTAGGGCGTTGTTCGTAATTACTAAGGTAGTTGGCATTAAAAATAATGACGGGACGATTTCGAACGTGACATTAGTTTTGTAATGTCACAATACATATGTATGCACTGTATTAAGAATAAATAAATATGTAGTAGAGAAAAGCGCGAGCAATAAATTCAAGAGGCTCGAACCCACGAACGCATCTTTCCATTACGAATGGATAACGAAGGGTAGATCGGAAGGGTGATTGTTAATTGGGAAAGCTGGGGACCACATAGGAAAGCACCGTTGATGACAGCACTGATGAATTAATAACACTCACAACTGGTGTTCGTGAGTGTAATTAATTTAGAGCTATGATATAAATGATTCGATGAAAGATTAGATATTTAGATTAAACTAAAGTAAAAAAATGAAAATATACAAGTTGCGTGAAGATAACTTGTTACTTAGATCGGTACGTATAGTTTTAATGTCAATTTAAAGTTACTTTGCTCAGTAATATTATTTTTTATATAAAAGTTCAGATTATTAATGTTAAAGCGTGACTCAAAAAACTGTAAAAATGCATTAGAAAAATTAACTTAACTAAAACAACACAACGTACAAAAATGTGCCGATAAAATTATATTTTTATATCAGCGCAGATGCCTTCCGTCCGTGTTGTGTACATAAACCCAAAAGATCTTCGCGCTATGTGCCACTACCATCCGTGCACACATAGGGTGCTTACATTATGTACCAGGGGGGTCCTTTATATAACTGCCAGCTAGCTGTACCGAGGGGTGGAATGGCGAAGAAGAAAATTCGCCGACGGGATGAGGGAAACCTGGGAAAGTGAAGAAGGGAGAACATTTATATGGACACACACCCCCGAGAATTACGAAAAACTGATACTAAAATTGAAAACATTCGCAAAAAGGTTTTCGAATTACATCCTTACGTTCTCGAATCGCTGTATGAAAATGCGCTCTTTTGGTTCGGTGTCGTGTTTGGTCGGCAGCAGAGTCGCGGTGTCAGAGGGGTGGGTTCGGACGGGAAAGTGTGAGTCGTCGGTGTTCCGGTGATCGATACTGACGCGCTTGCTGGTGTTGGTGGGTGTCGAGGGTGTGCACGGGGGCCGCGCGGGTGTGCGGCTGTTTGCTAGAGCAGTGGACGAAGGGACAGGCCTGGGCGACGAGCGGGCGAGGGGGGGAGGGAGAGCGCCAACTAGTGTACTAGTGTACCCGAAGATGCGGACTTATTGACTGATTTGAAAGAACGAAACTCAGTTAACCTTCTAACTGCCAACCGTATTTGAGATGGAAGACGCCACATCGCGTAAGCGTAGGCATTTAGAATCACGACTTATAGAATCTATCAAAAATTGGAAACTGTGATCCATAAATGGCAAAATGATTTTAAAAATATGTCATTAATCCCCGCAAGGTACTATAATGTCTGCACGGTCAAGAGCGTGTTATAACGCTTACAGCTTGGCGTGACATGCAAAGTTTGGCGTGTTAACGCGCTCATCGCCAATGTTGCATCACGGTGGCGCATAAAAAATATTTTGAGCAATTTTAATTTTATCTTTGCGCCGGGGAAGAACATAATAAAAACTTCACCATAACAGTATAAGGCTACTGGCAGGGTTTAGCTTGACCACATTACTAATGAAGATGTATTAAGACGCGTAAATAAGTCAAGATAACTAATAACATCTATCAAGGATAGCAGCATACTCTGGTAACATTATCGGAAATAAAAATATGATATTTTACAGGCGAAGATAGAAAGCAGTAGAGGCGCAGGCAGAAAGAGATTATCTTGGCTGTGTAATCTCAGAATGTGGTTTAATGTCCAAAATGTTGTAGATATTATACAGAATGAACTGTGAAATCTACTGGTCACACGTCTCGTGAAATGGATTACGACAATTCCGGTCGTAAATCGGAATCACCGCAAGGTGTAGGGGGGAATAGGGAAACGCGGTACAGGGAGAGGTCGGTGAGGGGATAGGGATTTAGTCGAACCGTGATTCGGAAAGACTGCTCGCCTTACATTGAGTATGACGCCGCCGAAAATCACACAATAATAATGGCACGTCGATGAGTCGATCTCCGCTCTCGACTGAAGACGGCGATGTCAGTTTGCATCCACGGCACACAAAAGTAATGTACACTGTGCACACAAATCACAGGATCACAAAAAACACAGTGCTGGTGCACTATTGCAAATTTTGTTTTCATGTCGGTTGACTATTCGCGAGTCTGTACATCGCCCGACTAGAACCACATAATGTATGCAATGCATACATTTTACATAATTTTTTATTTTGCTCCCTTATTTAATAACATAATTCATATTTTAAAAACTTACAAACATAATAGGTAATAAAATTTGCTTACAATCCATTATTAACGAGATGAAAATGAATGATACTAATCTCAATTATAAATCGAAGCATTCTTAGCGAGGTTTTTGAACAAACTATTCTCACAAGGTATAAGGGCCGGTTGTGTGATCAGTAGTAACTTTTTACTAAATCCACTGCGGGTTGTTGATACATCAAATTTACTACTGTCAAAGCATAGATGGAGATATCTATAAGCGAGACAAATAATCATGAGATATATTTTATTTTATGCACATCTATGGATTTTTTCGCATAGACGTTCGAAATCTGTCACTCTGATGGTGAGTTTTTTTAGAATTATGCATTAAACAATGAGATCATCATCGGACGAACTCTCATCATTAAAATAGCGGAATATTGAATGATTTATTATCGTATACTGCAATGTTCAGAATATCAATGTATCAGATGACTTTTTTGAACAGCTGTGAAAAGTCCGCCATATTTAACAATCGATACTTGTTCTTACTATCAAATATAGGAAAGTAAAATGAGTTAACTACGGGATGTACTATCGAGAAGTACATATTTTTTTACTAAAAATCAAACAATTCGTTTTTGCAATTTTTTTTACTTTAGTATATTTTTTTACTGTAGTAAAAAGTTACCAGTGATCACACAACCAAGCCTAAGACACAACACTTCTAGGAATACAACATTTGATTGACAATGTTAAAAATTTATTTGAAATATATGTTAAATATGAATTAAATATATTAATTATAAAGATATACATATAAAACCAATTTTATCGAAAAATATTGTTGTTGCGCCACCGGGATTCGAATCTGGATCTCTTTCCTAACCGGGGAAGGTGCTTTATCCAACTAAGCTACAGCGACAATACTTTTAGCGACAATTTTCGACCCCATATGTTACCTTTTTCATATTAATACATTTAATCGTTCCATCTACCTTATTTTTACAGAATCTCAAATACCTTTGAGTAAACTGATAGCAGACACCAGAATTATCAATTCATTTTTATTAAATTTTGGACACATTGATACAACTTTATTATTTAGGAGAACCCATATTTTTTATATGTATATCTTTATAATAAATATAATTAATTCATATTTAAAATATCACAGACCTATGTTCTGAATAATTACAACTTCACAATAAGAATGTGTTCTCCTAAAGAAATATATGTGACTCATTTGAAATTAATGTATACCTAATGTAACTTTGTAAATTTATAAAATATCACACCTATGTCATATGAACGGCGTGGTGAACTTATCAAATAGAATCAAGTATGGTCGGGCAAATTATTCGTGTATTTGAGTAAATATGACAAATTTTGAAGTCAGATAAGATTAGAACTCTAAAGAACCAACAAGCTCGTGCAAAATGATGCACAAATGCAGAAGAAACATGTGTTTGAATATAAATGTGTTGTATTATATTCTCTCTGTCTGCCCCTGTAGATAGAGCGTGATGTGGTACAGTACGGCCAATGTAAGTTTGCGCATGAGATTTCGGCCACGCGCACCTATACGAAGACATTCGTAAAATTTCGGAAAAAGGGCGCACATGCCGAATGTTTACAGTAGGTAAATCAAAAAGCGATCTTCTGAATTTTTTTGAATTTTAAATTTGGGCATCATTGAAAGATACACAAAATAAAAAAATAGTTTCATTTGATAAACAATTTATTTAATAAATATATAAGATATTCACAAATATTTTTAACTGTTTATTATTAGAGGTTTTTTACAAAATTTAACAGAGGTCACAATTAAAAAAAATATTAATATAAAAATTTGATGGTAAGAATTTATAAATAATGAAGTATAATGTAAATAAAAAAAATTAAGATATTTACAATTAACCCCAACAATATTATAAAAATAACACTAGAAATTAAATTATTAACATTTTAAAACAATGGCACAATAAATAAAATATTGTCATTTACATTTAAATACGAAAATATTATTGGTTTTTTTAAATCACTAGCCCCATTGGAAGCTTCATTAAACATGAATTTGTATACGTTGAATAATATTACACGCGCTTGCCCTCGTAGCGCTCGTCCGCGAACCAAATAAGATGATGAAGACATTATGTAAATATTAAAAATTCCGTAACTCTCGATTAGGTTGAGTGTACCTGCACTAAAAAGCAATTGGAAACGTCCAGAGCACACAAACTCCTCGTATGACAAGGGGTGACTAATTAAAATGAGAGCTGATTGGTGACACACTGGATTAGGTTACACCTCTTTCCCAAATTCGTTTCTGCGCAGATTTTTTAAAGCGCAAACTTAGACTGGTCGTACTCTACGTCTATGTCTTATGACTAAACCGGTCCCAGGAAAGGATTCCTCTCCCCACCCTCCAGCTGTCTTTAATTTTTTTTATTTAAAAAAATAGTCCCCTACAATATATTATTTCTTTACCATCCTCTCTTTGCTCATACGTTCCGCATGGCCATACCATCCCAGAGACACTTTCTATATTCAATCGATTATGTTACAAACTGCGCTACATTGGATCCTAATTTGTTTATACTACACTACTCTATCGTACATAGACTTTCGCCTACCGACTGCATTTAGTCTACTTTAATTATTAATATTATTCTATTTAAAATAAATTAGACCAACTAGAAAGATATACATAAAAAAATCTAAAAAATATTTGATTACCACCGAGATATGAATCGGGAACTTTTCCTTGCCGGGGAACTGCGATACAAATTTCGCAAAGTTAACCAAAAATTATTTCCATAAATCTGGAACTTATAAATGTAAATGATATAATATGAATATAAAAAATTGGTGTCCCGTTTTATTCCGCCGCCGCACTCGCCCCGTTCCCCTCGCGGATCCGGCATTAGGCGGCTATGTGCGGGGTGTCAAGTGGGGTTGTCAGGCTTTCGGGGCATGTTTATCTGTGTGGATTCTCCGTTACATACACCGCCATTAGTGAAACTCGGGTCCGCGCACGATTCGGGAAAGTGAATTATTTAAGGGTAGAGCGAGAGGGAGAAGGGAGCGAAATATGAACGCTAGGTAATTTAAGCTGCTAACGAGATACCAACGGTAAGATGTACCTGTCTAGTCACATACAGGGAAACCTCAATCTATCAGTCACCGGTTAATTGTTTTTACGCATTTATCGAACATTGTTTCTGGCACCGGTTATATGGGGTGACTTGCGACAGTTTAACATTAATTTTAAAAAATGTGAGTACTTCTTTAACATTTCCCTTACTGTGCTGTAAACGCAGTGTACATGTAGACTTTTGCGATTTTTTAATCGTATAAATATGAATATTTATATCAATTATTGTATAAAAGTGAAAATAAAGATTGATCATCACGAACGACAGTAAAATACACGTCTAACTCGGCCAGCGCACGCTCTGTCACTAAGTGACGATCGGCATCCGGCACCCCGCGCCTCGCGCACAGCGACAACCACACCGCTCCGCACTTACTTCACGTATTGACAAATTCACGTCGGGTTTTTCGAGAAAACATTTTTTATTGTTGCGTATGATAAATACTAATATATTACAATTATTTTATCCATTACATAAATATATTACGTAGGAATATCTAAAATATGAACTCTAACTATTAAGTATATTTACAGAGATATTCACATAATTAGAGGCAATGTTACATCATCGGAGAGGAAAGGTTAAGGACACCAAATATTATTATCTATTCTTCGGCAGTCCCTCGTTGCGAGGATTACGTCTGCCATGGTTTATCTGTTACAAGTAGTCGCATAACTGAGGAATCCTATCCTCGAACTGCAAATCCTTGCACATGTTGTGCAGTAAATGGTGACCCTCCGTTTACCGTGTGCCGTTTTGTGATCAAAAGCTGTCATATAGGTCCTACTCCTTTGCCGCCAGGTTGGCATTTTTGGGAGTGCATCAGGTGTACATATACGTATCAAGTAAGCATAGCTCAGAAGGCTGTACTCAGAGTAATACACCGCCGTGACTTTTCGTATCCTTCAGAACCACTTTTTAGGGAATCTCAGATTTTGGATATATGACAATTATATGTGCTGAATATATTAACTAGCTTTCATAGGAAAATAAGCGCTCCATCTGTGAGGACTGAAAAATATAATTTAAAATCGTTCCAAGTATGAAAACTACTTTTGGTCAAAAATTATTCATTTTTAAAGCTCCCAGAATATATAATCAAATTGGAAATAATATTAAAACTTTAAGTGACATTAAAGCTGTTAAAAAAAAGGTATTAAATTGGTTGTTAGAATGATGAAGAGCAGATACTGAGAGTAAACTGTTGTATATTATGAAATAATTCTTATAACTGCATTTTGTGTATTATTATATTGACTGCATTATAACTTTAATTTTACATATTTTCCATAACCTCTGTATGTGCTTATATTCTATTTATACATATTGCATTGCACATTAGTATTTTTATTCTCTCATTTTATATATTTTCACGTTTACTTGCCTTGTATGTTTCATTTTCTATTTAATTGTGTTTTGCCCTCGTATTTAATGAGTCATTTGGTTTTGTGAAATATAATTTGTTTGCCAATTTGTTCTAAAACAGGCTTGCCTAGTTGGGCAATGCATTTAAAAATCTATGTAAAATATATGTAATAAACTGTCTTTTTTTTTAACTGTACAATACTTATATATTACATGAGTCTAAATAAATAAAATATAACACTATATGTAAATGCAAAAAATAACATATTTATACATAAGGCAACAACAAAGACAAATAGGTATGTAATATGACGAAACATAATAAGAGCACACTGTAGGACAATATAGATGGCATTATTTTTTAAAATTTCACCAAATGGGTGATGAATCAAACACCACCAAAGAAATCAATAATGTTAGTATACAAAATATAGAAGCTCAGTATTTACCCTAATACCCCGTGTCAAAGTATGATTTAAATGTTAGATTGATACCTTGTAGTTCAATCAATACTGATATGAAGGAAAAAATAAGATTGTTCACGCGCTTGGAATATAATAAAAATTAACGATACCGTTATAGTGAGAGCTATTAAAACACGCAAAATAAAGTCTAATAATACATTCTTATTGTGAAGTTGTAATTATTCAGAACAGACGGTCTGTGATATTTTAAATACTAATTAAATGTATTAATTACAAAGATATACATATAAAATCAATTTTATCGAAACATATTGTCGTTGCGCTACCGGGATTCGAAACTGGATCTCTTTCCAAACCGGGAAGGTAAATTATCCAACTATACTAAAGCGACAGTACTTTTTACGACAAATTTACACATATACTTTTTCAAATGAATACATCTATCGATCCATTATTTTAAATATTTAATAAAAAATGAATTGTTAATTCTGGCGTCTGGTTTACTCAAAGGTATTTCAGATTCTGTAAAAACAAAGTGGATGGCTTTCAAATAATGGAACGATAGATGTGATGTATTCATTTGAAAAAGTGTAACATACGAGTTCGAAAATTTGTCGTCGAAAGTACTGTCGCAGCAGCATAAATGGATAATGCACCTTCTCCGGTTTGAAAAAAGATCCATGTTCGAATCCCGGTAGCGCAACAACACTATTTTTCGATAAAATTGATTTAATATGCATATCTTTCTAATTAGTATTTGTAATGAGAGTGTTATGCAATTTCTTAGAAAGCACAATTTATGACTAATAAATCTAAAAAGTAGTAAATTTAATAAGATTGTGTTTTTTTTTATCAGAGAAAACTGCGAAGGATAAAACTTTCAGAAGAAAAATAATTTAAAACCACTCATTTTCAATTCGATAAGTTTTCTATAATTTGCGAAAAACTTTAACGGTCTGTTATTTCTTATATTTCTAAAATGTTTGGTATTTCGACTTCCAGAACGGTTCGGTAGGAGCACCTTTATCCAGAGCAGAATAATTCAATTGTTATAATATGAATATTCTACCTCCAACGAAACCTTACATGGAGAGGGATGAAATCGCATTACTGCACCACCCCCTAGTGCCTAACGCTCGCTGTATAAATATCTCCCCTTTAAGCGTGGATGGGATATGAAACCCAGTCCCTCGGGACGCGAGCGATGCCATTTCGCAATATGCCCCCGGGCATTGTAATAATACAGTACCCACCGACACGTGAAAGGGATCGTTTCAAGACAAAAATACTTTAATATTAAAAGTCATTTCATTTATTAAACGAACATCGTGCGATGCGTCTCTCATACAAGGCAGCATTAATATTTAAAATATATTTTAGACATTAATATTAAAAGTCATTTCATTTATTAAACGAACATCGTGCCATGCGTCTCTCATGCAAGGCAGCATTAATATTTGGAATATATTTTGAACATTAATATTAAAAGTCATTTCATTTATTAAACGAACATCGTGCGATGCGTCTCTCATGCAAAGCAGCATTAATATTTGGAATATATTTTGGACATTAAAACTTTATTTTTGATTTGGGAAAAACAAAAAGCAATTGGCATAACCTTTACCAAGGTTTCCCTTTAATAAAAATAATTATTTCCTTTAGTTATGAAGTGAAAGATTTTCAAAAAATAAATTAATCATGTTCAGGCAAAGAAAGTGTTCTTAAAACGTCCATATATTTTTTATATTGATTTTTATTTGGGTATTATTTTACGTTAAAACTTGAACTTTAATAAAACTATTAATAGTACTCTAAAATTACAAATAAATACATAGTAGGGTCGTATAAACGACGGATTCATTTTGTCTAAAGACGTTGGTTAAACGAAAGTTCATAATCTTATGCACAACATATATTATATATGATTGTAACAGCATAACCTAAATCTATACTTACTGCACGCCACTGCATACAAATATAGTTTCTTTTTGTACCGTTATGTGATAGCAAAAACAACGTAGACCAAACAACAGCGTCCATTTACCTGTTAAAATGGGAAAAATATTATAGAATTATGAAACAAAACAAAATGGTAATGCAGTACATTTAAATTATTTCGAATCTTTCACAATAATTTTGAATGTGGAATATCGCAGATCGACATCAAATTAAATAAAACACATTAATAGATGTAAGATAAAATTTAAAAATAATCGAGAAATATTAATAACAGAAGTACACTTGATTCTCATATTTGCAAGAACCGATTAATTTTGGAATTTTTAACACGGGTTAAAAATCGTAAAAAAATATGCATTTATTTATTACGATTAATTCGAAATTCTTGTTCCAGGCATACATCGCGTTGTTCCGGTGTCTCTTGATCAACATACCAACTGAGCGAAAAATAGAACTTATTTAAAAAAATTTGAATTAGAAATAGCTGTTTGTTTTCTCCATATAAAATTGAGTTTACTACGGGATGTACTTTCGAGAAGTAAATATTTTTTTACTAACGATCAAACAACCCGTTTACGCAAAAAAATTTACTTTAGTAACTTTTTTAAATATAGTAAATAGTTACAACTGATCACGTGTCGATCAGTTAGTGTCGAAAGACAATAATTTTTTTTTTGGTTCAAGTTAAAAATATTATATTCTTTCAATTTCTGTCAATTGTCTTTCAATTGATGTCCTTGAGTTGAAAAATAGCTCTACAAGTTAATATATGATGGAATCTCTGGAACGTATTCCCCATGCAAAAAGGTAACCGGGTATAACAATTAAAATATAATATTAAAAATTCGTTGATTTGAAAAAAAAAGTTTATAAATGTAACTGCACACACATTGACACATACAAATGAAAAGGCATAAGGATTCAGGAACTCAAGTGGTCACACATTAACTGTTTTAAATCATTTAAAAAAAAAACGAGAGATTGTGTTTAAAAGGTTGTGACGAAGACAGGGAGGATGGGGGAATAAAAGTCACGGAAGGCATTCTGAACAAATCCGGTGCACGCATCATTATAAAGCCCCATGGGCTCACTGGCCCACGTCTGGGACTCGAACCCCGGCCGACTCCATTTCCCCTTGTATCACTTGCCGCACTCTTTTAATGCGAGACTTATCCGCATCCTCCCCTACGATTTAACATTTCCGCCATTGAAGCCCCCACCCCCTTCTCACCGGGGAGTGGCAGGCAGAGGAGATCGACGGACCGCACCAGAAACGCTACAAACACCCGTTCAAGGGTGCAGCCAGTGGCGTAACTACGCAAATGCAGCCAACGCGGTAACATTTGGGCCCACGTTATACAAAATGGGTTATAAGTTTTTGCACTTTTTAAATCGCTTCTGCCCGGGATCACTAAGATGGTTGGGTCATATGGAACGGATGAATAAGGAGAGAATGGTAAGGATAATATATGACGCAAGTGTTGATGGCAACAGAAGTAGAGGACCAGGTAAATCAGATACTGAAGGATGGTCCTGTTAGAAGCCTCAATAATCGTCGAGCTTGTATGAAAAGAGGTATGAATGTGGATGAGGCTAGAATTGTCTGTCAGGATTCTCTCTACCTACCCCCGCCGAGAAACGGCGTGATGGTAAGTAAATAAGTAAAGATTTAAACTACTTCATCTTTTATTATATAATATTATAAATTTTTCTCTAGAATAACTATTCCAAAGTAGGTTGTGGAAGGTAAGTAGTTAATTCTGTGTAAAGTGTGCACTATACTTCATTCTCTACCCGGGTAAAACCGGTGGACGTGCCGACGTAGGTCGCGTACGTACGTCAAGTTATATATAGTAGACAGATTTTTCTATTTATTTATTCTATAT
Source organism: Eubasilissa splendida (assembly GCA_031772225.1). NCBI lineage: Eukaryota > Metazoa > Arthropoda > Insecta > Trichoptera > Phryganeidae > Eubasilissa > Eubasilissa splendida. The sequence goes on along the minus strand of CM062868.1, from coordinate 8,578,353 downwards.
TGTAAATATTTTAATATACAGCTTGTTGCAATAATATTTTTTAAACATAACAAAATATATCAGCAAAATAACACATGACACTAATTTCCTCGCTAAGTACATATAAAATACCTATTATAAAGTAGGTACAATGTAGCAATTTTTAATTAATTAGCTCAATAGAGCGTGATTCAACATTACTATACTCAGCACATTGTTTTAAAAAAATACTTCGTATTATCCAGATATTTTTCCACCCATACAACGATGAAAATGGAAAACTTCGTATTATCCATTAAACAACTATGATGACGGCAAACGTCCTCCCAAGTACCAGGCAAGAGTGCAGTATTAATTTGCGTCACCAGTGGCGTAGTGAAAGGGTGCGAGCCCCCGCGGGCGCGGCGAACGGGGCGGCGGGCGATATGCACGGGAGGGTATTTTCATCCCCGGTCTGCAGGTGAACAATGGTTCATGCAGCGGGGAGAGTGCTTCATATTTTAATTTAGCTGAGTAAAACCCTCATTCGACGCGTCCCCCCCCACCATATTTACCGAGCGACGCCACTGGCTTATGGGACAATGTAAATACGGCTCAGTGGCGTGGATTTTTTTAAATTACGAAAGTGGAATGAAAAGATTTGCAAAATAATATAAACGGAAGAAATAAAAGAATGTCGTGCAGAATGGAATATGAAGTAGTCATATTTTACACTAGGAAATAAAATGAGAAAATTAAAAATAAGATGCACAAAAAATAGGAATATGATTTAGACATCTATATATATATAAAAATTAATGTTTGTTTGTTTGTTTGTCCCGTATGCGTTCCTATACCATTCATCCGATGGCGATGAAACTTTGGTAAGTTGTTGTGCACACGCCCGCGAAGGTTTCTGAATTAGTACAACCATTTTACAATACGTGGCGCGCGAGTCGATCCAACAAATGTGTGTATTTCATATATATAGTTTATTGCCATGAAACTTTGGTGAGTAGCTGTGCGCACGCCCGCGAAGGTTTCTGAATTAGTACAACCATTTTACAATACGTGGCGCGTGAGTCGATTCAACAAATGCATGTATTTCATATATAGTTTATTGCCATGAAACTTTGGTGAGTAGCTGTGCACACGCCCGCGAAGGTTTCTGAATTAGTACAACCATTTTACAATACGTGGCGCGCGAGTCGATCCAACAAATGTGTGTATTTCATATATATAGTTTATTGCCATGAAACTTTGGTGAGTAGCTGTGCGCACGCCCGCGAAGGTTTCTGAATTAGTACAACCATTTTACAATACGTGGCGCGTGAGTCGATTCAACAAATGCATGTATTTCATATATATAGTTTATTGCCATGAAACTTTGGTGAGTAGCTGTGCGCACGCCCGCGAAGGTTTTCTGAATTAGTACAACCATTTTACAATGAGAAAATAATGAACAATATCATCGAAGCTACAATTTTCAATGGAAAACTTAAAGGAGAAGATGTACTGTCGCCGCGCATCCCAATTAGTTCGAATTTAAATGTCTGCAGTTTCCGGTGCGACTCGCATTTGCAACGACTATCAACAAAGCACAGGGACAATCGCCACAAGTGTGTGGAATAAATTTGGAAAATCCACGCTTCTCACACGGACAACTGTATGTGGGCTGTTCACGCGTAGGAAAACCTTCTGATTCATTCGTATACGCACCAGACGGAAAAACAAAAAATATTGTATATATTGTAAAAACAATAAATATGCGTATCCAAAAACACTTCAATAATCAGAATTAAAATATAAACATTTTCTTTCTTCGAGTGGCGTTGCAACGCTTACCGGGTACTCGCTAGTTAATTATAAATATTATATTACAAAGTTTTGACGTGCGTCACGCGTAAGGAAATATGAAAGTAAACTCATAAATCACATTGAAGTGAAGAGTCAATTTTCTTTGAAATTTACGAATTAGGCGCATGTGTGACCTTTTTGTTCTGAAGACATATTATTCAAATAGGAAACAAATCATTCCATTTAGTGTCAGACATGTACAAATTTCAACACATATTAATGTAAGTACTAAAAGTAGATAATTATATAAATTATTACTGTTTTATACAAAAAACATTGTATTTCTATACACTAATTTGTTATTCCTTGCCTTTAAATTGTAAATAACATCCAACTGGAGTTTTTAAAAAAAATAATAACTTAACTTAATGTAGGTTTAGATTAAATTTTCTATCCTAACTATCGAATGCATTATATAATTTAACCCTTGATGTAAATTAATACATATATACAATATTTTGTTTATTAATTGAAAACAATACGTTACATGCAGAACAGGCCAAGGGAAGTTTAAAAAATATAATATGTGTGTTAATAAATAAATAAACAATCGTAGCTGAATAAGATTTCGGTGTAATGGATCTAGATTTCATATTTTAAATGAAAAATAGAGCTAACTTGGTGGTCCCCCATGATAAAGTTCAAATCTCCGACCACTCGATAACTACTAAACTTCGATCAGGCTATTAAATCAAAGTTGTGAATGTAATAATTGGATTCTAATATGCATCTTAACTAAACATTTTTATTGAAAAATTGCAAAAATATCGACTACACAGAACGACTGCAACATTATCATGATTAGCATGCTGGGCACTGGATTCAACGTTCGCCAACATTATCATCAAAAAAAAAAAAAAATTTTTTCTTTTTTCCTTAACGGTTTTGGATTTTTTCATTTAGAAATGGGACATACCCTATTTCTTCTGCATTTAGTTATCTTCGGCGCCTCAAAAAAAAAAGTGGTTGTTTTCTCGGTTAATAAATATTAATTACTTTCGTAACTTTCATATTTACGCACGTTTTTTAAGTATGTACCGGACATTTTTTTAAAGAAACAACATCATTTTTGCAACACTTTACGTTCTTCGGACGCTACACACCTTAAACTACTTATCAACATAGTCGCCACCATTATTAAGGCACTTGTCATAACGGGGCACCAATTTATGTATACCTGCGTCATAGAACGATGCCGCTTGGGATGAAAATCATGTCAGTACTCCGTCTTTGAGTTCATCATCGTTATCAAAACGCTTGCCACCAAGGAATCGCTCCAAAAGAAGGAAAATATGGAAATTGACAGAATTAACAAATCATTTTTGATACAACTTATATATTATTAAAGAGAACACTTTCTTATGGTGAAGTTGTGTCAATGTGTCCAAAGTTTAATAAAAATCAATTGTTTATTCTGGCGTCTGTTATCGGTTTACTCAAAGCTATCTGAGATTCCGTGAAAACAAAGTAGATAGCTTTCAAATAATGGAACGATAGATGTATTCATTTTAAAAGTGTAACATATGAGTTCGAAAATTTGTCCACTGTAGTATAGTTGGTTAATGCACGTTTTCCGGATTGGAAAGAGATCCAGGTTCGAATTCCGGTAGCATTTTATATGCATATCTTTCTAATTAATACATTCAATTAGTATTTAAAACATCACATACTATGTTCTGAATAATTACAACATCACAATAAGAATGTGTTCTCCTTAATAAGACTAAGAATTCAGTAGAATATTTTGTAATGTCATGGGTTTTCTAAACAACAGAATAAATCAACAAAATTTTCTAGATCATACGTGTCTTTCTGGAGGTTGTTAAAAATTACGACAAGGAGGTCGGAAAAATTCACAGAAAAAATAAACGACATGGTAGAAAGACAGGCGTACAAAGCGACCTGCGATGCCTTAATAACCGGCCATGTTAACCCACAACACCACCTGCCGGGGGAATGGCGGTGGGGGTTGAAGGTAGTGGTCCCGCAGACCGAGGCGCGGGGCCCGCGGCTTGGAGGACCGTCAAGGATGGCTGTCAACTCTCGAGTAGTGGGAGCGCCCACTAATTTGAGTGGATTTTTTATTTGTACTTTATTCACGGTACACTGACAAGTTGATGTTTTATTTTTTTTGCGTATTGAAAGATCACCATTTTTGTATGTTTCTTGAGATGTGTCCGGCGTGAGGGTAGGGTTCACGTCATTCGCAGGGCGGATCTTGCGTGGGAGAGATTGAATAATTATGATTTTAATCACTATTTCAAAAAGTAAAATTTATTGAACATAACAAATCTTATCGTGATGACCTTTAAGCTGAAAATATATATAAATGTTTTTTTTTTTTAATCTTTATTAAAAAATTATCGTCATCATGCTAGAGGAAGAGATAGACTGAGACTGACATTCAGGAAGAAGGTTAAATCTCAGTAATCGATGATGTACAGTGCGATGAAGATCTTTAATGAAATGCCAAATGGTATAAGGAGCAGAAACTACATAGATTTAACGTGAAACTAAGCCTATATGTGCAAGATAAGTTTTAGTAAAAAGGAACATTTTGATCAAATTTATATTGCTTAATTAAAAATATATATATATATAATATTCTAGTCCATTGCCAAAATTAAATTAATCGTTTTCAATGTTTTATTTTTATTTACTATTTATTTTAATATAATACATTTTTAAAACAATCAATAGACTCGTCTATAGAGGAGTATATACGAGAGTGTATAATTTATATTTCAGTTAGTCTGTGTACATATTATTTGACTTCAGATTCAAGATTGTTAAAAAATTTAATACCTTTAAAAATATAGTGATTTTGGGATGCGATATATTTTAGTTTTGGATTATCAATTTGTCTCTAAATCTTGTAGATCGGAATTCGCTTCGAATATTAAATTATTTAAATCTGTGAGAAGTTGGATACTTGGATTGTCATTTTTTTTTTAAATAATTTTTATCATCATTTTTTAAGTGATTTCTAATTGTGATATTGAAGTTTTATATGAGCCTCCCCATCCAATAATACCGTATATTGAAAATATATGTATTATAAAAGTGTTACAGTACAACTTAAGCATTATTGCACATTGCGTATACAATCAGATTTATTCTGAAGGTGATCTCTGATTCGATTGTTAAAGGGGGGAGGGATAAAGACTGAGCCCTCTTGTCTCCTACGTATGAGGTAACAACAATGGCGTAAGATTTTTTTGGGGGACCCTGTTGAACGGACAACGTGATGAAATTGTGTTTTTTTTTAATTTCAGGTAATTTTAACATTGTATAAAATAGTAACATAAATGGGTAAAGTTTTTTATATAATACATTTTTTGTTGAATATTTTATATTTTTAGTGAAGTTTTTATAGAATCTTTTTATAAATTTTGTTCAACGGGCTCAAGAACAGGGAGAAGAAGTGAAATGGGACGAAGATGGTGGGGATCGGATGAGGGATCATATAGGCCGAACGAGTTTATGGAAAGGTTTGGGATGGAAATTAATTTAGAATATAAATCGTGTATGTGTCGTTCGAGCGAGGGTACGTTTGAGTCTCTGTGAATGATTGTGTTTTTATCTGAAGGTGATGTCAATAATAACGTTCTTATATACAACTCACCATATCCGCGACACACGTGCCATCTGGCGACACATTAATTTCGGGTCTCGCCGCCCTAGCGGCGATTATTATTATTATTAACATGCTTTTAAATAATTCAGTAGGGCCGAATCTTAACCTCCATAAATTTTTGTTAACAGACGACAAATATTCAAATACTTGCTAGAAGATTTGAAAATATAATTTATGAGCCTGTAGATGTTGAGTTTTTTTCTCATTGAATGTGGCATTTCATGAAATGCTTATTGGATAAACATTAATATAAAATAGAATTAATAATATTTTGTTAAATTTGGTAGAACTTCATACAAGACATACGATTCCATTAGTTTTGATAGAAAAACTACTTTGGTAATTTTTATTGCGGCTTTAGTGTAGCATCATAAATATAACAAAACGCATCTTTGTTACATTATTATATAACACTATCAGTCACTTAAATGTGACGTAATGTCGTACAATACAGAATCTTATAAAAGTGTGAGTATTTCGGTACAAAATTCTTAGATCAAAAATAAATTCATTTGATTATTGAATACTCAGAATTGAAGAGACACATTTTTGAAAAACTCTAATATAAATAAAAATTGAGAAAAACAAAATGAATTCTATTTGTCCCAATAAAAGCAATATTCATGCATGATGCATGTAATATATTTATATTTAAATTAAATCACAAATTTAACTACAGGATTCCGATTGAATGAGCAACAAAACGTTATGGACAAGGATAGAAGAAGAACGAACTAGTGACGGGAAACAAAATCATTTTAAATTATCTTTATGTAAGTCACAATCACTAACGGTGATTTGAAACTCTACATCACATAATCATATTAATCAGATAACATTTCTGAATGATGATTGTATTGCCCCATTAGGCAAGCCTGTTTTGGGGCAAGTTGGCATTTATTTATTAAAGTACAAAAGGCAGTATAATCAACATATCGCACATCTCGATCAAAACTAAGATAACTCAAAAAGTCATTTTTCAGTAGACAAAAAATAAATAAATAAGATACCTTAAGTCGAGAGCAACAATCCTCGAACAATTTAGGCCCTACAGGAAAACATCCGTCGTAAAGTTGCTGACATTGAACCAACGCTTTGCTCTCGCGTGTTCGCAAATTTAAGAGTCCGATTGCAAGAGTGTCTTGAGAGAAATGGACGGCATTTAGACGATATTGTTTATAAAACGTTAAATTAGCATCGTTAAACTCAATTTTGTATAAATAAAATGTGAGAATAGCATTGTAGTTTTTTTTTTTAAATTTAATATGCGGCTCGCGAGCCGAAGTCTGCCGACCCCTGGCCTGAGTAATCTCTGACGTGCCTCAGTTGGTATCATGTCTACAATATCTAACTAATTAAAAGACACAATTTAAAAAAAATATATAAACGCGCACCTATACGTAGTGAGTGTCGCATTAATATTTTTTAAATAAGCTAAATGCTTGTACTAACTACATACTTCAATAGCTTGCTGGTCTCCTGGAATGAGGCTCGAACCTCTGGCCACTGTATCACTAGACAAGTGTCTTGAACACTAAACAAACAAGCACGTCATTACTATACTTTAAATTTCTTGAATTACACGTAACACATTATTCAAAATGTCCACTACATCTTACGTCACTACACGTTCGTTTACAAATATTTAAAGGTCGTAAAGGTCAGGTATCAAAATTGACCTCCAGACAGACAGGTAACCTTTTAGCGATTACGTGTATATAGTTAGAATTCTTGTAGCATAAATCATTATTGAATTACAAGTATACATAAATTACAAATAATTTAATTTCAATCAATAACAGTGATGTTCAATGCTCTTTTGATGAATGTTAGCAAATTAAAAGTGATGAAAAGTGTGATGTAATGATAGATAATCAATGTTTAGAATAAGTGAATAAGTTTGTATAAGAAGTAGGTTTACAAGGAACGACAAGGTAAAGGATGTTTATTTTTTAGAGGTATAGAACTTTAAAATTAAACAAAACACATACAAATCGTGGTAATGGCTTTATTGGAAATATAATTTTATGCCATTAGTGTTTAAATATTATTTCGCGCATACGGGCGCCGCGGCTGGCTCGAATAAACCGCAGTCCAATTTTTGGTGTAACTGAAGCCGTACATCGGCAATAACACGACAAATGTAGGCTTCCGAGTCGTCTATCGTCTCTGGTTCATCGGCATAGACTAACGACTTCACATATCTCTACAGAAAATAATCCGAAGGTGTTAAATCACACGATCTTGGAGGCCAATTCACAGGTTCATTAAGCGAAATTATGCGCTCAACGAATGTTTCCTTCAATAAATTGATTGTGGCGCGCGCTGTGTGACATGTTGCGCCGTCTTGTTGAAACCACAGCTATTTCACATTAATGCCATTTAATTGGGGAACGAAAAAGTCAGTAATCATGGATCTATTGCTGTGCACGATAGCGAATCGACTCAATCGGGTCCTCCTCAATACTATGCTCCACTGCAGCAACAGCTTCTTCGGTGCGCACTGTACGACGTCTCTGAAGATGTGTATTATCAATTAGAGTACGCGCGGTGCGAAAACGATCTATGATTATTCAAATTACTTGCTCGGATGGACGATTATGTCGATCGTAAAATGGACGGTAAGTTTCGCGAACTGAACCACAATGTTCGAAATAAATTTGCACAATTTGCAAGCGTTATTCTGATGTAAATCTATTCATGGTGAAATGGCAAACCAAACTGAGCACAAATCAGGTATCAGCTGTTAAATTGGCTGTCGCTGGAAAAAGTGTTGTCAATTCGAAAATACACTTTATAAAAATATGGTTTCAAGAAAAAATGTTGTGTAATAGTTTTTTTGTAGCTTAGTAATGAATTGGAAAATATGTCCAACTCATTCACTGTGTTAATGTCATTATAGAATACAATCTACACATTCTTGAAATCGGATTAAAAACGCAATATTGCTGTGGTAGGTATCTAGTATGAATGTTTTGTGCTTCCTTTATGATCTGATACTTTCGTGAACCTTTATAACAGCATAGATCAGCAAGATTGAAGATGGTATCGAAAGGAGGGTGGTGACTGCGATAAATAAAGTGAATGATGTTTTGAATGCAATTATCGCCAATAGGAATTTGTCACATTAAGCAAGATCGGAATTGGCAGACAAAGAACGAAAGTAGACTGAAATGCGGTCGCTTGAACGATGTGTACAATACATATATACAATAGAGTGAAAAATAAACACATAAATAATAAAGGTCTATTTTTAGCATAGTTTCTGAAATGTTTTGATCGTGTCAACAAGTCGAAAGTGATGGTATTCGAGAAGGAGGAAAGCGAGACACCGCGCTAAATACTTGGAGGTAATGAATGTTTGCAACAAGTAGATGAGTTTGTGTATTTGGGAAGTACGTTCGATAGAAACGGAAAGACAGAGAAAGATATCGAAAAGAGGGTGACTGCAGGGAATAAAACGATCGGCGCTTCGAATGGAATTATAGCTAATGGGAACGTGTCAACTGAAGCAAGACTAGCAGATGGAAGTAAGGCCTGGAGCTGGCAGAAGAAGAACGAAAGTAGAGTGCAGTGGAAATGAGAACACTTAGGCGTATATGTGGCAGATCCACTTATGACAGGGTAAAGAATGAAGAAATAAGGAAAGAATGTAAAGTTGATCTTAGTATAGTGATCAAGATTAAGAAAGACTCACTTAGGTGGTTTGGTCATATGGAACGGATGAATGATGAGAGAATGGCAAGAAAGATATATGACGCAAGTAGAGGACGTCCGCGGAAGATTTGGCACGACCAGGTAAACACGAAAACGGCGCGATGATAAGTGAGTAAGTAATAAACTTTATATTTTGTTCAAGGTCACCACAACACCAATTTAATGCGGGAATCCACGTCTGTGAATTATAAATATGCAATCAAATTATTTAACATACAAATTAATAAAACTAAGTGCACACTTGTAATGGGCCCTATCCAACGTGTGAGATTTCTCTCTGAGATTCGTCTCGACAACGCGTAAAGGTCAGTATATTGTTCAGCGCTAGCATTCTATGAATTATCAGCTAGTATGTCTGCTCATAAATACATTTGTGGTGTCATACTAGTATTATTTATGCTGGCCTACCGATATTTTAACTGGATATATTACATTAGCAATATTTGAATATGTCCAAGACCACACAACTACTGGATTTTTACCTACAAACGTACTGTTATTAAACAAATATCAGATATCTCATAGAGACAAAGTTATTTTTTATAATATTTAATGGAAAATATTCACACTCAAACTCCACATTTATCAATTTTTTTGAAAGTTGTATATGTGTTAGTATGTGGACTCGCTTCAAGTATCACTACACCATCACCATCTATGGACCAAATTTGATAATTCATTTTTCCCATTTTTTTTAAACAGAATGCATGTTATCACCATGTGAATCTGATTTTTTATATTTAAATGTAATAAAAAATAGATTTGTCTCCATGAGATATCTGATATATGTCTACTATAATATAAATATATGGGACTCCAAAGTCAGCTGTTATTTTAAATATCACTCTATTTTTTTTATCTCTCAGGGTTAGAAACGTCATATGTGATATCATCTGTCAAATGAAAACTATACCATTTACTAAAATAAGTCAATATATACACGATTGTAGCGCACTGAAATTGTGAAAATTCAATACAAAAATGGTGAAAATTTCGCGCAAACACTTAGTAAAATACGATTTTTTTTTGTAGGATGCCTATTTTAAGCAGAATGGGCTACGTGCCACACAAGCTGGAAAACAATCGAGTTATTACATCAGAAATTTTCTGGCCGCGCTTCGAAGATATCAATAGGCTGCCCGGATTGCGCGATTTAACGCCTCCGGAGTTTTTTAGGGTTAAATGAAAGATAAAGTCTACGCTAATGCTCTAGAAGTGATTCAAGGGTTTAAGATCAATCTAGTATATTTTTATTTATTAGACTTTATTGATATACATGTTTTTGTTGTAACATATGTGAATATAACATGATAAACATAAGATACAATTATATTCCAATTAAATACTCGTAGTTTATTGTGTGGGATGGAGTAGACTCCACCTTTGATAAATACAGCATTTTCCTGGCTTCTTTGCTAGACCGCAGTCTGTGTTAAAGTAGCCAGTTTTTTTCGTGCTGTTGTGGTGTTATTTAATTCAAGAAAGATAAAGATTCGACAGGAATAAAAATAAAAATAGAGAAAAAATAAGAAAAGAAAATATGTAGTGGGAGCGTTGTAGAACTAGTGAATTATTCGTGTAGGCACTGTATAATGATTATGTTAGAATGTTGGATAGCGATGCTTCTGATTTATCTCTACCCAATTTGATCATATATTGGGTCCATTTTGTGTAATCTTCTTGGAAGTGAACGATTTGCAATTGGTGTTGAGTGTGTTGTACAGTTTCAGAGCTAAGAACATGCAAGATCTTTGATAAAATGTCGTTGTTGCTCTCGGAACTGGCGTATATCCGAGCTGCTTTGTTTTGAATTTGAATCACCAAAGTTATATTTTAAGATAATGTTCGAAGTCTGATATTATTGTTACATGTCAAACGATGGTAGTGCTTGTGTCGTAAATATTCGTCTAATTTGTGAACGTATATTTTCTTTGAGAATTATTTATATTATAATCCACATTAGACTATCGAGAGTCTAAATCACCTAGATTAATAATAAAACATTTTAAAAAATAAATTCGATTGAAAACTACGCGAAAGGTCCAATACCATTGGGAGAGTGACAAAAAAAACCTCGACAGAACGAGCGCCAGCATTCAGAGTGGTTAGCGGAGGGAAGGCGGGGACGGAGGGGTCGGAAGGCACAAAACAAGGCACCTCCAACACCGCCCGCGCCATCCCCCGGCCGCGGAGCCACCCCCAACCCCCGAGCAGCGAGGAGGGGCTGGCGGGACAGGCGATACGAGAATAATCCGAACGGTACAAGTGATCTCAAACTTTGGAATCAAGTAGGTGGATGGGCAAGTACTTGGGGGATATTCGGAATAACTCGGAGAGAGTTTGAATTTGTGTATGGTATTAGCTTAAAGGGTTGCCCTTAAACCTTAATACCAACACAAGCGTCCGTCAAGTTTTTTTTTAAAATAATGAATGCGATTTTTTATATTGAAAACTAATTATATTAAATATATTAATTAGAAAGATATACATATAAAATCAATTTTATCGAAAAATATTGTTGTTGCGCCACCGGGATTCGAACCTGGATCTCTTTCCTAACGAGGGAATGTGCATTATCCAACTATGCAACAGCGACAATATTATTAGCGACAAATTTTCGAACCTATATATTACCTTTTTGATATTAATACATTTAATCATTTCCATTATTTGTAAGAGCCATCTCTACCTTCTTTTTAAATAATGGAACGATTAAATATATTAATATTAAAAAGGTAACATATAAGTTCGAAAATTTGTCGGTGTAGCATAGTTGGATAATGCACATTCCCCGGTTAGGAAATAGATCTAGATTCGTATCCGGGTGGCGCAACAACAATATTTTTCGATAAAATTGATTTTATATGTATATCTTTCTAAATACTAATTTAATGTATTCATTATAAATATATACATATAAAATCAATTTTGTCAACAAATATTGTTTTTGCGCTACCGGGATTCGAACCTGGATTTGTATTTCCAATCCAGCTAAACAATGAACTGACAGTGAACTCTCATCGACTAGTGAAGTATTAATCAGGTTTAATACTTCACTAGTCGATAAGAGTTACTGTTTCAAAAGAAACTCGAGTAGTGCTAATAAACTCAAGTAGAGTTATAACATTGTTTCATTTATATCCATCCATTATGATGAATACTCTCTACAAAGTAAATGGCGATTTTACCAATAATACAGGTATATCATTAATATACGGTGTTAAAAAAAAAGCAGCAGTTAACTTTTTTTAGAAATTTTGTATGCTAATCTAGCTAACCAAAATCCTAATGAACTATGGTGTCAAAATGTACTTTATTATTTTTTATCAACATAGAGGGTGTTGGACACGCTCGGAAGACGACCAATCGTTGGATGAATGCAGTCATCCAGTGTACCCGAGGGAAATCAAGAGGCCAACAGATCATCCTAATTCCACGCTGGACTGGCGAAATATGTGGCGGCGAATAACATCGGCGGAAAAAAATGGGAAACACACGGTTGATGATGCTAATGAATTTGATGATTATGACATTGGTAAACAAACACAAAACAAACTTGAAATAATAAAGATAATAAGATACCCAATCAATGTTTATATTCACGTCTTATTTGCGTCCGTCGGTAGTGTAATGTATAGCATTTCGGTTCGGTTCTCTGATAGGAAGATTTTAAATTTTATTGAAGTAATGAAACTAGAAAATCATATTCTATGCAAGGGAACGTATGAAACATGTGACTGCGACATGTAACGCGTAGATATGTAAGGATGGTGATAATGTACCAATCAATGTTGGAAAATTAAAATCTAATGGCCTAGCTCAATTCATATAAATAAATAAATAAATAAAATAAAAAAAATAAAAAAATTATTTATTATTATTATTAATTTAAGAGACTCTTAAATAAGCAGTGAGTCATGCGAGTTTATGTAAAACCAACGCAAATAACCTATTATTAATGAAATTATTCTAAATTAAAAATATTGTTTAAAGTTCGTGATTTATTGAATTAATTTATATTTGATCAATTATTACCTATGTATGGATCCCCAGTCCTCGCCTCGTTGCCTGACCAGGGCCGGCGTAGGAGCAATGCGGATCGGGGCCGCGAGACAGATTAAAACTATTCGGATACATCTTCCTACTGAGGCAGCCGGTCTACTTACAAATGCATTTGTGGTGTCACGTGTGGACTACTATAACAGCATTTATGCTGGCCTACTGATGTTTCAGCTGGATAAATTACAATTCTTTCCAAATGCGGCAGCGCGGATAATATATTTCTTTATTTATTTAATTCTTAACACAGTGCATACATAAGCACTTCTACACATGCTCTAATTAATATAAACAAGATTAAAGAATTTTCTTTTACTAAAACTTATCCTTTACATATTTGGTCAGTTTCATTTTTAAACTATTCAATTTCTCGTCCTTTCTTATGTTTTCTGGCATTTTATTAAAAAATTTCATCGATCGCACTATACATCATCGATTTCTGAGATTTAGCCATCTTCCTGAACGGCAGTCTCAGTCTATCCCTTGTACGATACTCGCGCTCATGTTGATTTGCAATTCTCTCATACAACATCCCTTTTGCACGAGCTAAATTGGCTCCGGTTCCCTGAAAGAGTAGAATTTAAATTATACCGGTTATATTATATAAATATATAAGGCGACACACAACATGGCGCCTTTGTATTTTTAAGAGCTTCGTATCCCGGATAATTTGAAAAGTAGACGTCAAACTCTCTGGTCAGTGTCTACTTCAGCCGCAGGAAGGGTTGTAGAACCGACCAGCCGTTGCCAGAACTCTATGTTGAGTAAACGGGTATTTGCGGTGGCAGGCCCAAAAGCGTGGAACTCTGCCCTTCGTCATAAGAAACAGTGCATCGGATACTTTAATTAAAAAGATACTAAAATAGCACTATTTAAAAAATTCATTTGCATAAGTTCAAATAATAATTTTTATATTTTTGCAGAAAGCAAGCACATTATGGTTAGATATTAGATTAAATAAAGCACAATCACTTCGCATGTAATTACAAATTAAATTACACGCTAACCGGTTTCGCTTAGTTCAAACTTCGTCAAGACGTATTTAAAAATAACAATAAATACAAAAAGAGAGTACATTTATAATTTAGGACTAGAAACAGTTTATGTGTAAAGCGCCATTGAGATGATTTTTTTTACAAAAATGGCGCTATAAGAATTTTTCAATATTATTATTATTTAAAAGTGGAGTGAGATTGGATGTTAAGCAATTTAATTGTGTAGTTTCCATATAAACTAATAAGCTGCACATTCACTCCACACTGTCAAATAAAAGGTGAATTATGAAAATACAGGACTCAGGTGTATTGAGTGCGGGGGCATTAATAAATGAACGGTATATTAATTTGTTACACATTACGCTAAAGCTGGCGGCAATGGCGCGATAGGTGAATGTCTCCGCATGTACCATAGATACTGCCTATGTATTAATGTTTGCTCTGACGGCGCCATTCTCCGTTTTGGCACCAGCCTACCTAGCGTCGTGGGAGACTCGGAATTATAAGGAAACAAGTGAAAAAATATTACATCTCGTCATTTGTGAGATTTTTTATTGTATTTACACCCTATCCGGAATCGTCATAATGACGTATTTTTTATTTTATTTACATTCAGTGATTATTAACATTATCATCGGATTCTACGGAACGATGACCTATTAAGAAATTAAAGGAATCTCGGACATTTCGGGTCTCTCGCTGGAGGTTTCTGGGATGGACGATGCCAGGAAGAGCATTCTACTGGCTCTCCCACGCACCTCTTGGGACCTGGACAGGATGAATTTCTGCCGGACTGTGACCGAGTTCTGCGACAGCAATACATAAATATGACGTCTACTCTCACCCTTTGAGGATGTATGGTTTCTATAGCTTCTTTATGGCTGCCTTTTAAATTGAATGTGATAACGAGTCTCACGTCAAATTGTACAGGTATGGCTCTGGTACGATGATGACACCGGAGCCAACCTATGATGGTATCATGATGATTAGTGAGATTTGCGAAGCATAAATAATTATTATTTAATAATATATTTTTTTAAATACAACATAAAACACTGTAGACGTTCTCATTCAATATCAGAGTAGACGTGCCGCGTTTTTCGGCATGGTGCGCCAAAAATATTTATTTATTTACAAAAAATTGATACATTAGAAGAACTTACATATAAGTACTACAATATTCTTCTTCTTCTTCTTGTGCTCTATTCATTCAACAGACGTTGGCTATCATGACTTTGTTCACTGCGGCCCGGAAAAGCTCTACAGTTGACTAGACTGGCCAAACCACAATTTACGGGCATTCAATGTGTTGCAGCAGAGTTGCCTTTGAATTAATTATCATCCCATCAGAGGTAGCAAGCGACACCAGAGCACACACACACACTCGGTGGGGACTTATATGGCTTCCTATCCTCTATGGCCTAAAGGCACCGTAACAATATAAATAGTATTTTTTTACAATAACGGTATAGGTATATAATGCGATAATAAATTCAAGAATTCATTATTATAATACTGTTTATCACAAAATCAGTTAAATGATTTTTAATTTATCGGATATTAATATCACAATATGCGTTCCATCACAGCAGCAGTGATCACAACCACTGACACGTAGCTTGAAACTGACAAAAATCGACCATAGTCAGAAAATTTTGTATTATTAATTCTTATATATAAATATAAAAATCACCAACCTTAAATATTTCATTAAATATAAATTAAATGTATAAATATATCCCGTTAGCGTAACAACAATATTTTTCGAAAAAAATGATTTTACATGTATATCTTTATAATTAATACATTTAATTAGTATTTTTATTTATTATCTTTGTTTTATTAACCACTAAATTGAGTTTAAATACATCTACCGGTTACGAAAAATACCATTTTCTTCTTCAGGATGTCATAACTAACTAAAACATATATTATTGTTTCTTTGCCAGAATATAATTAAAAAAAAAAAAATTAGTGGTTAATAAAACAAAAATAATAAATAAAAATATGAATTTTAACCAAAAAGTTAATATTGCTAATTTTAAAAGTACATTTAATTAGTATTTAAAACATCACAGACCTATGTTCTGAATAATTACAACTTCACAATAAGAATGTGTTCTCCTTAATAATATATAAGTTGTATCAATGTGTCCAAAATTTAATAAAAATGAATTGTTAATTTTGGCGTCTGCTATCGGTTTGCCCAAAGGTATTTGAGATTCCGTAAATACAATGTAGATGGTTTTCAAATAATGGAATGACAGATGTAACACGGATTAGAAAAAGAGCTCCAGGTTCGAATCCCGGCAGCGCAACAACAATATTTTTCGATAAAATTGATTTTATATGTATATCTATATAATTAATACATGTATTTAGTGTTTAAAAATAAAAAAGATTGACAGACGGGTAGTTGCCTACTTTTATCTAATTAAATCCTCATACACACGCCAGCTGTACAGGGCGGTAGTTGTACATCAGGTGATAAAGTAGATAACTAACAGACACACATTCACACAACCGATGCATTAACTGTTTTGCATGTCAATAGATGCCGCCATTGTCTTTCTTTGCAAATGGAGAAAGCTGATAATTGAATCTAGAGTATTGGTAATGTAACTAATTTTGAAGATACAAATGCGGTTAGGTAATACAAATTTCAATAATCAAACAAGAAATGCTTAATACTACTTAATATTTGATTATATATCTTTTTAATTAATACATTTAATTTATATTTTAAAAAATATCACACATCTTGACGGCGACCTTTTGTAGAAGGGATGCTGGAATTTTTTTTTATAGTTACTATAATATATAACATATAATCGAGAGACATTCAATGTTTCAAGCCAAACTGTCAGAAATGCGTCACATAAACAAATTTCTCAAAACAATCCGCTTGCTTCGCGCAATAAGTATGTTATTTTCTGCATTATACACATAAGTCGTTTTTTGTACGTTGGATGCTGTTAATGAATACGTATACAGTATTCGAAGAGGTCGACAGGCGACACTGAATGCGCACGCGCGAAAGTCGAATACTTTCAAACCATGTGGATACGTAACGAATGATAGAATCCACTGTTGCTGGTATGTATATGTATTTAGACTCGCTCCGTGCGCGCGCCGTGTTTTATGACTGGTCTCTAAAGGACATAACGAATTTATTTGCAGCAGTGCAGATTCCGGCTAGCAACATAAGTCAAAAGATTTTCAACTCTAGAACACAAGGGATGCGGAGCATCCAAAGCGTGTATGAAGCGACCGCGCCTGCTAACTTCTGAATAATTACAACTTCACAATAAGAATGTGTTCTCCTTAATAAAATATATAATTTTAACTGGAATTATATTATATAAAGCGACAAAAAGGTAAGTACGTACACATGAATAACATTAACCCCTTTAAAAAATCAACGTACTTGATCTGTTTCAATTCTGCGTCTCATACAATATATGTACGTGCACGTATGAGCCAGTATAAACACATATATATATGTACACATAATATTGACTCCGCTGCTACGACAAACGACAAAATGGCGTCCAAAAGCTCTTTGTGTCACCCCCCGAGGAACCCCCGAACAGCCAGCGGGCGGTGACGGGGAGGATGGCGGAAGAGTGGGGGGTTAGACACCCCTAACGGGATAGTGTGTGTGTGTTGGTAGGACACTGGAGCGCCGAGGGGTTGTCGAGTGACGAAGGAAGATATTTACAGACCCGAGAGACCGTGAAGTAGGGTTGGATCTAGCTCTGATCTGGGTCCATTGAGGCTTAGTTGTCATGGAGCTGTCGGTATCATACATTTGTTGTATTAAATACCACAATTATGTCTCATCAATCTTGACTCATCCACTTTACAATGAAGATATAATTCTAATAAAACTATTAAAACTTGTAAAATTATTTTAACTCTTTGAAAATATCAATGCCAATGTTTTTAATCTTTACATTATAAAATAATTATATTTTCGTAGAAACCAATCACTTTGCGGTTTGACATATTAGATTAAATAAAATACAACCACTTTGTATGAAACCACGAATTTTATTACACGCCAACCGGTTTTGCTTAGCTCAAGCTTCGTCAGGACGTATTTAAAATTAACAATAAATAACAAAAAGAGAGCACTTATATATACATAAAAAGGAGACAGAGTACATATACATATATGTTTCTCCCTCTTTACGTATATATAAGTACACTATTTTTGTATTTATTGTTAGTTTTAAATAGGTTCTGACGAAGCTTGATCTAAGCGAAACTGGTTGGCGTGTAATAAAACTTGTGGTTTCATACAAAGTGATTGTATTTTATTTAATATAAAAGAAAAAGGTTACGCAGCTAAGATCCTCCCCGCTGCTTTCTATTTTCCCCTACATAACGAGTTGTAAAATATCATATTTATGCATTTTATTGCATCGTCAAAATAGCCGTATATTGGAATGGTTATGTTTTTTTTAGTTTTAATATATTAGCACTGGTTCTTAAAATTGCATAAATGATTAGGTATCTATAATGCGCCCATTGCGATACAAAATTAGAGGGGACATTGTCTACAACCTCGGGTGAGTCTTAGCATTAGCCTTTTTGAGAAGTTTCTTCCATTATTAATATTTATTTATCATATGTTTTAAGCACATTTCGTATTTTAATGCTTCGCCCGTGCTGAGGTAAACATTTTACATTTATAATCAACGATCATAATTATTTTGTAAATTGAGTTAAAACACTGTTTTATTCCACTATATTTTATTGTGTTAAACGTTAGAGCGTTTTCGAAACCATATTCCCATTATCAATAATATAATTTAACTAAAATTATAAGCACTTTCAGACAGTAATATATGGTGTGTTTGGAGTTAACAGAGGTCGAGATGGGGGTGGAGTTAAAATGGATAAGAGAGGGGATGTAATGGGCGGTATTTGAATATTTATTATGTTTTTAAAACCTTTGAACAGTTAATTATAATTACATACATAATTAGTTTATAAATTTAGAAGTAAGAAAAAAAAAATGTAAATAACAAAATACGATGCAATATTTGATCATGAGTAATTTATAATCTACTTGAAATTTGTAAGGATAATACACATTTTAACAAGTTTAAATAATACAATTAAATTAAATACACACACACACACATACACACACATGCGCAGGCTGCTGACACATTGTTATTACTTAATTTTTTCTTTTAATTCTAAATTTATGGTTGATAAACTAATTATGTGTAATGTATGTAATTATGATTGTTGATTAAAAATGTAAAATGTTTGCATTGATCGATCATTGATCCCTATTACGAGCTATTTCTTTTTCTCCAGATCTGAATTTCAAAGACATAGACGTATTTTAATACATTGTCGCTCCATATTCGTTTTGGCCATCTCAAGCTCTTGCGCTCTTGTGTTCAGTAATGACCGAAGTCATAGGTAAACCTCTCCACTGGCTCACGATGTTACAAACACACAATGACATGGTATTGTCACGAGACATGTGCGTACACACCGATCATCCCGTTTTCGACACGGTATTGCACGCCAGTACTTAACATATTTAATCTAACATCGACATCAACACGTTGCATCGTTGTAACATTAGGCCTGACGATGTCGGCCAGAGAAATCGAAGAAACACGGTAATATTGTCCAGAAAACTGTATACAAAAATTAAAAGAAAATAGTTTTGAGATTTTGTACTAGCTCATCACTGATAATGGAGCTGCCACTAGTTCCCGTACAATGTTGTAGAGCGAGCGAGCAAACCATAGGACTAAATCTATTGTCATACTAATTGCTATCATTTTCTTTGTCTAATTGAAAGTTAATGATCATGACGATACCTTAATCTGCAAAGCAGCTAACTCCACACATGGGCAAAAAAACGTTTTTGATGCCATTATTTTCCTCTTTCATTGTTCTATAGTACACTAAAAGCCAAAAATTCCCATCAATTTTAAAACAAGTGAAATCACGTGTTTTAAAATAATAAATAATCACTACGTGCTGAAAAACCTGAAAATGATTCTAGCAAAAACCTTAAATGTTTACCTGACACAAGTGTTGATGGCATCAGAAATAGGGGACGTTGGTGGAAATCATAATCACTACATTATCATGAAAAATCAGCTAAATCCAAATAATAATTTACACTTTTGGTAAAGAAATTCACCTAACTCCAAATCTGCCCCATAAGTACGAGATAAATTACACTATCAATAAAATTTCTCAACCACCCTCTTTCTGCATAAACACTCTACCAAAGTGTGTTTTGTAATTTTCGTAATCCGTTTTTTGTTGCTCCTGAACATTTAAAAAAAATGGAGTTGGCTACATTGCAGATTAAGGTATCGAAATGTTAAAATAAAACAATTATTAATTTATTTATATAAAGGAATACAAAAGTAACTGTATTTAAGTTTGTTTATCCCTTACTTTGAGAATTGTTAATGTACCGGCGGAGCACACGCGGGGTGAAGATATTACATACAGGGATGGTTCAATAATAAATACATAAGGGTTGTGCATGTGTCAGTGTGTCATTACATCCACTAGTGTGATTGCCATTTAAATTTCTAACCTATCTAACGTAAAGTGCTGTTTGCAACAGAAGTGACGTTTCGTACGCAACAAAGCCCGTCCAAGGGTGGTTATTGTATAGAAATCACAAAGCATTTCAGTACAATGAAAGAAAAACTTCATCTTTAAAATGACGTTATTTAATATAAGTAATGGAAAACTAGGGACGAAACATTATTTATTAAAATAATCATAGCGGTCTAGTAATTATTAATCAATGTGTTAAAAATTTAATAAAAAATCAGATTACTCAAAGGTATTTGAGATTCCGTAAAAATAAAGTAGATGGCTCTTTCAAATGATGGAACGATTAAATGTATTAATATCAAAAAGGTAACATATAGGTTCGAAAATTTGTCGCTAAAAATATCGTCGCTGTAGCATAGTTGGATAATGCACATTCCTCGGTTAGGAAAAAGATCAAGGATCGAATCCCGGTGTGGCAATGTACACAATATTTTTAAAGAAAAGCATTCGCACATCAGCTATGCTAGGCCTGCGGGCGACTATTGTGACCGTTACCCGGCCACTGGTGGCTGCTGCGCGACCATGGTTTTCGTAGAAACTATTTTACAAAGCAGAAATTTTTTTCTTAGCAGTAATTGGAAAGTATATTACTTAATGCATTAATATAATAACGGATTCTCGGATTGAAATATAGATTTGTCTGAGATTCTGGCTGCGTTACAGCCACAAATGGCCGCGCGGTGTTCCTTATCGCCCGATAGCTGATTGTTTTTCTGTCAGTCTTATACAGGGTGTAACAGACCAAGTCCACAATATTTTATGGACGGATAGCTGACTAAATTACGAGTCGAAAATGTTCAAGGAATATATTGTGGACTAGGTAGACTAGTACACCCTGTATAATATGACATTAATGTAATAACTCGTTTTTATGTGAGTTACGCGTTTATATTTAAAAAATACAGTTCTAATTCAATTTATTTTATTTATTAATTTTCGATAAGTTGTGACTATCTCAGGTATTGAGTTTTTTTTATTATTTGAAGAATATATTGAAAATAATTTTAAGAGTGGAAAACGGAGATAAAAATCTGAATTGAATGTAGATCAATTTGCGAACAAAGTGACTACTGGCACGACACACAATTTAAAATTCACTCCGAAATGTTGGGAGGGAAGATTGCCTACACCCCGACAAGTCTGGTGTTTGAAAATTCGATTTCGTCGACGGCTCTGGGGGGTGGAAATGAAGATTGCAGAGGAAGTGGGCGTTCCGGTGGGGTGAAATCTAAAAGGGGTGGCTTTTACACGAGAAAACCCGTCGCAGAGCTTAAATAAAGTAAATATACAGGTCCGCCGGCCTGATAAAATAGACGAACTGATAAAATTTATATAGACAATTCTTATAATTGCCTCACTGAGAGAAGAAAGTAATTTGATTACAAAAAAAATGACGATAAAAGATTAACAATTGAATAAAAAATTCCGTACTGGCCGCAAGAATCAGATATTTGTGTATGTGTGTATGAAAGTAAAATATATTTTCAGTGTTTCTTTCTCTAGAACGAATATTACTAGAGTATGAATTTTTAAATTTTTTGAACAGCCACAAATTTGAAACAAAATGGCGAATAGCTGGCTAACGAACTTAGCCGTGATAAATTTTAATAAAAATTTAATAGAAATCTGATGAATAAAAAAATCCTATACATCACATGTACTTACTCGTATGGGATTTCACAATAATATATTATTTATGAAATATACTTAAACGTACAACATATATGTACATATCCGAAAATATAGTCTAATTATAATATATCAAGGCTTCCATTACAACGTATATTATAACTATTAAATAACCATACACAAATAGATACTATCTACGAATAAAAACTTAAATTAATAAATTATGAAAATAATTTAAATAAAATTTTAATACAAATTAAATGCATGACATGGGAAGTGACTTTCCCGGATAGGAAGAGATCCTGGTTCAAATACCGGTGGCAGCTAAAAAAATTTTTTTTCGATCTTTCTAATTAATGCATTCAATTTGTATTAAAATATCACAGAAGTGTGTTCTGAAAAAATCTACAACTTCACAAATATTATGTTCTTTTTAAAATAATAATAAAATTAATTGAAAATAATGTTAATAAAAACACAGAATGGCTTTTACACCCAAATCAATTAAACTGTTGTTTTTAAATAGCTTCAAAAACATTACAGAGATTAAAATAATGAAAATATCAACAGGACTGAATTCGTTATCGAGTTAATATAATATGCCCAATTCGTTTTTGACTACATTCACATTAAACAATTTTAACGACCTGTTTGTGTAGGAACACACGGTACGAAATCAAAATTGTAGAAAGACATTAAATCGTTCAAACTTTTCAACGAAGGGTAGTTTAGGAGTCTCCTGGTCATGATTGAGGAGAGTGCATTCAAATTATCCAGAAGTTTTGTCGTGAGATATTCTGCAATTTTGTAAAGAAGTCAAATTTTTTGACAACTTCCAAAATTATAATAACAACGTTTAATATATATAATTATGATAGAACGTTCCAAAATTTCTAAAGTAACACAAAATATATAATAACTGCTGCCAATTCTGGCACGTAAAAGTGTGCGGTTATCACGTGAAACAATTAATTTATTATGCTTTTGTATTTAAAAACTATGAATTTCCCGTCAATATTGACGGGCCATTTCTAGTATTGTAAAGACTAATAAATGTATTAAATTCTAAATAATGAAAAGTTGATCTTAGTACAGTGAATAAGATTAAGAAAGGATCATTAAGGTGGTTTGATCATATGGAACGGATGAATGAGGAGAGAATGCTAAGGATAATGTATGACGCAAGTGTTGATGGCACCCGAAGTAGAAGACGTCCGCGGAAGACTTGCAACGACCAGGTAAACAAGATACTGGAGGACGGTCCTGTTAGAAATCTTAAAGATGTATTAATGTGGATGAGGTGAGAATTGTGTATCAGGACAGAAGTGTGTGGCTCTCTATTCTATCTGCGTACCGCCGCGGAGAAACGACGTGATGGTAAGTTAGTTAATTTAATTCTAACACAAAAAATAAATATATTCATACTTATATGACAATTTGACAAATTTTACTAGTGAAGCCTCTGAAAAAAAAACAGCAGGATTTGACGCATATTATATATACAGAGTGTAATACACCTATTCCACAATATTTTATTACCTGACTACATTACGACTCGATGTAAATGTTTAAGGAATATATGCCTAATCTCAATCATGTCGGAATATATGCCTAATCTCAATCATTTTAAAAAAAATCATAATTATGCGATTATTTCGATTAATTTAAATATTTTATTATTAATTCAAAATTACAAAACATTTAAAATCAGCGAAATTCGAGCGGTCAGACTATTTGTTAGATAATTTAGGGTTAAAAAGAAAGATACAGATTAATAATGGATAAATTCTACACATATCTATTTCGAAGTACGTAGACTTAAAGTTTGTAAAAATTTCAAACAATAATATTTTCCATAACGGTGTAGAATTTGAACATGTTCCTTGAACATTTTCGACTCGTAATTTAGTCGGGTGTCCACCAATAAAATATTGTGAACTAGGTATGTTACGCCCTGTATATTATATAATATTTACCTCTGGTAAAAAATGAATGAACGAATGCATTAAAGAGACCAAGAAATAATAACACTACACGTCAATCAAACACACTGATGGAATTAGGCGAGCCCATCCGCGGCTGTCGATCATAAAAACGTCATCCATCCGACCGGAAGGGGTTGACTCAACACAAAACGTTTCGTGTTATTATAAATCTTAATTGGAAGCGATCCAAGCTTTATTGGCCATTGAAATCGGCCGAGCTCAAAAGGTTGAATATTATCACGGACCTTCGTGTAGATTAATACTGAAGTAAATATAGATTTAAAATACATGCGTACATCGCTTTACGGCCCTTCGCTAATACGGCGCAGCGTTGACGCTGCGGCGCACGTCACGTGACTCGATTGGAGTCACTTGACGCGCGCGTCAAGCCTGTGCAATGAGATAGTGGAGCATGTCAGATACGAGCTTTTGTAGTGTGTTAAAAAAAAAAATCACGAAAAAATGCAATACCACTTTCAGAGATATTGGCGATCAAATTTGGGCTTGTTGAAAAACGCTCGGATCACTGTGTGACGTCACAACGTCAATACTCGCCCGCTAGTGTCGAGTACCAACTAGTCGACTCGGAGGACGTGACGTCACAAGATAGAACGGTATAAACTGATCGTTTTTAAAACACGCAACTTTGAACATCTATAACTATTTCAAGATATCGAGGAAAAATCAGTTTTGTGAATGCGATTTTCCGAAAAATTAAAAAAAAAAAAGACCTACATGTTCTCGATAGAAATTATACAACTTATCACAATAGACAAGATAATAGACAATACAAGTATTAATAGATTTAAAAAAAGAGTTAATAATATAAGATATACAGATATAACAAATAATTATATTAGCAATATTTGAATATGTCCAAGAATACACAATTACTGGATTTTTACCTACAAAGACAGTGTTATTAAACAAATATGAGATATCTCATAGAGACAAAGCTATTTTTAATAACATATTAATGGAAAATATATGGAAGTATTGGGTAATTACAGGGCTTACGACCTGTCTTCGGCTGGCTTAAGTGATCAATTTATATATATATATATTCACCGATTCTCATCCCTCAATCTCCACGTTTAACAAATTTTTGAAAGTTGTATATATGTTAGTATGTGGACTCGCTTCGAGTATCACTATACCATCGCCATCTATGGACTAAATTTGAGACTACTATGAGAATCTGATTTATTTTTTAAAATTATTTTGAAACAATATTCTTCATCTGTAAAATGTGTTTTAACATATACTAGAATACGCCTTTATAATTTACAAATTTATAATACAGTTATAATTTTTTTTACAAATAATTATAACTGTTTAAAATTTATAAATGTTATTTTCACACGCCTCACTGGTTTCTAATATTTTTAATAAATAAATAAAATGTACCTGTACTTATAGCAAAGAAACAATGTTCTTTTGACAAATCACAGCACAATTGTCACAAATTGGCAAATGGTGAACAATGAAATCACTAGTATATATAGATACGGAACAAAAAAATCAACACATATTTTTTATTAATTTAATTTGATAAATATGGAATGAACTTTTATACGCTTAATGTATGTTAAGTTCCTCTTCGAATTCTTTATTATTTAAAAAATATATAAAATTCAATTTTTAATATTAATTAGGTAACTGTTTTCTACAAAATGAACATAAATGCATAACAAAAACTCTTTTTTAATGCCGTTTTTGAAATTACTGCATTTTATCAATACATGGATCATATTTTTGATTGCTACACAAATTATTCCCAAATATAAAATGTATCAGCGATTATTAATCAAAATTTCGCTGTTTTATTTAGGAACCGAATATCACAGACGTTAAAATTAAACCCGAAGCACTCACTTTGGAGGATAAATCGCAACTAATTGCAACATTCGGAAACGGACGAAATACAACATCACAACAATGCACCATTCGGGTCCATTCAGACACAGACGCACAATTGCATAAAGATAAATGCAAAGAAAGAAAAAATGATCTGATTAAGAAACGGATAGCATTTCAGAAGAAAGGAGAGGAGAACGGAAGGATAATGGAGATGTTCAGGAGGCGGATGCGAGGGAACATCGTCGTGGGATGAGGGTTTCCAAATATTATTGTTTATGTAATATTATTGTTCTTTCTATTATTTCGTTTGGTACAGGGGATTGTTGCAGTATTTTGATACAAAAACCCAAGGGTAAATCATCCGAGCGGAAGATATTAAGATCAGAGAGGGTAAAAATCCGGTCGAAATAAAAATAAAGCATATTTTTAAATATGTAGGCAGGGTAGACCGAGGCGAATCGGATCAAAACAAGGAAACAGCCAATATTTGAAACATCGTGACAGAAACGAACTTGTCACTTCTTCACATTAATTCGTTCCTGTCCCCCGTTACTACTTGTCCTACTCTATAAACATTAGATCGTTTCAACTCGTCAATTAGATATTGTGCGTTATAATTATGGCATGAATCTAAGATACGTAACCTATCTAGAATTTAAAATTAAAAGGTTGTTATAGAATTTCGAATGCTTCTATCAGTAACAACACATATGTTGTCTGTATATGAGATTAAATGTTTTTTTTACTATAAATTCATAAAGTATTTGTGTAATATCATCAATATGCTACGAGAGCAAAAAAAAAAGCTCACCGTGAAGCCTAAAATGAAAACAAGCTTTGGTCAATTCTTCCATATGTTTCTGGCCTCCAAAGCCTATAAAATTTTTCCGAGCAATATGAAACAATTCTCGATGGACAAACTCAAACACCATCTCGGGAGCTGGTTATTGGGTGTTGGCAGAAAGGAAACTGAGCATAGATTCATGGAAATGATCACATGAACAGAATATCATTTCTTTATATTAATTTTTCTGTTTTACATTGTGTTTCAATCATGAGATAGCGAGAGTATTTTACTTATTTATTATGTTATTAGAATTCTTTTAAAATTCTGTTTACTTTATTCCTAATATTTTTGGTTTAGATGAAAAAAAATATTAATAATAATAATAATAATAACGGTTTTCATATTTTTATGATAGATAACGGATGAACCTGTCTCCTTTAGTACAGACTTCGGTCTAGTTAAGGAGACAGTGAACATCTCTTACATTAAGAAGCTTGTTCGCCTTTTTTGTATATATTTATAAGAATTTTTATAATGTATAATATATACGTATATTAAGAACATGAACAGAGTAAATAAAACAATGAAAAATAAACGAGAATGTTTTAGAAATTCTTAGAATCGGATATTTCTCACTTTTTTGTTTTATGTTGCTAGAAGAATAAGATTAAAGTTTGTTTTCATTATAAATGGTTATTATTCTTATTATGTAGAAATGTATGCTGCTCACGAATTTATAATAAAAATTAAGCTCATAAATGAATTACTATAATTTTTACACCCTCAAACTAAAAGTGATCCGATTCGCCTCGGTCGACCCTATTTATTGATACTTTATTACAATATTTTAAATTAAAATATATAAATATATATTGAAGACATACTTAGAAGACTAGTAGGTAACATTTATATTGCAAAAATAAATACATTACATACTTACATTATAATAAAAAGCTGAAAAAGAGACACAATCACATAATTATTTTAATGCAAAGTTCCAATATTAAAAAATATATATTATTCATTGAATTATAAGTATATAATATATTTTGAAATATATAAATATACGGGCGGCTGCCGTGCACAGAACTGGACCACTACGCGGTGCGTACGCACCTGCGGGATAATTGTCGGCATATTACGCAAATACAAAGAAACATCTGCTTTCAAAAATGAGAGATCAGCCGTGGATTCATCTCCAGCCCACCGCATTACTACTTCACTAGGGATATATAATATTTATAGAATACATACAATTGTGTAATGCATACGTTTTGGACAGACTGCCAACATTAATAATTCATCAACCAGTTTATTAAGAAAGGCCTAATAAAAAGAAAAAGGCCTAATATACACGGTATTGCAAAATTAGTAGTGATGTTGATATCTGTGACCGTGATTGGTGTTCATTTGTAACGATGATAAGTAATTGTAAATATTCGTAATTCGGCGAGAGATAACTCACTAATCTGGTAAACTAAAATAATAATAATAATAAATGTTATTGATGTTTGTAGAGGTGATGAGCTTAAAATCACAAACCGTGAGCAAATCACGATATCTTTGAGTCACACCCACAATCAGTGATTGAATATTTGGGAATATCGTGATTCATTTTATTTATTATCTTTGTTTTATTAACCACTAAATTGAGTTTAAATACATCTACCGGTTTCGAAAAATACCATTTTCTTCTTCAGGATGTAATAAGTAACTAAAAAATATATTATGTTTCTTTGTCCAGAATCTATTATTAAAAAAAAAAAAAATTTTTTAGTACCTAACTCAAATCATTACTTAATACAAATTTACTCGAATAATTTTTAGGAAAAAATTTTAGAATGGGACTCGTAGTTAAATTTAGTTGGTTGTTTATAATTTTTTGATTAGTTTTACACGCTTTATTTATCTCCAACGATTCCAAATTATTTAATTTGTGACCAACACCGTTTATATGCAAAATTCAATTTAGTGGTTAATAAAACAAAAATAATAAATAAAAATATGAATTTTAACCACAAAGATAATATTGCTAATTTTAAAAGTACATTTTATTTATATCTAGTCTATCCATCTGGTAGATTCTGCCAAAACATTTTACGCATTTGACCTGAAATGATGAGAATTTGAACCGAAAAATAAACTCACATTTTTTAAAGAGTTCTCGTTCTCTTTGTGATGATATTAAATTAGAATATGTTTTTTTACGCAAATGAAGTTTGAAATAATATTAGTAAATACGTTCAAAATTATGTTTATTTATTTATTTCGTGTATTGTGATATCGTGCGGCGCACGCGTATTAGTAATGAAACTGTGATCACATGTCGTTCCTAATTTTACTTTTATAGTTTTGTTTTTATATATGCTTGTATTTTTCATTTTAGTATACATTGTTTCCTGACGAAGATACCATAGGTATCAAAACATGTTGATTTATCAATAAATAGTGGTTTAAACAAAGTATTTGATCTTTTATATAATATGTTACCACAAAGTAATATTGCTAATATTGATTAACTTAAAAAAGACATATTATGGACTAAATAATTTTATTTTTTTTCTTCAATAACTGCCGAAATTATATTTTATGACTAGTCACACGTTAGTCGCGATAGTCCAGGTATTTGTACTTACCAACATTGAAAAAATCCCTACAGATAATATTTGAATAAAATCGAAAAGATTATGTTTGTGGACCGACGTGAGATTGCATCTTTCAATGTCTCCTCACGGGAGTGTGAGTGTAATTAATCCGCAGACATTTTTAGCTCCATCCGACCGTTTATGTTTTAATGAAAACGGTTCACCCCTCGCAAGACCCCCCGCCTATTAATTACGGGGGATGAAGCCGAGCCCCTCGGGTCCCCGGGGGCCGTAAGCGAGTCACCAACCCCCGTGAAGATGGGCCCGTTATATACTCGAGGGATGAATGGAAATGTTTAATGAAATTGCACGCGGGATTCGAGGGGTGATAAAATATACATGGCCGCCGATATTACATCGGCGATGTATTCGTGTGTTGGATCATGAATGAGCTGAGCTGTGATTTTAAGGTTTCAAACGTACACAGATTTATCTGGCACAGTGATATGATTGTTTGATAAATATATTTTTATATAATGTGTGATTAAAGTATTGAAAAGTGAGCATATTCTGCTAATGAATACGGTGATATTAATACAGGGTGAATATTATATTCCAGGTCGATGTTGTTTTCGAATAAATAGGAAATGAAACACAATTTTTTAATTCGGTTTTTATTTATCGATTATTTGGTTTATTACAATTATGTATGTTTTACATCGGCAAGTGGACGCCTCTAGCAGCGGCACAAATGTGTGCTCTTTTAACCATATTTTTCATAATATTCTCGTACACCTCGCGTGTTATTTTGAATATTCTGTAGACCTTTCCTTTCAAGTACCCCCCCCCCGCAGAAAATAGCCGTGAACCGTCAAATCAGTTGATCGAGGAGGCCAGTCGACATCACTACTTTTTGACATTATGCGGTCGGGAAAAATTTCTTGCAAAATTTCAAGCGTACCTCGGGCTGTGTGTGAGGTGGCACCGTCCTGTTGAAAACACATGTGCTGCAGGCCCAATCGACTCAATTCGAATGGTTGACTTGCCTGGCACGTGATGAACACAGTTGAACGATTATTTAGATAAAATGTTTTAATAACTTCAACACGTTGTTGGGGCGTTAGATGCTCTAAAATAAATTGTATCCAACTAATCTCTACGACTACCAAATGCGAACTGACAAATGTCTGCCAAACCAAAATGGCGGCCAAACAAAATCGGCCTGGAACATAATATTCACGTACGTGTTCTGTTATCACTCACTGTGTGAATTAAAGGATGAGCTCATTTTGCTACCATATAGACTATAGGGTTATCCAATAAATATGATAAAATTAAAAAAAAAAATAGTAGCCACGTTTATTAAAATTTTGATAGCTGTCATTGTTATTTTTATTCAGTATAGTCTGCCATTTTACCATGGAGCGTTTCACATTGGAACGACATTTACAAATTATTAAAATTTATTATTAAAATCAGTCTAATAAGCAAATCTAGTCATAATCATTAATCTGAGCAAGCTGTTCGTCGAGTTGTGAAAACGTTTAAAAGTTTATTATTTACATGATGTGAGGACAGCGGTAAGATAACTAAATTCCCGGAGTGAAGCCAATATTGCCAGATTCCTTGACGTTTACAACATTTATTCTTTACATGATGTGAGGACAGCGGTAAGACAACTAAATTCCCGGAGTGAAGCCAATATTGCCATCGATTCCTCGACGTTTACAACATTTATTCTTTACATGATGTAAGGACAGCGGTAAGATAACTTAATTCCCGGAGTGAAGCCAATATTGCCAGATTCCTTGACGTTTACAACATTTATTCTTTACATGATGTGAGGACAGCGGTAAGACAACTAAATTCCCGGAGTGAAGCCAATATTGCTATCGATTCCTCGACGTTTACAACATTTAAGCTTACCGTATGGCACAACATGGCGTATTTTGTGTAAAGATCAGAGCCTACATCCCTACAAGATCCAGCTAGGGCGGGCAAGACCAACAAAAATTGAACAATTAAAAAAAACAACATAACTCGTGCTATTGGTGGATTTGCACCAGATTTATGTGAAAGAGTGGCTGAAAATTGGATCCGAAGAATGTATTGTATCAAACGTAGTCTTGGTGCACATTTCAACAAATAATAGATATCTCATAGAGACAAAGCTATTTTTTAAAAATTACATATTTTAATGGAAAATATATGGAAATATGGGTAATCATAGGGCTTACGACCTGTCTTCGGCTGTCTTAAGTGATCACTTTATATATATATATATATAACGTTCACCAATTCTCACCGATCAATCTCCATACCTATCAAATTTTTCAAAGTTGTATATGGTACATGTTTAATATGTGGACTCGCTTCAAGTGCCACTACACTATCGCCATCTATGGACTAAATTTGATAATTCATTTCCCTAAAACAGCATATATGTCACAATGAGCTATTGATTGAATTTGTATTCTTGGATTCAATTACAAGCATGATCTGCTGTCAGAAAGACTATGATTCAATTACAAGCATGATCTGCTGTCAGAAAGACTATGATTCAATTACAAGCATGATCTGCTGTCAGAAAGACTATGATTCAATTACAAGCATGATCTGCTGTCAGAAAGACTATGATTCAATTACAAGCATGATCTGCTGTCAGAAAGACTATGATTCAATTACAAGCATGATCTGCTGTCAGAAAGACTATGATTCAATTACAAGCATGATCTGCTGTCAGAAAGACTATGATTCAATTACAAGTATGATCTGCTGTCAGAAAGACTATGATTCAATTACAAGCATGATCTGCTGTCAGAAAGACTATGATTCAATTACAAGCATGATCTGCTGTCAGAAAGACTATGATTCAATTACAAGTATGATCTGCTGTCAGAAAGACTATGATTCATATAAAAGCATGGTCTGCTATCAGAAAAAAGTGTAGACATAAATAACTGCGTAGGCTTAGAGAAGCTTATTCTGCTATCATAACCCATGTAAGATTATTTGCTATCAGAATCAGTGTGAGATGTGATCATGTTTTGCTATCTCAATCTCCGCTTCGTGGCCAATTTTAGCCGCTATGCGACCACTCTCTGTATTTCCGCAAAACTTATTAAATATTAAAATGATTTAAATACGTCATATATCGCGACACAACTCCGACTTTGGTTTGTGTCTTGACTTTTTTTAACCGCGCTCTCAGACCTGATTCTCATATGTGAATCTGAAGTCTTAGTACACCGCGCCACGACTGTAATACGAAAAACGTCCATGTTAATATAGCATATTATTAATAAAAGCCCAGAAATGTGTCACCATACCGGGGCTCAAACTGTTCCGAAAATATAATAATGTAACAGACTTCAAAATAATTATCAAAAGAAGTGTTTAAAAAAGGAACTTCTTTATTTCTTGGTAAGTCGTTTCATTAAAAATTAATACGTTTCATTAAATTAATTGATATAAAGAAAATGTATTTTTTATTGTTAAAATATTTACTAAACTTTCATAGTTACCTAACTAATTTAATTTAGTAATTTTCTAACTATATATATATATATATAAAAGTGTACCTGTGGATGGGTGGGTGAATTTGTTTTATATACAAATCTACATTTTTATTCCGAGCTTGATAAACTTTTTGCACACTTGACCTTAAAAAAAGAGAAAGGTCACTGTCTACATGAGATTTCGAAAAAACATCCCCGCCCCCTTTCCCTTCCATTACAGCAGAATTTTAGTACTTCTTGATGCAATTTTGAACATCTGTCATTCAAAATAAGAGGAAAATTAGTGTCTACATCTGATTTAGAAAAAAAACCTACCCTCTAAATGAAACCTCTTCACTCTGCGCAAAGCCGGGTACTTGAGCTAGTTTATAATAAAAATAAATATGTATATAAAATAAAACTGGGTTAAAAATTTATAATAAATATAGACTGCATAACAAGATGTACACTGGTAAGTTTTTTAAGTTTCTACGGTAATACATAATAATTAATTATTAGGAGAACACATTCTTATTGTGAAGTTGTAATTTTTCAGAACAGACGGTCTGTGATATTTTAAATATGAAATAAATATATTAATTATACATATAAAATCAATTTTATCGAAAGAAAGGTTTGAAAAGAGATCCAGGTTCCAATCCCGGTGGCACAACAACAATATTTTTCTATAAAATCGATTTTATATGTATATCTTTCTAATTAATATATTTAATTCATATTTATAATAATTAATGTTAACTATATCAGAAAATAAACAAAAATATATTAAGTAACAATAAAAATAATACAGACAACCCTCGTTCATCGCGACCCCGCTGAGTGCGGATTCGTTATAACGCGTTATTTTTTTTTTAAAAAAAGTTTTTTTTTCTCAACACTTGTCGAGCGCATATTTTCATCCATTTGTACGATTAAAAATGTTAAACAGACAATGTGAAAAATCGGTTAGGAAAATTCGCAGTGTAGTGTCTTTAGAAAAGAGACTAAAAATAATCGAAACGACAGAAGATGGTTGTAAATTTGCATTTGCTCGTAGGGATTTCAAATTGGCCGAGTCTACAGTGCGATCAATTGTGCAGCAAAAAGACACAAAAAGGCTGGCGAAAGCGTTCCTCCGATTACAGCGACAAAAGTTTCGCGAATCAGAAGTTGAATTGATGACACGAATGGAAAATTTATTAAGCGAATTGATAGAGGACCTAAATCAACACCATATGTACCAAATAATTAATAATAAATCACTAAGTCTTTGGGATTGAGAAGTTTTTAAAGCAAACAAAGGTTGGTTTGATCGGTTTAAAAAGCGATCAAACTTGCATTGCCTTAAAATTATTGACGAATCGGCTAGCGCAGAGTTATAGACACATTTTACACAATAAACGTAGAGAGGCCAAACGAGGAAATCTAGATTATTTTTTGCAAAGCGGAAAAAATATATAATAATGAATTGTATTTTATATGATATTGTTATTTAATGTTTATTTAGAAAATAAAACGTTTTTTAGAATCTTACAACGATTTTTTAAAAAAATCCTATATACATATTCTCCTTGCGAACTCACTCAATTAAACTTAAATGGCTCCTAAGTGCTGTGGCACTTAATGTTAGCGCTGTAGGACTGGGAAGGACGAGACTATACCATGTGCACACCTTCACTTTGAACGAAGCGTCGGAAGACCAGGACTCCGGTGTCTGGATCGGATCCAGAGTGACCTACGTGCTCCCGAGGTTGACCACCGGTGAACCAAGGCGCCGAAAAGATAAATTTATTGGCAACTCTGGATTTGGGCGGCGCCGGACCACTAGAAGCAAAGTTAACGACCCCTATTTTAGAACCTACTTCTTCTTTTTTCTTTAGCGGCCCCGCGGAACTCGAAAGTCCTAGTACCCTTTACCTATCTGGAGAAATGCGTTATCCAGTTTCGCCATATCAACCAAGCATGTTTACAATATTTTGATATTCTATAGATTTTTATATTATTTAGCTCTTTCAAAAGGATACATCTGTTATTCCATTTTTGAAAACAGTCATCTTTATATTGCGACGAATCTCAAATACCTTCGAGTAATACACGCTAAGAGACGCCAGTATTTAATCAATTTATTCTGGTAGTAACTAAAATAGAGTAGCTTGTTGATCTAGTGGTCAAGACGCTGGCTTAGTGATCTAGTGGTTGCGGGTTCACGCTTCGTTCCAGGAGACCAGCAAGTTAGTCCTATTTTCATAGTACAATCGTGTATCTTAGTTTGATAATAGTAAGAGCACGTATTCCGTGTACGCATATCAATTTTTTTTTAAAATAAACATTTTTTTGATTAATACATTTTTCTGTATAACTTTCTGGTTGATTTATTTAATCTGTATTAAAAAAACCACACAGCTATGTTCTGAAAAACTGCAACATGTCAACAGTAAAGTATTCTCCGTAAAAATACAAAAATATTTCATTGTAGATACTAAAAAAAAATAACTCAATGTTTTATAAAGATGTTTCATTATTTTAAAAACATGTAGATATAATTTTTTTTTAAATTATTATAAAAAGCAAAAAAAGGAAATCATGAATCTTGAAAGAGCACATGAAAAATTCATTCTCGAGTCTCTGTTCTTAGGGCTTACTCGAGGCTTATCCCTACCGCACGGGGGTAGGAATCTCGCCTCCCTTACATTTGCATGGTTGGCGTGTCATCCGCAGTCCTTCACTGGGAGAAGGGGGAAGCAGGCGCCCTTAACTCAATTCCCTGTCCTCAATTCTAAAGCTGGTCTCCATTTTGAGAGGGGCGTTTGAAAATGAAGGCACATGTCACTCTGATCTTCCCGGTATGGTGGTGGGTGGTAGACACCCCGGTATATACCTTACATATTATTGTATAGAAGGGATGGTTGTGATAAATTCACAATTATTTTCTCGGATGGGTATCAATTTCGTGTTTAATTAGTTACAGTGAAGTATCAGATATCAATATGATTTTTCTAATTAAAAAATTGCAAATTCACAAAGAATGAAGAAATTTACAATATTTGCAAAATTACTTTGTGGCCTCATTTTATATTAATAATTATATAAAATACTTTGTTTAAACCACTATTTATTAATTATTTTACATGTTTTGATACCTACGATATCATCTTCAGGAAACAAAAATACAAGCATAAATAAAAACAAAACTATAAAATGGTGAATAAGTATGAACTAATATGAAAACAAATGTAAAAGGTGACTATTTGCAAAGAGGATTTTGTTATTTAAGCTTGCTATTAACACTTTTTCTTATTTCTAAAATTTTTAATTTATCTAACTGTAAACTCCTAGTATTTGTATGTATAATATAATTTATAAACCCTTGTTAATATCAAAAGAATGGTATGTTTCCAAAAAATTATTAGAGAATTCAGAATAGTTGTTGCTATTTAGACATCTCAAGTTCTCCTTAACTGTAATATTAAAATTACTGCAAGTTTTACCGGCGTAAAAATGATTGCAATAATTTTTAAAATAAAATAAGAAAAAGTGTTAAAATTAAATATTATAAATAACCAAATCCTTTTTGCATAAAAGTCATATTTTTAATTTATTTTCACAGTAGTTCCTAATTAGTTACCCAAAACTTATACTTTTATAGTTTTGTTTTTATCTATGCGTGTATTTTTAATTTTAGTATACATTATTTCCTAAAGAAAGATACCACAGGTATCGAAACATGCGAAACAGATTTAAACAAAGCTTTTTTCTTATTATATATAAATTAAATACAGTTGACTATGTAGCGATGGAGTACACGTGGGTGGGGGCGGGAGTGGCTTTATTATTTCTCGGAAACATCGACAGTAACAGTGAAGTATTTGAAAACGTGATATTGTTTATTAATATTTTTTCCGAAATCAGATTCTTTTGGATTTCTATTATTTCAAGATATAATCTATTTCAAATATATTTTTTGTAATTTTGAAAAGAGAATACATACACGAGTGTGTATATATATATTTTATTACTAATTAGATGAATCAAATTGGAAAAATATATACAGAAAAAAAAACTGGTGAAAAAATATTCGATTACCACCGAGATGCGAATCTGAAAATTTCGAGACGCAATCTTCTGTAAATGATACGTGCGTCTATTATATTATTTTCAACTTTATTATGCAATGAATACCAAAAATCTTTGAGTAATAGTCGCTAGGTGAAGCCAGGATAAATTAATTAATTTTATTCTAAAGTCGAAATTTTAGTACATAGTTATATAATTTACAGAACACTACATAAATAAGTATTTTGAAATCAAACAGATTTTTGAAGACGCCGAAAATCTATTCCGGTTGCGGTTGGCATAGATTATGTTATTACCATGATATTATATAATATGCCAAATTGTACATAGGTTTATGAATTTTCGTTTAATTGACATCTTTAAGCAAAATGAATCCATCATAATAAAAATGGATTATCCTTGAACGCTAAGAACAATCATGAAAATAACACGTTTAGTAAGGTATTGAAATTTGCGAATTAGTAAATGAAGAAGTAGATGCTTCTATCAGATCTAAGCCAAGTTCAAAACCTTTCAAATGTCATTCTGTTAGGAAACAGCATAAGGACTTCGTACAACATGGATCAGCTGATCCATTTCTGACTCTGCCGAGTATAATTTTCAATTCAGCAGGTAGCAATTGTATGGCTTGAATAGAACGATAGATTAAAACAGTGCTTAAAAATTGTAATAGCAATAAATGAACAATAACCCAGTAGAGGACTGCAGCGCTCCGGTGGTGTAGCGCGGTAGCATCCAGAACTACGCAACTAATAATTCAACCGATACACAGTAACCGCTAACGTAATTATAACATATGGATTATTTTAATTTTATTTGTTTCCCAGAATTTTTAGTAATGTACAGCTTTTTTGCTTGTATGAAGTGCACGCTCCTGCCTCTTATATGTTAAGTCAGTAACTGCCATCTTAGCTAATCCCCTAGCGGTCTGTGGTATCAAATTGTCTAATATGTAGGTATATAAGTCAATTTTTTTTTGCAAGAATTTGAGGCATTGATTTATAATTTTGATCTACTTTATGATTTGTACATTTTTAACGTCAAAAGCTATACATTTAAACGGATAATTATTTGTATTCTTCGGCAGTGTGGCGGTAAGTACCTCCGCCTGTCATGCGGGAGACAGGGGTTCGGCTCCTCGGCAGGGAGAGTTTATTTGAACTTTTATTTATTTAACTGAATTTTAATTATTATTGAATAGTTGTTGAATCAGAAAACACATGAGCAGGGTCGGTATGATACATAAGTCTGAGACTTGTAACACATTTTTAGTACGATATGAAGCATAATCAACTATGAATTATAAAAAAAACATATTTAAGATAGACGCAACTACCCTATTTTAGAACCATGTAAAAACAAAATATGATACCTGTTCAGCAACAATGATAAAATTTTAAATACAATTTTCAAATTTAATCTTAGATATTTAGATATATAGAATCTTTACGTAAAGCCAAATAACAAACAGAAAATAATTAATATTTTTGTTCGACCTGCAAATACAATAAAATATAGCCTGCCTTTTCACATTTTTGAGGATAGCAAAATTAAATATGGCGCGTTCTCCTGTTTCCATTCAAGTAAGCAGAAATAACAAATAATATAGAGTTTTCAATTTAGTTTCGAATCTTCAAACGGCACGTATCTTTGCCGTAAGCTAAATCCGTCCCAATAGTGCAGGGCTGTGCCAACAGGTTGTGGGAACGCAGCCAGGCGGCAGTTCATGGTAAATTAATAATATAAAATATCAGTGGCGTGCAGTAGGTATAGATTTAGGTTATGCTGTAAACCAATGATATTATACAATCATATATAATATATGTACTTTCGTTTAATTAACGTCTTTAGACAAAATAAATCCATCGTTTATACGATCCAACCATGTATTTATTTATAATTTTAGAGTATTATTAATAGTATTTTTAAAGTTAAAGTTTTAACGTAAAATAATACCTTCTTATTCATATAAAAAATGTATTGACGTTTTTAAGAACACTTTTTATGACTGAACATGATTCTTTTATTGTTTGAAAATCCTTCACGTAATAACTAAACGAAATAATTATTTTTATTAAAGGTTAACGTAATAAATGCCAATTGCTTTTTGTTTTTACCAAATCAAAAACAAATTCGTGTACCAAATGCATCTCGAACGCAAAGAATGACCGTGAAATCAAAACGTGAAAAACAGTAAGGTAGTAAAATTCGTGAATTAGTAAAATAGAAAGTAGACACTTTAATAATTTGCACGCAGTTATAAGTCTTTCTAATGTTATTTTGTTAAAAAAACGGAATAGGTTATAAATAAATAGACATAAAACTCCATACAAAACGGATTAACCGTAAATAGCCATTTATACGACTAGCTTAAAGACAGAACAGAGCAATATGAATAGCTCGATGCGGCGAATAACAAAGAGCACCATGGGTACAGCGGTGAGTTGTCGTGGTAGTTTTTAGAACTAAGCAATTAAGGTCTTTAATTTTTTAGGGTGTGAATCTCCCGCTGGTGGTTGCTGGGATGGACGATGCCGGGAAGAGCAGCGGCTAGAGAGACCTAACGAAGCATTCTACTGGCTCTCCCTCGCACCTCTTGCATCCTGGACAGGGTGAATTTCTGCCGGACTGTGACCGAGTTTGACCCCCTTTTGGGGGTGCACGATTTCTATAGGTTCTCTGAAATTGAATGTGATAACGAGTCTCACGTCAAATTGTACAGGTATGGCTCTGGTACGATGATACCGGAGCCAACCTATGATGGTATTAAGATGTTAATAACTGAATATACTAAAAAAATAAAAAAATAATAATCTTGACGAATCGAAACGAAAGTAAACAACTCTCAAAATGATTCCGGGATAGGGTGTAAATAAATAAATAAATATATCAGCTATTTTGATGTTAATTCTTCAGTACATAGTCTTATTTTATATAAAAGAAGCCATAAAACGACTAAATCGGTTTATTTCGAACTATTGATCAGTCATCATGTGGCCTTTCTTCCTTGGTATCTCTCTTTCATGATTTTTATACCTTGGTGAAATCTTTTTCTTCACTTAAATCACAAAGATTATCGGGAAAGGATGAACTTAAATACGAGTCGCACAGCGGCAGAATGGTCCATCTGCAAAGTGATCTAATGAGGATACAAGTGATTGAAATTATTTATATAAAAAATATATATTAACATCATTATAATTTTATAATAATACTTCTAAATATCCTAAAAAATTAAGCCAATAGAAAACAATTACATTTGAGCGGTTTAGTGTATGTAACTGAAAATACAAAATATTTTCACTTGGGCCACTCCGCCATCGTGCGATTCATATGTATCAATGGTGCAAAAACTAGACAGCATGTTTTTAGCAAGTTAATAATAAATACTAATTTAATGTATTAATTATAAATATATACATATAAAATCAATTTTGTCGAAATATATTGTTTTTGCGCTATCGGGATAATAATAAGTTAATAATAGTATTTTGATTTGAAATGTGACGAAAAACAAGTGAAAACCAGACATGACTCAATTTAAGAAAGCTCGAAATACTCAACTTATTTGACACGCTCTCTGACTCTAGTTTATCTAAACTCTCTACACTTTACCGAAGACTGCTGCAAATTCTCTACCTACTTCCATGAAAAAATAACATTTTCACCAGACACACTCAAAGACAACGGTTCTTGTTTATAATCAACAATGAAACGTATTTAAAACGGCCGAA
The DNA here is from genome assembly GCA_031772225.1 of Eubasilissa splendida. Taxonomy (NCBI): domain Eukaryota; kingdom Metazoa; phylum Arthropoda; class Insecta; order Trichoptera; family Phryganeidae; genus Eubasilissa; species Eubasilissa splendida. The sequence goes on along the minus strand of CM062868.1, from coordinate 8,537,364 downwards.
TATTAAAAAAAAAAAAAACAGTTTGGCGCTTTCGATCGTCGTGTGCGCGCCCTCGGGCGGTCACATTCGGTCACGTGACCGCCGGACTATCCTCCTCGGAGGGGCGGCCGAAGCGCGGTGCTTAATTAATTCGGCGACCGAATTCGGGATTAGGCGTGGGAGGGGGAGGAGTGGGAGGACAGCCCGGGGTAGGCGGGGGACCGGGCCAATCTGCGACCGCTTTGTGCGGGGCCTCATTCGATTTGCGGGGACCTAATCGCGTCCCGGGGGTACAGACGTAAATGAATATTATATCCAACATTCGGTGGTTTATTAAACTAACCCTCATTTAGCATTTGAGTCTCAATTACATATATCTCATTGATCATGGTCTTTTATCTTCATTTTAAACAAATCTACAGTAAGTAGTGGACGTCCGACAATAGATTTGATCCCGTGGATTATGCGGCTCGCCGAACCACATTCCAAGTTAATTATCGTTGGGCGTGGACAATGCTTAAAAATCTAAGAAACAAATTAATTCAGTGACGAAGCTAAATATTTAGTAAAGGCGTGCACACTATGCAATCAAAAAGCTGAACATAACTATAATTCATGCGAAATAAATCTAATTTAAATATGTATTTTATATAGTGTTAAGATTAAGAAAGGATCACTTAGGCGGTTCGGTCATATTTATTCTTAATAAAGTGCATACATAAGTATATCTAAATATATATAAATGCTCTAAAATAAACAAGAACGAAATGTTTCTTTTTATCTGGCACCTCATTGGACAGATGAATGAGAGAATGATAAGACATATGAGATAGATGATGCGAGAATTATGTCAGGACATAAAAGTGTGGCGCTTTACCCTCTCTGCCTAACCCGACGGGGAAAAGGCGTGATGGTAAGTTCGCGCAAATAATTCAAAGTTCTCGCGTGAATGTGTTAACTAGAACCATCTAGATAGTGGAAGAATTTAGAAACGACAAATGAAGCTGCGCATGTGTTTTTGTTCTCAAACGTATATGAACTAAACACAATTCACGCGCCTTGCGCTGTTCTAAATACACGTCTTTAGTTGAACAGACTTGTTGCAAAACGCCGCAAGTGTGTTCTCGAAGTGAACTTGAACAATACACTTTAAAAGTGGTGTTATTTTATATTATAAAATATTTCAAATGCTTCATTTAATAACTGAAAGACTTTTCTAAAGAATAATAGTTATCATATTAATATTTTTCAAGAACGAAAACAAACTCACACAGGTTCCATAAAAAAACATGCTCTTGGAAGAGTGTATGATGAATACAGCTTTTAGTGACAATGGCCATCGCTTTTACAGTATCGATATTAGTATAGCATAACCTAAGTCTATACCTAGTGCACGCTACAGATATTTAGTGACTAGATTTGAATACCCAGGTAAGTATCTGAATCTCCAATTTAACATTATTGCAATTTTCGCTTCCTCTTCATAATAGTAAAATGTAATAACTCTCGTAACGAACTATAATAGACCAGATCCAGAGAAGAGCTCAGTAAGACGAAGACGATGAAGAAATTTGTCGTCAACTTACTGGGTTGGCGTGGTGCAACTGGTAACAAATTACCCAGGATAGGAAAAGATTCAGTATCGAATCCCGATAGCAACTAAAATATTTTTTCTATATATCTTTCTAATTGATTCATCACAAGAAACCGCCACGTCAACTAATTTGTTTATTTTATTTATTTCTTACATTCTTACATATTATACATTATAAACAATTCTTACGAGTATATAAAAAAGGTGAGCAGTCTTCATGATGTAAGTGATGTTCATTATCTCCTTAACTAGACCGAAGTCTGTACTAAAGGAGACAAGTTCATCCATTGTCTGTCATACAAATATGAAATCTAAATCATAAAATTTATAATTTAGCGCATTAAAGTAAATTAAGGTGTATCAAATTTCAAAACTTGATAATTTTTGTAAATACAGGTATATATAATATGAACACTCAATTTATTTATTTATTTTGCTTTTGATTGTTAAGTTAAATATTTTTTATTGACTAAATTCGGGGAACGGGGTTTAATTCCCAACCCCCTCTCAACGCTCTCATCTTCCCATATAATAAAAATACAAGAACCATGCACTGTTCCTTGAGGAAATAAGAAAATTGATGTCGTGCCGTTATTTAATCTATTTATATTTTTACCACGGTGTTAATAATAATATTGTTTAGTTTGAAAGTGATATATGTTGTCAGCGGCGTAACTAGAGGTGGGCGAAAGGGGCAGTAGCCCCGGGCGCCAAGAACCAGTGGCAAATTAGTATTCAGAACCACCGATTTACGAAAGAATATTAATAACGAAATGAGCGCATATTTTTTAAACTACAAAAATATCAAAGAGAGGACGACGTCATTAAAAAAAGAGTTGCACGCATCAGACCATAAAGAACAATATGTACGTAATATTTCTTTATAACCCCACATACTAGCTATAAAAATTCACATATTTTTATCTAATTACTTAGAATGCTTTCCCTGCCTATATACCAATGTTCCCTCTAAGTTGTGCGGGTGTGCGCGCACACACGATTTGGTATCATAGCGCACACTAAAAAATATAGAACGCACCCAATTTTTAACAAAACTTCTTCTTCATATGCTGCCTTCTATTGAAGGTGGGCGACCATGTTGATTTATCTTGTATAGAATCACAAACATTTTGGGCATTGAAACACTTTCTAACGTTACGCAGTCAAGCTAATCCCTTTCTACCTACGTGTCTGATGCCTTCTAAAAGATCATATTTTTCAGTGCAAAGTAATACGTCTTCATTAGTAATGTGGTCAACCCATAGTAGCCTTGTACTGATATGGTAATGTTTTTCTTGTTTCCTCCCCCAGCGCACAAATAATAACACGGGTCCTTAAAATTGCACAAATATTTTTTTATACGCACACCGTGATCCAAAAGTAGAGGGAACATTGCTATATACGTAGCTGTTTTTAAAGAAGAAGATATAAATTTTGTATTACGTAATTTATGTTCAATACTCCAGTTACCTCAATTAAATTTAAATTCAATACGGCCCTTAACGGCCTTCATTTTATATTTATCACGCAGATTTTATTCCCTATCCCATTTTTCATTATTTTTCCCTTCATCCTCCCGTTCCCCTGGTAAATGTTCTTATTTATAACTTTTATATCTTCTTTGTTTATATATATTATTTTTACTTATTCTCTCACTTCCCTTAATTAAACTGTTATTTTTTATATTTCTGCAATAAAAGAGACAGTTCTCAATTCTTCGTTTCGTCCTTTTAAAATAATTGCCTTCACTATATCAAATATATTATTATTTCAGAGAAAACGTGTAATTGGTTAAATTTTTATTACACTTTTATTATAATTTTTGTTTATATCGATTAACTGTTTGTTATCCAAATGAAATAAACATAAAAGTGAGGGGCGCATTTTTTTAAGTGCCCCATGTGCCAGTTCCACCCCTGGATATTATAAAATTCTATCCGTTCCTATCGACGTCTGCTGAACCAACGTTGCGGTGTATTTTTAACAAGGAACAACACACCCGAGGCACCAACAACAACATCGAACCTAACAGCTAAACTCGATAACATTTTTTTTTCAAATCCTCTGCATTGATAAAGGCGATATCTACCGGCCCCGTTGCCGCGGGGTGAAACGAATGCGAAAAACGGACTCTTATTTTTTCGGCCTTAAACATACCTACGCGGTTTTCAATGAGTAGACACTGCCGCCAGCATTTCGGTACAAGACCATTGACGTTTTCTTGAGTGGCTGTATTGTCTGTGTGCGCTGCTCTTTTAGGCCTTTTATTTTTTATTAAAAAGGGCAAAAAAATACCTCCGAGGTAATTTGCTGTCAACCTTAGCAGAACGGCTTCGATCGATCTTTTCGTGGTATTTCTGTTGTGTTTTTTTTTTTCTTACTGTTTGAAACCGGATATTTATCCGCCAAGAGTAACAGATAATAGTGTCTTGCTCGGAGTGAAATCTACCATATACGATTTTCGATTTAGTCATACACTTACATAAGCGAACCAGAAAATTATCGCATCAAATCTAGTGGTCTCTTAAACTGGAAAATGAAACATATGAAACACGAAACACAAAATTGTAAAAAAAATACCCAACTAACGGTCCGTATCTGATACAGTTATAATTTAAAATAGTTCGCTTTTGGCTTTCGTTAGTTCAGGCCATAAAGACGACGTATGCAAAATTTGTTACAGGCAGAAAATAGGTGAAAAACAAATGGCATTTAATATAATACAATTTTATATTGTTGGGGGGACGGGGTGGAACAGGGGTAGGGTCTTGCTTAGGGTCTTAAAGAGTAACTGTACAAAATTTGGTTTAGATAAATCGAAGGGTGTAGGATTGCATAGATAGCTGACAGATATTCTTATACATATGTAAGAATAATATTAAAATACCGTTTTGATCTATTTTTAGGTTTTCAAGGCCATCCAGATGACAGGTTATAGAATCAAATTATCATTAGATGAGGGTCACTAAAATGTGGTCCAAAATGTGAGCTCCGACACGAACTGAGCAATTGGCAAAATTATTTTTTATCAACACAAATTAAATGTATTAATTAGAAATATATACATATAAAATCAATTTATCGAAAAAATATTGTTGTTGCTACCGGGATTCGAACCTGGATCTCTTCTTATCCAGGGAAATGCATTAACCGATTATACTACACCAACACAAGTTAGTTGACGACAAATTTTCGAACATATATATATTATCTTCAATAAAATCATTTTAAAAAATACGGCACAATGAATAGATTTAATTCTGCCCTTATCGATATATATAAAATAGCTGCCAACATGAGACCTCTACCATCGATTCGGGAATGTTCGATTGGCTACGGCACCGCTCTGCTAGCACCAGAGGTATATTACGAGTATGTCCTTTAAATACAACCTACGCATTTCTGGTTCAAAACCGCTGCAATATTTTTCCTCGAGTATACTCATCATGGCTGGAGATCACCATGGTGATTGCCAACCTCCTTCAAGAGACGGCCAAAGACAAGTTTTATCTTAAATAACTAGTCGACCACCTGTAATTACAAGAGCAGCTTTTTACGTTGTTTCACCTTAACGCGGTTGAGAAAAAATTGTTTTTAAAGATAATCGAATTCTATATATAGACATCCGGACTACTGTGAACCGTTTCGATCGGCGTACTCTGTCTATAGGTCAGGACAGCGGAGAGGGAGAATATCTATTTACACAATATCTATGTAACAAAAAATAATGGATAAAAATTGGTCACAGAATTTTAACATAATATATAATTAACAAAGCGTAACGGCAAAATATGACTCGAAATGAAATTGAATTAATAGTGCACAAGGGACGACGATATGGACTTGTAAACTAGTGAGAAAAAAAGATTGTAACATTAAAGGTTAGCAGAGGGTGAAGTGTAAGGTGTAGGTAAGTGAAGAAGAGGGTGAAGAAAATTAATATACATGTGTAATTTTTTTTGTCACATAACTTTATTCTTACTTTAAATGACATACCAATAAATAACACCGTTTTATTATACATTTCTTCAGTGGCGTAATTACGCCAATACAACCAATGCAGAACACAGGGCCCCACGTTAGATAGATAACCAAAAGGTAAACTCTCTACAATTTTTTTAGTATTGACACTTTTGCCAGCGCTAGTATGAACTAATATTTTTTTACATCCACCATAGTTAAAACTGAAATTGTAATTGTAATTAAATTAAATTAAACAAAACTTTTGCACAAAGATTCCGTTTGTTTCTAGCACCAAAAATATACAAGTCTAAATGCAGACGTGAAAAATTGCAACCATAGTCTTACAAGAAAAATGCCGTTCTGGCTCAACGAAATGGGGAGAAATTACGCCCAAGAAGTTTAAAAAGTTCAAACATGAGATTAAAACTGTTACAACAGTAAATATATATTAAATATTGCATTTTATACTTTTCTCTGTAGTTGTGTTAGTATGTTATTTAACTGAACTTTTTTCAATCTTTTTATATTGAACATTACAATTTTATATAAGTTTACTTCATATTTGTATATTATTTACATATATTACGCACTCTTACTTCATATTTGTATATTATTCACTCTTACTTTACTTATTCTTTTTACGCTATATAATCGTATCTTGGTTTACTCTTTATATATAATTGTTCAAAGGTTTTTGGTGAAACTTTGTGGAATTCCATGATTATTTTGTAAATTGAGTTAAAACACTGTTTTATTCCATTATATTTTAAATACTAGTTTAATGTATTAATTAAAAATATATTAATTTTGTCGAAAAATATTTTATATTGTGTTGAACGTTATAACGTTTTCGGAAACATCGGAACACGGGAAGAATGGAGGGTCATTCATTTGATAATTGTAATTTACAACTTATACATAGTTGCACCAAAGAACGAACGTTAGACATTCCAGAAAATTTAGAAATATTTAATAATAAAAGTAACAATAAAAAGATAATAAATATTCATTCAAATACCGTCCATTACATCCCCTCTCTTATCCATTTTAACTCCACCCCCACCTCAGTTAACTCCAAACACGCAATATATTATTGTCTGAAAGTGTTTTCAATTTTAGTTGAATTATAATATTGATAATGGGAAAATGTTCCCGAAAACGTACTAACGTTTAAAACAATAAAAAATATAGCGGAATAAAAAAGCGTTTTAACTCAATTTACAAAATAATCTTTGTATATATTTTTTTGTACATTGAACATCTCACTTTGTTTACTACTATACCGGAAAAGCACCATCTGATATAATACAGTAAACTACTAGTGTAGCAGGCAGGGTACCCAAATATATGTCTTACTTTGCTGCAATGTTATCCGATTATAACAATATAACACACTGTACTGTAAATCAAAAAATAAATAAATTATAATTTAATACGAAAACACGTGAAAATATGGATCTATATAATAGTGTCCTGCTAATTAAAAAAATTTTTCATGAAATAGTGAATATCATCTTGTATTTATTTTTAATCTTTAAAAAAGAGAAAAATTTAATATTATTATATACCGATTATGTACAATGGATCACTTTTTATACATTTTGCATTGGGTCCCAATTTATTCAGTTACGCCATTGACTTCCATTGATTTTTAATAAATTTATTTTACACGCTTTTGGTAAGTTTACACCAATTAGACCTGAACCTCGACTTATGTGAATTTTAATATTAAAAAAATCTTTCAAATTTTATATCAGTTTATTGATTAAATTTACGCGAATTATCTTGTAACATATCGTTACTTAACTACCGCATTAATCGAGAAATGTGCGCACACAACGCGTGCAGAATTCCCAAGTGCGTGTCGCGATGACAAAAAAAAAAAAAAAAATGGTTCTTTCAAATCTCCGAAAAGTGATCATTTCCAAATTGACCAGACAATTGAATAATCCCATTGTACGGGCGATCTTCTATTGGCCGGATAACCAGCCCGTTTGAATAGATAAACAACAACAACTGTCATTCGGCGACAATGGAGATCCTCCCGGGATGACAACTCTTTTCAGACATTTTTTTTTTTGCAGATGGTACCTACCTAATTCATACATTTCATCGTTTATCCGATTCGGGTCCATTGTCGATTGTCAGCCGTTTTGTGGAGACATAATGGATTTGTTTGTAGTTCTGTTGTAGGCACGGGATTGGATGAGTTGCGTAATTCAAGTGGTTTTTTTTTACAATACCGTAGCTTTTCACGATCCTGAGTATGGTCGGCACTTATTTTGGATTTTGAATGCGAATTAATATTATAATAGAAGGGACTCGATATTTTCATTTCTGATCGAACGCCTTTTATCATCAAAAAGTTTTTTACATTATTTAAATATATATTTATTTTTATTGTAAAATATGCGGTAGGCACAGAAATAGATCTTTATTTTATTAACTAATTAGAAGCTTGAAAAATAATACTTTTTTTTTAAATAGAGATACGTACACAGAATAAACTGTGCTGGTCTCCTGGAACGAAGCGCGAACCCCTGACAACGCGATCACTAGGCCAGCGCCTTTACCATTAGACCAACAAATGCATTTACTATTATGAACGATAATCGCTATAAACTGGTTAAAAACTCAAAATAAATCCAAGACCTTATTTCAAAAACAAGCTAGTTTCTATACTGGATACTACATTAAAATTTCAGAGTAGCGAAGATTGTATAAGTAAACCAATTATAGCGTGTAACAGGTTGTGTGAATGCTGTTTGTAAAAGAGAGTTGATCAGAATGTTGTATTAGTGTAAGCTGGGGACCTGTTTCTCCCACTCCACTGTGTTCGATAAGGATATTATCGCGCAGTATAGTAATGACAACTGCAACAAAATTACCTGTAAGGACTCATGCACAAACTTAACCCCAAAAAAAGAAATCAAATATCTCGGTGTAATTATTGATCAAAATTTAAAATGGCACTGTCACATTAGCGAATTAGTGAAAAGAATAAGAAAATGTATTTATATATTCATAAGATTAATAAACATTTTAAGTATAAATAATTTTAAAAGGTATATTTTGATATTGTTCACTCGCTACTCCAGTATGGAATAATTGGGTGGGGAGGAGCATACAATAATATAATTAACTCGGTAAAAATAATACAGAGAACAATTATCAAAGTAATATTTAAAAAAAAAAACTTTTTCAACACAAACACTTTTTGAAAAATTCCCAGTTCCCAAAATAGAAAACATTTATAAAAAAATCTCAATTAATCAATTACTTAAAGAAAATAACACTGTAAAAATTTGAAACAAGCACATCGTTAAGGTTTAAAAATAAATTTAAAAACCCTAAATGTAACACCAAACACTATCAGTAAAATTTTATATACTTAGGGATAAAAAAATTCAATTGCCTCCCAACACAAATTAAAGATATAAAAAAGAGCTTAGAAAGAAATAAAATGAATACTTCCGAAGCACACAAATAGACAATAAATAACTATAGACTACTACATAACTCCCTCTCCACGCACAAGAGCTAGTTTCTTTTTTGGAGAGGTAAGCGAAAAAAAAAACATGTAATTTAAATAATGTAAAATACTTCATTCAAAAAAATTGTAAAGATGTCAAATAAATAAATTTATGTGTGTAGATATGTGCGTGAATCTGGCTAGAGCAGATTGGACAAAAAAAAACTACTTGCAGTTGATAGACGTTTATTGCTGGTTGATGCACAAGTATAGATTATAGGTATGCAGTGAAAACGTGAAGCGTCTGCTGGAGAACTGATCGGGAAGCCGGCCGAGAGAGAAGTGAAGCTAAAAGACCGGCACGAGGCTGGTGAAAGGTTATAGTTTACACCTAGGTATTTGCCGGGTGTGTTCAGAAACCGTCGGCAGTGTTGTTGGTTGTGGAGGCGATAGACCTCCACAACTGCTATTGGTCGAATCTTAATACAGGCAAATGCAACTAGCACCGATTTTCAATAATCAGTTTACATCATAGTTAAGTTTGATTACTAATTAACTGCATTGAAAATTTAAAAAAAGATAAACATAGGGATTCCTTACATTGCAACTAGTACCTTCAAATGTAAAATATAAATTTGAATGAAATTATACTAAGATATTATAATGGTTTTTCATTAATTTATTTTCTCGACAAAGTGTCTCCATCACGGATTGTTTCAGTACCTACTTGATAACCATTCAATACCCAATGAAGAAGAAATGCATCAATTGTCAGTGTTGCAAAATAAAGCTGTGAGAATAATTCTTAGAAAAAATAGATACACTTGAATCAGTGCAATGGTGAAAGATCTGAATATGATGACCTTCAAGCAGAGAATAGATTTTAATATAATGGTATTTATTTATAAAATCCTCACTAAGAAAATATCGGCAGAATTTATACGAAAAATTGATGCAAATCAATACGTGCAATTTAGTGTATAACTTCTGATATAAATTAATAATAAAAACTCACATTTAATTAATTGTCTTCGAGGATTCACTTCCGTACAGTGCTACGTTCCAAATGTATGATAAAAAAATAATTAAATAGACATCAATATTCTTACTATTTTCAAACTAAGCTAAACGCTTGTGCTATGAAAATATGACTAACTTGGTGGTCTCGCTAAAATGGTGGAATGGGTCCCGAACCTCCAACCACTGGAACACTAGGCGAGTGTCTTAAACGAATAGGCCAATACAAAACGTTTTCGTTTTTCTATTTATTTGTGATTTGACGATTCGTATTTTTTGCCTCAAGAGTTTGTTTTGAAGCGTCTGGTGTAATAATCTAACGTACAAAACTTGCATTCGAAGTACTTACATTTAATTGATTTGTAAACTATTTTAAGCTCATTTTCTCAGAATGGTTTTTTGTACCCAAGCTCTTCTCGCGACTACGTCTTCATTTGTTAAAAAAAAATTACCAGACAAGAAAGGTACCTAGTAGTTAAACATCATACAAATCCCATTCAATATGTTAACGAGCCTCTCGAGGTAAGACCGAACGGTTCACGGGTCATTGTCTCGCAGCGTTTCTGCTCGCAGAGCGGTCCTCTTCAGGGATGTTCACCGGCATTGTTCCCGACGTGGATCCGAGAATTGAACAGAACTGGGATGAGCGCGGGATCACTAATAATTGATCTCTAATTTAAGGGGACGTCATTTCGAAAGTTCTTATTTTTATAACAAGAAATACAGAATTATTATAAAGCACAGACCATCAAATAAATCGACATGAACTAACGTAAATTCCTTGTCCCAAAATATTCATTTTGGTGGCACCCACGTAATCACTTTGGTGCCACTAACGCAATCAAAAAGCACCGCGACTTTTTTTTAAAAATATGAATCCATTGGAATGAAAATTTTAACGCTGACAATATGAATGAATGTAAAAAATACGTTTTGTTTACACAAAGATTTAATTTTCGAAGAGTAAATACTTTTACTGTTGCATAAATATGTCATAATCTATCGAATTTATGTTTCTATTCCATTTTCGTTGCCCCTTAACTCCCACGTTTCCTTCTTAACTCCCACTTTTCTCATGTTTAAACCAACTGACTGTAAAAACTATAGACTTCATGGCACATTTACACAGCATTATATTATTTGTATTTTTTATTTTTAGAGAAACAGTGTATAAATAATAACTGATAATAACATAATATGTATAAATAACACCAGTGAAGTTACTTCGGAATTAAATAACTAGTACATAATAAACTAAAAAATAGTACACCTAAACAAACTGATAAAAAAAAGACTAACATAGTAACATAACAAACATAGTAAACTAAAAAATAGTATAAATTTAAAAAAAAAAACTGAAAAAAAAGAAACAAAAGAGTGTTTAGCATAAGTACAGCATTTGCGAAAATTATATTGCATGCTAAACTTTTAAACATTTTACATTCAATATTTAAAATATATTTTTTTTAAATATTGCTAATTTGCTCTTTTTGTATTTACATAACTTTGAAGATTTCCAAAAAAATAATGTACAAAGAACTCACAAGAAATTCACTTATTTTTCAGTTTGCAATATTTTGTGGTTCATGTTTAATATGTAGGTAGCGTTTTATTCTTAATAAATAAATTAACTTAATAATTAAGTCGATAAAATATTTGGTTGCTACCGAGATTCGAACCTGGACCTTTTCCTTGTTGTTGCGCTACCGGGATTCAAACCTGGATATGGATATGGGTTCGAAATTTTATCTCAGAAGTTCTGTCTGCTGTAGCATAGTTGTTTAATGTACCTTCCCCGGATTGGAAAGAGATTCAGGTTCCAATCCCGGTAGCAACAAAAATATTTTTCGATAAAATTGATTTTATACATATATCTTTCTAATTAATACATTTAATTAGTATTTAAAATATCACACACTTATGTTCTGAATAATTACAACTTCAAAATAAGAATATGTTCTCCTTAATAATATATAAGTTGTATCAATGTGTCCAAAATTTAATAAAAATGAATTATTAATTCTGGCGTCTGCTATCGGTTTACTCAATGGTATTTGAGATTCCATAAAAACAAAGTAGATGGCTTTCAAATAATGGAACGGTAGATGTATTAATTTGAAAATAAAAATGGTTTCAAAAATTTGTTGAAAAAGTACCGTCTGCTGTAGCATAGTTAGTTAGTGTACCTTCCCCAGATTGGAAAGACATCCTGGTTCGAATCAAGCAACAACAATATTTTTCGATAAAATTGATTTTATATGTATATATTTCTAATTAATACATTTAAGATACATCTATTATTACAATTTTAAAAGCTATCAGTGCGCTACATCCCAAATATCTTTGAGCTGGACGATTTCAGAATCAAGTCAATTTATTTTATTACATTTTGAGTGAAACACATTTTTATTAGGTACTTTGTTATATTTTTAAAAAGCCACAGAATAATTCTGAAATTGTAACTTCACAACAAAAATGTATTTTCATTAAAAATAAAAAAGATTGACAGACAGGTAGTTGCTTATTTTTATCTAATTAAATCCTCGTACACACGCCAGCTGTACAGGGCGGTAGTTGTACATCAGGTGATAAAGTAGATAACTAACAGACACACACACGCGTACAAACACCGATGCACGAACTGTTTTGCATGTCAATAGATGCCGCCATTGTCTTTCTTTGCAAATGAAGAAAGCTTTTTTCCAAGCGGGGTTCGAGTCGAAGGCTTTCATAAATCAGTCCGCATTATGTATTATCCTACGGGTACTTAACTTACCTATAACTCCCCTACTTAAGCATGTATCTACTCAATACTATTTTATATAAATACATATATTAGCAGAGCTAAGAGGCAACGTTTCAGATAGTTTAGATATTCAGTTCTCATGTTTTTCAACAACATTAATATTGCACTAGCAGATAAGCAATCAGCTGTGGCCGATTGCTACGCGGCCATTGGTGGCCGCTGCGCGCTTAGGGTCTCATCGTCTACCGTCAATTACTTGCTGCTAGTCCCTGCGGGCGGCTATCAAAACGTACAAAAATGCTAAATACAAATTAAATGTATTAATTAGAAAGATTTACATATAAAATCAATTTTATCAAAAAATATTGTTTTTGCTACCGGGATACGAACCTGTCTACGAATATACGAATCTCATTCAATTCAGGGAACTTTAACCGATTATGCATACAGTACATTGACGACAAATTTTCGAACCTATATATTACACTTTTCAAATTGATACATACATAACCGAAAATCTTTGTTTTGACATTGCTTTATTCTGTGGTATTCCCCAGACAGTATAGATAAGAAAAGATGACAGATGTCATGTATGTTTTTTCTTACTCGTAATAAATACAATGCATACTTCATTTCAAATTGAATATATATATTATGTACTGTATTGATATAAAAAAGAAAACATTTAAGTAATCTTTAACTAGAGATATTAAAAACTCGTTAGTTTTTGCCCTGCTCGCATTTCACAGACCTGGCCGTTTAAGAAAGCACTTTACAGCCACAAATGATACTACCGAAGCCGCCACGGCCGCCACATCCAGAAAGTCATAGATATAGATGGGGAAGCGTAATATTATTATGGATATCGCCATAAAATTTCACATAATTGCATACATTACAAACGTTATCATCCATGTCGGTCCTTCATAAGTGAGAATTGTGATCTCCTTGCATTTCTGCCATTTTGACTATGCTCCTCTACTTTTCTCGGCTTCCTGCAGATCTGAAGGCCGTCACCAGAGAAATGCTCGTTGCTATTTCCACTTTGTCGGTCCAATGAATGGGGCATCTTCCTCTTCGATGTGACCCACCATGACAAGTCCTCACAAGCCATATTCTGTTCTCGCAAGATACCCAAAAGATTTAAAAATTCGTCTTAGACAAAACGTTGAGAAGTTAAAAAGTTAAGGCATATAGGGGAGCGAGGGGTAATGGAAGTCGGCGGGTAATGGGAGCCACTACAAAAAAATGTACTTACTAATGATGAAATCAATCGGAAACAACACATACGTCTTCGTCAATGTTCGACTAAGTCAGTTGATTGATATCAGCTGCTTAGTGGCTGATATGACGTGGCGTGACGAGTGGAAGTGTATTTTACGCTCGGCACTTGCAAAAATTTACAATTTTTGACATCACGGTAAGTAGTGAAATATAACTTGTTTTATTGTATTTTCTGTCCTTTCCATAGCTATATGTATGTATTAACTTTATTTTATACTTTGGGGTAATTGAAGCCCAGGTGGCTCTCCACTCTCTCACTCTCTCTTTGAACCAATCAAGACATTATAACGTGAAGAAATTATGAACTAAAGTATCATTGCAGATGGTTTGCTAACTGACCTCATTTTGAATGCTTGGCTTGTGACGCCACAAATTATATTTGTATTTTACAATATTTTAGTGATAGAAAATTATTTTTGTTATTTAAATATTCGTTTCTTTATTGTAACAATTAAACCGAAGTAATTGTAAGACGTTTAAAATAATAGAGATGGCTTCCATTACACATGGCTCTCATTACCCAACACGTGGGGAATTTTTTTATAACTTACATTTATATTTTAAAGTTTAAATTTGTATAATATTACAGTTATATAACCAAATAACTCATTTAAAGTCATAATAATAAATTATTAAAACAATTTGTTACTTTTTTCAATAGTCTCCTTAGTAGACCCCAATTCCCCCATGCTCCCTTAAATGCAATTGTATTTTTTTGTTTCTCATAGATAGTTGTAGAACGTTGAGATTTTATTTTTTAGATTGATGTAATGAAAAGGTGAAACAAATTGAATGTGAAAGTACTTTAACGAATTTGAAATACAAAACATGTGTTACATAAATTTTCTCTATATATTTTTGGTTCATGTCGAGCAAACAACTGACGACGCGACTAAGTACCTACAACTTGAAAATCAAACAAAATAAATTGTGAAAGAGAATACAGTTGGAAGTCTTAAGAACCGAGTACACGAGAATGGATATAAAAGTGAATTGTTTCATAGTAAATAATGTTTATTTTAAATATGAATTAAATATCACAGACCTATGTTCTGAATAATTACAACTTCACAATAAGAATGTGTTCTCCTAAAATAATAAAGTTGTATCAATGTGTCCAAAATTTAATAAAAATGAATTGATAATTCTGGCGTCTGCTATCAGTTTACTCAAAGGTATTTGAGATTCTGTAAAAATAAAGTAGATGGCTCTGTCAAATGATGGAATGATTAAATGTATTAATATCAAAAAGGTAACATATAGGGTCGAAAATTGTCGCTAAAAATATTGTCGCTGTA
Source organism: Eubasilissa splendida (assembly GCA_031772225.1). Classification (NCBI taxonomy): domain Eukaryota; kingdom Metazoa; phylum Arthropoda; class Insecta; order Trichoptera; family Phryganeidae; genus Eubasilissa; species Eubasilissa splendida. The sequence continues at coordinate 8,522,011 of CM062868.1, read as the reverse complement.
GCTTAGTTGGATAAAGCACCTTCCCCGGTTAAGAAAGAGATCCAGGTTCGAATCCCGGTGGCGCAACAACAATATTTTTCGATAAAATTGATTTTATATGTATATCTTCATAATTAATATATTTAATTCATATTTAAAATATCACAGACCGTCTGTTCTGAATAATTACAACTTCACAATAAGAATGTGTTCTCCTAAAATAATGTTTATTTATTTATTTTATCAATATGAGACATTTATACAATGAATGTAGGACTGTGCCTGTCTCACTAGGAAAAGTCTATATATACTAATATAATAAATAACTAATTTTGAAGATAACTTTTTACAAATAATATTTACTTACTTACCATCACGACGATTCGCCGCGGGAGTAGGCAGAGAAGATAGAGCGCCACACTCCTCTGTCCTGACACACAATTCTCGCATCATCCACATTCATACATCTTCTCATACAAGCTCGCCGATTGTTGAGGATTTTAACAGAACCAGCCTCCGTTATCTGGTTTACCTGGTTGTTCCAAGTCTTCCGCGGACGTTCTCTATTTCTGGTGCCATCAACACATGCGTCATATATATTTCTTACCATTCTCTCTTCATTCATACGTTCCATATGACCAAACCACCTAAGTGATCTTTTCTTAATCTTATTCACTATACTAACAACAGCTATACATTCTTTCCTTATTTCTTCATTCTTTACTGTCATAAATAGATTTGCCACATATACGGCTAATTGATCTCAATTCCACTGCATTCAGTCTACTTTCGTTCCTCTTCTGCCAGCTCGAGGCCTCATTTACATACATCAGTGTCAGTACCAGGACTCTATTGTACACCCCTAGTCTTGCCTCAGTTGATAAATTCCCGTTAGATATAATTCCATTCAAAGTAATAAATCGGTCTGTCACACCCTATATTAATTACTAGGTGATTAATAAGTAACGCCACGAATTTAATCAGCTGCTACTGGGAAAGCCGAGAACATTGTTTTTAACACGTGTCATTGTGAGAGAGTTCCACAGTATCAACCTAGAATTCGAGCAAGAATGTCAATTTCCATGCCTGAAGAACAAAACGCGGATTACAATTGAAGATTTTTTGTTTTAAATTCTTGAAAATGTAAACCGTGAATCTCTTCATATTTAAGAATTACGTTCTCTAAGCTTCTGGAACCAACGTCGCGCTATTTTTGTTCCATGTTTGCATACAATCTTTATTTTGTCATTCGCCATTGCGCGTGTCTGCAAGTATGATAGCTAAGCTACTCAATCTTTTTCTGATCACAGAATTAAACCTTTTACATAAAGTGCGCCCTTTCCACGTCTAGACAAAATGGCTGCCTCCATTCTCACACATCTCGGGGGTAGTTCTCCCTTTGACGAAATTTCATTATCCGACGCCATGTTCACGTCAGTCGCAGGAGGGTCGTGACAAAAAAGGCGCTTGTCAAGTCAGCGGGCCCGCTAATGAAACGGGCTAATATTAAAAAATAAATAGGGGGATGTTTTATATCGTGCGGCGATTACTATTATCCGCCCTTGTCGAATGGGGTGCGGGGAGGCGTTCGCCCGCCATTGACATCCTAAAATATTTGATCAATCTACATGGCGTCCGATCGACTCCATTGTGAACTGTGTGTGTTGTTATTTTGAAATTAGTTTTTCCCACGCAAATCGCTTACAAAAACATCTGAACATTTTGCCGTTGAAAATATAAAGGGGGTGAATTATTAAGCTTTAATAAGTTGATAACTTATTAAGGAGAACACAATCTTATTGTGAAGTTGTAATTATTCAGAACATAGAGTCTGTGATGTTTTAAATACCAATTACATGTATTAATTATAAAGATATACATATAAAATCAATTTCATTGAAAAATATTGTTATTGTGCATTGCACCATCTCCAGTTTGGAAAAAGAGATCCAGGTTCGAATCCCGGTAGCGCAACAACAATATTTTTCGATAAAATTGATTTTATATGAATATCTTTATAATTAATACATTTAATTAAGTTGATAACTACTTAGAACACAGCAGGGTTGATATTTCTTGACGTTGAGTTGTCTGAGAGTCTTACGGGAGAAAAATTCGAATTTCAGTGAGTCGAAAATCTCATTCGTGGACACGTAGAATGTTGGTGTAGTGGTTAAGACGTTGGCCTATTGATTTTAGTGGTCGGGGACTTGCGCTTCATTCCATGACACCAGCATGTTAGTCCTATTTTCATAGTAAAAGTGTTTAGTAAATAATAAGAATATTAATGTGACATGTATTCCGTTGTACGCAAACTCTATTTAAAAATAACAAATAAATATATGTTTGAGACATATTTATTTGTATAAATGCATATTTATTCTTAAATGAAAATAATGCACTGTGCCTTCTCCCCTTTCCTTCCACACCCGGTCTCGCATCTGATGAGTCGATTGGCAACCTCCAACCAGTGCGGTTATACGTGTACGGAAAGGATTACAGTATTAATTCAAGACTTCGCTTCTATACTGTCGGAACCTTTGACGAAATAGTGAATAATATATACAGTCCACATTTTGGATATGTCTGTAGAATCCGGATTATGGTGAGTGCCTATTCTTCTGGCATCTATGCTTGTGCGCAACAATATATATATAATACTTTCCACTTCTTAAACGTTTTAGTGGATCAAAACATTTAAAATATATGTTTTCATTTTTGATCGATTATTTTGCCGTTTCATTTAATACGTTGAACACGTTTCATTTAAAACTGTACATTTTATCTACAGTAGTGAACAAAAGTAGTACAGTAGTGAAGACCTGGAAGAGTGTCATAACAGTGAATAGATGCACAGCATCTGGCTAAAGAGATCTTGGAGTCAGCTGTGAAGGCGACCCAGGACTAGGACTGGAGCGTGCAGAGCATATAAGCAAAAAAGCTGTGCATAACTACACATTCTGGGAAACAAATATAGATTAAATAATTGGATTAACATAAACGGAAACATTATTTTTACAATTAATGCCATCTGTGTACCAGTAGAGACTTTAATTGCTTAATTCTAAAAACTACCAGGACAATTCACCGCTCTACCCATGGCGCTCTTATGCATTCGCCGCCTTGACCTATTAATATTGCTCTATTTAATCTAAGCTAGTGAATTACTCGAGTCATATAATTGGTTATTTATTGAATTGAAAATTTCTTTCGGTTGATCCGTTTTGCATGGAGTCGTTACCTATGCTGTATTTTTTAGCAGAATAACATTGAAGTGTCTACTTCCTCTTTTACTAATTTGCGAATTTCACTATCTTACCGTTTTTAAAGTGTTGATTTCATGGCCGTTATTTGCGTTCGAGATGCCTTTGGTGCATGATTATTATTTTGTTTAGTTATTAGGTGAAAGATTTTCAAACAATAAAATAATCATGTTCAGTCATAAAAAAAACGTTTTTAAAAACGTCCATACATTTTTTACATTGATTTTTATATCGGTAAGAAGGTATTATTTTACGTTAAAACTTAAACTTTAAAAACACTATTAACAGTACTTTAAATTTACAAAATATATATACATGGTAGGGTCGTATAAATGACGGATTTATTTTGTCTAAAGACGTTGGTTAAATGAAAGTACATATATTGTATTACATATATTATATATAATTGTATAATGTTATTGGTAACAGCATAACCTAAATCTATAACTACTGCACGCCACTGACTACTAGCTACTACCTTCTCCTGATCATATATTTAAAAGATCATATTTTTACCAATGTTTGAATATGTCCAAGAACACACAATTATTGGATTTTCACCTACAAAGGCACTGTTATTAAACAAATAATAGATATCTCATAGAGACGAAGCTATTTATTATTATATTTAATGGAAATATAATATAAAAGTTCATAATCCTATGTGCAACATATATTATAGTATTATATATGATTGTGTAATATAATTGGTAACAGCATAACCTAAGTCTATACCTACTGCACGCCACTGCTGAAGGTTCATTACGAGCCGAGTTATAGAATTAATAAAATAAGAATATCGACTGCAATATTTCAAATCAAAAATCGAATCTAGATTTGACAATCCCTCGACAAAAACTCGTAATCAAAAAAAAAAAAACGCCTATCATTTTAGAAAGAAACATAAATGAAAATGACAGTAGTAGTTGTTGGCGAAGACCACCCCGGATTGTCAAATAAAATGTTCGAAAGTCAAATACGGCCAGGGATAAAAACAAAAGCGGCCGACCCGCGCCATTGTTCCGTCCTCTTCATTTTCCAGAGGGAGGACGCGGCGCGTGCTCGGCACCGGTCCAATTCCGAACGCGGCTTTTTGTTTTCTTTTTTTTTTTTATTCGGATGGGTACCTGATTTGAAAGGTTCCGCGTAGGAGACATTGTGTTTGTCGTGGACTTTATTTTGCGGCGCAAGTCGGCACGAATCACACACGTATATACAAACACACACTTCCAAGGTAGATAAATATATAAATATGTTTAGTCTTTGTAAATATTACATGTACCTACTACCGTGAATAGATTTTGAAACACACGGTGTTCCTAATATTTGGATCGGCATTTATTTCTTACGGAAGAATCAAATTTTGTTAATTTTTTTTAATCGTGTTCGATAAAATTAATTTAACTATCAAATAAATAAAATCACAATCACTGTACATTTTTCAATAGTTCGAGATAATATCAGATTTCATTTATTATACTAGTTATTAAGGAGAACACATTCGCATTGTGAAGTTGTAATTATTCAGAACATAGGGCTGTGATATTTTTAAAACTAATTAAATGTATTAATTGGAAAGATATACATATAAAATCAATTTTATCTAAAAATATTGTTGTTGCTACCGGGATCCTGGATCACTTCCTATTCGGGGAACGTGCTATACCAACACAGTGCATTGACGACATATTTTCGAACTTATATTTATTTATTTATATTATACACAGCATTAACACAATTTGTAAAATAAGAGAAAATTACAACAGATGTGCAATACACAAAGAAAAAAAAATTACATAGTGTAATCATGTTATTACATTATTAAAAATAAATAATGAATATAAAATGTGAAGTAGCAATTTATCCGTTACCATTGAGTTGAGACACACAAAATTGCAATAGTGTAGTCCTATAAAGAATTAAATTAACAACAAAAATGTCGACTACCTCCGCATATTCATTCCCCAAAGAATGCATTTTGGGAACTGCGGAGTTAGCTAGTGCGTGAGTTCTGACATTATCACTGTAATAAAACAATTAATTGTGTCTCGATGACCTCAGTGGTGCGTGAAAGTCAAGCAGACCAACAATCTGGGGACAGTCTATCATACCATTGATGATCCTGTATAGAAATATAAGATCGATCATCATACGTCTCACTGATAAGTTGAACAATTTCAGACGGCTAAGGAGATAATCATAATTGATATCCTCAGAGCGTATATTTAATTTAAAATTAATAAATCTTACAAACTTTCTATGGATTCTTTCAATCGTCGTCGAGTAAACAATGAAGTGTGGCGACCATATGACCGAATTATATTCTACCTGAGGTCTGACTAGAGAAGTGTAGAGGACTTTACAAGTGTGCAGGTCTGAAAAGTTTTTTGCAGTCTGCAAAACAAATCCCAACATTTTGAGACCTTCATTAGTTATCAAATCAGTGTGGGGAATGAACGATAATACTTTTAAAATTAACAATATTAACTTTGTGGTATAAATTCATATTTTTATTTGTTATCTTTGTTTTATCAACCACTTAATTGAGTTTAAATACATCTACCGGTTTCGAAAAATACAATTTTCTTCTTCAGGACGTCATAACTCAATATTATGACGTCAATATAATATTGAGTTATGACATCCTGAAGAAGAAAATTGTATTTTTCGAAACCGGTAGATGTATTTAAACTCAATTAAGTGATTAAAAAAACAAAGATAACAAATAAAAAAAACGAATGATAATTTACTGTCAAATATTACACCCAGATCACTGATCTCCCTAACTGATACCAAGTCAACATCGCCGACAGAGTACGAAAATTTCACGGGATATTTTACACTTTTCAAATTGATACATCTATCGTTTCATTATTTGAAAGCCATCTACTCTATTTTTACGGAATCTCAAATACCTTTGAGTAATCCGATAGGAGACGTCAAAATAAATAATAATTAACCGTCTATTTTTAAGGCAGTTTCGTGGTATGTTTTACATGGGAAAATCTCCGATAAAACATACCACGTTAAAATATTTAAATTTCAAATTTTCATATTGTCGTAATACCGAATATGGAAGAATTATTCCCCGTGGGTAGCTTCTATTGTATATATCGCACCACTGATCGGATCCACATTATTTGCATAAATTGAATATAAATTATTTGAGAGAATTAAATACTCAGTGATGGGATTTTATAGGAAATATTTGCATTATTTTAGCCATCAAAGCACTTTTTGACCATCTACCAAACACTCGTGGCACACCCAGCACTGACACAATAATAATTAAACATGATGTTCTCTATAAATAAAATGTTATTTACAAATTCCTGTGCGATTGACAAAGTTTTCATATCATTCAGTGATGCGCGCAGCTGCGGCTAACAGCACAGTTTGCGGCGGTAGAGTAAAATATAAAAAATACTTAATTGTGTGTTTTCTATGCAAGCAAAGATTTTTCTTTATTTATATTATTTGTCCAATAACATGTATTTAAAATGTAGCAACGTATACAAGCTGTCAAGGGTGGTCTACTGCAAGAACTCAAATTATAGTTTTCGAACGTCTTTTATCTGGCTATAAACGATATAGGTAAAACTTTAAGGCAGCATTTTAAAGGGGCGGTAAATTTATGATAAAAAGGAAAAAAGTAACGTATAAAACAGTTGTTGTATCGTTGAAAGGTTTTTTACCTAAAGTTACACAAATATAATATTTTACGTTAACTACTGCATAAATATAAGGGCAGCATTTCTAAGACAGCCCTGTTTACAGCTATACGATTCTTGTATTGTATCTATTATTGAATTCATAGATAAATATTATAAATTGATTTTATTGACCGGCTTGTTATCTTCGTACCCTGTCCCGCTATCATGACACTTGTATTCTCCGTCGATTTTGTATTCCGTTATTAATACTCATTATATATTAACGATTCATTTAATTATTGTACAGAACCAACGAAAGACGTAGATAGATACTAGAAACTTACAAAACGTGGTGCTCAAGGAGAAAGATAGATGTATATATTCGTAACCAAAGAAAATAGAGAAGAAAGAATAAGAGGAAAGTCGAGGAAAACATTCATGAATCAGAATAATAATAATAATGTCAGATAATTTTTATAGCGCCATTTTCATAAAAAAATTCTCTTCTTAAACTGTTTAGTCTTAATAATAATAATTTTGGATAATTTGTATAGCGCCATTTTCGTAAAAACTTTCACCTCAAGGGGGCTTAACACAAAAACTATTTATAGTTATATTATTTTTGTTTTTTAAAATTAAATATTGTTATTTTCACTTATGCGAATGATTTTTTGAAAAGGTGCATTTTTAGGTTCTTCTTAAATAAAATCTTTGATGCACTGTTTCTTATGACAGAGGGCAAAGAGTTCTACGCTTTTGGGCCTGCCACCGCAAATGCCCGTTCACTAAATTTAGACTTCTGGAAACGGTTAGTCGGTTCTACAACCCTTCCTGAGGCTGTAGTAGAGGCTGACGTGAGAGTTTGACGTCTACCATTCAAATTGTTTGAGTTACACAGTTCTTGAAGATACAGAGGCGCCATGTTGTGTGTCGCCTTGTACATCAACCAGCACAATTTAAATTCAACTCTACCAGGGAATCGGAGCCAACGTAGCTCGTGCAAAAGGGATGTTAAGAGAAAATTTAGAATTTCCATATATTATCCGTGGTGCCGCATTTATAATGAATTGTATTCTATTCAGCTGAAACATTGGCAGGCTAGCATAAATGCCGTTATAATAATCCACACGTGACACCACAAATGCATTTATAAGTAGACGGAGCCTCAGGAGAGAGATGTCTCCGATTACTTTTAATCTGTCTCAGTTGATGGCAGCATGCACTGACAGTTTTGCTAATTTGTGTATTGATTGAGAGATCTGAATCAATGTGCAACTTAACTGCAGATTTCGCATTCGCAGATGTTGATTCGTGTATCAAGTGTTAACTTCTAGGTGTTACTATCCGTAGTAGCTTCGTTATGGATGGATTCAATATAAGTATGTTTTGCGTATTGTCTGCTATAATATTAGTAAGTAAAAGATCAGCGTAGAATAGATGTAGAAGGAGAGAACTACATCGTAAAGAGAATGTCCTTTAAGGAGAAGTAGATGGGTGAATTTTACATACATATATTAATTACTTCATATTAATTATTTCTGATTGCTAGTATGACGTTTATGTTAATAATAATTTTCTTAAAATAATTCTGCGATGGAAAAAATATGGGATAACCTTATTTGGATTACCCTATTTGGCAGTAGGTACATAACGGTACCTAATCGAGTACATAATATTATACATAATAATAAAAACACCGAAAAATAAAAATAAAACTCTTTAATACGTAGAAAGATTAGAGAACGTATTTTTTTACTATTTTATATTTACGTTTTTACGGTTATTGTACATATTTTAGTATATAATTTGTTTTTTATTTATTATAATTTAAATGTTTCGTTTCACTGTCAGATTTTAAATATTATCACAGATGAGACAACAATGATATTATTATTTAAAACTGGAGGACGTACCGATAGCTCGCCATCATGACTGGCTACTCTGCAAACGATTCCGCTTATACCGACGCCGGGCATTCTACGTCTTTTAGTTTGGACACTCGTTCGCAGATGGCAGTACCGGTATCAAAATATCTACGCGATAGACTCGGGAATACCAGTACAAATGATATTGTATTCTGGTTGTTTCTTAATAATTATTTAATAGGTTATAATTAAAGAAATATATATTGATTAAATTTATTTTATATTATATTATAATACATACGTTACACGTGCTTATAAAATAAAAAGGCAACTCTATCTGTATTATTTCATCCCAAGCTAATAAATATAAAATAATTTAATATTCGCGAGTAGTAACTTTGTGGTTAGACATTTTAACAATTAATACATATAATTTATAATAAATATTACATTTTATTATAAAATACATTAAACGTAACAAGACATGGTAAATTAATAATGTTTTTTATACAAATTAAATGTATCAATTAGAAAGATGTACAGATAAAATATTTTTTTTGCTATCGGGATTCGAAACTGGATCTTTTCCTATCCGGGAAAATACGTTAGCCGATTACACTACACCAACATAGTAAGTTGACAACAAATTTTCGAACATATGTGTTCCACTTTCAAATTGATACATAGAATACAACAGAACTAGGTTCTGAAAAAATAGCAACTTCATAATAATGTGTTCGCCTTAAAAAAAATAATATTTGAGACGAATTTTACAAAAAAAATAATACCTACCGCCAAACATTAAATGTGTATTTTTTACAATTAATAATATGGAGAATGTTCACATAAATTTTAAAAAAATTAAGATAAATTAAACAAATTCGCAATACATAAACTTGGTCGTAAAGGTTGTATTGCTTTTTTCATTTGAATAATCGGTCGAAATTAAAATATGGAAGTGAAAAAAAACTTAATATTTTTAAGACAACCACCGTTTTTCAGAATTTTCGAATCATTTATTAGAAATGAACCAAACAAGGGAAGTCATAAATTATTAATAATAACATATAAACGTTAGAAGTAGGTAACAAAATCACTTAAAAACACAAATACAATAAACAACCAACTGAATTTAACTACCAATCCTGTTCCGAGTATGTTTTCAATAAACATTCTGGTTTTATCGATGCCAGGTTTCCTTAACCCTGATAATGTATAATTTCCCAATGTTTAAAAGAAACTCGGATTTCACTGCACAGATTTTAAAAAGATAATTAACGAAACCAAACATAAAATTATAATTTAGATTTAATTTTATACTCTCCTGACACAGAATTAAAATTATTAACTTAAACACTTGAAGTAGAAATATATTTTACATTAATAAATAAATTAAAAAATAAACGGACTTTTTCAATATTTGCAAAATTACTTTGTGGCCTCATTTTATATGAATAATTATATAAAATACTTTGTTTAAACCATTATTTATTAATGAAAAAAGGTATTCTGAAATTAAAAATACAAGTATATATAAAAACAAAACGATAAAATGGCAAATAAGTAAGAACTAATATGAAAACAAATATAAATTTGCAAAGATGATTTGGTTATTTATAATATTAAGCTTGCTATTGACATTTTTTATTATTTCTAAAATTTCAAATTTATCTAACTGTAAACCCCTAGTATTTGTATGTATAATTTCTAAACCTTTATTCATATCAAAGCAATGATTTGTTTCCAAAAGGTGATTGGAAAATTCTGAATAATTATTGTTATTATTGTAAATACTCACCTTTTAAATTTGTTTTCATATTAGTTCTTACTTATTCACCATTTTATAGTTTTATTTTTATCTATGCTTGTATTTTTTAATTTCAGTATACATTGTTTCCTGAAGTTGATACCATAGGTATCGAAACATGTAGAATAATTAATAAATAACGGTTTAAACAAAGTATTTTGTATAATTATTAAAATAAATATATTTCTTAAAGTTTTTTTAGAAATTAAATTAATATTAATGGTTCAATAATCGTATCAAAAGAATATTTTGAGTTTTTTTATCAGATCACCTAAGTTTAGTTGAGATTAATTAAATAAGATGTGAACGTAATAATCAGATTGGCGAAGGACTAATTACTCAAATAAATCTATTATTACGAAAATGATAGTGATGATGAAGGAGACTTAAATGTACTATATCATTAAATTTTTACTATTTTCAAACAAAGCTAAACGCTCACTTGTGCTATGAAAATAGGACAACATAATTTGCTGGCCTCCTGGAATGAGGCTCGAACCCCCGATCACTGGACCGATAAGCACGTCGTATTATATTATTTTATTTTAATGAATGTTAGGTGAATTGGTATTAATTATTATGTTGGTATATTTATCAATATTATATTGGTCTTTAAAATCAAAGATAATTTTATTTTCATATATTTTTTTATGAATAAATTATTATATCAGATGTATTTTGTAGTTATGACTAACTGGACTGTAGTGTCATTGCCAGTAAAAAAAAAGACATATTCGCCAAAGTAGCGAACGTGTACCCCACCCCATTACGCTGAAATAATCTAATTATTAACCTCGTGCAGTCAATACATTGAACTACATATATGCTTTGGATGCTCCGCATCCCTTGTGTTCTAGATTCCAATTTTTTTAATTTTTCGTTTCATTCCGAAAACAATCTGCCATCATCAAATTCATCCTGCCCTTTAGAGACCAGTCATAACACACACTACGACACGGCGAGCGCACGGAGCGAGTCGAAATACATATACATTCCCAACTTTCGAACATCTATGAATCGCATAAATACACAGATACCAACAACATGGTATTCCATCATTATTTCCGTATCCACAAAGTGTGAAAGTATTCGACTTTCGCGCATGCGCATTCAGTTTCTCCCTGTCAAGGTCTTAGATTACTGTATACGCATTACTTAACAGCATCCAATGTACAAAAAATGACATTAATGCTTATGGGTATAATGTTCAGAATAATATACATTTTACGTAGTGAATTGATTGTTTTGACAAATTTGTTTGTGTGGCGCATTTTTGACAGTTGCCTTGAATACTCGAAACCGAATTATTGAAACTCATTATCTAGCATCTATTCCTTTTACAAAAAGTCACCGACCTCCACTGCTATACATACCTATATATATATTTTGGAAAATAAAGCTAAATTAAGTAGGTTTTTATCTGACAGAATATTAAGATTAATTTAAATTTAATAAAATGAAAATAACTTTATGATGGCGTAAAATAATATATAAAAAATATTCTTTTGACGTTTGTCACTTCATCAAGTTTCATTTTATTATCAATCACGACTCGGTACTGCCGTTTCCCTCGATTGTAATATATTTAGAGTTGCAGCCCCCGTTCCACGATTCAGCAATCGACCGGGAAAAAAGGCACCGAAGACTCGAACCACCGATCACGTGTTTAATAGGCAGGTACCAAAAAGAGAGCTCATTTAAATCGTCGTCCGCCGATTTGCGCGGGATTCCTGTTTTATTTAACCGCCATTCCGAAGGGGAGCCATTATTCAACCCTTCCGACACGACACAGGCAGCAAACGACGCAATAAAATAACCATTTGAATTAAATTAAATACATTAAACGTGGTTCAATTCTCCCAATAATAATTGACCCACAAGACGCACGAATAAGTCAAGAGAAGTAATAATAACCATGAACCAAAAAAGTTGCACACTTCGGACAAATTCTCAGCACAAGTATATGCTTTCAAGAGAAGTGTAGCATAAATTTTTTTTATTGTATTGTATCATTGTATTTATCAGATTAATAAATATATATTTTTAAAAAAAATATACTTTAACACAGACTGCAGTCTAGCAAAGTAGCCAGGACAATGGTGCATATATCAGAGGTGGAGTTTACTCCATCCCACACAATAAGCTACGAGTATATACTTAATTGCAATATAATTGTGTCTTATGTTTATCATGTTATATTATAATATTTTATATTCACCTCTGTTACCTAACCTAACCAACGTGAAAAAAAAGAATAGAAATAAATGGTTCAGATCTTTTTTCCAGTAGGCAACTAGGGAGTATATGAAACGTATCTTAGCAAAGTGCGAGCGGATAGAACAATTGCTGTCTCTTGTTTAAGTTCGGATGTTAAGTATAGACATCGCTTATATGAAGGCTTCATTGCAGACCAACATCGTAAATCGAATCATTTTTTAACTTACCAAGTCATATAAAAGCTTAAAAACACGTTTACACTATCATTTATTAACTGCACAATTGCATTAGGTTTAAAATGTACATATAGAAAAAAAATCAATAGTTTTAATACACAGGTGCGCAATATATATAACGTGACAAGTGATCTGCGCCGCAACGTTAACACTACGCCGTAAGAGCGATGCAACTCCGAAAATAATTATCAAGGAGTTAAGCAAAACCGCCACTTTACAATTGACGAAATTTAGATAAATTCAAAATTGTTATGAATTATAAAGCTTTTTTTAAAATAAAAATTTACTTATTATATATATATATAGCCAATACACATATAAATAAAGCTAACATTCATAATTGAAGAGATCTGTCTCCTTTTAACTAGACCGAAATATGTGCTAAAGGAGACAGGTTCCTCTGTTGTATCCGACAACACATATATGAAAAAAATATTTTCAATCTAAATCAGAAAATTATAATAAAAAAATGATATTCTGTTCATGTAATCGTGAAATATAAATTAATCAATTAGAAAGATATATAAAAAAATCTATCTGTAGAAAAAATATTCGATTGCAACCGGGATTCGAAAAATTAAGAATAATATTTACAAAGCGAGGCATATTTTTTTGTCCCGAAAGCTTTCTGCTCGTTTTTAATAAATACTAGACGCAATGTTTAAGTAAATACCGTTGACGGATATTTTCGGCGCAGCGGTTGCGATGTTGCGCATGCGCAATGGTTTCCTTCATCTGTTGACTCACCACACGCAACTTAGTGTAGTCATCTTGTAGTGAGTAGTTGAAATGTTCAAGCCTATATACGGTGCGTGATTCGTTTTTTGAATGCACGAAACATGAAACCACGTGACATTCATCGCCAAGTGTGTCCTGATTAGGCGTCAAGTGATTTTCATATTCTCCTTCATCTGAAGCAGTTCCTTGATGGTAAGCATTTTGTTGATGATGATGAACTCAAAGACAGAGAACAGACATGGTTTTCATTCCACGCGGCGTCGTTTTAAGACGATAGTATACAAAAATTGGTGCCCCGTTATGACAAGAGTGCCTTAATGTCGTGTAGCGTCCGAAGAAAGTAAAGTGTTGGAAAAATGATGTTGTTTCTTTAAAAAAAATGATTCCGGTACTTGAATAACATAGTTTGGCGCCCCGCCGCGAGGGGGTCAACGTCAGAGGAGCGACTGGCGCGGAGATATATAGCGGATGGCCCACGCCGGATAGTAAAACTCTTATTAAACCGACCACGATCCCAATCTGCCGGCATTACAATCGACATCTATTATAAAATTTTCAAACAATAATAAAATGCTAATGGCGTCTGATTGCGCCCACACGCGATCACGATAAATCTATATTTTTACCAGGCCGAGTAAAAGACGAAACGGAGAAAACGAGTCACGGTTGTCACGGTAATTACGAAAATAATAGTCCAGGTATCTGTCTGTAAGGCATCTTTTACGATGGGTGCCTAATGCGGAGATTGTGCGTTTTTACTTAATTTTAATTTTTGTCTTTATTTTATTGTCGATATTGTCTTACTCTAATTAGACTGTATTTATATGTACACACACATCTGAGTATTGATACGTTATGAGAGCATTGATAAATAATTTATTTATTTATTATCTTTGTTTAATTAACCACTAAATTGAGTTTAAATACATCTACCGGTTTCGAAAAATACAATTTCCTTCTTCAGGATGTCATAACTAACTAAAACATATATTGTTTCTTTGACAGAATCTATTTTAAAAAAATATATATATTTTTAGTACCTAACTCAAATCATTACTTAATACAAATTTACTCGAATAATTTTTAGGAAAAATTTTTAGAATGGGACTCGTAGTTAAATTTAGTTGGTTGTTTATAATTTTTTGATTAGTTTTACACGCTTTATTTATCTCCAACGATTCCAAATTATTTAATTTGTGACCAACACCGTTTATATGCAAAATTGACAATCCCAATTTTTTATCAAAACCATGACCATTTTCTATCAAATGATTAGAAAATTCTGAAAACCCACTATTGTTCAAACATTTCAAATGCTTCCTTACTCTTATATTAAAATTTCTACCTGTTTTACCAATATAAAATGCAGCACAATCCTTGCAACTAAAAACAAAGATAATAAATAAAAATATGAATTTTAACCACAAAGATAATATTGCTAATTTTAAAAGTATAATATTTTTATTATTTCACTATTAATAAAATAAAAATATATTATTACAGACCAGTAAATGAATAGACATGGAATAATGGAGTAAAGTGGAGAGGGGTTTGCAACATTAGTTGCGGGACGAGGGGCATTCAACACACAGATCATAACATAAATCCTATAGTTTATGACACATTCTACAACAATCTCACTACATTTTTATTTTTATTCCTGTCGAATCTTTATCGTTCTTGAATTAAATAACACCACAACGGCACGAAAAAACACTGGCTACTTTAAAACAGACGGCAGTCTAGCAAAGTAGCCAGGACAATGTTGCGTATATCAGAGGTGAAGTCTACTTCATCCCACACAATAAAGTACGAGTATATACTTAATTGCAATATAATTGTATCTTATGTTTATCGTGTTATATTATAATATATTCACCTCTGTTATAACAAAACTATATATGTCAATAAAGTCTAAATTTATGCAACAGTAAAAGTATTTACTCTTCGAAAATTAAATCTTTATATAAGCAAAACGTATTTTTTACATTAATGCATATTATATTGTCAGCGTTTAAATTTTCGTTCTAATTATAATAGTTTAACGGTAAGTGATCACGTGGGCGACATCAAATGAAAATATTAGGACAAGCAATTTGCGTTAGTTCATGTCTATATATTTGATGGCCTGTGGTTCTGTGGAATTTTTAAAACAAATTAAATCAATCATCTAGAAAGATAACACACAGAAAAAATATTTTACTCGCTGCCGGGATTCAAAATTGAACATTTTCCTATCCGGATAAAATTGATTGCTATACCTGAAAAAAAAGCTAAATTAGTGATACCAAAGAACTATCAAATGCTATTAAAAAACACTTCAAAGTGAGCTCAATAATAAATATGTATCCATAAAACTCATTTATATCGCTAATGCAGTAATTTTTATTATATTTAATATTATTGTAAACAATAATTTTTATTGAAATACAGTCCACATCTCTACACGAGCATAAGCTTTCAAGAGAAGCGTAGTAAAATAAATAAAAATATTGTACCTACCATAAATATTGTATCATAATTTGAATCAATTTTAAAAATGATGTAAAACCTACATGGTTGATGTAACGAAATTGGATAATGTATTTCTCCGGATAGGAATTCCGGTAGCCTAAAATATTTTTTTCTGTATATCTTTCTATTATAGTTGATTAATTTAATTTGTATTTAAAATAAATTACTTTCGTGAAGTGAATATTGCAAGACAAATAAGATAACATAATAATAAATAAAAACATGTGACATACATCAGACACGTGTATCGTACCACCCCTGTATATAATATGTATTCTGGTTCGAAAAATATTCATATATTCAATTAAATAAATAAAAATATATATATCTCCTCAGCTAAGAACCGAACCTCGGTCTTCCGCGTGACACTATAATTATCACTGCACTAACGAAACACTAAAATAAGACGTGAAAATAGTTTATTTACAAATATCTTAAGCTCTTTATTAATACTAGTACACTACATTTTTTTTAATGAAATTTAATTTTGATGTTAAGAATGTGTAAATACTAGAGTATAACAAACATATCGATTAATGTATTTATTCTAATACAAAAAAAGCAATATATACTAATATGCAATTTGATACCAGTCTCTTAAGGGAGTTGCTAAGATGATAGAGCGCTCGCTTAGCACGTGTGTGTTATCCGGATTGATACTCAGCGCCTCTAAAATCATTTTGACATCAAAACGGTTTTGGAAGCATTTGGTATTGATCTCGGTAAGAAAATAAAACGCGAGATAAAAGTTAGAGGTTACAAAAAAGTCATGAAATTTTATAACGCGCTATTTTTAACAAAGTTTCCGTGACATATTTTATTACAGAACCCGCTGAATAAGTATATCATATATTAAACATTAATCATATATTAGAATAAAAATGATATAAAATTACTCAAATACCAAATATTTACGCTTAACACTTAAAATATATAACCGAAATACATAGTGGGCCCAACTATACCTTTTATCATTTAAAATTAAAATAACTTTTTTACCTATATATACATAGGTACATGAAAAATAATATCTTGTTGATGACCCCCATTTTCAACTTCACAATTTTCAATATTCATGTATAGGTAAAAATAATATACTCACTATGTAGTCTATCGTGTAAAATATAAATTTAAAAATTATACCTACAAAAAATTATATAATTTAAAATAGTAAAGTGACTTTTGACCCAACCTGTATGATGTATGTACCAAAATAAAATAAAACGTTACCTCCAGTTATCAAAAAAAACATGTTCAAATTTAAGTAAATTGCATTTACATAATATCATTGACAAATTCCTTGGGTAAAGTTTGCTTAAAAATTATATGTTTCATGAAAAAACTTAATATTTTATAATTTAATAACATAAATAGAACATTCCTAATACACCTAGTCATTTATTTTTATGACAATATTATCTTTATCATATTAGAGAAGAAAAGCAACTTAACCACAGGAAAATTATGAAATTATTAATAAGAAAAAAACATTTTTGCGTGAAGTACGTATCTTTACATACTACAGGTTGAATATTATGTTCCAGGTCGCACAGTGTCAAAAAGTGATGATATCGACTGGCCTCCTCGATCACCTGACATGACGGCTCCCGACTCTTTTCTGCGGGGGTACTTGAAAGGAAAGGTCTACGCCGATAAGCCAACAACAATTCCGATGCTACAGGACAACATTCGAAATTAAATTACTAAAATAATACGCGAAGTGTGCGAGAATGTTATAAAAAATATTGTTAAAATAACACACATTTGCGACGCTGGCAGAGGCGGCCACTTGGCCGATGTCATATTCCATACACAATTGTAATAAACTAAATAATCGATAAATAAAAACCAAATTACAAAATTGTGTTTCATTTCCTAGTTATTCAAAAACAACATCGGCCTGGACCATAATATCCTTCCATATGTTTCTGGCCCCCAAAGCCTATAACATTTTGCCGAACAGTATGAAACAATTCTCGATGGACAAACTCATACACCATCTCAGGAGCTGGTTATTGGGTGTTGGCAGAAAGGAAACTGAGCAAAGATTCATGGAAATGATCACATGAACAGAACATCATTTATTTATATTCATTTTTCTGTTTTGCATAGAATTCTTTATAGCCCTGTTTTCTTCATTTCTAATATTTTTGATTTAGATAAAAAAAATATATAAATAATGGTTTTCATATTTGTATGATAGACAACGGATGAACCTGTCTCATTTAGTACAGACTTCGGTCTAGTTAAGGAGACAGTGAACATCTCTTACAATATGTAGCTTGTTCGCCTTTTTTGTATATTTATTTATATTCCTAATGCATTAACCGTTCAACTGATATTGGCTATTATTATATTATTTATTGCAGCCAGTGGTTTCACGCCATAATGTCCACTTCCTCTATGGCCCTGAATTACAAAAATCTGATACATGACCAGTCGTGTGTCATTACGTCTCCAAGATATTGAAGTTTACAAATTTTTAGTGTTATAAAAATATTTTTTTCTTGATTCGTATAAACTGGAATAACTCATAGCATCAGATGACTACAGAACAATTTCAAATATCTGTAGAATGAGAATTGGGTATTGCCAAGTAGCCTCCCATTTGTCTAGGTTGAAATTAATAGATATCCCGATGAGTTGTTGAGTGATGTGGGGGAGGCCCTCGTGGATCACGATTTTTTTCCAGTGATCTCGTCAATAGTAAATTTCAACCCCGGGCTAACATGTCATCTTTTCTTCCTCAACTTGTCACATTTGATTTCCATAATATCAACATTTTTGAACGAGAACGGTATTGATTTATAATATATCCTATAATAATCAATACATGTTATAGATGTATCACAGAGACGAAACCATTGTTTTTATATGGGAAGTATGCAAGTCATGGGTATTACTGGGCTTACGATCTGTCCTCGGCGGGCTTGACCGATCACTTAACACAATTGTAACGTTCACCAATTCCACCCATGGGCGACAGCCACACCTATACAATTTTTGGAAGTTGTATATATGTTTTTACCATGTAGAAACCTTTCGAGTATTTCTTACAAATACGCTGCCGTAAGTCCTGTAATACCCGTGACTTCCATACTTTCCATATAAAAATAATAGCTTCGTCTCTGAGACATTTATAATATGTATTGATAACAATCTATCTGGGAATAAAATACAGCAATTGAGTTCTTACAAAAATTTGGACATACTCAAAATATTGTGAATATCCTATAATAATATCGTATTTATTATATAAAATGTGGTTTTAATTTGATTTATGGTACAAATCACTCTTGAAGGGTGGATTGCCTAAGTTAAAGAAGAAGAAAAAGAAGAAGAAGAAGAATAAGAAGAAGAAGATGCTGACTACAAAACATATGTTTGATGCGAATTGCACGAGCTTGCCCAATGCTGCATTTGGTTTCGACAAAAGGATTCCATCTTTCATTTATATATTTACATATTTATTTAATATTTCCAAACGTTTGACAATGGGCGCTTACGTCACTTTACCTTTTATCGTCGATAATATTGCGTATCTATGCAAAAAGAGCCAAGAATATTTTTGAAAAAAATATATAATCAAATATAATACATCAATTTACGGACGGGGCCAATTTCACAATGTCAAATTATTCCCACAAATAAAATCAAGAATAGAAACGTAGAAAAACCATATAATCTGACAAGAGAATTGTAACGGATTCCATAATGTGATGAGGGGGTGTATTTTTCGTGAGGAATTGATAGCATTTTAATGATCAAACCGCACAAATATAATATCACTGGAATGACGGCCCGTTTCTGATGATGGGCGAAAGAAAATTGATATTTTTCTGCGACACGAAATGGGAAAAACTGGACGAAATCAGTCAACAATCCAAATATATAAGTTAATTATTATAATAATATATATTTTTATTTAAATATGAATTAAATGTATTAATTATAAAGATATACATACAAAATCAATATTATCGAAAAATAAAAACATTGTTGTTGCGCTACCGGGATTCGAACCTGGATCTCTTCCCTAACCGGGGGAGGTGCTTTATCCAACTAAGCTACAGCGGCACTATTTTTATCGACAATTTTTCGACCTTATATGTTACCTTTTTTGATATCAATACATTTAATCGTTCCATCATTTGACAGAGCCATCTACCTTATTTTTACAGAATCTCAAATACCTTTGAGTGAATCTGATAATAGACGCTAGAGTTATTAATTCATTTTTATTAAATTTTGGACACATTGATACAACTTTATCCCGGTAGCGCAACAACAATGTTTTTATTTTTCGATAATATTGATTTTGTATGTATATCTTTATAATTAATACATTTAATTCATATTTAAAAAATCACAGAACTATGTTCTGAATAATTACAACTTCACAATAAGAATGTGTTCTCCTAAAAATATTTTTATTTATTATCTTTGTTTTATTAACCACTTAATTGAGTTTAAATACATCTACCGGTTTCGAATAATACCATTTTCTTCTTCAGGATGTCATAACGAACTAAAACATATATTATTGCTTCTTTATCTGAATCTATTTATAAAAAATAAAAAAAATTTTTAGTATCTAACTCAAATCGTTAATACAAATTTACTCGAATAATTTTTAGGAATTTTTTTTAGAATGGGACTCGTAGTTAAATTTAGTTGGTTGTTTATAATTTTTTGATTAGTTTTACACGCTTAATTATCTCCAATATTTTTTTTTTTAAAAGTATATTATAATAATAATAATAATAATATGACTTAAGTAAATATTCAGAATGGAAAAATTGACTTTCTCATTCTTAGATAAAGATAATATACATATATATAACATTTTTAATATAAAGGTAAATTGATTAGTAATTTTAATTAACAAATTTAAAGTGATAATGACAATTTGATAAAAATCCACGGTAAAAAATATTGTGCTCTTGCAATTGATGCATAAAATTTTTTTTTTCCAAAGTATTGCTTACTCATTGGTGTTTATAAAAACACTAAATACACGTAACAACCAACGGGGTGCAGTCAGTAGTTTGAAATAAAATATGTATCTCATAATATTTCTATCACAATTATTTTCATATTATGCAGACTTTAATATATCATCATATTCTGTCAGACAAATATGTATTTTTCCTTTATTTCCCAAAATATGTATATAACAACGTTCTTGTATATTACAGTCCGCCTGCAGACCTTTTATAAAATGTTCTAAAGGTATTTCCACCGTCTATTTCTGTGGTTTTATAGCAAGGAGATCTAACGAAAAATATCGTGTTTTTTGGTATAAATCATGACATGGTAAAATAGTGTCCCACTTCTGTGACAATAAAGTTGATCTTTATGCATGCAAAAAAGGTTTTTTTTTTTTAAATATGATAATATAGAAATAGGATAAATAAAAAGGCCGCCCAATTTCAATTATTTACCCTGTACATGACGCTAGTGAACAAATTTAATGTACCATCAATTTAAGATGTCATCATGTAACAATAACATATTTAGATTCTTTATTTCTATTGTATTTATCTGACAAGCTAAGATTTTTTTTTAAAGAATTGGGCCACATAAGTCCACAATATTTTATGGGTGGGATACCTGACGAAATTACGAGTCGAAAATGTTCAAGAAATATGTGCAAATTCTTCACTATTACGGAAAACATACGTACTTGTTCCATTATTAATCGATATCTTTGCTTCAAGACGTAAATCATCTAACAAAAAATAAATCGAAATTTGATGACCTTTATTTTTTTGTATTTAATACATCATTAGGAATTAATAAAATATTTCAATTAATCGGAATAATCACATCATTTTTTTAAAAATGATTGTATCTCTGACATGGTTGTGATTTGGCACATTTCCCTTCAACATTTTAGACTCGTAATTTAGTCAGGTATCCACCCATAAAATATTGTGGACTAGGTCTGTTACACCTTGTATATAATTATACACAAAGTTAAAAAATATATCTGAAATAAATAATAATAATTTCACCATGTTCCCCGTTTAATAGGGTACCCCAAAAAAAAATTATTACTCCGTTGTTGATACTTCATATGTCGGAGACAAGAGGGCTCAGCCCTTATCACTCCTCCCCTAACACTCGAATCAGAGAATAAAAAGGCAATAATATTTAAAAAAAGATTTTTCTCGAAAGATACCTTTGCCATCCATCTATGACCGATTTCTAACGTTCTGGTAGGGCTTACAAAAAAACATAACTAATCTATATAAAAAAAAAATACAAATTTTATCATCATCACAATTGTCTCTACATCCCCCTTGTGGGTCCAGGCTCCGTAAAGATTTTTCATGTTTTTTGATTGCGCCGTCTGTCTCCAGTTTTGAATCTCTAAGGCAGGCAAATTGTCGCTCTGTCCAGTCTGATGTTCAGTGACTTTGAAGTTTGTTGTTCGGTCAACGTCTACACGTGGCGCGAACAGTTTCATTGTTTTTATAACTTTACTAAGTTTATAAAACATAGTATAAAGCTCATAATTGTAACGTCGATGCCAAAATATATTTTCTAAAACTGACCCAAAGATGTCTCTGAAAATATTCCTTTCATAATCGCTCGTTCTTCTTTAGTCAGTGAGAGGGTCAAAAAGATAAACCCATTAATGTGAGCCTTCATTTATAATAATACAAATTAAATGTATCAATAAAAAAGATATACAGATAAAATCAATTTACCGAAAAAATATTTTTGTTGCCACCCGGAATCGAACTTATTTTCCGTAAATATAAAGTAGATTGCTTTCAAATAATGAAATAACAGATGTATCAATTTAAAAGTGCAACATGTAAGTTCGAAAATTTGTCGTCAATAGGTCAGCGCACCTTCCCGGATAGGAAGGGTACCTGGTTCGAGTCCGGGTGTACCAAAAAATTTTTTTTTCGATAAATTTATTTTATCTGTATATCTTTCTAATTGATACATTTAATTTGTATTAAAATTTCAGAACTATGTTCTGAAAAACTGCAACTTCACAATAATGACGTGGTCTCCTTAAAAAATATATAATAATGCCGGTAATTACACAATTTACTAATATTATAAAAGATTGTAGAAATTGAAAATACAACGGGATAATGAATTATTGATAAAATGTTAAATATTACTTGATCATTAAGAGAACACATTCTTATTGTGAAGTTGTATTATTCAGAGCATAGGTCTGTGACATTTTAAATACTAATTAAATATATTAATTAGAAAGGTAAACATATATACATGTTCTCCTAATAATAAAGTTGTATCAATGTGTCCAAAATTGAATAAAAATGAATTGATAATTCTGGCGTCCGCTATCAGATTACTCAAAAGTATTGAGTAAATAAGGCTCTTTCAAATAATGGAACGATTAAATATATTAATATCAAAAAGGTAACATATAGGTTCGAAAATTTGTCGCTAAAAATATTGTCGCTGTAGCATAGTTGGAAAGAGATACAGGTTCGAATCCCGGTGGCGCGACAACAATATTTTTCATGAAATTGATTTTATATATATATTTCTAATTAATATATTAAATTCATATTTATGATTTTATGGTTTGAATTTTTTTTTCATAAATTTCCCAAACCGAATCCCTATCTCCCACGAGACACGTGGAGATGCTAAGCACTACACTGCAGAGAAATTAGGCAATACGTAAAAATAGCAGTTCACAAATATGTTAAGCATTTTAATAATTATTTGGTTTCTTATAGGGAAAAATATTTTATAAATAAAATATGAATATTACAATTTAAGGTTGACAATGTGGGTATATCAAAAATATAAATGAGTGGTATTAACTTTTTACTTAAAAAATTAGCATGACATGCTTATACGACAATTTGATATAGCACTATTAGGGAAGTAGCTAAAATGATAGAGCACTAGCTAAGCATCTGAGTGGTACTGGAATCGATAAAAGTAAAAATAAAATATAAGATAAAAGTGAAGTATATAAAAACATTGCGAATTTTTCTAACGCGCCATTTCTAACGTAGTTTTCGTGACAAATATTATTGGGTTCCACCTATATAAACATATTTTATAGGTATTAAAACACAAAATTAAAAAATCTCTTTAGTACCTACCTACGTACTGAATTTCTTGAATCACAAAAAATACTTCGAAGAAAAATCAGGGAAAAACCGCCCACCATTTTACTACCCCCAACGAAGGGTTGTCACACAAAACGTCGAAGGCGCCCATCAAAATGCTAATTTTACTTTATTAAATTTTTCCCCTTTACAAATAATGAAACCCACCCCCTCTCGCTCCACCGACCGCTTTCGTCAAACAAAAAAAAACAGATTGATCCAAAAGATACCATATTAAAGAATTATGATCATATGACGGTGAAGGGTGGGTTAAAAAAAACTACACGGTTTTGTATAACTTATAATTTTGTTTGGATTTTCTTCCTGGTGCCTATTTCTATTTTGATAACATTTTCCTTACCTATCTATCTATCCCAAAATATCTATAAGTATTTTAATTTAATAGTGTAATTGCACTTCTATGAGTATTATTTAAAATATAGTCTTCAAAGTTTATTTATCCAATTTCACGACAACATAATAAAATCTAGAGGTTTATTGATAATTTTATCGAAGATAAATCCTTTTTTAGGTCTGTTATCCCAGCATACCAAACAAAGATATTTCGTGTTACCATTTTGATGTCCAAGGAGAAAATTTACCATCTTTAAATCTACATATACTACCCATAGATTTTCTTACTCTTCCAATACTAGCCAGCGGTGAAAGAATGTGAGGGGAATTAATATATTTTTATTTTTCATAATTAGACTGGTCCATAAAACATCTAGCTAGACGTTTGTCTGCAGGTATATTCGTATAAATTATTAAATTTAAGATTCTTGTTCTTCTTTTAAATAGGCAATCCACCCTTCAAGAGTGATTTGTGCCATTAATCAAGTAAAAACTTAAAACGTTAAAAAAAGTACAATAATATTTTATTTCAAGTCAATACCATTGTCGTTCAAAAAATTCGCTTTTATATAGATTAAATGTGGCGAGTTAAGGGAAAGAAGATGACACAAGTTAACCGGGAGTTGAAAATTACCATTGACGAAATTACTGTAAAAAAAAAATTTAATCCGCAATGGACAGGCAAAAAAGATATGGTCAAGGGTTTTCTCTTCGGCACCACACTCACACATTAGGGAATCTATTAAGTTCAATCTGAATTTATGTGAGGCTACCTGGTAATGAATGCTTAATTCTCATTCTAGAGATATTTGATATTGATATTTTGGAGACTTTCCTTTTGGAGAGAACCAGGGGGTGCGTGGAATAGATATTTGAATTATTTTAAGCCGATTACCCTTATGATTATTTGGATCCATCCATTGTGCAGTCCAGATAGAACTCGTACGTTTCTTTTCCATATTGAGTCTGTCATACATTGGGACATGGAACCGATGGGCGGAAATTTAAGATAATCAAATATAAAAACTAATCAGTGTCACATTTAATTTCATCGGTACATTCATATCAATTATTACATTTAAGATATTGAAACATAAAGTAAGCGTACTCTTTTGTAAAAACCCAAAGAGTTTATTTTTTTAGTATAGGAACAATAAATACTAATTTCCATAACTAGAGCTGATACGGAAAATCTGATACCGATTTTAGAATCAGCGTCTAAAACGTACACGTGGATTAGGTTAGGTTAGGTACCAAAATAAATTGTTGGCATTTGTATATACAATATAATAAGGTAAGATCCAATATATAATATAAATAATTTTTAAATTGTATTTCTTTATTTAGAAATACTACAATACATGATGTTATATTACTGTGTATAAATATTCATAAATCAGAATTATAATAAATAATATTCACAAAAAGAAGAAGTCAGCTGATGAAAGCATTCATAGAGCAGATGTAATTAAGAAAAATACGGTAGCCGAAAAAAAACCGCTTTAAAAATAAAATATTTCACTGTTTTTTTCCGGCCACCCGATTCCTATGATTGCCATGATGAGACAAATCACGAAGCACGGAGACATTTCAAATTATCAACCATCATAAAATGCGGAAAAATACTATCCACCCCCGCCGTAAATCAAATATTAATGGATTCACTTAAATATTTAAACGGTTCGCGTGATGCAAACTTTTATATACATTTCCCATATTCCTCCAGAATCTTGATAATGGTTCATTTAAAAATATTTCTTTATCTGAAGAAAATATCTGACAACGCAGGTGACTGCAGGAAAACACAGTAGGTACCTAAGATACTTAAAAATATATTTTACCTAAACATACAAAAAAAACATCGCAATGTAAATCATCCGTAACAATATTGCGCTACCCCATATATATCCACGACTTCCTGGATGCGGTTTCACTAGTGTCAGTATTTGTGGCTTTTACGGCTGTGCAAATACATTGAGCATCTGTCATCCTGTCATAAGATAAGAAAACCATCCTGTCATCTCATATATGTCCCATGGTTATGTCGCGTCGCATTCTATGGTCGCAGTTTTTTTTCCATATCTATGGTAGAACTGTCAAACATGACATGAATTTCAAGAATGTCTTTAATTGGATTTTTCAAAGTTAATACGTGAGTACTCCGTTTGTACAATTTCAGGGAGAGCAATACGGAATGCACTAACGGAAGCCGCTCGCAGGGTTTAGTAATATATAAGACTCCAGGTTATGAAAGTTTGGCTAGACAATGAGATAATCTGTTCCATCAGAAGATGCCTATTTGATTTGTACAGCAACAATAAACGGGTGTCATTCGTTTGGATCCCTGCACATGAGGGAATTCAGGGAAATGAATGTGCTGATAAACTGGCCAAGAAGGCTACTCTTTCCGGAGTTCTTCCCCATCAATTCCATATTCCGATGTATGACAGACTTAATATTGTAAAAAAACATACGTATTCTATCTGGTCTGCACAATGGATGGATCCAAACAATCACAATGGTAATCGTCTTAAAATAATCCAAAGATATATTCCCCGCTCCCCTTGGTTCTCAAACAGGAAAGTCTCAAAAAGAACAGTAGCAAATATCTCTAGAATGAGAATTGGGCATTGCCAGGTGGCCTCTCATTTGTTCAGAATGAACATAATAGACTCCCCAATGTGTGAATGTGGTGCCGAGGAAGAAACCCTTGACCATGTCTTTTTTGCCTGTCCATTGCGGATCACAGGTTTTTTTTACAATAATCTTGTCAATGGTCATTTTCAACTCCCGGTTAACTATGTCATCTTCTTTCCCTCAACTCGCCACATTTAAGCTATATAATAGCAATGAATGTCAATGATATTAACTTGTAATGCAATATTCCCTATTCAATAATATTGTTGTACTGCTGTCTATGAAATAATGTTTGAACTTGTTTAATGGCACAAATCACTCTTGAAGGGTGGATTGCCTATTTGAAAGAAGAAGAAGAAGAAGACTCCAGGTCAGTTTAACAAAACTTTGAATAAACCAAGCAATATAACTCAAATCTTTTCTAAAGATTGTTTTACCAACCCAGATGTGTATTCATATATGAATTTCACGTCATCCGATTATATTTTAATTAAGATAATAATTCAATGGGATCCTATTGTTCATTATTTTACGGTAATAATTTTATTTAGGCGAAAAAGTTTAAAATATACTAATTAGATAAATAAAATCAATTTTATCGAAAAATATTTTTGTTGCGCCATCGGGATTCGAATAATTACAATTTCACAATAAGAATGTGTTCTAATGAAAAAGTTTTCATAATATTCTACTTTTAAAATTAGCAATATTATCTTTGTGGTCAAAATTCATATTTTTATTTATTATCTTTGTTTTATTAACCACTAAATTGAGTTTAAATACATCTAACGGTTTCGAAAAATACCATTAACAATTACAAATTAAATAATTTGGAATCGTTGGAGATAAATAAAGCGTGTAAAACTAATCAAAAAAATTATAAACAACCAACTAAATTTAACTACGAGTCCCATTCTAAAAATTATTCGAGTTAATTTGTATTTAGTAATGATTTGAATTAGGTACTAAAAATTTATTTTTATTTTTTAAGAAATAGATTCTAACAAAGAAACATTGATATATGTTTTAGTTATTTATGACATTCTGAAGAAGAAAATGGTATTTTTCGAAACCGATAGATGTATTTAAACTCAATTTAGTGGTTAATAAAACAAAGATAATAAATAAAAATATGATAATATTCTGCCTACTGTATGCATATGATGGAGTATTTGATACAAATTATATTTTCCACATTGAAAGATAGGTTTTAGAGTAATACGCGCTGCGTGGCGGTCACCACATTACTACCTAAAATAATTGATTACGCCGAAAAAAAGGGACCAATTTCTGGTGTTTTGGTTTTGGTGTTGAATTCCGATCTCGCGTACATACAATACATATACCAATGTCATTCTGCGTATCATATACAGATATATTATATACAGATGTAGAATACGTAACATCAATGTTCTTACTATTTTCTAAATGCTTGTGCTATAAAAATAGGACTAACTTGATTGCCTTCTAGAAATGTACAAATAAGGTGGATATATAACCTTTTTATTCTTGTGATGACTTTCGAAGTATCACTAGATTTCCTTGGGGTTCTATCCTATGCTTACTGTTTAATTATTTGGGTTCCAATTCCTTGTAATATAAAACTAAGTATGTTCAGGTAGCAACGTATTTAAAGTCAAAAATAATTACACACTTTAGAGATAGATTATTCAGAAGTAGATGTGATCCCCCAGAGACAGCCTCTTATAATGATCGTCCCCCACTACTCATCTACTCACTTTTATGACACACACACACACATACATAGATGTACAAAGTGACAGTTCTCACAATTCTGATGGTACATTTTTTAATTCTTATTATTAGAAAATTGGTATTGCATAATATTATTTTTGATACCAATATTATGTGCATAGGTAATTAAATAAAATAACTCCTACATAATTATAAGATTTTTTTATAAAAGTCCTGTTCGTAACGATAGTTTTCAAAGTAAAAACGTAAACCTATTATTTCAAAACTATGATTAAAGTTAAATGATAAGTTTTTTTAATTGCTACTCATATCAACTGTATTTTTATTAGGAGTTGCACTAGTACATAAATAACACTCAAATTCACATCACACCAGCTCCGGTGATGAATTAGGCCTACCGAAATCAGTGCCCCTTCGTGAAAGTCATGTGAAAAAATGTCACGTCGTTTAACAAAAGTATTTTAATTATCCAGCCACTAATTAACTTGCAGCAATTAAACCGGGCATAGCAGAGGGATCAAGTTTTTTTACAAGAAGAGGACAGCATCCTTATTATCGTGGAACAAGTCAGAAACGTTCAACGTCAGTCGTTTGCTCAACATTTGTCGTTTATTCAACTCATTATGAAATATACCTATAATTGCTTAATTAAAAAAAATAAGTTTAGCAAAGACATAAAGTGGGCTACAATGAACAGTTGTTAGCAAAACAATCAGGCTAGATACCATTGCGAATGGAGTGTGCGGCACGTACTAGTCGACGTGACGGGGATTTCCCTAAAGTGTTTTTTTTTATAAATTAATTAAATATATTTTTTTAGGGAGAACACATTATTGTTGTGAAGTTGCATTATCAGAAGATTGTTCTGTGGTATTTTAATACAAATATAATGTTAGGAGAACACATTCTTATTGTGAAGTTGTAATTATTCAGAACAGACGGTCTGTGATATTTTAAATATGTATGAAATATATTAATTAGAATGATTTACATATAAAAACAAGTTGTTGCGCCACCGGGATTCGAACCAAACCGCGGAAGGTGAATTATCCAACTATACTACAGGGACAAATTTTCGAACCGATATGTTACCTTTTTGATATTAATACTTTTAATCGTTCCATTATTTGAAAGAGCCATCTACCTTATTTTTACGGAATCTCAAATACCTTTGAGTAATCTGATAGCGGATGCCAGAAATATCAATTCATTTTTATTAAATTTTGGACACATTGATACAACTTTATCATAAGGAGAACACATTATTATTATGAAAATATATTATATATAAATATATATTATTATCAAAAAGGTAACATACAGCATAGTTAGATAATGCATCTTTCCCGGTTTGGAAAGAGATACAGATTCGAATCCCGGTGGCGTAATAACAATATTGTTCGATAAAATTGATTTTATATATATATATATTTTTTTCTAATTAATATATTTAATTCATATTTACAAATATAATGAATCAATGAGAAACAACAGAAAAAATATATCTTTAGAAAAAATATTTACTTGCTACCGGGATATATATATATATAAAATAAGAAAAAGTGTTAATAGCAAATTAAATATTATATAAATAACCAAATCCTTTTTGCAAATAGTCACCTTTAAAATCTGTTTAATAATAATAGTTTCTAATTAATTACACCCCACTTACACTCTTATAATTTTGTTGTAATCTATGCTTGAATTTTTGATATTAGTATACATTATTTCCTGAAGAAGATACCATAGATATCGAAACATGTAGATTTATCAATAAATAGTGGTTTAAATAAAGTATTTTTTTCATATTATTCATATAATATGTTGTCACAAAGTAATTTTGCTAATATTGAAGAAGTGAAATAATTTTGTTCTCGCTTGTAAGTATTCCGTGTACGAATCTTTGTACAAAATAATAAAATAAAAACTAAATTAAAGATCATAATCTAACAGTTAAATTAACTTAAAGGGTAGGTTGTCTCGTAACAGTGCAGCCCTCCCACCCTTGCAAGATGACGGAGGCGTGTTCGCAGGACGTGTCGAGAACTGGAAACAGATGCGGGTGCAGAGGGTTGAACAACCCCGCTACAAGGAGGACAGAATGGACGTTTAGAATGTTCCGGAATGGTTGCAAACTACCCCGGACCATCGGAAACTGTCTTGGGGGCGTTCCTCGCCAAATTATGCGGCGATGGAATTTGCAAGTCTGTAGTCCAGAGGTTGTGGAAGTTCCGGTCAGATGTTCAGAAAATTGCCAGACTGCAGTAGCAAAAAGGCAGAAATAAAAAAATAATAATTAAAATAAATCAGTTGAATTATTTAGAAGGACTCTGATACATCGACAAGGCTTAAGCGGTTCGCTTGTCATGTGACCTTTTCAGTTTTCACCTTGGAAAAAATCACGGACCAAATGACAGCACAAAATACTTGATAACAAACTGGATACCCTCTCAATACTTTCAGAAATGTACTTAAATATTCTTGTCCGATCATTTTGATCTCCAACCCAATTTCATACCATGTTTTACAATACCAATCTAGGCTATTTCTCTCCCATGCTTAAAATTCTTAATAACTACAAAAGGATCTCATTAATTAACACCAATATAGATATATTCTTCATGACATAGGTTGAGTTCAAAAACGACATTGTATTATATGGTTAATAGTCGTTCTAATGTATAATACGTGCTTACCATAACGCGAGTGCGCATTATTCGCTTTTATTACCAAAGACTGTCGCATGTTAAGTGATTAGACTTTTTTAACCATGGAACCCACGTACTTTGCAGTAGTTCTAATATATTGATCATTGACGTACTTGCGGTCTAGTGGTTACGATACTCGCCTAATAATCCAGTGGTTGGGGATTCGAGCCCCGTTTCAGGAGGCCATCAAGTTAGTTCTCAAGCGTACATATCTCTATTAAAAAAAATTCGCCACAATTGTCAACTTGTAACATTACTCTTATTTTATTTTTTTAATTTCTTAACCATACAAAATTTCTTGACAATATATGATTCATCTAGTTCTAAAATGTTTTTACATAATACCTTAACGCCATACTAGAACTATCTATCAGGATCTTTAGCGACGTGTTGATAATTTATAAATAAGAATAAACAGAAAAAAATTACCTAACAGGACTCGAAGCCGAAACTTTTTCTTGTCGGGAGTTAACAATTACACCAAGGTAACCATTCAAATTCTCCTCATTTCATTCTGCCGTAAGTATCCGACCTCTCTTGGCAACGTTTCGAATTCCATTGCAGTGTCCATCATCAGGACTGATCTTACTGATACATATGGCAGAATAGCCCAGAAAACTGTACACATAAGATATCACATGATCGTGAAAACCTAAAGATATTTTAAAAAGATATATAAATATTTAGGGTATCAGGTCGTTTTGGGTTTAAACCTTATTAGTTAATATATATTCACAGTTACATTTAACTATGGATATTAATGATAGCGAAATGAGATTGAGATTTAAAAAACTTACCAATAATTTATTGGCAATTGTACTATAATAAAGTGCACGTATATTCAATTAAAAATATATAAAAGCCCATAAGGGCATTTATAAATATGTAAATAAAATAAAGGTTACTTATACCTTGATGGGATAATATATTTATACAGTTACAGACTACAAAGAAACATTATTCATTGTTGAGAAATAAAAATAGAAAGGGGTAGTGAAAGCTTTCTCAAGATTATAAAACATTAGAATTGAACAACCCCCGCCGAAGTGTGTAGTCGCAAAGCCTCGAAGCGAGGGGTAGCATTAGCATGAAACGCCAATAAAATCGAACCTGACATCACTGAAAACGCAAAAGGAGCCACCCAAGGTATTAGACGAAGACTTACAACTCCGAGTTAACTAAATTTAGGGGTTGTCTTTTGGTCTTGGGATATTATTCAAGAAATAATAAAGATCCTTGATTCATGGGGCAAGAAATCAATCAGCACACTGTGTAATTTGTAAAGGGATTAATCAAACTATTTGTAATTGTATATTTTGTACAATAATAATGTAATAAATAGCCACTGTTATCATACTTCATTATTATTGATTATTACAAGAAAAAATTGAAAAGAAGAGAGAACTGGGATGAATGGAATGAAACTGAAATATGACGGATATTTGGATAAATAAGTAAAGTGGACTTTTTTAAATATATTGAATGCACACATCGCGGTTATTGGCGTATATCGTTATGTAATACACTCATTTCACGATTTTTTTATAAATTGAAGCGTTTTAACAGAATTTAAAAAATAATAATTTTGGCTAAAATTATTACGCAAAACTGAACTAGGCTGTTAACAGATAAATTCATTTTAAAAAGCACTATTTACCTATATAAAAGCAATTTAACCCGAGTAGTTATAAAGCCGGTTGTGTGATCAGTAGTAATTATTTACTGTAGTAAAAAAAGTTACAAAAGTAAATTTTTTTGCGAAAATGGGTAGTTAGATCGTTAGTGAAAAATTATTTACTTCTCGAAAGTACATCCAGCTTTCCCTGAGAGCGCTGCTTACACCAGAGAGTTGGTGCTGAGCTCCAGCCGCATCTTTACGCCCGCAACACGATGTCTCAGAAGCGGAACGAATCCATGTATACGGCCTTCGGTAAACATTGTAGATGCGTTGCAATAACGCGTCAATCCAAACAGTATTATGTATGAGTTGTTGTACTGAATTCGGAGATGGTTATATATCACTTGCTTGTATTTCGACCAGAGCTCGCAGGTATACGTGCTGATGAAGAACGATTTAAGCAGGATGCTCTTCACCTCCTTACTGCATCGGTAGTTAATGGTATCTTAATGGAAGGTAATGAAATGCAATCAGTTGGTAATGGAATTCACTAACTTATATTTAGTACAAAATGGGTTGATGCAAAAAAAATTCAGATTGTGAACATTATATATATATTACTATTCATATGGAAAGAAATTATTATAAAAGTTTTTTTTTATTAATGTACTAACAGTATATTACTCCGGAAGGTAATGATCACACTCCAGGAAGAAAATGAAAATTTTGTACTAAGATCGTTGACAACGATTTGAAAATAATAGCGTACTTAATCTTCAAAAAACTCTTTCTATTGAACTGAGCAGGAAATAACATGTTTTACGTAATACAGCGCTATAAGGTATCTATAATGTGTATACAAATGTAATTCATATCACGCGGAAGGCGATGAAAAAAAAAACTGCGGACAAACGTTAAATTATTTATATATTATAAATGGTTTAATTTAATAATTATTGACATAGATTTCTTATTCTTCTTTTAAATAGGTAATCCACCATTCAAGAGTGATTAACACTAATTTTATAAAATAGGAAATATTATATTACAAGTCAATACTTATTATCTTTCAAAAAATTTATGAGGAGTACAAAGTAACGAGTGAGTGTAAAAGAGTACCTAAATGTGTACTGTAAAAAAATTTAATATCAAATCTAACTTTCGTGAAAAAAACACGGTTCACCACCCGAACTTGAATCCAAGACCTTACAAATTAAAAAAAAAATATTGCGTGTTACAAAACTTTAGTTATAAAAATTAGTGATGAGCTCAAAATCACGAACCGCGAGTCTATTACTGATAGTCACACTCACTATCAGAGATTGGATATCTGGAAATATCGTGATTCATTTTTTTATTTGATTTATATTTGGTTGTGAACCGTAATTCGGCGCATGTGCATATGGAACGAAAATATTAATGAAGGAATGACGTTATAATTCGTGATGAGCGCCACCCAGTAGATTCTGCCAAAGCGTTTTTTTATCCAATTTGACCCGAAAACTAAACTCACTTTTTTATAAAGGTTTTCATTATCTTTTTGATGATATTCAATTAAATATATACTAATCATATATTCTAAAATATGTTTTTTTACGCAAATGAAGTTTGAATAATTTATTCATTTATTTCGTGTATTGTGATATCGTGCGGCGCTTCCGTATAAGTAATGAAACTGTGATCACAGTCACAGTTTTCAATCACTGATATTATCGAATATCAATCACAATCACACCAGTGAGTCAAGAGTAGTATTTTTTCTCATCACTAGTAAAAATGGACTTGATGTCCTGGCGCCACATTGCCTGTTTTTATAAGATGTTGATAAACGTGAAATAAACACATTTTTTAAATTTGCATTGTTATATTTATAAGAATAAAAAATCTTTATAATTGTAAAATTACAGAACGTTATAATTTTTTATATGGTTTAGAAATAGTATTAAATATATTGACGCTTCATTATAAAGCGATTTAAAAAAGTATAATATCCGGAGCAGTTTTCACAAAAATGTAGCTCAAATAAAAATTATATAGTACTATTTTATATCAGTACATAATAAATACATGACATAGAATTACTAATTGTCTATAATATATTTACTCATTTCGCAACACTATGTATGTATTCTACGATATGTACTCTGACTGAAGAGATTCAAGGAGATCTTCTGAAATCTGACATATTCCAGAAAGTTTAAAAATTGTGATTTTTTTATTACACCCCTAATACAACATGTTCTTAATTATTACACCCACAGAGATTTTTTTTCTAGATGCTGGACTGCAGGCACGTCGAAACGTTCAATATTTATATTTAATAAATAATATCACGATTCACTCTATTTTATATACCTACAAAGAAAAGTTACTCTGTATTCCAATAAATCAAACATTTAATGGGATTCTACAAATCGACCCCTCTAACGTAAATATAGATAATTTTGAGTTGTTCTAGTATATATTTTACGCGTATTTAATACATTGTTAAGTAGCGGTATTTTTATTTAAATGTTTTATGTCCAATATTACAGAATACCTACAATGTATAATAAAAAAATACTAGCACTTAAAATATTTATCAAATATATGCGAAATACTACCACGACCACGGACCATTAAATAAATATACATGAACTAACGCAAAAATTTTCCTTGTCCCGAAATTTTCATTTTGGTGGTAGCCACGTGATCACTTTGGTGCCACTCTCATGCAATCAAAGAGCTCCGCGCATTTAAAAAAAAAAAAAACTGGATTGGAACGAAAATTTAAACGCTGGCAGAATAATATGCATCAATGTAAAAAATACGTCTTATTTACACAAATATTTAATTTTCGGAGAGTAAATAATTTTACTGTTGCATAAATATGTCATATAATTACGTTTCGTTGGATATATGTGTGTGTATAATGCCCCTCGCCCCGCAAGTAATGTTTCAAACCCCTCTCCCATATATACACTTCATATCATGTCTATTCATTTACTAGTCTTTGACCACGACTAAAATATATGCGAAATACTACATATTTAGCTAGGCACGATACTTTGCATAACAGTGGTCGAAATATGTGCTTATAATATCAACTATAAATAATAATTAAATTGTAATTATTCAGAACATATGTTAGTGATATTTTTAAAAATACTAATTAAATGTATTAATTAGAAAGATATACATATAAAATCAATTTTATCGAAAAATATTGTTGTCGCTACCGGGATTTTAACCTGGATCTCTTCCAATCCGGGGAACGTGCATTAACCGATTATTCTACAGTACACAGTACTTTAACGACAAATTTTCGAACCAATATACTACACTTTTCAAATTAATATATCTATCGTTCTATTATTTAAAAGCCATCTACTTTATTTTTACGGAATCTCAAATGCCTTTACGTGGTTCGATAGGAGATGCCAGAATTGACAATTCATTTTAATTAAAGATTTTGGATACGTTGATACAACTTATACATTATTAAGGAGAACACATTCTTATTGTGAAGTTGTAATTATTCAGAGCATAGGTTTGTGAAATATTAATACATTTAATTAGAATTTTAAATATTTATTGAAAAAATATTTGGGTGCCGCCAGGGTATACGGGAATATACCGGTAGCAACAAAATATTTATTCGAGAGATACATTATTTTCTGTATATCTTTATAATACAATAATTTGCAACTACACAAGAAAAACGAGTTTTCAGAAAAATAAAATCATAATTGCAATTCTAGTTAATAAATTAAATATATATATATTGTCCAACAACATCACCAATGAAACAATCTAAAACTGGACTTGGCATATTTATAATACACAGAAATAATAAATAAAATTGTGAAATTTCGCGCCTTGAGCGTGGAAAAAATTTAACGTCTACCGATTATAAAATAATGATAAAATTTAATACCATTATAAACTTGAGTCGGCCAAGCGCTCGCACTCAGTTGGTTAAAGCGAGCTAATGGCTTAGCCCTCAGCATGAGTAGAGTTTCAGCAGCAACAATAGTAATTAAAGAGTCGGGTAATAGCGCAGAGCCGAGTTTCACATCTTTGCGTGAGGCATTAACGTTAATTAACGGTATCCAAAAGTTCGAACGTACATATTTTAACGGTATCCTCTGTAAGAGTTAGGGGTTGAATAAAAGTGAAGCGGTGTTCAGTTTAAATATTAATCCATTTTAATTTTCAATAAAAATGATATTTAAATAGATTAATGTATTTTTATTTTAAAAACGGTGAAATAATTGAACTCGCTTAGAATCTTATACACGGTTGTAGTTCGTAGTAATTTATATAAATCGACAATTTGGTCTCCATTCAATAAAGTTAATCAATTAAAACTGGAAAGGATTCAACGTACTTGTTGGTCCTGTGGTTAAGACATCTAGTGGTCGGAGATTCGAACCTCATTACAGGAGACCGGCGAGTTAGTACTATTTTTATAGCACAAGCGTTTAACTTAGTTTGAAAATAGTAACATTAAGAAGGATCACTTAGGTGGTTTGGTCCTATGGAACGGATAAATCAGAGAATGGTAAGAAAGATGTATGACGCAAATGTTGATGACACCAGAAATAGAGGACGTCCGCGCACGATACTGGAAGACTGTCTTATTAGAAACCTCAATAATCGACTAGCTTGTATGAGAAGATGTATGAATGAGAATGAGGCGAGAATTGTGTCAGGACAGAAGATTGTGGCGCTCTATCATCTCTGCCTACCACCGCGGAGAAACAGTGTAAATATAAGTTGGTTAGTTAGTTGAAAATAGTAATAATATTGATCTGACACGTATTACGTGTACGTATCTCTCTCTATATTAAAAAAAACATAAGATATTTGTATTCGTTTAACAAATTAATTATGATTTTCTAATGAGCTTTCTTAATTTAACAAACTTGTATTGTAGAAAAACTTTGAATGATTTATTATTTTTATATACGATATTATTTATATATGATATTTTTTTGACATGGCGGTTAGTTTGCGGTGTAACATGATTATTTTATTTTTTACAACTAAACTTTGTAGGTACTACACACACGTTGAGCTATTGTCACTACTATAGTTTCGAGAGGTGCAGTCAATATCATCGTCAGTTAATAACTAAACTATTCGGGTAATGTTGGAGGTTTCGATCGCTAACGGGAATATGGATAGTAAATGTGAAGTGTTAGGGAATGTTATGTTGTTAATTAGTGTTTTCTCTGAATTTAAATTCTTTTGTATTTCAACAGTTTTTAAATTGTTAATCATTAATCCTTTATAAGGTACCGAGTGGGGAAGATTTAGTTTACTACTGTTGAATGAGTTTTGTTGTTTGGTTTGTTTCAATGATGTGGTTAGAAAATTCCGAGTAGTTTTCATTATTATTTTTAAAAAATATACAGGTCAAACCGCAAGAAATATAAATACAAGAATAAAGGGGTTACATTTACAAATGAAGTTTAGTTGTGAAAATTAAAATAATAGTAAATGGCAAGCTGGACGTCCTTCATCTGACTGAATTGATTTTGCATCGTGTTCCTGCTCGAAGTACTAGGTTAAATACTCTTCAAATAATAAAATAAGAGCACTGAAGATGGCGGAGCGTGGAGGATGACGAGTTAGCGGGGACGAGTCTCGATGTTATATAAAGTACGCAGTAAAATAGCTTTCGCGGGTAGTAAAACATTGACGCCGTCGGCGAGGAAGAGAGTCGAGTTAGATTTTGAAGAAAAATGTCCATCAATTGAAGAAAAATACTATATCAAGTACCTAGGAATCATAATAGATAACAAATTCAAACGGAATGAACATATTATTAATCTTACAAACAAAATAAAGAAAACTGCCTACATATTTTTAAGACTCGGAAACATCTTATCACTAACAAATCTTTAAAAAAATATATTACGCGTTTGTACAGTCACATTTGCAATACGGTATTATTGGATGAGGGGGAGCATATAAAATTTCAATATCAGAATTAGAAATTACTCAAAAAAGAATGATAAAAATAATTTTAAAAAAAAATGTATCAGTGTCCAAATTTGAATAAATATGAATTGATAATTCTGGCGTCTGCTAACAGATTACTCAAAGGTTTTTGAGATTCCGTAAAAATAAGGTAAATGGTTCTTACAAATAATGGAACGATTAAATGTATTAATATCAAAAAGGTAACCTATAGGTTCGAAAACTTGTCGCTAAAAATATCGTCGCTGTAGCATAGTTGAAGAATGCACCATCCCCGGTTTGGAAAGAGATCCAAGTTCGAATCCAGGTGGCGCGACAACAATATTTTTCGATAAAATTGATTTTATATGTATATTTTTCTAATTAATATATTTAATTCATATTTAAAATATCACAGACCTATGTTCTAAATAATTACAACTTAACAATAAGAATGTGTTCTAATAATAAAAAATGAATAAAATCTATGAAAAAATTCTAAGTACCAAAAATAATTAAATAATCCAAATTTTTAAATTAAAAATAAATTAAACACTAGAAGCAACTTTCGATCTAGAAGATTTAGAGACCAAATTGAAATTACAAAACTTAAATACACCACAACCCAAAACCACTATATTTATCAAGGCATCAAATTCTTTAATAATCTCCCCCTTACAATTAGAAAAATTACAGACTGTATAAATATCTGAAATCAAAAAATATGTATAGGTACAGACTAGCAGACACATAAATTATATACTTCAACTCTATACACGAGTCTCGACTCACAGAGAAGAAAAAAATGTAAAATGAAATATATATAATTATACTTTTAAAATTAGCAATATTAACATTGTGGTTAAAATTCATATTTTTATTTATTATCTTTGTTTTATTAACCACTAAATTGAGTTTAAATACATCTATCGGTTTCGAAAAATACAATTTTCTTCATTTTTTTTTAAATAGATTTTTTTTAAATAGATTCTAGCAAAGAAACAATAATATATGTTTTAGTTAGTTATGACATCCTGAAGAAGAAAATGGTATTTTTCGAAACCGGTAGATGTATTTAAACTCAATTTAGTGGTTAATAAAACAAAGATAATAAATAAATATATATATAATTACTCATTATATTAAAAAATGTCTAATAAATTTTTTTTAACAGCATAGGCTATTTTGAATAATTTGACCACTTAAAAAGCGCACTTTTATCTTAAAATAACATGCCAAGTTTTACCAATACCCAATCAACATACGCTAATCCGATATTTATTTGTCACCGTTCGGACGTCAAATCAGTGTGCGCATAAAAAATCATTTGTGCAATTTTAAGGACCCGTGTTATTATTTGTGCGCTGGGGGAGGAAACAAGAAAAACATTACCATACCAGTACAAGGCTACTATGGGTTGACCACATCACTAATGAAGACGTATTAAGACGCGCAAGAGTCATATTTTCATACTTCGCACTGAAAAATATGATCTTTTAGAAGGCAACAGACACGTGGGTAAAAAGGGTTTAGCTTGGCTGTTTCAATGTTCAACTGGTGATTATATACATGATAAATCAACATGGTCGCTAACATTCGATAGAAAGCAGCATATGAATAAGATACCACCTTAGAGCAGTGATGGCGAACCTTTTGGGCTCGGCGTGTCAAAAATTCAGAAAACTTAACTTAACTTTGCTGGCGTGTCACCCCCCCCTCCCGCCCACAAAAAGCGAGACCCAAAAGAGATACATATGTAATATGTACGTAGTGATAAATTCGAACGTTATTGTCGGGTAACTTTGATATTAGTGAACGCTGGCGTGTCGCCCAAAACGCTGTGGCGTGTCAATAGGTTTGCCATCACTGCCTTAGAGGGAACATTGCTTTACTCTAGTTTATTTAATTTCTTTAGACTCGACCCAATAAATATGTATTTTACAATGAGTAGCTTTCTTGGTTCAGTGGTTAAGACGCTGGTCTAGTAATCTAGTTGATCGGGGGTTCGCGCTTCGTTCCAGGAGACCAGCAAGTATGTCCTATTTTCATAGCACAAGCATTTAATCGATCGCAATCGATGGTGTGCGTTAGCAAACGGTTTTATCAGTTTATTGAGAACAAATTATGATTGTGATATCCATTACTCTTTTAATGTGTGTGTGTGCGCGGCGCACCAGATTTTGACAGATGGTGGATGCGTGTGTGAATGCCGGCCTGGTGCCGTGCGTGAGGTGCGCGGTGGGGGGAGCCTGGAAAGGTTATAAGCCGTGCAGATGAGAGAAGCTGTCTCCTTTTCCTCGGATCTTCATCTAGTTAATATTAGCTTTAAATGTAATTATTGTATTCATCTGTGTACCTTTTATTCTTGTATTACATAGCGAATTGTTATATAGCAGTCCGAGTTTCATTGCTACACGTAATTAGACGAGACAAACAATAAATCTCATCACCAGATTTACCACAATAATATTATACGAGAATCAACATAAAATAATGTTCATCAGGACGAGGTACGATAGACAAGTGAAACATTGAACGGAACGCGTCGGCAAAGCCGCGAACCCCGCTGGGCCACGCAACAAGGTTCCATCTGACACTGACACTGTTTTGAGATAATGAGTCCGAAAGTGTTGATTGAATTTCAACATATATTCATGTATATTTTGTTTAATAGCTTGTTGTATAACTGATGCAGTTGGAACATTCAGCTCTTGTTATTTGATTTAATATCCGTTAAATATAGTCGGTGTGTATGGAAGAAATAAAAAAATAATGTACATGTAATCCATTTCACGCAATAACTCAAATTAGCCCAAAATGTTAGTCGGAACCTTGTTATTCTAAGGGGTCGATACGTCGCAGCGTTACTTTGGTTTTGTGCCACAGATGCCGTTCTGTGTCAAGCTCATATTCTATTTTCTAAAATAACTAATAGTTTCAACAAATGCAATTGTTCACAGGTAATACGGGCTGTTGCAGCTGCTATTGGTGACATTAAAATTATAAATGCAACAATCAAATAAAATAATACACTCAAATTTTCATTGCGCGATTTCTCCCTTTCAATTTTATTGGATGGCGGCACTTTTTAAACCATCTATTTCAACTCCACAGGCAAGCACTGAAATTGCTTTAAACCTACCCTCCAAAACTAGCGCCGTTAACATCCCTTAAACTGTCAAAAGTAACCGTTCTAAACCACCCCGTGCCGAAGGGTGGAGGGGGGAGAAAAATAGAATGCATTTATAATTTTATTCAAAGATTATTCAAAACACAAATGCGTCCCCGGGCCGTGGCACGGTAAAGTTGGTGGATTTAATGGCGGTCGTGGTACCGCACATCATGCTATTTATTAAGCACAGATAATATTAACACAGGGACATAAAGTTAATTTGATTCCGATACGAATTTAAATAAACAGTCAGGCTTTAGACTTTGAGGGCGCGGTATTTGTCGATCGCCCAAAACACGCGATATTTAAATCGCTTTAAAAGCGTTTTGTGACATTTCACATTTACCAATATACCGGAAGAATTATACAATATGCCTAAGTGAAATGAGAAGCTAGGCGAATAAAATAACAAATCAAATCGATAAATATAGCTTTGAATAGGAAATAATAGAGGTTCCACTAAAATAGAAGGTGATCGAAAATTCGACGTGAAACATAGTGTTACACATTCTGCCTGCAAGAAAATGTTCCGGGTTCGAGTCCCGGTGGTAACTGTATATTATTTTCTGAGTGATTCATCTAATTTGTTTTTATAAACATTAAATCACCGATATACAAACACGTATTTATAAGTAAAAACACATTATTATTAACCATTAAAATATAATAAAAAATAGCTTTGTCTCTATGAGATCTATTATTTGTTCAAAAACACATATACCTACATTTAATTTATTTGATCAGACACCTCACTGATATATCCGGCGTTACGCGGTATTTTTTTCATGGGGCAATTTTGATCTCAAGAAGAGATCGATCTAAAACAGTCGAGAACAATCTGAATATATATATATATAAGTATTGGAAATATCTGCAGGTCGAAAAATCATTAAAATTAACTGCGTAATAATTAATAATAATATAAAATACTTTACACGATACTAAAAAGTTTTTCAAATAATATTTCTGAACCGTCACTCTGAACAGACGTGCAGTAAAACAGTGTTTGAAAACTAAGAAACAAAAAAAAAGTCTACCCCCGATACATCGACTCAAAATCAAAACTACAAAATCTTCACTAATATGAACATAATAACACAAATATACATACATACAAATCAAATAATATAGAAATCATCTATTGCACATGGAATAATTAGTTGGGGAGGTGTATTTGAGAATCGATTAATACCACTATAAATTGGACAAAAAACAGATATTTAAAATTGTGTAACACAAAATACTGCAATATCAACGATTTAATAATAACGTAAATGTTCTTGATATAAGATAATTGTGAATGAATAAATAGT
Organism: Eubasilissa splendida; assembly: GCA_031772225.1. NCBI lineage: Eukaryota > Metazoa > Arthropoda > Insecta > Trichoptera > Phryganeidae > Eubasilissa > Eubasilissa splendida. Next base: position 8,478,158 of record CM062868.1, on the reverse strand, counting down.
GTACCTATTGCAGAGTGATTATTTTTTAGGACATAAATCATTTAATCTCTTAGATAAGAGCATAACTGTAAATAACTTAAAACAAAATTAAAGAAGATTGGACAACAGATGTTGCCTTTAAAACATCTATTCTATTTCTTTACTCACTGTACTGGATTCAGATTCAGTTACAATTAAAAAATAGGGATTTGGAGAGGGGGGGGGAGTGCCTTTGTTCTATGTAAGCCCTAAATATCTAATAACAATGTATGCACAATTTGGTCCGGGCACAGGGAGGTGGGATGATGTCCAGGGGAGTGGAGTGGGTTTTCCTCACATCCTAAAGTGCAACTGAACAAAATGCATTTGCTATAATACAAATTTTATTACTGTGAAGGCTGCCTGTGTTTTGTGCAGGATCCTAAAGACTAATAATATAAAATTTGATTTAGATAGCTCAAAAGGTACAGGATTGTTTAGAGAATACACAGCGATATATATATATATCGCTATAATATATAATTGAATGTATCGCTGTGTATATACATATGTTATGATGTTAGATTTGAGGTTTACATGGGTCGAGTATAATGTCAGAGAGAAAAATTCTTAATTGTCTCGTATCCCATCAGTTATTCCAACGTTTTGGGAAAATCTCATTACCTATCTTTAGGAGGTGTCTTATCGGTAAAGTGTCGTTCTAAAATAGTTGTGAGACACATCCTCTTAGAATAAGCCAACAGATGCGGGATAACATACAGCGACGTGCAGTGCATACATGCAAAAAAAGCTATGCATTACTAAAAATTCTGAGAAACAATTATCGCCATTTGTGTACCAGTAGAGACTTTGATTGCTTAGTTCCAAAAACTAGCATGAAAACTCATTACTGTAGACATGGCGCTCTTGTGCATTCACCGCAAACTCTGTTCTATTTTTAAGCTAGTGAATTACTCAAGTCATATAATTGGCTATTTACTGAATTGAAAATTCCTTTCTGTTGATCCATTTTGTATGGAGTCGTTACCAATGCTGTTTTTTAAGAGAATAACATTAGAAAGGCATACAACTGCGTGCAAATCATTGAAGTTTACTATCTTACTGTTTTTAACGAGTTGAATTTATGGCCGTTCTTTGTGTTCGAGGTGCATTTGGTACATGAATTTGTTTTTGATTTAGGAAAAACAAAAAGCTATTGGCAGAACTATTTCCTACGTTAACCTTTAATAAAAATAATTATTTCGTTTTATTACGTGAAGGATTTTCAAACAATAAAAGAATCATGTTCAGTCATAAAAAGTGTTCTTAAAAACGTCCATACATTTTTTATATGGGTAAGAAGGTATTATTTTACGTTAAAACTTAAACTTTAAAAACACTATTACTCATTAAAACACTAAAACAATCATCATCAAAACAACATCAAAAATACGAAACACTAGTATTCTAAAATTGCAAATAAATACATCGTAGGGTCGTATAAACGATGGATTCATTTTGTCTAAAGACGTTGGTTAAACAAAAGTTTATAATTCTATGTACAACATTTATTGTATTACATATATTATATATGATTGTATAATATCATTGGTAACAGCATAACCTAAATCTATACCTACTGCACGCCACTGGGGATAACATATATATACACATAGATTATTGTAAATCGTTATTCAACTGGATGTTCTGATTAACCACGCTTGCCCTAACTGATATAATATACATTTATATCCTAATATAAATAAGACAAAAAATACATTATAGTGTGCAAACAGAACTCAATAGTAAACGATGTAGTAAACGCCGATATATTGAAAATGAATTCACATGGGTGAGTCTTGTCTCTCTCCTTTTTAAATAATGTTTTTACAGAGTCCTCTATTATTTTAAAAATATTTTGAATATTTAAAATTTACTATTTTATAATTCAACGTTTGTATGTTAACAAACGTGTGATCATTTGAAAGAATTTTTATATAACTTTTTAAATAATATTCCGTTAATTATTTAGATATAAGATGTGAAAATAGCTCGGAGAAGATTATTGTAATGTGCTACTTCACAGGAAAAAGAGGAAGGTGAAGATCCTCCACCCGTCGGCATTACCAAAGTGTGAAAAGAGAACGCGAGAAACTGACAAGGAAGAAAGTAATGATTCACCCACTGAATGTAAAAGTTTAATGTCACTATCGTCATAGAAATTATGCACATGAAAAAAGTAATCTGTAAATTACAAATATTATAGATTGTTGTCATATTATTACGAATGCGTGTTAATGAATTAAGCGTAATTCAAAATAAATTGCATAAATAATATTAAATACTTCTTTAACTATCAAGGACAAAGTAAGTATGCGACACTTTGTCAGCAAAGTTAACAAATCACCATCAATCCATGCTATTATATCAACAATGTTAAAAAATTTACCAGACCAAATCAGTACCTGTATAAATTTAACTGGTTTACATAAATTGCAAGATATCTATGTCAAAATGAATAAAACTGATCATTATGATTAAAAATATCTAAAGAACATAAAACGGAGACAATCAGTGTGTGAATGCGGCACTGATGGATCGTGGCACTAGAAAGTGTTAAAAACTTACCCTTTTCGTGTTTCTGCCAGGCTAGAGAAGCGCACAACAGCGCTAGAGTCTTTCCGGAGCCTGTCGGACTCTCCAGCAAGCAGTTTTGGCTAAGATTTATTCCCTTGATCACCTGGAATACAATAATATTAAAAGTATAGATGATTAGTTTAACTTGTTTGATCGCAATAACAATAATCATATGAAATGTTTTTTTAAAGAATCAATTTAAAAATGTTGCGTTTGATGTAAGAGATTTTTTTTTCATCTCGGGGATTTGATGATAAAGGTCGATCAGCATCAGTTAGTCATTCTACTCTGCGCACTATATAATATAGACAACGGCATGACAGGTTGGCCCGCACTCGACTCTTTACCGTACTATCATGTCAAGTCTCATGCATACACACGCATCATTGCGGTTAAATGTATTTTATTTTAATGCTGTTGTTTTATTTATACTAATTTTAAGTATAAATAATAAACATATATATTAATATAAGTTTTGTATATTTATCATCAAAGACAATATTTTATCATGTATTAGATGTAAACTGTGTCAAAATAACATTATTTATTTTGTATCATGTTCCTACTTGAAAAACTAGAGTTCTTTAATGTAAATATTTAAAAAAATATATATTATGCAAACTCCCTAATGCAAAAATCTCACAGGTTCAATAAAAAATTCAGCCTTGACAATAATTTCTTTAGCTCAAAGCCAAAATATAAGTGTAATGTTTTTGATGCATTAATGGTATAATTGATTAGAGAATATATTTTGTATATAAAGTTTATTTAATTTTTTTTATTATTAATTAATATTTATGTGTATTATTAGATGATTACATGCTTAAGTTAAAAAAATATATATATGAAAAATGTATTATAAAAGCTGTACATATATTTTTAATAAATAATCTATTATTTAATAAGTCAAATGGGTGTTGATAAATAAATAAATAAATAAACATTGCATAAACTAGTTAAACTTAGAATGGATGCAAGAGAAACTTAAAGTAGTGAAAAAGAATATACAGACATAGACTAGAGTGAGCGTAACAGATATGTTGGATATTTAGAAAGGCATAGTCAGATCGACAGTCTGACATGCTCAAATACTACAATACAAAAGCGACGCAATGTCAGAAAGTTTATTCCTCTAAAAAAAATTGTATATAGAAATATAAAGTAGCTTGTTGATCTAGTCAGGGGTTTGAACCTCATTCCAGGAGACTACCAAGTTAGTGCTATATTCACAGCATGAGCGTTTAGCTAAGTTTGGAAATAGTAAGAATACTGATGTGACATGTTTAGCATGTACACAACTTTATCTTTAAAAAAATATATATAGTGAAACCTGCCTAAACCGGACCCCCTATATTCCGGAAACCTGGACAAACAGAAAATAAATTTCATAATGGAGTTATTTCCTATGTTAAATAATACTCTGCACCGGAAAACTACCTAACACAGAAACTAAATAATTTTCGGGAACCGTTTGCGTAAATAACGGACTGATTATTTAAAGTGTAATACATAACAGACATTAATTTTGAGTGTAACTGTACTTGCTTTCTGTAAGTGAAAGCAATGTACCGTTACTTCTTCCAATCCTCCTCTTGTCATGGTAGAGTACAAGTGTTTGGTACTGTATAGTGTATACATTCTCAGTTTTGTTCTGACAAGTGCTTAAGTACGAGTGGAAGAAAACTGTGAACTCGAGTGATTATTAAATTTAGTTTTTACTGTATTTTATATGTAATTCAGTAACAATGACTTCTAAACATAAAACACTTACAATTTGTATGATGGAATCCTGTGAAATGGAAAAAAAAAATACCGGAACTATCGCATTCCATTTTAGGCAGGTTTTTCTGTATATATATATATATATATCATTCAGTGTTAGAATTTTGTGTGACAAACTGTAAGTTAACAAATTTGTATTTTTACTTACTTTGTAATAACCGACTAAAACAAAACAATAATAATATTACAGTAAGAGAAATCATATCGGGTAAAGATGTGGGTATCGCCTACGTGACGTGGGTATGAAAGGAGCAGTTAGGAGAAAGTGATTGATCAGAAACAAAATAAAATCAAGTTTGTAAAAAGAACAAAACAAAACTGTAAACAAATTGTTTCAATTTTCACAAATTAACTAAACAAATATTGAGAATATTTTTCCATCCATTTCCCGATCTCTCGCAATATTTTCACTTTCTCATCACATTAAAGGTATGAATGTAGTGAGTTATAAAAACATATTACAATATTAATTTTGTAAAACAAATTTAAATAATAACTCACTCTGCCCATCAACGCCACTTGCACTCCGTATGGCTTCACAGGAAAGTCCACCATAATTCCTCCTATCGGTCTTGAGTCCACTTTAAGCGGATCATCAATTGAATCTACTTGAATACTGGCAAATGCATTATTAACATTAGTATCTTCAATGTTTAGGTTACTTCTCGCATTTGAGAATTCTGAATTTGAACACGAAGTCTGTTGAGAAATTGAACTAAAAGTTTCTTGAGAAGTGTTCGTAATTGAAGTTTGAAAATTAAAAGCATACTTTTTGGCAAATGCTCTAAATGATGAAACAGGTCGAGTGTGGTTTGTTTCAATCGAAGTTTTATTTTGAAGATGGTTTAAATTTGTTTTTATCGGAGAATCAATTACTTCAATGATCTCATCCTGTATTTGTCTCTTCTCGGGAGTTTTTACTTCTATAATAGATTCGCAGTCTGTCAAACTGTCCTCGGATATTGAATACATTATTACTGATTTTTTCCGCTACTGAAATATAAAATTAGGTCTTATTAATTAAGTATTTATAACATAAGTAGTGATATAAATTGCCCATCTTGATATAGACTCTGATCTAGTTAGGTGGACGGGGAATAAATGAAAATAATGTGTAATAATTAATGTACTAAATAAATGAAATACAAATAAATAATTCTTTTTGAAATCTTACACACCGGCAAAAAAATCATACTCAAGTAGAGAGTGACCGATACTGGCTATTTAGTATTCAGCCGAAACCGAACCGAATATTGTGTGGCTGAATAGCTGAAACCAAATCATGAGCTGAAACTTTTCTGTGTTTTTTAAATGCAATGGACCTATGTTTTAGATGTGAAGAAAAAATTATTAGGGATACTTAATCATACTTTTACAATAATCATACATATAATCATGAATTTAAAATGTATTTATATATATATACATACTCAGCATTCGAAAAACGATGTATCATAATATTAATAAAAAATAGTTCAAATGTATTAACAGTTTTAAAAAAATGCTGAAGACATCTCATTTACAATTCCTAATAATCAAAAAAAAAAGCAATGATATTAAAAAGTAAATTATATAAATCAAAAATGGTTTATGAAGATAAACTAAATGGAATGCAATGCATATTCTAACTTGTCGAGTTTCGCTTTCGCGCCAAAACATCGCTTATTTCATTTCGGCCGAAACGAATTAAGATCGAAACTTGATTTCTTGGCCGAAGCCGAACGTTCAGTAGGTTTCTAATTGTAAGAAGAATTAGAACATTAAAAAAAAACTACGAAATTAGTAAGGTTAACAACTATAATATGAAGCATGTGTGCATATGTATTGAATGATTAAGATTATAGTTTCATAATAACAATTAGATTAAAATAGTACAATAATCCAAAAAATATACTACTACTAATTCATATGAAACAAATGATATATATATCAAATTACAAGTCATGTGAAAAGGTTATGTTTACCTTGCTTAACCGTAACTATTTATATAATAACAATTAATGATTTATGAAAACACCATCCCCAAATAATAGACATATGTTTTCTCTTCTCATATCTTTTTCACTTGAGATAGGCTATGTCGAAAATAAACACAATATCGTTTATCTAAAAGCCGATTACACGATTTTCAAACGATAAGAACTGTCAACATACAAATTTGACAGCGAGAACGGTAAATACGAGGAAGGCAACTGACGTGAAGCTAGTTGTAATTCAAAATATTGCCAGGTTGCATGCGTTGGTTGCTAAGCAGGTACTTTATCAAATAAACGAAATAAATTAATAACAACGTGCTGCATTTTTAAGTTAGGTTTTATTATATTCATTAAAGCTAACATAAATGATGTGGAGGGGGCGTATTTCCTTGTTCCTAATACTTTTTAAAATAATTAATATATGTATCTATTCATATATGTATACACTTTCTTTTTAATGTATTTTAATATGTACTTGTTTGATTTATTATTTTGATATAATAATTTGTAATTTTAAAAAATGTCTGACTGCGATCAAAAAATTAAATATAAATGAATAATCTTAAAAAATTTGGCAAACGAACGTAGATATTATTCGTAGATTTGTGAACAGGAAAAATTTTCACTTTCCTTCCAAATCAAGGTAAAGTGTATATTATTACAAAAATAATTGAACTTGCCTTCCTGGTGACAAGCACCCTGAATCATAACTACACTTCAACCATGGCAATCATGAACAAACTTCCACATTCGAATACATATTATTTTATATTGTGAAGTAATTTGTTAGGTTAGAATAGTAAATCCGCGAATAAAAAAATAGATTATAATAATTATATTGGCTAACTCTAGCTGTTGTAATAAAATTGTTAATTAGGAGAGATATACATCCACATTGCCAATCTTCGCTTTCAACCCCTCTGCTCTATTAATTTCATCTTCCCAATGAGACTTGGACGTCTTCTAGATCATTTTTTGTCTCGTGAATACATACCATTTAAAAATATACTTTGTCCATCGATAATTTGTATATCTTGCAATATGACACATCTATTAATTACGTATTATTTACATTTTTGACAGCGAAAAACGTGTTACCAACTTTTTGAGTTGCCAGGCATGGACACGATAAAACGATAAAAAAAAACTGTCTTTCCCAACCCTAATTGAAAATACGGTTGGATATGGGTACTCTTGATTTCTTTTTTTATGTAATTCTGATTTACTATGTTTAATAATTGATTAATTAATACTGAGTTACGCAACTGAATATATAATATTGCAATAAATATATTTTACTTCAGTTTGATTTGATTTGATATTCAGCCTTTATTTCATTCAAATAGTTTATTCCACAATGCGTTTAACAAATGCATAAGTATGCATTTTCGTTACTTATTTGGTGAATATGGCGAAACATAACTCATAAAGGGTATTTATCTGGATATAACAAACGGTTTCCAGCGGAAAATTTCAAGTTTAATATTAAATTAAAAAAAAATATATAATGTTATTCTCATATTTTATTTATACAAAATAGAGTTTAACGATGCTAATTTAACGTATTATAAACAATATTGTCTAAATACCGTCCATTGCTCTCAAGACACACTTGCAACGGACTCTTAAATTTACGAACATGCGAGAGCAAAGCGTTGGTTCAATGACAGCAACTTCACGGCAGATATTTTCTTGTAGGGCCTGAATTGTTCGAGGATTGTTACTGTAAACTCTCGACTTAAGGTATCCCCACAAAAATAGTCGCACTGTGTAAGGTCCGGTGACCGAGGTGCCCAGGGTATGTCTTCGTACTTACTGATTAATTTATGGGGAAAAATTCCCCTCAGCTTCTCCAATGCAAACATTTTGATGGCGTTCCCTTGGGTTGTCGGGGCACCAGTATCCCATGTTCTGTTTATTAACATAGACATCGATATGAAAATGTGCTTCGATAGTAAACAATATGTTTCCAAGCGTTCGTGCTGTTCCAAAACATTCCAGCATCGTTTTCGCTAAGGTTTCACGTAGAGAATAGTCATTTTCGTTGAGAAACTGCACCGAATTATGAAAAATAACGACATTAATAATTAAACATATTTTGTTTTGAATAACAAATAATTTCATTTAAATTAAATATGATTATGTAAGGTATGTACTTGTAAACCATGTTTCGTAGTACATTTGTTTAATCGATATCTGAGTCTAGCAATGAATAATTTATTTAATAAAGTGATTAAATTTATATGTTTGTGGATATGATAACACTTTCTACGCATATGTTAACTCATTCTGGAAGACAAATCATTACCAGATTACATATACGAATGGTAAAGCCACAGTCTATTATTATTAATAAAAAATAAAAATAAATTTAACCTACTATGTACATTATATTCATACATACTAACTGTACAGTTGACATTATGTAACTAAGGAAACGAAAATAAAAAAAGTTTATCTGACATCTTTTTATTATTGTTTTTAAAAAAAGAATAATCTAATATGACAAACATGACTCTTTCAAAATTAAATTCTTAATGACAATATTTTGACACTTTAGATAACTGCATACTGATATTGTTCATGAATTTTTTATTGTTTATGAAAATATCTTTTAAAACAATTACATTTGTGGACACATAGTATGCCTGTGTATAATAACCAAATAATAAGTTATGAAGTAAGATGTACGATTCTCCAGTTTTAAATACAAGATTTAAAAAAAATACAAATTAAATGTATTAATCACAGTCCTATGTTCTGAATAATTACAACTTCACAATATGAATATGTTCGCTTTTGTGATAAAATACACGAAATATCACTTTTAGAACTGATAAAATTATTTAAATAAATTGTATTTAAAAATAATATTATCTGTTAAATAAAACAATATTAAATGTATTATGTATACTTTATTTAATACCTCTATGAAACCTATATTGCATTTACACATTGTTCAACAAATAATCTACAAATATATTATGTTTAAATACATTTTTAAATAATTTATTTAATCAATTTATATTATTCACAATAAATTTAATTAGGTAACACAGGACTAACAAGCACGTTATTATAAAATTACACCGTAAAATATATTTTGTATATCCTTACATTAATTTGAATATTAGTGTTTTTTATGACTTGTAATTGGCAATTCATGTTTCAAAATTATTTTACAATTTAATTTAATTATGAAAGTAAAAAAAGGTTAAGTGTAAAATTTGTTAAAACTGAAATAATCTCTTGAAAACTTACTATTAATAATTTAGCTCTATATGTTATTGACAATTTTTGATTAATTTTCAAAATGATTTATTCATATTGACGTTGAAAATTTATTCACATTTTCAACATTAAATTGTAGTATTCTGTTTATCAGATTCGATGGGGATGTCCCTCGTTTCTTCGACTGCAAAAAAAATACAATAACACCATAACTTATGTTCCCAATAAAATGTAATAGGGTTATGCCAGTTTTATTTTCATTGCTCGGAGATAGCTCGTGTCGTACAACCCTTGAGGGGTGTTCGCCCCCACTTCCCCTCGAGATAAAATAAAATGAATTAATCCTCCCTTCTTGTCCCGCGCTAAACGAGTGAAGGGCAAATTGTTACAGAGTACCTACATTTGGGGCGAGTAGTCCTTGGAAGGCAGTGAGGGAGAATTTCAACAGAAAGGTATCTGCAAATTTATCGAACATATACATTGTATTTTTAAATATATCACAGATACAACGCCTATTTTATTTTTGATTAAAATAGTATTTGATACCACCCCCGCAACAATTACTGTGCAGACCTGAGTTAAGAAAGCAAATAGGGTGTATAATATTTTCTTGGGCATCAAATGCCATAAAATAAACAAAAATACTATTATGCACAATTTCTGTGAGTGGTTCTAGCACATATAACACCATATATCTTAATAAGGAGAACATATTCTTGTTGTGAAGTTGTAATAAATGAATACATCTATCGTTCCATTATTTGAAAACCATCTACATTGTTTTTAGATTTGAGATTCCGTAATCGTAATCCGAAAATTTGTCGTCAAAAATACTTGTAGCATAGTTGGTAATGCACCTTCCACGTATTGGAAAAGAGATCCCGGTTCGAATCCTGGTAGCACATCAACAATATTTTTCTATAAAATTGATTTTATATGTATATCTTTCTAATTAATACATTTAATTAGTATTTACACTATATATCGTCCAATATGGCCTATGCTCCGTTTATCTATCAACATTTGTATAAACGATATACAGTGTTGTCGCAGAGGGGGTCTCATCTGTTCACAAAATGAAAGAATATATTTGAAATCTGTCATTAATTTCCTTTCTTTTTGTTCTTCTGGTCGGTCCCGTTCATCCTCTTTACCTTATGTCCTCCGCATCCAACTGATTTATGCACTCTTTCTCATATTATGGGTTCAGCGAGTCGAGCGAGACGATCTATGGATTCGGCACCAGATTTAGAATGCACTTTGTTTTTGAGATATTGTAAAATTTTAGCTTTTTAAAATTAAATTAAATTTGTTTTTATTTCTTACCTCGTTTTTCTCTCTTATAATATGTCTAATGTGATACACAGGGTGTAACAGACCTAGTCCACAATATTTTATGGGTGGATACCTGACTAAATTACGAGTCAAAAATATTCAAGGGATATGTGCAAATTCTGCACTGTTACGGAAAATATTATTGTTTGAAATGTTTACAAAATCGTGTTAAGATTCGTACTTCGAAATAAATATTTTCGAAATTGTTCCATTATTAATGTAAATCTTTGCTTCAGACCCTTAATCATTTAACAAAAAATAGTTTAGCCGCTCGAAATTTGATGACCTTTATTTTTTTGTATTCTGTATATAATTTGGAACCAATAAAATATTTCGATTAGTCAAAATAATCGCATAAATACGATTTTTTTGAAATGCTTATATCTCTGACATGGTTGAGATTTGGCACATATCCTTTGAACATTTTTGACTCGTAATTTAGTCAGGAAACCACCAATAAAATATTGTGGACTAGGTCTGTTAAATTCTGTATATAATTTATTACATTTCTAAGCGATCCTGGTTTAATCCTATTTACTATGATAATATCTGCTTTATATTCTCTCCTAATTTCATTTATCTTTACTCTGTCAAAATATTTCATCATTTTTAATTATAAATCTATGCCTTTTATATACAATAGGTAGTCTCTAGCCGACAGATATCCTCTATGGAGCTCTTTAACTGTCAAACAGTTCCAATACATGTTGTTAATCGCAACAAAACTATTATTAAATGTGCGCTAATATTAATAATAAATCATATCTGAATCATTTTATACTCGTACAATATTATAACACAGTTTGTTTTAATGTATTGTGACATCTGAGACATTTGCGATTTACAAAAATGTAACTAATCACGATAAACAGTTTTTTGATATTGATCAATTTACCAACTCTTTCAAATGGAGTAGTATATATTATAATATATTCATTTTTGTGGCATGCTGACACGTGGTATGTACCTAGATATTAATTGTTTAATTTATTTACCTTTCATTTAGATACATCGGTAATCGGTCGGTGGTTTTTAATGTTGAAAAATGTATCGTTATTACAAAAGTGATTGACATTAAAAATTTGTTTTGTCCGGAATTAGGTCAGGTTTAGTCAAAATGTTTAGTCAGAAGTTTACATAAATAGTCCCGATTCTTAGTGCGGCTTGAGTCAATAATTTAATATATTATTTACGCTATGAAAATACCATTCTTTATAAAAAGTACCCAAATGATAATCATATTACTGTTAATAAAAATAAGTTTAAACTGAAGCTATAAAAACTATATTCCTAATAAAAATATAGAAGATAAAGTTGCTTAAAATTAGTAGCAGAGTTAATTAAAAAATTTATTGCTATCAAATATTTATGTTTAATTTATAATCTACTAGTTGAAGTATCCGGCGTTGCCCGGGCTTTACGGTGAGTGAAAAAGCTTCATTTAGGGGATGAGGGTAGTTGTTTTTTCGTAATCAGAGGTAGACAGTAATTTTCCTCTTATTTTGAAAGAGTTATGTGTGTAAGATTTCATCAAGAAATACCAATATTCTGCTTTAAGGCGTGGGAAAATAGGATAGAAAGTGGTTTTTTAGAAATCTCATTATATACAGTGACCTTCCTCTTGTTTTGAAGGTTAAGTGTGCAAAATTACATCAAGCTCTGAATAAAACTGTAGTTTTGTATAAAAAAATAAAGCCACAGACACACTTCTTTATATATACGTATAGATGTTGAAATATTATTTAGCTAATTAATTAACTGGATAAGTTCCATGAACGACCCACTAAGTAAACGCCTGTCTCATTTTAATTACTTAGTACGAACAAACGCTAGACCGTTAGATATTATTTATTTGTATAAAGACATGTTATTTGTTGGTTAAATTTCGATAAAACTACTACCCTTTACAAAATTTTTGGAAAATTACAATGCATTTTCTTCAATATACTGGTATGTATGGGGTATAACGCCATATATACTGGTACATATGAGGTATAACGAATTTTGTGAACACGATAACTCCCGCACTTCCTATCAGATTACGATCAAATTTTTTGAAAAATTGATCTAGTAAATATACCGGACAAGCTTATTAGCCAACTGATTTGCTTTCTTAAGTCAAAAAGGTGGATGTTCAAAAACTGTAAAAATGCATAACTCTTTGAATTTTGGACCTAGAGAAAATGTAAAAAATACACTTTTAGACACATACAAATTATTAAGGATAGCACATTCTTATTGTGAAGTTGTAATTTTTCAGAACATAAGTCTGTGACGTTTTAAATACTAATAAATGTAAATCTTTATAATTAATACATTTAATCACATACAAATATTTGCAATATTTGAATATGCCCAAGAACACACTATTCCTGGATTTTTGCTTACAAAGGCACTGTTATTAAACAAATATTTCCATATATTTTCAATTAAATATAACGAAAAATAGCTTTATCTCTATGAGATATTTGATATTTGTTTACATATAAATAAATATACCTGATTTTTGTGGCCAGTGCCAGAAGATATTTTTAAAATACAAAAGAGAAGTAATGAACAGTGTTAGAGAATGGGGAATATGGAAAATTGACTTATTTAAGTACATTAACATTATATTTTACCACAATATTTTTCGTCTCTATGAGATATCTGTTATTTGTTTTATATTTTTTACTGATCCACAATTTTGATATTAGGTATTACCTGTTACTGAGAGGCCCAGATATTTAGAAGATCAAATCAAAATTTAGAGGCTTGAACCACATAAGTAATTTTGATTTATGGCGAGTCACATAAAGAGCATAACATTTAAACTAACACGACGTTACCAAGCTTTTATTTTCATTTTGAAAAATGTCGTCTCGCAGCGCGCCACTGCCTCCGCAGGGCCGGCACGGTATTGTCCATAAATAATGTCCTAACTACTGCCCCCCTGGCCTCCCGCGCCACCCCATCCCCAGCTACGCGTGGGCACACCCGTCTCACGCAGGGGTCCAGATACGTCTTCACACTGGATGAAACTAAATAACATAAAGGCATTAGTGAAACACTGTAAGGACTTGGCAATGAGTTAAGGGATAATGCGATTTTGAAATTATTAAAATTATTAGATAGTGTGGATGCTTCACGATAGTGTTGAGCTCAAAATCACAAACTGTGAGTCTCGAGCCACACTCACTATCAATGATTGAATATCTGGGAATATCTTAATTCAATTATTTTTTTTGGTATGAATTCTATTAATTTTCTGACGTCGCTGCTTAAATCGATTATCACTTGAATCAGCGCTATCTAGTAGATTCTGCCAAAACGTTACACGCATATTTGCTGAGAATTTAATCCGAAAAATAAATTTACACTATTTTAAGCATTTTTATTCTCTTTATGATGATATTAAATTTGATTTGTATTAATTATTTATGGTAAAATATGTTTTTTACGCAAGTGAGATTTTAATAATATAAACTAATACGCTCAAAATTACGTTTCGAAAACAAAAAATTCGTGTATTGTGATATCGTGCGGCGCATGCGCATTAGTACTGAAGCTGTGATCACAGTCACAGTTTTTAATCACTGATATTGTCAAATACCAATCACAATCACATCAGTTAGTCGAGAGTAGTATTTTTTCTCATCACTACTTCGCGGCCAAGGCAAATATTTTCCATAAAACTTATTTTTCCTTATTAAAAATGATTAAAAGACGGAACTTTACCATCCCGGTGACATATGTACTGCCTGGCGGCGAATATTTAAAAGTCTTCATGTAAATAATCTAATTTATTTATTAAAAACTATATAATACAACTGCGTGCAAATCATTGATATGTCTACTACCTCTTTTACTAATTCGCGAATTTTACTATCTTATTGTTTTTAACCTGTTGATTTCATTATTGTTCTTTACATTTGGTGCATGGATTAGTTTTTGATTTGAGAAAAACAAAAAGCAATTGGCAGAACTTTTTCATACGTTAGCCTTTTATGAAAATAATTATTTCTTTTAGTTATTACGTGTAAGTATTTTAAAACAATAAATGAATCATGTTCAATCATAGAAAGTGTTTTTAAAAACGTCCATACATTTTTTGTGTTAGTAAGATAGTATTATTTTACGTTAAAACTTAAACTTTAAAAACACTATTCACAGTACTCTAAAATTATAAATAAATACATGATAGGGTCGTATAAACGACGGATTTATTTTGTCCAAAGACGTTGGTTAAACGAAAGTACATATATTGTATTACATATATTATATATGATTGTATAATATCATTGGTAACAGCATAACCTAAATCTATACCTACTGCACGCCGCCACTGCAGAAGGTGTTTGTATAAAAAGCAATTACAAAATGGACATTTAATATATATTATTATTTTTAGGAAATTTATGACAATAATTATTACAGGTTTGATGATGTTCGGGCGAGTGTACCAATACAAGCTCTACCTATATTACGAATCCAAGTTTTTATTTTCAGTTTCATATTACCGAGACAATTTAATTGAGTTCAATCTTTCAGAATTCTATTAAATAGTTTAGGTATAAAATATTTGTAGTTCCTTTGGCCATATATTGTACGTGCTCTTGGGGCTTGTAGGTTATGTTTATTTGTCTGTGGGGTAATTATATTTTGGGCTGCTTTAAAATGTGTCTGTTTGTGTTTACATATGTAATTTAAGAGTAGTATTAACATATATTTGTCTTATATCAAAGACATCAAATTTATTAAAAAATTAATTCGAGGATTACTTTTAAAATAGTTTTCCGTTCTACTATTATTGGATTGATTGCAAATATAGTCGCTACATGCAAGCAAGCAACCTAATAGAGGTATGGAATGATGTTCGTCTATCCTAACAACATTGGAAGAAAACAATCATAATATTTGACCGATTGAAGAGGTAGTGTGTATGAAATACTAAATATTTTACTCGTTCTATGTCTTGATACACAAGTTTGAAAATAAAGTCAGCCAATCACAACCTTTGTTGATGGTCACGTGATCTAAAATCCAGTATGGCTGCCAAACGTTATGCTTGCTCAATCGGTACAGGATGTTGTTGATATTTTATGGGTTTTCTTTTATAAATAATAGAGGTTGAGTTGGTAAATGTGCTAAATGTCTTCTTAATGAAGTTAGAAAACGTATGGAAAATCAAAATCGGTAAGTGAATATTGAAGTCTCTGGGGCTTTTTAATTATTTAATTATAGGGATCATATTTATTTGAAATCATATCATTATTATTATATTATTAGTAAGTTTTTAACGTGTATAAGTCAACCTAATTGAAGAGAATTGAATATAATGAAATAATTATTAAAAAGTCGACTATTAGCAATACATATGAAAAAGTGAATTATTTTAGATACGCGCACCATTCTCTAAACGTGTGATCTGTGATAAGGGGAAGCGGAGGACAAATGTATCGTAAAATAGGTTATAGCAATTTGTTTCATTTACAAGACGGCCGGTCACCTGCACGCTCTACTGCCCTGATCTCCCCTCTCTAAGCCAACGAACAACTGAATAAAATAATGCGTGTATTACACAGTAAAACTGACTACTAGATATATAGACACGAACTAACGGAAATTCCTTGTTTAAATATTTTCATTTTGGTGTCACTCACGTGATCACTTTGGTTCAAATTAAGCAATTAAATAGCTCCGCGACGTTTAATAAATATATGACTCGATTGGAATGAAAATTTAAGCGCTGACAATATAATATGTATTAATGTAAAAAATACGTCTAGTTTACACAAAGATTTAATTTTCGAAGATAAAATATTTTTACTGTTACATAAATGTGTCATAAACTATTAGATTAATGTTTCCACCAAGAATGTGTGTAGAATGCCACTTGTCCCGCAACTGATGTTCTAAGCTCCTTTATGCTATATGTACACTTTATTTCATGTCTATTCATTTACTGGTCATCATCATCATTTTCTACCCCTTAACTTAGGGTGGTCGGGGGGCCGAAGTTTCGACAAGGCGCTTCCATCTTCTCTTGTCTTTGGCCGCTTTGGTATTTGTTGACCAATCAACACTCAATTATCTTTGTCGTTGTTTATGCCAGCTTAGTCTGGGGTGGGCCTGACGTCCCATCAGAGTTGCCAAGAAGATACATCTTGGTTGTCATTTCTCTGGCATTCTCAAGACGTGTCCAAACCACCTTAATTGAGATGTTTCTGTATATAGAAAAAGGAGCTACATACACCTTGGTATTTCTCTCTCGATCCAATAATTCCAGAGCTATTCGCGATATTCCGTTGAAAGAACGTATTTTTAAACCAATCGAATGTTTAATTTAATTAAATTAATTAAGGAGATTTTAACAGTATAAATTAATTAATTATTTTTATTTATTATTTATTTTTTGTATCATAAATAGTACATATGAAAAATAAAGGTAAATTACTTTACTAGACGTGGTCTGTTCTAAAGCATTTACCTGTACAGTTTTCAAAAGTTTGAAGTCGTTAATCACTTTAGATCCTTTAAGGTCTAGTGGCAATTTGTTAAATATTCGCGGAGTACAAAATAAGAAAGTTTGTTGAACGAATTTGGTATTAAATTTTGGCACTGATAGGTATCCTAAGGCTTTGCTTTTAGTTTACTTTGGATCGGAACGTGGAAGTAAAGTAATTTTTTTTTAAAAATTGTTTTACGTTTACTCTGGTAAACAGTTGTCTTATATCCAAAACATGGAAGTATTTAAAGAGTTCTTCAAAGTTATGTCTAAATGGCCTACAGGATAATTACTCTGATAACTCATTTCTGAGCCTTAATTACAGAATCCATTGAAGTAAGAGCTGCACCGCCTCATGCACTTATTGCGTAACTGATGAGACTCTGAATAGTATACCATTTATAATAAAATAATATACATGAAGCTACGTAAAATTTTGGAAAAATTAATTAATTTTCTCACTTTGGAAAAGTGTCCATAATACAAGTAACATAACATAACTAATAATCATAATACAACAAGTATAATATGAAGTATCTAAAACTCATTATAAAAATCCATTCTGTGTGTTCTGTGTTCCTACAAAAAATGTATTTTCCTTAACCTTTACCATACCGTGATATAAAATACTCGCACGCAGCCATGCTGTCAACTCGTGTTACCGTAAGAAATTAGAGTTCTATTAGCCTTTAAAATGTGAAAAAATGGTTAATGCCATAAATTTACTTAAGTATTGAGCATTAAATATGTAAAAAATGTAATATTATAATTCGGAGCATTCATCAAGTTCTGTTTAGGATGTTGCATTATACTGTAATACAACCTTCCTTTTTATCTATCTTCATTTAATTAGTGAGAAAGAGACACCATTATATTCGTATATTTGTTATTGTTTTCACTGTGAAATTAATGTGTGATTTATTTCTGTTTTGCCACAAATAGTATTTTTGTCAACGTGCAACATATATGTTCGAAAATTTGTCGTTAACATACAATATTGACGCGGTGTAATAGGTTAGCGCACTTCCTCGGATAGGAAGGGCTCCTAGTTGGAGTCAGGGTGGCAACAGAATAGTTTTTCGAGAAATTGATTTTATTTGTATATCTTTCTTATTGATATATTTAATTTATATTAAAATATCACAGAACTGTGTTCTGAAAAACTGCAACTTCACAATAATAACGTATTCTCCCTAATATTATATATTAAATACATATTTCACAGATTATCATATTTTTTTGATCTATTTAATAGACGTTAAATAGTAATTTAATTTGAAACATTTTCAGAAATTCTTTGATCTAATTATAAAAAAACTACTTTTAAAATTACGTTTATAAATAAATTCATACAGAATTATTTTTTATATTGATAATACGAGTATAGTAATAAAAAATCAGCAAGAAAAAATATAGTTTTTTTATATGATACTAACTTAATAGGATTTTTAAAAAAACATACATTTTTCATACCACCTCTTCGCATTAATTTAATTGTATATTACATTGAATGCTACTCGTTCCAAATTTTTCTCAGTTGTTCTCTAGGATCCTTAGGAAGATATAGTAACCCCACCCTTCTGGACATCACACCCTCTCTCTGGCTGGTCTAGTTGCTTGAATAAATTTTTGAGAGTAACCGCCGTAAAGTAATAAATAATTTAGGTGGTATTGTATGACCTTGCCACGAAGAAATACTATTTTAAAAAATATATATCTTTGCCACTCATTTGCTTTCGTGCGTCGGAAATTTTAAAATTATATTTAAGAATACGCCAATGTTTCACGACCGATTACCCGAGCTCTCCCTTCGCAAGGGCCAGTATTTACCTTTGTACTTTGTGTAACTTCTCTGATTTTTTTTACCTCCCTCAAGGACAAGCGAAACTAACTCACAGGGCTCACTGGAGGGATGCGGGTGGAATATCTTTAGTCGCCCCCCACGCAGGTCGGCAGGACCTTCCGCTCGGACTATTTTTTTCAATAATACTAATTCCAAGATCACTGCCGGTCGGAAAATTCTGAGGATAGGAAATTTCTGTAGAAGAACGATAAAATACGTTTTGTATTTACTCGCTTTTTTGTCAGAACATTTTGTTATAGGTATATCCGTTTTTTTGTTAGTCTTTATGTTTTTTTAAATAATTAGATAAAATACTTTGTTTAAACCATTATTTTTTTATATTATATGTTTAGATACCTATGGTATCTTCTTCAGGAAACAATGTGTACTGAAATTAAAAATACAAGCATAGATAAACACAAAACTATAAACTGGTGAATAAGTAATAACTAATATGAAAACAAATTTAAAAGGTGACTATTTGCGAAGAGGATTTGGTTATTTATTTTATTTATGTTGTTTGTTTATTAGACAACTAGTTAAGGCACTTGGATAGTGGTAGGCTAAAACCTTACGGATTTAAGCCTAGTACCAGGAGACCAGCAAGCTAGTCCTATTTTTATAGCACAAGCGCTTTGCTTAGTTAAAAAATACGTAATTTTAAATCTAAGCTAAATATTTATTCTATGAAAATAAGTTCAGACTTCACAGACTTGGGATGAATGTATTTGATATTTCGTAAAAACAATGTAGATGGCTTTCAAATAATGGAACGATAGATGTATTAATTTGAAAAGTGTAACATATGGATTCGAAAATTTTTCGTTAAAAGTACTGTCGCTGTAGCAAAGTTGGTAATGCACCTTACCCAAATTGGAAAAGAGATCCAGGTTCGAATTCCTGTAGTGCGACAACAATATTTTTCGATAAAATTGATTTTATATGTATATCTTTATAATTAATACATTTAATTAGTATTAAAAACAACATTACTCGTGTGAGGAGTATCTACCTTCTACTTTCTGATCATCATTATATTTATCTATGTTACATGAGGTCCAGATGTCCAGTTATGATAGTTGCAAGCGTCATCAGATTTATTACGCTTGGGTGTCGATTTCATAATCAGATTACCCCGTGTAATCCCATCCTGTGTCCCTAGCATCAATTTCTCCTAGCGCTCACGTGTTCATTTGAAGATGATTGTGTGAGGAATAAGTGTGATGGCAAACGAGTGCAAGTTATGAGAAGACAAACTGCTTACGGTTAACACGAGATTTATTCAACACTGTTACACAAGTAATTACGCGCTAATGCTAGCTAATGAAGGCTGATCTAGAGCTGATGGTCAGGAAGATGGCAGACACAGGTCGATTTTTTACTTATGGCTCTGCACAGTCGGCCATTTAATGGTGTAATTTTTTTTATTGTTACAGTATAATAGTAAATAGATTCATTTAATGTTTAATTTTTTTAATGATAGGAAATTAAATAATATTAATGACATCTTAACAATAATAATGACTATGTCATTACCCTTCATCAGCTGAAACTAGTTAGTGAAGAAAACAAACGTTGGTTAAAAGTGAACAGTTTATTTTATTATATCAATAAACTAGATAACTACAAATAATTTTTGGAAAGTGGTTTAATAATTATTATTATCAATGTGTTAAATTTTTATTTTATTCTGTATATTATATATTATATTAAAGGCGCACCACACTGAACGCGGTGTACACACCGATATTATGCGTCAACTGACGTCATTACTGTATTTTTTTAAATGTCAATTTTGTCGCTTTCTCGCTTAGATAGCGCTCTCGCACACATTGACGTGTATCGGTATTCAATACATTCTTGAAGCGCCATGACCGAAAAATCAACTTGCAGTTGAGTGACGCTGACAAGTTGATCATTTCGATGGTTGGCAGTTTATGTTATTGTGGTATGTCACCTGACGTCGGTATCGCGAGTGTTTGCGGCTGTTGAGAGCCTGGCTTTACAACCAAGTAACTGTGAGACGCGTTCAGAGTCTCCATAAGCCCCATTCTCGAACCGTATATTATCCTTTTACAACCTGTGCAGGTGCTTGCGCTGGGCAGGATTTTTCTTCTTTTCATTTCTCTTTCTCCTTTACGATTATTGAGGCCTCTATTATGTACATCCTCCAAAATATAGCATACCTTTTTTTATATTTTTTATTACATATGTATTCATTTCAATTTTATTTATTGCCAAATTGCATGACAGTTTTACGGCAAGGATTGTTCTTTACATAGTTAAACATATTTTATTTTTTTATAAATAAAATATAACAATGGGGGGACAAATTAGATAAGGAGATGTTAGATGAATTACTTAGAAAGATATAAAGAACAAAAAATATAGAAATATAATAAATATATATAAAGAGAAAAAAATTATCTTTCAAAAAGATATACAATTTTTACAGGGTGTATCAGACCTAGTCCACAATATTTTATGGGTGGATACCTGAATATAATATAATATAACAAGGAAATAAAAAAATAGATAGGAATATAACTGTTCAAAGGTATTTGTTGAAACTTTGTGGAATTCCACGATTATTTTGTAAATTGAGTCTAAACTCTGTTTTATTCCACTACACTTTTCATTGAGTTAAATGATATATAACGTTTTCGGGAACATCTTCCTATTATCAATATTATAGTTCAACTAAAATTAAAAGTACTTTCAGACAGTAATGTATGGTGTGTTTGGAGTTAATGGAGGTGGGTGTAGGGGTGGGGGTGGAGTTAAAATGTATAAGAGAGGCGATGTAATAGGCGGTATTTGAATATTTATTATGTTTTTATTGTTATTTTTATTAGTACATATTTGTAAATTTTCTACAATGTCTCATTTTTATTCTTTATTTCGTCTTTATTTTAAGGTCTGGTCATGCCAAGTTTTGCGTCATATATCTTTCTTACCATTCTCTCCTCATTCACTTCTAAAGAGCATAATAACGATTAATAAGTAATTCTTGTAATCTTAATCCTATTAAGCTCAAGTCATAAAGATTAGAAGATTACATTGCTCAAAGTTTCTCTCTTCTTCTCTTACTACTTACAACTGTTAAAATATATACTATTGTTCGATTCCAATCCACACATCAGATAATTGTATATTCACATATATTTTTTCTCCATTCCGAAGATAACTTTCATCCAACGCGAGATTGCTCTGTTCGTGACGCGACCGCCACCCCTCGCCGCCGCTCCGGGTGCGAACCCCACCCCCACCCCCGCCCCGGGCGCGCCAAGCCACGCGCACATGACGCGCCGGGGTAATGGCGGCCGGCGGACCGGAAGCGCTGAAATTGAGCGGGAAGGAAATGCGGCGGATTAAATGTTGCCCGTACAACACATCTTGAGGGTTAGCAACATTTTATTACTCAATTTTTTAAATGTTTAATTATGTTCGTATATTTTTTATGATACATTATCACCAGGCGCGTGCAGTCACTACATTGAAATAAGCTGTACGAAAAATAAAGTAAAATTAAATATTTATCTCGCAGAATATTGTGATATATTAAATTTTTTTAAATTTATTAATTAGAAATATATACGTATGAAATATGGGTACGAAAATTTGTCGTCAAAAGTACTGTCGCTGTAGCATAGTTGGATAATGCACCTTCCCCGGTTTGGAAAGAGATCCAGGTTCGAATTAAGCAACAACAATATTTTTTGATAAAATTGATTTTACATGTATATCTTTCAAATTAATACATTTAATTCATATTTTAAATAATTTCATCCCATCTATACTTTGTTTCGTCAAAAGATGACACGATTTAATCCAACTATGGCTATCCAACATTCTAACATGTGCCTACACTAATAATTCACTAATTCTACAAAATTCTCACTACATTTTTATTTAAATCTTTTTTTTTATCTCTATTTCTATTTCTGTCGAACCTTCATCTGAAATTACACCAAAACAGCACAAAAAAAAACTGGCTACTTTAACACAGACTTCAGTCTAGCAAAGTAGCCAGGACAATGCAGTATATATCTGTGGTGGAGTCCACTCCATCCCACACAATGAACTACGAGTATTTAATTGAAATATAATTGTATCTTATGTTTATTATATTATATTATACAACTGTTGCAACAAAGATATGTATATCAATAAAGTCTAAATAAATAAATCTTAAATATATACATCACATTTTACAAGGAAATATAATTTTTATAGCTGACCATATACATATTTCGCTTTGTTAGTAGTTAGAAGTTACAATAATTGATTCACATGCACAGATTTATTCTTATATGTATGAATATCCTTCTAGAGAAATAATTAAATTTGTATAACTTAAGTTGTTTAAAATTAATAATATCAAAAAAAATCAGAGTTTCGAGTTTCGGGTTATTTTTTTTAAAGTCACGAGATTCGAGACAACAAAAAACAATTGGATACCCGAGAACTTATTCCCGGGTTGTCTCGGCATAGAATCCCCACCCCTTTCTTCTAAGAAAAATTGACCAAAACTTGTACTCAAGAAGACTCTTGTGACCAATGTTCATCAATTGAAGAAAAATACTGTATCAAGTACCTAGGAATAATAATAGATATCAAACTCAAATAGAAAGAACATATTATTAATTTTATAAACAAAATAAGGAAAACTGCCAACATATTTTTAAGACTCTGAAACCCTATCACTTACAATATATTACGTGTTTGTACAGTGACATTTGCAATACGGTATTACCATACCAAAAAAAGAAGAAAATCAAATTCTTTAATAATCTCCCATCACAATTAGAAAAATTACAGACGAAGTCAAAATATATGTATACAGACTAATAGATACATAAATTATAGACTCTTTTATATACTCCTCTATACACGAGTCTTACTCTCATAGAGCAGAAATAATGTAAAAATAAATATATTTATATATTCCTGATTATTTTAAAAGTGTATTATATCTTCAAATATATATTTTTTTTGTAATATTTTTTTATCTAGTTGTCTAATTCTTTAATCCATCGTTTAATTAGTTTCTTAAATATTGTTCCATTTGTTGTATCTTTTATTTCCATTGTCAGTTTGTTATATATTATAATTATAGTTTGTTTCAACACTATGTGCATCTTCTCTTCGCAATCTCTTCACAATACATAGATAATGTGTCTTGCCAACCGTGAGCTGGAGTTCTTGCACCTCTAGCTGCTATTTATTAGTTATTCCAATTTTGATATTATGTAAAAGAGAAAATATATGTTGAAATGATCACGTATTGTAAAATTATTTTTAAACCCAGATTGATCGCTCTTACTTGTATTTACAAAGTAGCAGGATGTTTCATGCGCAAGAATAAAAAATATATAAAATTTGTTTTACAGTACTTAAGCTTTTTGCAATTATCCCTGTAATAGGATAAGTGGTCTCTGCCATCTTTTATGACACTGGGTGGGGAATATCCCGCGCCGTTTTATGTGATACACATAAAAAGTCAGATAGAGTGACCACGTATTAGCGATCATTTCGCGGGCCATTTAACCCGGCGGAGCGTCTAACCCGGGGCGCCCCGCGGCGCTGTGACATTGTGAATTATTGTCACACAGTTCCGCGGGGGTAAGAAATACCCCTTGCGAAATTAATACCAGAAATCCTAGACTGTAGCAGTAAAATATTCTTTTTATTGCGCTGAGTAACGGCAGTTTCACTCTTGGTTATTTATACCATCGCGTTTACGGTGATTTTAAACGACGGACAACTTTGTAAGTAATAAATGTGTTTGCTCAGTAAATGCATAATTTATTTTTTTCATTGTTGCTATCAAAGTGAGAATGCTGCCGTTTGGGAAAGTATCCAGTTCAGTGTTTTTCAAATAGCCCGTCGCGAGTGTTCCGAAAGGACCTAACCCTTTCTATGAACCGAAAAATAAAGGTCGCCAACACGATTTACAACATTCTAACAAGTAAAAGGTGGCCTAAACGAGATTGAAAAATTAAAATTAATGATAAATTAATGGCAAAACAGAAAGATATACATATAAAATCAATTTGCTACCGGAATTCGAACCTGGATCTCTTCCAATCGTGCATTGATGACCAATTTTTGAGCCTATATGTTACACGTTTCAAATTAATACATCTATCGTTCCATTATTTGAAAGTCATCTACTTTAGTTTTACGAAATCTCAAATACCTTTGAGTAATCAGATAAAAGTGTAACATATAGGTAGCATAATCGGTTAATGCGCGTTCGCCGGATTGGAAGAGATCCAGGTTCGAAATCCGCTAGCAACAATAATATTTTTAGATAAAATTGATTTTGTGTGTATACTTTCTAATTAATACATTTAATTAGTATTTAAAATATCACAGACCTATGTTCTGAATAATTATGATTTCATAATAAGAGTGTGTTCTCCTTAATAAAATTAATGTTATATTGCGGGCGTGCCTGAGGATCTTGGGGTAATAATTCTCGCACCAACCAAGATTCTGTTTCAAAATTAGGGATGTTTTGGAGATGCCCAATTGCCGTACAACCTCCACGACTACTTCAGTGTGCGCAAACTGATGGATACCTCTTCCTGGAAGATCTGTCAACCAAGAGACCAAGTATTTTCGATGAGTTGAGATAGAAAAATTAAATAATTACGTCACTGTAACATCATAAGTAGCCATCATATATCTCCAAAACATTTTCATAACCTGCAAAAAGAATTTTTTTATTTTATTAAGGGATTTTGACAGTGTAAACATAATTGAACTAACATAATAAATATTTAACATGTGATACTATTTATGAAAATCCACAGAAATGTTTTGATACATAATATAGCAGAAGAAAAGGGTGGGAGAAAGGGTGGGGAGGTTGCAACTGTTGTTGTGGTAAAGGAACAGCAAGATGTATTTGTGGATAGAATGATTGGTCAAAATTGAAATTGAGGTGTTTCATAAAAATAACTCTTTAAGCGTAGTAAGGCTAATGTTGAAAAATCAATTGATGGTATTTGCATGAAAATAAAAGCAAAAACAAAAAAGCTGTGGATATTTTTTAGTCTCATTTGGGCTACCCTGTACTAGAAGAGGCAATGGTTTGGCCAACCTACTCTAGATCTTTTCCGGGCCGCAGTAAACAAAGAAGAAGAAGAGGAATATCTATTATCTTAATAGACTGAATGCGGTCATTCAGAAATATGTACGTGCGGATCTATCGATAACTCTATATATAGAATACTTACCCAGGTGTTGTATAAGGTGCCCGAATTACATCCAGTAACGGTAACATAATAATGATATGTCTTCCACTTACTGCGTTTTATTTATTATGCCTTCAAATAACATCGGGTAAGAAGCAAGGAGCAGAATGTCCGGGACTGCACGAGCCGCTATATCTGTCGTATCGAGAATGATTTACCGAGGAAACATCCGCACAATATCAGCTAAAGTTTGCGAATTTATACATTCGCATAATTATTGTGCACGAACTCCTCGTTGTACAGGCATTCAAGATCAAATCAACAAATTTGACAGAGGTCTTCAAAATTGTGTTTTACTAGGCCAAGACCCATCGTTTGCGATCCTGTGATTTCGGGATCCAATTTTGATGATACAGAGATCAGTCCCGGAATGTGAACATTTCAGCATTTCTCGGGAAGTTGAATCACCTCAAGTCATGAATTTTCTGCAAGCATCTGATGCGACTATTTTAAGCCTTACCGAGGTTTCAAGATTAGTAGCATAAAAATAGTATAAGATAAAATTCGGTTATTTATCCCCCATTCTATAAAGTTCAACATTTAACACTGGAAATGTTAAAGTATTTTTTAAAGATTTTTACTACTGTAAATTATGATCATGTTAATTAATGTAGAAAAATATTGAGCTATTTAATAGTTAAAAAAAAGTAAATGGCAAGCTGGACGTCCTCGATTTTACTGAATTAATTTCGTATCATATTCCCACTCAAAGTACTAGGTTGTTGGTGTTGTTTCCTGCAAATTTTCAGAAATAAACTATTATACACATACTTCAAAGGCTCGGGGAATGATTCAGTCATGACCGTATATTTATTGTTTAATACTTAAATATTAATTGATTAAGGTATTTTAGCCATTCTATGTTTTACCTCACAGACCAGTAAATAAATAGACATGAAATAAAGTGTACATATAGAAGAGCGGTTTGGAATATTAATTGCGGGACGAGGGGCATTCTACAAACATTCTCTGTGGAAACATAAATCCGATAGTTTATGACACATTTATGCAACAGTAAAAGTATTTACTCATCGAAAATTAAATATTTTTTGTAAACAAGACGTATTTTTTATATTAATGTATATTATATTGTCAGCATTAAAATTTTTCTTCGCGGAGCTATTTGAGTGCGTGAGTGGTACCAAAGTGATCACGTGTGAGACACCAAAATCAAAATATTGAAACAAGTAATTTGCGATAGTTCATGTCTATATATTAGGTAGTCTGTGGTTTGACCTACATTTTCATTTTTTGTATTATTTTAAAGACTTTTTATTTTCGCGTACATTTTAGTCAATTTTTGTGTACGTGCTGTTAATTTAGATATTTATGGAGTAACAGCTCAGTTAAATTGACGTTTAAATAAAAATATTGATTAAAAATTTTATTTGTATACCGTTAACAATAAATTTTTTCTGACAAATGATTACACCCAGTGGTACCTAAGATTTAAAAAAAAAAGTTATCTTTACATGCATAGCGTACACTCTAATATTACACATCTTACTACATAATAATAATTAGATATACATATACACAAAATGTTGTTGGTGCTATTTTTGGAAATTTTCTACTATTCACTATACCACGTTCCTGCTCTTTATAACTGAGACAAATAGCCTCTTTTGAGATCGATAAATTTCCTACAACACCTGAACTCACACATATCGCGAGTCCCGATGCGACAGGGAAGCAACAGCACCAGATGTACACCCTTCGGGCCTTAATGGAGCATTTAGTGATATTAGAATTACACCCTATGGGGTGAAAGGTTAAGCCTTTAAATCGGAAAACACGAAAAATATCTGATTGTAATTTTATTTTTAAATATAAAAATACGAGAATCTGAAACATTTGAACTTTTGACAATATTAAACATATGTTAATTCTTCTGAATACGATTGAAGAGGTAACATGCTTTTTTAAGACCATATCGCATATAAATACAATCTGCGTAATCAAATCTAATATTTTTATTTTGGGTTTGTGAGTCATGGTATTCTAATGGTGTCCACGGATTTGTCGATAATGTTTGAGTTAGGTCTTTCTACTCTGCACACACAATATATGCAACAATAACTCATAGCTCGCTTCACGTGTAACTCTGTACTGTTCTTTTTGCAATATCGAGACGAGACGAGTCTCCGAGACAAAACTCATCCGCATATACGTATCATAAAACAACATACGTATCATAGCGAACCCATTGAAAAGGTAGCACTCCATTAAAATTGTATATAAAAATTAACGTGTCGCATGTATTATACCATCCCTGCATACGTTGCAACTACGCAAACGAGGGTTTGACCTCTCGTAGCTTTATTCTACTTTGTGTATAAAATACATGATGTGACGATGGTTTACGCACTCTCGAGACATGTCTCTGAGACAGCACTCTTTTGTGTACACGCGCGAATATAGTTTTTTTTTCTGGTTCGCCCTGCCCCATGCAGTTTACAAATCATTGTAAATTGTTTAGAACTCTTCAAATATCGTTTGAAATTGTATTTATATTTAGATGATGCTCTATTGTTTTGTGGAAAATAATAACGACATAGCTACATTTATTTAATTCAATTTATTGCATATTGATCCATAAAATGTTAGTCATTTATAATATGTTTTTTAACGCAGTTTCTAGGTATAATATATTTTATCTGGGAAACTTTCGAAATAACATTTTCCATGTTAAAATCGAATATTACATTTAATTAAAATATAAATTTCAGCGGGTTCAACATTTTTACTATTCTCAAACAAAGCTACATTCGTGTGCTGTGAAAAGGGACTAAGCTCGGTGGTCTCCTAGAACCCTAGACCGCTTAATCACTAGCAGGGTATCATACCACTGGACCAAGCGAGCGGGCCGCGACAGGATTCGAACGTCGTACGTTGTGTCTGCAGGCGAGCGTGCAACTAATTCGGCGGTTAGGCACACGAATTTGTTAATCAAAGAAATTTCTGGAATAAATGGAAATAAAACTTTTTACGTGGAAAGTCGGGTGGCGCTCAATTAATACCAACAGTTTCATCGCGCGATATAACTTTAGCCGTAACCATCACGTAACCGTTTTCACGAACTTTCAAATTAAAACGTCAGGACATTTTCACGAAATTCGAAACATTTTATCAGCCTTCTGATGTTGTCTCGTCAAATGTACAAATAATTAAATATATTAATCAGAAAGATATAGATATAAAAACAATTTTATCGAAAAATTTTGTGAATATGAATTAAATATATTAATTAGAAAGATATATATATATATATATATATATATATATAAAATCAATTTTATCGAAAAATATTGTTGTTGCGCCATCGGAATTCGAACCTGCTACAGCAACGATATTTTTAGCGACAAATTTTGATATTAATACACGATTACATACATAACGGAACGATTAAATGTATTAATATCAAAATATCTTCGCTGTAGCATAGTTGGATAATGCACCTTCCCCGGTATGGAAAGAGAACCAGGTTCGAATCCCGGTGGTATATGTATATATTTCTAATTAATATATTTAAAATATGACAGACCTATGTTCTGCATAATTACAACTTCACAATAAGAATGTGTTATCCTAATACAAATTAATTTGTATTATTTCGTCAAATTTTGTACGTTTCTTTTGTATAAGATTCTTCTGTATAAGATCTATCCATAGATAATTTATCAATTATAAATTATTCCCCTATTCTTCCTTCGCATTTTTACATACATTTAAGATTTAATTTTCTTTTATTACATGAATTACACTCGATTAATAATACTTCGTTGTTAAGACTGCGACATTTTTTTAGTACTGTTGTGTTTAAATATTTATAAAACAAATTAGATCATCGAAAGAAATATATCTATATTTCTAAATATATAATTTTTTCTTATTGGGAGAATTCTCAACTTGATTTTCTTGAAATAAAAAACGTGTGTGTATATGCATTAAAAAATAAATATTATAATGTACTAAAGGTTCAATTTCAAGAACACAAGATGCAATAATAAAATTTTCGGTAACTATAAAATCATATGAGTATTTCAATTTAAAACAGTAGAAATCGTGTTAGCAGAAAATAGACTTAAGAGTCGATAATTGTGTCTATTATTATGAGTGTGGTCTAAGTTAAGAAATTGAAAAAAATGAGTTTGCCAATTATTTCGCGTCACATTGTATTAAATTAATATAATATGTTACAAATTGTAACAATTGTGAAAAAATTGAAGCGTTATGTTCAGTGTATTGTTACGACAATCAAACGGTATTCCGTCAATGTTTATTTTGATAATAGAGTTTGTCATTTCTACGTTAATTTTTTTATTTGCTTATAAGCTACATGCAACATTTATATGACGACATAAATTATAAATCTAGTAGACTAAATATATTTTGAAACATTGTGTTGTGTAATATAAACATATTTTTTAATCAATTAAAATGCAATCCTTTAAATATCTAGAAACGAAAGAAACATGACTTAGACCACTTTCATAATAATGGGCACAATTGGTATCTGCTGGCGCAGCTGACATATCGAATATGAATTAGTGATGTTTGACATTAAAAAGCACATTGTATTTGTTATGGATATAGCGTAATGTGGAGCAACCTCTACCAAGGATGGATCATTGGAAGCTATACTTAGTTATTAATTTTTCTTCTTCTCGTACCTTATCCGTTTAACGGATTGAACAGTTTGGAAAAGCTCTATAGTAGACTGGCGAAACCATTGTCATGATGTTCTCCTTCTTCCAGGGTCCCGATTTCCAGCAATCTTTCTCTGCATTATGAGACACCTATCTGCACACGTTTGAGATATTTAAGATTTCGGATATTTATTATTTTAAATGCTTATTTTTATTATTCTCCCTAACCATAACATCTTCATTCGTAACTTTATCTATTCAGATTATTTTGAGCATTTTTCTGCAGATCCACATCTCAAATGATCCAAGTTGCTCTATCATTTCTTCGGTATGTTTTCAGGCTTCAATTCCATAAAATAATACCGAGAAAACATAGCATCTGATAATGACTTTTTGATTTTAAAATCGGTGAAAAAACAGCATTACTCGTGAGATAAGTATCTACCTTCTACTTTCTGATCATCATCATATTTATCTATGTTACACGAGGTCCAAATGTCTAGTTACGGTAATTGCAAGCATAGTCAGATGTATTACGTTTGGGAGTCAATTTAATAATCAGATTAGCCCGTGTAATCCCATCCTATGTCTCTAGCACGCACACACATAATAAATTTCCCATGATTACCGTGATTATATTTCTCCATTAAATTATGCTATGTCTAATACTGAACATTTTTTTTTATATCAATCAGTATCCTACTTTTCCCATCACGAAAAAACTTTCCGGAGTCATTAAAAGAATAAACAATATCCAATCTGACAGGGAATGTTTAGTTATTTTGTAAATAACACGAAGCGTCACGATAACCTGACAAATGAACTGTGTAGGGTAGCCGGGTGGGTGGTGGATGCCCCCCTCCCCCCACCCCATCCATCAGAATGTCAAATGTTCATTTGGAAAATTTCGCCGAAATCGTCATTGGACGTGTATTTTTCCATTTCAGCTGTTAACTTCCCAAGGAAATTTGAATTTCTAGTTAAATACGTACCTGATTTTACGTCATACAGATAACCTTTGCCCCTGACTGCATTCAACCGTAATTAGGGCTGCCACATTTCAGAAACAACAAAAATATATATATAATTTTTTTTTAAAGTACGTACCGGTTCAAAGAAACAACATCATTTTTACAACACTTTACTTTCTTCGTATGTCAGCTGGTATCATGTTTCGTGCATTCAATAAACGAATCATGGACCGTATCTCACAATCGGCTGGCTGATCTATTGTCTTGAACATTTCAACTACAAGATGGCCCTCTAACGTAGCATGTGGTGAGTCAACAGATGAAGGAAACTACTGCGCATACGCAACATTGCAACGGTACTTGAAAAACGCGTCTCGTAGATCATAGATAAGTTACATGGATATAATCTATATATTTACAAATATACAGTTACCACCGGAACTCGTTACCTAAACATTATCATGCCGAAAGAATGAGTTACCAATTACACTATATCACTCATTCATTTTCATGCTGAATTTTTAAAATTACATTGTCTATTTCCTCAAGTCAGAACGTCGGGAGAGCATATATTGAGAATATGCTGTTTTTTAGAATTTTCGTAAAAATTATATTTTCCTGTAGAATTGAGTGCCCTGATTTCAAAATTGATTGTCAAATTTCAGGAATTATTATGGTGAAATAGCTAAATACTCTTTTAAATGCTTGCGACGGGATCATTTTTGAAATCAAGGCACTCAAAAAAAAAAATTTATACAAATTAAATATATTAACTAGAAAGATCAATTAAAAAAAAAACAATCTACAGCTATTTTAAGTTGATACATCTGTTTTTCATAATAGAGACGCCAGAAAATAAATAAATATTATTTTATTAAATTTAAATACATATTTGATACAACTTATATATTTTTTAAGAAGAACACATTATTATTGTGAAGTTGCAGTTTTTTCAGAACATAGTTCTGTGGCATTTTAACACAAATTAACTTCACAATAATAATGTGCTTTCTTAAAAAATATATTTATTGTAATAATCCGACAAAATACCGTATTTTAAATATAAACCCTTTGGAAGTCAATGGTCATACTGCAGGAAAGTATATGATTGATTAGTTTATATCAATTAGTTTCGTCTCCTTATCATCGAATGGTCTAGATAATGCGTTATCATCTTCCCCTATCTTGTACTCAATCTGTTTTCATGAAGACTTTGTTGTTAGTCTGGAGCATACCACCACCTATATCTTGGTAATCGTTCCTCTGACATTCGCATGATATGTTCAAACCACCTTAATTGATATCGCGTTATATACAGAGTAGGGCTTCCATGCTGAGAGTCTCCCTGGCCTTGGTACTTCTCACTCGGTCCAAAAATGTTACTCCTACTATTCTAAGAAAACTCATTTCGGCAGCCTGTACTCTTTCTTGATCTTACTTTTTTCGTAAGAATCCATATTTGGTGGCTATATATTATAATGAGACTACGTACAGCTTTAAAACAGTCAGTATGGTCTTGACGCTTTCTTGATGCGACGTAAGATACAACTAGCAGCCTCTATAACAATTTATGAATTTGCTTACTTAAAAAAAAATTAACCCAATATAATACAACCTTATTGTAAAGATTAATATTAAGAAAGCCTTATTTGTAGTGATTTTTTTTATGCAAGTGACCTCCCTGCTATTTTGTTTGTCTTAATATAAAACTAATTTACATTTTATTGATACACTAAATTGTGATACGGGCTTCGGTAGGACTTATATATTTTTTAATTGTGTAGTAAATCTTAAAATTCATTGCCTAATCAAAAGAATTGCTCTAATATTTTAAACAATTAAAGCACATATATTGTGGTTAATTTTTAATAATTAATAGTTTATTAACTTTGTTTTATAAATAATTGTTAGTTATTTATATTCAAATGGTTTCGAAAAAATACCCTTTCCTTCATTAGGATTCTTTTTAACTCTTTTTAAAGTGTATTTAAGATATTTAAATATTAAAGTTTTTTCAGAATTTTCCAATAAATTATAAGAAATGATCATAATTTTGATAAAAATTTGGGATTGTCGATTTAAAAATATGTAAAACTAACCAACAAAATTTAACCACTAGTGCTATCCTAAAAAATTTGGTAAAAATATTTTACTTTTATTTTTTGATTATAAAATCAATTTTCACATCTTTCATCATCGTAGCAATTTTAATAATGTACTAGATAAATTTAAATAAAATTTAATTAAAATTTAAAAAATAAATACCATAACATTGAAATATATTTTCTAAATATGAAGTAAATATATTAATTAGAAAGATATACATATAAAATCAATTTTATCGAAAAATATTGTTGTTGCGCCACCGAGATTCGAACCTGGATCTATTTCCTAACGGGGGAAGGTGCATTATCCAACTATGCTATAGCGACAATATTTTTAGCGACAAATTTTCGAATTTTAATATAAAATAAAAATAATATTTACTTACGTTTTACATATACATATTATTCATTTATTATGTAGATAACTTTCTGTTTACACATTTTTTAAAGTGGGATTTAAAAAAATATAAATGACATACGGTGTCATTGTATTTTATAAATGTATATTTGTTTTATCATTTGAAATAAACATCTGTAAAATCGGGCGGTTGTCGAAAAAGTCCCCGCAAAACTAAATTAGTTAG
Source organism: Eubasilissa splendida (assembly GCA_031772225.1). Classification (NCBI taxonomy): domain Eukaryota; kingdom Metazoa; phylum Arthropoda; class Insecta; order Trichoptera; family Phryganeidae; genus Eubasilissa; species Eubasilissa splendida. Next base: position 8,443,335 of record CM062868.1, on the reverse strand, counting down.
CAGGGCCGAAGGGATGTAATGTTTAGGGAAGATCCCGTCTACTGGAGCGAGGAACATCGCTGATGGATGCGGGCGTCAAATAAAACTAACCGAGGGATGAAACTGGTCCAAAACAAGGCGATACTTTTGGGGGTAACGGCTCACTTGAATAAATCAGTATTGATATATTTGTATCATTAATAATATTATTTTTGATACGTTTTCATATTTGTTATTGATGTATTGTATCGGTACATAGCGTTAAATCACTTACTTTTAATTGCTCAATTTAACGTTTTTGCGAAGTAACATTTCATAAATAAAAATGATATTTTTTTACATTTACACATGTACTCGTGGTTTTTTGATTTTTGTTTTCGTATATAAATATGTTGGTTGCTGAAAGCGTGCTTGGAGTTTAATTTAAACATTTTCAAAAATATTTTATATTAATTTTAACTTTTTTTCACAGATATTTTTTATTATTATTATCTAAACGTTTCTAGTCATAATTTCTATAAATAACAATTCATTTTTAATGCTGCATGCTTTAAATATCACTGTTAGCTCGTATTGAAATCGAAAAACTCGGTATATAATTGGTATATTAACGTAAATTTTTTATTGTTTATTGTCAAAACGTGAGTTTATGGGTATAGAATAACTAGTATGGTGTACAAAGAGTTTAACATGAAAAATCGATTAATATGATAAAACATTTAGTTTATTTTACAACAACAAAACAAAAACACTCGACACATTAGAAGAACAAAATAAATAATACATCGTATTCAAATTTTTTAACGATTATGATTTTATTATTCAATATTATTGACTAGGCTGATAATAAATAATATCATATAAATCACAAGGATGCGACTTGCGCACACTACCCTTACCATTATTGTTTATGACTTAATTTTCTGTTGAGCGGTCCGGTATTTGTCATTTCTCGATATTATACATCAGATGTTTGCTTTGAACATCGATATAATTTAGTCAAACCAATATGTGATTCCAAATTCGATATAGTCGGAGAATATCAAAACGTTTGAACAAATATGATTCTTCGTGGCTTTTGTAATGAGTCACCAGGCACCGAGCGGACTGCCAATCCAGATACCAGGCCATCCGGTAGCAATTATCTTCGCTTTTATTGACCCCCGGCATCCTGATAACAGAAGCCGCAGATCAATTAAGATCGCAGTTTCAGATGGCCAGCGTCCCCACGGGTCTCGCGAGACTGTAGACTCTTGCGGATGGCGAACGATGGATCAAGATTGGGCAAGTCAGACGGTGTTAAAATGACAATTGCACATCGGCAGACAGAAATGGGGCGGTTTGTTTTTGCTAAAGATTACAGATATTCAGGGTTGGTTGAATGCAACTAAGTTGCTTGGAATTAATTACTTGAAAATGCATTCATAAATTTAGTATTTTTAGGAAAATATGTTGTTTTAGATGAAAATGGCAAACACAAATAACAGAAAAGGTAAAAGGAACCAAAAAAAACACGAGTTACATTACAATTGTTAAAATATGCCGATCGAGCGAAGTGGGCACCAAAAGATGCTGATGAGGCCCTAGTCAGAGAGAAAGTGAAGAGCATAGTTGGAGAGCTCGCGGCGGCCGTCAGTTGCTAACGGCGTATGCGACCAGTGCATTGTGGTTCCCCAGTGATGCACAACTTGACTATTTTGCGCTTGACGATTTAAAGATTGAGTCGCAAATATTGATGTATTATATTTTAAATAAATTCACATTTTTATTAGTGAAATTTACAAATTAAAGATACAAAGAACAAATTTATCATTCGAAAAGTATAGTCACCGGAACTTGAACCCAGATTTTATATTACCGGTAGAATGATTCAACCGATCAAACTATAGGAACATGGGAAAAATAAAAGTCTCACTAAAAAGTCACATACTCGTATAATTATCAAATTTGACGATAATGGTATAGGTTGCTGTAGCGTAATTGGTTAATACACTACTGGTAAAGCAAGATTCAAGTCCCGGTGACAATTAAATTTTAATTTTTTCGAATGATTTAAATTTCGAAAGAAAATGGCAATGAATGTATATTTTTTAGGAAAGTGAACTTATTTTTTGTAGCTTTCTAAGTGATATATCTAATTTGTATCAATTATCAAAAATGATAAATAAAATATTAAAATTATTTTAATAAATTAACAATAATTAATTAATTAATTTTTTTTTTAATGTGTCACATCTCAATATATATATATATACAATATCTTTATATTCAATTTCTAATTTCATCGATCTCGATTCTATTCATATCAACAATTCGATGACCTTTTGTCTTCTGACGAATTAAAATTGAGATTCACGTACAAGTCTCATCAATATTTATTATTATTTATGTAACTAAGCGTCATAGTATATAGTAGGGAAACTATAATTAACTTAGTGATCTACCAGTAGAAAATAAAATTGTACAATTCGCTATAACTGTAAGCAATATTATATTGTAAATAAGCCGATCTAAAATATGATATATTTTAAACATAGTTAAATTTAGAATGTTTTCGTATAACACATGAGAACATTATAACTAGATACCTCTGTAGTTTCCTATAACAATAGTTCTATTTACAGGCTATAAAATGTTTTGCGAGCTTCCGGGAAGGGGGGAGGGCGACGCTGTCGGGGGTGAACCGAAGACAGAGGAGGGGAGAAAGAATTAGAGGGATGAAATTATAACTCTTGAAAGACCAGGTTATATTATTGATATTGTTTTATTTCAATTTATATTTGACCACTGAAATGAGCCACGTTAAAGGGAAAGCAGCTAATATATAATTTTCTTATAAATATTATATTAAAAGCATTACCTAAGTCCGTGCCTAGTGCACGACAATGCTATAAAACTTAGAAATCAGTAAAATATTTTATAATGTGTAGTATAACAATACCTGTTCTAGTGATTCTCAATTAGGAGCTAATCAAAACCTGTCAATTCTATTCAATTGTGCAACTATTTTAATGGGAAATTATTTTGTTATATATATTTTCTTGTAAGTGCAACTGGTATTTTTAAAACAAATTATCGTTTTTTCAAACACAATCAAACACCCACTCTCTCATACCGCTATTTATAATTAACATCCCTGACTAGAATTCAACCTGCGATTGATTTCTTGTGTTATATTTAAATACAACGACACTGTATTCAGATCACAAAGTGTTAAGGGTTGTACGGGGTTGAAAGTATCAATAATAAATATTAGGAACCCCCTGATCGCTGTCCTAAGTCAGCTGCTTTGAGGAAATCCCCAATAAATGAGATGACCTTAAGAGCATTATTGATCTTTGATTTTATGTACTTATGCTTGACTACAAACGTAAACCAACTTCTATAAATATACGCCAACTTTCACGTATGCTGTTGGCGTTCTATTTCGAAGTATTGGCTGTATATCGTTAATATTTCATGTTAATCATCTCGTTAGGTTTAACTTTTTATATAAATCTTTTGAAATGTTGCCTTTAGGGAATTCTTAAGTTTTTTGTTGGCTTTTTAAATTCTTTTTTAAATTTTTATTATTTTATTTTATTTATTATTCTGATATAAGTATTTCTCTTAAAAGCACGTACTTGTGCAAAGAAGTGGAGTGTATATTAATAAAAAATATTATTTACAATAACTAGTATATAATAAAATAAAATATAATAAATTAATAGCAACAGCTATATAAAAATGTTTTTTAAAAGTATTATTGTTTTCATTAATATTTCTGATGTTTTCGGGTAAGCTGTTAAATTATTTTTCGTATGCATAGTGGTGTTGTGCAAATGGTGTGTTGATTTATGAGCATGAAAATACAAAAACCTAGTACGATTTTCAGAAATAAAATTTTATTTTTATTTTTCTTTTAATATTTGAAGAATAGAGTTTCTTTTAAATAGATCACAAAATATTGGTACTTTGAATTCTTCAAAAAGTAATTTTGTCGAATAATCTTTTGGTTTTCTCGAATTTGCTTGGATCCATTGAATAGCTAAGAGTTTTCCTTCAGTTGCAGGCATTTTGACTATTCATATTTGATATAAACTGATACATATATAAAGAAATATACATTATTGATTAATAAAATAGATTAAATAATCCTGACATCACCTAGCATATATTACGAAAAGATTTTTTTAATTCATTGGAAACATAAAATTGATAGTTTTTAAATGTAAATAATAGATATCTCATTTAAAAGGACTACATGTAAAAAACTAAAATTTACCTAAAAAAATTATATAGTTTACGTAATTCAAAAGTAACTCATTCTCGCGGCTTCTTATTCTATTATGTGGTGTAGGCAGAGAAGGTAGAATATCACATTCTCATGTCTTGATGCACAATATTTGCTTCGTCCGTATTCGCCCACCTTGTCCATTGTTGAGGATTCCTTATTTTATATATTATAATATTACATCATCCACGTCAGTCTTTCATGGCACGAGGATCAGATAAGTGTTTGTTACCTTTTCCACTTAGTCTATTGTGATGGGGGGGAGCCTTCCTATTCCTTTATGTCCTTCGACATGGCTCACAACAACAAGCTTCTCCAAGCCATCTTCCCTCCTCGCAAGATGCCTAAACAATTAAAGGATATTTTATCTACTCAGAGTTTTAGAGAAGTGACGAAAACGTGAGAAAATTAGTTTACGATAAGCAGATGAATAAATTTTGGAATTTATTTTATTTCGGTTATCCATATATATAAAGAAGAGTGTTTGAAGATGGTTTGTTTGTTAGATTTTTATACAAATCTACAGTTTTATTGCGAGCTTGATGATATGTTGCACACTTGACCTTCAAAACAATAGGAAAGAAGGAAAATCTACATGAGATTTCAAAAATTTGGTACTTCTTGATGAAATTTTGCACACTTAATGTTCAAATTAAGAGGAAGATTACTGTCAACATCTGATTTAAAAAAAAACTACTCTCATCCCCTTAAATGAAGTCACTTCACTCTGCATAAAATTCGGGCAACGCCGTGTACTTCAACTAGTACAAAATAAAATAAGGTTTTGAGTACGACCAAATCTTTGTAGGATTGCTGGGATTTATCACCTGAGGGATTGTCATCAAGATATATTTACATGGGAAGTATGGAAGTCTTGGGCATTACAGGGCTTACGACTTGTCATCAGGTGGCTCAAGTGATCACTTTACACAATAAAACGTTCACCTATTTACCCACGCTACCGCATCTATCAAATGTTATACAACTTCCATAAAGTAAGGTATTTAGCATCCCGCTTCTGACCGACTGGATGTAATTTTCTCCGCTCGCGTGGGCGTGACAAGGGCAAACGCGGTGTATTTTTGTTTTTTGGAATTCCCCGGAAGAGTGGTCCGTTGAATAGGGCGAATACCTTTCAATGTCTGAAAGCACAATAAACACCTAATGGCCTCCCAATACAATCGAAGTCATTTTTACTTCAGCGACCGATAAAGCTTTCACGGTGGCGGTCACAGTGTATGCTCAGCGTCCATTTCTGTCATTCTGATCTGACATTATTATTGCTGCCACCATATGTTCAAATTACTATTATTTTCTACTATCATTATACACGACCTGAGGCGCGATGGTCAGGCGAGTGGTGGGACTTGGCAATAGAAGAATAAAATTAAGAAAACGATGTCGATATATTATATATATACCTACAGAATACTCATTAATTACGTGTTGTACATTTTTTGATGCATAAATATCTTAGCTTGCGTCCCACCCCGCAAAAATTTCGCACTAGAATAATCTTAGAAAAATATGTGACAAATCGAAAAAAAAAAGGTACTATCTCGTGACATTCCTATCATGATTATTCAGAAAATAATACAACAGTAAATGTTTAAAACAAATATCAGATGTCTCATAGAGACAAAACTATTTTTTATTATATTTAATGGAAAATATATGGAAGTATGGGGTAATTACAAGGCGTACGACCTGTCTTCGGCTGGCTTAAGTGAACACTTTATATAAATATAACGTTCACCATTCTCACCCATCAATTTACACATCTATCAAATATTTTAAAGTTGTATATATGTATATATGTGGGCTCGCCTCGAGTAGCACCACACCATCGCCATCCATGAATCAAACTTGATATATTCTCCATTAAATATAATAAAAAATAGTTTTGTGGGTAAAAATCCAGTAACTGTATGTTCTTGGACATATTCAAATATTGCTGATAAATGTTTAATTTCGCTTTTTTCAAAATATATAATTCTCAAAATATATACCTTTTCAACGTACTTGAATGCATGCGACTGTTGACTATCTATATTATTCAAAACTCATTAAAACTTTTAAGAAATGTACATGTTTGAAAATTAAAATATGTCTTTTCACGTTCCGGTAGATAAATAGGTAAAAAGCTTGGTCGTGAATTCAGTATCTACACGCTACCTAAAAACTTGGTCGAGAATTAAGTATCTACACGCTAGCTAAAAACTTGGTCGAGAATTAAGTATCTACACGCTACTTAAAATTCGGAATTCCAAAAATAATACACCTAATAATAACCTACACAATGTATAATGCTTACGGCACAAACATCACTTAGAACCATAGATATCTACAACTATTTATTTTGAAAAGTTAAAGCATTAAATTACAATTATTTGTTCTTTTATTTTATTTTAACTGCGTAGTGTGAGATTTAAATTCAAATTAGCGATTAATTGACTGATGTTTGATGTTTTGATTTGACGTACAACACGCGTGAAGTAAGGCGTAAGGCAAGTAGGGTAGGTACACGATGAATAACGATGCTGTGATTTGTCTCTCCCTGTCTCAGTGATTATATTGAAAATCTCATTGGTGGACAAATATTTTATTTAATATTTTATTATTATGGATTATCGCATCGGAAAAATCTTAATAAATTGTTAACATTAAGTAGTGTACGATTTTTTTTAATTTAATAGATATTATTATTATTTAATTTAATTTCAAGTCTTAATAATGGAATGTCAAGTGGATAAAAGTGAGCACTTTTGACCATTTTTATTGTTCACGATCAACCAAGGGAACAATGCTGCTGTGATTGAAATCATGGCACGGCATCGAAAAACTTGTAGAACGTTGGCAAGAAGTTGTAAACAATGAAGGAGAACACATTATTGACTAATTTGTTGTGTCCTAATATCGTCTACATTTGAAAAAAACGGACACCACATATGTAAAACACCCAATAAATAATAAGATCGAAAGAACTCGTCCTGTATTGGAGTTGTTTTATGAGTTTGCACTTGTGAATCGGTTCCACTCAACAAGCAAAATATGTTAATTTATTAATTTTCATTGTAAGGTATGCATATAATGATGGATAATTGAACATTGACAAAAATAATAAATATATCTAAAAATAAAATAAATGCGTGATTGGATCGGGACACCCTACTTACACTGCTGTCGGGTTCACATAATTTATCTGTATACAGGCAGGTACCTAGTACCTACAGATGGGCGCGCCTTCATTTTATGCTAATTCCACGATCGCTTATTGCCTTTACAAAACTGTGGAATAATTCGGAGCCATTTCACACATGACCAATTATACGCGAATTAATCGATTGGGTCACGGCGCAAGGGTAAAATGATGCAAGTCCAATTTGTGTATTTTTTTAACACACTTTAATTACCTAATTGCATCTCTTGATTAACTGTTTATACATATATTTTTTGCACATTGATCATTGCACTTTGCTTACTGTTATACCGGAGGAACACTGTCTGCTATAATACAGTGAATTACTAGTGTAGCTGGCAGGGTACCCAAATATATTTCTTACTTTCTTAGTGATATGTTGTATTTACTTTGCCAAATTTTATATTCATACCCTCGGTACATTTGTCTGATATTATAAATATTACGCAACACTCATAGTATACTTAGTGAATATTAATTTGGAAGAGTAATACGCCAGACCGTTAGACATTATTTATCAATGTAAGTACATAATAAATATAAAAAGTGAGCCTAATAAATGTATTATTATTATTATTACTTTGGTCATATATTTTTATTAAGTGCTAAGGAAATTTTTTAGAGCCGATCGTGTGATCAGTAGTAACTTTTGACAATGGTAAAAAAAGTTACCAAAGTACATAATTTTTTTCGCAAATACGGGTTGTTTGATTGTTGGTAAAAAATATTTACTTCTCGAAAGTACATCCAGTTGTAAATTAATTTCACTCTCCGATATCCGATAGTAAAAATGTGAATCGATGGTTAAATATGGCGGACACTTCACAGCTGTTTCAAATGTAATCTGTCACATTGATATTTTGAAAGTTACAGTATACGATTATTAATCATTTAATATCTAGCTATTTTAGTGATTAGACTTCGTCGAAGGTAATTTCGTTGTTTAATATACATTAGTACATAATCTGAAAATATTTCGCAACTGAAGTGACAGGTCTCAAACGCAGGAGTGAATAAATAAACAGATAAAGCATATTTCATGATTATTCGCCTTGCCACACTGAGAGACGAGATTGTCTTTGACAGTAGTAAATTTGACGTACCGACAACCCGAAATTGATTTTAACTACGGGCGATGGTAAAAAGTTACTACAATAACAACTTACCATGGTAAAAGTTAACTACTGATCACACAACCGGCCCTTGGTGTTTGTTTAAAATTTATCAGTTCAGTAATGACCGAGGCGGCAATACTGGCAATACAATACTCTTGATTAAATGTGAGAACTGTCACTTTGTATGTATGTATGTGTCAGGAGAGTGAGTAGATGAGGGTGAAACATTATAAGAGGCCGTCTTTGTGGGAACGGGTCTCTTCCGTCACGAATCCTCCTTAGTAACTAGTAATTACTGTAAATACGTTCTTGTAATAAACTGAATATTGTTACCCGAACATACTGAGTTTCACTACAAGGAATCGGGACCCAATAAATAAGTCACTAATCAGAGGATAGAATATCTGAGGTATATGGAAATACTTTCCAAAGTTACCACATTAAACGTTGTCTTCAAATCATCTAAAAGATTGTGAAAATTAGTCTTTTAAAAACGAATATCCACAATTATAGTGCTAATTAAACACCATTTCACTCTATTTTTTAACATTTTCGGAGTGAATTATTGGGAGAAGCCTCCATTAAATCTGTCCATCTTGTGAGTGACCAGCCTTGAAAACGGGATATTTCCACTTCACCTTAAACTACCAACTTTTCCATGCTACGCACTTTATTTAATTATACTATATAAAAAAACTGTGTCGAGTTATATATAAATGTACGAATTTTGTGAACACGATGATTCCCGTAGTTCTTATCCGATTTCAATCAAACTTTTCTGAAAAATTGATCTGGCAATAGAAATGATTAGTTGACACAACCCGAAGTGAATTCAGGAAGAATAATAATGGCAGATGGATCTGGTTGGACGTCGTTTTCACCTCCAGTTGACTAGCACGTTTTGTGTGAAGAACCGAGATATCACTGCACTTCCGGAACTGTTGAGAACACCGCTTCTTCGTGGTCCTAGCGTCATGCACGACGCTACTTTCGGACGGTAGAAAAAGAACACAGATTTTGATATTTCGATGTCGGAAGGCAATCTGTCCCCCCGTCGGCGAAATCCCTAAGTCATTGGATGGCTAGAGCGGGACAGGTATATTAAGGTTTATATTGGAAGGACAAATGCACAGTGAGTAGGTACTCGACTTGCGTCAACAGCGGTTTTGTAAAAGAATCTAAATAAAATCTATCTAATTCTTGCGATCAGTGAAGGAAATAATTTTTTAATCTTTATAACTTTGATTTAACAGTTATTAATTTATACATATTTTTCAATGCACAATTATATTCATAATGTTAGGCTTGTGCTGAGATATTAATTTAAAATACTAAAATTTTTGTATAAATCATTTTAGTTTAGTTAGTAATCATATGATGAAATTGACTTGTTGCGTTTTGACCAGTAACCCAAGGTTCGGTTAATTTGCATCATAACACAATAGTCCTGGAGGTTCGAGCGCCAGCGGCGGACGGGCCGCGGCGCGTCATCTGTACCGTGACGACACATCCTGGGCGCGAGGGGAAGCACAGCTGATGAGGTGTCATTGCGCGGCGCGAGTGGTAATAAACAATTCACGCGCATGTTGGCTGTGTAGGGTGACTCGGATGTGGTTTATACGAAACTTTGATATACAATTTTTTGGGTTGAGATAAAAATATTTGGATGCTGTATAATGTAAAGTTATCGTTTTTTTTATTACCAAAGATAAAAGAACTTTGATTTAACTTTGTAAAAAATCGTTACAAAATCAACAATATAGTAATACATGTCAACTCGTAAATATTATAAACTGTCAGCGTCGCAGCATTCTTTGACAATGCGACCATAGAAGAAATTCGAATGATTTCGCGAGATGACCATAAATAAGAGAGATGACAGCTCAAAATATTTACGATTTTGCAATGTACTCTTCATTTCAAATTGAATATATACTTACGTACTGTTATTGAGTATATAAAAGAGAAAACATTTAACTAAATATATAAATAGAAATCACTCAAAAAAATGATAATAAAAATTATTCTTAAAAAAAAAGACTATCCAAGTATACAATTCTTCACATATTTCAAAGTAACAAAAATAATAGACATAAACAAAAAAAATCAACAATACAAATTTTCAAAATTAAAAATCAACTAAATTTTAGAAGCGAATTCCGATCTACAAGATTTAGATATTCCAAAACTAAAATATACCGCAACCCAAAATCACTATATTTATCAAGGCATCAAATTTTTAACAATCTCCCATCACAATTAGATAAATTACTATAAATTTGTATCTGAAGAACACAGACTGAAACATAAACTCTCGTATATACTCCTTCTCTATACGCGAGTCTTACTCTCATAGAGAAGAAATAAATATTAAAGAAAAAATATATATCCTACTGATTATTATAAAAATGTATTATATTTTCTAATATTAAAATAAAAAAAACACCATCGTTTTTGCCCTGCTGGCGTCTCACAGACCTGTCCGTTTAATCAAAAATTATATAGCCACAATGACACTATATCCTAGACGTTCAGAAAGTCATAGAAATTGACGAGGAGACGTAATATTATTATGGATTGTAATTTTTAATAAATCTGTCAACATTGATAAATTACTTAAAAGGTAATTTATAAAACTCAGTATATTATATGTTTTTTCTGGTTCGCACCGCCGCACATCGTATACACATCATTGAATTATATTTAAACTTCAGATATATTATTTTATTTCATGGAAATATTTCTTCTTCGCTGGTAAGCTACTAAATACCCGCAGTAATGCACTCATATATTATACCCTCCATCAGCGAACTTCGTATAAAATGTTACGCGCTTTTTAACGCAGTTTAGTGACACATTTTATCATCAAGCCTCCGAAAAAAATACTGAACATTTAAAACTTTAATAAAAATATTTAATCTTTAAAAACCATTTTAATCAAATAATTAGAGAAGCTGTATGTTTAAATATATTAAATTCAAAAAAGTTATTTTTGAGTTCGTTTACACCTAATCGCCTTGTGTCGGCATTTTGCATCGGAATAATAATAAAACGATGGCTAATGATGGGACCCACACCCACCCGGTAGCAAACTGGTTTATTCATGTAAATGTGTTCAATTCAAATTAGGTACCTACTTGTTAATAAACTATCGATTAACTCCACCATAGGTAACGACAGGGTTGGCAAAAGCTACTTTCAGAGTTTTAACAATAATATTATTTGTAATATTTTAATATGTCCAAGAACGCACTGTTATTAAACAAATAATAGATATCTCATAGAGACGAAGATATTTTTTATATATGGAAATATGGGTAATTACAGAGCTTGCGACCTGTCTTCAGCTAGCTTAAGTGGTCACTTTACACAATATAACGTTCACCATTCCACCCAATCAATCTACATATCTATCAAAATTTTGAAAGTTGTATATATGTTAATATGCGGAAACACTTCGAATATCACTACACTATCGCCATCTATGAACTATATTTGATATTAATTTCCCTGAAACAGCGTATATGTCACAATGAGAATCTAATTATTATTTTTTTAAATTATTTAAAGCAATATTCTCTATCTGTAAAATGTTTTTAACACATTATACTAGAATGTGTTAAATATCAATATTTTTCAATTTAAATACATTTTCTTATTTTAACCAATATTAGCAATACTTGAAAGTTTGATTTTTTGAACCAATAAAATTTGATAGATACGGAGGTTGATTAGGTGGGAAGGCAAGTCGTAAGCCCTGTAATTACCCACACTTCCATATTTTTCCATTAATAAAAAATAGTTTCGTCTCTATGCGATATCTATTAGTTATTTAATAATATTATTAATTAAATCTATATTTCTAGAATGTAAACATTATTGACGGCACTCATTTCTTGTATTTAGATGAGACTAATTATGATGAAAGTTCGTGAATGTTTAAATAACAACAACTATTCTGAATTTCCCAAACATCTTTTCTTAACAAACTATTATTTTGACAATAATAAGGGTTTGGAAATTTTACATACAAATACCAGGGCTTTACAGCTAGATATATTAGAAATTTGAGAAATAAGAAAAACCAAATAACTAAATCTTTTTTGCAAATAGTTATCTTTTAAATTTGTTTTCACATATTTTTATATTTTTAGTTTCGTTTTTGTCTATGCTTTAATTTTTAATTTTAATATGCATTGTGTCCTGAAGAAGGGACCATGGGTCTTGAAATCTGTTTACCTATGTTTATGTAAATGCCTTCGATAGCTGGTTTTCAGGTTTCCGATTAAAAATAGGCACACAATTATATATCAATAAACAATGGTATATACTAAGTATTTTTATAATTATTAAATTAAATTTTATCTATTTTATTTTAATGAGTGCTAAAATTTATTTACATTTATATTTAATAACGCTTTCTGACTGTTCAATAATCAGAATGATATACTGGCGACATCTATGATTCATAATGCATGTCCTTTTTATAATCTTTAATTCATTTTGCTTGACCCACTTTAACTAACATATTGTAGAATAACAAATGTAAATGACACAAAGAAAATATTATCCATCCCGATTCGAACTCTGATCTAGTGAGATTGGCAGGGAACACATTGAAATATTGAATGTATTAAAATTTTAAATAAATAACTAAAATATATTAAATGAATTATCAAATATAATAATTCCATTCCGGAAGATAGATACAGTAACAATGTTATTTGAAGGTACATATATAACCAGGGGCGTGCAGTGCATACAAGCAAAAGAGCTGTGCATTACTAAAAATTCTGCGAAACAAATATAAATTAAATAATTGGATTAACATAAATGGAAACCTGTGAATCAGTAGAGACTTTAATTGCTTAGTTCTAAAAACTACCACGACAACTCAAGGCTATACTCATGGCGCTCTCGTGTATTCGCCGCATCGAGCTATTTACATTACTCTGTTTTATTTTTAAACTAGTGAATTACTCGAGTCATATAATTGGTTATTTACTGAATTGAAAATTTCTTTCGGTTGATCCGTTTTGTATGGAGTCGTTACTTATGGTGTTTTTAACAGAATACCATTATAAAAGGTTACAACTGCGTGAAATTCAAAGTGTTTACTTCCTCTTTTACTATCTTACTGTTTTTAACGTGTTAATTTCATGATTGTTCTTTACATTTGGTGCATGGATTGATTTTTGATTTGGAAAAAACAAAAAGCATTTGGCAAAACTATTTCCTGCGTTAACCTTCAATATAAATAATAATTTCCTTTAGTTATTACGTAAAGGATTTTCAAACAATAAATGAATCATGTTCAGTCATGAAAGGTATTATTTTACGTTAAAATAATAATATTAAAGACTATTAATAGTACTCTAAAATTACAAATAAATACATGGTAGGGTTGTATAAACGACGGAATTATTTTGTCTAAAGACGTTGGTTAAACGAAAGTACATATATTATATTACATATATTATATATGATTGTATAATGTCATTGGTAACAGCATCACCTAAATTTATACCTTTTGTACGCCGCTGTATATAACAAGGCACGTGGTGTCGGTGGGCTGCTAGTAAATATATCCTACTCTGGCAAAATGATTGATTCCAGAGAAAACTGGTACAGGCTTTATTAGGTTGGTATTGCCTTCATTCAATATTGGTTTAGGGTGTCTTTACTGTGTACTGCTTTATTGTTAAAGACCCTTATCAGAGAACTCTAATAATAATAAACTTTCATTATTTAGAGTATTTTATGGGATTGTTCTAAAGAAGTCATCGTCAACCAATGAACCGGGGATGACCAAGTGAACCATTTGATAATTTCAAGTGACGTTCAGTTCGAGTTCAGCAAATAAAGTATAGATAATATTTTGATATGATTGTTGTGGAGGGACATATTTAAAATATTGCGGGAAGATTTAAAAAAGACGGAAGAAAATCATCTTCTCATGATATCATCGAATTGGGTATCTCTTTCTATGACGTTTTATGTGTGAAAAAAATTGGCTTTGCCATTTTGTCCGCGTTCGGTCTTTTTCACACATGAAATTTATTTTATGTAATAACTGGAGTAGATTATCGTAAATTATCGTAAAGTAGATTATCTTAAATTATCGTAAAGTAGATTATCGTAAATTATCGTAAAGTAGATTATCGTAAATTATCGTAAAGTAGATTATCGCAAATTATCGTAAATTCAGATGCGTGTATTCGTCTTGAGGTGACTAATTATTCAGCATCAGGGAAATCATTGGTAACGAAGAGAACGTTTATAAGGTTAATACATTATTTATGATCTATAACCCGACAATTATATTTATTTTTAAAATAATAAGAATTAGAATTTTGTTTTTTATGTTTAGTTTAAAAGTATACTCTAATAGTTTTTTCAATATAATTTATCTTATTATTCATTAACGGACTGTTTTAAAATGAAAATACCCATTGACCCGAAACGTCTTCTTAATAGTTACATTTTGGTTGCTTTTAACTCGCAGCCAAAAAAGGTTGCCAATGCCTGTTCTTAAGTCTATTTTAATATCTTTGTTCATTTGTGGCTATTTCTCATTTCTCAATTTATTTATATACTGTATTTTTATACAATTTATATTTTATTTTATATCAAAGAGCGATGCGTGAACGGAATACGTGTCATATCAATATTCTTACTATTTTGAAACTAAGCTAAACGCTTGTGCTTTGAAAATAGGACTGACTTGAAGCCCTACTGTAATGAGATTCGAATCCCCTATAACTAGATCATTAGGCGAGTATCGTTACCACTAGACCACAAGCACGTCTAATTTATTCAATATCCAAGCACAATAATATCACTTCTTCAATATTAGTAACATTTTATATAAATAATTAGATAAAATACTTTGTTTAAACCACTATTTATTGATTATTCTACATGTTTCGATACATTTTTATTGATAGTGGAAAGCAGTGGAGAAAAATGATGTTTTTAAATAATCTTACTTCAAATTCAATCATAAAACAATATCCGAAATTCCGTACAACAAGCTTTTTACACTAATAACAAATTAAAGAATTATATATTAAATAACAAGGATAAGGACGATATTAAAAAAAAACGGGGGTCTACAAATTAATTTTCAATGATTGCAATTATTTTTATACAGGTAAAACTTGCAGAAATTTTGATATTAGAATTAAGGAGCACTTGAGATCTCTAAATAGCAACAACTATTCAGAATTTTCCAATCACCCTTTGGAAACAAACCATTCTTTTGATATTAACAAGGGTTTAGACATTATACATATAAATACTAGGGGTTTAAATAACCAAATCCTCTTTGAAAATAGTCACCTTTTAAATTTGTTTTCATATTAGTTCTTACTTATTCGCCATTTTATCATTTTATTTTTATCTATGCTTGTATTTTTAATTTCAGTATACATTGTTCCCTGAAGAAGATACCATACGTATCGAAACATGTAGAATAATCAATAAATAGTGGATTAAGCAAAGTGTTCTGTCTAATTATTTATTCAATAATATCACTATATAATATTAATGTAAAACATAATTTGTACATGTGGTACAGTCGCGTTCATATTATGCGTTAGTATGCTAGTTAAAATCGTTGATTTTATCAAAATCGGTAGCTTCAATATAGTCTCCATATACATACACATTTAAAGGATTGACTAACCACTGACTGTAAAGTGTATTTTATCTATTCCATAGACATGTCATGCGGACAGCCAAAATTCGAAAACTAATTGGAATATTTTCCAAAATTAATGGGAATTTTTTTTATTATTACTTTTTTTATTTTTTGGCAAATCGCCCTTCAATTAAAGTAATTAATATAGCAAATTAGAGTTGAATGTACTAACAAAAAAACTTGGTCAAAATTTAATCTCCATAATTTGAAATCTCGTGCGGCAACATAATCTTATGCATTATCAATACTTTCTTTAATTCACGTTTAAAACGTATTTATATGCTATATTTTGAATATTTGATTATATTTTTAGATTTCGACATATCTCAGCCTTCAAATAGTGGCGTACGGTTTACGTATACATTAACATTTCCTCTCCGATGATGTAAGCTGAATTAACATTGGCTCTAATTATGTATATGAATATCTCTGTAAATATACTAAATACAGAGTTCATATTTTAAGTATTTCTCCGTGACATATTTATGTATTGGATAAAATAATTACAATATATATGTATTTACCATACGCAACAATAAAAATGTTTTCTCGAAGAACCTGACGTGAATTTGTCAATATGTATATGTGTACGTGCAGCGTGATGCGGACCGCGCAGTGCGCGGGGCGCGGGGTGCCGAACGCTGGCCGAGTTAGACGTGTCTTATGCGGTCTTTCGATTATGATTATTAATGATTAATATTTTTTTCTCATTTTTAGTACTTTTACACAATAATTTATATATATGTCAACTATTATTTTAATGATTAATATAAGTAATAAATGTAAAATTTTCATATTTATTCGACTCGCAAAAGTCTACATGTACACTGAGTTTACAGCACCGGAACGCGCGTTTTTATTTTAGCACCGTAAGGAAAAGGTTAAACGGTGTTTTACCAAAATTTCTGGGACACAAATAATATTTATATTATTGTTATATGATTGGAAGATAGAAAAGCTTTCTTTCGAAGAAACAAAACTGCCACCGAGACTTTTCAATAGGCAGTAGAATTTTTTTTCAATTGGACTGCATCGGTCTTGTCAATCTTGTCAGATTTGTTCTATTTACAATACATACTTCAAAAAAACATTTATTTTTTCCATTAGAATGTACCTATTCCTTTTTTTAAAATGCAATATTTCTCGGATCAAACATTGAACGAAACTTGCTAGATGGCGCCAGGGCTCCTAGTTCATTTTTATAACACCTAATAAAGAATAAACGATTTATTTCCAAAAACATGAAAAAATAAAAGTACGAGAGTTTTAACCCTATACAGAAATAATTTATATGTACATCATTATATGGCATCCATGTTTGGGACTATAAAATATTTTAGGGGTTCGGTACCTAATATAGCATATCGTTTATTTTATTAGCAAACTGAAAACCATCTCCAAAATATTAGGTTCGCAGAGCGAATCTGCTGCGCAGAAATATTGTTAAAATATTGAATTTTTGAGGACTATTTTCTTTATATTGAACGGTCCCAGGTTGAAATTTCGATGATGGCTTCATTTTTTTTTTTGCATTTTAAATTTCACTGTCATCGGACATTTTGTTTTCAATTAATGCAATAACTTATGCTTTCTGGTTCCAATATAAATTTGCAATAATATAATTCAATTAAATCTATATATTTTTTTAAATTTCTCAGTTAATAAATATTTGTACCGAGACTGCATTGCATGATGGCTACGCATGTTCTAACAAAATAAATATTAAAATATATATTTTTTTAGACTATCTACTTCCCATACCTCTTCAGTATACAGTTGTCAGTGAAGCCATCAAATTGATGTTTAAAACATTAGTCAGCAGAGTGAGTCAAATGATCGACAAATGTATCGTTAACTTTGAACATTTTATCCTGTTTATGATCGCTATTATTTCAATTATATTTCATTCGATGACTGCCCGACTCATCTGTTCGGGGGTGTACACTGAGGGTCGGTTGTATGATCAGTAGTCACTTTTTACAATAATAAATAAAGTTACGAAAGTTTAATTTTTGCGAAAATGGGTTGTTTGATAGTAAAAAAATATTTATTTCTCAAAAGTACATCCGGTAGTAAATTAATTTTACTGTCCGATATCCGATAGTGAAAACGAGAATCGATAGTTAAATATGGCGGACTTTTCACAGCTGTTCCAAAAGTCATCTGACACATTAATACATTAAAAGTTGCAGTATATGACAATTAATCATTCAATATACCGATATTTTGGAATGAATTAAATATATTAATTATACATATACATATAAAATCAACTTTATCTAAAAATATTGTTGTTGCGCCACCATTTTATATGTATATCTTTCTAATTAATATATTTAATTCATATTTAAAATATCACTGACCTACGTTCTGAATAATTACAACTTCACAATAAGAATGTGTTCTCCTAATAATAAAGTTGTATCAATGTGTCCAAAATTTAATATAAATGAATTGAATGGCCTATATTTTTATTTTTATCACACAGATTTTATTCCCTATCCCATTTTTTTCCCCTCACCCTCCCGTTCCCCTGGAATATTTTCTTTTTTATAACTTTTATCTCTGTTTATTTTTAACTTCTTCTTTCACTTTTTTCTGCATTATCAGTCCTTTTTAAATTTAAAATTTTGCTCGCTGTATAAAGTATTTTCTCAGAAATCATGTAACTGGTTTAATTATTGTTTAGCTTTTACTATGATTTTTGTATTTACTAATAAACTATGTTTTCCGAATAAAAAAAATATAGAGTACAATATTATAATAGCGAATGGATTATCTCAAAATTTAATATATGTATATTTTTAATTTTTTGATATTATATTCATCAGATATGACGAGTTAAGAGAAATAAGATGACATATATTAGCCGGGAGTGGAAAGTTACCATTGACCAGATCACTATAAAAAAAATAGAGATATATGGTTAAAATTGTCATTTTTGAATCCAAATTCTGATAATAATTTTCTCTTTGCAACTCCTTGAATCCACGGCGCTCCATAAGCAGAATCAATGGCGCACCAGCCCGGTGTGGACCTTGGGTTCCTTAAGTAAGTCTGACCAATTAGATCTGTCCTCAGCTGTTATATTCCAGTTCGCGACACCGACTGCATAAGTGTCCTGGGTAACGTCATGCAACCACCGCAGCTTGATTCTTCTAACACTGCTTCGAACAATAGGTTCAGAGCCGGCGTTACGCACAGGTGAAGCAAGCGACTGCCTGTGGCGGCCAAATCAAGGGGGTGGTCGAAAAATGTATAAAAATTGAAGAACAAAATCCCAAGCTACAAAACGATAATAGTATGTGATAAAAATAATCCAAGAAAGCAAATCCAATAAATAACATTATAGATATTTCCTAATAAAGCAGTAATTTGCAGTCAACACTAGTATCCAGAACGTCTTTTAGTAAAAAGCCATGGGCATGTTTCAAAATGCTGGCCTAACAAAATACTGCCTCTAACGTGTGTCACGCATTGCATAAAAAATTGTCTTCACTGGTCGTTGTGTCCATTCGTTGATCATTATTAGCCCAATGTATATTTTTATTTTGATAGCTTAGACACCACCAATTACTGCTTCTAATTTGTGATTATAGCGCAACACCCTGTTTTCATTTTCGGTACCTTTCAAAGTTCTTCATAGTTTTCTACTGTGCTTCCGAAATTATCGCTTGAGTTTGAGAACCCTTGCTGTATGCCTTTTAATACATAGATATTTTATCTAATAAAATGTTATTAATAGTAAACGACACTAAGATACCCGTGACACTAATATCGATAAATGCTATCTTGAATTTTTTAAATAATTTAATGTAAACATATAATTCTAGCGTATTTTAATCAAATTCTGAGTGATCATATCCGCCATAAGGCGTGTTTGTGCATGCACGTATGTTCGAACAAACCTACCATTTAAGGTGTCGTGAGAAACAGGTGTCGAGTTAATAAACGAACAGGGGGATGTTCGATATCCGGAAACATTATTGAATGATATTGTAACTGTCAACAGAAAATAACGCTAAATCATTTTAATAAGTTCATTATTTTGTTTGTCATATTGAAATAAGTTTCGTAATTTTAACCCGTCATTGGTCGGTACTACCCAATCATGTGAATATTTTAACATAGAATTTGTTCTTTCATATAAAAATTATCACGAAAACTGGAAATTTAAAATAGTCATAATGTTTCTGTTCTAATTTTTTTGTATTTAAAAAGATTATTCCATCACCCAGAATCAGACCGGCGCTTCTACTGAATACGTCACCCTATCACCTACATTCTACAATAACCGTCAATTATATCCTGTCAGCGCATGATCTAATTCCGAAACAGATTTTATTTTTATTTTTTGACATACAATTTGGTGTTACGTTTAAAACAATTTTTTAATTTTATTGGTTTAAACTAGTAAAATATATATATACATATACCGTCCTATTACAACAGTATACGTATTCATTTGTACTTAAACTGAATCTAAAACAATAAATTACGAGGCATAATGAAATTAAAAACAGACTATTTTATTATCTATCACTAAGAACTAACCTCTTATGATGATGCCTAACTGAAAGATATTTCCATGTCTCGATTATTAATACAGCCCTTTAAAGGTACAATTCTACTATGTATCATAATAATATAGATGAAATCAAAGGCTAGAGATGTCATGAAGCATTCAGTGAGTGTTTCCCCTATTTTTAAAGTTTACTCAAATATTAACTATTATTATTAGCTGTTCCGAAAATAATTGGCGATCTTAACCATTAAATTCAATTAAACAAAATATAAAATAAAAAACTTTAATACAAATTAAATTAAGCAATTAGAAAGATATATATACAGAAAAATATATAATATTTATAGAAAAAAAAAATAGTTTTGAGCCAATAAATAGTTTTTTTTGTATATCTAACTAGTTAATTAATTTGATTTGTATTATAATACCACAAAGCTATGTTCTGAAAATGTAACATTATAACAAAAATAAGTTCACTTTAAAAATAAATTTCCTTTATTTTTCAAAGTAAGAGCCATTTGATTCTACGAACGAATTACAAGCTCATTTATGCCTGTTGAACAAAACTGAGGCAGATTTCAAGAATTCTTTAAAGGCGATTTCTGCTGCTTCTGTGTTATCGATTTTTTTGCCGTAAATACTTATGGATGCACTTGAAAAGGTGAAAGTTATCGTGAAGCAAGATGGGTGGCAATGTTATTGTTTGACGCGTGTTTTCTTCCACTAAAGCCGTCGTTTTCATTTTAACTTACGTCTCATCTTCAAATCAGCCACACTGTTTATTCAGAAGCGGTTCCTTACATAAAACTCAGACATATGTTACGTTACAATAAGATTTTCTGCTTCGCCCCGCCCCCACTTGGTACACAAATTATCGTCTCCTCAAACATATTCTGAATTAAATTTCATATTCAGTAGGTGTTTTTTTATTTTGTTGATAATTAAAAAAATATTTTTTATTTTAGTATTTAAATTATGATTCTATAAAATGTTACGTATATTTAAACCCAGTTTCGTGACGTATTTTATACGGAAAGCCTACGAATTATCTGTTAAAAATATTAATGTCAACACCACAATTATTATTTTATCTTGATTTGATTAGCTCACAACACTTTGGTTTAACCAAAAGTTTAATATTCTCCGTCACTGTGTTTCGTAGAACTTGTCCATTCCGAAACATCATTGTTTAAATGCCAGGTAATGTTGGGCGTGGTCTGTCAGTCCACCAGTCATTTGCGTGAAATGTCATTTGTCGATATCAATCTAGAAATAAATGTCTTCTTACCGTTTAATTCCTGTCGTAAACATTTCTTAAAAGATTTGAATATAATATTACTGTTACTGTGCAAAGATTTGGGATTGTTAATGAACGTTACGAGTGTCATTCCGGATTATCGCACGTCACTAAATAGAATGTCACGGATTCTTGTCAAATTTCCAATGCGTCAAACTTGACAATTAAGTTCGTAGAAAAAAAAATTGCAATTACAAAATATACGTATTCAATCAGGCCTATTCTCAAAATTGCAATATTGAAATGAAGCTGATTTTTACACCAACCCACAAAAATAATCTTATATTTGAATGAGAGAGAGGGAGAGAGAGTGAGGGAGTGAGGGAGATAAACGTACCATAATCTGTCAAAACTATCTGTCTATTTTTGAGGGTTGGTGTAACAATCACCTTCATTTCAATAATGCAATTTTGAGAATAGGCCTGATTATCTGGCACACGCTTCCCAACAAAATAATCATTCTAAAACAATGCACTTGGTTCAAAGTATTTTTCATTATAGGAAGCAGAATTAAAAGTTATTCTTCATGGCTATTTAGAGCACGCGTCGTAATCCGTTCCACCTCCGCTTATGACCTCTATCTCACTTGCGCTCGTAACCGTGTGATTGCTTCGTTTTTTTTCTCGTCTTCCTAAAGTTGAGGTTGGAGAGAAAATAAAGCAAATAAGTTAAACGAAGGAGAATATTGGGATGGGCATCTTTTGGAAAGCATAATCACATACTCGGGAACAATAAGTCGTCGTCATTTTTTAGGACACACAGTATACGATCAGTAGTCCAGATGTTACATAAAGAGCAACGATCGCCAATCTGAAGCGGGACCATGCCGGTCATGTAGCGAGGCTTACGGACGAGAGATAGACCAGGGGCATCTTGCGGTGGTGTCCGTGGTTAGGTAGCAGAGGCAACAGACGCGTTGGGCTGATGACCTAGATAGAAATGCCGACCTTGCATGCATAAGAACTGCACATGGCATGGACCGATGTTTGAGGGAGGCCTTTGAGATGAAGACAATTTTTTAAACCGATACATTTCAATCTTCACACTAATGTGTCAGTAACGAGCTGTTGAAATAGTGTATTTCATTACTTCAATCCATCTGGTACTCTGGCTGCTGGCTGGATATGAACTGAAGACCAGAGTACGAAATTAAAATAATAATTATCATGGTATGAAGCACTTTTATGAAAATGAAGAATATATTCCACAACCGAGACACATACATTAATAAAACGCATATCCGTGGTTCTCTATCGAGTTGAGGTATGGACGTTAAAAGAAGCCATCATTAAATGGTCCATATATGCTAAAGATCTCCTGGGTTAACCAAATTACTAATGAACGTGTACTAAAACGCGTGAATAAATCAATATAACCAATACCAACTATCAAACTGACGTACTTGTGATCAGTAGCGTAACTATGCTAATGCGGTGCATTGGGGCCCATATTAGATAAGGGCCCAAAAACCCAAAAGAGCCCAAAAAATTTACGAACGGCGGAGCTTGTCACTGTACTTTATGAAGAGGAGAACAGCCGCGCGCGGACGGAAGGAATGTTAATTCGAAATGTCATCGCTCGCCAATTTACGTTGGTCGGACTGTGAGATTTTTACATGTATCGATATCTTTACCAGTGTTAATAATAATCCACAGCAAGAAATGGATTTATTAATTTTTAAAAATGGTTTCTTACGTGTTTTTGCAAAACACGTGAAAACATTATCTATGTAGGTATAAAGTAATACCCCACTAATATATATTATTAGGTTAGAGGCCAGACCATCGCTGTATAGAGAAAATCGCCATAGAGTAAAGGAAATATTTTTTAATTGCAAGTAGACATAAATGCCCTTCAAAGTGTGAATATTATATGAGACAAGAGACTAATTTTATTGTATTATATACAATACTAATTTACGGACCTTTTTTCCATTCCGCATTGGGGCCTAATTTATCTAGTTACGTTACTGCTTGTGGTCTAGTGGTTGAAATATTCGCAGGTCGGGGGTTTGAGCCTCGTTCCAGGAGGCCATCAAGTTAATCATATTTTCATAGCCCAGCGTTTAGCTTAGTTTGAAAACATTAAGAATATTGATGAGACGCATACTTCGCATACGTATCTCTCTACAAGGAAAAGCTACATACTTCGGACACATTATCCTCAATTATAAATATGATATCTTAGAGCTCATTAATCAGGGGTAGATAATTAAGAAGAAGAAAAAGGTTTTCTTGGCTGCATAACCTCAGAAGGTGGTTCAATATCTAAAACGCCTGAGATCTTTTACATCATGCACATAAATAAATCAGAATACTGCAACTTGGTTGCAAACCTTTCTAAGGTGACGGAGCATGAAGAAGAAAAATACGAAAGCCGTTTGGAATACACTTAATACAAATTAACTCAATCAACTAGAAAGATATACAGAAAAAATCTATTTATCGTAAAAATATTTTAATTGCTACCGGGATTTAAACCTAAACCTTTTCCTATCCGGGGAAATGCGTTAACCAATACCGCTGATATCGGTTAAAGTCAACAAAACTGTATTCCCCTTAAAAATAAAAATTAATTAATTACTTACATTAATGCGCTCACTAACTGATCGAAATATGAGGAAGAAAGGAAGGCACTTACTTTTCGTCTGCTGGATGCTGGTTCATTTGTTGATTCCTCTCCATCACAAATACAAGCGTCGCGGGGTGTATATTAACACTCGCGAAAAGGATTATTATGTATAAACGGGATTAAAGTAAGATTAATTATAAGCGTTAGCGGAGTAAAGCGGAGTGAAGCGACGGTAGTTATCCGTATAAAAGCTCCAAGCGCACTGAATTTGCTGCAATTGGAAGAGGGAAAAAAGGGAAGTTAAAATTTGGGAAATCGCAAATTGAATCTATTCATGAGGCAACAAGTCAAACGCCAAAAAACTTAATATAATTTAATTAATTTTAAACGGTGCTACACTAACATATACATATTCACAAACACATAAATACAAAAAAAAAAAAAACTGTTTTTAATGATTAATTATACCGAATGGCTATTTATATTGCAAAAGGAAATGTAAACATTCTTGTACCCAGCTATATGTTACTTAATTAAAATTTTTGATTGTATTTACGTTCAAGAAAATGTTTACAAAAAGTCCAGCATTCATTTGTCTGGCCTCGGAATTAGCACCAAATGACCAAATGAGAATATTGAAATGTTTCTTACAATTCATTAATGTCAGTATTGCATTATGACAAAATAATGTCACATAATATCATAACTCAAGGGATGAACAGTTGAAAGGGAGAACCATAAGAGGGCACATTTAAAAAAAAAGGTTTTTTGTAAAATATGAATTATCAGTGTCCTTTGAAATACTTTATAATAATAGTCAAACAAGTTAGAAATTTGAATATTGAAAGAATGTAATGTTGCTGCACTGTAGGTAGGTAATTATTAAAATTTACATATATATATTGTATTATTATTTCATGACGATCTTCATTTTTCTTGTCAAGTTAGTTATTAAAAAACGGTACAGAAACCACGCTTTTATAATAGATTTTATTATTTTTTAGAGGTGTGAAATCTTTGTCGGTAGTAGAAGTACGTTTAGAATTTTAAATATTATTTTCCCTATTTAGAGTGATTAGTTCAATAGCTCTGAATTGTCAACCGATATGCTATATATATTTTCTATCTAAGCGTCACTTTTTTATAAAACATACACTTTCAATGGCCTTATTAATTTAAATTACCTTAGCAGCAGCATTCCAATGTTTCAATTTTTTAATTGCTGACAGTAAATTTTGTTGTTTACTATTTTGGAAAAAATATACATTCATAACAACACGGTCATAGATACACATTCAAAGAAATTTGACACTTTGACACTTCAATGAAATGTATGTACTCCTCTTTCAATTTTCTTTTGAGATTACATTATAGATTACACGAAAGACAATAGAGTATTTTAGGATTTTATTTATAATAGATAATAATGAATTAACTAATACAAAATATTAATATTATAATTTGAGACATTAATAATCAATTTATTAACAAAAATGTAACATTTAAATATATTGGAAAATAACGTAAATAGTAGTGATACAATATATCTGAATAATTTATTAAAAAACAAAATAAAAATCTCTAATTCTAAATTGATTTTTTAAAACTGCCCCGTAATAAGACAGACGAATAAAAATAATCTTATTATATTAGATTTGAAAAATAGGCTGGCCATGTTTTAAGACGCATAGATAATCGATGAATAGGGAATGTTCTTGGATAATTTCCATGAGACAAAAAAAAATCTAGAGAACCAATGTCTCTTTGGATAACAAAATTATCAGACATGGTTAAGATTGGCGAATGATTGAAGAGAGTAGGATAGGCCATTATTCAACAGTGGATTCACAATTCATTAACACTCATGGCTTTTTAAAACTATTTAAAACATAAAAGTTGGTGCGTACTAATATACAAAAAACGTACCTTTTATTTCTTGCGCTGTATTCATTTAGCCAACTATGCGGACCACTTCATTCCTGTTGACACCTTTTCTGAAGAGGGACTCCGAGGTGTTGTCAAACCACTGTCTCAGATTTTTTAGCCAGGACGGTATTTCTTCTTTCCTTGTTGAACAATGTCGGGAGTACGAATGTCGTGTAATATGTCCAAAGATTTCAAGATTCCGTGACTTGATTGTGTTTATTATTTCTTTGTAGTTGTTCTGTGGACGCCTGCTATTTCTGAACGCACCCGGTACCAGCAGTACCCAGTCGCAGCCAATAGCCACGCGAGGCACTGGCCGCATGGCGTCAGTTTACTAACCGACGGCTACCGCGAGCTTCTCAGACTCGCCACTCCGGCAGCGGCTTGTCAGCAGCTTTTGTTACTCACTCCTTGCACTGCATATATCCATAGATTCCAAATTTCAAATAAATTTAGTGTTAAACTTTAAGTAGGCGTTTTCATTACGTATACCTTCACTGCCTGCAATCATCTCACACTGTACCAAAATACAGTTTCGCTGACACAACTACAGGAACACAGAATGGTAAACCGATTTGGAGGCGGATTACCATTTTCATCCTTCTAATATCATCATTCTACATATATCACGAACATCACGTACAACCCATACCTCCATTACATAATTATTTATTCTTCTGTCGATCCAAGTGACATGAAGCATACGCTTGTATACTATAAATCATCATTATCAGCTATTTTGAATCCACTGCTTGATGAAGGAAGATGTCTCCCATTATTCTTTATCCATTATTATTTGCCATATATTTCTGCCGTGTTTATAATTCCATTAGTTCTGCAAGCCTAGAAAGGCTTGTCGGCTTCTTGATTCATATCAGGTATCAATGGATGACTGCGTTTGTTCTTCCTCCAAGCGATGTAATTCAATATCCTCAATAAATCGACTTTAGCCGAATATTTTATCTAGATACATATTGAATTCGAACTGTAAATACGGATCGATAGGATCTAAATGAACGAATTGCGTCTCGCGGAATGGGACACGAGAATTCCGGTCGTAAATCGGAATCACCGCAAGGTATGCGAGGGAAGTAGGGAAACCTTAGTACAGGATGAGGTAGTTAAGAAAATAGGGGTTCTACTCAAAGGACCGGTGAATTTTGGGGAACCGGTATACAGAAGGACTACTCGCCGTACCTTATATATGACGCCTCTGAAATCTCTGCAGTCGCCGCCGAGATCACACAATGGCACGCGGATGAATACGGCGACGTTACAAGTTCACCCACGGTACACAAACAACAAACAAAACGTGATCAAAACACAATGTCACAAAATTCAGTGCTGGAGCACTGGAGATGAAAGGTTTACACCGCGAATGCTATCGCGATGTCGATATTGAACAAATATCGGTCAAGTTGACGTCTGCAGGCGTCAAAGTCTCTTTTCACAGTGAAAAGACGAGCATTAGGAAATATTTATATGGATGGGAATGTGGACGCGAAAATGTGTCAATAACAGTGGTCGCGACTGAATAGAAAGGCGCGCCAAAAGTGTATTTTATAAATTTGGAACACATATCTTATTGTTTTCTTTATACATCAACCGTAATTTTAATGTCCTCACCCGGTCCTATCCCCCTATTATTTGCTTTCACTGTCACCTATAGCTGCTGAGTCAGCGGGGCAGGTACCAATTTGGTGGACTCTAATAAATAAATAATCTATACCTTGGGTCCTGTCTCGATTGCTTATTAAGTCGCTCCTGGTTGTACTACTGGTAGATTGTGTAATACTATGAAATGCTGTTAGGCTGCCCAAAGTATGAGAAAAGAATGGCTTCCTTGTCAGCTGCCGGTCAGCGCGAGCTCCTCTCCCCACTCTGCGACATCACGGCTAAAGCAAGTTCGCCGCGCGGCCCAAAGATGACGTTGCCTATCCGCCATACACCCCAATTTTGTCTTAATACTGTGTTTAAACATTTATGGATCTTTATTATTAGTTTTACATATTATAGGATATTATACTCTTTATATTCCTACTCTTATATTGTGTTAAGGTTTCTCAACAAATAAATACATATTTCAATTTATTTATGAAATACAGTTTCTCGGCTATGATACTTCGAATCGTGAATTTATTTCCAATACAGCATTGCTCCACTGAACAAAATATAAAAAAATATTTTACGTACCGATCTTAACATTTTTACTATTGACACATCGTGCACCTCTACCCCTGCACCACCCAGTCCTCGAAACAAATTCCCGTTGCAAAAAATGAAAACGTGTTTCCTTTTCGACACCTGTGAACGCAAAAAATCACCCGTAAAGGCGATCGCGAGTACAAGCAACGCATCGTACACGGGGAACGTCGCACCGGCGTTCGGTCCGGGTTTAATATCATTAATTTTAATGGCGACAGTGACAGCTTGAATTTTGATAACAATGACATGTTCCATGAAAATAATGTTGTAGCTCTGTAAAAAACTGGATCCTCTTCCTGCTCCCGGTTTAATTAGTGCGGTGTTAGCACGCGGATCTTGGCAATTAATGTCCGGACCTGAGAATAACGAGGCGACAGCTCGCGAGACGTTCACTTACCTTTCATTTACGTGTAATTATCAATGTTATTGATCAACTCTCTGAGAATTGGGCATTGTCAGGTGGCCTCACATTCGTTCAGATTGAACATAATAGACTCCCGAATGTGTGAGTGTGGTGCCGAGGAGGAAACCCTTGACCATGTATTTTTCGCCTGTCCAATGCGGATCACAGATTTTTTTTACAATAATCTTGTCAATGGTAATTTTCAACTCCCGGTTAACTTGTGTCATCTTCTTTCCCTCAACTCGCCACATTTAAGTTATATAATAGCAAATTTCTTGAATGTCAATGGTATTAACTTGTAACGCAATATTCCCTATTCTATAATATTGTTGTACTGCTTTCTATGAAATAATGTTTTGACTTGCAAATCACTCTTGAAGGGTGGATTGCCTGTTTAAAAGAAGAAGAAGAAGAAAATCAACATTCTCTACGACACGGGAAAACTAGTGCACACTTTACGAGGTGTGTGTTGATGAAAGTAAGAATCTTTATGTTTTTCAACACAAATTTTTAATTGCAAATCACAGCTACGATAAACGGCAAACAGTTAACATGTTCACACCAATATCGAAAGCTGCTACGAACTCCAAAACTATGTACAGTAGCGATGAGCTCAAAATCACGAACCATGAGTCAATCACTGATATCTTCGAGTCACACTCACAATCAGTGATTAAATATCTGAGAATATCGTGATTTATTTTTTTGTTTTGTTAATAATTCTATTGATTTTCTGACGCCGCCATTTAAATCGATATCACTTGAATCAGCGCCGTCTATTGGAATCTGTTTTTGTTGGTATTGTTTATGCTCGCTTGTTGGTAACTTTGTACGTATGTGTATGTATGCGCAATAATTATCTACTAATTATTTATGCTAGAATATGTTTTTTACACAAATGAAGTTTTAATAATATAAACAAATACGCCCAGAGTTATGTTTTATTTATTTATTATCACAGTCACAGTTTTCAATCACTGATATTATCGAATATCAATCACGATCGCACCAGTGACTCAATAGTAGCATTTTTTTTCATTACTAATGTACAGTACATCATCATCCACGTCGGTTTCTCATAACTGAGGATCGTGATCTCTATGAACTCCCGCTCTCTTGACTATGCTTCTGGGGCGGACACATAATGCCACTTAGCGGTGGTTCGCGCAAGCATGATGACACGTCGCATACCGGTGCACAGCGAGCTTGCAGTAGACACCGACAGAGGGACGCGGCGCTAGTGGGCGAAGAGGCCTGGAGACGAGAAATTCATTTTGCTTCCGTGGATGGTGCTCTTAATAAGTTTTCCCTAAAAGTGTGACTTATTTTGTACTTGTAAATCTAACAGCTACCTGTACTATATAGTGTGTTCCGAGTGCACCTTTCCTTACGCATTTTTTAATTGGCTAGTACAACCTGAATCAGCCGGGTATGATCACTGTACCTTTTAATTAATACCAACACTGGTCAAACTCTTCCGCTTTATCGGCGTTTCAACCGATGCAGTAAGAAGCTGAAGAGAATTCTGTTTAAATCATTCTTCACCAGCATGTATACCTGCGAGCTCTGGTAGAAATACAAGCAAGTGACGTACAACCATCTCCGAATTCAGTACAACAACTCATACAGAATACTGTTCGGATTGGCGCGTTATTGCAGCGCATCTACAATGTTTACCGAAGGCTCCTGATGACTATTTTCTGTTGACCTACTTGAAATAAGTCAACTACAATTTCAATGCTACAGGACAATATTCGAAATGAAATAACACGCGAAGTGTGCGAGAATATAATGAAAAAATTGGTTAAAAGAGCACGCATTTGTGCCGCTGAAAAAGGAGACCACATGGTCGATATCATATTTTATACTTAATTGTAATAAACTAAATAATCGATAAATATAAATTAATTTAAAAAAATATGTTTTATTACCGAGTTATTCCAAAACAACATCGGTCTGAAACATAATATTCACCCTGTTGGTGTGTTAAAATTAGAACTTCACAAAAAATACGTAAAAATATACAGTATGATCGTTAGATCTGCAATGTGCGGCGTTCTATCGTGTCTACCTTTCCCAGCGATGGATCTGCGTGTACGTTTAAACTGTATTTAAATTCAATAAACACCTCCCCGCGTTGTCGGCGAGGCTTTCCGCGACAATATGTTACGACTTGTGACCACAAATTACACGACCGCGGTTCGGTACGCGCTGCACCGGCGGGGTATTGTGTCTCCGCTCCGACCCGTAAATTAAAATGCAGGCCTATAATAAGCCAACTGTAATCTGCCCCCGTGCGTCGCGTGACGTTTGACGGTGCAGCAGTGTGGAAGAGTGTAATCAGGAGAATAAACGGTGAAAAAATACCTGTACGAGGCCCGTGACGCACTGACAGACATCATGCACGGCCGGTAATAACATATTTTTGATTAATTGACGCGGATCGGGCCGGCCACCCCTGCTTGTTTCCCGTGCAATAGGTGGATTCTTTCCATTGTATTCTGTCCCGAGTCGGTTCGCACGTTGCTAGAGAATTTCTCCACAAACTTTAATGAAACATAAAATTATTTCGCCTTATTTTGAGACTAACTGTCTATGAGTGAGAATTTTCTCACACTTGTGTAAGAAGATGCACGAATCACGCAAATTTTATGGTTAATTCAATTTATTATATATACAGCAGTATAACAATTCTACAACGAATGTACCCATATATGCATTTGTGGTGTCGGGTGTCTACTGCAGTAATAGTATTTCTAGGAGAACACATTCTTACTGTGAAGTTGTAATTATTCAGAACAGACGGTCTGTGATATTTTAAATATGAATTAAATATATTAATTAGAAAGATATACATATAAAATCAATTTTATCGAAAAATATTGTTGCGCCACCGGGATTCGAACCTGGATCTCTATCCTAACCGAGTAAGGTGCATTATCCATAAGAATGTGTTCTCCTAATAATACAATGTGTCCAAAATTTAATAAAAATGAATTGATAATTCTGGCGTCTGCTATCAGTTTACTCAAAGGTATTTGAGGTTCTGAAGGTAGATGGCTCTTTCAAATAATGGAACGATTAAATGTATTAATATCAAAAAGGTAACATAAATTGTCGCTAAAAATATTGTCACTGTAGCATAGTTGGATAATGCACATTCCCCGGTTAGGAAAGAGATCCAGGTTCGAATCTCGGTGGCGCAACAACAATATTTTTCGATAAAATTTATTTTATATGTATATCTTTCTAATTAATATATTTAATTCATATTTAATAGTATTTCTGCTGGTTTCTTGTTGCGTTTAAAATAATTCGATATTAAACATGTATTTCTTAATATTATTATCACAATTATTGTACAAATTAAATGTATTAATTAGAAAAATATACATATAAAATCTATTTTATCGAAAAATATTATTGTTGATAAATAAAAATAAATAAGATGGCTTTCAAATAATGAAACGATAGATGTATCTATTTGAAAATTTCGTTTTATTTACCAAAATATAGTATATAGTTTTGTACAGCTTATTTCTGTGTACTGACTGCACGGGCCTACTTTACTATATATTATAAAACGTCGAAATTTTTATAGTCAAATTTCGCTTATAACATCCATTTTGTTTTAACTATATTGAAACAAAATTCTTGCACATAAGGGAGGAAAAGACAGTTTTGTATGTTAGAAATTAATTCTGGCACAAAATTAACATTAGTTTTGTTTGAACTATATTGAAACAAAATTCTCGCACATAACATCAATTTTGTATAAACTATATTGGTTCCGTTTCTCTGAAAGAATAGAATGTAAATTGTATTGGTTGCAACACGTAAACTGGCGCCTCTGTGTTTTCAAGGGATCTGCATCCCAGACAACTTGAATTATCTACGTCAAACTCTGAGGTCAGTCTCTACTTCAGCCGCAGGAAGGGTTGTAGAGCTGACCAGCCATTGTCAGAATACTGATTTCAGTGACAGGTATTTGCAGTGGCGGGCACAAAATAGTGGAAATCTCAGCCCTCGGTAGTAACAGAACATGAACGACTATTTAAAAAGATTCTGTAAAGGCAGCATTTAACAAAATTATATCCACATGTTCAAAATTTTTTTGTTTACGAAATTGGCGCTATATAAATTATTTAATATAACTATTATTACAAGTATGTATGAGGCATGAATAATCAAATAACTCTACACAAACAAGTGAAATGAAACATCCCCAAATATAAATAAAAGCCCAGTTTTGTGTCTAACGCTTTCTTTTTGTAAATTTAAATTTAAAATTTAAAAAATAACGGATAAATTACATCAAAGTGGAGTATCAAATGCATTTAACATACCTACGAATTAAAGTGATATGTAACCTTTTGATTCTGATTTTGTAATATTAATATTTTTTTTCCAGTTTCATTTCCTATATTTTGAGCCTCCGCGATTGACTGCTGTGACAAATAATTAACGCGTTATGAATGCATTTGGTACTTGGGCATATATACGAAACATATTAGAATTAATTTAGAAACATGTTTAACATTAAAAAAAACATTTTTGAAATAAATAAAAAAAATAATACAAATACGTTTAAAAACAATTATTACAATCTGAGCAAATTTTCCACAAATGGGTTTTTCATACATGCAGTAAGTGGTTGTCATTTTTTTCATTGCAGATGTACAAAATCCCAAGTATTTTTGCTTACCGATAACTTTTAAAATGGACCCACGAAGCTCTTAGCTCAGTTTTGGGATATTTAGCCTTGACTTCAGAAGTGGCAACGTGACTGAGCTGTGAAGTGCCGCATCGGCAGTCAGAAAAAGCACTGCCAAAGCGGTTAAAGTGGCAGAGTTGGCAAGTGGGCGGAGCAAATGCTATTACGATACGATACTAAGCTAGGGTTAAATTTATTTTTATAAATAAATAATTTTTCGTTCAATTTCAATTTTGAGGGTTGACACATTGTTATTGTATTGTCTTACCGTATGTAAGTGTACATTATTAAAATTATTGTATTTCTTCGTTTAACGAACAATGATAAAACGATAAAAATCTATCCGTCACTTCGGCCATTACGTAAACGCACTTTTATATCGGCAACCACTTAGATGGAGAAATTATAACATTTCGACATTTCCTGCGAATCAGTGGAGTGTGAAAATTGGCGTTATGTTTTCTGTCATCACTTCGTTGAATACGTCAATAGTGACGCGTTGCGGTACGGATAGTAAAAATAACGTTTAAATAATACCAATAATACGAACTTACATTTAAAACATATTATTGAGGAGAACACATTCTTATTGAGAAGTTGAATTTATTCAGAACATTGGTCTGTGATGTTTTAAATATTAATTAAATGTATTAATTTTAAAGATATACACATACAATCAATAATAATCTAAAAATATTGTTATTGCGCTACCGGGATTCGAGCCTGGATTTCTTTTTCCAATCCGGGGAGGTGCATTACCAATTATGCTGTTATTAAATTACTAGCGCTGTAGCTATAGCGCTAGTAATTTAATTATATATATTTCTGTTCTTGAATTGATCAGTGATTAGGCCCTAAATCATCTAACCGATAATTTTTTATTTTCAATATATAATTTGGAATGAAATATTTCAATTAATCGCATAATAATGATATTTTTAAATACGTATATCTCTGACATGGTTAGGACTCGTAATTTTCCACTGGTAATTTAGTTAGGCACACATCCATAAAGTATTGTGGACTAGGTCTGTTGCACACTGTATATGTGTGGTCCAGAATCAAAAGCTGACATGTCCATTTTACCTGTTTTCGAGTAAAATACAAAAAACCACTGTACCACAACTGTCACATTTGAAATCATATTGAACATGACCAGTAACCATAGGTCACATGACCAAATACTGTCGTCTTATTGGCTGAAAACATATTTATCTGAGTTTGAATTAATTGTCTATTGGACATGTCTGCGATTGAAGTAACAAGCGAATTTTAAATGCGTTTTTATACGAAATTCGGCAATTTTTGACTGATTTCAATAGGTTTAACTTGTAGACACTAATATGCTTTATATTTGTACATACTTAACTCAAAAACCATAAAAATTGGACACGTCTGATTTTGATTCTCTTGGGTCCCATGCCCATCCTCCCGCATCGAGCTTCCGGGTAAGGGTGAATAAAAAATACAAATAAAATAAACTTGTACATTTCGATGCAATCTCTAATGTCTACAAAATCCATTTTTTACCGACGCATCAATACATACATGCCAGAATCATTTTAAACCTGAATAAAATAAATGAATAAAAATGTAATATTTTTATTGCTACTTCAAATTCTATTTTATTTATAAGTGCACAATTTATACAAGTAATTCTTGTTGTAATATTAAGTAAGCCATAAAATACATTTCATAATAAATAGGTGTATACGGGATTATTAGAAACTTAATTACAATGACTTAGTTTGTTTTTTAAAGTAAAAAATATATAAATAGCAAGAAATCGATAGTATCCACCAACTTAATTTTTAAAAATTTATATTATGAATTAATAGGAATTAAATAATAGTTATAAATTATTATTGACCGTTGAATTACGGAGCACTAGTGTATGAAACTGGTATCTCTTATAAGTTAGACGATAAACATTAAAAAATGGCACGGTAACAGCTACAAAAAAAATACAGTTTGTTACATAAATTTTACACAGATTTTAAAATGCATTGCCCAACTAGGCAAGCCTGTTTTAGGGCAAATTGGTAAACAAATTACATTTCACAAAACCAAATAACTCATTGAAGGCAAAACACAATGAAATAGAATTTGTAATATACGAGATGCAAGTAAACGTGAAAATATACAAAAAGAGAGAAAAAAATATCAATGTGCAATACAATATGTAAAATAATGTAATACGTAAATCAAAACACACAAAATGCAGTTATAAGAATTATTTCATTACATAAAACAATTTTCTCTCAGTATCTGCTCTTTCTAATTTCAACAACCAATTTGGAACATCCCTTCTAAAAGCCTTATTTATGTCAGTTAAAGTTCCAATTTGATTGTTTGTTCTGTGAGCTTGAAAGGTGAATAATCTTTGACCAAAAGTAGTTTTCATTATTGGAACTATTTTAAGATTATTTTTATTTATTATCTTTGTTTTATTAACCACTAAATTGAGTTTAAATACATCTACCGGTTTCGAAGAATACCATTTTCTTCTTCAGGATGTCATAACTAACTAAAAGATAATAAAGATTTAGTTGGTTCAATTTAGTGGTTAATAAAACAAAGATAATAAATACAAATATGAATTTTAACCACATTGCTAATTTTAAAAGTATATTTTAAGATTATTTACTCTTGTGGGAGATTTAAAAGATTAGTCAAGAAAGTTACTGCAGTACCATACTTGTTCGCGGGAGATAAAAATCTCAAATGTTGAGAGATTTAAAACGCGATTTAAGTTAGAAGAAACACCAGTTTCATGCATATATATAATATATTAATGAAATTTATCTGAAATATTTTATGATGACTCATATGACAATTTCTCGTGTGTTATCCGCCCAGCGTATTGGCGTTAGTTGAGATAACCAAATAGTCAGTAATATAATACCGATTTATTTTCCTTTTGATGTTATATTTATTTGGCCGTCCCCGGGGGGCTGGCGGCAGCGGTCAGGGGTCAGCCCAGCCCTGCCCCTCCAGAGGGTGGCCGGACCATATGCAACCGTTTCACAATTCCCCGGACGAGACGTCGGGAAATCTTTTTGGTATACCCATGCACAGATATGGATCTTACGCGACTAACTAAATTCTATCCCACAAAATAGTCCATATCTTCACTTGAATATCGAGTTGGAAGTTGTTGGAACAAAAGTAGCCAAGATGTGGGAGAACTAGTTACCAAAAATATACACTAAAAAATTAAATTAAATGTATGTACTATATAAGATTTCATATTGTCGGTTAAGAGTGAAAACTTACATTGAGTTTTTAATGGCAGAATATAATTTCCTTAAAATCCCTTTACATCGGAAAAATGAATGTATATTTTTTCATCTTTTCAGTGCCGATAAATTTGTTTTTACAGTAGTTCCTTATTAGTTACCCATCACTTATACTTTTATAGTTTGGTTTTTATCTATGCTTGCATTTTTAATTTTAGTATACATTGTTTCCTAAAAAAGATACCATAGGTATCGAAACATGTTAATGTATCAGTAAATAGTAATAATAAACATTTTTAAATTTTTATTATTTCTCCCTAATACTCGTATATAACTCTTTTTTTAGCGATACTTAAGTACGGTTATACCGTAACTTTAGAGACAGAGCGTTAAAAGCGTTTGCTCAAGGAAACCAACCACAAACGTAATCTAATCTATATATTATAATCTTCGTCCCCGCATCCTAGGAAGTTCAGGGGGCCAAATACTCGACAAGGCGCTTCCATCCTTCCCTGTCTTGCAGTGCTTCAGTACTAACTGACCAATCAAGACCTCTTCATACTCTTCATACAATATTTGTTCTGTCTATCCCCAGACCTGGAGCGACCGACGATATATATATATATAAATATATATATTATATATCCTAGAATTTATAATTCATTAATCATAAAAGTAAAAGTTAAGTTATTTTTTTTTCAGGTTTAATTACTAATAATCACATTATATTAGCTTTGTTATGTATTTTATTATACTACATGTATTATTGTAGAAATATATATAATATAGATACTTATATATTTATTTTGTTCTACATACATTCATTCTACTGCTATATTTTAAATAATAAAATTCATATATCTAAATATAAAAACATTACAAAGTTAAATAAATACAATAACACTGGACTGGTCGCGAGACTATATTATAACCTCTTTTTGAATTAGTTAAAAAAAAAGTAATACTAAACTAAAAATAAATAAAATTCTTAATCTATTGTTTGCCTTGTTCTGCGTGACGTCACGTTAAGATGAAATGTAGCATCAAATAGCGACATTCCACGAGCCACGCAGCCATTCGCCCCCACCCCCTACGGTAATTCCTGCGGCCAATGCATTTGACACGCGTATCACTCGTCCAGCGTCACTGGCAGTGACACGGCGGCGGGGCTGCTAGGGGTGGCTAGGGGTGGCTAGCCGGGATTTGGGGGATGTAAGGAAGCCAGGGTGTAATTGCAGCTTGCGGAGATACGGGGAAATGATTAATTCCTGAAAGAGGATGTAGGATTCAGGTTTAAATTGATTCTGGCGTGTATTGATGCGTCGGTAAAAAAGGGATTTTGGAAAGACATTAGGGGTTGCGTAAAAATGTACAACTTTATTTTATTTGTATTTTTTATCCACTTTACTCGGGGGGTCGATGTGGAAGGATGGACATTGGACCATTAAGAAGAAAAAAATATATGTAAAGTGTAAAAGACCTAATCCATAATATTTTATGAGTGGATACTTAACTAAATAAGTCGAAAATATTGTTTATATAAAATGCCTATAAAAATCTCAATTATGCGATTATTTGTATAGAAAATGTATGAATGTGATTGAGGCGAGAATTGTGTATCAGGACAGAGGAGTGTGGCGCTCTATACTCTGCCTACCCCCGCGGAGAAACGGCATGATGGTAAGTAAGTAAGTAGTATGTACGCCCCTGATTTTTGTATTATGTGTATCTCATTGTATTTGTCTTCAAATCAACAGTTGTTGTTCCGTACAGGAAACAAGAATGGTTCGCCGATCTCAGCTTCTCTTAACCGGCTATGATGATGATGATGATTATGAGGTTGAAAGAAATGAAACACAAAAGATGTTCAATATAGGCACACTACGGCGGAAAAATCGAGAATGACTTCCGCCAGCAGAATAGTCTGTTTATTAAAATTAATAACAATACATATAGTCATATTTGCAAGTACCTACACGACGACAGGCCGCCGCTTGTGATGTCTTACTAAGATTTCGTTGTTTTCCTAAAATCTATTCCATGGGTTTTTTGGCGCCACGCCGATGATTAAACCTTTAAATTATTAACACGTGTCTTATAATATTAATTATATGGCGAAACGTATGTTTAAATAAATAAATAATACAAAAATAAAATATATTTATGTGTATATGACAAAATAACGGAGGCTGTTAATAATTTTAGTGTCCGGACCAAACTAACTATTTTTAAAACTGTGTACCTTACCTCACGGAGAATGTAAGAGTGTGATCAAGAATCCAGGCTGTTGAACTGAATTATCTTAGGGGAGTAGCTGGTATATTATTATTGAACCGAGCGAGAAGTGCTAATATAAGGGAGGCCCTCGGCATTCATCGATAATAATTAAGAATTATTCTAACAATTTATATACCTGTAAACATTTCAAATATGCACTGAATTCGTGAAATTTGCGAAAATTCTATGAAATATTAGAACACATTTTTATTATGAGGTTGTTCAAAACATAGGTCTGTAATATTTTAAATATATTAATTAGAAAGATGTACGTATAAAATCAGTTTTATCGAAAAATATTGTTGTTGCGCCACCGGGATTCGAACCTGTATCTCTTTACAAACCGGGGGAGGTGCATTATCCATAAGAATGTGTTCTCCTAATAATAAAGTTGTATCAATGTGTCCAAAATTTAATAAAAATGAATTGATAATTCTGGCGTCTGCTATCAGTTAACTCAAAGGTATTTGAGATTCTGTAAAAATAAGGTAGATGGCTCTTTCAAATAATGGAACGATTAAATGTATTAATATGTAACATATAGGTTCGAAAATTGTCGCTAAAAATATTGTCGCTGTAGCATAGTTGGATATTGCACCTTCCCCGGTTAGGAAAGAGATCCTGTATCTCTTTCCAAACCGGTTTGCTAACAGATTACTCAAAGGTATTTGAGATTCCGTAAAAATGAGGTATATGGCTCTTTCAAATAACGGAATGATTAAATGTATTAATATCAAAAAGGTAACATATAAGTTCGAAAATTTGTCGCTAAAAGTATCGTCGCTGTAGCATAGTTGGATAATGCACCTTCCCCGGTTTGGAAAGAGATCCAGGTTCGAATCACGGTGGCGCAACAACAATATTTTTTGATAAAATTGATTTTATATGTATATCTTTCTAATTAATATATATATATCTTTTTATTGAACTAATAAACAATATTTTTTAAAAATACAATGTTGGCTTAGTTTACTGAGTGGACTTTAGACTTCGGAGGTATTATTCTAGCTTATGTAAGTAAGACGGACACCTTTTATTGCAGTTACGCACTTTCAAGCAGTTTTATTTTATCACTTGGATGAATTGTGTGATGTGATTTATAATTAACTTGATCGCATATTAATGATGTAATAAAAACTCGCTTGCAGAGACGTCAATGAAAATGCAATAAATGCATTCTTTGATGACGCGCAGAGATGCATTTATAAATCACCTAAGATCACATCTCCCTGGGATCGCTAGACTACCGCGTACCCCTCTTGCTCTCGTTTCTAGAAATACTCGTAGTTTATAGGCGGGTATCTCATATATACTTTCATATGTTTTACGGTAAGCAAGAGAGTAAGTATCATAATAATCCCTATGATTCAAATCACTGTGTTTTGTTATTTCGGTATTCTACTTATCTTACTGCGGAAAATAAGAAGTACAGGGTGAATATTATGTTCCAGGCTGATGTTGTTACATTCATCGAAATTTTAGCATAGCACCATCCAGTTCAAATCACACGTATTGCAGGCCCAATCGACCCAATTCGACCGCCAATAAGTTTTTATAGTATTGTCTCTTGCATCCTGAAAGAAATAGGGCCCAAAGATTCCGCTGGCCCCCACATAGCGCACCATACAGTAACTCTGTGTGGGTGTAAAATTCGTTGGTAGATCGATTGAGGATTTTTCAATTATGGCTGTTTTGTTTATTAACAAAACCAACCAATTCCATGATAATTTGTTTCCAAAATTATTTATATTAAATGTTTTAATGACTTCAACACGTTGTTGAGCTGTCGAAATGAGCATTGTCGCTCATGAAGATTTTTTTACAAAAGTCAAAGTCATCAATATTAAGCTGTAAAACACGTGCTGATGCATGTTGGTGAGACGTTAGATGCTCCATAATATATTGTAATTAACCACTCTCTATGAATACTAAATACCAACTAAAAAATATTTGCTAAACTAAAATGGTGACTAAATAAAATCGGCCTGCAACATAATATTCACCCTGTATTAAGACAATAAGTATTTATACATGAGAACATTTGATTTATTCGATACAAGTTACAATGAAATTACAAATTTTGATCGAGGTGAAGCGCAACGAGTAAAAGCTGTCATCGGGCTGGAGTTTAGTAGAGAAGTAAGGTGCCGCGCGTAGCGGGCCGCTGCCTGCCTCGCTGTCACCACTCTTCGGCGTGTAGGCATCACGCCAAAGAGTTGCACTCAATGTTGCACTTTGCCGTCCACAATTGACATGTTTTTGTTTGAAGTTAGTCTATTCTGTTTGCGATCAAAGATTTCAATATACAATATTAATATTTTTAAATTTAGGTTTTAATATCTTCAGATCTCTCGAGCCGAAAGTAACTTCCTGATCTTTTTAAACTTCTTATGGTCTTTCTTTTGACTGACACTCCTATTATTTTATGTCTACTGGATCCAGTTTGAAATCCTTTGATCCCAACACTGATCTGGGTCTTAAAGCCTGGGAAGTTTTTACTTAGCTAAGGTGACAGACAAGCTTGTTGCCATTTCAGCTCGGTTATTCAGCGGACTAGATTTTATACTGTGATACAAACAAGTTTGATGGCAAATTGTGCTAATTGTTCAGACATTTTTCATTTTTTTCTCGTCCAGATTATTATCCAGAATTCTAATTTGTAATAAGACAATAAGTCATGTTACATCTCTTAAAGAATATTACAATATTTTCTTTTACATACATATCATTCGATATAAATACAAATCACGTCACTTCTATTGTAACATTTCATACATAATACAACTAATGTGTATTTTATTCATACAAATGAATATGAATCAACACAAAATGATATACGTTTGCTTTGATATAATTAAAAACAGCTGATAAGGTAGAAAGCACTCAAATATTTGTCATTTTTGTTACGAAAATGCCTAGTCCAAAATGGATAAGTTCGAACGTTTGGGATAATTTAAAAAAATCTACGTTTATAATCATGAATTGAAATAAAATAATAATAATAAAATATTGAATTTATAAATATTCAATGTGTGTACGTATACATTTTTTTGGGACACCCTTTATTTAAGGGTCCTTTCATAAGTCATACCTTGACCATCCAAGTTATCATTAATCATTAATTTACATTACTTGC
Source organism: Eubasilissa splendida (assembly GCA_031772225.1). Classification (NCBI taxonomy): domain Eukaryota; kingdom Metazoa; phylum Arthropoda; class Insecta; order Trichoptera; family Phryganeidae; genus Eubasilissa; species Eubasilissa splendida. The sequence continues at coordinate 8,400,774 of CM062868.1, read as the reverse complement.
TTCTGCTTTAAATTCCTTTCTCTTTTGTCTCAAAAAATAAATAACCGTTTTGTTTGCATTCAGTTTTCAATACTAAATGCAATACACAACGACTGCTATCTCGCTCGGTATTAATTCTATATTGTTCTTAATACAAGGTTCGAGATAAAAGTTTTGTCCATGTACACTCATCTTAATTTTACGCTTATCATATAATAAATAACAACTATTTTAAGATCAAAAACATGTTACTGTTTTAATGTTCATTTACTTACAAATTGTTTATCTCGCCCTTTAAATATATATATAAATTTAATTAATTAATGGCCACCCCGTAAAAAGTATTGTAAGAATTTAATGAATACTAAAGCATAAATGCTATAATAAATTAAGTTATAAATCTGTGTGGGTGTGTTTCGATAAATTTTGGTCAGTTTAATTATTTGCGACTATAGCTGGCAATTAAACAATAATCATTATAAACAATAAAGGTTTTTTAATGTTCTTTTTTTAAACAAAAATCATCACAGTGACCTTGCCTTATTAGATGTAGGTAGTGTATTGGAGTAAGAAATGTGAAAATGTGTACATTAATTATTTTAAAATCTTTTAATAATTTTTTTTATCTAGTATCTTCATTTTAAACACATAAAATTTTTGTTTTTCCGCTAACATATATTTTTTTTCACAATCACAGGTGCTTTAAGTACATATTTCTCTTTTATTTCCAAATTTAACTAACGTGTGTAAGCGTCAGTATTAAGACCACGTTTTGGGACAGTGACGTCACAATTACAATAATAATTAGTACCTTTGATTCTCATTTGTACGCACCTCCTATCTAAACAAAAAATATATAACTATTACCTCAATTAATTCGCCTACAAACCGTGATACTTACTCTACTTATGGCGTAATAAAATATGAAAAAAAGCGTTAGATTCATTGATATTTTTTACAGTACAAAAATTATATTCTGTTGAATTTTTTTATTTCTCATTTAAAAAATCTACTTCACATAAACAAAATTTCATCTAAATACGTTCATAAACACATTTGGTAAGCAAGTAATGAAGAACATTTATATCTTTTATGAAACCACAATGTGTTGGAAGTTGATACATTTTACTGGAGTGAAGTGTCAATTTCCTTTTAAATGTGGATATGTAAACATTTTGTTTTGCAAAACTTTTCAAAATAGAATTTAAGGCGCCAATTTGTAATTGTCAAAATTAGAAAATTGGTATTGGAACAATAACATTTCTGATACGAATACTGTGTAGTTACTATTTAAGACCAGCATAATTTTATGTTTCTTTTTTAGAAATTTCCTTCTGTTCATAATGATTATTTTTAAAATGTCAATTTATTTTTTATAACAAGTCATATTAGTCATTAAAAAGTGTGGTAATTCGAAAGGAGATTTTGTTCAGCGAAACAACTTTTAAACAACGAATGAATATAATGTAATGAATGATATTAAAAGTACACAAAAGTAAACAAAACTAATTTAATACAAATTAAAATAATCGAATTATTATTTTTTTATTTTTTTTATTTTTTATTATTTTTTATTATTTTTATTTTAATATTAGAAAATATAATACATTTTAAAATTATCAGTAGGATATATATACATTTCATTTAACATTTATTTCGTCTCTATGAGAGTAGGACTCGTGTATAGAGAAGGAGTATATACGAGATAATTTATGTTTCAGTTAGTCTTTGTATATATTTTTTTACTTCAGATACAAATTGATAGTAGATATAGGTACAGAAAAAATGTTTTAATTGAAATAACATTTAGTTGCTATCAGGATTCGCGCCTGGACGTCTTCCTAAATAGATTTATTTTTGTATATCTTTCTATCTGATTTAATTTGTAATATTTGAACGTACAATTCCTGGATTTTCAAACATTTATACAACTTTCAAAAATTTCATAGATATTGAGGTTGATTGGGTGGAATGGTGAACGTTACATTATATAAAGTGATCACTTAAGCCAGCCGAAGACAGGTCGTAAGGTCTATTATTACCCATACTTCCATATATTTAATTTGTATTAAAATACCACAGAATTATGTTCCGAAAATGCAGCTTTACAATAAAAATGTATTCTCCTTCAAAATGAACTCATTTATGTATGTAGGAACCTACTGAATAACACCAACATTAAATATATAAATAAATAATTCTAAGATGAATTAGATTTTATATAAAATTAATGTTCTGTATTCTAAATAAGTGGCAACTTTTATTCCAACTTAAATAATGGCAAGCCCCACAGTGGAACTTTATTATTTGAACGTGAAATCCTGTGTGTCTGATATTAAAATCTATTTCTCTAATTTTTTAAAAATATTGTGATCCGAACATTTATTGCTAACAGAGTCAAGCCGGTAGGGAAACGCCGCAGGAACATTACAACGAATTTGTTCGCACCACTGGCGAATCAGCTAAAAATGCGGTATGATACGATGCGAGAACACATTGTGAAAGTTGACATCAGAGGTTCGATAACTTATTTGAAAATGGGCCAAATGTAACATCGACCACTCAAGCCTAAAATGAAAATAAACGAGGATTTTAATTTGATAATAATTGTCGATCATACACCCCTTGTTTCAAATTTTTACTATCACGAATAAGTGTGTATGTATAATATATTGAATAAGTGTTTATGTATAATATATTGAATAAGTGTGTATGTATAATATATTGAATAAGTGTGTATGTATAATATATTAAAAAACAAGTTTTTTTGCCAGTCGTACTAATTCATAATATGTACTCAATTGCTACGCAGTCATGCGCGATGGCTAGCGGAGTGAAACGTACGCCTGACGACATGTAGTGGAATATGCAAAACTTTGATTATTTCATATTGCATTTGATTTATTAGACGTAAATATTTTATTTAATATCAATAATTAGACAAAATACTATGCTTAAACCACAATTTATTAATAAATAAAATTAACTATTTAGAATTTTTCAATCAGCTTTTGGAAACAAACCATTCTTAGGGTTTATAAATTATACACAAAAATACGAGGGGTTTACAGTTAGATAAATTTGAAATTTTATAAATAAGAAAAAGTGTTAATAGCAAGCTTAATATTATAAATAACTAAATCCTCTTTGCAAATAGTCACCTTTTAATTTTGTTTTCATATTAATTCTTACTTATTCACGATTTTATAGTTTTGTTTTTATCTATGCTTGTATTTTTTAATTTCAGTATACATTGTTTCCTGAAGAAGATACCATAGGTATCGAAAAATGTTGATTAATGAATAAATAGTGGTTTAAATAAAGTACTAATATTAATATAAAATGAGGACACAAAGTAATTTTGCAAATATTTAAGAAATTTTATTTAATTTTCGATTTATTTATTTGTGAAAAATGCTAATCATAATTTTTATTTTTTCCTCAGAACCTCGTCATTTATAATTTTTCGGTCCAGCTTATTATTTCCATCCTTCTTTAGCATCACACCTCAAATGGTTTAAACCTACTTCTCTATCGTACACGATTTATGAGTCCGAAAAACAATACTCGAGGAAAAAACTGATTGGAAGACCAAGGCTTCGCTAGTAAAACAATAAATAATTAGAAATAAACAGCAGAAGTTCAATGCTTGAATTAGGCTGTCGTAATCATCATCCACGCCTGTCTCTCATAACTGAGGAACATGACTGTACTCCTCCATTTTTCTCGGAACTGCTCTCTCATCAGAAAAGCGTTTGTTGCTTATTCCACTTGATCAGGTCAACGGGTGTGGGATACCTCTCTTCCTCTCCGTTTTTAGAGATGGCTCACCACCAACAAGCTTCTCCGAGCTATCTTCTCTTCTCGCAAGCAGTGGTATGCAGTAGGTATAGATTAAGATTATGATGTTACCAATGATAATATACAAATATATATGTTTTCGTTAAACCAATGTCTTTGGACAAAATAAATCCGTTATTTATGCGACCCTACCATGTCTTTATTTATAATTTTAGAGTACTATTAATAGTGTTTTTAAAGTTTAAGTTTTAACGTAAAATAATACCTTCTTACTAATATAAAAAATGTGTGGACGTTTTTAAGAACACTTTCTATAACTGAACATGATTAATTTATTGTTTGAAAATTCTTCACGTAATAACTAAAGAAAATAATTATTTCTATTAAAGGTTAATGTAGAAAATAGTTCGGCCAATTATTTTTTGTTTTTCCCAAATCAAAAACCAATCCATGTATCAAATTTAAATAACAATCATGAAATCAACACGTTGAAAATAGTAAGATAGTAAAATTTGCGAATTAGTAAAAGAGAAAGTACGCAGTTGTAACCGAAAAAAAATTTCAATTCAGTAAATAACCAATTATATGACTCGAGTAATTCACTAGCTTAAAGACAGAACAGATGCTCGTTGCGGCAAATACACAAGAGCGCCATGAGTATAGCGGTGAATTGTCGTGGTAGTTTTTAAAACTAAGCGATTAAAGTCTCGATGGCGCTAATTATAAAATAATGTTTCCGTTTATTTTAATTCAAATATTTAATTTATATTGGTTTCCCAGAATTTTTAGTAATGCACAGCTTTTTTGCTTGTATGCACTGCACGCCCCTGCTCGCAAGATATTAAAAAAATGGAAGGATTCATCTCAGGCAAATGGTTGAAAGTCTATTCTTAATGTGTGGTTCCTATAGAATGGACGCATTTGTGCATCCGCTGCCGTGTTTCCAGCACCATATCTCAAAGGCATCAATCTCGAGCTACAGCGCAATGATATTTGTACCACGAGAGTTGAGCGTCTCTGCCGCGCGCCCCCGGAGTGGGGGGAAGAATGCCCGCCGCTGCCCGCGTGATGCGAATAATAATATGCGACGGGACAAACATATGAAATTTCTCAAAATGGGGAAAAAAACGGAACAAAGAGACCATGAAGTATAATGCCTATGTTCGCCCCATACGAGGACATTCAAATAATACACGCCCTCGCTTAAAAAGCGACCGACACACTGTAAGTCACTTCATTATTGGCGCTTAATATTGCCAGAATATTTCTATACGGGTGCTGGAATAAATCGATAAGTAAAATTGTATAATTAGCCTTTCTAGACAGGTGAAAATAAAGTTACTAATCAAAAATTTTGTCAGCGTCGAAAAATTCTCAAAGACAATTTTAAATTTTCATTGTTCAAGATTTATTATGATCGTTTTAACAAATTTTAAAACTAATTTGTTATAAATTTTATATTGTATATTTTGAACGTTATACTTACTGAAAGTAAGTTAATAATATCATAAGGGCGAATGCTTAATATATGCCGTTATTACATGTAGATAGAAAATATTTCAAAATAATAATACCCAAGAGAGGGAATGAAATTTAAACAAAATTACAAAAAAATAAAATAATCTGTACTTATATAATATTAACGTCATGTTCTCAATTCTCATATATTTTCAACTATGATACATATGTACAACACTATGATATAATAAATTAAATAATTACAATCCTCTCTCGAAACAGTAGGTAGATATTAAAATCTCAAAGAATTTTTAAAAATCGAAATCGAAATAATCCAAAAATTTTATAAAATTTTGCTTTCTTGTATCTTGGCATTTTATAATATTTAGATTTTTTTTTAAAAATAATAATATAGTAAAGGGGATACGTTCCAATAAGTTCCAGCGCTAAACGAAACAGCGTTAAACGAGGCAATCTTAACACGTAAATAATGGGGATAGGTGAAACAGAACAGAAAATAATTAATTTTATTAGTTTTTCTTGTAACATTTATTGTTAAATACGTTTTATTACATTAATTACATATCTACTAAGTTCCGAGTGAAGAAGTTATATTAGCGATAAGGAAGGTTCTTCCTCATTTAACTTTTTATGTTTTTTTATGAAGAAGTCATCTAACTTTGTTTATCTTTTCCTGTTTCGTTCAGGAAGCAATTGTCGATAACAAGACATCGCATCGATGACACTTCGTCTTGCCTTAGAACTTCCATCAAAATTTGTATAATTTTTAATAAATTGATCTATAATCTCCGCTATCTAAACTAAAATTGTTCTCGCTTTTTCCATTATAATTGATCGACTTAACGTCATATCGCGTTCAACTTCATCGTCAATCCAGACGGAAAGTCGTTTTTCCATTTCCTCAATAACGTTGCTTCTGGAACGGGTAATTTTGAATGATGAATCTTGCAGATGTAGTTGCTAATGATAACGATTATTACATTAATATTAGAATCGTATCGAAGAAAGTAACAACATTGTTGTTGCGGCTACCGGTATCGATTGCGTCATCTGCATCTAATCGCCTGAGCACTTGCATTTTAGTTTCCAGCGAAACGCATTTTATTGTCGGTTTACTTTTTTTTTTTTTTGCAATCACCCATTTTAGGAACTAAAAATTGGCATATTTATCACAATAAAATCATATAAATGGTTATATTTTTATATGTACATAAAAACCTTGAGGACCGATAATAAATGAACTAACACACCGCGAGACTGCACGCGAGTGTCAAAAGCAACGAAATCGTGCACAATTTCGGGGAATCCCAATCTTACCGCGTGATACTGAAACAGCGTTAAGCGGCGCCGTACTGTATCTACTCGATCCAATAGTCGAATTTATTTCACAAATAAAAAATATCCTAATTTATTAACTAGTTGTTACTTAAAACGTTACCGATAAATGTGTCATTTTTTCAAGCATACTTGATTCTGTTTATTAATTATTATTATCATCATCATCGATTTTACAATACTTGAAATAATTATATAAAATAATTTATATAATAATGTTTCTAATATAAACTCGAGTGTGCAACTCATATTTTCGGAAACTGGTCAGCATGTTAACCTTTACCATACCGTGATATAAAATACTCGCACGCAGCCATGCTGTCAACTCGTGTTACCATAATAAATTAGAGTTCTATTAGCCTTTAAAATGTGAAAAAATGATTAATGCCATAAATTTACTTTAAGTATTGAGCATTAAATATTTTAAAAAATATGTAAAAAATATTCGGAGCATTCATCAAGTTTTATATAGGAGGTTGCATTGTATAATACAACGTTCTTTTTTATTTATCTTCATTTAATTAATGACAATTAATTATATTGGTATGTTTGTTATTGTCTTCACTGTGAAATTAATGTGTCTTCTGTCTTCCCACAAATGGTATTTTATTCAACGTATTAATTTTATAACGGAATGAATTAAAAATAATTATTTTTGTAGGATTTGCCTTACATAATTGATTTTTCACTAGTCATTTCTAAGCGTATATATTTTCCTTTAAATTAAATCAAATATGAAGTGTATGTTGCGTATATTAACCGAAATATTTCAAATTTAATCAGAGCGGCGGAGGTTTGGGAAGAGTTAAAAATAAAACTCAAGTTTTCAAAATAATAATTACATAAGATAACGAGGGTAACTCTATCACATATTTCACTGGGTTTTAATATAGTTTACATCTGAGAACGCCCTGTTAGTGAGGTGCCTGTTCTTAGCTGCTATTTTGTCCGTTTGGCCCGACTAATTTGTCCCTTTTAAACAAGCGGAGAATAAATTGGCTATTTCCACGGTCCACTGGTTGCGACAGTTGATGTTTGATTAAAGCTTCCGTGTATTTGGGGTTCGATTCCTGCTTCGCACACCCGCCATTTTCAGTATATTCAATGTCAATGTATTTATTATTAGTGACATAATATTATAGTTACAATGTTTACCTTCAAACTGTGGTCAATTTAATCGAAACTAAACTGGGGTTATTTGTGCTGTGATGGTAAAATCTGAAAATATCTCAAAGGTACCTCAATCGCTAGAGGTTCGCAGACGGATAGGACGCCAACTTTATTCCATATAGTGTTCTGTATGGCTTTTGATATAATCTTCATAATTTATTATATTTTAAATATAATTTAAATGTATTAATTAGAAATATAAAATCAACTTTATCGAAAAATACTGTTGTTGCTACTGGGATCAAATCTGGATGTCTTCCAATCCGGAGAACGTGCATTATCCGATTATGCTATACCGACACACCGTATTGACGACAAATTTTCGATGTTACACTTTTCAAATTAATACACCTATCGTTCCATTATTAGAAAGCCATCTGCTTTGTTCAACAATTCATTTTTATTAAATTTTGGACACATTGATACAACTTATATATTATTAAGGATAACATATTATTATTGTGAAGTTATAATTACAACTTCGCAATAAGAATGTGTTCTCCTTAATTATTATATTTTGTCATGTAAAATCTTTCAACGTCATCTGATAAATTTTGTACTATTCGTTTAATTCTTTTTGCCTTATATTTATTAAGTCATATATACCCAGTGTTCCCTAGCCATAAAATATTATAGATATTTCGTTCATATTCTTTCAACACGATTTCACTTCTACTGAATTCATTTTACGTTTTTTTCTTTCATTTATCATTGATTTGCCCATAATATTGCGTTACTCATACTTAGAACTACTAGTGTTGAGCTAAACTGTCAATTTAACCGTTATTTTGACTATGATTATGTGTGTTCGATTGGTAACTGATTATTTATTTATAAAATCATTACTAAGAAAAAAACGGCAGAATTTATAAGAAAAATTGATGCAAATCAACATGAGCACGAACATCATACAAGAGGAAAAGATAGACTGGGACTGCCATTCAGGAAGAAGGGTAAATCTTAGAAATCGATGATATACAGTGAGATGAAGTTTTTTAATGAAATTCCTAGAAGACAAGAAGGGAGGAGAAACTAGATATATTCAAAATGAAACTAAGTAAATATGTAACTAAGTTATATACTTATGTATGCAATATATTAAGAATAAATAAATAAATTATAATAGACAAACTAGAGAGCACATCTTAAATATTTTATTTAGCAATCAAAGTAAAACTCTCACGAAAACTACTTTATACAAGCTAGTATCTTTATGTTTTGATTGAAGATTGTAGAAGATACGTGCGCAATGCTAAGTCGCTTAACCTTTTGAATGTCATGAGCGCATTAACACGCCAAACTTAACATGTTACGCCAAGCCATTAGCGTGATAACACGCACTTTTTGACCTTGTAGACACTATGTTTAACCGTTTTGCCATAGTATCTATCAAAAGCTGGGAACTGTCACCCTTACCTTTACATAATGTGGTGTCTTATATTTCAAATACGGTTAGCAGTTAAAAGGTTAAATAACTAGAAGTTTCGTGTTAACGATGGGACACACATTGAATAATTGCTGCATTAAAACGGCGATTTGTACAATACATATAATATGATTATATATTGAATAAGGCATTCTGTGTTTATTTAATCGTCAGCGAATGATGTGACCTTCACATTATTTGAAAAGTATTGCCGCGATTACCGTTTAACAGAGAAAACATAATCTAGCCTAACTTAGGCCAATCTATCCTAACCTAACGTTATATTTGAACTACAAATATTGTAAATATGAATTAAATATATTAATTAGAAAGATATACATATAAAATCAATTTTATCGAAAAATATTGTTGTTGCGCCACCGGGATTCGAACCTGGATCTCTTTACGAACCGGGGGAGGTGCATTATCTAAATATAGCGACAATATTTGTTCTGTCTGTTCTGAATAATTACAACTTCACAGTAAAAATGTGTTTTCCTAATACAGATATTGTACTTGTACAATATTTTATTTGTGGTACCTGACTAAATTATGAGTCGAAAGTATTTAATGTTTTAAGACGTACTTCGAAATAAATATTTGCGAAATTTGTCAAGTATTAATTCGTAATCTGGCTGCTCGAAATTCGGTGAATTGAATGATTTTTATGTGGATCTTTCTATGTGATTCAAATATTTATTTTATACATAACATTTATAATCACATACTTTAACCACGTTTAATCTTGCTAATTTATTATCATTTATCAAAACTCATCATCGTCATCAGCTGTTTTCTATCAATCGCTGGTTGAAGGCTTCCCCAAGTGTTTAGCTAAATGCCTTCGATAGCTGGTTCCCAGGTTTCCGATTAACAATACGCACACATATGATATATGAACTGCACTAACCTTTTTATTTTTGCTGTCTTTTTGGTCCGATGTTGTTGTTCTTGCAGCTGAGTTGTCTTCTGTAGATTTCGACCGACCGAAGCGCGCACTGGTGGTTTGTTTGGACCGCTGGACTTGTCGAAGTACGGGGTGTAATTGAATGACGCTTGTCGGTTACCGTCTTCTTAACTTTATGTGGCAGTATGTCCAGCGGGTTTTCGGTCGGCCTGTCGGCCTCTTGATTGTCCCTTTTTTATATTTAACACTACAACTACACGGCCAGGAGGCCCAATTACTATAAACAGTTCCTGCATTTTATTTTGAAGGTCGTTTGAATTATTTGGGAAGATCATAATATCATCCGCGAAACGTAGATGTCTTAAATTGGGAATAATTTTGGTCTTGTAAATATATTCCGATGTTAAATGTTTAAATATAAGAGGGATGTTTTTGATGCTGTTCTGTGTCAAAGATATAATTGATTTTGATACTCAGTCATTCTGCGTTAATCTTAAATTATAATTTTTTTTGCTTCATTTTCCTTTTTTTTCCTCTATAAAATCAATTCTTTCAATTTATATGTATATATGTATTTCACGCACATGTTTTTTATAATTTATTTTGTAAATGCCCATAAGAGCTTAAATATAATATAGATAAATAAATACTTAAAATAATTTACTAAAAAAATGTCGTAAAGAAATATTAAACATTTTGAAGAATATATTTATTATTTAGAGATTTATGTGCATCTTTGCTCAAAATGTATCTCCCCTCGGCCCGTGCGCCCCCCCACGGAAACAATAATATCTCCAGATTTATTAAACCGGGGGTGGACAGTATCCGGCCACCGCAAAATAATTCCAATAAAATGTACAACCTCCGGAGCGTTTCAAATTGATCCGGCGTGGTTGGACATGTTAATATGGCTCCGAGTCGCATTCTTGGGGTGGACTGCCCGGGTATGAATAAAAATGTTGCTCGATGCATATCTGCCCGTCGAGGGATGAAGGGATGAAGGCATGAAGGGGCGCGGTTGAGGATATGATAAGGTGCCTGAAGGAGATTAGAGAATGACAAATTGCCGATTTGTTTATACAACTTCTAGTGCATATTTTTTTATTTAGTTTTTTTGCAAATTTTTGTGTTTACGATATAATAACGATTCATTGCCTCTAATTTTGGAACACGGTGTGCGTATAATTTTTTATGTGCAATTTTAAGATTCAATAAAACACAATCACTTTGTATAAAACCACTAATTTTATTAAACACCAACTAGTTTCGCTTAGCTCAAACTTCGTCAGGGCGTATTTAAAACTAACAATAAATACGAAAAGAATACAAAACTACATGCGAAAGAGAAAGACATAATTAATACATATACATTTAGACAGAACATCAAGGGAGGGGAAAGTACAATGTTGATGGATATTAAATTGATTTAAATGGAAACATAACTGATATTTGGATATTAAGAATTGCATAAATCTATACATTACCACCCTATTATAAAATGTGTGGTTTTATATAAAGTGATTTTGTTTTATTAAAACTAATATGTCAAACCACAAAGTGATTGCTTTCTACAAAAACAGTTATTAATGTTTAAAAGTCCGCGTACGTTTTAGAATGTCGCTTATTTTTAAATCCGTCAATGTTCAATTGTCTTACCTGTTTTGTAATTTTTATCTATGTGTTGAGATTGCCCTGTTTTTGTTGCTAGTTTGATTGTCGTGTTTTGTGTAACTTCATATTATTGTCTTTTATCTCGCCATTACCATGCACGTGTGCAAGTTTTAGAGTTTCAAGCTTCCCCTCTATGTTTCAATGTTAATATTAAAACTGAAACTGCTAATCTTACTTCATAAAACATGTTTACAATTATAGTTGAAACCACCTGTTCAGTATTTATGACAGGTCCACGGATCGCCGATTGCTTTATTTTGACTTTACCAATCTGTCCCTTCCCCCGACTTTTATGTATGTGTTATCTATGACTTTGAACTGTCAAGGAGTGTGAACGTCCTGCTATGTGCTCATTACACTGATATGTTATTTATATAGTTACTGTTGCTATTGTGTATTCGGTTCCTCGCAGTGCGTGCCGAAGATTTACAATCACTATTAAGTGATAAACGGTGCTTCATGCGACTCAGCGAAGAAGTTTCCTGAGAGCTGAAAACGACAGCAAGAAAATCCAGGTAAGTCGTGCTTCCTGGTTGGTCCATAAGTCTTTATTGTTCTGTCATTCCGTTTCTCCATCCCTTGTGTAAACATCATCATTAGTATCACGCTTTTTTTTCGGCTTATTTATCTCATCCATTTCACTTTGCAGGAATAAAAACTCGTCCACATGTTCTTAACATGAGTATCTCCTATTCATATTTGACTTGCAGATTAAATACCATTTACAAGGGGTTTAAACTAATAATAATTGTCTTATTAACTTGTTAAGCAAATTCGTTGGTTTACACCTTTTGTAGGGAAAGTTTGGCACCGGTTAACCCGCGCCGTGTAGACCTTACAATTATTTTACGCTGTAACCAAGCCCGACGACAGGGCAGAACTGGAGGGACAACTGTGCCAAGTCCAGAAGTCGAGAGGGGCCCCTTATAAAATAATAAACAGTTAGGTTTTGTTCGCTCTTGCAGATTACGTAATTAAAATCTGTTTGTAAGTAAAGAAAACGCGAGGCTTCACTCGCTTTCATCGCCGTTCTCGTCACTCATTGCAAAATTGCAAATATGTTTTTTGAAGTGAAACTTTTTTAGCTACGGTACAGGAATATCAATCGGTTTTCATGGCCATCGTCACATAGAATGTAAAACTAAAACAAACGTAGGTATCAGGAGAACATACAGTTGAACAATAATAGACATTTGTCCCTCTAATTAGTTTTGAGTGATGCCAATGGGATGGCACAACAATTTTTTTTTAACCTTTTCGTCACAAAGTAGCCAGAACTTCCGTGTGGTCCGAAGAGGGGTATAGAAACACCCCAGATCATATGCATACAAACGATAATAAAAAGTTCATGACGGGAGATGTGGTCCCGAATGTCGCGAGTCGCGATAAGCGATATAGCTGTCTCCCTCGTTTGCATCTGTGGTATGGGGCTACCCAGTGCATTAGAGTGAAACAAATAATAAGCACAAATACTTAAAGGTAAGACACAGGGGTATGGTATCGACATATGCAGGTGTATGTACCGCGCGAAGATCATTGGACCGAAAACAATATTTTTAAATACGTTTAGAAAATTGAAAAACAAAAAACACAACATTTTCATCATTATTTCCGTGAAGATTACAAAAAATAAGAACGTAATCGTTTTCATAATAATTGAGTTATCGAGTTTAAAGCGATGGGGAATGTGAATACCCCGCTTCGGAAAAGCAAGGTTAAATTCCAAACATAATAAAAACAATAAATATAAATATCTAACGTACAACTAACTTGTTCTCCTAATACATTCTTACAGAGTACGTATTATATTTTAGGTACGTTTATTATATTCCTCAACCAAGTATGTAGAGATATGTAAAATAAATGGCACTGTAACATATTTGGTAATGCACCTTTCCCGGATTGGAAATAGAGATCCAGATTCAAATCCCGGTAGAGCAAAAACAATATTTTTCGATAAAATTGATCTTTATAATTAATATAATTTAATTTGTATTTATGCTTTATGTTATTTTATTTTTTCTCGAGGCATTATTTATAGGGTTGTGAGTTTGTTTTTTTAACTGGTTTATATACCTACTCTTCATGAGTCACCTGTGTATATAGTTCCACTTTAAACATATCTAGAGGGGACCAAAACCATCAGATTACCGGGACCCAATTTTTCTAATTCCGGGCCTGGCTATAACCCAGTCGGCAAAACGAATCACGTATACCTTTTGTTACCCGCGCAAGACTGATGTGGTTGTGTACCGTGTGGGGTACGTGTACTTGTAAATCTCCGGGACATCTTAGTCGCTTACTAATCAAGAGTTTTCTCATACGGAACTTGTGCTCTATCAGCCGCTCTCATCTCGGCATGATTCATCTGAATGAAGATGCTGCGCACACAAGACGTGCTACTGAATTACTAACTTTACTAACTCAACAGTTTGGCTGCTCGCTGAATCAACGCATAAACGCGGGCGAGGCAAACAATAAATAATTTCTTCGGTCATTAAATACTGCAGGTATATTTAGTATATTTATTATAGATTCTAACTGATAATTAGCAAAATACACATATATATATATTTTTTTGTGGCATGAATGGTACAGTTTTTAAAAGTTGTAATTGTTAACTTACAATCATTATAAATTAAGGTAAGTAAGTAAGTTATAAACAGTTATGTAAAAAAAGTACAATCAGAAGTTATAAAAGTTTAAAAAAGCTAAAAATATATTTTTGTCTGTAATATAATTGGAGACAAAAATGTGTTGGTTGTTAGGCTAGCCTAACAAATGACAAATTAGTTTAATTTTGCTTTTTATCCACATCAGCAACCACTTTGTTATTTTTGGTTTAAAATCATTAATCGCTTTAGACCCTTTAAGGTCTAGTGGAAATTTGTTAAATAAACGCGGTGCACAAATCAAAAAAGTTATCATTAATAATAAATTTACACAATATATTTAAGTAAAGTCTACTGGACAACAGGGCCGTTCTCGTTTATAAATCCTCACAAGATGATCAGGTGTTTTCTCTATTCACAACGTTTCAAAGATTAAATCTAATTTCGTCAATATTATTATAATTAGACGAAATACTTTATTTACAAGATATTTGAAAAATATCAGGGGTCAACTTGCAGAAATTTTGATATTAGAATTAAGGATCCCTTGAGATACTCAAATATAAACAACTATTCAGAATTTTCTAATCATCTTTTGATATTAACAAAGGTTTAGAAATTATACATACAAATACTAGAAGTTTACAGTTAAATATATTTGAAATTTTAGAAATAAGAAAAAGTATTAATAGCAAGCTAAATATTATAAATAACCAAATCCAAAACAATAAGCACACATATGATATATGAACTGCACTAATCTTTTTAATTTTGCTGTCTTTCTGGTCCGATGTTGTTGTTCTTTTAGCTGAGTTGTCTTCTTTAGATTTCGACCGACCGAAGCCCGGTTTATTTAGATCGCTCTATCGGTCTAAGAACGGGATGTAAAAAGAATGACGCCTGTCGGTTACCGTCTTCTTAGCTTTCCGAAAAACGGCGGCAATACTCACACATACACATGCACATTATTATAAATCAAGAAACCCAGTGATGCAAATCGAAGTAATAATAATAATTAATAAAGTGTCAAGAGTTTTAATTGAGGCAGTGAAAGGAAAAATGGAGTAACCAAAATTTTTCGTACATATGAATAATGGCATCATATGACAGTAGAAACATTTTAATTGCAATAGTGGACCAATGCTAATTGTTCATTTCATTTTAAACATTGATTGACGGCGTAATGTATAATTTGAATAAAATATCACAGACCTATGTTCTGAATAATTACAACTTCACAATATAAATGTGTTCTCCTAATAATAAAGTTGTATCAATGTGTTCAGAATTTAATAAAAATGAATTGATAATTCTGGCGTCTATTATCAGATTACTCAAAGGTGTTTGAGATTCTGTAAAAATAAGGTAGGCTTTTTCAAATAATGTATTAATTTCATAAAGGTAAAATATAGGTTCGAAAAGTTGTCGCTAAAAATATTGTCGCTGTAGCATAGTTGGCTAATGTACCTTCCCCGCTTAGGAAAGAGTTCCAGGTTCAAATTCCGGTGGCGCAACAACAATATTTTTCGATAAAATTGATTTTATATGTATATTTTTTAAATTAATATATTTAATAATTTTTGCATTTATTTTATTGATACGGCATTCAAAACATTGCCACATGGGTTTAGTTAACTTTTGTTTTCACTTCCTCAATTGTGTCTGCCGAATGTTGTGTTCAAGTTGTGTGTCAACCATCTGATCCATACACATCCGCAGAATACTAATACAATTGCGTCTTGTTGGAAAGCAGTTAAAAATTCTTTAAATGTATTTTCTCACGTTCTCACGTTCTCGAGTTCGTTTCGAGGAGTATACCCACAAGACCATCATTCACAGGTCAAGGTTCGCGCAACACTCTCTGAAATATTCATTTTAATGTGTGGTCGCTGGCAGTGCACTGGGAATATAAACAAGATAGAATTGAAGATGTGCCATGTGTTTTGTGATAGGTCACAAGTAAAGAGATATATTGACCAGTGGTGTCATGCTATTTTTTTAACACTTGATGGGCTGATTGTTTTTTTCAATTAGTATCTAAACACCATTTTTAATATGTAGGTGTAGGCGAGTGTTCATGGTTCGATACTATATTAAGAAGTCAATTTAAGAAAATCTTAACAGTGTCCAGAGCCGTTGTGGTAAAGATTAAAGTAGATAATATACTTGAATGGGTTGCAAACCTAAATTGAATACCTTTTTTATTAAATAATATATCAACTTTAGTCTCCCAGCACAAAACAAATTAAAAAAAATAATTATTAAGTGACTTATCAACTTTAGATTTTTTGACTTATTGTTAAAATGCAAAATTACCTAAAACAATATTTTGTTCAAGGCTACAAAAGCACTTAGCCAAAGTAAGGGACGGACAGTCATAAAAGCTCGGTATTGTTGGACGCAGGTGGGCCGACGCAGCTTGGGTACAGCGGCGGTAATCCAGCAAACATGACTAGAGTCACGTAGGTAAATGCGCCTTGAGGGATGCATCGCCATAGGCGACCAGTTTTCTGATATTTTCCGCCGAGATAAGTGGCTTCGCCTAAGGCGAGATTTTATTTTCAATCAGAAAATAAAATCCATATCGTCTCTAAAAGTATCAAGCAAGCGCTTTATACATTGTAATTCCGGGGAAAGTTTAAACTGTGCGCCTCGAGTTTAAGCTTAGACTGTGATTTTCTCTGCGTTTAATTGTAAATGAGAAAGTATCAAAAAGTTGATGAATATAATCGGTGTAGCGAGAACAGACTGTCGCTATAGCATCAGAATATCGCGTCCAGAGTCCCGGTTTGCCTGGATCATCTTGTCATCAACTACAAGTCTGAACTCCGTAACCCTACGCTGGCACAACAAAAAGCTGACCACACTTCACGTCCAGGATCCAGAACCATCCTAAGAGGTAATTCCTTACGTGAGGGATCTGAATAATCAACATCAGACAAGCGTCAATATAGTCAATTTGGCAGAGAAATTAATGCTGGCATGATGAACACAAATATTTAATGTTCATTTAATTGTAATTATTGTGGAATAGCCTTATTTATAAGTATTCAAGTAAATTGCTCATTTTCCACTTTCCACACATGCAAGTATCTTAAAATATAGATTATAAATTTTCTTATATAAAATTATTATTTTATTTCATAACCACTTGACTGGTTATGACTTGTCAATATTTAAAAAATAACCAATTAGGCTAGATGCCTCTCCCCTGAACATGAAGCCGAGGCAGAAAGAAAAAATTACCTAACATTATATATATGATAACTTGACTTATCGACTTTAGATTGATCAACTTTAGTCTCCCAGCACAAAACAAATTTAAAAAAATAATTATTAAGTGACTGAGTAATCACAAAGATTATTTTTCCAATTTCTTAGAATCTACGATACCTGATCAACACACGGCTAGACCGCCTATTCTACTACTACAAGTGCATTAGAGCTATTTTATTTGATACTTTTACAAACATCTCATAAGTGTTTTATATTAATATTATACATAAGAATTTTAACAGTAAATCTGGACCGATAGGTTCAAAATGAATTGTGCAATCTTCGGGTCGCACGTCCCGCGGAATGCAATACAATTCCGGTCGTAAATCGAAATCGCCGCAAGGCGTGGGACAGAAAGTAGGGAAACGTGGTACAGAATGAGATCGGTGAGGGGATAAGGGTTCTAGTCGAAGGACCAGTGATCTCGGGAACCGAAATGACCCGATCTCCGATCCCAATTGAATACGGCGATATCACAAGTTGAAAGCTGAAAGGTCCACATCGCGAATGCTACCGTAATGCCGAGATCG
Source organism: Eubasilissa splendida (assembly GCA_031772225.1). NCBI lineage: Eukaryota > Metazoa > Arthropoda > Insecta > Trichoptera > Phryganeidae > Eubasilissa > Eubasilissa splendida. The sequence continues at coordinate 8,382,588 of CM062868.1, read as the reverse complement.
AACAAATATCGGTTAAATTGACGTCTGCTGGCGTCGAGGTCACATTTTACACTGATAAGACGAGCATGAGGAAATGTATGGATAATAATTTGGATGCGGAATTGTGTCAATAATAACGATTGCGGCTGATTCGAAAAGACGCGCCAAAAGTGTGTTTTAGAATTCGAAACACATGAATTGGAAGGCTAAAGAAATCTATTAATAAATCCTCAAACAGTTTACTGCAATTTTAAAAAGAGAAATTATATACGTACCACATTATTCTAACATAATAAATAACTAAAATAAATTACAACTTCACTTAACATACTTAAATATTATTTTTATTTTACATATCATTTTTTGGAAATTCAGTCGATGCTGTTCACTAGTGTGCATCTCAGTCAGAAGGAACGAGCGCGTTGAGCTCGAAAGGCATTAGACTAATATCGTGCTCAGATCTGAGCCGAGATCTTCTTAAAATGGTAACTAAATGGAATTCAAAAAAATTAAAATAGAAATCCATACACGGAACACATCTCATCAATATTCTTACTATTTTCAAAGTGAGCTAAATGCTTGTGCTATGAAAATAGGACTTACTTGATGACCTCCTGGAACGAGGCTCGAACCCACGACCACTAGATAACTAGGCGAGTATAATAACCACTAGGCTGTAAAAAAGTCACTTATATGATACTATGTTTATGTTACTAGTTTAGTGCTAACTTTTAATTTTAACATTACAGTATATCATTCAAACACCTTATTATTGTTATTATTATTTATTCTTAATGTAGTACATATAAAAGTATTTATATATGCTCTAATATAAATAAAATCAAAATTGTTACTTTTTACTGGAATATGTCTGTTGAGTTTCCTATTGAATCCATGCAGTTTCTCCTCTTTTCTGGAATTTTATTAAAAATCTTCATCGCGGTGTACATCATCGATTTCTCATAATTTGGCCTTCTTAATAATAACAGAGTTGTAAACTATTTTACAAGACTCAGTACTAATAAATCTTCTGATCCTTCCCAGAAGTGAGATTTTCTTAGCAATCTTTTTAGTCACGTATCTATTATGACTCTCAAATATTTTATTTCAGTCACTTCCTTCAACTAGACTAATTAACTGAGATAATGATGTTGATAAATAAGACCTAGTTATCAAAACGAGTGGTTTAAATGATTAATTACATTATATACAGTTATTTTTAATATTTGTTGCAAACATTGTGGTTTTTGTTCATTTTAATATAAATTAATTATAACTTTGTTTTAACCACTTTATGAACTAAATTTAATAGATCTAAAAACGTATATTTAGTATGTATGTAGTTTTAGTATTAGGCGTATTAAATTTAACTCAAATGTAGTTTTAGTATTAGGCGTATTAAATTCAACTCAAAAAGTGGTTAAAAGAAAGTTATAAATAATTTACATTTATTTAAGGTTTATTACATGCTCAACATTAAACATATCAAACGATCTTATTGCAAAAGCAGATGGTTAGGAATTGTAAATGTTGACGAAATAAAAAAAATCGGAATTCGAATATAAAATTTCGAAATATTTTATATTATTTTTTGATCAATAATAATAATAAATAACAGCATATTTACGTTACTAAATTCATTATTATTTATAGTATAATAAAAATATATTAAAATAATACAGAAAATAATGATTGTACAAAAATTAAAATATTGAAATTCAATTATACTCGTATAAATGTAATATTATTAAATTAAATTATTGTTTAGTTGCCCAAAATATATATTGAAGACGCTGAGTTCATTCAACCTTTTAAATGTCATGAGCGCGTTAACACGCCAAACTTTTTATGTCACGCCAAGCTATAAGCGTGTTAACACGCTCTTTTAATCCTTGCATACTTACATGGATTAAAGTAATATTTTTAAATCATTTTGCCATCTAAGTCAAGACCCTCAAAGTCTAGTCTTTTACTGTGTGGTGTCTTCCATTTCAAAATAGAGTTGGCAGTTGAAAGGTTAAAGCGACGTCCTTTAGTCTCAATCGAACTTTTGCCTGTAATTGAAAATGCTTGCTCGGACTCCATGCTTGTTGTTGGAATCAAAATCATCAATGAGTATACGGATTTTAAAACTGAATATCAATATCAGACGCGATGTTAATCAATGCTATTCTAACACAGTTTTTTAGCTAGTTAAAGCTTTCCAGTATTTCTTGAAACGATCCTTTCGGAACACCCCTATTGTTCTGCGATTACTCATTGAGTAGCCGTTAGTTTGTGACCACAACTGTTACGTACTCGACTTCTTAGTACGTCTTTAGTGTACACCCCGTAATGTGAAGGTCCAAGAAATAGACATTGTAACAATTAATCTTTTATCACAACAAGCTACAATTTAGTACAAGGTATATCACTAGTATAGGTCAAACTATTAACTCACTCCTGCGCGCCGTCTTTATAGCCACACATATCCGCACCGGCGGTGCGGCACACATACTCACATACACACACTATCCCACCATTCCAAGGAAATCACACTAATAATATATTATTTTTATATATTTATAATTCGGAATTCACTATGAAATTGTCGAAAATCTAAATTATATTTACGAGTGAGAATTTCGGAATGCTATAAATTTAGAAATTTTGTATGCTATTCCTACATATGGTTAAAGCAAGTAAAGTACTTTTTGGATTGTATTGTAGTTGGTGAACACCGTAGTATCTAGAGTACAATAATGGAATAAAGAATGGAATGTCTGTGTCTAAGATTGATATAAGAGTGATATAAGAGTGATTATGTTAGTTGAAGATGCGAAACGTGCTATGAATATTTCCAATTAAAACCACGGAGAAATATACTTGCTTGGAGCAATGGATGATCAGAACCATCTTCAGCGAAACGTGCCTTGTGCGAGAGATACATAAATTAAAAAAATATATGAAAATGTGCACGTGAAAATGAAGTTTCTATCTAAAGGAATCTGAGCTAGTATTCATCCAAGTGTCTTTTTGAGTTGTCTCAGTTTTGATCTAGGTGTGCGATATATTTTAATATTTTGTAGATCTTATTGGTATGTAAATAAATTGTTTAAAGAATGAAAATACTTTTTAGGCACCTGTCCAGTTTCGTTATTTTGACTTTCACGACATAAAGTATTAAATACTAATTTAATGTATTAATTATAAATATATACATATAAAATCAATTTTGTCGAAAACTATTGTTTTTGCGCTACTGAGATACGAATCTGGATCTCTATTTCTAATCCGGGGAAGTTCACTACCAATTGTGTTAGAGCGCCAGTATTTTTCATGACAAATTTTCGAACCTATATGTTACACTTTTTCAAATTAATACATCTGTCTGTTCTGAATAATTACAATATCACAATAAGAATGTGTCCTCCTAAATAAAGTATTACAAAATTAGAACTACTCAACAGCAGATGTGTTCGTTACTTGGTTAATTTCGGCTTCACGTTTTAACTTTAATTTAATTAGTATTGTACCATTCTATTATTTGATAAGTTGTATATTTTTTTTATTATATATATAAAAACATTTACATGTTTCACAGTTTTTTTGAATTTGTTACGTCTGTGCAAGTTTTAGTATCAGTTTTAGTGTCACTTATTGTTGAGATACGTCATTATTTTTTCCACTGCATACCCAATCGCCGTATTTTCATTCTATCCTAATGCATTTTTTTTATTACTTTTGAAAGCAACAAAATACGTAATTAAATTTATTTTATTATTAAATATGCATAGGTACATTAAAAAAATCTATTTTATTCATATACTATCTCAAAAAACTTATAATATTAAGAAGAACACATTCTTAATGAGATCCTGTAAAAACAAAGTAGATAGCTTGCAAATAATGGAACGATAAATGTATTAATTTGAAAAGTGTTACATTTGGGTTCGAAAATTTGTCATCAAATATACTGTATGCTGTAGCATAGTTGGTTAATGCACCTTCTCCGGATTGGTAAGAGATCCAGGTTCGAATCCCGATAGCAACAATAATATTTTTCGATAAAATTGATTTTATATGTATACCTTTCTAATTAATACATTTAATTAGTATTTTAATTTTTAATTCTTTCACATTCTAACACTTTTACATATGATTTTAATAACATGTGTTGCCTGTTGAAGAAATGTAGAAATAATATTAACACAAATTAAATTAATCAATTAGAAAGATATACAAAAAAAAATCCATCTATCGAAAAAATATTAAAGTATCTGTAGCGTTCATCAAATGATCAAATATATTTCAATAGATAGATTTTTCCTGTGTATTTTACTAATTGATTAATTTAATTTGTATTACAAATATCACATCACAAAATTAAACATGTAAACATGAAATTGCAACATCACACCAAAAATGTGTTTTCATTAAAAATAATATGTTTACACATCTTGAAAAATATTTGGGCAGATGTTGTGACGACATAGTGGATTTGTAACTTATTCCCCTAAGGAAATAATAATCTCAGGACAATGCTGGAGCTATCAGAGGTGGAGTCTACTCCATCCTACACAATATACTACGAGTATTTTACTGAATTGTAATATATTTGTATCTTATGTTCATCATGTTATATTATAATATATTAACCTCTGTTACAACAAAAACATGTCAATAAAGTCTAATAAATAAATAAATAAGTATTCCGGTTCCTCGGAGAATTTTCACTTGCCTTCTCCCGACAGAGGTATTGTCGGAGTCCCCAGCCACTAGGTAAGTGAGGGTACATGTAGGTGGGTACCGCCGCGGAGATGTGGACCCATTAAACTTAAATTATTGCGTAATTGTTAAAGGATTCGATTCATTGAGAGGCGCGCGCGAGCCGACTCCTTTGATCCTGTGCCGACACGCCATTGGCAGCTCGTAGAAAATTTATAAAATATTTTTAATTAATTCGCTTTGAACTGAGGAACTTTTTTCTTCTCCTTTTTCTGGTGCCTTATCCATTCAACGGACGTTGTCTTACATCTCAAAAAGCTCTACAGTAGACTGGCCAAACCACCTTGGGTTCTTCAGTCATATTCTTATTCTTCCAGTGCCGCGATCTCCAGCAATCTGTCCTTGCATAAGATGCAATTTTTCATACTTCTCTGGATGTCTCATCACATTTTAATTTTTTTTTGTTATTTGTTTGACATTTTTACAATTTTTTATAACACGAATTATTAAACATTTTTAAAATTACATGATTTTTCTTTCGCTTACCTCTCCAAAAAAGAGACCAGCTCTTGTGCTTGGAGAGGGAGTTACAATACATTAATTTTATATAATACCTTACATATTCTATTCATTGTTCATTTGTGTACTTCTGAAGTGTTCTGTAATATTGTTTATTTTCCAATTATGTGTTTTTGAAGTGTTTAATGTATTGAAGTTTTTCTGATTTTTATTATTTTAAATAAATATTTTCATTATTTATCCGAACCATAACATCTTCATTCGTAACCCTATCCATCCAGCTTATTTTGAGTATTTTACTGCAAATTACTATTTCCGAGGTAATTTTATAGAACTCCAGATATGATTTTAATTATACTCGTTTTATTTACTTGAGATACAAGGGAATTATCAATCTAACAATTTAACTCAACTTGTAAGGGAGTTTTTTTAGTAGTATGTTTTTCGAATTGGCAACACTTTTTACAGCGCCTTCCAATTTGACAGCTGACAGCTGATTTGTGCTCAGTTTGGTTTGCCATTCTATCACGAAAAGACTTACGCCAGAACAACGCTTGAAAATTGTTAAAATTTATTTAGAAAATCGTGGTTAAGTTCGAGAAACTTGCCGTGCGCTACGTTCATCTTACGATCGACATAATCGTCCAAGTAATTCGAATAACCATGAACACACACCCGCAGAGACGTCGTACCATGCGCACCGAAGAAGCTGTTGCTGCAGTGGAGCGTAGCATTGAGGAGGACCCGAATGAGTCGATTCGCCATCGTGCGCAGCAATAGATCCATGATTTCTGACTTTTTCGTTCCCCACTTGAATGGCATTAATGTGGAAAAGCTGTGGTTTCAACAAAACGGCGCAATATTCCACAGAACGCGTCTCAAAATCAATTTATTGAAGGAAACATTTGATGAGCGCATAATTTCGCGTAATGGACCTTTGAATTGGCCTCCAAGATCGTGTGATTTAACACATTTGGATTATTTTCTGTGGGGATATGTAAATTCGCTAGTCTACGCCGATAAACCAGAAACGATAGATGACTTGGAAGCCAACATTCGTCGCGTTATTGTCGATATACGTCCCCAGCTGATCAAAAAAGTGGTCGAAAATTGGACTTCCAGATTGCGCTTTATTCGAGCCTTTATGCTGGCCTCTCCAAGCACCAAAACCTCACGATTAACGCGTTATCAAAATACAATATTACCGTCCCATCGCGAATTAAACGCCTCAGAACCGTCATCCTTTAGAAATTATAAATCACTGCGCCAGTTAGGAGTTTTCGGCCCCCTTTTTTAGCAGAAATATAATAATAAAACATAATAACAATATTTAACAGGCCCATATGGCATACAACATGATGAAAGAGCAAGGGGTTCAAGAGACCTGGTACTCCGTATGACATGAAATCCAAGTTCCAAGTATTCGAGCCAACCGCAGCGTCCGTGTACGCGAAATCATATTTAAACACTAATGGCATAAAATTATCTTAATAAAGCCAATACCATGGCCTTTACCACGATTTTTATGTGTATTATTTCATTTTAAAGTTCAATACTTCTAAAAAAAACACCCTTTATTTATAACTATAATGGGAGACAACTATATAATCTTACGACAAGTATAAGTCGCAAACAACATACTAATTGTTTATAGAGGTTGGCGGTGGAATGAAAAGCGGGTTTTGTACAATCGCATATTAAGTAATGTGTAGAAAAAAGATTTAAAAAAATGTAGTATGAAGCGGAACTGAGCGCGACTCCTCTTGACAGGAGTCTTGTCCTTGAGTGCAGTCGTCGCCTGTGTCGTCGGTCAGCTAAGTACGGCAACGATAGTGGTATATTTGAATCGCCGCCGTGCCGTACCGTGTTGCAATACCACTATGCGTGTAGCATGGTTGCTATAAGTAGTGATGGGAGTTTTTCACGTCACCTTTCATTGCCTCTGTGATCTCGAGACTATCGCAGTTTCATCTGGAAACATGTCCAAAGTAGGTATGTAAGACCATCTCGGTATATATTTGAACCGCGCCGGTACGCCAATGCTCTCGGTCGAGAGTTAAAAGTATCTGTTAAATTTATTAGCAGAGCTGGCCATTAGCCGATGTGTATCGCAGTAAATAATCATATGCAAGACAGATTCCTTTAGCGCCGGCCAGCTGGGGGTGGGCGGCGGAGGGGGTGGGGGAGGGTGCGGTCTAGCGGAAGATTGATGATTTTCAATTGATTAACCGTGTACGTATTTAGTACGAGAGTAATCAAAATCGAGATGCGCGGCATTTGTGATGCTCAGAAAATATTATTTTCAGTTTACTAAAGTCTCGGTAATTCCCGGGAATCGAGACCAAGAATTTTATTTTATTAAAAAATATATACATTTTAATAAATATTTATATGTATTATGTACAGTAGCTATTAAGGATATTATCCTTACTAAAATGAATAAAAATTAGTTGTTAAAATAATTATTAATTGATTTTTTACATGATTTTAAGTTTACATTTGTATAAATTGATTGCAAAAATCAAATACATTTATAAAAATTACAATACACAATAATTTATTTTAATTTAAAATATCGCTCGATCATGGAACATGTCTTTTCATGCCGGCAGTTCAGCGCTAAGTAAAATCACTAATCCTATATACATCTGAGTTCGTAGATTCTTGAATGGCGTAGTTTATGATCTTTATCCTTCGAATTGATCAAAAGTTTAGCCAGGTTGTTATTTATATAGAAAGCAGTATTAATTTACGATGAAAATTTTAAAACAAGGATTAAAAATTATTAATATATAAAATTCTATTCCAGCTATGGTTTTTATTAATTTTAGTGAATTTATTGATAAGTACACTATATTATAAATGAATTTTTTAGTAGATATGAGTCGTAATTTTTTTGTAAAGATTCTTTCTTCCGTTATTTGTCACAACAGATTTAATTATTTTAGTTTTTTATTAATGTTAACGTTTGATCGGGGAACGGTGACAATTCTATGGATCATTGTATTGAAAGGTGAATATTTGTGAGAAACGGGGTGGTTTGAACTATTATGAATTACTGTATTTGTAAAGGTAGGTTTTCAATAAATAGTCCAGGAAATTTTAACTGCAATTAGTACTTATTTCTACTGCAAACTGTATATGTTTTTTAAAAGAATTTAGGAGTGACAAAGAGTTAAGTTAACGTTCCGTACTTTTCTATATACAAAAGATTTTATCAACATATATAAATATACTAATTAAATATATTAGTTATAAAGATATACATATACGATCAATTTTATTGAAAAATTAAGTTTTTGCGCACAATTTTGGACACATTGATATAACTTATATATTATTAAGGAGAACACATTCTTATTGTGAAGTTGTAATTATTCAGAAGATAGATAGAACAATGTAGATGGCTTTCAAATAATTGAACGACACATGTATTAATTTGAAAAAAGTGTAACGTACAGGTACGAAAATTTGTCGTCAAAGATATTGGCGCTGTGGCATAATTGGTTATGCACCTTCCCCGGATTGGAAAAAGATCCAGGTTCGAATCCCGGCATCGCAAAAATAATATTTTTCAATAAAATCGATTTTATATGTATATCTTTATAATTAATACATTTAATTAGTATTTAAAACATCACAGACCTATGTTCTGAATAATTACAACTTCACAATAAGAATGTGTTCTACTTAATAATATATAGTATATAAAGATATTTGAGATTCTGTAAAAATAAGGTAGATGGCTCTTTCAAATAATGGAACGATTAAATGTATTATTATCAAAAAGGTAACATATTGGTTCGAATATTTATCGCTAAAAGTATTGTCGCTGTAGCATAGTTGGATAATGCACCTTCCCCGGTTAAGAGAGAGATCCAGGTTCGAATCCCGGTGGCGCAACAACAATTTTTTTCGATAAAATTGATTTTATGTGTATGTATTTCTAATTAATATATTTAATTCATATTTTAATATATTTACAAGATGGTTGTGTACACATAATGAAATGAATGTATATAATCGTTATGCTCAAACATTGCAATCTTAATCTTAGCATCAATATACAGTTGTATATTTACATCATTAAAACGGCGATATCGAAAGCTATGTTTAGCTCTGAGTAATTTTTCTAAAAGTCGAAGCTGTCAATAAATAAATATAATATATTTTTCTGCTTGACCCATAACAACCAATCATGCGACGTTATGTCGGTCGCAAATAATACTTTCGTAGAATGACAGTTGAGGACAACAGCCAGACAGCGAGACAAAAATATGTTAATCGAATGTTTCTGACAAGGATGGACGCAGTATATTTTCGGGCGCCGAATTATTATTTTTTACATTTTTGAATTTTGCGGATGCCCTTGCCAATGGCGCCCACCAAATTATTCCGCAAATTTGTATTCTTTTTTATTCATATTAAAATTCGTTTTATTCCCTCAGGTGGGTTAAATTATAAAATATATTCATTGTATAAGAGAAGACGAGCTTCAAAGATTTTGAGCGAATTTAAATTTATTATATATAATAAAATCTAAAAATGATTTCAACTGTGTAAAAGACTGTGATTACTACTGTCATCAACATCTGGTTACAATTTTGCGATTACATAAATGAAATTATAAAAAAGGATACATGTCTCAGACACGTGTATAATACCACCCTTGCACTTAATATATTTTTTTGGTTCGAAAAAAATATTCATATATTCAGTTAAATATATAAAATAAAATTACGCTGGCGAGGACCGAACCCCAGTCTCCAGCGTGACAAGCGGTAATTTTTTACCAACACACTGCCAATCGATCAAGACGTGAATATAGTTAATATCTTATGCTCTTTAATAATGCTGGCTTGGTGCAAAGTTCAATTGGGGTAACAATTGTTTTAAAATAAAATAATATAGTACATAGGTATATGAAAAATATAAATCAACGTATTGTGTTTTAACACAACGAATCATCATTATATATATAATGATATTGGCACCACAGTCTAATACGGGGATAACTAAGATAGCAGATCACTGCTTTAGGAAGTGAAAGGGGTTCCGGAATCGATACTAGACACCTCTAAAATCATTTTTTGAATTTATTTTTATTTAGGTATCCATGCAGGTACCGTTAAAGGGAAAATAAAAATGTAACGAAATTAACAAAATTCTAACGCAATTTTCGTAATACATTTTATTGAGGTACCCGCTGAATAAATATATTACACGTTAAAAATTAAATTGAAAAATTAACCCTTGCATGAAATCTCATTTTCAAAATGTACATTATTTTATCTGGATTCTGCATAAAGTAAGCGATCGGCAAATTCCCTCCGATAAACTCGCCAATGAGAGGGAATTGAAACACTTAAGCGCGTAATCTGGAAGCTTATTTTCTTAAGAGCCCGAGATTGCATTTATCTTGAGGATGCTGTGTGGTCCCCGCGGACGTCTCCAGTTGAGGGATTCGAGCACCGCCCGTTTGGCGGCGCACCTACCGCGACCATTAAACAAAATTGTTTTCTCGCACTGCGAGAAATCGACATATAAATGCGAGCCTCGCAGTTCTTACTCGGGAAATTATTTAGAATTAATTCGATCCGGATCTCATAACGGCATCTCTTGATGAGAACACACACGTCCAACTGCGTCATCATAAGGTTGTCTTGATTGGCTGGATCTTTTTACACTGCACATTTTGAACACTGACTAACACACGTTCCGGTGCATTAAAAGTTTAATCTACTCCTAGGCAATGCAATAAACAATATTTTATGCCCAGACCAGCAAATAAATAGACATGAAATACAGTGTATATATAGGAGAGAGGTATGGAACATTAGTTGGGGGTACACACATTATTTGTGGAAACATAAATTCGATAGTTTATGACACATTTGTGCAACGGTACATTTGTGCAACAGTACTTACTCTTCAAAAATTAAATCTTTGTGTAAAGGAAGACGAATTTTTTACATTAATGCATATTATATCGTCAGCGTTTAAATTTTCATTCTTGACGGCGCATATTTAAAAAGAAAAATTCGCAAAGCTATTTGATTGCGACTCCAAATTGAAAAAATTGAAACAAAGAATTCGCGTTAGTTCATGTCTATATATTTGGTAGTCTGTGCTTGTATGATTTTTTTTTGATCAATCTGTGTTCTGTGGGAGAAAATAAGATAAACACTATCGAACCAGTATATGACTACTGGCAGCGGGTTGACTGCATTACTAATACATATGTAAAAATGCATAAATAAGTCAAAATAACTAATATTATGTTAGGAAAACACATTCTTATTGTGAAGTTGTAATTATTCAGAACAGACGGTCTGTGATATTTTAAATATGAATTGATAATTCTGGCGTCTGCTATCAGTTTACTCAAAGGTATTTGAGAATAATGATCAATAAGAATTTTACTAAAAAGTAAATGAGGATGGATATCAAATTTATTATACATGTATTGTATTATTAAGGAGAACACATTATAATTAAGAAGTTGGAGTTTTTCAGAATATATAGTTCTGTGATATTTTTAATATAAATTAAATGTATAAGAAAGATACGCAGATAAAATTGATTTATCGAACAATATTTGTTATTATTATATAAGTTGTATTAATATTCCCAAAAATGTAATAAAAATGAATAAATTCATTTAATTCTGGCGTCTTCTATCGGATTTTACTTAAAAGTATTTGAGATTTTCCATAAATATAAAGTAGATTTCTTTTAAATAATGGAATGTATGTATGTAATAAAATTTGTCGTTAATTTACAATGTTGACGTAGAGTAATAGGTCAGCGCACTTCCCCGGATAGAAAGGTTCCTGGTTCGTGCCCGGTGGTAATAAAAATATATTTATGATAAATTGATTTAATCTGTATATCTTTCTTATTTAATTCATATATTGTAATTTATTATGATTTATTCAAGAAGTACGAAAAAACAATAACTAAAATTCTTAAATATAGCAAAAAATTTCGTTTAATTAATTATTCATGTTAATATTGCAGCTAATAGTTAATAGGTGCCTACCTAATTTTAATTTTGACAGCACATTAACACCTGCACATTTTTTGCTTTATTTTGTCGTTATTACATAATGTATAGGAATTATATGAAGACACCGGTGCACATAAATCTTTTATGTAAAAGATAAAACGGATTTTAGATTAATCGCTAAACCTTTATAGCAAAAATCTATCTCCCTCCTGACTAATTGCCAACAAATTTCGTAGCTCCGGTCTCGATGTGAACATTCTTATACTACCCGACATTCCAGCGGATTTATCGCTTGTCCGTCCTCTCGCTTGCTTTATCTGTCATTTTATCTAAATGGTCATTGGTCTGAATCCTAATTGGCCATATAATTCAGTGATACTGCCATCATCTGGGAATGGATAAAGACAAAAGGGAGTTGGGGGCCGGGCCGTTGAATTACAGACAAACCAGCATTCGTAGTGCGCGGCTTAACTAAAAAAAGGTATCATTGCAATAAGAAAAAAAGACATTGAGCCCCAAAGCCTTCTGTATTATAAGAATATTGAATACGCGAATAAAATTGAAATTTATAAACAAATTATTATGTGAATTAACTAGAAAGACATACAGAAAAAAATAAATGTTTTTAAAAATGTCAGAGACGTAATTGGTTGACGTGGAGAAATGGTAATGCGTTTCCCCGGACACTCATCATTCCCGGTACCGTATCCCGGTGGAAAACAAAAGCAACTTCACAATAAGAACGTGTTTTCTTTAATAATCACAGAACTACTTTTTGAAATTACAATTTCACAATAAAAAATAATTAATTGGTCTCTTGATAATCTAACCTTAAAGTAAATACTAATTTAATGTATTAATTATAAATATATACATATAAAATCAATTTTGTCGAAAAATATTGTTTTTGCACTACCGGGATTCGAACCTGGATCTCTGTTTCCAATCCGGAGAAGTACATTACCAATTGCGTTATAGCGCCAGTATTTTTCATGATATGACGTGGAATAAAATTACACTCAGGCGTATGCCAATTTAATATCTATAGGAAAATTTAAAAAAAAATGTAATAAAATTTGTAAACATTACAAATAATTGTGTCTATATTAGTCTGTTTACCTAGAGAGGTCAGTGTTGAGTCTTTTACAGCTTAACATATTAATATAGAGATTACATTGATTGGAGAATAAATTATGTTTGTATTGTTGAGATTATGTGCTACAGTTTATTTAAATTTATATCCGATATTTATTTACTATTAATTAATCTATACTGTATTATAAATATCTACGAACAATAAATTATTCATTTATAAATAATTTAATGAATCACATTTTTATTTGTAACTTTACAATTTTTTAGAATATTTTTTCGTGATAATTAAAACAAATTTAGATAAATTGTTTTAATATAAATATAAATTCTTAATGATGGACTGGAAGTCCTGTCGTCGTCTTAGTACTACTAATAGGTTTTTTGAGAAATATTATAGTTAAAAATTACCTACCTTCCAACGGGGAAAAAATAATATATTACTCACTTAGCAAATATATATTATATGTAAATAAATTTTGACGACTTTAATGTCGGACCTCATAGCTAAGTCAGTCAATTTTTTCTACCGGCAATATAAAATTCATGGTTCGAAACTCCATTTTTATGAATTAATACGCAATGAATAAAATAAAATGAATGCATTACATATCGCACACCTAGATCAAAACTAAGACAGCTCAAAAAGTCATTTTTCAATAGACAAAAAAATAAATACATTTTTCTCAATTTTTAGTTACTAAAGTTATGAAACTAAATAATATGAATTTTCAAAATATTCATATAATCTAATGAAATATATCTAATTCTGAAGTACATCATTAAGGTTTAAAAATAACTTTAAAATCCCTAAATGTAACACCAAACACTATCAGCAAAATTCTATGTATTTAGGGATAAAAAATTTCAATAGCCTACCTACACAAATTAAAGAAATAAAGGATATAAAAGAGTTTAAAAATAAAGTAAATGAACACTTCAAAAACACATAACTGGACAATAAAGAATATTACAGAATACTTCAGAAGCACACAAATGGACAATGAATAGAATATGTAAGGTATTATATAAAATTATTGTAGTGTAACTCCCTCTCCAAGCACAAGAGCTGGTCTCTTTTTTGGAGAGGTAAGCGAAAGAAAAACCATGTAATTTAAAAAAAATGTAAAATATTTTATTCACGCTATAAAAAAATTGTAAAAAATGTCAAATAAATAATAAAAAAAAAAAAAACATCAATGAACTATTTTTTTTTAAATATTGGACATCTTTTCAAACCATGTAAGACACTTGTCTTATGAAAAATAAAAATTAATTTCTGATCTCTTGGAAAGCGTATATATATCGCCTATTTAACATGCATATACCACCACACAAGTTACTCGATTTCAAATCGAAAAAATCATTTTAGACTAAAAAAAATATTTTTTTGCCCAAGTGTCATTGGTTGGCAATTAATACATAATTTTCCTTTCCACCACTCCAAACAATAGCAAATACACGTGTACGGTAATTGTGAGCGTATCTCCTTTGATTCTGATCGGCCAGATTTCTATCACATTTTGAAGTGAATGTGATTCAAGTCTCGAAATTGCCACTTGACACAATTGTGCCAAAACTGTGAGCAGAGCTAGAGTTGAGACTAAAATAATTTAAGTTACTGTACAATGCCTCAGGTATCCGAAAATGACATGATTCGAAAACTGGGGCTACGTTAGTTGCGTATCAATATTCTTACTATTTTTAAACTAAACTAAGAATTTGTGTTATGACAGTTGGATTAACTTAGTGGTCTTCGGGGACGAGGCTCAAGCCTCTGACCAATTAATCTCTAGGAGAGTTTCCTACCGGTAAACCAATTATTCCCTTTCGGCGCTAGTCAATCAGGTTGATGTCGTCTGTATAAAAATAAATGATTTTTCCCGTTTGATGGTACCATGTAGGCAATACTATTTTTTTCTACTTACTTTTTTCTGTAGAACTAATATTAATGGACTTTATCTTGCGATTTTTTAAGCGGCGCTCTCATGGAAAGCTGGTTCCCTGACCAGAGAATGGCAGCGCCTACAAAATAGCTACATATACAACAATGGCCGTGACTGAAGTAGTTATATATGTAATATTAATATTTTGCGTGTATATGTGTGAGAACTTTTTACTTTTTATTAACTTTTTTAATTTTTTTTATTTATTAATATTTTCCTTGGTTTTCTTTTTCATAGCATTATATTTATTTTATAACCTTTAATGTATAATATAATATGTATTATTTTTATGGTGAATCGGGTTAAAAAAAACCTGATCACGCTGGAATAAACACATTATTATTATTATTATTTAAAAAAAATTAATAGCCACCACTTTGAATCAAGTTGGCGAATCAAGCTAGCAAACGAACTTTACCGAAATATTTATATTTATCCTGGA
Organism: Eubasilissa splendida; assembly: GCA_031772225.1. Taxonomy (NCBI): domain Eukaryota; kingdom Metazoa; phylum Arthropoda; class Insecta; order Trichoptera; family Phryganeidae; genus Eubasilissa; species Eubasilissa splendida. Next base: position 8,366,894 of record CM062868.1, on the reverse strand, counting down.
TCTCTATTTCCAATCCAGGGAAGTACACTACCAATTGTGTTATAGCGCCAGTATTTTTCATGTCAATTTTTCGAACATATATGTTTCACTTTTTCAAATTAATACATCTGTCGTTCTATTATTTGAAAGCCATCTACATTATTTTAATGGAATCTCAAATACCTTTGAGTAAACCGACTGCAGACGCCAGAATTGTCAATTCATTTTTATTAAATTTTGGACACATTGATACAACAACTTATATTATTAAGGAGAATTATTCTCTTTAATAAGATAAATATGTTCATAATTAAACAATTCTCTCAGTTATACAACAGTACGCAGTGAAGCGCGCACTCATATTTTTTACAATAATTGTATCAAATTATTGGCGTCATATATATCAGCTTGAACTGAATGAGCTTAACACATCGTTGATGAACATTAATCATACTAGTATATATGAACTTTTTAACGGATAGTGGTATCGGGATCTCCTAATCTGTCCTAATAATGTCTCGTATATATATATTTACTGTTTCCGAGGTAAGTTTGTAGAACTACATAATCACATACGTTTAATTTATTTGAGATGCGTTTTTCGCCCTCCAAGGCAAATAATGCAATCGATTATGCAAACATTATATGAATTCCAGAATACCAAAAATGTCTCTATTGTCCTATTGTTTTCTTAGATTTAAAAAATTATATAGCTGTCCTTTTCTACAAATTACACATGACATCAAAATACTATTAGTGTTGAAACTAAATGGTTACGTAAAATAATTAAAAGCATTCAAAGTGTATAGAAATCCTCAGAATTCCAATGAATAATGTTGTCTCTTTTCATCTCATGTAAATAAATTGTATAGCTCTCCCCATTATAGTTATAAATACAAATTGTTGAGTTTAAATTGTTAGATTGATAATGCCCTTGCGAGGCGAAACGTATCACAAATAAATGAAACAAGTATTATAAACTTTAAATTAATTTGTATCTTTCACCTTAGTAGTAGATCCATCGAAGACTTAGAATGTTCACCTTGTGTAAAATATAATTATTTTGAAAATGCAATTTGTACGTGACTGGAATCGAACACATCCCATGATAAAATGTAAACCCACCAATAAAACTAAATTAATGTGCACCAAAAAAGGTTATTAAACAGAGTCATCACGATAGTAAATTTAACCGCGCAGGGTTAACATTTATTAAAACAGGTACCGGAAAAAAACATTAAAAAAATTGTCGCTCTTAAAGTGTTAAAGCGTGAAGTGTCATTATTTCAATTGGTTCAGTTTTAATTTAACCCTTTGTGGAGAGGCGCCGCGGAACGATTTGCCCCGGTAATAAAGCCCCATTCAAACTAGTTTATTGGTAATTTCTGTCAGTGTTTGGAAGAGCCCCGAGGTCCGAGTCCGGGCCCTGGTCGCGTCATTTCGCATTGGAATATAATTCTGCATGCGCCATTTGGAAGATCGTGGAATAGGATGGGATTTAAATATCTTTTTATTTGGCCTTTAATCTTTTGCTTAATGTGCAAGGGGGATATCAGAATATTAATGATTACGAAGTTTTTTCATTATCATACTTGCATGCACACATAAGCGGAATGACCTCAGATTTTTTATGTTGGTTTCTTTTATGTTCATTACAAAAAAAAAACCGTGTGAAAGCCAGAGTACGCCAGGTTCTGTTAATCACTATTATTAATTCACTTTTTACAAAATTTTTAACTTTTTGAAAAAACTAATTAATTGTTAAAATGAAACACTTTGATTACATACGAATTAAAACGTTTTTGACGCTTACCGCGTCATCGTCAGTAATATACTAAAGCTTAACTAGAAGATGGTGATGGTCATGGTGGTGGCGGTATGAGAGCGGTGCCGAGAAGAGGGGGAGATGGCAGACCATGCAAGATCAGAGAGTCATCGATTTGCCCATGAGAAAGTAGAAGTACTACATATATGCAGAAAGGCGAAAAAATTTGACTTTCTAGAAAATATAGAGATTAATATTAACAATAAAAATGTACTTAAAATACAAACATCCTCTCCCCATCACCGGTCTCAAACCGCCCCCTATGTAGTCGATTGTCTATGTTCTAGTTTAAGCTTTAGTTTATTACTGACGACGCACTAAGCGCCGAAAACGTTTTAATTAATATTTCATTAAAATGTTGAGAGATTTGTAGCGTATAATTCCAAAACCCCCTCAAACGACTTTGTGTTTTTGTGTTACGGATAAAAACGTACGTATATTTTGAAATCAAATGTACAAAATGTTTATTTTTACATCAGCGTTTTTTAAAAAAACAATTTAATAATTTTGTATTTTCGTTCTGGCAGCCATACTGGATTTTAGATCACGCGATCATCAATAAACGATGTAATTGGCTGATTTCATTTTAGGGCGAATTGCAAATTATACTCTGTTTGCTTTGAGGTATTTTGGAATTACCTTGATTTAGAATGTGCAATATCAATGGATTTAAGTGACTTTTTCGAGAAACAATGAGAAAAATCTACAAACTGCATGTTTTTACTCTATCCCAAATCCGTTTTAGGGGGCTTTGGAATTAGACGCTAAATTTATTCTTTGTATCTTTCTGAGATGTATATTTTTATTTTGTTTTAAATATATTTAATTCACATCGTAACCTTCACATGTAAAAAAATTAACATTACAGGTCATTTTTTCAGTAATGTTAATTTTTCGCAGACTTTTTTAGACTCGCGACACGCGTGGATTGAATTCCATACAGTCTGTTCCACGTATTGCCGAAAGCGCACAGTTCTCATAGACAATTGTCTCGGAGTGGAGCCAGGTAGGTAGTCAGCCTCTCGTGATATGTGGCGAAGATTCTCTATCCTGTCTGCGCTAAATTTCTCGAGAAACGCGACGTCCATCTTGTGTGCAGTTAACATTCTTATAACGCGACCTGTCACCAGGGCTGAAATTATACCACATTTAAAAAATAATATATATTATACAAGCGCAAATAATAATATTGTATCTTCTCTGCCTTGCCTCCAGAATCCATGATTTCACCGCATATAAAAATATAGAATGCACCAAAGACTGTACAAGCGTTTGTAAATACCGTTGTCATGGAAATGCCGCGGTCTCTCCAAGATTTAGTCAAGTCTGGACATAGAACTTTTCACCATACTTATGGCTCACAACTACCGTCGCCAGTAATTATTTTATTAATGTGAGTCACTTTGTAAATGTATGTGTGTGTGTGTGTGTCATGAAAGTGAGTAGGTGAGTGGTGGGGGACGAACCTTATAAGAGGCCGTCACTGAGGGACCAGCTCTCTTCCATCACAGCTACTTCTGAATAACAAGTCAATCATTTAAATATATTTACTGTATAACGTGTTTTAATAAACTTAATTACTGAGTTTCACTTGCAAAGAATTAGGACCCAAGTAATCTGTGGATAGAACCCCAAGGGAATCTGGCGGTAAATCAAGATTTAACACAATTAACATAGAACATGTTTATTTGTTACAGAAACTGCGATTAGCGCGAAACAGTGCGTTAGAAAATTTCATAACAATTATTATGTTATATTTGATTTTCATCATTACTGATACCGGAATCAATAAAAAATTGTAGATTCCGCCACCTTTCAGTTACTAAGCTAGTACTCTACCATATTGGTATTCGCTCATGGACTATGGTTTCAAATTATCATACCAGCATATACAAGTATATTTTTACTAAGGAGAACACATTATTATTGTGAAGTTGTAATTATTCAGAACATATAATATATAATTAGAAAGATATACATATAAAATAAATTTTATCGAAAAATATTGTTATTACTACTGGGGTTCGAACCTGGATCTCTTACGTTCCGAGGAAATGCATTAACCGATTATGCTATGCTATAATTAATACATCAATTGTTCCATTATCTGGTAATCGGTTAATGCACGTTCTCCGAACAAGAAGAGATCCAGATTCAAATCTCGATAGCAACAACAATATTTTTCGATAAGATTGATTTTATTTGTGTATCTTTCTAATTAATACATTTAATTTGTATTTAAAACAAATATTTTTAGTTAAAAATTTATTAAATGCATTAAATCATATTTTGTTACATTATTCATCAAATTTTGTTATAAATATTACATTTTATTTGACACATGACATTTGTGAATTTTGTAACACGCTTAATTGTGAAAAATTGTATTTATAAACTTCTATTTTCACCTCTCAATCGTATCCGTTGGCAGTTAAGTGGTTAGTATTTGATAATATTATTAATATGGCCTATATCGTAGCCCTAGTGGATTTATGATAACACACACAAACACGTGTATTTCTGATAAACATATTTGATTTTTTATCCAGAGGTCTGAAAGCTCAACAGAGGAAACGAAAAAAAAATAACCAGACTAAACAAAAGAATCTTGTTAGAGGATTGGCGCCAAAATTTCTAGGAAATGGCGCATCGAAATCGCGCGCTTCTTTTTTTACTGAGAAACTAAACAATGGGTCGCCTCCCTCTCAGTTCCGCTGCTTCCTGCTAAATGAGGCCGTTTTTACCGACTCTTCGTGAGGACGAAGCATTGTTTCATCTAGTATTTATTAATGAGGAATATGCAGCCAAGGTCATACGTCACACGACAATGCTGCGCTACAAATACGAGACAGTGTGCAGTTAAAGCATTTTAGAGGCTCTTCTCACAATTCTCGCCTCATCCACATTCGTACACCTTCTCATACAAACTCGACGATTATTGAGGCTTCTAACGGGACCATCCTCCAGTATCTGGTTTACCTGGTCGTATCTACTTCTTTTAGTACCATCAACATTTGCGTCATATATCTTCCTTACCATTCTCTCCTCATTCATCCGTTCCATATGACCAAACCACTTAAGTGATCCGTTCTTAATCTTACTAACTATACTGAAATCAACTTTATATTTTTTCCTTATTTCTTCATTATTTACTCTGTCATAAATGGATCTGCCACATATACGCCTAAGTGATCTAATTTCCACTGCATTCAGTCTAATTTCGTTCCTCTTCTGCCAGCTTTAGGCCTCACTTCTATACATCAGTGTCGGTACTAGGACTCTATTGTGAACCGCTAGTCTTGCCTCAGTTGACCATTTCCCATTAGCTATAATTCCATTCAAGGCGCTGATCATTTTATTACCTGCAGTCACCCTCCTTTCGATAGCTTTCGCTGTCTTTCCATTTCTATCGAACATACTTCCCAAATACCCAAACTCTTTTACTTGTTACAAACATGCATTACCTACAAGTATTTAGCACGGTGTCTCGCTTTCTTCCTTCTCGAATACCATCACTTTCGACTTGTTGACATTCATAATAAGAACGCTTTCCTTGCATTTAAATTAAACAATGTTATAACTCTACTTGAGTTAATCTGCACTACTTGAATTACCGGACATAATATGAGTAATACCATTGATAACACTTCATGGAAAAAATACTATATACTGTATTTATATCCACTAAAATAATAAAATGTCTCCTTCCCCATATTATACCAACAATTTAGACGCATTGCTTCTCAATTCAAAGTCAAAAATAAATAACTTAGAAAAAAGCCGGGTTTTCGAAATATACGACGATTACAATAGTAAATATATCGAGCAGACCTCTAGAAATCTTAAAATTAGATTAAAAGAGCATCGTCGTTATCTAACAGTAACAACTTTTGCGAATTCGTGAACCACATCATGGAAAATAATCATTCATGTACCATTAAACTTTTCTATCCCATCACGCGTAACGGTAATAAAATAAATAATTTTGAATGTTTAGAAATAAAAAGGAATTTGATCTTGGGTATTAATTTGTTAAACAATATTACATTTTTCAACTCATCACCTCTCCTCTCAATATTTCCGTTACAACCACCTCTCCACCTTCCACATTCCACCAGTAATTCAACCCCCTCCCCCTCCATCTGTCAGTACCTTATTACCAGCGTGCAGTAAGTATAGATTTACGTTATGCTGTTACCAATGATATTAAACAATCAAAATAATATTTATAATACTATATACGTACTTTCGTTTAACCAACGTCTTTAGACAAAATAAATCCGTCGTTCATACGATCCTACCATGTATTTATTTATAATTTTAGAGTACTATTAATAATGTTTTTAAAGTTAAAGTTTTATCGTGACATAATACTTTCTTCTCCATATAAAAAAATGTATGGTCGTTTTTAAGAACACTTTCTATGACTGAACATGATTAATTTATTGTTTGAAAATCCTTCACGTAATAACTTTAGGAAATAATTATCTTTATCAAAGGTTAACGTAGAAAATAGTTTTGCCAATTGCTTTTTGTTTTTCTCAAATCAAAAACAAATCCATGCACCAAATTTAAAGAACGATCGTGAATTCAACAGATTAAAAACAGTATGATAGTAAAATTCGCAAATTAGTAAAAGAGGAAGTAGACACTTCAATGATTTGCACGCAGTTGTAACCCTTTCTAATGTTATTCTGTTAAAAAATAGCTTAGGTAACGACTCCATACAAAACGAATCAGTCGAAAGGAATTTTCAATTCAGTTAATAGACATTTATATGACTTGAGTAATTTACTAGCTTAAATACAGAACTGAGTAATGTAAATAGCACGATGCGGTGAATAAAAAAAGCGCCATGAATACAGCGGTGAGAGTTCATGAGTTTTTAGAACTAAGCAATTGAAGTCTCTATGATGGCGCTATGATCACAGATGGCGCTAATTGTAAAATAATGTTTTCGCTTATGTTAATCCAATTTTGTAATTTATATTTATTTCCCAGAATTTTTAGTTATACACAGCTGCCTTGTCTCATATATTTATATGCATTTTGTTTCACATTCACCTGTCGATGAGGGTTACTGTTTTACTCAAAACTCTAGTAGTGCTAATAAACTCAAGTAGAGTTATAACATTGTTATATTTATTATCTATCTACAAATTTAGACAATTTAATGAAAATATAATGCACCTGTTGACAATCGGCGGAATCTCGATATTCAGCAATGAAAACGGGTCACATCATCAAATAGTAAAAAAAAAAACTAATTGTCCACATATTTCGTTTTGAGTATTTTTGGTTTCACATAATTCCCGCCATTGGACACATTGCATGTAAACAATAAAATTCATTGTATCACCTCCTGGGGAATTCAAATTTTCTTATTTTCGTCACTTAAAATTACGAACAGTATCAGGTCCACCAGTTTCGGTGTCGGGCCCTTTCGCAAAGTGCTGCCGTTTTTGCCCTAATGAAAATTAATGCGAATTACTTACCGCGACCAGAGAAGAGGATATTTGATTCGCCGTCGCAACGAGGTTGAAAAAAGTGGGCATTGAAGAGAGGCCAAGAGTCGACGGACGACGTGTCCTTAACAATTGTCAAGTTTATGTTCTGGTTCATAGCTTTGCGGGGTGATTAGGGTTATGGGGAATTTCGAAAACATGGTTAATTCATTTTAAAAAACGACTCCAATTAAGCCATGGAAACATTGCACCTCAACAAATATGGACCGGGACTAATGTCACGCAAGATTTTCTTTATCGCACCAGCTGTTGGGCGATTTATAAACTATTATATAGCCTAAAAAATATATTTGTTGCCGCCCGGACTCGAATCAGAAACCCTTCCAATACTATCGCTGTTGAACTGTCAAGAAGTAAACGTCTGTTACACTGATCTGCTATTTTTACAGTTACTAGTGTGTATTCGGTTTCTCTCGGTACGTACCGAAACAGTTATTGTGTATTACATTGCTTCGTGTGAATCAACGAAGAAGTTTCCTGAAGTTCAGGAGAGCTGGGACTACAGCAGAGAAAATCCAGGTAAGTCGTGCTTCCTGGTTGATCCTTGAGCCCTTATTGTTCTGTCCCTATTCAAATTCCTATCACCCTTTGGTAATCTTATATACATTATTTATTATGTTGACGTGGTGTAATAGGTCAGCGCACTTACCCGGATATGAAGAGTTCCTGGTACAGGTAGCAACAAAAATATTTTTTCGATAAATTGATTTTATCTGTATATCTTTCTTATTGATACATTTAATTTGTATTAAAATATCACAAAACTATGTTCTGAAAAACTGTAACTACACAATAATAATGTGTTCTCCTTAAAAATATTTTATGGCCTTTTATCCGTCCTAAGATAATTATCCGTCAGATAACACCTGGCTAGCAATTGGGCAAAATTAGAAACATTGCTGAAGAAATAGGTAGCTGGCTGTGGAAAGCTGTAAGGAAGCTCAAAAATACGTTTTTCTATTTGAAAAATGTGTCTTCAGAACATGGTCATGTATCCACCTAATTCACATATTTCAAAAGAAATTGACACTTCACTTCAATATTCGAATAATATACACAATAGTTTCTCTTCAAATTTCCCTTAGATATGAAATAAAACATTGTTTTTATTCTAGTACAATCGGGCGAACTTGATATGGGTTTAATCTTATTATATATTGGTTTTCCCGATCAATATCTATGAATTTCAGGACGTCTCAGTCATTTTCCAGTAAATTCACCCCAATCTAGTGTATAAGTTTTCTTTCAAATTTACCTACAAATAAGAATTTAGACACATGGGTAGTAACGGCTTTGGTAGGACCTCGGAATCACTGAGAAGATTAAAGTAAAATCAGGTGTAATAGAGAAATCGAAAAGAAAACAAGGAAATAAATTCAAAATATTCCCTATTGTCACTATATAGATAGATAGCACGTCACTTTAAAATAAAATAAATATATCATAATACTTTGAGAAAATTGTTCAAAAGTGAACATATAAGATTAAAAAAAAATGGCCTAGCCACTCCAAAAATACCGGCAGAACTAATTATGCTCGGCTGCCTTCAGATATTCATGACTTTGTGTACGCTCGGTATTTATCGGATCTGTTATTATCGACGATTACGCCTAAAACATCGTATCTGTGTTGTTGTACGCAGTTCAAGTTGCGTTGTGATATTACCATTTTGGGGGGCTATATCCCAAAATGAGACAGGTCCCTGCATCATAAATCCACCCTTGCACTTGAGATTTTGCGGTCTTTTTTGAGAATATTGGAAGTAGGGTTGCATATAAGGGAATGTAATCTCATTAATTTGTCTAAATTTGGATAAAACACTTGCCAATACCAAGATCACAAAATCACTCCCCGATCTACGGTTTATATAGGTCGTTGTTCGACTGTATTTACCTTATTTAGTTGTTATTTACACGTGTGTGTGCCTCTCAAAACCTTAGTCGTGATAAGAATAATACTCGGTTGTATGTGTAGCGTACAGTTTGGTTGATAAAAAAAAATTAAAAATAGCCAAAAACGGCGTTAACAATAACATAATTTGGAAAGACTGGACTCGCCCGATCAGTGATGAAACGCGGCTCGGGGTATGAATTGCAATTACGCGGGCGAAATACTGAATGCGTCCCATCTCACACCAGGAGATCGGCTCAGCCATCGATCTTAGCCGGATGGACAAAAACCCTCTGGTCGTTAAAACAGCATTCAGGACAATGATAATAATACGAGCTGCGGAAACACGCGCGGAGAGAAGAACTTGAACGCACCCGGCTGGAAGAAATTATGTGAAGAAATTAAATTAGTTACTTTTCTAACAGAGAAAGCCTTCTTTATTACATGCTAATACACAGCTAATGGACATATATAGTTTTTTAAGTAGGTACCGAATTTAAAAAAAAAAAAAAAAAAATTTTCAAAACACTTTGCTTTCTTCGGGCGCTACACGCCTTAAACTACTTCTCAACATAGTCGCCTTCATTATTAAGACACGTGTTATAACAATATTCTATATAACAACTTGTTATTACCAAAATTGGTGCCCCATTATAATAATAATAATGTGTTTATTCCAGCGTGATCAGGTTTTTTTTTAACCTGATTCGCCATAAAGATAATACATATTATGTTATACATTAAAAGTTATGAAATAAATATAATGCTATGAAAAAAAAAACAAGAAAAGAAAATATTAATAATTAAAAATAAATTTTAAAAAGTTAATAAAAAGTAAAAAGTTCACATATAATATACACACAAAATATAAATGTTACATATAACGGGGCACCAATTTTTGTAAAACTTCTTCATAGAACGACGCAACCGGGGATGAAAACCATGTCTGCACTCCGTCTTTGAGTTTATCATCTTTAACAAAACGCTTGCATTCAAGGAACCGCTTCAGATGAAAGTAAATATGGAAATCACTTGGCGTCAAATCCAGGACATACTTGGCGATAAATGTCAGCTAGTTTCATGTTTCGTGCATTCAAGAAACGAATCACGGATCGTATCTTACATTTCAACCACTCACTACAGGATGGCCACACTATATGGTGAGTCAACAGATGAAGGAAACCATTGCGCATGCGCAACATTGCAACCGCAGCTCTACACCGAGAATACAAGGCAACAGTACCTACTTAAAACTTTTTTTTTTATTAAATTACCCAAATCGATAGAGAAATCAATTTTCGTGCTTGATTTGGGTAGTACGGCAATTCAGTTTTTAATAATGTTAAGGTAGATGTAGAATTAAGATATAAATTATAGAATTAAATTACTAAATACACAAACAAACAAAAAAATCAAGAGTTATACCAAATTCATTGAAATAAATCAAAACTTGTTTTATTTGTGATTTGAAGGCTTTATAATTTTTTACTATTTTGATTTTATTGGGAGGGTATTAAAAAAATGCATACCTCCATAGGCGTAATAATATTGAGAAGCGCTAGTTTTAAATTTGGCGATTTCTAAGTTGCCACAGGTTCTTGGTCAATTGAAATTGTTGAATTGAAATGGTTTTTGTGAATTTGTATCGATGCGTTCATTTTATTTAAACTGAGAATCAATAGCTGTAATGTTGGAAATATTGATAGTTTTCGAAGGATGATTTTCAAAACTAGTCTCAGAACCTTTTCTACAGGTTAGAGGTTAGTTTTGAAAGTCCCTCCCTCTCCCCCACCCCAACCAATTATGTCGTTATATATAGATATCATATGTTTCATAGGTGTAGTTGTGTTAAGATTTTTAGACTGCATAGATTAGTGGGACGGACACATGTACACTGATTTCGATTTGACACCGAGACTCTAAATAACAAAGTTGTATCATTATGTCAAAAATTTAATAAAAACGAATTGACGATTCTGGCGTCTGCGATCAGATTACTCAAAAGGTATTTGAGATTCCGTAAAAATAAGGCAGATAGCTCTTTCAAATAATGGAACGATTAAATGTATTAATATCAAAATGGTAACATATAGGTTCGAAAATTTGTCGCTAAAAATATCGTCGCTGTAGTATAGTTAGATAATGCACCTTCCCCGGTTTGGAAAGAGATGCAGGTTCGAATCCCGGCGGCGCAACAACAATATTTTTCGATAAAATTGATTTTATATGTATGTCTTTCTAATTAATATATTTAATTCACATTTAAAACATCACAGACCGTCTGTTCTGAATAATTACAACTTCACAATAAGAATGTGTTGAAAAATTTTAATTGACAGTGAGATGTCTTTAAATCTTGAAACAACTTTTGAAAATATGTCTGGCAACTGTCGCTGGGGTAGCATGTCGCACCGTCCTGTTTTAAGAAATTGTCATTGTTTGAGTTGTGAAGTATTTCAATTACGTGCGTCCTCTTAAGGAATATCCCCAAATTACAGTTAGTACTGTCTCGTCTCAACATTATCGCGATCCGATGATTTTCAAGCAATAATTGGGGAAAAAATACACCGGTGATACCATTCATCGTTAACTTGCACAATAACACCTGACTCACAAAATTGGACATTTACATTTTCATTTGAATCGTCTAGTTTCAAGAAAAAATGTGAATATTTAAAAATTTATAATTCGAAGGAGCGTATTCTTATCTATATATACTAATATATATTCTGTGTGTCACAAAAATATAAAATTTAAACGGAAACTGATGTATCCGATTGGAGTGAAGTGTAAATTTCCCGGTGAATACGAAAGATTTTTATTTTAAAGCGTCTACATTTTTCAAATAATAAAAACAAATTCTATTATCGAAAAATTGTAACACTATAATGCTGCAGTAGTGTAGGTAGATTTACCAGTTGAATGTCCGTAAATAATTAAATAAATTTAAAAATATATTTTTTAATTTACATCTATTTTTTATATTTAAATATATACATATGACTTACGCTTGTCAACCATTATTGAAAGTGTGACCGACGTACAATCACTAATAATTAGGTATTTTAATATTGTTTACATTGATTACATGATTTTATTCACAGAAACCGTTATATGTGTGACTTTCGCGTCCACCTAGAACGGGTTCTAAATATTATATTACCAAATAAATTAAATACTAATGACCGTGTATAAATTTACTCCCTCATTAAAAAAATAATTGGTCTAGTGGTCAAGATGCTGGCCTAGTGATCTAATAGTCCGGTGTTCGCGCCTTGTTAGTCCAGCACCAGCAAGTTAGTCATATCTCATAGCATAAGCGTTTAGCTTACTTTGAAAATTGTAAGAATATTGATGTGACATGTATTCCGTGAACGCATTTCTATATTATCTTTAAGGGACATTCCCTTGATAAACGTAGTTCTATCAAATAATTTATCTTCTGCGTTAGATGTTTTCCTCTATCTAGATTGAAATAAATTCACAATTGAATTCAACTAAGAAAAAATAAAATAAGAAATCACATTGTATATGTTACGTTTTAAAAAACATAGTTCTCAAAAAAATATTGCAGATAAAAGATACTTCCAATGGAAAGAATACATGTTATTTTAGCTTAATTAATATAATATAATATTCCCGCTTCGAGTATCAATTTTTACTTTATCTTTTCAACTTATATTTTTTTTCTGAGCATCTTTAAAAGTAATTTATCTAATTTGTTTTAAAAAACGTAAAGTTTAAAAATTATAAAACCTACCGTGAAATGAGGCTGCAATTAAATGCAGGAGCTAACTTTTCAAATTTAGGGCGATAAATTTTTTGGTGTAGATTTTCCCCATCAACGTCTATGGTAGTAATAAATTAATCTATGGAAATTCGTTGTTTTAATATTTTCATCACTTTAGTACTACTTACGTAAATAGCTCCGCGACTTTTTTAAATATATGATTCGATTGGAATGAAAACTTAAACGCTGACAATATAATATGCATTAATGTATAAAATACGTCCTGTTTACACAAATATTAAATTTTCGAATAGTAAATACTTTTACTGTTGCTTAAATGTGTCATAAACTATCAGATTTATGTTTCCACAAATAATGTGTGTACTATACTCCTCGTCCCGCAACTAATGTTCCGAACCCCTCTCCTATATGTACACTTTATTTTATGTCTATTCATTTACTGGTCTGTGTGATATGGTTTTATTTTATGGTTCGTGTCAAATAATACTACTGTGTTGACTTTGGATTGAGATTTACTTTAAGTTTTTTGACAATTATTGTGTACTGAAAATTTTTTAATATTGAACTTTTTATCTTACTATCACTCCTCTGTTCTGACACAATTTTTTCCTCATACACAGTCATATGTCTTCTAATTCTAGCTCGTCAATGTATGAGGTTTCTACCAGGACCATATTCCTTAGATTACTATAGATTATAACACACTGTACTATGAATCAAAAAAAATATATATATATATTATTATTAATCCCAAATAATGTTCCATCACTCTCTGGGTTATACCCGTTCTAAAAACACAATTATGCAACAAAACAGAAACATATATATTATATTATATATATATAAACATTCGTTTTTATTTCTACTAAACCAGCGGTGGACTACCAATATGTTAACAAGAGGCTCACTTAATCTCCGAGTTATTTGCGGTGTTCCGGGAAAGGGGCGAATTTTTTTATCACTCTTATACAATTTTACGCAATATTTATTAAAGCAATCGAATGTTACGTAATACTTATATTATGAAACAATATACCATGTACTTAGATTGGAAGAGTGAAATGTTCCAAGATTGACGCAGAAATAGGTACTATTATTTTCGCTCCAATTTCATGTTTGGATTGAAACTGATGTTATCCTTAGTAAATGATGGTACAAAGTAATAAATATTAGGAACTGTCCTTCTCAAAACTGTGCACAAATACGGTAAAAGGTAAAAAAATGTGCACGTGTGAAGTATGAAAGATAAACGTGCACAAAAATGTTGCATTCATCAAATATCGGCATATTTAAGCTCAAACACGTATTTAAAAAAAATCTACTTATATTGTCTTACAAAATCTTTTTTCTTTATGTAATATGATTTCACGACCGTTTAGAATCTTCTGTGCATAATTTTCAAGGCTATGCTACCTCTCTGTTTAACGTTAACGTTTTAAAATCCATTGTAAGATCTATCATTAAGGTTGGTGTCACTAATTTCTACTTATTATGTAAAAAAAAGATTCATAATTTTCTTTAAAATATCACAATTATTGTTCTTTAATAAACGTTTTGTATGTTCTAGCAGGAAATTTTTTAATCAATTAGAAACTAGCCACTAACCAATCAAATTAACCAATCATAAATTATGTAAAATACATGAACTTCTTTTGTAATAACCCTATATCACGATCATTATAAAAGTATCGGTATTAAAATGTGTAATTTAAAAAAACCATTTTATTTTATTAGCCATTTATTTCAACATATTCACCATTGTAGAGCTTGATTTCATTGTCATTCAATAGCTTGGTTTTTTCCTTTAACATAGCCTCAATTTTCTCTGAATTTATTTTCATAATACTCGTCAATTCTCACTTCATGCAACCGCCGTTTGTCTTACTCACCATTCCAGTAAATCTTTCACCTCTCTGGCCAGTTACTGTAAATCACATCTGTTGCGAATTAATTTTCACTTCGATACAATTCAAATCGTACCCCTAGGAATAGGTACTCCTCAGTAGTCGCTGTTGTGGAATCCCATTCATAAAACGATTATTTAAACATACAGTTTTAATGATTATAAAACATTTAATATTAAATTTCTATGAATAAGTACCCTACAGGTAGGTTATAAAATAGACGATCTAGAATATTCAAATATAATAAAATGTTAAAAAAATATATTATACTTATAAAATTGCCTGCAGATGATTGAACGAATAATGGAACCTTAATGTATATCCTTATTATTTATTTATATGTAATTTTTTGGAGATGATTGTATTTAAAAAATCTCACATTAAATTGAAATATACCTATACTTATTTTTATATGTGATATAAAATATGATATTTGACGAATATATTTTGTAACTCAATTCAATGAATGAGATTTCTCTCAGAAAATAGTCTCGAGTGTGAATTGCATCATTCGAACTTTTCGCTACTGATCTACATTATAAAACGATTATAAAATTATGCTTGCAAACATTTTTTTTTAACCAAGTGAATTTTTATCACGTTTCAACTGATGTATAAATTATACAGGAGCATCTGGCCATTTGTTACGTAGAGGTAATACGATAGTGCAATTTTATCATAAATTCGAGGCAATCGTCGCGTCGCGCCGTGCGCGGGCTCGGGTTTGGATACTGCCCGAGCGTTGATGTTTTTGCAACGCCGAATTCCACCGCTCTGCGGTCCGAAGCGTCCGCCGTGTGCGCGTAATTTACACTGGGGAAACATCCAACACTCACAATTATTATTATTATCGTGGCCTGGCCGTCACAAAGGGTTTAAGTGTCATGTAAAAAATAAAATAACCGTTAGGCACTAGCCGCAAGAATCAGGTAGGATATTACGATTTTTTAAAGTTTTCGTATAGCCGCCATTTTGCAAGAAGATTGCGGATCAGGCTGGTTAACGAATTCAGTCGAGATGTATCATACTCCTGTGCATTGAATTTTTACGTAAGTTGCGGCATTGGTACCATTTACCATTGGTAGTATTTCTAACGGAATTTACCTAATAATAGGTTTAAATGTCATCATTTAAAAATAAAAAAAATCACTCGACGCAAGAATCAGGTAGATTTTACACATGTGTAAAAGTGTTTTTTTTTTTACTTTTTTTTATCTAGATTCTGTATTAATGTAGTTCAATTATTTTTTAATTTTCAAACAGCTGTGATTTTGCAACAGTAATTTATCTGAAATATGCGCATGTTCATGATCGAAGTGAGTGCACTAACATTTTCCGGATGTTGCGTCCTGAGACCATTCAGCAGTGGCGTGCACTCTATACATCAGCTGTATTTAATTAGAAAATCTGGAATATAAATAGAAATCGAATCTGTTTCCACTGAAGCTACTTCCATAATATTTTTATCTGTATTCTAGAAAATTGATGGCGATGAAAAAGTTTTTGTTGTAAGAGAGATGGGTTTTTTTTATTTATTTAAAGATTCTAAAGCGCGGAAGACGTTCATACGAAAATTGTTTGACAGTTAAATCTTGATACTTCAATCAATGTAATCTACCAATTTACTTTTTTTAATTTCTCTACGCGTGACCCACAGAAAGAAAATTCTGTAAAATTTTATAGGACTAATATTTTTTTTAATAAAAATTATACATACATTTATTTTTTAATTTTATTTATTGACATACATATATTTGTATATATTTTTGTTATAATAGAGGTGAATATATTATAATATAACGTGATAATATGTAATAATATGACTCTACCTCCGATATATACAGGGTTGTCCTGGCTACTTTGCTAGGCTGAAGTCTGTGTTAAAGTAGCCAGTTTTTTTTCGTGCTGTTATTTAAGATTCGACAGGAATAAAAATAGAGATTAAAAAATAAATATATATATAGAATAAAAGAAAATAAAGTGGGAGTGTTGTAGAATTAGTGAGTTATTAGTGTAGGCACTGTATAATGATTATGTTAAAATGTTGGATAGCCATGCTTTTGATTGATCTCATATGTTGGGTCCATATTTGTGTAATCTTATTGGAGTTGAACGATTTCCAGTTGGTGCTGAGTGTGTTGTACAGTTTCGGAGCTAAGAACATGTAGAATTTTTGATAAAAAGTCGTTATTGCTCTCGGAACTGGCGTCTAGATGATCGTTGTTTGTCTTGTATTGTGTCCATGATTTATTGCTTGGGGTGAGTTGTTGTTAGCATGAAAAATTGGACTAATCAACATAAAGATTTGCTCTCTTACTCTTTAAATACTTTTTTAAATATATCTGACGAAGACTAATAAATAGTACTCTTGTACGGATACGGTTTAACTCTTTTCAAACTTATATCGCAGAACTTGTATTACATGAAATGTTAAATAAGTATTCGATAGTCACTAAGACAATACTATTTAAATAAAATATCAGGAATTAAATAAATACGTAATAAAGGGTGTCCAGTGGAAAGAGTATCCAATTTAATAAATTTGAATTGCTGTGGGAGGGTTGCGGTAGAGGTAGCGTTTATTGCGTGGTCTTTACGGATTTGTAAGTAGCCATGAATTATTGGTCGGGAACGCACTTTAATATTCACACTTACATACATACTTATATACACACTTTAATATTCAACAATTAAGTGATAGTCCGAGCACACACCTCATCTGGTCATAGATACAGAGATTCAGATAAGAGGGTACAATGGTTAACAGAAATCCTCCAGCAACGTCGGATCATGTGGTTTAGGTGCAACAAGAAATCCTTTAGGAAACCAAAAAAGTCGATAAGAAAGATTGCAGCCATCACATGCATTAAAAAGTCAACTGTTTGTGATTTTGAAAAAAAATTACAAACTGCAAATTGTGCAAAATCTGAATGAGAGCGATAATGTTTTACGAGAGACGCACGCAAGAACAGTATTAGAATATTTTCGGACCCAAAGAACGATTGGAAACATATTGTTCAGTAATGAAACTCGATAGCTACATAAATTAAAAGAACTTGCATTACTGGAGACACAATAATCATAGATAAAACCACTAGAAATATTTACATTGTTTATATTACATTTCATTCCAAGTATAGGTACTTCATATAGTCAAGTATAGTAGATATACAAAAATATAGAAAATATCGTATATAAAGTAAAGAAGGGAAGGAGAAATAAAAATAAAAATTGATTTAGTAATTGTCAGTTGGCACATAGCACCCTCGGAGATGTGCTCAACAATGTGTGTTATTTTATAAAATATGTCGCAGCCAACCGTCCAACCTGCGTGATGCGAGGAGAAAGATCGGGACACTTTTTACTCCGCATTCAGCCGAACTGTCCAATTGACAAGGAGGCTTGACAGACCTAGGGCTCAACTGTAAGACAGAAGGAAACAATCCCAATAATAACAATGGTTAATATATTGAGTACCTTCATTTCTATGTTTTTACGAGCTCTGAATCCGCACTTAATTTACAATTATATTTTTACAAAAAATCGGAAGACAATCATGATGTTCTCATGACTGAGATCTCATGTTTTTCTATTTCGCTTCTACAGTGCAAACTATTTGATTATATTCTTCGTGATCTTGGACCTTGTTTAGAACGACGTGCAGCGAGGTTTCAGTCATGTCTCGGACTTGATATGTCCATCTTATTTGAAATGGACCTCTGGCTCTTGTGTGATCCCCGTGATCAATAACTTCTCGATGCTGTATCTATATCTTCTAACAATATGTCCAATATAAGAAATAATTAATTAATTGTTTATTAACTTTGTTTTT
This sequence comes from Eubasilissa splendida, assembly GCA_031772225.1. NCBI lineage: Eukaryota > Metazoa > Arthropoda > Insecta > Trichoptera > Phryganeidae > Eubasilissa > Eubasilissa splendida. Next base: position 8,348,188 of record CM062868.1, on the reverse strand, counting down.
AAAACCATGAGTTATTAATATTCACCAACCGGTTTCGGAAAATAATGGTTAAAAACTCGCAAAAACATGTGTCAAAATGTTCTTATGTTTTCAAATGTGTTTGCGTTAAATAATTTAAAAAATATATATATATATAACTAACTAACTCACCATCACACTGTTTTCCCGCGGGGGTATGCAGAGAGGATAAAGCGCCACACTCTTCTGTCCTGACATAATTTTCTCCCCATCCGCATTCATATATTTAGGTTTTCACGGCCGTTCGGAATCTTCTGTGTACAGTATTCTGGGGTAATCTGCCGTGTATATCAGACCGTTCATCTGATCCCATTGCGAAGTCCATATTCTAATGGTCTGACGGAGAAATATCACATGATCTAGGCGGCAAATTGATAGATCGACCATAAAATTCACGTGTTCACATTGAGTTTGCCGAACTGAAGACTGATTTTGATAAGGTCATTCTAATGTGAAACTCTCCATAATAAAATGGCAGACTATATTGAATAAAACTAACAATGATAGCTGTCAAAATATCAATAAGCATGGCTACAATTCTTTTTTGAAATTCTATCACAGTTATTGGATAACCCTGCAGTTTAACATTTAAATTGTGTGATAACACCTTCGATGGTAGCGAAGTAACAAGCGTTTTTCTGATTTTATCCAGCTATTGATTTATTGTTGGATATCATTATTAATTGTCACACTTGTTTCCAATGTTTAAACTGATTAAAAAGCTTGCTCTCTTACGAAAAATAGCGATAATGGTGATGGCGTCTGCCATTTGTAGAGTGCCATTAAACAAATTAAATGTATCATTGCAAATTGTTACAATCAATTTATTTAATTATCACGATCTTGGGATAAGGTATCATCTTGCGGAGGACAGACGGTCTGCTGGCGCCATCAGGCGAGCGACTTGAAAGCTATTGCCGACGCGCGGATCTTTCATCATCTGCCGCTAGGCGGACACACCACCAAGAGGAGCGATACTCCGGTACCGTCAGTCCTCCCGCCAAGTTTATTATTCAATTCTATGTGCATTGTTATTAATCATTTTAGTTTACCGTTCTATTAATTCTTAGCATTTTTTAACTTCACGGCGTTTGCCCAACATTTATAACGCGCGTATTGTATGCAGCCTGTTAATTGTGTAACCGACTCATTACAATAGACACCGTGTACCCGAGTAACTCTTTCATTATCTGATATCTTTCCTGGCTTGCAAAGACCTCGGACCTAAACCAATATGAACAAATCAATCCAAAATCTGTTTTTTTTTTCATTTACATCCAACTGAGATTTATACTAGAGACATTGAGTTGACATGTTTGCTATGTTCAAGGAAAAATGAATTATAAAATTATTTATAATTTGTCTTAAAAATGTGTTAGTTTATACATATCTACATATACGCAACTGAGACTTGCGACAGTTTGCAATAGCGACAAGCGTAAAATAGGCGTATTCAAAATGTACTGCTGGAGAAGGATGTTAAGCATCATGCAATAAATCCAACCACAGCAAGCTTTGTTTACAGCAATGAACAAATGTTTCAGCCACAATAAGCTTCTAAGTGATAGCTTAGAAAATAAGATTATCCTGGGCGTAACATTGGGTTGAAGAAGATCTGGAGGACGATCCAAGACTGAGATTTGTAGACTTTATATGAGCCGCATCTCATATGATTGATAGCACTGATGCCAATAGTGACATGAAGTACGTGAGGAAAGAGGGAGAATATAATTAGAGCCTTGATTTCAAGTTTTTGAAGGGATCAACAAAAATAAATGTAAACAGAGGGAAAATTTAAATTGAGAGTATTAAAATACATCGAAGAACAGGCCAGTCTCATCTGCATTGAATATGTCCCTAAAAGCATCGTATATAATTAAGGTTGCTTGATATAGTTTGAATATAAAACGAAATTAATTTGTCATTTGTGCCAACTTAATTACCTACATATTTTGTCTCCAACTATATTATAGACAAAAATCTTTTTGTAACTTTTGATTGTACCTTAACAATATACAACTCATAAAAACTGTAAAGGTAATTGCTTTAGAACAGACCACGTCTAGTACAGTAATTACCTTTATTTCAAATTTATTATTTTATATAAATAATAAGATAAAACACTTTGTTTAAAGCACTATTTATTGATAAATCGACATGTTTCAATACCTATGGTATCTTCTTTAGGAAACAATGTAAACTAAAATTAAAAATACGAACATAGATAAAAACAAAACTATAAAAGTATAAGTGGTGGGTAACTAAGTAGGAACAACTATGAAAATAAATTTAAAAAAGGTGACAATTTGCAAAAAGGATTTGGTTATTTTTACCTGCGCACTGGGGAGCCATTTTACCTGCGCACTGAGGTGAGACAGAGCGGGTGCATGGCGTCAATTCTCTTCAATATGTACAAGGACGAATTAAGCGCGCGACTATCCGATGCAAAAATTGGCTGCCACATGGGCGGGACAAATCTGAACCACATTAGTTATGCCGATGATATGGTTATACTAGCGCCATCTATAAAAGGGATAAGAAAGCTTTAACAGTTATGTGAAACATGCCAGTGAACATAATATTTCATACAATGCCAGCAAATCGGTCATAATGGCGTTCAAATATGGAAAAGGGCCAGATAGTATCCCTCCCGTGTGGCTGGACGGGACGAAATTGAGCGTTCCAAATAAGGTCCATCTTCATTGGCCATATATTCAATGATGACATAGAACGGCAGAGGAGACAGTTGAGCGTTCGTGCAAATATGCTGTCATGGCGTTTCCACCGATGCAGTAAGGAGGTGAAGAGGATCCTGTTTAAATCGTTCTTCACCAGCATGTTTATACAACTGTCTCCGAATTCAGTACAACAACTCATACATAATTCTGTTCGAATTGGCGTATTATTGCAGCGTATCTACAATGTTTACCGAAAGCCATATACATGGATTCGATCCGCTTCTGAGACATCGAGTTGCGGGCGCAAAGCTACGGTTAGAGCTCAGCACCAACTCTCTGGTGCAAGCGGCGCTCTCATGGAAAGCTGGTTCCCTGACCAGAGAATGGAAACGCTTACAGAATAGCTACATATACAACAACGGCCGTGAATGAAGTATTTATATTTTGTTTATATTCATATACATGTGTGAATATTCCTTAGTTTTCTTTTTCATAACATTATATTTATTTCGTATATTTAATGTAATATAATATGTATTATCTTTATGGCGAATCGGGTTAAATAAAACTTGATTATGCGAGAATAAACACATTATTACTATTATTATAATATTTAGCTTGCTATTAACACTTTTTCTTATTTATAAAAATTCAATTTTATAAAATAAGTATTCTTTATGTTAAGAACGTCAGTCTGCTCCCAATCTTTAGTATTTTCCAAATCAAATCTTTTTGAAACGATCTATCCAGCCATTGTGCATTAAACCCTTCAATATTTAGTCGGGTTGCGATGCGTAGAGCCTTTTCACCAATTATTTGACGGCTGACTGGAAGATTCCTGGACCGTGCACTGACAAACCACTCTTTAAGAATCTGTTCCATTTCTTCATACTTCGAAGTTCTTAAGTACCTGCATTATTTTTGTATTGGTGCATTTAATTTTGTCTCTAAATTTGAAAAAATTTTAGACATTAATCGTAAGAAATACAAATACTTTAAATACACTAAAATGACACAGGACTGCAGAAATAACACGCAAACGAAGTGAAAACGTGAATTCCAGGCATGTAAAATCGAGGTTCTATTGTATTCAACTGTTCCCAATACGATCAAATAATCTTTACCCAAATTTTGGTAGAACTAATCACATAAAAAAATGTTTTGTGATCCGCTCTACGTCAAAATATAATGCCGTAAATTCTTCTAATAACTTGGACATTTTCAACGACAAATTGCTTAGCTTTAAAATTAAACTTCGCCAAATTTTCAATAACTATTAACATAAATTGTATATATTGCATCCAATTTCCCTCCCCTCCTTACCCTTTCCACTTTATATGTTCAGTTTAAAATCACTCTTCTGTTTCTTTTTTCAGTTTTTTAAAAATATATACTATTTTTTAGTTTATTTTAATGTAAAAGTATTTTTGTTTATCAGTTTGTTTGAGTATACTATTTATTAGTTTATTATGTACAAGTTATTTAATCCCGAAGATACTTGTTATTATCAGTTATTATTATTACACTTTGTTTCTCTAAAAATAAAAATATATAATAAAGTATTAATATAAATCTTACGCGTCTAACGGTATCCATCCGCACAGACTAACTGTTGCAATATTTTATAACTTGTATTGAGCTATAAATTAAAACTGTAACCGACATAAAGAACGGAATACTGGTTTTATATTTATAACAATTGCGCGTATTGTAGCGGGTAACAACGTACATTGACTAATGTTGCTGCTGGGCCATTCGGATGTGTATGTTTAACGGATATTTGAAAACTTTCATGGACTCGAACATGGTAATGAATAATCAGTCTACATATTTATTTTATAGCATTTTAAAATTTACTTGACCTGTCAATGTTCATGTAATGACTTTGTACAATCAATGATAATAAAGGTCGTACATAGATGCATATATATATAGGTATATATCGAGAAGATTCAGAATGTACGAGATCAACGAAATAAATAAAAAATCAGGTTGTTATTGCAAGACCGATTTATTGAAGATAACTTTAGAAATATGCAGTGTTTACTACTAATGTTTTCGCGAATATATAACCCACGTGTTCATTTTATGACAAGTCCAAAGATCGCCGGTCGCCGTGCGCGTGTATGTATGCTCCTTTATGTTTACTATACATATCTGTCCCCCCTTATGAACTTAGAAATATCAATAAGTGAACGTCCTGCTATGTGCTCGTTACACTGATCTGATTGAACAGTTACTGTAGCTATTGTGTGTTTCGGCAACCTCGCGGCGCATGCTGAAACTTCTACTGTATTCAAGGTGCTTCGTGTGGATCGGCGTAGTTGTTCTTGAAGTTCAAGAGAGCTGTGACTATATCGGAGAAAATCTAGGTAAGTCCTGTTCTTCCTGGTTAGTCCTTGAGCTCTAATTGTTCTTTCCCTATACCAAATTTTTACCACCTTTCCGACATCCCGTTTCCCAATCCTCTTGTGTAAACACCACATGTTGGTTATAATACCAATAACTCACCCTATGTGATACCGAACAAAAATAAAAGGTTTATATTTAACAAATTTTATTATTTAGTCCACGCTGCTTGCGCAGAAATCTGCGTGGTAGAGCGTGAACATAATAAATACATGTAATTTACTTTTTAAGTAGATAAGTAAATACATAATAAATTATTATTTATTTCTTCCTTGTGTTCCTTATTCGGCCACTTTGAATTCTCTGAATATTTTGTATTACACGTATCGTATTTGTACATTTGTAACAGAATGTCGTAGATTTCTTTCGTCTAGAAACACATTACCAATGTTTTTTTCATGCTCCGCGAGTCGCTCTACCTTGCTCCAATACGTAACCCCATTACTTCGGATAATTACGACATTACCTAACAGATCACGGCTAAATTCGGTACTAGTAATTTTTTAGTATTTTGAACGATCAAAGAGTGTTTACATATTATTAAAATATCTTGAAAGCGCTCTGAACGCAGACATAATTACACGATTAATTATTTGATCACACGATGATCTAGGTTTTTTGACCTGTTTTCAACCAGTTTTCGATCTCGGAACGATGTCAGCCTCGTCACGAGACAGTCCCTCCCAGCCGCCGTGAAATAGCTGGCAATTAAAAATATGACAAGCAGTTGGGTACAGTTTAATGTCGCATTCTGAAAATGCAGACTACACGGTATTATAGCTGTTGTAGAATTTTCAACCGACTCGACAGGTACATAAATTGAATTAATGTGTCATTTAATATCCATTTTACATCATAAAAGCGAACGAAATATGCCGTTTACGACTCGGGAAAGTGTGGTTACTGGTCACATTTTTATTTATTTGTGTACACTTAATACTATTACAATAAATTTGTAGAAAAATATGTAGCTAATATATATTATCTTATTTGATGGCGCTACAGTCCATATAAATGTAAATGGCATACTGGACGCCTCTAATTTAACTGAACTGAGTGTATACTGAGTTCCTGCGCGGAGTACCAGGTCGTCGGCGCTGTTCCATGTAAATGCATCATATACATTTTTTTATAGGAATGCACCCACACAAAGACGAACGTTTTTGGTCTTGTAGATAAATTCCTATATTCAAAATTTAAATATAAGAGTAATGTTTTTGATGCTATTCTGAGTCAAAGATACAATTGATTTTGATACTCGGCCATTCTGTGTCAAGCCTAAATTTTTAACATAAAGCTTTATATGTATATTTTATCAATTTCTATTTTTATTTATATATTGTGTATGTAGATGCTACTTATGTAGCTGCTCATGTTTTTTTTGTTTTTTTTTATATACCAAACCAATTTTGTAAAAGCCCATAAGGGCATTAATAAATAAATAGATATCGAGCCTTCACCTCCTGAATTTGTCACACATTGTCTTCCAATTCAAAATTCTTCTTTATGCAACCCTTCCAGCGCTGTACAATTTTTCCGATAGCGGGCGACCATTACTAATTATTTTTGGGAGCTGCGTTTCTTACATCTATATGTTTCTTATTTACAACTACGAGTAAATCTCATCAAAACTTATCACTTCGTAGATACAGGACATCATTGATTTTTTGCGTTTAAGTTGACGTGTTATATTGATACGATGTTTCCATTCTGCAGGAGCCGAACATTAAGGTCGAACATTTACTTGAGAATACCAATTGACGAATTCTTTAATTTTTTTAATTAGTTTTTTGTCGCAATTATTTTCTTATGTGTCCAATAATTACACTTATAATCTGTATCTGTTTTATTTCCAATAAAAATAACATAAAATAAATGCTACTCCACAACTCCATAATTTTATACCATGGAAATAAATCAACTTGTTATTATTTCGACCCCTTAGAATAACAAGGTTCCAACTAAAATTTTGGGTTAATTTGAGTTATTGCGTGAAAAGGGTTCCAAATGCATTATTCTTTATTACTTCCATACACACCAACTCTATTTAACGGATATTAAAGAAAGCATGAGCTCAAAGTTCCAACAGCATCAGTTATTTATTAAATATTTATTGTTAATTTACAATGTTTTTATTTATTTTTAATTTCCTTCATCTCACAGTGGTCGTTGATAATACTGAAAATAAGTTAAGACCTTAAAACTGATCATATTTGCATACTCAAAACAAAATATACATGAATATATGTTGAAATTCAATTAAAACTTTTGAGCTCATTATCTCGAAACAGTGTCAGTCTCAGATGGAACCATGTTATTCGATTTCAAAGGTGCTTTTATCGATTAAAATTAATTATTGACTGAGAAAAATGTATTTGAAATTAACAACTAAGTTTATTTTTTCTACCAATCTAATACCATCTGGCTTATAAAATGACGATTGCAAAAAATGACTTACAGCTTTGCTGTTCTCCTCGGCTTGCAGTAGACCGCTACTGTCTTCAGAGTCTACGTAGACAATTTACAAGATGAAATAAACATCAGTTGGAAAATTCCCCGCTTCTTTAAGGCCCTGTTTGCGGAGCTCCTAAGCCAAAACCACTGTGCGTTGTACGTGATCTTCGCGGGGATTCCTCGCAATGAACGGCGTTATAAAAAGCCGCGAGTTCTAACGGGCCGTTGAACGGATCGCAATTAGCAGCCGCCGTTGTGACAGGTCGACATAAATTCGTAGAACGTTTCCGAGGCTTCTTGTTACGGACAAAAAATCTCGCTAAAGGCTCAGTTTGTCTATCGGCGTTCAGTCACACTGTTCACAAATTTGTGAATTAGTTCACTGTGAATTTGTGAATGTCATGAGAAATGTGAGTGGGTTAATCATGTTCAAATATAGTTTGTAAAGTGATCCAATTGGTTATTATTATGTATCTGACCTCCCCTACAGACGAAAAATACTCTCATGAAGCGCCCCGCGAACTTCATCCTATAAGAACCTTTATAACTTGTAAAAGCCGATGTAGCTAGCCGGTGACGTGAATCTCGAGGCCTGGCATTCATTCCACGACATGAATATAATGCACGGTCAGCCCGAGCTAATAGAGATAACCTGTTCAAACTTTTGTAATTTATAATTGAAGTTGATCAATTCGGTAATGTCAAAAAGAACTGGTATAGATTTGTTCTTCTTCTACCACGGCACTAAATACCAGGGATGGCTTCCTCCACAAGTGCTCTCCACCGACTCCTATACTGCTCCAGTTCTATTTCACATAACTGGTATAAATAATCGATCGATTATTTGGAACCGATTATTACAATATAAAATAACTGAGTGTTTCGGTGACTTAATAGTAACCGATTAAAAATCACCGTAATACAAATATCAACCACCGCTAGTAGACTTACTTATTAAATTAAATAAATTACTAGTAATATTTTAATATGTCCAAGAACACACTATTACTGCATTTTTACCTATAAAGGCACTGTTATTAAACAAATGTCAGATATCTCATAGAGACAAAGCTATTTATTATTATATTTAAGGAAAATATATGGTAGTATATATATTGTGTATGTATATATATATATTGCTAATATAATATACTGGTAAAAATAAGAAAATATATAAAAAAATGATTTTTAGGCGTATTCTAGTATATGTTAAAAAAAATTTTACAGATAAAAGAGAATTGCTTCAAAATAATTTGAAAAATATGCCGTTTAAAAAAGGAAAAATTAATTATCAAATTTGGTCCATAGATGGCGATGGTGTAATGGTACTCGAAGCGAGTCCACATACTAACATACATGTAACTTTTAAAAATTTGATAAATGTGAAGATTGAGGGGTGAGAATTGGTGAATGTTATATATATATATAAAGTGATCACTTAAGCCAGCCGAAGACAGGTAGTAAGCCCTGTAATTACCCCATACTTCCATATATTTTCCATTAAATATAATAAAAATTAGCCTTGTCTCTATGAGATAACTGATATTTGTTTAAATATTTAGTTTTTCAAAACAACAAAATATTGTTTAAAAAACCAACCATATGAAACAGAGTCGCACTAGTTCAGGAATACTTGCACACGTATGTACTGGACACTTCAATCTTTGTGTGTAGTTCGTTACAGAGGTAGTTGCACTTTTTTTCAATATTTATAAGATTTATTAATTCGCCAAATTTCTCAAAACAACTGGTAGGAAGTATTTGCGATTCATACATTAAAAATAACGTTCAGAATCGCATATAAATGCAAATACGTGTTGGTACATATCATACATGTGATACCTCTACATATAATAAAAAATTTTAGGTCGAAAAAAATATAATTAACACACAATTCTCGCCTCATTCATACTCACACATCTTCTCATACAAGCTTGTCGATTATAGAGGCTTGTAATATGGCATTCACCTGGTCGTATCCGCCTGGTCCATGTGATCAGAACACCTAAGTCAGTGGTCACAAACTACGGCTCGCGAGCCACAAATGACGAATGAATTTTATTTCATGGTAGACGTTACATATCATCTAAATTAGCTTAATCGTAAATGACAAGAGAAAGGAAACATCATTTATTCGATGTTAGAATGAGTAATTTAATTCGAAAAAAAAAATTGTTCGTCTTTACTCAAGATTTAGATAGAGAATATTTTGATTAATTTTCCACGCCTGCTAGTAATGTGTGCCGTAGCATAGTCGGTAGCGCAACAATAATATTTTTCGATAAAATTGATTTTATGTGTATATCTTTCTAATTAATACATTTAATTAGTATTTAAAATATCACAGACCAATGTTCTGAATAATTACAACTTCACAATAAGAATGTGTTTAAATATATTGTATTAATGTTACCAAAATTTTATAAAAATCCTCTAATTTCAAATAATGGAACGATTAAATGTATTAATATCACAAAGGTAACATAAAATTTGTCGCTAAAAATATCGTCGCTGTAACATAGTTGGATAATGCACCTTCCCCGGTTTGGAAAGAGATCCATGTTCGAATCCCGGTGGCGCAACAACAATATTTTTCGATAAAATTGATTTTATATGTATATCTTTCTAATTAATATATTTAATACATAGTTATAATTTTTCTTTTCATTCCGGTGAACTGTGCACACAATACACACGAACGCGATGTTTACACGTCACCGCGAGATTGCTTACTGTGCTCGTTCGATTTTTTTAAGTAATTCTCGCAATGTTCGTGTTACTTTATCATTGGTTTCTGGCAAATTAATACAACGGCGATTGATAAACAAGATGGAGAAATGTTAATAGAATACAGTGTATGGCCGCACTTGGTGGCGGGCCACTTTGATGTAGTTCTGCGGAATAATTTATTAACACAATTCGATAACGAGTCGCAACAGCGGCAGCGCGCCGGTGCATGGCTGAATCATTATCTCTCGGAGATTTGATGTTAAATATTGGTAATGCTCATTTTGTTTGTAAAACAAACAAATTATATCTAGCAAAATTCAAATATGTTAAAAATCACACAAATATTACCTAACATCCACTTAAATAACAATAATAATTCTCAATGGTCCAAGTATGTATATCCAAATACTCAGGCTAATAAAAATATATTTTTAAAAATATAATAGTAGATCGTATCCAGCTTCGGTAAAGTATCTAAATTTGACTATGTTCTAAATATTGCGTACGATTTCACGAATATATAGGTTGTATAATGATATTAAGTATATTAAGGAAAGCACCTTATTATTAGGATGTTGCAGTTCTGTGATAATGTGTTCTCCTTAATAATATATATGTTGTATTAATGTTTCCAAAATTTTATAAAAATTCATTTAATTCTGGCATCTCCTATCGGATTTAAATTGGATTGCTTTCAAATAATGGAATAACAGATGAATCAATTTGAAAGTGCAACATATAGGTTCGAAAATATGTCGTTAACTTTCAATATTGACGTGGTGTAATAGGTCAGGAATGGTGCCTGGTTCGAGTCCGGGTGGCAACAAAAATATTTTTTCGATTAAATGATTTCTTCTGTATATCTTTTTTATTAATACATTTAATTTGTATAAAAATATTAACTATAGTTGGACATATTCTTCAAACCGTTACTAAACTATAAAGATCTTTTACGTGACATTTTTTAAAAAACGTTTTTATATGTTGATGTAACATATTTGTTTATAATTATTTATATGTTCATGTATATAACAATAACTACAGAGTCTAGTGAGTAGAGTGCACGATGCATGCAAGGAAAGCGACCTCATGATGAATGTTAACAAGTCGAAAGTGATGGTATTCGAGAAGGAGGAAAGCAAGACACCGTGCTAAATACTTGTAGGTAATAAATGTTTGGAACAAGTAGATGAGTTTGTGTATTTGAGAAGTATGTTTGATAGAAACGGAAAGGCTGAGAATAATATAGAAAGAAAAGTGACTGCAGGAAATAAAGTGAACGGCGCTTTGAATGGAATTATATCTTATTTGTTAACCGAGGTAAGACTAGCGGTGCACAATAGAGTCCTGGTATCAACACTGATGTATGGAAGTGAAGCCTGGAGCTGGCAGAAGAGGAACGAAGTAGACTGAATGCAGTGGAAATGTATATGTGACAAATCTATTTATGACAGAGTAAAGAATGAAGAAATAAGGAAAGAATGTAAAGCTGATGTTAGTATAGTGAGTAAGATTAAGAAAGGATCACTTAGGAGGTTTGGTCATATGTAACGGATGAATGTGGAGAGAATGTGTAAGCGATATATATGACGCAAGTGTTGATGGCACCAGAAACAGAGGACGTCCGCGGAAGACTTGGCTTGACCAGCTAAACTAGATAACGGAAGATGGTTCAGTTAGAAGCCTCAACAATCGGCGAGCTTGTATGAGAAGATGTATGAATGTGGATAAGGCGAGAATTGTGTTAGGACAGAGGAGTGTGTCACCCTATCCTCTCTGCCTACCCCCGCGGGGAAACGGCGTAATGGTAAGTAAGTAAGTATGTTCAAATGTATTACGTTTAATATGTTCAAACGTATACAGTAACTACCCATTTTTTTTGTATATATTTCATATTTCATTTTCAATTCATATTTTATACCCACTATACTATCTGAAAGATATGATGGGTGGATCATATTGTACTTAACTTATGTGACGAGCATTTATAGGAGGTCGAGTGACCATATTTTTAATACAAATTAAATTAAACAATAAGAAAGATATACAGAAAAAATCTATACATCAAAAAAAAAATTTGGTTGCTTCCTGGATTCGAACATGGACCTTTTCCTATGTGGAGAAATGTTATTTCGTATATGTTACTAGTGAATTATTTATTTTTAACCAATCTAATGAGTTAATTTATAATTTAATACACCAACCAGTTTCGAAAAATACATTTTCTTTCATCCTGATGAATGGAAAATTTATTTTGCGAAACCTGTTGACGTATTAAATTAATTCATATAAATGGTTACAAACGAAGTAATAAATAATTCAATAAATTAATAATCACCGTATAAAGTTTACGTTTAATATTAAAAATACATTTATCACATAACTATATGATGTCATTAAACTGTTAATTCTCTGTATAATATTAAATAAAAAATTATACATTTATAGGTATGTTGCTGAAGTGCAATAACAGCCATTTAAAAAAATGACCATATCAATATCTTTATAACAATGCCCATCATAGTTACATTAAAGAGATCCAAGTTCGAATCCCGGTGGAGCAACAACAATACTTTTCGATAAAATTGATTTTGATCTTTCTGATTAATACATTTAATTAATATTTAAAATATCACAGACCTATGTTCTGAATAATTACAACATCACAAACATAATGTGTTCTCTTAATAATATATAAGTTGTATCAATGTGTCCAAATTATAATAAAAATGAATTGTTAATTCTGGCGTTTGCTATCGGATTACTCAAAAGTATTTGAGATTCCATAAAACCAAAGCAGATGGCTCTTTCAAATAATGGAACGATAAATGTATTTATTTGAAAAAGGTAACAAATAGGTTCGAAAAATTGTCATCAAAAATAATGTCGCTGTAGCATAGTTGCATATTTCCCGGTTTGGAAATAGATCCAGGTTCGAATCCCGGTAGCGCAAAAACAATATTTTTCGATAAAATTGATTTCATATGTATATATTTCTAATTAATACATTTAATTAATAGTTACTAAATAAATATACATATTTATAATAAAAAACGTAAGACATAAATCTAGGCTTTTATTATATATTTTAAATGTGTATTTGTGAATATGTTTAGACATAATTTTGTGTAATAGAGATTGTATGTTTAATTTTGAAATAACCGCTTTGTGACGAGGAACAATTGAAATAAGTATTTATAATTCTACAAATTTTGGTTAATTTGGATTTAGGCTGGGATGGTGTGAGCTGGATCCGGAGCTAGCTCGGCCCAGACTAGCTCTCGCGGCCATCTATCAGAGTGGTCCGTAATCAGCCGCGCCACACGGGGCTTTGTGGAAGCCGCCGGGAGGCTTAAGCCACCACCAGATCTATGCTGTTGGAGACTACTGGATCCTTGAATCGATTGTTTTAAAGGTATAAAATGTAGGTTTCTTAATTATATTTTATATATCATCATAACTATTTTAGATTGAGATATCAATAAAAAAAAAATATATTTACTGTTTCTGAGGTAAGTTTGTACAACTCCATAATCACATATGTGAAAATAAAATACAAATTAAATGTATTAATTAAAAAGATATTTATGTAAAATCAATTGTATCGAAAAATATTGTTGTTGCTAACGGGATTCGAACCTGGATGTCTCCCTATCCGGGGAACATGCATTAACCGACTATGCTACACCAACACATTACACAACTTACATTACAACTTTACAATAAGAATGTGTTCTCCTTAATAATGAAAACAAAATACTGGTGTTTTGATTTTATTCATGAATTTACATGAGACGCATATCGCCTTGTTAGAGAGCTATAGAATTTAATTTGCATGAGATGAAAAGGTACAATATTACACATTGGAATTCTGAGGATTTCCAAAAATTTTTGAATTATTCTAATTATTCTATGTAACCATTCTGTTTTAACACTATATAAATTCCAAAATTTCTAAAAATGTCTCTCTGGCCGTGTTGTAAAATTATATAGCTGTCCTAATTTACATATCACCTATTAAATTGTAACGTCATTAGTATTGAAACAGAATAATTCAATTACAGTGATGTTAAGCGCCGTTGTGTTATCATCAAGTATAGTAAAAAAAGTTACTAAAGTAAAAATATTTGCGAAAATAGGTTGTTTGATTGTTAGTAAAAAAATATTTACTTCTCGAAAATACATACCGTAGTAAACTCATTTTACTCTGCGATATCCGATAGTAAAAACGAGAATTTATATAAATATGGCGGATTTCCAAAAGTCACATTGATACTTTGAAAGTTTCAGTATACGACAATAAATTATTCAAATCCCGTTATTTTAATGAGAATTCATCCGATGATGATCTCGTTGTTTAATATACATTATTACATATAATACAAAAAAATTTCACCGCCTAAGTGACCTAACGTATCACCCATACCTGAATAAATCCCTTATATAAAACACGATTCGTCCCATTACTGGGTAGGCGGTGTTTAAATCCAGTACAAGTCAAACAGTTTACCCCGGAAATTATCCATGCCCCGTAATCATCTACCATTCAAAATTATCAGGTCAAATATCTTGGTGTCAACTAAGTTTAGTAGGTCTACCATAAACCACTTCCCAGTTTTTATAATAAATAATTTTTTCAATATTGATATGTAGTATAAGTTTAGATCACAGTGTGCGCATACAAAAATCGTGTAATTTTTAGGACCAATGGGCGTGAAAATAAGAAAAACATTACCGTACCAGTTATAAGGCTACTGGTAGGGCCTGGGTTGACCACATTACCAATGGTAATATAGCTTTCTTTGACGCATAAATAAGTCAGTGAAAGCTGCATACTTCGAACATATTCACCGCAATGAAAAACATGATAAAAAACAAATAATAGATATAATATTATGTTTTATGGAAAATATATTAAAGTATGCGTAATAACAGGGCTTACGACCTGTCTTCGGCTGGCTCAAGTGATCACTTTATATAAATATAAATATAACGTTCACCATTCTCATCCATCAATATTCATATTTGTCATATTTTTGAAAGTTATATATATATATATATGTTATGTGGACTACACTACCGCCATCTATGGACTAAATTTCTATGAGACGGCATATATGTCACAATGAGAATCTAATTATTTTTTTGAAATTATTAAAGCAATATTCTTTATCTGTTCAATGATTAATATATTAAATCAATATTTTTCAAATTTATATATTTTCTTATTTCGCAATGTTTGAATATGTCCAAGAACACTAATAAAAAATAGCTTTGTCTCTATGAAATATCTAATATTTGTTTAATTGGTGAAAGTTTGTAGGTGAAAGTCCAGTAACTGTGTGTTCTTGGATGTATTCAAATATTGCAAAAAAATATATATTTCACAATTCATTATGCAGGGTGTTCCGTACAGGAAACAATAATGTAGACAAGGGTGGTTCGCCGATCTCAGATTCTTTCAACCAGCGATGATGATGATGATGATTATGAGATCGAAAGAAATGAAATACAAAAAATGTTCAACATAGACCGTAGTACACTACGGCGGCAAAATCGAGAATGTCTTCTCGCCCGCAGTATACTCTGTTTTTATTCAGATACATAACAATACATATAGTCATATTTGCAAGTACGCTCTCGGCGACAGGCCACCGTTGTGATGTTTTGATAAGACGTCATTGTTTTCCTGAAATCTATCCCACAGATTTTTTGGCGCTACGCCGACGATAACACCTTTAAATTACTGACACGTATCTTATCGTATCAATTCATTGGCTCCTCTTCGGCGAGTAATTCTGTGCGATACACAGGGGGAGATATAAGGCAGTTGAGATTATCTTGGCTGTGTAACCTTAGAAAGTGGTTCAACACCTAAAATGTTGATGATCTTGTTACGTTGTGACGTTCACGTATTACGAATATTATTTTCGGCGCGAATTTTGAATTATTATTTAACTTTATTTAAATATTGCTGTGTGGGCCGCGCGCCGGGCAATGCAAGCCCCTCCTCACCCCGCTCCTAACATACAGTACACTCCTAACATAACATACAGTGGAGTATCCACAGTGGACGAAGGATCGCTACCTCCTACCCCGCGCATTGCCGGGTGGGTTTTGCCATGTCGAAACGACTCTCTCTAGCTCCACGCCTGTCGAACGCACTGGACCTGTTTCGGGGTGCCGCCGGCCTTGCGGCCGGCCGCCGGGCAGCTCCGTACCGACCGCCATTTTGCCTCGAGACGAAGCCGCCAGGAAGCTGCAATGTGCCCCCAGGAAGGCATCCGAGGACTCCGCCTATACACGAGTAGCGGATATTTTTACCGCTCACAACGGAGGACCGGAGACCGCCCACCACGAGACGACCGGACGCCGTCCACTACGAGACGATCAAACGCGGCCACGGAGACCACATGGCGAGCAAAGCTGCAAAGCCCGCATCCGTGAACTGGACCAGAGGCGGGCTCCAGATACCGCTTGTCGCGCGCGCCAGCGGCGGGCCACACGTGGTTGTGCAATCGGCCACAAATGTGAAGATAGACAAAACTGAGCGGGAAAACCAATTGAACAATTAGTGCGCCCGCGTTAATTAAGGTTAGATATAAGTAGCAATAAAAAAATTCCGTTTTTTTTGCATATTCCCTTGTATTGTAAATAAATGTGTGAATTTGTATATAAAGACATGTGTTAATTTAACTTAGCCTCCCGCCATCTCCTTGTGACCACTACAAATGTTGATTGCGAAACGACCACAACGTTGCGTTCATATCAATCTTATACAGGATAAATCAACATACTGCAACATGGTGGCCAGCCTCCGATAGAGGGCGGCACACGAAGAAGAAATGTGGTGCGTAAGGTGCGGCATATTTTGATTTTATATAATCAGTTTGTTTTATCATTTCAGTCGGTTTGAAAAAAAACCACTCGACAGTCCAATGTGTGGACGGAGCGCTACAAAGCTCGAGTCCAACAGTCCGCTCCCGTGGTGGATGAGGTGCGGCCGGTAACAAAAGAAGTTGTCTGAATATGTAAAGTCGCGGACGTGTTTGCCACTCGGCGACAGACTTGGCGGCTTTGTTGCCGTTGCTGGGGGAAGGGGAGCCAGGCCGCGGGGAGGGAGACGGGAGGTGTGAATTGAGAGAGGAAGAAAAGGGAATATCGGAGAATTTAAAATGCTGACTGCGTAAAAAAAATGCCATAAAAATAAATCGGTGCATATTTGAATGGCAATGCGTTGGAAGCTGGCGAAAAAATTCTTCAGTGAAATAAATGGCTGGAGAAACAGTGTGTTCAGAATAAATATTAAAAAATGAGGTAATAAGAAAAGAGATATGTAACCAATTAATATGGAATATAATAATGGTATATCTTATTCTTCTTTATTGATCCGCTACCCTTATGGAGGTTGGAAATCATCAAGGCTATGCGGTCTGCTGGCATGCTGACTTGGAGGCAGCTGTTCTGAACAATGACTACAATAGATACAATTGAACCAGTTACGTAAGTCCTTCAACCAGGATATGCGTCTTCTTACTGTGCCACACATAGTTACTCATATACTATTCTACAAGGGAAGATCCAAAATATCTCTTGCATCTTTCCTTGTAGGGTGCTTCACATTTCTGGCTTCTAATAACATGTCTAAAGTATTCATTTTTTCTACTTGATAGAAATCAACACATTTTTATCTAGCACTACTAAAAGTTCCTTTATTACAGAAATAGAAAAAACCAAAATATAATATAAAAGAGAACACATTAATATCGTAAAGTTGCAGATTTTCAGAACATAGTTCTGCAGTATTTTAATTTAATTTAAATTTTATCGGTTAACGCATTTCTCCGGATAGAAAAGGATCTAGGTTTGAATTTCGGTAGGAACAAAAATATTTTTTCGTAAAATTTAGTTTTCCTATATATCTTTTTAATTGATTCATTTAATTTGTATTAATATAAAAAGTTTATTTAAGCATCACAGTATAATGAACTGTACTCTTTTAAAACCCTGCCGCCGCATGAAGTCGTCAAGCATGCATTAAGATATAATGACTAATCTACGTTAGTACGCCCACAATTACATTGATAGACACCATAGAAACACATCTGCGTGTATGCTTGATGACTAGTTTATGTTCAGTAATCTTATCAGGCAACATACACGGACCAACACGACAGGAGTGCAATATCATACTTGTATCCTTTATCTTTTTTCATACGTCATCTTCTTCAAACGATTATGTCTTTTTTATTATTTTAAAGAGAATGCATTATTATATGTATTTTAAAATATATTGTATTAAAATATATCCAAAATTTTAATAAAATGAAATTTGAAAAATCTCTGGCATCACCTAGCAGATATTTTTTAAAGGTATTAGCAACAAAAAGGTGATAGCTTTTAAATAAATGGAACGTAAAATGTATAAATTTAAAATAGCTGCAACACATAAGTTGAAAACTTTTTCGACTATTTACGAGGCTGACGTAGTGTAATTGGTTACCGCACTTCCCCGGATAGGAAGAGATCCTGGTCCAAATCCCGGTGGCAGCTAAAATATTATTTCGATTAAATGAGTATATCTGTATGTATATCTTTCTAATTGATGCATTTAATTTGTATTATAAGATTGTATTTTTCTTCGTTTTCATATCACATTTTTTAAAATCTTTTTTAATTTTCTTCTGAATTCTTTCGTTTTCGCCGTGATCTCGTATAAATTTTATAATATTATTTTCAAATATGAATTAAATATATTAATTAGAAAGATATACATATAAAATCAATTTTATCGCAAATATTGTTGTTGCGCCACCGGCATTCGAACCTGGATCTCTTTCCTAACCGGGGAAGGTGCATTATCCAACTATGCTACAGCGACAATATTTTTAGCCACAATTTTCGAATCTATATGTTACCTTTTTGATATTAATACATTTAATCGTTCCATTATTTGAAAGAGCTATCTACCTTATTTTTACAGAATCTCAAATACCTTTGAGTAAACTGATAGCAGACGCCAGAATTATCAATTCATTTTTATTAAATTTTGTACACATTGATACAACTTTATTATTAGAAGTTCTCCTAATAATATTATTTTCTTTGTTGACTCATTTTGATTAATTAATTTTTTTTAATTAAACTTTATTTTAATACAACTTTTGAAAAACAATTGTTGTCTGAAAGTAGGCACTATAAATTCAAAATTTGACAATTATAGTTTAAAATCATATTTTTAAATAAATAATTTAAATACAATTATTTTATTTAATATTCGATTCTTTGTTACCATACATTAAGAACGTTATATAATAGACTTAACTATTATTAAAATCTGTTCTAAGATGTAAGCCAAAAACGTTTGTACGACTGTTGAAATAAAAGAAAACTTTAGCTGCTGTTTGCGTTTGTTCCCATCTTCATAGCGCGTAATAATTTTTTGTACCGTTAAAATTCACCGCTATATTTATTATACTTCTCTACCAAAGCGTGGCTTTTTCTGAACTGAACTGTTTTCAGTAATAATGAAACATCACAAAATAAAATCACTCACACTTTTTAATATTCAAAAGAAACGAATAAAACGTAAAAATAAAAATATTTTTTATTTTTTTTATTTATTTGACATTTTTACAATTTTTTATAACACGAATTAAGTATTTTATATTTTTAAAACTACATGGTTTTTCTTTCGCTTTTCTCTCCATAAAAGAGACCAGCTCTTGTGCATGACCAGGTGATCTTGTTGGAAGACCGATAATTGACAAATCTTCATAAAAATATGTATGTATGTGAATTAGGCGAGATATGTTATCAGAACAGATGAGTGTAGTGTTGCCTACCCCCGCGGAGAAACAAAAAATAATGAAATAATTATAATTATTTTCTACCTAAGATATCTTCATAAAATTTAAATCACCTTATTATTATAAACCCGTTTTAATTTTAATCGCCTTACGTCAGTGTGCAAAGTTCCAATATCTGACAGTAGATTACTTTTTATACTATTTTATTAAAGTGGGGGATGGTGTCTGTGCTTTGGACAGGATCCTAATTACTATTATATTACTATACAACGTATGGTTTATATCGGTCATAGGTTTTAGGAGTTACCTCCTACAGTAGTTAGTATTATATTATTAATAAAAATTAAATATATAAATTAGAAAGATAAACAGATAAATACAATTTATCTAAAAAAAAAAATTTTTATCATCCGGACTTTAGCCAGGAACTCTTCCTATCCGGGAAAGTGCGCTGACCTATTACACCACAGCACCATAGTAAGATAACGACAATTTTTCAAATTGATTCACTTGTTATTACATTATTTGAAAGCAATCTACTTAATATGTACCGAATCTCAAATATCTTTGAGTAAAATCAGAGAGAAGACGCCAAAATTAATTAATTTTATATATTTAATATAATTTATATATTTTTAAGGAAAACACATTATTATTGTAAAGTTTTGGATCAAAACTATAACTTCACTTTCGTTAACGTCTTACGCACAAACTTTTACGCATTTACGCAGAAGCCTCCGAAAAAATATATTATATGTTAAAACAATATATTTTACACACTACCAGAGTAATTTTAAATTTTTATTTTTTTATTATTGCCGAACAGCAATCACCAAAACTATTGCTGAACACAGGACTAACAAGGCCCAGGAGCTTGTTGAGCTACAATGTCTTCGATGAGGAGAGAAATGGCTCGTAATGGACCAATGAAGGAAAATTTTTAAAGAGGCCAATACCCACCAAGAGTTGATGAACCAGTAGCGATGCTCATGTACATATGTACCGAATAATAATGGGTGAATTATTATTGTAACTGATTGTGTTCTATTATAATGATTGGTAACTTATTATTCGTATTTCTTCGAGCAATAGCCAATACACTAAAAAGTCTCCGATTCGTTTGTTAAAGAGTGGAGGGATAAGGGCTGAGCCCTCTTGTCTCCGACATATGAAATAACAACAATGGTGTAATATTTTCCTACTGCGGGGAACAAGGTGAAATTGTTTTATTTTAACATTTTGTATAAAGTAGTAGCAAAAATGGGTAAAGTTTTTTTATTTTTTGTTAATTATTTTTTTGTTTGATTTTGTATTTTTACAATTTTTTTGTTAGTGAATTTTTAAAATCATTTTATAAATTATGTTCAACAGGGTCAAGAACAGGGTGAAGTAAAATGGGACGAAGGTGATGAGGATCTGATGAGGGATCATATAGGCCGAGTGAGTTTATGGAGGGGTTTGAGATATAAATTAATTAAGATTAAAATTTAGAAGATAAATCGTGCATGTGTTGTTTGATTTGTTAAATGATTGTAGTGAGTTTGTGATTCTCCTAAGGATTTAGTTTTGTTTGGATTCTAAAATTGTTGAGTTACTTGAACCCCAGATGGGGCACGCGTATGTAAGTATAGGACGGATGATTGTTTTGTATTTTGTAGGGATAATGAACTGTAGAAATTTAGGAGGACTGTAGGAATTTCTGTTGTTGGAACACTAAAAAAAGTAAACCACGAAAAATAAAATCTTAGTTACCAATCACAGTCACATAAAGATTCACCATTACCAATTATGTACATACTTATTTATTATATTACTACTTTAAAAATGATATTTTTCGTTAATATGTATGCCCTTTACAGGAGTACCTATTTATAAATAAATACAATAAAAGCACTTAAGTCTATTTTCATATGCGGCATTATACCATAATAAAATAATACACTTGTACATTTGGCGTTTCTTGTTTTTGACGTACAATTAAAATATTGATCTGAGCTCCCCTTGACGATACTTAATGCAACTCAACAACAATAAAATCAAAATCGTGGATCATGGCCGAGCGTCGCCGTCGGGCAGATCGGCGTGAACCTGGCGAGATCTGATCTCCGCTGATCTCCGCAGCATCAGTCCAGAGATAACATCGCGAGTCACCCCTATCTGGGCCGTCCAGGTTTGATTGACGTAAATTGGTCCCCGAGGACATTCTCGCAAAGCAGACTGGGTATGGTGGAAAATACAAATCTTAGCTATCATTCAGAGATTCATTATTTAAAAAATGGAAGATTCTTGTTAGCGAAAGCAATTTACCTCTGCATGACAAGAAAAAAATCATCCTAATATATCTCAAAATAAACAATAAGTGAACTTTACAACATTTGTCATTACGTGTCATTCTTTGTAGGTAAATCTGAAAGTAAATTTTGTAGGTAAATTTGAAAGGAACTTAATACATTTACGCTCGGAGGACAGAGATTTTCGTCAAATGAGGAGGTCATCATCTTCGTAAATAACTATTTTGCAGAGAAAGACTCCAAGTACTATTTGTACAAATTAAAGGGATGGGAGCATCGCTGAGAAAAGTATATAGTCTTACAAGGAGACTGTAGAAAAATAAAAATTAATTTGAAGAAAAAATGTACTGTATTTTATTAGGTCGGAAACTTTTCAGACAGCCCTACAAATATATACAACGTCTTTGGGTAGGCTAACTCCTAATGTCAACAAATAACCCAGTAAGCTTCAGCAAACAAAACAAAATTTAACAATCACGTAGACTTAATTTATCCGTTGCATGGGTCGATCGCTACCATAAACCTGGAAAATTCTAAGGCGTTGTCATATGCCACCCACATGCAGGGCACTAAATAAAAAGGCTAAATTATAAGCATTGTATTATGTAGGTAAAAATATATTATTTATAAAAACGTATAAAGAAAATAAAAATTATAATTATTGCGTACGGAAATATTCCGGGCAGTTAGTTTCATTGCATATTTGCAATTAAAATGTGTATATTTTTTGCTAATTCTCAAATGGCATCTAGCTTCTCGCCGAGTAGATTTTACTGGATGGTGGCATTTTATATAAAACCTTAGTTCAGGTATGCCTTGTTTATTCCTTCGTTTCTTCGCGAGTGTCTTAAGAATGTTGAACTGATGCATTACATCACCATTTTCTTAATTGCGAAGTTCTTTGTGTAATTTTGAAAATTGGTGAACGAGGATTTCAAAATAAGAAAATACAAATTATTTTCAATTCCTTACTTCCGCTAAAATGTGAGTATTGAAAATTTTTTCTAATGTGTCATATTTTGTTTCTGAGCCATTTATATTTATATTTGAAATTTATGCAATTTTTTATATTATGAGTTATTAATTAAGTATTGTGCATTATTAAAATCACATGTTTTTTATTCGCTTACCTCTTGTGCTTGGAAAGGAAGTTACACTCTAATCATTTTATAGTCTATAATTATTTATTGTCTATTTGTGTGCTTCTGAAGTGTTCTATAATATTAAAATATGAATTAAATATATTAATTATAAAGATATAAAATCAATTTTATCGAAAAATATTGTTGTTGCGCTACCGGGATTCGAACCTGGATCTCTTCCCTAACCGGGGGAGGTGCTTTATCCAACTAAGCTACAGCGGCATTATTTTTAGCGACAATTTTTCGACCCTATATGTTACCTTTTTGAAATCAATACATTTAATCGTTCCATCATTTGACAGAGCCATCTACCTTATTTTTACAGAATCTCAAAATACCTTTAAGTAAATCTGATAGTAGACGCCAGAATTATCAATTCATTTTTATTAAATTTAAAAAAAAAAAAAATCTATAATATTATTTATTTTCTAATTATGTTCTTCTGAAGTATTCATTTAATTTCTTTTAAAGCTCTTTTATATCTTTTATCTCTTTAATTGAAGTTTTTTATATATAAGTATATAAAATTTTGCTGATTATGTTTGGTGTTACATTTAGGGATTTTAAAATTATTTTTAAATCTTAATGATGTACTTGTTTCAAATTTGACAGTGTTATTATCTTTAATTAATTGATAAATTGAGATTTTTTTGTAAATTTTTTCTATTTTGGGAACTGAGAATTTTTCAAAAAGTGCTTGAGTTGAAAAAGTTGATCATTTTAAAAAATATTACTTTGATGATTGTTCTCTGCATTATTTTTACCGAATACAAACATGCCCTCAGTTTGTATATTTTTTAGGATAGTTAAGAACATTACATATGCATTAAGCGCGGTCGCTAGTTGCAAAGTCAGCAGCCTCTGTATTTTTTATTTGAACGTAAAAAAATTATAGGAGCTTGAAGGCAATATATTTGTTGGAAATTTTACATTGTGGTTCATATTCATTTTAATATAGATTATTTAAAATTTTGTTTTTAACCACTTTATGAATTATATTTAATACACCGACGGTATCATTGTAATAATTTAGATTAGCTAGGTACGAGATTTATTTTTAATTTTTTTTTAATAGAATTTTAAAAACAATTTGACATACTTGTAAGGTTTTTATAACTATCTAGCGAGTACCCGGCATGCGTTGCAGTGCCACTCGGAGAAAGAAAATGTTTGTATTTTAATTCTGATTATCGAAGTGCTTTTGGATACACAATATTTTTTGTTTTTCCGTCTGGTGCGTATACGAATAAATCAGAAGGTTTTCCACATACAGCTGTCCATGGGAGAAGCGTGGATTTTCCAAATTCACTCCACAAACTTGTAGCGATTATCCCTATGCTTTGTTGGTAGTCATTGCAAATGCGAGTCGCACCGGAAACTGCAGGGTGCCATCATTGATTTGACAGCGAATGTAATGCTTTGTGACGACTATTACAAATTCAATTGATAATTGTTCACAATACCCCGCGATTGTTTGACGTAGCCATGGCGCATATCAAACGTAACTATGAAGTCAAAAACAACTTCCGTCCAAGCCATCCCAGTGATTGGCCACTTATCTCAGTAAGAACTAA
This sequence comes from Eubasilissa splendida, assembly GCA_031772225.1. NCBI lineage: Eukaryota > Metazoa > Arthropoda > Insecta > Trichoptera > Phryganeidae > Eubasilissa > Eubasilissa splendida. The sequence goes on along the minus strand of CM062868.1, from coordinate 8,323,083 downwards.
TCACACATCACAAATAACTTGTTTAACCAATCTGCGACTGGACGCAAATTGTTTATTTTGGATTGTTGTTTTTGACATCTCTGTAAGCATGACGTATCACACGCGAACCGTTGCTAAACTATATGAAATACACACATTTGTTAAATTGAGAGATGTCGCCAGAAAAAGCGATAATTCTTGGAAAATTCGCCACAGAGAATCTTAAAAATAGCCAATCAACGTGTCCGAATTTCACATTTCGCAACATATGGAGATCGCTTTCTTCGGCAAACTTTCTCATTGTAAAATGGTTGTACTAATTTAGAAACCTTCACGAGTGTGCGCACAGAAACTCACCAAAGTTTCATCGCAATCAGATGAACGGTATAGGAACGCATTAGGGACAAACAAACAAACATTCATTTATATATATATATAGATTTGACATCCTGATTAAGGAAATTGTATTTTTAGAAACCAGTCGATGTATAATAGTTTAAAATAATATATTTTAAAATATATTTATTAATGCACCTCTTATTATGAATGATAATACCTATAATATGGTTTAAAATACAAAACCAGTTTCCATATTGCCGGCCATTTAAATTTCTGTGTAGCGACTACCGCTATTGGTTGAATTTTAATAAAAATGGCAGCGGGCAAAAGTGACTGATTTTGCAACTAACGCCGATTTTTAATCATCATTTACATCAAAAAGAGCTACGTTGGATACTTCATTAACACACTGTGTAAAAACTACATGAGAAGATAACTGTACTAAAAGTTAGAAAAACATATAGTGCACTCAATCATCTGATGATTTCTTCTCTAACGCCAAGATGTTATAATATACCTGAATAATACAGATAATTTCTTAACTTCAATTCTTATTCTAATTCAAATGCAACTGTTTTATATATTTTTTATTGTGTATGTTTTATTGCTTAATTCTTCTAATAATGATGTAGTTTTTATATACACCAATAATCTTCCTGTAGATTTTTATATACACACATCCTAAGACTTTTTATTTTAATATTATTATGATGGCCGAGGGCTCCACACCATCGGATAGTTCAGGAGCAAGTAACATGCTTAGCAACATCTATGAAATTGTGACCAATTTCAAATCATAATTTATATTTACGGTAGCTTAAACAAAGAATACGTGGACAACAATATTTACAAACGAAATACACTCCATACCATATTGCACGATATTATCTTTATCCTCCGAGGCCGCACCGAGATACAGAATTCAGTGTGCCAGACTCCGATCACAGCAGTGACATCAGGGTACAACATCCATAGTATGGTTCCGCCCCAAATAGGGCTTGACAGGGTAACAGCCTCCTCCATTCAGATGCATCAGGGTCTTGCCGGGCCTTCATGACCGACCACAAAACTGTCATCCAGGCATCTCTATCTTGGGCTGTGGTTTACCAACGAGAAATCCATTTGAATATTGTCCGCCCATCTAATTTTTAGGCGTCTTCTCCGAGTTCTCAATGGAATTCTCTCATCATAAACCCTACAAAGTGATTTGAAGTCATCATATCTGATACTATGTCCTGCTCATCTTAGCATTCTTGACTTCAATATAACTAAGATATTTGTTTGTTGGAAAGTCTTAATTAGCTCAGTACTTATGCGGATGCGCCATTGGCAAGTTCAAGTTATTTCCAGAGAATTTTGTCAATCCTTTGAGCGATTTAAACCAAATTTTGAACATTTAGAACCCTAATCTTTCAACTCCACCCCCTTACAATATAAATTTTATTGAATGTCCATTAGTTCTGGCTTCACGAAATGAAGGGAAATTACGCCCAAGAACTTTTAAAAGACCAAACTTGGGATTACAAATGTATTGATTATATTGAATATTGCATTTTCTACTTTTCTCTGTATTATTATTTATTATTTAAATGAAAATTTTTCAATCTTTTTATATTGAACATTACAATTTAACATAAGTTCACATCGTATTTGTATGTTATTTACATATTTTACACTCTTACTTCATATTTGTATATTATTTACTCTTACTTTACATACTCTTTTTTATTTTTTATACATTAAACATTGCGTTTACTTTGATTTTTACGTTGCTATTTATATGTTATCTAATTGCATCTTGTTTTACTCTTTATATGTATATGTACATTCAACATTACTAATATTGAGGAAAAGCTATGTCCGCTATAATACGGTAAAATACTAGTGTAGCAGGCAGGGCACTGAAATATATGTCTTAATTTGCTGCAATGCTATCCGATTATAACAATATACACTGAACTATAAATAAATAAAAATATATACTATTATTCCAAATTATGTATACATCATAACTATTCAAGGACTACGCAAAGCAGAGACACCCTCCTTAACTCCTATTTAAACTATAACTACATCTAAAACATTGGCAACACCAGGTAAGGACCACCAGTAGGTACTTACATATAAGTGGGTACCAAATGTATAAAAAAATACCTATACAAAATTCTTCATTGTTTAATATTTTACTGCGGGCTCACGTCACGTCAAATTCACACACGCGAGTGCCGACACTCATATATTCTACCTCAGTGAGATAAGGATATGTACGTATACCTACAGGGTGAATATTATGTTACAGGTCGATTTTGTTTAGCCACAATTTAAGTTTCTGCAAATATTTATCAGTTTTTATTTAATAATCATAAAGAATTGTTAATTACAATTTATTTTAAAATTTATTTAACAGCTCAACAACGTGTTAAAGTTATTAAAATATTTTATCTAAATAATAATGGCAATGCTGTAACCATTAATGGTGATTGCTATCATCACATGTTTCACATAAAAACTTCTTGGTGGCCTAATTAGGTCGATTGAATCTGCAATATATGTGGTTTCAACATAATAGTGCCACCTCACACACAGCACGAGCTACGCTTGAAATTTTTCAATTCGCCTCCTCCATCATCTGATTTGACGGCTTCCGGCTATTTTCTGTAGAAGTACTTGAAAGAAAAGGTCTACGCTAATAAGCCAATAATAGTTCCGACGCTACAGAACAATATTCGAGATGAAATTGCTAAAATAACACGCGAAGTATGCGAGAGTGTTATGAAAAATATGGTTAAAAGAGCACGTATTTGTGCTATTGCTAGAGTCAGTCACTTAGCTAATGACATATTCATAATTGTAATAAACAAAATAATCAATAAATAAAAATTTAATTAAAAAATTGTGTTTTCTTTCTTAGTTATTCAAAAATGATATCGGCCTGTAACATAAAATTCACCATGTACATATATTGCATAATTTTGTAATAATAATTAATAAAAACTATGTACGTACACGTACCCATCCAATTGAAACGTTGGGTGAAAAAAATTGCAACATTTTCATACTCACCTTATTCCGCTATAATTTACAGATCCCGGATTCAGTGAAAAACCGACACACGTCCGTCACTGTCGCGTCAAAACGGCGGCCCTTTTCAATCAATTATCGTTTCGTCTCGCGCCGTACGTACGCGCGGCTACATATCTGCCGGTCCCCGTTCACACACTAGCCGCTCGGACTTACGCGACGACTTCAGTATGTGAAAGCTCGTCTTTAATTATTTTTCAACAATGGTATAAGACAGAATTGTAGTATCAACTCCAGCATTATGAATGATATCGTGAAGAGTGTGCTAGTATATAAGGAGGTACAGTGATTTGTACGAAATATGAAGTACAAATTAAACGTGTCAATTAGAAAGACGTACAGAAAAAATATTTTTGCTTATACCGGAATACGAACGTGGATCTTTTCCTATCCGAGGAAATACATTTACCAGTTACACCACGCCAACAAAGTAAGTTGACGACCAATTTTAGAACGTTAATAAATTACAAATTTAACAAAAAGGAATTGATTTAATTTCTAACGTCACATTGCGTGTATCACTCAAAGGTATTTGAGATTTGTTGCAATTTAATTTCTTTTTAAAAATGGAATAATAGATGTATCAATTTGAAAAAGCTGCAGCATATAGATTCGAAAATATCGAATATCGAAAATCGGGATATATATAATAAATCTTTTAACAGCAAAACACTACATTTCTAATTATCTTAATACATTTTTATTTTACATTGTAGGACCAACCATTAGAGTAATTAACGACCTGTTGATAGTCTGTCTATTAAAAATAATAAACAAATAAATAACATACAATAACAGATCGTAAAAAGTATCCAGATATTTGAATTAGTTACAAAAAAGTTTACTGCGCGTTCCAAAGATTATGTTGCATTTGTTTTTTTTTTTTTTCAAATTGACCAAAGTAAAATTACAAAATTGCGTTTTATATTTCCACGATTCAACAGTTACTCAGTCAGTCATGGTTATTTATTATTACTCGAACAGAAAATAACAATATCCACGCGACAGTATGCGAGACCTTGCGGTGCCTCTAGACGCTTGTCCAAAAAAAAGCCAAGATTGCCATCCGCCTATCTTATCCGATGATCGGTGTCGGGCCGCGAAAAAATAATTCTGTTCGCAATTTCCCACGAATTTAAAGCGATTTTCCGAAAGACTTGATAAGTACGTTGCCAGGTTGTCAAATATAAATTTTTGAACAAATATCAGATATCTCATAAAGACAAAGCTATTTTTTTATTATATTTAATGGAAAATATATAGAAGAATGGGGTAATTACAGGTAATTACGAGTCTACATACTAACACATACAAAATTTGATCACTTTGGTACCACTTACGCAATCAAATAGCTTCACGACTTTTTAAAAATATATGACTCGATTGGAACGAAAATTTAAACGCTGACAATATAATATGCAAGTATGTAAAAAATACGTCGTGTATACACAAAGATTTAATTTTCGAAGAGTAAATACTTTTACTGTTGCATAAATGTGTTATAATCTATCGGATTTATGTTTCTTTGGATAAATGTGTGAAAAATACCCCTCGTTCCGCAAATAATGTTCCGAACCACTCTCCTATATATTCATTGTATATTATGTCTATTCATTTACTAATCTGTGACGTTACTCGATTAGAAAGAACTGAAATGTATGAATGTAGGAGCAAAAATGGGCGATTTGATTGTATGCTGTTTATTATACGCCAATGATGCAGTACTAATTGCAAATAATAAACAAGAACTACAGTCTTCTTCTTCTTATTTTAAACAGGCAATCCACCCTTCAGGATTGATTTGTGCCATTAAACAAGTTAAAACATTATTTCATATAAAGCAGAACAACAATATTATATAATAGGGAATATTGCGTTACAAGTTAATACCATTGACGTTCAAGAAATTTGCTATTATTTAGCTTAAATATGGCGAGTTGAGGGAAAGAAGATGACACAAGTTAACCGGTAGGTAAAAATTACCATTGACAAGATTATTGTAAAGAACTACAGTCTAGTGAGTAAAATGCACAGTGTATGAATCTCGAAAGTGATGGTATTCGAGAAGAAGGAAAGCAAGACACCGTGCAAAATACTTGTAGGTAATGAATGTTTGGAACAAGTAGATGAGTTTGTGTATTTGGGAAGTATGTTTTGATAGAAACGGAAAGACTAAGAATGATATCGAAAGGAGGGTGACTGTAGGGAATAAAGGGAACGGCGCATTGAATGGAATTAAATCTAGCGGGAATTTGTCAACCGAGGCAAGACGAGCGGTGCACAATGGAGTCCTGGTATCGAGATCACTTAGGCGTATATGTAACAAATCAATTTATGACAGTGTAAAGAATGAAGAAATAAGGAAAGAATGTAAAGCTGATGTTAGTATAGTGAGTAAGATTAGAAAAGGATCACTTAGGTGATTTGGTCATATGAAACGGATGAATGAGGAGAGAATGGTAAGAAAGATATATGACGCAAGTGTTGATGGCACCAGAAATAGAAGACGTCCGCGGAAGACTCGGCACGACCAGATAAACCAGATAATGGAGGATGGTTCTGTCGGAAGCCTCAACAATCGGCGAGCTGATATGAGGAAATGTATGAATGTGGATGAGGCGAGAATTGTATGGCGGGACAGAGAAGTGCGGCGCTCTATCATCTCTGCCTACTCCCGCGGAGAAACGGCGTGATATTAAGTAAAATATTAAAAATTGCCAATAAACTTAAATGCAGAATAAAATAAAACATAGATTGCGACAAAAGTTGTAAACAATTTATTTCAATTTACCATTCAATTATTAAATCCACTAAACTAAACATAAATATTATAACACAGCACATAGACACGGTAGGAAACAAAATAAAACACTTGTAGTGGTACTAACTAAAGCCGGACCCAGAAATACGCTAATACACCTTGAGCTGGTTCTTGTGGTCGAACCCAGCCGAGTGGCCAGCGTTGCGCACTATGAAAGCGCTCCCGTCGAAATGCATCCTCCTCTCGCCTCGCCTGAAACGATACGCGACATTGTTACCCAAAAACTTACAGCTAATTGTTGGCTGGTTCAACTCCCCCCGGCATACTTGTGTCTATGTAAAAATTTAATTTAATTACGATTATAATTATGTGTACGGTGAGATAACGAGAGAATGTTTTTTGCCAAGAATAATTAACAAAATCAATAATGGCTTCTTAAACATTTAAAAAAATGATGAGACTTACTGTTTTTAACGTGTCAATTTCATAATTGTTCTTTAAATTTGGTGCATGGATTGATTTTTGATTTGGGAAAAACCAAAAGCCATTGGCAAAACTATTTCCTACGTTAACCTTTAATAAAAATAACTATTTTCTTTAGTTATTGCATGAAGGATTTTCAAACAATAAATTAATTAAGTTCAGTCATAGAAAGTGTTCTTAAAAACGTGCATACATTTTTTGTATGGGTAAGACGATATTATTTTACGTTAAAACTTAAACTTTAAAAACACTATTAACAGTACGCTAAAATTACAAATAAATACACGATAGGGTCGTATAAACGACAGATTTATGTTGTCTAAAGACGTTGGTTAAACGAAAGTACATATATTATATATGATTGTATAATATCATTGGTAACAACATAACCTAAATCTATACCTATTGCACGCCGCTGATATTCAGGTATCCACCTATAAAATACTGTGAACTAGGTCTGTTACATTACTGATAGATTGATTGTAACTTTCTAAGTAATTCAAGTAACATCTTATCTAAAAAATTCTCCCCTAGTTATATTTTATTTATATTTAATCATTGCCATAAAGTTTGGCAATAAATAAAATTTAAATTAATATATATGTAATAAAGAAGAAATAATAAAAAGTTGTAGAATCAAATTACCTCACAAATAGATGCTGGGTTTGTCCCAGGGATGCTGTGCAGTGTAGAAAGGGACTAGTTATCGATGCTGAACCGAAAATTGGACTCGTTCTTACTTGATACTTATTGTTGTTTCTGTGAATCCTTAAAAAAAAAAATTTGTACGTATTATTATGATGACTAGACATTTAAAATTATAAATTAAATATATTATTTAGAAAGATATACATATACAATTAATTTTCACTTTTCACAACTTCACTATTATTAGATTATATTTTAAATGGCGTTAAATATCAGATAAAATTAACCGGTGGAGAATATTTTCTCGATGATGATAGTGATAATGGTATATTGCATCTTCTAACATTTTATGCAGTTTTATTCTTGTATAGCCTTTACACATTGTGATAATTTATTAACAATCAAATTTTGCTTCTTTTCGATTAAATCAAAGCCAGTTGCAAAGTCGATTGCTTTGGCCCACCGCCATCAATATTACGATTCGACCTATAACAGGCTTCCCTAATAAATATATTGTTTTTTAAACTTCAATCAGTTTTTCTCCAAATAAAATATATGGAGGTTGCTGAGATTGCAACTAGTACCCCCCCATATAATAAAATGAATAACTCCTATCACGACAGCTGGCAAGTCCCGTGACCTTTTTGTCGATTAATTTATCCCGGTATATTAAATAAATATTTTCATAGAAAGCAATCACTTTGTGGTTTGACATATTATATTAAATAAAATAACACTTTGTATGAAACCGCGACATTTATTATACGTCAATTGGTCAACCTCAAAATTTGCCAACCATATTATTGAAAAGGACCATTCTCTATAAAAACGGGTTTAATCTCCATGAAAATGGCAATAAATAGTGGTACGACAATTCTTAATAATCAAATTAATTTATCCATTGGCCCCATACTAGGTATGTTTCCTTTAACATCAATTTAATATCCATTAACACTGTATTTTCCCCTCCCTTAATGTTCCATCTATCTGTATATGTATTCTGTCTCTCTCTTTTACATGTAATTTTATATATTTTATATCTCCCTCTTTATGTATATATAAGTGCACTCGTTTTGTATTTATGATCAGTTTTAAATACGTCCTGATGAAGCTTTGATATAAGCGAAACCGTTTAACGTATAATAAATTTCGTGATTTCATACAAAGTGATTGTTATTTTATTTAATATTAAATAAATATTAAAATTATCAACAAATAAAAAAAAACTAAAATGCAGAACATTAGCCAGTGGATAAATTAATCCGGTAGTTTATCTAGTGGTGAAGAATTACATATTGAACGTGTGGAAAAGCGAGGAATAAAGTAATATATAAAACAAAGCACACCTGACGAGACCATCGGCAGTTTGGCTGATCCGAATACTGTTGATGATCCAATTATCTGTACCATCTCCTGTCAGCCAATACTGTGCCTTCTGTAGCAGAGAGACAGCCTCTTCGATACAGGACTGTCCGTGACGAGATTCACTGTAGAAATATTAAACTTGTCGTACATACTTCTGCTATAATACTAATAATAAAATAATATTTGCTACAACTTTATGAATATTGTATATTTTGATTTTATTCTGGAGTCGTGTATAATTCATCTGGTTGAATGGATGTTGCATCAGGATCAAAATTTTCCATACTTGTATAAACGAGAAATCTACGTACCCTGAATAAAAGTTAAGAATAAATAGTTATCTTTAACCCTTCCCAAACCATGCCGTAACACAGATCTACCGTTTTGATTAAATCTGTAACATTTCGGTAAATATACGCAACATACACTTCATATTTTAGTTAATTTGAAGGAAAATATTTACGCTTTGAAATGACTAGTGAAATATTAATCAATCCAACAAAAATAATTATTTTTAATTCATTTGGTTATAAAATTAATACGTTGATAAAAATACAATTTGTGGTAAGACAGAAAGAAATCACACATTAATTCCACAGTGAAAATAATAACAAACATAATGGTGTCTCTTTCTAACTAATTAAATGAAGATAAATAAAAAGGAAGGTTGTATTATATAATGCAATCTCCTATACAGAACTTGTGACTGCTCCGAATTATAATATTACATATCTTTTTATATATATAATGCTCAGTACTTAAAGTAAATTTATGGCATTAACCATTTTTTCTCATTTTAAAGGCTAATAGAATTCTAATTTCATACGGTAACACGAGTTGACAGCGTGGCAGCGTACGAGTATTTTATATAACGGTATGGTAAAAGTTAAGAACGAACAATAAGGGTGCAATATTCTCTATGTCATCCACAAAATACTTTTTAAAATAAGATCTTACTAATAAAATATGTTCAGTGTGAAATCTTGGCTCATGTCTAGAAAAATGTCAGTAGTTGTTCTAGTGCCGGCTGCGTCTACGAGGAATACAGCTGCCGACTGTTCCGTGGTGAAGGACACCCCTTTATACCACATCTTGGCGTACCTATAAATATTTGTTTAATTTCAACAAGTGAATCAATAATTCAATAATTAAATGCATATTGACAAAATGCTTTCAATTAAATATAAAATTTAGCCAATAGTTGATCTAAACTGTTGCAAATCCACGCATCCAAATCCATCTCTTACTTGTTATGCCCTTGAGGGTGTCTGGCTTGAATCTCCACCCTGGAGCCGTAGTGGTAGACCCTCCCGATGGGATGGATTAGAGCGGACGCTGCACCAGATTTAGATAGACCAAGAGTGATGTTGTTTTTAGGATTCAGTACGCGGATAGCTCCATCAATCGTCATGTCGACTCTGTAAGGATTTCTCAATAAATTTTATAGAATTTAAATGCCTCTACAAACAAACAAATTTGAGATTTTAATTGAAAAAATTTGGTTTGACTAACGGTGTTTAACATCACTCAAGTTATGTTATACTAGATTAATAGTTTTATTCGAATGATTTGACATTTGTATTTTTTTTAGTGACATATTTACTTTGGTTAACTAAATTATTATTATATAGAATATCAAAATATTGATCCACAATAATATAATATAATGTTATCTTAGTTTTAAACTCTTAATTCATTATGATTCTCAAACGTATAATCCTAATTCACAGTTTTCACTAAATAATTCGTAAAAACATTGTATTTTATGTAACCGCCAATATTTTACAAGTGAAGATTAGAACTGTCAATATTCATAAATGTTTACAGCTATTTTCGTGCCAAAAGTATCTCTGTGGAGGGACTCCTTTAGCATTATATATAAACTGGGCAGAAATTTTAAGCATAATTCAACAAAATCATCTCCATCGGACGAGGAAATACAAAAGATAAGACTCACTTCACAGCTTCTCGCAATCTCAGACAGATTGTACCGTGTGGGGTGACAGAAGCGTTATATGCCCCGCTTCCAACATTAGATATCTGAAACTTAATAAATTGTAGACAACCTAAAGTACCATAAACATAATGTAGCGCCTAATTCCATAGTTTTTGCGCAAAAGCCACTTAAATCGATTGATATTGCATGTTCAAAATCAGGGTGAGTTCCAAAATACCCCAAAGTATGAATTGCTATTCTCCCTAAAATGAAATCACAACGCTCGTTGATTGATGATCACGTGATCTAAAATCCAGTATAGTTACCAGAACGATATATACAGAAAAAAAAAATTTACATTACAGAATTGTGTCTTTAAAAAATGTTGATGTAACACTTTGTACATTTGCTTTCAAAATATACGTTTTCATTCATAACTCAAAAACATATATAGCCGTTTTAGGGTGTTTTGGAATTAGGCGCTACATATTTCATGTTCTTCCGTAGTAGGCTTCAACTATTTCAAATAATAACAATGTACTAAGTTTCTACTACCACTTTTTTTAATAAGTTTTAGTAATTTTTATGTATACTTAACTGAAACGTATTATTTTGAAAAAAATAATGATATATTTTAAAAAGGCGTCTTGTAAAAATGTATTTCTAATTAAATAATACATACAAAATTATCAACGACTAAGAAAATGGATACACAAGTAATGTCAATGGTAGATTTCAAAAAAATTTCATTTCGTGACTTGTTTTTTGAATAATAATATTTTCGTCTTCTTTTGCGTTATATATTAGACGCATACCTTAACAGGCCTTGACAGGCAATATCATCTATACTCTTGAAAGGGATCGGAGTGACGTTAATTTATAAGTTAATTATTTAAAGTAAAATATCTAAATCAGCTGACCTCCAGGTCGCGCCACGTGTCTGCGTGGCTGATGTCATCCCCCGGGTAGAAAGAGCCATACCGTTGAGAGGGTCCCCTTCGGAAGGGTTGCCAAGCGTTGCGGAAGAACTCTGTTCTACCGAGCCCTCCTTCTAAATACTGTGTGTTGTTCCGGAACGTGTCCAAATTTTGGTCATCCTAAAAAAACATTTAAATTTTTTTAATTATAATAGTCATTGTAGAGTCTATCATCAAAAGAAAACAGAGAGAAGGAGAGAAGAAACTAAATGAATATATTCATATTAATACAAATTTTATATACGTAACAGTTTTCAAAAAATTAAATTTTCAAAACTTTTTGTTTGGACTTACTTGCGCATAATAATGGGCAGTATATAGACTCCTCGGAACACTAATATTTTGATGTAGCTGTTCGCTAGCCATTTTCTAAAAAAATATAAAATACAATAAATATTCTTAGCATATAATACTTAACAGTATAATACTTCAAAAACTCTAATATGTATACTATAAAGACCTTCACCGTATTTAAATATAAATGATCACAATTTTCAATGACAAGAAAACTAAAATATGCTTTTTACGAAATCAAATTTTCACAATCTAATAAAAATAAACGATTATATTTTAATTACTATAAGTATTTTGAATAATAACAAAATGGACTTACATTATACGTTTAGGAGAAAAGCTCCGAATATTCTGCATTTACTAATTTAACCAATTTAATTCTTCATTTGTTTTCGAAATCAAACATCTGTTGGAATTCTATTTTCAATTTTATTTTCGACGAAATTTTTTCATCAGTAGTGAAATTGTTTGTGTAAGTACTTCGATTTGAATAAGGAATTTATGACTAATAGATTTATTTTATTTAGCCGAAACATCTGTCATAAAAATAATGACATAATGAAATGTTGTTTTTTTTTATATTTAAGTATTATTGATTATTTGAGATAAATATCAAATTTATTTGAATTCTACGAGGTAAATAGGTAATTCAATTATTTGTTGTGTGTCATCTGTCAATTTTAAGAATTATTCTATTTATGACGACAATGTCGTGTCAAAATTTGGTTTGCCGCACATGTATAGTTTAAATAAATCTATTATGTTATTAACTATTAGATGATTGCATTTTTTGGACAAGTTAAGAAATGGCAAAACATTTGAAAACACTGAAAACAGATGTCCCAAAAAGTGAGATATGCGTGTTTTATTTAAATGTAGGTATATATTTTTGTTAACAGTCTTGGTTGGGAGATATTATAGTCCGGATCTTGATCCGAGCGATTTATTAAGTTTAAAGTGTTCCTGAGTTGAAATGTTCTAGAAGTGGTGATGAATTACAGCTAGTGAATAGATATATTAAATCTTAAATGTGGGACCTTCCTTTAATTTATTTCTATACTGGTACTGTAAAAATGTTCCTAGGTCTTCACGGCCGTTCAGAATCTTGCGTGTACGGTTATCTGGAATAATCTGCCGCGTGTATATGATGTTTATGGCTGTAAATGTAGTGATTAAGTACTGCCTTGCAGTACCGTGTCACACATCACATCAGCCCTGTTGATGAACTCTACAATGGTATCCGAAACGTTGGCCAGAAAGGTCAGACACACTGTAAACTGTAAACAGAAAAAATGTAAAAATATAAAATTGAATAATAAAATATTTTTTAATATCTCTCAAAGCTAAGTATTTTGAATTACAAATTCTGGAATTTAATTTTTAATTTTTTTATTTCAACTTCATTACATACGTATACATTATATTTTTTAATATTTTCAAAACTGCAAAACAGTTTTACTGCAAAGATAGTAATTAAAGATTTTTATGAACAATTAAAAAAAAATTAATACAACAAAGAAAACAAAAATTAGATGAGAATGTGTTCTTTCACTTTATATTTTATGGTTATCACTGAGGTCTTATTATCTTTCATAATATTTAATAAGTCTATTGATTTTATTAAATATTCGTGGAACAGAACTTTATCTAGTTCTCTCACCGTACACATTGTTCCCGATCGGTACTCTCATGGTTCGACCCGACGATCTTGTAGAATAGCTATGGTGAGGGTCAGTATTTATATTTACATCATTTATCAATTATTCTAATATTAGAAAAAAAATATTCAGCTGTGTTGTTAATTTCAGATACATTTTTCTCATTAATTTTAATCGATAAAAACACCTTTAAAATCGACATATTTTTGCCAAATCGACCTCTCAGAATAACAGTGTTCATCTGACACTGGCACTGTTCTATGATAATGAGCTCAAAAGTGTTGATTGAATTTCAACTATATTCATGTATATTTTGTTTTGAGTACGCAAATATGACGAGTCTTAACTTATTTTCAGTATTATCAATGACCACTGTGAGATGAGAGAAATTAAAAATAAAATAAAACATTGTACAGTTGTGCAGTTGGAACTTTCAGCTCTTTCTATTTCCTTTAATATCCGTTAAATAGAGTTGGTGTGTATGGAAGAAATAAAGAATCATAGACTTGGAATCCATTTCACGCAATAATACAAATTAGGCCAAACTTTTTTGTTAACTGCTGAGAAGTCAAGTGCGCGATTGTCACAATATCTTTAGATACACTCATATCGATGTACGAAGCTGTGCTTCGATTTGCATCTTGGTGCAACCAAAATTGAACACACTTAACCTTCAGCTAGGGTCTACGATGGCGCCTCATGACTACGGTGGTGCCAACCAAAAAAAAAACAAATCCTCTATTCTGCCGTGTCGCATCTACCTTAGCGTCCCCACTGCGAGACTTCTCTCGTCCTCCGTATCAGCGGTGACACTTTTAATTGTAATTATTCAAGCCACAGAATAACATTTAGCGGCTGTCGGCGAACAATGGCGGTGATAGAATAATATATTGGGAATACGGCGCGGCGTCAGGAGTTGAAAACACTTATGGTTCGCGTCTCAGCTTCATACATGTACAGAAAAAAAGTTTTTTTATTTTTATTATTTCTGCTTCGCTGATTTTTTTTTTGCTTTATATAATATAATATTTTTTTTCGTTATAACATACTATTAAAGAATTAAATAAAATGTCGCAAAAACATCATTGCTAATAAAAAAATTGTATAATTTTCATTTTTCAATATTAGCTTTTGGTCTAATTTAAACTAATTGGATTATTTGCTGAGTGGAACGGATGCGAGAGTAACTAACTACCCCTAAAGGAGGAGGGAGTGTTCCTTAATTAAATATATCTTCGATGACGGTACGTTCAATACTCCTCCATGAATTATTTAAAAATTTTAATAAAATTCTAGAAAAACAGCGTTGAGTCGGTGTTTCTGTAAAACATATTTTTCAATTAAATTTAATATCATAAGAAAATAATTGGTCTAACATAGTACAACCTCACTTGACCAATTAAAGCAAACAAATAATAATAAGACAATGCACCATTCTGGCGATGATAAAATATTTGAAAATAGATTCTGTTTCATGTTTAAAAAATATTTCAACACGTATGCAGAATTTCTATTCATTTGTGAGTGTGAGAACCGTCACTTTGAACATGTATGTGTGTGGGTGTATGTCAGGAGAGTGAGTAGATGAGTGGTGGGGTACAAGGATTATAAAAGGCCGTCTCTTTCCATCGCCACTTGTCAATAATTACTGGTCTATCTCTGAATTGTATAATTATAAATTACTGTTAATACTTATAACAAACGTGTAATTGTACCTGGATATGGAGTTATTATCACAAGTAACTAAATCCAAGTAACTCAACAGTAAAGAGAGGATAGCACACAAAGGGAATCTGGTGGTACTACTAAAGTTACCACAGTAAGTGTAAACTAGAAGATATTTGCTGAAGAAGTTGCTATGTCCATTCGAGATACGGTATGATGAACGCAATGTTGTGTCGGCATGCATTTCGACCGTAAGTCGCGGCATCATTTCAAGCAGATGAAATAGACCAACTGGGAGTCTCTCGGAGCGAGGACGCGGCCCGCTGGCCCGATCCCCTGGCTGGAGAAGCCCGGTAGCCGCTCAGCCGGTATGCAGAATGGTTGTCATCACACTTAGGCTGTCTCCGGCCAGGGTGCCGCGGCCGGGAATGCCCCGAGCAGAATGCCGGGACGCGGTGTTGTACGTCCTGGCTGAACAGCGGCGGGGAATATCTCAGCCGCGGCTGGGGTGACCAGCCATCAACCAAAAGATCGTTCAATTACACAAGTTTAATTTTTACATTCAACACACCAACTTGCCATGCTCTAGTAAACTCCTTCTTGATACACATCTTACAAAACCGTCCACCTTACTTTACACGTGAAAACCGAGAAAATGTGAAAGGAGAAAGGAAGGGAGGATGATTCGTCCTTGAGCGCATCTTCCCAGCAGACGCACGTGCACGACATGTGGAAGGGTGTGCGGTTCGAGAATAGGGGTCCTCAGCCACACTCGGACTCACAATCGATAAACCATGGCAGACGTCATCCTTGTAACGAGGGACCGCCGAAGAAGAAGAAGAAGAAAAAGACTTCCCAAAATCAGCAATAAGTATGGATCGAGGACAATAGCATTTGTTTTTCCTACAACAAAAAATTAACTGCCTGGGTTTTTATAAAAGAGCACGCTTTCTTCCAATTTGGAAGAAATTATTAAAAAATGGCCTGTCGGTGATGACCTGTCTTACCTGTAGGAATGATACAAATTGTTTTAACGGTGACTGAATAATTGTTTTGTTTTTGAGTTTATTAAATGTAACAGATTAATATAAATGTACCTGCAGACAAACGTCTATCAAGACATTTTGTGGATCTAGTGTTAATTTAAAAAAATATATATTTAAAAAAAAAAGACAGTTCTTCGCTCCAAATGAAGACTAACTGAGCCCCCTCCCCCCCTCGCTACTCACTCACTACCTCTCTAACATAGTCGGTGTGCATGGTACTATAATTGTACGCTACGTGTACTGTCTCCAATACTCTTGATCTTGATACTAGGAATCGTAGAGAGTAGCTTGTAGCAAGACTACAATCGTTTCTCAAACATAGTCGGTCCACCTTGTTGGATCGACCACTCTCCGCTTCCAACTTTCTGCGTCCTTCTACATTTCCAGGGACCATTAGACTCAATACATGTCTTTATACGTAATTCTTTAAAATGTTTCTTCTTCAACTTCGTCTTACTCTCAATGAGAGCGGTCATGATTGTGGAACTGCAACTAATTGCGGATGATGGAGTGGATGGTATGATCGCCGTCTTTGGCACCGAAGAACTCACTGCATCGATCTCAATCAGTTATAGTCATGTCGATGCACCGTATTAGTAACCTTTCACCCTCACTTGGATCACAAATTGTTGTATTATTATCAAAATATTTACAGATCTGTATTGGTGAGGATAATAGTTGAAATTGTGTGCTGGTAAACATAAAATAAGCGACTCGCTTATTTAAGCCAAATTTAACAAGGGGCTCACACAAACCCCCGAGCTCTCTTCAGCCCATTTATGCTTTTATGCCTAGCATCAACGGGTCCACCCCAAGATCCTCTCAGATCTCTCTTAACGTCATTCCCGCTACTCCATTAAGGTATCTCATCTCTGCAGCCTAGATTCCTCTCCGACAGATAGGTCATAGGTCAGGGTGGGGGCGTAAACTGACCTGAAAATAACCAGTTATATCTTATTGTTGACTTCTGCTGCCTTTAGGGTGTTTAAACATTTTCCTCAGCATTCAGAAATATGATGACGTGTTGATCAATACCTCTCCAGAGAGTGATGAATTGCTCTAAGTGGTGATGTTAATGGTCCAGCCACTTCGTGCTCGCGCCCCTAATGAGATGCGTCAATTAATGAATTGAGTGGCTCGTCAGATAACTGCAGTAGCTTGCACTCTGGTCGCAGCGCGGTCGCCGTCACAGGCTCGCCGCGCTCTGGCCCCGACCTGTCATTCTTCACACTTTTTTTACTTCCACACTTTTTTCCCTTATTCGCAGCCTCCGCTTTTTGTCGCCCTTCTTACTGCGCGCATCTCAGCGCGTTGGTCTTTTTTCCCCCGCGACACATCTCTTATGTCTTTCTTTCGGCGGACGCGCGGGAACCTTCTCGCAAAAGGCGGGAATATTTGCATTGTTTAAAGTGAAAATATTTTCGAAAATTTCGCACCAGCCGAGACGTGCAGACGAGCGATCCGGTGCGCGCCTGTTGGAGAGCGATCTTGCAAGAGATTGAATTCGATTTGTGCAATGTGAAACGTTTTCGAAAAGTGAATTTTGACGGTGATTTGAAGTGTTTCTGGATCTTTTGTAGAAACATGTGGCGGTGGTCAATCATAAATAAATTTTACTTAATTAAAAAATAATATTTTAAATTATTAACGTTTCCTTCATTAGTATCGAAATGAAATGATAAAAATAACAGTTTATTTTCTTATTTTAGGTATATTTCATTAGAAATACTATCTATATTACAATACTACTTATCAGGATACTACAAAACCTTCGTTAAATGTTTAATAATTGGGCCAATTATTTCGTGGAGTCAAGAATCATTAATCTGAAAGTATATATTAATTATATATTAATTGTACCAACTACTGATTAAATTTAAAAAGACTAAAAGAATTAAAAAATATTTTAATGTAATTAAGTTATCGAATATAATAAGAGTCCTCCTTATATAACTAACGTTTTATTTGTAGGCGAATTCGAGAATTAACTGATGTATTAGATAGTAGTAAAATTTTATTTGTTTGATATGAAACGTTTCGGTTCTAAATTTATAATTGAAATATGAGTCAAAATTGTTGCTTAATTTTGACACACAAAATATAAGTATGTGTCTACTACAGCAATCAATTGTGGAGTTTTAACATATGGAAATTAATCCTTTGAAATAATATATAAAAACCGAGTTACGAATAACAAAGAACTCACAAAAAATATAGTTTCTGGGAGACACCCTCCTCTTCCACTTCTACCGTCATGTCTCCTCAGTACAATAAAGGTAAAGTTTGATATAAAATTGATTCATTTGTGTATTATTTTTGGAGGCTGGGAACAAATTAATTGAATTTTTGTTATTTGTCATGGGTAAAGCTGTTTTTATATTCGTCAGGAACAGATTGAGAACAAATATAAAGGTTCCACTGTACTAATAATTCACACATAGGTCTGTGATGTTTTAAATACTAATTTAATGTATTAATTATAAATATAAAACAATGTAGATGACTTTCAAATAATGTAACGACAGATGTATTAATTTGAAAAAGTGAAACATATAGGTTCGAAAATTTGTCATGAAAAATATTGGCGCTATAACACAATTTGTAGTGTACTTCCCCGGATTGGAAATAGATATCCAGGTTCGAATCCCGGTAGCGCAGAAACAATACTTTTCGACAAAATTGATTTTATATGTATATATTTATAATTAATACATTAAATTAGTATTTAATTCACTTTATATTTACAACACATTCACTACACTTTTTATTATCTCTATTTTTTTTTATATATATCTCTGTCGAATCTAACTCTTCCCTTTAAATTTTAATTAAATTACACCGCAATAACTCGAAAATAAACTATCTACTTTAACACAAACGGTAGTCTACAAAAGTTGCCAGGATAATGTTTTATATGTTTATATACTTACTACATCCCACACAGTTAATTAATAAATGCATTATATCATTATATGTTCACTTCTGATGTAAAAAAATTGAAGTCAAATAAATTAATAAACAAAATAAAATAATATTTTAGTTTTAAACCACTTAATTATGTAGGAGAACACATTCTTATTGTGAAGTTGTAATTATTCAGAACATAGGTCTGTGATATTTTAAATATGAATTAAATATATTAATTATAAAGATATACATATAAAATCAATTTTATCGAAAAGTATTGTTGTTGCGCCACCGGGATTCGAACCTGGATCTCTTTCTTAACCGGGGAAGGTGCTTTATCCAACTAAGCTACAGGGACATTATTTTTAGCGACAATTTTCGACCCTATATGTTACCTTTTTGATATTAATACATTTAATCGTTCCATCATCAACTTAATTATGCACATATACTGAAGTCAAGTTTCAGTTAGACCCAACCTTCTTCGGGACAATATAGGATATGGGCTAAACTAGTTGACTTTAGTATATGTGCATAATAAAGTGGTAAACATTATGTTATTTTATTATAATGTCAAGCCACAAGGTGTTTGCTTTCTTAGAAAAAAAATTAAATAAATAAATAAATGTACAAATATATATATATATATATAAAGAGTAAAACAAGATGCAATTAGATAGCATATAAATATTTTTTTAAATATAAACTTTTTCCACACAAACACTTCCCATTTCCTAAAATAATAGAAAATATTTACAAAAGATCTCAATTATCCAATTAATCAAAGAAAATAACATTATAAAACTTTAAATAAATGCATTCTTAAGATTTCAAATTTCCCAAAATGTAACACCAAACACTACCAACAAAATTTCATATATTTAAGCATACAAAATTTCAGTAGCCTCCCTACAGTAATTAAGAAGATAAAGGATATAAAAAAACTGAAAAAGAAATAAAAAGAACACTTCAAAAGCAATTATAATACTTCTCTCTAAGACTATTTAATTACTACAGTGTATATCCCACTCCAAGTACAAGAGCCAATCTCTTTTTTGGAGAGGTAACTTTATTTTTTAATATAATCAAGTACGTAATTCATATATAAAATTTTAAAATTTCAAAATATATTAAAATTTAAAAGTACATGCAATGTTCTATGTGTAATAAACATATATATGTATATAAGATGCACTTATATAGTATATAAATACAATGTAAAACTTAAAGTAAGCGCAATGTTCAAATTATAAAAATAAAAAAGTGTAAATAAATTAATAGCACTTTCCATTTCTCTTTAGGCTACTTTTAATTTGTGTATGACATTGACAGTGGCGAGTTGTATTGAAGGATTTGGTAAATGATAGGCGTGAGCTATTATTTTTGGGAAGTATGGCATTGGGTAATATGGACGAGAATATTGATTATGCAATTGTTAGATTAATCGATTATGAATTAATATGATTTAATATATGTGAGTTAAAAGATACGATGTGAATGTATGTTAACTCAAATCAGAAGGATTCGAACATTATGTTGTAGATGATGTGTTCAGTACGAGAATGGTGAATGCCCCAAAAATCATCCTAAAAACTCCTTAATATTTGCACTGAATTTATTGAAGTCAAAGATTACAAATATAGCCGCTCAAGTTGTCGGAAGCGGTTTCTGGAAGGCGTCGACAGGATGAGTGAAGCTCGTGAGTCAGCCTTCGTTCGGCTGCATACCATCTGTACTCAGTGTCTTTAAGACTCATGCGAGTTACATTTAGCGCATCGGTATTTGCTTGGTACGTTCAGCATCGCTGAGCAGCGGTGGTGGTGGTGGTAGTGGTGATGATGATGATGAGAGTGAAAGCGATAAGCTTCCACAGTTTTTAGTGTAAAGTTATAAAAATATTATTAAAAATAGAAATGCAAGAATTCTAATTTGAAACATTGTTTTTTTTTGATTACGAAGTTCTTAAAAAAATACTCTTCAAATGTAGAATATTTTTTGCAGGTGATGCCGCCTACCTCAGTAGATTTGGTTAGCGGGTGGGTTGGCACTCGGCACCCACACCCGTCGTTCCAAAAGTCATTATTCGTTTTGACGTTGGTTTCGCCGTCGCGCATTAAAGAACGCGTGTTTTATCCGAGCCGACTGCACCCACCTTTGTCAACGTCAACTGCAGTCGAGATCTGACGATTTTCTCGACTGAGAAATTGTGACGTTTGCCAACCGAATGAAAAATTATGATTCGCAATCCGAAATATTAAACAGGGTGACCAGTTACACTTAGCATCATCCTAACAACCCAACTACAAAGCAATGTTTGACGTAAACCAAATAAATATTTTTGATACTGTATTATAATATAGAATGTTTGACGTCTGAACTAATTAATTAATTATTATAAAATATTCGAACGCAGCCATGCTGTCTACTCGTTTTACCGTAAATAACTCTTAGAAAAAATGTTTTTATTACCATAAATGGCTTTAATGGCACGAATTTACTCTAAATATTAAGCATACAATTTTGAAAAAATGATTAATAACATAATTTAGAGCATTCATTAAGTCGTATACAATGTGTCCTTCCTTCTTATCTCTTTTCATTTAATTAGTGAGAAAGAGACAATTATATTTGTATGTTTGTTGTCCTTTTCACTGTGAAAATAGTGTGTGATCTCTGTCTTTCATATAATACCAACGTATTAATTTTACAACAGATTGAATGGAAAAAATAATAATTATCTAAAGTATGAATTTTATGTTGCATGTATTTACCAAAATATTACAAATTTAATTATGATGGTAGATCTGGGTTACTGCGTGGTTTGGGAAGGGTTAATACAGATATATGTATATTGTTGGCATTGGACATAGAAAAAATAAATCGTGACAAATAACTTATGCCCTAACATATTTGACATTGACAAGAAAACGACACGAAAATAAAACATAGTAAGTAAAATAACTTATCATTACGCCATTTCTTCGCAGGGGTAGACAGAGAGGATAGAGCGCCACACTTTTCTTAGTAAGTACTATGTAAAAAAAAAGTTATATTTAACGTCTAAACTAAATAAATATTTTTGATATTGTATTTATAGCATATTATAAATTAGTCACCTTTACCTTAAAATATTTTTGAAATTAAAAGAGAGAGTGTATAAAATTTGCAATTTGTAATGCGCTATTTCTGACGCAGTTTTTATACCTGACAATTTTTACTCGGGTAGGTACTTGTTGAATAAACACATTCTATTTTAAAATACACAACGCATCCATTTGTTGTATGTGAAAATTAAAAATGTATCGTTTTAATAATTCTTTGGAAAATCCCTATCTGATAAATAGTTCGTGGAAAATATTACAATAGACCAATATCAAATGATTAATATCCCTATAAAATATTATACTAGGTACTCGTTGAATAAACAACATATAGTATCTTAAAAAATACACAAGTGAACCTTTGGCGGTCTATTCATAATCAACTAGACGTTGAATAGTTTATACAAATAGTATCGAATGTGATCGTTCACACGCGCTTGTGTTCGATCACAGTTGCGTTTGGAATTTTAATATTTATAGGTGGGGCGCGCAGCGACTGCAGGCTGCTCTTTCAGGGGTCGGCAATATAACTTAATTATTAACTAAAATTTAGAATTGAATGTTGATTAAAAATCTAATTTATTTATTACATAATTATATTGATTAGATAATACAATATGGTATAGTGAGTTGCAATGGTGTGCGTCAAGTAATTGTTGAAATTATAGCGAACGCCTGTAACCATCTGTTGATGGCTCGGGTCATGATTGAGTCGACTGATTGATGGCCTGAAGTCCAGCACGACAGGAAGCTCCATCTTCACTTTCTCTATGAGGAAGATCCGCTGAAGAGAGTAGACGCGATTAAGACCAAAGTGGGAAATTCATCATATATATCAATTGCCCACTTAGCACTAGTTGACTCAACCATGGGCCCCTGGCGGCCGCTGACCATATTTGGCTTCTGTACTGTTTTGGTTTGGCGCATTTTCTTTTAATGGTTATTGAAATAGGGAATATGTTAAATAGCGGGTTGTTTGTCAAGTTCAATGGTTAAATTTTCGCTGTATCCGACAAATTTTGAATTTATATCCCGTAGACTTTTATAAATATTCAATTATTTATTCATTTTTTATTCTGTAGGAGTTGAGGTGCGTATTGAAGTTATTCAAATATATGTTTGACTTGAGATTGTATCAGAAGATTAAGATGCTGTGAGACAGGAGCTCCTAACTTCTTATCTCACGCGTGTTGTTTGTGTGTCGCAGTGTAAGGGGTCCGTTGTAACTAGAGCAGGGTATATAAATGAAAGAGCACTTATAAGGTTTCGTTTATTAAAAATATGAATTGATACATTTTAAATACGCAGTTTGAACTCTGGAGTGAGTCACTAGAGATGCTGTCGAGTAGCGATGCTGGTGTTGGGACGGCTTGCGAAGAAGTGGTCGGTGGATGCTTGGCAGTACCCGTCTTTGGTGCTTAATGATAAATTGCGTGTGCTGATTGGTTGTTCTGGTTCGGGCCCTATGTCAGTGTGGCGCGTGCAGGGTCACCACAATTCATGGATTCAATTAATTTAATTTGTATTAAAAATATCACGGAAAGTGCAATAAAAATTTACGCCAGCCGCGATAGTTGCCGACCCCCGAGAGCAGCAAATGGCAGGCGGGCGCGGCAGGAAGCGACGGACGATATTACATTGTCACTAACAAAGTGGCCGTGTCCGCGTCATAAATATTGTCGATCCCTGCTTTCTGGCTGCCGCATGATAGAACGCACCTTTAACTTTCTTTCTGAATTTTAAAAATCGAATTCAATTAATAATTTACTATTAACATAATTATGTAACCATATATTGTTACACAATCACAAAGTGTGCGATATTTGTACCATATTACGTACTAATGGTCCGCGAGGAAGTGAGAGGTGTCTTTATTTTGCGCTTACCATAAGATTAGCGAATCAAATCACGACCGAAAAATTGCAATTCCCGGAATTAGGAAATTCTCATTTAAAGTATATTTTATTTATATTTATGTCGGTAAGTAAGAAAACTTGTCAAAAATGTTAAATAATAATGCGTGATTGATTAAAAATAATTGAACTTTGATTGATATTTTTGTTCCGAAGGTACATTTTTCCAATAAAAAACTCGACTTTACCTCTAATGTCAGAAATTTCAAAACGAAAATTTTTTCTGAATTTTACATTGAGTGCCTTCTCGAATTTATCAACCAATTTTAAAAATACATATTAAATGAATCGACAAGAATACAGATAAAATATTTGTATCGAAAATATATTTAATTGCTACCTGGATACGAACCATTTCAATTTTGCTATAGCAATCATACATTTCCGACAAATTTTGAACATATATAATGTAATATTTATAATTGATACATTTACTGTTCCATTTTTAAAACTAATCCCTCTTATATCTCGTTAGTAATTAAATATTTTTCCGTTAGATATGTTTTTTCAGTAAATCTTTCTAGTTGATTAATTTAATTTGTATTAAATACCACAAAACTATGTTTTGAAAATGCATCTTCACATCAAAACTGTGTTCTTTTAATATATTTATTAAAAATATTTCATAATTTAATGTGTAAGCTCAAACTAGTATTTTACCCGTCTTAAGACGGGTATGCTGCGTTAATCCTGATTTTTATTATTGTGCATTTAAAATCATTTTGAATTATTCTTACACCTTTTAATCTTCTTCTTCTTCTGTCTATCTGCGTCCAGTGTTGAATATAGGCCTGCAGTTTTTGCTAAAAACTCGATAATGGCGTCTTAAGATGTAATATCTAGTCTATAATATTATTATGAGAAAAATAAAATAATCAAACGCTCTGATTACACTGGTCAACAAGATTTTTGTTTCCTAAAATCTGAGAGCTGTTTCTAATAGATTTTTATCTGAATCTGTATTTTCTATTACGCCAGAAAAATAAAATATTTGCAATTTTAATATTCGTATTTGCCTGCACTGTAGTGATGAGCTCAAAATCACGAACCGTGAGTCAATCACTGATATTTTGATTCACACTCACTATTAGTGATTGAATATCTGAGAAAATTGTGATTTATTTATTTTATTTTATTTATATTTGGTTGTGAACCGTGATTGGGCGTATGTGCACATGAAACGAAAATATTCATGAATTAATGACGTTATAATTCGTGATAAGCGTCATCTAGTAGATTCTGCCAAAACGTTTTACGAATATGACCCAAAACGCTGAGAATATGTTTTTTTACAAAAATGAAGTTTGAATATTATAAATAAATACGCTCAAAATATAAAATTTTTAGTTTTTAAAAATTTATTTCGTGTATTGTGATATCGTACGGCGCACGCGTATTAGTAATGAAACCGTGATCACAGTCACAGTTTTCAATCACTGATATTATCGAATACCAATCACAATCACACCAGTGAGTCGAGAGTAGCATTTTTTCTCATCACTACCATTTAATACTTAAGTTACCTTCCCTACAAACATATATCTACTTTCATATATATGACCTGGTTAGATAAGAGAACGATCTTTGGGTTGGTGAACCATCTGCCAAACGAGATACCTACATCGAAAATATTGTCGCAGGCACGATGCAATTACTTTAATGGCGATTTATAGGTTCGAAGGGTTCTCCGAGTCATAAACTTGGTCTGCATCACGGAAGCAGTTTGATTTATTTGTAGTTAAGTATTTCTGCATGGACAGTTATATGTGTCTCCCCGCCAGTGTTGGGGAGACGAACGCGCTGTCGGGCCAGATCTTAAAATCAAGTTTATATTGTCGGAGATATCTACATATACATGTTTTTAAACTAATCGCTTGCACCACACAAAAAAAAAACATAATTTGATAATTGAATAGTGGAACAGGTGGGGATGAAAGTGCCGCGGGAACAAAAATCCATTGCAAATATCTCATAAGCGTTACACGTGAACGAGAATGTGAACACTGCGTGATGTGGTGATATCCCCTCTGCCTCGCTTCGCACTTCATCAGTCGAGTAAATGTGCTAGTCGGAGGTGCACGCTTTTATAATTTGTTTTTATGGTTGGAGAATTGAATTACAAATGTAGAGTGCATTTTTAGCCACACAGATTGTCTTTGTTTTATAATTTGATATTTGTTTCGATATTTGTGTATGGGGTTAAGAGCGCTATTTGTACAAAATGTGTAGACTCACATTTGTTTATTTTTATTTGCAGAATATGGACCAACAAAAGAAAAACTGAGCGGGGAAAGACTTCCATCGGCGTTATGAAACTAGCTGCTGGTTTGCTGATGAGGAAAAATAAATCTATGCGTGCCGTTTTTAAACAATTCGACATTTGTAGAATGTCACTGAAGAGATTCATAAATCGGCTATCATAAAATCCTGAGACAGCAGCAGATGGGTTCAGATCAGCACGCCGGGTTTTCCAAGACAACGAAAGATTTTGGTACTTTTTACCCCTACACCTGGAACTTTTAGCCTCACGAGTGAGGTTAAAAATTCCATCTGCCTAATCTGATTGATTTTTAAATAAAAAGAAAACTCAATTCCATTAAATTGTTTTTGGTATGTTAAATGAGTCTCAGATATATCTTCCTCAATACACATTAAGTATTGTATAACATAAAAGCTCTATAATCACGTTGTTCTGCCATTTGTAAAAAGTGGCACTTTCATCCCCACCCTACCCTAGTTTATATGTACCTGGCGAGGTAGGAAGCGGCTAACAGGTCTAAATTTTGACTATATTTTTTAGTGAGAATTTTAAAATAATTACCATTACATTGAAATATATTATCTGTTTGTTTGGGACATATTTGTGCTTGAGCGAGAATGATGTACTGTGCCTTACACCTCCCCCCCCTCCCTTCCTCACCTGCTCAAAGTCCAGTCGATTGGCGGCCCTGAACCGGTACGGTTACAAAGAATTTCGCAGTGTAAAATAGAGTGAGAAGTGTGTCTACGTGACCATCTATTGCAGCCTGAATCATTCGAGATCCTGAACGGAGATAGTGTCAACCTCTAAGTTACAGTCCACATTGGAGGTGCCAGGAGAACGGATTGTGGTGAGTGGAACTTCCTTCCGAATCCTGTTTCTTCCGGCATCTATGCCATCACGCAACACTGTTTAAGGGTCATCTTTCAGCATTGCACTAATCCGAGAATATCTATAGGATTATTCTCAAAATTTTACATTTATTATACATGTTAAAAAATAAAAATTGACCAGTATTTTCTTAATAAAGGATCCATATTTTTATAAATTATTCTAGATCTTTTTCTTTTTTAACTACATTTTGAACCTGTGTACATCCAATCTTACGACTTAATCATATTGTATATTATAATGATGTTCTAATGTAACACGCTACATTGTTATATTGAGCCATCGATATATTTGTTCAATAAAAGTTATATATTTTATGAGGTTCCCTTCTACCTACATACATTATAATATTGAACCATTGATATGTTCGTTTTAAAATGTTTACTCGTATATAAGAAAAAAGTATGAAGTACTCGTGTACATACGATCTTGTAATATTGAGCCAGCGTTATTTGCTTATAAATTAAATATTAGGATTTCGAAAATTATTTTTTTGTCTTTACCTGCAACCAGTAAAAACTAAAAATTAAATTAATTCAACATTACCTACCTACCTTTTCTGTTTCGAATGAAGATATTATATTTTCGCTTCATTAATATTTAAAGATATTATACATTATGTACTTGATTTTTCTCTAGCCTGGGCAATGTTGAGTATTAGTGTTAATTTAATATTGATATTTAAACCGTGATTATAACCACACACTTTCACGTGATTGAATTGACGGCACATCTTGTTTGTTTTATTTGCTTTCAACACATATTTGTTTTACGTTGGTGTGCGACACGAACGGGTGAAAATAAGGAAGTAGTTATATTTTATCAATTCATCAAAAGCAGGAATTTTTTTGAGCTAAAGTGAATTTAAAAAATTAATAACAAATATTTGAATTGCAATTTATGAATGCAAATCGAAAAACCGAGCTCGTGTTGTGCGGCAGATCATACGAGACATTGACTTTATTTCGACAATATTTTAATATCTCGCGATCTCAACTTCCCTTCTGAACCTTCCACGGTGATGCAATCTGCGAGGGGGTTGACAAATGAAATATTTAATGTATTACTTAAATTTATCCATGTTTTTTGAAATCGAAGTGTTAAAAATAATCTATTATACTGTAGCATTGTATATTATATTTTAATACATGTATATACTTAGTATATATAATATATAAATGGAAATATTTTGTAAGGAATATAAGAAAATAGATGATCCTGTCGACGATAATGAGTAGATTCTGAGGTCATGAAGTTTGGATCAAAGTGGATCAATTTTTAGGGACCAATGCTAATATTTGTGTGCTGGGGAAGAAAATAAGAAAAACATTATCATACCAATATAAGGCTACTGGTAGGGCTTGTGTTGACCATATTTCTTATGAAGATGTATTAAGACATATCTATAAGTCAAGAGAACTAATAAAAACTATCAAAGAAAGCTGTATAATTCGGATAAATACAATATTTTACAACTCTTATACAGAATAAATTAACATTCTGCAACATGATCGGCCAACCTTCGATAGAAGTTTTGATAAAAACTGTGTGTGCGTTATATTTTTTTGTGTGCGCGCATTTGTATGCTAAATAATAATAATGCTAGTTAATAGAAAAAATAAAAGGAAGGAGAAGAAGAAGCCAAATAAAATATTGTTAAGCCGGTCGCTGGTGTGGAACACATGCAGAAGCTATCGAAAAACAAAAGACTTGGCATGGCATAGGATCGATGAAGACAGTTTCAGCGATAAGGAAATGTCTCATAAGAAGTAGTTCATGTACACGAAACATTGAAACAACTCAGTGCTGAGCATGCTAAATCATTCGTTGTCTATGTTATTAAAAAAAATCTTATTTTTGCTATAACGTTTCTTTTTCGTTACTAATCTAACCTTATTATATTTACTTACATAGTTTAATTAATATTTGATACATTATGTACTGCTTCCGAGGGTTAAGTCTGCCGGCAGTGGTGCGTTGGGTGAGTTTCCTTTCCTTACTTGTATTTCTTTTTGTGGTGTCTTTTTCCCCGGAAGGGAGTGTCTCTTAACGTCTCTCCTGCTCCCCGGCCTTGTGTTTTGTAGGTTAGTATAATTTTATTATTATTTGTGTGATCTTATTTGTATAATGTTAATCATATTTTGTATATATTATTATAATAAAAATAAAACAAAGCTCGGGTACAATGAGAGCAAATTTGGTATTGGAGGCTGCGCGGTATCGCCCTATCACTGTGTGCGGGGCGCTATCGCCTCACAATGCTACAGCCTCCTTTGTAGCATCAAAAAATGCCAACCAGGCGGCGTAAGAGTATGACCGAAATAGGAGCCTTGATCTTATTAAATCGGTCCTGGGAATGTGGTGGGCATACTCTCATTGTTATTTTATATAGAGAGCAGACTGTATATTATCGCCAAATATCCGAGACTCGAAGGCAAAATTCCATCCCTAATACGCACCCTAAGATACTTGCCTAATTATCACATTACAATGCCGGGAGACATCATCCCAGGAGACCACCAAATAATCCTATACTTTTTAGCTCAAACGCTTTGTTTATATTGAATAATTGTAAGAATATTGCTATATGCACCTTAATTTTCATTAAAGATTTTATAATAAAACCTTTTAGATATTGTTAAGTTTTTAAAGGTTGTTTGTTGTATGTTCGACTCTCATTTTATGAGATTGGTCGTCCAAGTGACTTTTTAATATACCATATAATTTTATGTATAACAGAGATGAAAGCAAATATATAAGGTGTAGAGAAAATCGCATCGAAGAAATTACAACCACACATCAAACAATTCTATAAATAAGGCAATATGGAATGTTTCCTATATATTTTACATGGAAAGAAGCTCGAATCGACCGATATGGATCGACCTTTTTTTGAGAGCCGGTGAATACGCAAGTTTGTGATGTAGATGTGATTTTTATATGCTATCTAATTGTATTTTGATCTACTCTTTATATATATATATAATAATTACTTATTATTATTGTAATATTTTTTTTATACATTGAACAATGCATTTAAATTAAGTTTGTACATTGATCACTGCACTTTGTTTACTACTATACCGGAAGAACACTGTTTGCTATAATACAGTCAAATACTAGTGTAGCAGGCAGGGTACCCAAATATACGTCTTACTTAGCTCAAATGTTTATCCGATTATAATATAAAACACTGTACTAAGAATAAAATAAATAAATAATAATAATTATTATTAAATATGTTGCATATTACGCTACGCCGCCTTCTTCGGCCTTGTAGATACGTGAATATGAAAGCATACATAACGACTGGCTTACCATTTTTTTCATGTAACCTGGGCAGAAAAATGAAAACAGCAAAAATTTGACTGAAATATTTTATTAATTTTCTTGCTACCTCCGCGATATAGTACACACGGTCATTTGTTTTTTTTTAATCATTTTTCATAATATTTTTTTTCAGTTGGCTTAATAACTAATTTAGCTTAAAATTTTTGAAAATTCTTTGAAAACCTTCTTATCTTGTATGTTACAAATTCATTTAATGTTTATTTATTTATTTATTTAATTACAGCTATATGAATTCGGGTTGAAGTGACCATTTTTCTTCACGTTGTCGATTGGTTTTCAAATGCAACACGAATGTGTGGATAAGATGGGACAGTAAAAGAATGCAACCAAAACAAAGTTTGTTTTTTTTTTCATTTTTGAAAACAATCTATTGCGAGATTATATTTATCATATTTCACGTAAGTGACAATTTTTCAATAATGTTTCGCGTACTTATAATATATGCAGTACTGATAAATGTTTTACGATACAAAAATTAAAAAAATTAATTAACTCTTAAAAAAAAAAAAGTTTGGTTGCTGAAGTTATAAAAACGTGCTACTATTGTTTTAAATATTACATTTTTTGTACTGTTTTTTTTATACTCTAATCCATATTGTCACAATACTTTAAGTTTGATTGCTTTTGATTTTAATGAACTGGAATATCACAAGGTTTTTTTTTTTTTAATTTATCGTTAAATAAAATGTTACATATTTCTTTCAGTAAATGTATAAAATTATGAATTATTTTTTCGAAGGTCTATTCCATAATGCATTCATTCTTGCACTAATAAAACATAATGATAAAAATATTAATTTTGAATTGAAAATATGTTCTTTGTCATCTGTAAGATATATTACGTCACAAATCCTTTGTCGGATTTTTTAAAATACTGAACCACGCGCTTATTTTAACTATATTAAATATGTGCAAATAGAAATAATGAATTAAAAAGGAACTTTCAAATCAATAATTCGACTGCCATTCGGTCGCGTTAAATATCGGACATTTTAAATAGGAATAACTGATCTCTTAAAAACTATATATGACGTCACTAAATAGCACCAAGCAAAATATATATAAAAAAAATAATAACTTTATCAAGTAAACATTAAACAAAAAAGAAAATTATTATATGTAGCGAAAATCATAAAAATATCCTGTAGCATTTCAACAATTTACATTTTTTTCTATTACATACTTAGCATAGAAGTACGGTTTCAAAAGGCGTTCGATAATTGTTCATGTTATAAACGTGTTCGTAGTGTTTTTTTTTTATAAACAACAAAAAAAAATTCTATACATCATTTACATATTTTTAAAGGGAATTTGAAATAAACAATAAATAATACAATTTCTATAGATTCAATACGAAAATCGGCTATTTGAAAACAATTGAATTGTATTTCATGTATTTTATGTGATTTTTTACAATTATTTTGAAAATCTTTCTTCAAAAGTGATGGTATAAAAATGTATTTTATATTAAAGATTAATTGAACTACGTGAATTAAAATTAATAGGCTCCTATTAATTTTTAAATATTTTTCAATCATTTTTATTTTTATTATAATAAGTTATATATAATCCTTAAACTAATGATAATATATTTTATGTATTTGCAATAATATTTCTATACATGACGACATTAAAAATTAATTACTTTGTACAATGGATTTTATTTACAATAATATTTTTTTAAATTAATACTTTTAAATTGTCTTAATTAATTAGTTTTAATAAAAAAAAAATCGTAGTCTTAGATTGACGGGAGATTTTTTAAATATACAAGCTTCGTGAGTTCTGTCACTGGTGTAACACTATTTTATTTGCACAGTGGGATAGTTTTGATTGCAGGGGGTGAATGATTACGTCAGTGGACAGCAATAACGCAACACTCCCCCTCTTTTTGCACTCATTTGTCGACAATCATGAGGTCGCCGTTGCTCCCTGCAGCTAACTGTTTCGAGTCTAGTCCATTCACCATTTTTTCAATGTTTTTAAGATCATTCGAGTTCGATTGCACTTTTGGAGACGAGCTCCCCACGACCTGCGGGGGAGGAGAAGTCGTGCACGGCCGGGGCTGCGGGGACACCGACCTCCCGGTCTTCCCCGAGGGTGAGTTGCTCAAGCTCCGCGCGTGCCCGAAATTCCCCGGGGTGACCTGCTCGAAGGCAGATCCCAATGGAGAGCTTCCAACTAAATTAGTCTGAGGTAGAGTGTAAGGTGTGAAGCGATGCGCACCAGCTTTCAGCTGATGATGGAGAGGATTTGACGGAGGAAACTGGTGGTTTGGATGATGGGCAAGGTTCTGATAATGTGAAAACAGCGCAGGATGCTGCGCAGCCAACGCTAATTGAGCGTTGAATAAGATTCCGTGGTTCATCGCTGCGTGGGCGTTGGAGAATAACGATATGGGTGGAGCGAAAGGGTGTCCTGGAGGATACAATCCGGGAGGGTAGAGATAAGGTAAAACTGGAGGTGGAGGGTGAATCGGAGGTCCTAGAGAGATGTTCGGGGCGGGTGATGGGAATTCTCTAGAAGGTCCCGGGGCATCTCTCAGGGTCACGCTACCAGAACAGCTGGAATCGCTTCCTTCTCTCTCAGGGTCGTCTCTTCTTCTGTCCTCGCCAGGTTCACTGCCTCCACCATTTCCGCCACTCTCACTGGACATCTTGAACCAACCTGAAAAAAGCATTGCTTTATTAATTTAAGCTGAAATATTTTATGTAACCACCTTTGAATATGGACAAAAATAACTATCATTATTGCGGAAATTATATTCTCAATCTTGTCTAATTAAATAGAATGACAGTGAAATAAATGTTGGTTTTTCGAAAGTCATAGGAATTTTCGAATGTCGTGGAGACATATATATATCATGTGACTCTATTTCTGATAACATTACTCGTTTTCAAAACCTACTTTTTAAGACAAGAATAGCGACACAAGATATGAAATTGTGCATCGAAACTCACAATATCCAAAGGATTTTAGACATTATTGAGTCAAATTTCAACACTGAAAATCTTAGGTGTGATTTTACGATTATCTCTAAACATTGTTTTTCAGTTTTCAGTTTACTAAAACACTCATTAAGTTAACAAGAAAACCGATTTACAATTTTAAACAATAGTTAAAATATATATATAATTTATTATTATTACCAGAATGCGGATGTCCCAACTGCATATGATGCTGCAGCGAGGGCAGGGCTCCCATCTGCTGGTGGTGGCTCAGCGGGGTGGGTGGCGGACTCGAGGAAGGCCCCACCACGTCCAGCAGCCTGTCATCGTCGTCTCTACCGCCTCCGCTGCCGGCTCCGCTCACGGAGTGGCCGCCTCCTCCGCCGGCGCTGCGCTGCTTATCCTCCGGCTGGCGGGAGGCGAGCATCGCCTGCCTGAATGAGGAAGGACTGTCGTTAAATGAAGGGTCGTATCAGGGCCTTCTCTAGGAGATACGTGAAATGATCAACAAGTTGAGACTGAGCTTAGAATGATTGATAATAATAACAACAGTTAGTGTGAGCCAAAGTTCTATGTGCAGACATCTACAGTCTCTGGTGCATTCTATATTTTAATTTGGTAAAAAATTATGGACCCTAAAGATAACATATGTTGCGCATACTGTGGATAGCAAGACCCACAAATGTCTCCATTCTTTAGGAGCTGAACATCAAAGACAGACTATCATTTGCCTAAGACGAATTCTTCAATTTTTTAGGGATCTTTCGAGAAGGGAAGATAACTTGGAGAAGCTTGTTGTGGTGGGTCACGCCGAATGATGGAAAGGAATAGGAAAACCCCTCACTCGTAAGACTGACCGTGTATTGCACGGAAATTACTCGCCGAGGGGGCGTCATATAATTGATACGATAAGACACGGTTTAAAGGTGTAATCATCGACGTGGCGTCAAAAAATCCGTAGGAAATATCAGGAAAACAATGACGTCTTAGTAAAACGTCACAAGCGGTGGCCTGTCGCCTTGTAGGTACATGCAAATATGACTGAATGTATTGTAATAAATCTGAATAAAAACAGAGTATTCTGCTGGTGGAAGCCATTATCAATTTTGCCGCCGTAGTGTGCCTATATTGAACATCTTTTGTGTTTCATTTCTTTCGACCTCATAATCATCATCATCATCCTGAGATCGGCGAATCACCATTGTCTACATTATTATTTCCTGTACGGAACAAGTTGGAAAAGGCAATAGGCACTTCTTTGCTTCTTTGGTGACAGCCGTGATATCTTTATAAGTCATAAGAGACCTACGTAGATGTTGGTGATTTAGCTCTCGAGGAAATTGTAAAAACTGAATAAAACCATGGAAACATATTATACTGCATTTGTTTTTGAGACTGCATTCACTCCCCAATATTACTATCAAAATATCAATTAAATAAACTGGACTCTATTACATATATTTAAAATACTAATTAAACGTGTTAATTAGAAATATATACACATAAAATCAATTTTATCAAAAATATTGTTGTTGCATATTGGAGCGTGCATAAACCGATTATGCTACAGCACACAGTACTATATACTACTACAGATCAATATTTATAAAATAATTGAATTCAGAATAATGTATTACTTTAATTTGTTTTATTAACCACTTATTGAATTAAAATACATCTACCGGTTACGAAAAACTTCATTGTTTTCTTCAGAGTGTGAATAACTAATCAAAAACACATGTTATAGTTTCTTTAACAGAATCTATTTTTAAAAAACAATAATTATTTAAAAAATAAATTTAGTACCTAACATAAATTGTAACTAGAAATTTTTTTAGAATATGACTTGGGGTTAAATTTAATTGGTTGTTTATAATTTTTTGATTAGTTTTACACGCTTTATTTATCTCCAATGATTCTAAATTATTTAATTTATGACCAACACCGGTTTACATGCAAAATTGACAATCTCATTTTTTTTTCAAAATCATGACCATTTTCTGTCAAATGATTAGAAAATTCTGAAAACCCACTATTGTTATCTATCTATTGTTATTGTATCTCAAATGCTGCTTTCCTCTTATATTCAAATTTAGACCAATTTTATTAATATAAAATGCAGCACAATCCTTGCAACTAAGACACCGGTATTGTTAAATTTAACATCTTTGCCTTTAGAACTCATGAGTAAATTTCTTATATTATTATTTGTATAAAATGCCGGTAATTTATGAATACATATGCACATAAAGATATTTAAATAATATAAAGGAAACATGTTTCAGGTATGTATTATTTAATAAATAGTGTATTTTAAAACTATACTGAAAATTCTACTCTTTAACTGATGAAATATGGCTAAAAATCAACTTTTATTGAGCTACGTTTAAAAAATAATGTTTTTTTTAAATATATTAAATTTTTTATTTGGATATTAAAGAGCTCCTGACCAGACATTTCATTCATCACACGTATTTAAAAATCAATATTACTTTAGCACAGCTCATCCGTTAACCCTCTTCTGCCCGGCGCCCCTTATTTTGCACCCCGCTGGTAAATAATACGGTGATGAGACAGTGGTATCAGTTCGGATTAAGGGGTTGCGATCAGCGCATCGTATGCATCCCTTAATGCAACTGAGACAAGGGTGACTTACCGAACAAACTTTTTACATTTTTTAAATCCAATAATGAAAAAAAAAACTATTAAGTAGGTCTATTCCTATAGAACTCAGCAAATAAGCAGTGTAAATTATGGTAAAAATTTAAGCAGTATAATATAATATCTGGAGAGCATAAGATCTAGCTTTACATGAAATACAAAGATTATTATTTTATACATAATATGATATTTGTTCATTGATTCCAGTATTTTAAATGACATTCTCAATATCATTTTAAATCTAAATATAATTATAAAGATTTAGTAGATCATTCAAAACTTAAATGTAATTTTAAATACTAATTTAATGTATTAATTATAAATATATACATATAAAATCAATTTTGTCGAAAAATATTGTTTTTGCGCTACTGGGATAAATTAGTGTTTAAAATATCACAGACCTATGTTCTGAATAATTACAACTTCACAATAATAATGTGTTCTCCTTAATAATTAAATTTAAATATTAGATGATGTATATTTTCAATTGTCACCGACCGAACTTATAGCATATATCCCTTAAGCAGTATTTCTAACAACGCAATTCGGCGGTAGAGTACGGGCAGAATACACTACGAATACACATGTAGTGAACATTCTAAACAATGATCATTGAATTGCGCCTTATCAGTGGCGTATCTCAAATTGTTAGAAGGTTTAATGTTATATTATTGTGCTCTTCACATATAGAACTTTAGAAAAAAATGTGACACTAGGAATAACACATTGATTTAAAAAAATCTGCTCTAGATACTAAGAGCATATAACTAAGGGTTCCTAATTAAAGCACCACCATTTTAACCATTTTAAATAAATATTTTTCTGCTCCATAAGTATATATGAATTCGATCAAAATCGTTTTTTTATTGATAATGAGTTATAAAACAGCGTCATCACTTTAAAATGCCAAGAGACAACCGTGTTGAGTTTTGGCTCTGGATTTCATCCAATTTGATTTCTACCCCCAGCGGAGATCACCCCCGAGGAACCGTCACCGAATTTTAAAGACAATTAGCGCTACCGACTTTTATTTAGGGGCTGAAAAAAATAGCCAAATTTACCCCGCGATACTGAAGCGTTTTAAAATGCTACGCCACAAGCGATACACTGTATGGATCAAAAAAATCGTCGTACAATTTATATTTTTAAAAAGATTAATATATTTTTATATCCTTTGAAAGTGTTTGCCTATAAAATATTATAGGACAATAAAAATAATTGTTATAGATTCCAAATTAAAAGACAATGGCCGAAAACTGGAGCATGTGGAGGCGAAGAATTTAGGAGGAAAAGAATCGACACAAGTCAAAGTGCCATTGAAGAAGAAAAATTACTTAAATTTTTAATGTAATTATAACAAAAATAATATTTTGCTTTAGTTAATTGATGCTAGCCATTTTAATGTGTACGTACTGCACATATAAATTTACACATAAAAAGTATATATTCTAAACCGCGTTTACAACAATTGTACTGTTGTTACTGTCACACATACATAACTGTGCCTGCTGAAAAAACACTAACACAAAAAACGCACGTAGATATAATTTATAAGTTGTAATAAGGTTTTTTTTTTTTGAACTAGAGACACGTACAAGTCACATCAATATTTTTTAAATTAGCTAAACGCTTGTGCTATGAAAATAGATCTAATTTGATAGTCTTCCAGAATGAGGCTCGAACCTCCGACCTCTGATTACAAGGCAAGTGTTTTAACCATTAGACCAATCAATTGCATGAAAGTTGCGAATTTTATATTTTGGAAAAAAGTTTTTTTTCGTAATATTTTCGACCCACCCGTTAAACTTGCAAATTGTGAGCTTTCGGGGGCGGCCTATATTAGGAGACTTGATTATAATAATGGTGAAACAGAGTAACCCCTAAATGGCAAAACACCACCCCCAGCCCTAATATCGTCACCCGTCCTAAAAAGGTTAACGGCGACGGCAAACCCCAAATGTCAACACGGCTCCCGCGTACCCCGTAGGCAATATTTGCGGTGCCTTCAGTGTTAAAAAGTTTGATTGGTGAAATTCTATATTCAGTTATTAGAAAATAGCCTAAAAATGATTGTGTATTTTTATAACACGTTTAGTTAAGAAATCAACTCGACTTGGGAACATGGAATTAAATATTTCGCACATTTTCTGTTGACTTTATACGGTGTTTACTTTAATATACAGGTCTGCAACTATTTTTTTTATGTTTCCTAATTAAACATACATTTTTGATCCTATTAAAATGCAATAGTCAACGAATGACAGCTCGCTTAGCGCTCTAAATTCTACTGTCTTTAATGTGTATTACCTATAAACACGCATTCGGATAAATTTTTTTTTTTTTAAATTATCGATGTTAATTAGTATATTGAAACCACTAAGAACTCGGACATCACCGTTTGCTATATTATTTCAATTTTATTTTGACAAGATATTTTATTTATTATTATTATTATTAATATGTAATGAAAACATATTTTATTGTGAAATTACGATTGATGAATCAATTAGAAAAAATCTATGTACTTAATGATGTAACAACCGGGATACAAACCCGGAATTATTACAAGTATTACAACCATTTTAGGACAAGCAAATATTTTTTAAATGGATAGATTTTTTCTGTAAATCTTTCTAATTGATTTAACTGATTTGTTTTAAGTCACAATATATTTGTTCATTATACAGGCGAAATATTATAAAGTACGTTTTAAAATAATTAATCTTATTATTTTAATGTCACTAAAATACAATTTTCTTAGAAATATAACATTAACGGACTTATAAATGATGATTTAAATGTATTTTAAAATATTCGTAAGATATGATAACGTTTTATTCTATCATTATATCCGAGGTAATGGTAACACATAAGACAAGCATTTTTTACGATACAATCTATTAAATGAATATAAAAACGTCGTTATAGCCATCCTGATGTTGTTTACGAATTCGTTATAACAAGCTTTTGTATTCAAATTTTAACATGTTCATGTATGAAACTTTTGCACCCGAGCCATGTGAGCAAAATTAAAATACCTACAAGAAAATAAAATTGATAACTAAATTCGCGTTTTGTTATTCCAGCGGCGTACACAAGCGTGATCTTTACTCCGCAAAGTGTCGGTCTGCTAATGACAGGGCAGTGACGGAGCGCGACGTTGCCGGGGGGGACATTCTAGCCTACAAAATATTTTTTGGGGGTGCTGACATTCCCGATACACTCCCCCACCACACCCCTAGGGTCGTATACTGCAGAAGACATTTTGACTTGACAAACCATAGAAGCATTAAGACTATTAAAAATGTCGTATATTATTTTGAATCGCACAGATGCACATGGTAACGTGTACATTTAAAAATATATATATACGTATATATATATTGAATTTGATTTAAAATTCAAAAAAAGTGATAGAATAGCCTATTTCAACCAACGCTTTCAGCTCTTATCACTTAAAGTACAATTTATTAACCAATACATTAACCCCAGTGGAAAATACTTCCCTAATGTTGCAAGGTCACCATTTTGATGTGTTTTTTTTTAATAATTATTCTTCTCTCGATACAAATTTTAAACGATTAACTAGTTCACGTCTTGATACTATAATTGGTGGTTCATACCAAGATAATTCGAGCTTCCGCAACCTATTCAGATACGACTCTGCATAATATTACTATATCTTGTAATATATTACGTAGTACAGCAATTTGAAAAGAAAATATACTCTGTATAGATATCTCAGTTTCTACCCCCTAATGTAAATATGATATTTACCCTGTTTTGTCATTTTCCTTTCACCGAAGGTTTCGGATAAATGCGGTGCCATTACCAACCCTTCCAGAAGTGTGCCATAAAGGGGTAGATGTGACAATGAAGAGATAAAAAGGAGCGATAATTGTACTCAAATAGACTCTTCCCTTTGGGGACGATTTGGTAATACTGCGAAAATATTCGCAACACTTGCAACTATTTTGGATAATGGGGATGGAAATATTATTTATGGGGTGAGTGAAAATTGTTAAAGGGTTGTAAAATTATTGAGTTATTTTTCAATTTTTGGATAATCATAATAAACAAATGTTGTGAGATATTTAAGTGTACTCATGACAAATATTGTAATGGATAATATTTTATTGAGAACACATTCTTATAGCGAAGATGTAATTATTCAGAACATATGTCTGTGATATTTAAAATACTAATTAAATGTATTAATTAGAAAGATATACATATAAAATCAATTTGATCGAAAAATATTGTTGTTGCTAAAATTTAATAAAAATTAATTGTTAATTCTATCGGACTACTCAAAGGTATTTGAGATTCCGTAAATGGCGTAGATTGCTTTCAAATAATGAAACGATAGATGTATTAATTTGATAAGTGTAACATATAGGTTCGAAAATTTATCGTCAAAGTACTATGTGCTGTAGCATAATTGGTGAATGCACGTTTCCCGAATTGGAAGAGATCCAGGTTTTAATCCCGATAGCAATAACAATATGTTTCGATAAAATTGATTGTATATGTATATCGTTCTAATTTAATTAGTATTTAGGATAACATTTTGAATTTAAATATATAAATATTTTATAAATATACCTATATATCAACGCGCTTATGAGTTCTCTCATTATTCCATAATAATCTATATACGCAGGCATAAGCATATAACATTATATATCGACAAGACTGAATTCGTTCAGGGGCCTGTTAAACTTTGTATTGGTGATTAATTAATGCAATAATTTGTTTTTATTAAACATTTACATGCAGCTCTAACGATCTAGTACTTCGAGTAAGAACATGGTAAAAAATCAATTCAGTCAAGTCGAAGACATCCAGCTTATCATTTACTACAATGACTAATGTTTTAATCTTTGTAATGTTTACATGTTTACATGAATAATTTTCTTTTCTTTTTGACAGGCTAAACTCGAGAAAATATAGTACCTATATCATTTATTAATCGCAAATAAACCGATGTAGATTAAATAATTTTATGAATAACTATAAATCTTGTATTTGACAATAAATAATAATTAGAATCATTAAACTTAAAAACTTGTATTGATACGTACGTATGTCGCATTTTCGTGGTCCCCGGACCTAATTTGCAATAGCCTATTAAAACTTTGTTAATAGGTCTAGCGTATGGCCAGAATGCTCGCCTTTGACAGTAAGTATTGTAAGTTCTTTGGTGGCCACACAAGTAAGTTCTACCTAGTATATGCTTTGCAAGTAGATATATTATTGATACGATTTCATTTTTATTTAAATAATATATATGGAACTGGCGTCTCGTCTAAGTTAGGTTAGGTTAGGTTTTTGTAGATGATTAGCTTGAGGAAATCTAGTCTTCTGTAATAAAATAAGTAAGGCTTCAAAATCATATAATAAATTTAAATTGCTTTTTTTTTTATTGCCCTGCTTATCCCTTCGGTGAGAAATAACGATGGTGAGTAAGTTGCAAATTGAAATGTCACCCTGGCCATCCCTTCTCGCTGATTACAGACTGGCAAGGAGCGGACGCCCTTCAAGCCTTAAAACATCTGGGGTGGCAATTTGACAGTTTAAAATAAACTCCAACCCCTAAATGGTTCGGATCCTAATTACGCGAACACGAAATTTAATCTATTGGTCGATTGAATTTTATTTTTCGTTTTATGGACTATTTAAATGTACATAATATGTAAAATCTATAATATATTGTATTAATATGACATAAAAAGCAAGATCAGCAGTGAATAGTGAAGTTTATTGTATGGAATAGAAGATTTGTGTATCGTAGTGGATCTTACAAGTTGGTACAATAAAAGTAAACTGAATTTAGTAGAATACGTTGAAAATCCATTTATTGTGGAATTAAAAATGAACAAAATAAAAAATAAATGCAAAGCTTATTGGTAGCATATAAAACAAGGATATACAACGTGAGACCTAAAAACCTAATGTGATTAGTAAACCTTTTAATAATTAAAATTGAAAACTTATGTCGGGACAGAAGCATATGGCGTTCATTTATCTCTACCTACTACCATGGAGAAATAGGATGATGATAATTAAGTACATACACATAAGGGAATTCATGGAAATGAATGTGCCGATAAACTGGCCAAGGAGGCCACACTTACCGGAGTTTTCTCCCATCAATTCCATATCCCGATGTATGATAGACTTAATATGGTAAAAAAAAAACGTACGAATTCTATCTGGACTGCACAATGGATGGAATCAAATAATCATAAGTGTAATCGTCTTAAAGTAATTCAAGGATCTATTCCCCGCAACCCCTGGTTCTCAAAAAGGAAAGTCACCAAAATAACAATATCAAATATCTCTAGAATGAGAATTGGGCTTGCCAGATGGCCTCTCATTTGTTCAGATTGAACTTGATAGAGTCCCGCATGTGTGAGTGTGATGCCGAGGAGGAAACCCTTGACCATGTCTTTTGTGCCTGTCCATTGCGGATCACAGGTTTTTTTTCAGTGATCTCGTCAATGGTAATTTTTAGATCCCGGTTAACTTGTGTCATCTTCTTTCCCTTAACTCGCCACGTTTAATCTATGCAAGTTTTTTGAACGACAGCTCGTAATATAGTATTTCCTAATCTATAATTTATTTCTATAAAACAAAGTTTTTAACTTGATTAATGGCACAAATCACTATTGAAGGGTGGATCGCCTATTTAAAAGATGAAGTAGAAAAATTATGTACATAGATACTATATTAATATACCAATATAGCTACTCATAATAGTTGAATAATAATAATAATAATATACGCATTACAAGTGAGAAAATTTTATAAAAAAGTTTCACATTAATACTGCAATAGGACAATTATTAATACCGTGCTGTAACCGTTCTGAGTTCCTTAGTTCTGATAGTAGTCACTACGTGGTCAGGGTTTCCGTAGAATCTATATTTCAATGCAAAAATCTTTGTATTATATTGCTTTAAAAATGCACTATGTGGTATACTTTGTCCTCGTTTCCAGTAAAAAAAACAAAATATAAATTAAATGTATTAATTAGATAGATATACATATAAAGTCAATTTTCACGAAAAATATTTTTGTTGCTACCGGGATTCGAAACTGGATCAGATAGGAGACGCCGGAATTAATAATTCATTTTTATTAAATTTTGGACACATTGATACAACTTATATGTTATTAAGGATAACACATTCTTATTGTAAAATTGTATTTTTTCAGAACATAGATCTGTAATATTTTTAATACAAATAATGGAACGATAGATGTATTAATTTGAAAAGTGTAACTTATAAATTCGAAAAATTGTCGTCAATCCATAGTGTTGGTAGAGCATACTCGGTTAATGCACGTTCCCCGGATTGGAAGAGATCCAGGTTCGAATTCCGGTAACAACAACAATATTTTTCGAAAAAAAATATTTTATATGTATATCTTTCTAATTAATACATTTAATTTATATCAAAAATATCACAGACCTATGTTCTGAATAATTACAACTTCACAATAAAAATGTGTTCTCGTTAATAAAAAAACAAATATTAGCAAAATCATACATGCTATATACTCGTACATATGTACCTTCACCTAGAGCTAGCTTTAATTGATACGATTTCAAGAATTATTCATAGCAGTTTTTGATAAATATTATAAATCAATGACATATGTTACACAATGGGAAAAGATTGTAAATTAATATTAATATTCTTTATTGTTCTTGCCTAATCTGTACTACTGAATGCTCTGGATACCGTCCGAACTAAATCTCTAAAATCTAAATATTA
Source organism: Eubasilissa splendida (assembly GCA_031772225.1). Lineage (NCBI taxonomy): Eukaryota > Metazoa > Arthropoda > Insecta > Trichoptera > Phryganeidae > Eubasilissa > Eubasilissa splendida. The sequence continues at coordinate 8,279,032 of CM062868.1, read as the reverse complement.
ATGTCTTCTCAATAGTGCAGTATCGTCGATAATAATTTGGATAATTCTGATATCTAAAATAACAATATATTTTATCATTATTCAAACTTTTTTTTAATTGGGCACGCGTTTTTAAATTATTTAAATTTATTGGCGTACGTACTGATGCAGTTTTGACAAAAAAAAAATGTTGTGAGTGAAGATTTTACAGTTTTGATTTTCAGGTAAGTATTGGTATTTAATTGATACAAAATATGTTTAAATTCTGAAACCTTGCATAGTACTGGATAAATGTCTAGTTATATATATATATATATTTATTAGTAATTTTTGTAATCACAGATTATTAGATTATTTGGAATGTACCACTTAATAATATTAACACGTTGGTATTTCTTCCAATAAAAAGTTTACGTTAAAATACTGCCTTAATCACAGACCAGTAAATGAATAGATTATAAAATAGGGGTTTGAAATATCAGTTGCGGAACGAAAGGCATTCTACACACATACATTGTGGAAACAAAAATCCGATAGTTTATGACACATTTATGCAACAGTAAAAGTATTTCGAAAATTAAATCTTTGCGTAAACAAGACGTATTTTTTACATTAATGCTCATTATGTTGTCAGCGTTTAAATTTTCGTTCCAATCGAGTCATATTTTTAAAAAAATCACCGAGCTATTTGATTGCGTTAGTGGTACTAAGTAGGTGACACCAAAATGCAAATATTGAAACAAGAAATTTGCGTTAGTTCATCTATTGTTCATATTTGGTAGTCTGTGGAATGAATGCCTTACTATACAACATACGCAATTCATTGTTTATGCGCTAGATGCTAAAATACCCATCGATACGTATTTTAAAATTATAAAATAAATATATTTGTCAAAGATGCAAAATAGTATTTAATTATTTTTAAAAAAAGTTGCTGACCTATTTGATTGCGTCAGTGGTACCAAAGTGATCACCAAAGTTCATGTCTATATATTTATTTGGTGCCATTAATTTATTTAAATATAGTACTTTAATGTTACCACTCTAGATAAATTTATAAATGAACGAGTTTAGTGAGCAATAAAAAATGTTCCTTTCTTTCATGGCAACAAAACGAATGTGTTTATAATAAAGACTTTTAATTCGCAAAAATATGCAAATTGGGGATCCTTTTTAAATAAGCATATTCCGGAACATATTTCACGCGGACAGCGGACACCGGGGCGGGCGGGAAAGATTAAGCGCCGGAGAGCAAAATGGCGGTCGGGAACTGGGAATTTTCCCGCCTCCGCCTCGCCGGAAGTCGCCGTCACAATGGCAGCTTCCGCCCGGCGCCAGAATTCAAATGCCGGAATGCGCGCTGCCCTTCCGGTTGGACGTTTCGCCTCGACTCGAGGAATTATCCGGCGTTTTCCCAACTTTTGTCAACGCGTCAAGCTCGACGGATGTACGGAAAAGTTTTAATACCTTTGAGCGACGATATTCTAAGATGTTCCCCGAGACAGGACGGTGGATAAAACTTGAATAAATGTCTCATTCATTTCTTAGTCATAGTCAAAATTAAGGAACATCTAGATAAGTAACTAGTAATTCATCGTTACGGGAAATATTTAAAAATCTGCTTTTGAATAATTCGATAGACATTACGAGAGGAAGATTTCAATACATTTGTATCGCGCAGAATTGCTAGGTCGCAGCAGAGGCGCCATATTATTGATGTGATAAGATACGCGTCAGTAATTTAAAGGTGTAATCATCGGCGTGGCGCCAAAAAACCCGTGGAATAGTTTTCAGGAAAACAAAGGCTATTATTCTTAGTAAAGCGTCACAACGGTGGCCTATTGCCGAGTAGGTTCTTGCAAATATGACTGAATGTGTTGTGTTATGTATCTGAATAAAAACAAGGTATTCTGCAAGCGGGTAGTGTACCGATATTGAAAATCTTTTGTGTTTCATTTCTTTCCACCTCATAATCATCATCATCATCATCGCCGGTTGAGAGAAGCTTGAGAACCACCCTTGTTCTTCTTTTTTGTTATTTCTTGTACGGAACAACATTGGTTTGTGTATTTGCTAAATTGTTGATTTTAATTTATTTTATTTGTAAAACATTATTTCAATTTTATAATTTATTTGATTCCCAAACCCAATGCGCTACGACCGGTTCTCGCAGACGTGTCGAAATTGTACAATAAATGTACACCTGTGCAAGATGATATCTTACATTACATGCGTTTTTGAGACAATCAAGTATATAAATAAATCGATAATGTTTTATAAATTAGACGTTATTTACGTGATAATTAAAGGTTTATATTTTTTAATTTAATGAATAGTGTTTCTTCATCAAACAACACATTTTAAAACGCCGTGAGCATTTATTTTTTTGTTTATTAATTTGTTAAGAATGTCTGCAAAGTGTTTTTTTTTGTAAACGTACAATAAAAACACCGGGAAAATCACAATTTATCTAACACTTATTGTTCTTTTGACGTTTCCCGCATTTTGGCGGGTCAAAGGCATTCCATTTATATTCAAATATGTCCCCGAACAAATGTCGCCAGTCGGGGAAAAAAAATTCCCCCGGCAACGTTTTTATCTGTCAGTCGGGCGATGTTGCCAACTCATTGTCTTTTTACCAACCCTTTGTTAATTCCTGTTTGTTGTGTTTTCGATTGTGTGTTTTTTTATTATTCTATACTTTTCCCCCATTTTCCTGGACCCGCGTCCTCGTCCTGTTCAGGAAGCGGGGGAAACGTAATTTTGGTGACAGATTTTTCTTGAAAAAAGTTTTAGCTTAAAATGTGTCCAATTGAAAACAAGGAGGTCTATCAGCTGAAGAAGAAAAAAAAGACTAATAATTGAAAAAGCACTAAATAATGATTTTACATGCACAGTAATTTAAAATCAGTATTAATGCAGCACACCCGTCTTAGAACGTGTAAAATGATTTTTAAAAAGCTAAATGCAAGCATTGAATGGAATTATATTTAACGGGAGATTGTCAACCGAGGCAAGACTAGCGGTGCACAATAGAGTCCTGGTACCGACACTGATGTATGGAAGTGAGGCCTAGAGCTGGTAGAAGAGGAACGAAAGTAGACTGAATGCAGTGGAAATCACTTAGGCGTACATGTGGCAAATCTATTTATGACAGTAAAGAATGTAAAGCTGATGTTAGTATAGTGAGTAAGATTAAAAAAGGTAGTTTGGTCATATGGAACGGATGAATGAGCAGAGAATGATAAGAAAGATATATGATGCGAGCGTTGATGGCACCAGAAATAGAGGACGTCCGCGGAAGACCAGGTAAACCAGATAATGGAGGATGGTTCTGTTACAAGCCTCAACAATCGGCGAGCTTGTATGAGAAGATGTATGAATGTGAATGAGATGTGAGAATTGCGTATCAGGACAGAGGAGTATGGCGCTCTATCCTCTCTGTCTACTTTCGCGGGGAAACGGCGTGATAATAAGTTAGTTAAATTCATTTGAAAGGGTAGGTGCCCGAAGGTGGTATCCAAAAAATGTTTTATTACTAGAAATGATCTTTCATCAATCAACATATTCAGGCATACTAAACATGTTCGTTTATAATATTTATATTATTAAAACATTCAATACATGTCATAATAATACAAAAGTGTAAAATGCAAAAATGATTTTTGATTTTGAAATTTCTTACAGGGTGAAAATGTACAAAAACGTAGCATATTCATCTAATTCGTATTTCACTCTGATGTTATGTAAGTATCATTGTTTGAATTGTTCTAACCAAGGATGTTGATATAAAAATTTTGCTTAATTAACGAAAAAAACTTACTTTTTCTCTCTTTTTCCAGCGCCAGTATCTCTAAATCCTTTTGCGAATGGATTGTTGTCAATCTTCAACTGTGTTATCTGAAAAAAAAATGTATAAAAGTATTTTATTCATTGGAATTACTGTTGTCTTTGGTTTAAAATATATACCTAAATATTTTATTATTACTTATTTATCCAGCGAATAGTTTACCTTTATAAGTAATATAATAAATTAAATGTATTAATTATAAAGATATACATATAAAATCAAGTTTATCGTTTTATTGTTGCGTCAAATATCTCTTTCCAAACCGGGCTAGGTGCATTATCCAACTATACTACAGCGACAATATTTTAAGCGACAAATTTTCGAACCTATATGTTACCTTTTGATATTAATACATTTAATCGTTCCATTATTTGAAAGAGCCATCTACCTTATATTTTTACGAAATCTCAAATACCTTTGAGTAATTCGATAGCAGACGCCAGAATTATCAAATCATTTTTATTAAATTTTGGACACATTGATACGACTTTATTATTAGAACACATTCTTATTGTAATGTTGTAATTATCCCACTAGGTGAAGGTTTTGAAAGAGATTCTGGTTTGAATCCCGGTGGCGCAACAACAATAATTTTGGATAAAATTGATTTTATATGTATATCTTTCTAATTAATACATTTAATTCATATTTCAAATATCACAGACCTATGTTCTGAATAATTACAACTTCACAATAAGAATGTGTTCTAATATAATAAATAATCAACAAAAATATCATTCGTATCGTTAATTATGATTCTTAAAAAAGCGTCTATATTATGATGTCTTTTATATACGTGGTGAGTATTTCTATTAAAAAATGGTCAGTAATTTCTTAAATTAATGATAATTATTTTGATCAGTACAAATAATTAAACTATTAAGAGAACACATTCTTATTGTGAAGTTGTAATTATTCAGAACATAAATCTGTGATATTTTAAATATAAATAAAATGTATTAATTATAAAGATAATATGCTTTCAAATAATGGAACGATAGACGTATTAATTTGAAAAAGTGTAACATATAAGTTCAAAAATTTGTCGTCAAAATAATGTCGCTGTAGCATAATTGGATACTGCACCTTCCCCGGTTTGGAAAGAGATCCAGGTTTGAATTCCGGTAGCACAACAGCAATATTTTTCGATAAAATTGATCTTTGATGTATATCTTTATAATTAATACATTTAATTAGTATTTAATAATTAAATATTCAATCTAATTTATTGTCGGTAAAATTTAGATTAATATGCAGTATAAATTATAAAACTATAGTAATATTTGTTTAGTCAGTACGTTTTATTACTTAGATTAGATTATTATAACTTTCTGATATGTTATTTCAAATATATATATATATTTTAAATACTGACCAAAATATTATAATTTATATTGGAAAATTAGCTTACTTTATTATAATGGTAGGTACCTATATAATATTTTCAAACCATAATAATTAATGTAAAAGATAAATTTGTCAAACCTTATTTACAACCTCAATAAACCTTACAAACATTATTTTCTTATGGTGCAATCGTCAATTTTCAAGATTTTTACTGAGACTTTCATTCAATAACTAACTAAGATTCCCTAATTATATGTTTTGTAGATTCCTAATTTTACAGTAACTCTGCCCCCTCTCTCTCCTTCTAGCAGTACCTAATTACTTATATGTCTACCTTTCTTTATGTGTAGTCAGTTTAATACTTCACCTGTCGATGAGAGTTACTGTTTCTCTCGAAACTCGAGTAGTGCTAATAAACTCAACTAGAGTAATAACATTGTTTCATTTATATCCATCCATAATGATATTTAATTTAAAAAAAATCAAAACCATATGAGCATTAATCGTGTCAGGTAGAAGACCAAACACAAATGATTTATTTTGGAACTATCTAAGTATTTTTAATATTGCCTTCAAACACATCATTAAATCATTCGTATGTAAGTATAGTTTACCTTTTCATTCTGATACGCTGTGACTGCTATGAACTCCGTCTCCTTGAAGACATAAGTTCTGAAGGTGGAGTAGGGAAGCTTCAGGATATCGTTGGCCCTCACTAGGTGGAACCGCGGCTGGTATTTGTGCATGGAGTTCAGGATCGTCTGTAAAAAAATAATAATTTTAGATCACACTAATTATTTTATACAGCGAGTAAAAATGTTTACGTATATAAAAATATATCATTTTTTATCATTTAAATTTTTTGACGAGTTTTTTTCTATATTATCTAAACAACAAAACAATACTTTCATAGATAAACCTTGGATATGTGAACGTAACCGTTGAATAGTGCCTACAGAATCGAACCTCTGATCCTTGGTCTCTGTGACAGACATTTTAACCACCCAACCACAAAAGTTATACTGAAGTGTCTCGAAAACTTTCTTTAAAATAAGAGGTGACAAGACCAGCAATCCACACCAGGGTTAAAAAGTAATTAACGAATCGGTATCACAATTCGTTTTCACAACTTTGGGAAAACTCACATAGCGTTTCGTCCGACACAAGCAATGTGTGCAGTATTTATATCGCTAAGAAAAAAGATAATCGAAAACTCATTGCTATTTATTATCTACTATTTTAACCTTTTCCATACCATGATATAAAATACCCGAATGCAGCCATGCTGTCAACTCGTGTTACCGTAAATAACAGTTAGAAAAAATGTTTTTATTACCTTAAATGGCACGAATTTACTCTAAATATTGAGCATTCAATTTTGATAAAATTATTAATAACATAATTTAGAGCATTCATTAAGTCCTATACAATGTGTCCTTACTTCTTATCTCTCTTCATTTAATTAGTGAGAAAGAGACAATTATATTTATATGTTTGTTGTTCTTTTCACTGCCAAAATAGTGTGTGATCTCTGTCTTTCATATCACAAATGGTATTTTTACCAATGTATTAATTTTACAACGGATTGAATGGATAAAATAATTATTTTTGTACGATTCCTTTTTCATAATTGGTTTTTTACTAGTCATAACTAAGTGCTAATATTTTCTTTAGGATTATCTAAAATATGAATTTAATGTTGCGTGTATTTACCGAAATATTACAGGTTTAATCATGATGGTAGACCTATGTTACTGCATGGTTTAGGAAGGGTTAATTTCTTTAATAAAAATATTTTTAAAACCTAAAATAATGCAAAATTCCTTACCAAGTTGTAAAAAAAAAATGCAACATTTATCAAAATTGATAACAATATGTAGTTCGGTATATTATATATAATACAGGGTGAATATTATGTTCCAAGCCGATTTTATTTAGTCACCATTTCGGTTTGACAAATATTTGTCAGTTTACATTTAGTAGTCATAGAGAGTAGTTAATTACAATTTATTATAAATTATTTTATGCTTCAATAACATGTTTAAGTTATTAAAATATTAAAATAAATACAAATGCGACTTTTGGAAAAAAATCACCGTGAGCGATGAAGTTCATTTCGACTTGGCGAGTTTTGTTAATAAACAAAATAACCATTATTGAAGCACTAAAAATTTTCAATTGATCCACCAACGACCTCTATACCTACGCATATTACGCTTTTATACCCTATTTCTTTCAGGATACCAGAGGCAATACTGAAAAAACTTCTTGGTAGCCGAATTGGGTCGATTGGGCCTGCAACACACGTTGTTTCAACAGGACAGTACCACCTCATATACGGCCCGAGCCACGCTTGAAATTATGATGAATAAAACAACATCGGTCTGAATTATAGTGACCCTGTATTTCAATGACATTCTTACTAAGTTCTGAAGGTACATTATCATAATTAGTCCATGTCTTTAGTCAGAAATTTGAAAATTTGAATATTTTTCACGTCTTAGGCCTAGCACGCACTGCGTTTAAACGCACGAGATTTTTACTAGTGATGAGACGATTCCAAAATGTTTACTGACGCAATGTAGAAATAATGAATATAAATTTAATATTTTTACTACTATTACTAAAAATAATGAATTAAAATTAATAATGAACCTAAGTTTTAATTATATATAAGACAATAAATAGTAATCGGAATCGGAAGTAACAGTGTGTGCTAGCCCTTACGACGGGTATTAAACACAAGTTTCAAATAATTTAACATCAACATACAATAATTCATCGTAACGTGACAATCAATTATTTAAAAACAATTTCTGTTTAGTTATAAAATAGTACGTAGCGCAGACAACAGATGTCGCCCAGTTTATTGCACGTCCCGAGCACCACGTCAGGCGGTCGGAAGCGACGGAGCTCGATAAGTAGACCGTTCACTTATCGGCCACTCCCCGTCGCATTAGCCGCCGTCCGATACTCGGTCATTACCCACAGCCAATACGGCGTCGTTATAGGGGCGCTGGGAGCGCGCGGCTCCCGTCACACGGCAACGGCAAATTGCAGGGCTCCATGCTCCGTGCTCCATGTTCCGTGCCTCATGCTCCTCAGACCCTGACACTCGACGATGTGCCGTCAAATCATCGTGACAACTGATAATATGTTTACAGTGAAACATCGTTGCCGGCAATGCTACTTTCGAAGTTTAAATCACAGTGTGCGCATCGAGTATCTTTTGTTCAATTTTTAGGACCGATGCTATTATTTGTGCGCTGGCGGAGAAAATAAATAAAATATTTCCGTACCAGTATAAGGCTACTGGTCAGTGGCGTGCAGTAGGTATAGATTTAGATTATGCTGTTACCAATAATATTATACAATCATATGTAATACAATATATGTTGTACATAAGATTATGAACTTTTGTTTAACCAACGTCTTTAGACAAAATGAATCCGTCGTTTATACGACTCTACCATGTATTTATATGTCATTTTAAAGTACTATTAATAGTGTTTTTAAAGTTTATGTTTTAACATAAAATAATACCTTCTTACCCATATAAAAATGTATGGACGTTTTTAAGAACACTTTCTATGACTGAACATGATTCTTTTATTGTTTAAAAATCCTTCACGTAATAACTAAAGGTAATATTTTTTTTTATTAAAGGTTAACGTAGGAAACAGTTCTGCCATTTGCTTTTTGTTTTTCCCAAATCAAAAACGAATCCATGAACCAAATGCAAAGAACCATCATGAAATCAACACGTTAAAAACAGTAAGATAGTAAAATTCGTGAATTAGTAAAAGAGGAAGCAGACAATGATTTGCACGCAGTTGTAAGCCTTTCAAATGTTATTCTGTTAAAAAACAGCATAAATAACGACTCTATATATAACGGATTAACCGAAATGAATTTTCAAATCAGTAAATAGCCAATTGATAAGACTTGACTAATATACTAGCTTAAAAATAGAAGAGAGTAATATGAATAGTTACAATCAACGCATTGTAGCTACTGGCGTTACGGTTATAGCGGTGGGTTGTCGTAGTAGTTTTTAAAACTAAGGTATTAAAGTTTCTATTGGTACACAGATGGCGCTAATTGTAATAAATTCGTAAATAAAATTCCACAATCCATATTAAAGATTATTTCATTTATATTTGTTTCCCAGAATTTTTAGTAATGCATAGCTTTTTGCATATTTGCACCACTCGCCCCTGCTACTGGTAGGGCTCGACTTGACGACATTACTAATGAAGATGTATATTGAGGCATGGAGCATGTTGTAGACGAAAAAGACAGCTTACAATTTACAGAAGTTTGTTAAGTATAGTATACAGAAATGTTAAGAAATTAAAGCATACAATAAAGTTACGCGCTAATAGTTAACATAGTTTGGCGACGAGTAGTTTAGTGGTCGGGGGTTCGAGCCTCGTTCTAGGAGGCCATAAAGTTAGTCCTATTTTCATAGTACAATCGTTTAGCTTAGTTTGAAAATAGTTAAGTTATTGATGTGACGTGTATTTCAAGCATCTCTATTTTTTTTAAAATATATATATTAACAGAATTATGAATTTTTATAATTTTTGAACAGCCACCAGTTTACAATAAGACGGCAGATCATGTTGGCTGACGAAATTAGCAAAGATATTTATAGAGTCAATTTTTAGAAATATTTTTTTAAATCTGAATAGAGGATGGTTCGGGGTTTCCTAGACATGGTCGAAGAAAATTCATTGAAATTTTCACCGGTTAAACAAATTGAAAATTCTCTTAGAACGCGCATGCTTGGCGAAAAGCCTGATTTATTTAACATTATTAACTCATTTGATATTCTTAAAGAAACTTCTAACTACATGAGAGTCAGTTGAGAAGCCAGAACGCCACATTTCAAATAGGTTCAAATAAAAAAGAATGCAGCAAAATTATAAAAAGCAATCGACGTATTAATGATATTCTTAATCATAATGTCCCCGATCCATGTGGTGAAACAATCTCAGATATGTAGTTGAGATAAATCTCAAGACCATGTGCATGTTTTAAACTCAGAGATCAGCTTGAAATGATTAGAAATTGATAAGAGTTCAAACTCGTGTGCACGACGCTCAATTTAACAGCGAGACTCAAAACTACGCATAAATGTCACTATGGATACCAATCATTGTTTTTTCTGAAAGTTAGACGATAAAACATGTGTTCAGTTTTAACTGCTGCTAGGGAGATTCAAATTCACTCAACTGACGAACCGAATGGACTGAAGTTTGACATTTTGACCCCTCAGAATAACAAGGTTCCATCTGACACTGACACTGTTTTGAGGTAATGAGCTCAATAGTGTTAATTGAATTTCACCATGTATATTTTGGTTTTAGTATGCAAATATGATCAGTTTTAAGGTCTTAACTTATTTTCAGTATTATCAATGACCACTGTGAGATGAGGGAAATTTAAAATAAATAAAAACATTCTAAATTAACAATAATGATCCATAAATTGAAATAAATAACTGATGCAGTTGGAACTTTCAGCTCTTGCTATTTTCTTTAATGTCTTTTAAATAGAGTCGGTGTGTATGGAAGAAATAAAGAATAACTTAAATTAGCCCAAAATGGTCGATTTTACATACAACAAACGTGAAATAATAAGGCGAGAGCTGTCTCTAAAGAATTAAATGCGTGAATCATATAAAAAATTCATAAAAATCAAGGAACTTCTGGTCTATCCTATAGTTGGTAGATTTTTAACGTTGTTTTCGTGTGGGTTAATAATTAAATGCATAATAAAATTATGTGTAATAAAGCAACCACATATATTATAATGACTGATGCCTCTGCATACACGTTTAAGGACAATTTTGTCTGTTAATAAATTAAATGGGTTTCATTTTGCCCTCCGTCATTACCTCTCGAAGCCCCTTCCCAAAATGGCGGGCAATCAAATTATTTTAATGCCTCTATCTCAATTAATTAATGTCGAATTATGTCATCCAGCATAACAATTGTACTAATGGCATGTAATGATTCAATTGGACGAAATTTCGGCCCAAGCCGAGCCTCTTGTTGGGAGGATACGTATGGAGAAGTGAGAGGGGAGTATAATGTAGCCGAGTCAATGTAATACAGGGAGGATAAAATTAATATCTGATTTTTTAAAACTTATTTTAATTTTTGATACCCCCTAAAGGTCTGCCTTGCAGGAAGGTATTGTAATAAAATTGACTTTAATATTTCTCCATTATTGTTTTACTATTTTATCTTGGAACATTATTAACGGAGATACGAATTTATTCAATTTTTGAACATCCTCCATTTTTAGACAAAAATAAAATGTTTACGAGATCAATTTTTCAGAAAAGTTTGATCGATATCTCATAAGAATTAATTAAGTAATCGTGTACCCAAAATCATTCATATGCCGAATAATATATAAATATTAAATATGAGTTATCTTCGTTAGGATCGACGAAAGTATAACAAAACTTTAAATAAAGCTAGATAATTGAATTTAAAGTCTTAATTTATAATGGCTGATATTATATATTATATTTTTGTCACTAATTATATTTGATATTTCATTATTTTATTTTTATACTTTTAGCAATATCATCATTCAAAATGCATACTTATTAATTGGTTTCCGTAAAAATTAGCTTTATAATTCTGGACGAGTTTTATGTTAAGCGTTTAAAAGTAAGGCGTAACTTAGTACGGGTCTGCGTGACCCCTATCGCGGTGGAGCCCCAAATTATAGGTCTGGGGGACTCCAATGAGAGGTCATCGCGTAACATCCTCCGAAGACTAACTTCACTCTGGAGTTGTATTTAGTTCACTATGAGTGTGCAACAAACTTCGTGGCTCGAGGGTAGGTATTATTATAAACACTGAAAGAAAAATAATCGAAAAAATAATAATTGCGTAGATAATACCTATTATTAGGGTTGAAATTATTTATTTCATTGTATAATGGATACTGTAAGCCTGGAGATGGCAAAATAAAAAAATAATGTAGGTGTACTGAATATAGTTAAAGTAGTGGTGCATGAAGTGAAGTATAAATAAATTAGAAAAGATTTAAAAATGGTGATAAATAAATATACGTATATATATATATATATATAAATGCAGACGATAACTAGATTTGTTACAGCAAAGATAAACGCACAAAATCAGTTGATAAAAGATGCTAAATATATGATAATCATGCATGAAATGATATAGATAGTGTAAGAATACACACATATGTAGATATATTGTTAGGAGAACACATTCTTATTGTGAAGTTGTAATTATTCAGAACAGACGGTCTGTGATATTTTAAATATGAATTAAATATATTAATTAGAAAAATATACATATAAAATCAATTTTATCGAAACATATTGTTGTTGCGCCACCGGGATTCGAACCTGTATCTCTTTCCTAACCGGGTAAGGTGCATTATCGTAAACCAGAAGTTCCACTAATACTCGTAAATCAGAAATTTTAAATATATAAAGAAAAAGTGTTTTTATTAGAACACATTCTTATTGTGAAGTTGTAATTATTCAGAACAGACGGTCTGTGATATTTTAAATTAAATAATTACAACTTCACAATAAGAATGTGTTCTCCTAATAATAAAGTTGTATCAATGTGTCCAAAATTTAATAAAAATGAATTGATAATTCTGGCGTCTGCTATCAGTGCTATCATATTAGTGGAACTTCTGGTTTACGAGTATTAGTGGAGTATGACTAATATTATCCGCCACCATCAGATTTTCTGAATATAAAAACGATAATTATACGAATGTACAGTTAGGCAAAAAGCTGCCTTCATACATACACCACTCTATACAGAAGGGTAGATAAATCGATCCGTTAATATTAAATGCACGATTACGTATTATTCGGTTCTGTTCAAAGCAACTGATTATTACCCATGTCAAAAAGTTACGAGTTTTCATTTGACCCCCAGCTAAACGTCATCGATCAACTTTGTAAGTTGTAATTCATATCCGTGTCACATTCTTCGGAATGGCTATGTAGAACAGCTGTCGTCACTAGTGAGAAAGAAGGCAATAATAAAATTGCAGCCCTTAAGTGCGGGGAAATTATAGGGAAAGTTGGAAATTAATTAAAGGCTTTGCGGCGATCACGATGTTACGTAAATGGACAGTTGTGTAATATAGATTGGTACTAAAGTTTAATCAATACATAATATTTTTTTTATTTTAAGCCTGATAAGTTATCACTTATCATATAGTTTTATTATCTGCACATGATTGGATTATGAAAGTGAAATTAACTTTGATACACGATTTTTGATGACATTTTTTTTTTTAATATACGATAGACACGAAATGGAGCAAAGTCGAAGGATACTTTTAAGTGCCACAAATTAATTCCAAATTCGGTCATCGAACTTTCTTGTTTTTAACAAATTGCCACTAGACCTTAAGGGGTCTAAAGTGATTAACGATTTTAAACCAAAAATAACAAAGTGGTTGCTTGATGTGGGTAGAAAACAAAATTAAACTAATTTGTCATTTGTGCTAACGTAACTACCAACACATTTTTGTCTCCCACTATTGTATATTACTGACAATAATATTTTTATAACTTCTGATTATACTTTTTTCACATAACTTTTCAAACATTATACTTACTTCTTAACATTTACAACTTTTAAAAACTGTACAGGTAATTGCTTTAGAACAGAATACGTCTAGTCAAGCAATTACCTTTATTTTTTCATATGTACTATTTATGATACAAAAAGAAAAGGTATATAATTTGAGAAATTTTTATATTGATTTCATATGATCAGTTAAACGTTCTCAAAATATATTAAAATTGTTGATTTATTTATAACGAACGAATTAAGAATGGCATTTGATTATCTATAAATAAAATGTTTCATTTACATCCATTTAATTATTAAAGTTTTGTTTATTTTTTACTAGGTACTATTTTTGTAAAGGAATTTCTGAAATACTATATAATTAATACAATTTAAAAGTGTCAATAAAAAAGATAAATAAAATATTTTGATTGCCACCGGGATTCGAATCGGGAACTTTTCCTATCCGGGGAAACGCGCTGACCATTACACCATGTCAATCTAGTAAGTTAACGATAAATTTTCGAACCTATGTGTTGCAGCTCTTTAAAATTAATACGTCTATTAATATAGCACAAAACTATGTTCTGAAAAACTGCGACTTTTCCTTAAAAATATTATATACCTAATCGTTCAGTCTGTACATAATATTTTCCCTTCACCCAATAGCAATATGTTAATTATATTATATGCTTAGTAGTTCTTCATTGAGAAACATTTTTGTCAGTTATATAAAATAAAATTTCCTAGTTAGGGGTGGATTTGTAAAAAAAATTAACACAGTAATTATTATTAAGGAGAACATATTCTTATTGTGATGTTGTAATTATTAAGAACATAGGTCGGTAATAATCTTAATACTAATTAAATGTATTCATTAGAAAGACATACACATAAAATCAAATTTATCAAAAAATATTGTTATTGCTACCGGGATTCGAAAATTTATTCTGGCATCTCCTATCAGACTACTCAAACGTATTTGAGATTCCGTAAAAATAAATTAGATGGCTTTCAAATAATGGAACGATAAATGTATTAATTTGAAAAGTGTAACATATAGGTTGGAAAACTTGTCGTCAAAAATACTATGTGCTGTAGCATAGTCGGTTAATGTACCTTCCCCGGATTTGAAAGAGATCCAAGTTCGAATTCCGGTAGCAACAACAATATTTTTCAATAAAATTGATTATACATGTATGTCTTTCTAATTAATACATTTAATTGGTATTCAAAGTAATCATGTTTTTACTACCTCCCAACAGTTTTTTTATACATACGTCAATTTAATTTATTATGTAATATTTTTTTAATACAGATATTTGTTTCTGTGAATATCCTAAACAGACAATTACCTTTTTTTCCTATAAATCTGTATACCCTGGGAAACTGTATAATAATATAAACAATTGGTCATATTTAAAACAAGCGAAAGATACATAGACAAAAATGATCGAAGATGATGAATTAATGGCGTGGTTAAGATGATAGTTGACATAATGATGCCGCGGTATTTTCCACGTGGTATAAATATTTTTTTTCCGGAGAGAAGGTGAACAGGGGCGGATTGGGTTGATTATAAATTATTGTATATAAATCCTACCAGAAAGAAGTTGGAATCAGAGTTGGCACAAGCAGCCTCGTGGTTCAGGCGGTAGTGATAGCTCGGGGTGTATGGCCACTGGATCGCCAAATATAAAAAGAAAATACCAAAAATCAAAAAATACACCATTCACGTTGGGCTATAACAAAAAAAAAAAGCCGTTTTCGAATTGAGAAAAAAATCATGAAAGATTTCATTCATTCATTTATGTCTAATACGGCATTTGGTGTTCAGGTGATTTAGACATTATTTTTTGCTGTATTGTGTGTGGGTATTTTTCTTTTCTTTAAAATATAATAGAAATATTACAATTTCTTATATTTTCATTACAAGAAACCTAATACATAAAAAAAATTGCATGCGTAGGTAGGTAACTTATTTCCTAAAAAAAATGTTAAATTTATTCCAGGAAAAATGAGAGTTCAAATTTAAATATTTAAAAATATATTATGTATAGGTACTTCTAAATATAATAGAATTTAGAACTTTTTTTAAAAGTGATTATTCTTAATTCAATCTTTAGACAATTTCTAGTTTTTTCTTTGATAGGAAGATGGTCTATACCTACCTACAAAATTATTTCAGTATATTCGAATACATTTTTTCAAGGTGAGTACGGTGGTATTATTTTATAATTAATTAATTAAATAAATTCAATTTAAAATTCTTTGTGACCATCTTATTATGTACTATATTATAAAAAAAACATATATACAAATATCGCATTCCTATAATCCTCGATCAATGTAAAGTAAATTTTGCATAGTTACTTTCTAGAACCCTGAGCAAAAAAACCCCTTCCCTTTATCATATTAATGTAGTGATGTCATCCTCTTTTATAATAACACGTTCGCTGTTTTATGTAGGTGAGTATTCAAAGCTTTTGTTATTAATACTTTTCTAAATTGTAACCTAGATGTAACGCCTCCAATATAACACATTACTTGGATCTAGGGTCTAGTTAAGGAACGTTCTTTCAAATAAGTATTTAATTTTGCACTAGTCGAGGGTTGTGTCTTGATAAAAATGATATTTTTTCCTAAAAATATTCAATATTTTGTTCTACTTGTTATATTTTAATTACCGATTCAGTGAACCATGACACTACTGTATAAATTTGTATTATTTTGAGTGCCATTCGCTATATTCATAAGGGTAATCGGCTTAAAATAATTCAAAGATCTATTTCTCCAAAAGGAAAGTCTCCAAAAAAACAATATTAAATATCTTTAGCATTACCAAGTAGCCTCACATTTATTCAGATTGAACTTAATAAATTTTTTCGCAGGTTTTTTTATAGCAATCTCGTCAATAGTAATTTTCAACTCCCGGTTAACTTGTGTCATCTTCTTTCCCTTAACTCGCCACATTTAATCTATGTAATAGCGAATTTTTTGAACGACAATGGTATTGATTTGTAATATAATATTATTGTATTTTTTTCTATAAAATAAAGTTTTAACTTGATTAATGGCACAAATCACTCTTGAAGGGTAGATTACCAATTTAAAAGAAGAAGAAGAATGGGGTACGATTCAAATTTTACTTAGTTAAACATCTAATTCTTTCTCTCTTCCTGGACCAAATTTTGCACCTCCCGTTACTCTTCAGAACCTGATAAGTTAAATTTCCTAGGAAGTTGCAAACATAAATAATAATGATTTTTTTTTGAGTTGGTACAATAAACATGATTTTTTTAAATCAATTTCGTTACAAAGGCACCGCCGCGATTTCATTTATTACAATCGGTCATCTTAAATGATCCGAAAACCAAATTGGTCATTGCGTTAATCAATTAGTTTCTTATCACGGATACATTCTTTACTCATTATCACCAGTTAGGTGGTCGAGTGATACAGGCGGCTATTTCAAACGGGACCGCCTCGCCGCGGGTTCGTGACCCGCCGTCGTGTATCGGCGGAATATTCCGATAGCGAAATCGTCTCCGCAGCATCTGCACTGATTACATTGTTCTACTAATTGTGCTGAAAATCAATCAAATCATTGTGGTTAACACGCTACTTTCTACGTAAATATATTTGTACATTTATAATTATTTAAAAAACATATTGAATTTATAAATAATAATAGATTTTGCACTATGGTGGTCTAACACTATTATTTAATTTAAATATCGTAATAAATATGCGCTCTTTTTCCGTGGCCATCTGAAATGTTAAAATTATCAGTGAGACGTACGATGACCGACCTTATATTTCTATACAGGATCATCAATGGTATGATAGACTGCCCCCAGATTGTTGGTCTGCTCGACTTTCACGCACCATTGAAGTCATCGAGACACAATTCATTGTTTTATTACAGTGGTAATGTCAGAACTGATGCATTAGCTAACTCCGCAGTCCCCAGAATGTATTCTTTGGGTAATGAATATGCGGAGGTGGTTGACATTTTTGCTGCAAATTTAACTCTTTGTAGGACTACATTATTACAATTTTTTGTGTGTCAACTCAATGGTGACGGAAAAATTGTTTTACTTCACATTTTATATTTATTTTTAATTTTGATTATGAAAAACACGCTGACATTATGTAACATCTTTCTTTATGATTGCACTTCTGGTGAAATTTTCTGTTATTTTACAAATTATGTTAGCGTGTATAATAATAATAAATTAATAAATAAAATAATTAATACAACTTACCTGCCTTTAATAAACTATTCTTATAAATAAAATCGCAACGTCAATCTGTTCGCCACTCGGAGAAATTGACACATTTTACGTTAATGGGGATTTTCTTTTGTAATATGAATATGAACTTTTAGTTCTATAGGAATATTTTTTTTTTAAAACAGAAGGTAATTTCATGTAATAAATTAAACAAATCTTTAGCATTTCATGTCCGTCTTGACGGGTTTTAAACACATATTGTTAAACTTAGCCAAATTGATCTGTCATGTCATTACAACAACAGAATACTGTTTGGATTGGCGCGTTATTTCAGCGCATCTACAATGTTTACCGAAGGCCGTATACATCGATTCGTTCCGCTTCTGAAACATTGAGTTGCGGGCGTAAAGATGCGGCTGGAGCTCAGCACCAACTCTCTGGTGCAAGCGGCACTCTCATGAAAAGCTAGTTCCCTGATCAGAGAATGGCAACGCCTACAGAATAGCTACATATACAACAATGGCCATGACTGAAGTAGTTATATATGTAATATTTATATTTTGTGTGTGTGAACTTTTTACATTTTATTTACTAATATTTTCCTTGGTTTTCTTTTTCTTTTTCATAGCATTATATTTATTTCATAACTTCAATGTATAACGTAATACGTATTATCTATATGACGAATCGGGTTTAAAAAAAAAACCTGATCACTCTGGAATAAACACATTATTATTATTATTATTTCAAAATGGTGACTGTTTGAAAATAAAAAATAAAAAATAGCACCGTTAATATTGGTCAAAGAAAAAAAATACAATACAATAATTTTTTATTTATTTTTGGTTTTTTCACCTTACACTTCGTAAATCAGGAATATTTTTTTCTTTTTTTAAAACGTTGAACATGTTTTTCTCTCTACACAATTTGCGATCGCCTTCCGGGTTATTTGGGCGGCAAAGCTTTGATGGAAACGGATCATAAATATATCATCAGTATGAATCATCTCACTAACTGTTAACTATTTGCCGAAAGGAGTTTACACATCGATTAGACATCGATTCAAGATATCGATTTTTAAGTTATATATTTATCTACCAGTGGCGTGCAGTTCGCAATTGCGGCAAGCGTAAAATTGATATGCCCTTGAAGTATACTTTTGGAGAAGGATGTTACGTATACAACAAATCTAACCACAGCAAGCTCTATCTGGAGCAGTCAACAAAAGATTCTTCCAATTCTTCAGCCGTTTTATGCGTATTAGCAGTCTAAAAAGGAGATTATTCTGGGCACATCTTTGGACTGAGAGATCCGCAGTAGTGGATAAATGCTTTGCATCTGACATTTCCGGGTATTTATTAGGATGTGGGTCTCTGTGATTGCTGAGATGAACGATTCCGGGAAGATCAGTGGCTAGAGAGACCTAACAGAGCATTCTACTGGCTCTCCCTCGCACCTCTTGCGACCTGGACAGTTTGAATTTCTGCCGAACTGTGCCCGAATTCTGCAACAACAACACATAAATGTGACGTCTATCCTCCCCTTTTGGGAGTTTATGATTTCTAGCTTCTTTTTGGCTGCCTTCTGAATATCCACGTCAAATTGTACAGGTATGGTTCTGGTACGATGATACCGGAGCCAACCTATGATGGCATTATGATGATAATATTAATAATGACTAAATGTTATTAAATTTTAAAAATAAGAGAGTAAACAACTTTCAAAACAATTCGCGATAGGGTGCAAATAAAAAAATATATATGTAATCTAGCTGGAAAGACCCTGGAGTCAGCTGTGAGTGCGACACAGGACCGGCATTTGTGGAGGTGCATTATGAGACGAGTCTCATCTGATTAAGAAAATTGAAAATTGTCGTTCCCTGTATAGATCGCAATCCTTCTCAATGCACATTTAACGCCTAGTGATCTAGTGGCCGAGGGTTCGCGCCTCGTTCCAGGACATCAGCAAGTCAGTCCTATTTTCAAAGTATGTACAAGTGCTAGCGCCGTTTAAGATAATTAAATTATATTAAGTTTTTTGGCGATTGACTTGTTGCCTCACTCATGCATACTACATCATACATACCTTCAGTTTGCTATTTACCTAAATTTTAACCTGCGTGTTTCCGTTCATTTCTTTCCTAACTTATCCTTAAGCACAAGGAAGAAAGAAGAAGTCGCAGTAATCGACAGTCTCTCTAACTGCAGCAATTTCAGTGTGCGCTTGGAAAATTATACGGACTAACTACCGTCGCTTATTAATTAACCGCTAACGCTTATAATCAATATTTACTTTAATTCCGCTTATATAAAAACAATCCTTATTCGCGAGTGTTTGTATCACCCCGCAACGCTTGTTATTGTGGTGAAGAAGGAATCAACAATTGAACCAGCATTCGGTAGACGAAAAAGTAAGTGCCTTCTTTCCTCATATTTTTCATATATTTCCACCAACAAGCGTTTAAAATAGTAAGAATATTTATGATGTGATGTGTATTCCGTGTACTTATCTCAATTTTTAATAAAAAAATTAATAATAACAGGTAGAGCAGACCGGAAACAGTTGAAACAACAGCCTTAATAATTAAAATCCAACGTCCATTCTCCATGTTTCGAGACCCCTCTTCCACTCGCCAGACCTCTGTCGAGCACCGTTGAGAGTGGACAATAATATTTTTTTTCGTTGGCGTTAAAAGAAATCAATTACGTACATATTGGGCTTCGGCCACGTTTATTTAGACATTTTGTGGGTTTTTTTAGTTAGAACTATTTAAATTGTTATTGTAAGAGATTACGATATTATTAATGTGTTTTTAATAAAATGTAACAAGGGGACAATTCAAACAAACGGCGTGGGGACGGTTGAAACGCGTTTTGCTTCATTTTACTCTAAAGCAATGAGAACGTAGATCTATATATGGTCAATGCAAGACCAATACAAAAAAAAATCGCAGACAAATTACGAAAATAGCGATGACGAAGAAGTAGATTGTTGCTGTTTAGTTTGCTTAACCATACAGTGCGAGTCGACCTGGAGAAGGTTAAGTGCAGTGCATTGACCCCACGAAGATTGCACTGAGAAAAAAATTAACTACATATGTCACGATTATTTGTCAGAGTAATATTTTTGTAATAAATAAACCGATTATTTGATTAATCCGAACATTGTTTCAATTGTTCCCAGTGCATGTTTCAACTGTCCCCGTATCGGGGACAGTTGAAACACCTTGGCGTCCTTTAGTATTTATCCTATAACTCTTCATCAAACCAATCATTAGCCAAATAAAAAAATATCAATAGAAGCTCAATAAATAGTTTCATCGAAAAAAAAAGGGAAAGGAGAAATAAAATCAAGACATAAAAATGTTTCAATTGTCCCCGCTCTGCCCTATATATTTTCTCCGTATCATAACCCCGCGGTTCCTCGATGCCATCTCTATTCATTTTATTGCTCTGCGGTGTACATCAATTTTCTCCCGCAGCCTCGTGCCGCACACTCGTCGGGCCTTTTCCCGTACCTTGTTGAAATAAAACCATAAACAAAAACGGACAATAAATTGTTACGCAAAATCTGACCGCTGAAAGGCATAAAACTTTTCGGCCCACTCTCGCGTTACGACTGGCCCGCCTGTAAAAACGGAAAACCACCCCTCGCATCGCGCGGGCGCTTCGTAAAAAGCCCCGACCGTCCGGGCGCGCGGCGCAGGCCAGCCGGGCGGCCGACTCGGGAACCTTCGGCGCAGCGCGTTTCGTTTCAGTTTATTCATATTTTGAATTCGTATCGAACAGGGGTCATTATGTGAGGGACACTCGATTCGTACAGGTACCGGGTGGGCCGTAAAAATCTTATTAAGAGCGTCCGCCGCGGGCGCGGACCACCGTGGAAAACCATTTGCATACTAATTTGTTCACAAAAAAGCTGTTACATTGCCTTTTTATAGCCAACGTTACCCGAACGTGCGGCGTTATTTTTTTTTTCTCCAACCTCTTTACAAACATACGTTTTTTAACGATCGGTTGGCTTGATTATTGATTAAGGTGTAGCGGCCAGGGGTGGCAGAGGGTGTGGGCTAGCACCTACCCGGAACATAAAAAAATATTTATTTACAGGCAAGTACCTACCGATAATTTTATATGTATAAATTATTGTCCATATCCAAGATTACGTCAAATTCTTAAATATATACACATCGACTATATTTTTTGGTAAAACGTTGCAACTATCAATCAGCTGTTTTAAAAGTCACTTATTAACATATTTGTTACCTATATAAATCATATATTTGTTTAGTAAATAGAGATTTTTAATTTCAAACACTTTCGATAAAATCCGAATCCATTTTAAATTATTCATAATAATGAATGTTTCAAAAAGGATGTCATCTTTTTAAATATACCTATCAACATAGGCATTATGTGCATGCAAACTAATTTAATATAAGTATATTGATATACCACGGTTAAAAAGTCACTCAGTCAAACTGCATATTACGTCACAATAAATCAAAACTCAATTATTATTATCTGCAGAATTGTCAAACAACGAATGAACATACATTTAATCGAATTGCGAGATACCTGAAACATAAAAATATTTTTGTAGTTTTACTTTTTTTAATTTCACTAATTTGAACATTGTATTTATATCATAGACCATTTGTTTGTGTAACCTGCGTGTTTTTTTTATACTATTCACTAACAGTGTACAGCTGAACATTTTCACGAATCTCTATTAGAATCGTGCCAGTATTCACTGAAATTATTAGTTTTTTTCTTCTTCTGGAAATGCAATCACAGTTAGCGAAACAAATAGACCCGCTGTAATTCAACGAATTAGGGTTAAGTAGCGTTACATTTCAGAAAAGTGATTTGTGAAAGATTTTCGAATCAGTCATCGGGTAATACGAGAATATAAATATCGTCGTTATATTTTATTGACGGCGTTGCCGAGTGCTCATTCAGATTTATTATCATCGTTATGTTCTTTAACCATTTTTATCGATGCCGATTTCCACTTGTTCCGAGTTACATACAAGATGTCACGAGTGAAATTATAAATTACGTATTTTGAGAATTACATTTCTTACGAGGGCGCAACCCTGTTTCTCGACGATTGAAATATTACCTCGAACTAATTAGAGAATGATTGCTTACTTTGGACCATTATTTTTTTATGGTGTGTTTTTTCCTTCAATATTTCAATATCGGGGAACCTTTAACACATACACACGGCATCTTTATAACTATATCGATCACGCTAGTTAAACGTAAAATTTTATGGCCCAAAATATAAAACAACATCGTAAGGGCAAGCGCAAACGGTTACGAGAATTAGCCGTATTGTCGATAATTTTAAGGTATTTGAATAATTTTTGGTATTTGTGCCGGGCCTAATGAGGTAATTTGTGGGTCTTACGACAAAAGCAACAACCATTTTGTAGAGGAATTATATTGCCCACGATGCCATATGCTATAAACGCACGCCACTATTGACCGATAAGTATTGGTAAATGCTTCGCATTTTATGGGATTTACAGCGTTCGTTCGAGTTGGGTGCAAATCCATTTCAAATCGACACATTTTTATAATGATTTGGCGCTATGTTCGCTCGATCGCGCGTCCACGTACACTGTTGTAATTATAAAAAATAATATTCAAAAATATAAAATGAGATTGAATAAAATTTTAATTCCTGTTCGCAATTCTATTTGAAGAATCGTACTTAGTAATAATATACGTAACAATAAAATAATTGAAGCGTAATTTTCAAATTCATTTAGTTTCTTTATTTGTGTATAAGTAAATTATACAATATATTAAATCCCATTTCCATTAAGCTACTAAAGCAGCTCATCAACAGGTGCTATAACAAATAAGTTAAACATATACAATTCACAATCTGTATAGGTTTTTAATACCGACTATGTGTAACATTTTGTAGAATAACATTCCAAAAAAATAAAATGACATAAATGTAAAAAAAAATGTGACTGTTTTTACTTACGACAAAACAAAAGAACATCATGTGAATATGAAATTAAATTCAGACAATATTTGAAGAGAACAAAATAAAATGCCAATAATACAATACAATATGATTCAATAGAAAAACCGGCCGTGATCGCGAGGCGGTCACCATTGGCCGTGATGCGGCGAAAAATCAAATACATGTTGGATTACAATTTTATAACATAACATTAGCCTAGTTTATTATGTTAATTAATTTGTTAAATAAAATAAAATTTTAATGATATCATATATTATTTGTGAAATTGCAATTTTTAAGACCATACTCAAACCAAATTTAGACAAATCAAAGTTTCACCCGGCAAAAGTGTGTAAAAGAAATTCGGTTATAGCTTAATCGGTTAATGTTTCGGGTTCGAGTAATGGTGGTGACAATATTTTTTGATAGATTTTTCTGTGTATTTTATAAAGTTTATTTTTTTTAAATGACAATTTTATTAAATGAATAATTAATTGAATTTGGTTCGTAATAATTATAGTACAGGTATATACGTTCATAACATATATATATTTTTGAAATTCTTAACATAGTGCATACATAAGCACTCCTATGTGCGCACTAATATAAACAAGATTAAAGTATTATTTTTACTAAAACTTATATTTTACATATTTGGTCAGTTTCATTTTAAATCTGTTCAATTTCTGCTCCTTTCTTATGTTTTCTGGCATTTCATTAAAAAATTTCATCGCACTATACATCATCGATTTCTGAGATTTGGCCTTCTTCCTGTCTCAGTCTCAGTCTATCCCTTCCTCGTGTACGATGCTCGTACTCATGTTGATCTGCATTAATTTTTCGTGAAAATTCTGCAGATATTTTTATATTAAGAATCTTGTAAATAAATATCGATATGCAACGATTAAATAATTATTAAGAGAACACATTCTTATTGTGAAGTTGTAATTATTCAGAACAGACGGTCTGTGATATTTTTAATATGAATTAAAAATATTAATTAGAAAGATATATATATATATATATAAACAATTTTATCAAAAAATATTGTTGTTGCTAATATTTCAAATAATGGAACGATTAAATGTATTAATATCAAAAATGTAACATATAGGATCGAAAATTGTGACTAAAAATATTGTCGTTGTAGCACAGTTGGATAATGCACCTTCTCCGGTTAGGAAAGAGATCCAGGTTCGAATTCCGGTGGCGCAACAACAATATTTTTCGATAAAATTGATTTTATATGTATATCTTTCTAATAATAAATATATTTAATTCATGATTAGATAATTAACTGCGCGTAGTTAAAGTGTACATAAATTTTAGTCAATACATTAACCGGTAAATCGAAGAACGCAGCTAAAATACTACAGTTATTCTATGTAAACAGGATTTATTTTACATAATTATAGATAATTTGAATATAGTGAAATCGTATCGAATTCATGGGCTATTTTTTTTTTTTTTAGAGAATTTTGTTTACAAGTCAATGTCTAACTGCTATTTAATAAATGACATTATGTTAATTCGATCATTTTATTTTATCGACGATAATTGGATGGTATGTGAACATTGATTACTTCTTGTAATACATAAGGTGCATGCCCACAAACGGATTGGTCAAATATTAAATGTTATTTAAATTATGAGAATTATTAGCAATAAAATATTGAATGTAATAAATACAATATTCAGCAGTTACATAAATTTTCATGGGAGAATTCAAACGACAAACCATCAGTATATTTCTTTAAATACATCTCAATAATAATAATAATAATATGTAAAACGCTTAGATGGAAAAGCGGCGGCATCACGCAAGCTTCGTCTATCCGGCAACAGATGGACGAGGGCGACCGTGAAAGCGTGAAACTTTGTGGTTGATGTCTGTGCTAAGATGCGTGAAATATTTTCGCTTTTTAATTTAACAATATTGAAGAAAAATTACTTAATTTTATAATTTCATAATTTGTCCATTTAAGGAAGCAAATTAGTATTTTGTGTATTTAAAAATTAATTGTTCTAAAAATATAGAACTCTCTACTTTGCGCTTTATAATTGGATGCAATATTTTTTATAGATACTGAAATTTAAAAAAAAAATTGCGAGTTAATCGACTTTCGCCGAAAACTATAATGTACCAAAAAAAAGCAATCTAGTTATGTCCAGTCATAAACGTATTCGTAATAATGAAAAATAATTTATTTTTAGATTATTTAACTTTTTTAACCACTTAATTAATTAATACACCAACCGGTTTCAAATTAATCAATTTTAATCACAAAATTGATTTTGCTAATATTACAGATAAAATAATTTATATTTTATTAACCTATCATTTCATAATTATGATTTTAATGTAATAATGTGATTGTTTAAAAATATATATACTATTTGTATTTTTATAAAATAAAAATGAATTGATAATTCTGGCGTCTGCTATCAGTTTACTCAAAGGTATTTGAGATTCTGTAAAAATAAGGTAAGATGGCTCTTTCAAATAATGGAACGATTAAATGTATTAAATGTAATCAAAAAGGTAACATATAGGTTCGAAAATTGTCGCTAAAAATATTGTCGCTGTAGCATAGTCGGATAATGCACCTTCTCCGGTTAGGAAAGAGATCCAGGTTCGAATCCCGGTGGCGCAACAACAATATTTTTCGATAAAATTGATTTTATATGTATATCTTTCTAATTAATATATTTAATATATATTATTGTTTATATTATAATTTATAAGAATCATTAATACCCGTATGATCGCAAATAGGTAGGTATATATTTTAAATCATAGCTATATGCTCGTTTTGTGCTATCATGTTATTAATATGTGTAATTAAAAATATGTTTAGTGGACCAAATGAAGAACTATTCCATTCAAACTGTTCATCAATTATGAATTAATAATAAAAAAAAAAACAATTTCGATTTTTAAACAATATGTTGATATAATATCGAAATATGTATTATAAGACCATTATTAAATTTGAAATTCAAAGATTAAAATAAATGTCCAATCCGTGCCTTGGATCATTTTGTTGTTCTTTTCATATCTTTCTGCGCGGAAGCGAGACGGCGCCATACGATCCCACAATTAAGAGCAACGCGAGCGAACGGTGCAGGGTGTGTCGCGACATCTCGGAGCCGATCCGATGA
This sequence comes from Eubasilissa splendida, assembly GCA_031772225.1. Lineage (NCBI taxonomy): Eukaryota > Metazoa > Arthropoda > Insecta > Trichoptera > Phryganeidae > Eubasilissa > Eubasilissa splendida. Next base: position 8,251,874 of record CM062868.1, on the reverse strand, counting down.
AATAAAAACAACACACCACTTATATCTCTCCCTGTCCTTTTTGCATCTTATTCCGTGTGTTAGAGCTGCGCCTATTGCAGATTATCAATTCGGTCAATAAAGAAACACATCTCGCTCCCTCTAGCGCGTTGCATTTGAAGTGCAGCGCTTGTGCCCGCCGGCGCGAAGCTCTGGAAATGAGGATGTCTCTTTCGCGCGCGCGTGATTTGTATGCTCTGTAGTTGATTTTTTTGGCGACAACGTGTAGTATGTGTGTTCTGCCAGTCTGCGTAATGTAATACAATGGGTTTTGGCGGGATTATGCGTTGATCAAATCAGTGAATTATTGGACATGTTTTATAAACCTTTGGAAAGCGAAATACGAATATTTTGTGCTATACTTTCAGAAACAAATATTTACCATCCACTTTAATATGACATTATTCAAAATGTTGGTAGTTATTGTAATAAAATATTTTGCTTTATATATTTCAATTTATTCTATCAATCTCCGAAACTATTTCGCTCTTTCAAGGTGGCAACAACTTTTCAATCAAATCTTTTGTTCCTCAAAATGGCGGAATTTATGACAATATCAAGTCAAATATTACTTTTATTATAATCTCCAAATTGTTGTACTCAAATAGTACGCAAAAGGATAGTCACCGAAAATCGTGCAGATTCTTCAAAATGTTCTTCTCCTCTCTCTACCTCAAGATAATATTATCCTCTTCCATGGTATCCATATCCACTCTGCATACTTTTGTTTTACACCTACAATTTGCAAATAATATTTAAAAGCGTTCGAAAATACCCGCACGAAAGAAAAAAATGAACATTTTCAATGAATTATCATATGTCATTATTTAGATTAAGATTTGACAGTGAAATATGACTAAAAAGGTACATTATATCAATATATAGCTTCTACATAGGTACCAACAGTATAATCGTTGAATAATACAAATAATTTAGTTATAATATTCGATAGAAAACGATTTTAAGAACAACATCAAATCGCTATCAACGATGATCTTCAAAAAATACACGGTCGGTAAGTAGATATCTACTAATGTCATTCTCATTTTCTCGGTAAAAGAAATTGAATACAGTTAAAAAGTACGTGCGTAAAATACCAGTAAAGATAATTAAAATCAATTCAAATTATTGTTTACCTATTTAACACCGCAAACCAAACAATACAACATTGCTTATCTGATTATTATTATGAAGCCGCTAATTCCCCGGAACAATATTGACAGAGCGTCCATGTTGTTTGAGTAGCTGCCAGAACCGAGGAGCTTTTACGGAGTGAATTCAAAAAAGGAACACTCGCTCACTGGTCACTCTGTGGGCGGACAAACAACACACTTTTCAAACTGTTGTATTTTAATTCGAAAACTTTCCGACGTTTGAGATTTGAACAAATAGCATTCCATAGATCATCTTTTGCGAGTCGATTTATAGACAGGTAACTGTTATGCCTTATTCGCGTGCAATTCTGTGAGACGGGGAAGTGTCTACCTAGCAAGCGTAGTTAATTGGGCAATTGTGATTAGTCCGGTTGTAGGGTATCTACGTGGGTAAGCATGGGTAGCTAACAAAGGAAATTATTTCGGGTGGGCTGCAACGTGATGAGACGATGACATAGAGATAATAGAAAAATACACCTGCTCTATTTTTTTTTCTTTTTGATATTGGTCTTCGTGGACTATGCAGATGCCTGTATTTTGCCAGCTTGAAAATAATAAATATTATTGTTAAATAATAACAATTGCTGTATTTTAAAGAAGATAAGTGGGCATTAAAAGAAAATAATCAATAAAAAAATCAAATGATCAATTCACATTATTTAATACCCAAAAGAAATCACGTGATAAACCCAGATTCCAACCGTGATTGGTAAGTGAACTAATTGAATACGGACATCGAAAGAAAATAATCAATAAGAACAGTAAATAATCAATTCGTATTATTTAATACCGAAAATAAATCACGAGATAAACCGTGATTGCAACTGTGATTGGCGTCTATGATTGGCAAGTGTAATAATTGAACACGGGCATCGAATGAAAATAATCAATAAAAACAGTAAATAATCAATCCGCATTATATAATACAAAAAAGTAATCACGTGATAAACTGTGATTGCAACTGTGATTGGCATCTATGATTCGTAATTTGGTGAGCAGTCACAGGTAGGTGGGTACCTACCTACAGTAGAAACTAAATCTTCAATCGTTTAATCATTTCTATAATCGATTTATATCATCGCTACTAAAAAGTAATTTAAACATCCTAAACAGAAGGCTTTACTCGTAGATTGAAATTAAATTAATCTTCTTGGTATACCTACTGAAAATATACTCGTATAAGTCTATCAATGAACAAATATCCTGAAAATTGGATGCAGACGTCACAGTTTCGGATCCCTTGGAAGGATTTGGAGAATGTATGATAGATAAATAAAGAAAAAACAATTTAAAAAAAAAACTAATAAGTAGGTAGGTACTAAAGCATAGGTCTTTACAATTGAATTTATTTTTGTAATCGAAATAATATCCCAGTAAATGATATTCTCGTACATGATATATAAGTACTAAGTACCTACCTAATAAGCAAATAAAAAACTGTAAATCATAAGTTTTTATACTTGCCATAAATAAATTAAAGATTTTCTCGTGTTAAATTTATCTTCTTTATGTAAAAAAAAACTGTTTAATTCATTTTTTAAAAAGGATAAAATAAAAATTCACCACAACTATCAGACTCGGAGCAAAACTAATGAATATGTTATTTTTAAAATGTCCAAATTAGGAATAGGACAGACACGTGCATCGTACATTGCTCCTAGAGTGTATAACCAACTGCCAAAATCAATTAAATTAACGGCAAATATAAATATGTACAAAAAAGAGATTCTAAAATGGCTTAGAAGTCTTCAAAATTATTAAATAATTATGTATTTGATATATCTCCCAAGTTCTAATCTGCACAATTCACATTGTATTATTATAGATGTAGGTATATATATTTTTTATTAGTTGTAAACAATTTATTGTCTTGATCTTGTTTTATAAAAATGTTGATAGCCACCCCTATAATTGAAGATCTTTCTTATTTGGGGGTGCATAACTCTAATGTTGTTTTATATTATCGAATATATAAATTAAATTCAATAAAAATAAGTAAATATGAAATAATTTTAAAGAAGGGGAAACTTTGTAGGTGAAACTTTGGATAGGTAGAGTACCTAGAGCAGTCGTGTTTGGAAGCGACGATGCGCGCAGACAAGAGAGCGCCGGATAAAACAGAAGACAGTCGGCCAGAAATGGCGGGAACTCGGCAAACACACAAATGGCCGCCGACAAAGGTGGATGGATGTTGGCAAACTTTGGGGGCAAACAGCGAGGCGACGATTTCATATTGCCGCCGAGTCAACAGAACAACACAGGGGTGCCCCAACACCGCGGAAATCCGGGACTATCAAACGTAGATACACAGTGTAGGAAATTTAAAAAAATAATATTTTTACGGCAAGTAGGTACCTACAATCCTCTAATAGCGCGATACGATGTGTCTCAAATGATCGCTATGTTTTTATTAAATAAAGTGAAACGTCCCGAAAAACTGGACAAATGTATTTATCGTGTCTTATAAGAAAATTAAATGCTGCCGTGTACTGCACAAAATTTTTCCGAATTGTTTCCTAGAATTTTCAGTATGAGTATTTTTCCATGTGGTGCCCACGTGTTTGGATCATCGCATTATAATATTTTAGGAGTTCGGTACCTAATAAGGTATATCGTTTATCTAATTAATACGCTAGAAACCATCTCCACAACGCTGAGTTTATTTTAGTAAATATATATAAGTACGCTACAAAACATATCTGTTTCGAGTGTTTAATGTAAGATATATAGCTAATATTTAATGTAAATAATTGACAAATAATTATGACAATAGTTTACCTGAGCGGGCAATTAATATGCTCGAGTTTTGTTAAATGTGGAAAGAAAATATTAACAAATTTCTTGTAAATATACTTGACGAATAAACGGTTCCAGTGCTTAAGCAGTTATTGTGGTCACCCCGCCATGTCCCCGCCGACATCGGTACCACAGACAAGGTGACGACAGTCGGAACACTTTGTTCAATATATTTGTCTATGGATCGAGTGTCGCTTGTTCCTCGTCTCTACCCTATTGTTCACCTTACTTGTTTATGGTCAACTCCGAGATTTCAAATCGTCATGAAGTGTGTGGTCGGTAGGCTATGAGTAGGCACCTACCTACCTGACTAAGTGCCTGGCTAGAGAGGATATTTTGAATTTATTAACAAATTATACAATATTCAAATGTAAGTGTGCACTCGGATATTATGCATAGTTTACTTATAGAAAGGTAAATATCGATAATTTATTCGCACATGTATAAATATTTACATTGTTAGATACATACCTAGTAACATAATATACTTACGTATTGAATTGTATTAATTAAAAAATTTACTTTATTTATTTTTAGATTTTTTTATTTTGTTTTTTAACCACTTAATTAATTAATACACCAACCGGTTTCAAAAAATAACATATCTTTCTTCATGATGTCAAATTAACTAATTAAGTATTAATTATAAAAATATACATACAAAATCAATTTTATCGAAAAATATTGTTGTTGCGCTACCGGGATTCGAACCTGGATCTCTTTTCCAATCCGGGGAAGTTGCATTACCAACTATGCTACAGCGACAGAGTGTATGTCGACAAATTTAAACGTAAAAACAATATAGATGGATTTCAAATAATGGCACGATAGATTTATTAATTTGAAAAAGTGTAACATATAGGTTCAAAAATTTGTCGTTAAAAATACTGTCGCTGTAGCATAGTTGGTAATGCACCTTTCCCGGATAGGAAAAGAGATCCAGGTTCTATTTATAATTAATACATTTAATTAGTATTTAAAATATCACAGACCTATGTTCTGAATAATTACAACTTCACAATAAGAATGTGTTCTCCTTAATAATTAATTAAGTGGGTAAAAAACCAAAAACCAAAAAGTTAATTTTGCTAATATTAAAAATATTAACTTCATTTCGTTTAATCCGATATCGAGGAACGTTTTGTTAATTTGATTAAATCTTCAAGGAGAAAAAATTAATGTCATCGTGGAGCCAGAACTGAAATCATTCCTTAGAGTCTTATAATTGTTGCTAGTAGCAATTTGATTAACGTGTTGATATATTCTGTATACACCAACATTTGGCAATTAAATGTCTTTCTAAGATGATCTCTTTCTATGTTCATCTACATGAGTTGTAAAATATATTTTTCATTGCGAAAAATGTGTCTAAAGTTTGTTGTTATTCGCTCTCTTGACTTATTTATGCGTCTTAATACATCTTTATTAGAATATTAATACGGTTGCCTTATACTGGTATGGTAATGTTTTTTTTTCTTTCTCCCCTTGTGACAAATAATAGTATTGCTAGGAGAACACATTCTCATTGTGAAGTTGTAATTATTCAGAAGATAGGTCTGTGATATTTTAAATAATAATAATTTACTCAAAGGTATTTGAGATTCTGTAAAAATAAGGTAGATGGCTCTTTCAAATAATGGAACGATTAAATGTATTAATATCAAAAAAAGGTAACATATAGGTTCGAAAATTGTCGCTGTAGCATAGTTGGATAATGCACCTTCCCCGGTTAGGAAAGAGATCCAGGTTCGAATCCTGGTAGCGCAACAACAATATTTTTCGATAAAATTGATTTTATATGTATATCTTTCTAATTAATATATTTTATTCATATTTAAAATAGTATTGCTCCTTAAAATACTACACAATTGATTGGTGCCATGAAGATTAGTCTCACATTGTAACATGGTTATTGCGAATTTACGCTTCGTATGACGCTTAATACTAAATGCGATATTTTTGTCAGACTTCTGAAAGTATCTAATGTTTTTGGGAGGCATTTTTTTCACTTCATAGGCTCAACGTTTCTGTGTGATCTAACATAATTCTTTGGCTTACCTTTTATGCTTCGACATATGGATTAAGCAGACCTCAAGATTCCACAAGGATGTCACGTCACGATGCACATCAATAAGCCAATTTAAGAATCTATTATTTTTAAACGATTCCTGCCATATTGGATTCTTAATTCATTCAACTTCATTTATAAAATACAACCATACGTGTATTTTGATTAGGTATTGTATAATGTAATACTATTCAACATTATGCATGGTAAGTATCATGCAGATTGTGTGCTTTTGCTAGTATATAAGGGGAGAAATGACATGTATGAAATATGAATTAGAGTACAAATCAATTATTTTATTATTTTATAAAATTGATATTTGCAGGAGTGATATAATACACTTTTCCGATGCAACCAGTTATACAATTTTGTTTAACTTTTTTCTATTATTTTGTCATTATCATAATTTACTATTTATATAAAATGCTATAGTGTGTCCCGCGGAAAATTTTCAAGTTTAATATTAAATAAAATAAAAATCTGCAATGTTATTCTCATATTTTATTTATACAAAATAGAGTTTAACGATGCGGATTTTACGTTTTATAAACAATATCGTCTAAATGGCGTCCATCTCTCTCAAGACACTCTTGCAATCGGACTCTTAAATTTGTAAACACGCGAGAGCAAAGCGTTGGTTCAATGGCAGCAACTTCACGGCGGTTATTTTCTTGTAGGACCTGAATTGTTCGAGGATTGTTGCTGTAAACTCTCGATTTAAGGTATCCCCACAAAAAAAAGTCGCACGGTGTAAGGTCCGGTGACTGAGGTGCCCAGGGTGTCTCAAATTAAATCAGCAAATCACGCGCATCGAACAATACTCCTTCCACTTACCTCACCCTGGTGGTGTACGAGCAATTACAATTAAATCTTAAAATTTTATCGCTGGATACCCTTATATATGAGTCGTATTTATTTGTTACTAACTGTTATGTATGTTTTTGTGTATATATATATATATATTTATTTTTATTTTTTATTAATATTAAAAATATAATACAATTTCAATAATCAGTGGATATATATATATATATATATTTTAACATTTGTTTCTTCTCTATGTTGGAATATATTTTTATTTGAGATTAACCGAGGAGTTAAGGTATGAAATGATTATTAGTTCTAATACTACTATGATTTGCTTCTAAAGAATGTAACCATGACTTCTGAAATATACTGTCAACAACTCCATCTTTCTTAGGCCGCAATTCAACTAAATCTAAAAACGACAGATTCAAGTGATTTTTAGAATTCAAGAATTTTTTTTTGGAATTCGCTAAACCTGTTTCAATTTATAGCACGTATTAAATAAATAAATACATATATCTCAGCTAAAGTGCTCCAACTAGACTTCTAAGTTTATAATCCAACTATTCCCAGCTTCATTGACAGTTGATCCGACTGCACTGGATCCCCGCCCGGTGCCAGAGTGTTTGCCTCCGGATATTATTTGTGTTTGCTCCCTATATTTGCCCCCGTTAAAAGCCATTTACGGTTTGGTCTCCTCCCGACACTGCTGCTGCACACAGTGCTGCTGGGGCGACCGGGCGGCACGCCTCCGTCGGGACAATCACGTTTTATCATCTACTAAAAATAATTTTAACTAGTGAATTTGTATTAATCACACAGTTCTGTTTTCATGATTATCAAATTTGTAAGTGGGGCACAACCAATTTTATATATTAAATAGTTTTAAATATTCTTGTATGTAAAATAAATGCAGAAATATTGATTTTATTAATAATTTGAATTAATTATTAGTTATATTTGCAACTAAGAATTTCTCTCTCCAATAATAAATGTATAAAACAAATCGATTGTGTACCTACAATAAACAATAAAATATCAAGAAGGGCGTCTTGGATAATTTAATAATAACTATATTAATAACTTTATTCAGTAGGTCATATCGCCAACTTACAGCTGTTAAACAAAATGTCAATATCTTCTCATTCATATTCGTATGCTAGTGATGTACATAAAAAAATCTTTATATTAAATAAAATACCAATCACTTTGTATGAAACCACGAAATTTATTATACGTCAACCGGTTTCGCTTATCTCAAGCTTCGTCAGGACGTATTTGAAACTAATCACAAATAAAAATAGAGTGCACTTATATATACATAAAGAGGGAGATAAAATATAAAATTATATGTGAAAGAGAGAATACATATATAGTTAAATAGAATATCAAGGGAGACAGAATATAAAGATATATGCAAATGAGAGAGACAAAATATATTTAAAAGCAACTTAATATCCATCAACTTTGTATTTTCCCCTTCCATAATGTTCCGTCTATCTGTATATGTATTCTGTCTCTCTCTTTCACATATAATTTTATATTCTGTCTCCCTTGATGTTCTATTTAACTATATATGTATTTTGTCTCTCTCTCTTTCATATGTAATTTTAAATTCTATCTCCCGCTTTATGTATATATAAGTGCACTCTTTTTGTATTTTTGATTAATTGCAAATAGTTCCTGATGAAGCTTGAGATAAGCGAAATCGGTTAACGTATAATTAATTTCGTGGTTTCATACAAAGTGATTGTTATTTTATTTAATACAATAAGCCAAACCACAAAGTGATTGCTTTCTACGAAAATATAAAAAAAATAAAAAAGATTACTAAGTTATACGAAAGAGAGAAGATACTGTTACTATAGTGGCCAAAAATTACGGATCTGGAAATGGCAGAAAGTATCAAAAAATGGAGAAGAAGAAAAATATTTATCGAGAATTTTCAACTACAATTTATTTTCTTAAGAATGCTTAGAAATCCAAGCTCTCTAAGACTAACAATAAGTAACTGGAAAAATCAGATTCCAGTCAGAGACTAATTAAATGATGTTGAGGTTATGTCAGCAGATCAGGATGATTGAAGGATGATAATTATAAAGGCTTCGACCCCAATCGACCGAAAGGAAAATACGTCAATTAAATGATAATATTGCGTGTGTATTATTCTGTATAAGCTTGAATGGCTGTGCGTCTAAGAACAAATTCTTGGCCGAGGAATATTTGCCAATAGTCAGTTGTCGAAGGTGTAGGGCAGAGGATTAGGAGATGTTTGGCGTAATAATAGAAGAAAAAGATATTTATTTATTAAAATTATTATTTAGTATTAATTATTATTATTTAGAATCCTTTGCGAATATGTATTAACAACATAAGTAGGCGCTTTGAACTGAAATATTGTTAGAAACTTGTCAAAGCTAGTCTGTAACCCTGCCAATATATAGCCATAATTAGTTTCATTTATTAAAAATACATTCACAATTTCAAAACGGATCCCCTTGTGATCGAACCACCGGTCACCCCACAGCAGGCAAACTGAACCGATATCTCAGCCGCTCTGTGCACAGATCGGATTGTGTGTGATGTGTGCTCAGCACACAGTTTGCTTTGTTTAAACCGACACATACGGAAATGAAAGGTGTGTTCCCATGAAGCTGGACTTGAAGATTAAATAATAAGACTAGCTCTAGCGGTCTCTGTGGGAAGAAAATCATTCCGATCGATGAAAGGTAAACAAACCACGTGTATAATTTGCGAACACGTGCTACCCATTTCTAAAACCTTCTGTACAATGTCGTATATAATAACGGATCATCCAAATTCTATCGTTGTTAGATATTTTTTTTTGTATAATTGAGGCCCTATTTCACCTCAAATATTAACCATAAATACTTAAATCGTTAATTGCTGAAGCATTTCGTAGACCTGATTTTTCACATTACCCCAAGGAAAAAAGTCTACAAACGTTAAATCGCGCGATCTGAGCGGCAAAGTATAAATTATAATAACTATTGTTTTCCGGCTTGCATGGCACGTACTCCTATCCTGCTGAAAACAGACATCGTACATAAGCGCTTAGAACTTCTTTCAGTGAATTTTCATAATTTCAATGCGCTGCTTAATTGTATATGGACTCTTCTTCTTTTAAATAGGCAATCCACCCTTCAAGGGTGATTTGTGCCATTAATCAAGTTAAAACGTTATTTTATAGAACAAAGTACAATAATATTATAGAATATTAAATATTATACTACAAGTCAATACCGCTGTCGTTCAAAAAATTCGGAGTTGAAAATTATCGATCCGCAATGGACAGACAAAAAAGATATGGTCAAGGGTTTCCTCCTCGGCACCACACTCACACATTGGGGAATCTATTAAGTTCAATCTGAATAAATGTGAGGCTACCTGGCAATGCCCAATTCTCATTCTAGAGATATTTCATATTGTTCTCTTGGAGACTTTCCTTTTGGAGACCCAGGGGGCGCGGGGAATGGATATTTTTATTATTTTAAACCGATTACTTTTATGATTATTTGGATCCATCCATTGTGCAGTCCAAATAGAATTCGTACGTTTATTTTACCATATTAAGTCTGTCGTACATCGGGATATGGAATTGATGAGGGAAAACTCCGGAAAGAGTGGCCTCCGTGGCCAGTTTAGTATATGGACTCATTTTCGTTAATAGATTTTTTTTTTGACAGATGTCACATATGACATTTTTAATCTTAAACGATAAAAAAACAGTGATATTTAAAATTACGATTGAATTTGGATCACCTTTATTATCTATTGGGTTGGATCACCTTTATTATCTATATCGTGACGTTTTTGTTTACCAATACAAAAAGGATTTGCAAAAAAATAATAATTTAAGATACATAAATTTCATTGTATTACCGTAGTTGGTATTGTTTTGTTAAATACGTCTTGAATTTTTCCATACGTAGGAGATTACAAGGAGACTGCACAAAGAGTAGCCCATAATGGTCGAAAATCTAAGTGGCCGATGTATATGTCCAATTCTTAGACATAACGCTTACACTAAAATATGTGATTGCGAGAAAAAAACGGAAAGGATATAAATAAATATATCCACCAAATAATGAGCATGGTGAATACAGACACCTACAGGTAACTTATGAATGGGGTCCAAGATAGTGGCGCATGGCGAACATTACAATTTTGATGAAAATAATATAATTAATATTTAAAACTTTAACAAATATTTAATAAAGAACCATTGAAACTACACCAAAAAGAAAACTCTTTTAAATACAATAATATATAAAATATGTAAAGGTATATCCATGTTATAATTGTTCTTGGTATCCATTTTTTTTTAATAAAACAGATGCGTACACCGAATACGTGTAATATTAATATTCTTACTATTTTCAAACTGAGTTAAATGCTTGTGCTATGAAAATAGGATTAACTTGCCGGTCTCCTGGAACGAGGCGCAAACCTCCTACCACTATATCACTAGGTCTAACCTTAACCTAGTCTTAACCATTAGACCAAAAAGCTGTTTCTGGATATGTTAGTGTCTTTTAAAGTAGCCTTTAAAAATATCAAAGTAGTCTTAAAAAAACCGCTAGCAGAGTAGCATATAATGAAATTTTTTATTCATTATTATTATTTATTATTTTTATTAGCCGCCTACACGGCCTAGCAGCATGCAATGGGCGAAAGCCGATTGGTTGCATAAGTTGCTAGTACATAATAAATGCTAGTATATAACTGATATACATAAAGCATTTTCCTCTGAACGGTTATATACAATGAGGCGATAACTATATTGCATACATATGTTTTTTAGTTAATGAAATAGTTATATAAATATTTTTATAAATTTGGTTGCTTTTATAACTTATTTAATTGTATATGGAATCATAATAATTCTAAATTGTAAAATATGTTAAATAAATTAATTAATGCATTGCTTAGGTTCTTTGTTGATATTGGGCGAAAGGTATGTCCGTAAAAACAATATGGATTAAATTTAAAAAAGTAAATTCAATTTTTGTTTTTTTAAATTTAATCAATATTATTAGTAGCGAAATGGCACATCTATTTCGTCAGTCTGTGTAGGTATACAAATACTTAAATTAAAATTAGCGGCATCTTTACAAAACTTGTTCCTTCATTGCTTCATTCTAGTGTTTATGGTTCATTTACGAGGGGAGATATTCGCCTTTGGAATACCGTACCGGAAATTACAAACTGTCTTTAATGGACCGTAACATCCAGACACCCGTTTAATAACTGCTTAACCTGTCACCGGCTCAAGGCGATGGCATAACGTTGGAGGCTTCATTTGGTCATTATTTCGAAGCCTTTCTTGGAGCTGTTGGAATCACCACAAAGCCTATTATTAAAATGATTATCAACGATCTGTAAATGGCGTAATTCTTTTGTACGAGTAATTATTATATTTTGTCGGGAAATGAATTCAATACGAAAACATGCAAAATATTCTACATATCGCCTCATTACGTCAAATAGGTTTTATTTTTGCTGTCCCAGCTTCAAATCAGTGCGATACATATGTATTTGAACAGTAGTTTTATAGCAAGCGAAAACTTATAATTATAATTAATATATAATAATAATAACAAAAAAAATCGTACAGATTTTTCAGATACCATGGTAATTAAATATTTTAAATCAGTATATATAAACATCAAAACTAACCGTTCAAAAAGCCAACACACTATATAACATGTTTATAAATAAAAATATCCTCACGCCCCTGTAGGTAAATGTGTACCTAAAAATTTGAATTAAAAAATAATACACACCTGCTACCTACCCACTCAAAGTTAAATACTAAGTAATTACATTTTAAACTGTCAAAATTATATATAATAAATTACTAAATATACTCACGCGATTTCTTTCAATATAAAGCATTTAATTCGATAATTAATTATTAATAATATTGTTAAACTGACACGTGTCTTTCAAAATAAACTACATTCTTAAAGATAATTTGTCACAGTGATCATTGGTTGTTTTTATCTTCTTATATTAGCACCTGCCCGGAAATCACAGTTCGAATTCTACGTAAGTATAATCTTTTTTCTATAAATATGTTAAATATAAATTAAATATATTAATTAGAAAGATATACATATGAAATCAATTTTATCGAAAAATATTGTTGTTGTGCAACCGGGATTCGAACCTAGATCTCTTTCCTAACCAATATTTTTTGATAAAATAGATTTTGTATGTATATCTTTCTAATTAATATATTTAATTCATATATTAAATATCACATACCTGTGTTTTGAATAATTACAACTTCACAATAATAATGTGTTCTCCTAATATAAATATATTGCATATCTGTAGAAAAAGTTGTATATTGCACCAATGTCTTGCATATCTCTAGTCAGCTCACCTACCATACAAAAATATGATGAATTTGAAAATAAATAAATAAATTATCGATAATTTAATCAGAGAAATGGACGAATCTCATAATTAAACATGTAACAAAAAATGCACTTCCTCTAAAACACTGCATTTTGTATTCCTCAAAAAATAACTGCTTAATACCGACAATTTTTTGTTATTTTATTAAAAACTCTTCGAATAACGTGATCTGATATATCTGTTGAATATTTTAAATTTAACTTTTTTACTCATTGCCGCCAGATAGATGGTCAGTAAAATATTTCATTATTACAGATCATTTTTGAGGGCGGGGTAAGTTGGCGCCTTGGGCGGGATCGCTCATCAATCACCACACAATGCATCTTCAACAGCCAGGTAATTCAGAGATCTATAGTAAAAATGGACATGATTTTTATACGCTGATTCGTAATTCCAAATTAACAGGATAATCAATTTTGCTTCATTGTAATGTTAGTAAAAATTGTTCAAAACGTCAAGACTGTATTTTTTTGGTTTGATTTTAAGCCAAGACGAATGAAGTTGATATTATTTATTTACGATAACGTCGTGAAATATTATATTAAAAAGAATACGTTTATGGCAAAAATTTTAAGATTATTATTATCAATACGTACTAGTTTATATTATTTATTAGTATTTATTTAGCAAATCTAATCTATCTTGGTGCATTTGTTACGTTGAACGTGGGTAATATTCGATTTTATACATTGCTAAAGCTTTTCATCGCACTACTTCTTTATAAGAGGAAATTTTAGAATATGATTGAAGGTAATGAAATATAATAAGTTAATTATTTAATTATACACTTTGTATGTAAATCTTTAAGTGAGACATCTATTATTTTACAATTAAAAGGTATCAAGTTTTTATTTGCAATGAATCTCAAAAGTTTTGAATAGGTAATACACGTGCTAGGTAACGTTTCAATGTGCAACAATTTTAGAACAAATTAAGATATTAAAGATATACAGAAAAAATCTTTAGTTACCACCAAGACTCGAACCTGGAGCATTCTAGTGCCGGGATAATGGGATAATACTACGTTCTAAAATAACAATTTAACAATAAAATGTGATTGTATCGATTTATAATTTTTTTTTTTCTTAATATAATACATACATAAGTATATTTATATACCTATGCTCTAATATAAATAAGATCAAAATGATCATTTTTACTATAACTTATCTTTCACATATATATTTAGTATCATTTTAAATCTATGTAGTTTCTCTTTCTTTCTTATATCTGCTGAAATTTTATTAAAAATCTTCATCGCACTGTGCGATTTCTGAGATTTAGCCTTCTTCCCAAATGACAATCTCAGTCTATCTTTTCCTCTTGTATGATGTTCGTGCTCATGTTGATTTGCATCAATTTTTCTCATAAATTCTGGCGATATTTTCTTAGTGAGAATTTTATAAATAAATACCATAACATTAAAATATATTTTCTGCTTAAATGTCACCATATTTAGATCTTTCAGCATTGCACTGACCCGAGTATATCTATTAAAGTATATAATATTTTTTTAAGTATTATATTAATATTGTTTATTACTGTTATTAATATTTTGTTTTTGTTAATTAGTACAATACAAAATATTGAGATACGTCTTTGTAGCTTAAGAAAGCACCACAAATGATAAAATATAATTTTTAATTTTAACAAAGAATTATTATAAATGCAGTAAGTCGCGAGGAAACTTAAGCATTAATCGTCCAACCCTAACACCAAATTCTCCGAAACAAGGTTGTTTATATTTATAAGCTAATATTGTTAGTTCAAATAAGACTTAATGACCCGACACCTGTCTGTTCAACCGTGCCCGGAGGCTCTGAAACAGGTCCCTGGTCGTATATTATTAGAGTCAGCTATTTGCATTGAAATTTCAATCCACAGACACTTCTTTATGGCTCATAATGTACGTGTTGTTATTTTTTAATCAGATCAAATTGTTGTAACGACGCGATTTGAAGACATAAACGCGTCAAAATTGTTGCTCAGATACGACGAAGGGAAGCATTTTTATTAGTCAAAGAGCCTATTGTTTTTATTAAAATATATTGGTAACTATAGATTAAATAGACCACAATAGTGACATGTTAACTAATCAAGTCATTTTTAAATATTCTTTTAAACAACGCAAGTTACACAGCCAAATGACTACAATTTATTTTTGAATGTAAAAAAATAAGAAAGTTATAAATTATTTCTAATGATATTTATGGAGCGCTGGTAATAAGATGGATACACAAAAAGATAGTATAATAAACAATATATCTTTTTACAAAATTAAAATATTATAATTTAACACGATACACTTATCACAATTATATTACTATTAAGCATAATACTCGTAGTTTATTGTGTGGGATGGAGTAGGAAACTACCTCTGATATATACAGCATTGTCTTGCCTATTTTACTAGACTGCCGTCTGTGTTAAAGTAGCCAGTTTTGTGCTGTTGTGGTATTATTTAATTAGAAAAGGGTCGACAGAGATATTGTGATAATTCTTTGATTACCACCAGATTCCTCTGAAGTTCTGTCCTCTGATTACTGTCTAATTACTTGGGTCCCAATTCCTTGTAAGTGAAACTCAGTCTTTCCAGGTAATAATATAATACGTTTATTACAACACGTTATACAGTAATATAAATTATACATTCAGAGATAGACTAGTTATTCAGAAGAAGCTGTGATGCCTCTTATAAGGTTCATCCCCCACCACTCATCTACTCACTTTCATAACACACACACATGCATTTGCAAAGTACAGTTCACACAGATATAAAAAAAAAAGTAGTGAATGTATTAGTGTATTGTATTGTGATTAATTTGGAATGTGATGCGTCCGACTGATCTCTACCCAATTGAATCATACATTGAGTTCATATTTGCGTAATTTTTTTTTCGAATCGTTTCACGAGTATTTTAAATTTCATATTTTTTACACGCATTCCTTCATTAATAAAATGTTATTATTAATATCACAAAAATACTAATATAATTTCATATTGTTCCCTCATATGTTATGTTAATTTACAAACTATATCAACAACAGTTGTTTCCAGGTAGGTATACTTTTTTATGACAAATGCTTGATACGTCTTCCAACCAGTTTTAATTTAATGACCCGGAGTCAAAAGCTAAAACAAATACACCTCACGAAGGATTATATGGGTTCGACTGCAATAAACCTAACGATGGAGGGTTGTAAAAAAATATAATAAATAATAATCATTAACAGCTGTCTGGAGTCGGGGTGGATCGGGGAAAGACGCCCCTTCGTCAACTACAAATCGCTTTTTTTAAAAACACATTTTCCTATCCCTGACACGATGGTAGTGGTGGAATTAGTACGCTTAGTTAACTCACTGTCACTGTAGAAATGATTCACCGAGGAAAAAAAACACTCAACACGCAAATTACATCTCATAACCAGTGGCGCAAGTCGCAATAGAGGGGGCTCCGCTTTTCAGAGGCCCCCCCGAATAACTGTGAAAAAGGAAAAAGAAAATAATTAAAAAATAAGGGCTAGAAGAACTGTTTTATCTAAAAAAATATTGGCAAATCCGATTTTTCTCAGTTGTCGTCGGGTATTCATGACTACGTATTTAGCTAATTCTAAGCTTCAAGTATGTTATTAGTTATGATAGTTTAACCTAAAACATTCACATTGTGTTGTGATACCATAATTTTGAGATCTAATATTATATACAAATTGTTATGCTATAAATACTAAGTAATTCGCTGTACATATGAAATTAAATAAATTACATTTTATAGTTCGAAATTTGGTCAAACAAATGTCAAACGTGTAGTGCCGTCACACACGTGTGTGCAAGCCGTGAGGCACGGGATAACATAAATCGTAGCTCAACGTAACACAGTACGAGTATAATCAACTAAAGCCTCGATATGCAACGTGTCCACGAATCATGATAATCTTACTCCACTGATTTTATGGAACATTCCATAAAGTTATCTTCCGAATCACTGTTGCTCCAAAATAACAAACAATATCTCGTTAAAAGTAACGGTTATAATCACAGGCGATTTACCAGTTGGACCACAATATTTTGGAAAAAAAATATAGATGATTAATGTGAACTATATTAGGGATAAATGTTTAATTAAAATAAATTTGTAGTTTTATCCTAAGTACGAGTATTTATTAAGTTCGTTACTGCAATAAGTACGTTGCTTTTAAATCTAAATCATTTACAACATTTTAAAATATCTAACATATTTACGTAATTTTTTTAAATATTAGTATCACTAGGTGTAAAATTTTAACCGTACTGTTTGACTCATCAAGTGTCTTTAAAATATATAGTTATTACCCAAGTTTTAGATAAGTTTTGACGACATACTAAATTTAAACGATTTTAACAGAAAAGTATAACTAATCCATGAATTAAATTTATGATTATCGAAATTGAATTTAGGAAACTCGAATCCAGAACATTCTGTGGCTGATAGAATGCTATAATATCACAGTATTTTTTTGTGTAGTCATTTTTCTATGTAGTTTTGTAATGTGCTTAAATGTTTTTCTTTTATCAAGGAACTTGTAAATGTATGATTTCAACGCCAATCATATAAAGTATTTTAGTATGCATAAAAAAATAAATTGATTTCATTTTATTTCTCGAAACGTAGTATACCAAATTTTGGGCCCAACAATGATTGCAGGCTTTCAGAGTTTGAAATATAGATTCGGATTCGGGGCTGCTTTTTTTGTTCCGACCAATACTTGATAGCCCGTTATTTTTTTCCTCGTTACAAGAACAAACACAGACGGGCCAGGGAAGTGGTTAATAAACATATAAAACGATTATAGTTATTTTGCCACACGCGCGGTGTGCGGGGCGGAGCACAGGTCCATCGGAAATGTTATTTATTAATAATTTTTGGCATTTTCATTGATAAGTTTTTAATGGCAGGCTTAATAATAGGTTCAATGGGAGCATGATTTCCGTTCTTTTTTTATTGAAAAAAAAAATGCGTGTCCAAGCGCTGTTTATACTATACTTAACTAATGTTGAAAACACTGCTATCAAATTCAATGGGTAAAACAAACTATTTTTTATTGTTTTTTTTTCAATATAAAATATTTTGAAATGTAATCAAATATGACGAGATTTTTGTTCACTAATTATCGTTATAGTTTTGAATTAATTATTCATTTTTTTTAAATAATATTTATTGATAAGGATAATACGTAAAACAATATGTTCATAATTTATATACGTACCTAGTTTTAGTCTTATCAAGTACCTACGTGGATATTTCAACATTCAAATTTATTAATTAAAAAATATTTTTTGACACGCGTCAACGTTTTCATGGTTGTAATTATTCTAGTTCGCGTTTGATATTTAGTTTTTTATTAATGTTAGATGGTAGATATTTTTTTTTGGTTTTGTCGTCACTTCCATAGTTTGGTGATCGCTGATCATGGATTGTGCTTTTATTTATTATTGATGATAATATGAGTAGATACATGACCTAGAATTGTTATATATACACAGAATTAAATAATATTTATGTAAACAAAATAACAAAAAATCTAAATTGCCTTTATTTATACTTTTTTAATTTATGCGGTGAAATAGGACCCCTAATGTTTTAGGCGTCCGACTGCTTTTGTGTTTTATGTTTGTTATTGTGTACGTACAATATATTCTATTTTTTTTTGACACGCCCTTAATATTTTGTTTCCGCATTTTAGCAAATATTAAAAAAAAAAAAAAATTAAATAATTAAGAATTAAAATATCATTTTTAAATTTATTATTTATGATTTACATTATTTTTATAATATTTATAACTCGTATCAAGATTACTTCATTACGTTATCAACATAAATTTATATATATATATATACCTGAATAGGTTAGACACTTCGATGTAATTTATACATATATACCCGAATAGGTTAGACACTTCGATGTAATTTTTAAAAAGACAAAAAAATTTTTTTATATCTTTTCAAGGAGGTGCTGAGAATTCGTTCCAAAGAATTTGTTCCTTTTTTAAATTGGCCTATCCTCAAGGTAAAAAAAATCATGTTTGTGAAACTGTGCTCATTTTTAGAAATAGTATTTTCACAAAGGCATCGCCACAAGTGCCGTGCGAAGTAAGATTGGCCTTTTTGTGAGTTGCCACAGCACTTGAATGAATTATTGCCGGCGTCAGGTCGTACTAATCACCGGTGGGCTGTTTGTTTAAGACGTGTCAGAAAAAATGAATAAGGCAAAACGTGTACTGGGTGAATAAAAAGAATAATAATAATACATTTTTAAATGAAAGATTCACCAAATTTTTTTTTTTTGTACTAATTTCAAGTTTCACTCGTTGCCATGTATACATCAAACTGTTGTTAACGCTAACATCTAAAATAATTAAAATTATCTTTATTTGTTATTCAAATATTTATTATTTAACAATATTTAAATATGTCCAAAAACACACAATAACTGGATTTTTACCTACAAAGGCACTGTCATTAAACAAATATCAGATATCTTATAAAGATAAAGCTATTTTTTATTATATTTAATGGAAAATATATGGAAGTATGGGGTAATTACAAGGTTTACAACCTGACTTCGACTGGCTTAAGTGATATATATATATAACGTTCTCCAATTCTTACCGCTCAATTTTCACATTTATCAAATTTTTGAATGTTGTATATATATTAGAATGTGGACTCGCTTCGAGTACTACTACACCATCGCCATCTATGAACCAAATTTGATCTTTTTTTTTAAACAGCATTATATGTCATCACTATGAGAATCTGATTTATTTTTTACTTACCATACTTTTTATACTCTTATAAAATATGGTTTAATGTTGAAATCAGAGACGTTCTCAATTATTACGTTTTTTTTTTGTTTTTTTGCTATGAAAAATGTGACTAACTTGGTGGTCACCAGGGACGAACGCGTACAACAAATCTCTAACAACATTTATAACAATGACATAATGTATGTACTCAGTATGCAGAATATGATGTGCCATGTCAGGAATACAAGAGGAACAATCTTGTTCAGCAATAGGCTCCGTTATGGTGAAGATATTTTATTCTAAAAAATAGTACAATTTTTGTTTTTACCGATCATATTTTTTCTGGCACACCCCGTACGGGGGTGGGAGGGTATGGCGCCGTTTCGGCCTCGGGGTAAGAGTGCGGTCGAGGGGAAGGGAGACGGAATGCTAAGTAGGTAATGACCAGGTCTCACCTTACGTAGAGGCTAACGAAAGTAAGGCCAGTTTATAATTTAATAAAAAAATATATAAAATAACGAAAGTTGTGTGCGTTTTGTATCATATCTACAAAATATAAGACATTGATTATTGCGTTTCGCAGACTAAAATAATATATTATATATTATGAAGCGAACAGTGTTTTATAGATACCTACATATATATATAGGTGCAAAAATTGATATTTTTAATATTATTAATTATTAATATAAAAAAAAAATTAATAATCGTAATTACGAAGTCAAAAAAAAATACGATAACAAAATAATTTACATCGTTTGATGCACATTTTTATGTGATAGAATTGATAACAAGTCTCGTTTGTTATACATGAAAATTATACAGAAAACAATTATATTAACAAATGAGTACGGAATAATTCGTAGGTAGTCAATACCTATCGTCTAATATCGAATAAAATTATTATTAAATACATGAGATGTAGGTTGTATCCTTACTTAACCTAACCTGACCTAGCTTAACCTACGTGGATTGAATACGTTAAGTTCAGTTGATGAATATCTAAATAATTCTTTCAGAGGGCAATATTTTTTCACGTCTATTCAATAACGGTAACAGACGATTAGAGAATTATATTATTCTAAATATGTATTCTTATGGAATTTATCGTTGAATATGCGACGAGAATCATTTTTTACATGTCTTTACGTAGATGGATTTTTTAAAATATTTCACCGTAGATATGTGA
The DNA here is from genome assembly GCA_031772225.1 of Eubasilissa splendida. Classification (NCBI taxonomy): domain Eukaryota; kingdom Metazoa; phylum Arthropoda; class Insecta; order Trichoptera; family Phryganeidae; genus Eubasilissa; species Eubasilissa splendida. The sequence continues at coordinate 8,230,611 of CM062868.1, read as the reverse complement.
CAGGTCTAATGATCGTCGGGATATGATACCAAATTAAAATCAGTATAAAAATTATACTTGAATGTTATCATTATTAATTATTTTGTTTCAATAAATATACAAAGGAACTTAACCAACACGTATTCCATTATCATCAGTTTTTTTTTGTCACTTAAAAATGTTTGACACGCTCCGCATAATTTCTTCCTTCAATCTTACGACCGCGCCAGTTTCCGTGAGCTAATGAATCTATCCCAATTTTCTCACATGCCAAGCACGCGATACAATTTGACAGTACACTCAAAGCTGAAAATAACACAGTGTGATAAAACACGGTATACACACATCTGAAACACGTGAACGTCGTGTTATTTTTTTATTGGTTCTCGAACTTTTGTGCAGTCTCGTCGCGCGGAGCAGCGCGTGGCGTGGAAGAAATGAATTTCACGCGATAATCAGAAAACAAACACGGGACGGAGTCGAACCCGTTATTAGCGGATGGCAAGCACGATACCGCCCCGCTGACCGCCGGGCCACGGGGAGATACCCCCCCACCTACCTGCTCGTCCGGACGGGCTCGGGAGATTTTATACATATTCGCGTGAAAATTACCTACAGAATATAAACTGTATTGGATATTTCATTCTCGTACAATTTTGCAAACGATTACTTAAAATAAAAGATGCATTTTTAATTTTTGTTTATTTTTTATAATTTTGGACAAACATTTACATAATATTTGTTCGAGATTCGTTATGTAATCAAAATTGATATATCTTTCCATTTATGTCAGTATCCCGCATCTCATTTTTGATTTATTAAAACTATTATTATTATTTAACGAACTAACTTAACTAATAATTTTAATAACTCCTAGATCATTTGACCTAGACGAAATAATGAATGCAGTCATGGGTTCAATAAAATAAATCAACCTCCCTAGAAGCTTCTTCTTTAAGTAACTGCAAATCTATATTTTAAATCCTGTTTATACTTTTAAAATCACTTTAAAATAATACAGTTTCAACTACTGTTTCTATATTATCTGTAATCAAATTTTAGAGCTATATTTTAAACATCTGATATAAAAATTAATTGTAACATTGTTGGCTTAAAAAACAAGGGACGTACCAAATACGAAGGAAACATTGTGAGTTTACTTGCAATGTAATAAGGTATGTACATAATTAATCACGAGACGGTGTATATTAACCGTGCGTTCAATTTAAGCACGTAACAGGCGCCATCTAGAATTACCTCCCCGAAGCAATGGTGATGAGCCTCACTCACCAAAACATTATATCCGACCCCTACATTAAGTGTTGCCTCGGGTCTTGTGCACATGACAGCGAGACTACACGTTGATACCTTAAATTTACATTGTATTAAGTTAATAATATTTTATACATATTTACTAAGATATTTGTTAATTTTTCAGTGGTATTAGAAATTTTGAAAGCAAAAAGTGTCACATATTTCAACCATTATTTTAACCTAACCCAACATTTAGTGCATAATCTTATACACATACTCTACGAAATATTAGCCTGGGGTGGAGTTATTAAAAAATGCATAAAAATCAATGAACCCAGAACTATTTAATTTATATTTAATATTAAATTAGGTTACGTCATATTAAAAAGAAAAATAATGCATTATACGATTGCGCTTCGTCGTTGCTATTGGATTTGCCATTAAATCTGTACATGATCCGTATTTGGATAAGTGTCATTGCCAGTAAGAAAAATTCCACATATTCGCCAAAGTAGCGAGTATATCTAACGTGTTTATAATATCTCTAGGTTAAGATTACTTTAATGTTTCCTCTTTTATATATTCAATAATAGAATGTACGTAAATACCATATATATTCAATTGAAAATTATGTGTACATTGTTTTTATTACGATTAAGAAAAAACATACATTATCGAAATCGTAAGAATTTTTACGACTGGCAAGTATATTGTCCATCTATAATCTGGCATCGCATTTGACAGATGGTAATATTTACGTTTGTTCAATAATTATTTATGTAAACATCTTCTCAGTTTTTTCAAGAATGTCTCGGTAGAATGACGAAGAATAAACAATTATATATATATATATATACGGGTTGGCCCAAAAAAAGTGAGAACATCTCGTAACACATGATTTATTTCAAAACATAATATAATTAATTATAATTCTTAATGTAATTTTTTTTGCACAATATTTAGCTAATCAGAAATCATCAAAACACCCCATATTGCATAATCTACTGGGTTTAAATCTGGGCTGTTCGGTGGCCGCGTGCCTGGCTCAATGAACTTAACATTCTCACGACGAAGAAAATTGATTGTATTTCTGGCTGTATGAGATGGAGCTCCATCCTGCTGTAATATCCAGTAATGCTGTAATGTCTAGCTATACTCCAGGTTTTGTTTTGAAACTCTTTGACCATTTTACTAGCACCCCAACGTTTTTCAATTCGCAAATTATTTATCAGAATACGGTCTTCTGCAATGATTTTTATCATTCTGGGCAACAATTTGAAAAAACCAAACATAATCAATGGAAAAATTAATAATAAAAGATGGCGACCGGAAATTATCGAAATAAAACGTAATACAGGTAAATATGTAAGTAAGTAAATTAGTAAACTATTTAACCTACTGTTGATATAGTTAAACTAATTTTGATGTAATTATATCACATTTTACGAAATGTTCTCACTTTTTTTGGGCCATCTGTATATATATATAATTTAAAGTTGATACGTAAGAACACCGTTTGTACAATTTCAGTATCACCGATTGATTGCTGCTAGATAGTGCATTTTGATTTTAAAATGTGATTTTCCTGGACGAGGCTTAAGCCTCCGATAATTTGATCACTGCGTTAGTGTATATCTGTTAAACAAACAAGCTATCTTTTAACTTCAATATCACATTATAATTCGCAGATAACTATGAAGTAAACCAAGAATGCCACGATCTAACTACGCTGATTCGGGGTCGACAGTTAAATAACCTTGAAATATAAAAGGCTTCCAATATTTTTCTCACGATACACGCCGGTGAACATAGTTTTCTAGAATCAACAAATCCTCAATGAAGATCGTATCACAGTTGTTGAACTGTAGTTAGGAGCGGATTGCACCACGATTTTTAATCAGCTCACACCATAGTTAAATTGACCTCAAGGCAAAAGTAAACAAAAAATTGTGGCCAGCCAGCAATACCAGACGGTGGCTGCTACAAAACTTTCTCATATATTTAGAAAAGATAGAAAATATTTTTCGTAGAAAACAATCACTCTGTAGATTGACATATTAAATAAAATAACAATAACTTTGTACGAAACCGCGAAATATATTATACGTTAACCGGTTTCGCTTACCTTAAGCTTCATCAGGACGTATTTAAAACTGATCATAAATACAAAAAGAGTGCACTTATATACACATAAAGAGGAAGATAGAATATAAAATTATATGTGAAAGAGAGAGACAGAATACATATACAGATAAGCAGAAAATTAAGGGATGGGAAAATACAGATGGGACTAATAGATAAATTAATTTGGTTATTAAGAATTGGCGTACCACTATAATAGTGGCGTACCACAAATCGGTTGACGTATAATAAATTTCGTGGTTTCATACAAAGTTATTGTTATTTTATTTAGTAGAAAATATTTTAATTACAATAAATTATCTATTTTATAAAGCGCTAATTTATATGTGTGTAAGTAAATTATTTTGTAATTGATATTTACACGCTTCATATCATCAAACGTGGTATAGCAATTAAGGCATCTGAGTAGAAATTATATTTTCTCTGGAAGCGTAGATTTTTTTTTACGAATCATTTATAAATTTAATTTACATAGTCATATTACGCTACACGTCCTTGCTAAATATATAGACTGTACACGATGTATGATAATGATTTAGCAAGGACACAAACCGCTGTATTTATTTTACACTATATTCCAAGATACGAAACAATATTATTTGAAAATATAATTGAATGTGCAAAACGTAGACACATGGCGACCGTGGATTATACATATGTGTATAGTATATATGTTAGAAATTAAATTTTATCAAAACAAACAACCTAATTATACAAGATAAATATTAGTGATTTCACTTAGCGCTGATCTGCCGGCCTGAAAAGACGTGCTCCACGATCAAATCAGAAATGTTGTATTTTTCCATTTTTCTTTTTTCGCGTACAAGAAAGCTTTAAAAAAAACGGAGCCCGCCCAAAGAGTCGTGGTGGAATGTCTGTATTTTATAACAAAATTACTGTTTGCAATGTGTTAGGCATGACGAGTAGGTGAGGAGTGATGATTAGCTGATGATGAACAGGTTTCCGAGACGAGAGTACGGGGAGGTGATTATTTCTGGGTGGATTTTTTTGTACGATCCCAGACCGAGACACGGTTTATTCATGTTTGTTTTAATGGTCCAGCTCCGGTCTATCGGTTTCAAACTTGTCTTATTTAAATTGTGATTTTTAATGAAAACGTCCGAAATAAAATGAATACGTAATCAGTCTTTTCTAAAATAGCCCGCCTCCCAAATTTTTCTTAGCCAAAGCCTCTCTGGCTTAGCCTCATACTTGCAAGTGCGGCCTGCCGAAGAGAATTGATCGCAATAGCGAATGCTGTGAACGTTAATCAAAATCATTTCATCTATTTTATTATTTTTTAATATAAATCAAATTTTATATGTGAATTTATAATTTTTCATAACGTAGCTCCTTGATAACTATAACGAATTTAGATAAATCTATTCAAGGAAAAAATATAAACTACACCGGGATTCTAACTCATAATTTTTTATTCCCAATTACGTTATAATGGTCTTGCAGAAGTTAGTTAAATTTCATATTTTTTCACAACACATACACAGAAAAAATTATCTATCTTAATAATTTATAGTCATCGTCGGGATTAAAACCTATTTCTATTGCTGGTAGAAAGCTTTACTAATTAAACTACATTGATCGTATAGAATTTGATCATATATTTGAGTAGCTCGTTGGTGTAGTGGTCAAGACGTCACTCTAGTGATCTAGTGATCGGGGGTTCGCGCTTCGTTCATGGACACCAACAAGTTAGATTGATCCTATTGATAGATCCTATTGATATGACATGTACTCCGTGTACGCATCTCAAATTTTTTTTTTTTTAAAGTTGGATGTTTTCATCATTTTTCTGAACACAGTTAAATCAGTTTAAAAAAATGATGAAATATGACGACTTTCTACAGGGTCATTGTAGCTTAATTGGTAACGCTGTCTACCAAGGGAATATTTCAGGTTTGAGTCCCGGTGATGATGATATTTTTTTTTATGTAAATTTATTTATTATTTCTATTTGTTCATGGATACAATTACGTGTTAATTTATATAAATTAACATTAAATATTGAATTATTTAAAATATACTAAGAAACTTTTTTGATTTATCATGTGTCAACATCACATACTAAGCTTATCGACAGGTTATAGGACACAGTAATATCGCGGGTGAATAATATAATAAAACCAATATACACTTTATAGTACCTACAAAAATATTTTAAACGCAGACATCCTTGATTGTATCTGATATGATCGTGAACGCGATTCATCTAAGAATCATTTTATTTTGCATACCTATCATTACTAAAAATATTGTTACTTAACATATTACACACGGATATATTTAATTATAATATACCATAATATATGTGCAAATTTTTGACATTTATTTGTTCAAAATGTTAGATTAAAATCAAAAATATTGTTAATTAAGCGATTTGAATTTGATATTTGAATTACGAACATCGGCAATGCGAGATGTTTCCACTGGCCAGTAAGCAATGTGATTGGGTGGCGTGCGCATCTCAGTGATATGAGTTCCAAAATAATGTAAAAATGTAGTAAGAATAGGTATCCGATGAAACAATTCATCGCTAAATTCAAATCTGAATACTTTTTTCCTTAAACCATATCTGTCAGTACTATATGAGTTTTTAATGATAATGCCTCTCTATTTATCTAAATAATCTCTTTGTTTATGAATATGAACAACAAAATCAAAAGTACATTGTTTCACTGTCCGCAAGAATCAGATAGTTTTCGCCAATGAGTGAAACTGTGTTTTTTAATTTTATCTCCACACCCACCAACTTGAGACAAGATGGCGAATCAGATTGGATAGCAAACTAGAGATATTTTCTAGATTAATTTTTCAGAAAAGTTTTATAGAAGTCTGATAAGAACTACAGGAGTTATCATGTCTAAAAAATCGTTTATATACTATGTAGGTATACATAACTTCATCGAAGGTGGTTTCAATGTATTTTGATCTTCCCTTCAAAAGTGATTTGTGCCATTAATCAAGTTAAAATTTTATTTTATAGAAAAAAATTCAATAATATTATAGAATAGGAAATATTATATTGTAAGTCAATAACATGGTCGTTCAAAAAATTTGCTATTTTTTAGATTAAATGTGGCGAGTTAAGGGAAAGAAGATGACATAAGTTAACCGGGAGTTGAAGAGATTACTATAAGAATTGACGAGATTACTGTAAAAAAACCTGTGATCTGCAATGGACAGGCAAAAAAGATATGGTCAAGGGCCCTCTTGGTCTTGACCGTGTGCATTGAATATTTCTATCTAATTCAATCTGAAACATAACGTCCGTGCAATGAATTTCGAGCAACTTGAATGACACTGTAAATTATAATTGGATCGGAATGTGCATCTATTGTACAACAGTCAATTTTGCAATTCACCGAACCGATTCACCGATAGTTTTTCATTCCCAAACCGCACAATAAAAACAATATTCTAGCTATACTCTAAAAAAAAAGTGTACACCCGTTTCAATTATCATCCCAAAGGAATTGTGTGCAACATGTTTGATTACCTGATAGCAATAATTGAATGTGGAAGGTGCGAGTGGTCAGAGTCGTTCAGCCGTGGGATAGTTAGGATCTGAATGAAGAAGAGATTTGGTGGGTAATAATTCAGGAATGTTAAATACAACTACCTTCAATGGATGCCATAATTTGAACTACAGATAATAGTAATTATAGTAACGCGATGCTCGTGTATCATGTGTTCGGGTATTGAGTCATTTTTAGTCGCTCATGTCGAAAATGTTATTTTGCATACTTAGAGCGGGATCAGTTCGACATTCTTGAAAATAATTTCGACGAAAATACATTTTTTTAGTGGTAATTCGTGCAGCGTGTGTGGTCGAACGGATCGGAATTTTGACCCTAGTAAAGATCATTCAAATTAAATCTAGTTGCATTTTTGTTTTACATTTATTTACCTACCCAGGTAGGTACTGGAAGAAAATTAATTTAAACAAACAATTTTGAAAATATTTTTTTTTACAAAAATGAATGTTAAAGCTGTTATTCAATGCTAGCATTAGATCATATAAAACAAGACAATCGTCATAAATGTTCTAAAAATTAGTGACGATAAACCGTTGTAGGTTTACTTTCTAGTGTTCCGTGGTTACTCAAATAATTAGAATAATCAGTTACCAATCATCGTTATAATCGAACACAATCACAATAACTGTTTAAATAATCATTAAACCATAACTAGTAAAAAATCATTTCATTAAATAATTAGATAAACTACTTTGTTTAAATCACTATTTATTAATAGTACATTACATATTTCGACACCTGTGGTATCTTCCACAGGAAACAATGTATACTGAAATTAAAAAATACAAGCATAGAAAAAAACAAAACTATAAAATGGCGAATAAGTAAGAACTAATATGAAGATAAATTAAAATTTAAACAAAGCATTTTGTCTAATTATTAATATAAAATGAGGCCACAAAGTAATTTTGCAAATATTGAAGAAGTCATTTCATTTAGTTTAATTACGAATATTTAATTATTTTTTTAATCAGTTTAATAATTAATTTTTAACGAGAGTAGTATTAATTATTGAGTTTTCATAAAAAAGCAATTTGTTATAAAATCGTGGAATAAATTATTTACGCTTCAATACATTGTACATCATGTACGGGTATCAAGATTGACTACTTTTATATGTGGGTTATTTAACCACAGATTATCAGGTCCAATTAAAATGAAATTATTATGGTGATGGTTTGATTAGTGACGTGGGATTTAAATAATTAATCAAATGTTCAGACAAGGAATAATTATTTACTTCCGTTGCATTTTGATCCCGGATAAGCTGCATATATCGGCTAAACCGCTGTCAAACTTAAACCATAACAATGTTGCACCGATAATAATTGCAAAGTAAAAATAATGAGTTTCATCCCCAACATGTAATATTATTATAATTAAAGCGAATATTTTATGAGTAAAATAAATATACTTAGGACGAACAATTCATACGGTGAAGATTATTCAAAATAATAATTTTCTTATTCTTAATAACTATGGTTAATCACATCCATCTAAAAATGTTACATTTCAAAATACATTTTTTAAAAATACCAATTAAATGTATTAATTAGAAAGATGTACGTATAAAATCAATTTTTTCGAAATATATTGTTGTTGCGCTAGCGGAATTCAAACCTGGATCTCTTTTCAAACCGGGCAAGGTGCATTATCTAACTATGCTACAGCGACAGTTCTTTTGATGACAAATTTTCGAACCCATATTTTACACTTTTTCAAATTAATACACCTGTTTGGGGCATATATTTATTTGTATAAAAACATATTTATTTTGAACGTAAATTTCTGTGCATTTTCTTCCTTACGACCTTGAACGAGTGCGGTATACGTTTACCTAAACGATTACAATATTATACTCATTTGAGACTTTGCGTCTATACAGTGTCAGAACTCGTCGTCATCTAAAGGAAATAGTGAAATTAAATATACAGTCCACATTTTCGAGGTGCCAGCAGAATCCAGAATGTGGTGAGCGCCAAACTTCTTATACGCAACAACATCTATAATATTATATATCACAGACATATGTTCTGAATAATTACAACTTCACAATAATAATGTGTTCTGCTTATTTTTTTTATGTTGATTAAGATCATCATTGTCTATAAATAAACCTATCGTAGATTATAACATTTTTAAGATTTATATATTTTTAATTGTAATTCAAAGTATAATATTATTTAAACCTCAGCAATATAATCAATTTTCTAGTAGCTTTATCCAGAAGACGTGTTTATTTACACAAAAAAAAATATACCTGAAAATGTGTAAAAATATTTGTTTTTACAATTAAAATTTAATACCTTTATTCTGAATATAAAAAGAAAGAGATTCCTTTATATTTATTGTTTGACTAAGTATCATATATATACGTATTATATTAATTTTATTACTATTTTCAAATTAAGTTAAGTGCTTGTGCTATGAAAATAGGATTAACTTGCTGGTCTCCTGGAATTAGGCTTGAGCCCCAAACCACTGAACCACTAGAAGAGTGTCTAAACCAATAGATCAACAACAAGGATTAATTACTTAATTAACAATACATAATTTCAGTTATATGTTAGAATTCAAGCATTATCCAAAAGAAAGTTGTGCATAATCGAAAAAAATCAAACCAACGTTATACACTCGTATGTCGCGATCACGACGTATGGTTTTGAAAAGAGAGCACTTTTCAACGTGTGAGGAGAGATTTTTGTAAATCTCAAATAGCGCGAGATTGCATCGTGCTTCGTGACGCGCGTATGAAGCTTAATAAGTGGTTTTGAATTTTGGAATGTTCTAGAATTAATAACAGTATGAAATATTATAAGTCGTTATATTGTGTTAGTGGCTACAGTCCCTTGGAATGCCCTCTCGTATCGAGTGGCGGCGCTAGCAGGGATTCACATTTTGGTGGCGCCAAACACTTTACGGACCTTTCAAAAAATATTACACTGTGTGATTAATTTTTTATATATTATTTAACGAAAACACATTTTTGTTGTGAATTTGCCATTTTAGTATTTTGAATACATATTAAATTAAATTAATGAAAAATACAGTTTTAATGGAATGATTTTAGGATAAAATTATTGCAAACAATTCGATCCTTGACCAACGCATTATTTTTACGACTATGTATGCTCAAGTCAACGCCGTTTGAATAAACTAAGTTAGAGTACACTTTGAAGTATTGCATTGTTGATCATAGAGAGAATGTAATATAAATTCGTAAGATTTGTCAAACTTTAAATAATTCTACCCATTTCATCAATTAATTACAACAATTACAATCCTAAGTTTGTCAGATAGAAGTAATTTAATAGACTTAATATCTCTATATATACTTATCATTTTTCATATTGACAGCCTCGATCTTCTCGCCGAAGTATGTCTTCGGATCCCCACATCAACACGTTCAAAATTAAATAAATCTACATTAATATGAGAACTAACTACCATATTCACTCATCACTGATGAAACCAGACAGACTTGGCAATGGGTACAGTGAGTTTGTAGATATATCCCACGACAGCTCGACTATTTTTAAGAGAAACTTGCAGTTAGCGCCGGCACTAGACTTTTTGCCACTTCTGGCATGGCAAGATGCTTATTTTCCGCTCTAGTAACATAAGTGAAGACGATGTTTTCAATTTTTGTAAGATCATTCCCATAGATTGGCCGCCCGCGTGTCACACACGTTAGGGGCGGTATTTTGTTAGGTCGGTATTTTGAAACTTGCCCAATGTTGGCTTTTTAACAAAAGACGTTGAATACAAATGTTGAGTACAAATTACTGCTTTATTTAGAAATAACCATAATGTTATTTATTGGGTTATACCTGGGTTATTTTTATTACACGCAATTGTCATTTTGCATGTTGGAATTTCGTTTTTCAATTTTTATATATTTTTCAGCCGCCACCTTTATTTGGCTGCCATAGACAGGCGCTTGCTCCGCCTGTGCGTAATGCCGGCGCTGCCTGTAGTTGATTCTGAAATATTGATAGCTTTATGGTAATATTTATTAATATAATATTTTAATTTCTATTTACAAATAAAAAATATTTATTTTATTAAGGAGAATACATTCTTATTGTGAAGATGTAATTATTCAGAACAGGTCTGTGAAGTTTTAAATACTAATTTTAATGTATTAATTATAAATATATACATATAAAATGTTATAATTAATACATTAAAATTAGTATTTAATATTTATTTTGTTTAGTAGTTTCACTAATATTCATTTTAAATGTTGTTATTTTAATTTTATTTTCTTTGTATATTTTTGTAAAATTTAATAAGGATAATTCTTTGATTATTTTTTTTTTTAATTGTACTATGTGCCGTATGCATACATAAATAAATTACTTCGTAGAGCAGCGGGTTCCGATGTGCGACCGAATTTTAAATATGAATATCGAAATAGATTTATAAAAAATAATAACTAATATTCATGTTATGTTATCATTATGTTGTGATCTCTTAGATACGTATTTTTTTTCTCATTGATAGTAACATAAAAAATATAAAATACAAGATATTTTCCGTATTGATTTTACGTCCAGTTTTACGAGTGCCGATCCAACGGTCCTCAAAGTGAAGTGTATCCTATTCCGCGGCGCTGTTCCGTTTTCTCCCATCGCATCTTCGTGGGCGCCGTCTAGGTCGTAAAATTCCTCCCCCCCTCCTCCCAGCCCCCGACACTTCCGCACCCCGCCTGTAAAGTTTCCCCTCGCGAGCCTCTATCGACCCTCTCCCGCTAACTCTCACCGAGTAGCGCAACTTGGTCTGAGACTATTCCCCCGCGATTTACTTGCTCTACCCTGAACCGTGTATTTTCACTTTTTTCACATTTATTTACTTTGCCCGCTAAGTATGGCGCAACACCGATATTACTAATTACTATTAATTTATTATTCATTATTATTTCAGGTATTACTACACCTATTACTTCTCGAGAAGAATTTATTATATTAAGGACCGGTTTTGTGATCAATAACTTTTTAAAATAGTAGTTAAAATCATTTGCGGGTTGTTAATACATCAAATTTACTACTGTCAAAGCATATATGGAAACGTCTATAGGTGTGACAAATAATCATGAAATTTGCTTTATTTTATGCATTATCTTTGGATATTTTTAGATATCTGTCACTTTGGTGGTGAAATTTTTTCGTATTATGTGTAATGATGTATTTTAAACAACGAGATCATCATCGGACAAACTCTCATCACTAAAATAGACAGATTTTTAATGATTAATTGTCGTATACTGCAACTTTAAAACTATCAATATGTCAGGTGACATTCGGAACAGCTGTGAAAAGTCCGCCATATTTAACTATCGATTCTCGTTTTTACTATCGAATATCGGAGAGTAAAATGAGTTTACTACGGGATGTACTTTCGAGAAGTTAATATTTTTTTTACTACTGTAAAAAGTTATTACTGTTCACAGAATCTGCCTTAAGACGACAAATTAACAGCTTAAATATTTCAAAGTTTGTTTGTACGTAACGACCACAGACCACCAAATAAATAGGCATGGACTAACGTAAATTCCTTACCTCAAAATTTTCATTTTAGTGGCACCTATGTGATCACTTTAATGCCACTCACGCAATGAATGAGCTCCGCGACTTTTTTAAAAATATGACTCGATTGAAACGAATATACATAATATGCATTGATGTAAAAAATATGTCTTGTTTACATAAAAATTTAATTTTCGTAGAGTGTATACTTTTACTGTTGCATGTGTCATATCTATCGGCTTTATTTATCGTTAGATAAATATGTATAGAATGCCTCTGGTCCCGCAAATAATGTTCCAAACCTCTCTCTTATATACACACTTCAAATCACGTCTATTCATTTACTAGACTATGGTAATAATAGTAAAATCTTTAAAAATAATATTGAGATAAACTAGATATACTCGCATCGGTACAATGCCGAAAGATCCTAATTAATGTACCTTATAGATTCATTATGTACAAATATCTTATTATAATTTTTAAAAAAATAGATACCTAGTACCTAACTACGCAAAGACGATAGATTACAACCAATGTTTTCTGACAAATTAAATTTTTAAATATAAAAAGTAAATGTATTAAAACTTCCTTCCCAGTTAACAGTACACGGCCGCGCGTCTACACAAAGTAATGAGAGTTCTTATTGAACTGACTTGATTATTTTATATATGCATACCCTCTTACCGACATCTTTGATTCTTTAGTTATAGAAAATAAAATATATCCTTGTTTGGTGATTAAATATGAATAATAAAATCATTGAATAATTACAAATTATTAAAATAACACATTCTTATTGTGATGTTGTAATTATTCAGAACATAGGTCTGTGATATTTTAATAGATTTAAATAATGGAACGATTAAATGTACTAATATCAAAAAGGTAACATATAGGTTCGAAAATTGTCGCTGTAGCATAGTTGGATAATGCACCTTCCCCGGTTAGGAAACAGATCCAGGTTTGAATCCCGGTGGCGCAACAACAATATTGATTTTATATTTATATGTTTCTAATTAATATATTTAATTCATATTTAAAACTACAAATTAAATATTATATCAGTTTAAAAATATGTGTTATTCAATTTATTCAATAATAGATTCAAGCAAGTCAGGTATATATATTTTACAGCGCATTCTCTAAAAATATACATTATAATATGCATATTTTTAATAAGTTGTTTATTTTTCGTATTTTATCATCTCTGAAATCGGGATACATTTTACAAAACTGTTAAAAGAATATCGAAGTTTGTATCTGTGAGTCAAAAAATTGTGAAAATTTATGTTCTATGCAGTAAACATTATACGATTTAATATATCTTGTATCATCAATAAATAATACATTGTTCTAATAGGACTTTTTTTGTAAGTAAATGTGCCATTAAAAATATGCAAAGGAAAATTCGAACTGCTATCGGAGCTTGAACTCGGGGTCATTCAATTGCCGATAGACTACATGTCTAACTGAACTACGTCAGCCTAGATAACGTTAATAGTTAATAGTTTATTTGAATATATATTATAGTCACTTCCTATATTAGATATAATTTTTTTAATATAATGTATGAGAATTGAGAATACAAATATTGACAAATGTGGAAAAGACAAATGATTTTTATAAACATAGGAATGTGTCAACAAAATAAAAACAAGTTAACATCTTCCCCTTGAGGCACCATACATGCTTTTGTGGTGTCAGGTGTGGACTACTGTAATAATATTTATACTGGCCTGCCGATGTTTCAGCAGGATTCTATTTTGAATGCGGCAGAATGGATTATATGATATACAGAACATTTAAATTTTCCCTAACACCTTTTTGCATAAACTATGTTGATTCCATTTTCCTGAAAGAGTGGATTTTAAATTGAACGCACGAGTCACATAACACCTCCGTATCCTCGCTCTATAAATTGAATGACTAATAGATATAGGTTAAACTTTCAGGTCAGCCTCTATTTCGCCGCAGAATGGGTTGTAGAACTGATCTGCCCTTATCATAAGACTATGTTCTTGAATAGGCGTTTGAAGTGGCAGGCCCAAAAGTATTGAACTTTTTGCCCTTCATAATACGGAATAGTGCATCAGACTTTATTTAAAAAATACTGAAATCACACCTTTTCACAAAATCATTTCTACGACTTAAATATTCCTGTTCGATAACCGAGATATGTAACCCTATTTCACACCAAATTTTACAAAAGCAAAATTTGCTTTGGATTGACAAGGACTGTCGTGTCACGTGATTAGTCTTCGTTGACCTTAAAATCCACATATTTTGCTCATTATGTGATAATTCTGAATAACTTGTTTTATCTTAAATTCTTAATTTGTAACATTATATATTTATTTTTACAGTATTTTTCATATAATATTTGTGTAACAAACCTATGCCTATTATACCCCTCATTGTACCTTATTGTCACACTAGGATTATACTTCTAGGATCTGTTGATAATCTATAGGTATATTAAAAATAAATAAATAACTAAGTTAAAACACTGTATTATTCCATTATATTTTGTATTGTGTTAAACGTTAGAACGTTTTCGGGAGTTAACTCCAAACACACCATATATTACTGTCTGAAAGTGTTTTTAACTTTAGTTGAATTATTTTATTGATAATAGGAAGATGTTCCCGAAAACGTTCTAATGCTAAACACAATAAAATATAGTGGAATAAAACAGTGTTTGAACTCAATTTACAAAATTAAAATTTGTATAAAAATGGCTGTATATAAATTGTTTAATATTATTATTATTATTATTGTAAGGTGTAATCTCATGATATACTGTAGTCTAGCATCATTCATGAATACACGGTTATCATGAATGGACGATTGGTGAGTAGGATCGCGCTTGTGTGTGCTGTACCTCTCTGGTGCACACACAGACGCGCGCGCACACACACTCCAGCAGCCGTGGTCCAGTGAACGATCGCGGATGATTTATAACCCGTAATTAAATGCCTGAATAATAATCGCTGTCTGCCGTGAGGGCGAGCGATATATATATTTATTAGCAAACCCGTCATTATCGATATTTCAATATTACGAAGAGTTACACAAATATGCGAGCTGAACCATCTCCACTTTGTCAGATCATGTTAACTCATTATTTCAAAAAAATTAAAATATTAATTTTAAACGTCATTTATCTACGAGGGGTTTTGTATTTACCGTGTTTCTACTTAGCGACTCCCACGGGTTCTGTAAACACATTACTTCAACGACTGAGCTTCAATGTGATGAAATCGAGGCAAATAAACCAAACAGATAGTACTTACAATGGATTAGAGTTTATTGCGCTGAAGTTACAAATCTAAAATATATGAAAATGTGTACTCGCAGCGATTAAAGTATGACTTTCAAGCAGTCTTCCTGTGAGTGTCGCGAGAAAGAGAGATATTCTAGAATAACATTATTTTCTTATTATCAATTATAAATACATAAATATAAAATCAATTTTGTCGAAAAATATTGTTTTTGCGCTACCGGGATTCGAACCTGGATCTCTATTTCCAATCCGGGGAAGTACACTACCAATTGTGTTGTAGCGCCAGTATTTTTCATGACAAATTTTCAAACCTATATGTTACCATTTTTCAAATTAATACATCTGTCTTTCCATTATTCGAAATATTATAATTAATACATTAAATTAGTATTTAAAACATCACAGTTATATATTAATATTATATACACAATATGTTCTGAATAATTACAACTTCACAATAAGAATGTGTTCCTCTTAATAATTAATATTATTTATCCCCTATGTAGCTTCCCCATATCTCAAACAACATTTAATAAACACTAGTGCGCTTAAAATATCTTAAGTATTTATATATTTATTAAAATATTAATTCTGGTACTTTGTATCAGTTATAAAATTGTCGGGAATTATTACATACTTGAACCAATGCCTATCATCAAATCTCAAACAATTTCGAATGGCTGATGCACTGTATTGATACGGGGCTACGGAGGTGCAATCCCCGTGGATTGAGATATTTATCTGGAAAATGGATGCTGGAGGTATTGAAATAATATATAGACACCATAAATTCACAGAAATAGGTTTGTAAAAAACCAAGCATTTCGGCCACTCCTTGGCTGTTGTTTGACTACGTGTATTTTATTGTACACCTTTTGCCATTTTATTTAATTTAATATGTAATAGAGCAATAACTTATACGAAAAACACGATGTCGTGCAATTATTTTAAGAAGGTATTTGATGGTGTTTTGTACTCACTGCCTCCTTTCCTACCACTCCAGGACCGGATGATATTCTGCAAGCTCGCGATCAGCTGTACAATGCACAGTTTATCTTAAAAATTCCACACTAATATGCAACTTCTATAATGTATAACTTTTGACTATATTTAAATTTATAAATAATAATAAACGACAAGACATTGTAAGTACCATTCATTTCTTGTTCAACATAAGCTCTATTTCAGTCTCGACTAATCCAGAATCTTAAATCTGAGCATAATAATATAATGATATACATTTACGGTTATCTGGTTTACCTAGTTATGCCATGTCTTTGCAGGAATCTTTATATCTTATATATTTAGGAAGTTCTCTATTTCTGGTGCCATCAATACTAACATCGTTCAATTTTCTCATCATTCATCCAATCTATATGACATGCATATCTTAAATAATGACTGTATTTTCCGTACAATAACACGCTCTGTGTATTTTTCATTGATTTACAAAGTATCAAAAAAACGTACAGATACGAAATTACAACAATATGGGTATATTTACATTATTTAATAATACCATACTTTTTTGTATTGATTTATGACATTTACATTACGTGTATTGACAGATAACAAAAAATCTCTATGATACATATCATATCTTCCTCTTTTTCTTTTAAATAGGCAATCCACCCTTAAAGAGTGATTTGCGCCAATAATATTATCGAATATATAGTCAATACCATTGTCGTTCAAAAAATTTGCTATTATATAGATTAAATGTGGCGAGTTAAGCGAAATAAGATGACACAAGTTAACCGAGAGTTGAAAATTACCATTGACGAGATTACCGTAAAAAAACCTGTGATCCGCAATGGACAGGCAAAAAAGATATGGTCAAGGGTTTCCTCCTCGGCACCAGTTCAATCTGAATAAATGTAATGCTACGAGGTTTACTAGTCTTGGTTATTTTAATGATTAACTATGGTTATTTTACTATAGTTTACTAGTCTTGGTTATTTTAATGATTTACTATGGTTATTTTACTATAGTTTACTAGTCTTGGTTATTTTAATGATTTTATATAAATATCATTTTAATAAACAATTAGTGAGCATTTCTCATCTGCCGTTGCTCAGTGCGTAACTATATTCAGATGAAGAATTTTTTTATGTATTTATATATCGCACACTCTATTCATACAATCAATTACATCTATTATTTTATAAACCTTGTTCTTCTCATGGCTAAGGATAATAATCTTTTTAATTCAAGGTTCCAAATTAAATATAATATCACACTATCACGAAATTACTATTAATCAATACATTAAGTTCACTGTAAGGGCACAGAATAATACACAAGCCATTTTGATTGTTTTAAAGTGGAACTTAATATGGAACTTGACCATTTTACAATGGAAAAATTAATAAAAAATTAGTCGTTTTATAGAGTTCTGAAAAACAATAGTTTTTGTCTAGACCAGTGCTTCAAAACTTTTTATATAATCTATCGAGATCTACGTAGATTTATTGGACCAATGCATACCTACTACAAATAATACAATACAAAATATCACAAATATTGGAACGAAAACGATCCACGTAGCATTACAAATTCGAAAAAAATCTTTTATTTCAAAAATTTCTCGTTACAGTTTGGGAACCATCGGTATAGACTATTCCACGTTTATAATTACGACAGCTGGTAATCTTTGATATACGAAAGACTTATAAAAGATCATCCTCTGTAATGAGAGGAACGTTTAAATTTATTCAAAAAACACGTTTTTCACTTATTTTGTATGGATCTTTTCTTATTGTCTTTTTTATACATGGCGTTTGAAAAAGATAATATTTTAGTGTGAGTCATAGAGTAGGTACGTTAGGGGTACCAGTTTACTATATAAGTACCTACTATTATATTATATAGCCCAGGGCCTACAATTTTCGAACTTAGGAACATATTAATATTATATTTTGATGCCTCAAATTCGTGATTTAAAAATAATAAAATGTGAATGTAACAAAAAATAACACATTCAATTGAGGTTTCAATTATAATCCGATATTAAAAAAATTAAACTTATTTTTAAAATATGTACATATCTCATATGCCATTAAAGAAAAAATGTGCCCTTGATTTGAATGAAAACATCCGAATAATAATTCGCTTAAATTAAATATAATAAAAAAGAATTGTGTAATTAACGCACTCAATTAAAATAGTTTCCCTATCGTGATTTTAATAACTGGAAAATGTACTAATAATTTGAATTATCAGCATTCTTCAAAGTTATCCAATAAAATTCATCGCTGCTCCGGCTCATTAATATTTTAATTAATTATTAAGATCAGCTTAATTTGTCCCTTCAATTAGTGTTTGGAAATAGGGCTATCTTAATTTATGTACGTTTCAATTTTGGAAGGCGGTCGATTTTCAAGGGTGTAAAAATTCTAGAACTACATATATTTGTTTAACTTTTTACGTATTTTTACAAATACACAAAATTAATGTTCAGAGTACGGTGCACGCGGATGTACAGGGTGAATATTATGTACAAGGCCGGTGTTGTTTTTAAATAATTAAGAAATGAGACATAGTTTTTTAATTTAGTTTTTATTTATCAATTGTTTAATTTATTACAAATATGTATGAAATATAACATTGGCCAATTGGTCGCCTCTTTTAAGCATATTTTTCACGACATTCTCGCACACTTGGCGTGTTATTTCTTCGTGTATTCACAATTGAATGATTATTTAGATAACATGTTTTAATGACTTCAACACGTTGTTGAGGTGTTAGATAATCCATAATAAATTGTAATCAACTACTCTCTACGACTACCAAATGCGAACAAAATCGGCCTGGAGCATAATATTTAACATGACATGACCCCAGATTAGAATGTTTGTTCATCTAATACGTAACATTAGAGAAAAAAATTTCATTTGTGAACAGACAATTTTTTTTCCCGAAAGTTTTTATTGGTTCTACGATAATTTCATTGTTTTCATATGGCGTAGTCATAAAAATGAATAATTATTTAAATGAAGTAAATCTATTTTCTACCGAGTTATTTTTCGGTCGGCGACCTTGAAGATCAACGTTGCGATGTTTTCCTAATAAGTCTTGCATTATTCAGCACGTGCATTCTGCAATCCGAGCACGCGTAATTTATGCCCTTTGCTAGCTGCGCGGCGGTCCGGGTTGACCGTATTAAGGGATGGTAAACATGCTGAGTCTACAAGTTGATTGGCAATTCAATACGTGACACTTCTCCATAAGGACTTTCCCGAGAACCAGAGAACATTCGCGAAAGGAATGAGACATTTGTTCCCGCTGTATAATTTTCCGTAAGAATGTTGCAGCTTTGTGCAAAAGTCGCAGTGTAATCGAGAAACAGCTCCTTACAAGTGGTTTTATTTCTTGATAGTCTAGACAGCTCGCTGAATAGCAACATGCAGATGATACTTGGAGAGTTATATGAGAAGTGAACATTGAAACACTCGACAGATGCATTTTCTAAAGTTTTCAGTGAATAAAACAATTTTTTGAGTGTTTCACTAGTAATAATCTAATTATTTGCATACTTTTTGAAATTAGCAAAATTAACTTTGTAGGTAAAATTCATTGATTTTATTTGTTAGCTTTATTTTATTAACCACTTATTAAGTTTAAATAGATCTACCGGTTTCTAAAAATACCATTTTCTTCTTCAGGATGTCAATACTAATTAAAAACATATGTTATTGTTTCTTTACCAGAATCTATCTAAAAAAACAACAATTATTTATTAGCGTGTAAAACTAATCAAAAAATTTTAAACAACCAACTAAATTTAACTACGAGTCCCATAAATTTGTATTAAGTAACAATTAGGTATTAAATTTATTTTTTTAATAATTGTTGTTTTTTTAAAAATTGATTCTTGTAAAGAAACAATAACATATGTTTTTAGTTAGTATTGACAACCTGAAGAAGAAAATGGTATTTTTCGAAACCGTTAGATGTATTTAAACTCAATAAGTGGTTAATAGAACAAAGTTATCAAATAAAAATAATTATTTGCATACCGACAACGATACAGCAATAATGTAAACCTAAATTTTGCAAGAAAATATATTTTTTTTAAAATTGTTAATGCTGTGAAAAAATACATCAAAGGCCAAACAGGTTCAATCTTAGTCTCAGACGACCACCAAATTATTGTAGTTCAATAAAATATTTTTATAATATGACATGTATGTCAAATCAAATATAAATAATATTTTGTATGTAATTTTGATATCTTTTAGGTATATTGTTCTATCAGAAAGGTAGTAGAAATCAAGTGTGAAGGATACTTAATATTGAGTGTTCAACTATTCAGAATTATAATAGGTACAAATTAAAAACCTTTAATATTATGTTTAATTTTATTAATTTTATACTTTAACATTGGCATGTCTGAGCATTCCAAAAAATATTTCTATTATAAACGATCTATATCAATTAAGATTTTCATATATTGCCTCACTAAATGTATCCCCTGTTTTATACAACCCTCAAGTTGTCGCGGCTTTAAGGATTAGTATAAAACCACCCCTGACGACAAGTCGAGACCTAGATTGAAGCGCCCGAGGAATGAAAAGGGTTTCAGGGGATCACACATTAGATAATGGCTAATTAAAGATATTAGGAGACCCTTTAGAAAGGGTTAGTACCTACGTAATTCAGATTGAGATATGCATGTCTGGAGCAGGTGAAACGACAAAGGGCGTGTTTGATATAAGTGGGTACTAATTTATTACAATTTCAAGGAACATTTCTAAATTTAAACTAAATCAAAATAAAATACAAATATTTATAGCAGATGTTCGTTATTAGTTTACTCGGATAGCGCAATTTTATCAAAATATTTTTTTTTACAATCTATATTACTAACATTTGTAACTTAATAATATCGAAGGTTGTACAGGGTCAAAAAATTTAATGACGTGTTAATTCATGTATTCAAATATATAATTATTTAAATGAACGCATACAACACGATTTTCATCATTACGTTTATTATTATTATATATAAAATTATTAATATTAAATATGATTCTCAACGACCTGTAAACGAAAAAAAAAAGTATTTTGAATAATTAATCTATTTATGTACGTAGTATTAAAATTCTAGTAGAATAAAAATAAAAATATTACAGCTTAAATGGAAAATGGGATTTGCAAATTTACCTATTAATGAATAAAAAATTAATTAACTTTATAATATCATGAGTTATTTAAAATAATTCTACATTTTTATATGGTGTGGAATCATGGACTCTGAAAGTAAGGGAGAGAAGATGGTGCCTTTGAGATGTGGTGCTGGAGACATACCATGGACGGCGAGACGCATGAATGTCTCCATTCTGCAGCAACTGAACATCAAGGACAGACTTTCAACCATTTGCCTTCAATTTTTTTAGGCATCTTGTCAGAAGGGAAGATAGCTTTTAGAAGTTTGTTGCCGAGAAAAGTGAAGAAGCATAGTCAAGAAGGCTCAGTCATGAAAGACCGACGTGGATAATTTAAAATAATCCAAACAACTGTTAATGAAATGTCATTTTTATTATATTCATTTTTTTAATCATATGAAATACTTAAATTAATTGGCCAGTAATAAAAAACTACTATGTAAGTAATAAATTGAAACACATAAATCAAGTGATTAATAGCTTTGCAAGCCAGATAATTATTATGGTGAATGGTGTGAACTTATATAACATATAATATTCATATCCGGGGAAAATTATTTCCCTGAAAGGAGAACTTCTTGAAGAAATTCAAGGAGATCAAAACTAAGCTGGAGCACATGTGGAAGATAAAATAGTGTACTCGTCTAATGCGCACATATAATTGTGAAACCTGGACTCTAGTATTTATTAAGCGAGCTCAAAAGGTTTAGACGATAGTGTAGAATGAAAAGTAACATGCTGGGCAACACTAAAAGGACAAAAAAAGATAATAAATATAATATTAGAAGAATAAATATATATTATAATAGAAGAAAGGTTATAGTACGGAATATTATTGTCTCTGGTGAATAGCTTAAATACATAAATACATACCTAAATAATTATTACAAGACGCACGGTGAACAAAAACAAAGACAAAAAATGAACTATAGAAATTCATAAGTTTCAATTGATTGACGAAACCACCGAAGCAATAGGAGTAACAGCAAAGATTGACGGAGGGCTTAAAATAGTGATTGAGTGATGGGGAGGCCTTCATCCAGCAGTGAACTGATAATGGCTAGTGTTAATAATAATAAAAATGAATATTTAGTTACTATCGAGATATGCTAACATAATCCTCCCGGCAAGAGACATGTCTAATTGATGCATTTAATATCCATTAAATATCATAGAAATACGTTCTAAATTTGCAACTTTATAATTACATTCGTTTTCGTTAAAAATGGTTATTAAATATGTTGGTGTTGAGTCACCAACTCTGTTATAAATATGATTATTAGTAATAGTATTTTTTCTGATCTTTTTAAGATATATGCAGGAAATAAATTGCGTTCACTTTCTGATATTTTACGTTTTATTTATTGTATATATAATGTTAATTGAATATTGAATAATAACGATTTAAAGAAAAAAAACTTACTTATTCATATTTATGTATATTAAAGCGAAATACAAAATTAAATAACATGCTTGACATGTGTGACGTTTTTAAAGGCTGTGATATTGATAGATTGGTGAAGTATTCCTATTAGCACCTAGCAAAATATACGTTCACTTGATATAATAAAAATATTAATAGATATTTTTTATTACATCAAGTTTAACTTATCAAAAAAATTAATTCGTAAAGAATGGAAACAATGTGTTGTGTACCCCTTAGGTTCGACGCGGTCTGTGTACGTTTCCAGCTTATAATAAGTAGCAGATTTGTTTCATTCAGAGTTAAACCTTTTTGGCGCCACCGGAATGTAAATCAGCGGTTCGCATTTCCCAGAAACGTCGCGATAAAACGTTATTGTATTTTGCGAAAAAAATCATTTATATTTTACTTTATTTGTTTTATTGCAAGATGCATTTGTAACCGTTAGAGCAGACGCGAATAAGATTATTGAAAAAATATTATGGTTATTTTTTTATTTTATTTTGTCCGATCAATAATATTCCACATTATTTATTATTTTTAAAATTTAAAAAAAAAGAGAACGTGGACGCGCGGAATTCGGACGCTATAGCGGACGCTATTTAGCGTGTTAGTTATAGCTACAGATCCATTAATCAATTTCCACAAGTTTAACTACGACCAGAGCTGGTTCGTTTGACCACCGATCAAGCGACGTAGTAATTGGAGCCCTCTTGTGCGTTGGCGAGGTCACAGTTCGCGCACATCCCTGGCGCCTGGCTCCGCGGTCCAGTGGTTAACAGACGCCGTTCCCGGAAACCGGAACGCCGGGTTCGCGATACGTCCGTTCCCGGAACCCGAGCAGACACTGTGCGCACTTTGTCTGCACGGAGTCACGTGTTTTGAATTTGTTTTTGTTTTTCGTCATTTCTGCTCAGTCATCGGCGGGCGACCTTTTGAAGTTGCGGCGACCTTTTGATAAAAAATGCCCGCCGATTGGAAGTTTTTAACGGCGGCACTGCTTGGTCTGATAAGGGCAATTTATTAGTGTTTAAGCGGTTAATTGATTCCTCGTATTTGCGTACTTTAGAGATATGGGAATTTATTTAAAATATAATAAAACTAGGAAATCGCCTCACATTTAAAAAATATTTTTAATAAAATTAAATAGAAACGTTGTAACATACAACACAAATAAAAATATCCTTATTTTTATTTGTTAACTTTGTTTTATTAACCACTTATTGAGTTTAAATACATCTATCGGTTTCTAAAAATACAATTTTCTTCTTCAGGATGTCAATACAAAGATAATAAATAAAAATAATGAATTTAACCGACAAAGTTAACTTTTCTAATTTCAAAAGTATAAAAATAATCTTCACTTTCACATCTCTCTGGTGTGTATGCTTACGTCATAAGAAATTACATATCACTTAGAAAGATATAAAGAACATGTCTATTTTTTGCAAAAATATTTTTGTCGCTGAACTCAAACCCAGAACATTCTATTGTCTGTAAAATTAAACCAATTAGGCTACGATATCCATTAACATTACCGTCAGATTCGATAATTTTTATTACTTAGTTATCATGAAACTATGATAGAAATAACCTGTTTGCGGCTGATTGAGAACGTTAGATAGAAAAAGCGCCCTCAAGTGACCAACGTTTGTCTGTCCTCCAAGCGATGTAGCCTGCTCTTTGTCATTTCATTATATTTTCATATTCAATTAAATCAACTATTCTTGTCTGTTTTCACACCTATACTTTTTCCTGTCTCTTCACGAGATGACCAAAATTTTTGAACTTTAGTTTGAGAGCAAATGTTTCGTAGCAATACGTGAACACTTTTAAATACTCTCAAATGTTTGTGGGACATTCTTTTCTTGTCTCCATGTGATGACTGACCATCATACATATGTCCATATCACTGCGTTACGTAACATCATTGCAGTGAATAATAATAATAATGTGTTTACTCCAGCGTGATCAGGTTTTTTTTTAACCCGATTCGCCATAGAGATAATACATATTATGTTATACATTAAGGTTATGAAATAAATATAATGCTATGAAAAAGAAAACCAAGGAAAATATTAATAAATAAAAAATAAAAAAAGTTAATAAAAAGTAAAAAGTTCACACATATATTACTACTTCAGTCACGGCCATTGTATATGTAGCTATTGTGTAGGCGTTACCATCCTCTGGTCAGGGAACCAGCTTTCCATGAGAACGCCGCTTGCACCAGAGAGTTGGTGCTGAGCTCCAGCCGCAGCTTTACGCCAGCAACTCGATGTCTCAAAAACGGAACGAATCCATGTATACAGCCATCGGTAAACATTGTAGATGCGCTGCAATAACGCGCCAATCCGAACAGTATTCTGTATGAGTTGTTGTACTGAATTCGGAGACGGTTATACGTCACTTGCTTGTATTTCGACCAGAGCTCGCAGGTATACATGCTGGTGAAGAACGAGTTAAACAGGATGCTCTTCACCTCCTTACTGCATCGATAGAATATCGTCACAAAATTACTCCAGTTTTCTGCAACGTTTAACCAAAGATACGAGTGTCAAAAAATTCTGTACGACTGAGAAAACATAAAAATTCTATACGACTGAGAAAACATAAAAATTGAATGTCGATGTATTCCGCTTTGGATTTTGTGGTGACTATTGTATTATACGTATTGGCTTAAGGTTTATTTATGTTTTACAGTTAAAGGGCCACACTACAAAATGTCAGTTGACACGAGGATTGTGACATTAATCTGGTTGTAATCCCGGATTATCAGATTACCAGACCGCTCCAGTGCACGTCACCAACAGTGGCCAGGTGAAGACTGTTTACCTTACCGGGTGACGACAAACCGACGTGGCAACATAAATTATACTAGGGCGCCGCCCTGGCATTTTTTTTGACATGGAACTAACTTTTATGTACTAGAATTTTGTACATAAAATGTGCAGCAGAATATTTATAGAACCGACGCATTTCAGTCATTGCGAGGAAATTTATAGTTTTTTTTTTAAGAATTGTATCATTGTGCGCGAGGCAGTATCCCATTCTTTCAACCATTGACTTGGAGGCAGATGAAATATGTGAACTCAATTTAAATAAACAGTCATACCTCAATTAACATGCTCGATAGTTTTTGTTACATACATATAGCATGGTTTTTACGTTTACAAAAGTTACATTATTTCTGGCTAAAATCATTTTTTAATAACGAAAAAGAGGCAGGGGGAGGGGGTTAAAATCAAATACCACCCTGGTACTATACTTTTGTCATGACTACAATTTTAGTTTCTGTTTATTTACACCTGTTGATGATCTTTCGAAATTATAGTCTTGACAAAATATAACTCAATATGTGTGTAATGCTTATAAAGTTCACTTGATTTAAGTAATAATAGTAATCGTTACAATTAAAAAATTTAAAACTTAAGAACTGGTTATTTAGTATTTATTTGGTCATAAATGGATCACAACAAAAATGTTGAAACTTTCATTTTACAATAGAATACGTTTAATGGCTGGCATTCAGTAGAAATCTCTGATGCGTACGTTCTCATAGAGTTAAATATATTTTTACATTATATATTACATCGTGTGAAAAAGTAGAATAAAAAATTGAAAATATGAAATATACTACAAATCAATAAAACGTATATTACCATCACGCCGTTTCCGAGTGTATAGGCAGAGAGGATGAAACGCCACACACAACTCTCGTCTCTTCCACATTCATACATAGATTGTCGAAGACTCTGGTGCCATCATACATCTTTCATCACGTTCTCTGCCTCACTCATTCGTCATTAAGCAATTTAAGCGATGCTTTATTAATTCTATTCATCGTGCTAAGATCTTTTAAATACCCCGTCATTTCAATGTGTATTGTTATTTTAAAATTTAAAAATGGGCAGAGAGCCAGTAATTAAACACATTATATTCATTGATGATATAATATATGTGTCATATACAGGATGTCACAGACCTAGTCCACAATATGTTATGAGTGTATACCTGACTAAATTATGAGTCAAAAATATTCAAAGAATATGTGCCAAATCTTAACCATGTTAGAGATATAAGAATTTA
This sequence comes from Eubasilissa splendida, assembly GCA_031772225.1. NCBI lineage: Eukaryota > Metazoa > Arthropoda > Insecta > Trichoptera > Phryganeidae > Eubasilissa > Eubasilissa splendida. The sequence goes on along the minus strand of CM062868.1, from coordinate 8,203,189 downwards.
AAAAAAACGTAATTATGCGATTTTTTTTGATTGATTGAAATATTTTATTGATTTCAAATTACACATTAAATACAAAAAAAGGTCATCGAATTTTGAGCAGCCAGACTATTTTTTGTTGCATGATTTAGGAGCTGAAGCAAAGATATAGAATAATGGATACATTTCTAAGTAATATTTTCCGTAACGGTGCAGAATTTGTACATAAATTATCTATAAAATATCGTGAACTAGGCCTGTTACACCCTGTATATACAGTTTTTTTTAAGAGCAATTTTTCAATCTTTATGATAGAAATATCCTCAGGCAAAGTGTTTACATGCCATTCATTAAAATATCTCATTTATTATCTGAAAATCGGGAAAAATCTCATTTGATTTTGCACGTCTCGTAACGCAATGATGGATACAACTCATCAATACAGGTGGAGAGTAATTATTCAGCCGACCCGCTCTACATCCGTGTTCTTTTGCAGGCTGCATTCATAAAAGAAAACGCAAATAAATATGTGCGCACATAAAATCTGGGCGACCAATCGGAACGCCGCAAGCTGCGTCGAACCAGGGGACACATCTGCGCTTATCTCGCCTTTTCCATATTTGAAATTTTCAGTAGAATCAAGATGGCGTATGCGCCGCGCGTGGGGCGCGTTTTCCGCCCTTCTGGCTTTGCTTAGTTGGATTTTCACACCCCGGGCGGCGCTAATGGGCCGCGGGTGGCCCCGCCCACTCCCAACCTCCCCTCTCCGAGATTGACGGAAAACTACGTTTTTCTATGGTCCCAGGAGAAAGTATTGCAGCGAGAAAGGCGGGTTGAAACTCAATGGTGGTTTTATGAGCCGCCATGATGGGATCTAGCGGCGTATTTATATTGCGAAAATGCAGCAAAAATTATATTACATTTACAAATAACATAGCCAAATAATCTCTAAGAATCTTTTGTATTGTATTGTATTTACATATTGAATTAATGTAATTAACTTTATAAACTGTAATTAAGTTATACATTTCTACAAATTAAATTAATCAACAAGAAAGATATGAAGAAACAAATCTATCTATCTAAAAATACTTAATTGCTACCGGGATTCAAACCTTGACCTCTTCCTATCCGGGGAAGCGTATTCTCTATAGCAATGGAATACATTTTTGACAAATTTTGAACTTATATTCTCTAATATTTCCAATTTCCAATCCCTACTATTCCATTTTTAAAAGCAATCAACTTTATATTACGGTGAATCTAAAATACCTTTGAGAGAAAGTCAATGGGAGACGTAATTCATTATATTAAATTTGGAAACTTTAATTAATACAACTTATATATTAAGGAGAACACAAATTAACTAAAATTTGTATTAATATACCATAGAACTATGTTCTGAAAACGCAACTTCGCAATAAAAATGTGTTCTTTATCCGACTCTCAATGAAGGCAGTTGTGATCATGGAATTGCGTCTAATTGCGGATGACGGCACGGATAATATATCGTCACGTATTTTCAAATACGTGTATTTCATGAAAAAAAATATATCGAAATTTTACAAAATACTATAAAAAAATAACCATTTAAATCAAATATTAATTTGCAAGGGCAAAATATACAACCCTTGCATATTTTTTATAGAGAGAGAGAGAGAGAGAGAGAGAGAGAGAGAGAGGATATTGTGCATTAATGAAATGAGGTAAATAGCTTTTGAAGTGAAGAGTTTACGCGAAAAAAACGTTGTAATGGCGGTCGCCTTTGATCCAAAGCAACTGCGATTAATGTGAATGATTAAATACAGAAACTCAGAGCATTCCATCCGAAATATGATCAATCAGATTCTTTTCGCTATCAATCTATTAGATTCCCGCCACGTATGTTTGTACGGCATCTTGAAAGCAAACAGTTCGCGCCCATTCTGCCCGTGACCAGAGACTGACGGGGAAAAATTAATTTTGATTCGACTGTTTTAATACCCGAAAGCGAAAATTTAATAATCCGGTACTGTCGATAACATGCACAATTTTACAATTATTTTTAATCAGGAATTATATACACTTGCATTACATTACAATGTGCATTGTGTTGCATGCAGTTGGTCAGCCGATGGACGCCACTTTTTTCATTCAAGGATTAATTAATGACAAATGGTTAATACGAGTAAAATGAATTGCAAAAGATTCTTCATTGTTGGCGATCATTTTTTTTGTTTTCAGCAGTTCTAAATAACTGTAAATTCCCCGAGTCATTCATTGCCTTCAATTCTCCACCCTCTAAAGCATCTCCTGCCAGCAATGTTGCCTTGAAAGAGATAATATCTAGCATGTGATTTGGCCAAAATTTAGCAATTCCGAGTTTTTATTATTCCAATGAGTTTTCTTTTCATCCTTGCATTAGAACCATCATATTGTCAGTAGTGACTTTATTAATTTAACTTATTTTATATCAATACATTACTTAATTTTGCTAAACATACATTTTTTGATAAACATTTAAGCTTTTATTAATTTCTTATTGTTTCCAACACATCGAGGATATCACAAGCGGGAGCTATATTTGCAAAGAATACTATGAAACGAAACTTTACACGCAAGAATCCCACAACCAGAGCACCTTTCTGGTTTGCTGGACTTTGATTAGATATATGTATTATATTTTTAAAGGCTTGGAACTAATTCCATAAAACTAGAAATTTCCTATGTAGGTACTCGAACACATTAACCCTATTTTAGAGTACACTTTATCGATACTTGCAAATGTATGAATACCAAAAGTTTTGCAGGGCGAGGACTTTTTGGGCTTCTATCTAACATGAGCCTCTAGTAAAATTTTGCTAACAGCGTCCAAATCCAACCCTACCAGTCTCGCGCGCAATAATTCCAGCCGCCTTTTGACAATCCAAAAACAATGGCGACGAATTAGAATAATAGAGAAATGTATAAAAATGCTGGTTCTATATATTATTTTATTTTATTAAGAATATGGGTAGGTGAGTAGAGAGCGGGTACTCCGAATCCTTTCGGTACAAATCAAAGCTTGGACCCCTGCGGCGCGATCGGCGCGGTGCTGCCGACCGCAAAAATAATAAATTAATTAATATGACGTCGCCTCGCCGCCATGGCGGATACGCGATGTTAATAAATGAAATATGCAGCGGGCTCGGGTTCAATGTTACGAGGATTCAGCCGCTAATAAGACTCGAGGAGTATTTCGAAGAGCTCTGGAACACTACGATTTATGCTGCCGAGTTGTTGTGAACAACAACTAATGTTATCGTGAAATACAACCATCAATTGGCAATGAACAAATAACTGACAAAAAATTCAACGTCGTTCGTAAATAAATTACTTTTAAAATATGAATATAAGTGAACTTATTCATATATACCTACTCGTATAGGTATCGAGTCCCCCGGAACGACGACCTATTAAGAAATTAAAGGAATATCGGACATTTCTGGGTATTTATTATTAGGGTGTGGGTCTCTCGCAGGGGGTTTCTGGGATGGGCGATGTCGGGAAGAGCAGTGGCTAGAGAGACCTAACAGAGTATTTTACTGGCTCTCCCTCGCACCTTTTGCGACCTAGATAGGGTGAATTTCTGCCGGACTTGGACCGAACAGATAAATGTGACGTCTACCCTCCCTTTTTGGGGGTATATGATTTCTATAGCTTCTTTCTGGCTGCCTTCTGAATATAATATGATAACGAGACTCACTTCAAATTGTACAGATATGGCTCTGGTACGATGTTACCGGAGCCAACCTATAATGGTATTATGATGATAATAAATAATGACTGAATGTTATAAAATAAATAAATATGTAATTATGACGAATCGAAATGAGAGTAAACAACTCTCAAAACGTTTCGGGATAGGATGTAAATAAATAAATATACCTACTCGTACTTACATACGAGTAATTAAACATAGTCAGAACAATTTTGAAAAAAAAAAAAAGAATATTATTTGTATCGAACACAGTAAAGTCAATTCTATATTGTGCCAAAAACAAACAGATCGCTTTTCCACAAATATTTATAAAAATCGCCTTCTGAAAATTGAGTAGATCGCAATGAAATCTAAAAAACTTAAATATAAGTAAAAACACCAAAATATCATAATTCTATTTTAAAAATATATACACAATTTGGTACCTATAAATTATTTATCAAGTTGTTTAGATTCGATTATTCATACATCTCACAAAAGTCATTTTTATCTCAATTTGAGATTCCTGTGGTTGACTGCTGTCAGTATAAAACAATGTTTAAATAATAAGTACTACATCAAAATTCATACTATTTTCAAACTTAGCTAAACGCTTGTTCTATGAAAATATGACTAACGTAACTCTTAGAACGAGGCTCGAATCCTCGACTACTAGATCACGAATCACAAGATTAATTTGTTTCGTATGGTAAACTGTACGATAATCATTGCAATGCAAAAAGGTATTTTTTATATTTATCAATTTTTGCTATGTTACTCCCACTGCTTGGATAATTTCTTCTACTACAACATAGTGCCACCTAGTGCACTGGTAAAATTCTGAGAATTTATAAATAATATTAATGTATTATCACTTTTATCTAACAAATTCTTAAAAATAAATAATATATATAGTGACAAATTTCGTTTTCAATTATACCTAATGATTGTAAAGAAAAAAAAAACACAATATACCAAACTTACAAGACATCGCATCGACGGGTGGGAGAAAAAATACGGAAGCCGTGAAATTATTTAAAATGTTAATTCTCAAAAATAAATTCTAAGAATAAAGGAATTTTGTCGGGACACCGAAAAGAATTTGAAAATTTCAAATGAAATCTTCTTCGAAATCAGAAGAATCACATTCCTGAAATGTATTCGAAGAAATCTTAATTTTACTCTGTGGTCTAAACAGTTAATTCCCCAGCTTTTAGAATCGTCTATAATTCTGGATAAATATGGCATCTTACCAAATAAACGGATGTTTGAATTTTGGTCCGGTGTTATATGTTAAGTATTATAAAATTTATTTCAAAATATTATCAACATTTTGCACTATTATAAAATGTAGAACACAGTGAATGACAAATTAAATACATTGGAATCTATGGTTTGGGGACACTGGCAACCTTCTGAGCTTCAAATAGAGAAGTTATTCGAACTTTTGTGATTTTCGATGATTTTACAATGAGAACTGTACAGTAATTACGCAACCTATCGTGATAACATTGGTCACATATATACTGTGATAATGTAGCTACCATATAAGCTACCGCATTTTTTTAACGACTAATTAAAAAAATATATTTTTAACTTTTTGCTGAAAATCTCAAAAGTATTTCTATATATCACGCGTCGGGAATCTTGAAAGAACATTTATACATTACTTTAGAAATAAGTCAGTAAGTAAGTAAACTGTTTGTACCTAACGCTGCCGTACTTTGAATATTTTTATTATGTACCTACCCAAGTAGGTACATAATAATATAATACATTGGGTAGGTTTCATACATGCTTTGGATGCTCCACATCCCTTGTGTTCTAGAGTCAGAAAGCTTTGAACTTGGTGTTTCTAGTTAAAAACTACACCGCTGAAAATAAATTCGTCCTACACACGCTACGACAGGGCGCGCACACGTAGCGAGTCGAAATACATATGGATCCATTCTCAAGAGGATACATATACATACCAGCAACAATGGATTCTATCATTCGTTCCGTATCCACAAAGTTTGAAAGTATTCTACTTTCGTGCATGCGCATTCAGTTCCGCCTGTCAACGTCTTCGAATAGTGTGTACGTATTCTTTAACAGCATCTAATGTACAAAAAACGACTTTAAATGCTTATGTGTATAATGCACAAAATAGCGTATTACATATTACGAAGTAAGCGAATTGTTTTTAGAACTTTGTATGACGCATTTTTTACAGTTTGGATAGAATACTTGAAGACGAATTATTGAAACATTTCATATCCTTCGATTATATGCTATATTTTAAAGTAGGTATAAACTTGTTTTCCAGCATCCATTCTACAAAAAGTCACCGACCGCCACTGGTAGGTACGGCTTTCGCGTCCATTTAGCTAGTTTTTTTTAAATATTTAGGTTTAATTTTTAACGTTAATGACAAATATGTAAGATGAAAATTAGTTTTCTACATAGTTTTTACAATTACAGTCATATTTGTTTGCATGCCTACACTATTATTTTAAAACTTTTTCGCTTGAAATAATTACAGTTTTCGTAATATAATTAACAGCGCTCGTATTTAAACAGATTTAATCAACTGTACACAAAATTCTTGTACACACGTTCGTTAGCCCGTATTAATTACAATATTTAAAACTATTCCAGTGGAATGTCGCCTTCGTTTGTTTTAATTTGGTTTTTTGTTGTCTTCACACGCCCGGGGTGCAGGCGCATAAGGAGAGCAGGTCGTTAGTGGAAGGCTGAACCTTCGTTCAAATAAAGTTTCCGATCAATCAACGACCGATAGACATGTTAGCAGGTAGCCAAAGCTCGCTTCGATCACCCGAGGCGGCGTCGATACAGCACGGTGTTCATAAAATTACTGTCACGTTGTGCGCTTATTTTAATACTATAAAAGTAAATTAATAAGTAACCTAAGATGGTAAAAGAATTTGGAGCTTCGGGAACGATGTGATACCCCAGATATACAATGGGAGAGACATGTACACGAGTCCCGTTATACGTAAAACTATTGTCACGTTCTAAATTATCATTATTTTTAATGCCATCACTTTTGTAATCACGAATAACGCCCTCGTGTTGGTAATGCGAGCAGACTTCAAGGTTTTAAAACGGTCTGTGTCTATGGTTGGGATTAATATAATTTTTTGCACGGAGCTGTCAGATACGCGGCTTGCTTGCTGTGGCAGCGAAGCTATTTATTAAGAACCAACATTAACCGAAGGGAAACGAGATTGTTTCCCTTTGGTCTACATTTATTTTTATTACATTACTATTTTACAATTTTTTCTACCAATCCTATTGCGTCGGCTTGGAATGCCGAGATAACTTACTACGACGATAGGTCACGGAGATGATCTACTACGATGGGATGTGCACGGACGAGCATGGATTTGAAGATTATGCCATATTTTATAACATTTTGGATCTTGTTGTCACCAACCTGCCTAACGTATGCCTGAAGAACGTCAAACTCACTTTCAACCCGACAAAATTAGGATTATAAAATTTTGATTTACCCTGTATTTTTTTTATTAGATTCCATTAGTTAATGTAAAACATCTTTTCATTTGTCTCTTCCAGGTATTATTAATTAATTTTCCCAGTTTAGTATGAAGGCAGAATGTGATAAACCAACGTGGGTATGTGTTTCTGAGGTGAAGAACCCGTCGTTCTTGTGTTCTCCACTGACTAGCCAGCGAAGAGGATAGAACGTCGTTCTTTAACCTCACACTATATATTTTTGTATCTCTATTTTTATTTCTGTCGAATCTTTATCTTTCTTGAATTAAATAACACCACAACAGCACGAAAAAACGGACTACTTTAACACAGACTATAGTCTAGCAAAGTAGCCAGAACAACGCTGTATATATCAGAAATGCAGTCTACTCCATCCCACACAATAAGCTACGAGTATATACTATGTTTACCATGTTATATTATAATATATTCACCTCTGTTACAACAAAAATATGCATGTCTTTAAAGTTCAATAAAATTCTTATTCTCTCCTTAATCATTTAATGTACGTATTTTAACTAATTTCAGTCTATTTTCACTAATTTTCTGCCATATTTGCATAATCTGAGTTCAAAGTTACACAATTTTTTACTACAGTAATTTCAGACATATCGTTTTCTCAAATGTGTAATTTTTCTGTGTCGTATTTAAAAAAAAATTGATTAACAACTTTCCGTTCACTCTGTAACATGGACCACACTAAGAGTTAAAACTGGGTTTATCTATTAATTACGTCGCCCACCTAGTCGAGCCGAGTCGATATCTAAGCAATAAAACCGTAATATTCTCAATCTTCTGCTCTCCGGATCGCCTACTTAGCGAAGTGAGATACCAGGAGCGGAGATGTTCAAAGAGTATCTTCCAAGGTGTAGAAATAACTCGATTCTGCATATTAATTCCGTAATTGAACAAGTCGAACACTCAGTGCCTCTAAAATGAAATGGATTGAATTTGAAACGGAAATGTACCTTATGCTGAAAATACACGTGAATAACTTGGAAATTAAAATTATTTACGATGACATGTTAGATTATGTATTTTTTTACATTCAAAATATATGTAAGTGCAACGATTTCTTTCAAATCTCACGCCGTTTTCTGCCTGGTAGATGAATTAGGCCCGCCTAAATCAGATTTATTTAGTACAAGTTTATATTTAAATTATATGAATATAAACTGTAGGAGTATTATAAAATATAGTGAAAATTCTTCTCTATCAGATAAGGATACTAATGATATTTTTACATTTCTGCCAAAAAAATCCACGGAAATATTTATTTTTAACTGCACATATTAAAGACGATAAAAAGATCAGAAATGCATTATAAATATTAATAATCCTACCAGTAATAGTTATGGTACGATCCATAGCTAAAATAAAATAAAATACTTAGTAATAACGGTAAGTACGAGTATTAGTAGAACATATTCTTATTGTGAAGTTAACAATAAGAATTTGTTCTCCTAATAATAAAGTTGTATCTATGTGTCCATAATTTAATAAAAATGAATTGATAATTCTGGCGTCTGCTATCAGTTTACTCAAAGGTATTTGAGGTTCTGTAAAAATAAGGTAGATGGCTCTTTCAAATAATGGAACGATTAAATGTATTAATATCAAAAAGGTAACATATAGGTTCGAAAATTGTCGCTAAAAATATTGTCGCTGTAGCATAGTTGGATAATGCACCTTCCCCGGTTAGGAAAGAGATCCAGGTTCAAATCCCGGTGGCGCAACAACAATATTTTTCGATAAAATTGATTTTATATGTATATCTTTCTAATTAATATATTTAATTCATATTTAAAATAACAGTAAGGGTTTAAAAAAATGCACCTTACCATATTTTGCTTGAATGCCAAATTAGCAACATACTGGAGTCTTGTATGTAACAAAAATGAATCTCTATATATAAGATAAAATGTTTATATATATAATTCATTATTATTTTAAAGATAATAAATAACAGATCATAGTGTTAAATTGAATGTCATGTTTATGTTTAAATTCAAAATGAAATTGACTATTTAATTAGTTTCAACGTGGTCTGTCAGTTCTCACAAATACACCAAGAACGGGAGAATTATGACGTCAGTGGTCGGCTGCGGTTCAGATCGTAAATTTTCATATTTAACGTCCAAACTGAGAAGATGTCATTACGTTTGCTTTCGCACAGAGCGGCGTTAAATAATTTACTATCGCACAGTCTGAGAAAAATATTTTCATAGCCATGACCAAAATTAATTAATGTCGCTTGCGACACTGTATCAATCGTCATTCTTATGATCGAAAGAACACTCGCACCAAGGTTTTTAAATAATCGCTTTACAGGCTATTGTGAAGTTGACAGAATATACTTTTCTTCTCGTCTTGAATAAAAATGATAGTCTTATCAAAATCACATCTCTTCAGCAATTTCAAAACAATTTACTGAATATTTTGCAAGGTCTTACGTCAGAATGCCGCTCATCGGGAATGATGTGTTGAAGACTATTCCACTGAGAAATGAACTAAAATATCAGAATTGTATATATATAGAAGCTTCATCAAACACCTGGCCAATCTTTAAATACCAAAGATAATACGAGTGAGACACATGCGTTAATAAAATGAAATGGGTAGGTACAAGACAAATTGGAGACAACCTGGCGAGACCAAGTAAACAAATACAGTTCAGAAATAACAGAAAGAAGGTGACCAATAATATATTAAACATGATCATGTTCTTGATATAACCACGTTCATATATATATATGTTCATTCTTGTAATAAAAGATCTTTGTTCTATGATTTGTACTTTAATGCAAGAATGACATCTGCTATGGTTTTTTATACTTACTTATATCGTGTATCCTCATATGGCTTAGCCATATCCTCGAACCGCACACCCTTTCACATGTTGTGCAAATACACGGCAGGGGAACTCTAAGATACATTTTGTTTACGCACATTTTGTTCTTTAGACTGGCATCCCTAGGATTGCTTGTTGATTGGTATTGGTCATTTATGCTGTGTGAATGTTGCCGCTTTCAGAGACTGAAGGATCGCTGTCAAACGAGTCGGAGTTCAATTGCGGTCGGTACATCGTCCGATAAGGAGCCCTCAATAATCGGAGCGACGGCAGTGCGTATTTCGGTCGGTCGGAATGCAACCCAGAGTTAAGAAGAACAATTACATCGGACCAACCTACGACGCCAGAAAAACAGCTACTGTCAACCAAGGTTAGTGAGAGTGTTCATTCTGCATACATGACCATATTATCAAAAGGAAACCTGGGAATAACAGCTGTCGAAGGTATTCACGGGAACACATTTCATCATGTTTTCAATCAGTGCGGCAGTACTCTATCGTTTATTAATTTAATATAGTAAGTTAACAGAACGAATACTGCTTTTCAAAAGATCAATAGTCTAAAGACTAATAAAACATGTATTCAGCAAACCTACATACATACCACTCACAGGCGTGGATGGTATGTACGTAGTTAGTAAGCACTAGAACTGGTTTAACCATTATTTAAACCGTTATTGTGACTGTGATTGTATTCGATTGTAACAATGATTGGTAACTGATTATTCATCATTCTTAGAGTAGTCACCAATCACCATTACAATCACAGTCACTATAACGGTTTACCATCACTAACGCCTACAACATCTACAACGAGAATATCATAGTATAATTCACCACATTATTATGATAGTTTCAGTTGTAATTAACATACTCTGGTAGAAATACAGAAACTAATGATTTGGTAATAACATAATTTAGAGTGTTAATTAAATAGCCTTCAGCTTTCACCGAGAAGGTTGTACTTGAATGACATTCGAGGTCCTCAACGGGCGCCCACGAAGCCTCGAGTCGGCGACAAGAAAGGCTGCTGGGCGGCAGAACGATAAGGTCCAGGGATTCCACAGTGTTTTTAATGGACCCCGAGGCTAACGAACGCGGCTTCAAGGTGGCAAAATCGGTGTGTTGACAATAAACTTGCGGACGGACTGATCTGGGAATCTCCTTGGACCTTGCATTCTTTGCTAATTAAGCGGTGCCAACTTCCTATTTAAAATGGAAAAACGAATGTCTGCAGCATGGGATACTCAAATCATTTAAGGTTACTTTATTTTTAAAAAATATGCCAGTTTTCGTCAATCTACTAATCTTTTTTACGGTATCCGCGAAGTTTTGTCCACAGCTTCGTTCTACTTATTTTTTACAATATACCGAAATAATTTTATTATATAAATCGTAACAAATAAACAAACATTAATTTTACACAGTGACTGCATCACACGTTTTTTTTCCACGTTGTCAATGCGTAATGAAGATTACGTCTAATAAAATTCAGTACAAGAAAAATAATAAATAAAAAAAAATGCGAAATTATTAATTAAATATGAAAAATTGTGCAAGTGACATAATTTAGCAAGAATAAATATTTATTATTATAGATACAATTGTTATCATAATTATTTTTCTCAAAATCGAAGACTCAAATAAATAAAAATGAGTGTGTTACGTGTACAGTTCACTGTAAGGAAAGAAGGAGTGAAATATTATAACATTTATTTTTGACGTGATAAAATTGAATTTTTTTTAGGTTTACTGGTATATGAATGAGCATATTTTAATTTTCAGTTGTGACGCTTTTGTGTACTGAATAAAATGTGTAGTCACCATGGTTATGAGATATAACGCATTTATATGATCTCCTTTTCATTTTCAATCTCTGTGGACAAATATTCGTCAGGTTTATATGTCAAAAAAGTGTCCATTGTTAGTAGTTATCAATCTCGGTATAAATCTTAATGGTTCACAGAGTCATAAAAAATAATATACCTATATTTTAACGAAATACCTCTACGATAAATTCCTCAAACACTTGGACTTTCAGGCTTCATAAAAGACACCTCTTTATAGATTTCCCTTAAGAGTAGATTGCTGATCGTATCGTCTCGCTTCCTCAGCCTGCCGAGTCCCACCATTATTGGATTATTAAACTGCGTATTGTATTAAATGGATGAAAAATAAAGACAAAGAGTTTATCGCACCTCTTACGGGCTGAATTACAGGGCCGAAGTTTGAAAACATATTAAATATAAAAATAAATATAAATATATATAACGGATTATTTTCTGGAGGAACACGCGTCAAATAGTCCAGAGAAGGACTTTTATACTCCCGAAGTTTTAAATTAATATCATTACTCATTCTTAAGGGTCTTTAATCCTGAATCCTACTTTAAGCTGAATCTTAATAGGTGCTTAATATTATGTATTTGTTGACGTTGCAATTAACTATATTCAATTATAGCGAAAGGTGACAATTTAGTTATTTGTTTATTAGCCGGCTTTGTGCACGCGTAATTTACCTTGCTAAGTAGTTCTTTGATTATTATAGAAGAATTTTGTCGGGCGGCCCTATCTAAGATATTTTTCCAGATATGAGGAATTTTTATGGATCCATCTCAGGACTATTTGACGCGGGTTCCTCCAGAAAATAATCCGTTATCTTTTACCCGTGAAAACCTTAAATATAACCATAAAGGTCTTGTTAGAAGCCTCAAAAATCGGCTAGAATTTATGAGAATGAGGCGAGAATTGTGTGTCAGAACAGAAGAGTGTGGCGCTCTATCCTTTCTGCCTACAAAAATTACAACATTTCAATGAGTAATGTATTCTCCATTATTGTATAGGAATTCATCCCATCTTTCAACCATTTTGTCTATCGGCCGGTCTGTTACCGAAATGGTTATCGAGTCAATTTCTGAGATCATCGTCGTTATTGAACGTAACGCCACGTATTTGATTAGAGAGCGACCGAAAAAGGTGACCATCTGACGGAGCGAGGTCGGAACTGTCGGGTGGATGCGACATAATTTCCCAGATGAGCTCCTGAATAACCATTTTAACCTTGATTTAATAGTGAAAATGTTCGTTCTTCTCGACACGACACTCGCTATTTAAATCCAAAAATTAAAAAATAACATCTAAAAAAAACCCTGACTTATTAGACGACCCAATATATTGAAATTCAAAGAACGTAAAAATAATTTTTAGTATCTTTGCGAAAAGATATTCCATTGTCGTGTTAGGACATGAATCCACAGTGTTTATATATCCTTACATGATTGTGAATTCTTGAAATCGGCACACACACAATAATATTCAAGCTATAATCGGCCAATTGTTAAACGGGAGACGGTGCAAAATCAATTCAGTCTCGTCACTTTGTCTGACAGGACGATATTTGTGGCATCACCGAAATAAATTCGACCTCGAAGCGCGTTCGATTAATTTGTCCCGGCGGCTGATTGATTTTTTGTGCCGGCTTCGGTCCTGTCGGCGGCGGCCACTAAATGTTTTAGTGCCGGAGATGGCACTTTGGATCCGTTGACAATTTTATCGTTTATCGTCCCCTTTTTATGTCCTATCTCCTCCAGTTGCTTCGCTGTGGTCCGGCACCCGAATATACCTGGAGCCGCGCGCATTCACCGAAGCGGTCAGCAAAATTGGCCCGCGATCTTGCCTTCTCAGTTTTTGACCGATCGATTTGCCATTGCGCAGTGTGCAGGCTTTCAACAAGACTTTTTCTTCATGTGCCGTCTTCTATGGAAAGTCAGCGACCATGTTGCACTTCCTTGATTCATCACGTATAAGATCGCCGACTTTTTATGACATTGAACCACTTTTTGAAGTATCCAAAGCCAAGATAATCTTTCTCCCTTCTATTTTTCTCTGAAAAAAATTACATTGAGTCTGAAGTTGTCAGCTTTCCTTGATAGTTATCTTCATTTTATCTTCGTTAGCAATGTGGTCAACTCAGGAGAGCTTTGGCATACGCCGATGGTGCTTGTAATCCAGTGGTCAGGGGCCAATTATATGACATGAGTAATTCACTAGCTTAAAAACAGAATAGAGTAATGCGAATAGCTCGATGCGGTGAATACACAAGAATGCCATGGCTACAGCGGTGAGTTGTCGTGGTAGTTTTTAAAACTAAGCAATTAAAGTCTCTACTGGTATACAGATGGTACTAATTATAAAATAATGTTTCCGTTTATGTTAATCGAATTATTTAATTTATATTTTTTGCTTGTATGCCCTGCACGCACCTGCATACGTATTATATGCGTCTTCAAATTTCCTGCTCACTGTCGCCAGTGTTTGTGATCATCGCGCCCGAAAAACTTTATTCTTGAACTACCTCACATCCTGCTGTTTGAGAGGTTTATTGTGATGCACTAGTACAATCCACAACCTGTATTTTTGTTTTAGATTGATTTATTTCTAAGCCAAACTGCTTGTTCTCCACATGTAGACGCCAATTGCACTTTAAAATAAGTGGTGCTTGGATACCGCATCTTTGTCATCAATTCATAACATCGTAATAGTTTATTATCAAAATAACTTATTTTATTTTCTGTAACCTTATTATATTTACCATTACAAAATTAAAATATATTGGATGTCTGATGATCGAGGACCGGTTTGCGATGGCTGATCATGCAAGGGCAGCCAACGCCGCAAATGAATGTTTTAACACGTTATCTGAGCAATGTTGAGCCTCCGTTCTGGGACTATTATTTCAGGGGTCCCGAGAAGCTCTTAGGGTTCACTTTAGCTTAAAAATGTTGTACGAGCAGTGGTGCATTAAATATGGTCCCTAATCTCGTGGTCATGAACAATCTTGCGCTTAAAGTACAACCTGAACTATTGCAAACAAAAATGATGCTTGTCAAGTTCTGAAGTTAGAAAAAAATCCAGAAAAGAAATTCTTCAGAACCGTTTAGTTCTAGTACATATAGTAACATTCTATACATTGAGTAGGTTAAGGAATATTACTCGGGATACAATATAATATACATTGTAATAATAAATACTATTGTTTATGGAAACGCCTTCGATAGCTGGTTCCCAGGTTTCCGATTAACAGTACGCACACGTATAATATATGAACTGCACTAACCTCTTTAATTTTGCAGTCTTTCTGGTCCGATTTTGTTGTTCTTTTAGCTGTATTGTCTTTTTTGGATTTCGACCGACCGAAACGCGCACTGGTGGTTTGTTTGGTGGTAGCACGGGATGTAATAAGAATGACGCATGTCGGTTACCGTCTTCTTAGTTTCCGAAAAAGGGCGGCAATACTCACACACACACACGTACATTATTATAAACCAGGAAGCCCAGTGGTGCCAATCGAAGTAACAAGGCGCGTAAACAACAAATATTATATATAATATACCTATTGATTACATTAATATACACATTTGTTGATCTAAAATTTATTTTATTATATTTAATATTTTTCTCCATCAGACATTTTTTAATTTAAATTTAATTTTATGTCTATTATTATTTTCAGTCATGTATTTTAGCAGAGTTTGATGATTGCATAAGTCTAACGTGTTTTAAGTAAAGAGTTAAATACAATACACAGTTACAAATATTTTATATACATACGTCATTCGATTTTTTTTTAAATTTACTGTATTTTATTGTCAGAGAATCACAAATTATATACATTATGCACTCAAATATTTGTTTGCTTTTTCGGAGGCGGAATACAAATATGGTAAAAGTGTAATATATCCTTATGAAAAAAAACTATTTAATTTTTTTCTTATCAACATCACTAACGTGTTATGGTAGTCTGAAGCATCCCTAACTTATTAATGGTTGGCTGTATGTCGCGCGTGTGCGATGGCGCAAATAAAAACGTTCAATAATGATCGAATGTTTGATTCAAACTTCACGTTTTCAGATATTTACAAATTTTTCATACAAATATCATAATGGTATTTCATACGAATGAACGATCTCTTTATATTAAAGATGAATTAATATTATATTAATACAAATATTTTTTTGCTACCGGGATTCGAACCTGGACCTTGCACATCAACCGATTAACAATTGTGAACTAATATTCTGTATATTTTTGTAATTGATACATCTATTATTTAATTGTTAAAAATAATCAACTTAATGATGCGATGAATCTCAACCATTTTTTATGAAAACAATGAAGTTGCAATTTCGGAACATAGTTCTATGATATTTTTAATACAAATTAAATGAATCAATTATAAAAATATACAGAAAAAAATGTGTTTACCGAAAAATATTTGGTTGCTACCGGATTGAATATTATATTCCAGGCTGATTTTGTTTGGACGCCATTTTTTTTTTGGCTGACATTTGTTAGTTTGTATTTGGTAGTTGATTTCGTTTTTTATTATTGAGCATATTATGTCAACAACGTCAATAAAATAAACACAAACCCGACTTTTGGAAAAAAAAATATTATGAACGACGTAGCTCATTTAGAAATGGCAGGTTTTGGCCATTATTGGGGCACTGAAAATCTTAAATTGATCCACCAACGCAGAGTTACACCATAGTGGGTCATATGGGCTAGCGGAATCATTGGACCCAATTTCTTTCAGGATGCAAGAGGCAATGTTGTAAAAACTTCTTAGTAACCGAATTGGATCGATTAAGACTGCAATATATATGGTTTCAACAAAACGGTGCCACCACATATACAGCCTGAGCTACGCTTGAAATTTAGATGAATGTAACAACATCGGTTTGGAATATAATATTTACCTTGTATTTCTAATTGATTCATTTAATTTGTATTAAAAATACCACATAATTATATTCTGAAATTACAACTTTACAATAAAAATGGGCTCTCATTAAAAATAAAAGATCATATTATATTGGATTGGTTATGAAATAATCGATGCACTGAAAATGTATCCTACTATAAAAGGTAAAAATACGTAATCTTTTTGAATTCCGGGAGCCGCGCTATTCCGTTAATGTGTTCAACAAACAAACCCCAACGCGCCCGTCGGCGTCGGTGCTTCTTCCCCGGGAACGGATCTGATAACCTTCGCTTAAGTGTCAATCGGCGCAGTGTCCAGCCTAATTTATTTGACCCTCTGGTGGAGGCTTATCAGCCGCCGGGCCACAGTGACGATGGCCCACACTCTAATTCCATTTTAATGCTATCTGCGCTGTAAAAGCCGTAATACAGGTAGCACTTTGGGTGCTGCTTCAAGAGGTGAAATAAAATATACATTCAATGGGTTTTGCTCTTTCTTTGCTGCTGAGTGATGAGTAAGAGTCTGATTTAGACAAAACATCAAAGTATAAAAAAAATAAAAATTTAATAATATTTCGAAATAATGCATAATATTAATTATTCAAATAAACAATAGAGTCCTGGTACCGACGCTGATGTATAGAAGTACAAGAACGAAAATAGACTATGTGCAGTGGATATTAGATCACTTGCGCGTATACGTGGCAGATCCATTTATGACAGAGTAAAGAATGCAAACCTGATTTTAGTACAGTAAGTAAGATTGAGAAAGGATCACTTAAGTGGTTTGGTCATATGAAATGTCGATGGCACCAGAAGTAGAGAACGTCCGCGGAAGACTTGGCACGACCAGATAAACCAGATACTGAAGAATGATCCTGTTAGAAGCCTCAATAATCGGTATGAGAAGATCTATGAATGTGGATGAGGCGAGAATTGTGTGTCAGGACAGAAAAGTGTGGCGCTCTATTATTTCTGTCTATCCCCGCGGAGAAACTGCGTGATAGTTAGTTAATATTTCGAAATATCATTCTAATGTATAAATATTGCATCAGAAAATTAAACTGGTGAAATTGATAATGCGTGGATAGTATTTTACAATAATGTGTTAATCATAAAAATGTTAAAAATGCGTTGCAGTCAGATTTTTTTAAAAAATAAACTAGAATAATAATTATAGAAACTAGAATAAAATGAAACATTGAACATTGAAACCGGATGTAGAGATTGGCGGGGATGAGTGTAAAGTTAGTTTGATGAATAAGGTTTAATAGCTGATTTCATCACTTATCACGTTATTCATTTATCACAACTCGGGCGCCAAATCATTGCTCAGACTTCCACTCTAGTTTATTTAAACTCTTTGGTCAGATACTTTTACGAAAAGTCATATTCTTTGTTTACAAAAATGGCAGTTTAGACATTTGCAAAGTATTTTTAAAACCATAACAAGTCAAATATGATAGAAGTTTTAGAAGCAAGGTTAACCAAAATGAATCATGCAAATTAATCACCTCATTCAAATAATTAAACAATTCTCTTAGTTTTATATCCTTAACATCAAATATTTCAGTTTATGTTTATGGCAAAATTGCGAACACGTAATCCACCGGAAATCCCGGTCGATGACGTGTTCGTAACTAATTTTGATTACCGCTTATACACCCCCTCCCTACATATGAAAAATGCATTTTTAATTATTAGACTACGTTAGAATTGAGACCATTAAAAGAATGTCACAAATTATAATATTTTCAGAAGTAATGGTATAGTATAGAATATCTTGAACTATTATAATGATTTTGATGTGGTGCATACCAAAGTCAAACGTATCCGGTAACTGAATACTTGATTTTAATATATGTATTCAACAACAAACGGTTCGGCGATAGGTTTTTTTAATTTTAACAACCGGTTCACGCTAACCGGTGCGAACCCATGGAGAGACATACGTCATAGTGGCGGTCGGTGACTTTTTGTAGAAGAGGTGCTGGAAAACATGTTTACACCTACGATCAAATATAACATATAATCGAAGAATATTCAATGTTTCTATAATTCGACTTGAAGTATTCAAACTAATCTATCAAAAATGCATCACACATACAAATTTCTGTATATGTATAAACAGTTTCGTAATATGCATGCTATTTTGTGCATTATACCCATAAGTATTAAAATCATTTTTTGGACGTTGGATGCTGTTAACGAACACGTATACAGTATTTGAAAACTTTGACAGGCAGAACTGAATGCGCATGCGCAAAAGTCGAATACTTTCAAACATCGTGGATACGGAACGAATGATAGAATCCACTGTTGCCAGTATGTATATGTGTGCTGTTGAGAATGTATATGTATTTTGACTCGCTCCGTGCGCGCACCGCGTCGTAGTGTGTGTTATGACTGGCCTCTAAAGGACAGGACGAATTTATTTACAGCAGTGCAATTTTCGGATAGAAACAAAAAGTCCAAAGCTTTTTGACACTGGAACACAAGGGATGCGGAGCATCCAAAGCATGTATGAAGCAACCGCGCCTGATACATCCATCACTGACAAAAAATTTAAATTTTAAATCTTACCCAAAATGCGGACAATGCCGAAGCAATGTTACGTATTTACGGCGAAAATAAAAGACATCACTTTTTTTACATTTAGTAGTTAATCATTTTATTTTACTATCTTGTCAAATTTTACGACAGTGCGTGGCGCCACCATTTTACTACGATTGTCAAACGTCGGAACCGTCATTTTCTTATTTCACGACCGTAAATATAATTTTAATTGTAAGAATAACATTTTTATGCATTCACAGTGGCATCCACGCGTAATGTTTCGAATTTTAGCAATGCGGAGAATTGAAAATTTAAAAAAATATTTGTTTGCATATTTTCTAATTGATAATCCTTTTTGTAAACTAATTCATGTAGACTAAAAAAGTCCACAATTTGACTATCAACACATCGATGAGTTTTGATAATAATCGTGAATTACTTTATTATATTTACATCACACCGAAAACAAACATATTCATTTAACCAAGTAAATCAACCGGTTTCAGAAAGAAACTTTTCTTTCATTCTCCTTCTTCTTTTAAATAGACAATCCACATATCAAGACCAATTTGTGCCATTAATCATGTTAAAACTTTATTTAATAGAAAAAAGTACAATAATATTATAGAATAGGACATATTATATTACAAGTCGATACCATTGTGGCGAGTTAAGAGAAAGAGTTGAAAATTACCTTTACTTTCATTAGAGTGATCAAAAACTAAAACTATAACATTATTTTTTTTAAAGTTATATAATTTTTTTATTTATTTAAAAATAACTGACTGTATATAATTGAATGATGTGGAAAAATGACCATAATGATCACAAATTATTGGACATAAATTAACTCGAAATATAGCAGAAGAGCTTGGTAGGTACTATTGGACTATTCTTCGAATTTTTCCAAAAATTAAAGGTATATTTTTGGCCGAAAAATATCCGGCAAATACATAACAGCGTCACTGTTTCAAGGTGGTAAACTTCTTCATCGAGAGGATTGTCAAGTCAACGGGAAATTTATTGAAACGTAGTTTAAGAAACATTTTCATTGTAATTAGAATGTTACAATAAATTTATGAAAAAAGGATTCTAATCCATGGACTCACTGTCTTTTTTTTAGATTAGAAATTTAATATTTTAACCACTCTTCTTATGTGGGTTAACCCAGCCTTACTAAAGCGGGGGATACTAAATACTCCAATTCAACATTTATCTGAATAATCTTAAATCGATGGATATAGAATATATATTTCTATAATTTTTTAGTGTAAACTAAGTATTATTACGACAAAAATATAAATATTATAATTAATTACTGTATCGGAACGCGTAGGTTGTATACGCATCGGATGTTATGTTTTGTTTCACTCGGGCAAATACATTGAAGACCCTCGCATTAATGCGTGCAAGCGAGAAAACGATATATCACCCTGTTCCTCAAGATCGAACAATACGTATAATATTTATGCGTATAATAATTATTACCATGCACTTAACACATTTTTGTTTAAAAAAAGTCTTTATGAAAGGAAATGTTCTTGGGGTCTTTTCGTCCCCCTGTTCAGAGTGGTAGTAATTTTGTTGTACTTAGTACAGAGAAGGTTAAAGTTATTAAATCACAAGTTAAAAATGTAAAATAATCTCAAGCTTCACCAGAAACTCTTCGAACATTGGACATAATATATGCATATCGCACTCCGTTCAGTAGATAACGTCCGTGATGCTTTCCTAGTCTCTGGTCTTGTGGAATTAGGTCGGATTTTTTATGGTTTCCTTCGGCCCTGACGTGGAAACTCGGGCTTTGTCGGAGTCGGAGAACCAACTTCTGATGTCTGGTGATGTGAGGATTAATGTCTTCCGGGGAGATAGGGAAACTATGCTCGACTAAAAGTTTCAGTCATGGTATGTGTTATTATTCTATTCCGAAAATTTCAATTTAACACGCTTTAGACTAAATAATTTTTTAAAATTAAAACAGGAGCCATTTGTTCTAGGCATTTTTGCCAATCAATCATAACTTTTTTTATATCTTTTTTTCAAAAGGAAGAGACTAGATGTGGGTAAGAAGGCAATAAGTAACAATTCTTTATTATTAAGGAGAAAACATTCTCATTGTGAAGTTGTAATTATTCAGAACATAGGTCTGTGGTATATTAAGTACAAATTAAATGTATTAATTAGAAAGATATTCTTATAAAATCAATTTTATTGTAAACTGCTACCGGTTTTTATTTGTTGATAAAATTGATTTTATATGTACATCTTCCTAATAAATATATTTAATTTGTATTCTTTATTTATTTTGCACATTTCGCTTCAAATAATATATTCTGATTTTGATGTAGGTACCTACAATTTCTACAAAACTCAATAACTATACATTTTAAATATTACAAACGCAACCATTGTCATATTACGTCAGAAAGGGATGGATTTTTTTTTTTTTGGATTACTCCACTGCAAACTTGGCCGAGCACGGATGGGGGTTGTAAGATAGTAAAGAAGTAAGCAGAAGAAAGGCTGTACCAGCGAAGGGCGTAGTTGGGGTGGCGAATTAAGGGGGGGGACTCCGCTAACGGCCTAAAAGGGCGCGGAGCGGGGAGGGGGGGATGATTGATGACGCGCCTTTTGTCGGGGCATGTTCTTCTTTAAGGGGTTTGTCAAAGTTTTTAAAAAACTTTTTTTTTTGATCTCAAAATAAATAACTAAAAGTATGTGTGGGAACAGATCCCGAAGACTGCATAGATTCAAATTAATGTTTAGTTGACGCAACTCGAATTGGATTAAGAAATGAATAATGGCAGATGGATCCGGCCTACCTTGATCTCAGTCCTGGTCTGGATGAACGGAGATATCACTACACTTCACGGATGCTGGAGAAAACAGTTTTTTCGTGATTTTTACACACGGCGACATTTTCGATCGACAAAAAAGCATTTGAAATGCAATCTGATCCCACGTTGGCGAAATCCCTAAGTAATTAGTTGGCCAGAGCGGGAAAGGTATATTAAAGTTTATGTGAAAAAACGGAATGCACATGTAGTATTCAACCTTTGTCAACAGTATGTCTTTATTACTAAAATGAAGATTATTTTAACAACAAACTGCAGTAGATTGGAGGTTTTTTTGCTACTCCGTACATAAATCAATGTTAAGATTTCAGTTTGAATTTATATATATAAAGTATGTTTATTTAATAGTATATTATTATTTACCGTTTATCAATGGTTATTAGCTATTCTTTGACGTTGCGATGATATTCTTTGATATTCAATGATATCATATTTTATTTAATTGGTTTTCTTTTATTTGTATTCGGCATCGACAGTTAAACTATGATTTAAATAATATAGCAATATGGCTGAATAAAAACAAACTTAAACTAAATTCATGAATATTGGAAATATAAGAATACTACTGAAAGATCTATGTTTCAAAATCCTCAATAAGAAAATATCGATGGAATTTATACGAAAAATTGATGCAAATCAACATTACCACGAGCGTCGTACAAGAGGAAGGAATTGACTGAGACTGCCATTCAGAAAGAAAGCGAAATCTCAGAAATCGATGATGTATAGTGCGATGAAGATTTTTAATGAAATGCCAGAAAACATAAGAAAGGTGAAGAAACTGAATATACGATATTTAAAGTGAAACTGACCAGACATGTAAAAAATAAGTTTTAGTAAAAGAAAAGACTTTAATCTTCTTTATATTAGAGCATATATAGGAGTGCTTGTGTATGCACTATATTAAGAATTAAATAAATAAACATGAATAGTACAAGATAACTTTATGCAATATGTAGTCTCGTTAAGACAGTTTGAGGGCCACTGGTCAGAGGCATTTTAAAGGATGGCACTGTAGGGGATGGTCCCAGGGAGGGGTTGCTAAACATCGTGAATTTGGTTAGCCTGAAAATTTATTTCGGGGTCTTACAAGAGAGCGCCTTAATCAAATATCAGCCACCCGTACCCCTCAACCTCTCTCATCCCCTTAACCATCTCTCACGGAGGCCTAATTCCTGTCAAGTAACGAGTAACCTGTACCGTATGAAGGAAATTTCCTCTCGACATTATTATCAATAATTGATATATTATTTATTCATTTACTGCATCCGTTTTTCGTTAATTAAAAAAAATCCTAATTTAAAAAATCCACACCCAACTGGCTGCGATGCAATATTTTTACGATTTTTTCAGTATATTTATCTACTGTATAACTAACTACGTGAAAGCTGATGTACAGACATCGTTATTTATTTAGGATTCGCTGAAATAACACTAATTTGTTATTTACAACGCCTGAAAACGTGGCATTTAATACAAAATAAATTAGATTAAATAAAATACAATCACTTTATATTAAACCATAAAATTTATTATACGTCATCCGGTTTCATTTATGTCAAGTTTCGTCAGGACGTATTTAAAACCAACCATAAATAAAAAAAGAGTGCATTTATATATACATAAAGAGGGAGATAGAATTTAAAATTACATGGGTAAGAGAGAGACTGAATACATATACAGTTAGATAAAACATCAAGGGAGACAGAATATAAAATTATATGCGAAAGAGAGACATAGAATACATATACAGATAGACGGAACATTAAGGGAGGGGAAAATACAGTGGTGATGGATATTAAATGGTAAGATCAGCTGTACATTAGGATGGAGCACCACACTCGTCTCGTCACACATGTCTTGCCTCATACACATTCATACACCTTCTCATGCAAGCTAGTTGATTGTTTAAGCTTTTAAGGAGACTGTCAGATTATGCCAAGTCTTCCGCGGACATCCTTGATGTATATATATATATCTTTCATTCTTCAAGACCAACCTACATAAGCGATCATGTTTTAATTTTATTAATTATGCTTAGATCAGCTTTACACTCTCTTCTACATTGTTCAATCTTTGTTCTATTATTAATGAATATAATTTTCACTCATTCAACCTTCTTTCAATCCTCTTCAACTAGCTCCACATTTCATTTCCATCAAAATACAGCAACGTTGTTATATATTGTACAATATAAAGTTGATGACTTTTAAAAATGGAATAATAAATGTATCAATTATAAAAAAAACTACAGAATATAAGTTCAAAAATTATTCGAAAACATAGTCGGTTGATATGGCGGTATGATAACGCGTTTACCCGGATAGTAAAAGATCCAGTTTCGAATTCTGTTTTTTTTCTATATATCTTTATAATTGATTAATTTAATTTGTATGCTATTGGATTTTTTTTATTATTAATCCAAAACTCGGGAATCTGATCCCCGAATATCACAATTGATGTTTACCACCCGAATATTCTGCGGGCAAACGTGTTTTGAATGCTTAACCATAACATCACCAAGCTTTTTTTTCTCCTTTGAATATATAACATCAATCACAGCAGTGCTCAGGATTATCTCGAGCCTACTTCCAAAGGGAAAGTAGATAGGTTTATTATGTTAAAGGATATAAAGGTGTTTTCATGAAATTTGCGTTATAAATATGCTAATGTATATTTTTGTGAAAAAATAAGAAAAAAAACCCTACTCGGTTCCGTAGCAAAAAATTATGTTTGAAAAATGACAAGCGTTAACGGAAAAAGTAAGCTTTCTAGGGAATTACCTTCAAACTATCCATTGTATAGCGCTAGCATTCTAGCAGGCCAGCACAACCTTAGACATGGTGTGAAAACCTTAAAAAAATGATGGCAGGAATAGAAATATAATAGTGAGAAAAATGATTAAAAAATGGTTACTTGGATAGTTCAGGCGTGTGAACCGTAAGTCTGTTGAGAGGACAGTCAGACTGATAGGAGATGATCCAATGACAGAACTCGAGGTGGGTCATTGACACGCGCAGATAATTAATCATAAGTCCATAGTTCTACCTGCTTTGTAAGCACGACAATGATGTTAATTGAAAAATATTATATTCATTGTATTTAAATATGTACATGATTATTTCTCATCTGACCTCCACACACGTATTATACGTTCACCATATATAAAACCTACTCAAGATGTATAATATTTGTATTAAATAAAATAACAATAACGTAATATTTAATATAATATGTCAAACCACGAAGTGATTGCTTTCTACGAAAATGTAATATTTGTATTTACTATATAGAAGATTTATTTACTAAATGACAGAAATAGTTAATAACACTCGCCTTGAGTACGCAAACCTTAAGAAGTCAAAAACCGGTCGGCCTTACAAATATGAAGGGTTTAATTATCGTAGTTCAGTAAGGCAGTTTAAGAAAAAAAATCAATAACTTTTTCCTACTCACCCAGTAGATAGAATACGAGGTAAATACTTACAATAAAGAGCAGTAGACAGACCCATTATTATCACGTGTCAAAAACTATAATACAGATGTTTCAGAAAATCTACCCTCGCATGACCGAACACATTAAAAACAAATACAACCGCTTTTATTTTATTATTATTAGTTTTTTTTTTATCACAAAACAAAAAACGCCTCCCAAACTCGAAGTGATATATTTTATTCGCCGTCCAAAAGTTCATTTTCGCACTTTCATATCGCGTATATTTCGTGTCCAAAATCATAAATGTAGCGGAACAGTTGACACCATCGTTTCCAGAGTCTCCCGCCAAGAGGCACGGAACGGAACCGGAGGACATCGCCGCTCTTTTGTTCCGTTCGATTTTCAAACATCCAAAAGAGAGGGAAAATGAAAAATGGAGTCGTATTTGTGTATACCTATATATATTTTTTTTTTTGTGGACGTCAGTTTATCACCGGGTGAAAAGTAACAATAGACACGCGAACCGTGTATTCCCGTGTTACACACATTGTGAAAATAGTTGGATGTTATTTATATGCTTCGATACACCTTCAGGTTAGATGGTAACGGAGGAATTAATAAAGAAGTCAAAATAGACACCTTTTAAAATATTTATGGACAAAAAACTTATTTTTTACTTACAGAAAACAACTTGAGTTATTTATTAATTTTTTTTTTGTAATTAAAATATTAGAATTCTTATATAAATTACCTCTCTAAAATTAAGGTAACTAATGCAAAAGATTTATACTTTTTTATACATTGTAACAAAATGAGGTTGTAACTTATCTTCAGCATTTCTAAAGGCGATCCAATTCTGGATTACGCTCTCCTATAGTGAGAATGTGCCGACCGACATTGATATATTTTATGTTTCATTATCAGTAGTTGAAAACCCAATTAACAAAGTTTTTATTATTTTTATTTGTATTTTTTAACTTTGTTTTATTAACCACTTATTAAATTAAAATACATCTACCGGTTTCGAAAAACATCTTTTTTTTTTCAAGATTTCAATAACTAATCAAAGACATATGTTATAGTTTCTTTAACAGAATCGATTTTTTTTAACATCGCACTACGCTTTTTAGTATTATTTTCTTATTCATATTAAATATATTAGGATATATCCAATGCCATTTTCAATAAATAAATAAACTTATTTAATTCTTTGCCATTCTTTTTTATTCGCTTAGTAGATGATCTCAACCTTAAATTACGAATACAAATGGTCAAATGCTATGTCTTTTAAATATTATTCAATGGAATGAAAGCGTGGATACTTACCGAAGAAATAACAAGGCGACATGGAGCATTTAAAATATGGAACCTAACCTAACTGGGGAAGGTGCATTATCCAACTATGCTACAGCGACAATATTTTTAGCGTCAATTTTTGAACCTATATGTTACCTTTTTGATATTAATACATTTAATCGTTCCATTATTTGACAGAGCCATCTACCTTATTACGAAAATTGACGCTAAAAATATTGTCGCTGTAACATAGTTGGATAATGCATCTTCCCCGGTTAGGAAAGAGATCCAGGTTCGAATCCCGGTGGCGCAACAACAATATTTTTCGATAAAATTGATTTTAAATGTATATCTTTCTTTTTTTTTTTTTTTAGGAGAACACATTCTCATTAGTTGGATAAAGCACCTCCCCCGGTTAGGGAAGAGATCCAGGTTCGAATCCCGGTAGCGCAACAACAATGTTTTTATTTTTCGATAATATTGATTTTGTATGTATATCTTTATAATTAATACATTTAATTCATATTTAGTATATCTTTCTAATTAATATATTTAATTCATATTTAAAATATCACAGACCTATGTTCTGATTAATTACAACTTCACAATAAGAAAGTGTTCTCCTAAAAAAAAATAATAATTACTATATCAGTTCCGTGAAAAATTAAATTAAATTAAAATCGATTTAAAATTCAAAAGTACCTTTTACGTTGCAAACCCCCTGTATATTTATGGTAACGCCGTCGAGTTGATTGTCGTTATTATAAATATCCGCCACTTTAGGGCGTTATACGAGTATCAGCCTGTATTATGAAAATTTTTAAATTAAAATATTCACCGAAGCGTCAAATTGGTCTTGTAAACACATGTTGGGTAAATAGATAACCTTGAATCGGTCGGTAAAGTAAACACACGGATAAAATATAAAAACGTACACTGAATCACTGAAATATAACAAGGTGTTTAGCATTCATATCGTGGTGTAAAATATTGACAGGTTGAAACTGTTTTGTATTAAAAAAAATACACGGTAATAATCGCGCCGATTTTAATGTTAAGACTTGATTTCAATCACAAACTAACTGCTGTTGCAGATTTATATCTTTTAATTTGTGATTAAAATCAAATTACTTATTTATGATAGTATATAGGTGTACGTACCTACGCCGCTACGCCGCTACGCCGAACCGCTTCGCTTTGGCGATTAGTCAAAATTTTCGTTCAATTATTTTCCCTAAATATAATAATATAACTTTGAATCTACTTTCTGAATTTAATTTTAAAATCTACGCGCTTATTTGATCTATCGGTAAGACACTCGCCTAATGACCACTGAGTTAGTCACAGCATAAGCGTTCGGTTTAGATTGAAAAGAGATGTTGGTATGATATGTATTCCGTGTACGCATATATCATATGTATATTTTTTTACGTATACCAAAAATTTTGTCAAATTCTTAATGGTCTAAAATGTTTATTAAATTCAGATAAGAAAGTTTTATAATTTTGTATAGGTACTTAGGTTTTTTTTTCTTAAATAAAATAGAGATGCGCACTCGGAATATGTGTCACATATTCTTATTATTTTCAAACTGAGCTAAACACTTGTGCAATGAAAATAGGACTCCTGGAACGAGGCTCGAACCCCCCACCACTGGATCACTAGGCGAGTTTCTTAATCACAGGACCAACAAGCACCATTGGAAGAATACAATTCAATTTTCTTAACCTAACCTTTAAATTCTATTTCTGCATTTTTGTAGTTTGTTAATATTATCAATGGAATTTTTTTTTATATATTTTGTTTTTTTTTTAATTAAAACTAGACATTTTGCTAGACGTTTGTCTGAAGGTACACACATATCCATTTTATTACATTTAATATAATCAATACATAATAACTAATCAGTTTAAACAATTTATTACATGCTTACAAGTAAGACAGGTTATTATCGATAAGCCACTTTTTATCATTTCTTTCAAATTGGAAGAAAGCGTACGTTTTGTAAAAACCCAAGTAGTTTATTTTTTAGTACAGGAACAACAAATTCCAATGTCCTCGATCCATACTTATTGGTGATTTTGGGAATTGTTAAATTCTGATAAGCTACAACCTCTTGTATTTTTTTCGTGTGAAGCCACCCACCCTTATCTAGAGCCTCGTTGTTATAATTTTCTTTTTTTAAATGAACAGTAATAGCATAAAAATAATTTTCGCAGCGTGTACTAATTCACCAATAATTTAAATAACACTTGTAGGTATACGAATTGTTCATTGAATAAGCTAGTAAGGGATACAAAGTTTATTCAAAATCGGAACAAGCTATAATGACTGCAACCCATTTATATTTTTATGGGTCTTCCTACAGTTTTGTAACTCGCATTCCGTCAGGATGCCGATATTATTAGGTATATCAAAACTGCTAACACTAATATTAAGTTCTAAAGTTTTTTTATAACAAAAATAAAAAGAGCTTTTAACACGAACGTAAATTTTTTTTAGTATTTCATAAATATATTATAAATATGTCTTTTATAAAAATAAAAAAAACACCCATAACTTATCCGTTTACGGTTGTGATAGTTTTATTAAAAGTTTTTAATTTGTTGGCTTTACAGTGAAATGTATAAAACAACTGTTTTAACTACTTGTGATACTGTTGGATCCAATTAAAACTACAATATCTCATTCCTCGAAATGTATACATTTTTATATAGCTGTATTTCAGACGGAACAAGACATTTTACTAACCAAATTTAAAAAGTCAAATTATAATAAATATTATTATTGAGTTCTGTTGGTTTGCGTAAGCATTGTTATATGTTACAGCTATTTCGGCGGTTAATAAATCGGTTTAAAAAACCTAAAATCAAGACAAAATAACATATAACAAATAAATAGAGGCACTTACAGAGTATTTCAACTAATCATTTACAGAAACGGGAAAATTAACGGAGAATTTTTAATGATAAGATAGTGCCTCTGAGAATACCGAAACTACATAATTACCCATGGATAGATAAAAACTAAAATCAGTTAAATAAGTCGATTTTACGCGGTTTATCCACTGTTTGAAAACGGCCTTAACAGCTGAAACAGCTGTAACATATAACGATGCTTGCGCCAACTAGCAGAACATCATAATATTTATTATAATTTGATTTTTTAAATTTAATTAAAAATAAATACATAGTTCTGCAAACTAAACACAATAGCAATAAATACATTTTACTAACCACCATTTTTTTTAAAATATATAATATCCTTGCAACATATACGCAGTGGATGGACGACATCTAATTCATATTTCAATCATAAAATTCACAATGATGCATGAAATTAATTTACGTTCAATCTTAAATAATCAATTGTTGGTTTTGTGAAGGGGTATTTACGCGGGAACGATGCACTCACATTGATGCATATTGGGTTTTGTTCTTACCCTACAGTTTTCCAGAAGGGAAGGGCTTTGCGTGGGTTGTCCTCAAAATTACGGACCCTTCCTTATATGGATCCACGTAAATGTTATTGTTTTGTACAATATCTTCACAAAAAATAAATAATTCTTCAACGATATTGAAATAAAGTGCGCAGATATATCAGTGTTAAAAAATTTACATTAAAAAAATGCTATATTTTGCATTTGTCAATCAATAAAATGGATTAATTTTTTTTTTTCGTTTCCATGATTTCGTAATCTTAAACGGAACGTCCGTCTGCAGTTTATTAGTCATAAATGTTCAGCGCCTACAATTATTCATATTTGCAATGTGTATAACACTTTGTAATTTCGATATAGTAGGAGAGTCAACATACATACATACATTTAACGTTTTATAAAATAGATTTTGACAAACATTATTTGAATAATTATACCGATTTAGAAATTCGTTGCGGGAACACAAAAAAATCCAGTGAAAATATTGCGGGAAGAAATAGTTTTAAAACATCCAATAAGGGCGGCAGGTTTCACCCCGGGGATGAAAGGCCGCGCCGGTTGTTCGACGGGGTAGTTTGGCGCCGGGTGGAAGTGGGGTCAAGACAGATAGCTCTACGCGTGTTCCGCGGGTGTTCCCGCAGACGTGTATACAATATTGAAGAAAACACCCGAATAATGGCGAAGATGCCCCGCCGCACGCAACACCCGATGGCTCTATTTCAACTGATGATGGAATAAATATGACTACGCCATTGTGCGTTGTCTATTGAAAGTTTTTTTTTTTTTAATACACATCTACTTTCAACACTTTGGAAAAATAATAACGGTTATAAGTTCTACGAAAACGATTCGCAAGGCTTTATCTTTTAAATAAATACCTACAAAAACGTTCAATTATATATGTGCCTATACTGAATTGAAGGATCTGACTTAAATTTGATGGCTGAGAACGAAACATCGAAACACTAAATCCAAATAGTCAATGATACCTTTAATAAAAATATATTTACATGAGATCCAATAAGCTCTTTGTGGTGCATTCTCAGTAAATTTGTGATTCGTCGCAATATAAAGAATGCTTTTAAAAATGGTATAACAGATGCATCAGTTTTAAAGAGCTGCATAATATGTTTTCAAAAATTTGTCGTAAACCTACTTGGTTGATGTGGCAAAATTGGATAGAAAAAGGTTCAGGTTCGAATTTCGGAAGCAACTAAAATATTTTTTATATATGTATATCTTTCTAGTTGATTTATTTTATTTGTATTAGAAATTTCAGCCAACAAAACGAAGAAAAATATAAGATAAAGTACACGCCGTTGGGTTGCAGCCTGCGCATTAGCCAAATACCGTTTCTTAATGCCAGAAATTACTCCTTTAAGACAGTTAATTAGTTTATATATTTAGAATCCCAATTAGTCGACCGTGATGTCCGTAATATTATATAAAAATCTGATGAGACCGGTGCTTATTTACAAGACTAACCTAACCTAACCTAACCTAACAAGGAACATCACGACCTGTATGAAGAGCCGAAAGTCACAAAATTCATTTAGGTATACATGGAGAAGAAACTTGTTGTTAAAAATTAGTCCGAGAATCGCGTGCTAAAAGACCGCATGCAGTAGAAATGCGGTTTTAGTTTGAAGATGCCTTAAGAAAGCGTGGATAATTAAATAAGGAACAAAGTTAAGCAAACGTGAGCATACCTTTTAGAATGAATGCATTTTGTTTAAAATGTTGGGATACACGAAGCTAATACCTAAATGTTGGACAAGATAGTCAGACGACATTATATACAAAGTTTATAGAGTCTAGACGGCACTATGCAAACAACCGTAACCAGATTTAACCTGAAGATAATGATGATATTAAAAATAAGGAGGATAGTGCTCGTACTACTATCCACAATATTATGTACATAACCAGAAAAATCCTTATAATCAGAACTAAAGCATAAATATCATCATCAAAATAGCTCGTGACGTGCACCGAGCCCACGTGGGTCCAATGTACAGAATTCGCCATTCGGTCTCCCATCCACTACCGACGGTCATTCTCAAAGAAAATAAATAAAATTAAGTTTTAAGATTTTACAACATTATAATTAGTACTGTTTTCACAATACAAAGATTAAATAATAAAAAAAAAACGTTAACATCAACAGAACGTTAGAACGAATAGCTTCATCAAAACTACAGTGAAGCATTAAATTACTTAATACAGAAGTGTAAATGAAATATTATAAATTTCATCCTCAGCGAAATGAGTAAACTTTGAAATGAGTACATTTTTTCAATAGCAAATCATAATGAAATGGCACTCGAGGAGCAACCACAATTTATATTAATTTAATATTAGGTTAAGTCACCATGTTGTATCCCACTTAATAGTTTGTACGGCGGCGAATACAACAAAAACTCTGTTAATTGTGTATATTGGCGTAGTCCATGATGAGGTATTGAAGTATTGCTTCACCATATTGTGAAGATCATGTTGAGCAGATGGGAACCGAATCGGATTCTTCCATCATACTCGGATTTATGAGCAATTCTACATGATGATATTATGTGTCATCGTATATTTACACAACATGGCACAGCGTAACACAGATGTCTCATATTTTACAATTATTTTCACCGTTCCTTTTTAAATTTGAAATCACATATTGTGAGAGTTGGTTACACAAGACGTCTTCAACGCTCTACCCAGTCCGTTACCGGAAATGCATAGTCAAAAATTTCTTTAGCGGTGTCGTGTTGCCATCGTTCCAAAATCGCATTTACAAGCACCCTATCGGCGGGTAGGTACAATAACATAACGTTATAAGCTACATGTATTTTTCTTCTCTATGTTTGAGCAGTCATAATCATTGGTTTCCTTGCAAGTGAGCTGTTTTTACTACAATCAGTATTATTGCACGCATTTGATTGAAATTATTGTATTTCTTGGCATCCTTGAAGTGAGATATTTGAAATGTATCTTCTTATTCATCGTATGATCAATACTGAGCGAGGTGATTTCCTAAGTATCTGGAACTTGGTGCACAATACCAGGGCATGCAAATAATTTATCAGAAAATGGTATTACCGGTAATTCGCTAAAACTCTGAATTTAATACCGGTTTACCGGTAATCAACTAAGTTATAGTTTTTTGCTATCAACATCTGAATTACTAACACGCTTTGTTCTTCATGTTATTGGAACAGAATACAGTGTTTTCTATTAGAGCAATCAACTGACTGACCGATGTTTAATAAGTTAATATATTATATTCCATACACTAATGTTAATAAAAATTGTCCATATAGTAAGATCTACCTCCATCCACAACTTGATTCTATTTGTTAAACCGAATAAATGAGTAAGATATAATTTAACAATTTTAAATTAATGTTTTTTATTTATTTATAATTGTGTTTTAGATATTATTCGGATGATTATTTAACAGACAATTATATTGTTGATATTATAAAAAAATATTTATCGTATTTAAGACAAATTTTTTTTAAATGTTGCGCTCTTACATCAGAAACATTCGCTGATTAAATGTAAATTTAACGTCTGCATGGAAATAAATGCCTTCTCGAGAAGGATCAGCTAAACCAGAAGTAATCTTGCCTGGAATGGTTATATTTTCAAAAAATACCTTCGATTAATAAACCTACCCCCTCCCCCCCCCTTCTTTTAATATGTATGAAAGTATTGCGTGCGCCACTCGGGCAGCAGCGTGGCGCGGCCCGCACGCGAGCCTCCGAACCGTGCCCCGAGCCATAACACTACGCCCCGCACTAAACTGCCCCCGACTACCCCCGCCGCCCACATTTACACCCCGCGAGAAACCTTCCCTTAATGATCCGCCAAGATATCGCATTAATCATATTTTTTTCAACCGTGACACGCCATTTTTTTCACAAACCTTCAGTTAATAGAATCATCGTCTAACGTAATTCCTTCGGTACGCACTATTATTTGATTGGACCGCTGTATTCATGTTCTATTTTTATGATTTTTTCAATATTCGAATACTGTTGAAATATCTGTCAGATGTTTTACAGTAAAACAAGTCCACTCTATTCGGATAGTGTAATCAACGGCTCCTACGTTATACTTATATGTTCATCTAATCAAGTTATAAATAAATTTGCTTGTTTAATTTTATTATTACATTTATTACATTATTTTTACAGAATCTCAAATACCTTTGAGTGAATCTGATAGTAGAAGCTAGAATTATTAATTCATTTTTATTAAATTTTTGGACACATTGATACAACTTTATTATTTTTAGGAGAACACATTCTTATTGTGAAGTTGTAATTATTCAGAACATAGTTCTGTGATATTTTAAATATGAATTAAATATATTAATTATAAAGATATACATATAAAGTCAAATGATGGAAAGATTAAATGTATTGATATCAAAAAGGTAACATATAAGGTCGAAAAATTGTCGATAAAAATAGTGCCGCTGTAGCTTAGTTGGATAAAGCACCTCCCCCGGTTAGGGAAGAGATCCAGGTTCGAATCCCGGTAGCGCAACAACAATGTTTTTATTTTTCGATGAAATTGATTTTATATGTATATCTTTATAATTAATATATTTAATTCATATTTAAAATATCACAGAACTATGTTCTGAATAATTACAACTTCACAATAAGAATGTGTTCTCCTAAAAATATTTTTTCTTTTCCAGTAAACAATTCCACCATTTCTAAAAACTGATTTCATATCAGTTTCGCTCAACAATGCATGCGTTTTTTTTCAACTCGTCGGTTACTGCGGATTGTGATTACCCCCGGATTGTGATCTGATGATGCTTCACATTTCTCTGCAGCTCGCAGGAATGTCAAAGTAACAAAGTTGATCTTATCTATTTGGAGATCGCTAACTTCTTCTATGATCTTCCGCCTTTCAGTAGATATATACAAGTTATTTTGGAATATATCTTGGATTCTTAATTGTTTCAAAATTGAAGTATTAGTATTGATAGTACTAGATTGAGAATCTAAGTATTGACATTATCTATGTTTCTACTCGCTAAAGGTTTAGACACATAGATTTTTCTGTAGCAAGAATGAAAAGGCTTAAATATGGAGCAGCGCTTATTTGATTATTCCAGTTCACTCACTCAGTCACTGGTTTTATGTTAGTATGCAAAAAAAATATTCCCTTCTGTAAAGAGCCACCACTCACACCCAGCTACTATTGAACATCGTTATCCGAGTTGAAAATTTGATTTTAAATCTGAAACCAGAATTTCGAATTTCGTTCAAACTATTTCCATTCCACCCTCAAGTTCCCCAGCGCCGCCGATACACGCCCCCGACTGCCCCATTTTCCTCCCTTCGCACCTAAAAGCTACAAAAGCACCTACCCCCGCCGCGAATGGCGGTAGCTAACCTCGAAAATCTCCTCCATACCCGCTTCTATGGCGTGATTTATTTTTATTACTGGTAACACTTCAAAATGACACCCGGAATTAAGGCCCCATGCCGACCTGTCAAATTCAAAAACGAGCGACGTGGCACTTGAAAAAAAGAACATTTCTCTTTGCCACTCCCCGAGAGCGACGGGTGCACCGATCGTTTCGTTTCTACCCGGTGCCGTTAAATTTTAGCGGCATAATCACGCGGGGTACAGCGTAAGGGCGGAGCCCATAGACATTTCAGATCGACGATATGAGCGGCGAAAGGGCTAACACGATCGAATTAATTATACTAAACACACAAAAAGTAACATAACTTTTGCTGGAGAGAAATACGGTTATTTTACACCGACACGCCATTATTGGCTCGAAAGACTAAGCAAGGGAGATGGAGCACCTTTCTAATTGATCGCCAAAATGGCCGAAAACCACAGACTACCAAATATATAGACATGAACTAACGCAAATTCCATGTTTCAATATTTGCATTTTGGTTTCACTCACGTGATCACTTTGGTATCACTTACGCAATACAAATATCTTAGCGACTTTTTTTTTATATATGACTCGATTGGAACGAAAATTTAAACGCTGGCAATATAATATGCATTATTGTAAAAAAATACGTCTACACAAAGATTTAATTTTCAAAGAGTAAATACTTTTACTATTGCATAAATGTGTCATAAACTCTCGGATTTATGTTTTCACAAAGAATATGCGTAGAATGGCTCTTGTCCCGCAAATAATGTTCCAAACCCATCTTCTATATGTACACTTTACTTCATGTCTATTCATTTACTGATCTATGCTAAAGATTATGAACGACCTGCACAAAAAGACTTTTCAAAATATTTACGTAAACTAAAAATATTTTTACGATAAATATATTTTTAGTTTACGTACTAATGCACGCCGTTGGATATATTGCACTAATATCACTTACAAAACAAGCCATGGTGTTAGTGAAAGTACTAGTTTGCTCCAGACAAAAAATATATTAGGAGAACACATTCGTATTGTGAAGTTGTAATTATTCAGATCATAGGTCTGTGATATTTTAAATATGAATTAAAAATATGTACATATAAAATCAATTTTATTGAAAAATATTGTTATTGTTGATAAAACCTGGATCTCTTTCCAAACCGGGGAAGGTGCATTATTCAACTATGCTACAACGACGATATTTTTAGCGAGAAATTTTCGAACCTATATGTTACCTTTTTGATATTAATACATTTAATCGTTGCATTATTTGAAAGAGCCATCTACCTAATTTTTACGGAATCTCAAAGCAGACGCAAGAATTATCAATTCATTTTTATTAAATTTTGGACACATTGATACAACTTTATTATTAGGAGAACACATTCATATTGTGAAGATGTAACTATTCAGAACATAGGTCTGTGATATTTAATTCATATTTAAAATTTATTTATTATCAACAGACTATTCAGTTCAGTCCTACAAAGATATTAAAGTACCGCGTAAAAACATGTTAAGACTATTAGGAGAATACAATGACACTTTATTTGGTTGAAAAATGTTAAATATTGAAAAAAACACGTCATCAAATGATACTCGTAATTGAGAAGAATATGCAAGGTATTATAATATAACTACTATACAAGTACAAAAGCGCATGGGTTCCAAGATCAAATTTGTTTAAAACAATAACCCTGAATATTTCAAATGCTATTTTGGTGAAACAAAATACACATATGTGCCCATTATTATGAAAGTGGTCTAAGTTTCGTTTCCAGATATTTAAAGGTTTGCATTTGAATTGATAAAAAAATATTTATTTAGTCTACTAGATTTATAATCTATTTCGACATATAAATGTTGCATGTGGAACAATTTAAGGTTGAAATCAACTCTATTATCAAAATAAACACTAGCGAAATACTGTTGAACGTCGTAACAATATAACGTTTCAAATTGATGACAATTGTTACAATTTGCATCATGTTATGTTAATTTAAAACAATGTGACGCGAAATAATTGTTGAACTCATTTTTTTAAATTTCTTTTTTTTAACCACTTTCATAATAATGGGAACATGTATAGACCACTTGAGAACCGGCTATATTCTACATGAACAGAAAACATATTTTTTGGTACAAAATAACGTGAACTATATCAGAAATAAAATTATATAATCAATTAAATGTAAGTATTTCAGTCTATTAAAAAATAATCGATGCATATCGTATTTGTCTCTCACTGTTCTCGAATATGGCATAATAATGTTAGCAGAGCGCTGGTAAAACTAAATTGAAGTTGCGAAAATTACACTAGTTTCATTCGAAAAACTTTTCACAACAAACTACAAAATGGCGAGCGATCTCAATCAACAACTTTTTGAATTAAATGAAAATTTTCCGTTTTGGACCTCCGCGGGGGTATCAAACTAATGCAGTAAAATGCGACGAAATTTCCAGTCTTAATAACAAAGCTGAAAGAATTTCCTCGTCAGGGGTGGCAAATGGCGGCGATAAGGTCGGGGCCGTCGCGTGGTTCGGGACCATTAAATCGCCCCTCTTGGGCACCCCTGTTCCGTGGAATGCGGAAGTCTTGAAAGGGATGAAATGGAGCAATTCTTCGCTAAACTTTGTTTCGTATAATCATCTGCCATATTGTATTCTCGTGGGTGACAAAGTCCCATTTTGTATTTCCGTAAGTGACGTAGTCCCATTTTGTATTTTCATGGGTTCAGGGAAAGATTACTGAATTAAAGATTAATGCCTTGTAAGTTTATTGTATTTAATCTATTGATATTTGTGGTGACTTCCAAAGTATTCACAGATTCCCTCGGTGTTCTATCTTCTCTTTACTGTCAAGTTACTTGGGTTAAGTACTTGTAATAACAACTCAATGTCCATGTAACAATTACACTTTACTTAAAAGAAGTATTTACAGTAATTAATAATTATACAATTCAGTGATAGACTAGTAATTATTGAGAAATGGAAATGGAAAGAGACTTGTTCCCCCAAAGACGGCCTCTTATAAGCCTTGTCTCATCTACACACTCTCCTGCTACACACATGTTCAAAGTGACAATTCTCACACTACTGCTTTGATAAAGTTTAGTATTAACATCTGCCGTTCCATTATTTGAAAGCCATCTACAGATGTATTAATTTGAAAAAGTGTAACATGTAGGTTCGAAAATTTGTCATGAAAAATACTGGCGCTATAACACAATTGGTAAGTACTTCCCCGGATTGGAAATGGTGATCCAGGTTCGAATCCCGGTAGCGCAAAAACAATATTTTTTGACAACCTTGATTTTATATGTATATATTTATAATTAATATATTAAACTAGTATTTAAAACATCACAGATCTATGTTCTGATTAATTACAACTTCACAATAAGAATGTGTTCTCCTTAATAATTAAGTTAATTCACTCATATAAGTTCTTCAAGAACTGATGCATTACTTATGAGTTCTGCCCATACAGGTATGTGTAGCAAGCGTCGTCAGTGTCACATTTCCGAACATGACACTCCTGTTTTTTAACCATTCATCACATGTTCGACGTGAAACTGTACGCATTACGAGTATATAACTCAATTTTTTTTAAATGTTATAAATCGTTAAACCTTACACAAATTTAAAGTTAATAACTAAACAACTTTAACCTGCTCCGGTGGGTCATGGCCTCCTCAATAGTTTTCTTACATTTCTCTTCAGTTTGAATTTATAAAACAGATAGTCTTTGAGGATATTATCTCTTTATTTTAGTTGAGACTTTCCCAAGCTCCTGTATTCTATTGGACTGATGCAGCAGTGACTTCGGCATTTGCTATACAGTCATCATTTCCACATAGTCTGACAATCAAAATTTTCCGATTTTTATAAACTTTGTGACGTTAGCTAATTAGAGAGATCATTATTGTAGCATACGGCAAAAAATTAATTGTTCCATTAGATTTTTTCCATTACATGATTTGTATTCTTAATTTTTTACCTGTAAAATAGAATTTTAGAAGCTTCAAAAGAAATAAAATAGCAGAAAAGGAAATTTGTTCCATTGCGTCTAATCTACCTCTCGAAAAATTGCTAACATAAAATCAAAAGAACTAAAATTTAAAAAAATAATTAATTCGTAATCATGTCTTCCGACATTGTGATGACATTAATTACCATTTTATTACAGAAAATGATGCACATTTAGAAATTAATCAATTAAGTAAACAATCCTTTAAAAATAATAATTAAATATAGTATATTTACACAGCCATAACACTAAAAAAACTACTATTTAATCTTAGAAAGCCTGCATTGAATTATTTCTACGAGTTAAAATTACTTAGCGAAAATAAATCACGCAAAAATTTACCCGCTTTGTACAGCTAATATTGGGGTGGTCTGGGGGGAGGCGTTTGACCCGGGGGTGGGTTAGGGCCGTTATCGCTCACCTTATCTCAACAGCGCCACTTTACTTTGGAAATATTACAAATATTCAACGCGAGCATTCACATTAACACTTAATTTCTAGATAGGAACACTCGATAAGGCTCCGGCAGTGGTTTTTTATGCAAATATTCTACGCAATTAGCCGAGGAAAACCACTTTTTGACTTGCTAAATTTCACGTGGATTGTGTTTTCAGGTTTATTTAAATTTCTTCTGGTTCAGAATATACTTTAAAGATTAATTTAAACGATTTCTTGAAATTTGATCGGTTCAATATTTTTCAGAATGACGTGAGTTGAAAAATAAAATTAAAGTGTCCCATTATTGGTTCGGCAGAATTCTGTAGTAATTTCCACGAATTATGTGTAATTTAAAATAATTAACTTTTTAATCTGATGTTATATTGCCTACACACTATTAAATATAAAGGGAAATTCTATTTCGATTTGATAATACCGCGGTGTAACTTAATCTATTTTATAAACTTCCAGAACTCATTTATATGTGTGTATGTAATATAACACTTTCTAATAAACTCGCATCAAACATGGCAAGGTTACTGAAAATCAGTTCATCTCTAGAAATGTTGGTACGTATCGTATCGGCTGCAAGTTATCTCTTAAGCCTTAGTCATTAATTTTATTTTCATTATATATTCATTTTTTGTCGGAACGAAAACCTGCTAAAACTATTATTTTTTCTCCTCTAGTACTTTGTAAATAACTATATTTTATTATGTGTTTCATATTCGCAAAAAAAACATACTTTTAGCGTTTATAATATTGATATCGCGATTTCAACATGGCGATACCATTCGCGGTGTGGACCCTTTAAGCTCCAGTGCACCAGCACTTTGTTTTGTGTGTGCTGTGGATACACAATGACATCGCCGTCTTCAGTCGGGAGCGGAGATCGCCACCATCCTCGTGCATCATTTTTTGATCTCGACGGTGACATTGGTCCTTCTTATATACCCCAATCCCCTCACTGACTTCTCCCTGCACCACGTTTCCCTACTTCCCTTACCACCTTGCGGTGATTCCGATTTACGACCGAATTGTCGTAATCCATTCCGCATTCATTATGTATAGGCTTAAGTCCATTTTCTTTCATACGTAATATGTGTAAGGTTTCTATAGTTTAATTGGTAAAGCACTCTACGGGTATTAAAAAGTGATATTTTTAGTACATTTAAAAAATAAATTAAATACATTTTTTTATAATATTCTCATTAATCTTAGTATACAAATAGTTACGTGTAGGCAAATAATTTCTGAAAAGATTGCAATACGCATATTAAACTACCAATCAACTGAGCGTGAGTAACATCGTTTTAAAATTACTGATAGGACGTATTCAAATATGTTAAGTTTGAAAATTATGGAAAAAAGAATTTTTATTATTAAACCGCAGTAAAAAAATAATTAATCTTTTACTCTTACTCTTTTAACAGACAAAAATAATGACGCGAAACAGTTATTTATATTAGACAAAATGCTTTATTAATCTACAAAGTAACTACTACGTACGTTTGTATTTACTTTGGCTACAATCATTGTTATGGTTCTACGCCGTAGACACCTCGCATCTACGCGGTAGCTACGACCGGATCTAACCACTACAAATCACGGTGAGCAATTATTTCTCCGCGTCACGATTTTTGCTTAGAGTTTATTTTCAAATAATTCAAATAAATAAAACATTTATTTAATTGTTAAATTTTCTCACGGAATTTTATTTCTACTTTAACATTTAAATTTATTAATAAAAAACATACTCGTATATAGGTACATATTCGTACACGTTTCGATATAGTTAACCTTAACACTATACGAATTATATTTAAGATTTTATCATCTTCTTCTTGAAGGGCTATTAAATGACCTAATGGTAATTTGATTAATTAAAATTAAATTAAATTAAATTACCTCTCTTTTATACCTTTTTTCCACAGACCAGTAAATTAATACATATGAAATAAAGTGCACATATAGGAGAAGGGTTTAAAACATTAGTTGCGGGACGAGGGGCATTCTACACACATTCTTAGTGGAATAAATCCAATAGTTTATGACACTAGGAGTAAAAGTATTTACACTTTGAAAATTAATTCTTTGTGTAAACAAAACGTATTTTTTACATTAATGCATATTATATTGTCAGCGTTTAAATCGTCATATTTTAAAAAAATGTCGCGAAGCTATTTGATTGCATAAGCGGTACCAAAATAATCATAATTTGCGGTCGTTCATCACTATATATTTGGTGGTGTGTGTTTTTTCATATTAAATATGTTATTTCTCAGATAAGGAATGAATTTTATTTTAAATATATCTAATTCAAATTTGATATCTTATACTTGAGTTAATAGATGTAAACGCCATTGAAATAGGAAGTTTATAAAAGAATATAAATTATAAAATAATCATATTTTTAAACTCCGTTTGATAAATTGCGCCTCAGTCTAATTTCACGTAACGTAACGTAACGAACCCAGGCTGTTATAAACGTATCAACGCCGACGGCGTAAACTTGTTCATTTAATGCCTGGAAGTTTTAACACACAGTTGTTCGGGGAAACTTTTCGTGTTCATTGTGAGACCCATTATTCGGCGAGCATCAAGTACGACCGCGCTCGACAAACAAACAGATTCAACGGCTCAAAAAGTACAACTTTAAATTGTCTTAACCGAGTTGGACATTTTTGTTAAAAGTTTGGCCAAGTTTTTTTATTTTTCGCATTCGTTTCGAGTATTTTACACGAGACGAAATAGTCGGATTGCATTCGATTAAATAATATCATTAAACGACACGGCGGTTACTTTGTGGCGTGGCATTGTTATTTTAATTTTCTCGGCAAAACTTTATATTACACACGCGTTGGGTTATTTTCTCTATTAGTTTCGAGAGGTGCGGTACTTCTCACTATTAGGTGATAACCAAACTAAATACATAATGCATTTACAAAAAATCTCAATTAATCGATTAATTAAAGAAAATAACACTGTAAAATTTGAAACAAGCACATCATTAAGGTTTAAAAATAACTTTAAAATCCTTAAATCTAACACCAAACACTATCAGCAAAATTATATATATTTAGGGATAAAAAATTTCAATAGCCTCCTTACACAAATTAAAGAAATAAAGGATATAAAAGAGTTTAAAAAGAAACTAAATGAACACTTCAAAAACACATAATTGGAAAATAAACAGTATTACAGAACACTTCAGAAGCAAATAAATGGACATTGAATAGAATGTGTAAGGTATTATATAAAATTATTGTAGTGTAACTCCCTCTCCAAGCACAAGAGCTGGTCTTTTTTTTGGAGAGGTAAGCGAAAGAAAAAACATGTAATTTTAAAAATGTAAAATACTTAATTCATGTTTTAAAAAATTGTAAAAATGTAGAATAAATAAAATAAAAAAATAATTTAAAAAACCACTCTTTCGATGGTCGTGGATGGATTAATAATTAATAATTTAGAAACCGTTGAAATACAAAAAAGTTTAAATTAAAAGAAATACTAACATAACATTCCATAATACTTTGCATTTGCTGTCCATATTTCCGTTAACGACCGAAACCTCCCCCCTCTTTGTAGACTACAATATTGTATTTAGTTTAGTTATCACCTGATGATGAGAGGGTCTGCATCTCTCGAAACTAGTAATGAAAATAACTCAACGTGTGTGTAGTAATACAAAGTTGTGTTGAGAAAATTAAAATATCGTAATATCGTGCCATTTAATGCGATGAGAGCAGACCCACCGCTTACCCAAGCAATAAGCTCAAGGCTCCTATCTAGGTCCAACTTATTCGCCGCCTGGTTGGCATTATTTAATGCTACTTACTAGGCAGCGGTACGATAGCGCCCCGCATATATGACAGGGAGATACCGCACAGTTACCAAAAAAAAAAAAAATTGCCTTCATTGTCCCCGGTTGATTCACTTTATTAGTAAATAGATATTTACAATACATTTAAATAAAAAACAAAACATATATTTTAATGCATTAAAAAATCTAGCCCTAGCTTAATAAAACCAACGTCAAAATGT
This sequence comes from Eubasilissa splendida, assembly GCA_031772225.1. Classification (NCBI taxonomy): domain Eukaryota; kingdom Metazoa; phylum Arthropoda; class Insecta; order Trichoptera; family Phryganeidae; genus Eubasilissa; species Eubasilissa splendida. The sequence goes on along the minus strand of CM062868.1, from coordinate 8,158,848 downwards.
GAACTTGAACAATACTAAACCAAAAATTGCAGCACAAGACGCTAATGATATACAGTAGATACACGTATCAGTAGAAGTGCTGTGACCGCGCAATAGTGCAATGCTGACTGTATGACACAAGCGCATATGAAAGGGTTACACGTGTATTATTATATACACTAACATAGCTGGTAATATGCGTGTTATAATAATGCGTTAATTCCAGCGTGATCGGGTTATTTTTTATGAAGACCTGATTCGCCATAAAAATAAAACATATTTTATAATACAGTTATTATTAGCAGAAGAGTCCCAACTATTATTTTTCTTTTAAAATTACACATTTATTTTTTGTGCTAAAAATCATGTCCGTGATTTATAAAAAAAAATATTTCAGATAATAAATAAACTGTAAATTTAATTAATTGTATTACTAAAGAATTTGTAATTTTCTCACATACTCGGTATAAATATGGAAGTATAATTAACGGTGATTTTTTTCAAAAGATACCTACATATCTTAACTCAAAGAAAAGTTAATTTTTTGAAATTCTAAAGTACAAATAAAGGACTTTCCATACTAAATGTAAAAATAATAGAACTAGAACGCTGGATTTATTCTCCCCATTGACGGCTAAAAATACGATTTTAATTATACTTATAAAATTGGTTTTCTTCGTGCCCTAAGTGTGGCCTTAGGCCTTAGCCTGGGTGACAGTTATCACACCACCGCCATCTAGCGTGCCTGCCCGAAAGCCTTAATGTGAAAACTTGGGGCCATATAGTGTTAAGGGGTGAGATATTGTTTTTCGTGTGGAACTTAACACCAAGCGTTAAGTTTGCAATTAATAACTTTAGACGAGTAGGTGCCCAAAAGGGTGAGTTTTCATATTGTATAGCGTTTTATGAGCTAAAGAAACAATACCAATAATAGTTTTAACAAATTTTAATCAGTTTTTTGTTGAATATTAATTATTTTGGGATTGTACTAAAATGGTCATGCCATACCTAGTACGTGCTTTCACCTAGTCTGTACTCATATTATTATAAATTATATTCAACAATAGTCATGGTACTGCAGCCCAGGGCCAGTAAGCCTTGGCCACCTCAAGATGATCCCTCCACTCCTCTCTGTTCTGAGCCATGCTTCGTCAATCATCATCTTCAAGAACATACAGGTTGTTCCGGATCTGAAATACCTATTACATGAGCCTAAAAAGTTGCGCATTTCAAATAATTCTGGGAAACAAATATAAATGAAATAATCCATAAATATGTTATAATTACGCTAGTGCCCACTGGTGTAATCAATAGACTCATCAGTTGCGTAGTTCTGGATGCTACAGAGTTATTATTCATTAATTGCTACAACAATTGCTAGCCACTCTTTTAATCCATCGTTCTATTCAAGCCATACAATTACTCCCTACTAAATTGAAAATTTTACTAGGCAGAGTCAAAAATGGATCAGCTGATCTATGTTGTACGGAGTCCATACTTATGCTGTTCCCTAACAGAATGACATATGAAAGGTTTTGAACGTGGCTTAGAGCCAATCGAAACATCTACCTTACTAAACGTGTCGTTTTCATGTTTGTTCTTTGCGTACGAGGATAATGTACCTATGTACAATGTAGCATATAGTATATTATGCAGTATGTATTATATAATATCATGGTAACAGCATAGCCTAAGTCTATACCTACTGCACTCCACTGCTATCTACAGTGTCCAAGTCTTTTTCATTTTGGTTCATTCGCTGCACCAACGCAACGAGCAGGAGAGGGGCGGGGGTAATGCCGATCGCTAGCCGCGTCCTTTAGAATTCAGTCACTATGGAGCGTATCCTTACCAGTAGTTCGTGAAATTTTCCCTGTAAAATTGATGTCCCGACGAGGTGACATATTGACTCCACATTGCCTCGACTTGACACTAATAGATTTTTCCTATGGGGCTAACTTAAATCAAAGGTATGCAGTAACAATCCTTCTTCTCTGGACCAAATATAATTTTTTTAAATATCCGAGAAGAAATAGCAGCGATCACGGAAAATACGTGCCGGGCAGTTTTCAGAAATTTTGCCTCCCGTTTAGAAGAGTGCCAGCGAAATAACGGATCACATTTATAAAGCATAATTTGTAAGAAATAAATTCCCAGGGACTGTACTAAAATGAAAAATATTTTTTTTTTTAATAAACCAATCCATTGTTTTATTACAGATTTTTTATTATAAAAAATAATTTTGGGACACTTGTATTTAATGAACCTATATGCAGGTTAATTAGATCGCTTACAAATATACTCGTCAGCGGTCCTCCGTCGGCTTTTTTGCGTCTTTCCATGTAAGTCCTGCCTAGTATAACCTGTGTATAGTTGTTGCTCGACGTTTGGGACGCTGGGTTTTCACAAATATGAATGAGAGAGATAGTCGATCTGGACTTCCGAAACAGGCATCGAGGCAATCTACGAGATTACAGCGTTGATCGAGCTGGTGTGTACGTTGACTATTTCAGTTAAATCAAACCACCGCATATCAAGAATTCTTGAAACTCAATATGTGAGAACTGTTGATCTTTATTGAATGACGAAAGCATTAAGGCTTTAACGTTCATGAACAGATATGATTAAATATAATATGTGATTTTGTGAAGATTAAGGTAGCTACTATACGTTTAAAAATATGCAATAATAATAATATAATTCAATAAGATTTCATCAACAACAAAAAAAGAAGACAGTAAATGTAATTTCTTTTAAAAAAAAACATATCATAATGTATATTTATAAACCAGCGATAAATAATTCACTAAGGCTTATAAACACCAAACACATTAGGGAGATACATTATTCAAAGAAAACGCCTTTTATCAAAGGGATGTTTTATGTTCAAAGGGTACTCAAAGAAAATTGGTTCCACATATTACTTTACTTGTATCAAATTGAGAGCCTCGTGTGATGTTTAGTGGAGTGAAATGAACAAGGGTTGGTCAGATTTCCTCATAGGATCTACATTTGCATTATGTGTGATATATATGTATATATATATATATATATATATTGTATAATACATACACAGGAATACACAAAAGTTAAAAGCGTCTAGCCATCTAATAAAACCAGTACTTATTTTAGTAGCCATCATTAGCAAGTGAATGAGTTTGTTCTTAAGCCGTTCAATGCATCAGTAATGAGCAATCATTCTTAATGGAGGATATCCCTGTAGATAATATATAGGCTGTATCGCCGTAATGCACCTCTCTCTTACGGTGCTAAAATAAAAACGCGCACTCCGGTGCTGTGAACTCAGTGTGCATATAGACCTTTGCAATTTTTATGTCGGATAAATATGAATATTTTATATTTATTACTTATATTAATCATTATAATAATATACATATATCAATTACTGTGTAAAAAAGTGCTAAAAATTATAAAAAAACATTGATCATCACGAACGACAGCATAAAGACACGTTTAACTCGGCCAGCGCACGCTCTGCCACTAAAGTGACGATCGGCATCCGGCACCACACGCCCCGCACACTGCGCCTTCCACACGTACACATACACGTATTGACAAATTCACGTCAGGTTCTTCGAGAAAATATTTTTTATTGTTGCGTACGGTAAATACTTATATATTATACTTATTTTATTCAATACATAAATATATTACGTAGGAATACCTAAAATATGAACCCTGCATTTAGTATATTTCACATAATTAGAGGCAATGTCAACTCAGTGTACATCATCGGAGAGGAAAGGTTAACCGAATTTTTTGGGGATTAAAGAATTGACGGATAAGTATATAATGTATGGCCAGTTATAAAGTAAATATGTATCGTGTGGTTGTATGGTAGACTAGAGCAAGTTATGTGAACGAACAAACTACTACATTGACGCATGGTTTATGGAAAGGGACAGACTACATTTTTGATTAATTCCTACTATCGCCGCATGCATGCCGAATTGCAACAGCGATTGCAATTGCAGACAGTAATGTCGAAGGATGGATGACGCTCAGTGGTGACTGCGATCGTGGACATTTAAGTTCCTTCTAGCATATTATAATAGTAAATTGCAGAGTACACATGTAGATTGATTTCCACTGCAAGATCCACTGAATGCTGGATTTGATTGGATCGATGTACTAATTACTGTTAGTTACTGAACAGTGTGCCGAGAAGGATAAATGAAGACTGAATGCAGTTGATGTACAAACACGTATTTAGATTGTGAATATCCAAGTAAGAAAAAAATGAACTAGAAAATAATTACCAGTGTAAAATATATAATAAAGAAAGGTCTACTAAGGTGCAATGAAAAAAAAAATACTCAAACATACTCGTAAATATGATTTGAATGATACTACGGTATGTGAGACCAAACAAAAATACGCAGTTTTTACTAAACAATGAAACCTCTATCTATCGTTTTTGAAGGGACTTATTGAAATAGACTATGAATGCGGGAATATATAAAATGTTATATTTTTCATTCTTAAATGTTTAATACATATTTTAAAAAAACATATTTCACATATAAATGATGTGCTTAAATAAAAATAAAATTGCGAAGCTGCACAGAAACTTTTTTTTTTTAAATTAAATTTTGTATTGTATAATGTCAAGCGGTAGCCAGTAGTAGTGTTCTCCTTCTTTCTCTGTCTCTTTCTCTCTCGAATGTTCCTCTCATTATTTACGAGTGCCGTTAATCGAAACAAATTGTATGCTGCGTATTTTAAACGATTAATGTGGTAAAATGATGTGTAGAGGAACGATCCATGCGATCAATTTTTGGCTGTTGTATATGAAATTAATTCGGAAACTTCAAAATAAACGATACATGCGGGAAAACGATTATTCGACGAACCATCGATAGAAATTTCACTATATGTTGTTATATTTTTATTTGGTCAGTGTAGATTTTTTAAACTTAACTGAAAATTTAAAAATGTACTAATAGATACAGGAGTATCAAATGATATAGGAAAGTACAGTACTGATTAGTCCCTTGTGACAATCTATGTAAATTCGGAAAAATTTATATTAATTTAATTAAATACTGAGTTCTTTAAATAAGCTTAATATAAGGTGGTTTAATTTTCCAGTTATTCAGGTGCGCAAAACCTTAATTTATATCTAGATTAAAGTGAGCCTTATTTTCAACCCCTATCTTGGTAAAAGGCAAAGAAAGAAATTGCATTACAAAGGGATGGGGAGTCGTTTCCTTTGAAGGGTGGGTCCATCGCACACCCAAATATAAATTTTCATGCTAACCGACTGCGAATCAGTGACGTCCGCTGCACGGAAACGTGAGGGGTCGACCTGGAGGGGTGTGGGGGTGGCAGCATTATGGGTGTCGTAAGCGTAAATATAAGGGATGAAATTTATAAGTTCGTTCTATTCGTTCTTACCCCGCATTTGAATATGGTGTTTTTAAATCAAATAAAGCGTAACTCAAAATAAAAAAAAATTGTTTTAATATTTGAAATAGAATTTCACTGTTTGAAAAATAAAAGAATAGTTATTCAATAAATATTTAGTAGGGTTATCTATTGCCTGAAAATGAAAGCTATCGAAATAAATACTTTTGTGTGTAATTTATGTTACCAGTAAATTAATTTTCTTGAAGATGTGTACCAACCCGACGATTTTATGAAATCAGCCAAATATACATCTTCCGAGCACGACGCTCACAAGCTACTTATTATCTTAATACAAAATGTTACACACACTTGTGTATAATTTTATATATGAGACTACCTCAACAACAACACTGTAAATCGGTTTTGGCAGATCTGACTTATAAATCCTACATTGTTGTATATCTTCAATGGACATCGAATGGAATATTAAACTCTCATATAAAATAAATAAAAAATATTTACTATTACATTCAATTTATGATTGATCTTCGCCGCAACAACACTGTACGTCATCCAAGATGGCCGACGCTCCGTCTATTTATCGAAATTTGTAAAAACCGATATACAGTGTTGTTGCAGGGGTGGGGGGTCCTCATATCTTTGTATGGGTAAAATAATCGCGTTACGTATCATAGAGTATGTATTTCTGGTCCGAAAAAATATTCATAAATTAGCTAAATTAAATTAAATACAAAAAATAAAAGTTTATCTGCTGAATGAACATATTTTATGTTAAAAATACTTATATGCTATGTAGCTTGTTGGTGTAGTGGTTAACACGCTGGTCTAGTAATCTAGTGGTTGATGGTTCACACCTCGTTCCAGGACTCCAACAAGTTAGTCCTTTCATATCACAAGCGTTTAGCTTAGTTTGAAAATAATAATATTGATGTAACATGTATTCCGTGTACGCATCTCTATTTTTTTTAAATAAAATAATTATATTTTCATTGCTTAAATTTGTTTAACATTATAATTGTAATAACATTTTATTGTCTTAAAATGACCGATTATGTGGTGTACTCTAAACTAACATTTAAAATTTCACGAATTTAAAGCTTCATAATATACTTGTATACATGAAAAATAGTCTAATCTGTTACCCTTAGCCGGTGTCGAAAACATAATCCCAGATTATTAAAAGAGATTAAGATGACAAGGGATTAAAATCGAAAACCGCAACCTCTTTTGTACAGTCTAATATAATTACGTTTACAAAAAAATAGTTGAAGAGCCGTGTAGAAATTGAACAAAGATAGGTGACAAAGAGATCTTTAATCCTATATCTATAATGGAATCATCAGCTAAACCTGGGAAGATACAGAATCTGAGGAATTTCAATCGTGAAGCATTTACCCGAAATTATATTTCTAAATAAGACTATACCTACTCATATCACTATTGTTGTCTTGTTCTTCATGTATGAAATATATTATTTACAAATAAAATTAATCAACTAAAAAGGTATACAACAAAATATTTATTTATCGAAAAAAAAATATAGTTCTTACCGGGATTCGAACCTGGACCTTTTCCTTTAAAATTAATACATCTGTTATTCCAAATACCTTTGAGTAATACGTTGATTAATTTAATTTGTATTGAGAATACCACAGAACTATGTGTTTATAATAATAATATGTTTTCCTTAAAATATATATTACGTATTTATATAATTAATGTAATAATCGTATTATATATTAACCATCAAGGAGTTTCTCCACTTAAGTAAGCAGATAAAATGCAACACTCTTCAGCCCTGATAAATAAAGTTTGACTCAAAACTAAATCAACGTTATATATTTGTTTTAACAATGGATTTTAGAAGATATAGATTTCGACGCCTTCTACGTAAAATATCTTAATTAATAAATAGATCTAGTTATTCTAGTACTTTGGAAGTATTTGATGTCTATGTATAAAATAATACTGTCACTTAAAATATAAAATATCAAATATAAGTAAAATATTATAACATAAAAATGACCTATTATTTAAGTTATGATACTTAATATAGGAAAAGTAGTAAATGTATAAAAAGTTCTAAGGTCGTGGTTATATAGTTAATGGAGGATGGTTCTGTTAGAAGCCTCAACAATCGGCGAACTTGTATGAGAAGATGTATGAATGCGGATGAGGCGAGAATTGTGCGCGTCAGGACAGAAGAGTGTGGCGCTGTATTCTCTCTGCCTACCCCCGCGGGAAAACGGCGTGATGGTTAGTAAGTAAGTAAAGTAAGTAAGTATTTTACATCGCAATCTTTTATCATCGCCTTAATCGTACTAACCACATGTCAAAGCCATACTGAATCCTGTTAAATTGTACCGAAAGCAGCTTTGCGTTCGCTCATAATTTGTCCACTCTCCGAACAAATTACTCGAATAATTACAAAACGTAAAAATATAATAACTACATTATGGGAACGTTTCAATCGCTCACAATTGTCGGCAATTACACCAAATTACGTTCTGACCGGTCAAAATCATCAGTTAAGATTGAAATCGTCCATTCAACGGTTTAACACTCAACTGGATTGTTTTGTGTCGTGACAAACTACGGCCACAGTGTTATGTGTGTAACGTTACATCTGATATTTTATTGTTGCTCCGACTACAAACTACAAGCTGTAGTATTGTTCGCGAAACGAGATATGATCTCGGCGTTTCCGCTTCGGTTGATAGATATATATATTGTTTGAAATAAACTTTTCGCTGCACGCGCGCAGTTTAAATATCTGTTTTTAATTTTATTATGTTCATCTGAAAATAATGGAACATGCTAATTTGTTTTCACGGTGACCTAATTATCAGTGTTGTAAAAATAGCGTGAAATTGAAAACTGAGTTACGTAAGTCCGTTCATACGTTTATTAATAATTTAAATTTTTTTATTTTTTTTATTTAATTTTATTTATCATTAACATGATATACATATAAATTATATATTATAAACAATTATTAGAAAGATATACATATAAAATCAATTATATCGAAAAATATTGTTGTTGCACCACCGTGATTCGAACCTGGATCTCTTTCCAAACCATATTATATATTCATATTTAAAATATAACAGACCTATGTTCTGAATAATTACAACATCACAATAAAAATGTGTTCTCCTAATAATAAAGTTGTATCAATGTGTCCAAAATTTAATAAAAATTAATTGATAATTCTGGCGTCCGCTATCAGATAACTCAAATGTATTTGAGATTCCGTAAAAATAAGTTAGATGGCTCTTTCAAATAATGGAACGATTAAATGTATTAATATCAAAAAAAGGTAATATCGCTGTAGCATAGTTGGATAATGCACCTTCCCCGGTTTGGAAAGAGATCCAGGTTCGAATCGCGGTGGCGCAACAACAATATTTTTCGATAAAATTAATTTTATATGTATATCTTTCTAATTAATATATTTAATTCATATTTAAAATATCACAGACCGTCTGTTCTGAATAATTACAACTTCACAGTAAGAATGTGTTCTAATAATTATTCATAATGTTAGAGATGTTCGTTGTCTCTTTAATTAGACCGAAATCTGTGCTAAAGAAGACAGTTCTATCCATTATATCTTACAAAACAATACAAATCATATGAAACAATTATTCTTAATCTAAACCAGAAATATTAAATAATTGAGTAAACATGATAAATAAAAAACTATAATAACAATAAATAACAAGTTCACATTAAATATCAATTAATTTTCTTACAAAAGTAATAATTAATAGTAGGTAAATATACCACATGCTACTGTAAACCGTATTTTAATTAAAGTAAGATTTTGTATTAAAATTCTCATATTAAAAAATGTATTAGAAGTGCGGGAGCCGCCCAGCAGTGAAGCTTTCGATCAAAGTTTAATCTGAGAAAGGGTTTAAGTCCCTGTGACAAGCTTCATTTTTCATAAGAAATTTTGAAATCTTGTACAGTTTAATGTCTACATTTTTTTTAGAAAGACAGTTTGTATTCAATTCGAATTTGCGAAATACATATTTCGAAGAAATTTGGAGAGGTTATGTTATATTCGTGAGTCGCGAAGTTTACTGCTCACACTTTCGTTCGGGGTGAGTGTAAAACGTTTTAAGCACGTTTAATGTTATCTCTTTGTATCTACAGGTCAAATTAAGTACATGTTATATACAAATGAATCTACCGTATGTATGATTACGTCAATAATTTTGTGATGTTTCTTTAGACGAGACAATAAAAGGGGGCGTTCATAACATAAGTAGTGTTTTATAAAATAATTGCACATTTTCTCTTGCAAGCAAATAGATACGGCGGTTCTCACCGCACCGGCAGTCAGTTATGGCGGTAAATTGATAGTTTTGTCGTACATTAGGACGCCTCTATCCGTGTTTCCACTCTCGTGATTTAACCCTAAATTGATCAACATTTTTTAACTAACTGACAGATCCGAATCGAAACATTTTACCTTTACATTTTAGAGACTACTCATGTAAAATATAAATTTAGATATAGTGAAACTTTAGATGAGCAGTAGGTGAAACGGGACAACCACCCAAATTGAGTTTTGCACGAAAAGAGATCCTTCGAAACCATTAAAATATGATTCAGATTAAAATTGTTTATAATTTTATATAAACTGTGAAATTTTTAATAACTGTTATTCTTGACTCATATACCATAAGACCGTTAAAAAAGAATTAAATTAAATAAATTTCAATATTATAATGTAATATTTTAATCATTTTACCATAAAAAATACTTGCTGTAACACAATCTCTGGCTTTCAAATAATGAAACGATGGATGTATTAATTTAAAAAGTGTAACATATAGGTTCGAAAATTTGTCATCAATCCACTGTGTTGGTATAGCATAATCAGATAATGCACGTTCCCCGGATTGGAAGAGATTCGATTCACGATAGCAACAACAATATTTTTCGACAAAATTGATTTTATATAGGTATATCTTTCTAATTAATACATTTAATTTGTATTTAAAATATCACATAACTATGTTATGAATAATTACAACTTCACAATACGAATGTTTTCTCCTTATTAATGTTTAAATATTTTTTATAATTTCTAATTCGCCGACATCTTGAGGGTTGAACGTGGCAGATACATGACGTGTCTCTAATGACGACTTAACACACGTATATAATTACAAGCCATGTATACGTATCAAAAGTCACATAACACGGCAGGCGCATTTAATTGCAATGGTAATACATATCGCAGTCACGGTGTAGCGTTGAAACACACGTAAAAAAAACCAGTTAGTGAGTTCGTAATAACAATATATTAAGACACGTTTAACTCTTCTCATAACAAAGATAAATAAAATAACTCAAGTATTCTAGGAGAAATATTTTTATCTGAATTTAAAAGCTTGTCAAAAAAACCCATCGAAATGTCAAAATAAAAATATATATAACGCTAATTATGGTTGTGTGTAACCTGTACTTCCAGGTTTTTGGCTAACAATCATAGCGGAGACACGTTATGTTACCGCCGGAACGGTACACTACGTATTTAAATATTTTTTTAGAATACGTTTAATTGAGCGTTTGTTTAGGTTAATTGGTTAATTAATTGTACTCTGGCAGACCAATTTAATTTTTGAATAATAAAATATGTTTTCATTGATTACATCAAAAATGAGTTTCACGGAAACACCAACCTTTCACAGGGCATAGCAATAACTATTTAATTTAATATATAATATTAACTTTCTAAATAAATATTAATTTCGGCGATAGCCGATTGCTTTTCGTTAGTTAATATTTATTGGCGTATGAAAATGAATGCAAAAATGATAAATGATAATTTTGACCTAGCAAAAACAAATTCTTTTCAACCAACGTACGCGACTAGATTGAGTATAAATGACAATATGACTCTATTTCTTATATGCTATTTTTATTTTTATTTTTTAATTAAATCTAGACCTACAAGACGTCTCTATAGTCGTTTATCTGCAGGTACATTTATATCAATTTTATTACATTTAATGTAATCAAAACATAACAATTAATCAGTCACAGATTAAACAATTCATTTCATTCTTAGTTAGATGTACGACAGGTTATTATCGAAAAGCCATTTTTTTTATATTTTCTTCCAAATTGGGAGAATGCGTACTCTTTTGTAAAAATATATTATTCGTTTACTTAATTTTGTAATAGTGCAGCAGACGTCAATGACGTACGGAAGAAATGCCAACTCACAGGAAGCGCACTCTTTGGTGTACAAACACTTAATAAATTACTGCACTTAATAAATTGCTAGTATTGTAGAATGGAATTAAAATTTATACTACATTCTTGGCTTATACCAATAAAGGCAAACGCTGCTAATTATTGTTACCAGTGATGCCGGCAACATTTCATGACATGTGATTCAATCAGATTTATCACAATTTTTTTTTTTTTTTTAAATATAAAATATGTAAGAGTTGTCAGCTACTTTTATAATATTTACAATAGTGAAGATGAGTAAATTGATTCATATTATATTATGAATTGTAATTTTGTATTATTATTACGTTATTCTTACAAAACACATAAAACCTAACAGTAGAAAAGTTTATTTATACCAAAACTCATACACCGTGACACCGTATTGCCACACACCGCTACATCCTGGTTTGTTTCCAACAACTGTAGTTATTCATTTAGAAAAATATTTTTTTCTGTTTCGTCAATACAAGGATTGAATCGCTTCATAATACGTCAGAAATTTTCTTTTTGCATTTAAAATACATTCAGTATTATTGCTAGAAACGCCTTTGATACAGGATGATCGCGAGAGAACAAATACTTAACAATTTAAAAGGTAGTTTAAGAGGTACATAATATATTTAAGCACGCGCGGCGATTGTGGGTAAAAAATGAAGATAATTTTAACGAGAGGTCACAATATCGGTCTCTTTTACAAAAACCGGTATTTTTAATATTGAAGTTTTACGAATTCCGAAATCCCGATATTTTCGATATTTAGAGAAGCTTTCGTCGAGATTAGGGGTGACTATTTATCAATGAATAAGCTTTAAACAATAACACAAACGTCTAACTTCAGATTTTTGTATAACACAATGTTTTCCTGAATAGTTGCTCGGACTGTATTCCCCGTAAAACGCTCGTACAAGTCATGGCCTCTCTGACAAACCGATAGAGCTAACACTAATGATGAGAAAAAATACTACTCTTGACTCGCTGGTGTGATTATGATTGGAATTCTATAATATCAGTGATTGAAAACTGTGACTGCGATTCACGAAATATACGTTAATAAAATAAGCATTTTTAATTATATCGCTTAATTTGCGTAAGAAACATATAATATAATACATAATTAGAATAGAATAGAAAACATGTAAAAACTAAATAAAGTTACCAACAAGCTGATATAAACACTACTGATAAAAACAGATTCAAATATATGGAGCTAATAAAATTACGAATAAAATGATAATCGATTTAATTTTAAAAATCAATACATTTTTAACAAAAATATTTGAATCACGAATCACGATATACATCTTTTAAAAATGCTGACATTATCGAAAAGATTGAATTCAGGAACGTCCAGCTGTGTCATTTTCACTTGTTAACGTGTATCTTTCTGCATCTTAATTTTTTTGTATTTGGCCTGTTAAACCCAGAATACATTTTAGGTATGTGGACTTTTTCATTTTAATGGCATTCGCTGAAGAAGCGACTACAGGACACAATGCTTTGATTAATACTTTTAATGCGGAGAAAACTTCCAAAAACTTCGACAATTTTGCCGTGGTAAGCTCATTTCCATCAAATTATTTATCTATTCATCATTATTAAGGAATAGTGGGAATAGATCCTATGGACTGTATTGATTGAAATTACTGTTAGTTGTCGCAATCCGAAAGGAATAATAGCAGAGGCAGAATAAAGGCCAGTGCCTACCTTGACGTCAGTCCTGGGTTGAACGTCAATTTTTACACCTCCAGTTGACTCGCACTTTTGTGGTGAGGAACAGAGACATCACTGCACTTCCGGATGCTGTAGAACACCGCTTTTTTTTCGTAGTATCATCATTATGATATCACTCAAAGATACCAGTGATTGACTCACGGTTCGTGATTTTAAGCTCATCACTAGCTAATTCTTATCTTAATTCGACAATACCAATTAATTATTTGTCAATAATATGAAAACATTTAGTTACCAATCCTGTACGTTCTCGTCGTGTCTCCACGTTACTTAACGCATGCTTCTATACAAATGAATCACAGAACACAGATCTAGTCCGCCGGTCGATCGCATCGACAGCTAGCGCAGTTGAGACACGCGATGTGAGGGGTTCGCACATCACATCAATTATTAATTTAAATCGCGCAGAATGTTTTATTTTTCTAGTAATAATGATTTTAATACACTTTACAAACACCCTGTTTATGTGTATGCAATTCTTCTTTCCTCGAAATGTTTTCCCACACATTGTATTCCAAGTATTTGAAGAATAAACGTGTTTTGAATACGAGTTAATGGATACGTTTAGAATGTTTGTATTGCAGACAGAGATTTTACTCCTTTTAGATTAATATTTTGCAATGAAACATTTCTAAATCATCCAATCTAAAATTTTAATTTCGTCAAATAAAAAAAACATCCACATCTGTGATTTTGAAAGACACATTCATTATTTACGATATTTATTAAGACGAATAAAATTAATTATTTTTTAATAATTTACTATTTTCAAACAACTAAATAAATAAGCATGTTTTTAGATTTTCAATACATTTCTAACCTGGGCTTAAAAATATATAAAGCAATTGTGCTGTGAATATTAGAATAGGTATCTTGGTGGTATCACTGGACAAGAGGATTGAACCCTCGACCACTAGGTCAATTGTCTCCCCGGTCTTTCTACTAGATTAAACTAGCATGTATTTGTTTTTATAGAAATGCATACACGGTACCAAGTCACAAAAATATTTTTACTATATTCAATCTCAGCTGATCGCTTGTGCAATGAAAATAGGACTAACTTGCTAGTCTCCCGCAACGAGGCTCGAATCCCCGAACATTAGATCACCAGAGTGTCTTAACCATTAGACTAACAAATACGTCGGTTTATCCCTACCTACTTTCAATTTACCTATTTAGAAAGAGTTTACATTGCATATAATTTAAAAAAAAGCACACAATCTTTTTAATAAATGTGTTATAAGTAAATAAGACAACGTAATAATAAGAATTTAAACAAAATTTGTAAATAATTCATAGCATGTCACCCATACGAAGTCATGCTAATCTTTGAATTTGAAAGTAGGTTAGTCATTATTTATTATAAGATCCGTTTGTTTCTTGGGAACTACTAGAGAATTATAGATTACGACAAGCGGTACTTAAATTTGTATGTTCTAGGAAGCCTTTGCAAAATAATTCGTGATCGATATTAATTAATTCTCTGCTATAAGTGACTGTGGATAATACGTGCAATCGTAAATTTGAAACGTCTGAACCAGCAAACAGTTATCTATGCGTGTAAGACAAAAATTTTACTCAAATATGAACAAAATAAAGTTTTACATTAAAAAATGGTAAGATTACATCCGAGTGATGTGTTAATTTAAAATCTTTATATATTCTTTATAAATCTTTATATAACTTGAATTTTTTTTAAATTATTAAAAAAAAATATATATATTTATATTTGAAATAATACAAATGAAAATAAAGGAATTTACTTTACTGGACGTGGTCTGTTCTAAAGCAATTACCAGTACAGTTTTTAAAAAGCGTAATAGTTAAGATACAATCTGAAGTTATAAAATGTTATATTATTTTATAATGGATGGATATAAATGGAACAATGTTATTACTCAACTTGAGTTTATTAGTACTACTAAAGTTTTAAGAGAAACAACTTAACCTGTCGATGAGAGTTACTGTTTCTCTCGAAACTCGAATAATGCTAATAAACTCAAGTAGAGTAATAACATTGTTCCATTTATATCCATCCATTATAAAATGTTATTGTAAAAAACGTTATAAAAAGATTTTTGTCTATAGTATAGTTGGAGACAAAATGTGTAGATAGTTAGGTTAGCACAAATGACAAATTAGTTTTATTTTGCTTTCTACCCGCATCAATCAAGCACATCTTTAATGACTTTAGGCCCTTTAAGGTATAGTAGCAATTTATTAAAAATACGTGTTGCGCAAAATAAGATAGTTCATTTACCAAATTTGGTATCCATTTTTGCCACTATATATGTATTGCTCAATTTGAACTCTATAGAGTCACTCCATAATCTACTCCTACACTTCACATTTCCAAAGATAACAAATTTATCATCTTGCATGAGTTAGTTATACAAGTTCGATTCCCGATTTAAAATGTTTAATGATATTATTTTATCATTTATAAGTTTCACATATATTATGTGTCGATGGTTCTTTTTATAGCGAGTTCCTTGAAAAATAAAACTAAATACTACATTTAACAAGAAATGCTGGCTACTTTTTTATAAACAAGATATACAATCTAGTTAGTATATTGTTTGATACAAAATGAAATAGAAGTAATAATGTAAACAATGGAATATTGCTTGGCTAGTTTGACTAAACATAGCGAGTCCATAATTAAACACAAAATTTTCATTACTGGTGGTTTTGTTCCCTCTTTGGACAGCGGATTTGTGGCTCAAAATTACTAGCGTAAGCCTTGACAATATTTTTAAATTTAATCACGATATTTTTTCTCTGCTCACCAACAGCGATATAAAAGTGTACGGATTCATATTTACCGATGCCTTGAAAAATAAAAACAAATCCATCCCATAATAGGGTAGGTAGGCTTTTAATATTAATTCTTTTTTTTATAGGATTCTCGGGTAGGTACCTGGGGGAGGCGCCCCGCCAGGCGGAGGGCATCTGAAGAAGTTATCTGTTGTGCCAAAAGGCTGCGTCTTTCTCACGCGGGGGCGAATTACTTGGTCTCGTGGGTCCTTTGTGCGCGGGCGAAGGACCCCAAAAAGGCTCTACAGAGGGGTTTGATATACAAGGGCCGGGACTATTTGACGAAAAATTGAAATACGTTTTTTTAAATTTTATAACATTTTGTTTAAATCGTTTCAATGGCCTCATCTACTAACTACCTTAATAAATTATTTTTATGATAAAAACGTAAATTAAGACGATATCATATCAGATATATTAAATGTTATATATTACTGGTTTAAAGAACCTCCGGTTATTCATATAAGCATATAGACGTAGAAAAAATATTTTATATTAATAACATTTACAATAAATATTACATTATTTTATTATAATCTAACATCAAATTCATCAACATATACAGAACTTAATTGTTATATAAGACAAAATCAGTGATCAAAAGTAATAAATTTAGAAGAAATAAGTCTAGATAAAATAGCTATATGATAAAGCCCCAAAATTTTAATATTTGAATACGTCTGACTAGAATCTACATTAACTCACCTGGTTGGTTGTCAAAAGCGCCCATTGGAGCGTGCTGAGGTGCTTGTTTTCTGGGTTCTTGCCCCCTTTGTTCCGAGCCCATCCGTCTATCTCTTCATATTTTAATGTTACAGTCAAACCCGACATCGCTACCTTACACAATAACTGGGCTATATGAATATTCGTCGACAACACTCGTTATGACTGTAAAATAAATAAAAGCTTGTCGAATATTATTTGTAGGATTCTATTTTGGAAAGCACTTCAATCATATTAATGGCTATTTGGTTATATTCCGTGATTCACTTTGCAATATAATATATATGTATATTTATAAGTATTTTCTCTATTACAGTTAGTGATATTATTTATATTTATATTCAACATAAACTTTTGTTAAGAATATTATAACATTTTATTAAATTTATACATGGGTAGGTATCTATGTATTTTCATTGAAAGGACATAATATTTTTTACCGTAGTTTATTTTCTTTTAAACTTACACTAGATAAGAAGGTAAGTCCTTATTTTAGTAGTAAAAGCGTATAGTACTGAAAAAAGTTGACGTAACGTAAAGGTAGTTATTATTTATGATTCGGTAAGAATATGCGTAATTTTTTGAAACTCGAGAAAAAATTATGTTAACAACTAGCCACAATAAAAAATGCCAATTTATCTGGTAGTTGCCGTGGCATGGTTATAATTCTTGCGGTTCCAGTAGCGCTTCTTCTGTCATTTATATTCCATCTTCAGGGGCAACGAAGAAATGGTGGGTTAACTCATTGTTCTCAATTAAACCGTAAAATTCGGGGGTAATTCGCGAGATTTTACAGGTAGCAGAAGTCTACAGAGCAGGCGGTGGTCGGCGGCTTCCAAACGACCCAAAAAATAAAGCACTCACAAATAAACTATTCATAGATTGTTCCAGAACAATACTCCGGTGCAAATAGTGGTGTTAATTTGAGGTAACGTGAGAATTGAGACTATTTGGTTTTAAACATTCTGGAAACCAAGAAATAGAATGAATATTGATGTTAAAAGAAAGAGTAACGCAAATTTCAATAGTGAACATATAAAACTAATGAGTAAAGGCTGTTGTACAATATTGTAATCATGACTAAATTCAATTCTGAGGTGATATTAGATTGAGATAAATTTTCTTAACTAGACATGCAGAATTCAGAACCTGATTGAAAATATTTAGAGCACGGTAAAGATCTGCTCTTTACTAAATGCTAAAAACATTAAACATATTTTATTTGGACCCTTGGAGATACTCGAGTGCCTAGATCATAGTCATACGCGATATCCACTGCTGCATTCAATACGTTTAGTATCTGAAACTTAAGTTAATGATATAGAATACATGAATGGCACACATTTTGAAGTCAGGTTGGGTTGTAGAACCGACCAGCCATTGCCGAAAGTCGAAGTTCGGTGAAAAGGTATCTTGCAGTGTCTTCTTTATGCCCTTCGTCATAACAAACAACGAATCAGATACACTAAATACGCACCGTTTCGCAAAATCATATTCATAAGTTCAAATAACTATTTTTTTTATTTTAAATACTAATGTACTAGTGTAGAACTCGACTGTTTATGTGTAAAGCGCCCTTAAGTTGATTTTTTTTACGACAATAGCGCTAAATAAAGATAAAATTATTAAATGTTATCATTATTGAAATAACCAGGTTTGATATGAGATTTTATGAATGTATAAACGTCAATTGTGTGTTTCAGAATTTAAAAAAAAAGCGAAATATACGAAATTCGACTACATTGAGAGAAACAGCTCATCATTTTTTCTGGATATTTTTATAGGAAGAATAGATAATTGACAAAGCGGCTCTCTTGCCGTCCATCAATAGCGTCATAGACATCACCAAAGTGAAGATAATTTCACCTATTGTCGCTCCGTAAACACATAGTTAGCCACAAAACATTTCGAGGGCCATCCAGCCCCAAATCACGGAGGGATCCCGTTTTGTGTGCGGATTAAACGGATACCCGAGCGCTTGAAAGGAAAATAAGTGATTATTAGCCCGTTATAGAGTCCAGGTAGTGACAAAAGCCCTTTTGGTGTGCCGCCTCTTTGTCCGCGCATTGTGGTCGCCCCACATCCCTTTGTATGGGAATGAACGAGTTTAAAACGCATTATGCGTTACGCCAGGATGCATATCATTTCTCAGTGACGCGGTCCTTCTTGTGAGCGAGTTTTTTATTTGATTGGCTGGTTTTTTTTTGAAGGAGGGACTTGTGCAGATCGGTAGGGAATGAATGGTGATGCATGTGCTCCCGGGGCTGGGGACATCTTCACTGTGAAAGTCCTCTAATTATTACTGCTCACCCTTTCAGCACAACAATGATATATCGTCCGTGCGATGATATAAATGAGATGTGAACGTAATTCTGTAGTGAACGAAACATGCGGGCAATTTTGTTTTAACGGTAAAAAAAACAATTTTTAATTATTTTGATGCCCCCAAATAACAAGTATGATAACAGTAGAATTTATTATGTACGCATTAGGAGGATTATATAGGTTGACTTTAATAAAGACAACTTATTATACAGAACACTAAAAAAAATACAAATTTATTGTATTAGTTAGAAAGATATACATATAAAATCAATTTATCGAAAAATATTGTTGTTGCTACCGGGATTCGAACCAGGATTTCTTCCAATCCGGGGAACATGCATTAATCGATTATGCTATTATTAACCGGATTGGAAAGGTTCCAGGTTCGAATCCCGGTAGCAACAACAATATTTTTCGATAAAATTGATTTTATGTGTTTAAAAATATCACAGACCTATGTTCTAAATAAGTACAACTTCACAATAAGAATGTGTTTTCCTTAATAATTAAATTAATCAGTTAGAAATATAACAGAAAAATCTATCTATCGAAAAAATATTTGTTTGCAACCGGGAATTGAACTTGAACCTTTTCCTACCAGGGAAAATGTATTACCAATTTCGCTATATCAACCGAACACGTTTTTGACAAATTTTGATCTCATATTGTGAAATCTTTCAATCAAATTTATATTGCGATGAATCCCAAACACCTCTATGTAATACATGCTAGAAGACACCAGAATTAAATCAATTCATTTTAGATTATTTTTTGTCTTCTTTTCTTGTGCCCCATCCATTCAATGGACTTTGACTTCCATGTTGGTTGTCACCACTATGTTGACTGCGGTCCGGAAAAGCTCTACAGTAGACTGCCCAAATCATTATCTTAGGTTCTTCGGACATGATTTTCTCCTTCCTCCAACATTCTTTCCCTATCTCAGAACAGGTACTTTACATGTACCCAGCAAGGTAAGAAGGCATGCATACAAATAAAATGTAATATTTAGTACTTGTTGTACTTGCTAGTGTATTAATTACTTAAATAATGTTTATATTATGTTTTTATTTATAATCTTTGTTTTATTAACCACTAAATTAAGTTTAAATACATCTACCGGTTAAACAACCAACTAAATTTAACTACGAGTCCCATTCTAAAATTTTTTCCTAAAAATTATTCGAGTAAATTTGTATTAAGTAATGATTTGAGTTAGGTACTAAAAAAAATTTTTGTTTTTTAAAAATAGATTCTGACAAAGAAACAATAATACATGTTTCAGTTAGTTATGACATCCTGAAGAAGAAAATTGTATTTTTCGAAACCGGTAGATGTATTTAAACTCAATTTAGTGGTTAATAAAACAAAGTTAATAAATAAAAATATGAATTTTAACCACAAAGATAATATTGCTAATTTTAAAAGTATAATCTTTATATTGATTCAAGCTTCAAAAGAAAGTTATCTTGCGCATAAACGCCGATTTATCGGCACTGTAATCAATCAATTATGAGGTGCAAGATCTCGTACTTCTCCGGATGTCTCATTACATGTCCGAGATATTAAAGTTTTGGGATTTTTACTATTTAAATACTGTAGAACTCGGTTATAACGAGTACGAAAGGACCAGCAAATTTTTTTCATTACAAGTGTTATAAAATATACTCGTTAATACAAAAAATATTTAAAATCCAATAAAACAAGTCAAATACATATGAAAAATCAAAAATCTATAATTGTATGAACAAAAACAGTAAATTACTGCATCACTTATTTATTAACAAAATTCAAATTACTGCACTGTTTTAAAGTTTAAAACTTACTACGCCCACAAAATAAACACCCATTGTTTTTTTTCTAAGAATTCGCAAACCTGAAAGGAATCGTAAACAACAACGAACTTCGTCGGCAGACGCTGCTTTCGATTTTATGACTTCTCAAGAATTAGGATTTTTAGACCGTGTAGTGTAGTTTGTTCATTTCTTCAGTAAATCAAGCTCACTATAATAGTGAAAGTTGTATGAAAACAGACTTGTATCAAAATAATAATAAGTATTTCCTCATTATAACCGTGATATTTTTCTTATTCATCTGTACCATAACATCTGCATTCGTTTTTTTTCTGATTAATTCATTTAATTTGTGTTAAAAATACTACAGAACCATTTAAAAATGTGTTTTCATTAAATATAAATAATTTATCACTTGGGAGCAAGCACTTAAAAAAACATAAGCCATTTATCAATAACATTTTTAAAAATTATTTATTTGAATGACATTTGAAAGATAAACAGCACATCTTTCAACACATTTACAGGTAGAACGACTCTAAATTTCAACCTGTCTAGTCTTACCTTTGTTTTTTGCTAACCTTGTGCGGGTCGAGCTTCGTGTTTGATTAAAAAAAAACATAAATCAATCCGGCAATACGCCCATAAAATCATGGGTCAGTTTTGCGCATTTTGGGTTACCTACCTACGTACTAAATGAAGCCTCCTTTATTAGGGTGCTTCGTCAGCTGTAATAAAAAAATCTATATTCAGCTTCTACGTTCCCTCACCAGGGGATCCCGCAGGAGCGGATATAAAAAACCGAAGATACATTTTATTAATACTCTGTGTATTGTATTAAGTGTGTCAAAAAAATTGGGACATTATTACGTGTCTCTGCGCCGCAAGTTCTTGTCCGTTTGATGGTTATCGCGAGATAAATCGCATTTTTAAAAATTGCGGCGTTCAGTTTGGCAAAGGTTTCGAATAAATCGGAATGGTGATAAAACTTTTCTTAATTTTAATGAGATACTCGCTTTTCACACTGGCAATAAATGTATTTTATTGGCACACTAAAATCTCGTCATTGGCTATTTTAAATGGGAACCAAAGGCATTAAAATCATTGAACATTTCTTTGATCATAAAAAAAAACCTTTTATAAAAAAAACGCTTTGCACGTCTTTCCCCTGCACAAGATAGATATGAATAACAAATTATTAAAAATTTTATCTTCTATTATATAATTATTTAATTCGTCAATCAAAAATCAATTTTAATACTGAATATGATATTGATATTGAACATCGTAAATTTGAGCTTCAATAACTCGAGGTATTTCTAAACTGCTATTTTCAAATTTCATTTGCTTATTTACTGTTTCCGAGGTATGTTTGTAGAACTCCATAATCATATATGTGAATATAAAATATACTTGTTTTGGATTTACTTGAGACGCGCTTCGCCTTGTAGTAGCATTATCAATTAAATAAATTAAACGAGTGGAATAAAAAATTGAGTGTTTTGTTTTCACACATGCTTCATTAACTTCTCGACAGCTTACTGCTTATCATACTAAAAATCGGAGTTTGGTCTCTAGGGAAATTTATATCTTTATTTTAGTTTTTTTTTTTTAAACTAAATTCACGATGTTTTATTATATGCAGGGTGGTAGGAAAGTCGTGTAGCACACAACTGTTTTAAACAAACATATTGCTGGCTTAGTATTTCAAGGTACCTTTTAAAGTAATGGGGTTAGATACACGCATATTTAATAATACAGACAATGAAGAAGATCACTAGACAATGTATTAGATTTGACGTCTATTACGATATTTCCAAATCAACGTAATTGTAAAGAGTACATAAACTATATAAAAATAACCGATTATCACATAATACTTAGCCATCATATAATCAACAGACAGTAAAACAATCTATATATATTGAAATCAGCTGCATGCACAAGGATTGGATGTATTTAAATGTATTTTTTAGTCTAAAAAATGAAGAGATTTAATATTCAAATATGTCATCTATAAATGAAACAATATAATAATTGTAATCTTTTTCAATGTAGGTACTTATTTAAGTAGTTGATTAATAAAATTATTTTATTATATATTTATTGTAGAATACCTATCGAAGTTAATGAAAAAGAATCTCTTCATTAATTAATAAACAAGCAAATTTGTAGAAATTAAAGAAAAAATTGTTACAGTTTTTGTAGTTAAGCAAAAAATTATCAGTGTTTATTATATTCGAGTCTAAAATCAATTAGGGGTTAAACAATTTTATTAAAGTTACTGTTGTGTACACGTGTTTCGTGTCAGGGGTGGGAGTTTGGGGTGGTTTTAAAGAATGCGATACAACGTACAGTACTTACAAAGCCGTGCTTGTCACTGATGTTGTTGGTCAGCTTCAGCTTGTGAAAGGACACGACCTTCTGCATCCACTGCTCCCCCGTGGAGGGCGAGTCGGGGTGGATGTACATCCGCTTCGGCATCTCCGGATCCGCCTTGCCAGCCACCATCCAGCGGCTGCGGGACCGGGAAAACAGGCGTGAAGATACCACGGTTAGAGAACAGACATAACTTACAAGCGGTCTTTTTTTAAATACACACGGAGTTTGTATGTGAAGTTGGCCTCTAACGTGGAATATATTTTTTTTCGGAAAGTGTAATTCAACATTTAAATTCATTAAATTTACTCAAATCATATTCGATTATTATTTTTTTTAATTAATCGATTAAAAAACTCAATCTAAAGACCAACGTTTCTAATATACGTTATCTATAATATATCCTAAATGTTCGTTTCTGACATAATTTGTCGTATCAAAAATAAAATCGCGAATATGAACAATAAATATTTTGAAGATGCAAAAATGGTCCTCATAAAATTGAGCACTTAATTTAAAAAATTTGTCTCAAATAAGCTTTGTATTAATTACATTTTAATATAAGTTTAAAACCCACTAAAAATATTAAAAACTGATTTAAATTATAATCTATTATGGCAATTTACTATAATTTAAGATGCACAGTAATTTTTTAAAACTACTAATGTTAATAAATGTGCCAGTAGGTAAATTATCAATTGTATTAAAAATCTGTGTTGTTTGATTTAAAATTTAAAAATCACGATACGAAAAAGCCTATTTGATGTAAGGAAAAATCTTAACCTTGTATGTAAGGCACAGGTCGTGAGCGATTAAAGTATCATACACTTTTCGACCTTGCAGAGACATGAAAAAATACTTGGCCTGTGAGTGTCGTCCTGTAAGTCTCAATTATGGTTGGAAGTGAATTTAATTAATGTATTAATTATTTTCTAGTATTTTAAAAATAACATATTGATAAAAAAGTAAACACTCAATTTGATGTCTGTGTACTACGCTAGTTTTTTTTTAACAGTATTATAGCAAACATTTAATATTTTTTTACTCTACTATAGGAAAAATTAATATTTATGAATTCCTTTTGAGTTTAAAAATTAACACAAATATTATTAAGTATATTGTAGCTTATAACTATAATTATTATTAATTAATGGATGCAGGGTGAATATTATGTTCCAGGCCGATTTTGTTTAGTTGCCATTTTGGTTTAGTAAATATTTGTCAATTTAAATTTGATGGTCATAAATAGTAGTTAATTACAATTTATTATGGAGCATTTAATGTCTCAACAACGTGTCAAAATTATTAAAACACTTTATCTAAACAATAATGGGAATGCTGTAACCATTAATGGTGATCGCAATCGTCACATGTTGGAAAACTTCTTAGTAGCTGAGGTGGGTTGATTAGACCTGCAACATACGTAATTTTAACACGATGGTCTGAGCTACGCTTGAAAAATTTTTCAAAAATGTCAAAAATACCGCAAAAATGTCAAAAAACGGTGATATCGACCGGCCTCCTCGATCACCTGATTTGACAGCTCGCGACTATTTTCTGTGGGGGTACTTGAAGGAAATGGTTAACAGCTATAAACCAACAACAGGATAATATTCAAATGAAATTGATGAAATAACACGCGAAGTGTGCGAGAATATTATGAAAAATATAGTTAAAAAAGTACTCATTTGTGCCGCTGCCAGAGGCGGCCACTCGGCCAATGTCGCATTACATATATAATTGTAATAAGTAAAATAATCGATTAATAGAAATTAAATTTAAAAAAATATGTTTTATTTTCTATTTATTTTAAAATAAGATCGGCCTGGAACATAATATTCACCCTGTATGATAAGACCATTGGTAAACAAACATTTCGGAACATACTGAGTGGCTGGAGCATGCATACAGAGGTGAAAGCGAAGCGTTATTTTGGAAATAATACTTAGTATAACAACAAAGGCTATTAGTTTTATTGTTATCAAATACAACATAACATATTACTGTGTTGAAAAAATAAATAAAAAATAAAAACAATTTTGTAAAGCAAAGAGATCCACGTGTTGTACAAAACAAAAGCACATCGTGTGAGGAAATTAAAGTAATTAGATTTAATAAAATATAAAGCGACACATTGTGAGGTGATTGCTCAGAAATGTTGTGAAAAATAGTGATAAATGAAAAATAAAAGCATTTTAACAATACATACAAACTTATGTCGAAATACACAAGGTGTTTTACAACCAATTTGCTGAAAATACTTCAAGAAGTTCTGAAACGTCGGACGCAGATCTCTTTGATAAATTGGCGCATGCTTCTTGCCTTTCAATTGTTTTGCATGTTTATTTTAATATTTATCCTCAATTCACCTCAATTTTAATTTTTTTTTTTAAAGTTATATTAAAATTTAATAAAATTGTATTTTAAATACAAGGCGGTTTTCTTCTATACAATTTGTGGAATATTCAATCATGAGTTAAGTGAACATCATTCGCGATAACAAGATCACAATCGACCACATCTACGTGCGACACGGCATTTATTAAATATTCTCTGGAAAAATAAACAATGCGCCTTGTTAAAAAATTACGCAGATATAATATTGGAAACAAGACTCCAGCATGTGTCTAAAATGTTTGCCCACTGATCGGTTTACCACGTCTGTGAAAAATAAATGACATTCGCTTTCGTCGAAATCATCCTAAAAAAAAATTTAACAATGTGTTTACATAACAAAATAATATATTTAAAAAAAAAATTCATACATTTTTTATTTATGTACGACTCGGGCGAAAAATCATGTATTTTTTAAACATCAATTTCCTCGTTGTGTTTTGCGGCTGTCAAAAATAAAATTTGTAAATAAATTTACTTGTGCGCTGCAAAACCAACCAGGAATTTGAGAATCACAGACGGGGAATGTTTTTGTTGTAAAGAAGGGGGGGGGCATAATCACCCAAAATTTAATTGTACCTGTTATGAAATTTATATCGGCAATCGTCTGCTGCCACGATGTCCATGAGCAAAATGTATTTGGCTTTTTTATCTAGCCCAGAAACGCGCACCTTGTAGGCAGGAAACATGCGCCTGTAATAATCAGACAATGTTGTGTCAGCGAGTAAGTTCTACTGTGTCATACCGGCTTTAGCCCGCTCCTTTGCCGGGCAGCAGGGGGTGGCGGAGGGGGATAATCGTCCATTGCCCGTAGCACACCGTAACGTTACAAAAAAAAATATTTTTAGATAAATTTTACTATTTAATAAAAAAAACAACTTTTATTGATGACTAGTTTCGAAATAAGCGTACGACTAGCTACCGTGTGACTATGCTAAATACAACACAAAAATAGTCGTAATGGGCGTTTTAAAATCTCTTGTCTAACTAAAAAAAAATACCTGTTCAAATGTTTATGGTGAAACTTTGTGGAATTTCATGATTATTTTGTAAATTGAGTTAAGACACTGTTTTTTTTCCCCATTATCAATAATATTATATTGTATTACTGTCTGAAAGTGTTTAAAATTTTATTTGAATTATATTATTGATAATAGAAAGATGTTCCCGAAAACGTTTTAACGTTTAACACAATAATTATACAGAATATTATTTGGATAATATTGTTAATATGAAGAACAAAAAATTACTTGTTATATATGTGATGTCCTTGAAATCATGTGTATGTGTGTGTGTCAGTGAGCCAGCACCGCCGGTGTGATATGTACGCGAGCGTGTGTGTGGCGGGTATAAAGGACCGTTTGGCTCCGTGACTAGTTATATACTTTGTATCATAAAACTGCATTATTCGTGTAATAAAGATTATAATTGCCACATAAGGCAGTTTATCGTTGGACCATCAACAATCTTCAAGTGTATAACAATATTTGCACGTGTTTTTAACATCAGCGTTTAATACATAACAAATATAGTAAAGATGTAGATGATTTCAGAATTAGATCAAAAGAATGTTAGAAAAAATAATGAACTGCTTTATTGAGCTGTTTTCTATATAATATATTAGTGCTTTAAATATATACGATTCAAATGCTATTATGATATTAATTGATATACGTTTTTTTTTTACTTTCAACGAGTACATTTCATTGAAGCAAAGTTTGTTTTACGCAAGTTGCAAATCTAAAATGAACTGAATATTTTTATAGTGATTGTAACACCATACCAACATAATAAATGATAGACTTTATTAGGTACCGTACCTCTAAAATATTGTAAAATGAATTTCCAAACATATGGTGATGTAAATTTGTTTATTTTTTGTTGTTAAGACATCTTTTCCGATATTTAATAAAATTTATTTTCGATTATTGTCAAATAACGGCGATTGCGAGTTACGCTGGCGACGGACAATGGCGGTCGGACGGATGTGGTGGGACTACACGTGTGATGACAAGGCGGGTGCACATAAACAAAAAGAAATAAACAACACAACATAATACATAAAAAGTCCCAAAGCTGTGAGTCCTACTCCGATCAACTTCCGAGTATACCTGTTGTGGAATTTGTAACGGTAGTCATCTGCGGCCACAATGTCGAGCAGTAGGATGTACTTGGCTTTGGCGTCCAGCCCGGACACCCTGAACTTCATTTGCGGAAACATCTGCCTGTAATCAGATCCACGGGTCACACGAGTGCTGGAAACTGACATCTGCGAGACTCGTCATCTCTGCTGTCGCCGAACTACGCTACAATCTCCACAAGCAAGTTATTTATTTTTTAACTTTCATTAATAAACAACTTCAATTGCACAACTTGCATACACATCATAGCTTAACATGAGCACATTTGAATTTACATATATTTAAAAAATTTGCAATTTAACGGTTAAAAAATTAATCAGAAATAACTATTTTAAACTGCGACAAAGTCGACGAAGTATTTTATTAAAATCTGAAAAACGAACAAAAATACATATTTTGATAATTATTGTACATTCATGACAGTGTCCGAAATCAAACAAATAATACCGAAATATTTTTTCACACTAATAAATAAATCAATTATCAATATAAATATGAAACCAAAACGTATAAAAAAAGTAAGATAATAATTCTATTGATTTAAAAAACACACGAAAACTGATCAATAGTTTCATATTACAGATAGCTCTCTCAGTTACAGAAACTGTAAGAAACCGGAATAAAATAAATACTAAAATAATACGACCAAAACTAATTGTGTTAGCGATGAATATTTATGAGAAAATTAAAAAGATATATGCAAATAATTTCATTTAAACGATAAACTCTATAAACGATTTTTTATTCGCGAGAGAAATGCGGATAATTAGCTTCTGTGCAGATCGTTTGATGTGCCGATAGGCAAATTTTTATAGTTAGTACACGCAAATTTTATAAAAATATGTATAAAAGTCTTTATATACTAAATAATTATCCAACACTGATCGACCTGCCCGGTTTTCGTTCCCCGTGTTATTCATATTATGCTCCTGCAAAACTCCAAATCTCATGGCTTTAGAGCCACGAGGGTTAGTTATTTAAATGTTTATAAGATATAAAATATGCAGAAACGCTGACTTCTGTGTATAAACCAAAAAATTTATTTAATGAATTCTTCGCCATCATAATTGCCACCAGACATTTTTATTCCAGACCGTTAAAAACACGTGAAGTGCCGTATTATAGAAAGGTGATTATTTTCATATTTTTTATTTTCTATAATTACATTTACCTTCATTTATTACATTCTTAATAAAATAACATTGTTAATTTTTTCTTCTACAATATTAGAAAAATTACTTTGTGGCCTCATTTTATATAAATAATATTATAAATAACCTAATCCTCTTTGCAAATAGTCAGTTTTTAAATTTGTTTACATATCAGTTCTTACTTATTCACCACTTTATAGTTTTATTTGTATCTATGATTGTATTTTTAGTTTCAGTATACATTGATTGTTTCCTGAAGAAGATGATACCACAGGTATCGAAACATGTTGAATTATCAATAAATAGTGGTCTAAATAAAGTATTTTGCCTAATTATTTATATTAATTTTCTGTTTATACAGTAATTACTATAATAAGGGCCATTTAATAAGAAAAAAGCTCACTATCCTCTGTAAATTAAATTATATTTTCAAATCGTCTTATTGATAGGTATTTAAATATCTGGCATACGTTAGAAAACAACTAGCTTAAGGTTACACGACATTCATCCAAGACATCAACCCTATAGAATTATTTAAAAGCAGGCTAGCAATAATAATAAACGGCGAGATCACGAATTGTCGCCAGGTTGCACGTGTGTCACGGGAATGGTAAGTAACGGTTTTTACTTTTTGGCTACGTGTTATTATATCACGTAGAAAGATATGCATTACGTTAAGATTACAAAGATTACATTTTTTTAAGGAAAACACATTTTCAAAACATAGTTCTGTGGTATTTTAAATACAAATTAAATAATCAACTAGAAAAATATACTATTTATCGAAAAAATATTTATTTGGCATCTCCTGACATGTTTTACTCAAAGGTACGAGTATTTGGGATTCATCGCAATATAAAGTTGCTTGCCTTTATAAATGTAATTATTAATGTATCAACTGGAAAGATTACATAATATAAGTTTAAAATTTGTCAAAAATGTATTCTTAGTGAGAACGCATTCTTATTGTGAAGTTGTAATTATTCATAACATAGATCTGTGATATTTTTTAAACACAAATTAAATGTATTAATTAGAAAGATATACCTACATATAAAATCAAATTTATCGAAAAGTATTGTTGTTGCAACCGGGATAAAATTGATTTCAAATTGTATTCGATTTCTATCGCGAAAATGGTAATGCACTTTCTCCGAATTGGAAGAGGTCCTTCCCGGTAGTAACTAAATATTTTTTCGATAAATAGATTTTCATGAATATCTTTCTAGTCGATTTATTTAATTTGTATTGAATTAATATATTTATTTAGAAGTATTTATATATTTATGTGATATACGTCAGCGCGAATGGGTTAAAATAATTTTAATAAAACATGAATCAAATAAACACTTTGATGTAGGAAATACTTAACCTTTGCACCGCGGATACGTATTTGTGTTATTGATTTTATCATTTAGTATGAGTAACGATGCAGAATCACAGGCGGCATCTTCAGACACAAGAAACATCTGACATAACTGTCAAATGTGTATTTAAATTGACGCCAATGAGAAACAGGTTTTGCCTCTCTCGTGCCTAGTGGACTTCTACGTGTTCAACAAATAATTCCATTCGCCCACACGTCTTCTAACACGGCACTAATATGATGTTAAATTTAAACATAATTATTTCGTGATACTGTTTTATACCTACGCGAATACATGAAATAAAACACCGTCAGTCATAATGTTGGATGAAGACCTCCCCAAGTGTCTTGCACTCTTTTCTGTCAATTTTTACGGCTCGTGTCCACGAATGTGATTTTTAAAAGATTTTGTACCCGAGAAGAGTTGTGGAAATAAGTGGTTGCTTCCGACGGTGAGATCACAATAGCTGTTAATGATTATGTTAGATATTATACGGTATAACAATACCTAATTATTAAAGACTAAATAGCTGTGCATTACTAAAAATCCTGAGAAATAAAAATAAATACTAATTTAATGTATTAATTATAAATATATACATATAAAATCAATTTTGTCGAAAAATATTGTTTTTGCGCTACCAGGATTCGAACCTGGATCTCTATTTCCAATCCGGATCCAATTCACAGATCTATGTTCTGAATAATTACAACTTCACAATAAGAATGTGTTCTCCTTAATAAATAAAAATAAATTAAATAATCTTTATATTATAAAAAGACCCTATATAATTCTTGCCGTTATTATCCGGATTAGCGTAACCTTGTCTTTGACGTAACTTACGAATATTATCTACCCGTGAACCATTTGTAATAACTTCACATGTATTCTGGTCCGCAATTTGCTAGCACTTAGGTCTTGTGTCAATGAACCATACTTGTTTTTTCAATCCTTCTAATAATTGTACTAAACTAAATATTTTTTTATTGAATCTATCTCGGCATCTTGACGTCTGTGAATTTTTTCAATTTTTCATACACAATTTGTTCTTAAGTCTGCTGTCTTCGAAAAGGAATAATCCTTACTGAAAACTGCGTAGAATGGTATTTCTATGTATTTGATTTACTTGACAGACTAAAGCTTTTGTGTTCTTAGTGTATTCCAACCTATTTCGGTGTTTGCGTAGATAAAATTTATAGGTTATGATTTATCATCTGTCAAGCGAGCGAATTTGCATTTTTCAGGATATTATTAAGTTAGATTATTACCAATATTTAATTAAATGTCAAAATACAATTATGTATGTTATAAGTTTCGGCTATGCTAATTTATAAAGCTAGTTATTCAAATCAATGTTTTTGAATACTGTTAATGAAACATTTAAAATTCGTTGTTCGATGGAGAAATCTTAGAAAATCTTTTAAGCCAAATCGAAAGCAGTGTATGGTACCGAGCAATAAAAAAACTAGATTTTTTTAAAGTAGTAAATTTACAATTTTATATTGATAAAATTGTTCTCAAAATTTAACATTTTTTTGATCAATTTAGTAATTGTGTATTAGCATCGTCGGTAACAGCATAACCTAACATTGTGCCTACTGCACGTCCACTGAAAGTTGGACATATTCATACATATTTTGACATTTTCGGTAAAAAAAATGTATAATTTTAACATTTCGACTGGGTTTGGTCTATAAGAAACTGGTCGACGTGTTTGTTGCTTGATAGGCGAATAAAAAAATGTTTTTAAAAAAACGCGTTTCCACTTTTTTGCTATGCTTTTGTTATTGCTAACATTTTATTGTCTTTAACACAATGGCGGACTGACATCTAAGCCTATCTCATCACAATATTAAAAAATATAAGAAGTGTAGGCGGGTATGGATAAAATCATGAAAATTTGGCTCTGAAACTGATAGTAATATAATCTCACATCATCACAAAAATATTTCAATATTATAATCATTAAGATTTTGTATTATATTTCCTCTTGTTTTTAGTCACAAATAACACACAATTCAGTATGCATATATGTTTTTAATATTTGAAACTTTTATTGTGAATTTTTCAGTGCGTTGTGAATTTTATATGGCATGTATCCAACGTTCTCTCTAAACTCTACGAGTGAGCGCGCGCGCACACTGCGCACACAAACAATTCTAGCACGCATGCAAATTTTAATAACACACTAACATCTTAACTTTAAAATACCTAAGTGTAACACCAAACACTATCAGGAAAATGAAACTTAGGGATAAAAAATCTCAATAGCCTCCCTACACAAATTAAAGAAATAAAAGATACAAAAGAGCTTAGAAAGAAATTAAAAGAGCACTTCAGAAGCACATTATTAGAAAATAAATTATATTATTGAACACTTCAGAAGCACACAAATGGACAATAAATAATTATAGACTACAAATGTATAACTCTCTATATAAAATGATTAGAGTGTGACTCCCTCTCCAAGCACAAGAGGTAAGCGAATAAAAAATATGGCATTTTAATAATGTACAATACTTTATTAATAACTCATATTATAAAAAATTGTAAAAATTTCAAATAAATAAAAAAAAATCTTATTAATACAGCGAAAATCATTTAATATGAGAACCGAAATGTTTCTTTTGAAGTGATACAATAGCTGCCTTGATCGATAGAAAGTTGAGTCGTAAAATCATTAACGGTAAATAATTCAGTGATGGATCTTTAAAATACTAAGGGTAGTGTGCGGCAAGCGGCATCCTTGTTTAGCTTATTTAGTTTATTTTTGATTATGAATACATACTAACTCTATAACTAATAAATAGCCATATTCGGATAAGATAATTTTGTAATACAAATTATATTAATCAATTCGAAAGATATAGTACAGCAAATATCTGGGTAGCAACCAAATTTTTTTTTGTATGACTTTCTAATTAATTTATTTGATTTGTAAATTTATTAAAAATGATATGGTAATGTTTTTTTTCATTTTTACACAATACAAAAATTATTATGTACATTGGACCTTAAAATGGCACTAAATTATTTTTTGCGGACACAGTAATCCGAAAATTAGAGACAGTATTGCATGTATTAAATACAAGGTGCTTAAAAAATTATATAATTTTTTTTTAAATATTTTTGTTAATGTCGAAGAAAATAAAAGCAATTTTTTTAGACCAAAGTATACACGTTTATGTCGCTGATAAAATTCAAAAATCAAATATATAATTCTAAAAAAAATGAACTATCACCGGGACATGAATCCGGAGTCTTTATATTTCTCTGTATCTGATTCATGACATTTTCCTTGAAATTTTTTGCAAAAAAAAGATAAATAAAAAGTAATATGAAAAAAACAGTCCATTAAAACCTGCATTAGGAGCATAGCGTTGCATAGAAGTAAATTCTGCACTATTAATCAGAGAAGAGGAATAAGTTAGAAGCATTCGAGATGTGGTGCTGGATATAAAAGGAACTAATTATGAAATAGGATGTTTTGAGGAAAGTGGATAAAAAGTGGTCCATGATGAATATTAAAAAAAAGCGAAGTGGTCAATAATACGATACATTTGTAAACACATACCTCATAAATATAATTGAGGCAAGAAGCCGTTTACCGTTCTTATATGTGAAATAAGACGAAGTGGTTTTTTATCATTAAAAAATGGGTTTCAGTCAATTGCTTTCTTCTGGTTCTTCTGCTTTAAGAACTCCAACGATATTTTAAAAATTCGCTGACGTCATGAAGTCAATTTACCTATCATTTTATTAATTCTTTACATTTTTAAGTACACATACATACATACTAACAGTCTGCCCATCAGCACGTATAAACGTGAAGTTGGTCAAGCTGAAATATAGTGAGTGGGTAAGAATTGCAATCAATATTTCTGTAATAGTGTTGACTGCATCGCGTATCGATCACGACACCTACATAATTGTACCACGAATGGCACGCTGCAACCACAAAGTTTTGCGGCAAAATTACAGTAAGGCATTGGTCGCAAAAATTATATATCCTAAATAAAGATGTCCGCGATTCCGCAGCTTCGCGTCCGTGCAAGTCAACACTAAATAAAATTTAACAATAATAATGTCATATATAATTATTTTTTTTCAAAAAATTAATTTTGCAATGAATAATATTAAAAAAGGCAGATTTTAGAATTTGACGATATTCTTTTGAATATGGATAACAATAATTGAATATTCCACACTTTCTGGCGAATATCAAAATTCATTTAGGTAGTTGTTGTGGTGGCAATATTAGATCCAACACTATTAAATATGAGAACGTCACAATTGTCGATAATTTTCTCTTTAAACTGTGTTACAATAATGTCAAATTTTCCAGTAGTTTAGGAGATAACAAGAAAAATAAAGTTATGTGTTAGTAGCGCTCGGAATATTTTTTACAACCACTGCTGATTTGAATGCAAATAAAATGTATGAATTATATTATATAGGTGTCGAATGATTCCAAAATCAGAAATAGATTTTTACTCTAAATTAATCATAATATTTTTGTACTCATTTTACTTAATGATGAAAAATCAATTTACAATGAAGAAATTTAAAAAAAAAAATTCAATATTTCTGATTGATGTAAATTAATGTCATGTTTAATGATATCTTAAATATGAATTAAATATTTTAATTAGAAATATATACATATAAAATCAATTTTATCGAAAAATATTGTTGTTGCACCACCGGGATTCGAACCTGGATGTCTTTCCTAACCGGGGAAGGTGCATTATCCAACAACAATATTTTTCGATAAAATTGATTTTATATATTTCTAATTAATATATTTAATTCATATTTAAAATATCACAAACCTATGTTCTAAATAATTACAACTTCACAATAAGAATGTGTTCTCCTAATAATAAAGTTGTATCGATTAATAAAATAATGTTGGCGTCTGCTATCAGATTACTCAAAGATATTTGAAATTCTGCAAAAATATCCTAACATGTCCTGATAGAAGCCTCAATAATCGTCAAGCTTGTATAATAAGATATATGAATGTGGATGAGGCGAGAATTTTGTGTCAGGACAGAAGAGTGTAGCTCTCTATCCTTTCTGCCTACCCCCGTGGAGAAACGGCGTGATGGTAAGTAAGTAAGTATGTAAGTAAGGAATTGAAGAATTGAGCTGTAGAAATAGAGAACAGAAGTAGACTGAATGCAGAGGAACTGAAGTTAAGATTAATGGATCTAAAAATAGAATATCATTGAAAGATTTGGCTTGACTAGGTAAGCTAGATGATATATGAACGAGGTTAAAATAGCGTAATAATATGTGTACCCCTATCTTCTTTCTTCCGATGCAATAGAACATAATTTTTTTTTTTTAATTTTGCCAGTTCCAGGCTCTAACGACACAGATTTTTTTCTCAAATGAGAATTCTACAAAGTTTCAGGAAATTAAATTCTATATTTAATAGTCTGATAACCGATTCCACTCCTGGGCGGGTTCCGCAGTGTAAGGCTTCATCCGCGAGCGGCTGTCAGTAAGTCGACACTCGCGACACCTATCAGCTGCGGGGTCAACTAATCGGTTAGTGCGACCAGTTCAGGTGCTGGACACTTGTGAGAAAGATAATATTGCTACATCCACAGAAAACAGTGACATAGTTCAAAACGCACCAATGGAGCCGGAAATTGCCTAGGTCGGTGCAACATACATTAGTACGGCCTTGCCATTGGAGTCGGATTACAACATTAAATATTTGTGAAATATGATGAATTGCGAATTTCTGAGCTACTTAAATATTGCTATAGCGGTCCGATCAGGCATACAGCATGAATATAAAACAGGCTTGTCTAGTTGGGCAATGCATTTAAAAAATCTGTCATAATTTTTTTTTGGCATGTCTTTTAGAATTATTTTTTTTGTAAATTGTAATTAATTGTATTCAATATTTAAAAAACTGGCTACTTTAACACAGATTTCAGTCTAGCAAAATAGCCGGGACAATGCTGCATATATCAGAGGTGGAGTCTACTCCATCCCACACAATAAACTACGAGTATATACTTAATCGCAATATAATTGTGTCTTATGTTTATCATGTTATATTATAATATATCGACCTGTGTTACAAAAACAAAAACATGTGTGTCAATAAAGTCTAATAAATAAATTCAATATTCAATTGTATTGTTGACAGCGTAATTTCAGTAATGTAAATAAATACAAAAAAAAAACTAATTTACCAGATTCCCGCGAAAGTATCAATAAGGCATTTCAAATTTAGTCGGCAAATATCAAAAACAATCTAATTTGCATTTAAATTAAAAAATTATCCTACTAGTATTGAGGTCACTGTATCGATGACATACGAATTGTACGATGGTTATCCAGTGGGTAAAGATCTTTGCGCACACTCGCTGCGCAGGTCATTATCTCTTTCAAAATGTTAAGGTGGTTCAGCATATTAACTCGTTTTCTTAGTGTCACGAAAGTCACGCGCCTTAATACGTTATTTGTGAACATTGTGTGTTTTTAAAATGAACCTTACTATACAAAATTTCGCCTACTGAAAAACTTACAGCCAGGGGTCAATACTGACAGTTTTGTAGCTACTTCAAGCAGATGAAGATGATTTTCTCAATCAGATCATTGCTCACGAGGTTTTCAAACATCCACCGTAGAGTCCCGACCTTGGTTCGAGCAATTATCATATATGTGTAAAATGTTTCAAAGATGATAGATAACGAACGACAATAATTATTAATACAAATTAAACGCGTCAATTAGAAAGATATACATACAGATAAACTCAATTTACAAAAAATATATATATATTGCGTCTCCTAGCGATTATTTCTCAAATTAGATATTCGCAATTAAAAAGGTGATTTCTTTCAAATAAATTCAACGTTTGGTGTATCAATTTTATGTTACTACAACATATAAATACAAAAATTCGTCGACTATTTACAAAGCTGACGTAGTGTAATTGGATGAACGCACTTCCCCGGATAGGAAGAGATCCTGGTTCAAATTCCGATGGCAACTAAAATATTTTTTCGGTAAATTGAGTTTATCTATATGTATATCTTTCTAATTGACGCATTTAATTTGTATTAAATATCACAGAACTATGTTCTGAAAAAAATTATAACTTCACAAATGTCCTGGTGGTGAATAATTACAACAATGAGATGTTTAAGCATATAACAGTTATAATAAATATCTAAACGTAAGAGATGATTATGTAGAGAAATAGATTAATGTACTAAGTATTAAAAAAATATTTAAAATTCAATAATAAAATATTTCCTTAATTTTTTATAGCCAAAACGCATTTACTTATAATGGAATACCTCATATAATTATTTCGTTATATTTTTCTTTTTATATGATCAATTCAAAAGCCAAAATTCTAATAAATTTGCGGAATGGAATATTGCGTTACAAGTTAATACCATTGACATTCAAGAAATTTGCTTAAATGTGGCGAGTTGAGGGAAAGAAGATGACACAAGTTAACCGGGAGTTGAAAATTACCATTGACATCAGAACAAGTAGTTTTTTGATAATAAAACAATAGTTAAAACACTACATTAAAAATTGTAAAAGCAAGCTTTACAGTGTATAAATGCAGACAATTCAGTGACTCCTTTATTTACATTTGTTTGATTAGAATAAATCTATGTATCGAAAAAAAAAATATTATTAAGGAGAACATTATTGTGAAGTTGTAATTATTCAGAACATAGGTCTGTGACGTTTTTAATACAAATTAAACATATTAATTAATATTGTTGTCGCTACCTGGATCCCTTCCAATCCGAGGAATGTACATTAACCGACTATGCTATAGTACCACAGTACATTGACGACAAATTATCGAACCTATATGTTACACTTTTCAAATTAATATACATCTATCGTTCCATTATTTGAAAGCCATCTTTTTTATTTTTACGGAATCTCAAATACCTTTGAGTAATCCAATAGGAGACGCCAATTCATTTTTGGACACATTGATACTACTTATATATTATTAAGAAGAACACATTCTTCTTCATTCATCCCGGTAGTAATAACAATATTTTTCATAACTTGAATCCGGAATCTTGCTGTGAGAATGTGTTACCAATTACACAATTAAACATTTACTTTCAACACGTTCAATTTTAGACATTATATTATGTGTTTTTTATACTTCATGAGAATTATACTATTTATCATTAAAATAGGTAGATTGTAATAAGTGATTAATCTAATTTGTTTTTTTTATCAAAGAGCTACGTTATAAAGTGCAACTCCGCAATAGAAATTGTCATTAAATTATTTAATTAGTCGTATTAAAATCCTGAGCAACAGATTTCGTTCAAAATTAATTCTGGTACAAAACATTTCATTTTATAAAGATAATAAATTTCTGCTGAGAAAAAAAATGCATTGAATTAAGTTGTATAATTTGAGAAGTGTATAATAAATCTGATAGAACAAATATGACTGGCCTAGCTCAAATGGGAGAGTAGTCTACCAGAAAAGTCCCAAGGCAGCTCTGTGTTTTCAAATCAATGTTTTTTCATTTCTATTTTTTCAGTGTGATTAATTTAAAATTTGTGATTATACAGATATATTATCAACCTTGTATTTACGCCAATGTGGTAATTCTCCATTGCATCACGTAGATTTGTTACACTTACCAACATGTTTACGACTTCTTTTGCGGTGCGACCGACCAGTCAACGAACGATCTCGCTGACAAGTTTATCGTTGCAGCTTCGGCAACACGGTGTTTCAAATCGGCAACTGTCACACTGACAGCGAGTGTGAACGTCGGTAACGTAGAAACCGGTTGTGCCTGCAGCTATTAATGGCTGGGTATTCAATTGCAATTTCACATGAACATTGGATGATTTAGTAAATAATATGCATTTAATAAAATTAATACTGGTCACATTACTGATATTATAACATTCAGAATATATTAAAGATTTAAATACAATCACTATAAAATTCAGTGTATTTTGTTGAGCTTCAAAACACGCCGTAAAATCTATTCTACATAGCGTAATGTAATGGGTGAATATTATGTTCCGGGCCGATTTTGTTTACCCACCATTTTAGTTTGGCAAATATTTGTTAATTCATATTTATTAATCATAGAGATTAGTTGATTACAATTTATTATAGAGCATTTAATATTTAAAAAATTTGTTGAAGTCATAAATTTTTTTTATCTAAATAATAATGAAAATCGTTATCGTCACATGTTGGGAAACTTATTGATGGCTGAATTGGGTCGATTGATCCTGCAACACACGGGATGGCACAAGATGGTGCCACCTTATACACACCCCGAGCTACGTTTGAAAATTTACGAGAAATTTTTCCCGGCGGCAAAATGTCAAAAAGTGATGATAGGAAAGGTCTACGCTAATAAGCCAACAACAATTCCGATGCTACAGAACAATATTCGAAATGAAATTGCTGAAATAACACGCGAAGTGTGCGAGAATGTTATGAAAAATAACTGGTGGTGAGGCCAGTTGGTATTAGTAAAAATAAAATGGTGTTCAAACAAAGTAAATTGTTTTTAATTATATTTATAATGAATTTGCCACAAGGTTATAGCGGAATACAACAATATATATTTTACATTAATTTATTCGAGATACAAAAATAAATTTCAAACAAGCTCTGTAAACGCATGTCGTACATGCAGACTTCAGTAACAATACAGCACATAGTACAGCGTGCAACTACATACCAAACAGTTCTGCCAACCTAATATAGAATGAGCTAAATGCTTAATAACTTTATTGAAAATATTAAAAAAATAACTATAGCATAAATATTGAAATAGATTTTTTATTTATTTTTCTACCTGACAATTACAAATGTGAGACAAAAAATAACTAATTGAACTCAGAATAATTTAATTCAATTGATAAATATATGCGATTCGATAGGAACTTGTTAATTGCGCTGATCCATTGACAGTACAAATTATACAAGTGTTCCAAAAGTCTTTTTAATAAAAAAAACTCTGTAATAAAATAGTTTATTTTGCATTTAAGTACAGTCCTTGGGTATTTATTTTTTAAAAAGTATGTGATCCGTTATTTCGCCGGCACTTTTCTAAATGGGAGGCAACATTTTTGAGAACTGCTCGGCACGTATTCTCCGTGAACCGTGTGCCATTTCTTTTAGAATATTTTCTTTTAATTGGTCCAGAGAGGAGACAGAAACATTGTTACTGTACACCTTTGATTTAAGGTAGCCCCATAGTAAAAAGTCCATTGGTGTCAAGTCGGGGCCACGTGAAGGCCAACTTATGTCGGGATATCAATTTTCCAAAAAAAAATTCACAAACAACTGGTAAGAACACGCTCCATAGAGACTGAATTCCCAAGGACGCGGCTAACATAAGTGAAGATAATGTTTTCAATTTTTGTAGAACCATCCCCATAAATTGACAGACCCCTAATTATCGTTTTATTAGGAAATAACAATAATATCATTTTTTGGATTATTTTTATCGTTTTGCAACTATGGATTTAATTTTTATATATTTTTCGGCTACCCTCTTGATTTTGCCGCCACAGGCAGGCGTCTGCTCCGCTTGTGCGTAACGCCGGCGCTGCGCCCACCTCAGGCGTACATCTTAATAACTTTGATAATATTTGGTACACCAAATTTTGCGTCTATTTCATGGGTGTAGTGTTTAAATACGCCACGCCCCAATTTCATTTTTGGCAATCAAATACCCTTCATAGAAGGTAGCGCCGATAATTAATAATATAATAATCTGTTCAATTTTCCAACATTTTTATATATTGATAATTTTCATATTGTATTATTATAGATGTATGTATATTTATTTTATCTTTTTTCATTTGTTGTAAATACATTTTTACATCTAGTTTATATTGAATTTGCATTATATAAATGTTGAAAACCACGCCATTAATTCAAAATCTTTTTTATTTGGGGGTGCATAATTTTCTACTATTGTCGAATATATAAATAAATATGTGCTAAACCGACTATGTATAATATGATTATTGATTAACAATGTAAAATTTTTGCCCCAGCGCGAGAATAGCCCAGTGACGTAGATATTAAAATAATACATTTAAATTAACTATATATATGAATATGAAAGTAGGTTCGATGAAAGGGAAATCATATAATTAATTCAAATACCTGCACATTAAAAATTCTACATTCAAATAATGTAAACGATTTTAGAACACACAATCAGTTGGAATTAAACAGGTATTAGTAATTATTATCCGTTATTTGATAATCAGAAGAAATTATAATTGAAATCAACCTGCTCCAGATACCCGATTATAAAAAAATATTGCTTATTTAACTACTATTTATGAATTCAAATCGAGACCATAAATCATTGATAATTCGAGGTGACTTTCTCTAAGTAAACTTATAATTTGAATATGTATAACATATAAACAAGTTTTTTATGCAAATGTAATAAGCTCCTTGTATCGCCCGAAGCGTGAATCACACACAATGCATTATCCGAATTGTAAGTGATTTAAACATTATATTATTTATTGCGACCACATTCCTGCAGATTACTTTGATTGAATAAGTCAAAAAACAACATATTGTGTCCTACGGGCCGAGCGGCCCGGCCCGTCGCCCTGGACCGGACAGAATACGTATTGTGAAAGCGACATTCGTAAACTAATATCATCACAAAACCTGTATGAATTTAAAATAAATATCTAAATATTTTAAATAAATATCTAGATTGTTTAAAGATATCACAGACCAGTAAATCAAATGACATATAGGAGAGGGGTTTGCAACATTAGTTGCACATTATTTGTGCAAACATAAATCCGATAGTCTATGACACATTTATGCAACAATAAAAGTATTTACTCTTCGAAAATGAAATTATTGCCTAAACAAGACGTATTTTTTACATTAATGCATATTATATTGTCAGCGTTTAAATGTTCATTCCAATCAAGACATATTTTTAAAAAAAGTCGCGTAGCTAGTACCAAAATGATCACATGGGTGACACCAAAATGAAAATATTAGAACAAAAATTTGCGTTAGTTCATGTTCTGTGAAAGATATCAATTTTACCCCCAAGATATACTTCGGAAACAACTGTTAGCTTTTGTTGTCCCCGTGTACACACCATGTCTCAGAGATTCGCCATTTCTCGTCTCACTTCACGCTCGTCAGTTGAATGATATTGAATCTCCCCAGCAGTAGTTAAAACGTTTGTAATTTAACGCCTTATATTAAAGTTTATGTTTAATTACTTGTGTCTAACTTTCAGAATAGATAATAGAGATCTACGATGGTTTTAAGTGGCATTAATGTGCACTTCGAATCTCAAATCGAAGTCGAGTACACTGGTATGAGTTTTTGTCTCTTTCCACCAATCTAAATTTGCTCTCCAAGTTTATTGCTAGATCTAAATCTCAACACACGTACATAGTATTTATTTAATTCATCGCGTCTCCTTCCGTGAACACGGACCTTTTTGTTAGGTTGCCCACACTGTTCTCTCAAAGCTGCGCGCGCGCACACGCTGCGTATATAATTTATAACATGAACATTCAATTTCTGTAACATATTTATAAAAGTCAAATTGTACGATTTTTCGCGTGAACATTGAAAAATATCGGTTGTGTGGTTCTATGTTTAAAATGCATTATTGATCTTGCGAAAGATAAATTAGCACACTGCAACTTAGTTGCCAACTTTTGATAGAAGAAAGAAAAAGAAGAAAACAAAATGGCGATGAAAAGATAAATGAAAAAAGAATAAGAAGAAACATAATTTTAAATATGAATTAAATATATTAATTAGAAAGATACAAACGAATAAGGTGCATTATCAGGTGCACACAGATACGGGGAAGGTGCATTATCCAACTATGCTACAGCGACAATATTTTTAGCGACAATTTTCGAACCTATATGTTACATTTTTGATATAAATACATTTAATCGTTCCATTATTTGAAAGAGCCATCTACCTTATTTTTACAGAATCTCAAATACCTTTGAGTAATCTGATAGCAGACGCCAGAATTATTACCGGTTAGGAAAGAGATCCAGGTTCGAATCCCGGTGGCGCAACAACAATATTTTTCGATAAAATTGATTTTATATGTATATCTTTCTAATTAATATATTTAATTCATATTTAAAATATCACAGACCGTCTGTT
This sequence comes from Eubasilissa splendida, assembly GCA_031772225.1. Taxonomy (NCBI): domain Eukaryota; kingdom Metazoa; phylum Arthropoda; class Insecta; order Trichoptera; family Phryganeidae; genus Eubasilissa; species Eubasilissa splendida. The sequence continues at coordinate 8,115,208 of CM062868.1, read as the reverse complement.
CTGAATAATTACAACTCCACAATAAGAATGTGTTCTCCTAATAAGAAACATAATTGTTTTTTTTTTTTTTTTTGAATTACACATTTTGTAAGGTAAACTCCTACATAATGAATATAGTAATATTGTTTGATAATATATTTAAAATAAAAACCTGTTCTAGAGACCAAAAACGTGCTAAGTGAAGTCACGAGTTTTGCATGCAAAGTAAATAATACATCTGAATACCCTATAATTATTTATATAATTATAAAACAATTTTAAACAACTGTTATAAAAGTTATTTCCACGCGTATTTTTAATGTTTTGTTAAAAGTGTATTTTGTTACGGGTTAACAAAAAAAAATTGGTTATTATTCACGTAATAATTTTAGATTAACGTAGTATATAGAAACTTGTTTTTTTATTACCTTTCTGAATAAAGTTATAAAAATTATAAGTACGTATTAAACATTAAAATAAATATATATGTCTGTCTACATATAATTTATTGCGCAAAAGAAAATTGTCATTGCCAAAATGTGTGATGTAACACTAGATACAACAGTCAAAAGTAATGACATATCCATAACAACATAAAAAATATGTTCTGATCGGTTCAAACTTTGCCAGACACGGATTTAATATATTTTAATTTGATTATTATTAATTTAATATCATTTGGATATTATTCGTTGGAATGTCGATTTCAATAAATTAAAATAATAAGTATTTCGGTGATACTTAAAATAGCTAATGTTATTTATATTTACAGTTTAATTTACAAGAATATTTTACTTGGGTAGTGTTTGAAAATCAGACTTTTAGTTTCACGTCTGTGCAAGGTCTAAAAATGTGTGCGAGATATCTTGATCTTAGTCTGACTCGATTTTTTACGTTTCTTTTTAATCTTAAACAGATGCTGTATGGAAGATCGAAAACAAAAGAATACATGGATGTCTAGGGATGTAAATGAGAATACTCTTAAATTTTGTTAGTTAACCGAGTACTCAGCTTTTTTAAATATTTATTTTAAAAGATGTTTAACTTCGAAAATTTATAACAAAGAAACAAATAAAAATATAAAGAAATAAATAAAGTTTTAATTCAATTCATTTTTTTGGTTATACACATATCAATAAATAAATACACATATTTGTAAATATGTAAAGATTGTACTGCTTAAAGCAAGTCGAAATTTAAACTGAAGAGTCAAAGGGCATTTAAGATGTTTAAATAGTTTTTCAGAATTGTCCAATCATTTATTAGAAAATGATCACACTTTTATTTTAAAAATTGGTATTGCCTGTTTTACATATAAACAATGTTGGTTCTAAATTGAACAATTAGAAATAAGTAAAGCGTGTGAAATTAACCAAAATATTATAAATAACCAAAAGTTCTATTCTAAAAAATTTCTAATATTTTTGTATCATTAAATCAATTTCCACATCTTTATTCATCGTACCAATTTAAGTTCATTACAAATTAAATGTATTAATTAGAAAGATATACATATAAAATCATTTTTATCAAAAAATAATATTGTTGCTACCGGGATCCAAACCTGGATCTCTTCCAATCCGGAGAACGTGCATTAATCTATTATGCTACAGAACACAGAGAATTTACGATAAATTTTCGAACCTATGTGTTACACTTTTCATATTGATACATCTATCGTGTTCGTATTTGGAGGCCATCTATTTAATTAGTATTTAAAATATCATAGACCTATTTTCTGAATAATTACAACGTCACAATAAGAATTTCTCCTTAATAATTTAAGCTAGGTACTAGATATATTTTTAACTTTTTATTTTTATATTGATTTTTAAAAACATTAGAATAATTTGACATAAGTATATGGTTTTAGTTAGTTAATTTGACATCCAGTAAATGGTATTTTTCGAGACCGCTTGGTGCGGTGTACTCGTGAACTAGTATAAAACCAAAGTAAATTTTGCAATGTAAAATTAGCGACAAATATTAAAAATACACTCCTGTTAGCTAACACAGAGTATTTATTGAACACACAAATCTCATAACAAGTTATCTTTATTGCCAAAGCGGCAATAAATTTTAATACGTACACTTTTCAAATCAACCGGTGGCTACCGATCCGGGCCACTTTCTACACCACTCGAGATAAATCATCGACTAAAACCGCTGACGCGCACAATCTCATCTGAGAACTTAATTAAATACAATAAAACAATGAATCACGAAACCAATCAGCCGGAATAAACGAGTAGATAAAAATTTGTATCATTTTTAAACGTCATTTTGTAAAATTATAAAATCTACGCGGTTACACCCACCTAGACCACCGGGGCCAGCGTGACCACCAAAGGTGTAGTTTTTTTTTTAAACTTTACATACGTATTTAGAAGAGATTATTTTTTTATAGCATAGATTAGATTGTCGTTCATAAATCAAATGAATAAAGAGGTATAAATCATAAAACCCACATGTTGATGTGTTGATAAGAAATATTTATCGTCGGTACCTGTTCAATTTGCTGATGAAATTACGTCATAATGTCGAGATAGTATTAAAATATTTTTATTTGTATATCGGTGGTGTTAAAATGATATAAAAGATACTTGGGGGCTGAAGAAAGGGAGGGTTGGGAAGAAGACTTCGAAATTACAATAAGAATTGAGAAGAAAATGAAAAGATATCTTAAATTGACCTCATTACCAATAAAGAGATATTAAGATGCATGAACAAGATAAAGAACTGATAACATCAATCAAACGAAGGAAATCTGTATACTTCGGACACATTCTCCGCAGTGAAGAGTATAATCTCATGCAAGGGAAGATAGGAAGCAGAGGTGAAAGTAAAAAGAGGTTTTCTTGACTACGTTAACCTCAGAAATTGGCTCAATTTCCAAAGTACCAGTGATCTTATATATCTTAAGGATAAATCAGTACACCGCAACTTGGTCGCCAACCTTCTACAGAAGGTGGCACACGAAGGAGAAGATCGGTATTTAAATGGCTTAGTGTTGAGAGGTTGTAATTCATATTGACATTTTTTTTTTTTTTTCAATGATGGATCGATTAAATGTATTAATATCAAAAAAAGGTAACATATAGGGTCGAAAAATTGACGCTAAAAATAATGTCGCTGTAGCTTAGTTGGATAAAGCACCTCCCCCGGTTAGGGAAGAGATCCAGGTTCGAATCCCGGTGGCGCAACAACAATATTTTTCGATAAAATTGATTTTATATGTATATCTTTATAATTAATATATTTAATTCATATTTAATTTATAATATTGACATTTGTTTATATAATTTTGTTATGTTCATTGTGTGAATCAAAAATTTTAATTTAATATTTTTAAAATTAACTTTGTGGTTAAAATCCATTTTTTAGATTGTTAAATCTACCGGTTTAGAAAAATATCATTTTCTTCTTCTATGTTCTTGATTAGTTGACGACCCCCTGATAATGATAAACCGGTAGATGTTAATTCATTAAGTGGTTAATAAAACAATGTTAACAATCTAAATAATGAATCAAAATTGTTTAATAATTGAATGAGATGAAGAAAGGTCTTCTCGGATGGCTCGGATATAAGGGTAGACCAGACCATCAACGAGACGAAGATGAAAAATTAAAAGTAGTATGTTAAATACACTCCAATTTATAGCAGAGGTAAACAGAATGAACATATGCCAAAATTTACATTATATTATTACGTCACATGACCTTGGAACAACAATATATCATTTGATATTTACATTAAAGTGAGATATTTAGTTTCCGTATTTTAAATATTACTTTTTTAATTTCATTGGCGAAGTGTGGGTCATCGCCCATGGAGTGAATTTTTTACAAAAATGTCGCTATATAATTTAGATAAATAAAATAATCCTTTTTCTGATTTTAGGCATGTTAAATAATATAACTGGTACAATATATTTGCATTCAACAAACAGATTTTATTTTAAAAAAGATTTGAAATGATATAACTTTGTTTTCTTCTAAAGAAAAAATTATATCAACATTTTGATACAAAGAAGTTAATTTTGACCAAAATGTTAGATTTTTACAATTGAACTCCTTTTAACCTTTCCTCCCCGATGATGTAAACTGAGTTAACATTACCTCTAATTATGTGAATATCTCTGTAAATATACTAAATACAGAGTTCATATTCTAGGTATTCTTCCATAATATATTTATGTATTGGATAAAATAATTACAATATATAAGTATTTACCATACGCAACAATAAAACTATTTTCTCGAAGACCCTGACGTGAATTTGTCAATACGTGTAAGTAAGTGTACATGCGGAACGGTGTCGACGGCGCAGTGTGCGGGACGCGAGGTGCCGGATGCCGATCGTCACTTAGTGGCATAGCGTGCGCTGGCCGAGTAAGACGTATATTAAGCTGTCGATCATGATGATCGATGTTTTTTCTCATTTTTCTCATTTTTACACAATTGTTGATATAAATATTTTCAATTATTATAATGATTAATATAAGTAATAAATGTAAAATATTAATATTTGAAAATATGAATGTCACACGTATTTCGTGTGTACATCACAATTTTTATTATAAAAAATCCCCCATCCCATCCTCCCACAACGTGAAATTCCATTTTCCCATTCAAGTATTTATGTACATTAAAAATATAATTTTGCGTGTTAGCATTAAATCAACCGGTTTCGCAAATAAAAATGGCATTTAGCAATACGCAACGTTAATTTTAATTGAAAAAATATTATCGAAAATTGCACAGGTCCTCAAACCGTTTGTTGGGCGCGCCCCCGCCAATCAAGTCACATTGTTACCTCGTTACAGCGCAATGCAAACAACGACGTTAAGCGGAACACCCGCAGCCCGTCCCGCTCGCGCGCGCGCCTCCGTCCCTCTCGAGGCCCGCCCGCGGCCGCCCGGCCCGGCAATTGAGCGAAAATATGAGTTTGTTTTATTCGGACAGCGGGCTATTACGGTTATTCGAGGGGAGACGGGAGAATATCCAACTTTCAATACATACTATAATAAATACTAATTAAATGTTTAGAAAGATATACATATAAAATCAATTTTATCTAAAAATAATTGAACGACAGATGTATATTAATTTGAAAAGTGTAACATATGAGCTAGAAAATTTGTCGTCAAAAGTACTGTCTGCTGTAGCATAGTTGGTTAATGCACCTTCCCCGGATTGGAAAGAAATCCATGTTCGAATTCCGGTACCAACAACAATATTTTATATATATGTACATCTTTCTAATTAATACATTTAATTAGTATTTAAAATATCACAGACAAATGTTCTGAATAATTACAACTTCACAATAAAAATGTGTTGTCACTGGCTATTTATCTAATTTTAATACAATTTAAATGTATCAATTAGAACGACATACTGAAAAATTCAATTTATCGAAAAAATATTTTTGTTACAACCGAGATTCGAACCTGGATCCTTTCCTATCCGGGAAAATGCGTAAACCGATTACACCGCATTAACATAGTAACATAGTTTTCGAACTTATATGCTGTTGTAGTTCTTTCAAATTGATACATCTATTAATACAAATTTAATTTATATTAAAATACCACAGAACTATGTTCTGTAAAACGTGCAACATCACAATAATAATGTATTGTACTTAATTAATATATTTAATTTTTTTTTAAATCTCGCTCTCGGTCGATGCGCTCATGACTTAGCATCAAGGTTCTGCTTCTACAGCGCGATCCGCTTGCTTTAGATTTTCTCGATCTTGTGCCTTGTTTACGATCTCTAGATAATTATATTAAATTAGATAATTAAGTTAGAAATAAATAATCAAAATATCATAAAACATGCTTTCATCATACTAATTTTCTATTTTAATAGTTATTTATGTACTATTTTTTTTAAAATAAAGATGCGTATAACAGAATACGTGTCACATCAATATTCTTACTATTTTTTTGAAACTAAGCTAAACACTTGTGCTGGCAAAACCATTATTGCGATTGTCATTGTATTCAATTCTAACGACGATTGGTAATTAGGATTTAACTATTGGAGGTTTGTTTTTAGTGTACCAGTGATTACTCGAACAATCACGAATGATCAATTACCAATCATCGCTACAATCAAACACAATCATAGTAACAACAACGGTTTAATCATTATTACTAAACGGCTGTGCTGTGACTAACCAACCACTAGATCAATAGGTGAGTATCTTAACCACTAGTCCACAAGCACGTAAAAACGCATTTTTTAAATAAAAAATTAATAACTTTATGTTTTGGTTTAATTTTTATTACCTTAATGAAGGATCTTCCCGAAACACGAAGTTTTTAAACTGATAACTTATTATTGTTGTGGAGTTGCAATTTCAAAACGTAGCTCTGTGGTATTTTTAATACAATCTAAAATAGTAAATCCCGGTAGAAACAATTTTTTTTTACAATATTGTCAGTACATCTTTCTAATTGGTACATTTATTTTGTATTACATAGTTTATTGTATATATTTTATTAAAATTGACTAACCGCAATGTTTCAGCATTAAATTAATATTAAATAATAATGTAAAATTTTGAACAGTTTGGGAGGCTGTTGATGCTGACAAGGTGTAGATTGTGTTGTCGGGCATGATTACGGGGTCGCCAACGTTTTCTTTTTGTATTACGTTGCAAGTGTAATTATTCTGGCCCATAAAGCATCGAAACGCAATTATCTCGTCATTAATATCCACCCAAACGGGATTCTGTTTGCATTTCGGGATTTAATTAAGGGCAACACCGGGACTCCGGGTCCTGCCCCATTTGAGACCCCTTCTTGTTGGGGCATTTCGAGTGCAACCGAAATAAGTATCAAACCATAAAACTAGATGTCTCACTAAAATGTAACATATAAAATTCAAAATTGGTTAATTGGTAAAACAATCTACCGGCAATATAAAGCTCCAGTTTCGAGTCCCAGTGGTGTCATACCTTATATTATAACTGTACAATTTTGATAGGAATATGTCAACCAATCTTAATCAGTCTTACAGGCGAAAATTTCAAATTATTAATTTATTTCTTTTTTTTTTTCATTTTATGCTCCCTAGCTGAAGCACATGAAGACCGCAGTCCGCCGAGTACAACCTGTGTACAGTCGTTGCGGGAAGTCCAGGATGCCGATTTCCTACTGGTCTGCAGACTATGTGTCTCACCTTTTGATAAAACGTTTTCATTAATTTACCCACAAAAATTTACTCATATCTATATCTCATTTTTATACGCAAGTTTATACAAATGTCAATTTTTATTTTATTAAATATTTTATTATATTGTACCAACAACGTTTCGTTCTAGATACCTACATGTCTCTAAATGTAATCTACTATAAACGAATACAAGCGAAATTGAATAACTCAGTGTACAGGTATATATTGAAAATTATTACGCATCCATTTAATTATACCTACGCTACAAATATACCATATTATTAACTATGCCTACAATATATATACTTTCGACACCTTTGCTCGATCTCATACACAACACCTGCTGTTATAAGACTCGCCTAATTGGACCGATCTCTTATTATTTGATAATGGAGGCAGCTGTCATCTGTATGATTTGATGAAGATTGATATAAAAATTGATATATTTTTTTATTTTGTATATTAATTTTTATTCTCACGTTCATCGCAAGATCACCATGTTTTATAACGTATACTTTCAAAAGGCTTTTCATCATCAGATTCATGACCCTCAGCAGATACGGGATGGGATGGATCAGAAATATCTAGTACACTCGGGTCTCTTTTTATGCGTACTATTTTTATGCGGTTTTGAAGTTATGCGGCTGATATTTCAAGAAGCGTTTTTTTAAAAAAAAAAACTATTTTAGACCAATTTGACATATTGAAAGGGTCAAAATTTCGGAGAATTTTGTCTGTATATGCAACTCAGTCTGCGCCAGTACAATTCAGCCGAAACCAAGTGAAATTGGACATGTCTAGACGCGTTTCTACGCTCCATTGTTTTCAGAAATTATCAGTGAGCAGAATGCAGAGGATGACAATGATATCATTGGTATAACTCACGATACCGTCGAAGAAAAAGAAAACGAAAATGAATCGGAAAAAAATGAAACTTCAGCCACCACCCTCACTGCGAGTGTAATTTGAGAAGATCTTCAACTTTGCGGCAAATTGACAAACCATTTCATTGAAAAAGATGATAATTCTGATCAAGCATTCAAGTTTCAACGCGAGCTTCAGAATTTCATTTCTGGACATCACGAATTGTACAAAAAATTAACAAAGCCATGGCAAAGTTTAATTGTCAAAAGGGAAAAATCAACACGTGACGTTGAAGATAATTTTATTTGTGAAGAATCATTATCTTTGAACATTGTCATATAGCGATGATAATTATTAAGAAAAAAATATGCAAAAAAGATAAACTTTTTTTTATAAAATTTGGAAAGAATATGTTAGGATTATATGTTTCTGAAATTTAATAAACTCTTTTTATGCGTTTTCCTGTGGAACGTATCTACCGCATAAAAATAAACTTGAGCGTATCTAACAAAGATTGTAAAATTTTTATAATATCTTTCTCTTTCTTATAATAGGTTTCTCATGGATCGGATTACTACAATAGCGTCTGTGTTGGTAGTTAAATATGAAAAACACCACATTTACTATAGATAAATTTGTAATTTTTTGTATATACACGGTATCCACACTTTTCGCGATGCAAATGATCTTTCTATCATAGTAAAAAATTCAATAATAACATATACATACATAATATATACAATTTTTAATGATGTTTAACCACAAAGTTAACGCTACAAAACATCATGAAATGAAATGATTTTTGATTTCCTAATGAGCACCCTTAATTTAACTAACCTGACAACTTTGGTTGATTTATTATTTTTATTTAAAATAGTACATGGCATGCTGGACACCCTTAATTTAACTGAATTGATTTTATACCAAGTGCTAAGTCTTTGGCGCTGTTCCATGTAAAGTTTTTTGTCTTGTTATTTATGTAAAATTTAGCTAATATTGAAGACGTAAAAAAAATCTATTTATCGAAATAAAATTTTAGTTGCTATCGGGATTCGAACCTTGACCTATTCCTATCCGAAATAAAGGCTTTATTCAATTTCGCCACATCAACGAAATAGGTTTACGACAAATCTTTGAATTTATATTATGTTGCTATTTTTTGATTGAATTATTGAATGTAAATAAATTTATCTTGTTTTATTCTGTGTTGTCGCATCACATTTACACTAATTTTGGACCACAAATAAAAAATACACTGTTATTAAAATAATTATCCAAGCCCAAAAGTCATATTTTCCCATCAAGTCATGTGCCGATGTAACGCTGGAAAAAAAAACGATTTAAAAATGAGCGAAGATTTTATAATGCAGTATTTTTTCTAATTCAATTCGACTGGCTATTTTTTTGAAAACAATTCCGATGTATTTTTGACCTTATCCTCAAATAGCAATACGCTATAACTCAATCGGTTCCATCGCCTTCCGTTTATTGGCTAATAACACATCTCTAGACGGACCTCCTGAACAAACACGACTCGGCCAGGTACCAGGCAAGAGAGACAGGTGATGATTGCCTTAAATATACACCACACGATCGCCTGGGTGACCCTAACGCCCCGAGCGGTCGTGACTCATCTCGCAGCATCCTAAAATCGTTACCTCCGATCGAAACGAGCCAATAATAAATATTTTTGGCGAATTGGACGTTCAATGAATCTGGTGGTTCGATATAAAAAATCTCTTACCATCGTACGTTTTTTAAATATGCTTCTTCAATAATGTTACATATACACGATAAATTCTGACATATCTAAGTTTTAGGATTGTAAAATTCAACGTTAAAAATATTTAATTTAACAGTAATAATCTAATTTTATTTATACTGGTATTAAACGTCATCTTTTATCCATATACGGTCGAACCCGGTTATAACGAGTAAGAAAGGAGCAGCTAAATTTGCTCATTATAACCGTTACTCGTTATTACAACAATTATTTAATATCCAATAAAATTAAAAGTAAGTCAAATACATATGAAAAATGAAAAATCTATAACTGTATGAACAAAAACATTTTAAAGGTATCATCGTACCAGAGCCATACCTGTACAATTTGACGTGAGACTCTTTATCACATTAAATTCAGAAGGCAGCCAGAAACAGGCAGTCACATTTATGTGTTTCAGTCGCAGAACTCGGTCACAGTCCGGCAGAAGTTTACCCTGTCCAAGTCGTAAGAAGTATGAGGAAGAGCCAGTAGAATTTTCCGTTAGGTCTCTCTAGCCACTGCTCTCCCCGGCATCGCACATCCCAGCAACCCCCAGCGAGAGACCCACACCATAATAAATACCCGGAAATATCCGAGATTCACATTATATAGTATTATATTATATCACGGTAATAGCATAACCTAAGTCTATATCTACTACACGCTACTGCCTGACGATATCAATGCTGATATATGCGATCTATTCAAAATTTAGCTCAGTTGTACTCTGATACCCTGAGGAAAATCCACCCATTTAACTCGATCTCTGACTAAATAAAATTTTGCCAACACTATTACTCTTAGTACCTTACCAGAATTCTAAATAATGGACTGCCAGTACGAAATAAAATATTTAAAACTATGTCGACAAATGTGACGAGTTGGTGCATTAAGTTACGTGGACTTACGTTACATTGGACTTGACGTTACGCTCTAAAGCCTCCGGGGCTGTTGCGTGGAAGCATTCAAACATTATTCACTGAACTCTAGTGTTACATTAAGTTGTCTTCGACATAACGGTTTAAAATAAATTTCGTTATAATGTTTACCTACGTAAGAAACCTGGACTAACAAAGAAAGATGAATCAACTCTAGATGTACTTGAAAGATAGATCCTCATTGGAGTCCATCATTTCGGAACTGTCAAAGAAAATTATGTATTGTGTGGACGTTGTAACTAAGAACTCTGTATGATGAGCTGAAAGTCATAAAATTAGGAAAGCTTCGATGGCTAAACCCTCGGATAGCTGCTCAATAATAAATCTGAAAGATGACTAAGAATAGATCGACTTCATTCTGGAGTTAACAAGATAATGAAAATAAATACGTATCTTTTCTTGGTATCAGTGAGTAATAGGAAGCAGCCCAGTGCGCAGATCGGTGGAGGTGTACTAAATACACAAAGTTTTCTGAGTTATTCTGTCGTGTTTCTGATCTTTCATTTCAGGGTAAATATTATACATTTTCACTTATTATTTACTCACTGGAAAAAAAATACTGTTTTTATATCTTTACATCTATTATTATAGGTACATACATATACTTTAATTATAACTTTTATTTGTTATATGATGAATCAATAAATTGGTTTCTGCCAAAAAACCGCCAGATACGCGCAAGATCAAGGATACTGGAATGTATTGTTCCCAAGTTGAACAATAAATTAACGGCACCCTTACGCACTTTCTCAAATTTTTGAAGCATAAATTAAAAAAATTAATCCATAATAATACGGCGCTTCCCCAACTTTTTTCTATGATTTAGTGGACTGTAGTGTCTTCACATATACATTGTCTTTATTACGAGTAAAAAAAAACATACATTAGCGAAATTGTACGAATTTTGACGACTAGCAAGTATATTGATTATCTGTCATATTATTTTCTTATCTATGCTGTCATTTCTATTATCTATGATCATCTCGCGTCGTATCATAGAAATCGTAAATAAATTCGTACGAACTTTTATTCTTATCCATGGTCACTGACAGATTGTAATGTTTGTGTGTGCTTAATAATCATTTATATAAACGTGATCTCAGTTTTTTCAAGTATGTCTTTAAGCGGAATAAGTTAATACGCAATGACACCATTTATACAATTAATTCCAGGGCGGGCAATACAGAATGCACTAGCAAAATGCTATTTGCTTATTGCTACTAAGACCTGCGGGCGGTTATTGGGGCCGCTACATGGTCCTTGGTAGGTCCTGGTCGCGTACCGGCAACTACTACGCTAATAACCGCCCACAGGGCCTAGTCAAATTGAATGTTATATTGTGATACTTAGTGTACGATGTTATTATGAACCTGCAAATAAGCATCCAGAAAACACTTTATATGTGTAGATTTTAAGATTAAAATAAATGATAATATGTTAACAATTAATTTATTAAGAATAATGAATACCAACCGAAGAATATATTAAAATATTTTTTTTAATCCACGTAAACCAGAGTAAAAATGTTAATACAACAGTAACGTTTCGTGATCCCGGCCACTTCTTCAAGATCCACATCGTCGTGTTCTCCCAGACCGATAATTTGGCCAATGGACTGGCCGGCCAGTTGGGAGCGGCGGTGGGAGGAGGGGAAGTGGCTGAGTAAGTGCACGGGGAATATTGTTGCGGTGAGGCTGCATTATAACGTCTATATTACGGGGGGTCTGCTATGTAGGCACAGGGTACCGGACAGGGCGAGCGGTACCACAATCAGGGCCGGCTTAAACAAAACATGTTTTATATTATTTATTTATTTATTTTCTAGGGTTAGGCTATACAGTCTCCAACCCTACACCTACCCCGCGAATTATTTTTAGTCTTCGTGAAAAATTCCAATTAATACTCTAAATCTTATGGTTTTAGAGATACTATAAATGTTCACTATATTTGAGATGCGTTGTCTTTCTTACCATACATTATTTTAAATTATTATTATTAATACAATTCATTATGCCTAGTATCAGTAAAAAGCAAATCTATTTTATAATTCTTTCATGTTTTGTTGAAACACCACCAACAATAATCAGTATAATATATTACTCTAATTCATCAAAACGCCTCGTTAGCGCACGCTGGGGCCATGATAAATTCATTTTACGATAATTCAAATCATACCTCAATTAGTGAATAACTTTAGCAATTTACTTGATTTATTTGACTATGATTAAAAATTAAACTAAATTTAAACTGGAATTCACGTGTTACGGAAATATTTAAGAAGTAACATTTTTGTAACTTTTTTTAAATGTATTCAGTGCTGATATGACTGAACAGATCTCTCAACTCGACACATGAAAAATGATTACAAATACGTGCAATGCTTATAACCCGCGGATGGTTATGATGGGCGCTTCGCGGCCAATGCTGGCTGCTGAGCGGCCACGTCCAGTATTTTTCTATATGTACTGGAACCCCACGAAATCGTGACACAACTTATGAAATCCTATTTTGGTTGCTATTATTGTAACCCAGCAAGACACGAAGAGGACTATTCATAGCCACTATGAAATGTCATTGTGAAATAGAACAAGAAAAATGAAGACATAATATTGAATGTTTCGTCAATTGTAACGCACTCAAATGTGATAGTGTCGGAAACAATCTCGGAACAATTAACCGCTGAAGTACTTTTGAACATTTTCAAGTACAGAAAAAGGAACTAAAAATAATATAACGTCAGATTTTTCTAAAGATATTTTAATTATATGGGCCTGCGGCCTTTACCACATGATAGATCTACGTTATATGCCGTGTAAATATACCCCTAACCGAGCCCTTAGAACCGTTCATCTCGCCAGACACCGCGTTCATACATATATTTTTTATTTTTGTATTTAACATTTTTGCAATTTTTTTATAACATGAATTATTAAAATTACATATTTTTTTCTCTCCAAGAAAGAGACCAGCTCTTGTGCTTGGAGACTATAATAATTTTATATAGAGTTATACATTTGTAGTCTATAATTATTTATTGTCTATTTGCGTGCTTCTGAAGTGTTCTATAATATTATTTATTTTTTAATCACGCGGTTCTGAAGTGTTCATTAAATTTTATATATACCAATTACAAATATGGGATAGATTTAAAAATATGGCTCCGTTGCGGACCTGCCAACCTCTTTAGTGGGATGGGCCATCTTGTTATTTATTTGATAACCGGGTGAGCTGCACATTAAAGTGTTTGTGTTTACGGCCGACCCTGCCATGGGAGTCATGCTTGTTCCGAATTAATTCCGCCCGTGACGTCACCGGCAGTCATCCTGACCGCAGGCTGAATACATTCACATCCTCGCCGAAGACTGGCGGACGAACGCGAGTCTGTTGTGAACATAAAATGTAAATAAAAATTTAAAAAAAACAGATTCGACAATTTTAAGACGGCCATTGGATCACCGTGTTGGTTCAACGATATATATGGCCTGCATTTTGTCATTTCATTTTCTCGACATACGGTATATGAAAATATAACACGTGGTTAACCTTTACCATACCATGATATTAAATACCCGAACGCAGCCATGCTGTCAACTCGTGTTACCGTAAATAGCAGGTAGAAAAAATATTTTTATTAGCTTAAATGGCTTTAATGCCACGAATTTACTCTAAATATTAAGCATTCAATTTAATAACAATAAATAATAAATACAAAACAATAAATAATATATAAATGATTTGTTAATTCTGGCGTCCGCTATCGGTTTATTCAAAGATATTTGAGATTCCGTAAAAACAATGTAGATGGCTTTCAAATAAAGGAACGATAGATGTATTCATTTGAAAAGTGTGACATATGGGTTCGAAAATTTGTCGTCAAAAGTACTGCCGCTGTAGCATAACTGGATAATGCACCATCCCCGGTTTGGAAAGAGATCCAGGTTCGAATACCGGTAGCGCAACAACAATATTTTTCGATAAAATTGATTTTATATGTATATATTTTTAATTAATACATTTAATTGGTATTTAAAATATCACAGACCTATGTTCTGAATAATTACAACTTCACAATAAGAATGTGTTCTCCTTATTACTTAATTATTGTTATTGTAATTATGTATACTTGACAAAGTTTACAGGGAGGTATTCTCTAAATAAACATATTCTTCGTTAAAACTAGTATTTAAAGCCCGTCTAAGGACGGGCGCCAAAAATGAAAGGCGTGATAGATATCTAAATGCGATATCTAGATGTCTAAATGTCTGAATGCGTTTTTTTCTATCTATCTTGTGACAATTTTCCCCAAACATCGTGTTATTTTATCGAGCTCACTATTTTTATTTTCATAAATAAGTATCACTTTTTCTGAACTGAATCGTCTTCCATATTAATGAAATATATCAAACTAAATACCACAAACACTTTAATATATAACACTGGATATGGATCCAGCGTCATATATTAAACGTCAAGACAAATAAATATATATTATTATTACCTATGTCGATGCCTACAAAAAGTTTAAATCACCTAACCATTTAAAATATATATTAATTTAAATTACCTCACAATAGCAATGCAATAATTACATTAGATATGTGACAGTAGATTTCATTGTTTATTACAATATTTTTATAAAAAATCAGACCTTCAGAATAAAAATGATATTTACAATTTTCTTCTAGGAAATGTATTAATTTCCCATTTAATTTTCTTTTGTGACAAACAGAATGACAAGGGTTTTATATATGACATTGTAAAATATTTCATATTTAATTTTGTTTGTTTTAAAATGTGTGCAAATTAAAATCACAAGGTTAAATATTAATTAAAAAGATACCGGCAACACGACCGAATAATTAAATATTAAAATTAAAAATACACTAAAACAAAATGTATTGTTTCGTGAGTATCCATTTAAAACAAAACTACATCATAAAAGAATGATTGGTCTTCCACATTAACGTAAATTATACATATCTGGGTATAATATGAAAATCACAAAATATTAATTTAATTTCAGTATAGGTACTTAAACCAGAAAAGTTAACACACTATGCATTCTAATTAATAAATGAAGTGTGATTATATACAGTGTTTTAAAATAAATAGAATACATACGTATTATAATTACTAAGATGAAATATTTCAAATAATAATTAAATGTATTAATTAGAAAGATATACATATAAAATATCTCAGACCTATGTTCTGAATAATTATAACTTCACAATAAGAATGTGTTTTCCTTAATAAAATATTTCAAGGTGCCGTGAAAAAAACACGCTAGCACGAGATTCATATGCTTATTTTCTTTAACGAAAACTATATTTATTTAACGTATAATACCTTAAATAGTACCTTAGAAATAATCGTTACCTTTTTTATACATATGTAATCAACCCTCACTTTTATTTTCACCTTTACCGAAACCGGAATCGACACCAAAAAGTTTTAGAAACACCGAGTATTCATATTTCAAATAAATAATAAAAATATTCAAATTTTAAGCGAACGCTTTATCATCTTGTTATTCCCTCATGAGACTATGGTGTCAAATTGTCATATAAGTATACAATGCTGATTTTTGCAGTAATTTATATTTACGTTATTATTTGTACATTTTAATACTAATATTGAACTTTATTTGAAAAATTGATATAACTAAATGAGTATTGTAACAAGCTTATTATGATATCGTTGTTTGTTTTTACGTTCTTGTCCTTATTCGCTGACAGTGCACAGATTGAGATGGCCGCTTGTCACGAGGAAGAGAATTTAATTTAATTTATTTAACCAAATTTATGGAAAAAAAAATCTGACATTTTATGCAGGAGTGGTATGATAGGTACATGTAAGGGAGTACACAAAACGTGTCATATTTATTTATTTATTATTATACACGCCATATTTAGGCATTAACATAATTTGTATAATAACAGAAAATTACAACAGAAGTGCAATACACAAAGATAAAAATTACATAGAGTCAGCATGTTTTTACATAATTAAAAATAAATAATAACTATAAAAAGTAAAGTAGCAATCTATCCGTCACCATTGAGTTGAGACACAAAAAATTATAATAGTCTAGTCCTATAAATAATTAAATTAACAGCAAAAATGTAGACTACCTCCGCATATTCATTCCACAAAGAATGCATTCTGGGGACTGCGGAGTTAGCTAGTGCATGAGTTCTGACATTACCACTGTAATAGAACAATTAATTGTGTCTCGATGACCCCAATGGTGCGTGAAAGTCAAGCAGACCAATAATCTGGGGGCAGTCTATCGTACCATTGATGATCCTGTATAGAAATATAAGGTCGGTCATCGTACGTCTCACTGATAATTTTAATGAGATAATCATAATTGATATCCCCAGAGTGTATATTTAATTTAAAATTAATAAATCTTAGAAACTTTCTCTGGATTCTTTCAATCACCGTCGAGTATTAACGCTTGAAAAATATTTAAACTTGATGAAATTTTAACAACATTCATTATTAAAGAGCTTAAGATATTTATAATCGTATACTTTCATGTATAATTCAGATCCATTGGCAATTCAGTGAAAATGACAAAATAAAATTAATTACCCGGTAGTATATGTGGAAAATCTATTTATGACAGAGTAAAGAATGAAGAGATAAGAAAAGAATGTGACGCTGATTTTAGAATATTGGGTAAGATTAAGAAAGGATCACTTAAGTGGTTTAGTCATACGTAATGGATGAATGAGTAGATAATGGTAAGAAAGAAATATGACGACACTATAAATAGAGGACGTCCTCGAAAGACTCAGTACGACCAGGTAAACCAAATTCTGGAAGATGGTCAATAACCGGCGAGCTTGTATAAATGTGGATGAGACGAGAATTGTGTGTCAGGACAGAAGAGTGTGGCGCTCTATCCTCTCTGCCTAACCCTCGGGGAAACAGCGTGATGGTACGTAAGTAAATAACATTTTTACAGAAGAGTAAAACGAATACACTGCATTTGACAGCAATTGAAAAATGTAGGGAAAAGAGCTGTTATTGATTTTCTCGATACACTTTATGAAAAAAAGTCTGATTTAAAACGGCCAAAGCCTTCGAAAAATAATATTAGTTATTTTTCATATTAACAACATTTTATTCCTTCATTGGGTATATCGATAGGGTTTTATTATATTTAGTTCCAATGCATATTCTATCTCTGGTTATTATGGTTAAAGAAAATTAAGTGATCCAGACATCAAAAAATTGTAAAGACGAAGAGACTAAGTCCTGTTTAAAAGTGTATTAAGAAATTGTCGAATTTCAACTTACAACGGGAAAACGAATCATTTGATTCTGAAATATATTTTTTTTAAATTCACAAATTTTTTTGTCGCGCACAGGCTGTTAAAAGCAAAAATACCGATGCTGGACGATGACGAAGTTAATTATTTATTTGTATTTGTCCATCAGTTTATCATTTAACACACTTGGACTAGTCAAATTAATTGAAAATGTTTTAATTACATTGGAAATATTCATAAATGAATAATAAAACATCAACGTTCTCAAGAACGCGTATCAACTCAAATGAGTCCGCTTTACGGCCCTGGGCAGGTGTTGGGTTATTCACGAACACATGTATATATATTATTTTAAGCGATTGTTTATGTTAAATTACCGTTTTATTTATATTTTATAATAATTAATAATCCGGTAGTCGGCCGCGTCGTTATGACAACGTTGCCGGAATACATTAACAATCAGGAGAAAATAGTTTAAAAGGGCATTCGGAGACGTTCGGCGACGTTCAAAGGTATCGGGTTCCCTTTTTGAATTTTTAAGTTCAACGATCAACTGCCATTGGCCGGAACCCGGCGCGGTATTTTTAAATGTGTTCTTTATTCCAAATGTGAAAAAAATGTATTGAAATCAAAATGCTTTCATTGCTAATATATCTATAAACGAGCGGATAAAAGTGCAGGCAAGAATTAAATGCGCCAAGAAAACAAAATGGCAACTTCGCTCAGAGGACGGATAATCGTTGGATAAATGCAGTCAACCAGTGGTATCAAGAAGCCAACATGCCGCCCTAAAAGTCAGTGAAATTCAGTAGAAATACGTGGCAGCAAATAACAATGGACAGAGAAAAGTCAGAGACTCTTGGGAAGCCCTTCTTTCAGCAGTTAATAGAAAGCGGTTGATAATGATGATGTCTAGAGAGAACTAACTATAGATAGGTTAAGATTATAGAACGTAATACTCTTCCCATAGTTTATATTCGCTATGTATGATATATACATTTCTTCTTTGTATTTTTATATCAGATTGTTAAATTTTAATTATTTTTTTAAATATGTTTTCTTATAACAACACTTATAAGATTTACTTTTTGAGTGGCGATCGGGAGCCGGCCTCCCGAACTTTTGCGGACGCACGTTATTGTCGCACGATGGCGTGTTTTTACCGGCTGTCAGAAGCATTGGTTTACGCACCGGTAAATAGTAATCTAAGTAAATTTATTAAAGCACTATGATCGAATTGTACTCATCCACGAATTGTATTCTTTTACACGTGCACTGTTCAATTTTTATTATTAATCAGGTAATGATTCATTTTTCACACAATTTATTACTTCAACACAAACTGTGTGAGATATTTTATTGACTCTGGCCACGTGATTCTCTTTGTTATATATCAATCCAACAATTTACCGAATTTCTAAGTCATGCTCTTCAACACGGAGATTGTTTTTTTTTTCTGTCTTAGGTACTGCGGTCAGTAATTATACGGAGTGTTTTTGTTCTTTTAAGTTTCAACCAGATATTTGGCAATTGTTTCTCGCCTCGATTTCCGTAGCGCCGACCGCAAATCTAACTTCGTGAGAATATAAATAGTAACTTTTCCATTTTTAGATGTCGATCGAAACGTTAACTGCAGAATTTATCTTGATATATTTGTTCTTACAAAATATATTATTACAATTGGTCAATTAAACCATGTCAGGCATAATCCTCCAGAGCAACTAAAAAAAAAAGATTTTGGCCAAGATGGGGGGGCTCATGAATATGCATCTCAATTTTATTAATAAACCCTACTATCTACGGTGTAGCAAACTAATTGTGAAGTTGCGGTTTTTTTCAGAACATAGTTCTATAGTATTTTAATACAATATAAAAGTACTAATTAAATGTATCAATTAGAAAGATACACATATAAAATCAACTTTATCGAAAAATGTTGTTATTGCGCCGCCGGGATTCGGACCTGAATCTCTTTCCAAACCGAGGAAGGTGTATTAGCGACATTATTTTTGACGACAAATTTTCGAACCTATCGTTCCATTGTTTTTACGGAATCTCAAACACTTTGAGTAAATCGATAGCAGACGCCAGAAATAATAATTCATTTATATTAACAAGTCATTGCTACAACTTATATATTATTAGGAGAACACATTATTGTTGTGAAATTGTAATTGTTCAGAACATAGATCTGTGACAGACCTATGTTCTGAACAATTACAACTTCATAATAAGAATGTGTTTTCCTAATGTATTAAAAGTGTTATCTAGAAAGATATACAGAAAAAATACCAATGATCGAAACATATTTTAATTGCCACAAGGATTAGAGCCTGGATCTTTTCCTATCCAGTTATACCATGCCAACTGAAGTAGGTATAAACTTAAGGTTATGCTGTTACCATGATATTATGTAATACTCTATAATACAATACCTTTAACCGACGTCTTTAGGCAAAATGAATCCATCATAATAAAAATTCATTATCCTCGAACGCAAAAAACAATCATCAAAACAACATGTTTAGTAAAATTTGCGAGTTAGTGAATGGGGAAGTAGACGCTTCGGTTAGCTCTAATCCATCTTCAAAACCTTTCAAATGTCATTGTGTTAGGAAACAGCATAAGTAAGAACTCCGTACAGCATGGATCAGCTGATCCATTTCTGACTCTGCCGAGTGGAATTTTCAATTCAGTGTGTAGCAATTATATGGCTTGAATAGAACGACAGATTAAAACAGTGGCTAACAATTGTAGAAGCAATAAATGAAGAATAACCCAGTAGAGGACTACAGCGCTCCGGTGTATCCAGAAATACGCAACCAATGATTCTACTGATACACGGTGGATGCTAGCGTAATTATAACATACTACCAGCAAAAAGCAATCGGCCCTGGAATTGTATAGTCGGTGTTTTTATGTATTAACTTTGAAATATATATATCCACTTAAAACATTCTTGAAAAATGCGAACAAAACATTAATTTTGTCATAATTTAGTAGTTCTATCGTAGATAAGAAACTGACCATAAAGTGCGACGCGATATAACCACGAAACATAGATGAGATGACGGGATGACAGATGCTCAATATATTTGCCAGTCGTAATACTATTTCGCGTATATGTATTTACGTACCGTTATTGAATATATAAAAAAGAAAACGTTTATCTTATTTTAACCTTACTTAAAAAACACGTTCGTTTTTGTCCCGCTGGCGTCTCATAGACCTGGCCGTCGAATCCAGCATTGTATAGTCATAATCACACTACATCCTAGACATTCTATACGTTCAGAAAGTCATTGAAAATAGACGGGAAGAGGTAATATTATTACGGATTATTTAATTTATATTTGTTTTCCAGAATTTTTAGTAATGCACAGCTTTTCTGCTTGCATGCGATGCTTGCCCCTGCCATTCGACCGCTTTCTAACAAATGAAATTAAACCGCTGTTTGGTTTTATCGTATCTGCCGTGTTCCCGCCGGGAGTAGACACACGGACCTCCACGCCCGCAATAATCGGGCGTGCCTTGATCGTCGGCCGCGGTACACGTGTCCACGCCCGCAACTCTGCTCAGCTCGAGCGAGTCGCTGACGATGAATCGCTGCTGGACTTGGACGTGTTCTTCATCTGTACATTGGCCCGGTCAAATGCGACAACACTTGAAAAGGACATGTCGGAAGCCTTAAAACGGAAAAGGTAAAACAGCTACGAACTTTGGACTGCACACGAATATCCTGCTGTCTACCTGAGTAGTCTGAGTAAACTGAAATAAATATGCAATGAGGTAAACGACTCCTTTAAAAGATCCTTTAAAATAAGCCAATATAATTTAGGTACACTTACTACCAAATATTTAGACATGGACTAACGTTAATTATTTATTTAAATATTTTCAATTTGGTGTTACTTTGGTACCACTTGCGCAATCAAAAAGCACCGCGACTCTTTTTAAATATATTACAAAAAGATTTAATTTTCGAAGAGTAAATGCTTTTACTGTTGCATAAATGTGTCATAAAGTATCATATTTATGTTTCCACTCAGAATGTGTGCTAAACTAAACTCCTCTCTTATACATATACACACTCTATTTTATGTCTATTCATTTACTGGTCTGTGGAGCCCTCTAAGAATATGAAAACAAAACTTTAAAGTAAATAAATAATTTTTAGCGTGTGCAATATTTTTATGGTGGTTGCATTTATTTGGTAGTTATTTGTCTATTATGTTTTTCTGTAAAACATATTCTACAATATTAGCAAATAATATAATATATGAACAAAAAAAGAAAGTATTCTACCTCACTACAATTTAATCAATCAGCGCAAACAAATACTCAATCAGACATATTCTTAAAACGACTAAAATACCAACATTCCCTCGTCACACGTGCAGATTATATCCAGGGTTTCGCCACCGTCAGTCTGCTTTTAAATAATCAAATAAATGGTTCGTGTCATAGCTGAATATACTCGCATTAAATTTGACGGAGACGACAAATGCATATTATATTCTGATTCACGCCACCCTAGCGGCGATTATTATTATCAGTCTTACTTTTAAATAATCGAATAAACGATTAGTGTCATAGCTAAACACACTCACATTAAATTTCAATGGAAACGTTATATTATTTGTTTTGCTGACAATACACAACACCTGCATCGAAAAAATATTTGGTATCTACCAAATATTTTTTCAATAGATAAATGTTTCCCGCATATCTTTCTAATTTATTAATTTAATTTGGGTTAAAAAATATCACAGAACTATGTTCTGATACTGCAACTTCACGACGAAAATATATTTTCATTGAAAACATAATTATTATTACTATTTCGTACGCTTCAGCCATTTTTAAATGTAGTATATCTCCATATATATATATTTACATGTTTCAATTTTCTGTTTTAGAATCATCTACCCACGCAACAATGTGCTTGAAAAATTCTACGTTTTATGACTGAAAAATACCAATTATCTAGTTCCAAAAATTCCGAAATATTCTTGAAGCGCTTTACGCGAGTCGTAATAAAGCAATAAAATGCGATTTAGAAATAATTTATTAAACCATGAAAACAGCAAATAGTAATGCCGCTATTCGCACTATAGTTCTTCGTTATAATTTATATGCTTACTGTATTTTAATTAATTAAGACATCATTTTTGCGCGTCCCGTAAGCTATTTAGAAATAAACTAAACGTGGAGTAATTTACAACGCTTTTTTTAATTCTCGTCACTTTTCATAATAAACCTTATAGGAAGGCTAAATAAGTGTTGTTATATATCCGATGCAGGTATATAAAATATAAAATGAACGAATCATAAATGATCTCTTCTATTATCTTCAATTTTTTTACTATTTTTGTATTAAGCTAAACAAAACGAAAATTGGACTAATGTGATGGCATCCGGGAACGAGACTCAAACCCCCGACCACTAGATTACTAGGCGAGTACCGTAACCACAAGCACGTCATTGTCTCTGTATATGTGAAATATGTTAGAAGATAAATAACTTGTCATTTTTTCTTCAATATCATTACAATTTGTATCCGTTTTATTTCCAATAAAATGTAACACAATATATAAAATTATTTTGTTAAAGTGAACACATTAATATTGTGAAGTTGTAATTATTCAGAAGATAGGCCAATGTAGATGGCTTGACGATTGATAATTTGAAAAAGTGTAACATATAGGTTCGAAAATTTGTCGACAAAAATACTGTCGCTATAGTATAGTTGGTAATGAATGTTCCCAGGATTGGAAAAGAGATCCGGGTTCGAATCCCGGTAGCGCAACAACAATATTTTTCGATAACATTGATTTTATGTGTATATCTTAATAATTAATACATTTAATTAGTATTTAAAATATCACAGACCTATGTTCGGAATAATTCACAATAAGTGTGTTCTTAATAATATATAAGTTGTATCAATGTGTTCAAAATTTAATAAAAATGAGTTGTTAATTCTGGCGTCTGCTATCGGTTTACTCAAAGGTATTTGATATTCCGTAAAAAACAATGTAGATGACTTTCAAATAATGGAACTATAGATGTATTAATTTAAAAAAGTGTAACAGTGTTCGAAAATTTGTCGACTAAAATACTGTCGCTGTAGCATAGTTGGCAATGCACCTTGGCCGGATTGGAAAAGAGATCCAGGTTCGAATCTCGGTAGCGCAACAACAATATTTTATATGTATATCTTTATAATTAATACATTTAATTAGTATTTGAAATTATTTTGTTCGTAAGCTTTAAGTCGGTATCGGCTATTTTGATATATTCCCTATATCTACATTAGACCGTTTAATTCTGTAAATTATATCTCGATCATAGCTTATGTATTTTTAATATTATTGATTCCATTGCAATTATATTTTTTAAATATCTTATCAAACTATAATTATATATAAATCCATCGGGTACCGATGATGGTTACCAAATCTAATCTGATGAAATACATTCTTCGATTATTTCTCCTGGCACTTTTTGCCCGATCGCCGAGCTCCGACAGTGCGACGTGTCAACCTCGTACCTCCGCACAAATCCAAGTGTCGCAAGTCAATGTTGCCTGTTATATAAGTCGAGTCGATTAGGCTCGGCGCGAGTGCAGAAAATCTTAATGTGACACGTCTCGCAGGAAAAAATGCCGACCATATATCTGGCGGAGAAACGTCAAGTGGACGCAAAACCTGGCTTGATAAATTTGAACAGGTCTACAAACATGGTAATGCGGGAGCCCTACAAGCCGACGAACATCTGTAAGAAGGTGTATGGATGTGAAAAAAACTAAGTACCCACGTACGCGGCATGAATAACTCTCCGATATAGATCGTGCAGAGCGACGTACTTCATTTTTCTGTGGTGTTTTTAGAAATTGTCTCTATTGATTTCGGCGAAGACATTCTAGAAATACTAGCATACCTTTGTGGCTGTGAAATGCTGTTAAAAGCGCGTTTGTGTACGATTTCCGAAAAACTCATAAAATGTACGATTTCCGAAAAACTCATAAAATGTACCATAACTGAGATAACTCAAAATGAATGTTTCCAGTATCATGCAACTTGAAATTCAGTCCGTCTAATACTGCAATACTAGATCTAGTATTTTGAGATATTATAGTATAAAATTCCAAGATTTGCAATTGCGAAGTTGAAAAAATGTGACATAATCGGTATGACAGAAATTAAAATGATCAAAACACCAATTTTCCTTATCTTCCCCAAAGAAACGGGAGCGCGACAAGATAGATGAACTAGATGTCAGTGGCGGTGGCTGCCTTTTTGTTTTTGTAGAAGCTGGATAATAAGTTTATACCTATTAAATACACAAATCTATAGACTAACCCACAAACACTCACACAATTCACTATTTTCGTTTACAGCGTTAGTTGGGGAAGAATCCATACTATTTTCTGTATTCATTTTTTATTTAAATTATGAAATAAATAGATAATCGAAGAATATGTAATGATTCAATAATTCAGCTTCAAGTTTTCAAGCCAAACTGTCAAAAATGCTGTTAAAAATTTCCGCTAGCTTCGTAATATGTATGCTATTCTGTGTATTATACACATAAACATTAAAGTCGTTTTTTGTACGTTGGATGCTGTTAACGAATAAGTAGGTATATAGTATTTGAAGACCTCGACAGGCGAAACTGACGTCGAATATTTTCACACTTTATGGATACGGAACTAATGATAGAATCCACTGTTGGTGGTATCTGTGTGTTTACGCGATTCATAGATATATGAAAGTTGAGAATGTATATATATGTGTTCGACTGGTGTGTGTTATGACTGGTCAAATTTATTTGCAGCGGTGCTGTTTTCGGCCATTAACATAAAGTCCAAAGATTTTGACTCAGAACACAAGGGATGTGGAGCATCCAAAGCATGTACGAAGTGACCGCGTCTGCTAGATATGTGGTACTAGCGACACTATGGATCTCGTGGACAGCTCTCATAACCATACAAGAGCTGGACAAAAACAACGCTATTCATCAATGGTGCATCCTAAATTGCCTCGGCCATTTTGCGAGATGATCGCGGACGATGGAGCAGGTGGTTCAAGGTTGAGTTAAGAGATCTCGTTCTCGCTGCAGAGTCCCTAATAGATGTATGGATCTGGGGAGATCAGCAACAGGTTTCAGCCTCCAGGAAGCTTACAGGTTGCAGATCGTGACAGGTGGAGGGACCTCGCCTCAAGAGCGTTCTCGGAACTCAGAGGCAACAACTCAACTATGAGAAACCCTATATAGGAGAGAGATAAAGTTACAAAAACTATCTACGTTAGTATTTCCAGTATTTTTGCACATTGTATAAGCCTGGACACTCGTCAAAGTAGGGTTATAGAAATAGAATAGATAAAATCTGATAATATGAAAATAAAATCACTTGTTTTTAGTTCTACAATCAGTGTTGTATACAGTTCATTCTTTAAATTCTGTGACAACTACCTTAATGACAGCAATCTCTGTAAAGCGTAATACATACCTAAACGATAAAAATAACGTTTTTCTTTTACGTTCACAAGGCACTACGTATCGTAAATTTGACGTCACCTGCGATATATGTAATTACAATATTTAATAATTATAATATTATCGCGTCCGGGGATCTGTTGGTCGGCTGTATTTACGAAATAAAACTTTAATAAAGACACAAAGCTGTTAATTGAAGTCAATTAACACTCTCCTCCCGAGCCACGGCCGTATACCACTCAAATGTGTGTATTGCCAACAGAAAAAAATGTGGACAGATAGCATCAAAATGTTGACGAAATTCATCCACCACCGCAGGAACTGTGTGTGTTATAATAATTGAGATAATAATTTTGAGACTCAGATATCACTGCGGTGAATATTAATTCTTCATTCTGGCAACTTTCCTGCTGTAATAAGTTTAATTAAAAATATTTTGAGAAGGATGTTACGCATCCCGTGGACAGCACGATGCACTACAGCCTTAACCCTACCACAAATCCAACCACTGCAAACCTTATCTACAAAAGTAAATAAAAAAATATTCTTATTAAGGAGAATACATTCTTATTGTGAAGTTGTAATTATTCAGAACAGACCGTCTGTAATATTTTAAATACTAATTAAATGTGTTAATTATAAAGAAATACGAAAAAATCAATTTTATCAAAATATATTGTTGTTGCGCCACCGGGATTCGAATCTGAATCTCTTTCCAAACCGGTGAAGGTGCATTATCCAACTATGCTACAGCGATATTGTTTTTGACGACAAATTTTCGAACCCATATGTTACACCTTTTTCAAATTAATACATCAATCATACATTGATTTTATATGTATATTTTTCTAACTAGTAGATAGTATTTAAAAGATGTTCAACAAATATCAGATATCTCATAGAGACAAGGAATACCAGAAATAACTTCAAATGCATTAATAAATCATTAAAACAATTGGTTTAGAAAGATGAGGATGAATAAGGTGTAATAAAATAAAATCTTTAATGATTTATTAAAAATTCATAATTATTATTTTTTTACCTCTCATTTAATACCTAGCGACATTAACCGTGATTTAACTATTGAAGGTTTAAGTTCCAGTGTATCAGTGAATGCTCGCCGAATAACTGTAGTTACCAATCATCTTTACAATCGAATACCAATTACAGTCATAGTCACGGTTCAACAAACAAACAAACCATTCCTTAAATATTAATGAGGGTTTAGAAATTATATATAAAAATACTAGGGGTATACAGTTAGATTTTAGACATAAGAAAAAGTGAAAAGCAAGCTTAATATTATAAATAATCAAATAGTCACCCTTTAAATTTGTTTTCATATTAGTTCTTACTTATTCACTTTTATCTATGCTTGTAATTTTAATTTCAGTATACATTGTTTCCTGAAGAAGATACCGTAGGTATCGAAACATGTAGAATAATTAATAAATAGTGATTTAAACAAAGTATTTTGTATAATTTATTAATATAAAATGAGGCCACAAAGTAATTTTGCAAATATTGAAGATGTTACAGTTGTAGTACACAGTTTATCTCGATCATTATACTACACGATATTTAAAAAATCTCTCTCTCTCGGTCTATGCGCCTATAACTGAGCATTGTGATCCTATATTATATATCTACAGCGCGAACTGATCTGAACTTCGCAATCCTGAGCCTTGTTTAGTGCGATGTAGTCCATCTTATTAGGGATCAGCTCTTTGATTTCCTTTCTTTCAAGTTTCCCGCGATCGCCAGTTTCTATAGCAATTGGCCAAAAAACGAAATAATTATTTACTAGCATGTTGTGGAGAGTGTATCTTTACTACTAAGTTTCTGAAGAATGAAGACATTCGTTCTACTTGCTGTTCATGTTATACGCAACATGCGCGTTCGTCTTGCGGTTCATGTTATACGCAACATGCGCGTTCGTCTTGCAATTCATGTTATACGCAACATGCGCGTTCTATTTTCAGTTCATGTTATAAGTAACATATGACGTCGACACCACATCTTGTTTCTTTTTTTCCTTCTTAGGGTCCATGTTTCAACTCCATATGGAACTGTTGAGAACGTCAGGGTTTTAACCAGTAATCATTTATTAGGTAATAAAATGGAATTTTAATACATAGGAAACTACGAGAAAACCAGATATTCATTTCTTATAATAAAATGTTAAATTTTGCACACCCGCTGTTATTTTTTCGCAATTAGGCTATGTTTTAAAAAGTAGGGTTAATTAATTTTGACGCACCTATCTTTCATGTCGTTCGCAGATGCGAGAATAATACAATCGGCTATAAAGATTTAATACAATTATTAGCTTTTTTCGCATAGAGCAAATACAAATACGGGTTAATGATCTTAATCTTCAATTGAGAATATAATTCTTGGAATAATTTGCACATCGCGAAAACACAATGACACTTAATTCAGTCACCCTCCTGTTGAGTGAGCAGTTTCAGGTGTCAATGAAGCTCGCAACGTCATGTCTTATTGTGCAACAATACGTACGCAAGATTAATACTGCAGGAGATGATAAAATTGTAATATTAGAAAGTTTCCACGGACAAACGGAATATAAAAATGTTAGAATACAGAGAAACTTGAATGTTGTTTTCGTACACAGCACGGGGGTGGAGTGCATCTTAAAAATAAAATTAATTTAAATTTTCTATAACAGAGGGGGGCGCAATAATTCGGTACCCCCTACCTGCGCCGTTGGCTCTCATTCGCAGAGTTGAAAAAATTCTCTCCTAGACCCGCAGCCTACGGGGGGCCTCAAACCTGATAATTTCCATGCTAATTAATTAATATATTTTATTTACACGAGACTGTGTCGTGTTCCGTAAGCCTATCTTTATTTTCGGTGTCTTTGGCTCTTCAGAGTGTCGTAAACAATCAGCTAGACTCCAAGATGAAACTGTCCATTAAAATGCTTCTCGACGTCTCAGCGAACTTTGATCCGCCAGCTCGGACGGCGGTAGGCAAGTCAAAGGTAACACTTTTAATTAATTTGATTATTAAAATGACGGGGATTTTAAATCCAGCAGCTTCTACTTAATGCTTATAACTGCCAGAGACACTGATACCATCTTTATTACTGATGTAGAAATATAAATTGCTACGTGTTGATAAATTCGCTAATATATCACACATTCCGCGAACCGGCTACCGCATTTAAATTACCTGCACACAAACATATTAATATTCTATATGTTTATGAAATAGACATACTTTCCTAGAAATTTCTAAACCCAAAGATCGGGATTTTCACTCTACAACAATAATCTCGTCTTCTCAATGTTCGCCATGCATCTCTCTCCTGGACTTTTTTTGGTTCTATTTTTGTCAGGTTCTTCCTCTCTTTCTTGAGTCTACAAATGTGTCATTACCTACCTTCGATTGTGTCTATTACTAACTAAAACTAATTTTATTTTAACTATGATTGTGACCAGTAGGGTAACTTATGGTAACATGGGTGCATTGGGGCCCATGTTAAATAGGTACCCAAAATCGTAGCTTACGTCATTATATGTGTAGCGTCGTAATGTCGGGTTAGGGACGAAGAATAGTTAGAAAAGAAAGTTAGAAAATCGCCGGAAAGCGAAGCACAGTTGTGTTCATCATTGGTATCTATTATGAACTTACATCTCCTCAGAATCTCCAGTCCAGATTATTCCTTCCAGCCTTCTCCAGCACCGCATCTCAAATTATTATTATTTATCTCTCTCTCTCTAGATTAATCGTTCAGAATTCGCTTCAGTACTTTGTTTTTTTGTTTTGTTATTATTAATATGTTTTTAATATCCAATGAGCTTCTGGCGTCACTTGTCACTGGTATTCAATAAGTGTGTTATATTATTTTCTTAGCACAACATCTAATAAAAAAAAACTGCATAAATATTGAAATCAATTATTCTAAGAGGTGAAATCTTGTAAGCCAAGCTCACTCAATATTATTTAGTACGTACGCACGTAGAAAAAATATCATACTATCCGATTTCAACCTTCTTCATTTTGTATTAACTTTTATTTAAGTACACACTTATAATGTGTACATTTATATTTTGTTTTAAAATAGCAATAACGTAAAAAAAAATATGGAATTTTCATTCATAATTGTGTAATGTAGTGTTCACTGAAACATGGCTCAAATAATAATGACGAGGGGCTAGACCGATAAGGAGGACGTTAATGTAAGGTGACAGAGAAGATATAAAAAAATTCAAAATTAAAAATAAATATTAGTTGTTATTTCTTCAAATATGTGCACCTGCTTCGAAACCTGCGTCCCGTGAGGTTATAATATTGCTTATGTATGATATATTTGTTTTTTTGATGTGGGTTTAAAAATATTATAATTATTTCCATTTACATCTAATATTATTTCCAAATTTTCAAGTTAAACATGAACCTGAAGCGTAATTGCAAATCAGTGCTGATTTAAAAAATATTTTTGTTCATTTATTTTAAAAATGAATATTTTATAGATAGATAAACAACTTAGATTAAGTTAACGTATACTGGTTTCGATACCACTGTATCTTTCTTCATCAGGGTAAATACAAACTATGAAATGTGGTGTAGATAAATGAAGAAATATGGTCTAGATGAAGATAATACACTGATGAAGACAAAGATGAAGACACTGATGAAGATGAAGTATCGAAAACAATCTAAAAAGTTGAGATATCATAAGAATATTTTTATTCGGTAATGATATTACAATTCCAAAAAAAAATCATTTTTAATTATAAACTATTATAATAATTTTGTGATATTAGTATCGAATAGGAAGAGTTGGTGAATTTATTTTATATTTAGAACATGCAGTTGTGCTTTTTATATTAACATTTAATTATCACAACCTTATGACCTCTCTGTCTCTTCCTCTGGATGAGTTCTATACTAAAGTTAAAAATTTACATGGGGAGAGGGTTAGGAAAAATAATGGGGGGGGAGATACCAAAATCAGAGAGGAGTTAATTAGAGAATTACTTGGTCATTAGAAGGGGAAGAATGATTAAGAGGGAAAATATTCAATAGAGAATTGTTTCCAAATTTTATCTGATTATTAAGTATATTTGACTTAATTTTCCCACTTTTGCTAATCTCTAAAATGTATAAATTGTTAATCTGCGAGACCTTATAACTATTTAATAATATTTTTAATTCTGTATTAAAATCAAATGCATGGTCATGTTCTAATAAATGATTAGAGAATTTCGAGTCATTATTGCTTTTTAAAACTATACGATATTCTTTAACCCTTATTTCAAAGTTTCTAGCAGTTTTATCAATATAAAAATAATTACAACAGTTGCATTTAAGTTTATAAACTCCCGATTTCTTGGTAATAAATATCCATTAAACCACTAATAAAGTGGTGAAAGCAAAGTTATTTGACTTTAATTAATTTATTATGTCATCACAAAGAAAAAACCAACCTTCAGAAAAAGTATTGTTCTTTTAACACCTAGTTCTTCTATTTTCATACGCCTTCTCATCAAGCAAGGTCATCAGTGAGCTTTCTTATCAATTTCGTATCTCTTTTACCTTATCCAGTTCATAAAACTGTTACCTCTGTATCCAACCCGACAGACTTCTGCATATTTGTCAAGATTTGACAGAATTCCTCGCGTTTTTCTCCCAAACCGACCGGCCCGGAGCCCTCACTACTCTTCATCTCTCTCAGACACGCCTAGCGGTGTATCTCCGTCTCCGTCTGTCCATCTATCTCTGCCAGACGGCTGGCGGCTACCGTCTCTAGACGGAATATTTCTGGTGGCGCCTGGTGGACCAGCGGGTTGCCCGCCGAACTCAGGGGCGGAGGTCGAACCCCGGTGAGGAAAAATATTTTTGACAAAATATTTTTTTAAGGTGAATGTTATTATTTTTTTTTTCTTATTATCACTTGGTAATAGTTCCTTTTAATCTTTACCGTAGTTATATAATAGTTATTTTATCTTATCAAAGGTTGCATTATGGACATCTGAGATGACTGCCTGGAAAGAGCATGAAATGCACACAACCACATGAGTCCGCACTCGCCAAAGAGTCACTCTTGAAGCCACTAATTATACAAAAATATCCAAAAGAACATGTAGTTAAATGTGATGTCCTTGGGATTGTGTGAGTGTGTGTGAATACTGCACTGCCGGCGTGCGTGTGTGCGTGGCTATAAAGGGCGGCGCGCAGCAGGGCGCGGCCTCTTTCTCTGCGTGTTCATCGGCTTACTCGTTTGACCTATACTAGTGATATATCTTGTACTAAATTATGTTCCAAATGTATACTTGTTACAAAGTCTATTTCTTGGACCATCACATTACGAGGTGTACACTAAAGACGTACTTAGAAGACAAGTACGCTCCCAAAGGTTTTACTAGTTTTATTCCTAAACAAACGCAATGTTAAATTAATCGAATTTAAAAAAAATACTATATTCATGCAGTGTTTCAAGACAACCGGCAGAAACCACCTCCATCTCCTCCCACTCCACGAAATACTCACAACCCTGATCGATCTATGAAAATATACCCCTAATAAGCCATTTACTGTACCCTTAGAACCTTTCACCTTGTCAGACACCACGTGCAAATTCTAAAATTGTAACTTTCTTTGACACACTTAAACACACAATTATCTATACTTTAAAGCAATGTAATTTGTTTTGGTCCATTAATTAAGCACCTTTCACCGTGAGGGGTCTGTGGCCCAGAAAATTTCCAAAAATAAAGTAGTCATTGATATCGCAAATTACATACATTTTTTAAACTAAACAAATGACTAAAATTATACGCAAGCATTTAACAACTAAATCGTATCATTTTTACCAAGCGTAATAATTTTTTGCTCATTAGACTAATTTCCTCTTAATATTATAAAATATAATGTAAATAATTTAAAAAAATTAATTATTTACCAAGCAATACTGTCACGAGCCTCCCTTGCGCCGAAACTGGGATGTAAAAAACACTTAAAAACATCTAACCACCTAACTAACAAGACGTTTAGAATAGGAACAAAAAAATACACACGTAAAACAATAAATTTATATACGTATGTATGTTTAAGGTTTTTTAGTTTTAAGACCACGCGGTCCGACTAATAGACCGTTTGTGAAGCTGCCTTTATTAGGGATGCTTATATTACATTTATTAATTAATATTAGAAAATATTTCCAGTTATTTATATATTTTTTGTGCATGATTAAAATAATTGACTACTTTAAATAAAATTATTATACATTGATGCAAATACTAATCACTTATCTTTATTTATTGTATGTTTTAAATAATTACAAATAGAGTAATTCTTAAATTTGTATATATTTATGATTTTTTAATAGAGATGTGTTACGATAGATTTTATTTGAACTGAAACAATCGACGTGATTGTGGTCTAATTAGAGGTTTCGATACTCGCCTAGTGATCTTGTGGTTGGGGGTTCATCAAACTAGTTATATTTTCATAAAAAAAGCGTTGAGCTTAGTTTGAAAATAGTTAGAATATTGATGTGATACGTATTCTGTGTACCTACGCATGTCTATTAAAAAAAATCTATATACAGGGTGTAACAAACCTAGTCCACAATACTTAAATAACGAGTCGAAAATGTTAAAGGGATATATGCCTAATCTCAACTATGTCAGAGATATAAGAATTTCAAAAAAATCGTAATTTTGCAATTATTTCAGTTATTCGAAATATTTTATTGATTCCAAATTATACATTGAAAAGAAAAAAGTAATGGTCATCGGAATTCGAGTGGCCATATATAGATTAATAATTGAACAATTTCGCAAATATTTACTTCCAAGTACGTAGACTCTAAGCTTAATACAATTTTGTAAAAAAATCTAACAATAATATTTTCTGTAACAGTAGATTTGCACATATTCCTAGAACATTTCCGACTCGTAATTTAGTCAGGTATTCACCTATAAAATATTGTGGACTTGGTCTGTTACACTCTGTATGTACATCTGTTCTCTATACAATCCTACAAATTTTCCTTAATAGCACTTTATGACTGAGGAAATATAGTTACTCTACCCGAACCAAAATTTGCATTCATCATCACCCTTAAGGGTCTGCGCAAAATAAAGGCACCCCTTCCTTTTGAACCTTTATTTTAATTTTTATCTTAATTTGAATTATATACATCGCCGGACAGAGACCGCTAGTTTAATATATTTCGAAACGTTTGTTACATCAAAAATTATGTATTTGCTGTACATTAAAACACACCTTCTGAGTGTGGTTTAGTTTACATGGTAAATAAAATTAGTTAGTAGAAAATAAATTATAATAGATTAACGACAGTGTTTGCAAAGCCCTGAAAATCATCGCAACTGTCAACAGCGTATCTTTTCGTGTTTGTTCTTTCTTTCTAATATTACATATCTCTCTCTTACAGGGACGAACTTGACGCTTTGGGATCGTGGACGAAAACTAATATTTAATTTAATTTTAATAATAAATTGTAAGTAGGCAAACATGTGCAAGGTTAACACCATTATATTCCCAGATCAATTATTTACGAATATTTGGAAACTTGTTATTATATATATGGTGCGTGCAAAATAATAATTTAAAATAATTGATGGATGGAAGAAAGTACCTAAATAATTTATTATTACATATATTATTATTTTATTTATTACCATTAACGCTCTTGTGGGCTTCTACATAAACAATATATAGGTTTCAGTATAACTCGGTAGAATTGTAATTTGTCTATTTCAACAATACGCACTGTGGTACCGAGGAGGAAACCCTTGACCATGTCTTTTTTGCCTGTCCATTGTGGATCACAAGTTTTTTTTTTTACAATAATCTTGTCAATGGTAATTTTCAACTCCCAGTTAACTTGTGTCATGTTCTTTCCCTCAACTCGCCACATTGAAGCTATATAATAGCAAATTTCTTGAATGTCAATGGTATTAACTTGTAACGCAATATTTCCTATTCTATAATATTGTTGTACTGCTTTCTATGAAATAATGTTTAAACTTGTTTAATGGCACAGATCACTCTTGAAGGGTGGATTACCTGTTTGAAAGAAGAAGAAGAAGAACAATACGCACAATCCTAAAAGAATCGTATCAATCGTATCGATGTTTGCAACAAAAATTACCCATTCCAGAAGCTGTGTGATTGAGGAAATGGTAAAACGACTTTCCATCCGGATTGACGATGAAGTTGAATGCAATATGCCATTAAGTCGGGCAATTATAATGGAAAAGCGAGAATATTTTTTACCCATATTCAGAATAGCTGTAACAGCAGCTAGTCGAGGGTGGTTCAACCGATTTAAAAGCAGAAACAATCTTCATAACATAACAATATACAAAAGCAGCTGCCGCATTTCCAGCGACATTAAGAGGAAGAACCTTCCTCATAACAAATTAACTCTTATTTTTATTTTCATGAATGCGTTATTAATAAAAATCGATATTAGCAATACACAAGTCTATAATTAATGTAAAAAAAAAACTATTTAACAGAGTTACAAAATAAAACAACAAAAAAAAACAGATAAATTATCTTATTCTCTGTTCTGTTTCACTAATTCTCATTATTTACGTGTTAAAATGACCTCGTTTAACGCGGTTTCGTTTAGCGCTGGAACTTATTGAAACGTATTCCCCGCGTTAAACAGGATCTTACTGTACAAATATTACTTTTATTAAATATTTAATTATATCTATCCACCCATCGGTCCATGTCGCACAATGACAAAACAGACAACATCTGTCCATTTAGCAACGCTGTCCTGTATTATAGAATTACTATAAAATTTTAATAAAACAATGTTAACTGCAATGCATCTCCTATATTTCAAACATCATTTTCAACAAATACAGATTTCTTCCATCATAGTAATTTAATAGAACATCGTTAACCGACATCACATACTAATAAGTATTAATTAGCACTGTTTTTGACCAATATGGCATTTACAAGATCAGAAGATTCATTAGTACTTAGTCTTGTAAAATAGTATACAACTCAGTTATTATTCCTCACATCAACTACTGCAGCAGCATTTTGTTTTTGGCTAATGAAAAAGAAATGCTGCAAAATAATTCTTTGAGAGAGAGAAAAAAAATAGATATACTGCCGAAAGACCTGAATATGATGACCTTTAAGCAGAAAATATATTTCAATGTCATGGTATTTATTTATAAAATCCTCACTAAGAAAATATCGGCATAATTTATAGGAAAAAATAATGCAAATCAACATCAGCACGAACATCGTACAAGAGGAAAAGATAGATTGAGACGGCCCTTCGGGAAGAAGGCTAAATCTCAGCAATCGATGATGTACAGTGCGATGAAGGTTTTTAATGAAATGCCAGAAAGGAAGAGAAACTACATAGATTCAAGATGAAACTTAGCAAATATGTGAAAGATAAGTTATAGTAAGATGGAACGTTTCTGATCTTGTTTATATAAGAGCATATATAAATATACTTATGTATGCACTATATTATAACAAGTGAACTTTATTAAACCAAATTAGTTCCAGAATTTCAAATTTCACATGTATATACCCATTATATATATCTTTCAGAAATGTTTATTTACAGTAGTCACGTGCGACAGTCTTTCACAAGGGTATAAGCTCTTCTTACTGTGCGATTATGACTTACGCTCGGACTTTATTCGACTTGCGAACAAATTCAACTTACGAACAAGTTCTCGGAACGAAACTTGTTTACATGTAGAGAACAGTATTCCATAGTTTGTGTTTTTTTTTTCAAGAATTTGTGGCTTCCTCTACACATGTCTACTTTTGAGACTCCGGAGTCAGGTTTGTACATCAGCTGTGCACTTGCGTTAAGTTACAAGATAGTCCGTCACTGCGGCGGCCGCGGGCGCCGCGGGAGAGGGCGCCGAACGCCGGTCCCTTTACCCTTCAGCGCGAGCCTCGCCGGACACACACACCACACCACCGCCGCGGTCACATTTTATTGGTGCACAAATTAATGGATATTTTATTAACATAAATACCGCAGTCATACAACATATCTATGTACATTTTTTTATTTTTAATACCTTCACTTCTGTTATTTATTTATTTATTTATTAGAAAAGCTGGTATTATGAGATAATAAAATGTGAAAAATTAATACAACAAACATATATATTTTAACGAAAATACATTTAAAAACATATTAGATGAATCAATTAGAAAGATATGAAATAATGTTTGATTACCGCCGGCATGAGAAAGTTTCGGGTTTGTATCCCAGTGGTAAATTAATATTTTTCAATAGATCGATTTTAACTGTATATTTTTTTAATTCCTTCATTTCATTTATTTTACACATCGAATTGAAAATATGTATTGTAAAATCTATTACTGGTAAAATAGCATCATTTTAGATAATAATATATATAGTTCTGATTTGTAATAATAGCAGAAGTCGCTTAATTTTCATTTCTGCAAATAAAATGAGGCGCGCGCTGTAATAATTTAATTATATTAAAATTATTACTTTTTTAGTCTACCTGCGTCCTGATCTAGTGTCGAATAAATTATAGTGCCAAGTAAAGATTATATCATACATACCTCATGTCTCAATCTAGGTAATTTGAAAAAACGTAAACTATCACACATTCTTTCTTATATCGAGTGGCATGGCATGGACCCCACCGTAACCTGTCATAAACAGTATAATTCGGTACGCTTTTTGTACGCCTCTTGTCATTTCTTACAATACGATTGCATTTTTAATTCCCGACATATGTACGTCGGTCACGCTTTCACAGTTGTGTCCTAACGCTTTTTTTTAAATAAAATATTTATATAATCATCTGGCACATTAGCATTCCATTTTTACAAATCTAACCTAAGTGGGTAATTAAAAGATAATCATTTCAATACCAGAATTTAGGTGAAAACGAGCAACAACCGGCTACAATTTTTTTAATATGTTTTTTCCAGTCATTATTGACGGGCTTTCACCGCGTTACACATCGTACACAATTTGTTCGCAATTATTAGCGATGTATCTATGTCGATATTTTAATTTTAATCCCACAGACATACCTGAAATTCTTCAATAGAACAACAGATAACAGATAGATCAGAAAAAAATGCCCGACCCGAGCCCATTACACGATTATGGCGAGCCGCCAGCAGCCGCTCGGCGCAGGGAGAGAAAAAAAACAAAAGCGCCCCGAAATGAAGTCAGGCATTTGTTTTTAAATCGATAGCCCTTTGGTTCGAGTCCGGGCGGCGCTATGTTCACCATGTTTTACATCCAATCGGCATCTTGCTATCAGCTATCTCCGGTCCCATCGGGGACCGTTCGTCTCCTACCTGGGTGACAGCCGCTCGAGGGTCCCAAAACTGTTTCATTTGTTTCTAATCGTGTGGAAATTATGATCAGTTTTGCCCGGCATCAAGGA
This sequence comes from Eubasilissa splendida, assembly GCA_031772225.1. Classification (NCBI taxonomy): domain Eukaryota; kingdom Metazoa; phylum Arthropoda; class Insecta; order Trichoptera; family Phryganeidae; genus Eubasilissa; species Eubasilissa splendida. The sequence goes on along the minus strand of CM062868.1, from coordinate 8,076,255 downwards.
CACTACCCCTGCGCTCCTACACCAATTTAAGTATAATATTATAGATTTTAAATATTGCACATTTTTCAAAATTCATTTACATCCTATTCCGGAACCGTTTTGAGAGTTGTTTACTCTCGTTTCGATTCATCAAAATTACTTTATTTTTTATTACATTCAGTTGTTAACATCTTAATGCCATCATCGTACCAGAGCAATGCCTGTAAAGTTTATCACATAGTTGTCCAAGAGGTACGAGGAAGAGCCAGTAGAATGTTCCGTTAGGTCTCTCTATCCACTGCACTTCCCGGAATCGTTCATCCCAGCAACCCCCAGCGAGAGACGCATACCATAAAAAATCCCGGAAATGTCCGAGATTCCTTTCATTTCCGGGGGATCCGATGATCTATTTCTTCTAATTCCGCAATCATGATCTCACGGGTATCATTCATAATACACCATAGCTATTCTACTAGATCGTCGGGTCGAACCATATGTACAGTGAGAGAACGAGAAAATGTGTTGTGCCAGGAATATTCTATCGAATTTTTTGTTACCTTTGTATATGTTGAATTTCAGTTTTTCTTTGTTGTTGTTGATTAAACACTCTTAAGTACTATGTGAAGAGAAATCCTTGTCGTAAAATCGTTCTGAAGTTTGTAAAATGTTGAAAATTATAATATATATGTACGCAATAAAGTTGGAATAAAAAAATATATAAATAAAGATATTTGATAGTGTTGATGACACCAGAAATAGAGAACGTTCGTAAAACACTTGGCAGGACCAGGTAAACCAGACGCTGGAAGATGGTCTTGTTAGAAGCCTTAATAATCGATGAGCCTACATGAATTTAGTGAGGCGAGAATTATGTTAGAACAGAAGAGTATGGTGCTCTATCCTGCCTGCCTACCCCAGCGAGCAGAGCAGACAGAATGACAAGTTAGTTCGTTTATTTCTTTGATTGTACTGATTATTTTTATTAAAATTAAATAAAATACTGATTCATCCACGATAGAAAATATTTTGGCAACATCACGAGACACCCAGAAAAATATCAGATGCTGCATCGTATTTTTCGCTAATAAAATAATGATCGCTAACACTCGATATCATTTATTGTATATCGGGGGAAGGAGATGGAGTGATCTAGAAAAGAGAGGAGGATGGAGGATCTTTAATTATAGCTACGCAAAATTTGGTTCAGATCGGTCAAAGATTGTAGAACTGTATCGAAGAACATACATACATTCACTTAAAATTGATATTGGAAAATCTCTCACTTGAGTAGCTATAATATCAATGTTTATACCCTCGTGAAGAAATGGTCTGACAGAACGCATCAGGCTTGTTGGTGGACCCTGCAGCGGAATCCAAAACATCGGCAAGACAGATTGGAGACGCACAAAAGAAAACTCGGAAAATTTTACAAGATCAGTGGAAATTTTTAATACAAATTAAATGTGTATCTTTCTAATTAATACATTTTATTTGTATTATTAAAAATTGCAACATTACAATAAGAATGTCTTCTCCTTAGAAATTTTTCACATGAAACCATTAGGACTGCAATATTTATTTATGTTAAACAAATTTCAAATTAAAAACGAATGACAAATGTCCTCCTATTCGGTAGAAAAATAAGTTATAATCAGTAAACAGTTCGTTGAGAACGCGGCCGATTGAATTTAAAATTATGGGAGTTGTGTACGGCAAGCCGAAACCTTGTCAGATTTCGTCCTAGTCAATAGTCATTGAGTCATAAAGAATTCGGTGACGACGTGGCGCCCGGTTCATAAGTTTTTTTTTTTTTTTGACTCGCTGCTGTGCGAAAGTCCAGAAATTCCACTCGGAAAATGAATAGGCTTAAAACTGTGTTATATTGCAAAATTAACTACTCAATTTGGGCCCAACATTCCATCACTTCCACAACATTATGTACGAGTTTCATTAAGTACGGTTAGTGAATTTCTCTCCGTGGTTAAACGATAGCATCTCGATGGAAGAATTATTCGGAGAGCGACGGCACCACGTTTAATACGATAAGCCTAATTAATTTGTCGTGAATATCTTATTGATAAAATCGCTTTAAAAATCTGAGATGTCTCACGTAATTAGTAAATAAATGAAATTACAATTAAGTTTTGGAGTTAATTAGATAACTTTTTGTAATTCGGGGAGCTTCGTCACGAACGTTTATTGGTTTGTAGGGGCACGAACGCAATATATGAATTAATTACAATATGCATTTATATAGTGTTTTATAAAACACATACGAGATAAAAGATGTATTAGACATAGAATAAAAAAATTGTGACAAATTACTTATATGACTTTGTAGAAATAACTAGCGTATACCTACTATCAAATATACAAATCTATAGACTAGCCCACGAACACCCTCATAATTCACTATTTTCGTTTACAGCATTAGAACACGTTGGTAAAGTAAAATGTTATTTTCTGTATTCGTTTTTTATTTAAATGATGAATTAAATAGATAATCTAAGGACATTCCATGTTTCATTAATTCAGCTTCAAATATTCAATGCATTACACAAACAAATTCCACAAAACATGTATGCTATTCTGTGCTTTATATCAGTAAGCATTAAAGTCGTTTTTTGTACATTGTATGCTGTTAACGAATGCGTATACAGTATTCGAAGACCTTAACGGGTGGAACTGAATGCGAATGCGCGAAAGTCAAATACTTTGAAACTTTGTGGATACGGAACGAATGATAGAATCCACTGCTGGTATCTGTGTGTTTACGTGATTCATAGATGTTTGAATGTTGAGGATGTATACGTATTTCGACTTGCTCCATGCGCGCGCCGTGTCGTAGTGTGTGTTATGACTGATCTCTAAAGGACATGACAAATTTATTTGCAGCAGTTTTGTTAGTGCGGCTAGAAACATATAGTTCAAAGCTTTTCGACTGTAGAACACAAGGGATGCGGAGCATCCAAAGCATGTATGAAGCGACCGCGTCTGATAGTAACATATTTCACATGGACAAGAAGACGACAAAATATTTGTATGTTAATTTTGAGTTAAATATAATAGAGAAAAAAGAAACATCATTGTCAATTTAGTTTAAATATCGATAATGAATCAAATATTTCAATTTTAGTGAAAAAAACATTGTAAACTCAGCACGTTCTCACTATAAAAGAGCGTAATGCACGTCTCTTACGTTTTGTACATACGATTATATATATTATTATATGTATGTGATCGTATTTTTAAAGAACATTGTTACTGTATCCCCTTTCCGATACGGAATTAATTAATTGTATTACTATAGGAATAATTGTTACATCGTCATCGACAAAAATGTATTAAAAATTATTAATTTGATGTATATTATAGCATTAAATCTTTATATACTGAGATATACATTTAACAACTAATACACACATTAAATAGAATAATTATTTTCTGAAATTCTTAATGCGTGCAAAAATAGGATATATTATGAAAAATGTGTCGGCATCAAAACAGATTATATTTTCTGACTATTTTATATAAAATGTAATTATATCCAACACAATATAAGCCATTAATACTTTTAACTCGCAGTTGATATTAATTACCCACAGCGAAATCATTTCGCAAAATCTATTTAGAAAATTTGAATATTTTAAAGACACCACCATATAATAGCGCGCGCTTTTAAACACATGTATGCATCTATTTATTATTCATATTGAAAATAAATTGGCTGTTAAACGGTTAACGGTTGCATTATCATGTGTCTATAGCTGGAAAACGAACTATTGTTCTCGTGTAGCATGTGGAAATGGCGTGAATTACAACACTGATTAAAACTGCGCATTTTTTATTTTGCACATGTTATAATACTCTTGTAGATAAGCTGAGGCATACGTATGGTTTCATAATGTGAATGAGTACCGAGTAAACTTCGATTGTTAACTCATGGCAGAAAATTCAACAGGATGTTATAAAAGATTGAATATATTAACGAAGTTTAAATTTATTAGACGATTAAAAAAAAATATTCTTCAATATTTAACCTTTCCCAAACCATGCAGTAACACAGGTCTACCGCTCTAATTAAATGTGTAATATTTCGATAAATATACGCAATATCCTCTTTATATTTTAGTTGATTAGAAGGGCAATATTTACGCTCAGAAATGACTAGTTAAAAATAAATTATGTAAAGTAAATCCAAAAAAATAATTATTTTTAATTCGTTCCGTCGTAAAATTAATACGTTGACAAAAATACCAATTGTGGCAAGACAGAAAGAAATCACACATTAATTTCACAGTGAAAACAATAACAAACATACGAATATAATGATGTCTCTTTTTACTAATTAAATGAAGATAGATAAAAAAGAAGGTTGTATTATAGAATGCAACCTCCTATACAGAACTTTGATGAATGCTCCGAATTATAATATTACATATTTCTTAAATATTTAATGCTCAATACTTACAGTAAATTTATGGCATTAACCATTCACATTTTAAAAGGCTAATAGAACTTTATTTTCTTACGGTAACACGAGTTGACAGCATGGCTGCGTACGAATATTTTATATCTCGGTATGGTAAAGGTTAAGGAGAAGACATTATTATTTTGAAATTACGGTTTTTCAGAACATAGTTCTGTGATATTTCAATACATATTAAATTAATTATTATGAAAGATGTACAAATAAAATCAATTAATCGAAAATAAATGAAGTGTGTGGATGAAAATTAAACATAAGCCATTTTTTCACATTTTAAAGGCTAACAGAACTCTAATTTCTTACGGTAACACGAGTTGACAGCATGGCTGCGTACGAGTATTTTATATCACGGTATGGTAAAGGTTAAATAAACTTATGTACAATGTTAAATTATTTTATAGTACCGTATTTCTCACCCTCGAGGATCAGCGGGGGTGGTGGGAGCGATGTCAGTAATTAAATCAATTAAGAAGACCCATCACTCCATTAGAGGTTTGCAATTTTGAAGAAATTTTGAAGACGAAAAAAAGCGTCTTAATCCGGCAAAGCTTTAATATCGTGTTAAATATTATAATAAATTGTTGATGTTTTAAACATAATTTAAAATTGTGTCTATATTTAAGTTTGTCTAGACCACTGTAAATTATTTATATGTCAACCGGTTTCGATACCAACGTACCATCGTCAAGACTGGCGTACAACTGAATTATTTCATAAAATTTTAACGATATCCATATCGGGGTATAGGTGGAGTCTTAATAAGAGCGGGGAGGTAATTGACAGGGAGACATTGAAATAGGTAACTAACTCACACATAATTTTCGCTTCATCCACATTCATACATCTTCTCATGCAAGCTCGCCGATTATTGAGGCTTCTAACAGAACCATCTAGTTGTGTCAAGTGTTTCGCGAACGTCTCTCACTTCTGGTGTCTTCAACTCTTGCGCCATACATCTTTTTTACTATTCTCTCCTCATTCATCCGTTCCATATGTTCAAACCACCTATGTGATCATTTCTTAATCTTACTCTCTATACTAAGATCAGCTTTACATTCTTCCCCTATTTCTTCATTCTTTGCTATATCATAAATGGATCTGTCACATATACGCCTAAGTGATCTCATTTCCGCTGCGTTCAATTTACTTTCGTTCCTCTTCTGCCTCACTTACAAACATCAGTATCGGTACCAGAACTCCATTGTGTACCGCTAGTCTAGCCTCGGTTGACAAGTTCCCTATTCTGAATAGAGCCTATAAGGTAATATGGCTATGTCAATCTCAGTAATTCACATCACAGTTCCATTGTCAATACATGACTATTTTTTTAAATAATTATATTACAATTAATTATGTACCAGAAAATGCATATATTTAAATCTTTATTATCAATTACCAACTCGGTAAACCATTAACAGCCACCTCCACCGCCATCATCATGCAAATCACATCCACACATTCATCAAACACCCCTTTCTTTGATGAAAGTGTGCCCGACTTATAGATTCATCTTACGGCCGGGCTAATGGGAGAGCAAACAGGGTGGCCCCACCCCCCAGAGGGCGGCCTCCCTCTCGACGCTCCGCGGCCGCGGGCGAGGTGAAGTCATCACTTATGCAGCGGGGGCGATATTAAAGGAGGCAAACAAGACGCTCGTGAATGGAGAACGACACTGCTTGGAAACTAAACTCGTTTGCGGCTGCTCCTCCGACGGATGTCAATGATAATTATTTATCGGGCTGGTTATGCCGTGTGTTTACACAGCTTAATTCACATCTAGATTAAAACGTAAACATTTCATTCATCTCAAATTTAATCAAAATTTTAAAACGTTGACATCCCAAATATATACGTAGACATTAGATGGCGTAGAAAAATAACCAATGAATGAATCTCAACTCAAGTCTGCTCAACAAATAGAATGTAGTTTTTTAGTATTTAATACAAATTAAACGTATCAATCAGATAGTATACCGAAAAAATCAATTTATCGAAAAAAAAAAAATATTGCTACCGGAATACGAACCTGGATCCTACTGGACACCTGTTGGTGGGGTGTAATTGGTTAACCTTTTAAATTTGGAATAATAGATGTATTATTAATTTTAAAGAACTGCAGCATTTTTCAACTTAGCAACTTTCTCTGTTGATGTGGTGTAATCGATTAACGCACGTAATTCCCTATTTTATATTTAAATTAAATAAATATAATTAAATACTCGTAGTTTATTGTGTGGGATGGAGTAGACTCCTCTGATGTATACAGCGTTGTTCTAGCTACATTGCTAGACTGAAGTCTGTGTTAAAGTAGACAATTTTTTTCGTGCCATTGTGGTGTTATTTAATAAAGATTCGACAGAAATAAAAATAGAGATAATATGTATTTTTTTTAAATAAAAATGTAGTGGGAGTGTTGTAGAACTAGTGGATTATTAGTGTAGACACTGTATAATGATTATGTTAGAATGTTGGATAGCCATGCTTCTGATTGCTCTCTACCCGATTGGATTATATATTGGGTCCATATTTGTGTAATCTTATTGGAGTTGAACGATTTCCAGTTGGTACTGTGTGTGTTGTACAGTTTTGGAGCTAAATGAGTTTAAAACATGGTCAAATTAAAAATTTACGTTTTTGATAAAATATATAGTTAAAATTAATCTGTGTATCAGATGAATATTGCCATTATCGTTCAAATTCGTGATTTTAAACCGTGTAAAGTACCTACTCGCACAAAACTTACAGTAAGTTACCCATGATTGTAGGCATCTTTTTTCCTTTACCATACTGAAGCGGTGTGCACCGTGTGTGTGTGTTGCCACTTAGCGGCGAGGTAGATATTTGTACAGGGATGTGGAATTGGCTGAGAAAGCGCGCCAGGTGTCGAATGTTCAATGTTTGCCATACACCCTGGCAATACTGGCAGCGGGGTAACGAGCGGCTACAACGCACGAGGTCTGGCACATAATAATTTAAATTAACTAATTTAAATTAAGCTTCCTGCGTGGGAGTCTAGCGAATAATAATAATATTAGATAATTTAAGATAGAGCGCTAAGCACGTAAACTATTAAAAATTGTTATTTGAACTTGTGGAAATATTTTTTTGAGAAGGTACGTTTTTAATATCTTATATAAGTTGTATTAATATGTTTAAAATTTAATAAAAACGTATTGTTAATTCTGGCATCTCCTATCGGACCACATAAAGGTATTTGAGATTTCGTAAAAATAAAATAGATGGCTTTCAAATAATGGAATGATAGATTTATTAATTTGAAAAGTGTAACATATGGGTTCGAAAATTAGTCGTCAAAAGTATTGTCTGCTGTAGCATAGTTGGTTAATGTACCTTCCCCGGATTGCAAAAAGATCCAGGTTTGAATCCCGGTAGCAACAACAATATTTATTTATTTATTTTATATGTATATCTTTAGTATTTTAAATAAAGTCTTTGATGCACTATTTATTATAATGGATGGCAGAGTTCCACGCTTCTGGGCCAGTCTCCGAAAATTCGAAAGGTGTGTTAGACATGTATTATCGTGACGTAGTGGGCATATTTGAAACTGTTCTAAAGTTATGTAAGTATAATAATGTAAAATAAGACAAATATTTATTTAATTCAAACATTAGAATACCTGTCAAAAAAAATTCTTTGCATATTAGTCTTCTAAGAATGTATCTCGTTGTCTGATCAATATGTATATGTTACAGTGAATCAGTATTACCAGTGAGAATATATTTTCACCGGTGAAAGTATATTTTCGCTAAGCCGCCAATGGATGTATATCTATCAATGAAGATATAAATTCACTGGTTATATTTAGTGAGTTTGTATTCGTTGACAAGCGAGAATACGCCGCGCCGGAATATTTGGCCTTAAGTGTCGATGTGTCGCCCTACAGCATGGCAACAAATAGTTTGGTGGCGTGGGTGGCGTTTACAACTGTCCCTTTTATTCGCTTATAGTATTTTCATTTATATTAAATCAAATTATTTACTGCCTAAACTACCGTGTTTATAATCTCAGCCATTTTTATTTCCCTTTCAACACATAGGTTAGGTTAGGTTAGGTTAGGTTCAATTATAGGTTAGGGTAGAATATATATTTGCTAAAACCTGCTAGTGAAATTATATTTCCACCAGTAGAAATATATTTCCACTGGTGGAAACGTATTTGGATATGATTTCACTGAAACGTCAGTGAAAATATATTCTCACTGGTAATACACATCTATATTTAACTCTGATAATGGTTAGATATAGATGTAATGATATTTTTATATTATAACATAATTGAATGGTGTTTATTTAACATGCTATCTAATATAAAAGTATGTGTTTATTTTACCTACCTATATTTGTGATATAATTGCATGTAATAACAATAATTCTGTTCAATTCCTGAACAATTAAACCTAAGTGCAACACTTTTAACACACAGCTCACATTCACATGCACATTTGTGTAGTTTCCGATGACAGATTTTCTTTGTCAAAAAAATTAACATTAACCTTTAAACTGTCAACTCTATTTGAAATGGAAGACACCACACATGGCAAAACTAGGCTTTAAGGGTCTTGACTTATCTATCAAAAGCTGGGACCTGTCGTTCACTGATGGAAAAATGATTTAAGAATATGACTTTTATCCCTGAAAGTATGCAAGCTCCAACGGTGCATGTAACACGCTTATATCTTGGCGTGACATATAAAGTTTGGCGTGTTAACGCGCTCATGGCATTTAAAAGGTTAAAAACATTAATAATAAAATAAAAAATTGTATTAGGTGAAAAAAGTTATGAAGAAAGCAGCTGATCCACAATTTAAAAAATATATATTTATCGAACGCTGTAGAACAGCCAGGACGCTTTCATAAAAAAAAATCGTTATAATACATTGATCGAAAAAACCCATTGTAAAATTTTTTAAAACTCCGTAATATATAAAACACCACAATCTCTTCAATCGTTTTAAAATACATTAAAAAAATGGTATCAATATATTATTTATCATTTTAAATGTAAAAAGTATTTCAGTTGTTGTATACATTTGATTTTTTTTTGCCTACCATAACAACGTTGAATTATTATTAGATATGTTTATGCCTTTCATATAAATCTTTAAAGTAGACAACGAGTGTAAGCGATGCCTAGAAGCGTATCTAGCCGCTCGCAGTAGTCCTGAATACGTGGCAAATTGTTAATCTACATAGATAAGAAAATGCATTATAAGACTCCATGATTCTACTCCCCAGTAAGCCCACGGGAGTTATTTAAATTGCGAATGTAAAGGAAAATTGGTTTCCTCGAAACGCACAGATGTAAATCGTTAACTCTCTAGACGTGAGGTCGTGTTTAATGCAGATAGAACTCCAAGTTCTCGTGTTCGCCGTATCGTGGATGTATTCTTGTGGGCTAGTAGGCCGTGTCTGGGGATCAGTTTGCGCGCTGCGTTTTCAATCGGTTTGCCTGTTCCCTCGCAATTTAAACAATGATTGCAGTTAACAGTTCGCTCGTAGTTTTATTATTAATATTAATTAAAAAATACGTTTTATAAACAAAATGCCAATATATTTATGTATGTCGCATGGAGGGAAATTGATACATTTCATTGGAGGGAAGTGTCTATTTTCCATTAAGTGAAAAAATGTGAAAATTGAAATTTAAACAGTAATATTTATTATTAAGGATTATTCTAACTAAACCAATTTGCCCTTACATTTGGAATTTAAATAACTCCCGTGGGCTTACTGAGGAACAGAATAATGTAGATGGCTTTCAAATATTGGAACGATAGACGCATTAATTTGACAATATGAAACATTTAGGTTCGAAAATTTGTCGTCAAAAATACTGTAGATGTAGCATAGTTGGTAATGCATCTTTCCCGGATTGGAAAAGAGCTCCAGGTTCGAAGATGGCTTTCAAATAACGGAACGATAGATGCATCAATTTGAAAAGTGTAGCATAATCGGTTAATGCATTTCCCCGGATAGGAAGAGATCCAAGATCGAATCCTGGTAGCAATAACAATATTTTTACGATAAATTGATTTTATAAGTATATCTTTTTAATTAACACATTCAATTTGTATTTAGTAATTTTTTGTATTGAACTATTTTTTTTAAGTATTAAAATTAGATCTTTCTAGAATAAGACTTCTTTATAGTAAACGCGTTTTTTTAAAATAAAAATGTACTACTCAAATTTGGTGCTTATATTATCGAAACGGTCTACCTACATATCAGTGGCGGTCGGTGACTTTTTAAAGAAGGGATGCTGGATAATAAGTTTATACCTACTATCAAATATATAAATACACTTGAACAATTCACTATTTTCATTTACAGCATTAGAATACGTTGGTGAAGTATCCATGTTGTTTTCTGTATTATTTTTTTATTTAAATGATGAATTTAATAAACAATCGAAAGATATTCACTGTTTCAATAATTCAGCTTCAAGTTTACAAGCCTAACTATCAAAAATGATGCGTCACACAAATAAATTCCTCAAAACAATCCGCCCGCTTCGTAACATGTATGCTATTCTGTGATTTATACCCATAATATAATCGTCATAAGCATGTTGAATACTTTAGAACTCTGTGGATACGGAACAAATAATAGAATCCACTGTTGCTGGTATCTGTATGTTTGCGCGATTCATAGACGTTCGAAAGAAGAGAATGAATTATTTCGTGTAACGGGACGATTTGTTTGCAGCAGTGCTGTTTTCGGCTAGTCCGAAACTTTTTGACTCTAGGGATGCGGAGCATCCAAAGCACGTATGAAGCGACCGCATCCACCACATATCATCATCATCATCATGGTAGCATTAAACTATTATATTTAAAAAAATATACATACACATGTAAACAACTTTTGGATAAAGGTGGGTTTAAAATATTAGTTTTAAAATAATTGTTCGCACGAATACACACGCGCGCACGTAATTCACTCAATTCACACACACGCGCCTCTCAACGAACCGCGACCATGATCAGCTGCGATACTCTCTCAATATAAAGCTCCGCCAATAAGGGTGGTGATTGCGAAAGTAGTGTAAAAAATAGTGAAAAGTACCAAGTAGGTACCTACCTACTTGTGTTGCGATGTCCCCCCACGAGCCGCGTTAAAAAATTGCATTAGATATGATGACACAGCCAACACGTGAATATGTTCCTCTGCGTACTTAACTTTTAGTTGGGTAGGTACCACACTATATGTGCGTGTATGTGTGTGTATAGGGAGTCGGGTACTGATGCAGCCCCGTTTGGTGGAAAATCTTAAAAAACAGTGATTTATAAACTGTCTAAAATGTAATAAAAATTAACGCCGACTTTAGACCGTTAATATCGCTATTAAATTTGGTGGCAATAAAAAGTGTATCCCCACACCAGAAAAAAAATACAACTCCATAATAATTAATAAATCCGTTGTATTATTATTAAGATTATAATAATATGATGTTTTTTTATATAAAAAATACCTAAATTCTATTTAATAACATATCGATATCTTAATTTGCAAAGCAGCTAACTTCATTTTTCTAAAATGTTCAGGAGCAACAAAAAACTGTTTATTTTTGTAATTAAATGGATTACGAAAATTCTAAAACACACTTTGGTAGAATGTTTACGCAGAAATAGGGTGGCTGAGAAATTTTATTGATATTTTGATATATCTCGTACTTATAGGGAATATTTAGAGTTTTTCTGAATTTCTTTACCAAAATTGTAAAATATTATTGGGAGTGCTGTGGTAGCAATGTAGTGATTACGATATCCGCATACGTCATCAACACACGTGACAGGTAAACATTTAAGGTTTTTCAGCGCATAGTACTTATTTATTATTTAAAAACACGTGTTTTAAAATAGATGGGAATTTTTGGCTTTCAGTGTACCACAGAACAATAAAAGAAGAAAATAATGGCATCAAAAACGGTTTTTTGACCATGGGTGTTTGCAAATTAAGGTGTCGTTTTTTTACACCAAAATACATTAATATATATATTTTATATTTATAGTAAAAACACACACATACGATGGACACCGAATATTATCTAATTTATGTGTGGCATTCTCTCCCCTTATTGAAGAAATACAAAGTTATGCTAAGAATGCAGATGAAATTATTTATGGTAAGTATCGGTTAATAGTAATCCAAAGTATTTATAAATAACTAGTAAATATACTATATTATCCACAACTTAATTAGAAGGTACTATCTACCAATGTTTAAATTATAAATATCTAACTGGCGTTTCAAAATCCTATACTTGTTTAAAATACCTATCGGCTCTATTTGGTATTGAATAATTATATAATTTTTTAATCCCGTCAGTTTGTGAACCACTGATGGACAGATTGACAGTAGATATCCCGGCTCTCGAATCCAAACAGCGCAGGTTTTGCACGTTTTATCCCAGGAGACCAGGGGTAAATCAACCCTTAATCTAAAGCCAGGCTCTGACAAATTATAAAGCAAGTAACAGGATTTTTTAAATGTATATTTTAATGATCAGTCCCTGTTATAATATTTTTTAGAATTGTTTTCGTTGCTTAGATAATCCATCGATGTTTACTTGATTATTATTTAAGAATTTTTTGAGCCTTAGTTTGCGCGGAACTTTTTTATATAAAACTGCATGCAATGTAAGATTAACAGTGCATGTCTTTATAAATATGTATGTATTCAAGTTTCAAGAAGCGTTTAATTGCTAACAATCACGCTATTTTTCCGCAGGGCCAGGCAGAGTGGATAGAATGCCGCAGAATGCCAATATTTTCATGCACGCTGGTTATTGTTGAAGCTTTCAAAAGAGCCGTTCTCCAATATCTATGATATTTTCTAATCCTGTTGCTTTCAATAGTCGCCACATATACTATATTTATCATTTTCATCTCATTAATATGTTTCACGTGCCTTAATCAACCCTTTTTTAGTTATATCGACCGTGACAGATCAACGTTTTCACTTAATTTGTTTATTAACAGTTCAATGGTCAATGAAGTCAGGAACTTAATTAATTTTCGACGTCAACTACTTATCAACGATATAATAAGAAATATTTATATATTTTACGTAATGTATTCATTTAAAATATTACATGGCGTTGATTTCCCGTGACTTATAAAACGTTAATTTTTGTGTGGTATTAAAAAATAGAATAATTATTGTAAAATGATACCAAATAGACTCGTAAAATACAAAATAAGAATTAAAGAAAAACAAGTGTAATTGATATGCGATCCATCAGGAGTATATTTATATATATTATATAAATCTATAGAGGAACGTTTTAAAAAATAGGATCAATTGTGAATTTGAGTTATCGAAAGGATTAATCATAAACGAGTGAAAAGAAAATATAAAAGGCAATAAGTGAAGATATACCTAGTAGGTTCAAAACAAATGTTGGAGGACAGCCCTGTTAGAACCTTCAAAAATCATCAACGTGCTTGATCAAAAGTATAAAAGTGGACGGAACAAGAGTACTACCCATACCAGAAATCAAGAATGTGGTGTACCCTCTTTGATTACCTCAATGGAAAACTGTAATGGTTTAAAACGTTTAATTGAATATTATTAACTATTAAGGTACAATCTGTCAATAATTACTGGAAATTAATAGTTCTTATACCCATAATTTATTTAAAAAATCAACGAAAACACAACAGCAAATTTTTTTTTAAAATTATTGTTTATCTAGTTGTATATTGATTACACAATTTTAAAATACCAATTAAATGTATTATTTAGAAAGATGTACACATATAATCAATTTTATCAAACGACAAATTTTTGGACCTGTTTGTTACACTTTTCAAATTAATACATTTATCGTTCCATTATTTGAAAGCAATCTACTTTGGTTTTACTTAATCTCAAATACCTTTGAGTAAACCGATAACAGACGCCAGAATTAACAATTCATTTTTATTAAATTTTGTTAATTTTGTAATTTTTAGACAAATTTTTAGTTCTGAATTATTACAACTTCACAGTAAGAATGTGTTCTCCTTAATAACACATGTTTTTCTTCCGTTTCTGGATTTTGATAGTTTGTTTGAAATAATTTATTGCTGTTGTATAATTTCGTTGCTGTGCAACACGCGCGAATGGTATCACGGGCGTTTTCAGATATAAGTAATACCTAAATTAGTTTTAACGTTTTTCTTAAGTATTATGCAGGGATGTCTAATGTTCAATACCTGTTTCCGCGAAACATACAGCTTGAACATTCCGCACTTCTAAATCTTCTATAAAGGCATCTAATTTAAATAGTTTTTTTTTCTAAACGTATTCAAAGAATATGGTTTATATGTCCCAACCCTTGTCGGAACCACGACTCCATTGTCACGGGAGAATCTGTAGATACCTTCAAAGCAATCGGATTGGAGGAAGTAAGTCTAACAAGTATTATATCTATGGGAAAATATCCGACGAAAAGTGCAGGGTATTTGCGATGGGGTTGGTTCTCAAATCGACACATGCTTTATTGGAGGGTTGAATAATAAATTATTCTGTAGACGATAATAATAATGTTCAAACTCCACTGCAGGGCTCCATTTGAAGAATTAATAGATTTAGCAGATATAATACTTTTGATGTTACATATCTCAAAAATATATCTATTATAAAAATAGTTAAGAGAACAACTATCAGCAAAACGGCATACTCCGGACACATTCTCCGCAATGTAAAATATTATAAAACAAATATCAGATATCTAATAGAGACAAAGCTATTTTTTTAATTATATTTAATGAAATATATACATGGAAGTATGCGGTAATTACAGGGCTTACGACCTGTCTTCAGCTGGCTTAAGTGATCACTTTATATATATAAATATGTACATATAACGTTCACCAATTCTCACCCCTTAATCTCCACATTTATCAAATTTTTGAAAGACGTATATACGTTAGTATGTGGACTCGCTTTGAGTACCACTACACCATCGCCATCTATGGACCAAATTTGATCATTCATTTTCCCCATTTTTTAAGCAGCATATATGTCATCACTATGAGAAACTGATTTTTTGCAAATTATTTCAAAGCAATATTCTTTATCTGTAAAATGTTTTTAAACATATTATACTAGAATATGCCTGAAAAATCAATATTTTTCAATTTTTTTTGATTGAGGGGTCAGAATTACTGAACGTTTTATATATATATATAAATAAAGTGATCACTTAAGCCAGCCGAAAACAGGTAGTAAGCCCTGTACCCATACTTCTATATATTTGCCATTAAATATAATTTAAAAAATACCTTTGCATCTATGAGATATCTGATATTTGTTTTATAACAGTGTCTTTGTAGGTCCAGTAATTGTGTGTTCTTGGACATGTTCAAATATTGCTAAAAATATGATATTTTATATCTCATTATGCAGGCGTAGATAGGAAGATATAATATTGGCTGTGTAACCTCAAAAGGTAGTTCAATGTTTAAAACATTTGTGATCTTATACAGGATAAATCAACATGATGATCAACCTTTAATAGAAAGCGGTACATGAAGAAGAAGTGTTGTTAAAAATTGTGTGCGCGGTATATTTTTCATTGTGTGCGCTATGATGCATAATCACGTGCGCGCGCACACCCGCACACCTTAGAGGGAACATTCGTCATGAGTACATCGACCGAGAGAGAGATTTATTCTAATTATAAATGAATACACCTTCTTTAAGGCCAATTTTACATTTCATCTATATGTACTCTTAATATAACATCCCCTAAAAAGAAGAAGTATTGTTATTTTCTCGACAGCCCTGAGCCCTCCAAGGCATGACAAGAGCCTCTCGTACTCACGCCCCGAAATTGATTTTCAATTTGGTTCAGGAGCAATCGATAGGTGTCGATAGTCTCGGCCTCACCCCCACCCCGTCGCTGGGGCTGGTCTGGAGCGGTACTACGGCGTGATGGAAGGGGCAAGACGCGAAGGGAAACGCTGATCGTTGAACCGAAGAGAGCCGACGTCATCGCCTTTCGTTGCAGCCAGTCCTTCGAGGACGAAGCGTCAGACATTTTGAAAATATAAATCCAATTTCGAATCGGTTCATCCGAGTTTCGAAGAATCACAAAGACAACTAACACAAACAATACAAATTATATTTTAATTTGCATTTTGAATAAATTTATTGGTCGGTATATTTTTTCAAAATGATTTTGCTTTCTCTAATTTTTGGGTTACGGTCCCGCGAAAAATCATTAATATAATTTGAAGATCCAATTGATGTTTATATGTATCTAAAAGTATGCACAAAATAATATGAAGGTAGCTAATTGCTATTTGTATATTTTTTTTAATTAAGCTCAGTCGATTATTATTTTTTGTTAGTATCCTAAAATTTGCGCTATATATTTTATGTTCGCAGTGTTGGCAAATCGTGTGCGCCCACAGTTTAAATGGAACATTGATGTGCAAAACGATATATCTAATTAGAGGCTCATTCGTTTTAATTGGTTTAAACGATTTGTATGAGAATAAAATATCCAGCATGTAATCTTACCACATTGAAAACCAATGATGGCCATCTTACTCACCCACGTAACTTATGTAGTTACCTTTCTTAATAAATTGATTATTTAACTGGTCTGTTTCGAAAAAGGGTTTAAATATTTACGAAAAAGTTATTTACGTTAACCAAATAAGACACGTCAAAAGAAATTATTAAATAAATACAATTTATAATTGTGATGGGTAATATTTTAATACCTAGTAATGTCCTTGCAATAATTACGTATGATACAGAGTTGGATTCTGATAACGTGCCCACAGGAAGCATCGAAGCAAACCATGGAACGGTCAGTATAGAAAACATCAACCCATGGTGTCCTGCCATTAACTCGGATCACCAAGTCCTTGCTGCAATCAGCGACGTGGAGAAGAAATGCAATGAAATGGAAGGAGATAAACGGATGACATCAAAAGCAGGATGCGTATGTAGCACCTAATTCCAAAACCCACTAAAACGGATTAGAGTAAATATGCAGTTTTGTAGATATTTTTGTCAGCTACATGCGGAACATATTGTTTATCACAAAATCCACTTAAATCCATTGATATTACATGTTCAAAATCAGAATTAGTTCCAAAATATCCTAAAGTAGACGGAGTAAAAGTTTCTATAAAATTTTAAAAACAAAACTTTTTATGTATTTTTAAATAATTTAAAATTGCATTGGGCCCATTAATATTTTCTAAAAATATATAACTTGCTAATATATATTGCTAAAAATATATAATTGCTTTCGCACAATTCTGCGAAATGGACTCTCAAAACACGCTTTAAATTTATTTTCAATATTTACATTAGATGTAATATTTACACTCCTCCGCCGATTTGCCACCCTTAGGCGCCGCCTACCTATCTGCACACACGGGACGTCCCTGTGTATATCTTATAAAATCTAAGCTCACCATTCTTTTATTAGCAATATTAATTCAACTAATTAAAATATATGTACTCATAAAAAAATACGAATTGAGTAGCTGATACTGCAGCCCTGGTATTATAGGTGTTCTAAAACACAGGTAGGTACACTTGGTTTAAGGGTTCGCTGCGAGAATTTTTATCAGCTGCGGTAAGACTCCGGGGGAGGCGGCAGGGAGCAACCGAGATAAGCTAAGGGATGTCGGGTGAAAAGTAATATATTATCATTTTATTGAATTGTTAATAATCTTTTCCCCGAAAATTGGTTAAATACAAGTACGAAGTACAAATTACGAAAATACGTATAGGCAATTTTATGTGTCTAACTGGAGGATCTGACGTATAACGATTCCAATTGGAAAAGGGGTGGTTTGAAAATAATTCCACCACATTACACGAAGTGAGGTAGAAAATAATAATAATATTTTAACATCTCCCTCTATTTCATAAAATAATTCTATGACAATGGTTTTCAAAAATATTACAAACAAGATTATATGATTTTATTCCAATTAGTGTTCTAATTATTGTATACTTTCACATACTGCTCATAATTACAGTTACAACACAATGTAATTTCTATACTTTTATTGGATTATTTCATTCCATAAAATTGAGTATCTATACATATATTTTTGAATTGAATTATTAATTATTTAGATAATCACAAATTGCTTGCAAACATCTATTATTTAAAAAAATATTTAGGTGTACCGCAGGGATCTGTCCGTGGACTTATTTTTAAAAAATAAAACTCACGTGTTAAAATTAGACTATGAAGTAGAAACGAATACATAAAATAGCTAATTTATTTAAAAAATTATTAAATTATATAATGTTAAAAATATCTGATTCCATCACTAATTGTAACATACAATAATACACATAATTTTATTACGTCTTTAAAATTAAGGATTAATTTACTACTTATTGAATTATATTCCTAATCAATATTTCTGGAGCTTCCCAACTAATTGGTGAATTTAAAATTGAACGTCAATTTCTAGAAGTTTAAAAACTACCCTTCTTTATAATGAACATAGTGACGGAGTATGTACGGATGAACATTTTATTATGACTCGGCGTCGCGTTTCAAGAGTAATTTTACACGAACGGTGTACGAGATGGCGAGTTCCTTCAGTGAATTCACAAGTGCCCCCACGCCTGCACCCTCAGCCACCCCTGGCCACCCTGACCACCCCTGGCGTACGCTCGCTGATTTATAAAAAAAAGAATAATGTTAAAATATTTTTCGCAGAATATTACTAACTAGCCTAGTTTTTGGTGGACATTTTTGAATATGAACGATGTTATTTTGGTAATCTAGGGTTAACCTTCTTCACTGTCTGTCGAAGTCCGATCATTTTCCTCTATTTACTTCCATTAATTATATTTAATATTTAGGCTTAATTTAATTTACTCATATTTATAAACCATACTTACTGCCTTACATAGATATTCGTATATATCAAGCATTCAAGCTAATATTTCAGATGCATTTTACGTTAACGTTGTAGATTTCTTCTTAATTTAAAAGAGATTTCTAAAAATTTGAAACGTCAAAGCATTTAACTTATGGTACTATTTTAATAACAAGATTATATCATCTGATATTTGTATCAAATTGAGCTTCAAAGTTTTGAATATTAATTTTTCGATTTCTTGTTCTAAGAATATTACGAGTGCTAGATACTAAAATACAACTTTGTTTTCTAATTATCTCCATAACTCCTAGAAAATTGGATATGTTCGTAGCACAATTTCAAAGAAAAAATATTGTCAGAATTTTGACATATAAAAGTTAAGATGTTTACCAAAATGTTAGATTGGATGGATATAAATTAAACAATGTAACTCTACTTGAGTTTATTAGCACTACTCGAGTTTCGAGAGAAATAGTGACTAAACTAACTACACACAAATTGTTTCTCTCGAAACTTGAGTAGTTCTAATAAACTCAAGTAGAGTTATAACATTATTTTATTTATATCCATCCATTATGATGAAACTCTACAAAAATAAACGTTGATTCTATCATTGATATAAAATGTTAGATATATATTACTATCGTAATACATACTTGTACATTGTAATATTAGGTTAGATTTTTGTAAATACATGTTAGATTTTTATAGTCACTGGTGGATCAATATTGACGTGATGTTGGTCGTGCGGAATTACGACCCAAACCCAATTTGCAAATTAAATAAGTGTCTAGCCAGGTTCAAGAATGTTTAATGAATTTTATGAAAAATAGAATGACTTTTTTAAAAAATAGCTCACGGCTTTGCGAAGACACGTCGCCCGGTTTCCACCCCCACCCTCGATCACCCGACTCCCCCCCCCCCCCCGCCCACCGCCTGGGTTCGCACCTGCGGCGCGAGAAACGCCGCAGAGTGGTGGTGGAAAGTGACTACGCAAGTCTTTTGGACGACCCGTGGGGGATGAAGGAAGGCGCAGACAATTTCAGAACACTTCTTTGAATTCAAATTTGGATCGCATTTGAAAAGAGCGGCTCGACATTTTTGAGGTATTTTAAATTAGACTCGCATAATGAAACCGGACGGCTGGAATACCGAGCGAGTCTCTTTATTTTTATCGAGAAGAATAGCTGCACAACTGATACTACGAAGTAAATAATAAACTCGGTTAAATATTATAAACCACTGCGTTGTTTTTATGTCAACCGGTTTCGATACGGACGTAACTTAAACTGGTAAGAGGTGATTGATAGGGAGGCATTGAAATAGGGAACATATTAACTGTAAATATAATTTTAGATCACGTCTAACCACAAAGTTAGCAACGGCTACAAATATAAAATAGCAAATTATTACTTAACTTAACACGATTAAATACTATCTCTCAATTTATTTAATTATTTAGAAATATTTTTATTTATTATTTCACGTTGTTAACTAGTCATCTTATATTGTTGTAATGTAATACAATATTTTAGTGAATTATCTAACTTATTTAATATCACGCCGTTTCATAGCATGAGTAGGCAGAGAGGATATAGCGCCACGCTCATCTGTCCTGGCACACCAATCTTGGCTCGTCCACTTTCATATATATTCTCATGCGCTTTTTTGTATACTGAAGCTTTTAACATGGACGTTCTACAATATTAATTTATCTGATCGTGCCATGTCTTACGCGAACACCCTCTATTCCTGCTGTCTTCAACACTCGCCTATATTTTTTTTTTTTTTTTTAAGTTGTTCTAATTACAGACTTAGGTTTAGAATGCCACACATGGATATCATAAACATTTTTAAAATAAATATAGATAATAGTTGGATACCTATTTGTCTATTGTACAGGCGCCACCCGCACGAAAATGCCTAATGAGATATTTTGTTATTATTAAAATACTATGTCTGGTATAATACACAGTAAAAAAAACTAGTGCAGTAGACAGGACACTGAATGAAGTATTTACTTTTTTGCCAATATATTCAAAGCTAATTTATCAGCAATGAAATTCATATAGATACCTAATGCAACGTTAACGCTCTATTAAAAATACAATTCAGAAACAGGGGCGGATCTAGGGTGTGAAGGCCTAACTCTCTGGACTTTTTGAGGTCCCCTTCCTTGTCTTAAGGCAATATCACAACATACAAACTATGAACAGCATCACAAATATAGAGACGGTTTTTACAATAATGTATCAATAATAAGAGACCTGAAATCTAGAGCACCCGAGCCAATCAGCGCCGGCCCGACAAAGACCGAGCGTCTACGAAGTCGTGAATACCCGACAGTAGTCGAGCACAATTGGATCTGTCAGTATTTTTGAAGCAAAAATAGGCCATATTTTATTTAATTATTTATATTTCTCCTTGCTTTAGGTACTCCGCCGCTGTATAATAAAAAATAATTATGCTTGAGACGTTTTTTAGAAATCATTTTATTAAAAAAAGGAGAGAATGGTAAGAAAGATATATGGCGCAAGTGTTGATGGCACCAGAAGTCCGCGGAAGACTTGGCACGACCAGGTAAACCAGATACAGGAGGATGGTTCTGTTAGAAGCTTCAATAATCGTCGAGCTAGTATAAGCAGATGTATAAATGTGGATGAGGCGAGAATTTTGTGTCAGGACAGAAGAGTGTGGCGCTCTATCTTCTCTGCCTACCCCCGCGGGGAACGGCGTGATGGTAAGTAAATAAAAAAATTAAACTTTTCGTTATATCTACTCTCACATATGTTGGTAATATTTATATGCACCTACATATTTACTTCAAATCTATCCTTATTTAATTTAATTTTTTACCTTACTTACCTACTTTTTCACTCTCTCTATCTGTACTCTTGCAACAATTTATGTAATTTGTTAAATTTATGGTATCTCGTACGATGTGTTTGTGTGTTATTTGATATTATTGTATAGTTAGTTTATTACTTGTAAATAAATAAATAAAAATGTCCAAACGGTGTGTACCAGTGGCATCTGTACAACACAACACAAGACTGCTGCGGATAGGTAGGCGCTACAAATGCAAGAAATGTATCGAATGATTGATAAGCCCGACATCCGAAAATGGACCGTTGCCAACTGGAATACTCCGAGCGCTGCAGATACCGGCGCGCTCGTAATGGCCGCCTTATTTGAATCTCCAGAGTGAATATCTTAAACGGATCGGATCCGACATACAAAACCGCGCCGGGTGACGGTGCATTTCTTTTATTATTTCCACAAATCTGCGTGGGTAGGTACCTGGGGCCTCACCAGCGTTTTCGCGTCACCTGATTGGCTATGCAGCGCGCGCGACAGCGCCGCCAGCGGCGCGGGAATGCGACGTGACCGCGCGAACGCAAACGTCATTCGCGCGCCTCAAGTTGACGGGGCCGCCTCGCGAGCGGGTCCGCGGACGGCGGCCGCGTCGGTCCCGCGCGCCGCGCGAAGCGACCCCCTTTCGCCTCGGCGCCGCGAGAGGTGAACGGAAATTTGCTGCACACGGAGCGGGCTCCGCAACAAGATGGCGGACCACCCGCCAAAATGTGATGCAGCAAATCGTGTCGCTAAAAACATCGGTAATGTAATGTGCGCCCCGTGGCCTTAATGCGAGTACCGCGGAAGGCGCATGTTTCATTGATCAATGTCATGCAAGGTCGGGAACGGGTATGGGAGCAATTAAAAATGCATATGGATAAGTTGGCGCCAACTTGACCACGTTTTAGGTTGGCGGGCGGACATTTAAAATTGTTTCGATCACTGTTTGACTTTGTCGTCTGTGACACCTGTCTGTCTATAACTGTTAGGTAACCTACCAATGATATATCCATACAAATTAAATTAATTCCTGACGTTTAAAAAATTAATAGATCACGTCAGTGGCGTAACTAGGTCAATGCAACCAACGCGATGCATTGGGCTCACGTTAGATAGGGGACCATGACGCCCTGATATGTATTTTGGTTTCGTTATTTTTCCCAATGGTAATTTATAATAATACTTTTTATTTTAGATATTAGTTCATATTAGCGAATGAGAGAGAAGCAGAAAAATATTTTAAATAAGTGTTATAACATAGATGCGTAGGTACTTAATGTAGTTAGAGAACCGACGATCGCCGCAAAGCGAAGACCGCCGTAAGGCGAAGCAAGAACTTTTTTGGAGTGTACACATAAATTCCTGAAAATACACATTTTTTCATGAAATTGTAGATATTATAGGAATCTGGATAAATTCGCGTAATAGGTACATAGATATCGATTTTGTATTATATTTTACATTGATGCCCAAGTTTTTTAGTTACGCCAATGGATCACATTTTTCAATACACTTTAGATGGGCTACCTCTTTTTAGTTCAATGTTGCAATGGTAGAGTTCATAGAACGGGAACAAACGTGATTTATATTCAACCCCTCATATCGACAGTTGGTCAGTAGAAGGAGTGCAAAATATTTATCACCAATGGCGTACCTACGCTAATGGCGGAGCATTGGGGACCACATTAGAAAAGGGCTCTAATAAGTCTGCGCCTTTTAAAAACGTCCGCTATGCAAAACTTTTGTTAAATCCCCCGTAAATATGTGGGATTAGAGACTAGATCACTTTTTTTTTTACGGGTGCATATAAATGCCTAAGAACACATTTTTTGTGTGAATATTATTAGAAAATACTAATTAAATGTGTTAATTAGAAAGATATACATATAAAATCAATTTTATCGAAAAATATTGTATTTGAGATTCCGTAAAAATAAAGTAGATGGCTTTCAAATAATGAAACGATAGATTTATTAATTTGAAATGTGTAACTTATGGGTTCGAAAATTTGTCATCAAAAGTACTGTATGCTGTAGTATAGTCGGTTAACGAACCTTCCACGAATTGAAAAGAGATCCAAATTCGAATCCCGGTAGCAATAACAATATTTTTTGATAAAATTGATTTTATATGTATATCTTTTTAACTAATACATTTAATTAGTATTTAAAATATCACAGATCTATGTTCTGGATAATTACAACTTCACAATAAGAATGTGTTCTGCCTAATAATATTATTAGAGATAAAATTTTGTTCTTACCTACTGTTTAATTATGAAAACTGTCAAGTACTTAATATTCTTATACATCTACAGCAGACATATATGCCTTTTTTTCCCTTTTCAATTGGGACCCAATATGTACGATACGCCACCGCTTGTAATAATATTAATAAGCACCAAAAAATTACTCTACTGAATCAGAATTAAAATATTATTCATTGTAAATTGAAACTAAAATGGCAAATTTAGTAATTAAAAATAAATTCTTAAGACAGCTTTGGCGAGTATTTAACAAACAAATAAGATGGTCGTATCAGAATAAAGAGAGTAGATGGCAGATTATTTGTAAAGTCGAGAAAATCATCCTCTAATCGCGGAGCCGAAGAGTGAAAGGTTAGTTTAATCTGTAATCGTATAGGAAGTATAAAAGTAGAAACACTATTCCAATATCACGACCCCATTTTCCTTTAAGATCAGGGACCAGGCACGGTTCATCTTCAATCATCTTAGTCTGCTAAGATAGCCTCGACTTTATTTCAATTTTTACTGAGCATATATACTGGAAGCTTCTTAAAATTTCCATTCTACATCAAATAATAGATTTACCGAGTAAATCAACCGTATTCACATTGGCGATATTTCATTCAAAGTAGCGCAAACGCGAAGCATAGTCGCGGAACATGACGTTGTATTCCGCAGTTAACAAATTTTGGACTATAACACGATTAAGTAAATAAACATTTAAAAGATAATAAATATTTTAAGACATTTAGAAATATAGAATAGGTAGTTTTTATTATCTACAGTGTCTGTGATGAAATTTTCCACACTTGACCATCAAAACACGAGATTTCGAAAAACTATCCCCATCCCTTAAAGCAGAATTTAATGCCGTGCATTGGAGTCCACGTTAGGTAGGGTCCCGAAAGACGCGCGCCTCTCAACAATACTATTCCAAGCGCTATTGTAAACTAATTATTTTTAAAATCCACCATACCAAGAAAAATAATAATAAAATTAAAAAATCATTTCTCACGTGCATAACGGAAACAAATAAAATATTACGTTATTAGGCTAATATATCGAGAAAATCGTTGAAAAGTAAATAAATAAAAAATTCTTGTTGCGGTATACAGACATAGTCCGCAATATGACTGGATACCTGTCTATATAACGAGTTAAAAATCTTCAAGGAATATGTGCAAATTCTGCACTGTTACGGAAAATAAAATTGTAAATAATTTTTACAAAATAGTGTTCGAAATAAATATTTGCGAAATTGTTCAATTATTATTAATGTATATCTTATTATTATTATTAAAACAATATTCTGGCGGCTCTAAAATCGATAACTTTTAATTTTTTGTATTCAATATATAATTTAATTTGTAATATTTCAATTAATCGAAATAATCGCATTAATATAAAATTTTAAAAATCCTTTATCTCTGATATGGTTAAGATTAGGTACATATTTCGACTCTTAATTTAGTCAGGTATCAACCCATAAAATATTATGGACTAGATCTATTATACGCTGTATAATTGCCAAAATTAATTATATATTATACCAATTTTATTCATAATATTCAATGGATAAAACCGCCTAGATCTTAATAATATGCTTATATATTTCACGTACACAGGGTCCCTTTTTCCATTTTGCAATGGCGCCCAATGCTTGCAGGTTACACCGCTGAGTAGACCCTAAATAGATTTCATAAATAACGACGAATGACATCGATATATTAAAAAATAAATTATAATGCGAACATTTTGCCTGTCACTTTGTACGGGCGTGTGTCGCCCCGGCCGTAAGTAAAATGGCGGAATTACGATCGAGATCCCGCCAAAAATGGCGCACAGTCGGCCGATTTTAAAGCGTCGCCGACCACGTTCACAATTTAGGTTTATTCTCCGGACAAACACGTGTACACGCTGCAGAAATAAATTTAAATCTCACATACCGATGTAAGCGACGACGCGGGGCATAAATCATACGTTAAATGTTGAGAGAGATGGCGGCGCGCGCCCTGCCCTTTCTGTGCGGTTTGCCGTTGAGATATTGCACATGTTTGTGTTAAGATAATAGCAGATTTTGTTTTCTCGATACGTCGACCGTTGTCCAGCCGCAGCACAACAAAAATTTGCGTAGGCACATAATTCACGATACAACCTAAATAGATCAGCTGTCAGTGTCGTGGACACAATCGGCATTTCTAAAACGCGTGGCTAGACTTTAAATAGAGACTCTCAAACAGTATCGATCGAGATGTTTTTCACAATTTTATGCACCTTTTCAGAGACACGTGAGCTAAATGAATATATACCAACTTATTATAATATTATATATAAATAAATGTTTAAGTATCTATATGTTCTCTTTATGTAGGTACCTGTCTACGTTCCCACATATTTTGTTGTTCTAAACAAAATTTTACATAATTACTCTTTAGGATCTACGGAAACAGGTATTATCCTAATAACCATCTTCTTCCCTTTGGCAGAAATGTGTTTTATATTGAATACCACATGATCCAAATTTTGTGATATTCTAGAACCCTTAAAAAAATATAGTCAAACCGCCTCCGATCTTTACTAAACTTTATAAGCCATGACCAAATTTTGCATATATCGTTACACTTAGGGGCAGCGTAAAACAGAACATTCTAAATTCAATCTTATGTATTTATTTAGACACACATAACATACAAGCATTCTACTGCAAAAAAACCCAGCTAATTACATATTTTACACAGATTTTAAAATGCATTGCCCAACTAGGCAAGCCTGTTTTAGGGCAAATTGGAAAAAAATTACATTTTACAAAACCAAATAACTCATTGAAGGCAAAACACAATCAAATAGAAAACAAAACATACAAGGCAAGTAAACGTGAAAATATATAAAAAGAGAGAGAAAAAATACCATAATGTAATACAATATGTGAAAGAATGTAAGCACATACAAGGTCAAGGAAAATATGCAAGATCAAAGCTATAATGCAGTCAAAAGAACACACAAAATGCAATTATAAGAATTATTACATAATATAAAACAGTTTACTCTCAGTATCTGATCTACCTAATTTCAACAACCAATTTGAAACATCCTATTTAAAAGCCTTAATGTCAGTTAAAATTCTAATTTTATTTCCAATTTCATTGTTTATTCTGGGAGCTTGAAAATTGAATAATTTTTGACCAAGAGTAGTATTAATTCTTAGAACGATTTTAAGATTATTTGCTCTTATGGGATAATATCTTTCAGTGCTCACAGATGGAGCGCTTATTTTCCTATAAAAGCTAGTTAGTATATTCAGCATATATAATTGTCTTATATCCAAAACCTGAAATTCCCTAAAAAGTGTCTCTGAAGGATACGAAAAGACACGGCGGTGTATTATAGCCTTCTGAGCAATGCTTACTCTCTAAATGTATATATCAATAGTGAATTATATATGCAATAAGTTTATAGGTATATATATGTGTTTAGTGATTTTAATATATCTCTTTACGTAGAGATAAATTGATCACCTATATTAGTTAAAATAAACATAAAATATTTCTAAATTAGATCATTATTATTCATTTAACTAACAAATACTTTATAGTCCGTAAATGGTTTTGTCAAATCTGTCATTTGTGCTATCTCGTCACAAATGGCGCTACACTAAAATGAAGCGTGGTATGGTCCGGTGAAGTTATTTATATTAGCTCAGTGGGCCAGTTAGATATTTATATATGTGTTTTATTGCATTGTATTATCAGCAGCTGTCAGTCGCGTAATGTTGGCGAAAATCTTTTGAAAGATAATCAACCAGGAGCGGACTGAAAAGAGGGCCCGCCAAAAATATCAATTAATTATTGAAAAAAAAAATTAACTAGATATCGTAGGGGCCAAAATGAATTGGCCCATAATAGTATAATTTAACCTAACCAATTAACAGAAATAGATAAGTACTAAACAACATTTATTTTCAAATCCCTTGAGACATAGAACGACGATGAATAATGAAACTTGAGAAGCACGCATCGGCGTTACATACAATAAACTTGAACAAATGGTTGACTCCGCATTTAGAAATATATCAAGAATGGAAAAAATGTTGCAAAACTGGACATACAACTTTTTTATCAACAGTACTTTTAGTAATGATAACTACACGGAAAACGTATCATATCGATATTTTTACTATTTTCAAACAATTGAAAACAGGATTAACTTGAACGAGGCACGAACCCCCGACCACTAGATCACTAGGCGAGTATCCTAACCATTAGCCTAACAAGCAGTAGTGTAGTGGATCCAGCACTTCTTTTGACATGAATCTTATTTTTGAAGAATATTGAAAAATATTTCGCATAAAATTTTGTATATCAAATATCGTGTAGCGGACGTATATTACGAGATTGCAAAAAATATACAATATAATTCGAAAGATATACATATAAAATATAATTATATACATATTAATTCAAAAGATATACATATAAAATCAAATCACAGTTGGATAATGCACCTTCCCCGGTTTGGAAAGAGATCCAGGTTCGAATCCCGGTGGCGCAACAACAATATTTTTCAATAAAATTGATTTTATATGTACATCTTTCGAATTAATATATTTAATTCATATTGGTGATATTTTATCGAAAAAATATTTAGTTGCTACCGGGAACTGGAACTAAATAGTGATTCATTTAATTTGTTTTAAATGCTATTCAGTTTTTAAATATTTTTTGATATCTATGATTAGTGAATTAGCTAGTGTCTTCTTCTTACGTAATAATTAAAACACCATAGATAAGATAGATAAATCTTTTATCTCCCATTTTTTTTTTGTAGAATGAATATTACTTTTGTTAAGTTCGCCACTGAGTAAGTACACAGATAATACAGAACCTATTCTACTTCGTTCGCCATTCTACGTCCGTGTCATCAAAATGGCGTTCGATGTAGGTTAGGTAGCTGTCGAGCTGTCAATCGCTTTGCGTTTTGAATTGTCGCTTATATAATACAATGACAGTCGCGTTCGCGTGTCACAAACAGCATCCACCATTCGGCGTCCTTGTCGTCAAAATGGCGGCCGACGAAGGTTAGGTAAGCAGAACATAAATCTAAAACTGGACCGACATGCCCGATCGGTAATGGCGTGACCGCTGGGAATTATAAATGCGAGTTTGTCACACGTCGTGGACAGAAACGACAACACACACATACCACCTGAGGGCGACGCGTGCATTTTGAATGTCCCGTTTTCAAAAATATTAATTAGAATTGTGAACAGATCAAATAACGATTTTCTGAAATAGATTGGACGTTTAAACAAGTGAATAGCTTAACCATTATTGTGATTGTGAGATTTGTGTTCGTGGTTCGGAAAAAATCACTATACACTAGGAACTAGACTTCCAACAAGTGCCTAAATCTCAGTTACCAATCATTATTACTATAACGGTTTAACTTATCACTGCAAATTTAATTAAATTTAAGTGATTCTACATTAATACAGTTGATATTTAATTTGTTCATACTTATCAATTATATTTATATAGCCCGATTAAGATCACTTAATGTAAACATCTTAATTACTTGCTAAAAAAATATTAATATTCATGGTATAGAAATAAAAGTAGGTATATCAATTATATTAATATTTCATTTAAGATATATTAGGTAAAAGGTTAACCTTTCCTCTCCGGTGATGTAAACTCAGTCTAATTTTGTGAATATCTCAGTAAATGTACTAAATACAGAGTTCACATTTTTGGTATAGAATAAAATAATTAAAATATTTACAATTATTTACCATACACAACAATAAAAAATGTTTTCTCGAAGAACCTGACATGAATTTGTCAATACATATCGATCGTCACTTTAGTTAGTGGTAGAGCGTACGCTGGCCGAGTACCAATGTAATGACCAATGTTTTTGTTTTCTCATTCTTAGCAATTTTTCACAATAATCGTTATATATAAATATGTGTTATTTTAATAATTAATATTAGTAATTAATGTAAAATATTCAAACTCCATGCACACTGCATTGGTGGAGCGCGTGACATTACTTTAGTACCGCATGGGAAAAGTTAATATCACAATCGCTCAGAAAATATTAACTTCAAGTTATACTCTTCGTCGACAATTTGTCTCAAAATCTTCTATTTTTTCTGAATCTACCGAGAATAGTAGTTATATTGAAGAAGCTTGTTGTTGTGATCCACGTCGAAGGACGAAGAGAAAGAGAAAGATCCCCCACCCGTTGGATCGACCAAGTGGAAATGGCAACAGGCGCTTCTGCACTCGGAAGTGGAGAAACATAGTCAAGGTCGCGATCCTCTGTTATAAGGTTCGACGAGAATGCGTAACAAATTCTAACTATTTAGTATTACTCTTTGGGAAATAAAACG
Organism: Eubasilissa splendida; assembly: GCA_031772225.1. Classification (NCBI taxonomy): domain Eukaryota; kingdom Metazoa; phylum Arthropoda; class Insecta; order Trichoptera; family Phryganeidae; genus Eubasilissa; species Eubasilissa splendida. Next base: position 8,045,411 of record CM062868.1, on the reverse strand, counting down.
CAATTTTGTTTAAAAATGATTTATTCTAATATGTTTGAACAGTCCAACTTTGTACTGAAGATATACGATATAAAGGATTATACGCCTAACTCAAAATAATTCCTGATATTAAAATACTGTAGAGTAATAAGTGCTTTGAAAATCATTATTTATAAACACTACATAATAATTATATTTTTGACTTCATTCGTTTATTTAGATTACATATTGTATGACGTATTCGAATTGCATTTTTTGAAAATATTTTACGATTTATTTAAATTAGCGAATAACTCTAAAACTAACTTTTTTATGTTGAACCATCGATTCGCAAAAATATTAAGAAAACATATTTTATTTTGTAACTAATATATCACGATGTTAAGGTTAACCAATTATACAAAATATAACACCTGAATGTCTTAACACATTGTTAATGTTAAATTGCAACATAGGTCCGTGGTATTGAAACAAATTAAATTAATAAAAAATTTGAATGCCGCCGGGATACGAACCCGTAACTTTTCCAATCAGAGGAAATGCGTTACCGTTTCGCCACGTCAACCATTTAAGTTTCCGATTAATTTTAAATCTATGTAACGCATTCTTTATAAATCCGGTGGTTACCAAATTATTTTTACAAATTTTTCTGCGTTTCTATAATTGATTGATTTAATTTGTTAAAAAAATATTTATTGAGAACCAACGATGTAATTTAATATAGCGAACTCAATGTCAGACGATGTATTGTGCACATAACAGTTTTAATTTATTTTACATATGTACCTACCAGGCGCGGTCGATTCATACATGCATTGGATGCTCCGCATCCCTTATATTCTAGAGTCAAAAAGCTTTGTACTTTTTGTTTCTATCCGAAAACAGCAGTGCTGCAAATAAATTAATTCTGTCCTTTAGAGACCAGTCATAACAGGCACTATGACACGGCGCGCGCACGGTGCGTGTCGAAATACATTCTCAACTTTCGAACATCTATGAATCGCATAAAAATGGCATCTGGCAATAGTGGATTCTGTCATTCGTTCCGTATTCACAACGTTTGAAAGTATTCGACTTTCGAGCATGCGCATTCAATTCCGCCTGTCAAGGTCTTCGAATACTGTATACGCATTCGTTAATACCATCCAACGTACAAAAAACGGCTTTAACGGTTATACGTATAATGCATAGAATATAATACATATTACAAAGCGAGCGGATTGTTTGGCTTAAATACTTGAAACATTGAAAATCTATTTAATTCATCATTTAAATTTTTTTAAATGCGTCTGTAATTGATGTTGCGGAGCCTAAAGAATTTATATAGCTAATTTGACAGACTATTTTTGTGAGTAGTTGCATCTTATACGTGGACTATTGATTTGTATGTTTGTTAGTAGGTATAAACTTATTATCCAGCATCCCTTCTACAAACAGTCACTGTGCATATGGGTAATTATTGAATGTGAAAATTATTCAATGTACTAATTTAATTGGATGCAATATCAGAAAATAAAACTCTTAGGTGCTGGATGATGTGTATATGAAAACCGATGGGGCTTGGGTGTATTTTACGATAAAATTATCGATTTAAAAATGTGTAATATAAAATTGTCACTTGGTTAATGGCGCTGAGAACATAATTTTCATCATCGACAGGATATCATAAATTATATATAATAAACCGAGAGTTTATTATATATAATTTATTTATTTATTTATTTTTATAAGCTCCAAGTAAATGTGACAACCTGCTTTTAATGTAAAATGATCATCTAAAACAATCATGAATAAGGGTGAATTAATTATAATCTTAGGTGATGATAGATAGTCGACTTCCTACTGCATGATATACTACCGTAGGTAGTTATTTAAAAGCTATTATATGACAAAATTTCCCAATACTGTGTATAGTCGGTACTGTATATACTTTGAATAATTATTTCTAAGATATATATTTTATTTACTTTTATACTATCAACAGGTCTATTTTAAATAGAACACATTATTATTTGTGAAGTTGTAATTTTTTCAGACTACAGTCCTGTGATATTTTAACACAAATTAAATGTATGTCTTTATCATTGATAATAATAATAATAATAATTGATAATTTGTATAGCGCCATTTTCATAAAAACTTTCACCTTAGAGGTGCTTTATACACAAACTGTTTATAGTTCTTCAATTATATTTGTTTTTAAAATTAAAAATTGTTATTTTCACTTGTGGAAAGTCTTTGATGCACTGTTTCTTATGACGGAGGGCAAAGGATTGCACGCTCTTGGGCCTGCCGCCGCAAATGCCCGTTCACTAAATTTAGACTTCTAGAAACTGTTGGTCGGTTCTACAACCCTTCCTGCGGCTGAAGTAGAGGCTGACCTGAGAGTTTGACGTCTACCATTCATATTGTCTGGGATACAAAGTTATGTGTCGCCTTGTACATCTCTTTCAGAAAAGCCAATGTAGCTGATGTAAAAGGGATGTTATATGAGAGAATTCGGAAACTCCATATATTATCCGTGCAGCCGCATTTAGAATGGATTGTAATCTGTCTATCCAGCTAAAATATTAGCAGGCCAGCATAGATGCTGTTACAATAGTCCACACGTGACACCACAAATGATGCATTTAATTTGTATCAACAGGTCGTTGAGACCCCTGATAGATAATCCTAGGTATGAAATTAAGGTACATACATTTTTTATTGTTAAGAAAATTAAAAATACTGTAAAAAATGAAAATAAAAGTTAAGTACCTACCTAAAGCAATATAACCGATCAATCTTGACTCATTTGCTTATGCATTGAAATTTTTTTCAAAATTTTAGAATTTTTTTATTAATAAAGCACAGCTCTGAACCATAAAAACTCTTGAAAATTTTCATGCTAAAGTCCACACATTATAAAATCATTATTATACTATACAAATATTACCTTTGGACATTATTTAAAAGTACACATTTGAACAAATAATGTCGTGCAATTATTTTAATAAAACACATTTTTAATGTGAAATTGTAATATCAGATTATCAATTTTAGAACATTAGTGGTATGTAATATTTTAAACACAAATTAAATGAACCAATAAGAAAGATATGCGAAATGGTAACTCGTTTTCCCGAATAGGAAAAGTTCCGGCTTCATATATTCAGTATATCTTTCTAATTGAATAATTTTTTTTGTATTATCTTTTTATATTTCAATTTCATTTTGTTGATTATTGAGTAACAATACAAAATGTTTTCATTTAGCATTTCATTCATATTTCAAGCAAACTATATACCTATGGACTATATAAACTATGTATAAATATCACATATCTCATAGAGGCAAAGCTATTTTTTATTATATTTAATGGAAAATATGTGGTAATTACAGGGCTTATATGTATATATACAACTTTCAATAATTTGATAAATATGGAGATTGAGGGGTGAGAATTGGTGAACGTTATATATATATATATAAAGTGATCACTTAAGCCAGCCGAAGACGGGTCGTAAGCCATGTAATTACCCCATACTTCCATATATTTTCCATTAAATATAATAAAAAATAGCTTTGTCTCTTTGAGATATTTGATATTTGTTTTATAACAGTGTCTCTGTAGGTAAAAATCCAGTAATTTTGTGTTCTTGGACATATTCAAATATTTCTAGTATATATAAATAAACTGCTAAATATGGAAAACTATTCATCTAAGGTTCAAAATATCAAAGACAAACGTTTCATATAATATCTATTATACTTAATTAAATAATTAACCGCACAGATATACGCGTTTTATATATCTACCTAACTAATGATTATAATTATAATCTATTATATGTGGTGTCTATTGTGTGGGATAATTTTTTTACATTTGACCTCGAATTACACAGTGTCATCCCGCGAAATATGCGTGACTGTAATTATTACGTGATAATCTGCCATCTGTGTGGCAGATTCCAAACATCAGTCGTCAATGATGTTATGGTCTTGTATTATCGTGTGTGTTCACTGTTGACACGCCATGACCAGTAGCGTGCATCAAGCATGGATTTAGGTTATGCTGCTAATAACAATTCTTTAGAAATACGACGAGATGTATTTTACTACTACAGGATGAATTCATATGAACTGAAGAAATACAATATTTCAAAGTTATAATAAGTACACCTGTAAGATTTTTGTAAAAAATATGTAAAAATACTAATATTATGACTATATTCCCATTACAAAAATCTTTCTCCAAGCGAAAGATCATTTTTTAAAATTTAAAATAGCACGACAATTATAATATATTTATTTAAATACAAATTAAATGTACTAATTAGAAAGATATACGTATAAAATCAATTTTATCGAAAAATAGTGTTGTTGCTACCAGGATTCGAACCTGGATCTCTTCCAATCGTGCATTAACCGATTATGCTATACCAACACAATGCATTGATTTCGAACTTATATGTTACACTTTTTTCAAATTAGTACATCTATCGTTCCATTATTTAAAAGCCATATTTAAATATGTGTTTGAGGTTCGAATCCCGGTAGCAACAACAATATTTTTCGATAAAATACATTTAATTAGTATTTAAAATATCACAGACCTATGTTCTGAATAATTACAACTCCACAATAAGAATGTGTTCTCCTTAATGATTGATTATGTTATTATTATAATTAATATAAGTGTTAAGTTACTTTTGGAACATTCATTTTGTAGCATATCGGTAAAATCGTATTGCTCATGTATTGGGTTCGAAAAAATAATAATGCAATTTTTATCAAAAATGAGCATTATTTTTACAACTAGACAACAAAATAGCTCGGATTTTAATAGAGATGTTTTAAGCATGTTTCAGATGCACATTTGCACTGTGCAGTAGAAAACACTTTACAATACATCAGTCAAGTGAAGGCACGTATTTTGAACACCCTATAACACGAGCGAGATAATTATTGCATTTATTTCGTCCACTTTTGAAATAGATTTTGCGAAAAATTTATTTGATATTTCTAAATTTTCCTGCATTAACATGTTGCTTTGAATTATTAACTTAATCAAATATACACATTTAATAAAGAGTACAATTTTGATACATTTCGCAGAAATTATGGTTATGTATCTACATTTTTTTTTATTGTGTGTAGTGCACGTGCCTGGTCATGACATAATTATTGCCTGCCTAAGTAATATGTAGGTATATGCAGCGGCGTGGACTTAGGTTATGTTGCTAATATCGATGGTGTAAAAGCGATGGGTATTATCATTAAAGGTTGTATTCATCATTCACTCTTTCAGAAGCATGTATTTGTGTCAGGATACCTGTGTGAGTGAATATTACTACTGTTGTTAGGAAGTTTTTGAAGTTATTAACTAAAGCAGTTAAAATATGTTATAATATAATATAATGTAATATAACGTTTAAACTGTATTATTGAATTATTTTCGTGTAAATAAACATTTAATTTACATATTATTATTTATTATCTTTGTTTTATTAACTACTTAATTGAGTTTAAATACATCTACCGATTTCGAAAAATACCATTTTCTTCTTCAGGATATCATAAAATTATAAACAACCAACTAAATTTAACTACGAGTCCCATTCTAAAAATTATTCAAGTAAATTTGTATTAAGTAACAATTTGAGTTAGGTACTAAATTTATTTTTTTAAATAATTGTTTTTTTTTTTAAATAGATTTTTTATAAATAGATTCTGGTAAAGAAACAATAATATATGTTTTAGTTAGTTATGACATCCTGAAGAAGAAAATGGTATTTTTCGAGTAGTGGTTAATAAAACAAAGATAATAAATAAAAATATTTAATTTACATTTATTTCGCAAAGATTATATTTATGCACAGCTTTTTTGATCGTATAAAGTGCACGCCCCTGGGTATATGATGTGTATAGATAATATAATAAAAGATACAGATTAGATCATTAGATCTGTTACATAAATAAAAAAACACCCGGTATAATAGATATAACAGATATCATATTAAAAAGTAATTATCACTACTAACTAATATCAGTGCAGTTACAGTAAAAAAACATTAATCATTGCATGCAATATATTAATTAAAATACAAAAAGCATGTTCCCATTTTTCTTCATAGCGTAAAAGTGTTGAAAACTAAATTTTAGCATTTAAATCACAATTTAATGTAAATTATCAAGAAATATCGTGCTAACCGGCATTATTACATACGAGGTGCTAACAACGAAACGTAAGTCCTGTAAGTTAAGATGTTGTGTAGAAAAATACACGGATTGATATGTACTTACTTTATTGTTATTGTATGTTAAGTTATGTACTATAAAAACATGTGTTGAACCAATTCTAAAAAAGTACACATTAAATCAACATTAAGTAACAATTTTAAAAGAATCAAATCTCGACACGTTTTGGTTTTAAAAATAATTCATTTCACTTTAGCGTTTGTTTTTAAAAAATTAGAAAAACACAAGTTTATCATACTTATGATGTAGGTACCTACTTTATTAGTGTAAAATATGTTTTAAACTCGGAAATTGTCATAAGTAATATATTTTCTTATTTTCATTGGTAGGTTTGCAATTTCATTACACTCATATTAGTTTAATTACAGTTTTCAGTAGCCGAATTCGCTATAAACAACAAAATTATACAATTTTGTGAAATAATTATATACATACTTTAAAAGGATAATCATAAAATATCGTATGTTTTATGTAAATAAAATTTTTTAGTTATACCTATTTAATTTCACACTTTTTGCACGACATCTGAAATAAATTATTATTTCATTTTATAATCAATTTTATTTATGAAAATATTCTTAGTGACGATCTAAGCTACCTATATATAGTGGTAGCTTATATTTGGTAGTGAAATATGGATAATAAAGCTATCTAAGAAGCTCTAGACGACACTGCATTGTATGGAAAGAAGTATGCTGAGAATTAATAGAAGTGACTGAAAAAGAAACACGTAAATTAAAGCACAGACCAAGGTGACGAATGTTATTTTGGCAATTGGCAGGCCATACTTTAAGACGCAGAAATAATCCATAGATAATTAATCTAAATAAACGATAAAGATGAGTAAATCAAATTAGTTTAATTATTTAGAAAGATTTCGAGAGAAATATAAATCACCAATGAAGAACTCAACAGTAGAGAATTGTACTGTAACTTTTTGAGGCAAATCCTCTACAATGGCACGTGTTACGTTGCTGAAACATCGACCTAAGTTTTTTCAAGTAGATAACAGTTCCATATATATGTACGTCTATGTACCTGCACATGACAGATACATATCAGAAAGGTTTTTTGCAATAACACTAGCTAGACATTCACTTACAATGATTTCTTGACAGTTTCCCACGGAGATTGAAAATACCGCATATAGAATCGCCCTATTGTCCTGCATTGCCATTACACAGGTACTTTGCAAGTGGGACAATGATGCATAAAGGTACCATAAAACGTGTTGCAGTTTTATAACGGCGCAATGCAATAGTGCATCGATATTTTATCATCCATTTTGCAGCATCCGTTTAGAAAGCCCCTCATTAAAAAAAAACTTGGATCAGTGATGTTCCCCTGTAGGTTCGCACCGGTTTACGCGAACCGGTTGTTACAATTGGTAATCTCATGCTGGACCGTTTGTCACTGAATATTTATAATATAATCAAATATTAAGATACAGGGTGTGTTTCGTAACATTAAAAATTGCTGTTTATTTTAATAGTCGGTCATTCAAATAGTTCTAAAAAGTTATAACTTGTGTCATTCTTTTAAAATCGTTCGATAAGTTTATATGATTAACATAGTCAGAAGTAATAATTAAAATTTCATTTATAATAGTATATTATGGGTATACAATTTTTTTGGGACAGCTAATAATCTAAATTCATAATAAAATAAAATATTTAGATTCGATTGATAGTTAGTGCTTAGTTTTACATTTTAAACATAATAAAATAATTTGTTTTAACTTCGTGATGTGTCATTTTTAACAAAAACCGGTTGCCGACCGGTTTCAGAGAGCGTTTCTTCATCATCACAATCATCATAAATCCGATAACCAAGACTGGATTAGGACTTCCATTTCAGTGAAGTTCGCTACAAAATCGTCTGCCGCCAGTTGCAATCTCTTACTTTTTATTTAATTTAAAATAATTTAAATAGCAACTTATATGTGTAGTTCAGATTTTAAATTCGCACCTACAGATAATTATTGGGATAAAAGTATACCTAAATATATACTTGCAGTAAAACTATCTTAAAATCATTCATTCTTCTATACTGAAATACCATTCCTTCCTCGTCCATACATCTTCTCATGCACGTTTTTCATTCGTTGAAATTTTTAACTGGGCAGTTCTCCAATATTTAATTTACCTGATCAAGCCAGGTCTCTCGCTGATGTTTTCTGCTTCTGTAGCCTTCAATGTGTATTGTTTGTTTTTTTGTTTTGCAACTCCGTTAGTCTGTCAGTGTAAGTATGTCTCAAACCATTTTGTGTCTCGTCCACTGTCCCTCTTTTGGAAGTGTTTTTGATGACTGGATCCCCGAGTGTCTGCCTTGAACTGCTGCACCTTAATTTACTATCTATATGTAAAACTATGTATTCTATGGATTTATGTTATATGTTTTATATGAATAAAAATAGCACTTGAGGGACGCTGGAGGGTCTAAATTTTAAATTTTGCAAAAATTGCTAATAACTACATTGAATTACTTTTCTTTTTTTCATTTTATATAATACATTAACTTGAATATGTTATTGAATTAAAGTCGCGTATTTTTATTAGCTTTGATGAGTGGGACCGACAAGGAAGCCCTAGCTTCTAAACCGGACCCAGGAAAGGGTGGGTCACGAAGTATGGAGAGTGAGAGGTAGGCGCGTAGATACTCACCCATACTGGCCGGCCTACCTACCTACCTAAGGAGCTCCAACGTGCCACCCATACCCGAATAAATTCCTTAGATAAAACAGGATTCGTCTCATTAGGTCGGCGTTCCTGGGCGGGTGGTGTCTAAATCCATGACGGAGGCCTGTGTGCGTGGAATTTTTTACAGTGTAGGTGGATAATGGAGGGCTTGGCCCAGTGGCAAGAGTGGTCCGAGACGACAAGAGCTCTCCGTTACTTTGCAGCCTTTTCCGGCCTATGCACAGGACTTTGTACAGACCTCAATATAGTAGGTTCCCAGTTTCGTACAGTAATTAATACATAAATTCAGTCAATTATGGTCTGACATCCGAATCCTGTCAATTGTTACATCAACTGTGTATATATCTACATATGCATTGTTAGTCTTGTTGTATGTGACAAATTCTTATTGGTGATAAATGTTTACAGATTCGAATTTAGAAATTCCCTCCCGATTAGACTTTAACTAAATATGTTGAGTTAAGAACGAAGCAATTTTTAAAAAAAAAGTAAAAAAAAAATAATAATTAAAAACAATAATTAGAAACTTGGTGCCGTCCTAGAGACGAAGATAGGTATCACGTCCTAATGAATATATTATCATGAATAGGTGGAAACGGGCGAGCATCGTACGCCGGTCTGCTGGGTAATCGGTAGCCCAAAGATGTAAAAATGATTTATGACCATAGTTACTGCTTTGTATATGCACCTATATAATATAATATAAAAGAGGCCCTCGGTAATGGGTGTTGACTGTAATGGCGGACCATTCGTCGCGGCTCGTGACCTCGGAACTGCTGCTCGAGCGACTAACTCGGCCGGAGCGCATATTTAAATTCCTCGTTGAAATATTATACTGAGCAATTTTTTTGTTGTTTTTGTTTTGTTTCATTATGCATTTGTCATACTTTTTGATACGTAGATATCCGCGCGTCCAGTCTTGGCAGAGTCCTGCAGAATCGTTTGTGTTCTGCTAATGATTCGTCATTCATACCCTTTATTTTGGCTGGACCACTTGTAAGCTTTACCATATAGATGTTTGAATTATAGTGGGTTTTCAGAATTGTTTAATCATTTGTTAGAAAATGATCATACTTTAGTTAAAAATTTGGGATTGTATATTTTGCATATAAACGGTGTCGGTTTTAAATTAAATAATTTGGAATTGTTAGAGATAAATAAAGCGTGTAAAACTAATCAAAATATTATAAACAACCAACTAAACTTAATTACAAGTCCAATTTTAATATTTTCTTTCCTAAAAATAGATTCTGTTAAAGAAACAATATAACATATGTTTTTTAATAAGTCAATAACGTTCCGAAGAAGAAAATGATATTTTTCGAAACCAGTACATGTGGTTAATAAAACAAAGTTATCAATTTAAAATTAAGTCTTCCCGGCTGAAACTTCAACTCATGGCAAAATTCCTTTGTATTTCTCTAGTCACATTCGTTTAAAACCAAATTCTGCGACTTTTTAATTCTTTAATACTCGGTTGCTAAACCTTATTTGTAGGTGCTAGAAATAACCCATCAATAATTATGGAAAATAATACTTTATTTTTATAACCTTAATTTATTTTTAAAAATCAACAATAATTCAAATCAAATGTATACCTTTCTAATTGATACACTTTGTAATAAAAATATCATAGATCTATGCTCTGAAAAATTGTTATTTCACAATAATAATGTGTTCTCCTTAAAACTAATAAAATAACTTATTTTTATTTTCTGCGTTAACTGCATACTTTCACATGATAGAATAATTTTTTTTTTTGCCACGCAACATGAACGAACGGAGATAATGAAATTAAAATCTTGTAGTTAGACATTTTACTAAAAGTGTGGTTAGCCACATAAGTTAATATTAAATATTAAACTAACCTGTTTCGTAATAATCAATTTCCTACATCAGAGTAATAAAAACTAAACCAAACTAGCCTAAATATACATAAAAGTATTTTTTATATAACTTAATAATAAAAATATTTTTGTAGTACCTACCTACCTACCTGACCTATAAAATTTAAAATTATAAAAATAATTTTCCGATCAAATTTTTAACACTAAACCTTATACCCGCATTTACACAAATAATAAGTAGATGGAAATTTCTGGTAAATTCTAAAGACAAAGATGATAAATTAAACAATTACACTTCGATCTAATCCAGAATATTAATCTAGAAATTTCTATATTAAATGTATCATTCCCCGGGTATCATAATACTGAAAACTTGGTTGGATCCCGGAATTGGATTCCCTTGTCAATACGGCGAAACTGCACACAAAAATATACTATAGTGCTTCCAAAAATCATCACAAAACTAAATAATGAAAATGTAGTGCGCTTATGTAGTATGTTTGTATTTAAAGTTACATAATTTAATGAAAGAAAAACAATAGTGATGTAGCAGAGACGTACTCTAGGAATAGATTTAGATTATGTTGCTAATATCGATGCTGTAAAAGTACGATAGACTGTATAGTCACTGAAGGTTGAAAGACATACCTATACCTAGGTTTTAGTTAATCTCCGTCTATTATTATTATTATTATTTTTGGTAAATTAGTTAGTCATTAATTGACGGGATAAAAATATTTTATAATACAAAAATTTATGAATTATAATGCACCCAAGTCCGCTATTTTCCACGTCTATTCAAGCGAAGATGTATAATCGTAATACCGCGCAGCGCGAGAGACAAAGTATTGCGTTTGGTTTGAATACGTTTCGGACAAATTTTGTGAGAAATCATGCAAAATACATGCTCGGCTTAATTTGTCACATTTAAATTCTTCCGCTAGTTGGTATTAGTTAAAATATTACAATGCCTACTAGGTATTCTTTGAGCGCGGACCTACATACTTTATACATAATATATCAAACGTGTTATGTATTTCGCAGAAATTATAGTTATGCTCAGCATTTATTATTGTTTATAGGTATATAGGTACGAACACAGGCAATGTATTAGGTGACTTGGCATATCCTTCCAACATATTCTAGTATTTGTTATCATTAGCAACCGAAATATTTAATCTCTACACAATTGAGCTGATGACTAGTGCGGCAAATTATTTTTTTTAAGTTGCTTAATGTTTACCTGCGCGCCGACGAATTTACGCCGAATCTTAATTAAAATAGATAATCAAAATAATGTAAATGAATTTTAATTATGACTCAACACTTCTGCGTGTAATATTACTTTATGCGGGGGAGGTACATACCGATGTACAATTTTTTACCATTTTAACAATCTACATGGGATACAGAGCCCACTATATTTAAATTCATTTACATTTACCGACTACTTTAACACAGATAAAAGTAAACAGGACTAAAGTAAATTACTTTATCATAGTTGACACTGTTGCAAATCACGTAAAAAAATGTTCACTTCTCGTACAAAATATCGTCAATTAATAATTATAAAAATAATAATATAGTACAAATTAAATTAATCAATTAGAAAAATATATAGAATTTATACTGTCGTATTCCGCCATATCTATGTGGTAATTAATAATAAATACAACAAATAATTCACTTTGTTTAAACACCACTTTATTTTTGCTAACACCAACCGGTTTCAGAATAAAGTGATGTTTACTTATTTACTTACCATCACTCCGTTTCGCCGCGGGGGTAGGCAGAGAGGATAGAGCACCACACTCCACTGTCTTGACACACAATTCTCGCCTCATCTATTATCTGGTTTACCTGGTCGTGCCAAGTCCTCTACGGTTCTATTTCTGGTGCCATCAACACTTGCGTCATATATTTTTCTTGCCATTCTCTCCTCAATTCATTCGTTTCATATGACCAAACCACCTAAGTGATTTACATAAATTCCTTATTTCTTCATTATTTACTCTTGTCATAAATAGATTTGCCACATATACGCCTAAGTGAGCTCATTTCCACTGCATTCAGTCTACTTTAGTTTCTCTTCTGCCAGCTCCAGGACTCATTTCCATACATCAGTGTTGATACCAGGACTCCATTGTGTACCGCTAGTCTTGCCTCGGTTGACTAATTTCCGTTAGATATAATTCCATTCAAAGCACCGTTCGCTTTATTCCTTGTATTCACCCTCCTTTCGATATCATTCTCAGCCTTTCCGTTTCTATCAAACATACTTCCCAAATACACAAACTCACCAAACATGCATTATCTACAAGTATTTAGCACGGTGTCTTGCTTTCCTCCTTCTCGAATACCATCACTTTCGACTTGTTGACATTCATAATAAGGTCGCTTTCATTGCATACATCGTACATTCTACTCAATGGATTCAGTAATTCTTGTTCATTATTCGCCATTAGTACTGCATCATCGGCATACAATAATTTTTAATTATACTTAATATCTATTTATCTATAATAATTATCAAATATTTTTTCGATACATATATTTTGTCTGTATCTTTCTAATTGTTTAATTTAATTTATTTTAAAAATACAACAGATTTGTAATATCAAAATAAAAATATAATGTGTGAATATTTACTTATTTGAACGTCAGAACTAGGTTATTTTACATTGTTACGTAGTCAAAAGATTTAAAGCAATTATCCATAATAATTTTTTACCAATGCATACATACGTGTTTATATATTAAATTCATTAATTTAATTTACATTAAACCATTTTAATGCAACACAAAAATATGTGATTTCCCGAATAATTTTTAATTTTTGTGTGTTCAAAAAAGTGTAGGGTATGTAGATAGATACCTACATTAAGAGATTCGTATTAAATTAACGAAGATATAAATAATGTTAACACATTAATTATCTAAAAAAGATAGAGACGTCGTTGTACAACATTTGTAGGTCAAATGTATTTGAAAAACCTGTAGGCACATGCAACGAAGACGCACTGTAGATTTCTTTATCTAGATTACATTATTTAAAAAAAACACTTGACGGTATTATAATAATAATAAAAATATTGGGCACGATACATAAAGTAAATAACGCGTAATTTAATCAAGTTTAGTATCCTTAAACAATTTCATTGTACATTTTATAAACAGAAATAACAGATACCTATATAAAATTTTTGAATTTTCCTGATAAGGATTGTATTGTTTGATTTTAAATTTTCAACAATTACACGGGTGTAATATGTATTAGTTAAAAATATTTTTAAAAATTATTTCCAGCAATTGCCGTTTATAAGTGCGTTTTTTTTTCGAGGTTTAATATTAACGGGGTTACAAATTTTTAAACAGCTGCCATTTTGAAAGAAAATGTCGGATCAGGCAGGTTAACGAACTTAGCCGAGAAACCTAATACGTCAATTTTGTATAAAAGTCTAATCGACATGTGATAAGCACTACGGGAGTTATTTCCCATATAATATGTAGTTATTGTATATATTTGTACCTACGCAGATACATGTTTTAATCAAACATGATTTCGAAGTCTCTGGATACAAAATTGCATTGATATTTTATGGAAGTTCCGTCGTGAGACCATCGGCAATAGATATGCAGTATTGCAATCAAAATCTACCCTTTAACCAAGTCGTAGTATGTAAGATTAATACAGTAGAAATCATAAATCTGTGTCAAACTTAAACTGAATTAAAATCTTTAAATAAAATAATTCTATAAGTATTATTTTAATTATTAATAATAGGCGTAAAAACTGTTTTTTTTTTTTAAAATAAATTCTAAATATTCCATAAAAATTCGTACCCAATTTTTCCCCCTCTCGGAAATCATCTTAATGTAGCAATTCCAAAATTTAATTTCCTTTCATCTTCAGCACCCTAATTATTTTTTTCTCTCTTTCCAAACTTTGCGGTATTTAAGACAGAATTTTCTTTAAATCGCTTCATTCAGTGCACTGAGACTTAAATTATTTTATTATTGCATTAAAAATAATCATTATATATTTAATTAACATACCTGTGTTAAAAATACACAAATTTGATTTGTTGGGTAGGTACATACTGATTTTAATATACCTTCACATGATATCACGTATATATAATTTTTAACAAAAAATACTACCGGGTGGTTTACGCACAATACATTTGAAGTATTTTTCTTTTAATAGGTATAAATAAATGTGTGAGTCACTTGGGGAGGCCTTTATCCACCAGTGGATAAAAACCGGCTGATAATGAAGGCGATTATTATTGTTTTATAGTAGATAGTAAATTTTTCTAACGAGTTAAATATATAATGATTTCTAATACTTGCATGGGCTATTTTTTCGTTGATTGTAATTTATATACGTGTATATATAATTATTTAACAATTAATAATAAATTATTGTTATGATTATATATAGCAAATATAGGTACGTATTATAAGTAAAATAAAAATTATTTTAACTAACGTGTTAGAAGAATAAATAGTGGAATTAGTAATATTAAAAACAATATATCTAATTTTCATCTAATGTTTATTTTAAAAACTTGTTTTATAAAATTGAAACCTTTTTCCGATAGATTATTAAGGTTTCCGAGGCAGGTGTTATTCAAGATTTACCATTCAAATAATTATATCCGTATCTGTTAGATATAATCTCAATAGTGGCTGTCGACCAAGCTCGAGGCGAACTATTAATTTCTGTATTTTTTTATTGAACAAACAAGGGGCTGTTTTGTTAATAAGGGTGTATTATATAGTTAGATTATAATTACACCCCCGTATTATATCTTTATTGGTTTTTACAATCGTTTCATTTATAAGACGGTGTTGGTGCCTATCTATTTATAATGACCGACCTTTTGTGTATTTTGAGAGGAAATAAACAAATATACTAAATTATATAATAAATAAAATTATATCAGGTATAATTAACTACTTTTATTTGAGAATATGACGACGAAGATTTATTTGAATATAGATAATGACATCAAATTATAACTATAATTTTAAATATTAATTAAATATATTAATTAGAAAGATATACATATAAAATCAATTTTATCGACAAATATTGTTGTTGCGCCACCGGGATAATGGAACGATTAAATGTATTAATATCAAAAAGGTAACATATAGGTTCGAAAATTGTCGCTGTAGCATAGTTGGATAATGCGCCTTCCCCGGTTAGGAAAGAGATCCAGGTTCGAATCCCGGTGGCGCAACAACAATCGATAAAATTGATTTTGTATGTATATCTTTCTAATTAATATATTTAATTCATATTTAATATCACAGACCGTCTGTTCTGAATAATTACAACTTCACAATAAGAATGTGTTCTCCTAATAACTATAATTAATGTATTTAGTAAATGAGTGTTATTTATTTATTTTTAAAAACACATTCTTATTGTGAAGTTGCAATTTTTCAGAATACAGGTCTGTAATATTTTTAATACAAATTAAATGTATTAATTAGAAGCACATACTTACAACAACATAAAATCAATTTATAGAAAAAAATGTGAAATAAAAAGATCTATGTTCTGAAAAATTGCAACTTCACAATGAAAATGTGCTGTCCTTTAAAATATATATGTTGTATTAATGTTCACAAAATTTAATAAAAATGAATTATCAATTAATTCTGGCGTCTCCTATCGGATTACTCAAAGCTGTTTGATATTCCGTAAATATAAAGAAGATGACTTTCAAATAATGGAACGACAGATGTATCAATTTGAAAGTGCAACATATAGGTTCGAAAATTTGTCGCCTACTTATTGTACTGGTGTAGCATAATCGGTTAATGCATTTCCCCGAAAAGGAGATCAACAACAACAATATTTAGATGGCTTTCAAATAATGGAACGATAGATATAGTAATTTGATCAAGTGTAATTTATAGGTTCGAAAATTTGTCGTCAAAAATACTGTCTCTCTATATAATCTCTCTCTTTATAATTAATACATTTAATGAATAATTACAACTTTACAATTAGAATGTGTTCTCCTTAATAATATTTTTTCGATAAATTGATTTTATATGTATATCTTTCTAATAAATACATTTAATTTGTATTATATTAAGATGTTCTAGAAAAATTAAATCCAAAAAAGTGATTTACGTATTTATACTCTAGACCAGTGGTCAGCGACCTTTTTTGGCTGAGGGTTAAAATCAACGAAAATGTGACTATTAAGAAGACGTTTCAGGTCAATGGATATTGTCATTTTAAAACAGTGCGTTAGTGAATAATTTTTATTGATAAAACTATTACAATATACTTTTAAACTAAACATAAAAAAAACTAAATTCTAATTCAAATTATTATAAAAATAAATACAATTGTCATGAATTATTTAGCGTTCTCTTGCGTCACAGCCTCTATCTGATTGGCCCAAACGACGGAAAGGATTCAGACCACGCTACACATGTTTATGTTTTATAATTTATTTTTTCATATTATATTTTATTTGCGGAACTCGTTCATTTAAAATTATTAAATGGGTCACTTAGTGACCCGCGGGTCATAGGTTGCCGATTTCTGCTCTAGACACTTCAATTCAATGAATCGATTTCCATTCAAAATTCACTATGCATAGCACACTGAATGAACGTTTCTGTGTAATAATATTGATTATTACACGTTTGAATGCCAATAACTCAAACGTTTTAAAATTATGTTTAATATTTATAAATAAATTAAAATTATCTTTTATAGATAGATATATATTTTTTAAATATTAATGTACAGTGAACAATTTGTCTTCAATTCCGATTTGTGGGCAGGTACCGCAGCCCGCTGCGCATTTTCATACATTTTCACTTAAAATATTCATGAATGGGATAGAAAAGTCTGACGATTGCCGTTGTCAAAGGAAACTCTACTATACCTGTTATTACGGACAAATGTTTGAATCGTCGCTGGCTTGTTAGACATTTTGCACTCCCAGTGTTGGACGCAGGACAGGCGCGCGGGTGTTCATTTTAACGGACAATAAAGGATATTACGATTTACGATACCGAGAAAATAGTTGCTAGGAAGAATCGGGTGTTGAATTTTCGATTGAGTCATTACAGAAAATTTACCTACACCGATAATTTAAGGGATGATGAAATAAAACGGGTGAAAATAGAGGGTGACGTGTTTGAGGATGATTCAGTTTTGCAATTGATAACTATTATACGTTATAGAACACAAATATATAGACAAATTCCTTGTTTCAATATTTTCATGTTGGTGTCACTCACGTGATCACTTTAGTACCACTTGCGCAATCAAATAGCTCGGTGACATTTTTTAAATATATGACTCGATTTAAACGCTGACAATATATTATGCATTAATGTAAAAAAATACGTCTTGTTTACACAAAGATTTAAATTTTTAAGATTAAATACTTTTGATGTTAAATATGAATTAAATATATTAATTAGAAAGATGTACATATAAAATCATATTTGAGATTCCGTAAAAAGAATGAAAGATGGCTCTTTCAAATAATGGAACGATTAAATGTATTAATATCAAAAAGGTAACATGTAGGTTCGAAAATAAGTCGCTGTAGCATAGTTGAATAATGTACCTTCCCCGGCTTGGAAATAGATCCAGGTTCAAATTTCAGTGGCACAACAACAATATTTTTCGATAAAATTGATTTTATATGTATATCTTTCTAATTAATATATTTAATTGATATTCAAAATATCACAGACCTATGTCAGAATGTGTTCTTCTAATACTTTTACTGTTGCATAAATGGGGATTTATGTTTCCACAAATAATGTGTGCATAATTCCCCTCGACCCGAAACTAATATTACGAACCCCTGTTATATATTCACACTTTATTTAATGTCTATTTATTTACTGGTCTGTGTTATAGAAGCATTTTATCAAAGATATATTAATTTTAAATCTCCGCTATAGCTATAAAATTAACTACAGATAAGTTTATCTCAATTTAGTTAATTTAATAGTAGCAGTTTTGTTTTCATATATCTCAATTATTGTCATTATAGACAGACAGATTTTTTCAAATTACTATTTTAATTTATATATTTAGATCTATGTAAATAATTATCTAATTGCAATTATTTAGTTATATACCTACCTAATCTCGCGTTAAACACTGCAATATTTTTAATATAAATCTATCTTAAAATAAATATTAATTAAAATAAACCTATAATATAAACAATATCTGAGAATATTTTCAAACAAATATTAAAGCATTGATATTTAAAATAAATCTTGTGTTGTTTTTAAATTTACTTGTAGGTATACGTGAAATTATTAAAATTATCAGTACCAAAGAGATTTTTTTTTTAATGATGTAGATAATTTATTTAAGGTTTTTTTTGTAGGTCGAATAGGTATTGCAACAGGAGCATTGCTGACGCAGTGCGTCCGGTAGCCCAGACAAAGTGCAGCGGCACAATTTTAAGCCTACAGTCTCACCGAGTAAACTGATGCATTTTTAATTGCAGTACTCATTCTAATTAGATTTGTTGTATATCATGTTGAATGCACTTTTTATTAAATTATACGCTGCAGACAAAACTTTTGTTACTGTTGGGAATAATTCGAAAATAAATATTCAATTACCTATCTCTTTAATTATAAATATCTGATTTGAATTTTTATTTCTTGTGTATTTTGAATTGAGTAAAAGCTACTAGTTATTAAAAAAATATTGTAGAAAATGACTAATTTATTTTATATGCATATAGAAAGTAAAATTAGTTACATATTACTGAAATAATTTAAGAATAAATACATGCTTTATTTTTGTAGTCTTGAACGGCCGGCATTGGTGGGAGGTATTTAAATATATTTGTTTAAAATCGGACACTGTCATTTAAGTATCTATAACTTATTTGGTGAGTAAAAAATGTTGCGACTGACCTGCCGCTCTTGGTGATCACCATCTCGGTGCCCAGCTTGTGGAACTTCTCCCAGAGGTCCTTTCCCTCCAGGGTGACCTTCGGGTCGTCGTGAACCCCGTCGTCCTCCGGCTGCAGGGCCCTGAGCGGCCGCAGAGGATGGTGGTGCGCCACGGCCAGCACCACGTCCTCGGCAGTGGCGTAGGCGTGCGGGTGCATCGGCCCCGGCGGGGGCAGCTTCGGCAGCAGCCCCCCGGGGTACAGCGCCGCGAGGGCCGCATTGAAGTTGGGGGCCGCCGGGGAGCCGGTCAGCAGCGAGGACACGGAGAAGTCGGTGGGCCTGGGCAGCTGCAGGAAGGGGTGGTAGGCCATGGTGTTGTCCCTGGCGGCGCCGGCGCAAGGGGCCGCGCCGCTGTCAGACGGCTCGAATCTCATCGGAGTCTCTGTGGCGTACTGAGCACCGCTGGAGCTGCTGCCGGCGCTCAGGACCTGGACCGCATGACAGGAGCCAGTCAGCTCGGATCTTCACTGACTACTGCGCGAGCATTCTTATTCAACTCAAATCAGAATTTTAACCGTGAAACAAAAGACAATCGATCTACTCTCAGATCTGTGATTCTTTTGATCGTTCAATATGATTGGACTTCAACGTGAAAAATTGTAGATTGTGTTACGCTGCAAATAAATTTAAAAAATCACTTTCAATTACGCTTTATTTACGCACAATATTTTTCACAATCCAGGTTCAAAGCGGTTGAAAAATATTTTTGTTTACATCAGCGCTGTCAGTCTTGCGGAACCATAGTCTGGGTACAGGCGCACTAGATGCGGCGAGATCTCTTCTCCGAGGTCACTCGCAACATCACGGGGTCAACGATAATCCATAGAACACACACAAACAGTTTTTGCAAAATTTTAAAAATCCTCGGATTTCGCAGCGCGCCCCAACCGTCGGAAATTAATATTCACCGAGCTATGATCGGAACACTGACGATATATGCAATTCATATTAATTATTGTTAATATCGAAATGTTTCATCGCTCGTGTGACGATACAAACGCGTTCATATTTAAAATGTATCGTTTATTTTTTTCACCGGTTTTCAAATCGCACTATTTATTTTTGTTTTTTTTTTTTTTTTCCACTCGAAAACAATCAAACGTGTTTCGGAACGTAATCCGAACGCAATTCGGATCCCGCGTCCCGCTCGATTTTCAAAAAATGAATTTTCGAATTTGGAATCCGGTATCCGCGTGTTCCCGCTCCCGCCGACCGCGCGCAGGTTATAATCCTGACGCTGTAAGCAACGGACTGCCGGCCCAAAGGCGTCGGCATAACACCTCAAAGCGTCAACGCTCGCCCTGCGAGGCGCCACGCGATTGGCGCCCCTCGCCCAATCAGGGCCGCGCCGTCCCCCCTCCAGCCGATGACAAAAGGCGTAACCTCGCTGCCCTCACTCCCCTCGGAAGTATCGCCGTCCCTGTCGGTCGGGCGCGCCGCGCGGCCCGGGCGGCGTTTCGCCGTCTTTGTCTACCGGTCATTTTTTTTTTTCGTCGTCCGGCGTGCGGGTATTCCGGGCGCGCGGTCGGATCCGCGCGGTGTCGGGCGCGCGTGTGTATGTGACAACGCCGACACTGTGTCTGTGTTGGCCGGCAACACAAAAGATTCCTCCCTTATCTGCCGAGGGGTGATGTTATTTTGTCTGTCTACTTTACGCCTGTCGCGGGCAGAACTGGAGCCGCTAAACGATCCAGCTAACGATTTCAATTATATTTTGCTTGATCATTTTTTTAACAGTCTCGCTCGGAAATATAATATTAAGTTTAAACCGCTTAGCTAACCAGCTGCTGTCATTTCGGTGTTAGTAAAAATATTTAAAAATTCCTTAAACAGGCCATCAAAACATTTTTTTTGTATCAATTCTTACAATTATTGCACGGCTAGACGTACGAATGTATTATTGTGGGTATTTAATTACCGACCTACATTCAATTTCTAAATATTTACACCGAATTAGCTCCAAGCAGTCAGAAGCGTTTAAATATCAACTTAGTTTTATTTACTTAATTAATATCTAGGTAGGAATCTACCTACTAGTTACTTAATATATTTTTTAATTATCAATAATAAATATTAGTTGGGTATTATTTTCTTTCCTATTTATTCGATATAACTTAATATAATATTACTATTTACGAGGTTCCTTTGGCCACAGATCAAACACTAACTTTAAATGTCACAAATGTTATTTTCATGTAGGTACCATTAACAATCTTGTGTTAAATATTAGGTAGATGGGTAGGTACCTGGATCTAATGAAAATATTTTTAATTACTTTTACTTATATAAATTCTATATTTTATAGTTGATAGATACTTATGTAATTTGATAAAGTGAGAATTTTGCAGGTACATAAATTATTATATATCTACAGAATTCCATTCATTTAAATAGTGTAGAGATGAGTATCAATTTATAATACATAGGTATCTATCTATAGATAATTAAAAATTAAATATATCTATATATGTGCATTATTTCTATTTATTTTACTAACACAAAAGTAGGTAGGTACCTATACTAGGTATCTAAAAATATAATAATTAATTATTTTTTTTAATTTTAAGAATAATTCTATCAATATATATTTAAAATACAATTGTAAATTTACTACTTTAAAAAAACAAGTTCTTTTATTGCTCTGTAGGTACCGTACTCTGCTTTCGATTTCGCTTAAAATATTTTCCACGATTTCTTCTTCGGACAACGAATTTAAAATGTTTCATTATCAATGTTAAAAAAAACCATTTATTAAAATAACTAGCTTTACAAATTATAATAGACGAAATAAAAATAAATGTATTTCGACATTTAATTTAAAATTGGTAATAATCTAACTTAATAATATCCTGAAAAATACATATCGCTTGACAGATAATAAATTATAATCTATAACTATTATCTACGCAAACACCGAAATACGGGATCACAGGTTGGAATACATTAAGAACACAAAACGTTTAGTCTGTCAAGTAAAACAAATAGGTAGAAATATCATTCGGCACAGTTTTCAGTAAGGATTATTTCATTTCTAAAATAGCAAACTTAAGCGCAAATTGTTTAAAAAATCCGCAGACATCAAGATGCCGACATAGATTCAATAAAAAAATATTTAGTTCATTACAATTATTACATGCATTGAAAAAACAAGTAAGGTTCATTCAAGACCTAAATGCTAGCAAATCGCGGAGCAGAATGCACACGAACTTATTACAAATGGTTGGCAAATAACTCACGGGTAAACAAAAGTCGTGAGATACGTCATAGACAAGGTTACGTTAATCCGAGTAATAACGGCTAGAATTTTATAGGATCTTTTCATAATATAAATATTATTTAATTTATTTTTATTTCTCAGAATTTTTACCAATGCACAGATTTTTTGCTCGTATGCAGTGCATGCCCCTGCTATCTACTTTAAATATGTTTATCACGGTACAGTAAACAGCCAGACCTTAAAAAATTGGGTCGATTATTGAAAATAACAAGACAATATTAGTAATATATATATATATTTAAATTTATTATTTTGATCATGTTGACGCGCAAACCTTTAATAATCAATTGTCGTATCTATTTAAAAAAGGGACAAATTTAAATTAACACTTCATTCTTACACTAAAACATACAAATAAATTCAATATTTACCTTCTGATTTTTTCTAATTACATATTTATGTATATATGTATTAAATATGTACCTACCAGTGGCGTGCAATAGGTATAGACTTAGGTTATGCTGTTTCAATGATATTACATAATACTATAATTGTATGTATTGTATAGGCAAAACTAATCCATCATAATAAAAATGCATTATCATCGAACGCAAAGAACAATCTTGCAAACAATACGTTTAGTAGGGTAGTCAAATTTGCAAATTACTAAATGAGGAAGTAGATGCTTCGATCAGCTCTAATCCGAATGTCATTCTATTATGAAACAGCATAAGTAAGGACTCCGTACAACATGGATCAGTTTTTTCCATTTCTGACACTTCCGAGTGAAATTTTCAATTCAGTAGGTAGCAATTGTATGGCTTGAAGAGAACGATAGATTAACACAGTGGCTAGTAATTATAGTAGCAATGAATGAATAATAACCCGGTAGAGTACTACAGTGCTCCGGTGTGTTCGCACGGTAGCATCCAGAACTACGCAACTAATAATTCTACTGATACACAATGAGGGATAGCGTAATTATAACATATGGATTATTTAATTTATATTTGTTTCTCAGAATTTTTAGTAATGCACAGCTTTTTTGCTTGTATGCACAACACAAATAATTAATAGTTTGCAATGTCAATGTAATAAATTAAGTAGTAACAAATACATCTGCGGATGTAGGTAAGTATTTCGCATAACTTTTCGTACAATCTGTCCTGGATACACTTTTTCCCTAGAACAGACGTTAGATCCGCGCAAATGTGGACATTAATGTACACATTCCAATACATTGTAATTACCCCTTCACCCCTTAACACCCTTCAATGATAGTAATTATATTCATATTTATTAGGAACAGAAATTAACTCACTTATATTACCTACGTTACTTGTTACAAAAATATGCTTTCCCTCTTACCTACTTTTACAGCACCGATATTAATAGCATAACCTAAATCTAAGCTTATTGCATGGTACCTACCTAATTTACTATATCTCTTAATCTTTAGACAGTAAAATTTAAAAAAAAAAATGGGTAAAAATTCCAGCATAAATTTTTTGGATTTTAACATTTATATAATAAAAAATAAACTAGAATTTAACATTTTTCGTAAAGATACTTTCACTGACATAGTAATACATAATACTTCTAATCATCCGTTTTCTCAAAAATTATCAGCTTTTCATTCCATGTTTAGTAGATTAATTAATATTCCTTTATCCATAAATAACTTCAACATAGAATTAAATATTATTAAACAAATTGCAATTAATAATGGTTATAATATTAAATTAATAGATAATTTTTAAAACAAAATGTACAAGAATTTTTTTATCAGATCATATGTTTACCCATTTATTATTGATAGTGGAAAGCAGTGGAGAAAAATTGTGTTTTTAAATAATCATACTTCAAATTCAATTATAAAAAATATTCCAAATTATATAAAACCAGCTTTTTACACTAATAACAAATTAAAGAATTATATATTAAATAACAAGGGTAAGGACGAAATTTAAAAAAAATCAGGGGTCTACAAATTAATTAAAAATGACTGCAATTATTTTTATATAGTTTGTAGAAATTTTGATATTAGATTTGAATTTGAGATGCCTATATAACAACTATTCAGAATTTTACAATCATCTTTTGGAAATAATCCATTCTAAGTGTTTAGAAATTATACATACAAATACTAGGGTTTAAAGTTAAATAAATTAGAAGTTTTAGAAATAAGAATAAGTGTTAATAGCAAGCTTAATATTATAAATAACCAAATCCTCTTTGCAAATAGTTTTGTTTTTATCTATGCTTGTATTTTTAATTTCAGTATAAATTGTTTCCTGAAGAAGATACTATACGTATCGAAATATGACGAATAATCAATAAATAGTGGTTTAAACAAAGTATTTTGTCTAATTTTTTATATAAAATGAGGCCACAAAGTAAGTTTGCTAATATTTAAAAAGTAAGAAAAGAGAATTTAACTCCTTGATAGTAAAAATAGTGCTAAGTTGTTCAGTTTTAGTATGGTAATATTCTCAACCGATATTAGCCTATTGCTGAATCTGCTTTATAGCGAAACAGATACCTATGAACATATAAAACCTATAAAAAACATCATTTTTTGAAGTTTTATTGTTGGCAATATTTAAGGTTTCTATAAAATTATTTTGATGTTTAATCATTGTATTTTTTCTACAGGCTATAGATCATATATAAAGGTTCCAACCCAACAAATTATAAGTAACGTACTGTAAAGAGGACTGGGAAAAAGTGATGTACGTATACCGTTTTTAACAAATTTATTGATAAAATATTTAAATTCACAATTGTATTTTATCCCCAGAGCAATTGTCGTCGAGACATATTATAGATGTCTCATACAGACGAAGCTATTATTTCTTATATGGAAAGTATGAAAGTCAGTATTACAAGGCTTAATTCAGTAATTGTATTCTTACAAAAATTTGGACATACTCAAAGTATTATGAATATAAATATACTGGTCTAAATAAGAAGTATAAACAATTGAAAATTGACCTTTCAGGCGTATTTTAGTATATATATATTAATCATTCATCATATATACAGATAAAGAATACATCTCTCATACTTATAAAAAAAGATTTTCATTAGAGACATCTATGCTGTTTCAGGGAATGCATATGAAAGTTCAAAACCATAGGTGGTGACAACAGCGTAGTTGTAAGAAAATACTTGAAAGGTTTTTACATGGTAACATATATATAACAATATTTGAAAGGTGTGGCAGCAGACCATGGGTAGAATTGATGAACGTTACATTGTGTAAAGTGATCATTAAAGCCGGCCGAGGACAGGTCGTAAGCCCTGTAATACTCATGACTTCATTACTTCGCATATAAAAAGTAACAGCTTCGTCTCTATAAGACCATCTAAAATATTTAAATCTAAGATAGAGAAGAAATTTATTTTTTAATATTCATAACAGAAATATCTATGCTTTTAATTATTTCTTCAAAGAAATGTGATTCGTATTGCTACGAATTAGGAATACCTACTCTGAAAAGGTACCTACTGGTAATGTGATTCATTATTATTTTACTAGACCAATTGTTATGTTACTGGTAAAGTGATTAATTGTTATTTTACTTGACCAATTGTTATGGGCTCTGTTGTTGTGTATTCTGACTGCATTATAACTCTAATCTTACATATTTTTCATTTACGTTATATGTGCTTACATTCTATTTATACATATTGTATTGCACATTAGTATTATTATTATCTCATTTTATATATTTTCACGTTTGATTTCCTTGTATATTTCATTTTCTATTTAATTGTGTTTTGCTCCGTGATTCGAGAGAAATGATAGAATATTTAAAAAATAGGTATCATAAAATGAAAAACATAATTTCATTTCACACAGATGTGAAATCTACCTGATTCCTATGCGCAGTATCGTGAGACTTTTTATGATTGGCTGGTATGAACTCCCCTCCACACCGCACAAAATTTAACATCATCCTACTTTTACTTTTCGATCTCGGAGTTGTTTTGCCAACAAATATTTTCCAAAGGGCAGACAAGCATCTCCAGCTAAGAAAACATTTGTGAAGACTTGTGCATAATGTATCTACTTACCCACGCACATAACATGTCTACACCAGGACGCTTCGTTCTCTTATATACTTAGATATCACAATATTTTTGTAGATAATAAGGCAGTGACGGCTGGCGTGGACCATAAAATATATTTATTTAATAAAATAACAACGTACCTCTACAATCGTATATATATTTATCTAACTAACAACCTATTACAAAGACTAATTAAATGTATTAATTAGAAAGATATACATCGGTGGCGGTCGGTGATTTTTTGTAGAAGGGATGCTGGATAATAAGTTTATACCTATTAATGATTCAATTACACAATTCACTATTTTCGTTTACAGCGTTAGAATACGTTGGTGAAGTATTCATTTTATTTTATTTATTCTTTTTTGAATTAAATAGGATATTCAATGATTCAATAATTCGGCTTCCAGTGTTCAAGCCAAACTGTCAAAAATGCGTCACAAAACACTTGCTTTATAATATGTATTATATCCATAAGCATTTAATATATATGTTGAATGCTGTTAACGAATGCGTATACAGTATTCGAAGATCTTGACAGGCGGAACTGAATGCGCATGCGTGAAAGTCAAATACTTTAAAAAGTTTTGAATACGGAACGAATGATAGAATCCACTGTTGCTGGTATCTGTGTGTTTACCCAATTCATAGATGTTCGAAAGTTGTCGAAATTGTCGTAGTGTGTGTTATGACTGGTCTCTAAAAGACAGGACGAATTTATTTGCAGCAGTGCTGTTTTCGGCTAGAAACAAAAAGTACAAAGCTTTTTGACTTTAGAATACAAGGGATGCGGAGCATCCAAAGCATGTATGAATTGACCGTGTCTGATATACCTTGATATACCTGTAAAATCAATTGTATCGCAAATTATTGTTGTTACTACCGAAATTCGAACCTGGATCTCTTTCCAATTCGGGGATGGTGCATTAACCAACTATGCTACAGCACTGAATACTTTGACGACAAATTTTCGAATCTATATGTTACACTTTTTTAATTAATACATCTATCGTTCCATTATTTGAAAGCCATCTACATCATTTGGAAAGAGATCCAGGTTTGAATCCCGGTAACAACAACAATATTTTTCGATAATATACATTTCTAATTCATACATTTAATTTGTGTTTACAATATCACAGACCTATTTTCTAAATAATTACAACTTTACAATAATCCTTAATAATATTTCAAAGACTTTCAGTTTTATTTTACTAGGAAAACAAACAGTTTATCTATAAAAACAAAAATCATAATATAAGTGAAACAATAATTTAACCAGTTACATGTTTTCGTTTATAATATTCGTTTAACGCTGTTTTCCTTCTATCTAATCTTTTATTAAATATTTCCAAATAATTTGAGATACAAATAAATATTATTGGACGAGATTCAAATGAGTTATTGATAAAAATATGAAAACACGCTTAAAAATCAGTCACTTTTACGGGATTGAATCTCAGCGCTAGGACTGAAATATATATTGTCAACATTTTGAGTGGGTAGACAAAAGATACCAGGTATGCGTCTATGTATTTGTTTTGACTTATTTTCGTCTGGCGGCCCCTAGACAATACCAGTAATATAACTATTTGAGGGGCGTTGCGCCTACCTGTTAGTTCTATGACACTACCTGATCGGGTCCGACGAGAATATTACTTGCTCAGTGGATGTTTGTATTTTGGCTGTGTAGGGCGTCTATTGATGCGTGAGAGTATGTACATTATTCGTAATATTTTTTAATCTTTAACTTTAATTTTTTAGCAGAAACATTACGGCACATCATGCCATTTCATTAAATCATATTTAAAATGAAACATCGACAAAAAATCTCCCACAAAACAGTTGAAAAACTAAAAACTTTAGGTGGATCTAAAATGACCCACCACCGCCGGACGTGTTTTGTTTTGACCCATCAGGCAGTAAGCGATATAAATGTCTCACAGAGACGAAGCAATTATTTTTACATGGGAAGTATAAAAGTCTCGGGCATTACAGGGCTTATATGTTATCATGCTGGGACATTTCATGAGAATGAATATTAAATTTTCAAAAAAAATCCATAGACGGCGACAGCATAGTTGGTAATAAATAATTATAACGTTCCAACATGATAACATGTATACAACTTCCAAAAATGTAATAGTAATAGTATTTTACATCGGAAGTAGCCATACTTCCGATGTAAAAATAACTGCCTCGTTTCTTTGAGACGTCTATATCTTAACACTGTATATCGGTTTCTACATATGCTGATAGATAGACGGTGCCATCTTGAATGAAATACTGTGTTGTTGCAGGTAAAAGCATTGAGAAATTTTGTGTATTTAGTGTATTTATATGGTTATTTAATACACCTACCATTCGATGGGCATGTAGATATAGGTACAATGCATATAACTCTGATCTGCCCAAAAATGATATATTGCAGGGGTGGTATCAATTTTAGAATGTGAAACGAGAGTTGCTTGTCAGTGCATAATAGTAGGGCGTTCTATGCTCATAAAGTAAGCAAGTCTCTAATAATGTGTGTATACATCTACGTTATCAAAATCTCTTTACGAATACACCAATTAACAGAAATTCTTAGGAAGGAACAAGCCAAAAATGTTCATTTTATTTCATACCAAGATACAATTGATTTTGATACTCGGCCATTCTGTGTCAAACCTAAATTTTTATTGTTTTTTCTGTCTAGAACCTTTATTTTTATAGTTTGTTTTGCTTATTTTAAAAATCTAGTTTTCTATTTATTTTATATATATATGCTCCATGCTACTTGTGTAGCTGCTCACGTATGTTTTTGTATTTTTTATAAATAAAATACATTTTTGTAATAAAGACGTAAAACATTATTTACGTCAACTTTGTATGAGACTATTTTCTCACTCTGTCTGCCTCCCAGGAAACGCCAGCCCGGTTGCCCTTTCACTCTTCGGGGGAGTTTATTATTGTTTTTTTTATTCACCAGCTGTCAAAACTGTTCTGAGTTCTTCTAAACACAAATATCGTAGAGGGCCACTCGTAGACAAGCCACTGTTACAGGGTTAACATTATTTTTTTTAAACACCTTTGAATTGAACTGAAACATATTTTTCAGTAGCACTGAAATTCGTTCATAGAAATGAAATTGCTTCACGGAAATATTAATACTGTATCACATTTAGTTAAGTCTACAAAAGGATCAACATCGTTTTTTATTATTTATCATTTGACGTGTCTACTTGTTGGTCTAGTGGTTAAGTAACTCGCCTAGTAATCTAGTGGTCGGTGGTGCGAGCCTCATCCCAGGAGACCAACAAGTTAGTCCTGTTTTCACAGCAAGCTTTTAACTCAATTTGAAAATTGTATGAATATTGATGTGATTCATAATCCGTGAACACTTGACAAAAAATGACAATGCCGCCTTTTTAAACACGAAAATTTAATTATCTGCTTATGTTAGTGTACTTTAAAATGTATTATCTTTTATTTAAAATCCTTCTGTGCATCACATTTCCATTTCACTGGATAAAAATGTGACTATTTCCTTCGTGATGTGGAATTTAAATTTTTTTTTCCGATTTAGATTTTTCAAAATAGTAATATAGATAAATGTAATGTCATAAATTTAAATTTTAGAACGATAATTCTGCTGTACAATTGACAGGCAATTAATATTTCGTAAAAATTGTTTTTCAATGTTAAATCAACAAACTATTTTTCTTGACACTTCATCGTGATTATCAAGTGTCTGTGGTAATGAATTTGTATTTAATTAATATAGAAGAAGATCTAGTTAAAAATTGCGACGCTTGAACGAAGCCCTAAAATAGTTTATATATATATTTAAATAATTGTATTGAAATGTTTAAACTATTCGTTATTTGTATGTAACTCGTTTTTTTAATCTTCAATAACCCTATATTTAAAAAAAAAATCTAATATTATCTTCTATCGGTAACTAATATGAATATACAGGCACTTAATTCGTACACAAAATTTAAATTTCGTTAGTAACAATTTGAATGACTTATTTCATTAATGTCGTATCCAAGTATGAGCAAATTTCTGAAGATATTGGACGTGGTCTGAAAGCTTTTGGATTTTACACATTTCTTGGACAATAGGTAACAAGGTCTTATCTCAAAATGGAAGCCAAGTTTCCGATTGAAGTTGCCGGGGACATAATATTGATGTCGATTGATTCAATCCGGTCTCATTGTAAATAGTCAGGATATCTGTATATTATAATGACAAACAGTGTTCACAAATAATATATACCTACCTACGTTGAATCAAAACACACATATTCAAAAAGTTCAGTGACAATTGCGAAAAAAAATTCCTCCAGAATTCACATTTTTTTACTGAAATATGTAGTCGGTCTATTTAAAAAAAAATAATCGTTTAAAATAAACCTCTATACCAATGTAAATATTTGGTGGCGATGTCTAATGTTAAAAGGTATACGTATGGAAGTGAGGCCTAGAGCGGTCCGAAGGTTAACGAAAGTAGACTGAATGCAGTAGAAATGAGATCACCTAGGTTATATGTGGCAAATCTATTTATGAAATAATGTAAAGCTGATGTTAGTATAATGAGTAAGATTAACAAAATTGTTTGGTCATATGGAACGGATAAATGAGGAGAGAATGGTAAGAAAGATATATGACGAAAGTGTTGATGGTTATGTTACAAGCCTCAACAATCGGCGAGAGAAGATGTATGAATGTGGATGAGGCGAGAATTATGTGTCAGGACAGAAGAGTGTGGCGCTCTATCCCTTCTTCCTACCTCCGCGGTAAACGGCGTGATAGTAAGTTATTTAGTTAATCAAATTTTCTAAATCGTTAATAATAATTTTAAAATATTATTAGTGCCTTACCTAAATTAGTTGTTTTTTTTTAAATTTATAAAGTTAGTTTGATCACGGAGATGCAGCACCAGGCTTATGAAGATGGGCAACATTATTATGGTGGCTGTAAAATTTAACACAAACCCCACACAGCCTATACCTACACAGGCTGATAATTTGCTAGCTATCATAATAGTTTGATGGCAAAGCATTTGAATTTTTACAAGGTCAAATTATAGGGTGAGCAAATGATTCAATGTGTCATAAACTGGAAATAAAAAAAATACTCACAGCGTGCAGTGACCTTAAAAAAAAACGCAATTAATTTCTCACCAACCAAATAAATTGTACGAAAATATTGTATACTAAAATTGTTAATATTTTTTAAGGAAAACACATTATTATTGTGAAGTTGCAGTTTTTTTAGAACATAGTTCTGTGCTATTTTATATATTAAATGTATCAATTATAAAGATGTGCAGATGAAATCAAATTAACGAAAAAATATTTTGATAGCTACCGAGATTTGAACCGGGATCTTTTCCTATCCGGAAAAATGCGTTATCATTACACTACGGCAACCTAGTAAGTTGACAACAAATCTCATTGAAATGAAAGGTTTTTAAAAGTGCAAATATAAAAATATTTTTTGATATACTGATTTTGTATGTATCTAATTGATATATTTAATGTGTATTAAAATTGTTTTGGTTCAATTCTATCAAAAGAATGTGTGTTATTTCGTATCTAAATCTACTGACCGTACTTTAATCGTTTATTAAATACATAAATACTAGTTGACTGCTGGCATGTACTGAGCGTCATAAGTATTGTATTCCACTGTGCGTCAATTTAAATGATAATTTATTTATTAATTTGGTTCCGTCCGGCCGCTCCCGCGCCGCGTACACCCTCCCCGGCACGCCGCGCTCCCCGGCGCTCCCGCCCTCGCCCACGGTCGGACAGAGAGGTCGTCTCAAGTATTATTATTTACGATGGCCTATGGCTTCATAGAAAATCCCCCCCCCCCCCATCGCACTCCCCCCGCCGCGCGAACTATCCGCCGGATTCGAACGTGGAACATAAATTTGAAAACTTTATTTTCTAACAATCTTCTTCTTCGTTTGTTTCGTGCACATCTCGACGGTCGCCAGCGGGACCTACCCACGTAGATGGTATTAATTTAACGATGTCTGTTTTATTTCGGACAGATTTCGTTTGTTTTCGGCGAGTTGCTTTTGTTTCTTTTCGCTTTTTTTTTTTTTCGTTTTCCGCTGGTATGTTTATTAGGCCCGGGTCCGGCGGGGACCGTGTCAGTCAATTTGAAACCGTTTCAGAGGTATTCGTAAAAATGTAGCTGACGTAAATTTGCCAAATAATTGTTAGGCCGGTATCTCACCTATGACCTAGCTATTAACGTTTGTCGCTATGCCGTACACAATACACATAACAACATCGGTGCAGGCTAACTTAGTTTTTTTAATGAAATAATGGATACTTGTATAAATAAATATTGATATCGTAACCAATAGGTAAGTATAATAATGTTTTTTATTACTAAGAATTTAGAGACAAAATTACAATCTCTTGGATTTCGGTACTCGATTTTGATAAACCCGGGATAAAAATGGCAATTTGCTCACTAACCTTCAGTTGTAAAATAGACCAGAAAGAACGAATACAATGTATGTAAGGTATTTATATTTATTTAAGTAAGTAGGTAAGTAAGGAGTCTTTGAACAACAAAATAACGATAATAATAATATATATATATTTTTTAATAAGTTTATTATTATTATTATTGGTTCTTAATATAGTGCCATACATAAGTTGCATATGCTCTAATCTAAACATAATCAAAATCAGCAATATTTGAATATGTCCAAGAACACACAATTACTGGATTTTTATCTACAAAGGCACTGTTATTATACAACTTTCAAAAATTTGATAAATGTGGAGATTGAGGGGGAGAATTGGTAAACGTTATATATATGTAAAATGATTACTTAAGCCAGCCGAAGACAGATCTTAAGCCCTGTAATTATCACATACTTCCATATATTTTTCATTAAATATTATAGCTTTGTCTCCATGAGATAATCTGACACTTGTTTTAAATCAAAATCGTTTATTTTTACTAGAACTTATCTTTCACATGTCAGTTGAATTTGAATAATGAATCCAAGCAGTTTCTCCTCCTTTCCTGTGTCTTCTGGCATTTCATTAAAAATCTTCATCGAATTGTACATCATACATTTCTAAGATTTAGACTTCTTCCTGAATGGCAGTCTCAGTCATATTTTCCTCTTGTATGATAATTACAATAATAATGGATATTTTGTATAGCGCCATTTTCGTAAAAACTTTCACCTCAAGAGCGCTTTACACATAAACTGTGTATAGTTACATTATCTTTGTTTTTTAAATTAAAAATTGTTACTTTCACTTGGAATGACTTTTCATACTTTTCATACATTTGCATCATTTTTTCATATAAATTCCGCCGATATTTTCTCAGTGAGGATTTTATAAATCCATAAAAAACATCTTAGAGAAACAAACAATGTACCTAATAACATATAACTAATGACATAATATATAATATAGGAATATGATTTGTTTTATATGACTCGACTGACAAGTTTCATCGGAGCTGAAACAGTAAAAATATCATACAAAATAAAAATCTAAAAAGTATGTCCAACAAACTGATAAACACAGGGTGTTTTAATTAAAATATTATTTTCATGTAATATTAAAAAAAGTATATAGGACATAAAGGTACATATCAGTGGCGGTCGGTGACTTTTTATAGAAGGCATACTAGATAACCTACATACTATCAAATGTACAAATATAACATATAATCGAAGGATATCCAATGTTTCAATAATTCGGCTTCAAGTACTCAAGCCAAACTGTCAAAAAAACACAAACAAATTTCTCAAATAATCCGCTCGCTTCGTAATATGTATGCTATTCTATGTATTATACACAAACATTAAAGTCGTTTTGTGTACGTTGGATGCTGTTAACGAATGCGTATACAATATTTGAAGATCTTGATAAGCGGAACGGAATGCGCATGCGCGAAAGTCGAATATTTTCAAACTTTGCGGATACAGAACCAATGATAGAATCCAATGTTGCTGGTATCTGTGTGTTTACGCGATTTATAGATGTTCGAAAGTTGAGAATGTATGTATACGAATGCCGACTTGCTCCGTGCGTGCACCGTGTCGTAGTGTGTGCTATGACTGGTCTCTAAAGGATGGATTTATTAGCAGCAGTACTATTTTCGACAAGAAACAAAATGTCCAAAGCTTTTTGACTCTAGAACACAAGGAATGCGGAGCATCTAAAGCATGTATGAAGCGACCGCGCCTGGTACATAACCATATAAATACGTAGGCATATTAACAAATAACCATTTGAATGGACAAAACATCGGGAGTTTCATTATTTAATTATGATTTAATTTTAGTTTTAGTTTTTAAGTGTAGGTATATGTATAATATGTAGGTATAAGTGTATGATTTGGTATCAAAAGTTCCCATATTCGCTTTCAGTAAAATATAAGATATCGACCCAATTCTACAATAGAGAAGCAGAACTACAAGTTTGATTAACAAAACTGCCCAAGTCTCTTAAATTCAGATAGATATCCCATATTCATATAGTTTCAAAATTATTTAAAACCGCAATCAGCTAATAATGTTACAGTATTTAGCCACTGTGATATATTGAAGCTTGTCAGTTTCTCTTGTTTTATATTAGTCTATTATTTTCAAAATAGCCCAAATCCTTATTTACTACCTACATTCAATAGTTGCCAGATCCGTCAGTTTGTTTTTCTATTTTTACAGTAAATATTAATAATACTGTATTATTAGGATAGATAAACTAAGTATACCTGTATATAAAAATAAATCTATACCTACAATATTAAGAAAATATCCTTACTTATCGAAAATTAAACTGGATTTGAGAAGTATTGATGGTCTACATTTCGACTCCTCAGAATAACAAGGTTTCATCTGACAACACTGAAGCTGTATTAAAATAAAGAGATCAAAAGTGTTGATTGAATTTCGACATATATTAATGTATATTTTGTTTTAAGTATTCAAATATAATCCGTTTTAAGGTATTAACTTGTTTTCAGTATTATCAATGACCACTGTGAGATGAGGAAAATAATAATAAAAAAAAACTGCAACTGCAGCTTTTGATATTTCCTTTAATATCCATTAAATATAGTTGGTATGTATGGAAGAAATGAATAATAATGCATTTGGAACCTTTTTCACGAAACAGCTCAAATTAACCTTGAATGGAACCTTTTTATTCTAAGGGTCGATTTATTATATTATTGTAAATAACTTGTACGAGTGTAAAAAAAAATATAAACAAAAGGTAGATAAGTGTACCTTTATATTAATACACGTTAATCGGACATATTTTTAAATGCCTCTGAAGGCTTTCATTGCTCACCGGCGATACGCCGAGGAGGGTAGGTATTCGGCTGAGGCAGTACCTACAACCCGACCGCGAGTAGATATTCGTCTGGTATGCCGCCCAACACTCGACACACTAAATATTTTCAGAATAATGCAGTCAGGCTTCGAGGGAATGTAAAACGACGTTTAAATGAAGATAGTTCTAATTTAAAATGCCTAAAAAGTGTTAGATGAAGGTGAAGATATAGAGATTCCACGGAAACATTCTGTTAATTTCGGTATCTCTCGGAAGAAACCATTTAAAACTAATTGTATTATATATTTCTCGCAATTACGGCCACTCGAGAAATTTGTCAAACTTCTGTATCAGATTCAGTGGCGCAACTAAAAATTTTTTTGTCCAATGCAAAGCGGAAAAAGGGTCACATACATATATGTATGGCTTACGTTATCTTATATTGAAAATAAACTTAAAATGATTTGTTCACCGACATTATTATATATTCTGATATTAATATTCTATATATGTATACGATCTTTCTTCGGCTGGCTTAAGTAACGCTCACCATTCCACCCAATCAATATGTCTATAAAAATTTTGAAAGTTGTATATATGAAGATATGTAGTATCACTTCGAATACCACTACACTATCGCCATCTGTCGACTAAATTTGATATTCATTTTCCCTGAAACAGCATATATGTCACAATGAGAACCTTAATAATAATAATAATCTTTGTAGATGAAAATCCAGTAATTGTGTGTTCTTGGACAAATTCAAATATTACTAATATATATTATGTATACTAAAAACAAATTAATAATATTTATCCATGTAATATGATAATAATTTTTTTTTATGTACTTAACTTTGTTTTACATAACAAGTACTATGTTTTTATTTTTTTTCGTATAGTTTTCTTGTCCACGTGAAGTTATTTATCATCATTAATTTTTTTTGTTCAATGCCAAAAATATTATTGTATCTGTAATATTTCCAATTAAATAAATAAATAGATTAAAATTGATCTGTCGTCTCTTATAATATTATATAAAAAATATTCTCTGTAAAAATAAAAATAAAAGCAATTAAGCTTAAACAGTTTTTTCAAATGTCAAATTTTGTTAATCCTAGTTCGATTTTCCTCGCGATTTCAGAAGCACTTTTGTGTTTTTTTTTTTTTCAATATTTCACCTTATTCAGTTTTTATACTAACTAGCGCTAATCCTGATACGACTAATCCATGAATTCCCGCCCTTTTAACTATGCGCTTTCACTTTTCTCGGCATCCTGCAGATCTGTGTGGTGTCACCAGAGAAGTGCCTGTAGCCTTTTCCACTTCCTTCCCTTCCTCTCCACGGTCTACCACAACAAAACTACTCCAAGCTATCTTCTTATTTCGCAAGACGTCTAAAAACATAATAACTCATATTTGGCAAGTAGTCAAGAATCTGTCTTTGATGTTCCACTCTGCTATATCGATAATATTTTTATACATATGCGTGAGAAATGTTTTTTTCTATTTTATAATTCCATTTCTTCTGTGGTGGATTTTAAAATTTAAAATGAAAATCATTAGTTCACAGTAGCGCTGGGAAAGTATCGATACGAAAGTAATAACACCTACCAAAAGTTTTGTGGGATGCAGACCTTCAGGGCCCCTACATAACGTGGAGCATTGAGTGTATTGAATTTGACTATTTAGAAAAGTATTTTACCTAAAGGGTACGCTATAATTTTATTTCTTACCAAATTGCATGTAAATTGCATGCAATAAACAACTTTTTTTTTTAAATAAATGAAATATTAAAAGGAGAAAAAGAAATTTGAAAAGATCTTAATGAACTAAAAGTCTGCATTGTCCTGCACCAAATTGGTATGTTAATATAATATACAGTCATTTCCATGTAGACTGGTGGGATACGCTTATAAATCATGCTATAGTAAAGTTAAAAGAAATTAGATAAATTACTTAGAAATATATAAAGAAAAAAATATAAAATTTTTACAGGGTGTAACAGACCTAGTCCACAACATTTTACCTACCTGTATTACAGCAGCGTTACAATTTACTATACTTAATAATATTTTGAAAAAATATAGGTACCTTCAGAACAGAAAGGTAGCAAAATAATAAAAAGTATACATTTTTACTGAAAAACATTGGGATTATATATTTAAGAATTATAGGGTAAATATTAATGTAATTCTCAGTAAAAAGTATTAAAATATATAATAATACCACTTTTTTAATATTAATGGAACGTGTACATTCAAATCGCAATTCGCGCCGCAAACAAGTATATAGTTGAAAACATTCTGCAACACTTGGTCAAGCGAAGGTGTGTTTTCAGAACACCGTGCGACTCGAGCGAGATTAATTCGTATCGATACGTTTGGGATAAATTTTGAGAAGAATTATACGAAATACATTCACAGCTTTATTTGTATAAATGGCATGTATACCTGCGAGCTCTGGTCGAAATACAATCAAGTGACGTACATCCGTCTCCGAATTCAGTACAACAACTCATACAGAATACTGTTCGGATTGGCGCGTTATTGCAGCGCATCTACAATGTTTGCCGACGGCCGTATACATAGATTCGTTCCGCTTCTGAGACATCGAGCATAGTAAAGCATAGCAACGACTACAGAATAGCTACAGATACAATCATGGCTGTGAATGAAATATGGTATCTATATTTTATGTATATTTACATATATGTGTGAACATTTTTTTTTCATAACATAATAAATAATATTTCGTAAGTTAAATGTATTATCTTTATGGTTAAAAGAAAAACCCGTTCACGCTGGAATAAACGCATTGTAATTATTATTTGGTTTTTTTCTAATTCTTTCCATTAGATGATTCTAGCTAAGATATATATGTGAAAATTTGAATTATTTCAATACAAAAACAAAAATGAATTTTTGATTTATTGCACAGATGTATTGATTGTACAGAGTGCACGCTCCTGGTACACAGAAACACAATAGTTAATTGAACATTATAATTGCCAAAATTTAATTCACTTTACTGCTGCTTACTTGGTTTACATATCGTTATATGATTTTCGACAAATATGGGCCTCGAATCATAAATATACTATTTTCTATTTATACATATATTTATTTATGATACATATTGAGTTATTAAAATACATAGAAATAAAATAATTAAAATAAGAAGCTACTTTTAATTACAAATTCACAATTAATAAAAATAGCAAATATGGCCAATACATATGCCTATTAATTGTATAATTATCTTATGAAGTCGCCGCTAAGGAAGTAATTAATAATTTATTAGAATACATCGGACAAGAATAAAGCCTGTGCGGAACTTGACATTTCCAGCGCTAGATGGCAGCGCTGTCGAAAATTTGGCGACGGCGGAGTGTAATACGGAGCATTATTTTTTTTAATATTTTTTTTTTTTCACTAAAAAATACGAA
The DNA here is from genome assembly GCA_031772225.1 of Eubasilissa splendida. Taxonomy (NCBI): domain Eukaryota; kingdom Metazoa; phylum Arthropoda; class Insecta; order Trichoptera; family Phryganeidae; genus Eubasilissa; species Eubasilissa splendida. The sequence continues at coordinate 8,005,612 of CM062868.1, read as the reverse complement.
ATTAGAAAAGGCTCTAAAAGACAATATCTCTTTGCCGAATTATTCAAAAATCCCGTAAAAAATCTCATATTTCTAAGAAACAAATCGATATTTATTGTTTTCTTTTGCATTTAATATCTGTTTCTTAACTGATATTTTCCACTTTTTTAAAAAATAGTATTCATTTATTTGTGAATTCAACTGTTAGACTTGGATATTTTTTAAACATTAATCCTCAATTAAGTTTAGTTTAATATCAATTAAGATAATGTATTAAGTATACCTGCTCGTATAATGAAAAAAAATATCTTTTTTAATCAATAACAATTTTTATTTAACAGTATTCTAATAATAATATAATAATAATAATAAACTCCCAATGTTTCCATTGTTATTATAAAATATACTTACTTACCATCACGCCGTTTCCCCGCGGGAGTAGGCAGAGAGGTTAGAGTGCCACACTCTTTTGTCCTGACACACGATTCTCGCCTCATCCATATTCACACATCTTCTCATACAAGCTCGACGATTATCGAGGCTTCCAACAGGATCATTTTCTAGTGTCTAGTTTACTTGGTCATGCCAAGTACTTCGCGGACGTGTTCTAATTCTGGTGCCATCAACACTTGCATCATATATCTTTCTTATCATTCTCTCCTCATTCATCCGTTCCATATGACCAAACCATCGAAGTGATCCTTTCTTAATTATCCTCAGTATATAAAGATCAGCAATCCTTCCTTATTTCTTCATTCTTTACTCTCATAAATGGATCTGCCACACATACACCTAGTGATCCCATTTCCACTGCATTCTTTCTACTTTCGTTCCTCTTCAGCCTGCTCCAGACTTCACTTTCATACACCAGTGTCGGTACCAGGACTCCATTGTGAACCGCTATTTTTGCCTCAGTTAACAAGTTCCCATTAGCTATAATTCCATTCAAAGCGCCGTTCACTTTATTCCCTGCAGTCACACTACTTTCGATATCTTTATTTGTCTTTCCGTTACTATCGATCATACTTCCCAAATACACAAACTCATCTACTTATTCCAAACATTCATTACCTACAAGTATTTTGCACGTTGTCTTGTTCATATACCGTCGCTTTCCTTGCATACATCGTACATTCTACTCACTAGCCTCTGTAATTCTTGTTCATTATTCGCCATTAATACTGCATATATAAAATATACTCCATATACATAAAATTGAAATTTTACTTTTCAGGCATATTTTAGTATATTTGTCATTTATACAGATAAAAAATATAGCTTCCATATTTCTAAAAAAAAAAGATTCCCATTAGTGATATCTATGTTGTTTTATTAAATTTCAGACCATAGATGGCGACAGCGAAGTTGTAGTTAAATACTCAAAGTGTTTCTACATGGTAACTAACATACATACATAACTTTCAAAAATTTGATAGACATGGAGATTGATTGTGGGTGAAATGGTGAACGTTAAATTGTGTAAACTGATCACTTATGTCAGCCGAATACAGATCGTAAGCCCTGTAATTACGTATACTTGCATATTTTATCATATAACATGATATGAACAGCTTCGTTTCTATGAAATATTTTTAATTTGTCTTAATAACAATATCTTTGGAAGTAAAAATACAATAATTGTGTGTTCTTATAGAAATTTAGACATACTTAAATATTATTTTCATTATTCTTGAAAATAAACATTTTTATCTTTGTTTTGTCATCATTCACTGTAGGTACCTACGTATCTTTGTTCGTATAAAAATCGCCAAAAAAAATAAAAAAATATTATTATCCATTAAATTCATGTAGTTTTTTTTTCGTCTATGCTTCATTGTTATAAATTAGATGTATATGTATCTAGTATTATATACCAATTTGTATCAATATCGTATAACATTTTTCTTACTATTCTCTCCTCATTCATCCGTTTCATATAACCAAACCACCTAAGCGATCCGTTTTTAATGTTATTAACTTATTTTATGTCGTCATAATAAGAATATTTTGTTCTCCTTAGGCATACTCCTCGACGACCATACCCGAGCCAGAGAGCATTATAATATACATATTCAGACGCAATCAAATTTAATCGCCTCGTTGATAAGGGCATCGGTTCACAATTCTTGCGAATTATCGCCGACTACCGCGTCATATTTTCACTTCAGACAGCGCCTCATATTTTTGAATTTTAATATAATTCGCATCTTTATTTTTCGGCTACGTCACGGAGTCAGCTGACTTCGATCTTTGAGTGTTATATGTGTATCGTAAGTGTGCGAACGAGAAAGAAAATAATCACGTGAAACAGCCGCTTCACGTCTCACCTAGGTTACAACTATTAATATATATATATTTTTTTTTTATGTACAGATTACTGACTCTCGTAGATAGTCCTAATTTGACATTAAGTTACAATGTAAAAACGTTTTAATATAATTAGGGGAACAAAGTGTTAAAATAATAATGGCAATGCTGTAACCATTAATGGTGATCGCTATTGTCACATTTTGGAAAATTGGATCGATTTGGCCTGCAACATATGTGGTTTCAACAGTACGACACCGCCTCACACACAGCCCCAGCCACGCTTCAAATATTGCGAGAATTTTTTCCCGGCCGCGTAATGTCAAAAAATGATGATAAAAAAGTGACTTGCCTCCTCAATCACCTGATTTGACGGCTCTCGACTATTGTCGCCAATAAGCCAAAAATAATTTTGAAGTCACAAGACAATATTTGAAATGAAATTGCTGAAATAACACGTAAAGTGTGCGAGAATGTTATGAAAAATCTGGTTAAAAGAACACGCATTTGTTCCGATGCCAGAGGCGACCACTTGACCAATATCATATTCCAGACATAATTGTAATAAATAAAAACCAAAATTAAAATTTGTGTTTTGTTTCTTAGTTATTCAAAAACAACATCAGCCTGAAACATAATATTCACCTGTATGAGTAAGAAATTTAAAAATTAAATTATATTACGTTCCAAATTAATAGTTAAGAAGAATAAACAATATATTTAAAACTTACCGTGCATAAATAAGTAAAGCTTGGGTTCCAAGGTCATCGATGTGTAATCACGTGATATGCGACAGTTCTTGGCGTTAACAGCATTGCTTAATAAGCGTGTATTACACGTTCGAATAATATTATATAATTTTAATTTTGACTATGTAAACATCGCGCTTGTGTGTGCGTGTATGTGTGTTATGTGTATAATTCAATGAGAAGGAAGGAAGATCATTAAAAATTTGATGTGATAGAAAACGTATGTAACGTAACGAGGCGCGTTTTTTAAGTAAGTACCGTTGCCGGATATTCCCGGTGTGGCGCTGCGGTTGCGATGTTGCCCATGCGCAATGGTTTCCTTCACCTGTTGTATCTCCACATGCAACGTTAGAGACATTCACATAGTGTGCCCATCTTCTGGTGAATTGTTGAAAATAATAGATCAGCCGACTGTTAAACACGGTCCGTGATTCGTTTCTTGAACGCACGAAACATCTGACATTCATTACCAAGTGTGTCCTGTCATGTCCTGATTTGGCGCCAAGTGATTTTCATATTTTCCTTCATCTGAAGCGGTTCCTTGGTGGCAAGCGTTTTAATGACTATGATGAACTCAAAAACAGAGTACAGACATGGCTTTCATCCCAAGCGGTGTCGTTCTAGATATTTCTTAACATAGTGCATACATAAGCACTCCTATACATGCTCTAATATAAACAAGATTAAAGTATTTTCTTTTACTAAAACTAATCTTTTATGTATTTAGTCAGTTTCATTTTAAGTCTATTCAATTTCTCCTCCTTTCTTATGTTTTCTGGCATTTCATTAAAAAATTTCATCGCACTATTGGTACATCATAGATTTCTGAGATTTGGCCTTCTTCCCGAATGGCAGTCTCAGTTTGTCCCTTCCTCTTGTACGATGCCCGAGTCGTGTTGAGTTGCATCAATTTTTCATGTAAATTCCGCTGATATTTTCTGATTGAAGATTTTGTAAATAAATACCATTACATTAAAATGTATTTCCTGCTTAAAGGTCCTTGATAATGGTAGCTATTATGTTGAGAAGTAGTTTAAGGTTTGTTGCGTCCAACGAAAGTAAAGTGTTGCAAAATGATGTTAAAATGTTATAAAAAAATCCGGTACTTACTTAAAAACGCGTCTCGTATTATTTTTTAAATTCAAATTTTTAGTTAAGTACCTAGGTAGCGTCCACGTACCTACTGAATTCACAAATAAGTTATTTACCCACCTACCGGAACGTGAAAGGACATATTTCGAAAATTTGAATTTTTAAAAAGTATAAAATCGCATGTTTAACGTTTATATGTACTGAATAAAATGTGTGATCACTATGGTTACAAATACGACGTATTTTTTGGTCACTTTTTTGAGATTACTCATCATTTTTGTGAATTAGTAATTTTGGTAATCGCGCTAATTATGTCGGGACCTCGTTCCTCCCTCCCCTGACCAGGCTACACGGCCACTCACAAGACCCTGGACCGAGACCCTGGTCTTTATGTGGGCCGCTGGGTAATAAAGGCCAGCCTTGCGAGAGGAAAGCGGGCCCAGCGTAACGAGGGACAACCGTCTCGAGGGGGAGGAACGGATGGGGTCGTAAAAATAGAGCTATCGCGCCAGGGTTGGCGCAAAACCCTTGTAAATGTAAATATTTTTAATATATGATATGTTACAGTGAAGTTATAATTTCTACTAGTATAAATATAATTTCACTATCTCGGCCAGTTAAAATTCACTGATGCCATCTGACGTCGGAACATTTTAGCGACAGCGTTATGTGCTACTCAATAATTATGTTTAGAAAGTTAGTTATGTTATTACTATTGTTTTTTAAACTTGCATTTTATTGCAATATAAAATATCTTTTGGATTGGATTGGACCATTGTCATATTTTAATATACTTAACACGTATTTTAAGCGAAAATTGATGTTTCGCAAATATCAAATTGTAACAGTTCGGATACGATTGATAGTTTAGAGCACCGTATAATTACACAAGCGCCTATCAGATAAATTACATTTTCACTAGTACCTAGAAACATATATCTTCCGGTGAACACGTATTCGGATATGATTTCACTGAAACGATAGTTAAATATATAAGTTCACATACAATGTTAACATATATGCGAGGTCCAGAATCAAAAGCAGACATGTCCACTTTATCTGTTTATGAGTTAAATGCAAAAAAATCATTATGCGACAACTGTCACATTTGGGATATATTGTACATGATCAGTAACCACAGGTCACATGACTAAATACTAAATAATTAAAACATATTTGTCTGTGTTTGAATTAATTATCTATTGGACATATCTGCGATTGAAGCAAGAAGCAAATTTTCAATGCGTTTTTACACGAAATTCAGCAATATTTGTCTAATTTCGAAAGGCTAGTCCTGTAGACATTAATATGCTTTATATTTGTACATACTTAAATCAAAAACCATAAAAATTGGACATATCTGATTTTGATTCTATGTACCTCACATGTCAGCAATTTAAATAATTATAATTTATGAAAATTCTTGAAAAACTCATTAAAGATATTTAAAGTCTTCGATAACATGAGTACCTTGCCTGGTTAGTCGATGTTAATATCTAAAAGGCAAAAGACTAATACGAGCCGTTGAGGAGATTATCTTGGAATGGAAGCTTGCAAGATGTGTGAAAGTATTCTGCCAATTTATGGAAGCAATGTGCTTATGATTGACAGATCATGTTATTTTTATATGAGGCATACTCAGCTCATCGGTGATGTATTTATACTGCTGTTCTACTCAGATAAAAGCTGACTTTAAAAATTTCATTAACCTTTTTAGTGCTAACTATATTTGAAATGGAAGACACCACATAGGGTAAGACTCGACTTTTCTATCAAAACTGGGACATGTCGTTCACAGATGGCAAAATGATTGAAAAATATGACTTAAATCCCTGCAAGTTTGCAAGATCCAAAAGTGCGTGTTAACACGCGTATAGCTTGGCGTGACATACAAAGTTTGGCGTGTTAACGCGAAAAACGAAAATTTTATTGTGTATTTCTGAATATTTTGTAGATAGCTGTATCTTACTATTTTTGGCTTAAATTAATATTTAAAAAATCAAATTAATATATAAAAATATGAAAAATAAAAGTTACTGCCTTTTATCTAAGCAGGACAGTATAGAAGTAGATGACCAGCGAAGAAAGTATTTTATGCAAAACCAATTGTTTGAAGGAGTGTTAGAAGACCCAAGCTGCAGTGGTTGGATAATAATTATTATCAATATTTAAATATGTCCAAGAACACATAATTACCGGATTTTTACCTACAAAGTCACTGTTATTAAACAGATATCATGATATCTAATAGAGACAAAGCTATTTTTTATTATATTTAATGGAAAATATAAGGAAGTATGGGGTAATTACAGGACTTACGACACTTTATGTATACATATATATATATAACGTTCACCAGTTCTCAGCCCTCAATAATAAATCGATAAATGACGCGAATGTTGATTGCATCAGAAATAGAGGAAAAGACTTGGCATGATCAGGTAATCCAGATACTGCATGATGGTCCCTGTTAGATGCCTTAACAATCAACAAATGTGGAAGAGGTGATAGTTTGTATATCAGGACAGAAGAGTGTGCTGCCTTACCAAACGGCGTGATGGCAAGTTATCTGGTTAGTTTTTATTTTCGTGACGCTTTCTAAACCAGTGTGTTTCAACGTAAACACAATTCAGATCTTCTGAAATTGTTCATATAAATGCAAAGAAAAAATCTAAATAATCTTACGACATTCATTTCGAGAAGTTCCCGTCTATTCAGGATAAGAAGATTAGCCCCATCGTGAGGTTACGGGGGTGAAGTGCGTTCTGTAGGGGTGGAATTATATCCGAGAGGGCGGAGGGAGGCTTGGGGTGGCCGGTGGGCGGATGAAACGTACCCTCGGGGAGGGCGATTAGGTTAGGCGATAACATTAAGAGGAAGATAGAGAGTTGTTCTTTAATACTACGTTTTATATACTAACCTTCATAAATTTTTAGAGGATATAGTCGTATATGTAGAACTTGGAGGACGTGTATTATGGACATAATTGCGGCTTGGACAATTGAAAAATACCGAGGAGTATGTAATGGCATAGGGCAGCAGATCGTTAACTGGGGGTAGGTAATACTAAAATACAAAGATGTAACAATATGAAAGATTTTATTGTATAAAAAAATCTCGTCAGAGCTGGAGAACAGTTATAACTGAAATTGTACACGAATTCAGTACAACTAATGTTCGGATTGGCGCGTTATTGCAGCGCATCTACAATGTTTGCCGAAAGCCGTATACATGGATTCTTTCCGCTTCTGAGACATCGAGTTGCGGGCTTAGAGCTGCGGCTGGAGCTCAACACCAACTCTATGGTGCAAGCGGTGCTCTCATGGAAAGCTGGTTCCCTGACCAGAAAACGGCAACGACTACAGAATAACTACAGATACAATAATGTCCGTGACTGAAGTATTTATTTATATATATGTGTGAACTTTTTATTTATTTATATTTTCCATGGTTTTCTTTTCATAAAATAAACAATATTTCGTAACTTTAATGTATTAAATAATATGTATTATGTTTATGGCGAATCTGGTCTATATAAAAAAAAACCCGGTCACGCTGGAATAAATGCATTATTATGATTTCATGACGATTGCACACTAAATAGGTGAACACAAGACAAGTGCACACACAGTGATTTGTGCGTTCATAGACAACTGCACAGTTTGCAGATATCTTGTATGCTTGTTACTTCTTATTTTTGTTCTTAATTTACATAACAATTCCTATATACAGCAAAACATAACAATATTCTATATATCTGATCTTTCTGGCGGACGTTTCTGATCCCACTGCAGAGTCCATCATCAGGGCTGATCCGAAACGTCGGCCATAAAGGTCAAATATACACGGAAAATTAACCCAGAAAATTATACACACAAGCAAAACATAAATTTACTGATAAATTTATAGACAGGAGCAGTAATTAAAACTGAAAATATGTCATGAACCTGAGCTATATTTGCGGAAATTACACGAACCGGAGTTATATTTTCAAGAATCCCAATCAGCTGGAGGGGCGTTCCGACCCGTTCCGAGTCCACGTTTAAATCTGTTCTAAAATAGGTACCTAAGCATTCTTAATATTCTGTTTTAATACAGGCTTTAATTTACAGGTTATTAATTAAATTATTTATTGTTGTTATAAGATTGTGTGGTAAAAATATTTGAATATGTAAAAAAATTATGGATCATGAAGTAATAGAGAAAATTTGTGATTATAGAAAAAAAAAGAATTGTTTTGAAAATAAACTCGTATCTAATTACAAGATATTTATTTTATAAAGAAGTGTTAACTACAAAAATTAAACTACCGTATGTTTAAAAATTGAATACTCGAAAAATTATAAAAAAATAAAAATCAAATAACCTATATTGTACCTAATGGTGTGATAATTCTGTACTCTGTAAAATTCTTCTTACTTATTCACCATTTTACAGTTTTGTTTTTATCTATGCTTGTATTTTTTAATTTTAGTATACATTGTTTCCTGAAGAAGATACCATCGGTATCGAAACATGTAGAATAATTAATAAATAGTGGTTTAAACAAAGTATTTTGTATAATTATTTTGAAGATATTTAAGCCATTTTAGAACCTCTTTTTTGTACAGATTTATATTTTCTGCTAATTAAATTAATTTTGGCAGTTGGTAATATAGTCTAGGAGCAATGTACGATGCATGTTTCTGTCATATTCCTAAATTTGATTAAGGTAACACATTCATTGGTTTTGTTCCGAGTCTGATTAATTTTTGTTTTAAATACTAATTAAATGTATTAATTATAAACATATAACAGATATACATATAAAATCAATTTTATCGAAAAATATTGTTATTACGCTACCTGGATTCGAACCTGGATCTCTTTTCCAATCCGGAGAAGGTGCATTTCCGACTATGCTACAGCAGCAGTATTTTTGACGACAAATTTTCGAACCTATATGTTACACTTTTTCAAATTAATACATCTAACGTTCAATTATTTGAAATTTTTAATTAGTATTTAAAATATCACAGAGCTATGTTCTGAATAATTACAACTTCACAATAAGAATGTGTTCTCCCTAATACTTTTTATTTGTATTTAAATCAATTGTTATGATTCTAAAAATTTTACAAGTGCTACTAAATATAACTTTGTTTTCTTATTGCCTTCTACACTACTAGGTAATCTAACATGTTTATAATACAATTAAAAAGAGAAAATTATTATCAGAATTGTGATATAATTTTTTTTTTACCAAAATATCAGATGACACCATGTTGTTCCAAGATCACTAAATAGTAGCCTTTAAACTGTAAATGTTACAGAACCACTGGATACGAAGATATGTAAAGGTTGTAGTACTTTGTTTAATATTATGGAATATATATTTTTATTTCTTTCGTACTGGTAGTCTTTACATAATAATGTGAGCAGTTAGTTTCGCTGATGGTTTTAGTAGCTAACTTATCAGTTCATTTATAGCCACGCCTGCTGCAGATATTAGTTTTCTAATGTTTTGTTTGGAAATGTAAGGAAAACAATTAAGCTAACACTGGAGAGCCAACTGTAGAATAAAAATACAAAGATAAATTATTTAATTTGTTACCTATGTGATCAGTGTACAAAAGGCGTTGGACATCTAATGCCTCCGCACTAATTCTGAACTGTCTTTTACGCGAATTTTGAGCGCAGTTTTATTGGTATTAAACACGAATTCTAAGTGTCATATTTAGAATATTAATTAAATTATATATTAATTTAAAAGTTTTAATGGTAATCATTTTGCAAAGAAATTAATACTTGTGTAGATAAAAGAAGGGAATAAAAATTGTTATTAATTGTTTTTTTTATAACTAGTGTTTAAAACCCGTTCGGTTTTTAATCGTCGCTTTTTCTAATTTGGATCTATTTCAATATTAAATTCAAAAATAGAGACATTTGGTAGTTAGCATTGCTGTCCAATGGATTCTACGTATTCGCCTCCATCACCATATTTCAAAAGTGTTCGGCTACTTAGTCTCACAAGCTCTCGATATCCGTATTTCCATTCCACAGAGGCGTGTGGAAAAAACAAGATACCTTTTAAACTAAAGTCATTTTTGCGGTTATATTTATAGATGTATTTTTACAAAATTATGTCCAGCTTTGACATCGCACTATTTTTTATAATTTTAATATTTTTTAATAAATAAAATTCTTATACAGTAATATTATCTCTACTTCCCACTTTGATTAGGCCTGATCTCGAAAAACAGCCTCGCATTTTAAAATATTTTCTATTGATTATAAAACATAGTAAAATATTTTATAAATGGTTTAAAAAAAAACAAAGTATATTATTTTATTATTAGACTATTGACATACATGTTTTTGTTGTAACAATGGTGAATATATAATAATATAACATGATAGACATAAGATACAATTATATTGCAATTAAGTATATACTAGTAGTTTATTGTGTGGGATGCAGTAGACTCCACCTCTGATATATACAGCATTGTCCTGGCTACTTTGCTAGACTGCCCTCTGTGTTAAAGTAGCCAGTTTTTTTCGTGCTGTTGTGGTGTTATTTAATTTAAAAAAGATAAAGATTCAACAGGAATAAATTTTTTTTTTTTTTTAAATGTAGTGAGATTGTTGTAGAACTAGTGAATTATTAGTGCAGACACTGTATTATGATTATGTTAGAATATTGGATAGCGATGCTTCTGATTGATCTCTACCCAATTGGATCATATATCGGGTCCATATTTGTGTAATCATTTTTTAGTTGAACGATTTCCAGTTGGTGCTGAGTGTGTTGTACAATTTCGTAGCTAAGAACATGTAGAATCTTCGATAAAATGTCGTTGTTGCTCTCGGAACTGGAGTGTAGATGTTTGTTGTTTGTCTTGTGTTATGTCCATGATTTATTGCTTGGGGTGAGTTTTTGTTAGCATGGAAATATTGGACGAGTCTCAACATGTAGATTTTTCTTATTTTTAGGGCACTGTACTCTTTAAATATTAGATCTGATGGATATCTAAAGGGACGACCATTTATTACCCTATTTATGGAATGGAAGCATAGACATTTTACAAAGAAATGATAACGCGACATGAAGCATTTGAGATGTGCATCTACAGAAGAATGCTCAAATACGCTTGATAGATTGAGTTACAAATAAAGATGTAAGAAATAATCAATATCTCGAAAATTTGATCAAAGAAATATGAGGTATTGCACCTTATAATTCAGGGAAAGATTGCTGGAAGTCGGGGCCCTGGAAGAAAAGACGATGGTTTGACCGGTCTACTAGAGAGCTTTTTCGGACCCCAGTGAATAAAGTGATGATAGAACGTCTGTTGAACAGATACGACACAAGAAGAAGAGGAAATTTAAATAGAGAAATAGTAGCATTGACAACAAAAAAATAAAATAATACTAACTGTGATAAATCTTGAATTACCACTAGATTCCCTCGGGGTACTATCCTCTGATTACTGTCTTATTACTTGGGTCCCAATTCCATGTAAGTGAAACTCAGTCTTTGCAGGTAGCAATATTAAGTTTATTGAAACACGTTTTACAGTAAATATAAATTATACACTTCAAAGATAGACTAGTTATTCAGAAGAAGCTGTGATGGAAGACAGTTTCTTATAAGGTTCGCCCCTCCACCATCTACTCACTTTCATGACACACACACACACACACACATTTACAAAATGACAGTTCTCGCACTAACTAACACAAACGAGAGTATTCTTTCCCTTTCAAATCCTTCTGGTATGTAAGCACTAAAGCAGATCTTCCTCATTGTTTCCGAGCTATTCAACAACTTCCTTTTTGAAAAACGCTGGTGACAGAATTTACTTTGCGCTGGAGTCTAAAATGTTATATAGTTTGGGTGCTAAGCATAGGAAATGTCTGTGTAAAAATGTAAACTTTGGAGTTTATCAAAGTTATTCCAAGTACGTCAGTGGTGGTCGGTGACTTTTTGTAGAAGGGATGATGGATAACAAGTTTATACCTACTTACTATCAAATGTAATAATATAACAACGTTTCAATAATTCGGCTTTAAGTATGCAAGTAGTTGAAAATGCATCACACAAATTCCTCAAAACAATCCGCTCGCTTCGTAATATGCATGCTATTTTGTGCATTATACCCATAAGCATTAAAGTCGTTTTTCGTACATTGGATGCTGTTAACGAATGCGTATACAGTATTCGAAAACCTTGACAGGTGGAGCCGAATGTCGAATACTTTCAAACTTTGTGGATACGGAACGAATGATAGAATCCACTGTTGCTGGCATCTGTGTTTACGCGATTCATGTGTGCTCGAAAGTTGAGAATGTATATGTATGTGTCGTAGTGTGTATTATAACCGGTCTCTTAAGGACGAATTTATTTGCAAGCTGTTTTTGGCTTTTTGATTCTAGAACACGAGGGATGCGCAGCAGCGCCTGATGTACGTGTGATTAGTAAGTTGTCCGCAATATCAGCATGTAAATATATTCACTCGTGTATACCTTATTGCATGTGTTTCGCATACTGAGTAATTATAATTACAGCGGTATTTACACTAATTCGGCCCAACACACCGACCCGTGATGAAACACACTTAGCGTGTTAATTAAAAACACTTCATTATCTATTCCGCGCACTTAAGATATAAGCGAAGTCACGAAAGCGAGTGGTTGCGACAGGGGAGAGAAGGAACATCTGTATTCTGTAATCTCTACTGGTTGTGTAATAATAATACATAAGATGTCGCGGCCATTGTGTAAATTGACATCATTGTCAGTGACCAAAATGTCACCACGCAATAATAAACGTCAATGTACATTTTATACTGATATTTCAAGTTTATTCTAAATATTTGAATACCAATCTAAATACAAATTAATTGCAGAATAATTAGATCGAAAAATATTTTTGCTGCTACCGGCATTCGAACCTGGATCGCTTTCCAAACCGGGGAGGATACATTATCCAACTATGCTACAGCGACAGTACTTATGACGACATATTTTCAAACCCATATATTACAATTTTTCAAATTATTACATCTATCGTTCCACTATTTGAAAGCCATGTATTTTGTTTTTACTGAATCTATAGACGCCAGAAATAATAATTATTTTATATTAAATTTTGGACACATTGATACAATTTATATATTATTAAGGAAAACACATTCACATGCGTGACATATGGGTTCGAAAATTTATCGTCAAAAGTACTGTCGCTATAGCATAGATGGATAATGCACCTTCCACGGTTTGGAAAGAGATCCAGATTCGAATCCCGGTAGTGCAACAATAATATTTTTTGATAAAATTGATTGTATATGTATATCTTTCTAATTAATACATTTAATTTGTATTTAAAATATTACAGACCTATGTTCTTAATAATAATAAAAAATTAATAGTAAAAATCAACTCATATTTAAATATTTCATTAACAATATTGATCTATGTAGTCTCAGTTGTGCATGGTTTGGGTGTGCTTTTCAAAAAAAAAATTGTCATTTATTTAATATTACAACGAAATTTGCAATAAGACAATGAAATTCTTAGGATTTGTGTTACGGTCAAGCCAAAAACTTATCTCGCTCCGCTCTCTAACAAATGAATTTTAACCACAAAGTTAATTTTGCTAATTTCAAAAGTAACATTATATACATCTAATGTAACTCAAATCTTTGGCCTCCCTGCTAAAAAACGAAAGAACTTAACGCAAATTTCAAAGATTTATCAATTTTAACTTGCATATTCCAATATAAAATATAAGATTTTTTAAATATTAATTAGAAAGATATACATATAAAATCAATTTTATCGAAAAATATTGTTGTTGCGCAACCGAGATTTGAACCTGGATCTTTTTTCTAACCGGAGAAGGTGCATTATCCAACTATGCTACAGCGACAATATTTTTAGCGACAAATTTTCGAACCTATATGTTACCTTTTTTGATATTAATACATTTAATCGTTCCATTATTTGAAAGAGCCATCTTACATGTATATCTTTCTAATTAATATATTTAATTCATATTTAAAATATCACAGACCGTCTGTTCTGAATAATTACAACTTCACAATAAGAATGTGTTCTCCTAATAAGTTATGATTATTTATGTGTAGTTCATTTGAAAAAATTAGCCTGGAGAAGAGATGTGAGCGATATAGTATTTATATACAAAATTGTCAACAGCATGTTAGACTGCCCTGTATTAGCATTAGCAGATAGAACATGAAGTGTTCTTTGTAATAACTATGCCGTAAACTAACTAATAACTATGCCGTAAACTACTAAGCCGTAAACTAACTAATAACTAGGCCGTAAACTTGCCAATAACATGAATGCATCGACTTGGAAACAAGTTAAATTTCGTTGACATATCGTTACAGGAGCATACCTGAATTGAAGAAATATTTCTAATTGTAATCTCAATATTTCACTTTTTTATAATTAACCACTTAATGAGTTATTTTTAAACACCAACCGGTTTAGAAAAACACAATTTTCTTCTTCAGGATGTAAAACCAATTAATAATAGTATAAAGTTCTAATATTAAAAAAAAAAAAAATTGTTTTAAATCAAATTAAAACACGTGATAATTATTTTTAAAAATTAATTTAGTACTTAAATGGTTACGATGAAAGATGTGGAAACTGACTTGCTGATGCATAATTATTATATACATTTTTTAATATTTTTTTTTAGAATAAGACTTGTGGTTAAATTTAGTAGGTTATTTATAATATTTTGGTTAATTCAAGACGTTTTATTTATTTCTGATGATTCTAAATTACTCAATTTAAGACCAATATTACTTATATGTAAACGACAATCCTGAATTTTTATCAAAAGTATGATCATTTTCTAATAAATGATTGGAAAATTCTGAAAAACTATTACTATTTAAACATCTTAAATGTTCTTTGACTCTTATATAATATAATGTTAATTATTGAAACAATGATAATGAACATAAAAACTAAACCACAAAGCTAATTTTGCAAATATTAAAAATATATTATTGTTTATGTAAAAGCCCACATGGCGTTGATAAATAGATATATATTTATTGGGATTGTTGAAATTGTTATTCAGGGGTTTTGGTTGCCCCGAGCATCAGCCCATACTGTCCAGGCTATAGCTACGCCACTGCACGTGCATAAAACAGACATTTTAATTATGCTGTTAGTGAAAAATTGACACAATGTATCGGTGTTTATTAAATTTATTCGAGATTAAGACGATTCTAGAAAATGTGACAGGGCCTAGGCAAATGAATCGAGGCACTCTTGACTAGTGACATGTGACGTCCCTGTCTATCTTCCCGCCGATTAATTGGCCGGCGCCGGAATCCCGTCTGTCCAAGCCGGGTCGGGGAGGCATCATGGCGGCGGAATCCGTCTACGACGGCCGCTTCCGCGAATCGGCGGCCGCCCCGCGCGGAAAAAACGGGCAGCAGTTTGAATTTTCGAATTCGGATCCGAGCGCCATTCGCGCATTTGAATTTCAAATCGGCGCGGGAAAAAAGGGCGCGCCGAAAATTTTTCGGAAACGGATCTCGGTCGGTGGGTCATTAAGAAGGCCCACAAAACTAATGGAGTCCATCAATGCCGAGGTGTTCCATTTGTCTTTTTGTTAAATTTCAACGGTAAACTGAATTCGCTTTATGACTGCTTCAGATGCACGGCTCTGATTTTGATTTATAGTGGTGGTCTAAAATAATATATGCGAGTCCAGACATGATTGTCTTCTTTTTCTTTTCCATATTGTTATTGACTTCATATTAGTGATGAGCTCACAATCACGAACCGTGAGTCAATCACTGATATCTTTGAGTCGCAATCACTATCAGTGATTGAATATCTGGGGATTGATTCGTGAATCAATTTTTTTTGTTTAAATCGATCATCACTTGAATCAGCGCCGTCAATCGGATTTTCCGTAATTTGATTAGCGTCGTCTATTGGAATCTATTTTTGTTGGTCATGATTATACTTGCATGTTGGTAACAAATTTTTTTCAGTTTTTTTTACATTTTATAGGTATGTGTATATGTTGCGTAAAAGCATAGATGCCGGAAGAAACAGGATATTCGGAAGGAAGTTCCACTCACCACAGTCCCGTTCTTCTGGCACCTCCAAGGTGGACTGTAACTTTAGGTTTTGTAACACTATCTCCGTTCAGGGTCTTGAGTCCTTCAGATTGCACAGGACAGACACTTAGACACACGTCTCACTCGTTTGTTATACTGTGAAATTTACTCGTTACCGCACCGGTTCAGGGTCGCCGATCGCCGATCGATGATCGATGGCTGGTGAGGAAGGGAGGGGAGGTGGAAGCACAGTACATTATCTTCGTTCAAGCATAAATATACGTCCCAAACAGTATGTATGTGCAATAATTTTCTACGAATTATATTTTCTAGAATATATTTTTTAAGCAAATTAAGTTTTAATAATATAAATAAATACGCTCCGAAACTGTGATCACAGTCACAGTTTTTAATCACTGATATTATTGAATACCAATCACAATTACACCAGTGAGTCAAGAGTAGCATTTTTTCTCATCACTACTTGATATAGTGATAAATTACTACGAAAAAAGTGTATATCTGGGAAAATTGTTTGCCCACATTTCGCTGCCTGGAAAATTATTTACCACATATATCAAAAAAAAACATTATTCACTCTGCTACTAGATGAATGCCTCCCTGTAACTGCAAGGCTCTTCAGTCTTGAGTTAAACTAAATTTTGTCTATCTAACTTATATATCTGTAGGGGTCCTACTCGCGCCTCACCGTACCTGGCCATTTAATCAGGCGCTTATCATATATCGCAATGAACAATTCCGAGAAGCTCGCCTGAAGCTACCACTTCTCCCATAGCTGCCTTCTCGGACGCATCTCCAATGACCACTCCTAGTCATCAACTTTATCTGTAATTTAACTTCATCCTGTATACTTTAATTTGTGCATCAAGCTACAAAAAACGCTACCAATTGTAAGTCAATGTTTTATTTAATACTCCAGCTCTAACCACAACTCATGCATACGAACATACACAGGTATACACTGCGATATCAAATACACGCAGTGAGATCTAGGGAGATTTAAGGCCCTCAGTTTCACATTAAAGCAAATTATTTTAATATCTCTATACAGCTTAATTAATCAATTAAACAACACCTTCTAACGGATGACGCGTAACCTACAAGCAAAACAAAACTGTCAAAGCATATAGGTAGATGCTCTTTTAGGTTTACTATACTTATCTTCCCCCCCCCCCTTTACCATATACCCTTAGAGCACGATCTTTTTTGTATGTGATCTATGACTTGTGAACTGTCAAGAAGTCAACGTCACACTATTCTGTTATGTGTTCAGTTACTATTTCTATTGTGTATTCGGTTTCTCGCTGTGTGTGCCGAAGATTTACAATCACTATTGGGTGATACAGAGTGCTACGTGCTTATCATCGAAGAAGTTTCTTGAAGTTCAGAACAGCTGTGAATACAGCAATAAAATCCAGGTAAGTCGTGCTTTCTGGATAATCATTGAGCCCTTATTGTTCTGTCCTTATACCAAATTCATATCACTCTTCTTACATCCCGTTTAATCATCATTTGTGTTCAACCTAAGATTAAATATTAATCACCATAATCATTTGGATCCTCTTCTTGTAGGAAGATCGGAGACCAATAGTCTCGATAAAGTGCTACTACTACCTGCCAAGAAAATACGTAATAGAAACTATTTTTTAGGGATTCGCTAGACCTGCCAAGTCACCTCCAGTTAGATGTTTATATATGTAGAAGTAGAAGCTACATGCCGATTGTTACAGTAGATACCTTACTGACATGCATTTATTAAAATGTATTTAACAAGAGTGTAGTTTTTTTTTTCTTTTTTTATTAATATTAAAAATATAATACAATTTCAATAATCAGTGGATATATATATTTTAACATTTGTTTCTTTTCTATGAGAGTAAGACTCGTGTATAGAGAGGGAGTATATTCGAGTTAATTAATATTTCAGTTAGTCTGTGTACATATTTTTTTTTACTTCAGTTACAAATTTATGATAGTCCGTAATTTTTCTAATTGTGATGGTGAGATTGTTAAAAAATAGTGTCTAAAGCTTTTTAATAACACATTTTTAATATAAATTAAATGGTAGCTTTGTTAAATAAATTGATTTTATCTTAATGTACATCTTTCTAGTCGATACATTTGAATTGTATCTACAGATCTACGATCTGAAAAAAACTGCAAATTCTCAATAATCATGTGTACAGCTGAATTCCATGTCTAAAATCGGATACGTGACGTCACTATTTAATCCAACTATTTTATCATTATAAAAGGAATTATTGTAAAACCTGACAAATCCTTCTAGCTAATCCATTTCTTACAGCCCCGCTATTTTTTTTATCATTTTCATAAAAAATATTTTAGCGTAAGTGTCCTATTTTCACGATTCAGGAAAATGATCCCTGTTAACATTGAGTATTGATACCGTTTTTCTGTACGAGCGTACAGATGTTGATGCTAAGTTGACTCGGCGAGGCTCCGCTTTTAGCCGTATATTATCGCATTTTACGATGGTCGAGTAACTTGGAAACCTTACGACGACCCGCGCCAGATACGCGCCACTGGCATTGTGTAATCCGCTAACTGCTCTGTGGTATGTGCACAACCAAAGTCATCGTCCATCATACTTCTTGAAATTAAGAAAATATATGTGTTTAAAAAAAACTCCAAAATGTTGACTGTAATTATTGTGTTAGATGTGAGAACATGACGAAGATAGTTCAAACAATGTGGCTGTGAATAAATTCTCTCTCTTTATATCTGATCAACAAGGAGGGGCACGCGGGCGACAGCGCACGGGAGCCTTAGAAATTTAGTCGCAATGGATTGCTTCACTCACGGTGGAACAACGTAAAACAGTTTTAACAAAACAAAACGCTATAAGCACTTTGCACTTTTAGAAATTCAATAAAAAAAAACTACATGTTGTATTATAATGAATGCTTATTCTACTGAAAGAGAAAAATTGGGAAAAATAATATCTTTTAAATGTGCACCATCCCACCGCTGGCATTCCTCGAATCTGGCACCTAAGTTTTGAAACGCTCTATCACACACAGCGCGTGGGTGTTGGCTATCTCTTGACGAATATTCGCCTTAAGTTGGATTATTGTGGCTGGTTTATTATTTAAATTTATCTTGGTATCGCCATAGTAGCAGAACCCTTGCGAGTCAACAAGTCCGGATCTGATCGTATAGACTAGTTCTCTTCGCTTCTCCTGCTCCGTGGCTGCCCGGTTTTCTTCTTATTTAGCGTTGAACCGATCACCTTCAACTTCTTAACCCACGATTTAATTTAATTAACACTCGAAGATTCATTCGGATTCACACTGTGTAATCGGTAGTGCCCCAACTTCGCGCGGATCTTGCGCATTTAAAAAGTGCGAAAACTTATGACTCACCTGTACAATGCTTTAATAGCGCGTACTGTTTGCCTCCACTCTTTGCGATCCTAGGCCTTGTTTAGTGCGACGTGTAGAACTATCTAGGTCTTTCCATCATAGTGGCATAGCATGATTGCCAAGTAGTGTTAAAAAATATCAATCTGGTGGTGAACGTGAAGGACTGATATGGGAACTGTTGCTCATAAATCGATCCTGAGTAAGCTGTAGGTCACCACGTTGTTTGTGATCACCAATATCTCCAGGCTATCTCCCCGTCTTTTAGCAACATGCCCAAAGTATGAAATAATTATTTTCCTACATACTGTAGTCAGCCTTTCTTTAGTGTGAAGGTCCTGAAGAATGGAGACATTTGTTTGTCTCGCAATTCATGATATATGCAGAATGCGACACCAATACCACATCTCGAGGTGATGAGTCTTTATTTCCTCCATGGGATCTATGTTTTGACTCCATACAGAGCTGCGAAGAATAGGAGGGATTTAATCAATCGTACTTCTATTCTTGATCAACTTCAATATAGCAAACCAATATAATATATTTTATATTTTGTATTTTTGTAGCATAAATATTACATATGAAAATAAAGGTAATTACTTTAATAGACGTGGTCTGTTCTAAAGCAATTACCTGTAAATTTTTAAAAGTTGTAATTATTAAGGTACCATAGTTATAAAGTAAGGTAAGTAAGTATAATGTAAATCAAGTTATAAAAAATTATCTAAAAAACTTACAATTATAAAATGTTATTGCAAAAAACTTATAAAAATATTATTGTCTGTAATATACAATAGTTGGAGACAAAAATGTGTAGGTAGTTAGGTTAGCACAAATGACAAATTAGATTCATTTTGCTCTCTACCTACATCAAGCAACCACTTTGTTATATTTGGTTTAAAATCGTTAATCACTTTAGACTCTTTAAGGTCTAGTGGCGATTTGTTAAAAATACGCGGTGCACAAAACAAGAAAGTTCGTTGACCGATTTTGGTATTCATTTTTGACACTGAAAACTGTCCTAAGGTTTTGCTCCTAGTTTTCTTTGGATCGTATCGTGGAAGTATAGTTAATTTTTTTTTTAAATAATTTTAAGATTGATCTGGTAAACAGTTCTCTTATATTATAGAGTTCTTTAGAGTTATGTCTTGTTTATTACTCTGATGACCCATTTCTGAGTCTCAATTAGAGAATCCAATGAAGTAAAAGCTGCACCGCCCCATGCACATATTGCGTAACTGATGAGACTCTGACAAAGTGAATAGTATACCATTTTTAATAAAGTAATATTCATGGAGCTGCGTAAAATTTTGAAGATATAAATTAATTTTCTCATTTTAAAGCTTACTCAATCGATATGAGGAGTTATTAAATTGTATTAACGGAGTAATAAATGTAATAATGTATAAAAATTAAAATTAAAATTAACAGCCGCCGTTTTGAAACAGGACCGAGGATCAGGCTGGTTAACAAATTTATTTGAGATATCTACCAGATCAGTATTTCAAAAAAGTTTGATTGAAATGAAACGATAATTACGGGAGTTATTGTGCTCGAAAATTGTAACCCCTATCTAAAACTGGTTTCATCTAAAATTATCATTTGACCCACTGTACGTGGTTACCGCATAAACAAACAGTACAAACAGTACAAATAGTACAAACATCACGTGCAACTGTATCAATAAACCTGTTCCGGATAATTTAATAATTTATATATATATAAAACCATTTTAAATTAATGCTCCCTTGCAAACATCTATACGAATAGGTACGTCATGACAATGACGGATGACAGAATGGTCAAGGTCAGCTACGAGATGTAGCGTAAATCGAGATTAAATTATGAAGTCATATAGGTCAAAATTACAGGTTACGTCAATTGTTTATTTATTTATTTAATTATCTATATAATACATATGTTTATTTGTGTTTGGACTGTGTCTGTCTCTAGAGAAATCTGTGTTGAGACGGGGAAGATCTATGTTGTTTTGATAATATAATTAATCGAAAAGCCATTTTTTGTTCAACGAACTATATACTATATATAATAAAGATGATTAATATATTGTACATAAGTAAATACTGATAATACATCCGTGTTTCTTTTTTTATTTTTATTTACACCCTATCCCGAATCGTTTTGAGAGTTGTTTACCCTCGTTTGGATTCGTCATAATTACATTTTATTTTTTATTACATTCAGTCATTATTAATATTATCATCATAATACCATCATAGATTGGCTACGACATCGTCGTACCAGAGGCATAACTTTACAGTTTGACGTGAGACTCATTATCAGATTCAATTCAAAAGTCAGACAGAAAGAAGCTGTAGAAATCATGCACCCCCAAAAGTGGGGGTAGACGTTATATTTATGTGTTGCAGTCGCAGAACTCGGTCACAGTCCGGCAGAAATTCACCCTGTATTCAGGTCGCAAAGGTGCGAGGGAGATCCAGTAGAATACTTCATTAGGTCTCTCTAGCCACCGCTCTTCTCGGCATCGTCTATCCCAGCAACCCCCAGCGAAAGACCCACACCCTAATAAATACCCGTAAATATCTTAATAGATCTTCATTCCGGAGGATCCGATGACCTATTTCTTCTAATCCGTGTTCCATAGCATTATAAATATATATAAGTAGGTATATATATTCACAATTATGCCAATCGGTAACATAAAACATGTGTTCTTGAAGCCGGCCGAGAGAGAAGCGAATGGATAAGAATGGCTCCCGAAGCGGCTACGCTGCGATGTATTGTTGTCTTGTTTGTGGGTCGGTATCGGGTGTACCTTTGAGGTTGATACGAGTCTGGTTTGCCAATCAGGTAACTGTGAGGCGCGTTTAGGGCCTCTACAAGTTGCTACCAGGATTCGAACCTGGATCTTTTCTTATCCGAGGAAACGCGTTAACCAAATTCTACGTCTACGATGTTTTGCCTGAAAGGTATAAGACTGTAAGTATATATGGTTAAAATTTATATTCAGGAATTTATTCGAATATTTCTAGAATTTTGTTAGATCAATTACACCAATATTACACCATCACCCAAATACAAGGAATTCATGAACACACCGGTGTGTTAATGTCATATGTTGACAAGTGCGATAAATTCCTAGAATTACGATAGATTCATTGGAAAACTGTTTGTTAATTAGTTTGCGATAACATAACGTGAGAACTGATCGTATATAATGAAACTTGTTTCTTATGTAGCCATTTATAACGGAGGACATGATGCTGATGTGATTATCTACATTAGAACTGGACGAGATGTGTACCAGAGTTTGCTGAGAAAGTATGCGTTTTATTTAGAAAATTATTGTTTTAAAAAATTAAAATATATGATTTTTTACATATCAATCATTTTATTTTTATTTCGAATGACATTTAACACGTAAACAATAAGTGAGCTGCACTAAATTATAATGATATTATATCTACAATAAATTAATAAATAATAATTAATCATAATCCAACATTATTGCATTTTATTGGACGAATATATTACAAGTCAAGATGTAGGTGCATTAAATAGAAAACCAAAATAGTCGTTCATTTTTTATAATGATAATTATAAAAGTACCGTCTTTCCAATAAACTGTAATATACCTAGCCAACTAACTAGGGATTTCGCCGACGTGGAACCAGATTGCATTTCGACGCCGAGCTGTTTTTTGCGGTACGAAATTGTTGCCGTATGTAAAAATCCGAACCACAAAGAAGCGGTGTTCTACACCCTCCCGAAGTGCAGTGATATCTCAGTTATTTACAACAAAAGTGCGAGTCGTGTGGAGGTGAAAACTGTCGTCCAACCCAGGACTGAGATTAAGGTAGGCCAGATCCATCTGCCATTATTTCCTTTCTGAATCCAATTTGGGTTGCGTCAACTGAACCATAATTTTAAACGATACGTTTCACGGGATCTTGTCCCACCAGTACGACATGATTTTATTAAAATTAATTCACCTAACCTAAATGTCATAAATCCCGCAATTTATCGCTTATACTTATCTGGTTTATTAACCCTTCACATTAACTATATTTTACTATAACTCCACATTCAGGGGTGGGCTGGAGAGGGCTCAGAGGCGCTCGCACGAGTATAACTGCAAACATTTTATAAATGCATAATATTTTTTATGTATCCAATAATTAGCAATATTTGAATACGTCCAAAAACACAAAATTACTGGATTTTCATCTACAAAAGCACTGTTATTAAATAAAAAATATTGATTTTTCAGACGTATTCTAGTATAATGTGTTAAAAACATTTTACAGACAAAGAATATTGCTTTAAATAATTTCAAAAAAATAATTAGATTCTCATTGTGACATATATCCTATTTCAGGGAAATAAATTATCAAATTTAGTCCATAGATAGTAATAGTGTAGTGGTACTGGAAGTGAGTCCACATATTAACATATATACATCTTTAAAAAAATTGATAGATACGGAGATTGATAGGTGAGAATAGTGAACGTTATATTTATATAAAGTGATTACTTAAGCCAGCCGAAGACAGGTCGTAAGCCCTGTAATTAGCATATTTCCATATATTTTCCATTAAATATAATAAAAAATAGTTTTGTATCTATGAGATATCTATTATTTGTTTATAAAAAAATTGTTTAACCGTTGTATTCGAAATATATATTACAAATAGAATTATAGCATAATTATATATTTAATAAAACATAACAAAGAAATAGATTGATTGGCTTTGAATAATGGAGTTTTAATATTCGATGTGGAACGCCCTATTTCGCAGTGCGGCTCTGAGGTTCCAGTCCGCCACTGACCACGCCAGATCACACCTGCGTACACGGCACGTCAACATCCATTCGCACTGTTTATTCTGAGAAATTGCTTCGAGCGAAAGGAAAACATTACCAAGTTGGGATAGCGGTTATTCATTAAAAAAAAACTGTGTGGTTGGTGGTTATCGCAAACCCACTTATCCCGTCCGACGAACACTTCTGCTGGATAACTCGGCGATTACACATGTGATAGAATTAATTAAAATACATATAACGCGAATAAAATCAATTATATTGTCAATGTAAAAATTATAAAAATATTTAATAACCATCAGATATCTCATAGAGACGAATATATAGAAAATATGTGGGGTAATTACAGGGTTCACGAACCTGTCATCGGCTGGTTTAAGTGATCTCTTTATATATATATATATACTTACCATCACGCCGTTTCCCCGCGGGGGTAGGCAGAGAGGATAGAGCGCCACATTCTTCTGTCCTGACACAAAATTCTCGCCTCATCCACATTCATACATCTTTTCATACAAGCTCGCCGATTGTTGAGGCTTCTAACAGAACCATCCTCCATTATCTGGTTTACCCGGTCGTGCCAAGTCTTCCGCGGACGTCCTTTATTTCTGGTGCCATCAACACTTGCGTCACATATCTTTCTTACCGTTCTCTCCTCATTCATCCGTTCCATATGACCAAAGCACCTAAGTGATCCTTTCTTAATCTTATTCACTATACTAACATCAGCTTTACATTATTTCCTTATTTCTTCATTCTTTACTCTGTCATAAATAGATTTGCCACAAATACGTCTAAGTGATCTAATTTCCACTGCATTCAGTCTACTTTCGTTCCTTTTCTGCCAGCTCCAGACCTCACTTCCATACATCAGTGTCGGTACCAGAATTCCATTGTGCACCGCTAGTCTTGCCTCGGTTGACAAATTCCCGTTAGATATAATTCCATTCGAAGTGCCGTTCACTTTACTTCCTGCAGTCACCTTCCTTTTGGTATCATTCTCAGCCTTTCCGTTTCTCTCAAGCATACTTCCCAAATACACAAACTCATCTACTTGTTCCAAACATTCATTACCTACAAGTATTTAGCGCGGCGTCTTGCTTTCCTCCTTCTCGAATACCATCACTTTCGACTTGTTAACATTCATCATGAGGTCGCTTTCCTTGCATACATCGTACATTGTACTCACCAGATTCTGTAGTTCTTGTTAATATTTTTATTAATTAAATGTATATATAAAACGTTCAACAATTCTCACCCCTGAATCTCCATATTTATCAAATTTAAAAAAATTCTATATATGTTATTACATGGACTCGTTTCGAGTACCACTACAACATCGCCATCTATCAACCAAATTTGATAATTCATTTTTCTTTGAATCAGAACGTCAACTCAATGAGAATCTGATTTTTGTTGAAAATTAATTAAAGCAATATTATTTATCTGTAAAATGTTTTTAATGCATTATACTAGAATACGCCTGAAAAAAAATATTTTTCTTATTTTGACCAGTGTATTATTTCAGCAATATTTGAATATGTTAAAAAACACACAAATTACTGAATTTTTACCTATAAAGGCACCGTTATTAAATAAATATCAAATATCTCATAGAGACAAAACTATTTTTATTATATTTAAATGAATATATAGAAAATATGAGATATCTGATATTTATAGGTAAAAATCCAGTAATTTGTGTGTTCTTTAACATATTAAAATATTGCTATATAAAAATATTTGTTAATTTCTAATTAAAAAAATACTAAACCTACTCTCATGGTTACTTTTAAACATATGTTTTGTGTATAGTTCACTAGGAAGGAAGGAACGTAGGAAGGAAAGAATGTTTTTTTTTTTAAATTAAATATTGTTGGTAGGTAGGATTGAATTAATAAAGAAGTTCTTTATCTATTTACCGCAACGTGGATGCGCATATTTGAATTGTCTATTATGTGACGTTTATATGTACTGAATAAAACACGTAGTCACCACGGTAACGAATATGACATAATTATTTTTCGTAACATATTTTTTCTAAGATTACTCTAACAGGCATGAAATAGATATTTTTTCATCAAATATTTTTTATAGATACATCACACGTTTTTCATGAGAAATTTGCAACTTGTGTTTACATAAATGATCGCAGTACCATAAATACTCAACCTATCGTAATGAAATTTGGAACACATATGCTCTGATAATGTAGCTACCACATAAGATATATATTTTTTGTTTACGGCTAGTTAAAAACTGTTATTTTTACTATTTTCCATGTTCTAAAAATATTTTTGAATAACCCTATTTGACGCTCAGTGTATTTAATGTAATATAACGTGTAATTAATATATTTTTTTAACATTATGCTTCGAACTTTAATTTATTTCACTTCAGCCTATTTTATGTATGTATATACAATTTAATACGTATAAAAACAACACTAACTCATGGAGATTTTTATGAACGAGAGCGCTGATAGTTATGACATTTACAAGCAAAATATTTTGCACAGATAAAATTGTAACATCTAGCGGGATTTACAAATACCAGTGGCGTGTACTAAGCATGTACTTGGGTTGTACCCACTGCTAATAACAATTTTATAAAAGTAATATGGGCTGTTCTGGCACTGCATTCTGGGAAGAACAAACTTTCCGAAATATTTAGCTCTATTTTGTACTTGAAAATTAGTGAAAA
This sequence comes from Eubasilissa splendida, assembly GCA_031772225.1. Classification (NCBI taxonomy): domain Eukaryota; kingdom Metazoa; phylum Arthropoda; class Insecta; order Trichoptera; family Phryganeidae; genus Eubasilissa; species Eubasilissa splendida. Next base: position 7,978,477 of record CM062868.1, on the reverse strand, counting down.
AAAATGTTAAACATATCCACCATACACTCAACTCCTTGACAAATACAAATTTGTGTTATGAATTTGAAAACATTTTGAAAAATATCAGATATATGTTTAAAAAAAAGGACGCCCGCCGCCATTTATAAGTCATAAAGCAAAGAGCGTTACAACCAAGATGCATTACTCTGGGTAAACAAGATGACTGGCCGCATGGACCGTCAACATCCGATGGCCGCCGCGAGCTCTCCAGCTTGTTTACTCATTATCTCTTTGGCTTCGGCATCATCGTCAGCTTTTGTCACGCATTCCGTTTCCACCAATCAACAGTCAAATTAGAAATGCATAATCTAATTTTAAATAAATTCATTGTAAAATGCGAGTACCCTTTTCATGTTCTATTTACTAATTCTGTTAATACCTTCTGCCTGTCATCTCTCACATGTACAGCATCACGATACCTACACAAAAACAAAACGGTATCTTTCTGATATCATTATCACATATAACACATTCAAAATATATGCAATCTCCCGAAAAATTATTACTTACTTACCACCACACCGTTTCCTTGCGGAAGCAGAGATGATAGAGCGTCACACTCTTCTGTTCTGTCACAGAATTCTCGGCTCATCCACATTCATACGTCTTATTATACAAGCTTGTCGATTATTATCTGGATCTGGTCGTGCCAAGGCTCCCGCGGACGTCCTCTATTTCTGATGCCTTCAACACTATCAGATATCTTTATTTATATATTTGTTTATTCCGGCTTTATTACATACATATATATTATAATTTTCAACATTTGCCAAACTTCAGAACGATTTTACGGAAATAATTTTCCTTCGCATAGTAATTAATAATGTTATAAATTAACAACAATATAGAAAAAATGATATTCAACATATACAAAGCAAATAAATAATTCGATAGAATATTCGTGCCATTCCGTATAACCAAAGTACCTAAATGATCCTTATTATCCTTAATCTTACTTACTATTCTAAGATGAACGTTCTTTATATTGTCATAAATTAACATGTGCTACAGGATAATTTTTTTTTTTTTTGTGTCATTTTCAACGAATCGCCCAACAGATTTGAATTATACGTGAAAGTATTCGATTATAAATATACTTAATGTTGTGAAAGTTTTAGCAGGTTTTTTTTTGTCTCATCAATATTCTTACTATTTTCAAACTAAGCTAAACGCTTGTATTATATCACTAGGCCAGCATCTTAACCACTACACCAACAAGCTACTCATTGACAAAAAAAAACGTAAAAAAAATAGTTACTTTTTTTATTGCAATTTATGGAGTGCACGCCCCTGGTACCTAACTATGTGCGAGTTAATATAAAATATTTAAAAAAGATCCCGCAGTTAAGGAAAGTAATCATTTTCAATCTGACAAAATAGTGGATTAATTTATTTATTTTCCCTTTTTAACCAGTTTGGTGAAGTGTTAAGGATTCACGACTCAAGTTGATTTACTGGTCAACGTTAATTGTATCGGAAAATAATCGGCAACATATAATAATAATAATAATGTGTTTACTCCAGCGTGATCAGGATTTTTTTTAACCCTATTCGCCATAAATATAATACATATTATGTTATACATTAAGGTTATGAAATAAATATAATGCTATGAAAAAGAAAACCAAGGAAAATATTAATAAATAAAAAAATTTAATAAAAGGTAAAAAGTTCACACACAAAATATAAATATTACATATATAACTACTTCAGTCACGGCCATTGTTGTATATGTAGCTATTCTGTAGGCGTTGCCATTCTCTGGTCAGGGAACTAGCTTTCCATGAGAGCGCCGCTTGCACCAGAGAGCCGGTGCTGAGCTCCAGCCGCATCTTTACGCCCGCAACTCGACGTCTCAGAAGCGGAACGATATAAATCATAAAAGAGTTGTTAAATTTATTTTATAAAATTTAAGTTGCTTTTTTTGAGCGTGGGTTAATTTTTTCACAACAGTCGGTACATCGGTTGTATTATATTATATTATAAATACAACGAATGGGACCCATCACTTATCCAGTGCCGCTCCATGAGCAAAAGCTACCACATAGGTCATTCTCATTCACCGCTAGGTTAGCATTCTTTTAACACTACAATGGCGATCGTGCTACGCCTCAGAGACACCAAACCAACACCATTCACTATCTAATTCAAATGCTCGTACCCAACAGTATTTATTAACATTAAAAAATATTAAGTGCACAGAAAAAAAACCAGTAAAGATTAAAAAAATAAAACTTCCCCGCGGGAGTAGGCAGAGAGGATGGAGCGCCACACTCTTCTGACTTGACACACAATTCGTACATCTACTCATACAAGCTCGCCGATTATTGACGTTTCTAACAGGATCGTCCTCCAGTATCTGGTTTACCGTGTCGTGCCAAGTCTTCCGCAAACGTCCTCTGTTAACGCTTGCGTCATATATCTTTCTTATCATTCTCTCCTCGTTCATTCGTCCCATATGACCGAACCGCTTTAGTGGTTCTTTCTTAATCTTACTCACTATCCTAACATCAGCTTTACATTTGTTTCTTATTTCTTCATACATTCGCCTAAGCGATCACATTTCCACTGCATTCTGTCTATTCTTCCATACATCTGTGTCAGTACCAAGACTTTATTGTGCACCGCTAGTTTTATCTCGGTTGACAAGTTCCCATTAGCTATAATTCGATTCAAAGTGCCATTCACCCTGTTTACTTCAGTCACCCTAATTTCGTCTTTCCGTTTCTATCAAACATACTTCTCAAATACACCTACAAGTATTTTGCACGTTGTCTTGCTTTCCTCTTTCTCAAATACCATGTGTTTACATTTTATTGGGACACCTGTATACGTAGGTATGTATATACGAAATCACGAAATATTTTGTCGGGACCAGAATATTTTTTCATGGTGAACCTTAAGCCTAAAGTAGATTTTATTATTAGTTGTAAAAATGCAATTTTTACAGTGAATAATTCGATAGGTAAGTAGGTTTAATTAGGTAACTAGCTACATATTGTTATTTTTTTAATCTTTCTTTCAGTGTAGTCAGATTATTCTGTCCTGAAAATCTTTTTCACATGTCACGTTAAAAATGGGTGAATACATTAGCGTGAATAAGCCAAAAAGAGTGAACCAACCAACATTTAAATGTTATTAAGGAGAACACATTCTTATTGTGAACTTGTAATTATTCTTAATATAGGTCTGTGACATTTTTAAAAATAATAATTAAATGTATTAATTAGAAAGATATAAAACAAAGTAGATGGCTATCAAATAATGGAACTGTAAATGTATTAATTTGAAAAAAATGTCACATATGGGTTTCGTAAATTTGTCAACTTGTATGCTACAGCATTGTTGGATAATGCACCTTTCTCGTATTGGAAAGAGATCCAGGTTCAAATTCTGGTAGCAATAACAATATATTTTTCGATAAAATTGATTCTAATTAATACATTTAATTAATATTTTTTAAAAAAACATTGAAATGCACTACAAACATTGCATCAATTACCATCAAAAATGGTTGTTAGACGTGATGTGTGACTTATTCGGTACAAGGTACATACAACATTTTTAATGTTCTTGCTATACAAACCACACCACAGCCAATTTGAATGCAGTTTGCCCAAAAAGGTCAAATTACCAAGGGCGTTGAGGACATTAACTTCTAAGCAGAAACAGGTAATATATTCTGTAAAAGTAGGTAGGTTCTTTATACGCGTGCAAAATAAATTAGGTAAATATTTAAAAAATTGTTAAATTCCCACATACCGGTAAATGAATACGCATGAAATAAAGTGTACATATAGGAAAGAGGGGTTTGTAACATTAGCTGCGGAAATTTCGTATTATTTCGTAAACAAAACGTATTTTTTACATTAATGCATATTATATTGTCAGCGATTTTACTTTGGTTCCAATCGTGACATATTTAAAAAAAAAAATTGTTTGCGTAAGTGGTACCAAAGTGATTACATCAAAATGAAAATAATAAATCACGAAATTTGGGTTAGTTCATATCGATATATTTTGTTGTCTGTGTTAAATTGCAATAATGAAATTGAAAGTCTAGATGAATGGAAAACTAATGACATCTACTAATAATGTTGTGCTCATATTATCCTAATTATCAGTGGCGTGCAATAGGCATAAACTCCGGTTATGCTGTTACCGACGATGCTAACTAATTACATATACAATAGGTAGGTACACCAGTTTAAAAAAAAAGTTGTATTTTTATTTTCGATAACAATTCTATCAATTTCAAATTTGAATATAATTGTAAATATATTATTTTAAATTTATTATTTATTGCTCGGTACCGTACTCTGATTTCTACAATTTTTCCTTCCGACAACGGATTTTAACCGAATGTTCAAAAACATTTATTTAAATAACTAGCTTTGCAAATTAGCATAGCTGAAACTCGAAATAATTGTATTTTACATTTAATTTAATATCTGTAATAACCTACCATAATAATATCCTGAAAAATGTGAATTCGCTCGCACAAATTATAAATTATAACCTATAAATTTTATCTTCACAAACACCGAAATATGGAATCATAGGTTGAAATACACTAAGAACATAAAACGTTTAGTCTGTCAAGTAAAACAAATTTGTTGAAAATTTATTCTATTATTAGTCCTATTTGAAAACAGCTGACATTGTTTAAAAATGCAGAAAATCCGCAGACGTCAAGATGCCGATATAGATTCAGGAAAAAAATATTTAGTTCAGTACAATTATTATAAGGATTGAAAAAACAAGTTAGGTTCATTCAAGACCTAAATGCTAGCAATTTTCCCACAAGAATGCACATGAAGTTAATACAAATGGTTCGCAAATACCCCACGACTACACAAAAGTCGTGGGTTCCGTCATAGACAGGGTTACGCTAATCCGGACAATAACGGCTAGAATTTAATAGGGTATTTTTATAGTATAAAGATCATTTCATTTATTTTTTTAGAAATGCACAGCTTTTTGCTTATATGCAGTGCTCGCCCCTGCTAATTATTAAATTATGTCATAATAAAAAATCATATAAAAAAAAGATTTATGGCTACGTTATGAGAATAATTTATTGTATATAAAGCCAATCTACTGTTGTACTGTTACTAACAACGACAATTCAAACACTAGTTGTGATAATATGTATTTATTTCTAGACATTTCTATATGATAGATAAATAAGCAATAATTCTTTTAAATGTCGATCTCGTTGTGTATATAAAAAAATCTTTTAAACAATTTAAAAATCTAATGCTAATATTTGTACGCTAGAAAATAAAAAGACTTTACCATAACACCGGTAGGACCTGTGTTGACCGTGCTACTAAGTACCGATTGTGTGATTTGTAGTAACTTTTTACTACAGTAAATTTTTTTGCGAAAACGGGTTGTTTGATCGTTAGTAAAAAAATATTTAATTAATCGTTCAATATCCCACTATTTTAGTGTCTCGTATATCATAATGTCGATGTCTGAATTGCAGACTGAATTAAGAAGCACTATTTTATCCCTCTTAGAAACTACAAAAGCTTGTTCAAATAATCAAAAAAAAAAAGATTTTATATATTTGGACAATTTCAAAAAAAGGACAGGAACGTTAGATCTATAATTTAAAACGTTTTTAACAGTTACGCCAACATCAACCGCTACTGAGCGGGTATTTTCAATTGCAGCGACGATAAAAACAAAATTAAGAACAAATTTTAAATGTTATTAGAAAAACACATTCTTATTGTGAAGTTGTAATTATTTAGAACAGACGGTCCTTGATATTTTAAATATGAATTAAATATATTAATTAGATAGATATACATATAAAATCAATTCTATCGAAAAATATTGTTGTTGCGCCACCGGGATTCGAACCTGGATCTCTTTCCTAATTAGTATTTAAAATATCACAAACCTGTGTTCTGAATAATTACAACTTCACAAGAAGAATGTGTTCTCCTAGTAATAAAGTTGTATTAATGTGTCCAAAATTTAATAAAAATGAATTGATAATTCTGGCGTCTGTTATCAGATTACACAAAGGTATTTGAGATTCGGTAAAAACAAGGTAGATGGCTCTTTCAAATAATGGAACAATTAAATGTATTAGTATTAAAAAGGTAACATATAGGTTCGAAAATTTGTCGCTAAAAATATTGTCGCCGTAGCATAGTTGGATAATGCACCAGAGATCCAGGTTCGGATCCCGGTGGCGCAAGAACAATATTTTTCGATAGAATTGATTTTATATGTATATCTATCTAATTAATATATTTAATTCATATTTAAAATTTTAAATGCGTTGTTATTTTTAAAACTACATTAAATAAACAGTTTACGGAAAATTAGGTCATTTTCTTATAAATTTGGATGTACTTACGTATAATACGATTTATTTAAAATATTCAAAATTAATTTCATACTGTTGTCATACTTTAGAAACTATTGGAATATATTTAGTTTTACTGTTCGATATTCGAATAGTTGATAATGTCGAATAGTTGGAATCTGTAATCTCCATCTGTGCTTTGACAGTAGTAAATTTGATGTATCAACAACCCGTAAATGATTGTTACTACGAGCGTTAGTAAAAAGTTACTATTGATTACACAACCGGCCCTAAGTGAAGAGAACTATTATAAAATTAACTATCAAAGAAAGCTACATACTTTTGTACTGAAAAATATGATAGTTTAAACTCGTGATGCAAGAGAAGATAAAAGATTATCTCGGGTGTGTAACCTCAGAAATTGGTTCAGTATCCAAAACTTTGGTAATCTTATACATGCTGCAATGTGTTCGCCAACCTTCGATTGAATGTGGCGCATGTAGAAGTCTCGTCAAAAATTGTGTAAACGCTATAATTTTTTGTGTGCGCTATGATGCCAAATTGTGTGCGCAATGCACACAACTTGGAGAAAATATTGTAAGTAGGTACCTACTTCCAATTGTGGCTGTCAAATATTATTAATAAATAATGATAATTCAGTTAACGATCCATTTTTCTTTAATAATTATATCCATAAAATAAATGGTAGGTTGTGTCTGTTCGGGCATTAGTTCCTCGTGTTTAATCTAATTTAAGCAATTGGCATAACTATTTATTACGTTAACCTTTAATAAAAACATTTATTTCGTATAGTTAGTAAAATAATACCTTATTACCCATATAAATGTCAATATAAAAAATGTATGGTCGTTTTTAAGAATACTTTTTATGACTGTACATGATTCTTTTATTGTTTGAAAATTATTCACGTAATAACTAAACGACATAATAATCATGCACCAAATGCACCTCGAACGCAAAGAACGGCCATGAAATCAACACGTTAAAAACACTAAGATAGTAAAATTCGCGAATTAGTAAAAGAGGAAGTATACACTTTAATGGTTTGCACGCAGTTGTAAGGATTTCTAATGATATTCTGATAAAAAAAAACAGCATAGGTAACGAACGACTCCATACAAAACGGATCAACCGAAAGAAATTTTCAATTCAGTAAATAACCAATTATATGACTCGAGTAATTCACTAGCTTAAAGATAGAATAGAGTAATATGAATACGTCAAGGCGGCGTATGTATAAGAGCGCCATGGGTACAGCGGTGTAAAATAATGTTTGTAAAATATTTTTAGTTATGCACAGCTTTTTTGCTTGTACGCACGCCCCCGTTAACAGCATAACCTAAATCTATACCCACCGCACACCACTGGTAATTAAGTAGGTTCCTAATTGTCTAGAATACCCTTGACATTTGAATCGGCTGGTGAACTAATCAACTGAGATGTAAAGACTACGTAATAAATTGATCACGCCAATGTTGTATAAAATATGTAATTTATTTACAAAATCGGTCAATTGCGACGTGCAATTTAGTAAGTTAGCATTTGAATTGCAATCGTTAAACAAATATTCAAACTAAATAACAAGAAACAAAAACGAAACAACAGTCACAGTATCAAATGTTGACAAGGTGCACACGATGCGAAGCAATGAAGATTGTCCGAATACAAAAATATCAATAGAAAGAACGGGTGCCCCCGCCTCGGACGCAAAGGTATCGAGCCGAAGCAAACGGCACAAAACAAACAAAAAGCAGACAAAAAGCGAGCCGCCTATATACAGCGCTGCAAAAAGTCACGTCGGCTGTCGATTCCACGAAAAGCGACGACACAATGAGAGATCTCCGGACGAGAGGGAAAAAAATCGACCCGGGGGCGTGGCCCCGCCGCTATTGGCCGAGCGGGGCGGGGCTCGGGCGGCGGGGCTGCGCCCGCGCACCCGGACTCGTCCTCGGCCGCTTCCGCCGCACGCTCGGCCGTCTCCGCGCCGCGATCGAGAGGCGACCCTATCGATTTTGTATTTCGTACGAGGCGGTTTATCGCGCTCGGGGCATCTCGCCGCGGATCGATTAGTTTTCGTTTTTGACGTTGGATTTGGGTTTTGTTATGTTAGATCTTTTTATGCAGTTGGTGCCTACCTACCTACACGTTAAAAATGTGTATTTCAGCAAGATTAAGTGAGTTTTTCAATGTAGATTGAGCGAAACTTACTCATTAGAGTAGAATAATGATTCCCGTACTAGCCGCGAATGATCGGTTTACGTCTGATCAATCGCTTTACCATATAGAGAAGAATTAAATTAAGGAAATTTGTTAACCGAGCCAAGATTAGCGATACACAATGGATTTCTGATACCGATACTGATGTATGGAACTGAGTCCTCGCGCTGACAGAATATTTACAAAAGTAGACTGAATGTAGTGGAAATGAGATCACTAAAACGTACCTATATGTGATAGATCCATTTATGACAGAGGAAAGAATGTAAACCCGATATTGGTATAGCGAGTGAGATTAAGAAAGGATCACCGAAGACGTCCGCGGAAGACTTTGCACAACCAGGTAAACCAGATACTGGAAATCCTGTCAGACGCAACAATAATCAGCGAGCTTGTATGAGAAGATGTATAAATGTAGATGAGAACAGAAGAGTGTCGCGTTCTATCTTATCTGTCTACCCTTGCGGAAAAACAGCATGATGATAAGAACCATTTTAAAATTTAATTTAAACTGTTGGAATACTGGTTGAATTAATTCGAGGATTATTTTCAATTAGTCATACAAAAGCAATAACATGTTCTTCTGTATTAGGTAATCAAAGTTGACGATTTTCCACAACGATTATCGTCTTCAATGTCTTCTCGTCCATCAGCAATACGATTAATTCATATTTTTTTACAAGTAAGGTTCAATTCAAACTGATAGCTATATTATTATGATTGAGTACTATTGAATTCGGCACTACCGCGAATTCCATAAACACTCTAAATACATAGGTATCTACTCAAAATAGTACCAAAAAAATTCATACATTTTCAATATAAATTAAAAAGATATACATATAAAATCAATTTTATCTAAAAATATTATCGTCGTTACCGGGATTCGAACCTGGATCTCTTTTCAATCCGGGGAAAGTGCATTGACCGACTATGCTACTGCATACAGTACTTTTGACGACAAATTTTCGAACTTGTATGTTACACTTTTCAAATTAATACATCTATTATTCCGTTATTTGAAAGGCATCTACTTAATTTTTACGGAATCTCAAATACCTTTGAGAAGTCATTTTAGTTAATTTTTGGACACATTGATTGTGTGTTTTGTATTATTATTTATCTAAATAAATATTAATAATTTAATAATAGGTTAGATTTAAAACACAATAACAAAAGGGTGAAAAATGCAGCACTGATACTCATGAAGAAGCGTGTATGTAATGCAGCTATGTGTAGCGAACGATGAGTAAGATGTCGCTCCCATAATCGCCTCTCGGAGACCATCAGCTCAGGGAATGGAATCTGGAGTTTCTTTTCACATGGGAGCAAGCACCTACCTATCTGGGTAGCTTTGAAGCCACCAAGCCACAACCAATGTTCCAATCATTATAAAGATGTTACTCGGCAGGGACGTGCACTTCATAAAATCGGAAAAGTTTCACTATAATTAAAGCGAAATTAATTTTTATTTCATATTTGATACTATTTGACATATATATTTACTTGTGTATATATATATTTATTCTTAAACGAAAATAATGTACTGTGCCTTCCCCCCCCCATTTCCATTCCCCTCCCGGCTCGCCACCAACTAGTCTATAATACGTTTGCCTAAACGATTACAATATTTATACTCATTTGAGACTTTGCGTCATCTAAAGAAACCTTTGACGAAATTGTAAAATTTAACATATAGTCCACATTTTGGAGGTGTCAGCAGAATCTGGATTGTGATGAGCGCCAAACTCCTTCTGTACCCTGAATTCTTCCGGCATCTATGCTTATACGCAACAGATACTATGATATATTTAAATTTTTAGTCATGGCACTTTAAGAATGTGTTCAACAGTTATTATTATTATTACTATTAAGATGTGATTAATATAATTTTATTTTCGATCTACAAAATATTTAAACATGAAATAAATCTATGAACTATTATATTGTAAATTAATAAAACAATTTTAACAACAAAAATGACTAAAGAATCGACCTGTGGCGGACTGTACCCGGTATTTCCCGGGACTTATATATAGTTATAATTTAAAATAGAGATTTAGAGGGAGATGGGTGCTATTGTTTGCGCAGGCGCTAGGTACTAACGATGTGTCTAAGAAAAATTTGGTCCAGATAGAGAAGGATGGTGAGATGTGTGTACAGCATAATTATGCAAAATTTGGTTTTGATCGGTCAAAGAGATTGTCAGATTGTAAGTATATAGAATAGAATAGACAGATAGATATTCATTCACATATATAGTTAATATGCGTGTGATGTTTCATATGTAGGTTAATATATATATATATATACCTTGCACTTATCATGTTTTGTTTGCTCCGAGCTTGTTTTTTTTCTTTTACTTCTTACATAGCTCTAGTCTGTATCAAAAAAATTTACTTTGTTCAATTTACTTATTTACTCTACTTGTCTCCTTTTGATTTTTCTGTTTTTTACCATCTAATTTAATTTGTTACCTTACTTCCAACGTATATTCTAGTTTATGGAACCTTATGGCTACCTACCTCAGAATACTTTATATGTACCTAGTGGGGTAGGAAGCGGCCAACAGGCTTGGATGTAAATGAAATGTATTATAATATTTGTGCCGAGGATTTTTATATTAATACAAGCTATAAAAGGAATGTTGTTAGAAAAATTAACGCCGATTTATCGGTACAGAAATGATATATAATAAAATGAAGATATTTGGAGATTAATGATAAGGTGACTTGAAGCATTTGAGATGTGAATCTACAGATAAATAGGTACTTAAAATAAGCTGGATGGATGGAGTTACGAATGAAGATGTTTTGATCAGAATCCGAAAACTTAAATATTTCGGAAATGTGTTGACGCATCCGAAGAAGTAATAGATTTTGCACCTTGGTAAGATTGCTGGAAGAGCATCATGGCTAAAGAAACTAAGCCAATGGTTTTTCGAGTCTACTGTAGAGCTTTTCCGGACCGCAGTAAAGAGAGTAACGATGGCTGACGTCCGTCGAACACAAGAAAATGAAGAAGAAGAATAAAATCCTCAATTCATGCTTGTTTAATAATATTAATATTTTTTAAGAACATGGAACCTCATAAAGGTATAATTTTTTTGAATAATTTTATTTGTTCCCAGGCAAAACCCTACCGGTTCAGATTAATACAACCTTTAGCGGTAATACTGACCATACATAACAGCATACTTTAAGGCCTAGGTTAAGCTGCTGATAACGATGCACATCGCACGCCACTGGTAGACGGATATGGCCGACTACAAAGATGGGACGCACTGCATATTTGAGAAAAAAAAAAAAAAATAATTTTACAATTGCGATATGATGCTAGCGATGAATTTACATTTTAAATATATTTTTCAATTTGGCATGGGTAACTTACCTACATACCAGCATTTAGATTTCAGATTATAGATTTGATTGATTAATTACAGAGTAATATAAGTTTTTATGTTCGGTGACCAGTATTGAAAAATTCACACAACCAGGGGCGGACTGGCGATCTAATATACCTAGGCCACCTACGAAAATAATGCACTGTGCCTTCCTCATTCCCTTCCCCACCCGGCCGCGCCACCGATCGGTCGATCGGCGGCCTTGAACCAATGCGGTTATACGTGTACGGTACAAATAACTAATATTATACTAATTCGAGACTTGTTGAAACCTTTGACGGAATAGTAAATTTAAAATATACAGTCCACATTTTGGAGATGTCTGCAGAATTCGGATTATGAGTGAGTGCCACAGATTTTTTTTGATTGTGAAGAGTGCACGTCTACGCCGGATACCTACCGCGTGAGAAGAAGAAGAAGAAGAAGATATAATCTATCTACTTGTTGAGATATATGTATGCCAACGGTCATGCTTCAACACATTAACAACATTTCAGCTCCTCACAACATGATTTAGTAAGAAAATTAATTTCACTCGAGATCTTCTGGGACCAGAACCGACAGACCACCGCGTGGCAATTTTCACCTCTTTCAGAGCAGAAAATGGACTAACAGTTGCTGTGTCGCTGGTAATTTGTAGCCGAGGCATCGGCAGCGCGGCATCCGTGACCTGGATGACTGAAGACATGGCTGGATACATGCCACTCTAAATACATGCATACTGTACGTATGTAGGTATTTGGGTAAACACTACCTTTGTGCTCTAGTAAAAATATTATTAACTTTAAAAATGTGATACACATCAGTACGTAAAATGTTTATTAAACGTATTAATTTTAAATACTAATTAAATGTATTAATTAGAAAGATATACGTATAAAATCAATTTTATCGAAAAAATTTGTTGTTGCTACCGGAATTCGAACCTGGATCTCTTTCCAATCCGGGGAAGGTGCGTTAACCGACTATGTTACAGCAGACAGTACTTTTGACGACAAATTTTCGAACCTATATGTTACACATTTCAAATGAATACATCTATCGTTCCATTATATGAAAACCATCTACTTTGTTTTTACGAAATCTCAAATACCTTTGAGTAGTCCGATAGGAGACGCCAGAATTAACAATTCATTTTATATGTAATTAATACATTTAATTAGTATTACAAATATCATAGACCTATGTTCTGAATAATTACAACTTCACAATAAGAATGTGTTCTCCTCAATGATTTTAATTTTGAAAAAACTGTTGGTTTAAGTGGTTAAGACATGGCAATTTGTTTCTAAGGTTCTTCATTTTTTTTAAAATTAATCTAAGAGATATATCTTGCAGGAGCGGTCGCTTCATACATCCTTTGGATGCTCCGCATCCCTTGTGTTCTAGGGTCAAAAAGTTTTGTATATTTTGTTTCTAGTCGAAAACGGCACAGCTGCAAATAAATTAAATAAAGTCGAAATACGTATACATACATTCTCAACTTTCAAACATCCATGAAATACGTAAACACACAGATACCAGCAACGGTGGATTCTATCATTCGTTCCGTACCCACAAAGTTTGAAAGTATTCGATATTCAGTTCTGCCGTATACGTATTCCTTAACAGCGTTCAATGTACAAAAAAGGACTTTAATGCTTATGGGTATAATGCAAAAAATAGCATGCATATTAAGAAGCGAGCGGATTGTTTTGAGAAATTTGTTTGTGTGACCCATTTTTGACAGTTTGGCTTGAATACAATAGCTGAATTAATGAAACATGAAATATTCTTCGATTATATGTTATATTTCTACATTTGTTGTATAAAGTTGTCATCCAGCATCCCTTCCACAAAAAGGCACCGACCGCCACTGTGTTCCATTCTCTAGCGTACTCAATATGTGCCCAAGCCACCGTTGTATCTTTAAAAGAACGGCTTGATTGGAGAGAATAAATGTTATCCTGTGAATTCGAATTTTTGACACTTATCACAATATTTTATTTGAATATTCATCTCGGCACATTTTGCCACCCCCATACACGACCCCTACTCTCCCTCCCTCTCCACCCACACGTCCTCTTTATTACAAATTCTATCCCGCCCGCGGAGGCGATGAAATTGATAAAAATATGTGTGTGAATTGCGAACACTCATATTAAACATCCCCCTCCCTAACTTTACGCGATTTCAAAATTGGAATAGAACTCGGAATGCCTTTTAGAATTTGAAATATGGAGGGAAATACAACGGCTGGTGGTGTCGCAGTTAGGTTAGAATTTTTATTAAAGAATACGACACGATGTATGAAAATGGAACGAATTTCACAGGTAGATATAAATATATATCTTTACGCTCTGAAAATTAAATTAAGCACTGATATGTATCAGTGGCGTGTCGTTTGAGAGTACCCTTGCCGGCTGAACTGTCAATATTATTTAAAAAAGTAATAATATATTTTTTTACAAAATTATTAAAATTATAGTTCAGACCATCGCTGTTAAATGAAAATCGCTTTAAAACACTTAATTTTTTTTTCGTTAAACTTTGAATATTATATGAGACAAGAGACTTATTTTTTTTTTTACTTATTTTATGGATAAATCGAAATCAAGGGGATACATTTGTGGTGTCACGTGTGGACTATTGTAATAATATTTATGCTAACCTGCCAATGTTTCAGCTGAATAGACTACAATCCATTCTAAACGCGGCAGTACAGATAATATATGGAGTTTTTAAATGATCTCATATAACATCCCTTTTTGCACGAACTACATTGGCCCCGGTTCTCTGAAAGAGTTGAATTTAAATTGTGCTGATCAATGTACAAGGTGACACATGACATAATACATCTGTATCTTTAAAAGATCTACATTCCAAAAAAATTGAATAATAAACATCAAACGCTCAAGTCAGGCTCTATTTCAGCCGCAAGAAGGGTCGTAGAACCGACCAGCCGTTGCCAGAAGTCCAAGTTTCTAAAAACGGACATTTGCGGTGGCAGGCCCAAAAGGGTGAAACTCTTTGCTCTCTGTCATAAGAAACAGTGCATCAAAGACTTTATTTGAAAGTACTAAAAACGAATGTTTCCAAAAACTCATTTCCATAAGTTCAAATAACAATTTTAAATTTTAAATACAGAAATAATGTAGGACTATAAACAGTTTATGTATAAAGAGCCCTTGAGGAGAATTTTTTTATGAAAATGGCGCTATAAAAATTATCCAATATTATTATTATTAAAGACCAAGATTAGCATGGGTATAATGTCAAGACAGCCCTGCAAAAGGTTGGTGGGTGGGAGGCGGACTAGACCGCACAGGGGATGTCAAGGGACGTATGGCGCTAAGTTGTGACTTCGATGGTGAACTTCCAAATCCAACGAGACCGTTAATAATAATAATAATAATATTAATCCGTTTATTTCAGCGTGGTATTTTTTTTATGAAAACCCGATCCGCCATAGAGATAATATATTTAAGTTACGAAAAAAAAAGCAATAAAATTATAAATAAAATAAGAAATTCACATATATATAAATATAAACAAAATATAGATACTGCATTTCAGTCACGGCCATTATTGTATCTGTAGCTATTCTGTAGGCGTTGCCATTCTTTGGTCAGGAAACCAGCTTTCACTAGAGTTGGTGCTGACCTTCAGCCGCAGCTTTACGCCAGCAATACAATGTCTCAGAAGCGGAACGAATCCATTTATACGGCCTTCGGCAAACATTGTAGATGCGCTACAATAACGCGCCAATCCGAACAGTACTCTGTACGAGTTGTTGTACTGAATTCGGAGACGGTTGTACGTCACTTGCTTGTATTTCGACCGGAAGAAGAAATTTTTTTGAATAAATATATTTCAATTATGTCCTATGTACATCGTTCGCACTCGTCCTAGGACGGGTTTTGAACGCCAGTTAAATGTTAGATATAGGTATTATAAATGCCCATATTGCAAACACCGATACATTTTAATATAGGTGTCCGAGTTGGAAAAGTACTTAAAATTTGTGTCATTAATGAGTTATAAACTCGTTAATATTTAAGGCATTTCATAAGTACCAACCACGCATAATATAAAATTGTCAATAAACTTTCCCTATGTAATATGTATAATCAATAATACAATATATGAATGTGGTTTTTACTGTGCATATTATTAGGCACCACATTTTCTTGTTAAGGTAATAACAACATGTGGGTACCTACCTACTAAATACTAAAGATGTAAATAGGTGGCTTCGGCTAATAACGAAGCAAGTATCTAATATTAAAATAATTTAAAAAAAAAAAACATAGTCATAAAATTCACATTAAACTGTCTCAGGTATGTTGTGACAATTCAAATCAAGTTTGTTCAAAAATACGTAATAATGTAAATAAATGAATAATTTTAAAAAAATATCTTCTCCCGCACTGACGGCAAGTATCAGATAGATTTCGTCTGTGTGTAAAAGTTTTTTTTTTAGGTCCAATATTACGAGTTTTTTTAAAGTTGCCGCCATTTTGAAACAAGATGGTGGATCAATCTGTTTATTAATGCATCCAATGATGACACTACAGCCAAAACTGTTATAGAGAGCCATCGATTGCAGGCTTCACAAGATTAGTCGAGCTGGTCGGTTTCCTTGACTTTGCCTTATATCACCAGTCTCTGCATTATTTTTTGTCCAATAAAATTGATATGTTTATTCTGTAAGTGTCCATGAGATTCCCAATATATGCCGCCAGCACTGCATTTTCAATGCGTCTAATTTCCTGCCAAAAATCAAAAATCTAATAATCTAAGAGCTCATGAGGATTTTTACTTTTTTTTTTTAAATATAGATGCATACATGGAATACATTTTATTTGGGACATGTATTTGATTGCTTACATATATATTTTGAACGAAAATAATGCACTGTGCCTTCCCCCCATTCCTGTCCCCTCCCGGCACGCCACCGATCAGTCGATTGGCGACCTTGAACTGGTGCGGTTATACGTGAATCGAAAGAATTACAATATTATACATTTGAGACGGAACTCGTCGTTGTCTAAAGGAACCTAAGACGAAATAGTGAATTAAAATACAGTCCACATTTGGAGGTGCCAGCAGAACCGGATTGTGGTGAGTGCCAAACGCCTTCCGTATACTTGAATTCTTCCGACATCTATGCTTATACGCAAACACATGTCATATCAATATTCTTACTATTTTCAAACTAATGAGGCATGAAACCCTGACCACTAGATCAGTAAGTCGCCGTCTACTACCACTAAATCACAAGCTACTCAACCCGCTTTGCTATGCGCGTACCAGTCTTAGAAGTAGTGAGTCAACTCACTGGTGTGATTGTGATTAATGTTTGTTAATATCAGTGATTGAAAACTGTAACTGTGATTTCAGTTTTATTACTAATACGCTTGCGCCGCACGATATCACAATACACGAAATAAATAAAAATATATGATTTTTGAGCGTATTAAACTTCTCGCATATATAATTAATATATATCTAATTTAATATTAAAAAATGAGAGTTTATTTTTCGGGTCAAATTCCCAGCATTTCGAGTCAAATGGGTAAAACGTTTTGGCAGAATCTACTAGATGGCGCTTATCACTAATTAAGACGTCATTCCTTCGTGAACATTTTTGTTTAACCAAATATAAATAGAATAAAAAAATTAATCACGAATCACAATATTCCCAGATTTTCAATCACGGATAGTGAATGCGACTCAAAGATATCAGTGATTGACTCACACTTCGTGATTTTGAGCTCATCACTACTTAAAAGAAACGTCGCCAGCAATCGATGGGTCAATTCAGGAAGCCGTCAGAAATGCTGTAGATCACAGTTTTGGCTGTGCGGTCGTAGCGACTGCTCTGCTATGAGCGCAATCGAAAGAGGAAAAGGTCACTACATTGATCGCTTTTGTACCAGTGATGTTTTGTTTTTTGTGTTGAACCGTTATACGCCTGAGTCCGGGCAAACTTTGTCCGTATAAAAACGGGTCCGCCGATAATGCGCCATGGATAATGAACCAGCGTAATAAAAATCCCCCCCTAATTATCGTAATTTCGTTTCCAAACATCGAACCGCGAACCGCACGGCAGGCACGCCTCTTCCTTTCTGCAACCTCGGCCGTACATCCCTTCGTGTCGGGGAATAACATGAAGATTCAAGAAATACCTGGCAGAATCAATATCACATATTTTTATTTTATTTAAAAAGAACACATTCTTATTGTGATACATTAAATATATTAATTAGAAAGATATACATATAAAATCAATTTTATCGAAAAATATTGTTGTTGTTGCTATCGGGATTCGAAACTGGATCTCTTCCTATCCGGGGAACGTATATTAACCGATTAAGAAGATGGCTTTCAAATAATGGAACGATAGATGTATCAATTTGAAAAATATGACATATAAGTTTGAAAACTTTGTCAATGCACTATGTTGGTATAGCATAATCGTTTAATGCACGTTTCCGAGATAGGAAGACATCCAGGTTCGAATCCCGGTAGCATCAACAATATTTTTTGATATAAATGATTCTACATGTATATCTTTATTATTAATACGTTTAATTTGTATTTAAAAAAAAACACTATTATTTAACTTTAAACGTAAAATTTACATAAATTCGGTTAAATAAATTAAATAACAATAAAATTCTCCCTGGCAGGGAGGGGGGAACAGAATCCCGGTCTCAAGTATGACAGGTGGGATGCTGAGAAATTTAACAATAGCAGTATACAAATATCTTAAAGTCAGCCGCGGTCGCTTCATAGATGCTTTGGATGCTCCGCATCCCTTGTGCTCTAGAGTCGAAAAGTTTTGAACTAGCCGAAAACAGCGCTGCTGCAAATAAATTCGTGATGTCCTTTAGAGACCAGTCATAACACACACTACGACATGGCGTACGCTCGAAGCGAGTCGAAATACATATACATTCTCAACTTTCGAGCACATATGAATCGCGTAAACACAGATACCAGCAACAGTGGATTCTATCATTCGTTCTGTATCCACAAAGTTTGAAAGTATTCGACATTCAGTTCCACCTGTCAAGGTTTTCGAATACTGTATACGCATTCGTTAACAACATCCAACGTACAAAAAACTATTTTAATGCTTATGGTTATAATGCACAAAATAGCATACATATTATGAAGCGAGCGGATTGTTTTGAGGAATTTGTTTGTGTGACGCATTTTTGATTACTTGATTATTGAAACATTGAATATCCTTCGATTGTATGTTTTATTAGTATATTTGATAGTAGTCTATGAATCGCATAAACACACAGATTCCAGCAACAGAGGATTCTATCATTCGTTCCGTATCCACGCAGCTTGAAAGTATTCGACTTTCGTGCATGCGCATTCAGTTCCGCTTGTCAAGGTCTTCGAACGTACATGCATTCGTATACGCGTTCGTTTACGTCTAGCATTAAGCTACACAAAAAATGACTTTAATGATTATGGGTGTCATTCAGAATAGCATACAAATTACGAAGCGAATGGATTGTTTTAGGAAATTTGTTTTTGACAGTTTGACTTGAATACTTGAAGCCGAATAATTGAAACATTGAATATCTTTCGATTATATGTTATATTTGATAGTAATTGTTAATAATAATTGTTGTTTTTTTAAAATAGATTCTGGTAAAAAAATGTTTTTAGTTAGTATTGACATCCTGAAGAAGAAAATGGTATTTTTCGAAATCGGTAAATGTATTCAAACTCAATTAATATTAATTTTATTTTTTTAGTGTAAACTTATTATCTAGCATCCCTTGTACAAAAAGTCACCGACCGCCACTGTTTAAAGGAATGTATCAATAATAGTTCTTTCAAAGGTCAACAAGAACTTTATTTAAATTATTTAATATATTAGATAATATTAAAAATGTATAAACAAATAAGTAAAATCAAAATTATAAATTAATATGCATACATCATTGTAGAACAATTTGACACCAGATTTAATTAGTCCATTTAATGCAGTTTCCGTGTCAAATACTACTGGACTAGTAACTAACTACCCGCTGAATAAACATGTAATATATTTAAAAAATACAAATTGTAATTACAGATTATTATATCAATCAAATCGACAATAATTATGGTCACATCTGGCACATCGTCATCGTGGTGTATCTGCCACATGTCACAAATACTGATAACAACTAAATTATTACATTCTCATTAAGTGAGGAAAAATAGGTATTTATATTTACAATATATTGTTTGCGTTCCTCCGCAGGCAACAGATGTTTCAAAACCAACCATTTTCGTTTCTTCGATAATTCGAAAATAATTGTTTTTTATATTTGACTTTCTGTTAAATGCGTCAACAGTCGCGAGGGCGTACTCGGAGCCTCTGTGCCTTAAATATAACGTTGGTCACAAGGCTAACATACAACTTGTATTTATTTAACTTGTTATTTTGAAAATACATATTACTTTATGTGCAGAGAAAACTTAAATGAATATATATTATTGTACAAATACAAAGATATTTTAGCTACTCGTAAATCCATGTATCTACAGTTGAATATTATGTTTCAGGACGGTTTTGTTTGAACGCCATTCTGGTTTGGCATGCATTTGGCAGTTTATGGTAGTCGTAGATAATATATATGTATATATATATAATATATATATAATATATTAATTAGAAAGATATACATATAAAATCAATTTTATTCGTACCCGGATCTCTTTCCTAACCGGGGAAGGTGCATTATCCAATTATGCTACAGCGACAATATTTTTAGCGACAATTTTCGATACTATATGTTACCTTTTTGATATTAATACATTTAATCATTCAATTATTTGAAAGAGCCATCTATCTTATTTTTACAGAATCTTAAATACCTTTTAGTAATTTGATAGTAGACGCCAGAATTATCAATTAATTTTTTTTAAATTTTGGACTCATTGATACAACCTTATTATTAAAAGAACACATTATTATTGTAAAGTTGTAATTATTCAGAACATGTGTATGTATGTTGTATGTGTATATATTTATAATTAATACATTTAATTAGTATTTAAAACATTACAGACTTATATTCTGAATAATTACAACTTCTTGACTGGCAGCGGCACAAATGCGTGCTCCTTTAACCATATTTTTCATTACATTCTCACGCACTTCGCGTGTTACTTCAGCAATTTCATTTAGATTATTCCCTTAATAAGGTTTAATATTTGTTTGAAAATATTTGCAGATACTGTTTATTTATAGATTGATAGTAAAAATACTGCAGTGTGTAACACAAGGTTAGGTAGGTAGGGATGCTGGATAATAAGTTTAAACCTACAATCAAATATACAAATCTAAATATAAAATGAATGAATTATTCAATTAATATTTTTTATTTTTCGTTTACAGAGTTAGAACACGTTGGTGAAGTATCCATGTAATGTTAATTAATTATTTTTTTATTTAAATAATGAATTCAATAGACAATCGAAGGATATTCAATATTTCAACAATTCTGTTTCAAGTAATTAAGCCAAAATATCAAAAGTGCATCACACAAACAAATTTCTCTAAACAATCCGCTCGCATCGTATGCTATTTTGTGCATTATATCGATAAGCATTAAAGTCATGTTTTGTACGTTGAATGCTGTTAATGAATGCGTGTACAGTATTCTAAGACCTTAACAGGCGGAACTAAATGCGCATGCGCTAAAGTCGAATACTTTCAAACTTTGTGGATATGGAACGAATGATAGAATCCACTGTTGCTGGTATCCGTGTGTTTACGCGATTCACGCGATTCATAGATGTTCAAAAGTTGAGAATGTATCGTATTTTGACTCGCTCTGTGCGCGTGCCGTGTAGTAGTGTGAATTATGACTGGTGTCTAAAGGACAGGACGAATTTATTTGCAGCAGTGATGTTTTCGGCTAGAAACAAAAGTTCAAAGCTTTTTGATTCTGGAACACAAGAGATGCGGAGCATCCAAAGTATATATGAAGAAATCGCGCCTGGTAGGTATATAACTAAATAATTGCAGTTAGATAATTATTTACATAGATATATACTAATATTAATTAAAATAATTATTTCTTAATGAGAAATAGTTTCGCAAAAAATCACTGAGTCTATAATAACAATAATTGAGAGGTATTAAGTTAAACGTATCTGTAACTGATTTAATAGCTATAGCGGAGATTTAAAATTAATATACCTTTGATAAAATGCTTCTATAACACAACCAGTAAATAAATAGAAATAAAATAAAATTTTCATATACGAGAGGGATTCGGAACATTAGTTGCGGCACGAGGGGCATTCTACACACATTATTTGTGGAAACATAAATTTATGTAACATTAAAAGTATTTACTATTTTTATGTAAACAAGACGTATTTTTTACATTAATGCATATTATATTGTCAGCGTTTAAATTTTCGTTGCAATCGAGTCATATTTCAAAAAAAGTCGCGAAACTATTTGATTGCGTAAATGGTACCTAAGTGATCACGTGGATGACACCAAAATGAAAATTTTGTAACAAGAAATTTGCCTCAGTTCGTGTCTATATATTTGGTGGTCTGCGGTCGACAATTAAAAAGAATTTGCGTAGAGCAAAGCGCCACTTTTATTACATCATACATTAAGTCATTTATTTTTCTTATAAATTATACGTGTGCAGAATGACAACTGTAGAGCTGGGTAAAAAATATATTGCAATGTACCGTGTCATTGTCAAGAGAGATGTTAAATGAGATTGATGCACGCAAGTACCAACCTAATCATGCATTATTAAAGAGAATAATTATTTTTTAAGCTGTTAATAATATTAATAATAATAATGTGTTTACTCCAGCGTGATCGGGTTTTTTTAAACCCGATTCGCCATACAGATAATACATATGAATTAAATATATTAATTAGAAAGATATACATATAAAATCAATTTTATCGAAAAATATTGTTGTCGCGCCACCGGGATCCGAACCTGGATCTCTATAGTAAACCAATAGGAGACGCCAGAATTAACAATTCATTTTAATTAAATTTTAGACACATTGACACAACTTATATATTATTAAGCATAACACATTCTTATTGTGAAGTTGTAAATATTTAGAACAATTAATTTCGTTAATTCTAGCGTCTCTTATCGGTTTACTCAAATGTGTTTAAGATTCCGTAAAAACAAAGTAGATGACTTTCAAATAATGGAACGATAGATGTATTATACACATAGGTTTGAAAATTTGTCGTCAATCCACTGTGTTGGAATAGCCATAATCGGATAATGCACGTTCCCCGGATTGTAGGAGATCCAGGTAGCAACAACAATATTTTTCGATAAAATTGATTTTATATGTATATCTTTCTAATTAATAATAATTAATAATAATCTAATATTAGAAATATCACTGACCTATGTTCTGAATAATTGCAACTTCAGAATAAAAATGTGTTCTCCTTAATAATAAAATATGTTCTTAATTTTTTAAGGCTAAATGTCTATATGGATTACCTCGTGAATACAGTAAGAATATTTTTTTTAAATACACTGGGTATTAGTGATCGTTAAATCGTTATTTAAACTAACATCATATATGTCATAAAGATGAAGCAATTTATAGTATATTTAATGGAAAATATATAGAAATATGGGGGGTAATTACAGGCCTTACGACTTGTCTTCGGCTGGCTTAAATAATCACTTTATATATAATTCACTAATTCTCACCCCTCAATCTCCATATTTATCAAATTTTTGAAAGCTGTATACATGGTATTACATGGATTCGCTTCGAGTACCACTACACCAACGCCATCTATGGACCAAATTTAATAAATAATTTTTCCTTGAAATAGCATATATATGTCAACTCAATGAGAATTTGATTTTGTTGAAAATTATTTAAAGCAATATTCTTCAACTCTAAAATATTTTCAACACATTATACTAGAATATGCCTGAAAAATTAATATTTTTCAATTTTCATATATTTAATCGTTCAATTGTAACGGTGATTGGTAACTGATAACTGATTACTCGTAATGACTGGTAGAAAGTAAACATCTAACAGATAAATTGTATTTTTACGAAAAAAAACATAATTGTAGTAAAATTGCAGTTTTTCAGAACATAATTCTATGTTAATTTTAATACGAAAAAAAAAACAATAATGTGTTTTCCGTAAGAATATATAATGTGTATCAAATTTAATAAAAATTAATTGATTCTGGTCTCTCCCAGCATGTAGCGATGAATCTCAAAGGTATATATGAGATTCATTGTGTTATCCATAATAATATTTTGTATATTAATAACGTAACATATAGCAAGCGGCTATATAGTCTAGTCTTCAACAAGTGCGTCAGTGCTATCCACTTTCAACTTGTAAACAGCTTATGTAGGTATTTATTATTAATACATAAATTGAAAAGGTAATATTTTTTAACAGAAAACATCCAAACATTTTACAGTTTCTTAAGAAAAATGAAGGCAATTAAAAAATATATCGCACACCTAGATCAAAACAATGACAAATCAAAAAAACAAGAATTTTGAGTTGTATTCGGATACTCTGTCATATATGCAACTAACTTACCCCCAGTTTTCGAATAGTGCCATTTTAGGATACATTTATGATCTAAAATGTAATTTAGTTTTATATCTTTAGTAACAAAAAATTGAGAAAAATATATTTATTTTTTTGTCTACTGAAAAATGATTTTTAGTGACTAGGTGTGCGATATATTTACAATTTTTTTTCATGATATTTGGCGCAGACTTTAAAGTTTGTATTTTAAAATAATTACACTGCAGTTGTATACCACTACTTATGATAATTGATGTATTTATTTATTTACATGTCGTGCACAGTTTATTTGCGCACCTCTGCCGTTTAAGAAGATTTTTTTTTAAATATTTGAATCGTGTTAAATGTTTTATCTCGCCGAGACTTTTTTACCTGATTAATATAGAAAAATCCACCGCAGCTTGTACCCAGCGATTCGAAATCGTTCCACGTTCAAACCCTCGCCGCGGTAATCTGACACCCCTCATTCTCTGGCTGTCACAAAGGTCCGGGGCGTTTCTCGGTCTGCACCCGGACGGACCACAATAGAGTCTTGGAGCCTGCGCCGATTGTGCGCCGATCGGCCATCGCAAGGCCAATTACGGTAATACGATACGTCGCCATGGGAAACCCACAAAGGGCGGGGAAGGGGTGCAGGGTGCGGGCGTGTTCCCGCCTAACTGAATACTAATAGTTCGGTACCCACCCGGGGTCGTACCGGGGAGATGCCTACGTACTAGGTAGGTGCCCAGTAGTGATGGTAAACCGTTATGTGACGGATTATGACGATTATTGGTAACTAAAACTACAAATTAATATAATCAACTTTAAAAATATACAGAAAAAATATTTTAGTATTTGAACCTGGACCTTTTCATGTCCGCTTATCCGTTAAACGCGTTTTCCGGTTTTGCCATATTAACTAATAAATTTTACGACAAATTTCATAACTTATATCCTACAGCTCTTTTAAATTGATACATCCGATATTATATTTTTAAAAGCAATCATCTTTACTCGCAACAAAATGCAATCGGCGACAGCTTTGTGCTGCTTTCGCCGATTGCTTTTCTGTTAGTGCATTCTGTATTTCTCTCTCTGGAATTGTATAAACGTGAAAAATACGAACAAAATATTAATGTCACATTTGACAGCGCCATGGACAAGGAAAAAAAAACATAGATTGCGAAGCGATATGACTGAGATATAGATGAGATGACAGGCGTCTCACAGATCTGGCGGTCATAGATATATACGGGAAAGCGTAATATTATTATGGATATAACTATGAATCTCACATACCTTTGAGATTCATCGCTACATGCTAGAATACGCCAGAATCAATTCATTTTTATTAAATTTGATACAACTTATTTATTTTACAGAGAACATTATTGTTATATATGTATTAAAAATAAATATGAATTAAATATATTAATTATAATGATATACATATAAAATCAATTTTATCGAAAAATATTGTTGTTGTGCTACCGGGATTCGAACCTGGATCTCTTCCCTAACCGGGGGAGGTGCTTTATCCAACTAAGCTACAGCGACATTATTTTTAGCGACAATTTTTCGACCCTATATGTTACCTTTTTGATATTAATACATTTAATCGTTCCATCATTTGACAGAGCCATCTACCTTATTTTTACAGAATCTCAAATACCTTTGAGTAAATCTGATAGCAGACGCCAGAATTATCAATTCATTTTTATTAAATTTTGGACACATTGATACAACTTTATTATTTTTTTAGGAGAACACATTCTTATTGTGAAGTTGTAATTATTCAGAACATAGGTCTGTGATATTTTAAATATGAATTAAATATATTAACTATAAAGATATACATATAAAATCAATTTTATCGAAAAATATTGTCGTTGCGCCACCGGGATTCGAACCTGGATCTCTTCCCTAACCGGGAAATAATTAAAAATAGCACAGAACTATATTCTGAAAAACTACAAGTTCACTTAAATAATGTGTTTTTCTTAAAAATACAATTTAACTATTAGATGTTTATTTTCTAACAGTCATTGCTCGAAGAGTTACGATTAATCAGTTAGCAGTTACCGATCATAGTTACAATTTAACGTTTAAATAACGATTTAACGATAAATTTAAAAAAATGCAAAGACATGCACGTAATACGCGTCACATCAATATTATTACTATTTTCAAGATAAATTCTCGTGCTGTGAACTAGGACTAACTTGGTGGTCTCCTGGGAGATCGGGGTGATACCTACGCACTACATAAATAGGCACCCAGTGTATTTTTTTTTTAATAGAGATGTGTATACGGAATACGCGTCACATCAAAATTCTTACTATTTTCAAACAAGGCTAAACACTTGTGCTGTTAAAATAGGTTTCACTTGGTGGTCTCCTCGGGACGAGGCTTGAACTATAGGCGAGAGTCTTACAAACTGTACCATCAAGCCCATCGCGACGCGCTTGAACTGTGTGAAATTAGTATAATTAATTTGTTGGAATTTTTTTGATTTTGATTTACATGCCGTTAAATTGTGTGTGTGTTATATGTAAAGTTCACTGAGAAGGAAGGAATTAAATATTATTACATTTATTTTTGAAATTTGTTCGTAAACGGTTGCTTGGCATTGTACTTTGTGTAGGTAGGTACTAGGTAAGTATTATTTTTTAAATCAGAATTTTAGATAGGTTCCGTGTAGGAAAATAGAGTGTTTCTGTGACGGGATATCTAGTAAAGAGGTCACTTTCAGCAAGGGTTGATAAAAATAATCTAAATCAGCTCTAACAATAAAAAAATATTGAAAACTCGCATCTATTTGACCCACTTGAACTGTGTGAAATTAGTATAATTAATTTGTTGGGATTTTTTTGATTTAGATTGATAATTTTTGTCTATGAATCATATGTATAATAGCGGTAAATACATAGATACGATACGAAATAAGTAATAATGTTATTTAATTATTTTTCTACTTTTACGACCTCATGAAAAGCGACAAACAATCTTGACAACTGCTATAGAGAGCTGACTGATTAAATGATACCATACCCGTCAAATTACTCGCAATAGAAAAATTTAATCCGAAACACGCATCCATAACACATCATACTAATAGATTAATCAAACAATTGTTATTTGGGCACTGAAAATCCTCAATTGATACACCAACAACCTTTACACCCACGCAAAGTTACTGTATGGTGCGCCATATGGGCCAGCGGAAACATTGGGCCTTATTTCTTTCAGGATGCACGCGGCAATGCATTAAAAACAAATTGATGGCCTGGCCTCCTCGATCACCCGATTTGACGGCTCTCGACTATTTTCTGTGAAAACACTTGAAAGGAAAGGTTCACGTCAGTAAGTCAATAACAATTCCGATGCTACAGGACAATATTCGAAATGAAATTGCTGAAGTAACACGCCAAGTGTGCGAGAATGTTATGAAAAATATGGTTAAAAGAGCACGCACGTGTGGCGCTGCCAGAGGCTATGTCATATTCTATATATAATTGTAATAAACCAAATAATCTATTAATAAAAACCAAATTTAAAAAATGTGTTTCATTTTTTAGTTATTCAAAAACAACACCGGCCTAGAACTTAATATTCACCCTGTACATGAAAGTTAAAAAGGGGCATTAAATCAGGGTTATCAATTGTATAGTGCAAAATTTTAAATAGACATATTAGATCAAAAATAATTTCTCTTGTATCCATAATCATGAAACAAATCAAATATAAAAAATTGCATCACTCGTTTTCAAAAATGGAACAAAATGATTACCGTGGCCGCTTATTTTGTTTCCCGGATCTCTCCACTCGGGGCCCGGCGCTCGTGACGGGCCCGACCCGCGCCATCTTCCCGCCGTATAATATCGGATGTCGTCCGGCCTAATCGATTAGTCGTGATACCTGACGGGACACGGCCGACTCTGTGACGATATTAGCCAAGAGCTGTTCCCCGCGGTGACTGCAGCAGCCCAGCACCGGAGGAGGCCAGGCCGAGCGGGAGACAGACTCGAGCTCGGCGCGTACATAACTTTATATCTTCAATTTTTTTTCAGCGTGGACAATGGTGTTAGATGCACTTTTATGGAATGCAATTTAAAACAATTTTTATTTATACATGTTTTTATGCTGATTCTTGATATCGTACTTCAGTTGTATAAAATTAAAGCTATCATTTATGTATAGACGTAAAACTAAATGTTTCTTCTCTATACTATAAACCAAATTTTTCAAACATATTCTCTAGGACCCTGCGCAAAATATAGGCACCGTGCCCTCTGCTGTCGACCCCACCCACTCTTCTTGTCCATCCAACCCTCTCACCCCGACAAAAATATGGTTTGTATTAAATGCCATCCACTCCAAAATTGACATGGTTATTGTTTGGAACAAACCCTCTTCCACCTATCCTTCTCCATAATATAAATGTGCATAATGTTATATTCAATACCATCCACTCCAAAATTGACATGGTTATTGTTTGAAACAAATACTCTTCCACCTATCCCTCTCCATAATATAAATATGCATAATGTTATATTGAATAACATCCACTCCAAAATTTACATAGTTATTGTTTGAAACAAACCCTCTTCCACCTATCCCTCTCTATAATATAAATGTGCATAATGTTATATTTAATGCCACCCGTGTCAAATTTTGTACATTTTGCATTCTTTAGGACCTGCGTAAAACATAGGAATCCAGTCTCTGCTATTCTGCTACGGTTATAAAAATGTATAATATTGAATGCCATTCGTTTTTGTTCAAATTTTCTTTACTTGCACTCTAGGATCCTAAGAAAAATATAGTCACTCAAATCCCCCCGTTTCTTTATTTGATATATTTAATAAGTTCCTTGCACCGATTGTTCGGCTGCAAAGGACGGTGTCTTCTTGTACTTCTTGTGTGGGGGTATTCAGGTAGTCAAGAAAATGTAGGAGTAAAAATGGGCGATGTGATTGTATGCTGTTTATTGTACGCCGATGATGCAGTACTAATGGCGAATAGTGAACAAGAACTACAGAGTCCAGTGAGTAGAATGTATAATATCTGCAAAGAAAGCAACCTCATGATGAATATTAACAGTCGAAAGTGATGGTATTCGTGAAGGAGGAAAGCCAGACGCCGTGCTAAATTCTTGTAGGTAATGAATGTTTGGAACAAGTAGATAAGTTTGTGTATTTAGAAAGTATGTTTGAAAGAAATCGAAAGGAGGGTGACTGCAGGAAATAAAATGAATGGCGCTTTTAATGGAATTATTTCTAACGGTAATTTGTCAACCGAGGCAAAACTAGCGGTGCACAATGGAGTCCTGGTACCGACACTGATGTATAGAAGTGAGGCCTGGAGCTGGCAGAAGAGGAACTAAAGTAGATTGAATGCAGTGGAAATGAATTCACTTATATGTAGCAAATCTATTTATGACAGAGTAAAGAATGAAGAAATAAGGAAAGAATGTAAAGCTGATGTCAGTATAGTGAGTAAGAATAAGAAAGGATCACTTAGGTGGTTTGGTCATATGGAACGGATGAATGAGGAGAGAATGGTAAGAAATATATATGACGCGTGTGTTGATGGCACCAGAAATAGAGGACGTCCGCGGAAGACTTGGCACGACCAAATAAACCAGATACTGGAGGATGGTTCTGTTAGAAGCCTCAACAATCGGCGAGCTTGTATGAGAAGATGTATGAATGCGGATGCCTACCCCCGCGGGGAAACGGCGTGATGGTAAGTAAGTAAGATAACTCGATGTAACAACAATACACTTTATTACGGGTCTGACAATTATAAGTACAATATATTCTATGTGTCCTGATCTACGATTTCGGCGTGAGAGAGCGCGCGCCCGTGCGCAACGCTCTTTTATCCCTTCCACGTTGCCATTCTTGCCAACTTGCGCGTGTCATAGATACACTACAGATATATTTTTGAATGTTTAAAATAATATTCAGTACTATAATAACAACTCTATAAAAATACGATGGACTGTATTACTACATTATTTCAGAAATTTTTTGTTGTGAAAAGGGTGTAATTTTCTATTTTTGGAATAATAATATTTTTACTACTATTCTAATAGAAAATGTTATAAAATATATTATATAATAGCACGTTTAAAATACAATGTAACAAATATAAAAAAATTCAAAAATTTTCCGGTAGGTGTTAAGATGCACTTAATAATACATATTTAACATTTTTTTCATGTGACATTTTGTATCAAAACGATACGAAAATAAAAAAAATGTCACATCAATTATTTGTGACAATTTATATCAGGACGTTTCGATTAATAAAATGTATGAAAATTAGATGAATTAAATAATTATCCTTCATCGTATTTCTTCCTTCACGTTAGTTTTGATATAATATATGTAGTGACCTCAATCAGATGAGACACGACTCGTTATGTAACTCCACAAGTCTCGCTCCAGGGTCTCTTTGACCAGATGCAATGCATCCATCCATTATCGGTAGCACTTAGAAATATATCCGAAAAATTTTAAGAATCTCTTGTATGGGTTTCTTGCAGACTCAATGTACGAGACAGGTAACATCCTTTCTAGCATTTGTATCTAGTTTCATAACTTTGCCTGAATAATGCTAGATTATTATGGAGAACACATTCTTATTGTGAAGTTGTAATTATTCAGAACATACGTCTGTGATATTTAAAATACTAATTAAATGTATTAATTAAGAAGATATACATATATAATCAATTTTATCGAAAAATATTGTTATTGCGCAACCGGTATTCGAACCTGGATCTCTTTTCCAATCCGGGGAAGGTGCATCACCAACTATACTAGAGCGACAGTATTTTTGTCGATAAATTTTCATATGTTACACTTTTTCAAATTAATACATTTGTTAATTAATATTTGACGTTAAAGATTTGATGCCTTTATTATTAAAATGTGGTTTATAAGTTTAATTAAACACATGTTGAACCGAAGATAATCGCAGTCCAAAAATATTAACATAAACGAAAGTGACAAATTGAACAATATTTTTAATTTTTTTTTTATTAAATTGAGATGCGTACACAGAATACATATCACATCAATATTCTTACTATTTTTAAACTAAGCTAAACGCTTGTGCTATGAAA
Organism: Eubasilissa splendida; assembly: GCA_031772225.1. Taxonomy (NCBI): domain Eukaryota; kingdom Metazoa; phylum Arthropoda; class Insecta; order Trichoptera; family Phryganeidae; genus Eubasilissa; species Eubasilissa splendida. The sequence goes on along the minus strand of CM062868.1, from coordinate 7,946,785 downwards.
ATAAGACTAACTTGGTAGTCTCCTGAAAGGTGGCGTGAACCCCCGACCACTAGATTATTAGGCCAGCGTCTTAACAACAAAAATGTATCCTTTAATATATTAATCAAAGAAATTTGACAATTCACAATACAATGTATCAATTTCCTTTCAAATTTGCACCCAAAGAATGTGTTAACCATAAACATGTACATATTGTATTATAGATTGTTAGGTAATTAATAAATCAGTATAGACTAATCAATAAAATTAGTTAAAAGATAAATCCTGTTAATATTAATTTAAATGTTAAAATTGAACAAAAATTAATTAAAACTATTATAAGTTCAAAACCAAAAAATTTCACGTCAATTTTATTTATTTTTTAGAGGAAATTAACACTTCACTCGAATGTAATGTAAATATTTTCTTTTCAAAATTGCTTAAAAAAAGCGTCAATCACAAATCTGGACTTGTAATCAATATTTAATTAATATTAATATATTTATACGGGTATATATATACATTGATATAGTAATTTTATTATTTACTAAGTCCTCAATAAAAACGTATATTTATTTTTTACACTTTGTTATACATATAAGTCACTTTTTCAATATTAGCCAAATTACTCTGTGGCCTCATTTTATATAAATAATTATAATATCTTCTTCAAGAAACAATGTATACTGAAATTAAAAATACAAACATAGATAAAAACAAAACTATAAAAAGATAAATAAGTAAGAACTAATATGAAAACAAATTTAAAAGGTGACTATTTGCAAGAGGATTTGGTTATTTATAATATTTAGCTTGCTATTAACAATTTTTCTTATTTTATTGTTATGTTTTCATTTATGCTTGTATTTTTAATATCTTGAAGAAGATACCATAGGTATCGAAACATGTTGATTAATCAATAAATATTGGTTTAAACAAAGTATTTTGTCTAATTATTTATGCATATAAGTATTTATGTAAAATGGGAGTTTTTATTTTATTTATTTATTAATCTGATATAAAATCTTATATTTTTGATCAAAGTTAATTTTTTTTTTTTCATGCTTCAGTTCTCCTGAAAGCATATGCTTGTGTAAAGAAGTGAAGGGTATATTAATAAAATAAAAATGATTGTGCACAATAACTCGCATATAATAAAATTAGCAATTTAAAAATATTATAAGTTTAGGGGTACATGTTTCTTTTTAAAGTGTTTTTAATAGCATTTATTAGTTATTTACAATCATTACTTTTCCTGATGTTTTCAGATATGTTATAAAATATTTTCACGTGTTTACTTCTTACTTACTTACTTTCCATCATGCCGTTTCACCGCGGGTGTAGACAGAGAGGATAGAGCGCCACACTCACGTCCACGTTACACGTTCTAACACACAATTCTCGACTCATTCACATTCCACATTCATACATCTTCTCATACGAGCTCGCCGACTATTATGACTTCAGGACCATCTTCCAGTTTATGGTTTACCTGGTCATGCCAAGTCTTCTGCGGATGTCCTCTATTTCTGGAGCCATCGACACTTGCGTCATATACTTACATACCATTCTCTTCTCATTCATCCATTCAATATGACCAAACTATCTAAGTTATCCTTTTTTAATCTTACTCACTATACTATGATCAGCTTTACATTCTTTCCTTATTTCTTCATTCTTTACTCTGTTATAAATGGATCTGCCACGTATACGCCTAAGTGATCTCATTCCCACTGCATTCAGTCTACTTTCGTTCTCCTTCTGCTAGCTTTTGACCTCACTTCTATATATCAGTGTCGGTACCAGGCTTGTGTACCACTAGTTTTGAAGTGGAGGGGGTATTTTTGAATAGAAATCTTAATTGATATGCTTGTCGTGTTTAACATCAATAGTGACATAACATTCCATATATAAATAAATAATTGATAACCAATGTGCTTAACCCATGGCCACAAACATTCGGCACATGCATACATACTAGTGCACATATACATAAAAATTCACCCTAATCCTAACCTAGCCTACACAGTAGGAAACGCGAGACGCATCGCCTCCGACACCGCACATGTGTGAAGCGGGACGCGCCTCGGTACCCGAAGCACAATAGAAAATGCACCCGACGTAACCTTCCCCTTAAAAAGGGTATAAAAAAAACAGCCCCAGGTAAATAATCTCTCCAAATGCAATTTAAATAACAGATTACGAGCGAGCGGGAAAATGCGGGAAGCGCTCCCCCCACCCTGAAAACGGCGGCCATGTTGAATATTCAAATTTCGAATCTCGTCTATTATGACGCCACAATGAAGTGGCGTGTAGGGATTTTTTTATGCCACGGGGGTGTTTGGTTTGCACGCTGGGGTAGCTCCTACCCTTCTGGAGGGGGTGATTACATTCATTGCCGATAGCTACCGATTCTGAGCAGAGATTCCAAACCGGAGATTAAATATTCAATAACTGATTTTATTTCAATTTGATTAAATTAGATGGATCTGAAACGTGTTAAAAGATCTAAAACATTTCAAAATATCTAAAATATGTCAAAAGATCTAAAACATGGCGAAAGATCTAAAACATGCCAAGAAAATCATTAATAAATGATGATCGACGTAAAAAAAAACCGTTACATATATCATACGTCTCCAGCATAGAACATTTTTTTTCCGTTTTAAAAAAAAATCTTTTTTAATACACAATGTATACAAACTTGACTGAGTTTAATTGCCTACAATCCATGCTATGTATGAAGCTACCGTGCGGACTAGCAAAAATAATAATCTGTCTTCTCTAAGCCTGTACTACCATTCTTTCACATTTGAAATGAATTTATCAGATGTATCCATCATTAGTGCAGTGAGTATTTATATAAGGTGCAATTTTACAAAATCCAAGAAAAACATTAACATGATGGAACGTCTCAAAATTGTCACGTAAATCCGGTGAGAACAAAAATAGGACAATCTCGATTAAAATCCTAATAACATACAACACAACGGAATATTGACAAATTTATTTCAAAAACGTAGCGACAAACTTATTGAGATGTGCACAAGCGTAATTCGTAAAAATACATATTGTTTCAACGTCATGCCAACGTTACTTTTTATAACCCTATTGAGGGTCTCTTATAGTGTGATGCCAAAGAGGAAACCCTTGACCACATCTTTTTTGCCTGTCCATTTCGGATCACAGGTTGTTTTTACAGTAATCTCGTCAATGGTAATTTTTAACTCCCGGTTAACTTGTATCATCTTCTTTCTTTTAACTCGCCACATTTAATCTATATAATAGCAAATCTTTTGAACGACAATGGTATTAAATTGTAATATAATATTTCGTATTCTATAATATTTTTGTACCTTTTTCTATAAAATAAAGCTTCAACTTGATTAATGGCACAAATCACTCTTGAAAGGTGGATTGCCTATTTAAAAGAAGAAGAAGAAGAAGTATAAGAGATCTTTTATATATAAATAAAACAAATATGTATACGTGTATATAATCAGACACGTGCATTAAAATGCGCTGCATGTTGACTATATATTTTGGTAAATAAAGCGAAGTTAAATGTTTATTGACAGAATATTATTGTATATTAAAATATGTATAATATATACAGGGTGTAACAGACCTAGTCCACAATATTATATGGGTAGATAGATGACTATATTACTAGTGGAAAATATTCAACGGATATGTGCCTAATCGCAATCATGTCAGAGATACAAGCATTTCAAAAAAATCGTAATAATGTAAATATTTAAATTAATTAAAATATTTTATTGATTTAAAATTATATACTGAATACAAAAAAATAAAGTTCGTCAAATTTCGAGCAGCTAGACTATTTTTTGTTAGATGATTTATAGCCTGAAGCAAAGATATAGATTTATGATGTAACAATTTCGCAAATATTTATTTCGAAGTACGTTGACTTCAGGCTATTGAGCCTGGCGTATTGACGATATTTTAAAAATTTCAAACAATAATATTTTCCGTGATACTGTAGAATTTACACATATATTAACATTTTCGGCTCGCAATTTAAATGTTGTGGATTAGTTTACTGTTTACTGTATATTGATAGAAAAATGTTATTTTATTTTTCTGTGCTAATACAGTTTTCTAATATATTTCGGGAAGTTACATTATTTTTTTCAGTCACGGTACTGTAGAAATTTTCCAGCTCCTTTATAACAGACTTTGGTCTAGTATGAAATGTTATACACGATCTTATATATTTTAATAAATCAAAAATAGTTTTATAGTTAAATTTTTTGTTATTACAGTTGAGAAGCCCTTAGTCAGATGTTTCGTAGAACTAGATGTGTTGAATAGCTCTTTTTCTACATATTATTGTCCCAGTCTCCGCAGAATTGAACAGACAACCCCTATAGAGACCGGGGGTGATGTAAGCCTGCATAATGTACCGTGAAGCCTTCTACAACTTAAAACCTTTAAATTATTGGATTGAAATGTTTAAGTTTGTGTGAATCGGGATCAGGGTATGATCGTCGGTCATCCCTTGAGGTTCAAAAATAATTATGTATTTATTTATTATTCATTACTGCAGTTGCTTTGGATCTCTGCCCATCTCACTAAATCATATTCCGTTTTTCTCTCGTATAATTTCCAATTAATTAATTACAATAACTGAAAAATATAAAGTAGGTACATAAAAATAAGAAATATTATAAAGCTGCAGTTTTTTCAGAGCTCAGTTCTGTGGTATTTATTATAAATTAAATAAATCAACTAGAAAGATATACATACAAAATCAATTTATCGAAAAAATACTTAAAATACAATTTATCACGCGCAGAAAAAATATAGTATTAAGTAATATGTAGACGATTTAGTTTTACAATATTATATAGGTATACTATTTGCAACACCATAAATAAATTCCAAACTTCTTCGTTATTTTTATTAAATGTTATCCCAAACAGACATTTACTGTGTATTAAGGCAAGATCGTTTGGTGCTCTTATGTTATATATCTAAAGATGAAACTTGAATGTAGCATCTTGTTTAACTATTTATATATATTTTTTGTACATTAAACATTGCATTTACTTTAAGTTTTACGTTGTATTTATATGTTATCTAATTGAGTCTTGTTTTATTCTTTACATATGTATATATATATTTTTTTATACATTTACTTTAATTGCATCTTGCATAATTCATTATATATTTTTTTTGTACATATATATATATATATGTCTGCTATAATACAGTACATACTAGTGTAGCGGGCAGGGTATCCAAATATATGTCTCACTTACTGAAATGTTTATCCGATTATAACACACTGTACTATGAATCAAAATAAATTATTATTATTATCTCGGTGATTTTTCGGTATTATCCTACACCGCGTACAAAATACACGCGGCAATGAATCGTGGTTCGCTTCGCGCTTAACTCTGTACTCTTCCTTGCGCGATTTTTTCACGTACATGCTACATTAAAATGCTGCATGCGAAAAAAATAAAGCTAAATATGGCATTAGCACGATAACTAAATATATCGCAGTCACAGATAGTATCCAACAATTGATTTAGAACTTCTTCAATATTAGCAAAATTACTTTGTGGCCACATATTATATAAATAATGAGACTAATTTTAAAAAAAAAATTTTTTTCCTGACGAAGATATCATAGGTATCAACTAACACAAACAAACCAGCAGACACTCTGCATTATATTATATATAGGTATAGATATTCCATCTATGTTATCCGCCATGAAAATATATCCCTAGAACGTCCTTTAATGTGCCCTTAGAACCCTTCATCTTGCCGGGCATCGGGGGCATGTATAAATTTAATATTGATTTATATATACGAGTACATATACGATACGTAGTACCTATTCACTATTAAAAAAGGCTTATAAAAACTGGTTGTTCTTCTCATCTACATCTACAAGTATATAGGGTGTCTTCATTTGCATTGTCTTTTATTTAATGGGTGTTTTCAGTTTGTTTTATGTATTTATATTTTCGTAGATTTTTTAAATAAAACGTTGTAACAATACAAAACTACAAACTTCCCGTTATTTGTTACCAGGTTATTCCTAGTTGTATAATTTTAGGGCTCAAATACCAGTTTGTGTCTCATATACCATAGAGACTATCCTCTTGGGTACTCATACAAATAATGAGCTGCACAATTTGATTATTTGTTGTTCAAATCTTCTCTGCCGTGTTGTAGGAGTGGTTCAGGCCTTGCGGAGCGTCCCTCGGCATAAAATATTATATTACCTCTTTTGTTATCAGCCAACCACAAATATTGCTGGGGCCACAATGTGGGCAGGCTGGAGGCTTGTACAATTGGTGAAGTAATTATTGTGTGAACAATGCTGTGAAGGCACGCTGCTCACAGCTGATCAGAAAACGAGGGTGCTATGTGTTTCTGAATTGTCAAGGTGATCACTGTTCACCTACTGCTGCTGGAAGCAAGAACACCTTTAGTGATTCGGAATATTTTAGGTAGGTGCCACGATTCAAAGAATTAGCTACCTAACTTGGATCTATATTATGGTTATACGATGATGGATATATAGCAGTGGCGGTCGGTGACTTTTTGTAGAAGGGATGATGGATAACAAGTTGATACCTACTTACTATCAAATGTAATAATATAACAACGTTTCAATAATTCGGCTTTAAGTATGCAAGTAGTCTAAAATGCCTCACATAAATTCCTCAAAACAATCCGCTCGCGTCATAATATGTATGCTATTTTGTGCATTATACCCATAAGCATTAAAGTCGTTTTTTGTACGTTGGATGCCGTTAACGAATGCGTACACAGTGTTCGAAGACCGTGACAGGCAGAACTGAATGTCGAATACTTTCAAAACTTCGTGAATACGGAACGAATGACAGAATCCATTGTTGCTGGTATATGTGTGTTTACGCGGTGCATAGATGTTCGAAAGTAGAGAATGTATGTATATATGTATTTCGACTCGCTCCGTGCGCGCGCCGTGTCATAGTTTGTGTTGTGACTGGTCTCTAAAGGATGAATTTATTTGCAGCAGTTCTGTTTTCGACTAGAAACAAAATGTCCAAAGCTTTTTGACTCTAGAACACAAGGGATGCGGAGCATCCAAAGCATGTATGTAGCGACCGCGTCTGATATATAGGTAATCGAGACAGTTATGGAAGAGGTAAACAAATCGTTAACAATGAATTAAATATATTAATTAGAAAGATATCCATATAAAATCAATTTTATCGAAAAATATTGTAGATGCACCACCGGGATTCGAGCCTGGATCTCTTTCCTAGGTGCATTATCCAACTATACTACAGCGACAATATTTTTAGCGATTATTTATTTATTTCGCTAAAAATATTGTCACTGTAGCATAGTTGGATAATGCACCTTCCCCGGTTAGGAAAGAGATCCAGGTTCGAATCCCGGTGGCGCAACAACAATATTTTTCGATAAAATTGATTTTATATGTATATCTTTCTAATTAATATATTTAATTCATATTTAAAATATCACAGACCGTCTGTTCTGAATAATTACAACATCACAATAAGAATGTGTTCTCCTAAATCGTTAACATGTTATGAATATCCAAAAATAAATGAACTATAATATAAATACAAATTAAATGTATTAGTTAGAACGATATACAAATAAAATAAATTTTATCGATAAATATTATTGTTGCTACCGGGATTCGAACCTGGATCACTGGATATGGTTATTTATAACATTCGGCTTGCTATTAAAACTTATTTTAGTTTCTAAAATTTTATAGATTTATTTATATCTATGCTTGTATTTTTAATTTCAGTATACATTGATTCCTGAAGAAGATACCATAGGTATCGAAACATGTAGAATAATCAATAAATAGTGGTTTAAACAAAGTATTTTGTCTAATTATTTATATGAAATGAAGCCACAAAGTAATTTTTTCCTAAAATAGTTCAGTCAAATAGTTAACTTCTCAAAATTAACTTGATTGTGAGTGTTCTAATTGCCTCTCGAAATTTAGTAAATTCATATTAAATATATATTTTACAGAAGTGAAAACAAATTATTTTATCTATTACGAGAATAAAATGATGATCTAGTTATTTATTCTTAATAATAATTAGTTGTCAGATCAGAATAAATAAGAGAGACCACTCTGCACCCTAACAGATAAAATTTAACGGTTATTTCTGTTGCATCTTTTCTTCCCCTAAGACTCCCTTAATAAGTACCCTAAAGTAAATAATTATACAATGATTGCATGTCTCATTCGTAATACAGGGATGTGGCAAATTTGTGGTTTTGAATGCCGTAACAAATACTACCACTAATTGATTATTATTTTTCTAACGATCCTTCACGTCAGATGTTTGGTGGTTTACAAATTTTAACGATAAAATGATTAGTTGGTATTTTTTTGTTTCTTTTGTAATATATTGATCAGGAGCACGTATTATATTAGGGGTTGATTTATTAATTTTATAAATGTTGTGTATGTATATATACATTATTACAGAATCATATTTTAACACATATTTAATAAAATAATTAATCAAACAAATAATAAATATATTTTTTATTAATGGGTTTACGACCTGTCTTAATTCCACTGCATTCAGTCTACTTTCGTTCCTCTTCTGCCAGTTTCTGACCTCATATCCATACATCAGTGTCGGTACCAGGACTCCATTGTGCACCGCTAGTCTTGCCTCGGTTGACAAATTACCATTAGATATAATTCCATTCACAACGCCGTTCACTATATTCCCTGCGTAAATGAGATCACTTTAGCGTATATATGGCAAATCTATTTATGACAGAGTAAAGAATGAAGAAATACTGAAAGAATGTATAACTAATGTTAGTATAATGAGTAAGATTTAAAAAATAATCACTTAGGTAGTTTGATATGAATGAGGAGACAATGGTAAGAAAGATATATGACGCAAGTGTTGATGGCACCAGAAATAGAGAACGTCCGCGGAAGACTTGGCGTGACCAGGTAAACCAGATAATGGAGGATAGATCTATCAGAAGCCTCAACAATTGGCACACTTGTATGTGAATATGTATGAACATGTATGAGGCGAGAATTGTGTGTCAGGACAGAAGAGTGTGGCGCTCTATCCTCTTTGCCTACCACTGCGGGAAATTGTATGATGGTAAGTTTGTTAGTTAGTTAGTTACGACCAGTCTTCGGCCCAATCAACCTCCATATCTATCAAATTTTTGGAAGTTGTTTATGTGGAAACACTTCCAGTACTGCTGCACTATCGCCATCTATCGACTAAATTTGATATTCATTTCCCTGAAACAGTATATATATCACAATGAAAATCTAATTATTTTTTTGAAATTGTATAATGCAATATTCTTTATCTGTAAATGTTTTTAACACATTGTACTAGCATACGCCTGAAACAGCATATATGTCACGATGAGAATCTAATTTTTTAATTCTGTATTCTTGGACATATTCAAATATTTCCAATAATTATTCTGTTCGTTTACCCTAAATCTGAGGCAGCCGTCTCAAGTGATAATATTTGATATCCCCTTGACCTCTTTAAGTAACATTGTATGAGGTAAATAAAGAACTTCTTGGATGGAAGAACATTTGATTGATCCGATGTTCATGTGGTCTGATGTTGCTTCAAATTAGATTGCGTGAGATTATCATAAGTACATGCTGCACGTTGATCCGCGCCGGCGCTCCGGCGTCCCGACGGTCCACAGTTCGATGCAGACTCATTATAATACAATGGGTTATAAATCCGAGGGCCGTTTTTAATATGCCCGGCTTTGTACGAGATTATTCCTGAAGATGTGCAACATTTTGCAATAACTGTTGACCGCTCGGACCGCGAGAATATTGTGAGAGTAGACAATTGTATATTATGTATAATTTTATTAAAAATATTCCAGTCTAACGTAGGTATTTTTTTATTTTTTTTATACAATGTTCATTTACAATATTTCGATCAGTGTATGTATACACCGAGTTTCAGAGATTATACACTTCACGCTAGTTGTACCTACGTCAAACGTCAAATGTCAGTCGATTCACCATTGATGTTCCGTTCTTCGTTTCATACATGTTCTGGATCCTCCGCATCCCTTATGTTCTAGAGTCAAAAAGCTTTGTATTGTATTGCTTTCATTTTGTCCTGCGGAGACCAGTCATAACACACACTACAAGGCGTGCGCACAGAGCGAGTCGAAATACATATACATTCTCAACTTTAAAACATCTATAATTCGCGTAAACACACAGATACCAGCAACAATGGATTATATCATTCGTTCCGTATCCACAAAGTTAAAAAGTATTCGACTTTCGAGCATGCGCATTCAATTCCGCCTGTCGAGATCTTCGAATACTGTATACGCATTCGTTAATAGCAGCCAACGTACAAAAAACTACATTAATGATTATGGGTACAATGCACACAATAGCATTCATATTGCGATAGGATTGTATTGAGAAATTTGTTTGTGTGGCGCATTTTTCACAATTTGACTTGAATACTTGAAGGCAAATTATTAAAATATTGAAAATACATCGATTATTTATTTATTTAATCATTTAAATTTAAAAAAATCGATCTGTAATCGGATTTGCGAAAGCGTACAGCATTTATAAAACAAATTTTACAGACTATTTTTGTCAGTAGTCGCATCTTGCTCGTGGGCTAATCTATAGATTTGTATATTCGATGTAGGTATAAAACATGTTATCCAGCATCCCTTCTGCACACAGTCACCGACCGCCACTGGTAAACACACGAGGATAATGGTGTGGTCCATATCATCAATGGAATTAATATTGTATGGGAAGAGTGGTTTTGGAAAGGATCGGCATTTGAAAAAATCTGTGTCTTAACAACTTGCAAGAAAGATTTCACATCAGTGTTCAAGACTCGAAGTAACCAGCAGTCAAGCGCCACTCGGTCGATAGTGTAGATTTGTACTTTTCATTGGAGTATTTGTGAGGCCCAGAATCAAAAGCAAAAAAACCATTGTACCACAACTGTAACATTTAGGATCATATTGAACATGACCAGCAACTACAGATTTGTCTGGGTTTGAATTAATTATTCATTGGACATATCTGCGATTGAAGTAAGAAGCAAATTTGAAATGCGTTTTTATACGAAATTCAGCAATATTTGTCTAATTTCGATAGGCTCGTTTTGTAGACATTATTTTATTTATGTTTATACATATTTGACTCAAAAACTGGACATGTTTAAATTTGAACAATTTTAATTGATGAAAATCCTTGAAAAACCTATAAAAGAAATTTTAAGTCTACGATAAAACGAGTAGATATTTACTCTACATGTGTCTGTACCACTAGTTTACTGCTACAAGTACTTTCTCCGCTTTAACACTTTTATTAATGATCTTACTCACAATAAACATTATAAGTATTTTATATAAAGATAAATAAATTAAAAGGGTGAAAAATCACTAGTAAACATTTATTTTCTTTATATATATTTGTACATACTTTGATTCTGTATCTTCATTTATAAATGTATGTAAAAACTTATCAGAAATATACGTTTTATTTACAGTGCGTCTGATAATTTAGCACGGCGTACTAATATATGTCTTTATACGATATTGTACTACTTATTGTGTTCGGGTTCATAAAAATGTACATTTACCTTTATCCACCTGTTGAAACCGTACGGTCGGCAAAGGTAGGCAGGCAGTCGTGAAAAAAACGCCATCACAGGGTGAGTCGAAATAAAAAAACGTTACAAAATACGTCCGCACAATATAAATAATTATTTAATGACACGTATTGCTGGGCGGATGCGACATTTGTCCCACTTATTTCAACAAAATAGTGCCGCGTAAACACCGTGTCATTTAATTTACTACCGGTGACCAGAACGGCCACGAACCGGAACCGGAACCGCTCATTTCGTTCCCTTCACCTGGTTCACAAAATAAATCTTTGATGGCGTTTCTTCAATCCCTCTCGCTCTCTTCCTCTGCCCCCCTCTACATCTCTCAGTCAATATGTTCATGACTAGGCATCGTGGTCCTCTAGTTTGTTTCAACAGCGCCTTCAACACCCACCAGCCTCCCCTCTTCTTCCCTCCGGGATTGCTAAGAATACAATATATAAAAGATACATCTTGATAATCGTTCGTCTGATCTTCATAAGACGTGTCCAAGATACCTCAACATAAATCTTTGCCGAGGATATTCTTGCAATGGACGCTCGATTTTAGAACTCCTGTCTCATATGACTAACTAACTTACCATAACGCCATTTCCCCGTATGGGTAGGCAGAGAGGATAGAGCGCAACATTCTTCCGCCCTGACACTAAATTCTCGCCTCATTCACATTCATACATCTTCTCGTACAAGCTCGTCGATTATTAAGATTTCAAACTGTGATGTCCTTGAGATTGTATGGTTGTATGTGGGAGTGTGTGTGTGAGTGCCGCACCGTCGGCGTGCGTGTGTGCGAGTCTATAAAGGGCGGCGCGCGGCGGGGCGCGGTCTCTTTATCTGCGTGTTAATCGACTTGATCGTTCAAGCTATACTAGTGATATACCTTGTACTAAATTGATCGTATTGTAATAAATGCATAATTGTTACAAAGTCTATTTCTTGGACCTTCACATTACGAGGTGTACACTGAAGACGTACTTAGAAGACATGTACGTAACTCTAAAAATATCTGGTTTACCTAGTCGTGCCAAGTCTTCCGCGGACGTCCTCTATTTCTGGTGCCATCAACACTTGCGTCATACTCTTCATTACCATTCTCCTCTCATTCATCCGTTTCACATATCAAACCACCTTAGTGATCCTTTCTTAATCTTTCTCACTATACTTAGATCAGCTTTACATTCTTTCCTTATTTCTTCATTTTTTCTCATAAATGGATATGCCACACATATGCCCAAGCGATCTCAATTCCACCGCATTCAGTCTACTTTCGTTTTTCTCCTGCCAGCTACAGACCTCACTTCCACAAATCAGTACTAGAACTCCATTGCGTACCGCTAGTTTTGCCTCAGTTGACGTATTAAAGCAGGTTAAATGTTAAACGTGTAATGAATTAAACAAATATTTATATGCCGATACCATGACCTGCGAGACCAAAGAATGTTTCCGTTTTTCAGGAACTCCGCACTAAAGAAGGCTCTCCAAGATCTACAAAATTTCGTGACCAAATTGATATTCCAAAACTAAAATATACCGCAACCCAAAAATCACTATATTTATCAAGGCATCGAATTTTTTAACAATCTCCTCTGCACAATTAGAAAAATTACAGACTACTATCAATTTGTATCTGAAGTCAAAAAATATATAAACAGAATAACTGAAAAATAAATTATCTCGTATATACGACTTACTCTCATAGCGAATAAATAAATGTTGAATGAAATATATATATATATATCCTACTGATTATTTTATAAAAGTATTATATCTTCTAATATTAAAATAACATGCAGGAAAATAATTATTTCAAAAATTACAATAAACATTTTCCCTTAATTAAGAAAATTTTTTAAAAAATCACATCGCGTCAGCGACATGGGTGTCGAAACATCGCCAGTCTATAGATACTGTACTAAAAGAATTAAAAATTGCAGACTACACTTAATTATGTGTCAACTACACGCTTGCAAGTATGATAAAGTTACACCAGCAATTAGACATTGCAGTCAAATTATACAGAGTACGTAATGCCGGTAATTTATTAATTAGGTTAATTTGGGCCAATTTGATACGCCAGTGTCGGGTAATTTTGATTGGTGCAGGGGAAAACGGGAGGGGGGCGAGCCACAGTTGAGCGGCCAAGCGTCAAATGTGGGCGATACTTTCTTACGGATAAATATTGTTTACGTGAGACTTAAGTGTACCAAATGAATCATCATTATTTATTATTATTGTTTTTTCATTTCATGAAGTCTCGTCCCCGCCATGTGATGTGGATATATATTTTCAGAAGTTATATATATATATATTTTTTTGATACGTGCTATATTTCACGTGCGGAATTTTCTACATGATCATTTGTGTGATGGATACTTACACATCAGCATTTATGGGACAAAACATAATTTAAAAAAATTGATTATTATTGTGACATATATATGCTGTTTCAGGGAAATGAATTATCAAATTTAGTCTATAGATCGCGATTATGTAGTGGTACTCGAAGCGAGTCCACATATTAACATATATAAAACTTTCAAAAATTTGATAGATATGTAGATTGATGGGTGAGAATGGTGAATGTTATATTTATATAAAGTGATCACTTAAGCCAGCCGAAAGCCCTGTAATTACCCATACTTCCATATATTTTCCAATATAATAAAAAATAGCTTCGTCTGTATGAAATATCTATTTATTTAATAACAGTGCCTTTGTAGGTGAAAATTCAGTAATTGTGTATTCTTGAATATATTCAAATATTGCTAGAAATTTATGTGAAAACTCGCGTTATAGGTTGGCACGATTGGGCGCGAGCAAAAGAGATATAATAAATTACGCCGCAGTTTGTGGCTCTCTCTGCTTCTGGTCGCGATCTGGAATTGATCTGTTTATTAACTTGTAAATATATTACCTGTAAAGTGTCGTGATTAAACTATATTGTCACCTGGGCACGATTCTTGTTGTTCCACCGACACGTAACTCGAGAATCATCTTCAAAGGACAGACATGAAGAGACACTGCTCTACTATTGTAATTTACTACAATTATGTACATCAATCATTTGTATGATGGTACAGCATACGGAGCCAACACCACATCTCTAAGGCGTTCAGAGAACACCTGGGCTTTAACCAGACGGACATTAATATGTGGATAAATAAATCATTAAAACTTCAAAACTACACTAAAAAGCAATACTGTAAAGCATTACGCTGACACATCATCGCCTGATGAGTCAACTGATGAAATTATACTCCAGGATAATATCTCAAAGGACGACGATGATGCAGGTGCCCATTTTGTGAAGAAAGTCATGCATGGGAGGAATGGGTCCATGAAAATTATACAGTTTACGAAGCCTTGCAAGTTGTTCTTAAAAAATTTCGATTACCCAAATTGTTTTTGATAAAATCTTTCACTGCTGATGCTTTTTAATATTTAAAAAAAAAAACTCTTTACATTATATGCTTGTATATGCATATATTTTTGACATAATGTAAAAGCCCCGTATAATTCAAATTATATGAACATCCTCGATTATAATCTAAAATGGTAAAGATATTTCCTCTTTTTGAAAAAAAATACTAATTAAACATCTCCGTGAATCGCTTAACCTTTACCATACCGTGACAAAAAAAAACGAAATTTTTTAATTGCAGTTTTTTTAGCATTTTAAATGAGAAAAAATTGTTTACATAACTTTAATGTGGTTAATGTCATGTATTGTATTTACTTTAATATTGAGCGTAAAGAGTGAAGAAAGGATAAATATAATGATCATCACCAAGTCCAATTCAGCATGATTCAATCCAACGTATCAATTTTATATCGAATTGAATTTTAAATTATTTTTTTATTTTAATATTCGAAAATATAACACATTTTAGAATTAACAGTAGGATGAATATATATTTCATTTAACATTTATTTCTTCCCTATGAGAGTAGGACTCGTGTATAGAGAAGGAGTATATACGAGATAATTTATGTTTCAGTTAGTCTGTGTATATATTTTTTGATAGTTGTCTGTAATTGTTCTAATTGTGATGGAAAGGTTGTTAAAAAATTTGATGCCTTGTTAAATATAGTGATTTTGGGATGCGGTATATTTTAGTTTTGTAATATCAATTTGGTCTCTAAATCTTGTAGATCGGAATTCGCTTCTAAAATTGATTTTTAATTTTGAAAATTTGGATTATTTAATTTTGAAAAATAGTATTTTTTTTCCAGGATTCACTTTACATAAATGTTTTTTTTTCACTAGTTTGTGCAATCGCACCTTCGGTGCCAGAAACGGGAATAGAAAAAATGAACTCACCTAATTCGGCATCTTTTAAATCTCTGATCACCTTGGGATGCCATGGACTGTATAGAATTATATCACATTCATGGAGTCCTTCGAAGTTGATAGCAGCATGTATCCGTTCCGATTCAAGGTCACCGATCGGCGGGGAAGAGAAGAGAATATGGGAGACACTGAAAATTAGTTCAATGTTCCAGGACGATGTTGTTTTTAAATAATTAGAAATAGAAACACATTTTTTTCAATTATTAGGAGAACACATTCTCATTGTGAAGTTGTAATTATTCAGAACAGACGGTCTGTGATATTTTAAATATGAATTGATTATATTAATTAGAAAGATATACATATAAAATCAATGTTATCGAAAAATATTGTTGTTGCGCCACCGCGATTCGAACCTGGATCTCTTTCCTAACCGAGGAAGATTCATTATCCAACTATGCTACAGCGGCAATATTTTTAGCGACAAATCGTCAAACCTATATGTTACCTTTTTGATATTAATACATTTAATCGTTCTATTATTTGAAAGAGCCATCTACCTTATTTTTACAGAATCTCAAATACCTTTGAGTAATCTGATAGCAGATGCCAGAATTATCAATTCATTTTTATTAAATTTAATTTTGTTTTTATTTATCAATTACTTAGTTTATTACAATTGTGTATAGAATATGATATCGCACAAGTCTCTGGCAGCGGCACAAATGCGTGCTCTTTTAACCATAGTTTTCATTACATTCTCGCACAATTCGCGTGTTATTTCAGCGTGTTCATTTGGAATATTGTCGTGTAGCATCGGAATTGTTGTTAGCTTATTGGCCAAGATCTTTCCTTTCATGTATCCATACAGAAGATAGCCGGTAGCCGTTAAATCAGGTGATCGAGGAGGCCAGTCGGTATCACTACTTTTTGACGTTATGCGGCCGGGAAAAATGTCTCGCAAAATTTCAAGCGCAAACTGTGTTTTAAGGTGGCACCATTTTGTCGAAACCACATGTGTTGCGCATGTGGCCACTGAGAAGTTTTCCAACATGCATGGTTACAGCATTGCCATTATTATTTAAATCAAATATTTTGATTATTTCAACACGTTGTTGAAGCATTAGATAATCTATAATCAATTGTATACAACTGCTCACTATGATAAATGTTTGCCAAACCAAAATGGCAGACAAACAAAATCGTTCAAGAACATAATACTCTCTCTTTATGTTACAAACACTATTAGCAATATTAGCAATATTAGCCTCATTATTTAATGATTAATCAACATGTTTCGATACCTATGGTATCGTCTTCAGGAAACAATGTATATTGAAATTAAAAATACAAGCAAAAATAAAAAAAAAACTATAAAGTTGCGAATAAGTAAGGACTAATATGAAAACAAATTTTAAAGGTGCACACTTAACGCTTTTTCTTGTTTCTAATATTTCAAATGCATCTATCGGTCAACCCCTAGTATTTGTATGTATAATTTCTAAACCTTAGTTAATATTAAAAGAATAGTTTAGGCAAATTCTGAATAATTGTTGCTATTCAGGCATCTCAACATATATATAAATAATTGCAGTCTTTGCAACTTAATTTGTAGACCACCGAATTTGTTTTAAATATCGTTCTAATCCTTGTTATTTAATATATAATTGTTTAATTTGTTATATTTTCTTTTTGATTAGCTAACATATGATTTTTTTTATATTACAGGTTTACTTAGCTAGATGGACCTGTGTTGTAGCGTGATTAATTACGAAGGTTTAACGATGTACCGATGTTGTTCAATTTTGCTGTATTTTTTTGAGGTGACCAATTCCAGCTTGGAATTCTTAGAGTCGGATAGATATGCTCGCACTATCGGTGCGCTCACTAAATTTCCATTTCCATTCCGGCCGCCGCCATTCCGAAGCCGTGGAATTTGGTGCATTAGTCCCGCCCTATTAGGAACGCGCGCTCCTGCTCCGTTACGTCTTCCTCTCCTCCGCCGTGGCGCCATCTCCGCAGAAGAAAAAACAAGGAAACGCCAAACAAAACGATGATAGTTCGGAATTCAAAAGGGACTCGGGCACCGTTTAGGCGGGAAAAAGATGTTGCCGATGTTAATGAGATGGGTGAAAAATTTCCTGCAGATGTTTTTGTTTCATTTTACGAGAAATCAGCAGTGTTGATGGAACGACACGAGCCGGTGCATCATTTAGTGGGGGGATATTTTACGACATTGAAAAATAATGGCGTCAATCTCGTGTATATTTTTCAAAATACAGTCGAGCACGGTTATGGTGAGATCACGATTATAATGAGCTATTTTCATACAACTCTTCACTGTTATAGTGAGCTCGCTTCACTGATATAACGTTCAAAAATATACTACACGGTCTAAAAACCCTAATTCTTGAGAAGTCACAAAATCGAGAGCAGCGTCTGCCGACGAGGTTCCTTATTGTTTACGATTCCTTTCAGGTTTGTGAATTCTTAGAAAAAATACAGTGGGTGTTTATTTTGCGTGCGTAGTAAGTAGTAGTAAGTTTTAAACTTTAAAACAGAACAGTATTTTGAATTTTCTTAAGAGTTCATACAATTATACATTTTTGATTTTTCATATATATTTGACTTGCTTTTAATTTTATTGAATATTAAATGTCTTTTGTAATAACGAGTATATAATGAGCAAATTTACCTGATCTCTTCGTACTTGTTATAACCGAGTTCGACATTAATTAAAAATTATTTATGTGTTGGTATAGTTGCACGAACCATTTCAAAGTTAGCTATTTGCCATCCATAAACGTTTTATGAAAGGCAAATAGCTAATGCTTGTTTTCTACAAATTTCAAATACATTAATATATTATTTACATTCATTTAAATCACAAAACTGTAGAAACAATAATTAATTATATATAATTTTTCAAATTATTATTTTTTGCTAACTTTTCACAAAAATTCTAAGTACATAAATATCAAACACCAAACCTTTCAATATTATATTGTTAATGGAAATTTTTCAACAGTTCTGATATCTGCATATTTATTTAAAGATATTATTGGCGAATTTATTATTTATACAAATAAAATTAATGAACTAGAAAGATATACAGAAAAAATTGCTTTTTACAAAAAACCATTCTTGCTATAGTAATCGGAGATATTTTTCGACAAATTTTAACTTATATTCTGTAATCTTTCCAATTGCAACAATAATTATTACATTTTAAAAGCAATCAACTGTTTATTGCAATCCCAATCCCGGTAGCAATTAAAAAATTTTTTCGATAGATACCTAGATTTTTTCTATATATCTTTCTAGTTGATTAATTTAATTTGTATCGAAAATACCTTAGAACTATGATCGGAAAATGCAACTTCACAATAAAAATGTGTTCTTAAAAAAATATTATGTGGCGCAACAATATTTTTCGATAAAATTGATTTTATATGTATATCTTTCTAATTAATATATATATCGATTATTATCTAGTATCAGCGTGGTAAAATTGAGAGTTAACCTATTAGAATAGAATGAAACGTTGATATTGCATAGCGAACAATATGAAAAAGGGTCACTTATGTGTGGGTATTAAAACAGAAAATACTTTCACACTAGCAGAAAAGCGATCGGCTATCGCAGAATCTATATTTCAATGCGGAAATCTCTTATTATGTTATGTAGTGTACTTTGATTTTATTTCCAGTAAGAAAAAAACAAAATATTTCTAAATTATTACATGCCACATACAATTTTGAATTGATGTGTAATTAAAGAATTCAAATAATATATGGATAGGTAAAAATAATTTACTTAAAATCTCAAGTGATTACAATATTTTAGACGTATTTAAGATTGTAAATTAATATTAATAATAATATACAATCAAATTGGAAAAAAACATTAGAACTTAACTCATATTAAGGCTTTTAACCCTTCCAAAACCATGCAGTGACACAGGTCTACCGCCCCAATTAATACTGTAATATTTCGGTTAATATAGGTAACATAAAATTCATATTTTAGTTAATTATAATGAAAATGTTTATGCTTAGAACTGACTAGTGAAAAACCAGTTGTGCAAGGCGAATCTTACATTATAATTATTTTTCGATTCAGTCAATTGTAAAATCAATATGCCGGGATTGTGGTATGATAAATAGAGATGGTACATTAATTTCACAATAAAAATAATAACAAACATATTAAGATATGATCTTTCTTTCTCACTAATTTAATGAAGAGAGATAAGAAAAAAGGTAGTATTGTATAGGACTCGACGAATTATATCAAGATATTGATCCCGTTTTCATAATTAATGCTCCATATTTAGAATAAGTTTATAGAATTAAAATCTGTGTAAAATATATATATAACAAACTGTCTTTCTTTTAGCTGCACATGTTATAAGTAAATAAAATTACTGCCATCTAGCAAAATTTAAAAAAAAAAAGCGCAATACTTACCGCAAAAAATGCTTAGCCAGTTAAAAAACTTATATAATTTAATTTTAAATAATAATAATTGATCGTTATCGGGATGGATTATTTAATTTGGCCCATTTACAAACACACACGTTAAATCAAACTACAAGTCGGTCGATTATTGACTCACATGACGATAATATGACCTTTCACAGCGCGGTAAAAAAAAAAAAAGTCCTGGAAAAATTTGAATAATAAATTTATTAGCCGTCTGATAGGCGAGAGACAGGTAGGTGGGCAGGCACTAGGTACCTACCGCTGGGCGCGCGCCCAAACCCCGAAAGCAAAACAACAGCGAGAAACAAAAGAACGAGCGTGAAACAAAAGATGACTGAAGAAATCTGGTCAAAGGTATGGCGTGCCAACAGACAAAAATAGTCAAAGTTTGTGATGATTCAAATATACGACTACTAAAACAAAACCCAATGTAAAAATGTTATTTTTTATATCACCATCATTATCATCCATTTTCAGCCCGGTCGACTCGCCCTACTCGCCAGGACAAATAACTTTAAACCGTCCCACACATCATCCAACATGTTCAAATAATGTATTTTTTACAAATTTTGGCAGAACAAAACACTTTTAAAAATTGTTATGTCGTAAATTCTTCTAATAACTTGGACATTTTCAACAATAAATTGCTCTACTTTAAAATTAAATTACGCCAACTTTTAAATAACTTTTGATATAGATTGTACACACATGCGTGTACGTATACGTGTTGGAATATATACAAGTACATATATGAATTTTAATGCAACAAGCAAATTATATATTTTTATTGCATCCATTTCCAATCATCCTCTCATCTTTAAATAGTGTAAAAATACTTTTTTATTTATCTTTTTATTAATATGTAGGTACTACTTATTGGTTTACTAATTTGTATAATATTTTTAATATATCCAGCTAAGAAGAAACTTCACTGGTTTTACTTTCGTATTGTGTATTATGTTATTTTATTGAGGGATTTTGACAGTATAAACATAATATAACAAACATAATAACTATTTAACATGTGATACTAATAATGAAAATCCACAAAAATATTTAGATACATAAGTATGTTTAGATGCAGAAAATTAATGAAAAGAAAGAAGAGCGAGAAGGGTGGGGAGGTTGCAACTATTGTTGCAATAAAGGGACAGCAACATGTGTTTTTATAGGTAGAATGAATGGACAAAATTGAGTTTGTGCTAGTTCATAAGTAGAACCCTTTGAGCGTAGTGAGGCTAATGTTGAACAAGTCAATTTCTGTAAATTTCTCATTATGGTATTTGCATGACCGGTGAATGAATGAATTTGTATGTAAGATGTTTTACTTCTGGGAATGTGGAAGAGTACGGATTGCCGGGTCGATCTAGATGGTACATGGAGAGATATTAATTCTAATTGGCTGGGACAATCAATATGGCCTTGCAAAAGTTTGAAGAGAAGTATTCGATCACCACGTGCTCTAGGGTTTTCATATTGTGGAAGTTTGCTGCATCTAATTAAGAGCTGAATGATAGATTAGATCTTACATTCAGATCTCGCAATATATGTAATCTGCCATGTGTTCCAGATTTGAGAAGCGTACTCTAAGTGACTACGAACGAATGCGTAATACAGTATTTTGAAGCAGTATGGCTTTTGGAAGTGTTTGCAGGTTCGAAGTATGAATCCAAGCATTCTATAGGCCTCGAAAGTAATTTGGTCAACGTGATTTATGAAAGTAAGTTTGCTAGCGAGAATTATAATAAGTTATTATATATATATATATATATGTGTTGTTTGTTTCTCATAAATAAATCAAATTAATGTATATTCCTCTCTTTTCTATTCATTGTTAATGTCGTATGTCGTATTTAACACATCAAAACGGGTTAATGTGTGGTTTTTTCTTGAATTTTCTCGCTTTTCATTTCTCATTATTAAGGGGTATGTTGGACTTAACACGTCAAGGTTGATTGTGTGGTTTTACCGTGAGTCTTAATTAGTTAGCAATATCCAGGGGCTATTCCCGCGGGGGAGGACAACATGAAGATAGGATTTTTTGGATAAAAATGTACACACAATGTTTATGAGTGTACTACACACATAACTGACACCACGCTTCTGAAATCTTACTAATCTTACCTCCCCGCACAGCAGTCTTGAACAAAAAAAAAAAAAATTTGTCACCTTAAATAACTTGAGTCATGCGCGCGCATATTTAGAATAAAATAATTCACCAAGTCACTCAACCGGATCTGAAATATTGCTCTCTGGATGTTTATTTAAAAAAAATAAAGTCATTAACTGAGCTTTGCGAATCTAACCTAATCCGTGTACTTCCCAGGCGCGTGCAGTCAGTACATTGAAATAAGCTGTACGTAATAATATAATAATAAGTAAGTAGCAATATATTTTGAGAATTATATTCCAGGCCGATTTTGTTTGGCTGTCATTTTGGTTTGGCAGATATTTGTCAGTTTACATTTGGTAGTAATAAATAGTAGTTGATTACAATTTATTATTGAAGCATCTAACGCCTCAACAATGTTTTAAAGTCATTAAAACATTAAAACAAACACAAATCGGACTTTTGGAAAAAAATCATTATGAGCTTCATCGCTCATTTCTACTTGGCGAGTTTTGTTAATAAACAAAACAACCGTTATTGGGGCACTAAAAATCCTCAATTGATATACCGCCTCAGAGTTACGGTATGGTGCCCCATGTGGGTCAGCGGAAGCATTGGGCTCTATTTTTTTCAGGATGCGATAAGCAATGCTGTAAAAACTTATTGGTGGTAGAATTGGGTCGATTGGACCTGCAACACGTGTGGTTTCAACAGGGCGGGGCCACCTCACACACAGCCGGAGCTACACTCAAAATTTTAATGAATGACATATCATAATATTAGAATATTACAAAATATAAAAATCTGAATAAGATTATTGTTGTAATAGTAATATTACGAGATACATATTTCATTTCGCAAAAATTCTAGTTCGGTACAACTTGTTACAAAGTACCAATCAACTGCTCTGCGTAAATTTGAAAATATGATTATTTTCCTGTCATTAACATTAACATTAACAGATTACCAGGCGCGTTTTTTTATTATTCTCGACGTAGCGCTGCGGTTGAGATGTTGCGTATACGCAATCGTTTCCTTCATCCGTTGACTCACCACATGCAATATTAGAGACATTCACATTGTGTGGCCATCTTGTAGCGAGTGTTTGAAATGTTCAAGACAGGACAATAGATCAGCCCGCCGACTGTGAGATACTGTCCGTGATTCGTTTCTTGAATGCACGAAACATGAAACTACCCGATGTGTCCTGTTTTGTCCTGATTTGACGCCAAGTGATTTCCATATTTTCCTCCATCTGAAGCAGCTCCTTGGTAACAAGTGTTTTTATAACAATAATGAACTCAAAGACATAGTACAGACATGGTTTTCATCCCAGGCGACGTTGTTATATGACAAAGGTATACAAAAATTGGTGCCCCGTTATGACAAGTGGCGACTATGTTGAGAAGTAGTTTAAGGTATGTAGCGTCCAAAGAAAGTAAAGTGTTGTAAAAATTGGTGTTGTTAATTAAAAAAACGCGCCTCGTATTATATTATATTCCTTTATTTTGATTTTCATTAATTTTGGAGATGCATTTTTACTACATGCCTCCATACATGGCTTTTTGATCTTCTAAAAAACTCGCCCACGGAGACGATCGGTGAGCGACAAAGAGACGCTCGCCATCGAGACAAAAAATATATCCGAATAAGCGGCACTTTGCGTGCAGACCATTTCAGGACAAGTGTCTGTTTAAGGTGAGGGCCCCGACAGTATTACCTTTTGCGTCGGGTCTTTAATTAAATTTTATTTTATAATTTAATGACGGATTTTTTTAATTTTTTTTTGTTTTCCAGGTTGTCGAGTTCAAAAGATTCCCGGTTAGGCCGACCACTACACCTGACAGAGAGGCGTGTAAGTATATTTATATATTCGACTATCAGCAAAAACTAATTCTACATTTCAAATTCCAACTAACCATCACGCTGATTCTCCGCAGGTAGAGATGATTCCACGCCACATTCTTCTGTCTTGACATACCACTATTTCCTCATCCATTTTCATACACACTTCGGTTTCAACACATCCAACATCTTATTATGCCATCTTAAAATCATGTTATATTTTATCATGCCACGCAGCGGCCACCGTAAGTCCGCAGGATCCGACGGCAGTCACATTTATTTTCTTGATATCAAAATATATTTTCCATGATAAAAAGTAGGCTTTTGAAAATATTGCCGTACCAACAATGGCCGCGAAGTGACTATTATACGCGCCCGCGGGGCCTAGCAATAGGCAATCTATTACTTTCTGATAATTAACTTCTTAAATCAATGTAAGAGCCATTTGATCCCACGCATTGTTGCCAGCTAATGCCTGTAGAATAAAACTCGCATTTTCTACCGCTTCTTCATGTATTGAATTTTTTGCCATAATTAGTTAGCGGGGTGTTTGAAAATGTAAAAATTATCGTAAAGCACGATTCGTCCTCTTTGGTTAACCTTTTCCGTGCGCATTCCGGTGCTGTAAACTCAGTGTACATGTAGATATAAATATTTTTCATTTAATACATATATTAATCATTAAAACAATAATTGATATATAGATAAGTGAATATATATATTAAATGTATTCATTATAAAGATTTACATATACGTTACGTACTTGTCTTCTTAGTACGTCTTTAGTGTATACCTCGTCCTGGGAAGATCTAAGGAATAGACTTTGTAACAATTATTGGTTTATTACAATATAATACAATTATTACAAGGTATATCACTAGTATCACTCAGCCGACGTTAATACGGAGAAAGAGAGCCGCGCCCTGCCGCGCGCCGCCCTTTATAGCCTCACACACACGCGCCGGCGGTGCGGTACTCACACATTATAAAATCAATGTTATCGGAAAATATTGTTGGTTCGAAAATTTGTTGTCAACGCACTGTGTTGCCGTAGCATAATCGGATAATGCAATTTCCCCGGATAGGAAGAGATCCAGATTAGAATAACAATATTTTTCGATAAATTGATTTTATATGTATATTTTTCTAATTAATACATTTAATTAGTATTTAAAATATCACAGACCTCTGTTCTGAATAATTACAAGTTCACAATAAGAATGTGTTCTCCTTAATAATAAAATATGTTCTTAATTTTTTAAGGCTAAATGTCTGTACTTTTTGGATTAGCTCATGAAAATAGTAAGAATATTGATGTGACGCGATACACTGGGTACCTATTTATGTAGTACGTAAGTATCTCCCTGATCTCCCAGGAGACCACCAAGTTAGTCCTATTTTCAGAGCACAAGCATTTATCTTGAAAATAGTAAGAATATTGATGTAACGCGTATTTTGGGCATAACTTTCTATTATTTTTTAAATACACTGGGTATTAGTGATCTTTACATCGTTTATTTAATAATATCAGATATCGAAGCTATTTTTATTATATTTAATGAAAAATATATAGAAGTATGGGGTGATTACAGGGCTTACGACTTGTCTTCAGCTGGCTTAAGTGATCACTTTATATATATATACATATTCACCAATTTTCACCCCTCAATCTCCATATTTATCAATTTTTTTAACGTTGTACATATGGTATTACATGGACTCGCTTCGAGTACCACTATACCATCGCCATCTATGGACCAAATTTGACAATTCATTTTTCCTTGAAACACATCACAATAAAAATGTGTCCTCCCTAATAAAATTTTTTTCTTTAATAATATTAAAATCGGCTATTATTTTCAGATCAACCTAACGAATTTTAAAAAATACCTCATTTTGTTTTAACCATGTCGAGCTGCACTTCATCGGGGTGATTCGTACAGGGTGATTTATTTACAGTCCTAAATAAGTTATGAAACAGTTATATCGAAACTGGTCGACATCAAAGTGATCCACTAATACAAAGTCAACACTAGATACAAAACATTAAAAATATTATTATTTATTTATTTATTACGATATTTGTCAACATTTTCCAAGTAGTAATACAACCTATTGTAACACAACTTATGGAAATTTTCAATGCACTTTTTTGATCACCTCGAAACCGATTCAGTCATGATACTTCATCCAGGGACGGGCTTCAGCCAAGGGCTTCAAACCATCCGCTCTTAAAAAGTTTGAGTGTTCGTATAAAACTTTTTTGAAATATTGATCCGCTAGATATTTCAGACGAGTTCATTATTCAGCCTGTCGGATGTTAATCAAGTGGTTAAGACACTCGCCCAGTAATCCAGTGGTCGGTAATTTGAACCTCGTTCCAGGAGACCATAGCACAAGCGGTAAGTTTAAAAATAATATGAATAACAATGTGACAAGTATTTTCCGTATTCGAAGGTTCTAGAGAAAATAATAAAAATGATACTTATTATTCTTCTCGTGATTCATTAAAATAACAATTAATTCCGGGTACCTACACTGATGTATGGAAGAGATTCCTGGAGCTGGCAAACGAGGAACAAAAGTAGACTGAATGCGTATATGTGATGGATCCATTTATGACAAAGTAAATAATTAATTTTGTAAATTGAGTCAAAACTTGATTATATTAATGTATATATTTATAATAAATACATTAAATTAGTATTTAAAACATCACAGACCTATGTTCTGAATAATTACAACTTCACAATAAGAATGTGTTCTCCTCAATAATATAAGTTGTATCAATGTGTCCAAAATTTAACAAAAATGAATTGATAATTCTGGCGTCTGCAGTCGGTTTACTCAATTCGGTAGATTCCGTAAAAACAATGTAGATGGCTTTCAAATAATGGAACGACAGATGTATTAATTTGAAAAAGTGTAACATGTAGGTTCGAAAATTTGTCATGAAAAATACTGGCGCTATAACACAATTGGTGGTGTACTTCCCCGGATTGGAAATAGAGATCCAGGTTCGTATCCCGGTAGCGCAAAAATAATATTTTTCGACAAAATTGATTTTATATGTATATATTTATAATAAATATATTAAATTAGTATTTAAAACATCACAGACCGTCTGTTCTGAATAATTACAACTTCACAATAACAATGAGTTCTCCTTAATAAAACTCTGTTTTATTCCACTACACTATTCATTGTGTTAAATGATAAAGGGTGTCAAGTGGAAAATTTTCAAGTTTAATATTAAATAAAAAGAAAACTACTATTTTATTTATACAAAATGGAGTTTAACAAATGAGAGTTTAGAAACAAAATGAAATTTAGAAAACGTTATATAGTGGAACAAAACAGTGTTTTGACTTAATTTATAAAATAATCATGGAAATATGGAGAAAATATAAAGCTGATCTTGGCATAGTGAATAAGTGAGTGAGGATTACTTAGGTGGCTAATGGTTAAGTGTTAACAGCACCATACATTGAGGACGTCCGCGAAAGACTTGGCACAACTAGGTAAACCAGATGGTCTTGTTAGAAGCCTCAATAATTATAATCGACGACCTTGTTGTATAAACGCGCGTGACATAAAAATTGCGCGTAAAGACAGAAGAGTGTGACGCCCCATCCTCTCCGCCGACCGTGCGATGGTAAGTTAGTTGGATTGTTAATTTTTTTGTTTTTATAAGTATAAAATACTGCTGGTGACAGGAGCAGTCGTAGAGTCCCGTCCAGCCGTACAAATTGAGCTCGGGCTCACCAGCGGCATCAGGCCGGTGCTCAGACGGTGGAGCCGGCGCCTAGCCGAGATAGCATCTGGTGGGAAAGATTCATCCCGACTACCGGAGCGGTAGATCGTCTCATTCGTATTTTTTCTTCCATTTCTTCCCCGGCCGGGGTGGCCGCCTTATCTGCCGCTCGCTCCGCCGGATCTATGTAAAACAACTGTCCCGCTCTCTAATTCCACTGCCTCGCTCCGATACTGTCACTGTTCACCAGTGTTCCCTGTAAAGCCGGCCGCACACGCAACGTTATACCTGTCAGGTCGCCTGCACAGGCGACCTGACACGTATAACGCCTGTACAATTGAAAATTCATATTTTCTACCTGTTGATAAGTGCTGATTGCAGGCAAACCTGAGCGTGTGTGTTACTCTAGGGCTCAGGCCTAAACTGTTATTTTTTTATATTTGTTTTATTAACCACTTAATTGAGTTTAATTACATCTACCGGTTTCGAAAAATACAATTTAAGTGGTTAATAAAACAAAGTTAACAAATAAAAATATGAATTTTAACCACAAATTTAATATTGCTAATTTCAAAAGTACTTGATTGTTCTGTCAACCGCGAAAGGAAAGGCGCGACCTTTCCTTATGTAGTTCGAAAAAATGACCTCTGGC
This sequence comes from Eubasilissa splendida, assembly GCA_031772225.1. Classification (NCBI taxonomy): domain Eukaryota; kingdom Metazoa; phylum Arthropoda; class Insecta; order Trichoptera; family Phryganeidae; genus Eubasilissa; species Eubasilissa splendida. The sequence continues at coordinate 7,917,970 of CM062868.1, read as the reverse complement.
AAACGCAGTAATTGTGGAAGATTTTATTGGATTGTATAAATCTGAGTCATTCATCTTGAAGCACTATATTGAATTCCTTTATCAAATTGACGTGACTGTATTGGCTTCTTTTTTTACATCCATTCTTTACATCATAATCGTCGCGGTTTTCTTTCTTTCTTTCTTTCTTTCTTTCTTTCCTTCTTTCTTTCTTTCTTTCTTTCTTTCTTTCTTTCTTTCTTTCTTTCTTTCTTTCTTTCTTTCTTTCTTTCTTTCTTTCTTTCTTTCTTTCTTTCTTGCTTTCTTTCTTTCGTAGAACGACGAGAAGATCTACCAGCGCTACCGCATCGATATGCTAGAGGGCTTGGAGGGAGTAGATCGAGGTTCCGTCAGGAACTCCGATCTGCTCAAGCATAGCAGAAATCTGGAGTTGTTTAGGGTTTTTGTCTGAGTGTGGATCTCCTGATGGGAGTTCCTTCGGAGAATTGCTGCTGCTGAGTAGCTTCATCATTATAATTTTGTTTTTTTTTCTACCTTCTGCCAATACAATGAAAATCCGAATTGAACATCGCCATGTCACTTCCACTGCTCCATTATGTCATCTGTTTATTGAAGCTATGGACGTCTTCTAGGTCGTTTTTTTGTCTGGCGCATACTATTCATTCTTAATTTTCTTATTTGTGCACACGATGGCGCTTTGAAATATAGCCCGCCCATTGCCATTTACGCTTTTAGCAGTGGCAATGACATCCTTGGTCTCCACTCTGTATATGGTACATATTTTTTTTTTTTGTGTCAAAATCACTTTAATTTTATTTTATTAATTTAATGTCAGCACATACATTAACTACAAATATGTACTTATTGTTATTGTACGTCTGTCCTGATAAAGTTACATGACATTACTCTCATCAGCATGATTTCATTTGAAGTCATCTATATCAATTCAACGTATCTCAATTTTTTTATTAACATATTTTACAAATAAATCGATAAAATTTAGGTTTTAAGTACGAGTATCAATTTGTACATACACCACTACGTGGCATAGCTTCAAAATAGATTTAAGATTTCGGTATCTAATAAAATCTATTTATTTTACTGGTAAGCTAATCCCAACGTCTTCAATTCATTTAGAACGCCGCTCATAAAGTAAATTAAACTATGTATTCCAAGCTTTTAAAATAATTCAAGAATTAAGACGAAACATCTTCATTTCAGGATTCGGCAATACCCCCCTCCCCCACACAATTCATATTCCCCACAAGCGCGACAGCAAAATATTTTCTGATTCACTTTTTTATCCCCAATATAAATAAAATATGATGGGACTACCTACACATGACTCGGAGCCTTCTCGTGGTTTTATCGCCGCTTTGTCATACAAATGCGGGATAATTCTGTCCATTTCTCCCGAGATCTCCTCTGATCCCCCTCGCATCTTCCGCCCCCGCTGTCACAAGCGGCGACACACCAAGAAATCAAATAAAACCGTGGAATATCGTCGTGGAAAAATGTCTCCATTGGTTGAATTGGGTTTATCCAATATTGTGTTTTCTAAATTAATGTAATTACATTTTTTGTACAGAAAGTTCTTCGAAATGTCAATCGAATGTGGCAGTTCATAATGTACCTACCTCTATTCGCATGCATATATAATACAATTTGTGACAGAAGAATCTTCGTCCACGTCGTTTCCTCATGACTGAGGACCCTCGGCATCCTGCAAACCTCATGGCTGTCACCAGAGAAGTGCCTTTTTCACTCGGTCGATGGTCGATGGTTGAGAAGCTGTCCTTGATGTTTAGTTCCTGCAGGAATGGAGATATTCGAGCGTCTCGCCGTCTACGGCATGCGCAACATATGTCTCCAGCACCATATTTCAAAGGCATCAATCCGTCATCTCTCCATTGCTATCAGGGTCCATGATAGAAATATAGAATGCACCAGAGACTATACAAGCCTAACCTTGGAAATACCGCAGTCAAGTCCATCGTTTGATTTCTAGGTTATGATGATGTAAACTTACTTACTTACTTACTTACTTACTTACTTACTAACTTACCATCACGCCGTTTCTCAGCTTGGGTAGGCAGAGAGGATACAGCGCCACACTCTTCTGTCTTGACACACAATTCTCGCCTCATCCACATTCATACATCTTCCAGTATCTGGTTTACTTGGCCGTGCTATGTTTTTCTGGTGCCATCAACACTTTCGTAATTAAGGAGATTATTATTGTGAATTTGTAACGTCTGTGATATTTTAAATACTAATATTGTTGTTGCGCTACCGGGATTTGAACCCGAATCTCTTTCCAAACCGGGCATTATCATTATGCATTATCCAACTATGCTACAACGACAGTACTTTTGACGACAAATTTTCAAACCCACATATGTTACTTCCATGTGCTCTCTTTAATAATATATAAGTTGTAACAATGTGTCTAAAATTTAATAAAAATAAATTGTTAATTCTGGCGTCTGCTATCGGTTTACGCAAAGGTATTTGAGATTCCGTATAAATAATGTAGATGGCTTTCAAATAATGGTAAGATAGATGTATTAATTTGAAAAAGTGTAACATATGGGTTCGAAAATTGTCATCAAATGTACTGTAGCTGTAGCATAGTTGGATAATGCATCTTCCCCGGTTGGAAGAGATCCAGGTTCGAATCCCGGTAGCGCAACAACAATATTATTCGATAAAATTGATTTTATATGTATATCTTTATAATTAATACATTTAATTAGTATATAATATATATTCTTACCATTTTCTCCTCATTCATCCGTTCCATATGACCAAACCACCTAAGTGTTCATTTCTTAATCATAACTCACTATACTAACATCAGCTTTAACATTCTTTCTTAATTTCTTCATTCTTCAATCTGTCATTAAAGGATTTGCCGTATACACCTACTCGTAAGTGATCTCATTTCCACTACATTCAGTCTACTTTCGTTCCGCTTCTGCTGACACTTCCATACATCGGTGTCAGTACCAGGACTCTATTGTGAACCGCTAATCTTGCCTCAGTTGACATGTTCCCATTAGCTATAATTCCCAGTGCACTTTATTCCCTGCAGTCACCCACCCTCCTTCCAATATCTTTCTCAGTCTTTCCGTTTCTTTAACTTAATTCGAACAATTAAATTAGTTTATTCCGACCTATGATAAAAAAATAATACACCCCTATTGATACAACTCGGTCCCAGAATTAAATTGACGAATATTTTATGAGACATTAACTGAACACGTAAATTCTGTCAAAATTCTTGTCAGCGTATCAGATTTCCTGTGGGCGCGGGCCCGCAGGCGATAGGGCCCATCGCAGGGACCCGGCCGACAATAGGACACAGGAGGCTTAAGGGCTAATCGAGACGCATGTTAATTTGTACCGGAACATGACTTCTTGATTGACACTTGGATCGATGTTAAGTCAAGCGAGCGTATTCTTTCATCGAACCTTTCCTCTCCGATGACGTACACCGAGTTGACATTGCCTCTAATTATGTGAATATCTCTGTAAATATACTGAATACAGATTTCACATTTTAGGTATTTCTCCGTGATATATTTATGTATTGAATGAAATAATTACAATATACAAGTATTTACCATACGCGACTATAAAAAATGTTTTCTTGAAGAACCTAACGCGAATTTGTCATTACGTGTATGTGTACGTGCGGAGCGATATCGACGGCGTAGTGTGAAGGGCGCGAGGTTCCGGATGCCGATCGTCACTTAGTGGCAAAGCGTGCGCTGACCGAGTTAGACATGTCTTATACTGTCGTTCGTGGTTGTTGCGTAAAAGCATAGATGCCGGAAGAAACATGATATTCGGAAGGAGGTTTCCACTCACCACAATCCAGTTCTTCTGGCACCTCCAAGGTGGACTGTAAATTTAGTTTTTATCACAATCTCCGTTCAGGGGTCCTAGTCCTTCAGATTGCACTGGATTAGACACGACGTCTCAATTTAATATTATACTGCGATTTCACTCGTTACCGTACCGGTTCAGGGTCGCCGTTCGAATGATTGCGGCATGCCGGTGAGGAACGGGAGGCGAGGTGGAAGGCACAGTACACCATCTTCGTTCAAGAATTAATATATGTCCCAAACAGTGTTGATCCATGCTTTTTCATATTTTTAGAACTTTTACATAATAATTGATATAAATATTTTCTTATATATATATATGTCAACTATTATTTTTAAGATAAACATAAGTAGGCAATTAATGTAAAATATTCATATTTTTCCGATTTAAAAATCGTAAAAGTCTACATGTACACTGAGTTTACAGCACCGGAACGTGCGTTTTTATTTTAGCACTGTAAAGGAAAGGTTAACAATTGTTTAGACGATCTTTCAAAACATACGCATATTCAATTCAAATGAGCGCATCACAAAATGCATACGAGATATTATGACATTTTTTAAACAAATAATTAAACTTGATCAATGAACAAGTAACAAGGCAGTGTATATTACATTTTACAAACACTAGCCGATGATAAAAACAGTAAAACCTTGCTTAACGCGAATTCTATTCGCGCGAAAATCGATTAGCGCTCTCAAGCAAAATGATACTATTTTCCGCTTTAAGTAAGCATTAATAATATAAGTTACCCCTCCTCTTCAGGAAAACTAAGCGAGAATGACTTCTTTAACCACACAAATAGGGTGTATTTAAAGAAGAAGAAAAAGAAAATAAGGAGTGTGAGAAAGAACATGAAAAGATTGTTAAGAACAGCAAAAGAACTCATGCGAACATTCGATTACGTAGAGAGAAAGCAATTTAATTAAATGCAGACCCGAAACTGTGTACATGTGATCGGGATTGTGACGATGATTGGTAACAAAAATCAACTTGGAGATCTAATTTCTAATAAACCGGTTACCGATCATCTTTACAAACACAGTCACAATAACCGTTTAAATAACGATTTAACCAACGCTAGACCCGAATTAGCCGCGAAATTTGGACAAAGTCATGCCAGGCTATGGAAAATTCAATAACGAAGTGAAAAAATTAAGCTCTGTTCAAACATCATTACTTCAATATTTTGTAAAAAATTTGTTTATCATTTAATTATGTTTTCATTCTCTTAAATAAAAGTTCATACATTTTTTATAATTCTTTGATATTTTTACACTCTAATGTACAGACTACCCAATATACAGACATGAACTAACGTATATTCCTATTTCAATTTGGTGTCACTCACGCGATCATTTCGGTACCACTTACGTAACCAAATAGCTCCGCGACTTATTTTAAATATATGACTCGATTGAAAAGAAAATTTTAACGCTGACAATATAATACGCATTAATGTAAAAAAATACGTTTTATTTACACAACGATTTAATTTTCGAAGAGTAAATACTTTTTCTGTTGCATAAATATGTCAAAAACTATCGGATTTATGTTTCCACAATTAAAATGATAATAAAATTCACATAATAATCAATGTCACAATTAGAAATCACTCAAAAAATGATAATAAAAATTGTCTAAAAAAAAAACTTTTCACAGATTTTAAAGTACCAAAAATAGTAGACATATACAAAAAAAATTCAACAATTCAAATTTTCAAAATTAAAAATCAATTATATTTTAGAAGCGAATTCCGATCTACAAGATATTAGAGATCAAATTGATATCCCAAAACTAAAATATACCGCAACTCAAAATCAATATATTTATCAAGGTATCAAATTTTTTAACAATCTTCCCATCACAATTAGAAAAAATACGGACTATCATAAATTTGTAACTGAAGTTAAAAAAATATGTACACAGACTAACTGAAACATAAATTAACTCGAATATACTCCTTCTCTATACACGAGTCTTACTCTCATAGAGAAGAAACAAATGTTAAAATATATATATATATATATATATATCTTCACTGATTATTGAAATTGTATTATATTTTTAATATTAATAAAAATAAAACAAAAACAAAGAATATGTACAGAATGCCTCATGAATATCACGGTGGATCAATTTGAGGTGCTTGTTGCTCTAGTGATTAAGACACTCGCCTAGTAATCCAGTGGTCGGGGGTTCAGGAGACCAGTAAGATAGTCATATTTTCATTGCCCAATCGTTTTAAATAGTATTAATATATAATAATAATTGCACTGGATTAGACACGACGTCGCAAATTAATATTATACTGCGATTTCACTCGTTACCGTACCGGTTCAGGGTCGCCATTTGACTGATTGCGGCGTGCCGGTGAGGAAGGGGTGGGGAGGTGGAAGGCACAGTACACCATCTTCGTTCAAGAATAAATATATGTCCCAAACAGTGGTGATCAATGCTTTTTCATATTTTTATAACTTTTACATAATAATTTATATAAATATTTTCTTATATATATGTCAAATATTATTTTTAAGATAAACATAAGTAGATAATTTTATTGTATTCGATTTATGTGAATTTTAGTCTGAATTAATCACGTTAAACGAAGATTTCTTTAAATCAACTCAAGTAAATTGCCTAATACTGATAGGGTAATTTTTTTTTCATTTCTACTCCTGATTGGACCTTCATTTGCACAAAAGATATTTTTGCACACGTAGTGATCCAAAAACTAGAAGAAATATTTCGCTGTACACAATAAAAAATAGTTACATAATAATTTCTTCTCCCATATACTTAAAAACTGACTTATATAATTTTTCCCGAATAAGATAAATGTATAATTTTCCCGAACTGATTAGGAAGTAATAAAACTGTTAGACTAAGTGGATTTTGTTAAGCAATAAAACACGTAACTACTTATACAGATTACGTTGCTTTTCTAGTCTCTATTCACGTGAGATTTTTCTCTCCGAGAAAAACTGTCACATACTCCTGTCAGAGAAAAAAAAATTAGAAAGCAGTCGAAAGGAAAGGAAGGAGAGAGATGGGAGAAGGGGTGAAAAATCGTTTTCCCGCCAAACGCATCCGAAATCCCCCCTCCGGACACAAATACAATTGGCAATCATTCATCGAAACTAGACAATAACTTACAACATCGAGACAAAAGTTAATACTAAAGCGCGAGTATCAAATAATCTGATAGAACAACAAATAAAACATTTTGCCGAGTATCACTCTACTGCGCTAATTTCTCAAATGCGAAGACACGATGTTCTCTTAGAAATGAGTGTTTTAAAAGTGAACAATTTTTCGACAGCGAAAATGATCGCCGCTCGTGAAAAGTGAAGGAATGATTTGCTCCACGTACGTATGATGGCTTCGCTGATACGACGACATTTTTGTAAGAGAGTTGATCTACTCAAGTACATGATGTGGTCGTCTTCTTCTTGAGAATGGGTGGTCTTGATGGATGGATGGTTCTCGGGTGGAGAAATAGTCACGTCTGACGGTCATTGGTGTAGAAAAGTACCCCATCCCAGACTTTCCCTTAAAACTAACACTTACACATGGCGTACGATATTGCAATTACACTCTTATATATTTTTGACTTGTGATTGAAAATATTTATTAATTTACCCCAACCAGTTTTGGCACTACTGCATCTTCGTCACGACGGATGCACACCTGAGAGACAGTAATATCGAAATCAATTAGTTTAATTAATCAAAGTAGTTTATACAAAGTTTAATAATTAAACGAAATACTTTGTTTAAACCACTATTTATTAATTATTCCACATGTTTCGATACCTATGGTATCATCCTCAAGAAACAATGTATACTAAAAGGGAGGGGTTTAGTTTTTTCTTAACAATTTGTTATATTAGCAAAAATACTTTGTAGCCCCGTATTATATAAATAATAAGACAAAGAATTGTTGTTTAAGTGACTATTTATTATTAGGATAACACATTCTTATTGTGGAGTAGTATTAATTATAGTAGATATTTTAAATATTAATTAAATTAATTAATTAGAATGATATACATATAAAATCAATTTTATCGAAAAATATTGCTGTTGCGCCACCGGTATTCGAACCTGGATCTCTTTCTTAACCGGGAAAGGTGCATTATTCAACTATGTTACAGCGACAATATTTTTAGCGACAAATTTTCGAACCTACGTGTTGTTACTTTTTTGATATTAATATATTTAATCGTTCCTTTACTCCTACTTAGTTACCCACCACCAATAGTTTTATTTTTATCTATGCTTGTATTTTTAATTTTAGTATACATTGTTTCCTGAAGAAGATACCATAAGTATCGAAACATGTTGATTTATGAATAAATAATGGTTAATTAGGAGAACACATTTTTATTGTGATAACACAGACCTATGTTATGAATAATTACAACCTCACAATAAGAATGTGCTCTCCTAATAATAAGGTTGTATCAATGTGTCCAAAATTTAATAAAAATGAATTGATAACTCTGGCGTCTGCTATCAGATTAGTCAAAGGTATTTGAGATTCTGTAAAAATAAGGTAGATGGCTCTTTCAAATAATGGAACGATTAAATGTATTAATATCAAAGAGGTAACATATAGGTTCGAAAATTTGTCGCTAAAAATATTGTCGCTGTAGCAGTTGGATAATGCACCTTCCCCGGTTAGGAAAGAGATCCAGGTTCGAATTCCGTTGGCGCAACAACAATATTTCTCGATAAAATTGATTTTATATGTATATCTTTCTAATTAATACATTTAATTCAAATTTAAAATAGTGGTTTAAACGAATTATTTTGTTTTTATTATTCATAAAGTGTTAATAGGTTAACATTAGATTAATCACATAGGAAATATGTTTATTTTATTTTATAAGGTATTATCCTAGGGTAAGTACCACTCAATAAATTTTGTAAGCGTATTTCTAGCGCAGTCATCGTGGAAATTGTGACTAACCGCCACATTATAATTACCTGTACTAACAGTTTTGTGCTATGCGACTCAACATCATCGTTATCAACAATTTTCTCCCCACTGCTGGATAAAGGCCTCCCCAAGTATCTCCCATATTTATCTGTCTATTTTTATGTTATGCGATGAATTATTATAGATTAGACTTGATTATTTTCCATTACCACTGGATCACTATATCCGTCCAACGATTGTCCGTCCTTCGAGCGATGTGGCGTATCCATTTCATTTTCTTAACATATTCAATTATATCAACTACACTTGTCTGTTTTCATATTCATTCGTTTATTTTTATTTCTCTTCCAAATTATTTTATTTTATTGTAAAAGTCAACAAGTATATATTTTTAAGCGCGAGAGGCGGGGTGAGTGGTAATTATATTAATAAGAACAGGTGACATTCAAAAATTATGTACACTGTCGCCGTAACACATCTTCAAGGTTGTCATTCTGCCTTCTGCGCGTGCGTGCTTAGAGTTGGTATGACTGCGGTCACGTATGTAAAATTTTATCTCTATCGCGTCATTTGCCTTCCGGCTATAACAGTGTAAACATGTCCGCTCCGCTGGCAGTTTGCACCAAGGAGAAACAACGAGCAGTGATCAGATTTCTCTGGTCGGAGGATGTGAAGGGGGCTGAAATTCATCGTAGACTGTTATCACAATACGAGGACAGTGCCTTATCGCATAAAAGTATTTTTTTATGGATCGAGAAGTTTAAAAGTGGCCGGACGAGTGTGACGCACGAAGAGGATGCAGAACACCTGTCTATCTCCACCACGGACAAAATTCAGCAAGCTTGAGAGATGGTTCTAACGAATGGGCGAGTTACCATCGGTGAGGTATCGTCTTTTTTGAACATCCTCATAGGTCTGCCCATCAAATCATTCACGACGAGCTTGACTTCCGTAAAGTCTGTGTAAATGAATTTAAGAACGAAAAATTTAGATAATTTTTGACTTGCTCTCGTATTACGAAAACCCAAAAAATAAGATAAGTGTGTTTGCACAACGACATTTTTTATGGGGCGTTTTTCTCATACAGTACTACAACTGATGAGGCTGTTTGACCAGTTTCCGGATGGCTGTTTGAGCAGTTTCCGGACGCCAACGCACTTGACTTTGTACAATAGTTTTTTTTTTTCAAATTCAACCTGTTAAATGTGGTATGCTTCCTCGCCAAGAGTCAGATTCCCCAAATGCCTCTCGGAGAAATGTAGAGATGCCACGTCTACATACAAAAATGTTATTTCTCGATGAACACATCCCATTTCCTCCGCTCTCGGGGCATTTTCTTTTTATTTCCCAGGGAATAATTTGAGATAGGAAAAACGTCTCGGATATGTCCGATTGTACAAGGTACGTACTTTTGGCCCACCCTGTGGAGGTATTCTGGCCTTTGGGTCCAGAAAGACATGTTATGGATGCTGTTATGTGTGGGCCACGAAGGTGTACATCGCCCGGCGATAGTAATGTACAAGACTATATAATAATATTTTACAATTTTAGCAATATTTTAATATGTCCAAGAACACACAATTACTGGATTTTCACCAACAAAGACACTGTTATTAAACAAATAATAAATATCTCATTGAGACTAAGCAATTTTTTTATTATATTTAATGGAAAGATATGGAGATTGATTAATGGGTGAGAATGGTGAACGTTATATTTATATAAAGTTATCGTTACAGGTCGTAAGCCCTGTAATTACCAGTGGCGTGCAGTAAATATAGATTTAGGTTATGCTATTACCAATGATATATAATATATGTACTTTCATTTAACCAACGCCTTTGGACAAAATAAATCCATTGTTTATATGACCCTATCATGTATTTATTTATAATTTTAGAGTACTGTTAATAGTGTTTTTAAAGTTTAAGTTTTAACGTAAAATAATACTTTCTTATCCATATAAAAAATGTATGGATGTTTTTAAGAGCACTTTCTATGACTGAACATGATTAATTTATTGTTTGAAAATACTTCACGTAATAACTAAAGGAAATAATTATTTTTATTAGGAGTATAGTAATAGTTCTGCCAATTGCTTTATGTTTTTCTCAAATCTAAAACCAATCCATGCACCAAATGTAAAGAACAATCATGAAATCAATAGGTTAAAAACAGTAAGATAGTAAAATTCACGAATTAGTAAATGAGGAAGTAAACACTTCAATGATTTGCTCGCAATTGTAACACTTTGTAATGTTATTCTGTTAAAAAACAACAAAGGTAACGACTCCATACGGATCAACTGAAAGGAATTTTCAATTCAGTAAATAGCCATTTATATGAATTGAGTAATTCACTAGCTTAAAGATAGAACTGAGTTATGTAAATAGGACGATGAGACGAATAAAAAAATAGTTTTTTAGAATTAAGCAATTAAAGTCTTTACTGATACACAGATGGCACTTATTGCAAAATAATGCTTTCGTTAATGTTAATCCAACTTTTTAATTTGTATTTGTTTGCCAGAATTTTTAGTTGTGCACAGCTTTTTTACTTATATGCACTGAACGCCCCTGGTTCTGCACCCATACTTCCATATCTTTGCCTCTATGAGATATCTATTGTTTGTTTTATAATTTTAATTTGATTTATTTAAAACTTCAATACTTTTTATACTTCATGTGAGGGCGTGTACCCACATGAAGTATAAAAAGTAGGTGTAGATGCTTTCTCTAGATCATTTGAATTTTATATCATATGCTTCAAAACTCACCGGATAAATATTATAACGCCAAATATAAATATTTAAAAAAAGTTATTTTCTCTCTTTTAATGCCGATGTTTCTTAGGTCAAAAACACAAGACAACCAAAAAAAAAAATCAAGTTTAAATGGAAAATGAGAATAAAATCAGATATTTCAAACTAATTATTGAAACCTGCTGAACAATATTACCGCGTGTCGATTTTACAAACTTTAGGTCTACGTGCTTGAAAATAGTATTAGTGAAATCTTATCATGTACCATAAAATATTTCGGAATCCTAAATAATCTAAGAAAAAATAATTCAGCTTTTGAAAATTCTTCTATTTTTTTTGTATTCAAAATATCGTTTGAAATCAATAAAAGATTATTTTCAATTAATCAAAACCCTCCATTGGCTATGACTTGTTAGAATGCTTCTCTGAAACGGTTAAGAATATGACACGGTAGCTTGAACATTATCAACTCGTATTTTTAAAAGACATCATCTCCTAAAGTATTGTGAACTAGATCTATTACAACATGTACATACTCAAGTAGCAACAAAAATTCGACGTGCATATAAATTGTTAACATAGTGTAAAACGTAACTCATAATTCCAGTAAGACAAAGTTTTGGATTCGAGTCCGATTTAGATAGATTTTTATGTACATTTTTTAAATGACCTGTTTTAATTATCAAAGATATATTTTATAAAATTGCAACAACATAAATAAAATGTTATTTCATTAAACGTTATCCACTATAATTTTGTATTACGTTCACAAATAATATAAATAAATTTTTAAAAATTGTGTAAATTTTTTTTTTTTAAATATGTTGACACGATTATCGTTGTCCTGTACCTCCTTGAGAGAGAGTATTCCGAGGATGTACAAAGGAAGAGATCTCCCAGAGAAAGATAGGAATGTCAGTGGCATTCCTTCTCCACCGCCCCCCGCCCTTGGTCCTTCCTCCGCACCCACCATCCTCCGCCGCAGGAAGAGGAAGAATAAGCCTCCCAGGATCGGACAAAGAAAGGGGGTGGCTTTCTCGATACTAAGGGCTGCTTTCAATTTATATAAGAAATATTTTAATTTCTCGCATAATTTGTGCATTTTATTTCAATAATCTATATGACGTTACCTATGGCCACTGTTATTGTTATGTGATCAATGACAATGTTGAATGTTATAAAATGTTCGCCAGAATGTGGTCGAAAATTCTAGGTCGTGCGTTCGGACGCCTTTGTAATTCTTTCTCAGGGGTTTTTTAAAGTCAAAAGTTTATGTCAATAAGCTCACGACCATTCAAGCCTTGAAGGAGGAGCTTAGATGCTGCATCACTGAAATCTAGACACAGTTTTGCAAAACCGTGGTTGAAGATTTCGTCAAAATAACGCAAATGTACCAGCAAATCCGAGGAAGATACTTATTAGATGTGTTGTTCCCTACATAATTCCTACATATCTACTTCATAATTTAATTAAAATTTCGGTATTTTCTCAAAAAAAACTTGTGCTTTATTTAAAATTTTAATTTTTCTCTCTTGTTGGGATAATTTGTTGGGTAATTTTTCTCTCTTGTTTCTCTATGTTAAATATACATTAATAACATATGTGTATCTATGTTATTCGCTTGAAACATAGATACAAAAATCTTTTAACCGAATATATAGCTTACTATTAATTGCGGAAAACACATTATTATTGTGAAGTTGTAGTATTTTCAGAACATAGTTCTAAATTAAATGTATCAATTAGAAAGATATACAGGAAAATTCAATTTATCGAAAAAATACTTTTGTTAGCGGCATTCGAACCTGAATCCTTTCCTATCCTGGGAAATACGTTAACCGATCACACCACACCAACATAGTAAGTTGACGACAAATTTGACAGGTAGCAACAAAAATATTTTTTCGATAAATTGAATTTTCTTGTATATATTTCTAATTGGTATATTTAATTTCTGACAAACGAGTAATTTTCTCACTTTTCTTTTTCTTCTCGTTGAACAACCATTGGCTTTCATTACTTTGTTTAAAAGCTCTACAGTAGTCTAGCCAAACTATTGCTTCAGGTTCTGCAGCCATGATGTTCTCCTTCTTCCAGGACCCCAACTCCCAGAAATCTTTTCCTCCATTATGAGGTGCAAGATCTGATACTTCTCTACATCTCTCATCACATTTTGATTGTTTTAAATACTTATTTATATTTTATTCATCCGAACGATAATATTTTAATTCGTAACTCTATCCAACCAGCTTATTTTGAATATTCTTCTGTAGATCCACATATCAAATGTTTCAAGTCGCTTTATCATTTCTTCGGTAAGTGTCCATGCTTCCAATTTATGATTGCAGAACATCTTTTTCTTACGAATAAAGGTAGCATGCGCTCGCTTGGAATTTGATTTCAACATAAGGATCCCATATTTCATTTATATTACAACCCAGGTATGTAATCACATCTATGTAACCACTTTTAACGCACGTATTATTATGTTTATAGTAATATTTTTTATACACAGTGGAACCCCGATTTAACATGCCCGGAATTTACATTTTCCCTCTATTAGCGTGTTATTTCTTCGGTCTCGTGTCATTTTAGTACGTTAAAAACCCTATTTTACGTTTGTTTTACGTCTAAAATTCATTGAAACTCATTCGGCCAGTTCGCAATTCGCCACAGAGCCAAGAGTGTGTTGGTCGTTCGCTTGTCGTATATACCCATTTTTCATGTTTTTTTTTCACGAAAATGATTCATTGAAAAAAAATTCATTTTTTCACCTACGTAATTTTTACGTTTCATTTTTTTTATTGTTTATCAGCAAGGAAAACGCGTAGAAGAAAATATAGACAACATCGATGGCCGGGAAATAATTAATTAATAACCCTTGCAGACTTACTAACACGTTGGCTCCAACGCAATAACATTGGACGCAGTGAAAATTGATGAAATAGCGGGCAGTCGTATAAACGAAAACTTCATATGAAGAAGAAGTGTCTGCTTATCCCATAAACTCAGTTGCAACAAAGGACGATGCCATGAGACATATTGAAGACCTCAAAGTTTATTTTACTAGTATTAGTAATATACCACCAGAAACCATTTATTTAATTAATAATATTAAAAGTACTATTTAAAAACAACAAAAAAACATGCAGAAAAAAATATTGTTTGATTTTTTCAATTAAAAACTAAATCAATCTATTTTATTATACCCCCAATTTACATTATCCCTCTGTTTAATTTATTTTTGTCGGTCCCTTCGAAAACTTAAAATTGGAGTTCCACTGTATATAAATGTCAATTTTTGTGTTATATAGGCAAATTTGACAGAAAACTGATACACTACATCGGATCTTTTGAAATACAAATAAAATTGAAGTATAAAATGTTGGTTCAGAATATATAACAAAAATGTTTTAAAAATATACCTACATTTGACTGTTTAAACTGTTTATATTTTATCACTGCAATCAATTGTAAAAGTTAGAAATATATTGAAGAAAAAATGACCAAGTGAAAATCTGGATAACAAGGAACCTACAAAAATAACAGCATCCGTGAAACGTTCGTCAACGCATAAATCTTAAAATTCAAAATGTAATATTACGCAATGAAAACAATGATGTTGATAGCGCCACCCCTGGCAAGTGTAGAAGTTTTCTCGCTCCGCCGGTGTTTCTGGCGGCGCTAGGTTCGACCCGGCCGGGCTGGGGGGTTCGGGGGTTCTCCTCCCCTACCGGGAGAACTGTCACTGACAAACGACCCCGGATAGAGCGGACCGAGGCCGCGGACCAAATGACTGACGATAAACGCTTTCGGTTATACTCTCGGGGTGTGTTTTGCAAAATGAAACCCCCAGGACTATCAAATTTCTACATGGGTCCTTATTATTTAAAATTCAAACATTTTTGAAAATCTGTCTCAGTGTTTATTTATTAATTGTATTAAAAAGATTTTCACGACAATTTTATATTTGAAAAAATAATAATTTTTAAAATCTATGGGTTCAAGATCAATGACTGCCCAATAATTAATTAATTATTTTATCAATATTTGATATATCCAAGAAGAGACTGGATTTTTACTTACAAGGGCACTGTTATCAAATAAATATCAGATATTTAATGGAAAATATATGAAAGTATGCGGTAATTACAGGGCTTACGACCTCTCTTCAGCTGACTTAAGTGATCACTTTATATAAATATAACGTTCACCATTCTCTTCTCACTCCATCAATCTCCACATCTATCCAATGTTGTATATATATTAAGAATTTGTATACACGTTAAGGTCGTAAGCCCTGTAATTACCCTATACTTCCATATATTTTCCATTAAATATAATAAAAATAGCTTCGTCTCTGTGAGATATCTGATATATGTTTAATTAATTATTATTTACTCGCCATTGTCTACTGATTTAGTTTACATGGCAATCTTAATTCTCCTTCTAATATGGATAATTAATTATTCATACACTGATTTGAGTTCAACAGTCCATCTGGCTTATGCTATGATGGCTATTTTTTTCATACAATAAAAGCTATAAAAATGTTTTTGCTAAATAGTGTCATTTTATATAACAATCAGAAAAAAGATCAGATAGAAAAAAAATTACCGCGAAGTACGATTAAAAAATTTACCCAAATACGGCGTCACGTGATAGACACAAATTCTGACGTTTTATTATTATTGACACTGTACTGCGTTAAAAAAAAAGCACGCAATTAGCTGTCGCCATCACAGCCATTGTCTTTTGAATATATAAAAAAAAAAATTCACACAATTATATTTTATGAATTATTCAGCATTACTTTTGGGCACTTTTTGTATATTGGTACTACTTTGAAAAGTCAAAAGACTCGTAAATTAAACCATTAATAGTGTTTATTAAATACCATTCTCAATTTTGTATTTGAGTGTATATGATGATATAATGCGAATTCGATTAAAATAAACACTAATTACATGTATTAATTAGAAAGATATATATTTATATATATATAAAATCAATTTTATCAAAAAATATTGTTGTTATAATATCCAACTATGCTACAGCTACAGTACTTTTGACGACAAATTTTCGAACCTACATGTCGCACTTTTGTCAAATTAATACATCTATCGTTCCATTATTTGAATGTCATTCACCCGGTTTGGAAAGAGATAAATAAGTAGGATTCATCTTTGAGAGTTTACAAATTTATCTGTAAAAATATTATTGCCGCACACACAAATGTTTTATTATGCATGCGTATGTGCGATCTAGAACCAGTGCCAAATATATTCAGTGAAATTAATGACCTGAGAACAAACATCAAAAATCTGTTTTTACTGTAGGAAAATTTGAATAAAATCTACTTAGAATATTAGCCAAAGTTGATTATATAAAAAAAATCCCGTCTGCTGGAAGCCAAAAGCTGCCACAAAAAAAAAGTGGAATTTGAATCATTAATAAAAGCCATTTTGCAGCTCTGAAATTGATAAAGAAAGTTGGTGCAGTGCAGTGGTACTGTTAGGAAATATGTAGCTTCTTCAGTGATAGTGTTTCGTTGCAACGATGACGTCTGCCATGGTGCGTCATCATAAGGGACGTGCAGTGCATACGTACAAGCAAAAAAGCTGTGCATTACTAAAAATTCTGGGAAACAAATATAAATTAAATAATTGTATTAACATAAACGAAAACTTTATTTTACAATTAGCGCTATCTGTGTACCAGTAAAGACTTTAGTTGCTTAGTTTTAAAAACTACCACGACTATTCACCGCTGTACCCATACTCGATTCTATCTTTAAGCTAGTGAATTACTGAAGTTATATAAAGGGCTATTTACTTAATTGAAAATTCCTTTCGGTTGATCCGTTTTGTATGGAGTCGTTACCAATGCTGTTTATTAACAGAATAGCATTAGAAAGGGTTATAACTGCGTGCAAATCATTGAAGTGTCTACTTCCTCTTTTACTAATTTAAATTTTTTACTATCTTATTGCTTTTGACCTGTTGATTTCATGATCGTTCTTTAAATTTGGTGCATGGATTGATTTTTGATTTGATAAAAACAAAAAGCAATTGACAAAACTATTTTCTACGTAATCCTTTAATAAAAATTAAGTAAAGTAAATAAAATAAATATCAGAAAAAATACATCTCCAAGCATCTCCGAAAGTGGACTGTTTATAGAATTATCATACACGATATCTTCTCAAAGATTCCATAACACCAATATAGACTATTAAATTGATAACAGTTATCGGACAGGGCTAATACAACAGGGAAAATAAAAATAAATACATTATTCGTTGCGATAACCGCACATATTCACGTGATTAAATTGCAAATTTATTTGTTTTACTTTTGTTTATCCTAAAAATACGTGTACCTATGTTTTTAAAAATTTATACATTTTTACTGTTTTTTTAAGTACAAAAAATATTATCTAGATCAGGCCTAGCCTGTTATAAATTCTCATAATTTGGTCTGAAAATTAAAATTTTGTTGCGATAACCGCACACATTCACGTGATGGAAATGCATATTTGTTTGTTTTATGTTGGCTCACTTAGAGAATGATATATTGCGATAATATTTTAATTGAATTAACAAATAATAATGATTGTCTATTATGTCGACTGTACTCCGCATTAAGGAGAGTAGGCGATACTACAGGCGCCATTTTATACACGTTCTGCTTTATACCAACACACGCACGTACAAACTCACTTATGCTTGTGTAATGCACCTACACTCACACGCCGGCCTTTATGTACTACAACGTGCACACGTTACATAGCCACACGACACACGCACACACGCGCGCGCACACGCACACGCGCGCGGGCACGTTGCGGGTAGCACGAATTTATTTCTCCAGCGTTCTTCCAGCCATTTGTGTCGTGTAATCCCGAGAATATTGTATTTATACAATTCTGGAATTTATATTAATTTCTTATTTTACTGGTGTTTTACCCGTTGTGTGGAGGCTTCGATCACACGATGTACAAAATGAATGAGTAATTTAATTGTCGTTCTTGTTTTGGTCTAGAGGGTAAGACAAGTTCAAGCTGCCTCCCGTCTGTTTAAATGTTGAAAAATTGTAAAAATAGTCTCCATCAATATTTTATGTACCTACTTCGTATTGCGCTTTTTTATAAAAGGTGTCCAGCGAAAAATTTTCAAGTTAAATATTAAATAAAAATAAAAACTACAATGTTATTCCAATATTTTATTTATACAAAATGGAGTATAACGATGCGAATTTTACGTTTTATAAACAATATCGTCTAAATGTCGTTCATCTCTCTCAAGACACTCTTGCAATCGGTCTCTTAAATTTGCTAACACACGAGAGTAAAGCGTTGATTCAATGGCAGCAATTTCACGGCGGATATTTTCTTGTAAGGCCTGAATTGTTGCTGTAAAGTCTCGACTTAAGGTATCCCACAAAAAAAAGTCGTACGGTGTAAGGTCCGGTGACCGAGGTGCCCAGGGTATGTCTCCGTACATGCTGATTAATTTAAAATTATCAAAAGCATTTGAGATGTTTGAATAATAGTGGGTTTTCAGAATTTTCTAATCATTTGATATAAAATTGTCATGTTTTTGATAATAATTTGGGATTGTCTATTTATCTATTAAATAGTTTGGATTCGTTGGAGATAAATAAAGCGTGTAAAACTAATCAAAAAATTATAAACAACCAACTAAATTTAATCACAAGTCCCATTCTAAAATATTTTCCTAAAAATTATTCTAGTAATTTTGTATTATCAAGTAACAGTTTAAGTTAGGTACTAAATTAATTATTTTAAATAATCATCGCTTTTTCAAAAATAGATTCTTTTAAAACAATAACATACGTTTTTGATTAATTAATGACATCCTGAAAAAAAAAAATAATATTTTTCGAAAACGGTTGATGTATTTTAAATTCATTAAGTGGTTAATAAAACAAAGTTAACAATTAAAAATTAAGGAAAATCGATTTATTATTGTGATGTTACTGTTTCAGAACATGATGTTTAAAACAAATATAATTTAATCTATTTAAAAAATATGCTGAAAAAATCTATCATTCAATTGTTAGGATTCTTTTCTGTGTGTCCTTCTAATTGATTAATTTAATTTGTTCTAAAAACACTTTTGGTCATATTATACGTATGTTATGTGTCAATGTTATGTGAATATTCCACATTGGAGATACTTATAAAGGGTGTTTTTTTAGAGGTATAGAACTCTAAAATGAAGTAAAACACATAAAAATCATGGTAATGGTCATGGTATTGAACTATAATATTATACCATTAGTGCTTAATTGTGATTTCGCATATGTGAGTGCTGCAACTGGCTCGAATAAAGCGCAATCTGGAATTCCAATTTTCAACTACATTCTGGAGCAACTGAGGACGTATATGACGAATATTGGCTTCAAAGTCGTCTATCGTCTCAGGTTTATCGGCGTAGACTAGCGACTTTACATATCTTCACAGAAAATAATCCAAAGGTGTTAAATCACACGATCTTGGAGGCTAATTCACAGGTCCATTACGCGAAATTATGCGCTCATCGAATGTTTCCTTCAATAAATGTGCGGCATGTTGCGCTGTCTTATTGAAACCACAGCTCTTCCACATTAATGTCGGTCATTATTTTTAATGAAACAACAGCTTCTTCGGTGCGCATTATCAATTAGAATATGCGTGGTGCGAAAAAGATCCATGGTTATTCGAATCACTTGCTCGGATGGACGACTATGTTGACCATAAAATGGTTGTAGAGCACGATACGTTTCACGAATTGAGGCACATGATTTTTGAAGTAACTTTGCACAATTTTCAAGCGTTGTTCTGGCGTGAGTCTATTCATGGTGAAATCCCAAACCAAAATGAGCACAAATCAACTGTCAGCTGTGAAATGAAAAAAAAAAACACCCTTTACTACCAAATCGTGTTATTATAGAACATTCAAACAATGAACACAATTATTTGTTGCTCGACCTACCTATACAGAACCCGACCAAACTGACCAAATAAGTTGGTGCACCTGATTCATCATATAATGTACATCTGAATGCCCACTGAAGCATACTGCATCCAGTTTCGCTCTCTACACTGAAATAAGCCGATTACCATTCAAACTTCATCCTTCTCTCATTCAGACCTTTGACCAGAAATTTCTAACTAATTAACGCATGATTCGGTACAGCTCTGTGATTTGAACAGTCTTGTGAAATTCAATTCATTTTATCGATAGTTAACAAACTATTTAGATTATTATATAACCGCAAAGTACGAATTATATTAAGTACTAATAAAGTTTGTTTGGTTTAGCGGTAAAACACTCGCTTAGTAATGCTGTCTGGAGTTCGAGCCTTGTCCCAGGAGATCACAAAGATAGCCCTGTTTTCATAATACACATAGTGTTAATTAAGAATATTGATGTAACATGTATTCTGTGTACGCATCACAATATTTTAAGAAATTTCTACTTTTTACGTTATAGGGTTTTCTAGGCTATTCTGCCGTGTCTCGATGACGCGACATCAGTGCATCAGCACGCCGATGAACCCTACAGTGGGTTCCAAAAACCTCCCATGTGTGCCAACACAAGGTTAATTGTATTATGCTGATTCTAGTGATGAGAAAAAATGCCACTCTTGACTCACTGGTGTGATTGTGATTGATATTCGACAATATCAGTGATTACGATCACAGTTTTATTACTAATATGCGTGCGCCGCACTATACATATAAAATAACTATTTTAAAAACATAATTTTTAGCGTATTTACTTATATTATTCAAACTTCATTTGCGTAAAAAAACATATTCTAACATATATAATTAATGATAATAATGAAAACCCTTTTTTTAAAATAATGATATTGATATTTTTTCACATGCATACAGAAAAAAAATATTTATCGAAAAAATATTAGGTAAGTATATTTATTTTATATTTTACTAAAAAAAAGTATAATGTTTTCTTTTATACTTAGTTGTTATTAGTTATCTTGACTTATTCATGCGTCTTAATACATTTTCATTAGTAATGTAATGTGGTCAACCCAGACCCTGCCAGAAGTATTTCTTATACTGGTAAGGTAATATTTTTCTTATTTTTTCCTCAGGATACAAACAATAGCAAAATTAGAGAACATTAATAAATTCATATTTAACTGTGTTGTGTTATTTAATATCTAAAAACCCTTGGACCCTTAGTAAAAGAAGAGTGCAAAACAAAAGAGTAATGCAAAGAGGCACGGATACATGTATGTTGGACACCACACCAAGAGACAGAATTCGAACATGTGCATGATATAATTGAATAAGCCTAAAAATTAAATGGCAATGGGCATGCCTCATCGTTCGGAGGACAGACAATCGTTGGACGAATGTAGTCATCATCCAGTGGTAGGATGAGTCCAACAAGCCTTCCCAAAACCCGCCGGACTGACGAAATCATCTAATTCTGAAGAAATACATTGCAGCGCATAACAATAAGCAGATCAACATGAGAGATATTAGGGGAGGCCTTCATCCAGCTGTGGAAAGAAAATGGTTGATAATGATGATGATAGTGTTGAATTTATTTATCAAGTCGCTTAATTGAATAAACACGTGCTTAACGTTCAAACAAATTTTATTCATATGAAGTAATATAACATAAAAATATTTTAACGCAGCCATCCTTATTTCGATATGTCATTATAAAAAATACACTTCACACTGTCTTTAAATCAAAAAATATCCGTAGAAATTGTTAAAATTATTTTTTTATCACACTCAGCAGTGAAAAATTCCATTCAATTTGTTATAATATATCGTCTGCTGTGCAATCAACAAATTCGATATACGCGTCTTTGAAAGGCGGACAACGAATTCATCAACATAATATTTTATACAAAGGCACAAATATTGCTTTAGAATATGCTCGAAAAGGTTGACAACCCCTGATCAACTGTACATAAAAATTAAAAAAAACAAACTCCATGTTAAAATACACAATTGACGATTGACGCGAGGAACGACACGGCTCCCACAATTGCGAGAATTTTAATCACAATGTTTTAGTGTATATAAAACAATAATTAATGTAATATGTTAACATTAATAAACCATTAACACTACCTCTTGAAGAGTTCCAGTACATTTAGCCGCGAGTTAGAATAATGGCGTAACCAAAATTACGTAAAAATAGCATTTACGTCAATTGTTAGCATTTTACCCGGGGGGAGTTGGCGCGGCTTTATTGGTCGCGCGGCCATTATATTCAAGTGCCCCGCGATGAATTATTCATACATAATTATACGTAAATAAAAACGACCAAATTTAATTAGAACCAATTATGTTCGTACATATATTTGTTGCGTGCGCTTGTGTATATTAAAGTTTTTTCCGAGTTGAAAAATTGTATTTTTTTCGACAAGTCAACTTTTATCGTTAAGTAATTCTGCACCAGTCGGTTGTATTTCGAGTGAAATCGATTTCAATCAATTATTTTAAATACAAATTTGGAATTGTTTTAAGTAAATCAATATAAGTGGTTTATATACAAAACCTGCTACTGTGTGAACCCATTAAAAATAACGCTTCAATAATGACGGGAAATTAATAACTTTTAATCTTCTTCCGTAACACAACATGCCCCTGAAATGACAAGTTATCATCTGACATTTACATCAAGCAGCTTCAATATTTTGAATATTAATTTTTCGGCGGAATTTAGTTCAAAAATCTCGCTATATAATTTAGAGTTATAAAGGTGTCCCAAAATTAACGCAAGATTTGAATTAAATAGAAAACACAGTTTTTAGTCTTTAGATTTTTATTTTTTTATTGAATCATAAAGTACATGGGATAGACTTATCGGGCAAATGGCCTCCGCGGCTTTGCTGGCACATACGCACTCTTTTGTCGAAATTTTCCATGACCATTTTGCATAATTGCTGACTGGCTTGTTTTTGGACGACCAGTGTGTTTAGCGTCTCCAACTGATCCAGTCTCTCTAAATTTTTCAATTAATCTCTTCGCAGTTGATGAACTTAAAACACAATTCCGACCATATTTTGTATTAAATTTTTAAATTGCGGCCGCCAAACTTTAATTATTTTTGAGATATTGTTCAATGATGAAAACACATTGTTGTACTAATCCTAAACTCTCAACTGTCAAATTATTATTTTTTCAGGGTTGCCAACAATTTTCTGCAGAAATGGCGGCAAATTCAAATGTTGCGTTAATTTTGGGACATCCTATATAATACAACTCCTATATTTTACATGTATTCAATAAAAAGTTGATGTTCTAAAAAAGTGATAATAAAATGTCAGTTTATCTTGAGATGAATTAGCTATGATATATTCACTAATTATTTAAAAATGAATACATAAATAAAGTCAGGAAATTAATTTATATAAGAATTAGACTAAAATACAACAACAAAATACGACGCGATATAGCACGATAGAATTGACAACAGATGTTATATATTGTAGGATACATACTGTAAATAAAATCAACAGTATCTACATAAATAGTAACATTGAAAAGAGCCTAAATTGAAAAAAATATTTTAATGTAATGAACCCTTCGCTCCATAAATATTGAATCAGCGGCGTCACCCCTTAAATGTTACACTCAAATGTTCGAATAAGCTTATTACTTTCTTTTTGGCCTTGGTAGTGATTTTATTTATCAACACCCTCATGTGCTTTTATATTAATTCATTAAGTATGAGTACAATTTATAATAAATATTGTTAATTGCAGAAGATCATAAATATTTTGATCAATTGTGAGGTCTAGAATCAAAAGCAGACATGTCCACTTTCTGTTTTCGAGTAAAATGCAAAAAACAAAAAAAAACATTGTACTACAACTGTCACTTATGGAATCATTTTGAAAATGATCAGTAACTACAAGTCACATGACCAAATACTGTCGTCTTATTGGCTGAAAACATATTTGAATAAATTATCTATTAGACATGTCTGCGATTGAAGTAAGTAAGAGTTAAGCATTTAAAATTGGATATGTCTTACTTTGATTCCATACCTCACAATTATATCATTGTCTCAATATATCATAAAAAACATCACACTATATTCAGTGGCGTGCAGTAGGTATAGATTTAGATAATGCTGTTACTAATGATATATATATTTATTTAATTTAATATTAAAATATAATACATGTAATAATAATAATCGGTCATTTCTTTTAACATTTGTTTTTTCTCTATGAGAGTAGACTCGTGTATAGATAAGATAATTTATGTTTCAGTTAGTCTGTGTACATATTATTTTTACTTCAGATACAAATTTATAGTAGTCTGTATTTGTTTTAATTGTGATGGCGAAATCGTTAAAAAATTTGAATATGTAATATATGTACTTTCGTTTAACCAACCTCTTTGGACAAAATAAATCCGTCGTATATACGACACAACCATGTATTTATTTATAATTTTAGGGTACTATTAATAGTGTTTTTAAAGTTTAAATTTTATCGTGAATTAATACTTTCTTCTCCATATAAAAAATGTATGGAGGTTTTTAAGAACACTTTCTATGACTGAACATGATTAATGTATTGTTTGAAAATGCTTCACGTAATAACAATAGAAAATAATTATTTTTATTAAAGATTAATTGCTTTTTGTTTTTCTCAAATTAAAAATCAATCCATGCAATAAATTTAAATAACGATCATGAAATCAACAGATTAAAAGCAATAAGATAGTAAAAAATTTAAATTAGGAAAAGAGGAAATAGACACTTCAATGATTTGCACGCAGTTGTAACCCTTTCTAATGTTATTCTGTTAAAAAACAGTATATGTAACGATTCCATACAAAACGGATCAACCGAAAGGAATTTTCAATTCAGTAAATAGCTATTAATATGACTTGAGTAATTCACTAGTTTAAAGACAGAACTGAGTAATGTAAATAAAAAAGAGCACCATGAGTACAGCGGTGAGAGTTCGTGAAATTTCAGAACTAAGCAATTGAAGTCTCTACTGGTACACAGATGGCGCTAATTGAAAAATAATGTTTTCGCTTATGTTAATCCATTTTTTAAATTTATATTTGTTTCCCAGAATTAATAGTTATGCACAGCTTGATTGCTTGTATGCACTGCACGCCCCTGATTATATTTAAACATTGATCATTAGAAATATATCAATAAAATTAAAATCATTCCCAAGCCTGTGAAGTATTTGTATAGGTGATTTACTATAATAATTATTATTTGAAGCATTAACATGAAACAGCGCCAGCACCTAGTACTTTGTTACATGGTACTAAATCAATTAAGTCAGATCAAGTAGATCCAGGTTGCATTTATTTATTTAATTATTTACAAGATTTTAAGAGTATAGATTTTTATAATACATTATCACCATGACACCATAAAGAAGAATAAGACACGTCTAACTCGGCCAGCGCACGCTCTGCCATCATACCTCTCCACACGTATTGAGAAATTCACGTTAGGTTCTCGGGGTAAACATTTTTTATTATTACGTATAGTGAATACTTACAATACCTCATACATTAATATATTACGGAGGAATACCTAAAATATGAACTCTGTATTTAATATATTTACAGAGATATTCAAATAATTAAGAGGCAATGTCAACTCAGTTTACATCATCGGAGAGGAAAGGTTAAAGAGAACACATTTTTGTTGTCAAGTTGCAATTGCAGAACTTCTGTGGTATTTATAATAAAAATTAAACGAGTCAACTAAAAAGATATATAGAAAAAAAATCTATTTATCGAAAAAATATTTTTGTTGCTACCGGGATTCAATCCTTAACCTTTCCTATCCAGGGAAATGCGTTGACTAAAATATTTTTTCTATTAATATTTTTTTTCTGTATGTCATTTTAATTGATTCAATTGGTTTTAAAGAATATTATTTTATCGGCATGCTGCATCAATTAGATCTAACATTAAGGTGTCAAAGAAAAATATTTTTTCTAATCTCGCAATGTATGTAATCTGCTACGGGGTCCATATTTGAGATGCGTGCTCTTAATGCCTGTAAACAAACGTAAAGAGATTTTGAATAAAAATAACTCGAAGAGTTCTACATTAAAAAAACTCATTAGAAAATCGTAATTCATTTATATCATATTAAACCTATAAGTAAACTAGAACGGTTTAGCGTAAATTTAAATATAAACTCGTTCACATTTCCAAGATTGGCGTTCACGTTCCTAATGCCGTTCCCGTCGGCGTTCGACTGCGAGTGCGGCCCAAAACGTTTCCAGGCGTGCCCTGGAAACGCCGCTGGAAAAGCCACCGCGCACAATAGAGATCTCACTTTACTGCGCCTCCCATAACTAGCCGACGGGTGAAATTGCGTGGAAAATAGGCAGACGTGTATGTCTTTGCCCCCCGCAGAATAAATGCCGGACCGTGTGGGCGGGTGGTGGGGGAGGAAGGGAGGACGGTCGAGCCTCCCGCGGCCGAGGCCCACCCCGGGATCACAACCCCTTGGATTTGTGTGTATGCGTTTGTACATTTTTTTGCTACCCCCCCGTTGTAAGAATTGCCACCCGTTTCTTGCCGCGCCACTGGGTTTTGCGCTCGGTAGAATAAAGATAAACTCCGTTAAACGATGATAAATATTTTATCTTGATTGTTTCAGCTATTGATTTTTATGTGATTTATTTTCAAACAAATATCAGATATCTCATAGAGACAAAGCTATTTTTTATTATATTTAATGGAAAATATACGGAAGTATGAAGTAATTAATTTGAGTCCACATACTCACATATATACAACATTCAAATATTTGATAAAATGTGGAGTTTGAGGGGGGAAAATTGGTGAACGTTATATATATATATTAAGTGATCACTTAAGTCAGCCGAAGACAGGTCGTAAGCCCTGTAATTACCCCATACTTCTATATGTTTTCCATTAAATATAATAAAAAATTGCTTTTTCTCTATAAGATATCTGATATTTGTTTAATAACAATGCCTTTGTAGGTAAAAATCTAGTAACTGTGTGTTTTTAGACATATTCAAATATTTTTCAAATGTAATTTCGCTTGAATGTTCTTGTTGGTGAATTTTAAATACTTCTCCCTAAAAGCGAACCTTGAAAAAGCGATATACTAGGTAACGTGCCAAACTGGAAGACAATACTTCGAAACTGAATGCTGCAAATAGAAGAAGACTCAAAGATAGGAAGGATAGGATAACCCGCATCCGCAGCGTTTTTCCATACCCAGGATGTCTACCAAATAATACATCAAATTAATATTAATAATATAACTTGAAACACTACTGATGGCTATATTTTTTATTATATTGTGTATTGTGTCATTAAACTGTGAGATAAAAGACAGAACTTAGAATTACACAAAAAAAAAAAAACATTTATAAACACTCACACATAGCAACAAGAATATCTCAGTACTATACTATTGATATAAAAAGATGATAATGAATAAAACACTGTTATAACTCTGCTTGAGTTTATTAACACTACTCGAGAGTAACAGTAAAATAAACCAAAGTTACAGTAAAAGGTAGACAGACAATACACAAAAACAAAAAACAAAGTTAATTAGTCACACTAAAGGTTAGTTAGTTTCGTATACTATTATGTGAAATAATCCATATAACTAAGGCAATCTATTAGAAAAATATAAGCCAATATTGCAAAAACTAAAAGTATTACCGACGCAAGTCGCCATTAACAAGAGGTGATGAAAACGGAAGGGAATGATAGGAATATAGGGGATGGGTTAATTAAGGAATCCTTATTCCATATCGAATGGACCAGAAGTGAGGACTTACGGGATACGGATGGACAGTTCAACTCATCCGATGATGACGCTGATCGTTTTTCTCACGATGTTCACACTGTAGTTGACGTTGCACCACACTAATCATCTGATGAGTACTTTCACGAATGATAATCACACATGAAGACGAAAAATCCAATACCCAATATGCCGAGCTGAGAGGTAATTTGGTACTGACGATAGGCGGGAAAGAAAGGGTGACAATAATTAAATATATTATTAAGGAAAACACATTCTTATTGTGAAGTTGTAATTATACAGAACATAAGTCTGTGATATTTTAAATACTAATTAAATGTATTAATTAGAAAGATATACATGTAAAATCAATAAAAACAATGTAGATGGCTGTCAAATAATGGAACGATATATTATTAATTTGAAAATGTGTACATATACGTTCTAAAATTTGTCGTCAAATAGTGGTGCTATAGCATAGTTGGTAATGCACCTTCCTTGGATTGGACAAAGAGATCCAGGTTCGAATTCCGGTGGCGCAACAACAATGTTTTTCGATAAAATTGATTTTATATGTATATCTTTATAATTAATATATTTATAATAAATACATTTATCTAGTATATAAAATAAATTGAATACATATATATTGATATGAATATATTGCGAACATTGAACAGAAAGTTTTTCCAAAATATAATCATCAAAATATGTCCAATGTATAGGAGGAAATCATAATCCATCGAATTTTAGCTATTAATATAAAAAATAATAATGAACTATTTTGAAAATTTTCTTTGGCTACGACCGCTCTTCCCCTGAGCCGTGGATTTTGTCGTCTGACCCACCATTTGTTTTGCCACTATTCGTGTTGCGGTCATATAATTCATCTTTTTTTCTACATAGAACCTTCTTGAAGGAGGCAAGGGCGGTACTCGGCCAACAAGGACGTCACCCCGACGCAATCGCGGCTCCCGCACGGTTTTTACATAAATGAAAATAATTTATCATTAAATTAGACCATCTTTAAAGAGATTTTAACCAAGCGCGTACGATTATATTTTTGACATTTATATGCTTTAATAGCTCTAAGTATAAAGGATTACGTTAAAGTCCAGCAAAAAATTTACTTGTTAAAAAGTTTTTTGTATATTTCTATTCACAAATTCATATTTTCTTACTAAAATAATATTATATAAATTAAATGAATCAACTAGAAAGATATACAGAAAAAATATTTAGTTGCTACCGGGATTCGAACCTGGACCTATTCCTAATCTCCATTTTCGCTATATTATATATTATATTATATATTATATATTATATTATATATTATATTCAATAATATTTCTAATTGATGCATCTATTATTCAATTTTTTTGGAAACTATTAATAAGTATATTAAAACAAATATCTTGTTCCTTAGACCGAAATAATAAAATAATCATCATATAATAATAAAAATCAAAATTAAGGGGAAAATATTTGTTATGTAGCAATACATTACTTTAGTAATTACGTGCCCCAGTACTAGTTGAATAGCAACATCAAAAATTTTAAAAAAATATATGAATTTCAGACCGAAATGTAGATACACATATTTACAATACATTATATAATATTTAAAAAAAACCTTTTCGTAACCATCGTTAACAAGGTTTTGTTTAATATTACATTACAGTATGAAATAAATGTCTATTTTTTTTTAAAATTCAGAACGTTGCTACTCAACCAGCCCTCAAAGCACGCTCAAGTGTTTGTAATTCCTTAAATAATATATTATGTTATGTTAAAAATTCTACCTCTTTTTCCAATACAGAAAGCAGTGCACGCTTCACGACTAAGTATATAAAACCGGTATTGTTAAATTTATCATCTTTGTCATTTGAATTTATGACATATTATTTTTTGTGAAAATGCGAGTCGTCTATGTTTGGTGGTGAGTGTACGGATATTTGATTCGAGAATTTATTTAAAGTGGTTAAAAACAAAGTAAATGAATTTTTAACAAATGAATAAAATGTAATAAAACATTATTTATTTGGCAATATTTGAATATGTCCCAGAACACATAATTACTGGATTTTTACCTACAAAGGCACTGTTATTAAACCAATATCAGATATATTACACAGACAAAGCTATTTTTTATTATATTTAATGGAAAATTTATAGAAGTATGGGGTAATTACAGGGCCTACGATCTGTCTTCACTACGTTCACTAATTCTCACCTCTCAATTTGACCAAATTTGATAATTCATTTTTCCCTTTATTTTAGACAGAATATATTTGGAGATTGAAGGGTGAGAATTGGTGAACGTTATATATATATATATAAAATGATCACTTAATCTAGCCGAAGACATGTCGTAAGCCCTGTAACTACCCCATACTTCCATATATTTTCCATTAAATATAATAAAAAATAGCTTTGTCTCTATGAGATATCTGATACTTGTTCATTATTTATTTATTTTATTTATCCACACATTCATACGACAACATAATACAACCACCCAGTTACGCACCCCCAAATAAGAAAGATCCCGAATTATGGGGGTGGCTATCGACATTTATATAAAACAAGATCAAGATCTATAATAATACAATGTGAAAATTAATAACAAAATATAAAAAATGTTAAGAATTTGATCAGATTAGATCTTGGGAATCGAATACATAGTTATTTAATTATTTTGAAGACCTTTGAGCCATTTTAGAACCTCTTTTTGTACTCATTTATATTTGCTGCTAATTTATTTGCAGTCTGGGAGCAATGCATGATGCATGTCTATGTCCTATTTCTAATTTAGACATTTTTAAAATAACATGTTCATTAGTTTTGCTGCGAGTCTGATAGTTGTGATGAATTTTTATTTAGTTATTTTTATACAAAAAAAATAGATTTAAAACAGGAAAATTTTAAAATACTTATTTGGTTTGCAATCCTACAAAAATCAGTATACTAATTACACATAATTTAAAAATATATAAAAATGAGTTCAGAGTCCTTTGCGACGGATACAACAGTACAGTATAAATGATTTAGATAAAAATATACTTCAAGGGTTAATTTTTCACATCACCTGACAAATTAGCTAGTCGAGATGGGAGCGGGCATTCCCTTTAATGTTCTCCGCCCTGGTGGGCTCCTTCCTTATGCCCTACCGCCGCTCACGCGAGCGTGAACCTTTCTCTGAAGGGCCCGTTTGGGCGTGAAATGTATAAGTGAGATGTCTCGGGTGTGTGGCGCCAAAAAACCACTTTGTATTTTGAATATGTAAGTAAGCAAATGTTGATAATTATATTTTAAAATAGTTTTATTTACAGAAATATAATTTAAAAAACACATTATTTTTTCAACTAGTGTTTAAAACCGTGGCGCGGAAGAATTGAATAAGACAGTTTCTGTGATGAAAAATTATTACTTGCATATATAATTACACACCTACTATTACTAACATAACAACAACATTGTGTATATTGATACTGAGAATAATTACTATAACCTTTAATTTGTTTAAAAAATTAACTTAAATACAATAATTTAACAAAACTAAACAAAATAATTTACTTTGAAGCGATAACAGCACTCTTTTAGAGCGATAGAATGACTGCTAAACTTATTTTCTCTTTGTGGCTACGCGAAACAAGACACGCATGGACGAAATAAGGAAGATACATACATTCATATATATATATATATATATATTTTATTTTAATATTAGAAAATATAGCACATTATAAAAATAATCAGTAGAATATAAATATATATAATTTCTTTTAACATTTATTTCTTCTCTATGAGAGTAAGACTCGTGTATAGAGAAGGAGTATATACGACAATTTATATTACAGTTAGTCTGTGTAAATTTTTTTTTACTTCGGATACTAATTTATAGTTGTCTGTAATTTTCCTAATTTATTTTATTTTTAGTTTTAGAATATCAATTTGGTTTCTAAATCTTGTAGATCTGAATTCGTTTCTAATATTTAATTAATATTTCACTTTGAAAATTTGGATTATTGATTTTTTTTATATATGTCTATTATTTTTGGTACTTTGAAGTCATATTTTTGGATAATATACTTTTTTTTAAGAGTATTTTTTATTATCATTTATTTATTAATTTCTAAACGTGATATTGAAGTTTTATGTGCTCCTCCCCATTCAATAATACCGTATTGTAAATGTGACTGTGCAAACAATATATACCTTCACAAAAGGATTAAAAGCGGGCTTAAATACACGATAAATAGTACCAAAATCTCAGAATTCGGATTCCTTTACTAGTTAGGCAATTAGACACGTATTTTTTGTGCACTTTTCAAAACGACGGGTCTTCCTGTTCTCTTATCTGCAGCAGAACCAACCGTGACAAATTGTTCATTCGGCGCTGATGTAGACTGATTCTAGTCAGGGTGAAAATACTGTTAAGGGAAGGTACTGTTGATAAAAAATAATAATAATGCCACACTAAGATGTTTTTTTTTTTTTACGCTATGCGATTCTATTACGCATCTGACCATGTTGCAAAACCGTAAATAATAATATTGTTTAAATATGAATTAAATATATTAATTAGAAAGATATACATATAAAAATCAATTTTATCCAAAAATATTGTTGTTGCGCCTCCGGATTAATTAATATATTTAATTCATATTTAAAAAATATCACAGACCGTATGTTCTGAATAATTACAACTTCAAAATAAGAATGTATTCTCCTAAATAATAAAATTGTATCAATGTGTCCAAAATTTAATAAAAATGAATTGATAATTCTGGCGTCTGCTATCAGTTTACTCAAAGGTATTTGAGATTCTGTAAAAGTAAGGTAGATGGCTCTTTCAAATAATGGAACGATTAAATGTATTAATATCAAAAAGGTAACATATAGGTTCGAAAATTGTCGCTCAAAATATTGTCGCTGTAGCATAGTTGGATAATGCACCTTCCCCGGTTAGGAAAGAGTTCCAGGTTCGAATACCGGTGGCGCGACAACAATATTTTTCTATAAAATTGATTTTATATGTATATCTTTCTAATTAATATATTTAATTCATATTTAAAAAATATCACAGACCGTCTGTTCTGAATAATTACAACTTCACAATAAGAATATGTTCTCCTTAATAATAATATTCGATGATTTCACCTTAAGGACGCTTTACACAACACTGTTTATAGTCTTATACTATATTTGTATTTAAAATATTTTTCAAATATTTGAACTTATAGAAATGATTTTTTAAAAAGGTACGTTTTTAGTCGCTTTTTTTAATAAAGTCTCCGATGCACTGCTCTGTGTGATGCGGAGCGCTAAGAGTTCCACGCTTCTGGACCTGCCTCCGCAAATGTCCGTTCACTTAACTTAAACATCGGTTCTACAACCCTGACCTGAGATTTTGACGCCTACCATTCAAATTGTCAGGGATACAAATCTCTTGAAGTTACAGAGGCGCCATGTTATGTATCGCCCTGTACATCGACCAAGATATATATTATAGATGTCTCACAGAGACGTAGCTAATATTTATTTACGTGGGAAGGCAAGCATGGAAGTCTTGGGCGTTACATGGCTGGTTTAAAGTGATCACTTTACACAATGTAACGTTCACCAATTCTACCCATGTTCGACTACTACACCTATCAATTTTTCAAGTTTGTGTAATAAGTACAAAAAAATCACAGGTATTTATGTTAATATTTCAAAAATAAATCTTTGATGTAATTTCCTAATATTAGTATATTTACTTGAATCATAAATTTAAATAAATAAAGGTAATTACTTTACTAAACGTAGTATATGCTAAACCAATTTCCTACCTATATAGTTTTTATAATTTGTATATTGTTAAAGTACAATCAAATGTTATAAAAATGATTTTTGTCTATAATACAGTTGGAGGCAAAATGTGTAGCGTAACATTAGCACAAATGATAAATTTGTTTAATTTTTTTTAATACCCACATCATGCAACCACTTTGTTATTTTTGGTTTAAAATCGTTAATAGTAAATATATGCGGTGCACAAAATAAGAAAGATTCTAGATCAAATTTTGTATCAATTTTTGCCACTAAGAAGTATCTTAAGTTTAAGAAATTATTTATTTTATTTTTATATACCGGAGCGCACAAACATTTTTTACCTAATACCTTGTAGCTTTTCTTTGCAGTTTTTTTTTTCTTTTATTAAATAGCACAATTACTAGATACGTATTTATTACAATTGATCATTTACTGATATAGATTGGCTCCGATAGTATCGTATCGAAGCCATACCTGTTAAATATGCATTCGTATAGTATTAATTAATTAAAATGAATCTATTGAAGTAATAAAATTGTAGATTATTTTTAAACAGATGCTTTCATTTTATGCGTAGAGTTTCGGAGAGCTTTTATTCTTCTTCTAGTACTTGCCTACTTATCGAGACTTATTGATCATTATTTTATTTTTAGCAGTTCGAACCATTGCCTTTGATTCTTTAGCCAGGATGTTCTCCGTCTCAAGGGCCTATTCCGCTCGCTATAATGAACTACAGAAGCCCATATACGAGTGGATCCGAATGAGGATTTATTTTTCCTTTTACAACCGAAATCAACATATCATTAATAACCCTACCAATCAAATTTAAAACAACTAATAAAATACCCGCATTTAAAATAAATATATTATACAATTAACTTGTGCCAGATCTGCAATTTTTCCGTTCAAATTTTTAAATAACTTCATAAAATAGAACAAAACTCGGGAGACCAATGAAAATTTGACGAAAATTCCCGATAAAATAGCACGCGACGTTTCTTCAAACGTGTTTGACAAATTTTGAAAAAAAAAAAAAATGTAGCCTCCGAGACATGAAAAGGAATCTGGCACAAAATAACGAAATATGCGACGTGTCTCTTTGACAAGGCTGATGAAAAAAATTCTGGCAAAAACATGAGAGGGATGATATTAGTTTTTCTCCGTCCCGCTGCCGATGGTCGATTCGTTACAATTACACGGTCTAATGGCTGTGATGGCAACAAAGGGACAGGGTTCGGGCCCGGGGTGGTTTTTTTAATGTTTTGAAAAATATTTCGGTGCTGTATGAAGACAGGCGGAGGCTAAGGGTCTGACATGGCTGAAGGGCTACCAGCGCGAAAATTTTCGGGTTATTTGTGAAACGTTGAATTGTGTTTCTGTGATATATATTTATTACAAATGATTTTAATGTTGTATTCCGCGTATGTAATTTCCTTACGTCCATTTATCCATTCATTCGTGTCGCATAAGAAATAAAGCAAACATGTGTTGAGTCGCATAACAACATTAACAAGAGTTTTATTTATTTATTTTAAGAGAAACAAACAATATATAATAACTTATGACATAATACATAAAATATTAATATGTAATCCGAGAATTTTTTTCAGATCTGAAAATAGTAAAAATGTCATACAAACTAAAAATCTAAAAAATAGTACCTACTAACTAACAAACTGGTAAAAATAACGTGTTTTATCACTATATACAATAGAAAGGGTGGAGAATGAAGGAAAATGGATGCAAATAATATAAAATATACAGAATTGTATAGCAATATAAAAACATCAAATAAACTTAAGATAACTTTTAAGAACTGTAAAACATATATTTGGAAAATGTCTTTAGTGCCACCTGTTAATTTCGATCCGTAACGAAAATTCGAGACGGTTACGTGTGTAGGTGCATCACTCCCAACTAGTTTCTAACTATACTGACTTATCTGCTACTGCTCTTATCTCTTCTCCTACGTGTTATTAAAGTTAATTCGGCAGAATAAGTAGCGGACGTGAGCAAACATTATATTGTTCACAACTGATTTAGCGATCACGTTAACAACGTTTATTTTATTTAAAGCATCTTAAAATATCTGAAATGTGGACTTCCAGAACTATTGCCTTACATTCTTCATGCAGGAAGTTCTCCGTCTATCAGGGCGTCTTCTGCTATCTCATATCTCTTCTCATGATATTGCATTTTCCGGGTTTTTATTAATTAAGATATTTCTTTCTCCTTTTGCTTCCGAATCATCACATTCTCATTAATAGCAACTGTTTTGACAAGGGCTTGGGAAAACGAAACGTAGGAAAGGTGTAAGAAATTTGGTATAGAGACAGGACAATAAGAGCTCAAGGACCAACCAGAAATAACACGACTTACCTGGATTTCTCTCAGCAGTCAACCAATTTCAATGATTCGCATGAAATACCGTACTGCATAGTAGCAGTTTTAACCGTCGGCACGCACAGCGAGAAACCGAACACACAATAGTGACTGTAACAAGTTTCGGCACGCACATCGAGAAACCGAACACACAAACCGTACACTGTCAGCCCCACGCAGCAGAACGATAATTCATACAGTTTTCACAGCCTACCGTACTATTCAATAATAATCAACTCAAACTTCTCAACAGGTCCACAGAAAAAGGTCGTGTTCTGGGTATAGGGGAGGGGGTAATAGGAACCATTATGTCTACGTTGACATGCACGCAAGATGGCGATTGGTGATCCATAACTAGTTATAATGATCAAACACCCTCTATCTGCTCAGCTTATTGTTAGAAGTCGTCTATAGATCTACATCACAAAAATGCTTCGAGACATTTTTCAGTGAGCGTCCAAGTTTCCATCCCATATTAAAGTACAGTAAACATGTAGCATCGAATCATCCTCATTCGAAAATTTGAATACATAACACAAACAAACAATATATAAGTGTAAAATGTTCACTTCAACACCGGCAAAGCGCGTTGAGATTAAATATACTCATAATTGCTCAGAATGATGAAATTGCAGTTACTCTTTTCAATGATTTGAAATGTATTGACAATACTCCTTTTTACTAATGAGAAATAATTTATCTTTTAAAAAGTATGCGTTAATACGTCTATAATTAATTCGCCATTGTTACGGTGTATATACACAATTCATACGTACTCCATGCGCTTGTGAGAATTTATTATAATTAAATTAATTTTATTGTTGTCACCTTTTTCCTTCCCGCTTATTGTCGGTACCAAATTACCTCTCAGCTCGGCGTGCTGTTGGCTACTTTGAGCGTGTGAAGTTCGCCGAGATTGAAGTGGATTTTTTGTCCTCATTTTGATACTCATTAATGCAACATTCGTGACAGCTGGTACTCATCAGTGTATTAGTGTCGTGACAGTGTACATTGCGGTGTGATCATCAGGAGAAGTAAAGGCCAGCGTCGTCATCTGGTGAGTCCTCACACCTGGTCCATTCAATATCGAAGGATTCCCTAATCATCCCCCTACTCGTCCATCCATGACCATATTTCCCATCAACCTTTCCGTTGCCATCACCCACCGCGTTAACGGCGACGTACGTCGAAAACAAATAGAATATACGATATTTATACAATAATTAAACTGTTATATTAGTTTGATGCATAAATAACCGCCGTTTATTAAAAATTATATTAATAATTATTTATTTATTTGTTTATAGTACATTGTGTTCTATTATTATATTCGGATAACATTGCAGCAAAGTAAGACATATATTTAGGTACCCTGTCTGCTACACTAGTATTTTACTATATTATAGCAGACAGTTATTTCTGGTAAAGTAACAAAAATATATATATATATAAAGAGTAAAACAAGTTGCGATTAGATAGCATATAAATACAACGTAAAACTTAAATTAAATGCAATTGCTCAATGTATCAAAAATAAAAAAGAGTAATTAAATTAAGAGTGTGTAAGTAAATAATATACAAATATAAAATAAGAATGCGTAAAATAAGTAAATAACATACAGACACGAAGTGAACTTATGTAAAATTGTAATTGTATTATTATATTTTAACATAACCAAAAACATATTATGTGCAAATATCATTCGAGGGTGTAGTCACCACCGACGCTTCCCATTTGCTTGGAAGACGGTCGATTCTCTGCACTGGCTTGTTGAGGCAATCCACGAGTTGACACTCTCAATAAACCCCTCCAAATCGTCAATAGACTTTTCCAACCGGCCAATCTCTCTGAGAGGCTAGCGGTGGATTCGAT
Source organism: Eubasilissa splendida (assembly GCA_031772225.1). Classification (NCBI taxonomy): domain Eukaryota; kingdom Metazoa; phylum Arthropoda; class Insecta; order Trichoptera; family Phryganeidae; genus Eubasilissa; species Eubasilissa splendida. The sequence continues at coordinate 7,879,531 of CM062868.1, read as the reverse complement.
CACACGGCGTTCGACATGAGGGCGAGCGTTGTCGTCGTTGGAAAACGATTTGGTTATTTTCAGCTGAATGGCTGTATAAAGGCGATCAAGCTGAGGCAGGTGCACATCGCTATTGATGCTATACTTCCTGTAATATAATAGCAGTGGCGAAAAACGTCGCGAAGAAAACGACAGATAATTATGTATCAATCTAATATATAATCATACTAAGTACAATGTTAAAAATAAATAAATAAAATTGAAATAATTGAAAATACAAATTAAATGTATTAATTTTATCGATAAATGTTGTTGTTGCTACCAACCAATCAATTATGATCAAATTTTCGAACCTACATGTTACACTTTTCAAATTAATACATCTGTCGTTCCATTATTTGAAAGCCATCTACTTTGTTTTTACGGAATCTCAAATACCTTTGAGTAAACCGATAGCAGACGCCAGAATTACCAATTCATTTTTAAATACTAATTTAATGTATTAATTATGAATATATACATATAAAATCAATTTTGTCGAAAAATATTGTTTTTGCGCTACCGGGATTTGAACCTGGATCTCTATTTCCAATCCGGGGAAGTACACTACCAATTGTGTTATAGCGCCAGTATGTTTAATGAGAAATTTTCGAACCTTACACACTTTTTTACACTTTTACACTTACACTTACACTTTTACACTTTTTCAAATTAATACATCTGTCGTTCCATTATTTGATAGCCATTTACATTGTTTTTACGGAATCACAAATTCCTTTGATTAAACCAACTGCAGAAGCCAGAATTATCAATTCATTTTTATTAAATTTTGGACACATTGATACAACTTATATTATTAAGGAGAACACATTCATATTGTAAAGTTGTCATTATTCAGAACATAGGTCTGTGATGTTTTAAATACTAATTAAATGTATTGATTAGAAAGATATATATAAAATCAATTTTATAGTAGTTTCAAATAATGAAACGATAGATGTATTTGAAAAGTGTAACATATAGGTTCGAAAATTTGTTGTCAATCCACTGTGTTGGTATAGCATAATCGTATAATGCACGTTCCGCGGATTGGAAGAGAGACAGATTCGAATCCCTGTAGCAACAACAATATTTTTCGATAAAATGGATTTCATATGTATATCTTTCTAATTAATACATTTATTAATATTAATTATTATTTTAAATACTCAGACCTATGTTCTGAATAATTACAACTTCACAATAATAATGTGTTCTCCTTGATAAGAAATAATTGAATAAATGAAAAATACGTTATAGCTGTACGATGCGGAAGAACGCAGCTCAGTATGACATTTAACTTCAATACAAAGTTTCACTATTAACCTTTACCATACCGTGATATAAAATACTCATACGCAGCCATGCTGTCAACTTGTGTTACCGTAAGAAATTTAATGCCATAAATTTACTGTTAAGTATTGAGCATTAACTATAATATTGCTATGTATTATTTTAATTCGGAGCATTCATCAAGTTCTGTATAAAAGATTGCAATGTATAATACAACCTTCCTTTTTACCTATCTACATTTAATTAGTGAGAAAGAGACACCATTATATTCGTATGTTTGTTATTGTTTCCCCTGTGAAATTAATGTGTGATTTCTGTCTGTCTTGACAAAAATGGTATTTTTGTCCACATATCAATTTTAAAAATAATTACTTTTATAGGATTCGCCTTGCATAATTGATTTTTCACTTAGTCATTAGTCATTTCCAAACGTAAATATTTTCCTTCAATTTAACCAAAATTTAATGTGTTTTTACCGAAATATTACAGGTGTTACTGCGTGGTTTGGGAAGGGTTAATAACGTAAATTGATTATTTACCGTTTTAATAAATGAGTACAATGCTTTAATATATTATATTAACTTCCTTTAATACATAATGAACACATTTTACTTCAGCATCCATCCTCATAGACCTCCGGTCGAGGTGCATTAATTACTATTCAAAACGAAGGTCGATCTACGTTAGAAAAATTGGCCGAGCAAGTGACCGCCCCCCGCCCGGTAACATTTGACTCACCGAGCGCGGGATGTTAATAGTTCCGATCGCGGCCCCGCTCCGCTCCGATTCGTTCGGATGATCACAAGACCACACCGATCCCATTTTTTTTCTCTCAGTCCGTTCATAACACATAACACGATGTAATAATTGTACAAATGGTGGCTTACCAACAGCGGACACACTTTGGTCACTTCTAAGCACGTGTTTAATGTCTAACGTTGATTATAAAGCCAATTACGGCTGTCAAGTACGATAATACACACGAAATTCTTTAAATTTTTCGAACATAGCATATGATAACTTACAAGATGATAATATATGCCACGTGTTCAAAGGGTAATGTAATAACATGTGTGTAGGAAATATTGTCCTAGAATAGAAGCTTTGCACCGATAAAAGAAGTCCGTCCGTCCGTCCGTCCGGCGAGTGAGAAATGGTTGAGAAAGACTGAATACAGAGAGAAGGATCTTTGGGGAAGACAAGCATACAGCGGGGAAGATGCAAAGTCTGATACCTTACCTACATCAGAACAGGTACTTTGTATGTACCTAGCGAGGTAAGAAGCGGCCAACAGGCTTACATGTAAATGGAATGTAGTATTAATACTTGTACTTTCTGGTGTATTGGTTACTTTAAGTATTTTTATATTTATACAAGCTTTAAAGGAATGTTGTTTTAAAAATAAGCGCCGATTTACAACGACGCCAAGACGAAGAAGACCAAGAATAGTCAAAGATGGACGAGTTGTGTAGTGATCTATCGCCTCCACAATCAGCAACATCACCGATGGCCCTTGAACGCACTCTGCATATATCTGGGTATAAAAATAAGCGACAACAATAATGTGAGCCAGCAGCCGCCCTGGAAGCCGGCCGACTAGATAACTAGCAAACGCTTCTCGTTGTAGATTTTATACTGGATATACTTTTAACTGTAACCGTGTAACAATCATCAATAAACGCCTGTCAACTGTAAATACAATAGTATTTCTTATTTAGCCTGCTCTGGCCACACACATTTCGCGCTATTATTCTAAATCAGCATCATCTCTCATCTTATCTCCAAATTTGTATCTGGCCAGAGACACTCTGGAGTCAGCTGTGAGGGCGAACCGAGGCCGAGACTTATTGTAGTGCATTACTCGATGATTGAGTTTATTATGAATAAGGACGAAGAGGAGAGAAGAAGAAAACAAAGAGATGATTAACAGGATGAGTTTCGTACACGAGAATGTAAAAGTGTGTAAAATGACCTAATTATAAAAGTTATCAAGCTAAGATATTAAAAGACGAAACATTGAATATATATTTGATAGTAGGTAAAAATTTATTATCCAGCATCTCTTCTACAAAAAATCACCGACCGCCACTGGTATGTTGTATGAGGAGAGAGTTGTGTTTCGCAACCCAAGAGTGCGGCGTCCTATCCTCTCTGCCTGATCCTGCGGGCAAACGATGTTTTAATAAATACATGAAATTGTTTGTATATACCATTCGCTTTTTCGTATGAGAGTCGCACGAGGCTTCCAAGGCATAGACAAAGTTTACAGACGCGTGCACGAGTAGGCTCAAAAAAGAAAACGTGTCCGCAAAGGGGCGATTCACCTTATAAACGCCGTGATAAATGGCGGAATTATGAGTTTATCCCCGTTACACGAAATTTACAAAGAACACACAAGTTAGCATGGAAGGCCATTAATCAGGCGGGCCCGAAAAGGCGGGAGACAAGACGTCGGTTTGTTCCAATTTCAAATAACTTTTCCCGCGGCCGGTGCGCCGGCGCCAGCCAGCTCGGCCGTGATTCGCTCATCCGGAAACCTGTTAACCATTCGGGACCCGCGCGGGAATTCAAACAAGAAACTAATTCAATGCATATTGAAAATATCCAGTAATACATTTTTTTTTAAATGTGAATTAAATATATTAGATAGATATACATATAAAATCAATTTTATCGAAAAATACTGTTGTTGCGCCACCGGGATTCGAATCTGGATCTCTTTCCTAACCGGGAAAGGTCCATTATCCAACTATGCTACAGCGACAATATTTTTAGCGACAAATTTTCGAACCTATATGTAACCTTTTTGATATTAATACATTTAATCGTTCCATTATTTGATAGAGCCATCTACCATATTTTTACAGAATTGAGATTTACCTTATTATTATTATTTATACCTTTGAGTAATCTGATAGCAGACGCCAGAATTATCAATTCATTTTTATTAAATTTTTGACACAACAATTGATACAACTTTATTATTAGGAGAACACATTCTTATTGTGAAGTTGTAATTATTCAGAACATAGATCTGTGATATTTTAAATATGAATTAAATATAATATATTAATTATTTAATTCATATTTATAACATTTATTTATTTATTAGGTTCACTTTTTACATGTATTATGTACTTACATTGACAAATAATGTCTAACGGTCTGACGTATTACTCTTCCAAATTAATATTCATTAAGTATACATTTTCACCTAGTTCATTACTATGAGTGTTGCGTAATATTTCAAATATCAGACATATGTACCGAGGGTATGCATATAAAATTTGGCAAACTAAATACAACATGTCAGTAATAAAAGTAAGACATATATTTGGGCATCCTGCCTGCTCCTCTAGTAATTTACTGTATTATAGCAGACAGTGTTCCTCCGGTATAACAGTAAGCAAAGTGCAATGATCAATGTACAAAAAAATATACATAAACAGTTAATCAAGGGATGCAATTAGGTAATTCAATAAACTGTTGTAGCAGTTTTATTTTCAGGTCTGGACCTTTAAAAGTTCTTGGGCGTAATTTCTCCCCATTTCGTGGTGCCAGAACTGCACTTATCGTGAACAATATGCAAGATTATGGTTGCAATCTTTCACTTTTGCAGTTAGATCGTTGTATATTTTTGGTGCTAGAAGTAAAGAGAATCTTTGTGCAAAAGTTTTGTTTAGTTTTGGCACAAGATAGTGACAGTTAGCCTGTGTCCTTGTTAAGTGAGGGTCTGGTAAAAGTATTTTAGTATACCAAGAATATACATTAGACGATTCGATTTGAATATACAATTCGGCGAATTCGTTAAAATTAATGTTCAGTTGATTTTTGTACTTCAATTGTACGTGTGTATCGCCCATCCAGTATCGAAATAGTGTGTGAATCTTTTAATACAATTAAATATATCAATAAGAAAGATATACAGATAATATCAATTTATAGAAAAAATATTTAGTTGCTACCGGGATTCGAACCTGAACCTTTTCCTATCCGAAGAAGCGCGTTCGCCATTTTACTTTAGCAATCGAATATAGATATTTTACAAATTTAATAAAAATGTATTATTTTATTTAATTCCGGCGTGGTTTACTGAAATATGTTTGAGATTCACCTCAATATCAATTGAATGTATTATAGAATATAAGTTAAAAATGCGTCATGGTTTGTTTTTTGGTATTTTAATTCCTTTGCTGTGGATTGCGGTAGTGAGCAATGTGACCATCCCTCAAAGAGTCAACCGCGCGTCACCCACAGCGCCGGGATCGAACCCGCGGCCGCCCGTCCGGGCAACTTCCTTCCCGGCGCTCTGATGAAAGGTATGCACCCCACCGCCCCGCCCGGTGCGCGGATCGCGAGCGCGTCATCGGGGCAGGGTAACCACTGCTCAGACGTAAGAATTCGGAACATAATAACAAAAACAATTTTTTTACTTAATAAAAACAATATGATTACCAACCAAAAAAATATTATTACACTCCTTTTCCACACAGTTGGACGACCTGATCCGTGGTCAACTTTCAGGTCATTGTCTGTGTATTCTTTCAACCGGTCTGCCCACTTATAGAACCTTTGAGATCTATATTTCCTACTCACATTGTAATATTTATTTTCATAAATACATGCGTATATAAACGTTTTTATAATGTATCGCAACATATGACTAGTTCTTAGGATTATTTAATAAAAAAAAACCTTAGCAATATGTAAATATGTCCAAGAACACACAATTACTGGATTGAAAATATTTCTAATAATATACTATTCAAAATAAGAAAATATATAAAACATTGAAAAGTGTTGCTTTTCAGGAGTATTTTAGTATAATATGTTAAAATCATTTTATATATATAATTTTATAATATTGCTTTAAATAATTATACATTCTCTCATTGTGACATATATGCTGTTTCATGAAAATGAATTATCAAATTTAGTCCATATATGGCGATAGTATAGTGGTACTCAAAGTGAGTCCACATATTAACATATATACAACATTCAAAAATTTGTTAGATATGGAGATTGATTGATGGATGAGAATGGTGAACGTTATATTTATATAAAGTGTTCACATAAGCCAGCCGAAGACAAGTGGTAAGCCCTGTAAATTCTTTCAATTATCAACTCAGTTGGAGAGAGACGTAATTATAGCCATTAGGGTGTTTTTCTGTCGTCTATAATATTATTGCTTTACCTATTCTATCATTACCATTAAAAATGGTTTTATCTATAGCGTCCAACATCCACAATTTAAGTTTTACTTCGTATTAAAACGAAAAATGTACCTTATTAGTAAGATTTATATAATGTAATTAACATTTGACTACCTATTAGTTATCATTTATTCGAAAATGTTTTTTAGGTAAAATGTAGTAAGGTTTAATAGGGTAATCGGTAGACCTATGTTGCCGCATAGCTACGGAAGGGTTATTAAACAATTATAAATTATTGATAATATGTAGAAGAAGCACAATAAAATACATAACAGTAAACAAAATGGAAGAATAATCGAACTTCTCTAGTCGTATTAATTATAGAAATATATACATATAAAATCAATTTTATCGAAAAATATTGAATTTACTACTGGGATTCGAAACTGGAACTTTTCCAATCCGAGGAACGTGCATTACTCGATTATGCGATACCAACACAAGTGGATTGACGATTGTATTTAAAATATCACAGATCTATGTTCTGAATAATTACAACTTCACAATAAGAATGTTCTCCTTAATAATGTACGTCAACTATAACATTAAATACGTCAACTATAATACTTTTTTTTTATTTGTTTGTGATTTGCTATATTTTTTTACTTACTTATGTTAGAAAAATAATAATTACAAATGTATTTTACGCGAAGAAAGGATTTAATACTAATAGATTATATTACATCATAAATTATACGTTTATAAAACTACCATTCGTATTTAAATCATTTAAATATTATCACCAGACAATTTATTATATTTTTTATTATTTATTTTCTGCACAACTCGCAAATGAGCTCTGCACAAATGATAGTACGAGAGTCCGTTTTAGAATTAAAAAATAAGTAACAAATATTTTTTTGACAAAAAAAATATTTGTTTACAACAAATCTTTAGCTATTTCAAATTGAATATTGTTTTTAATAATAATAATAATGCTTTTATTTCAGCGTGATCGAGTTTTTTTTTATGAAAACTAGATTTGCCATAAAGATAATACATATAATAGAATACCTACATTTAAGTAACAAAATAATATTTATGTTATGAAAAGAAAAGCAAAAAAAACACAAAAAAGTTCACACATATATATAGTATATGCCAAAAAAAAACGCAGACATTATTTAACGTTTCATAACATTCCGATTTTCCTTATTTTAGGGAGTAATTAATTGTACATGATGAGTGGACCAAGATTAACATTTAAAAAAGAAAAATTATTTTAAAATTCTATTAAAAGTATGAAAATGTAGCAGAAGTACAAAAACAATATCGCAGGGAGTTTCAGGCAGATCCACCTACGTGACTTACAATTAATCGGATAAAAGATAAGTTTGAAATTAATGAAACTGTTTAGGATGTTCATAGTCACGTTCCAAAAGACCAAGAACATCAACGAGCTTCATCAGCTAAGAAAGAGTACTGGAAACATTAAAAAAATCTGCAAGACAAACAAGTCGTGAGATTGACATCAGCAAATCTAGTGCCCATCATCAATGAAGATAATCCTGACAGGACGGAGCACCTCCACACTATCATCATGATGTAAGAGCATGTCTTGATGAGTAACTTCCAAACAGATGGATTGGACAAAGAGGTCCTATAGAACACACTGCCCGTTCTCCAGACCTGACGCCACTCGACTATTTCTTGTGGGGATACCTAAAAGGTATGATAAATAAGATTATAATTTATATTATAAAGGCGCTAACTCGTCCTAATTTATTGGGGATGTCAGGTTCTTAGAATTAAGCAATTTATTCAATTTAAACCTTTTATAGTTTTGGGAAATCAAAAATGGAGAAATAAAGCCTACGCCAGAAAACCGACAACACTGAAAGAATTAAAAGCCGCAATTACGCAAGACTGAGACATAACACTAAATGAAATATTTGTTGAAGTATGTGAATCAATAGACCACCGTTATCAATAGCGTATTAACCAGAACGGTAATAATTTTGAACATCTGCTGTAGGAGGAAAAGTTACACATTTTATGTTTATTCTTTTTCAATTAAAATATTAATTATATGTGAATAAAAACTGAAGTTATAAGCATACAAACTGTGTATACATTTCAAAATATAAATTATTGTATCTGTAGCTATTCTGTAGACGTTACCATTATCTGATCAGAGAACCAACTTTCCACGAGAGTTGGAGATAATAAACACGAGAAATAATTTATCTTTTAAAAAGAGTATGCGTTAATATGTCTAATATTAATAGACTTTGTAATATTGTATACTACAATAGAACTGTAATATGTCATACAATAAATAAATCCAATAAAAATATTCAAAGTTACGCATTACGTTATGTATAAATAATATCTCTGTTGATTTGTTGCACATAAATATATCTGCTAATTTGTTGTACCACAAACGGTCTCCATGGACACCCCAGCGTGGCGGCCTATCCCTTTGATGATCTGTTGGGCGGTAGTTCAAAGCAGAACTCTCACTGCAGACAAAATGTGTACATGGTGCAGGGGATTCATGGCTCGTTTCCCGGGCCGGCCCTAGACCCGTCTACTCCCACTTACCAACTTGCTCTCTTCGTCGTCTCGGCGGATGTACAGAGTGGTAGTTGAGTGTGAATCAGAAGGCAAGAGTGTACTGACGACTGATCAAAGACTTTAATTAACTTTATTTTTATTCATTCATCGTTAACGTATAAAAAAATTGAGACATTTTAATCTGTTTTGTTATACTAACACACCACACTCTTCTATTCTGACACACAACTCTTGGCCACATCCTCATTCAAACATCTTCCTGTGCATGATGGTCTATTCTAGTCTGTTAGTGGTATCATAACAATCGATCTTTTTTATATAACATTGTACACTTCGTCAATTTTACGTTTGAGAGACTTGGAACCGTAGGATCAATTTCAACGATTGGTTTTACTCAATATCTGTCTATGGTTGTATAATTTTGTTTATGGTTTAGCGATTTCTGATTAGTTAGAAAGATGTTGTGTAATAGACGCTAATCAAGACCATCACGCTAACGAGACATTGCCATTTGGAGTTTTGGCTAAAATACAAGTTTTTATGAGTATTAACTAAAATAAATATTTACATTACATTACATTAAAAAAATGGTCTAAATTAGTTTGTCCCGCACACATCTAATAAATTCATCATCAAAATATTAAGTTGACGTTGCTCATAGAAACTTCACGCGGACATAAATATTTTCGTCCCTTCTATTTTTAAGTGTTGGGGCAACAATCACAATTATATAATAACAATATTGTTATCTTGAGAATAGGTCTAAGTATCTGATTTACCTGGTCAAGCCAAGTCTTTCATCTGTTATTTCTGGTACCGTCAACACTCGCGTTTTTACATATTTTTTAAGTATATCCCTTACTATTTTCTCTCAGTGATGTCCCTATATGGGTTCGTACCTGTTGTTAAAATATGAAACCTCTCACAGAACCGTTTATTGATGAATTTTTATAATAAACATAAACAAATATCAAATATCTCATAGAGAAAAAGCTATGTTTTATAATATTTAATGAAAAATATATAGAAGTATGGGGTAATTACAGAGCTTACGACCTGTCTTCGGCTGGCTTAACATATCACTTCATATAAATATAAAGTTCACTAATTCTCACCCCTCTATCTCCACATTTATCAATTTTTTTAAAGTTGTACATATGTTAATATGTGGACTCGTCTCGATTACCACTACACCATCGCCATCTATGGATCAAATTTGATAATATATTGTAATTATAATTATAATACTTCCATATATTTCCCATTAAATATAATTAAAAATAGCTTTGTCTCTATCTGATATCTGTTTAATAACAGTTGCCTTTGTAGGTAAAAATCCAGTAATTGTGTGTTCTTGGACATATTCAAATATTGCTAATAAACTTAATTATTGAGAAACGGAATATGTTTTTAAATGTTACTGTGTAATATTTGAGACAAGATTCTAATTTGTCCATTCTGTCAACAAATGATTTGTTTAATTTGAAAAGGAATTTTTAAATGAGCTCAAAATATCTTATATATTATGAATTTATTTCATAATCAAAGCATTTCTGTATCAGCCATTATAAAACTATCTGCCATATCAATGAATTCGTTATATTTCTTACGAGAAGACACCAATTTGTTTACGTAAAATATATTAATTTAACCTTTCAGTGAACCGTTTCATGACTGTCGGTGATTCAACATCAACGTCGGTGGTAACGTCAAGTATATATTTTTTAATTAATTGAAAACATCCATTTTAATTTATTTCATTTACAATTTTAATTAATAAAAATGTTCCGATAAATAAAAAAAAACATTTATCATTAAAACTTATACATAAAATACAAGAATCTTTCTGTGTTACAAATACATTTGATATATTTCATTGTAGATAAATGTCAATTTGGATATGTACATTTTTAAAAAAAATAGTAAACAAACAAATCTATTGTCTTAAATTTGAACAACGGAATGCTACTGTACTGTAGGTAATTGTTTGAATTAACAGTTATATTTCTGTAATTATTATTAATATTACGTAGGTAAGGAATTATTATTTCATAATAATTGTTAAATCTTTTTCAAAACTTGCCAAATTATTTATCTTGATGTTTCAAGACTTTGATTATTAACAATGTATTAGTGGTTTTTAATTAATATAATTAGAAAATATAACGCTTAAAAGACGTCTCAGGATGGATTTAAAACTGTAGTTAGGATATAGCATACATAATACAATATAATTTAGTATAATAAATATTGTATAGCTTAATTATTTCATATACATTGAAATGCCAATATTTGAATTCGATACTCATAAATAAGTTGTATCCACGAAGCGTGATAGAACTTTAAAATAGAATTAAATTTTAAAAAAACAAGTACGATATGATAAACTGGCCAAGGAGACCACTCTTTCTGGAGTTTTCCCCTATCAATTCCATATTCCGATGTATGACAGACATAATATGATAAAAACTGGACTGCACAATGGATGGATCCAAATAATCATAAGGGTAATCGGCTTAAAGTAATTCAAGGATCTATTCCCCGCACCCCCCAGTTCTCCAAAAAGAAAGTCTCCAAAAGAACAATATCAAATATCTCTAGAATGAGAATTGGGCATTACCAGGTAGCCTCTCATTTGTTCAGATTGAACTTAATAGATTCCCCAATGTGTGAGTGTGGTGCCGAGGAGGAAACCCTTGACCACGTTCTTTTTGTCTGTCCATTCGGATCACAGGTTTTTTTTACAGTGGTCTCGTCAATGGTAACGTTCAGCTCCCGGTTAACTTGTGTCGTCTTCTTTCCCTTAACTCGCCACGTTTAATCTATATAATAGCAAGTTTTTTGAATGACCTGTAATATAGTATTTCCCATTCTATTAACTTTCTCTTTTTAACTTGATCAATGGTACAAATCACTCTTGAAGGGTGGATTGCCTATTTAAAAGAAGAAGAAGTACGATATCAATGTTTTATTTTTATTTGATATATCATTCGATGGCATTAACACTAGAATATAATTTCATTCAAATGTGCACCACGACTACGTTTGATACAATGCTTTCTTTAGATCCAATTTTCAGACACTCTTTCATATAAATTTGATACTATTTTACCGAGTTTTACACGAATTTTGTGGTTTTCTAATTATTCATTTGATATTGGTTTATCAGCATAAATAAAGTGACTTTACATATCTCCACAGAAAACATTATAACGGAATGATATCACATGATCTAGGTGGCCAATTGTCAGGTCCATTTTTGGAAATGATTAAATCGTTAAATGCTGTTTTTAATAATAAGTTATAATAACTTATAAACGTTGTCCCAATATGAAACGCTCCATAGTGAAATGGCAGACTATACTAAATAAAAATAAAAATGACAGCTGTCAAAATAATAATAAACATGGCTACTATTCTTAATTCAAATTCTATCACATCAAAAATCAAACAACCTTTTACGTGAAATTTATTTATTTTATTAATTATTTATTTATTATTTTTAAGTTTTTCCGTCGATACACGCGAAAATGAAAATGAATGAAGATTACATAGAGTCTCTCAAACTATCAGAATGATAATATATTGGGCACAGGCACGAGCCGAGATTTTTTTTTCCAAAAACAATTTGCCAAAATCGTGAAACCGTTTATTATCACGTCAGAAAGAGGAGCGCGCGGCCCAGCCTCCTCGACCCCCGGAGACCAGCGAGGTCCGGAAAGGTAGCAGAAGAGCATTAATCATAAAACGAGGGACCCCTTCGGGACCTTAAGGACCCAGATCGAATTTTGTTACGCGAAGGCTGGGCCGCTTTTCCACATTTTGACCAATCAGTCTATTACAAGATTTCTCAAACCTTTTACTTAAATATGCAGCTGTAGGTATTTATTTAATTTATATTCACCCATTTGCCTATCAAAAATATATAAAACAATCGTGAACGCTTACTTACTTACTCTTACTTTCCTGAAGGGTTAGGCAGAGAGGATAGAGCGCCACACTCTTCAGTCCTGGCACACAATTCTCGCCTCATCCACATTCAAATATCTTCGATTAACTTCTTACAGGACCATCCTCCAGTATCCGGTTTTGGTCGTGCCAAGTCTTCCGCGGACGTTTTCTACTTCTGGTGCCATCAACGCTTTTTTTTATTTAAACATATATAACATTTGTACTGCAGCAATAAAGAAAAGACAATTAAACATGAATTAAATATATTAATTATAAAGATATACATAAAAAATCAATTTTATCGAAAAATATTGTTGTTGCGTTACCGGGATTCGAACCTGGATCTCTTCCCTAACCGGGGGAGGTGCTTTATCCAACTAAGCTACAGCGGCATTACACGGCTACAGCCATCTACCTTATTTTTACAGAATCTCAAATACCTTTAAGTAAATCTGATAGTAGACGCCAAAATTATCAATTCATTTTTATTAAATTTTGGACACATTGATACAACTTTATTATTTTTTAGGAATGTGTTCTCCTAAAAAAAAAAAACAACAAAAGCCTGTTTTAGGGCAAATTGGTAAAAAAATACATTTTACAAAACCAAAACAAAACTCACATAACATACAAAACATATATCTTGCATCATACATCTTCCTTACCATTCTCTCCTCATTCATTCGTTCCATATAACCAAACCACATAAATTATGCTTTCTTAACCCTTCCCAAACCATGCAGTAACACAAGTCTACCATTATAATTAAACCTGTAATATTTCGGTAAATACATGCAACATTAAATTTATATTTTAAATGATCTTAAAGAAAATATTAGCGCTTAGGAATGACTAGTGAAAAACCAATTATGAAAAGGGAATCGTATAAAAACAATTATTTTTTCCATTCAAACTGTTGTAAAATTAATACGTTGGTAAAAATACCATTTGTGATATGAAAGACAGAGATCACACACTATTTTTACATTGAAAAGAACAACAAACATACAAATATAATTGTATCTTTCATACTAATTAAATGAAGTGAGATAAGTAGGAAGGACACATTGTCTAGGACTTAATAAATACTTTGAATTATGTTAATCATCATTTTATCAAAATTGAATGCTCAATATTTAGAATTAATTAATGCCATTTAAGCTGATAAAAACATTTTTTCTATCTGTTATTTACGGTAACACGAGTTGACAGCATGGCTGCGTTCGGGTATTTTATATCATGGTATGTTAAAGGTTAATTTGACTCACTAAGATCGGCTTAAAAACGAAATACGAGTATGTTAAAACAAAATTTGTTAAATACTATATAAAAAATATTATTTGAATCAGTTATGTCACATTATATCGAAAATTAGTGAAAAGGAGTACATGAGGAGTAAACACATGATTTTGATACAATTACGTCATGGACGACATATCGGCCATTTCGGGTATTAAACTGTCACACCTATATAAAATATCATCATTAAAAAATTGTCATTCCAATATACTCGTACCTACATACTGGAAGATATTAGAAGGATGAAAGGAAACGGGAAGGATTTTGGTGGACTTTGAAGGTTCAGGGTCAAAGGTAATGGGATGTGTTAAAAACTACTCCGATAGCCTCATCGAAATGCTACCCCAGCTTCCTTTAGACCTTTGGTCTCATTGCGTCCTTGTTGCGTGATGGCATAGATGCCGGAAGAAACAGGATTCGGAAGGAAGTTCCACTCACCACAATCCGTTCTCCTGGCACCTCCAATGTGGACTGTAACTTAGAGTTTTGACACTATCTCCGTTCAAGATCTTGAATGATTCAGATTGCACTAGATGGTCACGTAGACACATTTCTCACTTCTTTTTACACTGCGAAATCTTTTGTAACCGTACCGGTTCAGGGTCGCCGATCAACTGGCCCGGTGGCAGGTGAGGAAGAGGGGGGAGGTGGAAGGCACAGTACATCATCCTCGCTCAACCACAAATATGTCCCAAACAGCCCTGGTCATAGAAAAATTGTGGGATGGTCTACAGATTGCAAAACCTAACACAACCACGAACATTTTCAAACTTAGGATAAAAATATAAATAAAAATTAGGAAAAAAATATAAATTACAAAAATTTAAAATAAATAATTCAATTGTGAAAAATAAAAACCAACTAATAAATAAAACATGAAAAATATAATACGCCCAACAATATTTTTATTTGACAGAGAAGAATGGGAATAGTGAAATATTATTAAAAAACTGGTAAGAAAATGCAGTAAATATTAAAAAATCGTTGAGTATGTTCAAATCATTGTAGAAACACAATTACTAAGTTTTATCCCCAGAGGGATTGTCATCGTGTAGAATATAGCTCCATACTTCTGTCAAAAAAGAGTTTCAGCTCCAGCGACATCTGTACTGTTACATGGGAATGAATATCAAATTTCAACATAGATGGCGACAGCGTAGCTTGTAAAAAATAATTAAAAGGTTTCTACATGACAACATATACATATCTTTCAAAGAATTTGATAGGTGTGGTATTCGAGCATGGTATTAGAATTGGTGAACGTTACATTGTGTAAAATGATCACTTAAGCCAGCCGATGACAGATTGCAAGCCCTGTAATGCCCAAGACTTTCATACTTACCTTCCCATATAAGTATTAGCTTAGTCACTGTGAGACATCTATCATATATCTTTATTAAAAGATTAAAATAAAAAGAGGACAAAAAAAAAACTTTCGAACAAAAAGCGCTTTTGAATTTCTTTTCTTTTAGTTTTAATAACACTGGAGCAGTATTTAAAGGGAGGTGTGTCGAAGATTTGGTTAAATAAACAAACCCAAAATTGAAATGTCACGATGAGGCCGATTTCAGGAGACCCATTTTTAATTAAAATCTAAAGGTGGGATGCTGGTGTCCTACTCTTATTCACATTATAGAAATATACAATAATATTTGATGTCGACCGATTTCTATGGGATTGCTCATTCGTCGGGACCAAAGATATCCTCCAAAAAAATTATCAAACAGCTTGTTAAACTAATTTTGGTATTTCCCTCTGATATATCCCCCTACCGCGTGTACTAAATATAAAAATATTATTTAACATATCGTAATGAATAGCAAATGTATTATAATATAACTTTTTATTCTATTATTATTCGGCAACAAACGGTTTCTAATTTTTACAACCGGTTCGTGCGAATCGGTACAAACCCATAGAGGGCCGCCATCACTAATAAGGCCAGAATAAATGTAGGCACATATTGCTTTTCGTATTTGTTTCAAGGTGCTTGTTTAAATTCTCCACTGTGAATCCGAGTTATATTGTATTTTTAAAATGTCTGCGGTCAGTGTTTTGCGCAGCACTCCAGCCACCAGCGCCGGTGCTAGACTTTTTACCACCCCAGGCAAAATTATTTTTTTCCGCCCTAGTAACTTAAGTTAAGATTTTCAATTTTTGTAAAACCATTCCCATAAATTGACCTCCCTCTTAATTGGACGCCACGCCACGCACGTTATTCATTTATTTAATTAATTCTTAACATAGTGCATACATAAGCACTCCTACATATGCTCTAATATAAACAAGATTAAAGTATTTTCTTGTACTAAAACTTATCTATTACATATTTAGTCAATTTTATTTTAAATCTTTTAATTTCTCTTCCTTTCTTATGTTTTCTAGCATTTCATTAAAAATCTTCATCGCACTATCATCGATTTCTGAGATTTTGCCTTCTTCGCAGTCTCAGTCAATTGCCCCCTCTTGTACGATGAAGTATGGGCGGTATTTTGTTAGGCTAGCATTTTGAAACTTTCCCTAGGGCGTCTTTTACCTAAAAACATTCTGGTCACTAGTGTTGGATACAAATTACTGCATTATTAGGAAATAATTATAATGTTATTTGTTGATTATTTAAATTGATTAACCTGGATTATTTTTATTACACACCATTATTGTTATGCCACTTGGGATTTTGTTTTTCAATTTTTATATATTTTTCGGCCGCCCCCATGATTTGGCCGACACAGGCAGGCGCCTGTGCGTAACGCCGGCGCTGCCATCCACGTCACGCGGTATTCAAAATAGAGTGGTCACCTTTACGCTGGACCAATCCGGTGAAAGTTTTGACCAGCTCACTCCAAGAATGTGCCAGAAATACGATGGATCAGCAGCTCTCCTGCCGAGTGATTAATGGCCACGACCGCGCTGATAAGAGTAACGCGCAAAATCAAAAAGAAAAAGACGTCACAATACAGCATATTAAAAATAATCTATCAATCAACTGTACGAAAATGGGTGTTCACGTATATTTTGAAAGGTACGATTTAACAGTGCAATAAAATAAATCATTTGTTCAATAAAACAAATTATTTGTGCACTACAATAATAAAAAATAAACCATAAATAAATATATTTTTGTTCAATAAAAAATACCTAACCTAAGCTAACTCAACCTTGTTACAATTACATTATTTTATTACACAAATAACTCGTTCTAAGAAACCAAGTATTTGTTTTAGTGTAGTTCCCTATTATTAATTTCATTAAAATATGCAAAATAAAATATGTATTTTTTTTAATAAAAACATATTTATGTCGTAAAGTTCCAATTTCAGAACGAAGTTCTATGGTAGATATATTTAACACAAGATAAATTAATCAATTAGAAAAATATTCATAAAATATCTATCTATCGAAAAAATATTTGGTCGCTTCCGGGATTCGAACCTGGACGCTTACCTATCCGGGAAAAGGGACTGTCACCAGAGAAGTGCCTATTGCCTTTTACTTGATTTTTCCAATAGGTGGAGGATTTTCTTATTTTTCTTCGTCCTTCGATTTTTATTATTTTAATTTGTCTTTTTTGGGGGCGTTTTCTCATTTTTTCCCTCGGCTTTTCGACTACAGCCTCATTTACCATATTGTTTCCCTACTCTGTTATGGTTTATGCCTGAAAATATTTAACTCAGCGAGATTTTTATTTGTCATTTTTTTTAAATTCGGCTGTTCTTTGTATGTTAGTATTTATTATATACTATGTTTTTTTTTGTTTTCAATAATTCTGTCTACATATTGTTATGTTTCCTCAAATGTATTTGTTAATTTTTCTGAATGAATTAAAAGGTTGGGGACAATGAGGGTGTTTGTGATAGCGGCTTTGTCACTTAAGTGACAGACGGATTTGCACAGCTGTCTATTAGCATTAAAAAATGCCAACCTGGCGGCGAATTAAAAGAACCATATAGGAGCTTTTGCTTATAAACGGTCCTGGGTAAGCGGCGCCTTATTGGCCCACCACAACAAGCTTCTTCAAGCCAATGTACCCATCTCGCAAGATGCCCGTTCCTGAGAGTCAGTTTCTGCAGTTCGTGCGTCACGCCATCCATGGTATGCGCAACATGTGTCTCCAGCACCACATCTCAAAGGTATCAATCCGTCTTCTCTCCCTTGCCTTCAGTGTCCATGATTCCGCACCATGCTCCAGAGACTGTGCAAGCCTGATCTTAGTTTTCTTGTAAATACCGCGGTCTTTCTATATTTTGTCATGTCTGTACATTGGTAGAATTTTTCGCGATATTTACGCGTCGTTTAATTTCTGGCTCGCAGCTATCGTTGTAAGTAATTATGGGTCCGAGATATTTGAAGTGGTATAAACACGATCTTCATCTTTATCTCTCATCATTAAAATTAATGTGTGATCTTTTTCACGTGGTACAAGTGGTATTTTTAACGCAGATAGCATGCAATGCATCAATTTTATACAGAATTGAATTAAAAAATGATTGTTTTTATTATGATTCGCTTTACATAATTGGTTTTCCACTACTCATTTCTAAGTGCAAATTATATTTTTAGGACTAGGTAAAATGTAAGTTTTACATTGTGTATATTTATAGAAATACGATTTATGTCACTGCATGGCTAGGGAAGGGTTAACTCCACCATTTCAGTTTTCGAGTGCATTTCTCGTGATCACGTATTAGGACATATATTTATTTAAAGTTTAAATAACCATCCTAGAATCAGCTGCGGGCTAGTGTTAGTATACTTAAACCTCCATAATAATGTCTGAAATATGAAGACGGCCATAAATACACCGGCGAATTCTTTTGACACAATTATGTCAGGAGTTTGTTAACAGAGTATTTTATGTAAATGGCCGATCTGCAGAGGGCTCGAGACGTCCGAACCGTAGATCCTATTGTAATACATTTAGCAGTTGGTAGGTCCGCTTGGAAGACAATGGCCCGTCTCCACGTTAATTTATCAAGGCGGTCCTGGGTGGTTTTATATCAACACAATGCTTGACCATCATCATAAACATTATACGAGATCAGGGGCGGGCTCAGTTCTTCGAACGCCAATCCTTAATTTGATAATATTTTTCTGGCATTACTGCTATTATTAATTTCATTAATATTTATCGCACTACAGAACTATACACTATAATACAGATAAAAATGGAATAAATAATAATATTGAACATCTCCTAGTTTTAAATAATAATACTAATAATATTGGATAATTTTTGTAAAAAAAATTCTCTATTCATTGTGGCCTGCACTATTTTTGTATTTAAAATAAAAAATTGTTTTTTGAAAAGGTGCGATTTTAGTTTCCGTAGTATTTTTGTGAGGGTGTCTCGTGTAACTTGGTCAGGATGTGTAGCAATTTAACTCTGTCGCAATACAATAAGTCACCCTTTATTATAGTAATACTAGGTACAATACTCTAAAGTGAGTAATATTTAGCAGAAGTCCCGTGGATTAAGAGGGCACACATACACACACACACACATCTGTCAATCTAACGACGCCGCGCTTTCGCGCGCACACACACACATTTTAAAATAAAGTCTCTGATGCACTGCTCCTTGCGACGGACGTCAAAAAGTTCCATGCTTTTGGCAAATGCCCGTTCACTGAATTTAGACTTCTGTCAGTAGCTGGTCGGTTCTATAACCCTTCCTGCGACTGAAGTAGAGGCTGACCTGAAAGTTTGAAGTCAACTATTCAAACTGTCTTGAATGCAAAGCTCTTGAAGATACAGAGGCGTCGTGTTATGTGTCGCCTTGCACATCAACTTGCACAATTTAGGTTCAACTCTTTCAGGCAAACGAATCCGGTGTAGATCATTCAAAAAAGATGTTATTTAAGGGAATCGTTTTAAACGTTAATTACTTTTGATTTTTAGTGGTAGGCTAATATTTGCAATAATTGTAGAATCATATTGATGATTTCTAATATCATTGACCTTGTTATTCTAATGTCAGTTAAAAATTCTAATTACCTGACGTTGACTATCACATTGGCCATAATTATTTTGTTGACCGTTCTCTGTCTATACCACAATCGTAGATTCTTTGTAACACGAGGTTCAGCATCAATGATTCAGAAAGAAGGAAAAATTTTATGAAAATTTAAAAAAAAAAAATGAAATGACAGATTATATAAGAAAGGAGAAATTATAAAATAAATTACTGATATTAGAGAACAAATATGTATATAATGATAATAATAATTTTATTTTTTTGATTCATACTGCAGTACAGCGTGTTATAATCAGATAACATTGCAAATTTAAAAAAATTATATTAATAATATTTTTTATTTTATTTATAGTACATTGTGTTATATTGTTATATTCGGATAATATTGCAGCAAAGACATGTATTTGGGTACCCTGCCTGCTACACTAGTATTTTACTGTATTATAAGCAGACAGCGCCTTTCCAATATAGTAATAAACAAAGTTTAGTGTTCAATGTACAAATAAATATATATAAAGAGTAAATCAAGATGCGATTAGATAGCATATAAATACAATATTCAATGTTTATAAAAAGTAAAAAAATATTATATAAAGAGTAAAACAGGATGCAATTAATAGCATATAAATATAATGTAAAACTTAAAGTAAATGCAATGTTCCATTTATAAAAAATTAAAAAACTAAGTAAAGTAAGAGTAAATAAGAAAATAATATACAAATATAAAGTAAGAGTATATATTGCGTTTTTCATAGGTTGAGTACAATGTCAGAGAAAAAATTTCTTGGTTATCATGCTTCTATTAGTACTGAGATATGCCCTAATTATACAAAGTTAAAATTAGTTTAACTCACTTAGTGTTGAACTGCCGGCCTAATAGGACGTGTTTCACGACCATTTGAGAGCGACACTTCACCGACAAGACACCCCTTGAATGTGAATAATGAGATTGACCTGAAACGTTGGTACAAATATCGTCCTTCTCGGGACCAACAGACGCGGGATTACCGAAAAAATATGTGCATAGAAGTACACATTCTCCGAAAAAACCTAGGCCGACGTTTCGGCCTGTTAACACGTGCCATTATCTAGGCGTTGCCT
Source organism: Eubasilissa splendida (assembly GCA_031772225.1). Taxonomy (NCBI): domain Eukaryota; kingdom Metazoa; phylum Arthropoda; class Insecta; order Trichoptera; family Phryganeidae; genus Eubasilissa; species Eubasilissa splendida. Next base: position 7,858,162 of record CM062868.1, on the reverse strand, counting down.
CAAAAAATTACTGTTCAAGACAAAACACAATCAAATAGAATACGTAACATACAAGGCAAGTAAACATCAAAATATAAAAAAGAGATAAAAAAATACCAATGTGTAATATAATATGTAAATGAATATAAGGTATAGGGAAATATGCAAGATCAAAACACACAAAAGTAGTTATAAAAATTATTTCATTATATAAAAAAGTTTACTCTCAGTATTTTTTCTTCTTAATTTCAACAACCAATTTGAAACAGCCCTTTTAAAAGCCATTATATCAGTTAAAGTTCTAATTTTATCTCCAATTTGATTGTACATTCTGGGAACTTGAAAGGTGAATAATCTTTGATCAAAAGTAGTTTTAAATATGAATTAACCTTTACCTTTTTGATATTAATACATTTAATCGTTCCATCATTTGACAGAGCCATCTCCCTTATTTTTACAGAATCTCAAATACCTTTGAGTAAACTGATAGCAGACGCCAGAATTATCAATTCATTTTTATTAAATTTTGGACATATTGATACAACATTATTATTTAGGAGAACACACAAAATTGTCGCTAAAAACATTGTCGCTGTAGCTTAGTTGGATAAAGTACCTTTCCCGGTTAGGAAAGAGATCCAGGTTCGAATCCCGGTGGCGCAACAATAATATTTTTCGATTAAATTGATTTTATATGTATATCTTTCTAATTAATATATTTAATATTCATATTTAAAATATCACAGACCGTCTGTTCTGAATAATTACAACTTCACAATAAGAATGTGTTCTCCTAAATAAAAAAGTAGTTTTCATTCTTGGAACTATTTTAAGATTATTTGCTCTTGTGATATAATATCTTTCAGTCCTCACAGATGGAACACTTATTTTTCAATGAAATCTAGTTAATATATTCAGCACATGTAATTATCTTGCATCTAAAACCTGAAATTCCTTGAAAAGTGTCTCTGAAGGATACGAAAAATCACACGCTAGTTGTGCATGTATTGATGTAAGAATAAATAAATAAATTCCCATGCAGCCCTGTCCGCCGAGAGGATCTAAGAATCCCAGAAACAATTTCACCGTGTGGCCCAAATCGGCCGAGCCCGTGGACACAGCCGTCTGCATAATTGCCTCGGAAATATTCGGTGGGCCGAAAAAATAATAAAGTTTGGAGAAAACAAATAAAGCGAGAGATGGGTCCGTACCCCCCGCCGAGATGTGTCTACGACCCTGGACCGAAGATGAATATGTACCCACATAGGAGATGGTAATAAACAATCTGAATGCGTGCGTTCAGGAGATGAAGGCAAAGGGGCCGATACGGCATTAATAACTTGCTAACCTACTCGGCATCACGTCTAGGAAGGGTAGATAGGATCAAGTGATTTTGAGCTCATTATATTTCACACTGGGCAACGTCCGTCTTATGTTCTTCAATCGCGTGAGCTCTTTGACAACATCACATGGAGCAACAGCAGAAATATTGGTGGTTCAAAGAAGAGTAGTAGAACCTGTGGCGGATAGCGGACAGAGAATGACATCTACCGGCGAATAGCATACAACATGTACCGGCCGAGCATACTAGTAGTGCAGAATGTTAGGCGATCCACTGTAAATCGTTTTCGATCTTCGATCAGAGAGAAAGAGTACACATCGGAAGTGGGTTTACTAAATCTGTCATATTTTGGGGTATGCGTGTACACACTATGTAGTAGAAATGTTTGTTGTGCAGTTATAATAATAATGTGTTTATTCTAGCGTGATCAGATTTTTTTAAACTTGATTCGCCATAAAGATAATACATATTATGCTATACATTAAGGGTTATGAAATAAATATAATGCTATGAAATAAAAACCAAGAAAAATATTAATAAATAAAAAATAAAAATTTAAAAAGTTAATAAAAAGTTCACACATATATACACACAAAATATAAATATTACATATATAACTACTTCAGTCACAGCCATTGTTGTACATGTAGCTATTCTGTAGACGCTGCCGTTCTCTGGTCGGGGAACCAGCTTTCCATGAGAACGCCGCTTGCACCAGAGAGTTGGTGCTGAACTCCAGCCGCAGCTTTACGCCAGCAACTCGATGTCTCAGAAGCGGAACGAATGGTTGGTTCAATGTATATGTATGTTGATACGAGTCAGAAGTATTTTGAAGGTTATGTTGTAATAGATGTGATTAGTGTGAGAGTAGTGAATTCCCCAATATTTCATTCGTCAATCTCGTGCTCATTTAAAACTCACAGAATGTATTGCGTACATAAGTGTAATCAAAGTTTACAAATATGGATGTTTGACCGTACAAAGTAATTAGTGTTATCGAATTGTTGTCGGAGGCGGTTACTAGAGTTGTTATTTGGAAGATGGCGATATGAATAATTATGTTCGTGCGGCGACTTTCTGTTGCGCTGCTGGCCGCATTGGTATTGTTACATACCGTCGATACTATATATCTTTAAGGCTAATGGGAGTTTCGTTTCACGTACCGACATATGCTGGGTTAGTTCATCATCGCAGGGTTTCGTTGTACGGTCCGCAGTCGAAACATCCTATTAAGTGCAGGTAAATGTTAGATTTAAAACTACAATGTAAGTTACACTTAAATAAATAACTTGTTAAAGGCGCCGGCCACGGAAGCAGAATGGTTTTCTCGGGATGGAACTCTCCTCAACAAAACAGAATCTCCCGACTGCCTTGCTCCTTAGCGCCGCGACCCTCTGGTGGCGTCTACTATATGTATGCGGCGTGTCAGCGAGCTTCCGCGAACCACCGCACGGTGGTACTATGAGTCCGCCACATATGTACAACATTAACCAATTTTACTCAAATAGTTAAGGTGGTAAAAGAAATCAAAGGCGACCACGTAAGTCTTGGCATGATCAAAAATAACAAATTTGAAGAAGGATAAGTCGCGTGTGATAGTCGAAAAAAAATACTTGAAAGCCTACATAGATTCAGAAATATTATTGGAAATAATTCAGAGAAATTAGACGTACATATACAACATACATAGATTATACCGTACACAGAGTAAATAATAGACTTACCATGTTTTTGCTTTCAAAGCAAAAGCATCTTAAAGGAAGTATTTCAAAAGACTCATGGTTGCTAAGCGACAGCAAATGTCAGGATATATTTTCGTACGATTACATGGTATTATTTATCATTTGTATTTATTTTATTAATTAGGGGATTTTACCAGTATGTAGCAACTAATATATATGAACATAATATATATTAAAATAAATATGAATTAAATATATTAATTAGAAAGATGTACATATAAAATCAATTTTATCGAAAAATATTGTTTTTGCGCCATCGGGATTCGAACCTGGATCTCTTTCCTAACCGGGGAAGGTGCATTATCCAACTAAATATTGTCGCTATAGCATAGTTCTATGTTCTGAATAATTACAATTTCACAATAAGAATGTGTTCTAATATATTAAAGTAATTATAAAAATCCACAGATGCCTATGCAAAGTAGTAATGAATATAATATAATATAAGGTTATATACCAGTTAAACTGGTGGAAGAAAGGGTGGGGAGGTTGAATATATTGTTGTGGAAAAGTGAGAACAAGACGTGTTTGTAGGTATAATGATTGGTTCAAATTCAAAATGTGGTAGTTCATAAATAAAACTATTTTAGCGTAGTTAAGGCTGATGTCGAAAAAATCAATTTCTACTTTTAAAATTAGCAATATTAACTTTGTGTTTAAAATTCATATTAATGTGATGTGATTTAGTGGTTAATAAAACAAAGATAATAAATAAAAATATAAATCAATTTTTGTTAACATCTCGTTATGGTATTTGCATGAACGGCGAATGAATGAGTTTAGTATGTAAAATGTTTTACTTCTAGGAATTTGAAAGAGTGCGGACTGCCGGGTCGATTTAGATGGTATGTGGAGAGATATTAATTTTAATTGGCTTCGACAGTCAATATGGCCTTGCAGTAGTTTAAAGAGAAGTAGAATTTTCATATTGTGGAAATTTTCTGTAGTAGTGATGAGCTTAAAATCACGAACCGTGAGTCAATCACTGATATCTTTGAGTCACACTCACTATCAGTGATTGAATATCTAGGAATACAGTGATTCGTAATTCATTTTTTTATTTTATTTATTGATTTATGATTCGGCGCATGTACAAATGAATTGAAAATATTCATTAAGAAATGACGTTATAGTTCGTGATAAGCGCCATCTAGTAGATTCTGCCAAAATGTTATACGCATTTGATCCGAAAAATAAACTCACATTTTTTAAGGGCTTTCATTCTCTTTGTGACGATATGAAATAAGATATATATTAAGTATGCATGCTAGAATCTGTTTTTTATGAAAACTAAGTTTGAATAATATAAATACATACGCTCAAAATTATGTTTTTTTTATTTAGTTCTTGTATTGTGATATCGTGCGGCAAACTGTGATCACAGTCACTGTTTTCAATCACTGATATTATCGAATACCAATCACAATCACGCTAGTGAGTCAAGAGTAGCATTTTTTCTCATCACTACTAAATAGGAGTTCAATGATTGGTTAGATCTAATATTAAGTATCAGAAAATTTATTGTATAATTAACCTAAATAATGTTGTTTAACAAATTAAAAGAATTTATTCTATGACGTATTGCAAACAAATTGCAAAAACTCAACATTGTGAAAAATATTTTGAATAAATTATAAAATTAAATAAATTTATATAAAAACATTTTCATATTTTATTAACAATATTTTCATAGCACAAGTGTTTAGCTCAGTTTTAAAAATAGTAAGAATATTGATGTGACATGTATTCCGTGTACGCAAAAAAAAAATATGCGAAAAATAAAAATATAAAATCTAATTCGGTTCATGACATAAACGTTCAATCTGTTATACTAAAAATAATTATTTAACAGATCTATTGTAAGAAGAACAATATTAAAGTATTCAGAAATAAATATGAAATAAAACATGCATATATAATATTAAACTCGACACGTAGGATTCGTTTAATAATTCGACAAAAAAATACCATGATTGTGTATATCCGAGATTATTAGAAACCTCACAATTAAATTTAAATGTTTTTTTACTAACATAATATTTTGCTAGTACATATAATATTTTATCAATATAATAAATATCTCATCCTGATATTGATCTTTTTTTTTAATTATTTATTTATTTGAAATTTTTACAATTTTTTATGAGTTTATGAGAAGTGTTAATTTAATTTCTTTCTCAGCTCTTTTATATATTTTATTTATTTAATTTGTGTAGGGAGGCTATTGAAGTTTTTTTTATAAGTGTTACATTAACATACACTGAACCATTAAAATGAGTTTGAGGAAATACTTTTAACTTATCATCTTAACCTAACCCAATTTACAAATTGACTTAATTGACATTTAGACGAGCAACCTTAGAAAAATATTTGCTAAGAACTCATCGTCTAATAAATAAATCAGTGTCTGTCACTAATTTTTATATTCCAATCGTAATAATATGCATACTAATATATAAATCTTAAATGATGCTAGACTTATTGAGTTACAACACCAAAACAGCTGGTTGTATTTTAAAATAACAATTATTATTACTATATTTTTGACCTTTACATTTTTTTTATTCACGTATTTAGTAATTTTAATAACACAAGCGTTTTTGACTTCGTAAGAATATTGATATGTCGTGTATTCCGTGTATACATATATATTATATTTTAAAACTATTCAAACATAACATACTTATATGAAGAGGATATATTCTATAATTTCAATTTTTTTTCATTTTCTATGACACATGAGCTTAAAATCAGACTTAATGTCAGATTATCTTAAAATCACGAACTGTGAGACAGTCACTAATGTATATAAGTCATAATCACTAGCAGTGATGGAATATCTGAAAATATCGTGATACGTGATTGTTGTCTGAAAATATTGTTAACTAAAATATTTTTTTAATTTATTCAAGAATTAAAATTGTTCATGATTTGCTTTATTTTTATTCAATTTTTATTTACATATTTAGATGGTGGGGTTTTATATACCGATGAAGAAATATAATTGAAAACTATTTCGGTACTGATTTTTTGTTAATTTATTATGTATAATGTGATGTGTGTCAAACGGTGATCAGAATCACCGTTTTCAATCTTTGATATCTGATCAGATACATATGTATACTCGTAGATAGATATATTTATTAGAACACATTCATTCAGATATATATATATATAAAATCATTTATTTCCTAACCGGGATAAAGTTGGATAATGCACCTTCCTCGGTTAGAAAAAAATATCCAGGTTCGAATCCCGGTGGCGCAACAACAATATGTTTCGATAAAATTGATTTTATATGTATATCTTTCTAATTCATATTTAAAATATCACAGACCTATGTTCTGAATAATTACAACTTCACAATAAGAATGTGTTCTCCTAATAATAAAGTTGTATCAATGTATCCAAAATTTAATATAAATGAATTGATAATTCTGGCGTCTGCTATCAGTATTTGATATTCTGTAAAAATAAGGTAGATGGCTCTTTCAAATAATGAAACGATTAAATGTATTAATATCAAAAAGGTGACATATAGGTTCGAAAATTTGTCGCTAAAAATATTGTCGCTGTAGCATAGTTGGATAATGCACCTTCCCCGGTTAGGAAAGAGATCCAGGTTCGAATCCCGGTGGCGCAACAACAATATTTTTCGATAAAATTGATTTTATATGTATATATGTTTAAAAGCGAAGCATACAACATTTGTAAATCGAAGCCTTAATTAATACAGACACATATTTATTAGAACATATATATATTACGGAATCACAGTTGATATTGACGCAAAAGGCTTTCAGGATACGTAAATAATGATCCTTTGTCGAATCTGGTACGACACGAAAAGCTGTACTGAAGCCTCCTTCAGATCCCACCAGCCTTCAGATCTTTACGTTTATAATAATAATGATAATCATTAATGTCTGAAAATATTATCCCTCGGCAGAGAAGCTGTTCATTTAACACAAAAGGCGTCTCCGCAAACAGTAAACAACAGTAAGCCCGTAAACAAGGGATGCCACTGAAAGCACCCCAACCCTCAACCATACATTTCCATGCTGTAGATTTTCTAAAGCGCTTCCTCCGCACGGGAGAAATATAAATCGTACAATAAAATTAATTAATTTATCCATAAACACTTCGCGGAATCTCTCGTCTTTGAATGATTTCGTGAAAATACAAAATAAACCTACCCCTAATGATATAAAACAACTCTTCGGTATGCGTATGCATTGTACAGACTTGAGAAAGGACTAATAAGATTTAGAATATCATTAACTATTGAAAATTCTGACAAATGTTTTGATGTATATATGTAAAAATAAATCATTTGTTTTTTTTTATTATACTCGTTTAATTTACCCGATACGCGTTTTACTTTATAAGTGCAAATAAATTAAACGAGTCGATCGATAAACAAGTGTCTTCTTTTTAACATATGTGTATGGACCTTTACCTCTGAAACAGCAAATATGTATATGTTACAGTGAATCTATATTACCAGTGAGAATATATTTTCACCGGTGAAAGTATATTTTCGCTAAGCCGATCAGTGGATGCATATCTAACAATGAAGATACAAATTCACTGGTTACATTTAGTGAGTTTGTATTCGTTGACAAGCGAGAATACGCCGCGAGGGGAATATTTAGCCTTAAGTGTCGATGTGTCGCCCTACAGCATGGCAACAAATAGTTTGGTGGCGTTTACAACTGTCACTTTTATTCTCTTATACTATTTTCATTTATATTAAATAATATTATTTACTGCATAAACTACCGTGTTTATAATCTCAGCCATTTGTATTTCCTTTTCAACACATAGATTAGGTTAGGTTAGGTTAGGTTCAATTATAGGTTAGGGTAGAATATACATTTGCTATAACCTGCTAGTGAAGTTATATTTCCACCAGTAGAAATATATTTCCACTGGTGGAAACGTATTCGGATATGATTTCACTAAAACGTCAGTGAAAATATATTCTCACTAGTAATACACATCCACTGTAACATATCGATGTAATCAAAAATGTTTTCAACATGAAAGTAGTAATAATAATAAGTAAAAAAAATATTAACTTCAGTGCGTGAAAATTACAATACAGTATAAAAATAGCATAATAGCAGAAAAGGTAGTGTTAAATGTTAACCGTGTTGCTGAAATCATCAACGACATAGTTTTTTTAATTCACATGATTTTTTCATACAAAAAAGTAATATAAATATTTTAAACAAATTAAATTTATTAATTAGAAAGATATACTTATAAAAAAAAACTATCTATTAAAAAAATATTATAATAATTAGACAAAATACTATGTTTAAACCACTATTTATTGATTATTCTACATGTTACGATACCTACGGTATCTTCTTCAGGAAACAATGTATACTGAAATTAAAAAATACAAACATAGTTAAAAACAAAACTATAAAATGGTGAATAAGTAAGAAAACAAATATAAAAGGTGACTATATTATAATAATAATAATAATAATATACATTATTTCCTGAAGAAGATACCATAGGCATAGAAAGATGTAGAATAATCAATAAATAATAGTTTAAACAAAGTATTTTATCTAATTATTAATATAAAATGAAACCACAAATTAATTTTGCAAATATTAAAGAAAAAAATATTTATTTACACCGGGATACGAACTTTTACTTGCCGGGAAAATGTGAAACCATTACGCTACGTTTATAAATTTAAGATGTCGTCATGTTACCTATGAAGTCTGTTATAAGTAATACATCCATTATTTCATTTTTAAATGCTGTCAATGAATCCCAACAACATGCTAGGTGTAAGGTGTGCCAACTAAAATCGGTTGATTAATTTTACCATCATTACGTTAGCACAAATTAAATGTATTAAATTAGAAAGATATACAGATAAAATCAATAATGGTCAGCGCAGTTCCTTGGATAGGAATGGTTTCTTGTTCGAATCCAGGTGGCAACAAAATGTTTTTTAATAAATTGGTTTTACATATTTTATATCTCTCAAATTGTTACATTTAATTTGAATAGATTAGCAATATTTAAATATGTGAAAGGACACACAATTACTAGATTTTTACCTACTAAGGCACTGTTATTAAGACAACTATCAGCTATCTCATAGAGATAAACAATTTTTTTTAGTATATATAATGGAAAATATATGGAAGCATATTCAAATATTGCTAATATACTGGTCAAAATAAGAAAATATATAAATATATTGATTTTTCAGACGTATTCTAGTATAATATATTAAAAAACATTTCTCAGATACAGAATATTGCTTTAAAATATATATTTTTTTAAATCCGATTCTCATGGAGATGATATATAATATGCTGTTTAAAAAAAGGTAAAAAATGAATTATTAAATTTGGTCCATAGTTGGCGATGGCGTAGTGGTACTCGAAGCGAGTCCACATACTAACATATATACAACTTTCAAAAATTTGATAAATCTTAAGATTGGGGGGTGAGAATAAGTGAACTTTATATAATATATATAAATATATATACAGTTTGACCCAAAAAAAGTGAGAACATCTCGTAACACATGAGTTTTTTCAAAACATAATTAATTATATTTCTTAATGTAATTTTTTTTGCACAATATTTAGCTAATTAGAAATCATCAAAACACCACATATTGCATAATCTACTGGTTTTAAATCTGGGCTGTTCAATCCCTGGTTCGACGAAATTAACATTCTCACGACGAAGAAAGTTGATTGTATTTCTGGCTGCATGAGATGGAGCTCTGTTCTGCTGTAATGTCTAGCTATACTCCAGGCTTTGTTTTGAAACTCTTTGATTATTTTTCTAGCACCCCAACGTTTTTCAATTCGCAAATTTTTGATCAGAATACGGTCTTCTGCAGTAATTTTTGTCATTCTGGGCAACAATTTAAAAAAAACAAATAAACAATATGAAAATTAAAAATCAAAGAAATTGTCGAAATAAAATGTATTATAGGTAAACAGGTAAGTAAGGAAATTAGTAAACTATTTAAGCTACTGTTGATATAGTTAAACTAATTTTGATGTAATCAGGTCGTAAGTCTTGTAATTATCCCATATTTCTATAGATATCTCAAATTTTTTGAATATATTAGCTTAGAAAAGTGATTTGGTCGTGTAGAATGAATGTATGGAAAGATTATAAATAGTATTAAAAATATACGACGCGTGTATTAAAGGCATCAGAAATAGAAGACGAAGACCTGAAGAGATAACTTAGTTCTACTAGAAGCAACAATTGAGGAGCTCGAGAAGATGTATCAATGTGGATGAAGCGAGAGTTGTGCATTAAAAAGATGATTGCGTCGCTCTATCCTCACTGTTAACCCTTTTGAGTAATCGCGTAACTGATAAGATAGTTATTTATATTTACTTTATTTAAATCAATAAATAAATTGATTATACTCGTATATTGTACGTCTAATCAAATTCACGATAGACAAATCCGCGTTCAAAGAGGGACCATTATATTTTTTTACATAACGCAATGTAGGATTATCAAAAATATTTATGAAAATTCAAAGCAGTTAATCTCAAGAAATCGGGTTCAGAATCCAATGGCGTTTAAAGAAATTTTCCATAAATTCCTAGCGAATGTAAGGCGGACGTTAGAGGGTTGGACGAAATCTACCCCAACTTGACCGCCGGGGAAAAGGCAGCGTCTCTAGGGTAGGGGTGAAGTGGCTAATACGAACGTAAGTTAAAAAGCCTCGGACCCGTAAGCTGCGTCATCCAGAGACGAACGGAAAGCTCAAAGGATGGAAGAAAATCGAAGGCTTTCCCCATGTCAAAGAAAAATGTATTATTTTCCTTGAACGAAAATAATTAATCACTCCATACAGGGTACTCCCGTGTGTGGCATTAAAAATAAGAATATTTTTATATTATCGTAAATTATTTGGAGAACACATTCTTATTGTGAAGTTGTAATTATTCAGAACATGGGTCTGTGATATTTTAAATATGAATTAAATATCTTTAATTGATAATATACAAGCCTTATTAAACATATTGTATTTGTATTATTCTTCGAGAAACGTCGAAATTCGTCTTATTGCGTCGATTTTATGATTATTATTTATTTTAATGGATATAAATGTATTACGCCTGTGGGTTGACAATAGATGAAACACTGGCGTTAGTAAATTGTCTTCCACAGGCGAATAGCTAATAATTTGAATTAATGAGATATTAGGAGAACACATTCTTTTTGTGTTCTCCTAATAATAAAGTTGTATCAATGTGTACAAAATTTAATAAAAATGAATTGATAATTCTGCCATCTACTATCAGATTACTCAAAGGTATATGAGATTCTGTAAAAATAAGGTAGATGGCTCTTTCAAATAATGGAACGATTAAATGTATTAATATCAAAAAGGCTACATATAGGTTCGAATATTTGTCGCTGTAGCATAGTTGGATAATGAAACTTCCCCGGTTTGGAAAGAGATCCAGGTTCGAATCCCGGTGGCGCAACAACAACAACAATTTATCGTAGAAATTTTAATATAAGAGTAAGGGAGCATTTGAGATGTTTGAACAATAGTGGGTTTTTTAGAATTTTCTAATCATTTGATAGAAAATGGTCATGATTGTGATAAAAAATTGGGATTGTCAATTTTGCATATAAACGGTTTTGGTCACAAATTAAATAATTTGGAATCGTTGGAGATAAATAAAGCGTGTAAAACTAATCAAAAAATTATAAACAACCAACTAAATATAACTACGAGTCCCATTCTAAAATGTTTTCCTAAAAATTATTCGAGTAAATTTGTATTACGTGATGATTTGAGTTAGGTACTTAAAAAAAAAAATATATATATTTTTTTAAAAATAGATTTTTTTTAAATAGATTCCGTCAAAGAAACAATATATGTTTTAGTTAGTTATGACATCCTGAAGAAGAAAATGGTATTTTTCGAAACCGGTAGATGTATTTAAACTCATTTTAGTGGTTAATAAAACAAAGATAATAAATAAAAATACAATTGCACATCGCGTGTATTTACCGAAATATTACTGGTTTAATTAGAGCAGTAGACACCTGTGTTACTGCACGGTTTGGGAAGGGTTAAAATCAATGAACCAAGCTACACACAGTTCTTCACGACCACACAGTTGCGTATAAGGATGTAATCTAATAATGAATTTTACCTATTCAATGAATTTTAAATTAAATATCCCTAAAGGCGGCCACAGAGACGATAGATGTAATTTTTGTACAAGTAAAAATTTGTTGAATTTTTAAAAGCGTGTGTTGAACGTAACTTTTGTTTAATGGGCTAGAAGTATTTTGTGAAAACATACTCTCGTATTTATTGGTTTTAACCTGAAGCGATAAATAATGATATTAGGTATGTACCTGCCCACTGATACCGAGGCAAGGTACACCACTGGCATTTCGGCACATCAAAGACGCACTAAAGGTCGACGATATTAATCAGTAAAAATAACAATTCGGACATAAATTGTTTCCCTTGGAGAAATACTCGTCACCCTTTCGTGGGAATCTCATTTATACTAAGTATGTTCAAAATTAAAGTGAAAATATAGTTATATTTTTTTATTTATTTAAAAATACACGGAATATATGTCACATCAACATTCTTACTATTTTCAAACTAAGTTAAACGCGTGTACTATGAAAATAAGACTAACTTGTTTGAACGAGGCGCGAACCCCCGACCACTAGATCACTAGGCCAGCGTCTTAACCACTAGACCAATAAGCTACTCATATCAATAGACAAGGGTACTTTTTTTTAGAGGTATAGAACTTTAAAATGAAATAAAACACATAATAATCATGGTAAATGCCATGGTATTGGAAAGATAATTATATGACATTAGTGTTTAATTATGATTTCGCGCATATGGGGGTCGCGGCTGGCTCAAATAAATCAGAATGTTCAATTTTCGACCACTTTTTGGAGCAGCTGGGGTCGTATATCAGCAATAACGCGACGAATCTTGGCTTCCAAGTTGTCTATCGTCCCTGGTACAATTATCTGATACTATGCTCCACTGCAGCATCAGCTTCTTCGGTACGCACTGTACGACGTCTCTGCGGATGCGTATTATCAATTAGAGTATGCGTGGTGCGAAAACGATTCAGGATTATTCGAATTACTTACTCGGATGGACAATTATGTCGACTGTAAAATGGACGTAGCGCGCGGTATGTTTCGCGAACTGAACCACGATTTTCAAAATAAATTTGAACAATTTGCAAGAAAACTGAACACAAATCAACCGTCAGCTGTAAAATTGGCTGTCACTGGAAAAAATGTTGCCAATTCGAAAAAAAAAACATATTATAACATGAGTATGAGTAGCTTGTTGGTGTGGTTAGTGGTCAAGACGTTGGCCTAGTGATCTAGTGGTCGGGGGCTTGCGTTTCGTTCCAGGACACCAGAAAGTTAGTCTTATTTTCATAGCACAAACGTTTAGCTTTGTTTGAAAATAATACAAATATTGATGTGACATGTATTCCGTGTACACATATCTATTTAAAAAAATAATAATTATATCAATCATATAAACGTAAAACAATATTAAGGAGAACACATAATTATTGTGAAGTTGCAGTTTTTCAGATCATTGTTATGTGATATTTTAATACAAATGAGATGTATCAATAAAAAAGATTTATAGATAAAATCAATTTATCGAAAAAATATTTGTTGCCACCCGAATAAATTGATTTTATCTGTATATATTACTTATTTGATACATTTAATTTATTATTAGTTTATGTGTTAAATAAAATAATTGACATATTTATATTTATTTATATACGCAATACAATGTTATGTCATACGAATGCTACATTATGATGTTAAAATGTTTCCACGCACTATACAAAATTCTCCGCGCATCATAACAAAATTGATATACATTTAAAAATCTCGCCATTGCATCAAATATAGATATTAGATAGTATGATAGTATCTTGACACTGGACCATAATATGTGATACATACGTATGTATATCACCATGTGGCATTCATTTGTTTGGGATTTCGATTCAATTTTTTTCAGAGGTTCGATACCTACCAAATAAGGTATTTTGTTTATTTTGTAGGTAAACGTGAAAACCACCTCCAAAATGTCAATTTCATTAACTGTAAATATTGTCTGGTATCAAGTTATCTTAATTCACGTATTAAATATACACCGAGATATAAATTTTATACAAAAATTCAATTAACTTAAAGTTGTGGGTGTCTTTCTGAGCTGGAGCACGTCTACTATTGTACTTGTCATTCGATGTGAAGGGTGCGTTGTCTTTTTGTAACAAAGTTTGAAATGTTATCGAAGGTCTCGATTAATTATAACATCCCCCCCGACTGATGGCGACCCGCTCACACGGCAGCCTCTCCCTCACACGAGATGCCGCCCAATAAAGCGTGGCGCCCCAGACGAAATATTACGATTGTGACATTCCACACATTCCCCCGAGGAATCCCAAATACCCGAACTGACTCCGAACAGGGCTGCCATAAAATATTTACTAATCGTTTTTGATTAATTTTTATGACGAGATGTATCATATAAACGTATATACTGTCCCTCTTTTGGGAGTGTTTTTGATTACTGTATCCCTAAGTGTCTGCCTTGAACTACTGCCCCTTAATTTACCATCAATTTTCCATCAATATGTAAAACTATGTATTCTATGGATTTATGTTTTACTTGAATAAATTTAACTAAGCTAATAATCACATTATTTTTTTTATTTTTTATTAACTTTAATGGTGGAATCGACAAGGGAGCCCTAGCTTCTAAACCGATTCCGAAAAAGGGTGGGTCCTTCCCCTCCAGCTGTCCTTATTGAAAAAAAAACTTGTCAATCGGAATCCTGGGAACCAGCGATCGAAGGAGTTTACATAAACATAATTTGGTCCTTCGAGCCGGATTTACCAGGTTTGCGTAATTTATTAATGATTGGTATTATAAAATTGTATAAGTTATGCAGACTACCATCGGTTTAGTAACCAAGTCGGGTCTTGGTTAAGGGGGAGATGCTTACGCGCCTTATTACTTCGGTCGGCACCACCGGGTTTCCTGGTTGATAATAATGTGCATGTGTGTGCGTGATTATTGCCGCCTATTGTCGGAACCGGAGAACACGGAACGAAGGCGTGATTCTCACTACCTCTGGTGCTTCGACCAGTGGAGCAGTCCTAAAACCACCAGTGCGCACTTCAGCCAGCCGAAATCTAATGAAAGCAAAGTTAACAGGTTAATGCAGTTCATGTATCATATGTGTACCTGTTATTTATTGGAAACCTGGGGACCAGCGATCGAAGGCGTTTACATAAACAGAAAGTATCACGAAAACATGCTTAAAATATTTTTATCTGGTTCGTCTTATCCAATCTCGTATATAAATCATCGTATCTGGTCTATTCAAACATTATTTGAATTTATTTCAAGTTCAGATGTTATTTTGTTTTGTGGAGAAAATATATTATTTGTTAGTGTTTACAAAAATACTGAATACACTTGACTTGGCTCTATTGACCATCGGAATACGGAGTCAATGGACCCCTTTCTTTTTCACGTTAATGTTGCAAACTAAATACTTGTAACAATTATATTTATATTATATTTTAATAATAAAGTTGTATCAATGTATCCAAAATTTAATAAAAATGAATTGATAATTCTGGCGTCTGCTATCAGATCACTCAAAAGTATTTGAGATTCAGGAAAAATAAGGTAGACGGCTCTTTCAAATAATAATAACAATAATAATATTAATAATAATAATAAATAATATCAAAAAGGTAACATATAGGTTGGAAAATTGTCGCTAAAAATATTGCCGCCGTAGTATAGTTGGATAATGCACCTTCCCCGGTTAGGAAAGAGATCCAGGTTCGAATCCCGATGGCGCAACAACAATATTTTTCGATAAAATTGATTTTATATGTATATCTTTCTAATGAATGTATTTAATTCATATTTAAACCTAAGTTGACAACCCTTGTAATGAATGATCCACCGGCAATCTCCGAATGCCTCCACGATGTTGTATTTTTTTTTTATTAATATTCTTGATTTCTTTTTAACTAAAAAGATCCCACAAGGCGATAATTTTCGGGCTGATTAATATTAATTTGTTTGTTCTTTCATAACAGTCACGTTAAATAATTGATTTTAATGATTGGAATTCTTGACTGGGTTACCGAACACAAACAGATAGGCGCGCTTAGAATTATTTCGGTTTTTAGGTTAAATATAATGCTTGTCATTAGTGGATGTATGTATAATGGATCCACCTATTCGTAATTTCCAGTAGGATAGTGACTAGGGAATCCAATCGCAGGTTCCCGGCCCAATTTACAATATTTATGAGTCCCGGGACTAAAACGTATACTCCCGGAATTAATATTAAGTATTAATTACGGTGTGACTAAATTAGACCAAGACTAAATGATGAAACTATCAATGTTATGTTATTTGCTTAGGGCGAAATTGTTTCAAATTCAAAATTGTTATCTGCCAATCGTGCATTATTATTTATTTAACATGTTTTGTTCAAAGATTCCGTTGTTTCTGGTCTTTTTTTATAAAATTAACATGTTCTAATCCCGGGATCTTTAACCCACGCAGTAACACAGGTCTACCATCATAATTAAACCTATAATATTTCGGTAAATACGTGCAACATAAAATTCATATTTTAGATAATCTTAAAGAAAATATTAGCGCTTAGGAATGACTAGTGAAAAACCAATTATGAAAAGGGAATCGTACAATAACAATTATTTTTTCCATTCAATCCGTTGTAAAATTAATACGTTGGTAAAAATACCATTTGTGATATGAAAGACAGAGATCACACACTATTTTCACAGTGAAAAAAACAACAAACATACAAATATAATTGTCTCTTTCTCACTAATTAAATGAAGAGAGATAAGAAGGAAGGACACATTGTATACGACTTAATGAATGCCCTAAATTATGTTATTAATCATTTTTTCAAAATTGAATGCTCAATATTTAGAGTAAATTCGTGCCATTAAAGCCATTTAAACTAACAAAAACATTTTTTCTAACTGTTATTTACGGTAACACGAGTTGACAACATGGCTGAGCTCGGGCATTTTATATCATGGTATGCTAAAGATTAAAATCGAATCCCGAAATCCTGGAATTGCATTATATAGTAATTACGTAGCAACGAAGAATCGTTATTTGACAACTGATACATTTACTAGATAAAAAGATGCCGATTACATTTTATAGTAATGTATATATTATCCCAATATTCTACCATGTGTGTGATGGGTAAATAAATCATAATAAAGTGTCAATTTCTTTTAAAATTTCAAATTATGTGGATATATTTCTCTTTGTTGTGACGGTTAATTTTACAAATAGAAAACAAACAAGTTTATTGTCAGAAATTTATAAATATGAACTCTGTAATGCTGCTGAACTTAAGTAAGCAACTATTTCAAATTTTTAAATACTAATATATAGTATAATAAATTCGTATGTCTGTAATATCCGTATCATCCTCATCCTCGGTCAGATTTCAATGATATTTATACAGAACAATCTGGAATTATCTGAAATTGCAATGATGTTTATAGAGAAAATTTTGTATTTTTGTGAAATAACAATGATATATATGCAGATAAATCCGTAATGAAATTCGTGAGGAGGATAATATTATTTTGATGGAAAATTTAGGCTGTTTTGATAAATACTCAATTAAGCTTTTGATTCGCGCTATTATTCATTATTTCAATTCAATTCCGAAACAGCTGACCGCGGCCGCGAAGCTGATCTTATATTATAACCAATCAAAAGGTCGCTTATATCTTATATATTTATATTTAAGATAATAACTATCATCAATAGATTTATTCAAACTATTAATTTGACACTTGGCAGATGTCACTTTTATTTTTAATATTATATATTAATTAGAAAGATATACATAAAAAATCAATTTTATCAAAAAATATTGTTGTTGCGCCACCGGGATTCGAACCTGGATTTCTATCCAAACCGGGGAAGGTGCATTATCCAACTATACTACAGCGACGATATTTTTAGCGACAAATTTTCAAATAATGGAACGATTAAATGTATTAATATCAAAAAGGTAACATATAGGTTCGAAAATTTAGTAATTTGTAACATATAGCATAATTGGATAATGCACCTTCCCCGGTTTGAAAAGAGATCCAGGTTCGAATCCCGGTGGCGCAACAACAATATTTATCGATAAAACTGATTTTATATGTATATCTTTTTAATTAATATATTCAATTAATATTTAAAATATCACAGACCGTCTGTTCTGAATAATTACAACTTCACAATAAGAATGTGTTCTCCTAATAATACTTTTATTTTACTCTAAAAAAGTGGTAAATATATTTTTTAAATTGGATCCCAGAACCTGTATAATCTATATACATAATAGACACGATGAAATATCAAAAAACAAATATTTTAATTTCCAAATTAAGTCAATGTTTTCCATGCCGTTAGTATTCGTCGCTGTTTTTTATATCATTCCATGGTGCCAACCCATAGAACGCCATATAAAACTGTCCAATTTTCTTTTTTTAAAACAGTCAAGTAAACATTTACTAAGACAATGGGCCACCCACATAATTCAATTCCAAATCACGGACCCGAACCCAAATAGGTAAAGCGGTATTCTTAATGTGTCAGTTCTGTTGGTCATATTTTTTTGGATTGTTAGTTTTCGGTTTTTGTGATTATTTTGCACCTTTTTCGGAAACAGCGGGGGTCCGGGGGGTGTATGGAGGAAGAATAGCCCATTTTGGAAGAGATGAGTTAATTTTGAAAGATCGTCGATAAATAATGCCCACGTTGTGATGATAAAAAATTTAATTTAATTACACACACGAAAATATCAAATTGTAAATTTATTTAAAAAATTAAGAACATAATAAATAAAAGTTTTTTAAATTAAAAACAAAAATAGAAAACTATTCAATGATCATGAAAATACAACAGACTCGGTGTTTCCAGGACAAAACTCGAAACCCTAAACATTTATCAAATATAATTTTGAAATAAATTTAAAATAATAAAGAATTTTCTCATTGATCGTTGGCTAAATAATATTAAAATTAAAAGAATATCAAATAGACAAAGATATTTAATCTTCTTGTGAGTAGGTACTAGTGGTTAAGACGCCGGCCTAGTGCTGTAGTTCGAGCCTCATTCCAATAGACCAGCAAATTTGTCCTATTTTCATAACACAAGCGATCAGCTTAGTTTCAAAATGGTAATTTTATTAATGTGACATGTATTTCGTGTACGCATCTCTATTAAAAGACAGTTTAGAAAATCAATACATTTCTTCAAAGTTCTCCTCTCCTACGGAGTTTGCAAATCATCACTGCTCTTTGAACTTTAACCTTTTAACCGCCGACTCTATTTGACATGTAAGACACCACAGACTAGACTTTAAGAGTCTTGAAGTATTTATCAAAAGCTGTAGACCTATCGTCCACAGATAGCAAAATGATTTAAAAATATGACTTCAATCCCTGTAAGTTTGCAAGTTACAAAAGTGCGTATTAACGCGCTTATAGCTTGGAGTCTTCAACCAGGATACGCGACTTTTTTCTGCACTGCATCTCTTTTATATCATCCCCTAAACAATGATATGTTTTATTTCGTATTTTTTGGCTCTAATAACATACCCAAAGAACTCGGTTTTCTCTTTATGATAAAAA
Organism: Eubasilissa splendida; assembly: GCA_031772225.1. Taxonomy (NCBI): domain Eukaryota; kingdom Metazoa; phylum Arthropoda; class Insecta; order Trichoptera; family Phryganeidae; genus Eubasilissa; species Eubasilissa splendida. Next base: position 7,838,323 of record CM062868.1, on the reverse strand, counting down.
TCTAAATTCGTCTCCTTTTCACACTTTGTCTACTGTAGAGATGACAATTTTCAAAATATTTAAAATTTACGTCGCTGGAGAACGCTGAGCTGTTGGAAAAATCTTGCGTCGCATCTATGAAGACATGACTGATGGAGGAGTCTGGAGAATCTGACACAATGACAAACATTACAGCCTGTGCGAATAGTCCTGACTACAAACACACGTAAAAATGCTCTGACTGAGATGCTGGACACCTGTATCTAATGCATGTTTCGCGAATTCAAAAGTTCCTGGTTCGAATCCGGGCGGCAACCAAAATATTTTTTCAATAAATTGATTATATCTTTCTAATTAATACATTTATTTTGTGTTAAAATACCACAGAACTATGTTCTAAACAATTGCAACTTCTAAATAATAATGTGTTTTCATTAAAAATATATATGTTGTACTATCGTTTCCAAATTTAATAAAATGAATAATTAATTGAACTTTGGCGTCCCCCTATACTATTTTACCAAAAGGTATTTGAGATTCTCCGTAATATAAAGTAGATTGATTATTAATGGAATAATAGATGTATCAATTTTAAAAAAGAACTGCAACAGATAGGTTCAAAAATTTGTCGTAAACTTACAAGTTTGACATGGTGAAATGGTCAGCACGTTTTCCCGGATAGGAAAAGTTCCTGGTTTGAATGCCGGCGGCGACCAAATTATTTTTTCGATAAATTGATTATATCTTTTTAATTAATACATTTAATTTGTATTGAAATACCACAGAACTACGTTTTGAAAAATTGCTACTTTACAATAATAATAAATATGTTGTACTTACTTCGAACCGCGGTGGGATACTTAAATATCACAGATTGCCCAGGCACTATTTCTTGCGGCGAAGTATCGCGCTCGATCCTCCAGACTGAGATGCACACAGAAGCGGACAGCGTCAACTGAACTCTCCAATTTATGATCTGTAAAAACAATAAAACAATATATTTTTAAGTTTAGTAGTATTTATTTTAGTTTAAATATATAAGGATTATGCTAGAATAAGGCGACACTGTACATAAAGTGTCGCGCCTAATTAATTTGAAACACTTAACTTCCAGTAAATTGTTTAGAGGGTTTTTTATCAGAATTTTTTACCCTTCCAATTCATGTATTTAATATAAAACACATATGATGTTTATTATAATAAGGTAGTTAGAAAAAATGTCAAAGTGATTAGCGCTGATGCACTTGTAGCAGTAGATTTGGCGGTCTAGCCGCATGTAGAGTACTCAGAGTATCGTAGACTCTAAGGAATTGGAAAAAATAAAATTTGATACTTAAATACTAGGGTTGGTACTGTAATTAAATCAGCCAAGAAACCTTATTTAGGGATGAAACACGCCGACCAAATCACTAAATAAAGTGACATAAACTCCCTACTATTTTATAAACACAAACCCGATCTTTTCGGCTTCCGTTACAGCATCATGAGGTTTAAGATAAAAATATGGGTTTGGGTCGGATAAAGACTTAATTTATAAGGGTATGTATGTTTATCAACAGACCAGTTTGCTTCACACAGGATGAAATGATCCACAACATTATGTATGTATATATTATTCCACCTTTGTCTTAATCTGCTCCAGTTTTTTGGTCCAACATCTCAACCGAAGTTTATCTCCCATCTGCTTTGATAAAAAATTTAGAATCCAATTTATGTGGGTAACCTTTGAAATCCATCTTCAAAACCAAAAATAATCCCGTCAGTAAATAAGCTACATCATCAAAAGTGTACCTCGTGTTTTTTTAAACCTCACTATTATAATTTATAAATAATTATTGTACGTTGTTATTTCTAACATATTTTGAATGATACGGTAATAAAAATTGTAAATGAGGTTGTGTTATTGGTTTAGATCTTTTTTGCGAGGTGTGCACATTTTAGTGGCACTTTGTCGGTCAACGATAACAAACGGACGGCGTCATTTGACGTGGGCTAGCTCGTGTCATCAGATATAAACCGATGCGTCATTTACAAGTGTCAAAGGCAGTGTTTAACATCAGCCGAGGGCCTATTCGCTGACTCTTTACGACTGGTCGTGATCTCGAACCGGTTGGCATTGAAAATATGTTATTAACAATTAATGATAACATACCACCTTTGCAATATTTATATTGCACGCGTGTGGCGCTTGCGGTGGGAAGTGTTGCTATTTTATTATACTAATTTGTTACAAGCGAATGAATTTCTTGTTTTAAGAAAATGTTTAGTTTCATCCTAGAGAGACACCCGAAGGAAATGTTTTGGCCACCTATTACATTAATTTATCCTCCGCTTTTTATAAGGTGCTCGAATGGTATTTTATACAGAGATATATTATATATATAATACATAATGAACTTCTAATACTAACACAAATGTGATAAACCAAAAAAATGGCAAAAAACGAGGCAAGATTAATGTCCCAGGACAGAAGAATATGACGTTTTACCTTATCTGTCTGCCTATGTGAAGAAACGGTGAGGTGGTAAGTAGAACTATTACAAAAATTATAATTTTTGCAGGCGGTCGCGTCGTGGCCGATATTAAAGCGCTGGCTACCATGGCTGCGGTCGGTTTTGCGTAAAACTTATTTTTAAATGTTGCAAATATAATTTATAATGTAAAAATAAAAGTGGTACAACCTAACAAATATCCAATCAGATATGTTCATATTTGCGTATCTTAAATTACCACGATTCACGTGTCATCTGGTGATGTATTAAAAACCCGGATCTTACCGCCCTAGCGGCGCTAATTATTATTTTTAATTGGTTCGAAAGGTTTGTGTCTTCGATAGATGTTGCTCGTGTAGGTACCATGGGATTCTGCATGGATTATACATAGATATCAGATCGAAGTAAATGTGTTTCTCAAAACTCAAATACAATATTATATCCTTCAGTGTTTGGGACATATTTGTGCTTGAGCGAGGATGATGTACTGTGCCTTCCACCTCCCCCCCCTTCCTCACCTGCCACCTCACCTGCCTGCTCACCTCGATCGGCGACCCTGAACCGGTACGGTTACAAAAAGATTTCGCAGTATAACAAAGTGTGTCTACGTGACCATCTTGTGCAATCTGAATCAATCAAGACCCTGAACGGAGATAGTGTCCAAAACCCTAAGTTACAGTCCACCTCGGAGGTGCCAGGAGAACGGATTGTCGTGAGTGGAACATCCTTCCGAATCCTGTTTCTTCCGGCATCCATGCGATTACGCAACATTCAGTAATACACTCATTTTAACCTAATAGAAAGCTGCTATTTTTATTAATTTCACAGGTTTATTTTTAAATTTTCCGATATTAAAACGGTTCCAGAATGCCGGTACCGTCCAACGAAATATTACATTCGAAGTTCCTATGTTTATTTAGCGCGTAAATTGTTATTTTTGAAAAATTATTAAATTTTGTGAATCTAGAAAATGAAATAAAATTATGTAACAAAGCTATAAGCTTTCATGAGAGATGTGTCGATGTGGATGACCGTGTGCGCGATGGAGATCGGTATGTATCTGGTTTAATCAGTATATTGGATCTGTGACAGCGCCCTACGTCGAGTGGGCCCCGGGTACCCCTCCCGTGTCACCTTTGTGATGACGCAGCGCGGCGGTGCCCTCGCCAGAGATATTTGAGGAATGCTGGAATTCCGGTCTTGGCCGGCGCTTCTCAAATCATTTAAGCGGATATTTAATAAATATAATATTATTATATAAAACATGAAAAACTGTCAATATATCTATTACGATATTGCCTTGCGTATTCATCGTATTCGTATCTATTGCATTTTCTTAAAAAATCCGCTAGATGGCAGTACAGATTAGCAATAATAATAATAATGAATATTAATAACTGTTCAAAGATTTTTGATGAAACTTTTTGGAATTCCATGATTATTTTGTAAATTGAGTTGAAATACTGTTTTATTCGACTATATCGTATTATTGATAACGGGAAAATCTTTCCGGAAACGTTCAATATAATAAAATATAGTGAAATAAAACATTGTTTCAACTCAATTTACAAAATTAATATTTATATCAATTTACAATATTTCCTCATTGTGTAATAGATGTCACTGATGTCTAACATTTTAATTTAAGATAGCTTAGATAACCTTTAAGATACCTTAGATAATGGAAAGAGGCATGTTTGATTGTTAATAAATTAACACAATGGTATATGAGATGACAACTGTATTAAAAATTAGAAAAAATAATAATGGAGGTCGCTGACTTTGCAACTAGTATTCTGATGTGTAGAAAAATTTGTGATATTTGCAATTTTTTCCATCACCTTCAACGAGCTCGCAGTTCGTGTCAATTCTTGGCCTCCTGAAAATGTCACCTTCACATGTTACTGTTCTCGGCGACTGTCTTCCAATTCGGAATCTGCAGCTAATCTACCGCATCCTTCAAACGACCACGAACCACCGTCCGATAAAAAAAAATATTGCAAAATCTCGAATTTATAATAATAGATGTCGCCAACAACAGCGTATTTTTGCCGATGATAATTTAGATAGTACTGATTTGTGAATAAAATGAGGCGCTCTTTAATAATTTAATTATCTAATTGAAATCATTTATCTACCTTCAACCTGATTAAAACAGCTCGACATTGAACGGCAAACGAAATTAAAAAGTACAAATTCTTTTACCATTAAATTAAATATATTTTTAATATTTACAAATTCAACTTTGTGGTAATGGTCATTTTTATATATTTTTTAATTTTATTATTTTTACAATTTTATATAATATATGAGTTTCTTGAATCTATTATAGAACTAATGTTACACATTTTTGTGAATCGCTTACCTCTCCAAAAAAGAGACTAGCTCTTGTGCTTGGAGAGGGACTTACACTGTAATAATTTATATAGAGTTAGAAGTTATACATTTGTAATCTATAATATTATTTATTTTCTAATTGTGTGTTTCTGAAGTGTTCATTTAATTTATTTTTTAACCATTTAATTAGTTATTTTAATACACCAACCGGTTTCGGAAGATTTATACTAATCAACATGAGCACGAGTATCGTACAAAAGGAAGGGATAGACTGAGACTGCCATTCAGGAAAAAGGCCAAATCTTAAAAATAGAATTTGTATAGTGCGATGAAGATTTTTAATTAAATGTCAGAGAAGAAATTGAATAGATTTATAGTGAAACTGACGAGATATGTAAAAGATAAGTTTTAGTAAAAGAAAAGACTCTAATCTTGTTTATATTAGAGCATATATAGGAGTGTTTATGTATGCACTGTGTTAAGTAAATAAATGCCATTTCCTTCGTCATCATCTCGAAATCATCAAAAAATACGTAGCAGCGAATAACAATGAACAGAGAAAAAATTGAGATAATTTGGGAGGCAGTAGATAAGAAACTATTGATAGTGAGTATGATAATTCAAATTTATTTTAAAAATTAGTTACCCCTATTAAACTTTGTCATGGCACGTACTTTGTTACTAGGAATATTTTTTTTTCTTTTAGAAAATGTCTACTATACTTAATGTATCTATTTATATAATAAATCTTATTTAATACTGCAGTGCTGTGGACATTTTTTTGCGATTTTTAATCGTGCTTTCAAATGTCATTTCTTGAATTCTCTGTCAAGGCTGATTGGATTTCGAGCAACTTATTTACAAATACACATCATTCTGTCGCCCATTGTTGGACAATTAAAGAAACCTTTTTTATTTCCAAAACACCCAAAAAAAGCGTAATGCGGTGTTATCATTTGAAAAAGAGACCAGCTTACCATCAGCGGCAGGAGTGGCTGGTTTCCAAAATAAATAGACCGAACAAATAAATACACCCTTCAGGTACATAATACAATAACATTTTGTGCGCGGATTATCCCTTTTCGTAAGTGGTACTTAGAAAGCCACCCTCCCCTCGGCAGTTTCAAGGGGTGTTTGCAAATCTGTTTTGAAGGTTTGACGATTTGTTTGTGCTGGAAACCGTGTAGGTATATAGTGGTGTGCAAAATACTAGAAACACATTTAAAAATATCACATCTCTCCTAATTAATATGATTAAAGACGGAACAGTTATAAGAAATTCTATAAAATATTTTCTAATACTTCAACATAAATATTGGTTCCTCCAATTTTACGTACACACTTACCATAGCCGTATCCGTGCAGGGGTAGACATAGAGGATAGAATGCCGCACCTTATTTCCTGGCATACCACTTTTATACATTTTTTTCACGCAGGTATAATTAATTATCCGAGTGTATTTTGCAAATTATATAATAACTTTGAAATAAAAATACTGATAAATACAGGGTGTAGCTGACCTAGTCTAAAATATTTTAAGGGTTAATTAAACGACCTGACTAAATTACGACTCGAAAATGTTCAAGGAATATGTACAAATTCTGTACCTTTACAAGAAATATGATTGTACGATATTTTTACAAAATTTTACTCGGCTATAAGTCTATTACATACTTCAAAATAAATATTAGCGAAATTGACCCATTATTTTTTTGTATCTTTGCTTTAGGCCCTAAATTATCTAACAATTAATTCTGGCCACTAGAAATCACTAAAATATTTTAATTACTCGAAATAATCGCATTCCTATGACTTTTTAAAAATGTTTATAGCTATGACATGGCTGAAATTAGGCACGTACAACTTGAATATTTTCGACATAAATATCATATATTATATTTTTAATTTACCTAACTAAAATATAGTATATATGATTTCTTTAAGAAACAAAACGCTCTTGTTAATATTATAAATAAAATGTTATTATTAAGAATTGAAATATTTATTTAAATATTTTTTCTTAGTATATATGTAATTTGTCATACTATTTGAAATAAAATTATTTTTAATCGTATCAAAAATAACCAACGTAATGGCCGTGTCATGAATAATTCAAGTTTAGCTCGTTTACATGAATTCAAATAAACAGGATTCTACTGTGCATAATTATTTCATTTTAATTATTTTCCTTTATTATTAAGGAGAACACATTCTTATTGTGAAGTTGTAATTATTCAGAACATAGGTTTGTGATGTTTAATATTTCTCGATAAAATTGATTTTATATGTATATCTTTATAATTAATACACTTAATTAGTATTTTCCTTTGATTTTTTTAATAATGTATCCATAGCATTTCAGCTAAAAAAAAAAAATATTTCTTGATCATAAAACAATAACAAAATATCAATCTTCAGAATCCCCTGTATAAAAGTCCACTCCTGGTGTCCTGGAGAATATATTTTGAGTCTCTAAAGCTGCGATTAGTATCTGGTCATCCAGCTCATTTTGTTAGAAAATGTTCAGAGACTAAAACGATAACTCTATTTTATTATGCTTATGAAATAATTGAATTATTTACAAAATTGTATAATTATGTTTAATGTAGCTATGTCTTATCTGTGAAATTATTTAAGTGCCTGTAAGAAAATCGATTACACTTTTAATTGATCGGAAAATTGCCTAATTTTTCAACTTCGTAAGTATGAAACTTATGAAATATTATATCAATAGTTATAATACCCACTTTGCTTGACGGAGTGAATTATTCTAACATTAATAAATGAAAAAATCTAATATATTAATCAAACTGGGTTATAATTCAACTTATCTCGCATATTTTGGTGAGTTTATTTCACTAAGTAGTGTGCAAATAAGATATTTTTCAAATACCAAATTTTATGTTTGCAATGTGGCCGATTCCATAGATAGCGCACACGAAAAAATATAGCGCTTACATAAATTTTAACAAGACATTAAAATATATATAATCGACCGCTAATTAAGCTCATGAGGAACGTCAGTTTAAATTAATAACATTATAAAAATCTTCGTATTTATAACTTTTTGTTTTTCTTAATGTTTCTCCCAGCGCACAAATTATAGCATTGAACTTTTAAATTTTAGAAAAAACTTAAATCAAGAAATAATCATAAAATTAGAGGAATTATTGTGCCTACATAACGTACATATGGTCTGGCATGGGTAATATATATATATTTGACATACAATACCACATGTTTTCTTTATATGGTTGATTTTATAATTAACACAGATAACTAACTTCAAACTACTAATTACACAATACAATAAATAATTTAAAAAATCATCTTGAATTAAGATTATATTATTATGTTACATTTAGTACAACATATTTCAAGAATCACCTAGAAGGATTTGAAACAACAGTCTATCTATCGAAAAAATATATAGTTACTACCGGGACTCGATCTCAAAATATTATATACACAAAATGCACATCAAGAGTTAAGTGACGTCACTTATCTGGAACAGATATAAAAGATATTTTTTTAAATATATTTTTCAAAAAACAAATTAATAGAATATAAATAAAAAAAAAATCATTTTAAATAGTAATACATTATGCTTCCTGCGAGCCATCTCATTCTATTCAAAATTTCATAACACATTTACGCAATCGAGCGATATAAACGTTTCTAATGCAATTCCCAATTCTATTATGCACCTAAATGCATTCGGTGCATCCAAAGCTCCTGGCTGCATCCTTCTGGTGCATTGTCGGCAGGAATCTTCAGCCGGGAATATATTTCGCACAATAGAAAATGCAATGAAATAAGTTGTACATTTCAATCCCGCGATTGCGAAAAAATCGGGACAAATCTCCGCATAATCTTGCGGAGAGCGCACGGGGACAATGCAGTCTCTTCACTCTTCAATTGTTGTGAACGTGATAATAGAATGAACCAAACATCTTCCAAACATTCTTAAAAATATACTTAACTGTGATTGTGTCTGTAGGTAATAGGAAATATGTCGTAGTGTGAATGAAAAAACACATTATTTGCAATTGTTAACCTTATTTATTAACCGCTTAATGAATTAAAATACTTTTAAAATCAGCAAAGTTATCTTTGTGGTTAATATTCATATTTTTATTTATTTTCTTTGTTTTATTAACCACTAAAATGAGTTTAAATACATCTACCGGTTTCGAAAAATACCATTTCCTTCTTCAGGATGTCATAACTAACTAAAACATATATTGTTTCTTTGACAGAATCTATTTTTAAAAAAAAAAATTTTTTTTAGTACCTAACTCAAATCATTACTTAATACAAATTTACTCGAATAATTTTTAGGAAAAAATTTTAGAATGGGACTCGTAGTTAAATTTAGTTGGTTGTTTATAATTTTTTGATTAGTTTTACACGCTTTATTTATCTCCAACGATTCCAAATTATTTAATTTGTGACCAACACCGTTTATATGCAAAATTGACAATCCCAATTTTTTATCAAAATCATGACCATTTTCTATCAAATGATTAGCAAATTCTGAAAACCCACTATTGTTCAAACATCTCAAATGCTCCCTTACTCTTATATTAAAATTTCTACCCGTTTTACCAATATAAAATGCAGCACAATCCTTGCAACTAAGTTTATAGACACCAGAATTGTTAAATTTATCATCTTTGTCTTTAGAATTTATAAGTAAATTTCCTATACTATTATTTGTATAAAATGCCGGTCTAATGTTTCGTGGTAGGTGTTTAGATATTTGATTCGAAAAGTTATTTATGTATAAAATCCTACGCCAATAATCATTAGTATCATTATGTTTTATCTGTGGTTTATATAAAAATTGATTATTATATTCTTTTAATTTATTTTTTAAAATAGTGTCTATCAAACCTGTATTATACCCGTTATTAACTGCTATTTTTTTAATTGTATTCAATTCAATATTGAAATTGGATGTTGACATAGGAATATTGACTAAACGATGTATCATGGAGTGGAACCCTGAATGTTTGTGTGATAATGGATGATTAGATTCATTGTGTATGATAGTATCTGTAAAAGTTGGTTTTCTAAAAATTTTGAATTCAATTTTATTATTATTTTTAATCAATGTTAAGTCCAAAAAATACACCTACCGGTTTCGAAAAATATCATTTTCTTCTTCAGGATGTCATTAACTAATCAAAAACATATGTTGTTATTTCTATAACAGAATCCATTTTTAAAAAATAATTTTAGTACCTAACTCAAATTTGGAAAAATTTAGGAATGGGACTTGTTAAATTTAGATTGTTTATAACTTTTTGATTAGTTTTACACGCTTTATTTATCTCCGACGATTCCAGACTATTTAATTTACGACCAACAGGCAAAATAGACAAAGCCAAATTTATATCAAATGATTAGAAAATTCTGAAAACCCACTACTATTCAAACATCTCAAATGCTCTTATATTACTCGTAATTTTATTTTATTTTATAAAATTACTCTTGTTTATAGTGGTTAATAAAACAAAGTTAACAATAAAAAATACAGATTTGAGTTGATAATTATAAAAACATTTTTAAATAATTTATGAAAAAAAAACGTTAGACATCTAACATTAAAAATTACTCCTAGGGGTGTATTAGTATTTTAGCGAAAAGCGATCATCTTCTTTTGTAATGTCAGTTTTCGATTGAATCGAATCGATGCGTGGGAGGTCGTCAAAAATAATTTATTATAAATACATAAAAAGATTATAAGTACCTAACTGAAACGCGTGTCGCATCAATATTCTCACTAATTTCAAACAAAGTTAAGCGTGTGCTAAAAAAATATTACTAATTTGCTGGTCTCCTGGAATGAGACTCGAACTCACGACCTCTTGATAATTATTATTATTTTAAATATGAATTAAATATATTAATTAGAACGATATACATATAAAATCAATTTAATCGAAAAATATTATTGTTGCGCCACCGGGATTCGAACCTGGATCTCTTTCCTAACCGGGGAAGGTGCTTTATCCAACTAAGCTACAGCGACAATATTTTTAGCGACAATTTTCGACCCTATATGTTACCTTTTTGATATTAATACATTTAATCGTTCCATCATTTGACAGAGCCATCTACCTTATTTTTACAGAATCTCTAATACCTTTGAGTAAACTGATAGCAGACGCCAGAATTATCAATTCATTTTTATTAAATTTTGGACACATTGAATAGGTTCGAATCCCGGTGGCGCAACAATAATATTTTTCGATTAAATTGATTTTATATGTATATCTTTCTAATTAATATATTTAATTCATATTTAAAATATCACAGACCTATGTTTTGAATAATTACAACTTCACAAGAAGAATGTGTTCTCCTAAATTATTATTATTATATTTAAAAATCGTTGTTTGTCAAGAAAACTATTTAAAAAATAAAGCGAGAAATTCGTAGCATTTTAAATACTCTCGCTTTATTTTCACCTTTGCCGGAACACTCCCGTGTTAAGCGGGCGCTCTACCACCTTACTATTCCCGCTTTAGACTATGGCGTCACATTGTACAGGTATGAATCTGGTACGATGTTACCGGAGCCAATCTATGATGATGACTATGTAATAAAAAAATAAAAATGTAATTATGACCAATCAAAATGAGATTAAACAACTCTCGAAACGATTCGGGATAGGGTGTAAATAAATATTCAAAAATATGACGTCATATAAGTATATATTTTGATGTATATTTTATTTATACATTCTTAACATACAAATTTAATCAATCTCTATTAACACAATCATCCAGATCTATCCAGAACGTTTTGAACTTTGTCCAAACTGAAAACAAAGAAATCGGAAAAACAAAAATTAAATAAAAACACAGATCATTATTTTTAGATATTTCTGATATAAGATGTTGCATTAGTTTTTTACTTATATGAATAAAATGAAATCATAAAATTATAATGTTTTTTTTAAATGTGTATTATATGAGATTTTATAGTTTTAACCTTCCGTTATCAGTGTGTATACGTACCTATTGCTGTATTTAATATGATTTTTTATTGGGAAATTGACACAAATTCATACATTCTGAAACTGCGCGTGACCACGCAGTTTACCAAGGGCTTGCCGTAATTCGGTAAGAAAGGTGTTGTACATTTTTGAATAACTCATCACTTAAAGATAAATCTCGTCCCTTGCTTACCCTCGCGGATAATTGGAGGCCCCCAGACGGTGGTACAGCGCGGAGGTTCTGCGAACAGATGGAGCGGGGGTGCGTGACGCGGGTCGTTTAGCCTCCACAGAAGCTCGGCCATTGAAAAGCCTCCGAAATGACTTCCTGCGAGAGCCGGCAGATGGTAGCTCCTGTACCGCAGCACGCTACATAACCTCAAACAATGGGTGCGGGAACAATTGGTGGCCATGTTTAATCTCAAACGATTATCGATTCCCCCGAATTGTATTTTAAAAAAATCAATTACATTGTATCCTATAACGTTATTTTTAATCTGGACTATTTAATTTTACTACCACAGATCCCATTGAGTGCTTTCGCCTAATGTAAAACTCGGCGCCAGGCGTCTCTATCCTGGACCATCAAATGTTGTATACTGATAATAAAAATGTGTTTATTTTAATATATTTCCAACTACAGAATAATAGTGTAGCGAATACCACAGAGGTCGCACATACACAGAAACTAAATAGGATGGACACAGCAGAGGGCTCTTCTCCGACTCGCAAGCAGTTCTTGAATCCCTCTCTGGTAATATGAAACATTGGCTAGACAATGAGATAATCTGTTCCGTCAGAAGATAACTATTTAATTTGTACAGCAACAATAAACAAGTGTCATTCGTTTGGATTCCTGCACATAATGGAATTCATGGAAATGAATGTGCTGATAAACTGGCCAAGAAGGCACTCTTTCCGGAGCTAATATGGTAAAAAAACGTACGAATTGTATCTGGACTGCACAATGGATGGATCCAAATAATCATAAGGGTAATCGGCTTAAAATAATTCAAAGATCTATTCCCCGCACCTCCTGGATCTCCAAAAGAACAATATCAAATATCTCTAGAATAAGAATTGGGCATTGCTAGGTAGACTCACATTTATTCTGATTGAACTTAATAGATTCCCTGATGTGTGAGTGTGGTGGTGTGGTGCCGAGGAGGAAACCCTTGACCATATCTTTTTTGCCTGTCCATTGCGGATCACAGTTTTTTTACAGTAATCTTATCAATGGTAATTTTCAACTCCCGGTTAACTTGTGTCATCTTCTTTCCCATAACTTGCCACACTTAATCTATATAACAGCAAATTTTTTGAACGACAGTGGTATTGACTTGTAATATAATATTTAAAATAAAGTTTTAACTTGATCAATGTCACAAATCACTCTTGACGGGTGGATTGCCTATTTAAAAGAAGAAGCAAAAGGCTCTTTGACAAACAACGTGCGCGCGCACAGGTCTGGGAGTGCAGACCAGCGCGCAGCGGTCGACTGTCTCGGCCCGAAGGATACTCACTATTCAACTAAATTCGACCACCAGTCATAGCGCAGACTCCAATCACCACAGCTTACACTGCGCAGTACCATATCCAATAAATGTGTATTGTATACAACATACTTTATTTATTTATTAAATCATTTAAATAGTTGATATCGGAGTACATCTCTCTCACTAAGAAATCTATAGCAAGACGCAAACTAACGCAAATGCCTTGTCCCATAATTTTCATTTTAGTGACACCCACGCGATCACTTTGGTGCCACTCATATAATTAGAGAGAAACGAAAATTTAAACGCTGACAAATATAATATGCATTAATGTAAAAAATACGTTCCGTTCACACAAAAAGTTAATTTTACGAAGAGTAAATACTTTTACTATTGCATGTACATGTCATAAACCATCGGATTAATGTTTCCACAAAAAATATGCATCGAATGCCCCGCAACTAATGTTTCAAACCCTTTTTCTATATGTACACTTTATTTCATGTCTATTCATTTACTGGTCTTTAGTCTTCATCACTTTGATACTTTTACTAAATATATTCTAGTCATTCGTTTGTGATCATTTTAATACTCCAGGTATTTTGTTTACGCCGATCTTCTAATTTTGTCAGTCTCAATCTACCTCAAAAATAAATGTCCTTCAAATATGTAAGATTTTATTTATTTATTTACTAACTATGTGGTCGTAGTTTTGTTATACCGTTGTAAAGAAAAAAAAACTGAAAGTTGATCTTAAGAAATCTTAATGAAGAAATTTGAATATTTATGTGAAAGGTCGCCAACAACATCATTATAAAATAACATTATAATAATATCTTAATTTTAGAAATTAATTTGTATCAATCACTATGTTAATAGTCGCGCGTTTTAAAAAAACGAACATCACCCTGAAACTGATTCCCGATGCTATCGCTCACAAAATTAACCGCTCTAATTTGTAATTCGAACGGGGATAAGTATTTGAAAATCGAACGCATTCGGGACCAATCAAAAACACGTAAAAAGCGTGTGTCCGCGCGGCCCCGCGGCGCAACAGTCTATTTTCAAACATTATCTATCACAGATTATCCAATCACCCGGCCGCCTTGCGTAATTTATGTACATTTCAAATATGAATTTAGAACCGACTTTTGAATTTCGAACGCCGTGGACTTTTGAATTTCGCGCGCTATCGGACCACCGTCCGAGGCGTTCGTGAGCGGACAATTTCGTCGGGGACGGAGACGGCGGTATGGCGGAGCCGCGCGTCGGAAAGGGACGGCGGTCGGCATCGCACGGGTGGTCACCCCTCCCTCCGCCTCGCTGGTGAATGAAGGCTTTCGATTATCGCCCCCCTCGCCCCGCCGCCGCGCCCCCCCACCGCACCGAAGCGCGCTGGGAGATTCGAAAATTGAAACATCAAAACAATAACTAATCATCTTACTCAACTAGAACCCAATTATGGCCGCCGGTCGATCTACATGGTGTTCAACATTTTACAATACAAATTACTCTATTTTAAAATTGTATATATTTTCGATACTGACGTATCTTCATCAGGACTGGCACACATATTAACCAGATTGCTTTTAAATAATGAAATGACAGATGCATCAATTTGAAAGTGCAACATTTGAGTTCGAAAAATTGTCGCCGTCTTTCTATGGTGCCGCGATGTAATCGGTCAGCAGGGTTCGAGTCCGGGTGGCAACAAACGTACATTTTCAAAAAAACTGATTTTATATGTTTATCTTTCTAAATGGTACATTTAATTTGTATTAAAAATAAAATTATAATTATATTTTAATAATTATGTTTACTGTTTTGCTACTATCCAAGGAATTAACTTACTCGATGACTAAATCACCTACAAAATTGTCACTCTCTCGTTTTTTTTGTTGTTTTGATAGGCTTTTTAATGTCTTATAATCCGTATCATAAGGTACAAACATTACTTTATTCACGCCGGTGGTAATAAGAATCAATTTTAATTGATCCACCCAATATCACGACACGGAACCCAATGAGAGGTCATGAGATATCTCCTGACCGACGAGTCTGCATTTTCGTAATAATCGCTTGAGAAAAAAAATTGTTGCGTGAAGAGCCTACGCGAAGAGCCGTCTACAATTCGTTGTACCATTGTGACGACGCAATATATGTTATTTTAATTTAATCTTTGTCGTTTTGTAAAATATTAAATTATCATTGTTTAAAACCCGCCGTAGAAGGGGTGGGTAAGAAATAGATAAGTATATAGAATACTTTATGTGAAAAAAACGTAATAATAATTTTCAATTTTTTAATTTCTGACAACAGACTTATTTGTATATTATTAGGAGAACACATTCTTATTGTGAAGTTATAATTATTCAGATCATAGGACTGTGATATTTTTAAATAATTAGAAAGATATACATATGAAATCAATTTAATCGAAAAATATTGTTGTTGCGCCACCGGGATTCGAACACAGATTTCCTTCCAAACCGGGGAAGGTGCATAATCCAACTATGCTACAGCGACATTATTTTTGACGACAAATTTTCGAACCTATATGTTGTACCTTTTTCAAATTAATACATTTATCTCTAATACCTTTGCGTAAACCGATAACAGACGCTAAAATTAACAATTCATTTTTATTTAATTTTGGACACATTGATCCAACTTATATATTATTAGAAGAACACATTCTTATTGTGAAATTGCAATTATTCAGATTATACGTATGTGATATTTTTAAATAATTAAACGTATTAATTAAAAATATATACATATAAAATTAATTTTATCGAAAAATATTGTTGTTGCGCCACCGGGATTCGAACCTCGATCTCAATCCAAACCGGGGTAGGTGCATTATTCAACTATGCTACAGCGACATTATTTTTGACGACAAATTTGGAAAGAGATCCAGATTCGAATCCCGGTAGCCCAACAACAATATTATTCGATAAAATTGATTTTACATGTATATCTTTCTAATTATTTTTTTTTTTGTATATTATAACAGTCACGTATTCACATTTCAAACATTAATGTATCAACTTCCCTGCGTGTAACATACATAAAGACATTGAGATCTTTACTCATAGTTTGTGTTCATTTATGAAACTTTGTTCTAGCGTCAGAGATTTAGTAATAAAAATCGAGATGCTTCAATTGGTCATTCAACAAAAAATAGACAACCAATGGCAGCTCGCTCCATACTCAACTATTCAAATTTCGATACAAAAGTTTTGCACCCTTAGATATTTATAATGGAGTCGAATGAGATTCTTCAAAGATTCTAGTAGTATTAAGTACATAAAAATTAATTTATTAAATACAATAATCACAAATTAATATTAATATTAAATTTTAACACTATAGTACATATAAAACCCAATCAAATATAATTATCAAAGAAAACTGACAGAATTTGATTTGTTCATTTTGAGTGATTTAATTATAAGTTGAGTCGATGATTTTTCATGCTCACCCTGTATCTTCCTTAACCAGAGCTCCTAAATTTGGGCGGGTGATGATTGTTAGTTCAATATAATAATTCCACGGACCGCGACCCCCCGTGTATATTTAAGCAGGGGTCTCCATAATTCTGATTCAAATAAATTTTCGAATAAATAAAAAATTTCCTAGAGTATACAAAACTAAGAGGAATACTACTATGACAATTATCTTCCTCCCTTCCACTCCCTTATAATTTTCCTGCTTCAACATTAATTTCCCTTCATTTTCATTTCATGAGTTCACTTCACATACGTTAAAACAGTCAGTAATTTAGAATAAATATATTTGGGAGACCAACGATTTTAATTCATATAGAGAGAAATCAAATAATATTTAAGCAGTGTGTTTTTTTCATTAAACTAAACTTTGTACTACACACGTTGAGTTATTTTCTCTCCTAGTTTCCAGAGGTGCAGTCTCTGTAATAATATTTTCGATATTCGACGAGCTTGTTGTCGGAACTTTGAGAGACCTCGTTCCAAGAGATGCTCCTATTTTTTTAGTACGAGTACCTACAACCATTTACCTGAGTTTTAAAATATCATAATAATCATGTTATAACGAAAAATAATTATATTAACGTCAGTGTGATTTAAAACTAAATATAAATATTTTATATTTCTAATTATATGTGTGTATAATAAGTATATATAATATTCAATCACATATATAATGAATACAATGACAGAATCACATATATAATTAATATAATGTCAAGATTACAATGACAGTTCTCACTATATATATGAGAAACTGGCATTGTTTATTATATTATAATTTTTATACGAAAATGTGTATTTTAAACGTCGTAATATTATTATCATTATTTTAATAATTATCTATAAGAATATTAATTTCAAGATAATAAATTTTCATGCATATCTTATTGAAGCCTAAAGTGCCTAAATTTCGCCTACATTTGTAGTATTATTATTCGAAAACCCATTTAATTGGCAAAAAAAAAAATGTTTTAGAACATGGATTCTCGCCGAGTGTGGCAACTTTGGAAAATTTGTCTGAAGTGGGGTCGAACTGCAATGAAGTGCAATCACCGAAACAACAGGGCACCACATCCATGTTGATGTACGCGTTTTGTACAATGGTTTTATAAATAATATAATACTTCATTCTGTCAATTTTGTAATTTTTTTTATCGAGAGTAGTCCCGATAACAAGAAACACCCGACGTCTAGATGAATTTTATATCAGCTGTTCAGTAATAGATATACCTAAGCTATTTCATGGCTTGTAGTGTGTATTTTTAATGTTTTTGTATACCTCTTCTAAATTGTTATAGATACAAATACACATTTATTTATAAATTATGGCATCATTTCAACATAGATTGAACACTGCTACCAAATCACTAATTATGTTAAGATTGATACAAGAGTGAAAAATATCAATTTACACGGTGTATAGTTTTTGTTAGTTATTGTTCCCAACCATGTATGTACAGTGATAGTTTTTCTATATTATAGACACCAAAATACTAACATTCTTAAATTGTGTATGTTTGTCAATTAGGACTCCTTTTTCAGTCGCGGTATACCTACAGATTTATCCTGAGCATATACATTTTGAAAATTGCCATGATAACTTATTTTACATGAACCACTTAAATTTTCTGTTTTCCCTTAAATAATATAAAAAATATTAAATACGTAGGATAGTGGATAGCGTAAAATCTTAAAAATAAAATACTGTAATATTTGTTTGTCACTAATAGAAAATTAATTAGGAAATTTATAGATTTCATTGAAGAGAAGTGTCAAATTGGTTTATATGGTATTTTTGATTAAAAGTTATATTTTTCAGAGTAATAAACAAAAAATCAACAATAATATTTTTGATACGAATATTTTGTAGCTATATACGTAATTATTATTTAATTTTTCTGAATTGTCCTATTCCACAACGATCGTTTTGCAAAGATGAAATATCAAACTTTTTTTTTAGTTTCAATACGTTAGTTATCAAAAAGTGCTTGTTGTATATAATTAAAATTGGAGAAGATCTAAACTCAGATAATTAAAGGATAAATTTGAAACACGTCTAAGGGCGGGTTTTAAACACTAGTATAAAAATATGAATACGTATATATGTTATGATTGAAATATTCCAGACGTTGTGTCGTGAAAACTTCTATATACAATAAGTAAAATTTCTATTTCTCAAAAGGGGGATGAATATTATATAATACTTTCATAGAAAGCAATCACTCTGTGGTTTGACGTATTTTATTAAATAAAATAACAATCACTTTGCATGAAACTACGAAATTTATTATACGTCAACCGGTTTTACTTATCTCGAGCTTCATCAGGGCATATTTAAAACTGATTATAAATTCAAAAAGAGTGTACATATATATGCATAAAGAGGGAGATATAATATAAAATTGCACGTGAAAGAGAGAGACAGAATACAGATACAAATTGACGGAACATTAAGGAATGGGTAAATAGTATTTTTTTGTATTTATGATCAGTTTTAAATACGTTCTGATGAAGCTTGAGTTAAGCGAAACCAGTTAACGTATAATAATTTTCATAGTTTCATACAAAGTGTTTGTTATTTTATTTAATATAATATTATATGAATTCATAACCTTATCACGCCGCCCTCGTGTTGCAGATCCCTGCTACAGGGCGGTCCATAAAATAAGTAATCATGCAGGAAGTGTTTAATGACCGGCCGTCCAAGTGCCTGGTGCCTGGTGCCTGATGCCTGGTGCCTGGTGCCCGGTTAGTCTTGGGGAGGAGCGCCCGGGGCCGGTCTATTGGTCGTATTTCATCATACGCTTTTTTGGTACATTTTTTCACGACTGTTCCGAACCACGACATGGCCGGTGAAAATCGTCTAGTAAACTGGAAGCAACGTGGAAAAAGTGGCCAAAAAATATTATTTATACAAAAAATATATATATATATATAACCCACATAGGTAGGTTTAAAAATTATATAGAGTATTAAAAAATCATCATTCTACACGCAAAAATAGAAGGTATCGATAAAAGTATAAACAAATTTAAATACGAAGATAAATGATATGTATGGTGGCGTACGAAACAATTACAAAATAATTACAAACTAACATATCAACAATTCATAGATATTGTGCCGTATTATCAGATATTACATTATGTACTAACTGAAGTACCCTTCGTTGTCTGGGTTTTACGCAGAGTAAAAAGGCTTCATTAAGGGGGGGTGTGGGTGGTTTTTTTTTGAAATCAGATGTAGACACTCATTTTGAACGTCATGTGTGTAAAGTTTCATCAAAAAGTAACAAAATTCTGCTTTTAGTGGTGTGAAAGAGGGTTGGGGGTGGTTTTTTGAAATTCTCAAGTAGACAGTGATCTTTCTCTTGTTATTAAGGTCAAGTGTGAAAAATTTCATCAAGCTCGCAACAAAACTGTAGATTTGTATAAAAAACAAAAAAACCAACCATTAAATCAACAGACACTGTTCATTATATATACAGATAGTTTATAATTTGACAAAAATAATTAATACATTTTAATTCGTTTTGCAAAGATTCGCTGCTAGAAACAGACGCAGTTAAAAAAACGATTTTTTTATAAATAATATTTCACATTTCCGTTTTGTTAAACGGTGCAGTACTCGCACGTGTGCGGTTCCACGCTCGTCCCGAGGGCCGTGGCATCACACGTAGCGAGAGGCGCCGTGACGATGAAATCGTGGTCACCCTCGCCCGCCGTGCGTTCCAAATTACAATCATTAGCGGGCAATTTATCTGCCCCGGGTGACCATGCGGGCCTCGGCGGCGGGCCGGACCTACCTGTGTATAACTAGGCACCTACCTGATCGTGGACGAGAAATATTTTCGGAAAAAAAAACATACCGGTGTTTACAGCTCGCTACGTCAGGAGCGCTCCAGTTGACGGAAGTGTATGGGAATGAGAATCCTATGAGAATTTTTTTTACGTACAATGGAATCTAACCAGTTTATATATCATTCTAATTCCGCGTGTGGGTAGGCAGAGGAGAAATAACGCCACATTATTCATTCCTGAAAAAAAAAATCCCTGCTGCTCGATTTTTGAGGCTTGAAACGTAACCATCTTCTGTCATCAACACAAGTATCATATATATAATATTAATAATAATAATAATGGATAATTTGTATAGCGCCATTTTTGTAAAAACTTTCACCTCAAGGGCGCTTTACACATCAACTGTTTACAGTTCTACAATTCTCTTTGTTTTTTAAATTAATAATTGGTAATGTCACTTATGGAAATGACTTTTTGAAAAGGTGCGTTTTTAGTTTCTTCTTAAATAAAGTCTCTGATGCACTGTTTCTTATAACGGAGGGTAAAGAGTTCCACGCTTTTGGGCCTGCCACCGCAAATGCCCGTTCACTAAATTTAAACATAATAACAGACCTAACCTAACATAAACTAACCTAATCTACTTACCATCACGCCGTTTCCTCGTGGGGATAGGCAAAGAGGGTAGAGCGCCACACGCTTCTGTCCCGACACACAATTCTCGCCCACAACTGAAATCTTCCATAAAAATAAAATTTTGTAACGACATTATTTACGGGGCGTACACCTGTCCTGATGAAGATACGTTAGTATCGAAACCGGTTGACGTAAAAATAACTCACAGTGGTTTATACAAAGTTAAATATAGATATAATTTTTAATTACGTCTAACCATAAAGTTAACGCTACAAACATCCACAACAAGGCACATAAGTCTAATTTCGCATGGGAAGTTATTTATTAGCTCGTATGATTAGACAAACTGAAATAAGCTCTATCTGATATGGTATGTAAATATAAAAATGAAATTCTTTCTCGGTTTCTGAAAATCAATATTACTACTGACTATTTATTAAGATAGTATATACATAAGCACCCCTATATATGCTCTAATATAAACAATATTAAAGAATTTTCTTTTACTAAAACCTATCTCTTACATATATCTGGTCAGTTTGACTTTAAATCTATTCAATTCCTCCTCCTTTCTTATGTTTTCTGGCATTTACATATACATCATCGATTTCTGAGATTTGGCCTTTTTCATGAATGGCAGTCTCAGTATACTTCTTCCTCTCATACGAAGCTCGTGCTCATGTTGATTTACAACGATTTTTCGTATAAATTTTCTTATTGAGGATTTAATAAATAAATACTTTTATATTAAAATGTTTTTTCTGCTTAAAGGTCATTATATACAGATCTTTTAGCGTTGCACTGATCCGAGTATATCTATTTTTATTCTCAAAGCTTTATTTTGCAACACTGACAATTGTTGCATTTCTTCTTCATTAGCCAAAAACAAAATGCTGGTGCAGCAGTTGACCATGACTGCTGATAAGTGTGTCGTTTTTGTTTTGCAGCGCATATCTTCAACGTGCGATCTCGCTCACTTGACAGATTTCATATCCCGCACAATTCAGCGCGCGCATCGCTAGACTCCTCGATTCGAGGGTCCTTCGGAGCCTCTGGAGGTTCTCTCCCAGCTAATCAGAGATCTCTCAGGCCTCGACATCGAATCGCGCTAATAAACACCACCAAAAAGAAAACGCAAATGAAAGAGATCGTCGAAGAATAGTATAAATATTTACACGCAAAAAATCCTCAAAAGCCAAGCAATACGCAGACCTTTGGTTTGACCAATAATAATGCGAGAAGATTGCGCACGTTTATTGAATTAATAATTCGAAGGGTTTCCGGCCGCGGTGCACCGGCGGGGATCTATTTCCGGCCGCGGACAATGGCGTCTGCCTCAAAAGGTGGCGTCTGTATTGTGAATAGGGAATAAGTAAACTCCAAACAAAAAGTTCTCAATTAAGTACCGTCTTCTCAATTGAGTGATTCTAATTTAAATGGCGCGCGGCGGTAGAGTAGGGGTTAATTCAATTTTCAAAATGATGTGGTGAAAAAGATATCTATTATATTATTATATCGCATACTTTTTTTTCTTTCCTCTGCACAGCCCAACTCGTAGAGAAATTATTTAATTGTTGATATTAAAAATGATGGAAAAATTAATTACGCGAAAACCTCTTTATTGCGATTAATTCAAGTGAATGTTCTAGTAATCTAGTGGTCAAGATAGTCCTATTTTCATCACATAAGCGTTTAGCTTAGTTTGAAAATTTAAAAAATATTGATGTGACAAGTATTTTCTGTACGCATCTCTATTTTTTTTTACCAGCTTGACGAAAATATGGAGAAACTGGTCCATCCTGAAAAGAACCAGAATCTGTCTGGTGACATTTTTGATCTTCTTCATAATAGATGCGTACACGGAATACATGTCACATCAATATTCTTAATATTTTCAAACTAAGCTAAACGCTTATGCTATGAAAATAGGACTAACTTGCTGGTGTCCTGGAACGAGGCGCGAACCCACGACCACTAGATCCCTAGGCCAACGTCTTGACCGCTATACCAACAAGCTAGATAAGTACATATTGTTTTTTGCCAGTGTGACTTAAGATTAATTTTCTACATCTAACTACTTGATTCTGGTACTCGATGTTGTTCTTTTAGCTGGGTTGTCTCCTTTTGATTTCGACCGACCGAAGTGCGCACTAGTGATTTATTTGGACCTCTAAACCGGTCGAAGCACTGGATGTAATTAAACCACCTGTCGTTTACCGTCTTCTTAGCTTTCCGAAAAAAGGGGCGGCAATATTCACACACACATGTACATTATTATAAACCAGGAAACCCAGTGGTGCTAATCGAAGTAACAAGACGCATAAACATCGTTATTAAATAAATTTATATTAATATTGTTCTATAGGGTTATCCAAATAAAAATAGTAGCCACGTTTATTAAAATTTTGACAGCTGTTATTGTTATTTTTATTCTGTATAGTCTGCCATTTTATCATGTAGAGTTTCCATTATAATTTATCATCAAAATCAGTCCACTTAGTCAACCGGGCAAACCAATCGTGCACTTCGTGAATTTTATGGTCAAAATAATCACCAATCCGTGCAAACTATTCGTCAAATTGCGAAAAGGTTTAAACATAATTATTATTTACATGATGTGAGGAGGACACAAGACAAATAAATTTTAATAATAAATTAAAATGTAAGATATTATCCAAATTAATCAGATTATCCAAATTAATCGGATTATCCAAATTAATTGGATTATCCAAATTAATCGGATTATCCAAATTAATCGGATTATCCAAATTAATCGGATTATCCAAATTAATCGATTCCTCGACGTTCACAACATTTAGGTTTATTGTATGACTCAACATGGCGTATTTTGCGTAAAGATCAGGACCCACACCCCTACAAGATCCAGCTAGTGCAAGACCAACAATTTAAAAACTGGTGAAATTGGTGAAATTGCACCAGATTTATGTGAAAGAGTGGCTGAAAATTGGATCCGAAGAACGTAGTCGTGATGTAAACATTTATATATATTTTATTGTAAATGGCATCGAATGATATGTCAGGTAAATAAAAAATCATTAATAATAATAACAATAATAATAATATATTTATTAGGTTCACTTTTTACATTTATTATGTACTTATATTAATAAATAATGTCTAACGGTCTGACGTATTACTCTTCCAAATTAATATTCATTAAGTATACATTTTCACCTAGCTAATTACTATGAGTGTTGCGTAATATTTCTAATATCAGACAAATGTACCGAGGGTATGCATATAAAATTTGACAACATATCTGTAAGAAAGTAAGAGTATTTAGGCACCCTACCTGCCATACTAGTAATTTACTGTATTATAGCAGACAGTGTTCCTCAGGTATAACAGTAAGCAAAGTCTAATGATCAATGTACAAAAAATATATATATAAACAGTTAACCAAGATATGCAATTAGGTAATTCAATATACTGTTGTAGCAGTTTTATTCTCAAATTTGAACCTTTAAAAGTTCTTGAGCGTAATTTCTCCCCATTTCGTGGAGCCAAAACTGCACTTTTCGTGAAAAATATGCAATACTATGGTTGCAATCTTTCACTTTTGCATTTAGACCGTTGTATATTTTTGGTGCTAGAAGTAAATGGAATCTTTGTGTAAAAGTTTTGTTTAGTTTTGGCACAAGATAGCGACAGTTAGCCTGTGTCCTTGTTAAGTGAGGGTGCGTAATTTGCTGGTAAAAGCGTCTTAGTATACCAAAAATATATATTTGGCGGATGTCTAGGACGTGACATTTTTTAAAGAGTTCATTTTAAGGATAGTGAAAGGGTTTCTTATGAATAAATCTCAAAATCATTTTTTGAGCTTTACTTACAGACTCTATAATACTACTGGCTGCACCACCCCAACTAACAATCGCGTATTTAAGTACCGAGTGTCACAGTACAGAGTATACAATTCTTTTCAAGGATGTATCGAGTACTTCTCTGACTTCCCTACAAAAATAGACAAGCTTTCTTATTCGGCTCGTGAGATACTGAATATGTTGATATCATACTTGGTTTTCTAAATTTAATTCTATTTTAAAGTTATATCACGCTTGTTGGATAACCCTGTAGTTCTGTTGTGTTTAATATTAATTGTACTTAATCGTGTAATTAAGTTAAATTGAAACAATTTATTCATTACGCCTGCGATTGCACCCTTACTGGTACCTCCCATACAATGCACTCACAGAAATGAAATGAAGTTGATAATGAATGGATATAAATGAGACAATGTTATTACTCTACTTGAGTTTATTAGCACTACTCGAGTTACCGTTTCATTGTTTCATTTATATCTATCCATTATGATGAAACGATTCTATTAATAATATTTATTTATTTATTTCACTCTTAACATAGTGTATAGATAAGCACTCGTACATATACTTTAATATAAACAAGATTAAGTATTTTATTTTGTCCAAAATTTAATAAAAATTAATTGATAATTCTGGCGTCTGCTATCAGTTTACTCAAAGGTATTTGAGATTCTGTAAAAATAAGCTAGATGGCTCTTTCAAATAATGGAACGATTAAATGTATTAATATCAAAAAGGTAACATATAGGTTCGAAAATTGTCGCTGTAGCATAGTTAGATAATGTACCTTCCCCGGTTAGGAAAGAGATCCAGGTTCAAATCCCGGTGGCGCAACAACAATATTTTTTGATAAAATTGATTTTATATGTATATCTTTCTAATTAATATATTTAATTCATATTTTACTAAAACTTATCATTACAGTTTCATTTTAAATCTATTTTATTTCTCCTCCTTTCTTATGTTTTCTGGCATTTCATTAAAAATCTTCATCGCACTATATATCATAGATTTTTGAGGTTTGGCCATCTTCCTGAATGGCAGTCTCAGTCTATCCCTTCCTCTTGTACGATGCTCGTGCTCATGTTGATTTGCATTTTGTAGTGTAAATTCCGCTGATATTTTCTTATTGAGAATTTTATAAATAAATACCATTATATTAAAGTATATCTTATGCTCAAGGGTCATCATATTCAGATCAGATCCAGGATGAAGTTGATAATTTCCATACTGGGTCCATTAATTATTATTGTAGACAATGTCATTTCTATAATTTGATAAAACGCCGGTTCTGAAGCCGGCCGCCATCTCGACGGTCCACCAATCATCCTAATCAGCGGAACAATAGTTAATTGATTGGATGAATTGTGAACTAATTCGTGAGACGAATGTGAATCTGCAATAAATGGATGCACTCCAGAACCCACATGCATACGTGCGTATGAGTGCATTTTGGACATCGAATGAAATACGCGCAATTGAGATTCCCTTCTTCTCGTGCCTTATCCGTTTAAAGGACGTTGCAGCAGCGTAACTATGTCGGCCAAATTAAGCCCACAAGTGGGCAAAACATACGCGCCATACAAAACTTTTAGCATTAATAATTTAATTAATAAACGGAACTATACAATTTAGAAAATCGTTTCTTGTATGTGCCCATTTTTATAATGAAAGTGGTCTAAGTCATGTTTCTTTCATTTCGAGATACTTAAATCGTTTGAACTGATTAAAAAAATACATTTCTATTACACAATTTTTTAAATTTATTTCGTCTACTAGATTTATAATTTATTTTGACATATAAATGTTGCATGTAGCTTATAAGTAAATAAAAATAATAAGATTGAAATAACTTACTCTATTATCAAAATAAAACACTAGCGGAATACCTTTGTATGTCGCAATAATACACTGAACATAACGCTTCAAAGTTTTCACAATTATTACAATTTGCATTCATTTAAAACAGTGTGACGCGAAATAATTGATAAAAACAATATTTTTTTTAATTTCTCAACTTAAACCACTTTCACAATTGCATTATAAAAATATATATGTACCTATACAGTTGCACCCCGCTAATACGTATGGTTATGTAAGGAACCATAACCCCATCGCTGCAAAGCAAAAACGTGTATAAATGACATTTATATAAAAAAAAAAATTATAATAAATTTCATTATTTTGATTATAATTAAATCAGCACAACACTATTGTAAATATAATAAATAATATGTTGTCGTTTTTATGGGGTCCAATATATAAGGCTCTTTTTTCTATTTTGCATTGGAGCCTGATTTTTGTGGTTACTCCACTATCGAACGTTAGCCATCGTCGCTTTATTCACTGCTCTAGACTAGCCAAACCACTGCCTCCGGTTCCTCAGCCATGATGTTCTCCTTCTTGCAGGGCCTCATACTTATCTGGATGTCTCATCACATGTCCGGGATATTGAAGATTTCAGATTTTATTGAAAATTCGTAACTCTGTCCATCCAGATTATTTTTAGCATTCTTCTGTAGATCCACATTTAAAATGTAAGTCGTAATGTCAATTCTTCGGTAGGTGTCTATGTTTTCATTCCGTTAAATAATATCGACAACATGACTGCAGAACATATTTCTCATGCGCATAGCAAGTTGCACACTTGCTCAATGCAGCGTTTAATTTCAAGAAAAGGATCCCATATTTCATTTATATTGCTTTCTTCCAGATCTAACCTCTCTGGTCGACATTTCAGATTTCATTTCATGATTCTTTATCAGGACTAACGACGCTGATGCAATGGGATCCAAAACGTCACCTAGAGAGATCAGATACACACTAGAGAATAACCCATAAAACTCTACACAGACGATTCTGAACAATTTATTCAACTTTTGATAGACTCCCATGCGATAATACAAATTTAATTTATATCTATGATGTCTATGAAATGAGGACGGATGACAGGCACACGCGCATTCGTGACAAATTGGTCTATGTGTATGTATGCATGTGGAGAGGTACGTTAGGGAGAATGGCTTAAGTATGGCGGACCGCGAGAGAATGCTCTCGTTGCTTCAAGTCTCGCAACGCAGATAGTTTTAAGAACACATTGTAATCTGCTCTAGTGTGATTCGAGGAAGAGATATAACAACTGGCGCAGCCGGATTATATAATTATTATATCTTTACACAAATAAATATCATTAATTCAATGTTTAATCTGAAAAGACTGAGTAAGATATCGAAATAAGGATGACTGCGGAGAATAAAGTGAATAGTGCTTCGAACGCAGTAATTGTTAATGGAAACTTGTCGGCAGAAGCAAAACTAAAGATGCATTAACCCTAGTACAAGCACTAAAGTACGAGTACGTGTGTACACCAAGTTATATTAGGTTCGCTTAGAAGTTTGTTTGTCTAAGTTTAACATAGTTAAACCTAGAGACTCTTATTTGCAGTGGCGGCGTGCAGTAGATATGGACATAGGTTATGCTGTTACCGCGATATTATGTAATACTGTATAATATACTATACGCTACATTGTACACAGGTTTTATGAACTTTCGTTTAACCGACGTCTTTAAGTAAAATGAATCCATCATAATAAAAATGCATTATCCTCGAACGCAAAGAACAATCATAAAAACAACACGTTTAATAAGGTAGTAAAATTTTCGAATTAGTAAATGAGGAATTAGATCAAGTTCAAAACTCTTCAAATATTATTCTGTTAAGAAACAGCATAAGTGAGGACTCCGTACGACATGGATCAGCTGATCTATTTTTGACTCTGCCGAGTTGAATTTTCAATTCAGCAGGTGGCAATTGTATGGCTTGAATAGAACGAACGATTAAAACATTGTAGTAGCGATAAATTAATAATAACCCAGTAGAGAACCACAGCCCTCTGGCGGCATCTCGCGGTAGCATCCAGAACTATGCAAATAATAATTCTACTGATACACGGTAGGCGCTACCGTAATTATAACATATGGATTATTTAATTTATATTTGCTTTCCAGAAATTTTAGTAATGCACCGCTTTATTGCTTGTATGCAGTGTGCGCCCTTGCCCTTGCCAGTCGACGTTAAATAAATGAAAAATTGTTATTTTTTAAAACTAATGATTTTAATTAAAATAAATATTACCGTAGTATTTTTCTGTTAGAAGGGTATGGATACTTCGGTACAATGACGACCGTTACATGGTATATGGAACCTAGACGCTCAATATATGCAACACTGCTCCGACTGAGGTGGTCTAGATTCCAGGGAAAGACTGATTATAAGACGAAGGCGGTGTTGTAAAAATAAATATTCTGTTGGTGAATAACTGGAAACTGGTGGCAGAAGACCGAGAATCGTGGAGGCGGAAAATTGAGAAAGCCATGGCAAGGAAGCGTCATTAGAGAAGAAGTATATTTTTAATATCACCCACCATATCTTTGTAATGTCCCATTTCGCTGGACATCTCAGTAAGTGCGTAATAAATATCAGAACTTAATATCTCACAAGGAAGAATAAATTCTCAACCAATTGGTCAGTTGCATCTCGTGAAAACAGCGTCTCCAATTCTGTCTCGCTCTCTGGCTGCGGTTTCCCGAACAATGGAAAAGCGACGTTGGAGAAAATTCTTTAAATCGATCCGATAAATTAACTTAGACCGGACCCGAGTTCGAAATTTGATTAGCCTAACGAGCTCCAGCCAATCAGATAGCGGGGCACGGGACAGACATCGCCAATTGGCGGCCGTCCGCTGCGGACCAACTTCGGGGTAAACACGGATCGGGATTGCGGATTAGATTGGCAATTCTAATCAGAATTCGGCAAACTGAAAAAATTCTGTCGCTAAATTCGGTAATCAGAGAAACTCAACAATTTCACGAGGAGCGGGGCGGGAAACTCGTGGTTGTGTAATAATGATTATTTTTCTGCCGCTGGCTGCTGCGCAACGCGGCAGCTGGGCCGGACGGATGGTTTGCGACGCCATATTGCGCTATGTGTCATAAAATTTTGCAAGCGTTTAAATTAACGTAACCATATATTACTTATCTCGTCCGTGCGTAACGCTAGGATAACGAAGGAGCGGTGTTCTAAACATCTCCGTAAGTGCAGTAATATCTTGGTTCTTCACTACAAAAGTGCGAGTCAACCGAAGGTGAAACTTGACGTCTAGCCCAGGTAGGCCAGATTCATTTGCTATTATTTATCTCTTGTTCTAATTCGGATTGCGTCAACTAACCGTTAGTTTAATCGATACAGTTCACGGGATTTTATCCCACCAATTACTTTATGTAGATCTTTTTATCGATCTCAATCCTCTCGCATGCTAAGCCAGTACTCTGCTGACTCTCTAATAATAAAAAATGGTGTTCAATTTAATCTACATATATCGATATACATATCACATCGATATTCTTACTATTTTGAAACTAGGCTAAACGCTTGTTCTATGAAAATAAGACTAGCTTGCTGGTCTTCTGGAATGAGGCTCGAACCTCTTACCGCTGGATCATTAGGCGATAGTCTTAACCAATAGACCAACAACTACGAATTATTTATTTAATTATTCTTAACGTCAAATTTTAATAGTGATATTTCATTTTATTAGGAGAACACATTCTTATTGTGAAGTTGTAATTATTCAGAATTCCCCGGTCAGGAAAGTGATCCAGCTTCGAATCTCGGTGGCGCAACAACAATATTTTTCGATAAAATTGATTTTATATGTATACATTTCTAATTAATATATTTAATTCATATTTAAAATATTTAATTTCATTAATAGGGATTTGTAAACGTCTCTTTTCACATTTCAGTGCGTTTAAAAAAGAATCTTCTAGATAATTTTCGGAGCTTTTAAGAAAAACGAGTGTGGCTTAGGCGTTATAAAGATGATCTTGATAAAAAAAAAGGCGGGAAAAAGGGTGGGGAGGTTGCAACTATTGTTGCGGTAAAGGGAGAGCAAGATGTGTTTATAAATAGAACAATAAGAATGTGTTCTCCTAATAATAAAGTTGTATCAAAGTGTCCAAAATTTAATAAAAATGAATTGATAATTCTGGCGTCTGCTATCAGCTTACTCAAAGGAATTTGAAATTCTGTAAAAATAAGGTAGATGGCTCTTTTAAATAATGGAACGATTAAATGTATTAATATCAAAAAAGGTAACATATAGGTTCAAAAATTGTCGCTAAAAATATTGTAGCTGTAGCATAGTTGGATAATGCACCTTCTCCGGTTAAGAAAGAGATCCAGGTTCGAATCCCGGCAGCGCAACAATAATATTTTTCGATAAAATTGACTTTATATGTACACCTTTCTAATTAATATATTTAATATATAGAATGGTTGGCCAAAATTGAGATTGTGGTGTACCCCTAAACTTTTTAATATTTTTATATCGCTATTGCTATTAATTTATTATATTATGTTTTATAATATACTAGTTATTGTAAAGAATAATTTTGATTAATATACACTCTCATATATATATATATATATTGATTTCAAGAGAACTGTAGCATGAAAAAAAAAAGTATTGTATTATTGTATTTATATCAAATTGAAAATAAATTAATATTTTTAAAAAATTTTGACGTGGTGTAATAGATCAGCGTACTTCCTCGGATAGGAAATGCTCATGTTTCGAGTCCGGGTGGCAATAAAAATATTTTATCGATAAATTTATTTTATCTGTGTATCTTTCTTATTGATACATTCAATTTATATTAAAATATTTTATCGATCAAAAAACCATTATATGATGCAGGTGCTATATAACAGATATGTATAGATCGATTTTCAAAATTACAGGTTTGAGGCTTTATCCGGAAGATAAATCATCTGAAATAATGACATACATGTAAATATATACATATAGTATAAGTGAGATTTGAAAACGAATAATGTTTGTTTTGTTTTGATTTGTGAGGGTTGATCGTCCCTGCAAATGAGATAGTCTGATCACAAAACGTCCGGAGATCACGATGAGTTTTGTCGAGCGTCGAATTTAGAGGACCCGTACTTCACAGACATAGTCGTTATTGGTTCACCCAGGTTCCCTCCAATGGAGACTGGACTATTCAACTCTTCAGTCTTCAGAACTGAGACTAAAGCTTGACTCAGACCTGCGAGTGGGGTGTGGAGGCGCATAACTCCCGACGATGCACCGTCAAATCAAAATAATAAATAATTTCTTAAATTAAAAAAATAAATTAGTATCTTTTAAAGAATATATTGATAGAAATACTAACATAAGGTCAGAGGGTACTTTGTTTCTTCCGCACTATTTATAGCACTTTATTAAAGCATGACTAAGAGAATTCGAAACCACCTTTAATTAATGTGATGTCCTTGGGATTGTAAGGTTGTGTGTGAATGCCGCACAGCCGGCGTGCGTGTGTGCTAAGTTATGAAGGGCGGCGCGCGGCAGGGCGCGGCCTCTTTCTCTGCATGTTCATCAGCTTAATCGTTTGACCAATACTAGTGGTATACCTTGTACTAAATTGTATCGTATTGTAATAAATGTATAATTGTTACAAAGTTTATTTCTTGGATCTTCACATTACGAGGTGTACACTAAAGACGTACTTAGAAGACTAGTACGTAACAATTAATAATACGAAAAAGAAATAAATATATATAATTATAGATATTTTATATATAAATTTTTAATTAGGTAACAGGTACTGAGAGTAAACTGTTTTATATTATTAAATAATTCTTATAACTGCATTTTGTGTATTATACTGACTGCATTATAACTCTAATCTTACATATTTTCCTTTACCTTGTATGTGATTACACATATTTATTCTTACAGTGGAAATCTGATTTTAGGTTTTTGAAGGAACCAACCAAAAAAAAATGTAAAGAGAGGGAAAGTGTAAATTGGGGGTATTAAAAACAGATTAAATTAGTTTTCTATTAAAAAAATCAAACATGCATGATTTTTTGTTGTTTTTAAATACCTAGAACTTTCAATATTATTAATTTAATTAAAGGTTTCTGGTGGTACATAACTAATACTAGTAAAATATACTTTGAGGTCTTTAATATGTCTCAAGGCATCATCCTTTGTTGGAACTGAGTTTATGGGATAAACAGACACTTCTTCTTCATAGGAAGTTTTCGTTTATACGACTGCCCACTATTTCATCAATTTCCACTGCGTCCAATGTTATTGCGTTGAAGTCAACGTCTAAGTAAGTCTGCAAGGGTTATTCATTCATTCTTTCACAGCCAATCAATGTTGTCTATACTTTCTTCTACGCAATTTTCTTGCTGATTCTAGCTTGTAAAAACAATAAAAAAAACATATCGTAAAAATTACGTAGGTATGAGAATGAACAAACGACCAATACACTATGGCGAATTGCGAACTTGTCGGAACGAATTTCAATAAATTTTAGACGTAAATCGCGGGAAAGACAAACGTAAAATAGGGGTTTTTTTAATGTACGAAAATGACACAGGACTGCAGAAATA
The DNA here is from genome assembly GCA_031772225.1 of Eubasilissa splendida. NCBI lineage: Eukaryota > Metazoa > Arthropoda > Insecta > Trichoptera > Phryganeidae > Eubasilissa > Eubasilissa splendida. Next base: position 7,804,749 of record CM062868.1, on the reverse strand, counting down.
ACACGATAATGGAGAAAAAACCTGATTTTCGAGCATGTAAAATCGAGGTTCCACTGTATTTGTATTGCACATTAGTATTTTTATTCTCTCATTTTACATATTTTCACGTTTACTTGCCTTGTATGTTTCATTTTCTTTTTAATTGTGTTTTGCCTCGTATGTTGGTTTATTTGGTTTTGTGAAATACGATTTGTTTGCCAATTTGCCCTAAAACAGACTTGTCTAGTTGGGCAATGCATTTTAAAAACTTTTTTAAAAAATATACGTTACAAACTGTTATTTTTTTAGCTGTACAATATTGTTTGTGTTTAAATAAAAATTAATTAATTCGTCTTGTGAAAACGACTGACACAGGATTATACTATGAGATTGTTTACGTTCAAAAGTGAAACATGGATAGATAACCTAGATAAAAGTCTCAGAGTTTCGAGTCTCGTGTCAGGAGACCGGACAACAGCGTATTATATAATTAATAATGATCGATGATCGGTTTTCAAAATTAAAACGTCAAACTATTTTTAATGAGATTCATTCGTTTCATAACGTTGGTTATTAAAAAAAAGAATTGATTTGTGGTGTTTCATTAGTACTGAAGACGATACAGTTCAGAAAAAGTAAGCTTAGATAGAGAAAGATAAAAATGCCGAGCTCGTAATGTCATTTTAAACAGACAAAAAAAAAACGCAAATATTATAGAAAAAAAAATTTATACAGATTGTTAGTTAGATATTTGTGAAATCTAATTAGTACCCAATTTCGTACGCTGTTAATATAATAATATGATATAAAATTAGATTCTAAGGGAGTAATGTAGAATGATCGTGTTTGACGATACTCAACGGTGGTCACACATCCCCTCGGCCCCATCCCCCTTCCTCGCCGATCGCCCAACTAATCTGACCATCAACAATCCACCCCCGGCTTGAACATTGCGATCGGTCCGGCAAACAACAGAATCTGTAGCCTCACCCCTCGCCCACCCTGGGGGATGAGGGGAAGAATGCACCCGGCACACGGCGCACGGCGCACGGGGTAACTTACCCGCTGTAATGGTCCACTGGTATCCAGTCTTCGGAATGTATCCCTCGGTTAATTATTATAATTTAAGAATTGTTATATTCGTATATATTTTTATCTTTACATGTCACATCAATATTTATAGCATTTTAAAACGCTTGTGCTATGAAAATAGGACTACTTTGGTGATCTCTTGGAACAAGGCTTGAATCCACGACCACTAGAACACAGGCGAGTGTCATAACTACTAGACCAACGAGCTACTCCCGCTTTAAACTAAGAACTCCAGTAAAATTCATTTTGTGAAATACAGAGATGAATTTAGTGAACTTAATGTTGTTTCCACATATCAAGATTATAAGTCGTGGTCATTTTCATCAGATATTTTTTATATTCTGCTGGATGAAGGCCTCCCCAAGTATCTCCCACTTTTCTCTTTATCAGTAGCTGTCTCGTATTTCTACAGAGTTTGATGATTTATATGATGATGTTAGAGCATATTTTCAAACCCAAAATATTACAATATCTAAAGACTAAATCCCATAATCAGTGCGTGTTCCTTATGCTTACATACGGAGCCGAGACGTGGACCTACTCTTGTCAATGTCATACACTAATTAAAAGGTCCCCGAATAGCAATGGAACGGGCTAAGCTTAAAACATCTTTAAAAGATCGAGTACCTAACGTAATAACTCGCCAGAGAACCGAGATAACACATGTTGCCCAAAAAATCTGCAGGTTTAAGTAGCAATGGGCTGGACATAATTGTCGAAAAGAGATGATGATGATTTCATCAGTACAGCTAGTTTTAGTACTTTTGATTCCGCTCGGTTACCAACAGATGACTGCATTTGTTCAACAACTGGCCGTCTTCCGAGCGATGTGTCCTGCCGATGCCATTTAATTTTCTTGGCGTATTCTATTTACTAGGCCCCGCGGGCAGCTATTGTGGCCACTACGCAGTCATTTGTGACTGCTGCGCTGTCAGGATCTCAATAGATCTATATTTCGATGATATATTTATATAATGAAATACTATAACTCAGAGGTTGACCGTAAGTTTTTGCACTTTAAGCGTTCTGCTGCTATGGCGATAGCAAGATCAACTTTGCGTCTAATTTTGAATCTGGACACTTGAAACTACACCCATATAAGATTTAATTCGTGCAAGATTAATTGCATTTCACAAAAAAGATTCATTGAGACAATTTTATGCATCCACCTCTGATATATTCACAGCGGCGTGCACTAGGCATGGATTTAGGTTATGCTGCTAATATCGATGGTGTAAAAGCGATGGGTCATTAGAGGTTGTATTCATCATTCACTCATTCATGTGCGTGCATTTGTTTCAGTATACCTGTGTGAGTATGTACTATTACTATTATTGTTGGGAAGTGTTTCAAGTTATTAACTAAAGGAACTAAAATATTTTATAATACAAAATAATACCACGTTTGATGTGTATTGGAATGCATTCAGTCAAGTCCGCTTCAAAAACACACTTGTAGCGTTTTTCAAACACGTCTGTTAAAGCGAAGACGTGTATTCAGACTACGGCGCGGTACAAGACTTGCGTTTAATTCGTACACGTCTGGAACAGATTTTGCGAAAAAACACATACGCAACATTATTTGTCGATTTTAAATTCTTCCGCTACGGATTAACTAAACACGTTAACAACATGAGAACTGAATTATTTTCGCCTAGATTTACATACACAATATATAATGTATCAAAAATAAAAATTAATTTACATTTATTTTGCAAAGACTATAGTTATGCACAGCTTTTTTGATTGTATAGAGTGTTTTCTATGCACTCGTTTGTGTTAAAATGTTTCTTTTTCGTAAATTTGTACGTTTATTATTCTGTGAAAATAATTGAAAGGGAAATGAATGTTCTGATAAACTGGCCAAGAAGGCTACTCTTTCCAGAGTTCTTCCCTATCAGTTCCATATCCCGATGTATGACTTAATATTGTAAAAAAAAATACGAATTCTATCTGGTATGCACAATGGATGGATCCAAACAATCACAAGGGTAATCGTCTTAAAATAATCCAAAAATATATTCCCCGCTCCCCTCGGTTCTCCAACAGGAAAGTCTCAAAAAGAACAGTAGCAAATATCTCTAGAATGAGAATTGGGCATTGCCAGGTGGCCTCACATTTGTTCAGAATTAACATAATAGACTCCCCAATGTGTGAATGTGGTGCCGAGGAGGAAACCCTTGACTATGTTTTTTTGGCCTGTCCATTGCGGATCACAGGTTTTTTTTTACAATAATCTTGTCAATGGTAATTTTCAACTCCCGGTTAACTTGTCTCATCTTCTTTCCCTCAACTCGCCACATTTAAGCTATATAATAGCAAATTTCTTGAATGTCAATGGTGTTAACTTGTAACGCAATATTCCCTATTCTATAATATTGTTGTACTGCTTTCTATGAAATAATGTTTAAACTTGTTTAATGGCACAAATCACTCTTGAAGGGTGGATTGCCTATTTGAAAGAAGAAAAAGAAGAAGCTAAGTAAAATGTAATTGAAAAAAAAAATAGCAAAGCTCATATTAAATTCTCCCCCAGCTACCCAAATTATCATAGGTCAACTCAACACTCAACCCTTGGCTCTACAGCCTTCAGCGACGAGGGGGGTGTTTATTGTTTATCCTCGTTTGGTCCTTCGAACCGGACTCTGCGTATTGACGAGCGTCCCCGCCGGGTTAAGTAACTTAATTGTTTGAAATTTGTGTCGGGATATCCAGTTCGTTACGCTATTTACTCCCGGACTGACCAAACACCACCCGGGTGGTGGACATTGATAGCCGCCGAGGGGGAGGGGAGGGGGTAAACAATTGCGCTGAACTTTCGAGAAGGAATTTTTATCCGTTTTTTGTTTATTTTCATAACAGTTTTCCACCTGCATTCATAAGCTTGGTTCACTTAACCATGAACAGAAACAAATCTCTGACTGATTGTTATTAGCCTGGCCGCTTTGCAGCCAAGGCCAATATTTCTGTAAAAACATATTTTTCAATGTTTAAAACACAATTTTTTATCAAAAAAGGGGAAGTAGTCTACCACAGTTATAACCTAACTTAACCAATTAACGCAAACAAATACCCAATCAGACGTGTTCATAACACATAATAATTAATAAATGTATTATATATATACATATACACCGGTGACGACGATGATAGATCAAGTGGGAGTCAACAGAAAACCACTAAAAAGCAGTTTATATTTTGGGTCAATATTATGTTCATTACTAATATGGTGGAGTTTCTAGCTTAATATAATAATAAATAGCAAGTCGATTTCACTGAATATGACAATAAATAATATTCATTCGTGGAGGATGATCTCTTAAAAATTATCTAAAAGTATTTTTTGTAAGTTTAATAATAAAAAAAACATCTTAAAAAATAATCTTATAAATAACGGAAAAGCATTTCACAAATTTTAAATATTGTTTTTAAATATTAGTAATAAACGGTATATGAATGCAATTGAGGAAATTTAAGGATTTTTTTTTCTAATAAACTAAATTCTTTTAGTATATCTGAGATATTTATATTTAGTTTTTGTGTGAAAAAAATTACAATATCAAATCGAAAATTATTCTGAAGTTATTATTTAAATATCATTGGATTTGTTTTTTTCACGTTGTGACCTGTAACAAAATGATAGTAATCTTTAAAACCCGTGTCTACAGAGACATTCTCAGAGATTTAGTTGAGATACAACTCAATACCGTGTACATATTTGTCGAGATTGTGATCTGATAATAAGATCAGCTAATATGATATTGGTAAAAAAACTCAAAACAGTGAACACATCGTTTGATTTGACAGCAAGATTCGACACATGCAAACAAACGTCACTGTAGATGCCTATAAATATTTATTCTGAAAAGTTAGACATTAGTTGGCGTTAAATTAAAAACATTTATTCAATTTTAACTGCGGCCGGAAATGAATATTATCTTTTTTTTTCATTTTATATATGTAAAACTGCTCATAATGTCAATATTCGTGTCAAAGAATATCTTAAATATTTAAACAGTAATGGTTTCTCGGAATTTTCCAACCATATTATTGAAAAAGACACTTCTTTTGATAATACCACAGGGGTCAATATCCTCCATAAAAACAGGTTTGGCCTCTAGTTGGAAAATTTAGAAGTCCTTGAAATAAAAAACCAATAAATATCAGTACGCTAATTCTTAATAATCAAATCAATTTATTCATTATCCCCATATTAGGTATGCTTCCTTTAAAATCAACATAATATCCATCAACACTGTACTTTCCCATTCCTTAATGTCCCTTTTATCTGTAAATGTATTCTGTCTCTCTCTTTCGCATAAAATTTTATATTCTGTCTTTTTTGATGTTCTATTTAACTATATATGTATTCTATCTCTCTCTTTCACATGTAATTTTATATTCTATCTCCCTCTTTATGTATATAAAAGTGCACTCTTCGTGTATCTATGATCAGTTTAAAATACGTCCTGATGAAGCTTGAGTTAAGCGAAACCGGTCGACGTACAATAAATTTCGTGGTTTCATACAAAGTTATTGTTATTTTATTTAATAGAATATTATCCAACTGACGAACGACAATGATATTTGACGTTTAATGTATAATGAGCGTTAAGGTATAATACGCGAGACGATGAATCTCTGTGACTTCTAAAGAATCAATGGAAACAAAATCCGTATCTCAGACATTGTCTCGAGTCGAAAATCTCTGAAATATCTCACCCATGGATACGGGCCATTATGTTTACCTATTAGAATGTCAATACTTAAGAACGCCATAGGACAAGACATCATTACAACAACAAAACACCGCCATCTCATCATTCAAGGTAAAATTGCTAACAAAAGAGACTCTGAAAGATGGAGTTCACAAGTTCAACTGTTTCGATACAAAATAATGAACAAATATTAAAAGAAGAAAGATGAAAAAAAAAAAATTTTTTTAACCATAATTCACTTTTGAATTTTTTTACACCAGAAAGCGCATAAATTCTTGACTTTATTTTTAGTTATGCTCTGAATCTGAATGTCGTCATGTCAAGGACTCCTTCGTCCAATCTAGGTTGTGTATTTGAGTGGCTGTGACACTCATCTTTACCCCCCACCAACGGACCATGCAATTTTATTTTTAACCCGGTTCAAACTAAGAAAAGACATAAAAAAATTTAATACTGTAAAATAAATTATTTAAAACTTTGTTTTATTCACTTTATGAGTTAAATTTAATACATGAACCGGTTTCGGGAAATGTCATTTCCGTCATCAGAATGTCAAATAAACTAAAACCAATGTCGAATTGATCTAATGTTTGTAAAAGTATATTAAAAAAGAAAAAAATTAAAATAACTAATGCCTAATATAAATTGTTAAGATGACGTAAAATGTAACAAAAACCACAATGTAAAGTCGCAATAATATTAAAAATATTAATACTGTAATATTATTAAATTGATTTCTAAATACTAATTAAATGTATCAATTAGAAAGACATACATATAAAATCAATTTTATAAAAAAATATTATTGTTACGCCACCGGAATTCAAACCTAGATCTTTTTCCAAACCGGGGAAGGTGCATTATCCAACTATGCCACAGCGACAGTACTTTTGACGACATATTTTCGAACTTATATGTTACACTTTTAAATTAATGCATCCATCGTTCCATTATTTGAAAGTCATCTACTTTTACAATGATGAAAGACCTTAATATGATGACCTTTAAAGTGAAAATACATTTCAATGTAACAGTATTTATTTTTAAAAATCCTCAATAAGCAAATATCTGCAGAATTTTTAAGAAAAAATTAGTTAAATTAGTAATGAGTCTGCCATTCAGAAAGAGGACCAAAGATGAAGATTTTCAATGAAGTGCTAGAGTACATACGAATGGAAGAAAATATTGATATTTAATTCATTATATATATATATATATATATATACAGTAGAAGCCGGTTATAATGTGCATTCGGATATACCGTGGGTCTTTTTTTTTAACATTTTTGTTTAAAGGCGTCCTGCATTATAAACACATACAATCACGGAAAGGTAAATTAAAATAGTAATTATTGAATAATTAAATCTTTAAAAAAAAAATTAACTTTTACTAAATTAATTTCTTATCGTAAACGATCGCTCGTAAACAGCAAAACCTTACTATCATTAAGGAGAACACATTCTTATTGTGAAGTTGTAATTATTCAGAACAGACGGTCTGTAATATTTTAAATACTAATTAAATGTATATCTTTATAATTAATACATTTAATTAGCATTTAAAACATCACAGATCTGTGTTCTAAATAGTTGCAACTTCACAATAAGAATGTGTATATAATATTAAATAAATAAATAAGTTGTATCAATGTGTCCAAAGTTTAATAAAAATGAATAGTTAATTCGGCGTCTGCTATCAGTTCACTCAAAGATATTTGAGATTCCGTAAAAACAATTTAGATGGCTTTCAAATAATGGAACGATAGATGTACTAATTTGAAAAATTGTAACACATGGGTTCGAAAATATGTCGCCAAAAAATACTGCCGCTGTAGCATAGTTGGTAATGCACCTTCCTCGCATTGGAGAAGAGATCCAGGTTTGAATCCCGGTAGCGCAACAACAATTTTATATGTATAACTTTATAATTAATACATTTAATTAGTATTTAAAAACTAGCTGATTTTTTTATAAAAGTGATTGTGTGATGTGTTAAAATTCTTATGAATCGTTATATTTTCGTTCCTAAAGGTGTGTTAGTTAACTGAAAGTTAACAGAGAGTTAATCTTAACTTTGGATAATTCGTTTATACCGCGGTTATCATATAACGCGATTCAGGTACCACCCCAGCAAATCCGCATTTTAATCGACTTCCGACTTACGTAAGAACTAGATTAGAAATAAATAAATATTTGCTTCTCAAAATACATCCGAACAATCTTTTCATTTAACATTTATATGATTGGATATGATATCTGTTTATTTGTTTTTTTTTTAATTTTTTGAACACCCTAAGAATGTATATTTGTTGGCACAAAAACAAATATGGCAGACATGTCATTTCATTCAAAATATCATTATTACTAAATGAAGGAATGATTGCATTAAAAAAATGATTATATCTCGCTCGTTAATTGGTCTGCGGGCTGCGAATAGTTGGAATGCGCTCCGAATATCTTCACGAGATCTCTTCGAATGAAGTCAACCCGGTGGAGATTTAAGTTCTCCCAGTCTTGATTGAATAGGCAGGATTCCTTGATGGGGCTCACCGCATGTCCCGTAATTGATTATTGTCCTAATTGATCGGTGCAGGATCAAGTATCTACCAGCAATCAGTCGGATTGCATTTTCAAAGGATTGATTTGAATCAGCCGACATTTTGTTTGGAAAATTACATAAGTATGATTCAAATTATCGGATCGGATAATTTAAAAAATAAACGCATCGCATGTATCTGGCAATATTTTCTCTAATTTTGGATCACAATGTGCGCACAAAAAATCTTTTATGCAACCGTAAGGATCGATGCTATTTATTTTTGCTCTTGGGTAGAAAATAATACAAATATTACCATACCATAAGGCTACTTACTGCTAAGGCGTGGGTTGACCATATTACTAATGAATAAGTATTAATTAAAAAATCAACTATCAAGGAAACTTCACGTTTACTTGCCAACTATTTTCACGGTTACTTGCATTGTATGTTACGTATTGTATTTGATTGTGTTTTGCCTTCAATGAGTTAATTGATTTTGTCAAATGTAATTTGTATACCAGTTTGCCTAAAAACAGGCTTGCCTGGTTGGGCAATGCATTTTAAAATCTGTGTAAAATATATGTAACAAACTGTCTTTTTTGTATGCTCATATTTAATATGCTACATGTGTCTAATGAATAAAAAATAAAAGAAGGAAAGCTGTATACTTCGTATACATTCTCTTTAATGAAAAATATTATATTTTATAACTCATTAACAAGGGAAAATAAAAGACAGTAGAAGCGTGGGTAGAAAGAGATTATCTTGGCTGTGTAACTAAATCTCTTAGCAGAAAACAGAACCCTGGTCTCTGGGTGAGAGACGGGTAAACTAATAAGATTAAAAAATAACACTTTAAAATATCCTAACCTATTAATACAAACATTAACATGGGTAACTATTTTTTAAATACATATAAATATTAGTATTTTTTTTGTAATTGAGTTGAAACACTGTTTTATTCCACTATATATTATTATATTAAACGTTAGAACGTTTTCGGGAATATCTTCCCATTATCAATAATACAATTCAACTAAAATTAAAAACAATTAATAAGGGTGTATCCAGAGTTAAGTGAGATGGGGGTGGGGGTAGAGTTAAAATGGATCAGAGATTAAGATGAGTTATTTGAATAATAGTGGGTTTTCAGAATTTTCTAATCATTTGATGGAAAATTGTCACGGTTTTTGATAAAAATTTGGGATTGTCAATTTTGCATGTAAACGGTGTTGGTCATAAATTAAATAATTTGGAATCGTTGGAGATAAATGAAGCGTGTAAAACTAATCAAAAAATTATAAACAACCAACTAAATTTAACCACAAGTCCCATTTTAAATTTTTTTACTAAAAAAATTTCTAGTTATTTTGTATCATCAAATAACAGTTTAAGTTAGATACTAAATTTAATTTTTAAATAATTATTGATTTTTAAAAATAGATTCTGTTAAAGAAACAATAACATATGTTTTTGATTAGTTAATGACATATTTTTCGAAACCGGTAGATGTATTGTAATTCATTAAGTGATTAATAAAATAAATCTAACAATTTAAAATAGTAATATAATTTGTTTAAGGAGAACACATTATTTTTGTGAAGGTGCAGTTTTTCAGAACACAAAAAACATCAAAGTTCCAGGTTCGAATCCCGGTGGCGCAACAACAATATTTTTCGATAAAATTGATTTTATATGTATATCTTTCTAATTGATACATTTAATTTGTATTTAGAAATCAATTTAATAATATTATAGTATTAATATTTTTAATATTATTGCAAACTTTACATTGTGGTTTTTGTTAATTTTTTGTTTATCATTTAAATTGAAGTTGATATTACACGTCTGTGTTAATCAGTTACTGTTCTAAACCATTAAGATGACTTTGAATGCATGTAGGAATTCGCAACAGAGTTGAAAGAAATCAAATAAGACATTTTTTCTTCCTCGTAAATACGAAAATAGTAAAGATTCATGTATTAATTTGAAAAGTGTAACATATGGGTTCAAAAATTTGTCGTCAAAAGTACTATGTGCTGTAGCATAGTTGATTAATGCACCTTCCCCGGATTGGAAAGAGATCCAAGTTTGAATCCCGGTAGAAACGACAATATTTTTTGATAAAATCGATTTTATAATTAATACATTTAATTAGTATTAAAAATATCACAGGCCTATGTTCTGAATTATTTCTCCTTAATAGTATAACATCTGCGTCATTTGAGTTTTGGGGTGAGTTTCGGAAGGCATTTATTCTGTCCTGGACCTCTGTTCCTGTCTCTCTCTCTCCATAGTTATTTATTCTGTATCGGGACTATTGGTTTTCGATAGTTTCTGCATCCAGCATCCGGCCTCGGGTATCCTCCAATTCTTCTTCTTCATTTACCTTTCTTCCGATCAATGTGGTTACGAATGTAATTGTACCAGAGGTACAATCTAAGTATTTACCTCGACATTTTGTTTCCTTTCTGGCAATTAATTTTCACTATTTTCCTTTATTTCGGAGATTTCCAGTCTCGTTTTATATCTCTTCGTTAGGTTCCAGATTTCAAATCCAAATACATACTGAAAAACCTTTATGTGTTTATGGGGTTTGTTGTTTTATTGTATTCGATTTGTTAGCCTTCATTGTAATCCTGTACTGTGATTATGAAATGCTAGTTTATTTATTATTGTATACCTACACTGTATATTTAGCAACGGCACGAACAGCTTTCTGTTTGGCTGTGAAAGGCAGCGCACGTGTGTCGCGTCTCTTCAGAAATTATTTAAAAAAAAAAAAACAATATATATTATCAAGTTGCATTGTGGTAGATCACATTTAACCATTATTTGGATAAAAAAAAATATATTTTTCAATTAATTCACAATTTACATTTCAAAATACATGTTTTTTTTTGTGAAGATGTTGCCACTTCACCAGTTTATAATTTTACAATTTATTAACAATATTTTAGTATGTCCAAAAACACATAATTACTGGATTTTTATATTATATGGAAGGTATGGGAGTATGGGTATTACAGGGCTTACAATCTATCTTCGACTGGCCTAAGTATTCACTTTACACAATGTAACGTTCACCATTCCACCCTATCAACCTCTATATCCATCAAATTTTTGAATGTTGTATATATGTTACCATGTAGAAATACTTCGAGTATGTAACTATAATTTCGCTGTCGCCAAGTCTGAAATATGATACTCATTTTCCTGAAATACCATAGATGTCACTAATGAGAATCTTTTTAGAATAATATAAAATTATAATTTATGTTTATAATTTCAACATTGGAAAATGGTTGTATAGTAGCACTTGTCGTGTCCAGCAGATCATTAGCAAACGAAACGAAACGTACGATGGTGAGCTTTATATAGATGGAACAGGATTAATAAAATAAATAGTGTATCTGGGATGCAAACTAAACTAAAACTAGAACCCTTCTATGGAAATTAAATATCATATAGAGAGCAAGTCCGAGCTGCTTTCTTAAGCCCATCTAATAACTCATACTTCCATATTTTTCAATTAATTTAAAATAGCTTGGTCTCTATGAGATATCTATTAATTGTTTAATAACAATGCCTTTGTAGGTGAAAATCCAGTAATTGTGTACTCGTGGACATATTCAAATATTGCTAAATTTATTTTTATCTGTGTCAGCCTACCAGGGCGCAAATATGCTACGCCTCTTTCTATAACTAAACCCACCCTTAAGAAAACACTTTCGCGTTGTACAGTTGAGCCTGAGCGATGGTTCGGATGTAGGCTTTCTGTATGTCCACCCTTTGTTACCTCGACCTCACAATACTTCAGAGGGCCTCCTGCGCGGTGACAGCCGTAAATTGGATTTAATTGTGCGCGGACGGGGACAGGGCGCGACATGGCGGCTTCCATCACGGGCGGCCTACCAACGGGTGAGGAGTTATGTGGACAGTATGCGGGAGTACGTCGCGAACGTTTCCGTTCTCTGTGTTGCTTCTGCACTTTCTGTGCTCCTGGGATAAATATTCAAAAATTAATCAAATACATTCATTAGATTGTATCGAAAAATGCTACGTGGATCTCTTCCGATCCAGGGAACGTGCATTAATCGATTATGCTACAGTAGCACACAATACATTGGCGATAAATTTTGCAAACCTTTACACACTTTTCAAATTGATACATCTATCGTACCATAATGTTTACTACAACGTGATAATGAAACAAATTATTTTATCACCAAAAATAATTGTGTTTAAAACATTGTTATAAACACAATATGCAAATATAAAATATTCTGAGAATTGACCGACTTATAATCAACACATACTTCAAACGGATACACTATCCACCTATAAATGTAATCATTTTATAGCGCTCAACGACCAAATGAGGAACACATGAACAAAGTAAATGACATATTGCTATTTAAAATCACGTTCGACTTCCGCGGTCTTCTTAAAAAAAACACATGGATTACATGCTTCACCACGCAGGTGTCTGTGTAGGCAACATGAACTATTTAATTAAATTTGTTATGTATAAAGCTATATTTTTATCGCGTCCGCTCGATACCACATAGGCTGAGAAGACAATGTATATTTATAAAAACAGTTCATCCAGCGTCGAATCTATTTTACATCCGAGTTTTATGTTAATTCATTGATTGCGTCATCCTGAAACTTCTCCATATATATATATGTATATCTACCAACACACATCTGTCACCTACATCTAAAAATACAGAAAGGAGAAAACAGTTCTTAATCTCTATGAAATACATTATAAAAGAGATTTTCGTTATAAATCATAAACGTCCCTAGTAAATCATTCTGAATAACCGAACAGTAATAACATTAACCCTTCCCAAACCATGCAGTAGCACAGGTCTACCATCATCATTAAACCTGTAATATTTCGGTAAATACAGCAACATAAAATTCTTATTTTAGATAATCTTAAATAAAATATTAGCGCTTAGGAATGACTAGTGAAAAACCAATTATAAAAAGGGAATCGTACAAAAACAATTATTTTTTTCCATTCAAACTGTTGTAAAATTAATACGTTGATAAAAATGCCATTTGTGATATGAAAGACAGAGATCACACACTATTTTCACAGTGAAAAGAACAACAAACATACAAATATAATTGTCTCTTTCATACTAATTAAATGAAGTGAGATAAGAAGGAAGGACACATTGTATAGAACTTAATAAATACTTTAAATTATGATATGAATCATTTTTACAAAATTGAATGCTCAATATTTACAGTAAATTCGTGCCACTAAAGCCATTTCAGCTAATTAAAACATATTTTATAACTGTTATTTACGGTAACACGAGTTGACAGCATGGTTGCGTTCGGGTATTTTATTTCATGGTTACAATTTAAAGGTCTTTCATGTTCCATCATAGACATTACGAAGTGACCTGAATTCGTCACATTTGACAATGTACGCCAACGTACATATCTTAGTCTTTTTAACTTAAAACATTGCTATAACTGTGATATATCGTCACAATACTATCTTTTGTGTGCGGAAAATTGCTGTCAGAATAATACCCAAGTTCGTGGTGACAATAGTGTTGATTCTAGATGATTCTATACAATGTTACAGGACTATAATAGATGTTTACTGTTTCACGGTTCGGAGCCAAGAGAGCGCACCCACCGCGGCGCACGACAGTCATCTCTTTCACACGCTTAAATCTTTTACATTCGTCACAATAACATACACGCATAATAAATAGATATGATAAATAGATAATGTGTTGTATTAGTTTTTCTATACAGCTGATAAAGTGACACAGCTTTTCATACGACTGCATCGACACGGGTTACGGAAGTACTCGATGGCGACAAGAGACGCGGCAAATCAATCTTGTTCCTCCCGCACCCTTCCCCGCCGCCGCCATCCCTTCTCTTTATTCTACCAATCCATCGGACATGTCCATTTGCGTACATACGCACCTTTGTTTAACCGCTCGTCTCGTGACCTCCTGGTACCTCGGCATTCTTCGCGACATCGCGCAAAATCAGCGTGCAATCAAAATGATCTTATTGTAAATTCCGCTTGCTGCCTTGAGCCACTCGCGAGCTATTATCATCTCCTGGTAGTTGGTTAATAACATTGCTGGAATCATTCTTCGCCATAATGATTCTTGTGTATGTATATATTATCATCATTGAGGACAACACATTCTTATTGTGAAGTTGTAATTATTCAGAACGTAGATCTGTGATATTTAAATACAAATTAAATGTATCAATTAGAAAGATACACATATAAAATCAATTTTATCGAAAAATACTGTTGTTGCCACCGGGATTCGAACCTGAATCCGGGGAACGTGCATTAGTATATTTAAGCAGTTAGTGATCAATTAAACATTATTATGATAATATATAATATTATGCAAATACAGCCATAAAAAGTTTAACGAAATCTCATTTTATTTGCAAAGATGATTTCAGAATTTGATGTTTAAAATAAATGAGATAAATGGATGAAAATGAGTGTTACTAAAATAATAGAAATATCTTTAAGAACACATTAATACGGACAGCAACTAATATTTTTTTGTACATCTTTCTAGTTGATTAATTTAATTTGTATTAATAAAAATATTGATAGACTGTTCCCAATTACACCATTGATTATTATCGTCTGATTTTGCTTTTTAATTAGATTAAGATTAATTTAAGATTGTTTCAAATTCTTTCAATGTCACAATTAGAAATAAATAATAAAAAAAGACCAAGTATACAATTTTTCACAGATTTTAAAGTACTAAAAATAGTAGAAAAATACAAAAAAATTTAATAATTCAAATTTTCAAAATTAAAAATCAATTAAATTTTAGAAGCGAATTCCGATCAACACAAAATCAATATATTTATCAAGGCATCAAATTTTTTAACAATCTCCCCATCACAATAAGAATAATTACGGACTATCATAAATTTGTATCTGAAGTAAAAAAAATATGTACACAGACTAACTGAAACATAAATTAACTAGAATATACTCCTTCTCTATACACAAGTCTTACCCTCATAGAGAAGAAACAAGCGTTTATATATATATATCCACTGATTATTGAAATTGTATTATATTTTTAATATTAATAAAAAAAAATTAAAAAGATTTTTTATTTCGAAATTGGTTTTTTCCGTCTCTTTCGAAGTTATATTATATATTTAAATAATTTATATTATAAAATTATACGTCGTGGAATTATTTTTGCGTGCAAAAAACATTACGATATTTAATCCCAGTTCCACTAAAAAGTCTTAAAACTATATACTTTGTATAATAGAGAATGATGAACTGATGAGATAATTTTATTCGGGAATACTTCTCCACGCCCTTACCGTATCTGTGCTCCTGGTAACGTAACTCAAGATGAGGAGAATAACAGAATGGATCAGGATACCAGAAATTAGCAAATATCACGTAATTGTTCATCCAATTGTTCGCATGATTTCCTAGTAGCGAGGTTAAAAGGTTAGGTCATTTTGATCGTCCGCTGTATGCATGGCATATCAAGAAGGAATTATATTCATTTCACATATTTATTTTATTTGTCCGATACACATATGTTTGTATGTATGTAGAGTCGAGATGGACAGTTCATTCACATAACTGGAGTTTATGCATCTCGAGAAGTCCTGTCGCTCTCCACTTTCTGCGCATATTAACAAATAATTTATTTTATGAATAATATACTTACTTATCATCACGCCGTTTCTCCGCGGGATTAGGCAGAGAGGATAGAGCGCCACACTCCTCTGTCCTGACACACAATTCTCGCCTCATCCACATTCATACATCTTCTCATACAAGCTCGCCGATCGTTGAGGATTCTAACAGAACTATCCTCCATTATCTGGTTTACCTGATCGTGCCAAGTCGTCCTCTATTTCTGGTGCCATCAACACTTGCGTCATATATCTTTCTTACCATTCTCTTTTCATTCATCCGTTTCATATGACCAAACCACCTAAGTGATCCTTTCTTAATCTTACTCATTAAACTAACATCAGCTTTACTTGTACAATCGATTTAATTTATTCATATTTATATTTAATTAATGTTTCTGGATAATTCTACCGTGAGTTTAAATAAATATTTAATTACTAATTAAATGTATTAATTGGAAAAATATACATATAAAATCAATTTTATCAAAAAATAATGTTATTACGCTACTGGGATTCGAACCTGGATCTCTTTTAAAACCGGGGAAGGTGCATTATCCAACTATGCTATAGCGACAATACATACAATACAGGCTTTCAAATAATGGAACGATAGAGTATTAATTTAAATAGTGTCGAAAAATTGTCGTCAAAAGTACTGTCGCTGTAGCATAGTTAGATAATGCACCTTCCCCGGTTTGGAAAGAGATCCAGGTTCGAATCCCGGTATCGCAACAACAATATTTTTCGAAAAATTGATTTTATATGTATATCTTTCTAATGAACACATTTAATTAGTATTTAAAAATAATGAATATAAAATTTATTATTTTTACTACTATTACTAAAAATAATGAATTTAAATTAATAATGAACTTAAATTTTAATTATATACAAGGCAACAAGTACGAATCGGAAGTTTAAAGAAGTATCTGGAATTGTATCGAAATCTGTACAAATTTTGGAATTGTCCATCGCTAGTAAAAACCTTAGTGCATGCTAGGCCTTAGAAGGAACATTGCCTGTCGGCCTCTTAATACCCCTCGCGTACCACTGAATGACTGCGTTCGTCCAACGATATTTTTTTTCCTTTACGCATTTAATTATATCGACTATACTTTCATGTGTTCCCGCGCGTTTATTTTGGCACATGTTCATGTGACGCCCGACATACACGCCATTCCATACCTCATTGAATACAAAATCATCAATAAATTAATTGCAAACACTTGACGAACCAAAATAATGTAATTACATTAAGCATGAGAAAACCGATATTTGTATACAATTGTAAACAATATTGTGAGTTCATTTGTTGTCGGTTCTGATTTCACGTTCAGCATCAGTTTCTACATTCCAGAAAGAATTACGGAAAACGGAATGTAACGTTTCAAAATAACGCGTCGATAACTAACTATAATGCAGTATTTCACAGGAAATCTGCATACATATTAGGTAATATCAATAACAGATACCAGGGGCGTGCAGTGCAATACAAGCGAAAAAGCTGTGCATGACTAAAAATTCTGGGAAACAAATATATATTAAAAAATTGAATTAGCATTAACGAACACATTATTTTGATTGTAGTGCCATCTGTGTATCAGTAGAGACTTTAATTGCTTAGATCTAAAAAAAAATTTTATTCGCCGCATCGTGCTATTTACATTACTCAGTTATGTCTTTAAGCTAATGAATTACTCAAGTCATGTAAATGGCAATTTACTGAATTGAAAATTCCTTTCGGTTGATCCGTTTTATATGGAGTCGTTACCTATGCTGTTTATTAACAGAATAACATTATAAATGGTTACAACTGCGTGCAAATCATTGAAGTGTCTACATCCTCTTTTACTAATTCGCGAATTTTACTATTTTACTGTTTTTAACCTGTTGATTTCATGATTGTTCTTTAAATTTGGTGCATGGATTGGTTTTTGATTTGAGAAAAACAAAAAGCAATGGCAGAACTATTTCCTACGTTAACCTTTAATAAAAATAATTAATTCGTTTAGCTATTACGTGAAGTATTTTTATTCTTAAAAACGTCGATACATTTTTATATGGGTAAGAAAGTATTATTTTAGGTTAAAATTTAAACATTAAAAACACTATTAACAGTACTCTAAAATTATAAATAAATACATGATATGGTCGTATAAACGACGGATTTATTTTGTCCAAAGAAGTTGGTTAAACGAAAGTACATATATTGTATTACATATATTATATATGATTGTTATTGGTAACAGCATAACCTAAATCTATACCTACTGCACGCCACTGACATATACCTATATTTTTAATAATTGGCGAACGGAATGTAAAAGTCACTAGAATTCTAAAGCTATATATAAATATAGAATAATACTAATCAAATGTATTAGCTAAATAGATATACATATAAAATCAATTTATCGTAAAAATATTGTTGTTGCTACCGGGTTTCAAACCTGGATCTCGTCCTATCCGGGGAAATGTATTAACCGATTATGCTACACAAACACAGTAAGTTGACGACAAATTTTCGGACTTATGTGCACTTTCATTCATTAATGTTTCCAAAATTTTATAATAATGAATTGTCAATTAATTCTGGCATCTCTATCGGATTTTACTCAAAGGTGTTTGAGATTCTATAAATATATAGAAGATGGCTTTCAAATAATGGAACGACAGATGTATCAAAATGAAAGTGCAACATATAAATTGGAAAATTTGTCGTCAACTCACTGTGTTGGTGAAGCATAATCGGTTAATGCATTTTCCCGGATAGGACGAGATCAAGGTTCGAACCTGAAACTTTAGAAATCAGAAACTCACGTGCCGACACTGCTTGGACGGTAGTCGAACCGCGAGCCTTGGGAAACGAATTGACACGCAATCCACTCGAACGGAGCAATAAATCTCTCGGCGACAACTGCAAGAACTAATGACAGGGTTAAAGGGAGAGTGATGGAGGAGACTTGAAGGTAAGAGAGTAGTCTTGTTTCCATCCATCCATTCGTGTATCGAGCTTTATTTTTAGGCTGAAGGCGATATAGGTATTCAGAGAAATATTACTAATATTCTAACTTAAATAGCACAAAATTAGATAAAATTTTGGAACGATTTAAAAGAAATTAGTAACAAAATACTAAAAGATTTATTAATTTTAAATTAAATATTAGCTGTGAGGATATCAATTATGATTATCTCCTTAGCCGTCTACTCGATGGTGACGGATAAGTTGCTACTTCACATTTTATATTTATTTTTAATTTTGATTATGTAAAAACATGCTGACACTACGAATTGTTTTCTCATTGTGTATTGCACTTATGTTGTAATTTTCGGTTATTTTTGGACGTGTATAATAATAAATAAATAAATCAGTACCGTAAGTTGGGGTGAATAAAAACTTTGGGGGGAATAGAGACATTCGTCGAAAAAAAGTATAAAGTCGTATTACGTCACTTTGGCCTTGAACTTATTGATATTTTATGTTAAAAAAAAATGCTATGGTATGTAATGTAATAACATTTTTAATTATTAAAATTCAAAGGTTTTACTATTTTTAATATTACGACTTTAAGTGACATTAAACCTCTTAAAAAGGAGGATTCAAATTGTTTGTTAAAATAAGGTAGAGCAGATACTGAGAGCAAACTGTTGTATATTTTGAAATAATTCTTATAACTTTATTTTGTATATTATATTGACTGCATTATAACTCTAATATTACACATTTTCTTTTACATTCTATTTATACATTTGTATTGCATATTAATATTTTTATTCTCTCATTTTATATATTTTCACGTTTACTTACCTTGTATGTTTCATTTTCTTTTTTATTGTGTTTTGCTTTCAATGAGTTATTTGGTTTTGTGAAATGTAATTTGCTCTAATGCAGGCTTACCTAGTTGGGTAAACCATTTTAAAATTTGTTAAAAATATATGTAACAAACTGTTTTTTTTTAGTTGTACAATACTTACATATTACATGTGTCTAAATATTTTTTTTAAAATACACTTAATAAATAATGGATATCTTGAAATTGAAATTATCTGATGGAAAGAGAACAAAAATGCTTCAGGATAATCCGTGGGAAATCGGTAGATCAACAACAGTAATTAAAAACTCGAAAGATGTTCAATTAAAAACCTCGCGATAATGTTCGCCCTTATAGGTAAGTATTACCTACTGCTGGTCATGTGAATGTGCCTTGGATGGGTGCAAAGCAGTGCGAAGTTGCATTTCAAAAATGTTTATGATTGGGTATCTATTAAAAAGAATATAAAAAGACAAAAAATTTTTTTAAAAAAAAACGCATGACATGCCTCAGACACGTGTATCATACCAGTACTGCATAGTTGCTATTATTCTGGTTCAAAAAAAATCTTTATAATAAATAAAAAATTGACTTGAATCAGCGAGCCCCTTGTTAAATGAAATGTATATACTCAAATCAAAACAGGGCCATGTTGGTAGTATATTTTTTAAATATGGAAGAGACTTCTTCATCTTTTTAAAATTCTTAGTTAAACACTTAATTTTAAAGTATTACTGGTATAACAGTCTTATTCCATATTTTATGGGTGAATACCGGATTAAATTACGAATCGAAAATGTTCAGAGAGTATGTACAAAGTCTGTTAGGTTACGAAAAATATTACTTTATGAAAATATTAAAAATAATTTGGAATCGATAAAATAACTTTATTGAAATAATCGCATAATTATGATTTTCTTTTAAATGCTTATATCTGACGTAGCTAAGATTAAGCGCATGCTGTTTGAACATTTTCGATTTTTATGACTATCCAACCATCGTCGGTCACCGTGTGCACGCAATATAAACGTGATATATAGAATCGTTCCTATCTATTACCTATTCACTACCCCCTCCTTCTATACCCAGAACATGAGCGCCCTTAAGGTGAAAGTTTTTACGAAAATGGCGCTATACAAATTATCCATTATTATTATTATTATTATGACATTTTTCTGTCGTGTTTTCTATAATTTTTTGGACCAGTTGGAATTTCACTTTGAACTGTCAAGTAATCGTTTACCAGTAGTACTTTTGGCTGTCAAAATTGTGTTAAATTATCGTCATGCTGTGCAGGGCTGATATTGTTTATGTGCGTTTCGGTTTCTCGCTGTGCGCGCCGAAACCTGTACATCTTGCAATTATTATTATTATTATTATTTAATTACATCAGCGCCCTTGTGGGCTTTTACAAAAGAATAATAATTAATTTAATTTAAATATAACAGTACATTTTTAAAATATAACATAAAAAACTAAGTATAATTTACGTATAAATATTTATTCAATTCAGATATGCACCAGCAACGAAAAATGTCAACGAAATTCAACTTGTCACCAAGCTGATGCATCGTATTATGCATGGCTGTTGCATAACTCTTCGCACTATTATCAAAGTATATGTCCAAGAGTACTTCATGCGTACAACATAATGCGTGTCCTGGAACCAAAAGATCTATGGATCCAGTGAAAAATCCAAATATCTAAAGGAACACTTCAAGGTGGATCGTGTTTTCTGGTTCTGGTTGGTCCTTCAGCCCCTCTGTTCTCTATTCCTGTTCCTCTCCCAAATTCTTTTCACCCTTCTTACATCCTGTATTTTTACAATCCCTCGTTCAGATACGATTTATATTTTTGATTTGTATTTACCCCTAAATTATTGTGCAATCGGTGTTACATCCAGTACTTAACAATAAAATTACCCCAACCAATCATCTAGAAGATAATACAAGATTGCTTAAAACCATGTTTGAAATACATTACTTCTAGATATTGTAAAAATGATAAAAATGAATAGTGGTCCTTGTGTTTATAAATTGGTAGCTCACTCTTGATCTATCCTGGAAAATATAAGGGCGCCGTATTATTTAAGAAAAAAAAAATATTTTAATTAAAGTGTCACCTCCCGATCTGGCTCTGGTGTCCTGGGCCGGTTTTTGCCGTAATTAGTCGTCGTGTCGGGACACGGGGTAACTTTTTATCAAGGACTCCGCGGCTCGGTTGAAAGCACATTTTTTTTAAAGTCAAATAAAAAACAATTTAAAGCCCAAACGTCACGGACGACATCTGAGTGAGCGCAGATCGTCACAGAGAAGATTAACTCTCCCGGTGTCAGACGACTATATGTCTAAGACAAGCATTCATGATATATAATTATTAAAATGTATATGTAATCCACAATATCGGCCTCGACCTCGGAAGTTCGTGAGCACAGTCACTACATGGCGCCATCCCACCCACGATAGACCTTTCTCAAGGAGCCTATGATAGAGTTACATATACAGGGTTATCCAATAAATGTGATAGAATTTCAAATAAAAATATAAGCCATGTTTATTATTATTCTGACAGCTGTCATTGTTATTTTCATTCAGTTTATTCTGCTAGAAACAATATTTACAAGTTATTAAAACTTATTATCAAAAAATGAGACGATCGATTTATTGAAAACAGCAGTCAAATATTATTAGGAGAACACATTCTTATTGTGAAGTTGTAATTATTCAGAACAGACGGTCTGTGATGTTTTAAATATATTAATTAGAAAGATATATTCAATTCATATTTAGTCAAATATTCAATCATTTCCAGAAATGGAGCTGTCAATCGGCCGCCTAGATCAAGACAGCTGCACACATGATAACTGCTAACACAGCCTCACGTAAGGTGGTTTTATATTTCTGGAGTATTCAATACCTATAGTACGTATTGCTAGGAGATGAGACGGCTAGAGGAAGGTTCCTTTATTTTTGCAGGATCCCGAAGAGTAATTGTACAAAATTAGGTATACATCAGTCTTTTAAGGGTGTAGGATTGTATAGAGAGAGAGAGAGAGAAAAAAAACAGATATATATTCAATTTTATATATATTATATGTACATATATTCAAATGTAATATTATAATTTTATATATTATTATTATATGTTGACACCAAATGGGTTAATGTCATCTTGTATCGGCCAACTTCATTGTCTTCCGTTTGACGTCGCACACGTCTTTCGCGACGGCGTTTAATCGGGCTCGTTCTCGGGGTGCCTACCGCGAGGGCGCTGAATAACCACATTTTTCGGCGTTTAAGTTCGCGTAGAAGAGTGATATTTTTTAATTAATATTTAAAACATACTGCGGCTATTTAGCTGTAATGATAATAGGGTTCCTATAAAGATACAATTTTAAAAAGCAGCTGTCAAGCCAGACAATATACACGGCAGGCGGGGTCGCTACATACATATGCTTTGGATGCTCCGCATTCCTTGTGTTCTAGAGTGAAAAAGTCTAAAAAATGACACTGCTGCAAATAAATTCGTCCTGTCCTTTAGAGTTCAGTCGTTCAGTTTGTCAAAATACGTATACATTCTCAACTTTTGAACAGCTATGAATCGCGTAAACACACAGATATCAGCATCAGTGGATTCTATTATTCGTTCCGTATCCACAAAGATTGAACGTATTGACTTACGTGCATGCGCATTCAGTTACATCTGTCAACGTCTTCGAATACTTTATACGCATTCGTTAACATCATCCAATGCACAAAAACGACTTTAATGCACAGAATAGCATTCATATTATAAAGCGAGCGGATTGTTTTGAAGCATTTGTTTATTGAATTATTGAATCATTGAATATCATAAATAAAATAATAATTCATAAAATAACATTGTGTGAGTGATCGTGGTCTAATCTATAGATTTGTATATTTGATAAACTTATTATCCGGCATCACTTCAACAAAAAATCACCGACCGCCACTGATGCATGGGCCCAAGATTGGAGAAAATTCATTTTTTTATATCCGTGCCTTCTACATGGTGACCTCTTTCCTGTAGAAATAAAAGAAGATCCACTCAGGTGGTAAGTATGGACGTGTGATTCAATGGGAAGAAGTTTATATGATTCATAAAACCATGAGTGTCAGGAGAAAACCAGGAAGAACGCGAGCAACTTGGATAGCTTCAATCAGAAGATTTGGTCAAGGCCAAAGATGCAGCCTAGGACAGAACAAAGTGAAGCAGAATGATGAGAGGGCAGCCGACCACAGATGAATGGGATAAGACAAAGAAAAATGTAAAACAAATTAGATTAATCTTTGGATACAAAAAAACCTATCAAAAAATATTTTATACATTAATTAAATGTTTTAATTATAAAGATATACATATAAAATCAATTTTATTGAAAAATATCATCGTTGCGCTACCGGGATTCGAACCTGGATCTCTTTTCCAATCCGGGGAAGGTGAATTACCAACTATACTACAGCGACAGTATTTTTTGACGACAAATTTGCAACTTCACAATAAGAATGTGTTCTCCTTAATAATATATAACGTGTATCAATATGTTCAAAATTTAATAAAAATAAATTGTTCATTCTGGCGTCTCCTATATGATAACTCAAAGGTATTTGAGATTCCGTAAAAATAATTTAGATGGTTTTCAAATAATGGAACGATAAATGTATTAATTTGAAAAAGTGTAACATATAGGTTCGAAAATCTTTCGTCAAAAATTACTGTCGCTGTATCATAGTTGGTAATGCATCTTCGCCGGATTTGAAAAGAGATCCAGGTTCGAATTCTAGTAGCGCAACAACAATATTTTACGATAAAAATGATTTTATATGTATATCTTTATAATTAATACATGTAATTAGTATTTCAAATTAGATTAATCAGAAATATTATACAGAAAAAATATTTAGTTATTTAAACATTAAATGTAATTACTTAAATAAGATATCTATTATTTTCAATTAAAGTCTATCAACTTTGTAATTGCCATGAATCTCAAAAACTTTGGGATAAATCGTGCCAAATTTTTTTTTCCAGATATATGAAATTTATTTAATTTGTTTTAAATATGAAATAACTATATTGTAAAATTACAACATCACAATAAAAATATGATTTCACTAAAATATAAGATTATATTCAGCGATAATTTGTGTAAATAAAATATTAAATTTTACTTTTTTTGAGAACTATTAATACATGCATAAAAACAAATACTTCATTTCTTAGAACGAATTAATTATGCAATAAAATAATAAAAATTTAGCAAGTTTAGGTTATGTAAGGATTATTTTTATTTATAGTAATGCGCAAACATTTCGTTTTATGGAACAAAGTATTTATTTTAACGCATTGTTTAAATCGTACCATTTTTTTATGAAAGCAGGATGTTTAAATTTCTCATAACACGAAATAACCGCAAAAATTCTGACTCGCCCTCATCTTAAAATGAGAAAAAAAATCACTTTCTATTGTAAAAATATGTCCCATGCAGTTTCATTACTGCGACCGTTGCACCCAGGCTGTCCACTCGCATTAATCATGATTCCCCTAATTTTTTCCCCGCAGATATTTTTTTAGGGTGGGAAAATTCCACCCCCCGCCGAGATGCTAATGTTTTTATTAATAACACCCCCATTAGGGGCGAACGGCGCCGGAAGTTGTAAAGAAGAGATTTGTTATGCGCGCGCAGCGGTGCCGGAGTCGCTTCCGGTGTCTTCCCGCGGGAGGGAAGAAATGCATTTGCATCCGTATTCGGAACCTTTGTCATTTTAATCGGTATTGTTATTGTATTAAAGGTTTTGGGGTAACGGGATAATCGCGCTCTTCCATACCAACCGAATTTTAAACAAATATCTTAAATATGAATTAAATATATTAATTAGAAAGATATACATATAAAATCAATTTTATCGAAAAATATTGTTGTTGCACCACCGGGATTCGAACCTAGATCTCTTTCCTAACCGGGGAAGATGCATTATCCAACTATGCTACAGCGACAATATTTTTAGCGACAATTTTCGAACCTTTATGTTACCTCTTTGATATTAATACATTTAATCGTTCCATTATTTGACAGAGCCATCTACCTTATTTTTACAGAATCTCAAATACCTTTGAGTAAACTGATAGCAGACGCCAGAATTATCAATTCATTTTTATTAAATTTTGGACACATTGATACAACTTCACAATAAGAATGTGTTCTCCTAAATAAAAAACAAATATCTTATATTCATTACTTAAATCATCTTGATTTAAAATACAATATACTGATATTATTAATTTAATGCATTAACAGCCAACCGTTCTATAGTTTACACAATATATATGTACCCATTATTATTAAAGTGGTCTAAGTCATGTTTCTTCGTTTCGAGATGCGTTTGAATTGATTAAAAAATACTTTTATATTACACAACACAAAGTTTCAAAATTTATTTAGTATACTAGATTTATAATTTATTTCGAGATATAAATTTTTCATGTAGCCTGTAAGGAAATAAAATAATTTAAGGTTGAAATGACACTAGCTGAATACCATTGAACGTCATAACAACACACCGAATACAACACTTCAAATTTTTCACAATTGTTACAATTTGCATCATATTATATCAATTTAAAACAATGTGACGTGAAATAATTATTAATAAACTCATTCATCATAGTAATTATTCTTACTCGGTGCTGTCATGAAACACCCCTTCATGCCCTGTAAACCGAGGTGAATGCTAATATACGAAAATGAATGGCAAGCCGAATAATGGGTAAATTATTGTCCACACCTCTGATTATCAATTATCAGACTGTACAGACTTTCTATTTCAAATTTATGATTTGCACACCCCACAAAGGTAGGCAGAGAAGAAAAACCGCCACACTTTTCTCCCATAGTATTCACACATATTTGTGGAGAACTATCGCACCATAATCTCCACGCACCATACATGTAACTGGGTACAAAACAGGCCTCTCAAAATCACGCCGAGTACCGACCCCCAACAGACAACAATAGTATGCGCCGCAGCCGTCCGGAAACCGTCCCTTATGCGCCACTTCTCTCTCAGCAGCCTTCTAGACAAGTTCATTAACACTTTTACTGCTTGTATTGTATCCGTAACTGTGTTACAAGCATTAATAAACATTGTCTACTGTGACTAGTATTTTTTTTCTATCGGTTCTGACCACACGCACACATATACGTATACACATTCCGCGCAGCACCGGCGTTACGCACAGGCGAAGCAGGCGCCAGCCTGTGGCGGCCAAATCAAGGGCGCGGCCGAAAAACATATAAAAAGTTATAAACAAAATTCCAAATTGCAATTTCAGTACCTGTTTTGGTTTACATGGTTAGGCCAAGTCGTTTTCGGACGTCATTTATTTCTGACACAATGAAAACTCTCGTAATATATATCTCTTACCAAATAGATAAGTACTCATATTATTATAAGTATTACATATTGTTAGACTTTTTTTAATGTTTAGAATTAAATTATAACGGAAATCACCAAATGGTACCGCAATGATTAGAATTAGATTAGTGTTTCAATCATGGGATAGCGAGAGTATTTTACTTATTTATTATGTTATTAGAATACTTTATAACCCTGTTGTCTTCATTATTAATAATATTAAAAATGGTTTTCACATTTGTATGATAGACAACAGATGAGCCTGTCTCCTTTAGTACATACACCGGTCTAGTTAAGGAGACAGTGAACATCTTTTACATTATGAAGCATGTTCGCCTTTTTTTGTATATTTATAAGAATGTTTATAATGTATGATATGTACGTATATTAAGAACATGAACAGAATAAAATAAAATATAAATAAATCTGGTGTTGAGATATATTTAAATTAAATCTCCGAAATCATCGTGTCTTATGCCGAAGAGATGACACTCATTGATTATAACCCATTTGTAACATGAAAATTAAATTCTCTGTACGCTTTAAATTCCAACATTAAAACGAGATATTAATTAATTAAATTGTAACGTTCAATACTAATGTGTGCACTGTTACAAAATAAATTATTCTATAATACCACTTCAACACTGCTTATTCCTGTGCAAATTCTTTGTTTACCCAAAATCACCCCGAACAATCAATTTGGACGGAAACAATCCAGCGCTCTCCAAACCGACAATCAGCAACCCCCGACCATCCCGCTCCCCTTCGGGCGCGGCGGCTCGGCCACCCCCGGCGAAATCAATAAATCAACGATACCGACGAATTAAATGCCCCTCGAGAAAAATCTTTCCGCGGCCGTCTTTTCGAAACGGACTTCCGGCCGATGCGCGACCGCCATTTTGGACGCACGCGCCGGCCGGAAACGCGTGCGCGTCGTGCGCCGAAATTTCCCGGCCCGAGTAGATGCAGTTTTCGAAACGACCGCGCGAAATTCGATATTTGAAAGAGTTTCCTGTTGTGTCCGACGGACGCCGCCCGTTCGCCCGTTTAAGGGTTTCAAATTTGAAAGATATTTATCGTTTGTGTAGTTTACAACCGGTCGAGGGTAGGTGGTACAATGGGTGTTTGCATTAGTATTAAATTATTACAACATTATTTGCGAGGGGTGAATTAAACTGTCATCTATGATTACACAACAAAATTCTGACTTATTTTGCCGTTGTACTTCATACTAATTTTACTAGCAGAAATTAACTGGCTTTACCGATATTTCAATTTCAAAATTTCTACAACAGACTTGTTTATTCGCTATTTTTGAAAAATGTACCTTCAGAACATAAATGATATATCTATATTTCAAAGAAAACACACAATTCATTCTAATAATTTCTGTACAGCACAGACCAGTTAATGAATGGACATGAAATACAGTGTACATATGAGAGATAGGCGTGGTACATTTGTTGCGGGACGAGGGGCATTCTACGCACATTATTTGTAGAAACATAAATCCGATAGTTTATGATACATTTATGCAACAGTAAGAGTATTTACTATTCGAAAATTAAATCTTTGTGTAAACAAGACGTATTTTTTTTACATTAGTGCATATTATATTGTCAGCGTTTAAATTTTTGTTCCAATCGAGTCATATATTTTTAAAAAGTCGAGGAGCTATTTGATTGCGTGAGTGGTACCAAATTGATCACGCGAGTGACACCAAATTGAAAATATTGAAACAAAGAATATATATGCGTTAGTTCATGTCTATTTATTTGATAGTCTGTGCTGTACACATAGAAAAACATTGGGATTTTACATATATACAGAAATAAATAATACATATTAATATAAAAATCCACTCAAATTTTATGTCCACAATGAGAATTGTGACAATGTAATTTGTCTGTATTTATATCAGGTAATAGCAGTTTTATGTACATAAGAATCATATTTGACGATAATTTAAAGTGAAAAGAAATAAATAAATAAATAAAAAAATTCAGTCAGGTAGATAAGAACACTAATATATACTTTTTCAATAAGCATATTAAAATTCTGTATTTCTCATTTGCTCAGTCCATTTTATAATATGGTATAATTGGTCGGGGTGGGGCCTTTAAATCCCATATATTGCCTGTAAAACAATACAAGGATTAGTCATCAAAGTTTTAATGAAACCTTTAATGGGTATTCCAAATAATAGAACCTGTCTATTATTTTATGTTTTAAGTATTTATCAAAAGGTGAAAATTTTAAATAGGTATGTGTTAAATTTATCAAGAACATATCTTATGTATAAATATATTTGTGAGGTGCGAGACGGTGAATTTCTGAGACAAGTGTCCTAAGTCGAAGTCGAAAATCTCTCAAAAATCTCACCCTTACACAGTGTTTTTTGCATTGCTTATTTAAACACGAGAAATAATTTAACTTTTAAAAAGGTTACACGTCAATATGAGTATTATTAAGGAGAACACATTCTTATTGTGATGTTGTAATTATTCAGAACAGACGGTGTGCGATATTTTTAATACAAATTAAAAAGATATTCATATAAAATCAATTTATACAAAAAATATTGTTGTTGCTACCGAGATTCGAACCTGGATTTCTTCTTATCCCGGGAAATGAATTAATCGATTACGCTACACCAACACAGTAAATTGACGACAAATTTTCGATTTTACATGTTGCACTTTTAAATTGATACATATGTCGTTTATTATTTGCATAATTTCTTATTATTCAAAAATTGTACCTAAAATCATAATGATAGTCTTACATGTATATTCAAATTTTATAGATCACATTATGTAATTTAGAAATAAAAAACTACGTACATTAAAATTTAATTGAATTCCAACTCATAGTAACACATTTTAGAAGAAGAAAATTGATTGGGTTAAAGATTTATAGCACTAACATGGTTATTTGAAAACATCGGCGTGTGTGAATTACATGTACAGTGAACTGGAAGAAAAGGAAGGAAGATTTAATACATTTATTTCTAACATTAAAATTAATTTTATCGTAAAATATTGTTGTTGCTACCGGGATTCGAACCTGGATCTCTTAATAATATATAAGATGTATCAATGTGTTCAAAATTTAATAAGAATGAATTGATTTCGTCCAAATAAAAGTAGATGGCTTTCAAATAATGGAACGATATGAAAAGTGTAACATACAGATTCGAAAATTTGTCGTCAATGTACTGTAATTGGTTAATGCACGTTCCCCGGATTGAAACAGATACAGGTTCGAATCCCGGTAACAGCAACAATATTTTTCGATTTTATATATCTAATTAATATATTAATATATTTAATTTGTATTAAAAATGTATACATTATATTATAATTGAACTGTAATATAATAATGTAATAACATGAAAAACAGAGACATTTGCAATTCTAAATTATCACTAATCCAAGTACATCAAAATTGTCTACTTTTTTACAATTTCCTAAATACTGAAATACACTTTTGTCACAATCACAAAATATCGATGTAGGGTGCCACGAGGCTTGTGATCAATAACCAATTTTACTAAAGTCACTCTGTCGTGCAATTACCAGTAATATCCTGGAAGAGTATCGCGCCGGTGATACGGTATGGCAACATCTCAATGGTTGACATTTTTATGGTGCACGGACGCTACTACGTCATTATTGTTAGTGGCGCCCTCCGCGCGGCTCTGCTGATGGAACGGCACCAAGTTCAGAAATGATATTGTCAATTTTATTTTAAATACAAATTAAATATACATACAAAATCAATTTGTTGTTGCGCTACCGGAAAGTGCTTTACCAACTATGGCACAGCGACATTATTTTTGACGACAAATTTTCGAACCTATACATTGTCAAATGAATACATCTATACTAATTAATATATACTCCTGAAATGGATATTATACCATATTAATTCAGCACCACAACACCAAACGCCACAAGCGCTTTTTAATACTAAACGTCTTGAAACAACAAGAAAATAGTTTGATATTTAAACTTTTATTTGTATCAGAAATACTCATGTTAATTTAAGACTCCCCTTTCAAAAATAATTCGTCCATTTATATCAGAAGTTATACACTAGATTTGAATTTTTTAAACTATTACTTAGATAAGACCTTTAAACTAATGTAAAACTAATAAACTGAATGTTATTTGTCAAAATTAAGAAAATACAAGCATTATAAGAAACACCGCAACCATTAAATTTAATTTCCGCGTGCCACAAAATTGCCTTAATATAGAAAGCTCTTACATATACGAAATTTATTTTCTTATAATCTTAAAGCCAAGATTACGGAGACAAATCTACACTGAACCAAAGTAGCAAAATGTTAAACATTAATAAAGTTATAAGCTGTTCAATTTTCAGTACATATGATCAATTTTCAACGTTTTTAAAACACTTTGTGTTAGTGAAAAAAAAAATATTTTAAATAATATATTATATTTAAATACATGTTTTGAGACTTCAGCTACTATTTAAAATCAAGTTTTATAACAAAAACACTTTTTTTTACTGATCCTGTTAATGTGTGTGTTTTCATTGTTTTTTTTTATTTCAAATTGCCGATTAAAAAACAATAAAAATTACATATTATTTAGTAACAAATTATGTTTTTTAATTATTACATATGTCTTATTTAATTTATATTTGTTTCTCATAATTTTTAGTAATGCACAGCTTTTTAAGATTATATTATACAGGTATTATTACAAATAGATATAGAAATCTAGTAATATTAATATAAATCTTTCATAAAATTATACAAATAATTCAAGGTTAAGAAATCACACGATAACATTTGGCGAGAAATGTACAAACTACCCTGTAATAATCACCCCTACACAACATCCCCAATGACTCTGGTGAGCAACCCCCCACAGTTAGACATGTACACCAGTAGAATTAATAATTCCTGATGACTGCAGGACGGACATAAGGATGTACATGGGAGCAAAGTACCTACCAATGGCCATACAGCGAAATGCATTCGTAAATTGTTGACGCAATCACAGACGGAGAATTATTTGTATTTCAAATCATACAGTTATGATAGGTTACAAAATATAAATATTTTTTTCACAGAATGCTTACAGTAAGGTGAGATTACTTATTTCATTATTTATTATTTATTAATTGCACAAAATATTAACATTTTTGATGACAAAACATACATTAAATTTATGAAATGTGACAATAAAAATTTAGTCGTCAAGTTGCTTACAATCTGATAACCCATCGATATTAAGTACTCGCAGTACTTACAATTTGTAAATTAACATTAAAAACTGAAGCATGGAGCTGGCAGAAGAGGAACGAAAGTAGACTGAATGCGGTGGAAATGAAATCACTTAGGCGTATATATGGCAGATCTATTTATGACAGAGTAAAGACTGAAGAAGTAACGAAAGAATGTAAAGCTGATCTTAGTATAGTGAATAAGATTAAGAAATGATCACTAAGATGGTTTCGTCATATGGAACGGACGAATGAGGAGAGAATGGTAAGAATGATATGTGACGCAAGTGTTGATGGCACCAGAAATAGAGAACGTCCGCGGAAGACTTGGTCCTGTAAGAAGCCACAATAATCGGCGAGCTTGTACGAGAAGATGTATGAATATGGATGAGGCGAGAACTGTGTGTCAGGACAGAAGAGTGTGGCGCTCTATCTTCTCTGCCTACTCCGGCGGAAAAGCGGAGTGATGGTAAGTTAGTTAGTTACATTAATAATATTAAAAAATAAACATTACTGTAAGGATTTGAATAAATCAAATTATAATATTAATTAATCGATAAAAATATTCAGAATATTTAACAAACTTGGAACGTGTATAAAATGTTTCGACTAATTTTGCAGCTACTTACCGTACCCTTTGAAATATTTATAAAAATATCGCTATGTATATAATTAAATTAATATATTATATTAATTAATACACATTATATACGTTTTATTCGTATTCAAATCAACAATTGTTGTTATATAAAATATTACAAAAATCTCCTAAACCACTAGAAAATTTGATATTTAAAAAGAAAAATATGTTCGTAGTTTTAATACAAAAAGTTAATTCCGAATTAGAGTTACCCGATGCTTAAATTGTCTCCTAAATATTACAATAAAGTTAAAGTTGTGATGTAAAATGTATTCATTTGTGTACTATTTTTGAGGGCTGGTAACGAATTAATTGAATTTCAGTTATTTGTTATGGGAAAAACTGTTTCTATATTCGTCATGCCTTCAGGAACGGATTAATTATGAATATAGAGGTTCCACTGTAATGACAAAAATTTATATTTTGCTACAAACATTATCCTAATAAAATTCTTTTTACTTGAAAAATAAACTAAATTATTAGCAGAACACATTCTTATTGTGAAGTTGTAATTATTCAGAACATAGGTCTGTGATATTTTAAATATGAATTAAATATATTAATTAGAAATATATACATATAAAATCAATTTTATCGAAAAATATTGTTATTGCGCCACCGGGATTCGAACCTGGATCTCTTTCCTAACCGGGGAAGGTGCATTATCCTTCTCCGGTGGCGCAATAATAATATTTTTCGATAAAATTGATTTTATATGTATATTTTTCTAATTAATTTATTTAAACTAAATTAATTTTTGGAGCAATATTGTGCAATCCAGAGCACAACTATGCTTCAACACTATTATGTATCTATGGTTAAAAATAATTCTTTCGGCAAATAATTTATTATTCTGTTAATTAAACCCCACGAAACCAGTAATTTGTCTCAACTAAACGGGAAAAATGATGTACAAAATTTAATTCAAAATAAATAATATGTTATAATAAATTAAATTATGACAACTGCAATCGACATGATGCGGTCTCATCCGGTGGTTTATGGAGTATGAAGGGAAAGGTTTAGGCCCCTTTGGAGGGAGTCGGTAACCTTACAAATCTAGATTTCTTCGTGCGCATCAATATCAATTTTGTTACACACTGGTGGCTCGAAAAATATTTGATTATTTTACGAAAGATATATATATATTTTTTATTAATATTAAAAATATAATGCAATTTCAATAATCATATATATATATATTAACATTTGTTTCTTCTCTATGAGAGTAAGACTCGTGTATAGAGAAGGAGTATATTCGAGTTAATTTATGTTTCAGTTAGTCTGTGTACATATTTTTTTAACTTCAGTTACAAATTTATGATAGTCCGTAATTTTTCTAATTGTGATAGGGAGATTGTTAAAAAATTTGATACCTTGATAAATATATTGATTTTGAGTTGCGGTATATTTTAGTTTTGGGATATCAATTTGATCTCTACATCTTGTAGATCGGAATTCGCTTCTAAAATTTAATTGATTTTTAATTTTGAAAATTTGAATTATTGAATTTTGTTTGTATGTGTCTACTATTTTAATCTGTGAAAAGTTGTACACTTGGATAGTCTTTTTTTTTAGAATAATTTTTATTATCATTTTTTGAGTGATTTCTAATTGTGACATTGAAGTTTTATATGCACCTCCCCATCCAATAATTTCAATTAAAAAAACTGTTTTTTTTAGTATATTTTTATATATATATTACTGAAGGTCCGCGCACAGTTTTAACCGTAATTTAGATTTAATTATATTGTAGTTTAAAATAATAGTTAAGAGGGAAGAGCATTTTTTTGTAATAAGGATGTATGCAAAATTTGATCGAGTGGAGTGAGAATAATTTCTTCAGAGTCCTAGAGTGCAATGGAACAAAATTTGAAAAGGTTATTTCGTTTAATTATATTTTAGGGAGAGGATGGGTGGGATAGCCTGGTGGCGGGGTGTCTATATTTTGTGCAGGGTTTTAAATAGTGACTACAAAATTTAGTTTAGATTGGTCAAAAGGATTGTATAGAAAACCGATATACATTCAATTTTTTATATACATATATGGAGTTGGTTCATATTTAACTATCCCACTGGGATAATCCTGTATCGCGAAAAATAAATTTATAGTTTTTTTTGGCTGTTACACTGTGTACAAATTAAATAGCACAATTTTAGGCTGATAATTCAAAATCAGTTGAAAATCACTAAAAGACACAGAAAAAAACACGTAAATCAGAGCGCAAACTAAGAAGAATATCTTTTTCACAAGCGTAAATGGGAATGGGTGAGCCAAATTCAAGATGTTGAGATAATTAGAATAGTATCTACGAGATAATAAATAACGTAAATTATATCCAAAGTCTCGATGTATAATGTTTTTAGTGCAGTGAAAGTGATATAGAAACGTGTAAAGTTGATCAAAGGGATTGGAAGAATCATTCAGCAGTGGAAGATGATGAAATTTCTCTCATTGAATTTAAGATTAAATTGCATACAACACTAGTACAACCGATAGTTCTACAAGATGTCCCAAAAATATTTTTCATAATTAAATAATGCGTGGGTTTAATAAAAAAATGTTTATTTTGCATTTAAGTACAGTCCCTGTTTTCTAAATGTGATCCGTTATTCCGCTGGCGCTCTTCTGAACGGGAGGCAAAATTTCTGAGAACTGCGTATTCTCCGTAATCGCTGCCATTTCTTCTCGAATATTTTCATTCACTTGGTTCAGAGAAGAAGGATTGTTACTGCATACCTTTGATTTAAGGTAGTCCCATAAGAAAACTTCCATTGGTAATAAGTCGAGGCCTACATGGAGGCCAGTTTATGTCACCTCCTCGGAATATCAATTTTCCAGGGAAAATTTCACATAAACTGGTAAGTACATCCCCTAAGTATATCCCCCGCCTCACTACCGCTCGTTACGTCGGTGCAGCAAATAAACCAAAATGATAAAGACTTCTGGGACACACTGTATACAGGTGTAAAGTTTAAACTCAAACTTTAGCGTAATATTTGCAGGCTCATTCAGTAGTTATAGACTTAGGTGCTGTTACCATAACATTATTTTATTTTTTGAAAACATACAGTTTATCAGTAAATACGAAAATCAATAAAAGATAAACAATAATTAAACCAATCACATGTTTTCTCAGAAGATACAAAATATTTTATACAGTGAGTACAATTTGAAATTTAAGAAGGTATATAAAGCAGAAAAGTGTGAGAAAAAAAATTATATAATACTGTATACAACATTGTACATAGGTTTATAAACTTTTGTTTAGCCAACGTCAGACAAAATGAGTCCATCATAATAAAAATGTATTATCCTCGAACGCAAAGAGCAATCATGAAAACAACACGTTTAGTAAGGTAGTCAAATTTGCGAATTAATAAACGAGGAAGTAGATGCTTCGAGTAGCCTAGTAGGTTGTGGTTCAAAATCTTTCCGTACAACGTGGATCAGCTGATCCATTTGACTCTGCTATGTTGAATTTTCAATTCAATAGGTGGTAATTGTATGACTTGAATAGAATGATAGATTAAAATAATGGCTAATAATTGTTGTAGCAATAAATGAAGAACACAGTAGAGGATTACAGCGCAACTAATGATTATATTGATACACGGTGGGCGCTAGCGTAATTATAACATATGGATTATTTCATTTTTTGCCTGGGCTTCAAAATTAAAAACTCGCGCAAAATTTACATCTGAATATTTGATAACTTAATCGAAGAATAGAGTAGACCAAAGAACTCGGTACTTTGGAAATGGTATACCACCCCAGATATCTTGAAGATGGTGAAAGCAAAGAGATTGCAGTGGGCCGTGCATGTGTGAGAGTAAAATGGGTTATATAATACACACAAAGCCCTCATACAGCATCTTAGACCGAAACGTAGATGGGCAAATAATGTTGAGACACGCCTGCAAGTGCAGCAAACTGGACCAAATGCCATGTCAAGGAATAGATAGCGATCTATTGTGACTACGATCATAAACGTCTGAGCCTCATGAGGCTGCTGAAGAAGAAGACGAAAAAAAATGACAACGGTTTATTCTCCACAAAATATAGTATTTGCTCTTAATAACTGTCGAGGGTTGCGCCGACTCCACAATGCCGAGCTGGCCCCACCAGGCGGCGGGTGACCCGGGCCGACCCGCGAGGTGCGCTCTCCCACGGCGAGGGGCGGACACCGGACGAGGCAGGCACTCTCAATTGGTGTCTTATTATAGTATTATATAAAAAGAGACTATCCTTACCCATAATTCTACGTTTCACTCAGGGGCATGTGTTGAAAATCTATGCATGAAAGACAGAAGATTGAACAAGTTAGCAGAGTCGATAGAATCAAGAAATGGTTTAAACATGCGAAACGTGATAAATAAATATATATGATGCAAGTATTAAAGGCTATAAAAACAGAGGTCCTTCGCGAAATATTAAACAAACCAGATATAAGTGACAATTAGAAGCATTAATAATCGAACGTATACGCGAAGATAAAATAAGAAAGTTAACGAAGTGAATGGTATGCCAGAACAAAAGAGTGTGGTATTCTATCCTCTATGCTTACCCAATCAGAGATATAATTTACAATGGAACCACGGTTAACGAACAAAAATATTGATGAAAAAATGCTTCTAATACTAATTAATCGTATAAATTAGAAACATATACATATGAAATCAATTTATCGAAAAAATATTTTTGTTGCTATCGGGGTTCGAACCTGGATTTCTTCCTATCCTGGGAAATGCATTAAGCGATTATGCTACATCGACACAGTAAGTTGACGACAAATTTTCGAATGTTGCACTTTCAAATTAATACGTTTGTCGTTCCATTGTTTGAAAGCCATATTTTTTATGTTTACGGAATCTCAAACACATTTTAGTAAAATCCAATAGGAGACGCCAAAATTAATTAATAATTCGTTTTTATTAAATTGTGGAAACATTAATACAACTTTAATATTTTTAAGGAAAACATATTCTTATTGTGAAGTTGCAATTTTTCAGAACATGGGTCTGTGATATTTTTAATGTATACCTTTCTAATTTACACATTAAAAATATCACAGACCCGTGTTCTCAAAAAATTGCATCTGTGCAATAACAATGTGAAAAGAAAAAAACATACTTCAGTTAGCGAACATAATTTCGGTTTACGAACAGGCAGGCAGTGTCAGAACTCGCTACGGAAGT
Organism: Eubasilissa splendida; assembly: GCA_031772225.1. Lineage (NCBI taxonomy): Eukaryota > Metazoa > Arthropoda > Insecta > Trichoptera > Phryganeidae > Eubasilissa > Eubasilissa splendida. The sequence goes on along the minus strand of CM062868.1, from coordinate 7,766,373 downwards.
ATTGGAAAAGCTTCTTAATTAGCAGTAAAAAAAAAACGTGTGATAAAGAAAATATTATTTTCAGAGACTGATGAACGAATGAAAGAAGTCCCTAGATCCTCGATTCACTAAATGTGTGCAAAGAGTAGTGAGGTGCAAATTGTTGTTGAAGAATATAAAACTTTATCTTATCGTCATATACATTAGTTTAATGACAATGTTATGTCTCATTTTTGCAACATTATAAATAATGACATGATGACATGTTATGAAAAAGACGTGTACACGAATCATTATCTCCGACTTAAATGTTTTTATCAAATAAGCTGGCTCAATGGCTTTAGCTTGCATATATATATTTACTCATTTTTATTTATTTTGTACATATAATGCACAGTAGCAGCCTAACAATTAGCTCAGTAGCCTTATTATAACAGTGCAATTATAACTAATATTAAAAAGATATACAAAAAATGAAGCAAACATAGTAGAAACGGATGAATGAAGAGAGAATAGTAAGAATGATATATATATATATTTTTTTTTTGTAGCATAAATAGGACATATGAAAAAATAAAGGTAATTACTACACTAGACGCGGTCTGTTCTAAAGCATTAACTTGTACAGTTCTTAAATGTTGTAATTGTTTAGAAGTAAGTAAGTATAATGTTTAGTAAGTAATAAAAAGGTATGTGAAAAAAGTACAATCTCAAGTTATAAAATAATATTGAAAAAAAGTTTAAAAAACATTATTGTCTGTAATATACAATAGTTGGAGACAAAAATGTGTAGGTAGTTAGGTTAGCACAAATGACAAATTAATTTAATTTTACTTTCTATCCACATCAAGCAACTACTTTGTTATTTTTGGTTTGAAGACGTTAAGTCTAAAGTAATAAGTGTTGATGGCACCAGAAATACATGACGTCCGCGAAGACTTGGCACGACCAGGTAAACTAGATACTAGAGGATGTTCCTGTTAGAAGCCTCTATAATCGACGAGTTTGTATGAGAAGATGTATGAATGTGAACGAGGCGAGAATTGTGCGTCAGGACTGAAGAGTATAGCGCTCTATCTTCTCTGCCTATTCACCGCGGAGAAACGGCGTGATGGTAAGTTAGTAAAATATTTAAAAACAAATAGTGAAAATAAAATATATTTTTTTTTACACAAAATATAATACGTTTTGAATTTTAAAATATGTTATGAATAAAATAATGCAATGTAAAAATAATAAAAACATAGCAAAAATAAACAAATTCTTTTGAAACGTATTGTATTGTAATATTGTCACATAATCGCAATTATATAACAATTTATGATGTGTACATTTGTTAATAAACGAAGGAGAATTGGTATGGTCAAGTTTATAACGAAATTGGCCAAAATATAGAAAAACCGTCTCATCTCAAGAAACGCAATAGTCTAGTTTGGTATTCTTCAATTGTCTGTACATTGTTGAAACATAGCCACTGAGAAGAAAAGAAAGAAACATGCTCGACACTTTCGAAATGTGGTGTACGACATGGAAATAAAATATTTTTTTTATAATTCGAGCAAATATTTTAAATAATACCCAATGAGATATATTTCAATCAATCTATCATTAAAATTTAACGACAATTTAGAAAATATATATAAAATAAAATAATATGTAATTATTTTTGGAACTCTGATTGAGATTACCTGATCATGACTCTGTGAGGTCCAGCGGTCCAGCATCTCGCGCAAATATGCTTCGCTTTCCGATTTGTCTGACCTTCGTATATACGATTCTGATCGACCAATACGTTTCTAGTAATGATAAAAAATATAAGGAGACAGGAGTCAAACAATTTTGGTTACATATACCTTCTCCCGGTTGTTCACAAAGCCTATATTACCTACTATAGTTTAAAAAAAAAAGTACTAACTCAAAGTAATAGAATAATCCGCGTAGATGGATAATAATATTGGATTATTTTTATGACACCATTTTCAAAAAATTCACCTCAATGATAGTTTATATTATTTTAAGACAAATTATGATAAACAAATATCAGATATCTCATAGAGGACATAGCTATTTTTTCATTATATTTAATGGAAAATATATGGAATTATGGGGTAATTACAGGGCTTACGACCCGTCTTCTGCTGGCTTAAGTGATCAACCTTCACCAATTCTCACCCTTCATTCTTCACATATTATAGTATAATATGTTAAAAAACATTTTACAGATAAAGAATATTGCTTTGAAATAAAAAAAAAAATTAAATCAGATTCTCATAGTAATAACGTATATGCTATTTAAAAAAAATGGAAAAATGAATTATCAAATTTTGTCCACAGATGGCGATGGTACTCGAAGCGCATCCACATACTAACATATATACATATTTAAAAAAATTGATAAATCTGGAGATTGAGGGGTGAGAATTGGTAAAAGTTATGTATATATTCTGAATAATAACAACTTCACAATTAGAATGTGTTCTCTTAATCTTAAAGTATAATTTTATTATTTATTTATATTAAAAAATATTTACAACATTTTGTATCACAAAGAAAATTCGTCACCATATGATATGTAAATATTCTGAATGCCTTTGGAAGAAATTTTTATAACGTTAAAATCGTAAGATGTATGCGCGAGTACTGTTGAGGTGGTTGTTGATTTATATATTCCATGACAATTGCACACAAAACTGGTGCACACAAAACAAATGCACGCATAGACAACTGAACACGTTAGCTAATGCTAGCTAGCTTAAGTTAGCTACTCCCTTGACTAGTATTAAATAACCTAAGCTGCAAAGCCACTATCAGATATCTCATACAGATAAAGCTATTTTTTTATTATATATAATGGAAAATATATGGACGTATATATAATATATATCACAGGGCTTACGTCCTGTCTTCGGCCGGCTTAAATGATCATCATATATATATATAGTAAGAATATTAATATGACATGTATTCCATATACGCATCTCTATTTAAATATATATATATACATGATAAATCAACCTACTGCAATATGGTCGCCAACTTTCGATAGAAAGTGGCACATGAAGAAGAAGTCTTGTTAAAAATTGTATGCGTGCTATATTTTTTTGTGTGCGCTATGATGCCAAACCGTATACGCGTGCACACCCGCACACCTTAGAGATAACATTGTAAGTGGGTAGCGTTTGAACATTAATACTACCCCTCTAAATATGTATCCAATCGCAATCGCAAATAACCCTTTTCAGAATGAATAATAAATTCAAAAATGTATCCAGTTAGTTAGCGGGAGGGGGGTATCCCATTAGATTCACCCCCCCCCCCTTCCTTCCTGCGCCCCCGCGCTCCGCCGCATAACTCACCGCCCCCGGGAGCTGTTTTTAAATTCAAATTTGAAAAAAGAACCCTTGACAATTCTTTTTTCCGAATTTGGATTCCTGGTCATCAGCGGTGAATTAGCATACTGAAGTTGCTCCGAGTAGTCTTGACGCGAGGGATTAAATATTTCCTCGAGTTTTCCGTCTACGTTTTTTCTATGGAGTTTGTGTGTCTCGCGGTTTTATGAATTCTGAGGATTTGCGGAGGAGTACGGGGCGTACAGGGGCGTAATTAAATGAGTCAAATAATTCAATACTTATATTTGAAATGCTCGACATATATTGCATGCCAATCGATTAATGTCACAATAATAAGGTCACGTGGTTCATTCGAAACGTGGTGTCTAATCCAAATCGATGAAAATAAATTAGTAGTTTTTGAACGCAAAATACTATAAAAAATGTACGAACCTACACTAGAAAATAAAACTTACAGTATAAAAATGAGTAATGAGTTCAAAAACATAATTAAGAAATAAATAATCGAAAGATTTTGTAGGTCCCAAAGACTGCGATGGGTTGGCAATATTGAAAGCATGCCAGATAATACAGGAAACAAGAATGTAGACATGGGTGGTTTGCCGACCTCCACTTCTCTTAACAATCGGGAAATAATGGGAATACCCTGTTTTATTTCAGTTACAAACAATACATACATTCATATAATATTTACAAGTACATAGCGACAGGCCGCCGCTGTGACGTTTTTTTTTATCAAGAATGATAGCCCTTGTTTCCCAAAATCTATCCCACTTGTTCTTCGGCACCACGCCGATGATTATATGATACGCGTCTTATCGTATTAATTAATTTGCGCCTCTGCAACGACCTCGCAATTCTGCGCGATGCAATAAGACAACAAAGATCATGACCAGGTAAATATCCCAGTGGAAGCGACCAAGAAAGAGGTGGTCCGACTGTGTTAAAAAAGACTGGAACAGGATGAGAGGGTCTGGGAACTGAACAAGAATAGCCAGAATTAGGAGTTGGCGGTGAGTACTTGTAGAGGTCAAATCATACCGTGGTATGTTGTGCTGTTGAACAAAAAGATGAAACATCGATTGATACCTGCAAACATAACCTGTCAAATTGTACCATAAATATACAATTCATTTCTAATATAAATAATAATAAAAAGTAAAATTAAAATGTTTGCTATCAGATTACTTAAAGGTATTTGAGATTCCGTAACAATAAGGTAGATGGCTCTTTCAAATAATGAAACGATTAAATGTATTAATATCAAAAAAGGTAACATATAGGATCGAAAATTTGTCACTAAAAATATCGTCGCTGTAGCATAGTTGGATAATGCACCCTCCCCGGTTTGTAAAGAGATCCAGGTTTAAATTTCGTTGGCGCAACAACAATATTTTATATGTATATTTTTCTAATTAATATATTTAATTCATATTTAAGAAAAAACACTTTATTTAAGTCCACTATTTACATAAAGTTTTGGAAACTAACCATTATTTTGACATTAACACGGGCTTAGAAATTTTAAATACAAATACAAGGGTTTACAGTTAGGTAAATTAAAAAATTTAGTAATAAGGAAAAGCGAGACCAAGTATCGTAATAAGATTTAATTTTTTAATCGAGGTAATGATGAAAAAAATGGTACTCTTAATTCACTGGTGTGATTGTGATTGGTATTCGATAATATCAGTGATTATAAACACTAAAAAATGATATTGAGCGTATTTATTTATATTATCAAATCTTAATTTGCGTAAAAAACATATTCTAGCATAAATAATTAGAATAATTAGTAGAAAATTACTGCACAATATTAATGCATAAAAATTAGCAACAATAACAGATTCCAATAGATGGCGCTAATCAAATTACGGAAAATTCGGTAGATGGCGCTGATTCAAATTCAAAAATCAATACAATTTTCACAAAAAAAAAATTGAATCACGATATTCCTAGATATTCAATCAAGTGAGTGTGACTCAAAGATATCAGTGATTGACTCACGGTTCGTGATTTTAAGCTCCTCGCTAATTTGAGGTAACTTATGTGTCGGAAAAACTATTTTAAATTACAATTACATTTATCTCAAGGATATTTCTGTGCCTTAATGAATGATACGATATTTTGTCATCCTTTATACCAAATTTTAATATACAATAGGAGACACCAAAATAAATTAATAATACATATTCAATTTTGGAAACATGTTTACAAAATTTAATGAAAATGAATTATCCAATCGGATGATTACTCAAAGGTGTTCCGTAAATATAAAGTAGATGTCTTTCTAATGATGGAACGACAGATGTATCAATTTTAATGTGCAACACATAAGTTCGAAATTTTGTCATCAACGTACTGTGTCGGTGTAGCATAATCGGCTAATGCATTTCCTCAGATATATCTTTCTAATGAATACATTTAATTTGTATTAAAAACATCACAGACCAATGATCTGTAAAATTGCAACTTCACAATAAGAATGTGTTCCCTTCAAAATATAGTCGTACATATTTAGCATCGTTGTCTTTTAAAACGAGAAAAATATTATGTTATTGTGAAACAAACATATCAGATGATAATAACGTGGTGGTTACCAACATTACAATAAATAATTTTAAACAAAAGCAGACTTAGAATGTTTCACAATAATTTTGAATGTCTAACCATTATTAACGAACAATTTCATAAACATAAGAAAAAATATGCAATATATTTAAAAACTGATACACAACAATATGGGTATAGAGCAATTTAATTATTTTCCTATTTTTTTTTTAAATATAAGATTATTAAAATTTTTAATTTTCCGTCATTATTGACGGGTTATTTCTAGTGATGATAATAATAATCATTAGGAGAACACATTTTTATTATGAAGTTGTAATTATTCAGAACATAGCTCTGTGATATTTTAAATATGAATTAAATATATTAATTAGAAAGATATACGAGTACATATAAAATCAATCTGGATCTCTTTCCTAACCGGGGAAGGTGCATTATCCAACTATGCTACAGCGACAATATTTTTAGCGACAAATTAAATACATTTAATAAAAATGAATTGATAATTCTGGCGTCTGCTATCAGATTACTTAAATTGTATTAGAGATTCTGTAAAAATAAGGTAGATGGCTCTTTCAAATAATGGAACGATTAAATGTATTAATATCAAAAAGGTAACATATAGGTTCGAAAATTGTCGCTGTAGCATAGTTGGATAATGCACCTTCCCGGTTAGGAAAGAGATCCAGATCCGAATCCCGGTGGCGCAACAACAATATTTTTTGATAAAATTGATTTTATATGTATATCTTTCTAATTAATATATTTAATTCATATTTAAAATATCACAGAGCCAGGTTCGAATCCCGGTGGCGCAACAACAATATTTTTCGATAATATTGATTTTATATGTATATCTTTCTAATTAATATATTTAATTCATATTTATAATAATCATCAGTGTATTGGCCATGACCTGATTCGCAATATAAATAATATTACGTATAACAAAAGCACAAAATGATGTATTTATACAGTATGAGATTAAATTATCATAAAATTGAAAAGAAAATAAAAATATAGACATTAAAATAATTCTCACACTTTTAATAATTCTCACGTATGCAAATAAAATAATTATATAATCATTGCCATTTTGTCACTTGATTAAATATGAATGATTATTGCTCTCTGGAAGTTTCATTTTTCAATTGTCTTAATTGAGCTTTGCGCATCCAACGTGGGTAATAGTAATAATGAATAATTTGTATAGCGCCATTTTCGTAAAAACTTTCACCACAAGGGTACTTTACACATAAACTGTTTATAGTTCTACAATTATCTTTGTTTATAAATTAAAAATTGTTATTTTCACTTATGGAAATGACTTTTTGAAAAGGTGCATTTTTAGTTTATTCGTAAATAAAGTCTCTGGGTGCACTGTTTCTTATGACGGAGGGCAAAGTATTCCACACTCTTAGGCCTGCCACCGCAAATGCCCGTTCACTAAATTTAGACTTCTGGTACGGTTGGTCAGTTCTACAACCCTTCCTGCGGCTGACCTGAGAGTTTGACGTCTACCATTCAAATTGTCTGGGATACAAAGTTCTTAAAGATACAGAGGCGCCATATTGTGTGTCGCCTTGTACATCAACCGGCACAATTTAAATTCAACTCTTTCAGGGAGTCGTAGCCAATGTAGCTGATTTAAAAGGGATGTTATATGAGAGGATTTGGAAACTCCATATATGTGAATTGTAATCTATTCGGCTGAAACATTAGCAGGCCAGCATAGATGTTATCACAATAGTCCACACGTGACATCACAATGAGTAGACGAGCTGCCTCAAGAGGAAGACGTCTCCGATTACTTTTAATCTGTCTCAGTTGATGTCAGCATGCACTGACAGTTTTACTGATTTTTGTATTCATTGAAAGTTCTGAATCTATGTGCTCGCCCAACAACTTAACTCCAGATTTAGCATTCGCAGACATTGATTCCTGTATGAAGTTTTACCTTCTAGGTGTTGCTGTCATTTGGATGGATTCAATGTAAGTCTATTTTGTTCCATACACTCGCCTATTTTAACTACGCATCTTGCAATATTTCATTTTAATACCTCTGTCTCACCAACTCTCTGTACCAATGTCCCACCTATTCTACGTAAATATAAAAATATTGTAATTTTCCTGCGATTATTGACTGGTTCTCAACAAGTATATATAATAATTATTAACAGTCGTTAGTTGTAGGTCTTAGAGTCCGTCAATGTAAGGGGTCAAATAGTTATATGTCTAATTTCATAGCGCGATCCCGTGTTTTCTCGCGACACCGACGCGACGCGGCGATCTACGATAATGCATAATACAGTCTGGTACATCATCGCCATATTCTCCCACCCAGCCTATTGCCACATGGATCCACATCCGGTCAATGGTACGCAAACAGACCAACCCTCGCAGGCACAAACAAACCCGCTGAATGCATGCATTTCAAACAATCTTGAATCCGCCATTTCGTCCTCTCCCTTATCTCTTCCGCGTATTTTACGAAGGGCGTCAACTCCCATCCGGCAAACACGGGCCGAATAATTATTTAAAGCTGACACAACGCGCCCCGGGTCCGCGGCTGGAGCCACCGCACACCGGCGTGAATGCAGCCGCGGCTGGTGGCAGCCTGCGCTGCAAACTTGCGGCGAACTTCATGTGAATTTCATAGTCCCGCGTTCTATACGAACCTTCACCGCGCTTTTCACCGAATGAAGTGTGGCAATCACGGGTCCGACATTTTCCAGAACGGGCTGCGTTCGCACACCGCGTCTTATTAATTGCTTTTGATTTATACCTCGCAATTATTATTAATCTTAATTGGGACCAGAAAGTATATAAAATATATTAAGAAGAACACATTATTATTCAGAAGTTTCAGTTTTTTCAGAACGTAGATCTGTGGTATTTTAATACAAATTAAATGTATCGATTAGAAAGATTTACAGAAAAAATCAATTTATTGAAAAAATATTTTAGTTACTACCGAGATTCGAACTTGGATCCTTTTCTATCGGAGGAAATGGGTTAACCAATTATACCACACCAACAGAGTAAGTTATAGCAAATATTACCCAAAGGTATTTGAGATTTTCGCAATAAAAAGGCTTTTATATTTAGAATAATAGATGTATCAATTTAAAAAAACCGCATCAGATAAGATAGAAAATTTGGTAACTTACTCTGTTGGTATTGTATAATCGGATAACGCATTTCCCTAGATAGGAAAGGATCCAGGTTCGAATCCCGGTAGCAACAAAAATTTTTTTTCTATAAATTTAATTTATTTGTACGAAATATATCGTAATTAATGGCTTAGATACGTCTTGTATCATCTTGACAACTCCAAAGGAATGGTGACCGGTTAGTCGCCACAAATTAAGTTGCTGTTAATTTATGGAGCCAGATTGGTATCGATGGTCATCAAGTATTGAAATAGAGCAAGTCGGGGTAAAATGGAAGCGCCTTGTTTTTGAAATTTAGAACCTTCGACCTTCCAAGGATAAGGGGATGAAACTGACAAATGAAAACGAATCTTTCGCGTACAATTTAATACATATATGTACCCTCTGCGGTCGATGTTTTGTTAATCCTATTACGGGGATTACAATCATTATCGATGGAGCTGGTGAATGATTGCCTAAACCAGTAGCGTACACATTTTTTATCAGAATGTAAAGCTGATGAGGTGGTTTAATGAAAAACATATTTTTTTTAACTTTTGAAACGTGCGAACGCTGCAGCACGGTCCCTCGGATGACACTTGATGTGACGACCAAGATCAAAAAGATACGACACAAAACATCCAATTTGGTCCCGGCAACAGCCATCCGTGGTACGATCAACACTTAACCCTCGCAGTGCCCCACAGCCATACACATATATTAAGAATCGTCACTCAGAAAACAAACGCTTAGCTTCTCTCAGAATCAGAGACTCGAACAGATAAAATGTAATAAATTAAAAATTAATAAGAAGAACACATTCTTATTGTGAAGTTGTAATTATTCAGAACAGACGGTCTGTGATATTTTAAATACTAATTAAATGTATTATTTTTAAAGATATACATTAAAAATCAATTTTATCGAAAAATTTTCAAACCAAAATGTTGCACTTTTCAAATTAATACATCTATCGTACTAAAACTAAAATATACCGCAACTCAAAATCAATATATTTATCAAGGTATCAAATTTTTTAACAATCTCCCCATCACAATTAGAAAAATTACGGACTATCGTGAATTTGTAACTGAAGTAAAAAAAATATGTACACAGACTAACTGAAACATTAATTAACTCGTATATACTCCTTCTCTATACACGAGTCTTACTCTCATAGAGAAGAAACAAATGTTAAAATATATATATATATATATATATATATATCCACTGATTATTCAAATTGTATTATATTTTTATAATTAATAAAAAATTAAAAAATTGTTCCATTATTAGAATTTGATTAGTCGAATAGGAGACGCCATAATTAACAATTCATTTTTATTGAATTTTGAACACATTATACAACTTATATATTATTAAGGAGAACGCATTCTTATCGTGAAGTTGTAATTATTCAGATCATAGGTCTGTGTCCTTCTAATTAATACATTTAATTAGTATTTAATTAAAAATCAGATGAATCTATCTAATGTTGCCACCGGGATTCGGAACTTTAATAAGCATCAATATAGAAAAATAGTATCTCGAAATGTAAAAATACAACAATAATATCAATAAAAAGAAAACAAATCATTGCCATTCCTAAAACAACCGATTTTCGTTTTTTTTGTGTTTCAATTATGGGTACGCGAAAGTATTGTAGTTTAAAAATAATGTTATTAGAATTTTTATTATATATGATATTTACATATTTCATTTTCATCAAATACGCAGAACATATTCAATTGATTGATGAAATTATTATCCTAGTTACAAGCAATTTTTTTTTTATATAAATTATTTATCTATATTTTTAACCATATAATTAGTTATTTTAATACACCAAACATAAGAGTCAAAGAGCATTTAAGATGTATAAATAGTAATGGTTTTTCGGAATTTTCCAATCATTTATTAGAAAATGATCAAACTTTTGATAAATATTTGAAATTATCTGTTATACGTATAAACAATGTTGGTCTTAAATTGAATAATCTTGAATCATCAGAAATAAATAAAATGTGTAAAATTAACAAAAACATTATAAATATCCAACTAAACTTAACCACAAGTTATATTCTAAAATATTTTTCTAAAAAAAATACACATCTTTCATTATCGTAACAATTTAAGTTAGGTACTAGGTTTATTTAAAATGATTATTATTGTTTTAAATAAAAAAAAATTAACATTTGAATAACGATATATGGTTTTAGTTAGTTAATTTTACATCCTGATGAAGGAAATGGTAATTAAAAATTAACCTTAACCACAAAGTACTAAAAAGTAAAAAAAATATCGTATATACAATTTTATTTACTATATAATTATTTATATTTTTGTATAAATTTGATTTAATTACTTTTAAAAAATATTTAGTGAACGTAGAACTATTACAATTAAATCATAAATTCACATTTTATCGCTTACGTTGCAATTAAAGTTGCAAAGTAAATAAATACAACACTGAAAAATAGCAGAATTAATATTTTTAATTATTATTCATATCAGTAATGATTTGTGTGCTGTTTTAGGCAAAATGTCTAATAAAAGCGAATATATTTAATAAAATGTAATGTAGGTATATTTAGCCATCCTATTAACGATAATATACATTTTTATTACTAATCTCAAATTATATTCCTAGGTATACGAGTTCTGACACAATTGTGCTAACAAAAGTTTTTAACATGAATGAAGAATAAGACTTTTATTATTTTTTACCATTCCTCTTTTGATCTAATAATATGGCAACATCTCGTATTGTTACCAGGAAAATCAGACAACTGCACATAGAACAACTACACACACAGCAACTGCATACAACACTCAAGTGATAAGTGCACACATGAACACCTACATACAAAGTTGTATAATATCAGTTACCTCACAATAGCTTATATTCCTTTAAGATAGATTGGGTTAAATAAAAAGTCAAGAAATCCGTATAATAAATAGGCTAATGCATTTGCCCATGTGTGCATTTGTCCTGTGTGCATCTGTCGTGTGAGCAAAAACACACGCGTATGAATCAGTCAGGATGGATTTATTTATTTTTGTGAAGCGTTAAAAATATATAAAAGTAAAAAACACTCATTAAAAATTGTATAATAATCGTCATGAACTGTGGGGTTGATCACTATCTGAATTAATTTTTTAGCAACCCTTTTGCGAACAATCCTCAAATTCCACCCTGGGCATCTACCGGCAAGTTCTGACCACCGGGCCGGGCCACTCGTGCAGACCGAGTGTCCACATAAACATTCCCAGGCCGGCGGGCCACCGAGTGCGGGCAAATATTTGCCGGCCGGGGTGGCGCTGATGAGACGTCTCCGCGCCCCTATGGAAATATTTGCACACCAGAAGGGTAGGCAGTGACACCTATTGTGCAGTAGCGATATTTTATATATTTCATGAGTTCGCTATCATAAAGGGGAGATGTTGGATATTGCTTTGAGAATATTATTTGGATATCTAAAAAATTTCAAACACCAGAAAAATAATAATACTATATATTAGCGTCGTTTAAAATTAATTAAATTCTAGAAAGTTTTTTAGCCTTTGAGTTCTTGCTTCATGCATACATTCAATTCGCGGTTTACCAAATTTTAACCTGCGTATGTCCTTCCCTTTCTTTCCTCACTTATCCTTAAGCACAAGGAAGAAAGAAGATGTCGCAGTGATTAAAGTCTTCCAACTGCAGCAAGTTCAGTGCACTTGGAACTTTTGTATGGATAACTACCGTGGCTTCATCTATTCGTATAATAATCTTTCTTTAATCTCGCTAATACATAATAATCATTTTCGCGAGTGTTAGTATACACCCCGCGAAACTTGTATTTGTGGTGGAGAGGAATCAACAAATGAACCAGCATCCAGAAGATGAAAAATAAGTGTCTTTCTTTCTTCCTCATATTTCCACCACTATCTTTCAAAAAATATTGTATCTTCTATTGTATTATTATTAGTAGAACACATTTTATTGTGAAGTTGTAATTATTCAGAACATAGGTCTGTGATATTTTAAATATTAATTAAATATATTAATTGGGAAGATATACATAAAAAATTAATTTTATCGAAAAGTATTGTTGTTGCGCCACCGGGATTCGAACCTCGATCTCTTTCCGAACCGTAAATATTGTAACAATTAAATGTATTAATATCAAAAAAGTAACATATGGGTTCGAAAATTTGTCGCTAAAAATATTGTCACAACAAACGCCGACCGATTGCAAGTCCTGTTTCAGTTCATCAACCTGCTGTAGCCGCAAACACCAGAACCTTCATACACGTTCCGCAACTTCTTTGGGGGAAACATTTTCCGTCTCGCGCTTCACTTCATACTTGTACATTAAACGTCAAATATCAGTCCATTGACCATTGATGCTTCGTTTATCAGTTGGGTGTATATGAACCTTCAGCCAGCAGCAATTAAAATGGAATAAATGTTTGTAATGTAATACCTTCTGTTTGTCTATTTACTCTTTTATACCACCTACAAATATGCTATGTTATTTTTAAAATATTCAAATTATGAATTGGACAGAGACATGCATCATACATTGCTCCTAAACTGTATAACCAACTGCCAATATCAATTAAATTAGCAGCAAATATAAATGTTTACAAAATAGAAGTTATAAAATGGATTAAAGGTCTTCAAAATTATTAAATTATGTATTTGACATCTTTCCCTATTTATAATCTGATCAATTTCCCAACATTTTTATATATTGTATTATTATAGATGTATGTATATCTTTTTTCATTTATTATAAACAAATTCTTCTAGTTTATATTGATCTTGTATTATATAAATATTGAAAGCCACCCCCATAATTCAAAATCATTCTTATTTGGGGGTGCATAACTCTACTATTGTTTTTTTTTTATTGTCGAATATATAAATAAATAAATAAAAAATTTCGAGAATAAATTGTTGTAGGTATTGATCGAGCACGTGTCGAGTCCCGCTGTCAAATCGAACATAGTGGTACACGGATTTGTGTTTTTGTCTCTGTCTACCGAGCTTATCGCCGGATCAAAATCTTAACATGTGTATTTATCTCAACTGAATCACTGAAATTTATCTCATCGTACCTCATTTTGATAAATCTCTCTCTGGGTCAATGTGCTCATGACTGAATATCGTGATCTTTTATTATGTTTCTGCAGCGGAAACTGCTTGCCTCCACTTTCGGGATCTTGGATCTTATTCAGTGCGATGTGGCTCCGGTAATTTCTCAGGTTTGGTCTATCCATCTTGTTGGAGATCGACCTCTCGCCCACCCTCGTGTATATTCTGTGTGATCACCAATTGCTCCAGACTGTCTCCAATTCTTTTAGTAACATGTTCAAAGTTTGAAATATTTTTTCTCCTGTATGTTGTTGGGGGAGGCTTTCTTTAGTGCGGCGTTCCAGAAGAATGAAAACATTCGTTCGTTCCGCATTCAATATATAAAGTATACACAATCACATACCTCAAAAACGAAGTACATGGTCAGTACATGTGAACAAGAGACACCCATACATAGATCACCATGTATATGAAGGGGTTTGATAATTTTACATATCTGAGCTCTAACTTGGAACACGGTAAATTAAATATATAAACAAATATCTCATACAGAAAAACCTATTTATTATTATATTTAAGGGAAAATATATGGAAGTATGGGTTAATTACAGAGCTTACGACCTGTCTTCGGCTGGCTTAAATGATCATTCCAGAAGAATGAAAACATTCGTTCGTTCCGCATTCAATATATAAAGTATACACAATCACATGCCTCGAAAACCTGGTAATTACAGAGCTTACGACCTGTCTTCGGCTGGCTTAAATGATCATTTTATATATATATATATATATAACGTTCACCAATTCTCACCCCTCAATCTTCACATGTTATCAAATTTTTTAAAGTTTTATATATGTTAGTATGTGGACTCGCTTATCCCATACTTCCATATATTTTCCATTAAATATAACAAAAAAATTGCTTTGAGATATCTGATATTTGTTTAATAACAGTGCCTTTATTGGTAAAAATCCAGAAATGGTGTATTCTTGGACATATTCAAAATATTGCTAATTAAATATCTGACTTCTAGCTGGAAATAGAACCTTATACGCGTGTAAAAAACAGCTGGGGTCGAAAATACTGTGACCGTGACGACAATGACCAGCAGTCACTTGCGGTTGTGAAACGTGGTGCCCGATTCAAATCGAAGAAAACAAGATAGTAGTGTTTGAGCGTAAAATATCAATTAATTATTAAGGAGAACACATTCTTAGTGTGAAGTTGTAATTATTCAAAACAGACGGTCTGTGATATTTTTAATAGAAATTAAATGTATTAATTGGAAAGATTAATCAATCAATTTTATCGAAAAATATTGTTGTTACGCTGGCGGGATACGAACCTGGATCTCTTTCTAAACCGGGGAAGGTGCATTATCCAACTATGCTACAGCGACAATATTTTTAACGACAATTTTCGAACCTATATGTTACCTTTTTTTTTATATTAATACATTTAATCGTTCCATTATCCCGGTGGCGCAACAACAAAATTTTTTGATAAAATTGATTTTATATGTATATCTTTCTAATCAATATATTTAAAATTATAGTTATAATTTGATGTCATTATCTATATTCAAATAAATCTCAGTCACCATATTCTCAAATAAAAGTTGTTAATTATTCCTGATATAATTTTATTTATTATATAATTTAGTATATTTGTTTATTTCCTCTCAAAATACACAAAAGGTCGGTCATTATAAATAGATAGGCACCAACACCATCTTATAAATGAAACGATTGTAAAAACCAATAAAGATATAATAGGGGTGTAATTATAACTTAACTATATAATACACCCTTATTAATTATAGCGACATTATTTTTGACGACAAAGCCCGGTAGCGCAACAACAATATTTTTCGATAAAATTTATTTTATATGTATATCTTAAAATATCAAGAATAGTGTATAGACCTTCACTAGTAAATGGAATTACAGAATAATATTGAATCGTGTGCTCGAGAATTTGACTGAGCAATAAAAAATTGTAAGATTCTGTTGTTGAAAGAATGACAGGACAGAAAGAGGACTGGAGCAGGATGGGATGGTCTGGGAACCAGACATGAATGGCCAGGGATAGAAGTTAGCGGAGAGCACTTGTACGGGAGACCAAATCCCACCCTGGGAAGTTATGTCGTGGATGAAGAAGAAGAAGAAGATACATAATCATAAATAAATAAATAAATAAAAGCCAGTCCACATATTAACATATCTGATAGATGTGGAGTTTGACGGGGTGATAATGGTGAACGTTATATTTATATAAAGTGATCACTTAAGCCAGCCGAAGACGGATCGTAAGCCCTGTAATTACCCCATATAATAAAAATTGCTTTGTCTCTATGAGATATCTGATATTTTTATAAATAAATAAAGTTTTTTCTGCGTGCATTTTTAGACGCATCAACATGGGCTCGTGTTAACGTAAATAATTTACGCATGCGTACACTCAAAACTCATTACAGACACTTAAACATACATCCATACGTGAATTACCAATACACCGATAAATCCCTTTGACATACCTAACGCAACCTGTCATTAAAACCGTGATTAAGTGAAACAACTGATGACGTTTGTGGAGGAAAATACTAACAATATTACATCTCACTCGCACCGGTGATGCGTCGACGGTGAGTGAACGAGAGTCTGCGACGGCTGAAGAGGGAAGGAGGGGTGTCGCCTAAGCCATGACGCGGTATTTCACGATATAAGTTTATAAAAGCTCAAGTTTTGATGGTTGGAGAGACGCCCTGTGCTACAGTGTGGTGCAATTATTAAATTACTATTTTTTTATATTTTTTTTATTAAAATTAAAAACATTAGTATAACGAGATATATCACACATCTAGATCAAAACTAAGACAACTCAAAAAGTTATTTTTCAGTAGATAAAATAATAATAACATTTTTCTCCATTTTATGTTACAAAAGTTATGAACATTTTAGGTCATAAATGTATCCTAAAATGGCACTATTCAAGAACTGGGGTTAAGTTAGTTGCATATATGATAGAGTATCCGAGTACAATAATAACTACAAATTCTTGGTTTTTTGAGATGTCTTAGTTTTGATCTGGGTGTGCGATATGTGGTTTTGGTTAATTAATTTGACATCCTGACGAAGGAAATTGTGTATTTCGAAACTGGTTGGTATATTAAGTAATTAAGTGGTTAAAAAATAATCTATATAAAAATGAAGTAGAATTTGCAAATATTAAAAATATTTTTATATTCTCTGTAAAATTTGACTTCCTTTGATTTACGACACTTATCTATGGGATGTACGATATGCCTAGCCCATTGTCATCTACTCTTAATGCTCTAGTGAATTAGTATATTAGGTATTCGCTCTTTCAGAGTTATTCCAAGCCCACTACATTGCTATTTGGGCCACTTTTAATTTATGTATGATTCAGTTTGGAATTGGAAACAAGAATATTTTTTATTTTTAAAGATACAGAGGGACGGTTTTTTTTTATGAAGACCAAATTCGCCATTAAGATAATACATATAAGTGACAAAATAATATTTATGTTATGAAAAGAAAAGCAAAAAAAAAATAAAGTTCACACATATATATATACAAATATAAATACTGCATTTCAGTCACGACCATTATTGTATCTGTAGCTATTTTGTAGACGACGCCATTCCCTGGTGAGGGAACCAGCTTTCCATGCGAGCGCCGCTTGCACTAGAGAGTTGGTGCTGAACTCCAGCCGCAGCTTTACACCCGCAACTCGATGTCTCAGAAGCGGAATGAATCATCATCATCAAACATTGTAGATGCGCTACAATAACGCGCCAATCCGAACAGTAAACTGTACGAGTTTTTTTATACTGAATTCGGCGTCACTTGTATATCGACCAGAACTCGCGGGAATACATGCTGGTGAAGGATTTTCTTAAATATATGTCATTAAAAATTTTAATATTTTCATACTGAGCTAAAAAAAAAAAAAGATTATATTAATGATCTTCCACGATGACGTTCGAACCTCCGATCATTCGATATCTTCTCAGCTATCCATATACAAATGCAGTTTTAATCTGAATTATCATTAAAGAAACATGATAAATATTACTTTTTTGTCTGATTTTTTTGACCTCTCCATTACAATCCATAACCGGTGGCAAAAGTGCATTCACTATTACTCGCTTGCGTGCAGCTATGGAAGGTTATAAAATTTTGCGTGTATTCACTAACACTATATAACATCATAGTATTAGTGACATTCAGGTATATTAGTAATATTTCTATTAAAAAAAAAGTATATTTCTTCGGCCGGGCTACATGTTTCGTATATTTAGATATTTTAATAAATCTTATAGGCGAACGTTCTTTGGGTAGATAGTTAAAGTATATATTAGTAAATTAAATATTTGGTACCCGATTCAAACCATATATGAGACAGAGTAAATTTATAAGTAAATATTTGTAGCCGGTCTTACAGCCTGTTACAATTATACTTCTGTACAGTAATCAAAATAACGCATGCCACTTAATAGAGAGCGTTGTAGATTATCAATAAACTGTATGTTAAAGGGAATAATAATTCGGGGGTATTTTCGCAAATACAGTTCAGTCGCGTGCGATTCTTACACATATAGTTCCGGTTCGTGATATGCTTTCAATTCGAATGACAGCTTTAACTGATTTTCTTTATTTGGATTTAATAAAAATCAAAAAGTTTATGTTTCTGAAAATAAAAAAATAATATATACAGTTAATCAAGAGATCGACAGGCAATCCAAAAACCAGGTACATTAATTAAATCATTGAATTTTTTGAAAATACGTGGAGACGCATAAAAATGTACAGATAAAAATGGGAGGCACATGGGGAGGCCTTCATCCAACAGTGGATAGAAAACAAATTATGATAAATATGAATGGAATGTATTCCTCTCCAACGTAATTAAGTACAACTGACTACGAATAAATTAATATGAACAGTTTGTCGCAAATATCGCAAAGCATAAAATATATTCAAAAAATTGATATGCTTTCATTCGATGTTTAAAAAGTAAATTGAAATTTTCGCGTAAATTTATAAATACTCCAATAATAATAAAAAATCTAAATCTACTATATCGACTACATATCACTAAACTAAATGCAATTCAAATCTAAATGCATCAGTATAACTTAACTAGTGTGAAAATTGTTTATGAGTCTTGTGAGAATAATAAATATGAAAGAAAAAATTTAATAACATGAATAATTAAAATGTATATATATTTTTTTAATTTCTTAATAGTCATACCTTATTATATTACATATTAAATAAAATACACATTATCACCAACAATGCTTACTTTTTAAATAGGTACGAGAAATAAATTATCATTTAAAATTGGTATATGTGAACATTATCATTAATAGAGATTGTAATATATCATACTATGTACAATGTTAAAAATGAATAAATCCAAATAAAAAAATGTATGTATATAGTGTTGTAAGTATATACATTATAATCAAAAATAATAACATTTTCGTTTTGAGCCCAAAAGTTTAACTTATCACAAAAAGCAAACACTAATCTAAATATACTAGCAGATAAGCAATCGGCTATCATCCCTGCGGGCGGCTATTTTGGCCGCTTCCCAGCCAATAGTAGCCACAATGTGGACATTGATGACCGCTGCGCGGTCAGGGTCTCAATACAATCTATATTTCAATGGTAGAGATTTCTCCAAAACCAACCACACGTAAATAAAATGTCGATGTAATTGAAATGATTCCATCTTTGTAAGTTAGCTGTCAAAATGAACGAAAATGATGTAAGAATTGTGGATAGACAATTTCATTAAATAATAATGATGGGTAATTTGAATAGCGCCATTTTCATAAAAACTTTCACCTCAAGGGCGCTTTGTTTTTAAAATTAAAAATTGTTATTTTCACTTATGGAAATTACTTTTTGAAAAGGTGCGTTTTTAGTTTATTCGTAAATAAAGTCTCCGATGCACTGTTTCTTACGACGGAAGGCAAAGAGTTCCACGCTTTTGGGCCTGCCACCGCAAATGCCCGTTCACTAAATTTAGACTTTTGACAAATTTTGGTCGGTTCTATAACGCTTCTTGCAGCTGACGTGAGAATTTGACATCTACCATTCAAATTGTCTGGGATACAAAGTTCTTAAAGATACAGAGGCGCCATGTTGTGTGTCGCCTTGTATATTTGTATATCAACCAGCACAATTTAAATTCAAGTCTTTCAGGGAATCGGAGCCAATGTAGCTGATGTAAAAGAGATGTTATATGAGAGGATTTGTAAACTCCATATATTATCCGTGCAGCCGCATTTAGAATGGATTGTAATCTATCCAGCTGAAACATTGGCAGGCTAGCATAGCACGTTCGTTTTTATAGACCTGGTTGTTTGGTCGAGCACTATACGGCCATAATGACACTACCGAAGCCGAAGCCGGCATCCAGAAAGTCACAGATGTAGACGGAGAAACGTAATATTATTATTATTATTATAGACAATTCTATAAAAATAAACTTCTCATTTGTATTTTGCTTTAATTATAATTTTTTGATAATAATTGTGAAAAAAATAAATATCTAACTTAATGTCAATAATGTAAAACATTAAAGAATGTCGAGGAAGGTTGGAAAACCACCGGAGAACCTGAATTAAAATGAATCAACAACATTCTTCATTCGTTAAGTATTTGAGAAACAACATAACGCACAAAAATTACGCAAAAATATGTTGCACGATTAATAAATGGAAATGCAGCACTTCTCCAAACAACTGCCAACACAGACAAAATTCCGCATCTGCTACGCGCCGATAGCATTGTACGCATGCGATACACGAAGACTCACGAAAAACGAGAAAAGGCCACCCAAGTTCATTTCGCATATAAAATTCTCCGAAGGACTCTTGGACCAGTCAAGCAAAATCGCCGATGGCGCAACAGTAGCAATGCTGAACTCTTCGAGCAGCCAAACATATAGCTCTTTTGAAATCTAGAATACTGAAATAATTCGGCGGAAACGCAGCCCTTAAAAAACTCCATAATTTATGCAGAATAAGAAAGAAACTTAACCTAAAAACATCGCAGTCTAATTAATTCTAATTAATTCTCAAAATGTTGGGATTTGTTTTGCGGACATCAACAAATTTTCAGACCTGCACACTTATAAAGTTCTCTATACTTCTCTAATCAGACCTCAGGTAGAATATAATTTGGTAATATGGTCGCCACACTTCATTATTCACTCGACGGCGGTTGAAAGAATCCAGAGAAAGTTTCTAAAATTCATTAATTTTAAATTAAATATACGCTCTGAGGATATCAATTATGATTATCTCCTTAGCCGTGTGAAATTGTTAAAACTATTAGTGAAACGTACGATGACCGATCTTGTATTTCTATTCAGCATCATCAATGGTATGATAGACTGCCCCAGATTATTGGTCTGCTTGACTTTGTCATCGTAACACAATTCATTGTTCTATTACAGTGGTAATGTTAAAATTCGTGCATTAGCTAATATATGGATATGCAGAGGTAGTGGACATTTTTGCTGTAAATTTAACTCTTTATAGAACTACATTATTATAATTTTTTTGTGTCTCAACTCAATAGAGACGGATAAATAGCTTAACTCATTTTATATTTATTTTTAATTTTGATTATGAAAAAACATGCTGACATTATGTAATTTTTTTCTTTATATATTGCATTTCTGATGAAATTTTCCGTTATTTTACAAATTATGTTAATGCCTGAATAGGGGCATGTATAATAATAATAAATAAACACTATATTTGAAAAAAGAAACTGAGAAGAAAAAATACAAACAATTCAAAACAAAATAATGAGAACTATTTTAAAATGTACAAGAATTAGTTATATGCTAAAATAGCTAAAATTAATAACGTTAACCAAAAAATTATACAAAATGTTTTACTATTGATACATAAACAAAATTAAAAATCGATTATTGTATACATGAATAAATATATAATGTATAATTTTAAGATTCACTCTTATCCTACGAGAAGTCTGTTGTGGGATTTTAGGCTTCCACAAATAAATCTGGCAGGAACACAAAATAGTTTATACTAGAGGTATAATAGTTTCAAATTGTGTAATAAACTGCCAGCAAATGTGAAGGAAACAACTGGTCTTGCTACTTTTCGTATGTTAACCTATGCAGTATTTATGTTCAATATCTGTTAATTATTCATATTTTCTTTTTGTATTTTATAATTTCTTATATATATAATGCAAATTTTATATTTTTTTTTATGTTTTCTAAAATGTTGTATACTATGTGTAGAGATGTAAGAATATTTCATAATTTTAACAACGAAATAAAATTGAATTAAAATAAATATAGATATATAAAAGAGATAGTCATATAAAAAGATAAAATATTACACTTCACAAAATTATATATGTAAACTTTAAAATATTTAATAATATAATAATAATTTCTTAAAAAAATTGATTCAACTTCACAAAAAATTAATTAAAAGTTTCTAAGA
This sequence comes from Eubasilissa splendida, assembly GCA_031772225.1. Taxonomy (NCBI): domain Eukaryota; kingdom Metazoa; phylum Arthropoda; class Insecta; order Trichoptera; family Phryganeidae; genus Eubasilissa; species Eubasilissa splendida. Next base: position 7,743,710 of record CM062868.1, on the reverse strand, counting down.
ATTTTCTACACCAATATCTTAACCTCGCATCGTAATAATTCATAATTACATCACCATCTCGCGCATCCGCGTGTTTGAGACATCGTTTTAAAATATTTTAAGGGTTCGGTAGGTACCCAATAAGGTGTATTTTTTATTTTTTTAATAATGTAATATAAGCATTATATAATTATTATGTTAATACGCTCTTTTTAATAAATAAAAATAGGAAATTTTGTCGTCTTTCCAACACCATGCGTCTCCGTTTGATCACTTTGCAGATAGGCCACTCGTTAGCTTATTTTTAGACTTGCTGCGCGAGAAAAACATTATATGTTATAGGGAAGAGATCCAGGTTCGAATCCCGGTAGCGCAACAATATTTTTCGATAAAATTGATTTTATATGTACACATATATACAACTTCACAATAAGAATGTGTTCTCCTAAAAAAATAATAAAGTTGTATCAATGTGTCCAAAATTTAATAAAAATGAATTGATAATTCTGGCGTCTACTATCAGATTTACTTAAAGGTATTTTGAGATTCTGTAAAAATAAGGTAGATGGCTCTGTCAAATGATGGAACGATTAAATGTATTGAATTCAAAAAGGTAACACATAAAGTAGAAAAATTGTCGCTAAAAATAATGCCGCTGTAGCTTAGTTGGATAAAGCACCTCCCCCGGTTAGGGAAGAGATCAAGGTTCGAATCCCGGTAGCGCAACAACAATATTTTTCGATAAAATTGATTTTATATGTATATCTTTATAATTAATATATTTAATTCATATTTATTTTATATGTTATCACATATCCGGCAGAATTTTACTCGTCGACAATAATTTTGATACCCCACGTGAATGTTTATATATTCATATATTTCCCGTTGAACGATTAACGAACGTATCGATAAAATTATTATTATCCTGCCGGCCGGGCTAGTAATTAAACCAATTTCGTATCATCGATTATTCAACAACCTGCTATTAAAACGGTTCTGTTGTTCTTATATGAGGTTGTATATTTGATTTAAAATATTTTCTTCCGCACTTACGTATGTTGATTTTATTCCCCGGAAGGGGGCGTGTGGCTATTGAATTATTTCCGATTCATATCGAGTCGGAAACTTCAATCATTTGATTTTCCGTATCGTCAGTTTATGAATGCAATGACAAACATCGCAACAGGGATGATCACTCATTTTTTATTTTTTTATTTTCTGTAACTTTTTCAGATTATTAAAATTACTTTTTTTATATGCACGCCACTGTTAAAAGTTTATAAAATATTCCGGCCAGTTCTAATATCATTTTTAATGTTATCCAAACACGACCTGGTAATCGAGATACTGGAAGATGGTCCTGTTGGGAGCCTCAATAATCGAGCGGCGTGTATGAGAAGATGTATGAATGTGGATGAGACGAGAATTGTGTGACATTATAGAAGAGTGTAACTCTCTGTTTTCTATACCTGCCCTTGCATGGAACTGACGTGGCAGTTAGTTAGTTAGTTATCCAAGTACTCAAAAATAGACCTTTAACCACGGAAGGAGACAAGATGAGATAATGTCATAGGTTTAGTTGAGATACGTCTTAATACCGTGTTAAGATTTTAATATGGAGATGAACTCTGAAATCTGCTTGAGATTCTTAGAAAATGAAATCAAACCAATGCACACGACGTCAGATCTGACATCGAGATTCTAAACGTCACCTAAAGCCACCCATAGATCCCTACAACTATCTACATATACAAAATTTAGACATAGGTCATTAAGTATTAACATTAATTAATATAAGTCATTAAATTACAAATGTTTATTTCGTTTTAACTGCTGCTAAGGAGATCGAAAATCACCTGATAATGACATTTGACGTTTGACGTATGACTAGCGTGAAGTCAAAAATTTGAAAGTTGTCTCGTGCAAACTACAAATGTTAAAAGTTGTCTCGCGCGAACTATGAAAATTGCAAGTTGTCTCAAAACAATCTCATCTCATTTGTGAACACGGGCCAAAAGCATATGCAATATATATGTTATATAATTATAAATTTGTTATGAAAAATACTGGCGCTATAATACATTGGTAGGGTACTTCCCCGGATTGGAAATAGAGACATAGGTTCGAATCCCGGTAGCGCAAAAACAATATTTTTCGACAAAATTGATTTTATATGTATATATTTATAATTAATACATTAAATTAGTATTTAAAACGTCACAGATCTATGTTCTGAATAATTACAACTTCATAATAAGAATATGTTCTCTTTAATAAGGTATGAATATTTTGAAATAAACTATAATCTCAAATATCAGTATTTATATTGTTATCTTGTTATATTATATTGTTATCAGCACGTTGGTTTCCACACTATCGTGTGGGATTGGATTGCAAAAAATATTTTTTGCAAATTAAACATTAATATAAGTACTTTCCTACGATTTATTACCAATTAGCCTTGTAGTCCAGATCCCTCCTAATAATTCGTTGAAACTTCATTATTGTAACATAAATATAATACATCTCTCTACTCCACACTCAACAAACATGATATATATATATATAAAAAAAGTTAAAGAGAGTAAAAAATATGAAATGTCTCAAAAAAACGAATGGACAATTCTTAAATTGATCTGATTGTATCAACAAATTTGGAAGTAAGAAAATTAAAAGATCTACTTCAGAAATTTCAGAAACAAACTAGAGTATCAAATGTCAAAAGCTACATTCCTTGCTCTTTGCTTGTCTCTTTTTAACAATCATATTTCCATCTTTTTAGCAATCATGGGTCGGAAAACTACTTTTAAACAAATAATAATTATACTTTTAAAATTAGCAATATTAACGTTGTGGGTAAAATTCATATTTTTATTTATTATCTTTGTTTTATTAACCACTTAATTGAGTTTAAATACATCTACCGGTTTCGAAAAATACAATTTTCTTCTTCAGGATGTCATAACTAACTAATACATATATTATTGTTTCTTTACTAGAATCTATTTAAAAAAAAAAAAAATTTGTACCTAAGTCAAATTACTCGAATAGTTATTAAGAAATTTTTAATTTTTTACTGAACGGTAGATGTATTTAAACTCAATAAAGTGGTTAATAAAACAAAGATAATAAATAAAAATACAAATAGTAATTACCTAATAACCCACCCTGGGGATAATTTACAGACAGGTAGACAGGTTTCCCTCTAACTGTTGGTGCAGTATTAGAGAGGTTCATCAATACCCATCGCGCGACTATCTTAAGAGACAAAAAAATAATTGGTCAAACTCAAAACAAAAACGAGCATCCACCCGCATGTTTCTGGCACGCAAAATTCACAACACTTTGCAAAATAATGTTAATTTTCAAAAACATTTTCGAGACTGAACAAATATTTGCGGATATGCTTATATGAGCCGAATGCCTTAGACGTCTAATTACAATTATTTATTTTGTATACATATTTACAATTTCTGTTTTTCTTTTTCCGTTTCTCTTTGTGTTTGAAATTATTTTATCTCTTCAATTATTAAATTTTGTAATTTATATGTTAATTAAGATTAAATTGTTGATACACTCTGATTTATCTCGTGGAAGTAATAGTTGAGCCTGTTTTTTAGCACAGATTTCGGTCTTGTTAAGGAGATGAGATGTCTTTTACATACTCCTTATAAATGACATAATAATAATTGTAAAAATGTATTTTGTGTGCTCATTTTATACACCTTAAATAAATATACTATTAAATCTCCATACGTTAACGAAACGAACGTTCAATATTAAAAACATTGGTTAATTTATATAACGCCATTTTCGTAAAATATATAAAAAAATTAATGAATGGGGCTATAGCAATACCTCTGATTCGTTTGTTAAAGAGGGGAGGGATAAGGGCTAAGCCCTCTTGTCTCCGACATATGAGGTAACAATGGCGTAAGATTTTTTTGGGTACCCTATTCGGGGAACATGGCAAAATTGTTTTTTTTTTTAATATCAGATAATTTTAACTTCATCTATAAAGTAGTAGCAAAAATTGATAAAGATTTTTATATAATACTTTTTTTTATTTTATATTTTGTTAATTCTTTTTTTGTTTGATATTGTTGATTTTTTTACAAATTTTTAGTGAAAGTTTTTATAAAACCTTTTTATAAATTTTGTTCAATAAGGTCAAGAACAGGGTAAAGAAGTGAAATGGGACGAAGATGAGGGGGATCGGATGAGGGATCATACAGGCCGAGGGAGTTTATGGAAGTGTTTGGGATGGAAATTAATTTAGAATAAAATTTAGACGATAAATCGTGTATGTGTCGTTTGAGTGAGGGTATGTTTGAGTCTCTGTGAATGATTGTGTTTCTGACAAACCAGGGTGAGTTTGTAGTTTTGTTTGGATTTTAAAATTCTTGTGTTACTTGAACCCCAGATGGGGTTCGCGTATGTGAGTATAGGACGGATGATTGCTTTGTACAAAAGTTATTTGTTTTATAGGAATAGTGAGCTGTAGGAATTTAGGAGGGGGTATGGTTGTAAAAATAGCAATCCAAACTTGTTAAAATATCGTTAAAGGTGAGCGTAAATTTGGGAATAAGCGTGCTATTTAATACGAGTATATATGTATGTCTGTACTTAGACGATAGACTGAAGAATAAACAAACAAGCGAATGAAGATATGTTTTCAAAACAGTTAATAGAATTAGAATTGGTTTGCTTTGCGCTAAATGGATTAGGCATTATAGAATGTGTGTGAAAGGAGAGGACAGTTAAGAAAATTAACATCATGGAGGTAACAAAAACAAACGTGCCTGAAAGACATGGCAAATTTAACTCGTTTAAAATTGTACGTCAAGACCAAGAAGTTTTGCGATCTATGTGGTAACAACCTGGTAAATTAGATATGTCAACACATCTTACACAAGTTACAAAATCTAATGTCGAAATCACTCGAATATGGTACGTATACTCGAATCATTATTTAGTACATAACTAATGAAAAATCAATCAAAAATATAAATAAATTAGATTAATCACTTAAACTAAACTAAACTAAAGATACACGGAAAACATATATTTATCGAAATAAAATAGTTACCACCAGGGACCCGCATATTAACATACACACGATAAAATGATACAACACGTTGAAAAAATAATGATTAGAATTCAGAAGAAAAAAAAAACCCAATTATCATTGTACCAACCTAATAAATTTTATTTATATGGCTCACTTGTCCGTAGTATCTTTTCTCGAGTGTTTTTTATCAGATTTTTTTACTCTTCAATTCATGTATTAATATAAAACACATATGATGTTTATTATAATAAGGTAGTTAGAAAAAGTGTCAAGTGATTAGCGCTGATGCACTTGTAGTAGTAGATTTGGCGGTCTAGCCGCATGTAGAGTACTCAGAGTATCGTAGACTCTAAGGAAAAAAAGTATATTTTCTCAAGTGCAACTATCCTCTTCGTGTAATATCATTTTACTTATCAAGCATCATAAATTGAAATTGTTTATATTAATTAGTTTCTCATAATCAAATTCTATTGGATGGATTCTATGTGTTTCGATTAAGGGTAGATAATTAATTGATAAAGATTTAAAAATGCAGTAAACTTGACAGTAATCAAAGAATAACCGTATCCATGAATGTTTCGATTAATTATACAGGTAATATTTTAATAAAACACTTTTTCGTTGTGAAAATGCAATTTCAGAATATTGTTCTGTAATATTTTTTAATTCAAATCAATTAATCAATTTGAAAGATGTTCACGATAAAATCTATTTATCGAAAAAATATTTTGTTCTTACCGGGGTACGAACCCGAAACATTGCCACTCGACTGAATAATGTAAAAATATCGCTCTATGGAAGTTCCATGTTATCATATATCGCACACGTAGATCAAAACTAAGACAACTCAAAAAGTCATTTTTCAGTAGACTAAATAATAAATAAAAAATTCCTCCATTTTTTGTTATTAAAGTTATGAAACTAAATAATATTTTAGATCATAAATGTGTTCTAAAATGACACTATTCCAAAACTGAGACTAAGTTAGTTGCGTATCCCAATACAATAATAACTCAAAATTCTTATTTTTTTGAGTTGTCTTAGTTTTGATCTAGGTGTGCAATATATCAACTGAACTTTGCGTATTCAATCTGGGTAGGTACCTACTTCCTATGTATTTCCATATATTATATAATAATTTAATACCAAAAGGTAATTTTAAAATGTGATTTTTTTCACCTAGATTATTCATTTATTTTCTTGACTTCTTTACGTATAAAGTAGAATTGATCTCCAACCATCTAAATATGAAAAAAAAAATCAGATAAATTTATTTGGCAGTTTTTATAAAAAAATTTCAATAGTAAATTGTTCTTAGTACACTATCCTCTTTGTAATTTTTTAGATATTTCTGCAGGCATATGGACTGATAGTACGCAGAAATTTCTATAAAAATAAATATTTATTATATTTTAGAGAGATTGAAATGTGTATGATTATATAATGTATCGATAATGTGTAAACGTATTCTCTCTGCCTACGCTATAGGATTATGGTAAATTGAAATATGGAATATTTTGGCGTTACACATGCCAAATCAATGTTTCTACTATTTTTCAATCGAAACAAATTGCTTATGCTTTGAAAAATATAACTAATCTGATGGTTTTCCAGATTTCCAGAGATGCGCAAATAGGACTAACTTACTGGTCTCTTGAAACGAGGCTCAAACCACTAAATCACTAGGCGAGTATCTTAACCACTAGACCAACAAGCACATCGATATAAGCCCTGAAATATTAAAATATTAAATAGCTTTACATGTTTAATTTTCTTTATTTATACATATTTATTTTCCCGTGTAGCTGGACGGGACGAAATTGAACGTTCAAAATAAGGTCAAATACCTTGGCTATGTATTCAATGAAGATGAACAAGACGATGATGACATGGAATGGCAGAGCAGACAGTTGAGCGTTCATGCAAATATGCTGTCACAGCGTTTCTACCGATGCAGTAGGAGGTGAATAAGATCCTGTTTAAATCGTTCTTCACCAGCATGTATACCTGCGAGCTCTGTTCGAAATACAAGCAAGTGACATATAACCGTCTCCGTATTCAGTACAATAACTCATACAGAATACTGTTCGGATTGGCGCGTTATTGCAGCGCATCTACAATGTTTACCGAAGGCCGTATACATGGATTCATTCCGCTTCTGAGACTTCGAGTTTGGAGCTCAGCACCAACTCTCTGGTGCAAGCGGCGCTCTCATGGAAAGTTAGTTCCCTGACCAGAGAATGGCAACGCCTACAGAATAGCTACATATAAAATAATTGCCGTGACTGAAGTATTTATATTTTGTTTAAATTTATATATATATATGTATGTGTGAACTTTTTAACTAACTTGAATGTATTATCTTTATAGCGAATCGGATTAAAAAAAATTTAAAAATTTCCGCCTTATGAGAATATTTACGATTTAATCAATGCATTTTACTACAGGTCAGCATTTTAAAACTTGTCATCTGCCGCCCCTGGATCCGAACCGTCCATTTTATATGAAACTGGAAATGAGCCGATGTTCGTTCGGGGGCAGGGGTGGCAAAAACAAATGACATTATGTTCGGTTCGATTACAAACATCGCGTGAGGCCGCTCTCCTCCACTGACACTTATTTACATTGATATGAAATTGCTGGATGTACCTCACGTACACCTTCGGGGCTATAGTAATTGAATAATGGTGCTGGCCTGTCTTTATTAAACCCAGATTCCAAAACATTTCATTTTATACATGTTTTTCTATTCTCTAATGGAAGTTAGTGAACCTTGGTAGGACGTTTTTCTCATCGTATACCGTTTTCTATCGATGCTGATTTATCCTGTGGCGGCGTTCGGCAGTTGGTTGTTTAGAATCGTTTATTGAGTAAGCGGAAAGAAAAGGAGAGTACAGAAGTATTGGGATGTACAGTGGAGCGGAAGAACTAACGTTAGCGAGCAATCGGGCCAGACTGCAGGCGATTTCTCTCCGCGGAAGCCTGCACTCTGGATGTAGATGGTATCGGTCCACTTTATTTTGAGCTTACATCTGTAGACCCATATTTCGAAAGTTTTAAACATATTTAACACTACTTCCGTAATAGTCCAACTATCCATACCGTATAGCAGCAAGATTGAAGAAACATATTACTCCAAAAACCAAACGTTTTTCATTTTAATGAAAAAACGCTAAATATATGTTAGAGCAACGACTAGGAATGGGATATGGGATAGATGGAAGGTTTTAAATAAGAATTTAAAAGGAAAGCGGACTCAAGGATAGTAGAACACGACTTACCTGCCGGTGTTAACACTCCTTATATGAATTTCTTACTTAAGGTAACCACAGATCTTTTTACATCGTTTTAATGCACGAAATCTCTCGAACGTGCACTTCGTTGATAGCGCGAAGTGAGGACAACACGCACCATGCACAATAGCAAGTCTTACCTAAGACCTTCAAGTCTGACACTCGTAAATGTCCAACTTCAACAGTTCAACTTGTCAAGTCAATAGCAAGACGTCAACTGATTAGTCATAGACAACGCCATAGAAAAAGTAGGAAAGGAAACAGTTATGTGATAGTATAGAAAACATAAAGTCTACATAATGGTACGTTCACACGCGCACGACGACTGCGATTCATAGATATGTCATGAAGATCGAACAATATATTGGTAAACAATCAAACAAATCGCCAAAGTATCAAGATAACGGATGTTGTCCAAAAAATATACATGCTCAATTAGCAATAGGCTGGTCATATCTAAAGATAGTGGCGCAGGGGAAAAAACCCTGGAGTGGAGTGTTGATCATCTTTAAGCTCGATAAAGTGACAACATCAACAGATAAAGGGGCTGAAGACAGAAATAATTGGCAATCCAGCAGTGGAGAGACACAGGCTGATGTTATTATATTAAGAATTGATCCAAATATAGACAGCAACTGTTTAGAAAACGATTAGTATAATAAAGAGGTTCTCCACAGTTTGCGAGAAACTTCGATCGTCGTAATTCCGTAGACATTCAATAGTTTAGTAGAATCTTTGAGAATGCAGGCGATAGGCGGTGTCTCGCGGTACGTCGGTGGCGGAAAGCTCGCCCGGTCACGCGATTCTTCCCCTCCCGGGACCCGAACCCTCGGCTCCTGAATAACTCATTGCGGCGTCGCCCGCGCACGAAGCTAAACACGGCCACTACTCCATCGTGTCTTCGAACCTACCTAATGGGAATCATAAACTATAACTACACACTGCATAAATGCCGGAGTCGCTTATGAAAATTAAATATTCTCGATAAAATTAATCGATTGTGTCTTCCGTCACTGCTGCACCGCTAACTGCGTCGTTCTTACTAGGTAGAACAACAACAAGTAGAACAATAACTAGGTAGAACAAATAATTAAAGTGGCTTGAACGCGTCTTGCAAATTCCAAATGGATTTGTGTTCTAATTCCTTATTTAAGCTAGTTCATAGACAAAATGGGATTAAATACAGGTTATATAAAATCGTATGATATACAAAATTTTAAGGATAAAATAAATACACGAAAATGTAAAGTAAATATCAGCATACAGAATACATACGATTAAAAAAGATATTCTTAGATGGTTTTGTCGTGGAGAATGAATCAATGATGAAAAAATTGTAAAAAATATATATGAAGCAAGTGTTAATGGCACCAAAAATAGTGGACGACTAGGTAAACCAGAAGATGAAAGATGATCTCTTGTTAGAAGCCTCAACAATCGACGAGAAGATGAATGAGATTAGAGTTATATGTCAGGACAGAAAGAGTGTAGTACTCCATCTACTGCCTACCATTGCGAGAAAACGGCGTAATGATAAGTTACTTAATTACTTAGTTATGTTAATGTTATCTTTATTAAAGTAACATTGCAAATAAATTGGATAAATTAGCAATATATATTTTTTTAATAATAATGCTTTTACTCCACCGTGATCAGGTTTTTTTTAACCCGATTCGCCATAAAAATAATACATATTATACAATACATTAAAGTTACGAAATAAATATAATGTTATGAAAAAGAAAACCAAGGAAAATAAAAATAAATTAAAAAATTAAAAAAGTTCACACATATATTATATATAATAAATACTTCAGTCACGGCCATTATTGTATCTGTAGCTATTTTGTAGGCGTTGCCATTCTTTGGTCAGGGAACCAGCTTTCCATGAGAGCGCCGCTTGCACCAGAGAGTTGGTGCTGAGCTTCAACCGCAGCTTTACGCCCGCAACTCGATGTCTCAAAAGCGGAATAATATACCTGACTAATTATTTTCGGTCACGCTGTTTCCTCTGCAGTGGTAGGCAAAGAAGATAGAACGCTACGCTATTCTGGCATACCACAATTACTTTGTTCGCTTTTATCTTATCATTCACCGTCTTCACATCTATCCCTGCGGGGAAACGACGGGATGATATGTTAGTTGATTAATTCATTTTATATAGAGATGCGTACACGGGTCACATTAATATTCTTACTATGGTCAAATAAAACTAAACGGTTGTGTCACAAAAATAGGACTAACCTGGTAGTCTCTTTAACGTGTATGTCCGTCCTGAAGAAAATACAGTGGTATTGAAACAGGTCAACATTAAATCAGTCAGCGTTGTTATTTGTTTAAATCTATACATACCTGTTATTAAATAAATTTAAATAAATATATATATATTTTATTTGTTATCTTTGTTTTATTAACCACTTAATTGAGTTTAAATACATCTACCGTATCTATGTATTATTATTTCTTTACCAGAATACATTTAAAAAATAAATAAAAAACAATTAATTACTTTTAAAATCAGCAATATTATCTTTGTGGTTAAGATTCATATTTTTATTTATTATCTTTGTTTTATTAACCACTAAAATGAGTTTAAATACATCTACCGGTTTCGAAAAATACCATTTTCTTCTTCAGGATGTCATTACTAACTAAAACATGTATTATTATTTCTTTACCAGAATAAATTTAAAAAAAAAAAAAACAATTAATTAAAAAATTAATTAAAAATAGATTCTGGTAAAGAAATAATAACATGTTTTAGTTAGTAATGATATCCAGAAGCAAAAAAATATATTTTTCGAAACCGGTAGATAAAACAATGATAACAAATAAAAAATATGAATTTTAACCACAAAGTTAATATTGATAATTTTAAAAGTAAATATATATATATACGTATAGACATGTTAACTAAACTGCTAAACACAAATTAGATTCAAGTGAAGTAACCTTTCAAATGCTAATTTAATTTTTATTTATTAGGAAAACACATTCTTATTGTGAAGTTGTAATTATTCAGAACAAAGGGTCTGTGATATTTTAAATATTAATTAAATATATTAATTAGAAAGATATGCATATAAAAATATTGTTGTTGCGCCACCGGGATTCAAACCTGGATCTCTTTCCTAACCGGGGAAGGTGCATTATCCAACTATGTTACAGCGACAATATTTTTAGCGACAATTTTCGAACCTATATGTTACCTTTCTGATATTAATACATTTAATCGTTCCATTATTTGAAAGAGCCATCTACCTTATCTTTACAGAATCTCAAATACCTTTGAGTAAACTGAATACGAAACATACAAGGCAAATAAACGTGAAAATCTTTTAAAAATATATTAAAAAAAACTAATATGCATTAATGTAAGTATGTATAACGTAAACAGAAATATGTAAGATCAAAACACACAAAATGCAGTTATTAGAATTATTTCATTATATGAAACAGTCTACTCTCAGTATCTGCTCCTCCTAATTTCAACAACCAATTTGAAACATCTTTTTCAAAAGCCTTAATGTCAGTTAAAGTCCTAGTTTTATTTCCAATTTGATAATATATTCTGGGAGCTTGAAAAGTGAATCATTTTTTACCAAAAGTAGTTTTCATTGTTGGAACTATTTTAAGATTATTTGCTCTTGTGGGATAATATACTTTAGTCCTCACAGATGAAGCGGATAGTTAACGAAGATGATAGATACAATAGGACTCCCCCAAAATATAATATAATATGCATCATCAAATACCTATTAAATAAGAAAGAGAAAAAAAAATAAAAAATATATATATATATATATATGTACACATATTAATGACGATGGTTATTTGTAAACTTTATAAGAGTATTTTTTTTAATTAATAAACTATTGTTCACGTATTTAAAAACGTATTATTTATTTTGATTGATTTAATTCTGTTTAACGCTGTACATAATATTATAATAAAATGCATTTTCATAATAATATAAAGAATAAGCAAATCAAACAAAAAATAAACTATGTTTTGCGTGTGGGTATAAAAAAAAACAAAATGCAAAAATTTGGCTTAAATTGATCCAAGGACATAGGACTACAGAGTGAACAGACAGACAGATGTTCAGTTTCATACATAGATATAATAATATGGTAAAAATTCAAATTACCGGATACGGTGAACTCAAAAATATCAGTGTACAAATGTTGTTCAAGCTATTTTGGCCCCGGGGAAAAAACCTCGTACCCTGAAGCGACTTGTTTGTTTTTCGTGTTTAACCTTTTACCCGGGGCGTCCCGTACATTAATTTATTGCGGGCTGGTTGGGATGGCTGGTGAAGGGTAGTCGGTAGAGGGGGGGTGGTCGAGGATCGGTGGCCAAATAGAGGGGAGGGAAGGATCGCTGATTGCAATGAGCCCTTATTAAATTTCCTTTACAAAATCTATTGGGTTTGTTTTATTTGTGAACTTGATTCACAGATGACTCGTGGCCGGATTGGATATAAATATGATTTCCTTAATGATTATAAAACACGTCATTACTGACGATCTTGAGATTTTTTTATTTTTTATTTGTGTATTGGATTGGTGCATAAGTTTTTAGGGTTTTTATTGAATCAAAATTTTATTAAACAAACAATAGATATCTCGTAGGTTGTAAGCCCTGTAATTACCCACTTCCACATTACCTTTGTAGGTAAAAATCCAGTAATTGTGTGTTTTTGAACATATTCAAATAATGCTAATAATATACTGGTCAAAATAATAAAATACATAAACATTGATTTTTCAGACGTATTCTAGTATATGTGTTAAAAACATTTTACAGATAAAGAATATTATTTTAAATAATTAAAAAAAATAGATTCTCATTGTGACATATATACTGTTTCAGGGAAAATAAACATCAAATTTAGTCAATAGATGGCGATAGTGTAGTGGTAGTAAGTGATTCCATGTATTAACATATATACAACTTTTAAAAATTTGATAGATATGGAGGTTGATTGGGTGGAATGGTGAACGTTACACTGTGCAAAGTGATCACTTAAGTCAGCCAAAGACAGGTCGTAAGCCCTGTAATTACTCATTCTTCCATATTTTTCCATTAATAAAAAATAGCTTCGTCTCTATGAGATATCTATTATTTGTTTAATAACAGTGCCTTTGTAGGTGAAAATCCAGTAATTATGTGTTCTTGGACGTATTCAAATATTGCTAAAATGTTATTGTTTCAAATTATCAAAATTAATAAGCTTATAAATAATATATTTTCTTACAATTACCTCCAAATATTCTGGCTGTTTTTCGATTCCACGCTATGTTTGGTTTGGATGTGAAAAAGTTGTCAAACCAATTTTGAAGAGCGTCGTCATTAAGAAGATTCCTCGGAGGTTGTTGCTTAGAGAACCGTAAAGATCAGGAAAATAAGACGAATTTGGAATGACCTCGCAACTGAGTCTGAATAGCCTCTTTTAACGGACAGGCATTATTATGCTGAAATATCACTCGATGCCGGCATCCCGGGCAAACTTCAAAAGTATTGTTGCATTCCTTGGTAGGAATTCATAGTAGTATTTTTAATATTTAATATTTGTGATTACTCATTTTAATAAAATATTAAGTCAATTTGTATTTAACTACGGCGAGTTTAAATCTACACCCTGTTCAATATGTATTCATTAAAAATTTCTTTAAAAAAATGTGGATACTTAATTTTATATATTGTTTATCAGTTTATTTAATTACGATTGATAGAATAATATATTTTACAATATCTATTTGAAATAAAAAACAATATTAACTGCAATTCCATGATCACGTATATCCTCATTGAGGGTAAGACAAAAATGATATTGTTACCTGAGTATGAAAATTATTTTAAAAGTTTTGTTGTATAATTTTTATCTGAAATTGAATAGTGTTGGCCCTCATTGTACCCAAATTTTTGTTTTACTCTCATTGATTTTCACGTTAAGACCGAATTATCTTTACGAATTGTCACCATATTTTAAGTGAATTAATTTAATAATTAATTAATAATTTTGCGAAATTCCAATCCGGCCCGCCGTATATTTAATATTCGCCATCTCTACCGTGATTTTGTTATGCGATACCCACCTCCGGGGAGGGGCGGAAGGGATGTATCGGGAGCGCACAGGTCCGGGCGGGGTTGCACGCTGGAGGAATGGGTTTAATAAAACAATTGAAACTACCCGCTGTAAATAACGAGCAAACACGACACTTAAGAAAATAAATAAAAAATTATAAATGTGTTATATATTTTTATAGATAACTTTGTTTAGTCGATATTCCACTATTCAACTAGAGAAAGGAATAGATATCACCCAATCAAACAACCACAAACATCACACTAAAGAGTATTTACACATTGTGATCTTGAAACACAATTGAAATTTAATTCTCACAATATCTTTTTTCTTTAAAGCTGTGTTTAGAAGATAATGTGAAAATAATGTTATATTATTAAACGAGCCTTTAAATAGGGTGGCTTCACACGGATAAAATACAAGAGGTGTAGCTAATTTGAATTTAATCATTCTCAAAATCACCAATAAGTACGGATCGAGGACATTATAATTTGTTGTTCCCACACTGAAAAATAATCTATGTCTTTAAAAAATAGTAAGCTTTCTCCCAATTTAGAAAATGTAATAAAAAAGTGGCTTATCAATAATGTTTTGTCTTACTAGTAGGCATGAAATGGATTATTGAAATGTGACACTGATTAGTTTTTATGTTTGATTATATATATGAATGTACCTGCAGACAAACGTTTAGCAAGATGTTTTGTGGGTCTAGTCTAATTATAAAAAAATATTAATAAAATATACAAGTTATATTACATAAAACTTTCCCGAAATTAGTAATCTGTGTACTAATTAAATAGAGACATTTTTGTAAAAAAAAATCACCTCATGAGCTCCACAAAAAATATTGAAAAATTACTATTGACAAAAAAATATATATATCGATGTAAATGTCAGATTGTGGGTCCAGAAGCACGAAACATTATTCGGTAATCAACAAATTGTAACTATCTATTTCTTTTAATTCAAATCACACCTAAATTATTCATTAAACTAAACTAATGACGACATCTCTGGTTCACACATAAAATCATGCTTATACCAATTGACCGATTCAGTTGGTATAGTAGAGCATTTTTATTAATCAATTAATATGATATAATCCAATTCATATTTTTTAATACCTAATATATCTATGTATACCTAGTTAGCATCATCAGTAACAGCGTAACCTAGGTTTATGCTCACTGCACGGCACTGTAAATCAGCATACTGCGACTGTAGTCTATAACTATAGTCCACTTTTGATAGAAAACGATAGACGAGGAAGAAAAAAAATGTTCATAACCCTTCAAATATGATCTGTACTCATAGATCATAACCTAAATAGGTGCCGAAGACTAGTCATTAATTAAAATATATGTGCATAAGGTATAATTTATTTTAAATACTACAAAATTTTCTAGGTGCCCATATAAATTTTAATTCATTGTTTTCATAATTTTTTGGATATTACAATATAAGAGACCGAACGTGAATTTTGACTTTTTTGAAAACGATATATTTAATAATCAATGCAAAAATATTAATTTGTGAAAAATTTAATTTTCTATCTGTATTTTTTACAATCAATTTATAAACAGAATGTATAATTTGTATATGGAAATATTTCGAGATTCGGTGTACCAAAGATTGCGAAAAAGATTAAATATGGTTCCGCCATTATATTTTTTTGTTGATAATTAAAATATATTTAGACATTATTTTTTAAGTAAATACTTTAAAATTGAATGGATCTTTCATAATAAAATTGATTTAAAGCACATATTGCTGTAGTTTTTGCAAAAAATTTGAAAACTTTACGCTAAATAGACTATAAAAAAACGCTTGGATCGTGTCCCACCGCCTCTTAAATAGCTAAACAGTATGCATGGCGGCAATCAAACGCCGAGGCATATCCAAGTCCTGGTTTTATAAAAAACGTTTTTAATTCAACACATCAAAATATCACAACTAGATATCACTAACATATTAACATAAAAATTCCCAAACAATGCCTATAAATTTTTAAGTACTTACCTGAACGAAATCATTTTTGATTCACACAACCCGACGTATCCCGAAGAGAGTAATCATCTCATCAGTCTCTTCATAATCTTCACTTGCCCGATTAGTCTTCGGGGATTACTGAAATTTGTTTACTTTTATTTAAATAATCATCAAAAATATATAAACAATGTTGTATTTATATCTCTCTATTGTTGTTTTCGAGATTATTGCTATAAGATTTTTAAAAAAAATTATATACAATACTAATATAATCGATCGCTTTATACGGATGTGATGTTTGGTTTGGTTCAGCGTAAGAAAATAGGTTATAGGTAGAGATTGTGATCGAGAATTGTCTGAACTGAAGAAAACGAAGAAGATTTTATCAGAGATTTTTAAAAAAATGTATTCCTATGTATTCTACTACGCCAAATCGAAACATTTTAATATAATGAATTCTAATATACAAAACGCCATTTTTTTAATAGTAAGAAAAAATTTAATCTTTTTAAATCACACATTTGACCCGTACGGGTAATTTATTGACCAAAGAGATGACAATAAATATTGTACAATCACCCTATCATATCAAATATGAAGTATTGTATAAATGGATAATTTTTTTTTATTCAAAAATAATACTCGATAGATATCAATCATTCGATTTCAGTCACACGATGAAACTTGTAAAGAATTTCACAATTAATTGAAATACCTGTGTGATGTGTCGGTTATCTGTTGTTTACGCCTATTGTTCCAATTCGGGGATTACTTTGGGTCCCACAATTTGAATTAATATTGAATATAATTTAAGTATATTTAAATATACAAAATATATTCCCTTCATATTTTCTAGTGTGTTCATTCGCGTTCGCGTTGTTAACTGACAGCTCTTTCCTAAGACCGCTCCAGTGTTGCCGTAAGTGAAATGACCTGCGTAGGTACGTT
Organism: Eubasilissa splendida; assembly: GCA_031772225.1. Lineage (NCBI taxonomy): Eukaryota > Metazoa > Arthropoda > Insecta > Trichoptera > Phryganeidae > Eubasilissa > Eubasilissa splendida. The sequence goes on along the minus strand of CM062868.1, from coordinate 7,726,336 downwards.
TTTAAAACTATCTGATACAAGACTGCGGTGTTCTATTAAGTATGCCTAACTGTTTGTATTATTAGTTTTTATGTAAAACATGTCTGAAATAAACCTATTATAATATGATATTGTTCTGCAATAATGTGTGAAGCCAAACTTAAATCAAACTGATATATTAAAAGAAAATATATGGAACTGAGATAGTAAAGACCTATCTGTATCCTACCTGTTTATATAAATGCCTTAGATAGCTGGTTTCCAGGTTTCCGATTAACGATAAGCACACATATGATATATGAACTGCACTAACATTTTTAATTTTGCTGTCTTTCTGGTCCGATATTGTTGTTCTTTTAGCTGGGTTGTCTTCTTTAGATCTCGACCGATACAGGACAATATTCGAAATGAAATTACTGAAATATCGTGCGAAGAGTGCGAGAATGTTATGAAAAATATGGTTAAAAGAGCACGCATTTGTGCCGCTGCCAGAGATGGCCACTCGGCCAACATCATATTCCATACATAATTGTAATAAACCAAATAATTGATAAATAGAAGACAAATTAAAAAATTGTTTCATTTTCTAGTTATTTAAAAACAACATCGACATGGAACATAATATTTATTTATTGGTAGTTTATTTGGACCGCTGGACTGGTCGAAGCACGGGATGTAGTAAGAATAACACCTGTCGGTTACCGTCTTCTTAACTTTGCGAAAAAAGGGTGGCAATACTCACACACACACACATGTGCACTATAATAAATCAGGAAACCCAGTGGTGCCAATCGAAGTAATAAGGCGAGTAAACACTACCTATGTTATAAAATTATGAGTGCGTGCTTCACTGTACAGTGTTGCACAACTGAGAAAATTGTTTAATTAATAAAACAAGGGGAGAAGTTAAAGAACATAATTATCTTAACCCTCTTAAGAAGCTTCAGTTTAACCTAATATTAAATTATAAATAATTAGACAAAATACTTTATTTAAACCACTATTTATTGATTATTCTACATGTTTCGATACATATGGTATCTTCTTCAGGAAACAATGTATACTGAAATTAAAAATACAAGCTTAGATAAATGTGGTGAATAAGTAAGAACTAATGTGAAAACAAATTTAAAGGGTGACTATTTGCAAAGAGGATTTGGTTATTTATAATATTTAGCTTGCTATTAACACTTTTTCTTATTTATAAAATTTCAAATTTATCTAGCTCTAAACCCTTGTTAATATCAAAATTCTGAATAGTTGTTGCTATTTAGCCATCTCAAGTGCTCCTTAATTGTAATATCAAAATTTCTGCCTATATAGTTTTACCTATATAAAAATAATTGCAATCATTGCAAATTAATTAAAATTAATTTGTAATAAAATACAACAGAACTATGTTTTGAAAATGTAACTTCACAACGAAAATGTGTTCTTCTTAATTTTACATAATTTTATATTCTTTTGGACAATTGTTGGTTAACTTATTGTGATATTAAAAATATTTTTTTATTTTCCAAGCTGCTTAAACTATTTGTTTAAAACAATGTGAATTTTAATACATTGTTCCACAACACAAGATAGTGAGTAATTCAAATCCCGCATATCGCAAAATTGACTCAGGAAAAAATCAACAGCTTGTTTGAAAAGTTTTGTTGCAACATCCATATTCAGATCTGAATTTTGGACTACAATTTGTTTCGGTCGATACAATTTTTTTTATATAATAAAAAATATAGTTCAATAAAAGAAGCAAAATTGGTTATAACGATTATTTTAACTGCAAGCTGGAAAAATTTTACAATAAAGGTATTTATGATATGGTTGAAAGGTGGAGAAATATCACTTTCTTTACATCGTCCCTTCTCACTTCTTAATCTTCATTTTGGATCATTCGCTACACCAACGCAACTAGCGGGAGAGAGATGTCCTTAGGAATTCAATCGCTATAGAGCGTGTCCTTACCAGTTGTTCGTGAAATAACACAGTGACATAAACTGGTTTCTACGTAGCCCCGATTTGACACCAATGGACTTTTTCTTATATAAATCAAAGATATACAGTAACAATCCCTCTCTGGACCAATTTAAAGAAAATATCCGAGAATGGCAGCGATCACGGGGATTAATACGTGCCGAGCATTTCTCAGAAATGTTTCCTCCCATTTAGAAGAGTGTTAGCAAAATAACGGATCACACCCAACTAAGCTACAGCGACAATATTTTTAGCGACAATTTTCGACCCTATATGTTACCTTTTTGATATTAATACATTTAATCGTTCCATCATTTGACAGAGCCATCTACCTTATTTTTACAAAATCTCAAATACCTTTGAGTAAACTGATAGCAGACGCCAGAATTATCAATTCATTTTTATTAAATTATTAATATCAAAAAGGTAACATATAGGGTCGAAAATTGTCGCTAAAAATATTGTCGCTGTAGCTTAGTTGGATAAAGCACCTTCCCCGGTTAGGAAAGAGATCCAGGTTCGAATCCCGGTGGCGCAACAACAATATTTTTCGATAGAATTGATTTTATATGTATATCTTTATAATTAATATATTTAATTCATATTTAAAATATCACAGACCGTCTGTTCTGAATAATTACAACATCACAATAAGAATGTGTTCTAAAAAATATTTTTTATTAAACCCATCGAAAAAGATTTTTGGTAAACCTCGTACATACATCAATCGCTCCATCTAAGTGACTCAATAATATACATTTAAAAATAAAGCATACAATTTACAAATGTAATATTCTGGGAAAAATCGGCCATCTGGTAAGTAGTCGACAATTATTAATTTCTGACCTAAAATAAATAAGAATATTTCGTTTTTTATTAGTGCGTTTTTAATATATAATAAATATTCGGAAGTTTTTAAAAGTTTAAAATAGAGGTTTACTTATTCATACGTAGAGATGTTTAAAATATTTTACAATATTTTGGAATATTCAGAATATTTCTGGTGCTTGTATATTTAATAAATCATTAATATTGCATTACCTTCAGAACAAAATACTGGACTTGTAGTCAGAAACAGAGTCTGATTGAAGATAAACATCTTAAATATTGAAGTAATGATGAAATTTAATGAAATCCAACTTTAAAAAGTCGATTAATATGTCTACTTAGGTCCTCTTGCAGTCCTCTCGGTAGATTATATCATCATCATCATCTGTGAAGAACAGCATAGCATTCCCGTTAATCTGAATCGTTTTATGTAAAGTTTATTTCCCAAAAGATGGCAAGGTGGATCTCGATATGATGGTAAGTAGGTAGCTTCTGATTTACGTACTCACAAAATTCATGCTCTCCTCTGTTACTAGTCGGTGGAGGATAGTCCGCCATAAAACGCCTCACAATGGAGCTTCCGAGTCGTGGCGGGCTACACCTCACAATGGCTCCTAGGTGGACATATTAGATAGAGTTCCCTTTAAGGTGTGCGAGTATTCGAGCGCACACGGTTTGGCATATTAGCGCACACAATTTTTAACATGTCAAATTTTTCATGTAACGCCTTCCATTAAAGTTTGGCAACCATGTTGCAACATGTTGATTTGCCCTGTATAAGATTACCAGTGGCGTGCAGTAGGTATAGATTTAGGTTATGCTATTACCAATGATATTATACAATCATGTTGTACATATTATTATGAACTTTCGTTTAACTAACGTCTTTAGATAAAATGAATTCGTCGTTTATACGACCCTATCATGTATTTTTTTTGTAATTTTCGAGTACTATTAATAGTGTTTTTAATGTTTAAGTTTTAACGTAAAATAATTCCACCTTACCCATATAAAAATTAATACAACAAAATGTATGGACGTTTTTAAGAACACTTTTTATGACTGAACGTGATTCTTTCATTGTTTGAAAATCCTTCACGTAATAACTAAACGAAACAATTATTTTTATTAAAGGTTATCGTAGAAAATAGTTCTGCCAATTGCTTTTTGTTTTTCTCAAATCAAAAAAAAATCCATGCACCAAATGTACCTTGAACGATCATGAAATCAACATGTTAAAAACAGTAAGATAGTAAAATTCGCGAATTAGTAAAAAAAGAAATAGACACTTCAATGATTTGCACGCATTTGTAATTCTTTCTAATGTTTTTCTGTTAAAAAACAGCATAGACAACGACTTAATTCAAAACGGATTAACCGAAAAGAATTTTTAATTCAGCAAATAGCCAATTATATGACTTGAGTAATTCACTAGCTTAAAGATAGAACAGAGTAATGTGAATAATTCGGTGCGGCGAATACACAAGAGCGCCAGGTGTACAGCGGTGAGTGGTCGCGGTAGTTTTTAGAACTAAGCAATTAAAGTCTTTACTGGTACACAGATGTTAACCCAATTATTTAATTTATATTGGTTTCCCAGAATTTTTAGTAATGCACAGCTTTATTGTTTGTATGCACTGCACGCCCCTAGTAATAGCCTTCTACAAATAATTATTCCGAAGAAAAAAGAAGACAAGCAATGGTTGGGTGTAAAGCAACTGTCCTGGTTGCGAAACATCCGGAAGTGGCCTGGACTCGGATTCCATGAGGAGCTGTTCCAAGTTGCCAATGACAGACGATAAATTGTGGATACTAGAATGCCCTGCACGTCCCTTCTAAATAGTATCTACTATATACAAGAATATTATATAATAAAAAATAAACGTATATACATGCATACACTAGGGGGTCCGACTGGCAAGCCAATCAGACAATCAAATCAAGAAGCTGACCGATTGTCCTAAAACTCGATGAACAGATGAAATCAAGAGATCTTGCACCTCTCAATGCAGGGAAAGATTACTGGGAGTCAGAGCCATAGAAGATGGAGAACGTCAAGGCTGAAGAACCTAAGGCAATGGTTTGGCCAGTCTACTGTAGAGCTTTTCCGGGTCGCAGAAAATAAAGTGATGAATGATGGCACAAGAAGAAGAAGAAGAAAAAAATGTGGAAGATACTTGAGGGGGCCTTCATCCAGCAGTGAATAGAAAACAGCTGATATTTATGATGATGATGAAAATATAAATAATTTTTTGACTGTCAAAAATACTTTTCGTTTTACCGCAGCCTTCAATTATATTAACAGGCATCCGTTACATTACCGAGACCCTTAATTTAAATGTATTTTATAAACCAAAGAAAACATTAAATGTTCTCCCATATAATCGATGCTCAGTACTTTGCGGACCCTGTCTGCGTTTCGGTCCGCTTTCATCTTCCCTCTTCAATTAAGGCCTGGACCTCTCTTGCTGCCCGTCACAATGGTACCACAACATCGCTTTGTCGCTTAATTACGGCGGGACCTTTACAGATGGCTTCTGTGAGAGTAATGATAGCCAAAAACATGTAAACATCTGCAGGCTGTCTCAATGGAGATGAAATCTCAGCGTTCAACTGTTTACCACTGATGAGATGTAATTATCTTGTAGCGGCCGAATGGAAATACCAGTATTTTGGATTTTTTTGCTTTATATTTATTTTGCCCATACAATTACATAAATGTTAATATTTTTGAAACTTTGTCAGACAATACTAATAGTCGCTACGTCATGTTTTCACAAGAATACAATATATTAATTTTTTTAGCTACTTATCTTGTAACATCTTAAAGTAAATATATTTAAATTAAAAACTACAAAAATTATTTTAAATAATTGTATACACAAGTTGATTCATTTTAGTATACTTTATTTATAGATCCATATAATATTTATTCTTCTTCTTTTAAATAGGCTATCCAACCCTTCAAGAGTGATTTGTGCCATTAATCAAGTTGAAACTTTATTTTATAGAAAAAAGTACAATAATATTATAGAATAGGAAATATTACATTACAAGTCAATACCATTGTCGTACAAAAAATTCACTGTTATTATTAAATTATATTAAATGTGGCGAGTTAACGGTTTAAATTATATTAAATGTGGCGTATATAATTACTATTAAATTTGGCGAGTTAAGGGAAAGAAGACGACACAAGTTAACCGGGAGTCGAAAATTACCATTGACGAGATTTCCTCCTCGGCACCACACTCACACATCGGGGAATCTATTAAGTTCAATCTGAATAAATGTGAAGCTACCTGGCAATGCCCAATTCTTATTCTAGAGAAATTTGATATTATTCTTTCGGAGACTATACTTTTGGTGAACCAGGGGGTGCAGGGAATAAATCTATGAATTTAATATAATATTTCAATACTATTAATTTAAATATCTCAAGAAAATCATATTATACCTTGAGGTATCAAATAAAATTATTATTTGGCGTAGAAAAAAGGACTTACGTGGCTTTTCGTCTCCTACTTAAGTTTAGATAATACACCTTGATTAAGAAATTTCTCAAAAATGGAACGTTTTATTAAAAAATACGAATACATTTGGCTTACACTCGCAAGCCATTATTAAAATGTAACGTATCTACAAACGGCGAAAATTATATTATCATATCATAAGAATCCTAGTAAAAATAATATTACCTAGTAAAATTAATAACTAAACTAGAAACATTTTGAATCTGTAAAAATCAATTTTCAATTTAAAATAATACATTCTTTTTTTAATAATTTATAAGTGTTGATTTTCTTCTACTTATTTATTTTCAATTATTCAAAAAAATTGAATGGATGCGTCATTCTCATCCGCGAGTAAAATAGCGATTCATTAATCGTCCCATATGTTTTTCGCACCAGTTCGATTGACTCACGCCCCTTTAGCGACTCTCAGAGATCAAAGTCTCATTGAGAGATCATCGTGGACACGTGCCATTAAACACATTAGTCTCGAGAATAATTGTTAGGATGAGTGAACATCCATGGTAATATTTATTTAATTATCTGTTGTAAGTACATTTCGTATTTTTTAATACGCTTCACCCGCACCGAGGTAACATTTTACATTTTTAATCAACAATCATATTTTAAATATGAATTAAATATATTAATTAGAAAGATATACATATAAAATCAATTTTATCGAAAAATATTGTTGTTGCGCCACCGGGATAATATTTTTAGCGACAATTTTCGAACCCATATGTCACCTTTTTGATATTAATACATTTAATCGTTCCATTATTTTGAAAGAGCCATCTACCTCATTTTTACAGAATCTCAAATAGCTTTGAGTAAACTGATAGCAGACGCCAGAATTATCAATTAATTTTTATTAAATTTTGGACACATTGATACAATTTTATTATTAGGAGAAAACATTCTTATTGTGAAGTTGTAATTATTCAGAACACAGGTCTGTGAACATATCTTTCTAATTAATATATTTAATTCATATTTTAAATATTACAGACCTATGTTCTGAATAATTACAACTTCACAATAAAAATATGTTCTCTTAAACAATCATATTATACATAATTAGTTAATCAATTATAAATTTAAAATAAGTAACAAGAAAATAAGAAGAAAAAATATAAAGTGTAAGTTACAAAATACGATGCAATATTTGATCTTGAGAAATTTATAACCTACTCGAAATTTGAAAGGATAATTACACATTTTAACAAGTTTAAATAATACAGCACAATTTCATTTAACATACACACACACACAAATGCACAAGCTGCTAACTCATTGGTGTTGGGTCAGAAGTCTTGACTCTGTATGCGTTCATATTGAAGGGGTGACCTTGCTAATGAGAGTAATGCGATCAATTAAAAATTACATCTGAATAAAATATGAAACTAGCCAATACGTTTTGACTTTTACTAGTCTCAACAAAAATGTCAGCGTAGAGACGCACCGTAATGGAATTGAATTAGATTACGACTGTAAATTAACTTTTTTAAATTATTTATTGCCTTTTTATATTACCGCGATTGTAAGACACACCCTTATTTTTAGACAGGGTGTAACAGACCTAGTCCACATTATTCTATGGGTGGATACCTGACTAAATTACAAGTCGACAATGTTCGAGGAATATATGTCTAAACTCAACCATGTCAGAGATATAGATATTTCAAAAGAATCATAATTATGCGATTATTTCGATTAATTGAAATATGTTATTGATTTTAAATTATACATTGGATACAAAAAATTAAGGGTCATCAAATTTCGAGTGGCCAGACTATAGAGTAAATTTCTCAAATATTTATTTCGAGATACGTAGACTTAAAGCTTAACAATTGTAAAAATTTCTAACAATAATATGTTTCGTAACAGTGTAGATTTTGCATATATTCCTTAAATATTTACGACTCATAATTTAGTCAGGTATCGACTGATAAAATATTGTGGATTAGGTCTGTTACACTATGTTACGCTAGAAACTGGAAAAATGTATTTAAAAATTAATTCGAAACCTTTATCATATTAGTAATAGAAATAGAGATAAAATGATAATTTCGATTCCATAATTAAATCACTTATTAATTTTATTGATATTTTTAATTTATAAATGTCAACATCGGATGAATGAGGAGAGAATGGTAAGAAATATATATAAAGCAAGTGTCCGCGAAAGACTTGGCACAACCAGGTATACCAGATACTGGAAGATGGCCCTGTTAGAAGCCCCACTATAACCGGCGAAATGATGATGATAATGTATGAGAAGATGAATGAATTGTGGATGAGGCGATAATTGTGTGTCAGGGAAAACGACATGATGATAATGTATGAGAAGATGAATGAATGAATTGTGGATGAGACGATAATTGTGTGTCAGGAAAAACGACATGATGATAATGTATGAGAAGATGAATGAATGAATTGTGGATGAAGCGATAATTGTGTGTCAGGGAAAACGACATGATGATAAGTAAGTAACATTGCTACATTCGATTTTAAAATGCCATATTGCAGATTTTGTCTGCATCGTTTTTCTGGGCATCGAGTCCTTTTCCAAGGTTCAGACGATGAGACTTCTGCAGGGTAACACTACATCTTCTCAACTCTCGCATTTAAATTGTTAGTCTTGCAATTTTATAATTTTATATTCACGATTTAAAACAGGAGCGAAAATTATAATTAATAAAGCAAACTGGTTAAATATACTGAGCGGCCATTTTGTAATGTGATTTTTTTTGTATGGGAATCACTTTTTATATAAAGATTTTTCTCTTTTTATAATATATATTCACAAGTATTGATATGGTCCTCTCTCTAAGATGATCTTGTGTCGAGGTGGGCTATTGTTTAAAAGTTATTTGAATATTTATTTATACTAGTAAGAAAATTTGAAGACTTCATTTACTTTTTGTTTTTTATATACCTAGGCGCTCGTCATTAGTCCTTTTTTTATTATATCGTTATCTAATTCATTAATTCATTGTATAATTATTATATTTTCTTAGTTATTCGTCCATTTTTTGCATCTTTTATTTCTATTGTCATTTTTTTATGTAATATTTTATAGTTCTCTACCCAAATGTTGAAGATATTTTATCATTTTTATTTTTACTCATTGGCTTAAACTACTGTGTGTTTGGGTAGTTTTCTGAATTTTTATATCAATAGATTAGTAAATTTTTTTGCATGTTTTTGTAAGATTTTCAGAAATAAAATTCAATGATTATTAAGGAGTACACATTCTTATTGTGAAGTTGTAATTATTCAGAACAGACGGTCTGCGATGTTTTAAATACTAATTTAATGTATTAATTATAAATATATACATATAAAATCAATTTTGTCGAAAAATATTGTTTTTGCGCTACCGGGATTCGAACCTGGATGTCTATTTCCAATCCGGGGAAGTACACTACCAATTGTGTTATAACGCCAGTATTTTTCACGACAAATTTTCGATTCGGAAATTTTCGATCAGTGGAAACATAAATCCGATAATTTATGACACTTTTATGAAACAGTAAACGTATTTACTCTTCGAATATTAAATCTTTATGTAAACAAAACGTATTTTTTACATTAATGCATATTATATTATCAGCGTTTAAATTTTCGTTCCAATCGAGTCATATATTTAAAAAAAGTCGCGGAGCTATTTGATTGCGTAAATGGTACCAAAGTGATCACGTGGGAGACACCAAAATGCAAATATTGAAACAAGGAATTCGCGTTAGTTCACATCTGTATATTTGGCAGTCTGTGGTATTCAATATATCAAACTATTCTCTATTTAGTCTATTTATAGATTTGCGCGCTCTAAATAGTTGATTCTTTGTATATTCGTATACATATACGCAGGCTTAATTTATATTTTTGCTTCTAAAGTGAATTTAAAAAATACTTTTTCTATTACATAATGAATATTTTGCTTTTCAAATGTATGTTCACAAGCTGTAGAATGACAAGCTTTAAATTGTACAGAGTGGGCTAACTTGATCTTTTGTAATTTTAATATTTATTAAAAAAAATATATCATTACATGAAAGTGTACTTTGTTAACTTTTTTTTAATCTATATGTGGAAAATAACATCATTTAAATGACCTCCATTTTCTTGTTGACAAATAACTACTCTTTCTAAAGTATTTAGCATTACATTACGCAACGTTTATGTCTCCAAATTTGTTATTTCTGCACGAATATTTTTTTTAAGCTCTTGAATTGTTGCTGGTAAACTCAGCCTTTTAAGTAACCCCACAAAAAGAAATCAAGCGCCGTCAAATCTGGGGAACGGGGAGGCCAGCAAACTCTGCATTTTTTTTAAATTAGCCGGTTACCGAAAGTAGATCGTCGCGAAACAGTCAGTCCAATTCTGTTATTTTTTCAATTTTTCTAAGATTCTATACACTTCAAATATCAATGATCAATGAATATCAAGATTTCCGTAAAATACGTAAATTAGAAAATTGAAAAATCAAACATTATTTTTATTGTGCAGGCAGTGTGCGTGTGTGTATTGTGAAATATAATTATTGACGTGAAGTTGGTCGCAATCAGCCGGGCTCCCGTGAGAACCGGAGTAAAACAATCACGAGATGGTCCGCGTCACGCGATCTCCGCAACATCCTGCCTCCCTGGCGCTAATAACACTATTACTCCTTACACATCTCTTGTCGAGTATTGTTCCTCGTCTTGGAGCGGGTCCAGCGACAGATCTTTAGCCAGGATCGAATCAAGGTTAATACACATTGTATGATGGCTATTAAATAATATTTTTTCGCATTATAATGAAGGAATATTATTCTTAAATGTAATTTTAATTGTAATTTATTTTTTAATTCAATTGAATTGATAATGCTGGCGTCTGCAGTCGGTTCACTCAAAGGTATTTGTGATTCCGTAAAAATAATGTAGATGGCTTTCAAAAATAATTGAACAACAGATGTATTGATTTGAAAAAGTGTCACATATAGGTTCTAAAATTTGTCATGAAAAATACTGGCGTTATAACACAATTGGTAGTGTACTTCCCCGGATTGGAAATAGAGGTCCAGGTTCGAATCCCGGTAGCGCAAAAACAATATTAATCGAAAAAATTAATTTTATATGTATATATTTATAATTAATACATTAAATTAGTATGTAATTTATTTTATACATTATCGTAAAACGATGATGAGTCACAGTTTTCAATCACTGAAATAATCGAATCATGTTCACACTTACCAGTGGCGTAACTACAAAAATTGATCCCCATTGCAGAATGGAAAAAGAAGGCTCCCTAAATAAGTATTGTCTATATGAATTTGAATATTAGAACTACATGGTTTATGCATTAAATAGTAAGAATAAAATTAGTCTTTTTTTATATATATATATTTACAATTTGCAAGGTAATTTATATGCGCTTGCAATTTAAAAAATACTTTAAAGCGATTTTCACTTAACAGTGATGGTCTGGTCCCTATTTGGACATAATAGCGGGTAACATATCGCATACCTAGATCAAAACTAAGACATTTCAAAAAGTCATTTTTCAGGGGACAAAAAAAAAATATTTTTCTCAATTTTTTGTTACTAAATTTAGGTCATGTATCCTAATATGACACTATTTGAGAACTGAGGCTAATTTAGTTGCATACATGACAACAGAGTATCCGAATACAATAATAACTCAAATTCTAGTTTTTTTTAGTTGTCTTAGTTCTGATCTAGGTGTGCGATATATATACATTGATTATGTATTCTCGTGTTTATTGCATTACACTTGAGAAAGTTTCAAATGTTATAATTTCGTTCCTTGCTGGGAAAGGACACTAGTAAAAATATCGATTTCAAATTAATTTTAGGATGTTAACTTTTTGGGGCCTGTCTAACATGGGCCCCAATGCACATTGCACTGGCTGCATTGGCATAGTTACGCCACTGACACTTGCACTAGTGGGCGTCACCAGAGTAGCAAATTATGTCCTCACTGGTGCTTAGTGATTATAATATTTATATTTTTATTTATTATCTTTGTTTTATTAACCACTAAAATGAGTTTAAATACATCTACCGGTTTCGAAAAATATCATTTTCTTCTTCAGGATGTCATAACTAACTAAAACATATATTGTTTCTTTGACGGAATCTATTTTTTTTTAGTACCTAACTCAAATCATTACTTAATACAAATTTACTCGAATAATTTTTAGGAAAAAATTTTAGAATGGGACTCGTAGTTAAATTTAGTTGGTTATTTATAATTTTTTGATTTAATTATAATATTTACACAAAGTACAACAAATTCACCAGGACGAACCTGTTGTGCTAGAGAATGCGATAACTACATTGTTTTACATTCATTCATTCTTCATTGACCCAAACGTCCTCAAGTATATGTCTCCACTTCGATCTATCTTCCGGTATCCTTCTCTAATTAATGATTCCGGCGGCATTATGCACATCATGCAGTCCTTCCAATACTCTATCAGCCAACGGCCTTACTTTAAACTACGTTTGAAAATTTGAATGGGGACGCCAGATTCAGAAATCAGACCTAGAATTTTAAAAATATGCTCAAGTGGATGTTATGTTCCAGGCTGATTTTGTTTGGCGGCTATTTTTGTTTGGCAAACATTTTTCAATTCACATTTAATAGTCGTAGAAAGTATATAACGCCACAACAACGTGTTGAAGTCATTAAAACATTTTATCTAAATAATAATGGCAATGCTGTAACCATTAATGGTAATCTCTGTCGTTTCGTGTTGGAAAACTTCTTGGTGACCAAATTGGATCGATTGGGTCTGCAACATACGTGGTTTCAACAAGATGGTGTCACTTCACACAGAGCCTGAGTTACGCTTGAAATTTTGCCAGAAATTTTCGCCGGCCGCATAATGTAAAAAAGTGGTGATATCGACTGGCCTCCCCGATCACCTGATTTGACGGTTCTCGACTATTTTCTGTACAAATACTTAAAAAGAAAGGTCTACGCCATTAAGCCAACAATTCCGATGCTACAGGACAATATTCGAAATGAAATTGCTGAAATAACACGCAAAATATGGTTAAAAGAGCACGCATTTTTGCTGCTGCCAGATGCGGCCACTTGGCCAATGTCATATTACATGCATAACTGTAATAAATTACATAATTAATAAATAAAAACAAAATTAAAAAATATTTTTTTTTTAGTTATTTAAAAACAACATCGACCTGGAACATAATATTCACTTTGTATTTAGGAAAGACACAAACGAATTTATTTATCAAAATCTCCTTTTTTTGACCGACTACAATCTATCAAAAGCAATAAATTTTCCGATTTAAAACAAATACTCCACAATGCAGTTTAACCCTGAAAGCTGTGCGCTAAAACGTCACAATGAAAGGTTTCGAATTTTTTTGACAGTTATTAGCTGTTTTGTGAAATTGTGCGGTCGGCGCATTCGCACGCGGGGTAATTTACACGAATGGGGTAAAATATTGTTTTTCATGTTTTGTTAACATTAAAATAAACTGCATACAAATCCCCAAAGACGACGAAGCAAACTGCATAGTATAATTACATTTTAAATCTGCATCAAACAAATTCAATATAATATTTTAAACGATTGTTGGGTTTTTGTAAATCTCTGTTCTGTTTTCAAAAGATTTATTTTCTTTGAATTGTTATTTAAAAAGGGGGCTTTTTGGTTTATTTCAATGGAACGTAATTACGTTACTTCCGTAAATACTATGCTGCATGCGTTCTTCGTTCTTCATTCGACTGAAACTCACCAAACAACTTCGAATTTCTATGTAATTACAAAAAATTCAAATTACTTATATTTATAAATGAATATTTTTGTATTATATTAACGGCGAGGGTCCAGGTCTTGACTCTGTAAGTACTGGGGTGCATTTATTTAGTATTTAGTTTTTAAAGATTGTAGATTTTGACTACGAGGATATGCTATAGTTTTCAAAATGCTGTTAAACCCAGCTAAATACGTTTTTTCTTTCCCTCTCTTTGTTGTATCTCTCTAGTTACTTTGTTTTATCTACGAGTAAGTATATAATTGAGGGTAGGTACTAGTTATGAACTCAACAACCTCCATATTTTATTAAAACACTATAATTATAAATAATAATCCGTATATTTTTAATATTCAACCCAAACACGTTGTGGTTATTCATTCCAATGATAAATAATATTTAAAAAATATATATATATATTGTGGAAGATGTCTTTTGATGATATACAGTGTGTCTCCAAAATATTTTTCATTTTGGAACATTCGCTGCACCAACACAATGAGCGTGAGGAGGTATGCCGATCGCAAGCCGCATCTTGGGAATTCAGTCTCTATGGAGCGTGTCCTTACCAGTTTTTTATACTCAATAATAATAGTCAAATAGTAAATAACCATACAAATCTATCCAATAGTCCGATATTAAAGTTGTTCCCGTGTTATCCCCACCCCCTACCTGATACTCTGTCCCGCTCTGATATACTGTTGCTCTCTCTTATTAACCTCATATTTAAATATCTGTATTTAGATTAGTCTATACACTATATTGTCCTGAAGAAGGTTGTGTCCAACTGAAACTAGTTGACTTTAGTATATGTGCATAATTAAGTGATTTAAAACTAAAACATTATTTTACTTGATACATTTTATTGCCAAATAATAATAAAGTCATTTAATGATCAATTGGGGGGGATCCAGTGTCCAGTGTCCAGCGTCCAGTATTCAGTGTGGGGGCTAGAAGCACCCCACAACAACAGCAGACCTGACGCCATTGCAATAAATAACATTGTTTTGACCATTAGCCAACTGTGTTGACCAAACAACGCATTAAATATTGCACTTCCCTTAATGGTTTCTATTGATACCACGTGACGGCCGTTAAGGGCACGTGACGTGTAATGGTATCTATCGTCTCCTTGTCTAAGGTCAGGAGATTAATTCATTTAAAATTGATATGTACTTGAAACAGGGCATCGTTACATTATGTCGACTGGATTTATAATGCAAATAAATTCGTATTTGTAGGTCTTGTAAAATAAATTCTTGTGCAAGACACTTGACCTCACCTCAGAATAGAAGAGATTAAAGAACCTGGAAGATAACCTCTAGAAGGTGAAGGCGAAGAGGCGGCTACAATGGGCTGAACACGTAGCGAGAGCAGTTCTAGAGTCTCGTAGTCTCGTATGTGAAGAAAATGTAATAGTAACATCAATTATCAATTCATAAGTATAATTATAAATGTCATTTAACAAATCAATTAAAACATCAAAAAATTCGATATAAATTTATTTGAATCTACAGTTGAAAATATCACAATACAACGATGATAGATATAATATAACTTTATATTACAAATAGTGACATAGATACAGAGACAACGTTTTAGGTAAAACTATCAATAATAACAGAACTGAAGCCTAGAGCTCCCGATCCGACGTGCAAGAGCAAAGTCTCAGTGATTCAGGCTTCTCGCAATTGCGAGACTAGATCCGCCCCTGACAATAGTTCCTAGCTTTTAATATACATTTTAAGTCAATACCCTTAATGTCTACCCCTATTTTATATGATCTACCCTATATATAATATAGTTGGCAGTTAAAAGGCTAATGGTGTCTAATTTAAAATGCATCACTGATTGTAATCGACACATCTTTCAGCAGCAATAATTGGGTCATATTTTTAGGAACTCGGTCCCCATTTAGTTGCACGTTTTAAACATGCAAAAAAAACGGAGTTAGTACATCCGCCAATAAAGCCTTTTGTTGATAAATATTGTTCAGATCCTTGCTCTTGTCCCTAACCCCAAGCCTCGCTAACAGGTGCGCCATTTTAAAATGCCCCTCAAATGTTTCGAAACCAAATTTTTCCAAATATATTTTATCTAAATAATTCTGTTAGTCGAAAGCACTAGTCACATTCTTTTCAACAGCGTAGGGCAGCAATTTTCTTCTAATCGCTGAAAGGTGTTTTTGTTAAGTAGTGTAGTGGCCGCCTCGCGACCTACGTTGGCTGCTGCGCAATTTATTATCAAAATTGGAGTAATCTACAGCAGCACAATCTAGCTTTATTTTATTTTATTGTATACAGACTATCAACAAACGGCCTGTGTGCCTACCCTTCACTCTCCATACCTCGTGTTTTGTAACTACGTTAGTCTGTCTGTGTAAGTGTGACTAATTCCATTTTATGTCTCGTCTACGTCCCTCTTTTGGGAGTGTTTTTTGATGAATGTATCCCTGAGTGTTCAAGCTGGAGTCTAAATTTTTTTAAATTTGCGAAAATTACTAATAACCACATTGAATTTCTTCTATTTGTTCGTTTTGCATAAACTTGAATATGTTATTGAATTGATGTCGCGTATTTTTATTAGCTTTGATGGGACCGACAAGGAAACGCAAGCTTCCGGTCAAGCAAACTGGTCCCGGGAAGGGGTGAGTCCCCCCCCCCCCTCCAGCAGTCCTTTCAAAAACTACAGCAATACGTGCTTTAAGTAAATGTTATAATGAAAGATCCATCCATACAGTATTTATATAAAAAAGAATGTCTAAATGTATTGTAATTATCACCAAAAAAATATAAATAATGGCAGAACCCTATTAAATCTTTTTCGCAATAAAATTAGTCTTTGTGTATTTTGTCAATAAATTGTCAAACAAGAAAGATATACGTATAAAATCAATTTTATCGAAAAATATTGTTGTTGCTACCAGGATACGAACCCGGATCACTTCCAATCCGGGGGAAGTGCATTAACCGATTATGCTACAGCACACAGTGCATTGACGATAAATTTTCGAACCTATATTTACATTTTTTGAATCGATGCATCCGTCGTTCCATTATTTGAAACTTTATTTTTACTGTATCTCAAATACCTTTAAGTAATCCGATAGGAGACGCCAGAATTAACAATTCATTTTTATTAAATTTTGGTCACACTGATACAACTTATATATTATTAAGGAGAACACATTCTTATTGTGAAGTTGTAATTATTCAGAACAGACGGTCTGTGATATTTTAAATACAAAAAACAACAATATGTTTTGATAAAATTATATCTCCCGTCTCGACACAGAATTTCTCTAGTGAGACGGGCACAGTCCAAACAGATTTAACATTGTATTATATAGTTACAAATAAAAAAATAAAAATAAAATATTTGTATTTGCTTTTATATAATACCTCTTGACCAACAACATTGTACGCACAGCACAACTTGTTAATTACTCTCATACTATGCAGTACAGCGATATTTCGAAAGGATTTAAAAATATTTACCTTACAAGTGGGCGTTTTCTATGAAATAATGTTTAAACTTGTTTAATGGCACAAATCACTCTTGAAGGGGGATGGATTGCCCGTTTGAAAGAAGAAGAAGAAGAAGAAGAAAAAGTAGGCGTTACGTACAATATACTGATGACTCGACGGTTCAAGGACTGCGGCCTATTCGTGTTCGATCAATTGTGGTTACTAATGGGCGCAAATTTAAGGCTTTTACTGGTGAAAAAAAATAATTAATTGCATCCGGTCTGTGCATTGTGGTCGCTATTGTTACGTTTAAAATACGTTCACATGTTTGTGTCGCAGCAATAAAGAGTTTTTAAAAATATATATATTTATAAATATGAATTGAATATATTAATTAGAAAGGCCGCCGGGATTGTTGACGTCTGCTATCAGATTACTGAAAGGTATTTGAGATTCTATAAAAATAAAGTAGATGGCTCTTTCAAATAATGGAACGATTAAATGTATTAATATCAAAAAAAAAGAAAACTGTCGCTGTAGCACAGTTGGATAATGCACCTTCCCCGGTTAGGGGAGAGATCCAGGTTCGTATCCCGGTGGCGCAACAACAATGTTTTTCGATAAAATTGATTTTACATGTATATCTTTCTAATAATAATATATTTAATTCATATTTAAGATATCACAGACCGTCAGTTCTGAATAATTACAACTTCACAATAAGAATGTGTTCTCCTAATGTATATTTATGTGTATCTTCGTCTTTTTAAGAGACACCCCCCATGTCGCTGTAGCTCTGCTATCAATTCCTATTCTATGCCGGGTATTTTGTATTTTTATAGCATCTGCATCAACTCCACCCCAGAAACTGGTTCATGAACGTTTTCTCTGTGTTCATCAGATTCGTCTTTATTCTACCTATGTGGTTACGAATGGCTTGTGCTGAATTATAGGACCAAAATATTTTCTCAGAATCAATTTATAATTCCTATAGTATACATATATTGCGCTTGGTCTCTATCATCGCCATTGCATCTATTGTTAGTGTCATTTTTCTTTAAAAAAAAAATCCGCTCGTTAAAAGTACAGATTACCAAAAAATGATAATGAATATTACTATTCATTTACAATCTTACCGCAGTGTGCAATAGATATCGCCGATGTATAATATATTTTTTCAAAAGTGCTGTGACCAATTCTCAGATATATTACTCGATGCAAAATGGTATTACGCAAAATATCGTATTCACTTGAGATTATAAATTATTATTTTTTTTACCTGTTGATATTAATTTATTTCTTTAAATTCACTATATCCTTCGTGTTTATGCGTTTAATAACATTCTAACGATACTCATATCAATTTATGATAGCTCTGGATGTATATATTATTAATATTTTATTTTTGCTTACTGGAAATAAAGACAAAGTACACTACGCGTTGTTAAGCGGTATAATTAGGTATGTTACAAGATGTAACATACCTTGTCCACGATACTTTAAGGGTGTATACCTGACTAAATTACGAGTTTAAGGGATATATGCCTAGTCTTAACCATTACAGAGATATACGATTAATTGAAATATTTTATTGATTTCAAATTATATATTAAATACAAAACATTGAAGGTCATCAAATTTTGAGCGGTTAGACTTTTGTTAGATGATCTGAACCAAAGATGTAGATTAATAATGGAACAATTTCGCAAATATTAATTATTCAAAGCTTAACACGATTTTATAAAAATTTCAAACAATATTTTTTTCCGTAACAGTGCAGAATTTGCACATATTCCTTGAACATTTCCGATTCGTAATATAGTCAGGTATTTTAAAATGTTACACACAAAATCACAGACTACTAAATTAATTTTATATGTATATATTTCTAATAAATACATATAATTAGTATTTAATAAATACTCTTACTGTTGCATAAATGTGTCATGGATTTATGTTTCCACAAAGAATGTGTATTAATTTACTGGTATGTGATAAAAATGTATAAAAATTCAATTGTTGGATATTTCGACTTGAAGAAGTCAACAGCTCGCGATCCCCGTTTCGATAACAGCTGTTGAAGTGTAGAGCCCCCGAAACTTTCCTCATTAGCCGACAACCCCCAATAACGCCAGACCGCGGCCTTGCGTGTTACGCCCGCCATTATCTTATTAATTTGCCCGCCTGCCGGTAGAGCGGCGCTGCGGTCGCCGGCCATATGTGAAGCGCGCCTTACTTTATTGTTTGTCCGTGGCCAGGGCCGACCGACAAACCGCGCCGCTATTATTATCCGACTGATCATATTCTGCCCATTTTACTGCACCAATAAAGGTGGCTACCCACGCGCGAGCAATTTGCGCGGAAACGTCTCGACTGCAGGTATAGCATCGCCCGCGCACTAAGGCATACTTACTTACTTTATTAATTTCCCCGCGGGGGTAGACAGAGAGGATAGAGCGCCACACTCTTCTGTCCTGATAAACAATTCTCGCCTCATCCATATTCATACATCTTCTCATACAAGCTCGACGATTATTGAGGCTACAATATCTGGTTTGCTCGGTCGTGTCAAGTCTTCCGCGGACGTCCTCTACTTCTGCTGCCATCAACACTTGCGTCATATATCTTTCTTATCATTCTCTCCTTATTCATCCGTTCCATATGACCAAACTACCTAAGTAATCCTGTTTATGCAAACGCTTTCGATCGCTGATTCCCAGATTTCCGATTAATAATAGGTACATGAACTGCACTAACCTGTTAACTTTGCTGTCTTTAGATTTCAGCTGGCTGAAGCACGCACTGGTAGTTTTAGGACTGCTGGACTGGTCGATGCACCGGAGATATTGAGAATCACGCCTTCGTTGCCGTCTTCTCCGATTCCGACAATAGGCGGCAAAACTTATGCACACGCATGCACATTATTATCATCCAGGAAACCCAGTGGTGCCAACCGAAGTAATAAGGCGCGTAAATAGATCCTTTCTCATACTTACTCACTATACAAAGATCGGCTTTACATTCCTTCCTTATTTCTTCATTCTTTACTCCTAAGTGATCTTATTTCCACTGCATTCAGTTTACTTTCATTCCTCTTCTGCCAGCTTTAGACCTCACTTTCATACATCAGTGTCGGTACCAGGACTCCATTGTGAACCGCTAGTCTTGCCTCAGTTGCCGTTCACTTTTTTCTCCATATGTATCCATATTTCTATTGCCATCGTTACCTAAGATTTTACGATACATAAAAATATGGCCCGTTTAAAATTCTTAACAGGCATCTGTGCTGAGAAGGGCGATTGAATTAAATGATACTCGTGTATACGTTTACTTTAGTCAAAATAAAAGTTGCGATGTCCGCGTGACCCGATAATCTCGAGACGACCTTTGAACTGTTGCGATTCGGCTGACCTATGATATTAAAAGATTTCATTGACGACCCAATCGACATCTGGCGGTTTAAGTCAATCATTTTTAAATTTGAGTAAATTGTATTATTAGCAATATTATTTATACATATGACCATATTGGGTATCGACTTGTTTTTTGAACAAAGGTACCCTGTCTCCAATGTTATCTTAGTGGAATATTATATCATTTAAAATTTTGGGGTAACGCGTACCGATACTGGCTGTGCGGTCACGGAAGGTTGAATGCGGGTGGGTTAACGGATGAATGTGTATATGTATATATATATATAGATACGAATCAGAAGCATTTTGCAGAACACGTTTTAAATTATGTTAAATATATTAATTAGAAAGATATACATATAAAATCAATTTTATCGAAAAATATTGTTGTTGCGCCACCGGGATACGAACCTGGATCTCTTTCCTAACCGGGGAAGGTGCATTATCCAACTATGCTACAGCGACAATATATTTATCTACAATTTTCGAACGTATATGTTACCTTTTTTTGATATTAATACATTTTTCGTTCCATTATTTGAAAGAGCCGTCTACTTTATTTTTACAGGATCTCAAATACCTTTGAGTAAACTGATAGCAGACGCCAGAATTATCAATTCATTTTTATTAAATTTTGGACACATTGATACAACTTTACTATTAGGAGAACACATTCTTATTGTGAAGTTGTAATTAATAATATTCAGAACATAGGTCTGTAATATTTTAAATATGAATTAAATATATTAATTAGAAATATAATATATACATATAAAATCAATTTTATCGAAAAATATTGTTGTTGCGCCACCGGGATTCGAACCTTGATCTCTTTCTTAACCGGGGAAGGTACATTATCGAACTATGCTACAGCGACGATATTTTTAGCGACAATTTTCGTTTTTAATTTTAAATTATGTGATAGGCTGCAGGTTATGAAAAATAAATCACTATTTGTTACTTTATAAAAGCAGAAGATAACCCATTCAGAGTAGTTAACTACGCGAATTTTTTGTTACCTGCAGTCAGTACTAAGTGTTTTTGGCTAATGGGAGCTACGTTTCGACGGATCGGGGGTTCGTACCTCGTTCCAGGAGACCAGCAAGTTAGTCCTATGTTAGGATAGTAAGAATATTGATGTGACATGTACATTGAATTGAAGGAATTGAGAAGTTGATGCAACAAGTAACAGACCATAATTGACTGAATTTACTTCATCAATGATGAATTATCTAGCATATGTTATCATCGGCGGTGCTGACTGCACCACTGTATGCACCTGAGAACCTACTGTACAAAGCACTGTGCATAGATCGGAAAAGGCTGCAAAATAAAGGAAATCTACAGTCGTCTCGGACCACCCTTGCCATTGGACCAAGCTCTCCATTATTCCAAAAGTGCGCGTGGATACCACCCACACCTTAAAAAATTCCACGCACATGCTTCTGCCATGGCCCACAATCGTTAACCATGGTAGACGTCATCTTCGTAACGAGAGACCGACGAAGAAGATTTAAAGAAAATAAAATTAACGCGGTCTGTAACCAGATCGCCTGCAAAGTTGGGTCAGTGATTATCTATTGGGTAAATAAATGGTTTTCTACTTCGCAACGTCCATATATATTAATAGCTAAAAAATAATTAAACTTTTTTTTTTCGCAGAATTCAATCACATTGTTGTTGGACATATCATATTAAATAAAATAACAGTCACTTTGTATGAAACCACGAAATTTTTTGTACGTCAACCGGTTTCACTTATATCAAGCTTCATCAGGACGTATTTAAAACTGATCATAAATACAAAAAGAGTGCACTTATACATACATAAAGAGGGAGGTAGAATATAAAATTACATTTAAAAGAGAGAGACAAAATACATATATAGTTAAATAGAACATGAAAGGAGACAGAATATAAAATTATATGAGAAAAAGAGATACAAAATACATATAGAGATAGACGGAACATTAAAGGAGGGTAAAATTAGCTCCATATTAGGTATGTTTCCTTTAAAATCAATTTAATATCTATCAACACTGTATTTTCCATGACTATGTATTGGATTTGGACTATAGTGATAGTGTTATAGTGGCTCTAAAGTGCTTGGTTAAACGGCCAAGTCTGTAAGGCGTGAGCAAGGGCATGTAATTTTGATGACTGGCAAGCATATTTAGCTTCCTTATCTATGATCACATTGTCAAACGATGCGATGCAAATAACAAATGAATGTCTGTCTGACTTTGTTCATAATTAGTTCTATAATCATTTATGTAAACATGATCTCAGTTTTATCAAAAATATCTTTAAGTGTATATATATATATTTCAATGCTGATACGTAAGAACATCGTTTTTACAATTCTAGGGAGGGGAATACAGAATACACTAGGGACAAAACACTCGGCGATAGCCGATTGCTTTTTGCTGCAAGGACCTGCGGACCTATTCGCTATTTTGATATTTTTTTCTTACTGGCAATGACACTAACCGCGTATACGGATGCAACGTAGCGTAATTATAATACGGATGCATTGTGTCCTCACCGGGAATCGAACCAGAATCCCTCGGTATAAGAAACCAGTGTCATAAGGGCTACCAGGGGATTAGGTCAATAATGTGACGTTAATTATTAAAGATGATTATGTATTTCCTTCCAATTAACATTTTTCTTACTGCCATCACGTAAATATACATTTAGATTCATTATTCATTACAGATATAGCTTTTTCGTATAAATATGAATATGATGGAATAAAAAATACATAGATATTTTTCAACACAAAATGTCGAGCTGTCGAGTGCGGCGACAAGGCGGTTGTCGCAGAATTCCTCAGCCCCATTCGAATTCCCAAAGCATTGCGGTTCTGGGAAAAGAGTGCAACCGCCATTTTGCAACATGGCGGACGCTCAGCTACGGAGGAATTCCGCGGGAAAAAATTCAAAATGGACGCCGATCGTTTTTCCGGAGAATCGGCGATCAGAGAGATTGTTCGCGGAACCTATCAAGATTAGACGGGTACCTGCCTAGAATGTTGGTCCTGGGTCTAGAATTTCTATAAAATCATACGTTTTGGTATGTTTATATTTCACATTATAGACTATACAGGACATACGTGTTCTTAGCGTCATGTACATTCGTCGATTATTATTATAAAACTAGATGAGAACCTGCTGATAATGACGAAAAAAAACATTATTTTAATGTTATGTAATATAATTGATACATAGGTGCCTATATTCTGGTATCGAATTAAACATATTGTTAGTATCTATATCTTTATTCACTTTGCTTTTTTTTTCAAGAGTGATTCAAACTCGGACGTTATTTTTAATTTACTATATTTTTGTATCTCTCGGAGTTTGAAACGTCAGATGTGACATCTGTCAAATAAAAACTATATGAGACGATACACAATTAACCAACGCACTGAAATTGTGAAAACAATGAACAAAACTTGTGAAAATTTCGCAGAAATAGTTTGTAAAGTGCTTTTGAACGATATCTATTTCAAATTATACAAGAGTAAAACACCGTCCACCTATATACAGACCCTGATCTAGTGAGGTGGCCAGGGAGTAAATGAAAATACCTTGAGTAAACCGCTAGCAGACGCTAGAATTAACAATTCATTTTTATTAAATTTTAGATTCCGTAAAAATAATATAGATGGTTTTCAAATAATTAAACGATAGATGTATTAATTTAAAAAAGTGTAAATTCGAAAATTTGTCGTCAAAAATACTGTCGCTGTAGTATAGTTGATAATGTATCTTCTCCGGATTGGAAAAGCGACCCAGGTTCGAATCTCAGTAGCGTAACAACAATATTTTTCGATAGAATTTATTTTATATATATATCTTTCTAATTAATACATTCAATTAGTATTTAAAATATCACAGATCTATGTTCTGAATAATTACAACTTCACAATAAGAATGTGTTCTCTTTAATAAAGAACATGTAATAACAAACTTATTAAATTAAATAAAAAAGTATTGAACATGTGAGAAGTAGGTACTTTTTTTTTTATATCTAGTCATGTGACAAAGTTCGCGAAGATTTGATTCATTTGTAAATGGTTTGCTTAATAATTATTAGAATGTGACGGATGTTTAAACAGCGGTAATCATTTTACTGTCGATATTAGCATCATTGACTGTATTTCTTGAAAACATTATTAAAAACTGACGAAATAAGATACTTACGTAATATGTTTCACCCCGCCATCAAAGGGCAGATGATAATGTTCGCATATAATGAGACGAGTGTTCCAATTGTGTCCCATTCATCTCTAAAGCCAGCATCTCTCGTTAGGATATATTGTTCGTAGTTATCTGAACGGTAAGTGTGCGAATCCCGCGCTCGGCTCTTGAAGAATCGCAATCACTGAGGGAAAAATTATTCCATACTTATTTATGACCGACAGAGTTGAAATAGAAAAAAAATATAATAAGTAACAAAAATAATAAAATTATAAAATATCTTACGTACTTGCGTGATGTACATAGTGATGAGCAAAAATACTACTCTTGACTCGCTGGTGTGATTGTGATTGATATTCGATAATATCAGTGATCGAAAACTGTGACTGCTATCACTGTTTCAATACTTATGTCTATACGCTGCACGATATCACGATCAAATAATAAAATAAAACAAAAAAAAAGACTGAGTGTAAAATTAAAGTTTCATTTGCGCTAATTTAAATCCCATATTATCACGAAAAGAATTTTTTTTTTTTATTAAATAAAAATGTATTTTTCGGATTAAATTCCCAGTACTTGCTGTTTTACGCACATTTAAGCGTAAACAGAAAAAATTCTTAACACAGATGCGTAAATTTTTTTTGCAGAATTTAGTAGACGACGCTGGGTCATTCTTTCATAGATTTTTGTGAAAAAATTTAATAGTGCTATCCGTTGGAAAGTTAAAAAAAAAAATAATAATAAATATGAATTAAATATATTAATTATAAAGATATACATATAAAATCAATTTTATCGAAAAATATTGTTGTTGCGCCACCGGGATTCGAACCTGGATCTCTTCCCTAACCGGGGGAGGTGCTTTATCCAACTAAGCTACAGCGACATTATTTTTAGCGACAATTTTTCGACCCTATATGTTACCTTTTTGATATTAATACATTTAATCGTTCCATCATTTGACAGAGCCATCTACCTTATTTTTACAGAATCTCAAAATACCTTTGAGTAAATCTGATAGCAGACGCCAGAATTATCAATTCATATTTTATATATTTTATATGTATATCTTTATAATTAATATATTTAATTCATATTTAAAATATCACAGACCTATGTTCTGAATAATTACAACTTCACAATAAGAATGTGTTCTCCTAAATAATAATAATAATAATTATGATATAAAAAAAACTCATTTATGATAATGCACCTTCCCCGATTAGGAAATAGATCCAGGTTCGAATCCCGGTGGCGCAACAACAATATTTTTCTATAAAATTAATTTTATATGTATATCTTTCTAATTAATATATTTAATTCATATTTATAATGTCTCATTTATAAAGACAGTCATAAGTCTAAAATTTGTCGTAAATTTAAATGGTTTAAATATTAATGATAATATATTACGTTAGGAGGCGGTTTTTTCCAATGAGAAAAAAATATATAAATCAAAACCAAGTAATAAAATATTGTTAAAATGATATTTTATTTTATTAACCATAAACCACGAAATGGTTTACAATATATATATATATACATACTCATATTTTATTTTAAATACTTTACAGCCTTTTTATTTTTTTACGATATACGGAAGAACTAAAAATTGAAACACTTTTATATCCAGCAGCGCGTAGTTCTGTGGTTTTAAATAATTTAAATGTATTAAATAATTATTTTATCAATATTACATCTAGACGTGAACGCAACTGCACACTCAACATAAGATTCAAAACTAAATAGCAAACAAATATAAAATCAAAAGTAATAAGATATATATATTTTTTATATCACTCTAATAGTCGTTATGTGCAAGTGTCACAAATTAAAATCTCGTGCTCAAATCCTTTTTATTTAAATACTTGTTTTTAAAACCCGTCCAAAGACGTTATTCAAGTATCGTTTTTTTTTTCTGATCTGGATCTCCTTCCATATTAAATGATATGCAATAACCAACCTCTTGTAATGTTTTATTATAGTTGTTGTTATGTTGTCGTCTAGGCATTAAATAATTATTACCTACCAACATAATATTTCTATCAAAAATATAATAGTACGGTTGCAATTTTAAATATTTTACCAATACAAATGGTCTTTTGTGTTTTACGTTTAAAAAATGTACCATTAAAATGCCGGGTGAATATTATGATTCAGGCCGATGTCGTTTTTAAATAACTAATAAATAAAACACAATTTTTAAATTTAATTTTAATTTACCAATTACTTGATTTATTACAATTATGTATGCATATATTATATAACTTTTTAACTATATTTTTCAAAATATTGTCGCACACTTGGCGTGTTATTTCAACAATTTCATTTCAAATATTATCCTATAGCATCGGAATTGTTGTTGGCTTATTGGCGTAGACCTTTTCTTTCAAGTACTTTCACAGAAAATCATGTGATCGATTAGAATCAGAACACTGGTGTTTTACTTTCACATATGTGATTATGGAGTTCTACAAACTTATCACGGAAACGGTAAATATGCTACTGCACCTAATGTGATTTAAATTAATAATAATGTAATAGCCAAATTTTGTACAGTGAGTAAGATTTAGAAAGGATCACTAGGTGGCTTGGTCATATGGAATGGAAGAATAGTAAGAAATATATATATATAAATATCAGATATCTCATAGAAACGAAGCTATTTTTATTATATTATAATTGAAGATATATAGAAATATAGAGTAATAAATATAGGAATACAGATCGTAAGCCCTGTAATTACCCTACATTTTTTATATATCTTCAATTAAAATATAATAAAAATAGCTTAATTTCTATTAGATATCTGATATTTATTTAATAACAGTGCCTTTGTAGGTGAAAATCCAGTAATTGTATGTTCTTGGACATATTCAAGTATTGCTAGAAATATATATGACTGGCAGGCAGGTGATGAACGAAAATAGACTGAATGTAGTGGAAATGAGATTACTTAAGTCTATACATGACAAACTCATGTAAATAATCAACAAATTAAGAGAGGAGCTTAGGTGGTTTGATTATGTAGAAATAATGATTGAGAAGAGCATTGATGGCACCAGAAGTAAAGGACGTCCATGACCAGGTAAACCAGATACTGGAGGACGGTCCTGTTAGAAGCCTCAACAATCGGCGAGCTTATATGAGAAGATGTATGAATGTGGATGAGGCGAGAATTGTATGTGTCGGGACAGAAGAGTGTAGCGCTCTATCCTCTCTACCTACCCCCGCGGGGAAACGGCGTGATGGCAAGTCAGCTAGTTAGTTATTTAAGTTAATTATTTCGTTTCGAACGGATTTCAAAAGTAAAACGTTGCGCTGCGGTATTTTATAAATATAAAAGACGATTCAGTTCGGAAAAAGTGACGCCCGGAGAGAGAAAGACAGCAAAAACGGCCTGCATGATAAAGTAGGAAGTAGGAAAATTTTTGACAGAACTATTGATGAAAGATGGGAACAAACTAGACGTGCAGTCCTATGTGTGCTTCTGTCGCCCGTCGTAGCACATTAGTTGATAATGTTAAACTATATATATAGCAATATTTTCGAGCCGCATCTCTTGAAATGATGCTTCGTTCATTTTCCGCATCCAATAAAATATAAAAAGATGACATCAGGATTGCCGGCTCGCCGATGCATCGCGGTGCACGCCCAGGGTCCCACCGAACCCAATTGCGGGTACGTGACGGCGAACCATCTAGATAAGAGGGGAAATTAACAATATAAAGCAGGGGCGGAACCCAGAATTAAGGTATAAATGTTTAGCTTTAAATTCCCGTCGTGACCGGAATACTGATTCGCGCCTAGTCACGTGCGGGTGGTCCGCGGCCAAGGACATAACGGGATAAATTAACATGTTGCATATAAATATTATATAATAATTTATTTTCTGCATCTCTAAATAGAACAATCTTGATCCATAAGTGCATAAATGTTTATATTTTGTAATTATTTTTTATATAATACGTGTTATTATACACAGAATATAGATTGTATTATATTTTCATATTCTTTCTGCTGGTTATTTCAAACTTCTCGATATTTCAACTGACTGATAATGATTTGTATTGTTGTTGTGTATTACGATTTCAGGATGTATTCCGTCAATAAGAACTCAAGTTGTTTCACGTTGGATTTATTCAAAAGAACTGCTTACAAACTATGAAATATTTACCCTCGTCTTATATAGGCAGATTACCTGCCTGTGTGTAATTTACTCGTGTGCTTTATATGGCGGACGTGACATAAATATACCGTTGTATTATACATACGAACACGTATTTTTATATATGAATAACGTGGGAATTGATCGCAAATAGAGCTTACAGGTATTCATGTTAGCCGTCAAACGCGGTCCACTGGAAATGCTGTACAATGTATTTGTTTGTTTTTAAATAGATGCACTATGTACATTAATTCTCGGGTAATATTGTTATTCACGTTTGTAACACATGTTATGGGTTAGAATTATAGAATCCGATCCCTAACCAAAATTACAACTCCGGGATTTATTTTTAATCATCCTGCCTACCCTTATCTAAGTCATGCCGACAACTTTCCCCAATATCAATGTCTTCATTCTGCAGGATATCAATATCAAGACAGACTCTAAACCTGCAGCCTGAGACGAATCCTACAATATTTTGGGTATCCAGTGAGAAGGGAAGATAGCTTGGAGAAGCTTGTTGTGGTGGGCCACGTCGAAGGACCAAGAGGAAGAGGAATATCACTCACTAGTTGGACCGACCATTTGTAAAATGCGACATACACCCCTCTGGTGACAACCCTTAGGTCTGCAAGATGCTGAGGAAAAGGTGGGAGCATAGTTAAAAGGACGATTGTTCAAAGAAAATCGCAAAACCGCCGTGGATAATAATGATTTTCCACTTGTCAATATCGCGTACTGTGAACTGACGTTTTAACCCTTCCCAAACCATGCAGTAACACAGGTCTACCATCATAATTAAACCTGTAATATTTCGCTAAATGCATGCAACATAAAATTCATATTTTAGATAATCCTAAAGAAAATATTAGCGTTTAGGAATGACTAGTGAAAAACCAATTATGAAAAGGGAATCGTACAAAAACAATTATTTTTTTCCATTCAATCCGTTGTAAAATTAATGCGTTGGTAAATATACAATTTATGATATGAAAGACAGAGATCACACATTATTTTCACAGTGAAAAAAAACAACAAACATACAAATATAACTGTCTCTTTCTCACTAATTAAATGAAGAGAGATAAGAAGGAAGGACACATTGTATACGACTTAATGAATGCTCTAAATTATGTTATTAATCATTTTTTCAAATTAAAGGCTCAATATTTAGAATAAATTCGTGCCATTAAAGCCATTTAAGCTAATAAAAACATTTTTTCTAACTGTTATTTACGGTAACACGAGTTGACAGCATGACTGCGTCCGGATATTTTATATCACGGTATGGTAAAGGTTAAAATAGCTTATCTCTATATTTCCATATGCTAGTTAGTTGATTTATTATATTTTTTTACAGTTACATATGGGTGTCTAGCGGAAAATTTTCAAGTTTAATTTTAGATAAATAAATAAACTACAATGTTATTCTCATATTTTACATATTCAAAATGGAATTTAACGATGCGGATTTTACGTTTTATAAACAATATCGTTTAAATGCCGTTCATTTCTCTCAAGACACTCTTGCAATCGGACTCTTAAATTTCCGAATACGCGAGAGCAAAGCGTTGGTTCAATGGCAGCAACTTCACGGCGAATATTTTCTTGTAGGGCCTGAATTGTTTGAGGATTGTTACTGTAAACTCTCGACTTAAGGTATCCCCGCAAAAAAAGTCGCACGGTGTAAGGTCCGGTGACCGAAGTGCCCAGGATATGTTTCCATATTTGCAAACGTTTTTGATGGCATTCCCTTGGGTTGTCGGGGCACCGGTATCTCATGTTCTATTTATTAACATAGCCATCGATATGAAAATGTGCTGTTTCGCCACGACATCAAATATTACAAACAATTATAATTAATGATTAAGAACACATTTTTGTTGTGAAGTTACAATTTCAGAATACAGCTCTGTAGTATTTTTAATACAAATTAAACTATTCAATCTAAAATATTTTTTCTATAAATAGATATTTCTGTATATCTTTCAAGTTGATTAATTTAATTTATAATAATTGTGCGGCCCTGATCTAGTGCAATCATATTGCACGGTGAAATATGAAATGCAAATGTCACCTCACATGGTCCATGCATGAGATGGAAGCTGTTATCTGGGCGACATTAACTCGCGTCTTCTCGGAATTATACCGCGAGCCGAGATCTTAGTTGTCTCGGTGACAAGTTGGATGCTGTGAATTGTCAACACATCACTGAAAGCAATCTTTTTTTAAAGTAGAGATGTATATCTGAAGAATTATAGTATCAATATTATTACAATTTCTAAATTAAGCTAATCGCGAAACAAAGTGAATCAAAGTACATTGTACCAATTAAAATGAAGATCACTTCTTCAATATTAGCAAAATTACTCTAAGGCCTCATTTTATATAAATAATCAGACAAAATACTTTGTTCGATACCTATGGTATCTTCTTCGATACCTATGGTATCTTCTTCGATGCCTATGGTATACTGAAATTAAAAATACAAGCATAGATTAACTATAAAGTAATAATTTTAGAAATAAGAATTGTGAATAGCAAGCTAAATATCATAAATAACCAAATCTTATTTGCAAATAATATTTTTTTAATTTTTATTTCATATTAGTTCTTACTTATACTTTATAGTTTTGTTTTTATCTACGCTTCTATTTTTAATTTCAGTATACATTGTTTCCTGAAGAAGGTACCATACGTATCGAAACATGTTGATTTATAAATAAATAGCGGTTTAAACAAAGTGTTTTGCCTTATTATTTATATAAAATGAGGATCGTATATTTTGGTTAAAATAACCATAATAATACGCGTATAATAATTTGAATTTTATACAGCACCAGTTATATATATGTGGTAATTCTATTTATGACAGACTAAATAATTAATAAATTAAATGAGTATAAAGCTGGTCTTTGCATAATGAATACGATTAGAAAGGGTCGCTTAAGTGGTTTGGTCATGTAGAACGAATGAAGCAGAGATAATAAATAGACGTAAAAACCTTAACAATGATCGACGATCATGTATGAGAAAATATGCGAATATGAATGACGTGAATTCATTATATTCTCACTGCCTACTCTCGCGGGCACCTATTCAATGGTAAGATAGATAGTTAATAAATTGAAATTGTGCATTTACCAGCGATATCTTAAAAATATTATCTAACTAACTAACTTACCATCACGCCGTTTCCCCGCGGCGATAGGTAGAGAGACCACACCATTCAGTCCGGTCACAAAATTCTCACCTCATCCACATTCATAGATCTTCCCATACAAACTCGCCGATTATTGAGGCTTCTAACAGGACCATCCCCCAGTATCTGATTTACCTGGTCGCGCTAAGTCTTTCGCGGACGTCCTCTACTTCTGGTGTAATCAACACTTGCGTCATATATATTTCTTACCATTCATCCATTCCGTATGATCAAACCATCTAAGTGATTCTTTCTTAATCTTATTCACTATACTAAAATCAGCTTTACATTATTTTCTTATTTCTTCATTCTTTACTCTGTCGTAAATAAATCTGCCACATATACACCTAAGTGATCTCATTTCCACTGCATTCAGTCTACTTTCGTTCCTCTTCTGCCAGAACCAGGCCTCACTTGCATACATCAGTGTCGGTACCAGAAATGTTGTTGACCGTTAGTTTTGCCTCGGTTGACATGTTCCCGTTAGATATAATTCCATTCAAAACACCATTCACTTTATTCCCTGCAGTCATCCTCCTTTCGATATCTTTCTCAGCCTTTCCGTTACTATCAAACATACTTCCCAAATATACAAACTCTTCCATTTGTTCCAAACATTCATTATATGTACCTATTTGCGCGCCTTGTTACTTCGATTGGCACCACTGGGTTTCTTGATTTATGATAATGTACATGTGTGTGTGTATGTGTGAGTGTGAGTATTGCCGCCCTTTTTTGTAAAGCTAAGAAGACGGTAACCGAGAGGCGTCATTCAATTAGATCCCGTGTTTCAACCAGTCCAGCGGTCTAAATAAACCACCAGTGTGCGCTTCGGTCGCTCGAAATCTAAAAAAAACAAACCCAGCTAAAAGAACAACAAGATCGGACCAGAAAGACAGCAAAATTAAAGAGGTTAGTGCAGTTCATATATTATATGTGTGTTTATTGTTAATCGGAAACCTGGGAACCAGCTATCGAAGGCATTTACATAAACAGTACCATTAAACCATAAAGTCCATTATTGGTTTACATATGAATTTTTTATTATACAACACTCAAAATATATATAAACAAGTCATCGTTCTTAATTATATCAAATCTTAATTTTGTCAAAAACGTGTGCAGTAATGGCCAACATGAAAAAACCACATCAAATCTAATGGAATCAAATGCAAAATATTTTTTATGTTTATTTATTGTATTTTGTCTAATAGCCATTACAAAAAGGGTAATTTAATGAAAAATAAAATTAAAACAAACATAATTTTTTTTTAAATCTTCTTACTGGCATTATTTGCATATCTTTTAGCAGTCAGAAAACACCTAGGTTAAGGTCACATGGCATTTATCAGTGACGCAAACCATTCGGCTCTATTGAATTAGCTAATAATAACGGTCGCCAGTAGGGTAGCGAGCCCTATAAATAGGTATAACTATTAAAAATTATATTTCAACCACACTAAATCACCTTTTTATGGGTTTCTTCGGGAGATTCAGACTATATTTTTTTACGTACATTATACGATATCGCGTGATTGCTTTCATTTATCAAAGGAGAGACAATGAGTTAATCTCAGAGATCAGCTTGAGATTGGTAGAAATAGACAAAAACTTAAAACTATGCACACAAACGTCATCACAGTTTCCAACCACTATCAACTTTTTTAAATTTTACATAGTAAATAATTAAACATTAACATTAAATTACAGACATTTATTTATTTTTAATTGCAGCTGGGGTGATTCAAATCACCCAATTGACGAACGACAACGACAATTGACGTATCGACTCTTCAGAACAACAAGGTTCCATCTGACACTGACACTGTTTTGAGATAATGAGCTCAAAAGTGTTGATTGAATTTCAACATATATTAATGTATATTTTGTTTTGAGTATGCAAATATGATCAGTTTTAAGGTCTTTACTTATTTTCAGTATTATCAATGACCAATCTGCCACGAGGGTAATGAAAAATTTTAAAAAACATTGTAAATTAACAATAATGATCCATAAATTGAAATAAATAACTGATGCAGTTGGAGCTGCAGCTCTTGCTATTTTCTTGAGTCGAGTTGGTGTGCATGGAAGAAATAAAGAATAACGCATTTGGAAGTCATTTCACGCAATAACTCAAATTAGCCCAAAATGTTAGTTGGAACCTTGTTATTCTAAGGGGTAGGTATTGCGAGCGTGGAGTAAGGCGCGAGACGGCGAATCTCTGAGACGTGGTGGATAAGCTGAGAGTTGTCTTCTAAGGATCTCATGGAAAGAAAAATTGTCTCGAGTCGAAAATCTCTTTAAAATTTTATCTCGATTCATTGACACCTGGATGATGAAACGTTGGTTTACAAAAATAGTAGTGCCATTATAAAAAGAAATTTTTTTTTTGAAAAAATATTTTGCATGCACTTTTATGCTGCGAAGACGTCCGCGACCAAGATGCGCTTCACGATTTGAAGGTTACATAGTGCAGCCATTCCGTACTGTCAGAGTTGTTCCAGGCGATACCATCTCGGGGGCAAATCGGCTCTCCGTGCATACTAAATAGCAGCATCTTATACACTCATGCACCGCGCATGAGTCGCATCTGGTCGTGATGGAGCCAGGATCGTCTGTGTTCACGATGTTCTTCATTGTTAATAACATTTTCCTTATTACGAACTGCGAGAGCGATCGGATTCTCGTTTGAACAGTGTATA
Source organism: Eubasilissa splendida (assembly GCA_031772225.1). NCBI lineage: Eukaryota > Metazoa > Arthropoda > Insecta > Trichoptera > Phryganeidae > Eubasilissa > Eubasilissa splendida. Next base: position 7,691,081 of record CM062868.1, on the reverse strand, counting down.
ATTTTAAATATATTAATTAGAAAGATATACATATAAAATCAATTTTATCGAAAAATATTGTTGTTGCACCATCGGGATTCGAACCTTGATCTCTTTCCTAACCGAGGAAGGTGCATTATCCAACTATGCTACAGCGACAATATTTTTAGCGACAAATTTTCGAAACCTATATGTTACCTTTTTGATATTAATACATTTAATCGTTCCATTATTTGAAAGAGCCATCTACCTTATTTTTACAGAATCTGAAATACCTTTGAGTAATCTAATAGCAGACGCCAGAATTAACAATTCATTTTTATTCAATGTATTTAATTTGTCGCTAAAAATATTGTCACTGTAGCATAGTTAAATAATGCACCTTCCCCGGTTAGGAAAGAGATCCAGGTTCGAAATCCGGCGGAGCAACAACAATATTTTTCGATAAAATTGTTTTTTTATGTATATCTTTCTAATTAAAATATTTTATTCATATTTAAAATAACACAGACCTATGTTCTGAATAATTACAACTTCACAATTAGAATGTGTTCTCCTAAATGTATAATTATTGTAAAACTGTTTCGAATCTCTAAAAAATATGTGACGTAAAGTGACCAAATAATTGTCAAATAAATTATATTCAGTCGGGGAGACCTGGATGGGTTGAAACAATTTTTTTCATTTTAGCTACCACCTATACCAAATTTAAACATAGATTTTTTTGTCGTGTATAAACCTTCATCTTTTGTCTATTATATTTTCGTAAAATTAACATTCAAACTCAAAACTAACATATGAAAAACGTATTTTAAGCCAGGAACTCGACTATTTTCAACTCACCTAGGACCGTGGTAAGTTGAAACAGCTGTCAATGTGAATTGCAACAGGGTAAAAATAAATTAAATGTCAATTATAAATCAATATTTTTAATAATAATAACAAATAATTAATTAATTATTTATTTATTCAATTCATTAATTAATTACACTTCGGTACAGTATTCGTGAGCACTCCATACACTGCACCCTTTCGCTTGGCCATTATAAAATGCCTCCAAACAATACAAACAATTTTTATTTTTTTATTTATTCATTTACAGACAGGTCGTTGTAGAACCAAGATAATTCTAGGTATGATATTTTGGAAACATTTAAGATATAACATGTTACAAAATATATTTATTTATGGTTAAAAAATCAAAAATACTAAAAACATGCGAATAAAAGTTAAGGTAATGAAAGTTATATAAAATAAAACTGATAGTTGAGAAGAACGAATAGTATATTTAAAACTACCGCACATATGTACACAATAGCGTGGTTTCCAAGGTCAACGAAATTAATTTCCAAGATCGTCCACCCATTACGTTAAAACTAGTGATGGTAAACCGTTACGTGACTGTGATTGGTAACTGAGATTTAACAATGATTGATAAGTTAGATTTAACTGTCGGAGACTTACTTTTTAGCGTACCAGTCGTTGCTCGAAGAATTACGTTAATTAGTTATCAATCATCGTTAAAATCGAACACAATAACAGTTAAAATAACGATTTTATCATCACTAGTTAAAAACGTTGGTTTAGCGTAAACTCATTTTTAAATTCAACCCAAAATGATGTAAAAAAAAATCTAATTAAAATAACCCCAATTAGATATTTTTTTAAAATAAAAAACAAACAATATTCTAGAGGGTTGATTTTATAAACGGTTGTTTTCTCAGTACGCTGAATAACTTTTATCAAAACACCGCTTCATAATGTTTCACATAAATAACTGGCAATGTTGCTGTGTCGCCCACCACGACATCACGTGCCAAAACACCACGTGACGAAATTACACCCTATGGGAGACGAACACAACACCATAAACGCGCCGGCAAGACAGCTCTGAAATGATTCTAACTTCTGTATATAACACGAGGAAAATAAAGACTTTGTATAAAAAGGGTGTATTTACTTTTTAGATAAAACAAAGAAATAAAATATAACCCGAAATTCACAAGACTTATATAGGAGCACTTGGCGTAGGTAAACAGAAAAGCTATTTATATATTTATAATAAAACTATTTGTCGGTCAAGTTAAGAATAAATGTTGACACTAAAAAATTAAATGTCAAATTACTTTTTAATTTTTTAATATTTTATATACTTATTTCAAATTATTTTTATATGTATAAAATTCCTTCAAATGTTACGGTACGGAAATTTTGAAGTAAACTGATACGATCAATAAGGTGAACATTTGTTTTGAGAGAACATTTTTCAAATAAAAATCAAAATATTTCCAAAAATAAGATTTAGAAAACAGTCTCTGATAAAAATATTTTGTAGGTGGTAGATGGATTATTATTTTTTAAAACCTACATTATTCTAGACTTATTTTATTAGAAATGCCTTTTTGTTTATAACGATAGACTTTTAAAGTTAAAACGTCATACTACTTTTCTTAGCATTCCATGACGTCGGTCATTTAATAGTTTGTAGTTTTGTGGAGTTTGATTAATGTGAAAGAAGATCCGGTTCAGATCTAAAGAAACTGTAGCTTAAACGACGTCCCAAAACTGGTTTTAAATATTATGTTATTAGATACAAGAAAAATAAAATATTTTCCAAACATAAATATACTATATCCTAAATATGAATTAAATATATTAATTAGAAATATGTACATATAAAATCAATTTTATCGAAAAATATTGTTGTTGCGCCATCGGGATTCAAACCTGGATCTCTTTCCAAACTGGGGAAGGTGCATTATCCAACTATGCTACAGCGACGATATTTTTAGTGACAAATTTTCGAACCTACATGTTACATTTTTGAAAACAATATCAAAAAGGTAACATATAGGTTCGAAAATTTGTCGCTAAAAATATCATCGCTGTAGCATACATAGATGGATGATGATCCAGGTTCGAATCCCGGTGGCGCATCAACAATTTTTTTTACGATAAAATTGATTTTACATGTATAGCTTATACTTATAATTAATATATTTAACACATATTTAAAATATCACAGACCGTCTGTTCTGAATAATTACAACTTCACAATAAGAATGTGTTATCCATTAACACATTAAAAAATATTAGATCTATTTGTATAATTCAAGAAAATATCACACAAATATTATATTTACGTACGAATTACTTCTTGTGCTTGCATTCAATCTATTTATGTTTATTCATATAAATAAATTCATACAAAACTGTTCTGCGATTCGAACAGAACATTAAATTATAAATATAATTATCTAATGATTAATATTTTTTTTTTGTGCTCGGTGGCATCGTCTCGAATAGTGGCCGACTATGATAAAGAGGCCAAGGAGCCGACATCTGTGGCGTTTCGGCGCAATCTACGCACCCATCTTCAAGACAGCGGAGAAACACGCTAGGAAAAGCACCTTCTCGTTGTACGTGACTGTCCGTGCGGTGTCACCGTTTGTTTTATGATTTCGGCTTTATTTGTTTTTATCGTGTCAAGACCGGTAGTGCGGAGTGGGGTATCCACAAATCAGATGTACGTATCGTAATATGAAAGTGTCATATAGTATGGCGTTAAGAATTTTCTTGGAAACCATTTTTTAAATTTAAATATACCCAGCCGCTGTTGAACACCTATTACAATTGAGATTCTAGTCCAGATTCTAACATAGAGAGATTCCAAAGAGATTCACGCTAGTGACGCAAGTTCTCAATAGATTCATTTTCTGTTAAGTATGTAGATACCGTAATCACACATTTTTTATTATTATTCTACTTTATTTTGTCAAAATACAATACAGCCTATCTGGTACACACGAATATGGATAATTCGGCACAACGACAAATTTTATATTGTGTATGGTATTTACAACACTGTATTGTATCGTGATATAGCGATCGAATGACGCGCGCAAGTTGGCAAGAATGGCAACGTGGAGGGGACAAAAGAGCGTCGCGCTTGGGCGAATCCCAAAAAGGATACTCGATTGAAATCGAGGGTAAAAGACTGATCGGAAGATTAAGGATATGCTGGGGAGACAATATGAATGAGGATGCCAAGAACCTGCTGCTGAATAATTGAAAATGGACAGCAGAAAACCGACTATCAAAGTCGGTAAATTAAGGGAGCCAAGGCTGTCATCTCTGTCTCCATCAATTTCTGCTCTGCGCTAGGTATTTCATATTCCAATAGATTTTCCTAACTATAACCATCCGTCTTATCAAATATCACTGTTCACTGGTTTACACATATGTAATACTAGAGTAAATTACCCAAACGTAATGCTTTCTTCCTCAGGACAAGTCTGTTAATTTGTCTTGCAAAAAGTTATAACCTAACCTAACCTTTCGTTTTTCAAGTATCACTGTTCATTGGTTCACACATGTGTAATATTAGAGTAAATGACCCAAACATACTGTTTTCATCCTCAGGATAAGTCTGCTAATCTGTCTTCCAAAAAGTTATCGTTTATGTAATTATAAAAAAAACATTTATATATATTCTTAAATTAGTTATTCTTAAAATACTGACGAACAATTCCGTCAGTTATTTCAATGGAAAATGACTTAATTTAATTTTTATACATTATTTTTTCTATTATTTGCCATATTACTCCCACTACTCTGGTAATCCGATGGCAAAGGACGACTCATCGGCCGGAAGACTTATCAATGAGAGGCTTTCATCGAGCAGTGAGTTATTATTAATATTAAATGTAGGAATTTTTGGAGCACTTTTTGAGTGTTTTGATATTATACAGGATGAGTATTATATTCCAGGCCGATGTTGTTTTTAAATATCTATAAAATGAAACACAATTTTTTTATTTAATTTTAATTCATCGATTATTTTGCTTATTACAATTATGTATGGAATATAATATTGACCAAGTTGCGACTTCTAGCAACGGCATAAATACATACTCTTTTAATTATATTTTTCATAACATTCTCACACGCTTCACGTGTTATTTCAGCAATTTCATTTTGAATAGTGTCCTGTAGCATCAGAATTGTTGTTGGCTTAATGGCGTAGACCTTTCCTTTTAAGTACGTTCACATAAAATAGCCGAGAGCTGTCAAATCAGGTAATCGAAGAGGCCAGTCGATATCATCACAAACGTAGCTCGGGCTGTATGTATGAGTATGTATGAGGTGGCACCGTCCTGTTGAAACCACACGTGTTGCAGGCCCAATCGACCCAATTCAGCCACCATGAAGTTTTTCAACATGTGACGATATCGATCACCATTAATGGTTGCAGCATTGCCAATATTATTTATATAAAATATTTTACGTTGTTGAGGCATTAGTTGCTCCATAATACATTGTAATAAACATATTATTCACCCTATATATAATAATATTTTTACATGTATATTTTTTGGGTGTCGTATGTCAAATAAATAAAATTGAATTGACAAACTGGAAACAAATACAAATCTGTAGCATATTTATCGTAATTATGAAAGGTTTATTAGTTAGTCACGTCACACAGATAAGATTGTAATAAAGGAATATGAGATGAGGTGAATATGAGAGATAATATGAAGATGGGTAGAATTGTCTCGGAGAGTTGTCTGAAGAGTCACGTAAAGAACAGAATTGAACGCGAAGTGATTTGCGTTTGTTCAATAACGTTAGGCTAGTAGTAATACGTAATATTGTACATTGTCCTTTTCGACATTTGCATTCGAATTATTTGCCAACTTGTTGACAACTCAATACAAACACCTGCACGATTTGTCAATGTTCAATGTCAATGGCAACAACATAATATTGACCTACCCCAAGATCATACGTAGTTATTATTTATTATTATGCCCGTCTCACTAAAGAAATTCTGTGTCGAGACGGGCATAGTCTACAAGCAATTGTACAATTAATTAGAATTACAAGTAGTAGATAGAATTACATTTATTACTATATAATAGGTAATAATATAATGAAGAATAATTTTAAAGTGGACTTAATTTTTGGATCACTTTGTAGCAATAATTAATATAGGTATGAGTCAATATGTTTGAGTGAGTGCACCAATACTGGCTCTACCCATATTACGAATCCAAGTTTTAATATATTGTTTCATGTTCTTGGGACAATTCAATTGATTTAAAACTTTTAACATTCTATTAAATAGTTTAGGTCCAAAATATTTGTAGTTCCTTTGACCACATGTTGTATGTGCTCTTGGGATTTGTAGGTTATTTGTATTTGTCCGTGTGGAAAATATATTTTAAGTTGTTTTAAAATGTGTCTGTTTGTATTTATATAAGAGTAGTGTTAGCGTATATTTGTCTTGTATCAAAGACATCGAATTTATTAAAAATTTCATCAGTGCTCGTTGTGATTGGGGATTTGAGGAAAACTTTTAATATCATTTTTTGAGCTGCTATTATTGGATTAGTTGCAAACATAGTCGCTCCACCCCCAGGCAATTATACCATGCTCTATGATTGATTGACATATAGCGTTGTACGCTATTTTAAAAAGTTTTATATTAAGGAAATTTCTAATATTTCTAAAAGAATATTATTATTATTTTAATTTTATTTGTAATGAGTTGTGTATGATGATTCCATTTGAGATAAGTGTGTATTTGTGAGATATAAAGATGTCGCGTAATACTTGACTCTGTTGTGGTTGATGCCGAAATTGAAATAATAGAATTATATAATCCTGAAGTTGGACATTTAGCTATGTGACACCCGGTAGATATTATAAATATCTACTATTAATTTTCTGCTGTCTTAAAAATTAGCAATTATTTTGAATAATGTACAACAGCCGAACGATATTAAAAATGAAGACAGTAAAAAATGTCGTCGCTTATTTTGACAAAAACAATCGCATCGTTTTAATGCGGTCCATATCAGTTTAACTGGTTAAAAAGAAAAGTTTTCGCTGGCTCGGAGGAGCATCTCGGCAATGGTCCGTGAAGCGGTGACAGTAAGATCAAAGCTATGCATTCGCCTCGCCATGCTAGCGTTATTCATTTATCTTAATATCTGCCCGAAGATCTGGGAGCCGGGGCTGCCGTGGGACGCCAATCGAGCGGTGGTCCGATCTTGGGCGTCGTTAGATTTCAGGCGAAATTTTCTCTTGATGTCTGACGTCACGATGAGAGAGAGAGAGAGAGAGAGACCACTTTTTTATTTAGGAGAACACATTCTTATTGTGAAGTTGTAATTATTCAGAACAGACGGTCTGTGATATTTTAAATGTGAATTAAATATATTAATTAGAAAGATATACATATAAAATCAATTTTATCGAAAAATATTGTTGTTGCGCCACCGGGATTCGAACCTAGATCTCTTTCTTAACCGGAGAAGGTGCATTATCCAACTATGTGTGTTATCAATGTGTCCAAAATTTAATAAAAATGAATTGATAATTCTGGCGTCTGCTATCAGTTTACTCAAAGGTATTTGAGATTCTGTAAAAATAAGGTAGATGGCTCTTTCAAATAATGGAACGATTAAATGTATTAATATCAAAAATTGTCGCTGTAGCATAGTCGGATAATGCACCTTCCCCGGTTAGGAATTAGACCAATTTTTTATTAACATCTCTTTCATAATCGGCTTGCGTAAGCTTAAAGTGTCTGACAATCACCAGCTAAGCTCAAAATTATGTATAATTCCTATGTGTATTACCTTTAATACTGAAATTATGGAATGATTACAAGAAATCTATGTACAACTTTAAGTACCGATGCTATTATTTGTGAGCTGGGGGAAGAAAATAATAAAAACATTACCGTACCAGAATAAGGCTACTGAAATAAATCAAAAATACCAATAACAATAATTAAGGGATGCTGCATACTTCGGACATATTCTCGGCAATGAAAAATATTAATTAAATGTATCAACTAATAAGATATACAAAAAAATTCAATATATCGAAAATATATTCACACGTTCTTATTGTTAAGTTGTAATTATTCATATCATACGTCTGTGATATTTTAAATACTGATTAAATGTATTAATTAGAAATATATACGTATAAAATCAATTTTACCGAAAAATATTGTTGTTGCGCTACCGGGATTCGAACCTTGATCTCTTTTCCAATCCGGAGAAGATACATTATCAACTATACTACGGTATTTTTGACGACAAATTTGATTATATTACGAGTAATTTAATAGACATGAATTAAAGTATACATATATATAAAAATGTGTGTAGAATTCTACACACATTCTTTGTGGAAACATAAATCCATAACACATTTATGTAACAATAAAAGTATTTATTAAATACTAATTAAATGTATTAATTATAAAGATGTACATATAAAATCAATTTTATCGAAAAATATTATTGTTTCTATCGGGATTCGAACCTGGATCTCTTCCAATCCGGGGAACCTGCATTAACCGATCATGCTACAGCACACAGTACTTTGACGACAAATTTTCGAACCTATATGTTACTCTTTTTCAAATTAATACATCTATCGTTCCATAATTTGAATCCCGATAGCGCAACAACAATATTTTTCGATAAAATTGATTTTATACGTATATCTTTCTAATTAATACATTTAATTTGTGTTTATTTATTTTTGTTACATTCACGTTGAAAATTATTATAATAGAAATATACATAAAATAATCTAAAAAATTCTTCTTCATGTGTTCTTCTCTATCTTGTGTCGAAGGTTGACAACCAAGTTGCAGTATATCGATTCATCCTGTACAATATGCACGAGATCACCAACATTCTTGACATTGAGCCACTTTCTGAGATTACACAGCCAAAATAACCTCTTACTACCTTCGCCTATGCTACCTTCTAATTTCCCCTACGTAATGAATTGAAAGAGATCATTTTTCTAACACATGCAACGTTTTTTTTATTGAATATGGTTATTGAACGACTGAGAAACCAAGACGGAAAGTTTTTTCGGTGTTTTATACACCAGATTGGGTAGGATTATTTTGTTTGTATTACTAGTATTATAATTTATTTTTTTGCAGACAATGCTACTATGTTTTTTAAATTGTTATTAAGACTGCAGATAATATTTTTATAATTTATTTGAATTAGAGTGGTTTTCTTATATCTTGCTTTGCCTGTGTGGAAAATTGACACAATATCGTCGGCTAAAAATATTGTTACTGTATTTATTAGTAATTTTATTGATTAATATTAATTAATTTTTTTCCTTTTTTCTGAAATTTTGTCAAAAATATTCATTACATCATTGATAGACATTAGAAGATTCTAAATCGACCCCTTAGAATAACACGGTTCCAACTAACATTTTGGGCTAATTTGAGTTATTGCGTGAAAAGGGTTCCAAATGCATTATTCTTTATTTCTTCCGATACGCCAACTCTATTTAACGGATATTAAATTAAATAGCAAGACCTGAAAGTTCCAACTGCATCAGTTATTTATTTCAATTTTTTCATCATTATTGTTTATTTACAATTTTTTTTTTAATTTCCCTCATCTCGCAGTAGGCATTGTCTGAAAATAAGGTAAAATCTCAAAACTGATTATATTTGCATACTTAAAACAAAATATGCATTAATATATGTTGAAATTCAATCAACACTTTTGAGCTCATTATCTCAAAACATTTCTAGTGTCAGATGGAACCTTGTCATTCTGAAGGGTCATTCATCCAATATATTTCCAATGAGGATTTAAAATGATTTTGCAACATTGCACTGATCTTATATAGCCTTTTTTAACATTCAAATAAACTTATTTAATATATCGGGAAGTATTTTATATTCTCTCATTTCATATATTTTCACGTTTACTTACCTTGTATGTTTCATTTTCTATTTAATTATGTTTTGCCTTGTATTTAACGAGTTATTCGATTCTGTGAAATATAATTTGTTTACCAATTTGCCCTAAAACATACCTGCCCAGTTGGGCAATGCATTTTAAAATCTGTGTAAAATATACGTAACAAACTGTATCTTTTTAATCTGTACAACACTTATATATTATTTGTGTGTAAATAAATAAAAATAAAAAATCTAAATAAATAAAATACTATGTGTCTTGAAATAAGTGATCAATAACTAAAAACATAAGTAATTAATATAAAAAGAATGTAGACAAGGGAGGTTCGTCGATCTCAGCCTCTCTCAACCAGCGATGATGATGATGATGATTGTGAGATCGAAAGAAATGAAACACAAAAGATGTTCAATATGGGTACACTACGGCGACACGACACAATCGAGAATGGCTTCCCGCCTGCAGAATACCCTGTTTTTATTCAGATACATAACAATACATATAGTCATATTTGCAAATATCTACTCGGCGACAGGCCGCCGCTGTGACGTTTTACTAAGACGTCTTTATTTTCCTGAAATCTAGCCCACAGGTTTTTTGGCGCCACGCCGATGATTGCACCTTCAATTTTCTGACACGTGTCTTATTGTATCAATTAATCGGCGCCTCCTCGGCGAGTAATTCTGTGCGATACAAATGATATGTCACTATCTCGGCAGGTACCAGTAAAAATGTCAGTATAGACTTTTCATTTGTTAGAGGTAAGACGCTCTCGTGAGACGTCCGAAATAAAATGATGCATTTTCAAATTACCTTCGCAAAATAACAAAATGAACCACACACACACAAAAAAAACTTACAATTAAATTATAAATTCTAACTACCTACCTAACCCATTTGTGCCCACTAAATTGATGATTCGGCGCCCGCAACTACAACGTCTTTATCAGAAACAAGATGTTGATGGGGTCCGTCTAATCGTCGGAGGTCCCGACGGCTGTAACAATGCTGGAGACGAGCTGGAACAGGGGGAAGATGAACGGCTACCTTTAGGGACTTAAATACCTCGGCGCTACACAATGCGGTGTAATTTATACGAGGGATGTTCTGGAAGGATGTTTTCACTGACAAGGATTGTTGTTGTGTTGTAACGATTTAATATTTTTAATATTAGAAGTACCCACTTACTATTTCAATGAAGAACTTACATCAATAACGGCGCGGCATGACGTTAAGCTTCTGAGATCGTAATAATAGTAATACTAATAATGTGTTTGTTCCAGCGTGATCGGGTCGTTTATGCAAGACCCGACACGCCATACAAATAATACATTCAAGTAAAAAAATAATATTTATCTTATGTTATAAAAGGAAAAGAAAAAAAAATTGAAGTTCACACATATATGTATATATACAAAAACAAAATATAAATACTATATTTCAGTCACTGTTATTATTGTTGACATTCTCTGGTCAGAGAGCCCAGACATTCATCGCATTGTAGATGCGCCACAATAACGCGCCAACCCGAACAGTATTTTATTTGAGTTGTTGTAGACAGTTGTACGTCACTTGCCGGTGAGAACGAAGGGATCGTTTCTATGGCAATTTGAAATGCCATGAAACGTACAGATCAGCGAAAATTGAAATGCATTTTATCAATATGTACTCATAACTAATACAATTTAGTTATAATTTGTTTTTTATACTTAATGTTAGATAAGTAATTATTGTTTTTTTTCAATGTTCTTGCAATAAACTACACTAAACAAGAACCAAGATAGATAGATATAGAGACATCGTTTAATGCTTTATATTTCATTATTTATAAAACCATGAATTTTATTACATGCCTTCGTTTAGTTCAAGTTTCGTCAAGGCGTATTTAAAACTAACACTAAATACAAAAGGAGTGCACTTATATATACATAAAGAGGGAAATAGAATATAAAATTTATTGTGAAAAAGAAAGACAGAATATATATACAGTTAGATGGAACATTAAGAGAGGGTACAGTACAGTGTTGATGGATATTAAATTGATTTAAAAGGAATCATATCTAATATGGGGATGATGAAAAAATTTATTTTATTATTAAGAATTTAATTATTTAGTGGTCGGGAGTCCGTGCCTCGTTCGAGGAGACCAGCAAATTATTACTATTTTCATAACACAAGCGTTTAGCTTATTTTTATCATACTAATAATATTGATGTGATATGTATTTAAAATAATTAAAATTAAATTTAAAAAATTATAATTAGTGACACGGAGGACATCCGCGGAACACTTGGCATGACCAGGTAAATCAGATACTGGAATATGATTATGTCAGAAGCCTGAACAATCGACTAGCTGGCATGAGAAGATGTACGAGTGAGTATGGGTGAGAAGAGAAATGGCACGATGTTTAATTAGTTAGTTCTCCTTTTATCTTCATTTAACAGTTCAACTCAAAACAGTCGTAAAAACTTGAAATGACCTCAGTATTTCTGCTGAAACTTTACGAACACTCCTCCGCATTCATCCGCCGGGCCACACGGAGGTCCTCGGTTCTCAGAGCTTCAGGAGTCACCAACAATCGAAGAAGTACACACATTGTGTAATTTTATGCTGATTTTTTTAAAATTTTGTAAATTACATCGAAAGAAAGTGAAATATGTCGTGCATCTCAAATTTTAGTTTCGATCGAAAAGCAAAAATTTATATCGTTCCGTTAATTCAAATTATAGAAAATATTTTTACCATTTGAATCAGAAATGTTGAAATATCATTTATATAGCTTTAAACCACAGACCAGTAAATGAATATATATGAAATAAAGTGTACATACAGAAGTGGTGTTAGGAACATTAGTTGCGGGACGAGGGGCATTCTACACACTTCATTCATTGTGGAAACATAAATCCGATAGTTTACGACACATTTGTGCAACAGTAAAAGTATTTACTCATCGAAAATTAACTTTTTGCGTAAATGCATATTATATTGTCAGCGTTTAAATTTTCGTTCCAATCGAGTCATATATTTTTTAAAAAGTCGCTGAGCAATTTGATTGCATAAACGGTCACGTGGGTGACACTAAAATGCAAATATTAAAAGAATTTGCTTTAGTTCATGTGTAGTTTATTTGGTAGTAGGTGGCCTTATTCATTAAATACATATAGATAAGTTTCTTGTTTTTTTCCATGTTGACCCCTCCTACGTACCTAAATTATTATTATTACTATAGTATAACTAATTTATATAATTTGTATATTAGTATTACACGAATATTTGATTTATATTTACTATATACAGCTCTATTTTTTTTATTTTATATTATATATCGAGTACATAAACTCCTTTGAATTTAACATATTTTTTAAAAATTACTGCCACCAAAAAATATTATAAAAACAACAATAAAATTATTTTCAATATGTTACAACAAAAAAAAACATGTACGTCAATAAAGTCTATCTGTCGTTTATAATACTATATGATATGTATGTACTCATGTATAAAAATTGAGCGAAACAAACATGATGCCTTTGAAATGTGGCGCTGAAGGCGAATGCTTAGAATAATAACACACTAAATTACTCTTCCTCAATACAGCTTAAGAAGTAGGTACTCGTTGTTCGTAGTTCAAAACATCTATTTTCTACATATACATATAAAATAAATAATTATATATTTTATTTAATTTCTTAATTTCACAAATTATAAACAATTCGAGGATTCGTTTCTGCAGAAACCTTTTTTCTGTTATAGCTCTACCAAGGATGTGGAACAAGATCATCAATTCAACATTGCAACATAAATTGTTAAAATAAATATTTCCTAGAATCATACACACATTATATAAATTCCAGAATACCAAAAATGTCTGTCTTGCCGTATTGTCTTCTTAGATTGTAAAATTATATAGCTGTCCTTTTCTACAAATTATATATGACATAAAAATATCATGAGTGTTGAAACTGAATGGTTACGTAGAATAATTAGAAGCATTCAAAATATGTATATGGAAATCCTCAGAATTCCAATGAATTCATGCAGTTAAAATTATAAATACAAGTTGTTGGGTTAAATTGTTAAATTGATAATGTCATTACAAGGCGAAACGCGTCCAAGTAAATTAAACTAGTAGAATAAAAAAAGACGTGTTTTATTTTCACATATGCGATTTTGGAGTTCTACAAACTTACCACGGAAACAGTAAATGTAATTTCTACACAAAAATGGTATAAAACTAATGCCGCTACAGATTCGCTTTTAAATTGTACAATAGGTAGTTTTATAAAATATGGAGAAAACAAACAGATTTATATATTTTTTTGACAATTATATTTTAGTATATATTTATTTATATCTTCAACAAGTCCATTTCATATACCTCAACCTCTTCGCGTCGGTCTAGTAGTTAAGACACTCGCCTAGATATCTGGTCGGGGATTCCAGGAGACCATCAAGCTAGTTCTATCTTCATTGCACGAGCGTTTAGCTCAGTTTGAAAACGGTAAGAATAAAAAACATATTTTAAATATATTTTATATAGGTAGAGTTTACGCCATACGTCAATGTAAACAAATGCTATTACAACACATGGGTATACAATTTTGAAAAATTTGTTTTAACATAACAACGTCAGTATTGATAATTCCAGGCTGGTCGACGATGGTCCAGTGACAGTGACAGTGACAGCTGTCACCCCTCATGAGCCGTTCCAATTTTAAAAATATTGTCAAAGCACAACGGTTTTGTCCCCCTGACGGAACCACCTCGGGCCGCGCTTGTCCGAAGCGCCTCGCGGTGGCGCCGCGGCCAGATATCATCTCGCGCTTCTCCCGTCTCCCCCACTCTCGCCGCCGCTCCCATACGCCCGTCCCGCTCTGACAAAAAAAAAAAAAACAGCGCTTCTTTTACGTGTGGTCATCGCTCTGTTCCGCTCGTTCCGAACACGAGCTGTGTATCGGTCTCTCTATTGTTTATTTGATGCGCCGTCTGCTGCACGTGTGGGCCCGTCTACTTTCTCTGTCTCGCTGATTAACAAACCATCGTTACGTCTCGTTCGCGCATTTTTACGAGTTACGTCTTTTAAAATGATGAAATTATTTTGCATCTCATTCGTTTGATACATTTTTATGTCGCCGTCTCTGTCGTTTCTGTAAATCGTTTCGAGTCGATAGTCACGTCCCTTTCGTGTAAAAAGAAAACGAACGAAAGTGATTTGAGTTATTTCCATCTCAACTGGGTGCATGAGCTTGAAGAGTTTAACAATAGTAACAATGTTTCTCAAATATGCGATGAAAAAACTACAATAATTCGAAGAGAACTGAGAGAAAATCGCGAACTGCTTTGAAATTTATTCACATTTTAGGCTCACATACAATGAGAATCAGAAAAACTTTTGTTACAATTTAGTAAATATTGAAGTTGTAATTATTCAGAACAGACGGTCTGTGATGTTTTTAAATACTAATTTAATGTATTAATTATAAATATATACATATAAAATCAATTTTGTCGAAAAATATTGTTTTTGCGCTACCGGGATTCGAACCTGGATCTCTATTTCCAATCCGGGGAAGTACACTACCAAATTGTGTTATATTTACGATTTCTGCCATTAATGTATGCAATCACCTCATACAAATATCAAAAGAGACTCGGCGATATACCCACACGAACACCAAATGAAATCTTGATATTGAAAGAGGGTTGCCATTCTCCACCTCAATCTTCTGATTCCATACACACTACACACCCACTATGCCCCTTAATATACAATTCCTAAATAATGCAGGCATTACATTTTTCTCACAGATTAGAATATGTACATCTTGCGATATTACCACTTCATTATAATACGCTCAAAGTCATCGAGAGCGTCCTCACAAATCACAAGAAATTCGACTTCAACTTGCCAGAACGGCTAATGCCAAATAATACATAAAATAACAAAATTTTTGAGAACCATTCGAAGAGCTGAAACAATTGAGAGGCTCTAAGGTATTCGCGATATCAGCTCGAGGACCACCAATGTGCCGGCGGTGCCGTCTTGTGCCGCTCGCGCGCAAATCCTTATACTGCCTACCTACCCCTGCCATAATTTATTTGTATCGGGGTTTATTTAAATATTTATCGACAAGCTCGGAGGCACGACTCAGCGAGATTTACATTCAGAGATATAGTTGCCTACCTCTACATCTACATTCGTGCGTCGGTGTACGTTAATGTACATGTAAATATCCTAGTTCTTCTTCTTCTTCGTCTTTCTCATTCCCCATTTACTACTTCTTGTGCGAAAGCGCCGCGACGCTATGTCCCGGATGATCACTTGACTTGTGCGGACGTTCTTCATTTCCTTCTCGACATATGACCACCAGGTTGCGTGTGGTCTTTTACGTTATTCTCTGCCAGTTTTCATGTTCGTCTGATCTGCTCATTACGCGGTCGTGCCATCTCGGCCTGGCTTCTCGCATCTTCTCTGTGATCAATGCAACTTTAAAACTTCCTCATTCCGAACCTTATTCCAATCTTGTCACTCTTCTAACCTATCAAAGCATATTAACTTCGTTGGTGCCTACTCATTTTTTGAACTCTTAACTATCAAACAAATATAAGATATCCCAGAGACAAAGCTATTTTTTATTATATTTAATCGAGTAATTACAGGGCTTATGACCTGTTTTCGGCTGGCTTGAGTGAAAATGACACAATAAAAAATAACTTAAATAACTCTATGAGATATCTATTTGTTTAATAACATTGCCTATGTAGGTAAAAAAAATCCAGTAATTGTGTGTTCTTAACTATCCACTGACACTCGGCACCGCATAGCAACGCAGGACATGCTACTTCTTGTATACTCGACCTTTGATCTTGGCCGCCATTTTTGGGTCGTAAAGATCACCAGTGAGTAAGCGCTACTTTTATCATTATGTTCGTATGTTACGAGTGACGTCAGTCTCGATCTCAATTGTGTGGAAACTATCATGGAGCCTAGATATTTAAACATATCAACTCTCGATGCAAGAATATTTTCTACGCGTATTTCTTGGTTTTTTTCTGTTGTGACTGGATCGAATTCGTAATCCATATAGTTTCTAGGTAGGGTTTCTGGACCCGACCCGCCCTGATCCGGACCCGGTCGGGTAATAAACCTAAAACCCAGATCCGAAACCCGCCGGGTTCGGGTGTCAAGCGAATTACTGCAAAACATCGGAAAACGACTGAACTATCGAATGCATTCGAATTTGTTTAAGACGCTTAAAGACCTAAATGTAAATCCATCAGATGAAGCCTTAAGTTTGGCTACAAAACTCATAAGCAGGCTTTTCAAAAGTTCGGTTTCAAAAATCAATTCTATGGACAGTATAAAAGATTTAATATTAATCGACGATAAAGAAAATGGATGAAGAGTTTGATCTCATTTTTAAAGATGCTGAAACACCGAAGAAATGGGAAACGGACAATTTTAAATGTTTAAGGGAAGAATTAGCCCTGTTTAAAAACAATAAATCTTGAAAGGCTCTACGACGCGCTTTGCACAGTGAGACCAACTTCGATGGCGAATTGACTAATTTTTTCATTCCCTAATTGAATGCCATTAACCCTTCCCAAACCATGCAGTACCACAGGTCTTCCATCACAATTAAACCAGTAATATTTTGGTAAAACATGCAACATAAAATTCATATTTTAGATAATCCTAAAGAAAATATTAGCGCTTAAGAATGACTAGTAAAAAACCAATTATAAAAAGGGAATTGTGTTATAAAGTTAATACGAAAGTAAAAATATAATTTGTGATATGAAAGAGAGAGATCACACACTATTTTCACAGTGAAAAGAACAACACACATTCAAATATAATTGTCTCTTTCTCACTAATTAAATGAAGAGACATAAGAAGGAAGGACACATTGTATAAGATTTAATGAGTGCTCTAAATTATGTTATTAATCATTTTTTCAAAATTAAATGCTCAATATTTAGAGTAAATTCGCGCCATTAAAGCCATTTAAGCCAATTAAAACATTTTTTATAATTGTTATTTACGGTAACACGAGTTGACAGCATGGCTGCGTTCGGGTATTTTATATCACGGTATGATAAAGGTTAATGTGGAAGAGGTGTGGTTTTAACAAAACGGCGCAACATGCCACACAGCGCGCCAAACATTCTATGAGTGCATAATTTCGCGCAATGGACCTGTAAATTAGCCTCCAAGATCGTGTGATTTAACACCTTTGGATTATTTTCTGTGAGGATATGTGAAGTCGCTAGTCTACGCCGATAAACCAGAGACGATAGACGACTTGGAAACCAACATTTGTTGCGTTATTGATGCTCCAGCTGCACCAAAAAGTGGTCGAAAATTGGACTTCCAGATTGCGCTTCATTTGAGCCAGCCGCGGTGCCCATATGCGCGAAATCATATTTAAACACTAATGCCATAAAATTATTACCACAATTTTTATGTGTATTATTTCATTTTAAAGCACCCTTTAGAAGCCTCAACAACGCATACTCGTCAAGCATGAGAAATACATGAATATGGATGAGGTTAGTGTTGTTGTGGGTCTCTGCCTACTCCTCGGAGAAACGGTTCGACAGTAAGTTAGTTACTTAATTAAGTGTACACAGAGCGACATATAACGACAGCGTCACGAGTCACGTGTCGGTAAGAACGTTGGCGGAACATACGGCCGCCAGGGGTCAGCTGTCCTGCAAGTAGACCGTTATTTAATAAATGTGTACCAAAAGTATATACTCTTGTTTTTCTGCTCACATATCATCACTCTCCATATTCTCATTCTTAACTGTCAAACAATTGTGACTAAGTGATGACTATGCTACTTTTGACTGACTGGTGTGATTGTGATTGGTATTCGATAATATCAGTGATTGAAAACTGTGACTGTGATCACAGTTTCATTACTAATGCGCACGCGCCGCACGATATCACAATACACGAAATAAAGAAAAGAAACATATTTTAGCATAAATAATTAATTCTAATTATTATCAAATAATTGAACGATAGATGAATTAATTTGAAAAAATATAACGTATAGGTTCGAAAATTTGTCGTCAAAAATACCCCGGATTGGAAAACAGATCCCGGTAGCGCAACAACAATATTTTTCGATAAAATTGATTTTATATGTATATCTTTCTAATTAATACATTTAATTACAGACCTATGTTCTGAATAATTGCAAATTCACAATAAAAATGTGTTCTTAATAAATAATTAATATTTATCTCATTTTATATCATCCCAAAGGGAAGGAAAACCTTTTAAAAGAATATGAGTTTATTTTTTGGGTCAAATTCTCAACGTTTCGGATCAAATGCGTAAAACATTTTGGCCGAATCTACTAGATGGCGCTGATCACGAATTATAACGTAATTCATTCATGAATGTTTTCATCTCAAATGCACAGGCACCGAATCACGGTTCACAATCAAATATAAATAGAATAAATCACGATATTCCCAGATATTCAATCACCGATAGTGAGTGTTCAATCACCCAGTTTATTGTTTGATAGTTCTAACGCTAGTTATTTTTTTATATTTTGATAATTTAGTTTGGTGTAGATCTATTTATGTATTTGATATTTAAGAAAATGCGAAAAAGAAAGATTTACGATGGATTTCATTGCGATTAAGATCACACATTTGGCTGTCGCCAGCGTTGGTCTATTCCTGCTAAAGCGTCATCTTTCATAACGTTGTATTGTTCTCATTTTCTAACGGCCAGTAAAACGGTATTGCGTACCTGAACGTCATGGGGTAAGACTTGAGGGTGCGCTCACTTCTGATAGATGAGAATATAAACATATATTATCTGCTTATATTCATAAAAGAATCCTCCGTTTAGGGAGACGTCTTTTCATAAGTAATATATAAAGATTTTAAATATCTAACGCACACATGTTGTGGCTATTCATTTTAATATTTAACCATTTATTTTAAAAAACTAACCAAAACCATATGTCAAACTGTTCTAATGTTGTCAAACTTAATTTATTTTAAAAATTAATTAAAAAAACAATTCTAGTACCTGATTTAGTATTGTCACGATGTTGAAAAAAATTGACTTAATGATCCAAAATTAATGGAAAAAAATTAAGAATAGGGCTCTTGGGGTTAAATTGAATTGGTTATTTATAATATCTTAGTTAATTTTACACACTTTACTTTTGTATTTCTAATGATTCTAAATTATTCAATGTAAGAGAAACATTTATATTTAAAATAGACAATCCTAAATGCTTATCAAAACTATGGTCATTTTCTAACAAATGATTTGAAAATTCTGAAAAACCGTGATTTGGCATGCTTTCAAAAATGTTTCATATTTTCACGTTTTATATGAAAATGTGGGGTTTTATTATTCATTTATATCAGAATTTATATAATTGATTTGATTTTCTTTAAAACTATTAATTAAATATGACCTTTATATTAATGTTAAATTAATAAACTGAATGTTATTTGCCATTATTAAGGTAATACAAGCATTATAAGAAAGACCGCGACTATTAAATTCATTTTCCGCGTGCCACAAAATTGCTTTCATATAGAAAATTCTTGCATATACTAAATATATTTTCTTATAATCTTGAAGCCAAGATTACATAGACAAATATGTATTGACCTAAAACAGCAAAATGTTAAAAATTAATAGAGTTATAAACCATTCAATCTGCTGTACATATGATCAATTTTCGACTAAATATTAATAGATAAAGAAACTAATTCTATGTTCACGCTGTACACAGTAATGAGTTAGTTTCACAAAAAAATATGTTTATTTTGATACCATTTTTTTTTGTTTTAACATCTTCTTTACATAGTAGGTATATAGTCTGTTTTATAATCTGACGCTAGGGAGCGTCACACAGCTGATTTGCCAGTCAGCTATTTTCTTTCGCCATCGCCAAAATGTATTTAATAGTGCATTAAAATCATTTTAAGAATATGCCTGATTGAGTATTTTTTGCGTAATCTCCGAGTCGCGCGTCCCGCGGAATAGAAATACGACAATTTCGGTCGTAAATCGGAATCACCAAGGGTAGGGGAGAGGAACAGGGAAACATGGTACAGGGAGAGATCGGTGAGGGGCTAGGGGTTTAGAAGAAGGACCAGTGATCTCGGGAACCGAGATTCGGAAGGACTGCTCACCTTACCTTGAGTATAACGCCTCCGCAAATCCCTGTGGTCGCCGCGAAATCACACAATGTTTGCACGAGAACGGTGACAATCTCCGCTCCCGACTGAAGACGGCGATGTCAATGTGCATCCACGGCACACATAAACAATAAACACTGTGATCACACAAAACACAGTGCCGGTGCACTGGAGTTGAAAGGTCCACAACGCGAATGATATCGCGTTGTCTTAATCAAACAATACAAAATATCGATCCAGTTGACGTCTGTTGGCGTCACTGGTGGGCAAGCATTAAGATACAAAATGAGTAACAGTAAACAATACACCCCCTAATATTTTCACAATACCAATCTAGGCTGTTTCTCTACACTATCTATTATACATGGAATGCAAAATTACTGCAAGGAGATCTAATCTTTCAACGATAACTTGCATATATTAGTTCTTCATGATGCAGGCTCAGTTTAAAATATAATTGTATTTTACATGACTAACAGTCGTTCGAACAAATTGCATAATGCATGCTTACATTCCTGTAAGCCAAATTCGCACTATTCGTTTTGGAACACCGAATACTATCGTTGTTTCGTTGATCTTGGAACTCACGCACTTCTGTACTTCTGCAATAGTTTTAACATTGTATTCATTCTCTTCAATTGTCAATTTGTAACGTGACTTTTGTTTTCATTTTTTTACAGTGTTTCTTAATAACTCAACCAAAAAAATATTTTAATACAAATGTTGCCGTGGTGCAATAGGTCGGCGCACTTCCCCGGTTAGGAAGGGTACCTGGTTCGAGTCCGGGTGGCAACAAAAATATATTTTCGATAAATTGATTTTATCTATAAATCTTTCTTATTGAGTAGCTTGTTGGTCTAGCGGTTATGACGCTGGCCTAATTATCGTATGGTCGCTGGTTCGCGCCCCGTTACCAGGAGACCAGCAAGTTAGTCCCATTCTCATAGTACAAGCGTTCAGCTTACTTTGAAAATAGTAAGAATATTGGTGTGACATGTATTCCGTGTAGGCATTTAAAAAAAATGATACATGCAACATCACAATAATAATGTGTTCTCATTAATAAAGTAATAAAATATCTATATTTACAGAATAATGTTACAGAAAATATTATTGTTGTAAATGAAAATGTTTTAATTTGATATTGAACCTTAATAGCACATCTATCTATTACTATATGTCATGGTCATTAATGACCCGTTGATAACCTGTATTTTAAAAATAATTCAATAATATATGCAAGCATATAAACAAACAGCTGGAGTCACCAATTTTGAATAATGTGAATTTTTATACTATGCGGGGGGACCTTGACCTACAGTAATATCCCATTATCAAAATCGTTTTTAATTGACTGAACTAGAAAATGAAGCAAGGGTCACCGCTAGCCCTGGACATTGTCTAAAATAGCCACATCTTCAATGTACCTTGCCTCCACAATGGACTACATTGTCTCTCGTGCAGACTATTATCAGAGGCGGCTGGCGGGGGGGACTGGCGAGGGGGACCGATCGAGAGATAGCGGGAGCAGTGTTCTAAATCGGTCCACCACTGGATAAAAATTGTGTAACGGATCGCAGCCGCACGACAACACGCGATGGTGTTTAAAAAATTAAACGCATTCAATTTATCAAGTCGATAACAACCACAGTAGGTAGTTTATCACTATTCAATTGATTTATTATTAATTTTTTTGGTTGGAAATCTTAACCAAATACGACCTACATACAGCCGAAACGAGCCTCGATAATGTTATGGTATTTATTTTTAAAACCCTTAATAAAAAAATTATCACCCGAATTTATTGAGGTTAATTAACATGAGCACGAACATCATACAAGAGGAAGAGATAGAAAAAGGGCGAAGAGAGGAAAAAGAGTGAATCTCAAAAATCGGTGATGTACAGTGCGATGAAGATTTTCAATTAAATACTAGATGATATAAAAAGGAGGAGATATTACAATGATTCGAAATTAAACTAAACAAATATGTGCGAGACAAGTTATAGTAAATGGAAACATTTGATATTGTTTGTATTAAAGCATATATTAAATATTTCCTTATGTATGTAGAGCATATATACACTTATCCTTTCGCTATATTAAGAATTATTTTTTTTTAATTATTTGTATATTCATCTTTTGTGTAGACATAATTTTCAATATACAGGGTGTCCAGCGAAAAATTTTCAAGATTAAATTGTAATTGCTCATATACCATCAGGGTGGGGTAAGTGGAAGGGGTATTGTTTGACGCGCGTGATATTTTGATTTACCAGTCGCAATGAGTCACTGGTCGGGAACGCACCGCACGTTCGCGGTTGAGCAATATTTAAAGTGAGGTGATTCATTGGTTCGTGCGCGTCGCGCTTTTTGTACTCACTTTAATATTCGACGAGTAAGTGATGGGCCGAGCACGCAACTTATCTGATGTTGTGTTCAGATAGTTCAAAAGTTCAGATAATGGTTACCAAACTCCTCCGGGACCATCATCTTTAGCAGCGACGTCAGAACATATGGCTCAAGTTCGACGTGAAATTATGCGCAATCCGCGTAAATCGATAAGAAAGATTGCAACCTGTATTAGATTAAAATATCAACAATGCACGTTATTTTAAAAAAG
Source organism: Eubasilissa splendida (assembly GCA_031772225.1). Classification (NCBI taxonomy): domain Eukaryota; kingdom Metazoa; phylum Arthropoda; class Insecta; order Trichoptera; family Phryganeidae; genus Eubasilissa; species Eubasilissa splendida. The sequence continues at coordinate 7,667,520 of CM062868.1, read as the reverse complement.
AAACTACAGTTTCACCCATACAAACTGCAAATCGTGCAGTTTCTCAACGAAAATGACTATTCTTTACGTGAAACCTTATCGAGAACGATACTGGAATGTTTTGGAACAGCACGAGCGCTTGGAAATATATTGTTTAATAACAAAAGACATTTTCATATCGATGGCTGTTAATAAATAGAATATGAGATACCGGTGCCCCGATAACCCAACGGAACGCCATCAAAAACATTTGCATTGTCCAAAAACGACAGTGTAGTGTGCAATTTCTGCCAGAGGGATAATTGGTCCTTATTTTTTTAACCAGCGAGAGACAGTCACTGCCGACGTGTATTACCGAATGATCGACGAGTTTTTGGTACCGCATCTTTAACATTTAACAATAAAACACATTTTCAGCGAGACGGGGCCACTCCACACACAGCTAGAGTTTCAATAAAGAAACTATAAGGAATTTTTCCAAATAAATTAATCGGCAAGTACGGAGACATACCCTGGACACCTCGGTCACCGGACCTTACACCGTGTGACTTTTTTTGTGGGGATACCTTAAATTGAGAGTATACAGCAACATTTCTCGAACAATTCAGGCCCTACAAGAAAATATCCGCAAATGTTCGCAAATTTAAAAGTCCGATTGCAAGAGTGTCTTAAGAGAAATGGACGGCATTTAGACGATAATGTTTATAAAACATAAAATCCCCATCGGTAAACTCCATTTTGTATAAATAAAATATGAGAATAACATTGAAGTTTTTTTTTTATCTATTATTAAACTTGAAAATTTTCCGCTGGACACCCTTTATATTAATTATATTACAAAAGACATAATATTTTTATTTTCACTACGTTTCTAAAAAATTTTCTATGCTAATTTTTTTTGTACATATTGCATATTGTATAATTGCGCTGTTACTGTTTTAATATTAATTTGTATGGATAATTGTTTTATTAATTACTTTTAATGGTACTATGTACCGCATATACACATAAATAAATAAATCTTCCGCTTCCATAATATGCTGTCTTCTGCTGCTCATTTCCGAGTAGTCACCAGCAATAGGTCTTCAACATCCTTCTTCACATTATCTATCCGGTGAGCATTGGTTTTCTAATAATTATTTCCGCGGATGTCCATCGAGCATCCATTTCTGAATTCATGAATCATGCATCTGTTACGGTCCAGTTCATCTTATTCGGAGCATATTTATGCGTGTTGAGGATCTGGATTCCTTATGCAGACTCTAAAGTTCGTCATTGAACCGGATTCCTCGCGTTTCTCCATCGTTTACGAGTCTACAGAGACGTTGCAAGATTTTTAACAGCTCAGCATTCTTCACTGAAATACTATAGGTTTCATTTCAGTAAGATACTTGCATTTTCTTAAGAGTACTCCAAAATCATCGCATTCAACGTCGTTTGTTGGACAGGAATGATTGTACTCCTTCTAAGAACATTTATGTTGTACCACACAGTACCTTTATTATATCGGAACAGTTAATAGTTAGTCTTGTTTGATGCAATCTTTAGTTTTTCTTATTGACTGACAGTTAGCCGGTACAAACGGAATGTTATTTCCCAATTCATGCGTTAATTATACAACATTTTTAATATTTAACGCTAACTTTTCGTTGTAGTTATTTTAAATATGAATTAAATATATTAATTATAAAGATACACATATAAAATCAATTTTATCGAAAAATATTGTTGTTGCGCTACCGGGATTCGAACCTGGATCTCTTCCCTAACCGGGGGAGGTGCTTTATCCAACTAAGCTACAGCGGCATTATTTTTAGCGACAATTTTTCGACCTTATATGTTACCTTTTTTTTTTAAATCAATACATTTAATCGTTCCATCATTTGATAGAGCCATCTACCTTAAATAAGGTAGATGGCTCTAATAATAAGTTGTAGTTATTCACTATAATATTGAATTATCTGTTAACTTTGTTTTTAAACCACTTTTGTGAGTTGACAATACGCCAACCGATTTTGAAAAGTGTTTTTTCCAGGATTTCAAAAAAAAATCTTTTTTTATTAGTTTTTTTTGACATCCTGATTGAAATGGTATTTCCCGAAACCGGTTGGTGTATAATTAACTCATAAAAGTGGTTAGTAAAAGCGTCAAAACAAATAACGCTGACGCCCTTATGTTAGTAGGTTAGGCGGTCTAGCCGCGTTTAGAGTATATAAAGTATCGTAGATTCTAAGGAAGTGGAAAAAAATATTAAATTCTCGACGTCAATAGTTTCATTTTTCAATTTTTTTTTCTATTCCTCTATTCCTTGGTCTACGATACTCCCGAGTACTCTCTACGCTAACTGATCTACTTCAACCGGCGTGTCAGTGCCATTGACTTTGACGCTATGAGCTGATGCTCTTCTAGGTAAGATCGCGGTTTTGTAGATAACGTTTTTGTAACACGTGCCATTGTCAAGGCTTTGCCTCAAAAAGTTACGGTGCGCACTGTTGGCGGGATGTACGAATCTCCCGCAGTCGAGGCTCAAGTGAGAAAGGTTTATATAAAATAATATTATTATGGATTCCAGATTTTTTGAGTATCACGCATAGGGATATTAAGACGTTTCATAAGTGAAACGATAATTTTATTTTAATTGTAAGCATGTTACATTTTTGTTCTGAAGGCACATTTTTCAAAACAAATTTTTTTTTGTGTCAAAAATATAAATATTAAAATAGAAACAGTAGTTTTTCTGATACGAATATTATTATTACGATTTATTTATGTCTACATTATTTTAAGCTTATTTTTTTTAAACATCTTTCTATTCATAACAATCGTTTTTCACAGTTAAAACGTAAAAATATTCTTCCTTCTTCTTCTACTGCACTACATCCCAGGTCGCTACCGATTCTTATCCCTGGCCATTCTTCTCCAGCTCTCCCAATCCCATCCTGCTCCAGTCTTCCTCCACACAATCAGCCCACCTCTTCCTTGATTTGCCTCTAGATCGCTTCTATTGAAGTATCCACTTGCTCATGATTTTTGGTGTACTCTCTTCAGATATTCTTTCAACATGACCAGCCCATCACAGCTATCGGGACCTTGCGATTATTTCTTTTTTAATTCAATTTTCGAACAGATGATTAATTTTTATTCCGAGTATATTATACTGATATAGACTTAAAAAAATATTTTTAAAGAGTTTTCACATTTTTGTTGTTGTTCTGTCGTATTTTTAATACAAATTAAATTAGTCAACCAGAAAGACGTGCGGAAAAAATCTATTAATCGAAATAATATTATATTGCTACCGGGATAAACATAAATATTTTTATTTTTGTTTCATCAACCACTCAATTAATTAAAATACATCTACCGGTTTCGAAAAGTTTTGAGCATTTGAGATGTTTGAATAATAGTGGGTTTTCAGAATTTCTAATCATTTGATGGAAAATGGTCATGGTTTTGATAAAAAATTGGAATTGTCTATTTTGCATATAAACGGCGTTGGTAATAAATTAATCAATTTGGAATCGTTGGAGATAAATAAAGCGTGTAAAACTAATCAAATAATTATAAACAACCAACAAAATTTAACCACAAGTCCCATTCAAAAAATTTTTTCTATTAATTTTGTACCATCAAGTAGCAATTTAAGTTAGGTACTAAATTAATTTTTTAAATAATTATTATTTTTTAAAAATAGATTCTATTAAAGAAACAATAACATATGTTTTTCATTAGTTATTATCATCATGAAGAAGAAAATGATATTTTTCGTATATGTATTCGTTAATAAAACAAAGTTAATAATTTAAAATAATGGATTTTAACAACAAAGTTAATGTTGCCAATGTTAAAAACATAAATATTTTTTATTAATTTGTAATTAAAATATACATTTAATTTTGAAACAACTTTCCTGTTTCAAAAAGCTATTTGTGGTGTTTTATTAAAATGGAAGAAATTCTCGTCCTAGTACTTGAACGTGTATTAAACACGAGTGTTAAAATATTATATATCATAATACTGTTGTTATTATTTCTAATAAATAAACGTATTATATAAATCCTCAATTCAAACATCTTGAAGTAATATTGGCTTGTTTTGAGAAATAAAGTGCTAAGATATCAGAGATGCCTATCTGGAGCTCGTTCAGAGAAGCTGACTTCCGTAAACATCATAATTTTTCCCAAACTCATTTACGAGCATTTTGAGAGCGAGTTGATCACCAAGATAAAGTTAATAGATATCCTACGTCATGCGGATGGTATAATGGTATTACGTACTTATAACCAACTTCTTTACATCCTCGCAACTTTTAAAGATTTTCATTTTAACAGATATTTATTTAACGTGGCCGTGTCTACGAATGAGATTTTCAAGAGATTCGACTCACATGTCAGCTTTTGTAGTCCCCGCGTGCACGCCGTGTCTCAGAGATTAACTGCCTCGCGTCTCACCTCGCGCTCGTCGTACGTGAAACGTTGGATGATTTTTAATGTACCACCCACCAGCAGTTCAAACGGAATAAATACACTCGTACCTCGATATACGTCAGCTTTGGTATAAGTCCAACTTGGTATACGTCCTGTTTGAACGCGAAAACTTTCGTTTGGTATACGACCATTGTTTGGCGACGACTCGTCCTCAGTCTCGTTCGACTGAATTCGGTTTTTGGAGAGGGGGCATGTCCGCCACGACTGTCCACGAGCGTCAGTACTAGCGAAGCACAAAACTTCATTTTATAATGAACGCTTCATGAAATGCACGAACGCTTTATTCGAAGTATGTTGGTTCCACTGGTTGGCCCACTCCCAATGCAGGTCGCAATCGCTTCGCACATCATATAGTGCAATGAAGTGTGATTATGTCGTTATTTAGACCATTATTAAACTATACTTCAATGAAGTGTCTGAAGTGCTAAGCGAAGAGCGAAGTATGTAGTGTGATACTTCGCGAAGTATACATCAATGAACTACATGAAGCGAGCGGAAAACTCTTTCGTCTCTATACATACACAGTTCGCAGTTAATTGTGTGCGTTGCTGGGTGAATGCTTCGTCGCAGGCAACTAAGTTATTAGCTAGGGTGTGGTGTGAAGTATTGAACTATTGAATATACGGTGTGAAGTATTGAACTATTGAATATATGGTGTGAAGTATTGAACTATTGAATATATGGTGTGAAGTATTGAACTATTGAATATATGGTGTGAAGTATTGAACTATTGAATATATGGTGTGAAGTATTGAACTATTGAATATATGGTGTGAAGTATTAAATATATGGTGTGAAGTATTGAACTATTGAATATATGGTGTGAAGTATTGAACTATTGAATATATGGTGTGAAGTATTGAATATATGGTGTGAAGTATTGAACTATTGAATATATGGTGTGAAGTATTGAATATATGGTGTGAAGTATTGAACTATTGAATATATGGTGTGAAGTATTGAACTATTGAATATATGGTGTGAAGTATTGAACTATTGAATATATGGTGTGAAGTATTGAACTATTGAAGCGTCAGCACTATTTAAAACGTGCGAACTACGAAGCGTGAGTATAAAGAACTAGTTCATTGAAATACTTCGTATAGTGTGGACCTTCGTTCATTGAAGTACTTCGTACATTTCGCGTGATTTTATATTTTTCGCGTTTTTTTTTTTTTGTAATTTCATTAACCATGAGTTATAAGAAAGTTAATGAGAAGCAAACAAAATCCAAATAAGCCGTAATAGCATTGTCTGGAATGACAAGACAATGTCACATTTCTCAAACATCCTGAGGAGAAGGCAGAAGCATATTTTTTTGACAGATTTTTAGTACTTAACGTCAAACCTGATGATCTTCAACCTGTTACATTTTAATTACTTTCATTTAATTGCCTTTGTATTTACATATTTAAGTATTAAGCCGTATTTAATATATTTTATACAGCCCTACCAATGTATAATATGCCAATAACAATAGGATTTTTTTTCATGCGAACGGATTAATCATTTTACCTTTATTTCTTATGGGAAAAATTATTTTGGTGTAAGCCCAAAGCTCTGTAATGGATTAATAACGTATACCAAGGTACCACTGTATGTATATTTTAACGCTTAATATTACTATTATTAATAATAATAATTTATTCTTGATATTTTGTCGAGTCGAGTCATTATTAAGATATGGGATCCGATCGTGGGGTCACTCCTGTAACTTAAATATAAAACAAATACAAAATCTTCAAATAGCCATAGTGAGAAAAATTGTAAGTCTGGAAGCATTAAAATTGAGGCATAATCTAAAATTCTTATATTCTTCTATAAACGTTCTTCCTGTACATTCCTTTCAATAAATTCATTTTAATAAAATACAATCTGAATCTAACGATTCCCAAAATCACCAATAAGTTTGAATCGAAGACAATAGAATTCGTTTTTCCTACAATAAAAAATAAACTATCTGGGTCTTAACGAAAGAGCACGCTTTCTTTCAATTTAGAAGAAATTATTAAAAAATGGCTTGTCGATAATAACATGTCTTGTCTTACCTGTAAGAATGGTGTGAATTGTTTAAAACGATGACTGATTAATAGATATGTTTTTGAGTTTATTAAATTTAACAAATTGTTATATAAATGTACCTGCAGACAAACGTCTATCGTTTTGTGGGTCTAGTGTTAATTAAAAAAAATAAAAATAAAATGAATATAAAATTGTAGCTATATTTAACTTTATTTAGACCATTGTGAATTATTTATACGTCATGCAATACAATTTTAATAACGCGTGTCTAATTTTCCTTAATTTATATGTTGAATCTCACTGTTAAATGATTGCTCTACACTGATTTGAGTTTTTGTCTCTTTCTACCAATCTCAAGCTGGTCTCAGAGTTTTTCTTCAAAACAAAATCACAACACATCTACATGGTAGTAAACGTTAAAGTGTATCTCATTTAAATCTCTTGAGATTATTTAATCGTTTCTCTTTCCGTGGACACGGACCTTAAGGGAGTCTCTCTACGAAGACACTATTCTCTCGAGAGTGCTAGAATAGAGTAATTAAAAATAATCTATTTTATATCTATATGATCACTGTTATTATATACTAGTGATGAGCTCAAAATCGCGAACCGTGAATCAATCATTGATATCACTGAGTCACACTCACTATCAGTGATTGAATATCTGAGAATATAACCTGATTAATTTTTTTTTTAAATTTATATTTTATTGTGAACCGTGATTCGGCGCATGTGCATATGAAACAAAAATATTTGAAAAGGAATGATAAGCGCCATCTAGTAGATTCTGCCAAAACGTTTTACGCATTTGACCCGACATGCAGAAAATTTGACCCAAAAAATAAACTCACATTTTTTTAAGTGTTTTCATTATCTTTGTGACAATATTAAATTATATCTTTAATAAATATATATTTTAGAATATGTTTTTTTAACGCAAATGAAGTTTAAATAATATAAGTAAATGCGCTCAAAACTATGTTTTTTTAATTATTTATTTATTTCGTGTATTGTGATATCATGCGGCGCGCACGTATTAGTAATGAATTTATTTTATAATTTATTTGACATTTTTACAATTTTTTATAACATGAATTAAGTATTTTACATTTTTAAAATTACATGGTTTTTCTTTCGCTTACCTTTTCAAAAAGGAGACCAGCTCTTGTGCTTGGAGACGGAATTACACTACAATAATTTTATATAATTCCCTGCATATTCTATTCATTGTCCATTTGTGTGCTTCTGAAGTGTTTTGTAATATTGTTTATTTTCCAATTATGTGTTTTTGAAGTGTTCTATTATAGTTATAATTATTATATTATACTTTAATATTGAATGACAAATTAATACATTTTATTGAAGAGAAATATCGCATATACTTGTATCAAAGTATCAAAATTGTAAATAAAAATATCCATGTATATTGTCAAAATTTTGAAACTCGTAATTGAAAGAGGCGTATTTCAAATATAAATATTTTGTAGGTAGATAATTATTATTTAATACCTTTTTTTTAAGAATATCCCGTTCGTAATGATCGTTTATCAAAGATAAAATATAAATCTATTTTTAAGGATAACACTTTATTTTTTATTTGCATAGAAAATAAGCTCAAATTTTTTCAAAAACGAATTAGATTGCTGTAGTGAAAATAGTAAAGCGCTTTCCCCCGATAGGAAGAGGGCCAGGTGCGAATTTCAATAACAACTAAATATTTTATCGATAAATAGATTTTTTCTGTGTATCTTTCTAGTTGATTCATTTCATTTGTAGTATCTAATAATTGTAATATAAGAGAAGATCCAATTCAGAAAAAGCGACATTATTTGAACAATGGCTGTTTAAAAAGTATTTTAAACTCTTTATTAATAAATTCTTTTTTAAATATCAGTATTAATATATGCTTTACAAAATGTATTCAAAATATAATTAAATGTATTATATTATCACACATAAAAAAACAGCATTATATACTTAACTGAAAAATTTGACACCAGTCAGCAAATAGCAAGATGGTAGACGGCTAGCGAAGCATGTAAAAAAGAGAGAGAGAGAGGTGTACTCGGCGCACCGAAAATATTTTTGATTTCAAAAAAGTATTCTGAAAATAAAATAAATAAACAGAAAAAAAAATCTACTTATAATGAAGCTTTCGTGACTAATTTCATTACAAAAAAAAAACAGTTTTGTCGAAGTGGTGCTAAATGTTTATGCACGCAATAAAAATTAATGAAAATTGCAAAAGAGCTCGACGCTTCCTGTTGGCTTAAATTTAATCTACATCGGCGTCGACACCGTGCCATTAGTGTCGCGGGACGGGCTCAGATAAAATATCGCTTTACATTTATAATTAATGACATAAAAAGAAGATCGAAATATAAAATGGTATCAATAATTATTATGACGTTTAATTGTCAGTGTCTGCCCACTTCCGATCAAAAAATATACGTCATCGTTTCCTGCAGTGGCTGGGTGAACTCAACGTTGCACGATATTGTGTGTATTCAACACATACCGGTAAATGAATAGACATGAAATAAAGTGTGCATATAGGAGGGGGGGTTGGAACATTAGTTGAGGTACGAGGGGCATTCTACAGCATTATTTGTAGAAACATATTCATGGGTAAATTTATGACGCCATTCGTTTTGATACATGCGGCGGAGGTAGGTCGTGAAGAGAGTGAATATATCAAAAGGATTCGCTTCTATAAATCGCACCATCATTCGTGTTCAAATATTTCTGTATTAAACTTGGCTTACAGTAAAGAGTAGGAGGATTAAGACAATGGCGCGGCGTGATCATTAAAAGTACTTACAATAAAAAAAACACTTAATTTATTAAATTAAATATTTCAGTATTACACTAATACAAATTAACAACAGTTATTTTTTTTCAATTATTAATTTCACCTACAGCTTGGGCAATGCAAAGAGTGTTATCGTGCACAGTCCAAGTGTGCTAACCATTGTTGTGTGGGGTATGCGACTCTGTACTGCATACGATAAAGTTGAAGCTTGAATAGACCAGATAGGAGTGCTTTAAAAATACGTCTAATTCACGGCAATAGTATTTAATAATAAGTAAAGGATTTATCGAAAAAATATTTTTGTTGCCACCCGAACTCGAACCAGGAACCTTTCCTATCCGTAGAAGTGCGCTGATTTATTACACTAAGTTATTCCATTATTTGAAAGCAATCTGCTTTATATTTACAGAAAATCACTAACATCTTTGAGTAAAATCTGATAGGAGATTAAAATATCACAGAACTATGTTCTGAAAAACTGTAACCACACAATAATAATGTGTCCTTCTAAATAAAACAGATTTCATTAAAAAAAAAAAACTATTTAAACAGAGATGGATGCACGGAACACGTATCATATCAATATTTTTTACAATTTTCAAACTAAGCTAAATAAGACTAACTTGGTGGTCTTCTGAAACGACGTTCGAACAAGCACGTTTTTATTATAATTTGCACGTGGCATTTAAAAGTTAATTAATGTTTTTCTCTAATTAGTGTCCGTTCCAGAGAGGTAACAGAAGTAACTCCAATCTTTCCAATCGATTCCCCAGACAGAAAAAATGGTCACCATCCAAAATAACCACAGAAATTGTAATTTATAAGATTTCGCACGACGGATTTGCGCACGATAGATATGCGCACGATAGATATGCGCATGACAGATTTGCGCACAGTGTGGCTGATTTATATTCCGCGCAGGAGACCGGGCGCACAGGCAAGCGTCTGTGCGAGCCTTATCATCGCCCAAATCGGCGGCCCGGGAGGATTGTGCGGCGGTGCAGCGTTAGAGCGGCTAAGTACAAAATCAACGGCAGATTTTCATTGGTTATAATGACACAGAAATAATTTAATAAATCAATGCAACAATCGAAATAAAGATCGGTTAGAACATGAGAGGGTAATGGTTAATTAGTGCATGGCTTAACTCTAAATTTCATAAGCCATATGGGCTCGTGTTTGTAGATATTGCTAGTTCAGGCCGACTGCGCAAAGGATAGACAATAGAAAATAAATTAAATTAAAGAGAATACTTACACGATTACGTTGTTTTTTTTTAAATGATTTCTTGTGCATACATTAATTATATTTTAAATTAAACAAACAATTACAGTGTCACAATTAGTGCGATGAAGATTTTCAATGAAATGCCAAATGATATCATATAAAAAAAGAGAGGAAATTTTAAAAATTCAAAATTAAACTACGCAACTAAGTGCAACATAAGTTATAGTAAAAAGGGAAATACTTACTTACGTACTTGTGTACGTACTAGATTGAGAAAACATAAATAATTTATAACGCAATTATATATATATATATTGGGTTTTATTTATTATGGAATGAAATTTTTAAACAAAGATTTCAGCTATTAAACAAGTAATAGATATAAGAGACGAACCTGTCTTCGACTGGCTTAACCTTCATATCCATCAAATTTTTGAAAGTTACATACATATGTTGTATTTGGTCGTAAGCCCTGTAATTACCCACACTTCCATATTTATCCATTAATTAAAAATAGTGTCATTTCAATGAGATATTTATTATTTGTTTAATAACAATGCGATTGTAGGTGAACATCAAGTAATTGTGTATTTTTGGACATAATCAAATATTGCTGAAGATTTCAACATTTCAATCAATAATGTTATTATTATTATTCAGGATTTCATCCCATCTTTCAACTAAGTGTTGTCATCGTCAGTGTTGAACACGCATTTGATTGGAGAACGACCGATAGAGGTGATAATCTGACGGAGCGAGGTCGGGACTGTTGGGTGAATGCAACAAAATGTGTCGAAAATGTTCATTTTTCTCAACCTGACACTCCATTATTTAAGCCCAAATATTAAGAAAGACTATAAGATTCAAGAAAATAGTGACACTGACGTATTAGAGCAGAAAAATGCTATCGTATAGTATGTATATCGTTTTGTATTAGCGGGAAAATAGCATTAAAAAAAAACATTGACTAAGAAGCCTTTTAAACGATTTTAAATTTCTTTCTATCCATTCATATTACTTCATCTGTCAAGGAAAAACATATCGTAGGTACTGTAATGGTGGATTCTTTTAGCATCGTTTATTCTAAAAATTTAATCATATAAAGTACCTAACATTTAAAATATTCTAACCATTTTATTATATGGTGAAATATTTCAATCTTGCATCAATTAATTGGTATTGTTATATTGGATAATTAATAAGTTATTCAGTGACTGCGGTAGACGTTTATTCATGAGGCCAGCTTAAAGAGACAGGAAATGTTGTAATCTTCAATGGACCAAGACAATGCATTTACCGGTATATAAATACAAAAATTGACATAAAATTATTCACAGAAAATGGCATTGTTTGTGAAATACGTACCACGACAAATAGTTATGCATGACATATTGTTATTATTGTGAAGTTGTAATTATTCAGAACATTGGTCTGTGATATTTTAAATATGAATTAAATATATTAATTAGAAAGATATACATATAAAAACAAAATAATCGGAAAATATTGTTGTTGCGCCATCGAGACAACTTCACAATAAGAATGTATTCTCCTAATTAAAAAATTGTATCAATGTGTCCAAAATTTTATAAAAATGAATTGATAATTCTGGCGTCTGCTATCAGATTACTCAAAAGTATTTGAGATTCTGTATAAATAAGGTAGATGGCTCTTTCAAATAATGTAACGATTAAATGTATTGATATCAAAAAGGTAACAAATTTGTCGCTAAAAATATCGCCGCTGTAGCATAGTTGGATAATGCACCTTCCCCGGTTAGGAAAGAGATCCAGGTTCGAATTTCGGTGGCGCAACAACAATATTTTTCGATAAAATATATTTGATATGTATATCTTTCTAATACAAATATTTAACATACTGTTCCTTACTTACAGAGTGTGTATTTTTGCTAAAACATTTTTTAATTATACAAAAGATTTTTAATTTGTAAAACGCAAACATGCAACGAAAAGAGGACCAAAAAATAAATCATTCTACAAAAAAAATATCTACATATTTTATTCAGTAGATATAAAAATTAAACAAACTTATTTTGACACTTTTTTAAGAATTCACATGTTCGAAAGGTCACACACACACACTCTCACATGGTCGAATATTAAAATAGGTCCTTTCTCGTCCGGTAAACAACTTATTTTTTAATACAGAATCTACACGGCACCAAACTAAAAATATAATTTAAAATATTAAACATACCTAGTACCTACCTTCACATAGTACAACTACTTTCTAATAAATTAAATTTTAAAATATAAAAAACAATAATGTAATCAAATTTAATTCGTTTCTTTCTTTTCGGTGAACTGTACACATAACACGCACCATTACGTTTTACGCGCTTTTTTAAATATTTAGATAACCAATAAATAGATTAGAAATATATATATTTTTTAAATTACTCAATGTGGAATATACAAAGTTTGTATGTATGTTAAAAAAAATAACTAACCTGACGAATATCGATATTACTGTAACTTCGTCAGGCGTATACGCCCGTCCTGACGATGATACGGTGGTATCGAAACCGGTCGACGTTAAATTACTCAATGTGACATATATACGTTATTATATTATTATGTTCAACCACAAAATTAACGCTATAAACATCAACAATAGATCGAAAATAATTTTATTACAAGATTATTTTACCCTTTTGTTAAAAAAATATATTCGGCCTCTAGACACACCCATGTAATATATATACTTAGAGGTATGTCTACACTCTTTTATATATTTCTTTATATATGATAAAATACAATATGATATCACCCACGTTGCAGCCTACTGCAAGGTGAACAAACTCCTCCTGAATGCTAAAAAATGTTTTCAAATAATATTCTCAAGAAAATTTAATAACATTTATTTTACTTAAATAATAGACAACACACAGCTAGAAAATAAAAGCGATGTTGAAGACCTAGGAATAATCCACGAAAGCAAACTTCTTTTCAAGAATCACATTGACCAAATAACCTCCAAGGCCTATAGAATACTAGGATTCATACTTTGCAACCTACAAACTAACCTACAAACACTTCCAAAATACTGTATTACGCATCGTTCGTAATCACTACATACATTGCAATATTATAACGAATACAAAATAGGTTTACTCGACATTTTAATGTTGGATCTAATTTATTATTCGAATGCTAATTAGATGCAGCAAACTTCCACAATATGAGAACCTTAGAATATCGAAGAACACGTGCTGACCAAATACTTATCTTCAAACTACTGCACGGCCATATTGACTGTCCCAGCCAATTAGAATTAATATCTCTCCACATACCATCTAGATCGATCCGGCAGTCCGCACTCTTCCACATTCCTAGAATAAATTCATTCATTCACCGGTCATGCAAACACCATAATCAGAAATTGACTTTTTCAACATAAGCCTTACTATGCTTAAAGAGTTATTTTTATGAACCACCACAATCTCAGCTTTGGTCAATCATTCTACCTATAAACACATCTTGCTCTCCCTTTACCGCAACAATAGTTACAACCACCCCACCCTTTCTCCCACTTTTTTTCTTTTTATTTATCTTCAGCACATAAACATACTTATGTACCTAAACATTTCTGTAGATTTTCACAATTAGTATCACATGTTAAATATTTAATATTTTTTACATTAGAATTACAATATGAACTTAAACCCTTATACAACTGCGCTTTGAAAATTGAGATTATTAGTGAAATAGTTAGCGAAACGACATTTAACAGGATGAAGCGATAAGTATCGGTGGCAGAAGTGACGACACTGAAAGGGCGATTCAGTATAGAATTAGTTATCAATGGTAGGAATTGTGTCAAAAATTAACTGTCCCTAGCCGAATCTCGTAGATGTAACAGATACCGCAGGAATATTTCACTAGTTCGTGGAAATATATATTTTTCAACTTGATCTTCCGCTGTGAGATATTATAATAAATATTACAATTTTTATTTATCTCCGATCTAGAAAGTTCGCTTTCGGTCTGAATGCTCGCCGGTTCGATCCATCCCAGCGCACGTTTATTTTACATGATGATTAATTTCAAATGACAATTACCAGCACACAAAGCTAACAATGTAGCTTTGTTTGGTAATTGACTTTAATTTTAATTACTGTAATCTATATATTATATAATACTTAAAACTGCTGCATGTCTGTCTGTCTTTATACAATCTTATACACCGTTTTTACCTATATAAACTAAATTTTCAGACTTGATTGTTTACTATAATGAATAATACGTACCATTAAAAAGGACAGAAATCTACATTTCAAATAAAATTGACACTTCATTCCAGTGGTATCAACTGCCCTATATTTATTATTATTATACACGCCCTAATCAGGCATTCTTGGCTTCAGCAAGTGGCTGGAAGCAGCCCTGTGCAGAGACCGGTGGATGTATATTCTTGAAAAGGCCAAGATCCATACCGAGTTGAAGAACCAGTGATGATGATGATGATAATCTTATTCTTCAAGTTTATCCACTGTTATTTAACATTATTATTGAAGGACTGATTAGAATAAATCGTGCTCGCTTTACCGCAATTTCATTAGGGTGTGGGTGTCGCGATGGGAAATGCTAGGAAGACCAGCAGACTGAAATGAGATAAGAGGACAGCGTGACTCAAACATGTGTATTGTCCTTTTTCCCGCTTAGAGGGTGTATCGAAAATTGTCACTCCTATGATTGTCTTATTTATGTAATAACATCACTAATTTATGCTTGTCGCAGTAAATGTATGTATATATAATCCAATGTATTGAAAATTGTTTTTTTAAATTGATACAGGGTGTAACAGACCAAGTCCACAATATTTTATGAGTGGATACCTGACTAAATTACGTGTCAAAAATATTCAAGGAATATGTGCAAATTATCTGTTACAGAAAATATTATTGTTCGAAATTTTTACAAAATCGTGTTAAGCTTGTGATACGTACTTCGAAATAAATATTTCCATTATTAATTTATATCATTGCTTCATGCCCTAAATCATCTAACAAAAAATAGTCTGGCCGCTCGAAATTCGATGAACTTTAATTTTTTTATTCAATATACAATTTGGGATCATAAAATATTTAAATTAATCGAAATAATCGCACAATTACATTTTTTTTAAATGCTTATATCTCTGACACGGTTGAGATTAGACACATATCCCTTAAACATTTTCGACTCATAATTGAGTCAGGTATCTACCCATAAAATATTGTGGACTAACTCTGTTACAACCTGTATATGTATATTGTTTTGTTACCAATAAACAAAACACATAGGCGTGTCGAAATGTATAGATTTTAAATTAATAAACTATCATCTCGTCTTTTTTTTTGTATCTTAAATAATTGCGCATAGATTCTCGGGAGTTAAACATATCTTGCTTTTTGTTGAGAGGAACCGATACATGAGTGAAAAGTTATATAAAGGTTCCTGGAAATATTGGGGTCCTTTCGATGTCTTTCGATGATTCTATTATATAATTACAACTTAAAAATAGTGTGTTATTTGTAAGAGAAATTTAATTTTAGTAATTGAATTAATTCAAATACGAAACACGTTGACTTTTTTTTAAATATTGATACCCACTTATGCGTGCATATGCAAGCAATTAATTTAAATGTGTTATGTTTCATTCGGTCTCGACACCGCTAATCTACCAAGATCAATCCTTAGTAAACGTTAATGACGCTGGTCTCGAGCGCGCGCACACGCACACGCGTGTCAATGCACGGTACACGCGCATGCGTACACACACCAACATTATCAAATAGAAAAACATGATCATCGGTTGTCGATCTATCTTTAGATAAGCCACCGTTCTATATAAAAAAAAAACTAAACTACGAGGCCATTAACGAAAACTACACTAATTCGAAAAACAAAAAAAAAACAAATCTTTAATCTTGCCGCGCGCCATTAAACAAAACAAATATACGGAGGAGGTATCAAAAAAAAAAGTATTAGTAAAAAGTTTAATTACAAGCGTTTATCATACGAAACTTTAATCCGGTGTTCGAAACGGTCGCCCACCGAGCGTGGTCAACTGAACAAGTCAGGAGTAGGCAGGTGTTGAAAACCATCGGTTTAAACATGCCATGCCATTTGAACCACGTAATAACCGAACCATTTTTATTTCACGAGTTCAAAAATCCAACCGCATGTTCGACACGTTGAAGAGATGCATTTAAAAAAAAATTAAAAATCTCGAGTATAACTCACTCACTTACTTACTCACTTACAACAATTCTCGCCTCATCCACATTCATACATCTACTCATACAAGCTCGCCGATTTTTGAGACTTCTAACGGAGCCATCATCCATTATCTGGTTTACCTGGTCGTGCCGAGTCTTCCGCGGACGTCCTCTATTTTTGGTGCCATCGACACTCGCTTCATATATCTTTCTTACCATTCTCTCCTCCTCTTAATCTTACTCACTATACTAACATCAGCTTTACATTCTTTCCTTATTTCTTCATTCTTTACTCTATCATAAATAGATTTGCCACAAATACGCCTAAGTGATCTCATTTCCACACTGCATTCAGTCTACTTTCGTTCCTTTTCTGCCAGCACCAGGTTTCACTTCCATACATCAGTGTCGGTATCAGGATTCCATTGTGCACCGCTAGTCTTGCCTCGGTTGACAAATTCCCGTCAGTATGACGTGCATCTAAAACAGAAGCTGTCAATACATACTCAACTAATATAAAAAATATATTAAAAACGTTCAATCTCAACCACAAATATTAGAATTAATAACATCTTGTGCATGTTAATCTTCTTTCTTCCTTCACTTCAGTATTACCAGAGAATTTTACTAACTCAATCAATTAAAATGCATCAAGCAATGGATTTATTAGTATCAAGATTTAAATAGGTCTGTGATATTTTTTTAAATACAAATTAATTGTATTAATCAGAAACATATACATATAAAATCGATTAAAATCAATCCACCAGATATGCCAAGGGATATATATCAATTTCACAAATCTCTGAACCGACGATTGGCTTCAACTGTCTCTGTGCTTGGACCGAGTTATATTATGACATTGCGTACCAGTGTCGCGAGATTTGGAAGTGCCCCGTCTTCCTGGCTAATAATACATAACCACTTTAAAACACGCCCATCCAATTTCACCAAACTGTCAACCAAGTCACCAACAAACCGAGAGCCGCGTGTAATCTACAGGATGTTCAAAGTGTGTGTCATACATACAAATTACAATTTATTGCAAAAAAATATTTAATATAGTAATTTAAAAACCACTTGTTAATATCTACTCAAAGAGGTCTCACACAATTGTATTGTAATTTAGTTTACCTGTCGACAAACTTCGGGTCGGTACTTTTATATGTATTCATCATTATCAGCCTCGTCTTATCCAGGACCGTTCTATGAGCAAAAGCTTCCATATCGGTCCCATATGGCATACATGGCAGCCGTGCTACGTTGTAATGCAGTCTTGCTGACTAACACGGCGTAGCTGCCAACTGAGAACCTTCCATTGTCCCCCGTAAACTATTTAAATAACATACACAACAATAATTTTATACAGAAATAAATATTTTAATATTTAAAAAAAAAGAAATGTACAGATAACATTGTCAATAATAAAGTTAAATTAAAGAATGAGGATTGAGTTTGACTCACCCCCTCTTGGGGAAAGGACGATAGTTCAGCCCTTCCCTTCACTTTCAGCCCTTCCCACCCTTCTTCTCCTCGCCAATCCTCTGATGGGGTCGCTTCGTTGAGCTTGAGGTCGACCAACATTTTTTCAATCAGAACCTCTGTCATTCCTCAACGTCCACCATTTCTTCAACAGATACATCTAGCCTATTGCAGAGAGTTTTGTTGATTGAATTCGAACTGTAAATCCGTATCGATAGGATTTAAATGAACAAATTGTTAATGAAACGTTAATCGGAATCACCGCAGGGTAGTGGAAGGAAAGTAGGGAAACGTGGTACAGGATGAGATCGATGTGGGGATAGGGGTTCTAGTCGAAGGACCAGTTAATTTCGGGGAACCGGGATTAGGAAGAACTGTTCGCCTTACCTTGTATATGACGCCTCCGTTATCCTTGCAATCGCCGCTGAGATCACACAAATGGCACGCGGATGAGCCGATCTCCAATCCCAATTGAATACGGCGATGTCACAAGTTCACCGACGGCACACAAACACAATATCACAAAATACAGTGCTGATGCACTGGAGATTAAAAGTCCACACTGCGAATGCTATCGTGATATCGAAATCGAACAACTATCGGTCAAGTTGAAATCTGCTAGCATCGAGGTCACAATTCACACTGAAAAGACGAGCATTAGGAAATATATGTATGGGAATTTGGCTTCGGAAACAGTGGTCGCGGCTGAATCGAAAGACGCGCCAAAAGTGTGTTTCACGAATTCGAAACAATTATTTTGTTATTCAATTTCATATTGTACTATTACAGATCATGATCATATTTTTATATAAACGTCAACAGCCACCCCCATAATTCAAGATTATTCTTATTTGGGGGTGCATGACTCGATGTTTCAAGTAAATAATATTACTTTTTCTCAAGAGCCTTTTATTCTGAATCCTGCCCTAAATTGACTAGTAAACGACCGTTCGCTGGACGGAACCCTCGGTTCTCTGACGAATTTATACGTCAGATACACAAATCTCTCAGATATACCGAGTAGTTCTTTATATTGCTATTTGGGCAATATTTAATTTAATATCTTAATAAAGTGAACAATTGATTAAGAAAAAATGTAGGTATACCTTATAAAATTAAAGAAAACATTTATTTCTGTACAACGTTACAATTATTTACATAATCATCACGATCATGTGACTGCAATCCATTGAAGATATTCACCTTCTCAATCGCCAGTTATAGCCATTGCTGTCTATCACCACATCCAGTGATGAACTTCTCATCTTCTCCGAGGTCGTCATGGTCACGAAATCTTGGAGGAGACTTTTTTTTGACACGTCCCCAACCCAGCGTCATCGAGCGATCTTTAGTGTAGTAGTCATTTATACAAATGCTGTATAATATTCGGAAAATTATTTTCGGCACTTCCAAGTACAATTGCTTGAATTCAAGCTTAATGTATATAATTACATATTTGCTCTCATTATTTTAGCCGAGTTAATTCGATACTATTAACACGCGCGCGCGCACGCAGTTAATGGTCGCGTGTTGCCAAATCAATCCCTTAAGTGGGTAATATAGAAGTTTCCACTAAAAATAACAACTTTATTGTTAATCTGTAATAACGTTAATTTAGTATAATGCCTGCCTACAAATACAAAAAAAACTGTAATTACCCTGAGTTAGTTATTATATATAATCATACATACATAACATTCTTATACCTATATGTATCGCACAGCAACATAAAACTATCAACAGTTGTCCATTCATTGCCTGTATTATTTATGTTCAATTATTCTTAACTGTGTATATAAAACTGTCTGTTTTTTACTAGACTATCCTATACCGTTTAACCGATATAAAATATTTTTTTTATCATTGCTCTTTAGGTCCCTGAGCAAAACATAGACACACTTGGCCATCCTACCTCCTCCACAAGGATATAAATGTATTTTAAATTTAATGCCGTACTCCAAATTTGGCATAGGTATTCTTTAGGACCCTGTGTACATATAGGCACCCTCCCCCTGGTCATCCCACCCCCTCCCAATGATATAAATGTGTTTTAAATTTAATGCCGTACATTACAAATTTGACATAGGTATTCTTCAGGACCCTTCGTACATATATCCCACCCCCTCCCCACGATATAATTGTCTGTGAAGGTAATAATTTATACCACGCTTTTTTAGACGGTAATTAAACACTCTTTACTTAAGGACGTTCCCAAAGAGCAGTCGTACTCAATCTTCAAGAAGATTCCCCCGTATGTAAACTACTATGAATAGAATAAAAAACAGTTGAGGTACAGTGTAGCTTCCGCTCACATGCGCACAAGTTCTAAAATCTCTCACTATTCAAATTATAAAAGGAAACGACAAAACCATTCAAAAGTAGCTGACTTTTAACATTTTTTATAACAAAACGAATACCGCTTGTTTTAGTTATTTTTACAGAAAGATATTTGTTAAATTTTCAATGAATGATTCTCAGTTTTCCAAAACAATCGTAAGAAAATTACTATTGCTATTCATTTAAACGTGCGCTACAACATCGATCGGGGATGGTTCCGGAATTTTATTAGTCAATATTTACAAATTTACTACCGCAAGGAGTATTAAAAAAAAATTCTACGCATAAAAGACACTCATAAGTATGTGTATTCAAAGTTTCAAAAGGATTGTAAGAAAAATGAGATTTTTGGGAACGTCCTTAAATGTATTCAATAGATTTACACATATTTGTTGTTTCACATGCAATAAAGATCACATCCCGTTGGCCTCGTGAACAAGATTAGACGTTGTTGCACTCTGCTGGATTTGGTGTCACCGCGCGCCACGCCCGGGTGAGGACAGCCCGGAGTCGACGGCAGAGGCTGCGATCTGTTTCACGGCAATTACCGACATTCCCCCCGCGCAGGGACGGGGCGCAACTAACATCCCTTAGCGGAGTTAATCACTCCGTCGACTTTAAGGACGCTATTAGAAATTAACAGTGTACCGGGAGACATTTTACTCTTCCAATTCATGCATTTATACTAAACTAAAGTGAAATGATGACAAGAGAGAAAATCTATTTTATAATAGAGTTTCATCATAATGGATGAATATAAATGAAACAATGTTATAACTCTACTTGAGTTCATTAGCACTACTCAAGTTTCGAGAGAAACAATGACTCTCATCGACAGGTGAAATATTAAACTATATAATATAGGAATCAAGACTTAGGTGGTAAACAGATGGAGGGGGAGTAGGCGGAGTTACTGGTGGACTGTGGAGGGGTGGATGAAACGGGATATATTTTTAAATATACACTTGCGAACGGATAATTATTATTTTTCATTATTTAAATCAGGGTACTCAATTCAACACAGCTTTATCGTTAGAAGTGTGAGCGACGTACAAACGGAGAGAATTATTTTTATATATATTCTAGATGTCTGTGCCCAGAAAGTAGTTTTTACACGTGACATACGGCAACCAAATCATCAAAGAAAATACATGCAGTATGCTATAAAAAAATAAAGCATTATTCATTAGTATTTGTTTGATTTATACTTTAAATATATTTTTATATAAAGCAATATGTATTATAAATATATTTACCACCTGAAATCAGACGATTCCTCGTCAAGTGGTCACTGAAAAATGGCTATACAAAATATTTTATAACAGTTTTATTATAATTAATACAAATTAAATTTGAATATGTGTGTTCTTGGAACACACAAATACTGATTTTTTACCTACAAAGGCACTGTTATTAAACAAATATCAGATATCTCAGAGACAAAGCTATTTTTTTATTATATTTAATGGAAAATATATGGAAGTATGGAGTAATTACAGGGCTTACGACCTGTCTTCGGGTGGCTCAAGCGATCACTTTATAACGTTAACCAATTCTTACCCCTCGATCTTAACATTTATCAAATTTTTAAAAGTTGTATATATGTTACTATGTGAAATTGCTTCGAGTACCACTGCACTATGGCCATCTATGGACCAAATTTGATAATTCATTTTTCCTTTTTTTGCACAGCATATATGTCATCGCTATGAGAATCTGAATTTTTTTTTAATTATTTTAAAGTAACATTCTTTATCAGTAAAATGTTTTTTAACATATTATACTAGAATACGCCTGAAAAATCAATATTTTTCAATCTTTTATATATTTTCTTATTTTGACCAGTATATTATGTTAGTAATATTTGAATATGTCCAAGAACACACAATTACTAGATTTGTACCTAATTAAATTTAATTAATCAATTCGAAAGATATATAGAATAAATCTATTTATCAAAATAATATTTGGTTGCTACCGGCATTCGAACCTGAACTACGTTCAGAAATTGCAACTTCACAATAAAAATGTGTTTTCATTAAAAATCTATGTTAATTTATGTCAATAATAAATTTAAAAAAAACGATAAAAAATAGTTTTGATAAGTTTTACATTAAGCATTTTACTCTTCACTTTACATTATATGCACAAACCACGAGCCGCCACAAGCTCAATCTGTGTTAAGTGTGAAAATAGAAACGGTGATCGGGTAATACGTCTTCATTAGCACACGGGCGGTTCGTGAAACACTTCCCCAAGCGCGACAATCTTACTCCCCAGAGTAAAAAAGTACATAATCAGTGCATCCAATTTTCCCACGACCACTGTTATCGAAATAACCTTTACACAAATTTCCACGGAAATTTACGAAAAATACGAATAATCAAGATAGCTCCGAAATTAGTCGCGTAAGCTTTAAGTACATATTCGCGTTACGCAAAAATGATCCTTAAATATTTTCTGTAAGCGCTCATTTTACCGTGTATACGTCGGACGCAGTTGGAATGTTTCGAGTGCCGGGTGGCTTAATGGTGTGAATGATCACACCACCGTGCCCAATTGCCAGCGTTCATTAGCGACTCTGGCGACGGTATTTGGAAGCTATTTCCAACACCGCCAGACGTGTAAAAAACAAACTCATTAAAAATTTATAATGAGTCGAAATAATTAGGTGAGGATGTTTGGTAAAAGTATGACGGGAACGAATTGGGAGACCAATTTTTACGCGCTGTATTTTTAAAAAAATAATAATGGCGTCACTAGAAATAAAAATTGAAACCTAGCTCTGCTGTATCTATCTGTAACTACGATAACTATGTAAAAAATGCATATCTGATACAAATTAAATTAATCAATTGATATAATCTAACTATCGAAAAAATAATTTGGTTGTTACCGTTACGTTTCTTTACCATTTTGCCATATCAACCGATTACGTTTTAGACCAATTTAGAACTTCTGTAGTGTTTTTTATAATTGATTAATCTATTATTCCACTTTTAAAGCAATCCACTTTTTATTGCAATGATTAATAATAATAATAATATTGGATAATTTATATAGCGCCATTTTCGTAAAAACTTTCACCTCAAGGGCGCTTTACACATAAACTGTTAATAGTTACATTATCTTTGTTTTTAAAATTGATGATTAATGATTTTTTGAAAAGGTGCATTTCTTTTGACGGAGAGTGGGCAAAGAGTTCCACGCTTTTGGGCCTGCCACCGCAAATGCCCGTTTACTAAATTTTGACTTCTGGCAACGGTTGGTCGGTTCTACGACCCTTCCTTGCGGCTGAAGTAGAGGCTGACGTGAGAGTTTGACGTCTACCATTTAAATTGTCTGGGATACAAGCTCTTGAAGATACAGAGACGCCATATTATGTCTCTTTCATGGAATTGGAGCCATTGTAGCTGATGTAAAAGGGATGTTACATGAGAGAATTTGGAAATTCCATATATTATCCGTGCAGCCGCATTTAGAATGGATTTTAATCTATCCAGCTGTTACGTGACACCACAAATGCATATTTTGAGTAATACACGCTAGGTGACGCCAGGATTAAATCAATCCATTGTATTATGTGGTAAATTGTTTCCCCGCATAGAAAAAGTTTCGGGTTCACATCCCGGTAAAGATCAAATTGTTTTTTCGATAGATATCTTTTTAATCGATTTATTTCGTTTGTAATAAAAAAAAATACCACAGAACTAAGATAAAGATGTCTCACAGAGACGAAGCAATTATTTATTTACATGAAAAAGTAAGTATGGAAGTCTTGGTCATTACAGGGCTTACTACCTGTCATCACTTTGTGATCACTTTACACAATGTGACTTTCGCCAATTTACCCATGCTACCACACCTATCAAATTTTTGTGAGTCGTATACATGTTATTATGTAGAAACTTTTCAATTATTTATTACCGTCGCCATCTATGGTTTAAAAAATTGATATTCATTCTATTGTGACAGTATAGATGTCGCTGAAGCTGATACTCTTTTTGGTTGTATTATGTTCGTCATAGAACTATGTTCAGAAATTACAACTATACAACAAAAATGATGTTTTCATTTTTTTTTAAATGTCTGATGTTTTACGAATCCAGGTGTAAGTACAATATTGAAGAATGTTGAACTGTTGGATAACTTCGAATGGAAAATCTTACTGCGTATCTATGGACGCGTGTGGAAGAATCCGGTGCAATTACGAACCATATTGTCTGTACAAGGAGTTCTCACTCTCAATACAAATAAAAATGCTGAGATGGACAGGACACCTGCAATGGGTGCAGGATTCACGGTAATAGGAATGCCAGGGACCTTCTGCTGGTGAATATGAATGCCAGGGAATTGGGAATTGGAATGGGCAGCAAATTGATGGTATTTATTTATAAAATCCTCAATAAGAAAATATCAGCGGAATTTACACAAAAAATTGATGCAAATCAATACGACTACGAGCATCGTACAAGAGGAAGGGATAGACTGAGACTGCCATTCAGGAAGAAGACCAAATCTCAGAAATCTATGATGTATAGTGCGATGAAGATTTTTAATGAAATGCCAGAAAACATAAGAAAGGAGGAGAAATTGAATAGATTTAAAATGGAACTGAGCAAATATGTAAAAGATAAGTTTTTGTAAAAGAAAAGACTTTAATCTTGTTTATATTAGAATATATATAGGAGTGCTTATGTATGCATTATGTTAAGAATTAAAAAATAAAGAAGAAGAAGATGGTAAATTAAGGAGATAAGGATCAATTTAGGATGTAAAGAGAAAAAATATATAACGCTCCGTCTACTAAATTTTGATATTGAGAATTAGTAATAAACCTGATATAATATTTTCCAAACTGGGTAAAATCAAAATTACCCGTATCATCATCGCTATCTCCATGAACTCCCGCCCTCTTGACTATGTTCCTCTCCTATTCTCGGCATCCTGTAGACCTAAGGGCTATCACCAGACAAGTGGCTGTTGCCTTTTCCACTTGGCCGGTCCAACGGACGGGGGTCTTCCTCTTCCTCTTCATCCTACGACGTGATCCACCGCAAGAAGCATTTCCAACCTATCTTCTCTTCAAGCGAAATGCCCGAAAAATTGAAGTTTTGGTCTGAAGCAAATGGTCGTCATTTCCTGCAGAATGGATACATACAATGGATGCATTTAGCATAAAATAATACATTTGGAATAAAGGAAATTACTTTACTAGACGTGGTATCTTCTAAAGCAATTACCTGTACAGTTTTTATAAGTTATATATTGTTAAGGCACAATCAAAAGTTATAAAAAAGATGTTTGTCTATAATATAGTTGGAGATAAAATGTGTAGATGAGAAATTAGTTTCATTTTGTTGTTTTTAGTTTAAAATCCTTTAAAGTCTAGTGGCAATTTATTAAATATACGCGGTGCACAAAACAAGAAAGTTCATTGACCAAATTTACTACAAAGTATCATAAGGTTTTGTTCCTAATTTCCTTCGAATAGGATCGTGGATGTGAAGTAAATTTTTTTAAATCTAACATGTATTTGTTTACAATTTTAGAGTTCTATTAATAGTGTTTTTAAAGTTTAAGTTTTAACTTAAAATAATACTTTCTTACCCGCATAAAAAATGTATTAACGATTTTAAGAACACTTTGTATGACTGAACATAATTAATTTATTGATTGAAAATCCTTCACGTAATAACTAAAGGAAATAATTATTTTAATTAAAAGTTAACGTAGGAAATAGTTCTGTCAATTGCTTTTTGTTTTTCCCAAATCAAAAACCAATCCATGCACCAAATTTAAAGAACAATCATGAAATAAACACGTTAAAAACAGTAAGATAGTAAAATTCGCGAATTAGTGAAAGAGGAAATAAGACACTTGATTCGCACGCAGTTGTAAGCATAGGTAACGACTCCACATAAATCGGATCAACCGAAAAAAAATTTCAATTCAGTAAATTGCCATTTATATGACTTGAATAATTCACTAGCTTAAAGACAGAACTGACTAATGTAAATAGCACGATGCAGCGAATAAAAAAAAAGCGCCACGAGTACAGCGGTGAGTTGTCGCGACATTTTGTAGAACTGAGCAATTAAAGTCTCTACTGGCACACAGATGGCGCTAATTGCAAAATAATATTTTCGTTTATGTAAATCCAATTTTTTAATTTTTATCTGTTTCCCAGAATTTTTAGTTATGCACAGCTTTTTTGCTTGTATGCGCTGCACGCCCCTGCTCATCTGCTCGCTGCTCATCTGATCATCCTCAAACACGATTGGCAATCCTTGAGGTTGTCCTATCTCGAGTAGTGGACAATGATAGGTAAGGGTATATCTGCGGACAAACTATGCACGTATGCACACTATGAATGATCGCGACAGTGTAGTGCCTACTATGTATGGCAAACGGTGTTTCCGCAAATGTGCATTGTGCGGTACTAGAAGACAATACCGGCCGTGTCTAGAAGTAAAGTTATACGACCAATTTCCGTAATTTTTTACTCGGCTATCAATTGTTTTAAATGAAGGATTTATTTAACGTTCTGAATAATAAATCCTTTGCATTTCCCCGCGTTGCCAGGACCGCCTTGGTAATATCAAAATAAAACTCGACTTAACTCTTTGGTATTAATTATAAAAAAATGTAACGTCATTTTTGAGTGCTTTAAAAGAATGTCAGAAAAGATGTGTTTTCTGTATAAATAGTCACACCATTTTACCCAACCAAATTTCGTACACATTATTAGTCTTCGAAGCTTGCGTAAAACAAAGGTACTCCCACCCTGAATCCCGGGTAATGCCTGTACGAGTGTCATCACTTCATCTAGCTATGTGAGAATCGGTAAGAAAGTCCTGGAGAATTTCCCATGGACCAGGGTAGGATGGAAGAAGTTCACTATGTGGATCCCATACGCTCGACATTATCCCCACATGGAAGGAAGAACATCACTTAAATGATTTTACTGTGGACAACGTCAATTGACAAAGTAACCCAAATTTTGTAGTCGTCGTGTAGAAAACTGGAAACTGGAAGTGGAATTCAACCTCGTGACCTACTAAAGAAATGAACTTTTATTAAATTACGGTTGCTCCTCGAGTCTTAGATATTTTTACACCTACCGGTGGTATTCTTAAATGTGACTCATTTCGTTAAGGTCGAAATTAGTTCATTATTCCATTTATACTTCTGTATGTAGCTAATTTCTACTTTAAAATGTAGTTTTAACGAGGCGATTCTTTGTAAATCTTTTGATAACGTTAACGTTCTTTTCACATTTATATTAATTATGTTATAATTTTTCTCAATTATAATGTTGTAAATTTCTTTCTTATTTTTATTTATTCTCCCTTAAGAGTGACTGTTGAAAGCAGGTGGGAGATTTAATAGCACTTCTGTACATAGCACTCGCGAATCTCATTTTTCTACACTTGGCGAAGCCGGTGGACGCGTTGACATATGTCGCGTACGTCACATTTTGCTAACATATAATACAACATAGATGATACTCAGCATATCGCGACCTTGAAACAACAAGGTATCTTCATAATTTTCTCTGCAAAACTGTATTACAAAGCTGTCAAATTTCCTAGTAGTTTAGGAGAAAACAATACTATTTTTAGTAGTACTCAATTTTTTAACTTTAATACATATAAATAAATAAAATGTATGAGTTGTAATAATAATAATAAGTAATATAACAACGAACTCTACATCAGAAATCGATGGACGACGAACTTTGCCGAAGAAATTGAAAAATTAATATCAAATCTTTGAAGCTTATTATTTCAGATTAATGTCAGTGACACATGATACCATGTTCCAATGACACTATATGTCTAACGAAAAAGTTATTACCCAATCACAGGTTAGGTTAGGTTAGGTTAGGTACGTAAACGATTTCACACCATCCCCCAAAAGTGGGCTGTACATACGAATGCTAGTTGTTTTTTTCTTAAAATGTTAGAAATTAAAATGAATAAATATAGAAGCTAAGAAAGCTGAATAAAAATGGACTTTTTTCACGTCAAAAAAAATCTATTCTCAAAAAATGCGTATTCCAGTTCGTCCCTCGGGCCGGCAAATCATGAATGCAGAAGGATATCATAAAAAAGCATACCTTTGACGACCCGCTCAATTTCGCATTTGAATATCTCGTTTCGCGATGCGTGCTCGCGGGGGATTTTTTTTTTTGCAATCTAATTATTCAAAACGACGCGACACAACACAGGGCCGCGCCGCCGCGAGATTCTCCGCCCGCCGAATTCTATCCGCGTACGTCGGGAGACAAATGAAGCCGGATGGCATTATCCGCCTGTCACTTGTTCCGAGTGCGAGGCCATTCTGAAGAACGCCCACGCGATCGAATCTCGAACATTCGAATGGTTCGACGTTCCCGATTGTGCGAATTAAGCTGCACTGCTATGGATTTGATAAATTACCGATTGCCAGTAGGGCCTCGACACCCGAGACCCCCACAGACTACCAAATATGTATATAGACATTAACTGACAACCAACGGATGGCACCAGAAGTAGAAGACGTGTGCGAAAGACTCGGCATAACCGGGTAAACCAGATATGGAGGATGGTCCTGTTAGAAGCTTCAATAATCGTAGAGCTTGTATCAGAAGATGTAATAATAATAATAATAATAAGGTTTTTTCGCCATAGAGACAATACATATTATGCTATACATTAAAGGTTATGAAATCAATATAATGCTATGAAAATGAAAAAGTTAATAAAATGTAAAAAGTTCACACATATATATGTGACGAGAATTGTGTGTCAGGACAGAAGAGTGTGGCGCTCTATCCGTGATTATATTCCGCCGCCAAATTGCCAACCTCGGGCACCGTCCAACCTGCCCGCGCCCACGGGACGTCCCTGGCTCGTTAGCACCCCCTGCGAGAACTTTTTTCCACTGACGAAACAGCCGTCATTTCATTCACGATTTATCGGCATATTTTTTTCACGACAAGTCGTAAAAAAATATATTTATTACAGCATCGATCGGGCCGCGCTGCGACATTTCGCCCGGCGATTTTAATTACTCCAAGGTCCGCCCGCGTCAGGTCCGCGGCCGGCGACCCGTCCGACGGCTTCAGAAGTTTGCCGCCGGCCGGCAGAGCGGGCACCGACACAGCTCTACGATCGGCGCTGGATAGTTCTCACGCCTCGAATCTGCGTGTCCTCTCGCCGTCCTTTTGTGAACGGCCCTTTAGCGCGCCGCCATTATCCGCAAAACTTCAGATGTTTGGCGATTTCTAATGATGAAAATATGCAGAGATTGTTATACAACATGAATGCGTATTATGTACGTACATTTTCGGGTCATTTTTTTTATGTTTTAACTCCTATACAAAGGCAACACGGCTTTACAATATTCGTATGCAATAATGGTTGACAAAAATTATCTCTTCAAAATGCTCCGACCAATATGTGCACTATTTAGCTTCTCAAAGCGAACTGAGAACTAGAGCTGACTGATCCGACAAATGTATTCACCACTCAGCATGTGAATTTAGTTAATACAGGGTTATTCAAAATGACAGACTCAATTTCGTACCTCTACAATTCAAGTTACCCCAGTAACCGTATTTTCCGCAAAAAAGAATGGTTCATAAATCATTGTTTAAACTCCTGTTCAGAGCACTCTAGCGGTATTCGAAACTTTCGGACCTCCTCTATCAATTGCTATGTAGCTCATTCACGTGCAATGTAATATAGCAGTATGAAATTACCTGTTTATTACACATAATAATCAATTGTTGTCTGTCCGCAGTTATAAATATAAGGGCATTGGATATAGAAAGAAAAAAAATGGTGACAAATCACTTACATCATCCTAACATATTTCACACGGACAAGAAAAAAACATAATATGACATATAAAAAAGCTGCGAACACAAAAACAACAAAAAATATTATTATTAGGATTCAAAATATTGATAATGTAACTATATCAATATAGGTGAACAAATAATTGTAAACTCGACAAAATCGTACTACTTTTGTGCGTTTTGGTCTCGTATATTTCCATCTACCTTATATCTGCTAACATTATTGGTATTATTATTTTTATTTTTTTTTTCTCTTCTCTCTTTTTTATTCATTTTTTTATATTTTATATATATATATATACAAATATTTCCACATTATATGCAATGTATTTATTCGATTTTACTGTGTTTTGCCTTCGATGAGTTTTGGTTTTATAAAATATATAAGTTTATCAATTTGCCCTAAAACAGGCTTACCTAGTTGGGCAATGTATTTAAATGTATGTAAATATGTAAATATGATACGTTTTGAAAAAAAAATTCAGCTTCAATACTATTATATTATATTAATGATAACAAATAAATAATCAATGCTATCAAAAAATACTTTAAAGATTAATCCCGAAATTCGTAAAATTTTTATATCGTTGTTATAAATATACTGCATTTTGTTTTATTATAAGAATGTGTTCTCCTAATAATAAAGTTGTATCAATGTGTCCAAAATTCAATAAAAATGAATTGATAATTCTGGCGTCTGCTATCAGATTACTCAAAGGTATTTGAGATTCTGTAAAAATAAGGTAGATGGTTCTTTCAAATAATGGAACGATTAAATGTATTAATATCAAAAAGGTAACATACAGGTTCGAAAATTGTCGCTAAAAATATTGTTACTGTAGCATAGTTGGATAGTGCACCTTCCCCGGTTTGGAAAGAGATCCAGGTTCGAATCCCGATGGCGCAACAACAACATTTTTCGATAAAATTGATTTTATATGTATATCTTTCTAATTAATATATTTAATTCATATTCTATTTTATTTCTAACATCTTCGAATGTGTTTTTTGAACGTCCTCTAATTCTGCTGTCATGTATATTTTTCTTACCATTCTTATCTCATTCATTCATTTCACATGATAAAACTATCATGCATACTATAACATGAGCTTTACACTAAATTACTCTATAATAATATATTTAATTCATATTTATTATAAGCCAGTTTATTGTAAACAATAATTATTAATATCTAATCTTCTTCTCTGCATTGTATTGTATAATTGTAAATATTATAACAGATTAATAGGAGAGCATAATCCAGAATTGGTTCGACCTGTAGGGGAATGCTGAAGATACATTGCGATCGCGACACGGGCGATATGACATGGAAATTTATTATTAACAAAATGTCATTACAAACCATCATCCACTGTTATTATTATTTAAGTACAAATTAAAATGCGTCAATTAGAAAGATAAACTAAAATTTATTGAAAATAAATTTTAGCCGCCAACGGGATTTGAAACAGGATCTCTTCCTATCCGGGAACGTGTGATAACCATTTACACTAAGTCAACTTCGTGAATGGACGACAAATTTTCGAATTTACATGTTGCAGCTATATCAAATTGATACATCTCTTATATTCCATTTGTTAGAAATCCATCACCGTTTTATTTAAAGGTATTCTCAATATTTGATACATTTAATCTGTATCACAATATCACAGAACTATGTTCTGAAAAAATTACAAATTCACAAATAAATTTATTTATTATTTAAACAGAGTTTGATGGTTTCTTTGTCTCATGGCAGCATATTGCAGCTTGATTCCTTTCTACTATCTCTGGATGACCGTGTATGTAAAACGATTATCCACCCTCTTACCAATGTAGCCTGCCCGTTGGCTCTCCACACGATATTGAATGCCATTCATTCCAAATATTGCATAATGCTTTCTCTTTAGGACCCTGCGAAAAATATAGATTTTTTCCCCTTTCTTCCCGACCGCCTCGCTCTCTCCTCTCCATAATACGTATGTGTCATTTAAATTGTGTACACTTTTAAGATTTTTTAAACCTTTCCTTCCGACTGCCTGGATCAAATTTTAAACACATAATTATTATTTAGACCTCGCGCAAAATAACAACACCCCCCCTTTTCCTAAATCCATAATTTAAATTATGACTTACTATAAATCCAGGGCAACACTGGGAAACATATCACCCAATCAAAAATAGGATATTGAGTTACCGACGACTCTAAATCCACATCTTCTTTAATCCGTGCATTCTACAAAGCGCGTCGACCTCTCTACAAGTAGAATCAAACATTCTCATCACACTCATTCGTATTAAACGTATTGGAAATATAATCAAAATGATTTATGGACAGCCTCGTTTTATCACGCAATAAATTTGAGACATTCTAACATAAGTATTCACCCGCGGAGACCTTTTAATATCCCGTAAAACAGCGCCACGACCATACTCGCCGCGTGACAGAAATATTTCCAAAACTGTTTATGGTACACCGTGTGAACACATCAATTTACGGCTATTACAAATGTACTCGAATACACAATAATTCCTACAAGGGTTTCGTGAATAGTTACACGCTGATACACAAAAATTTCTCACTGTTATTCCATCCTTCCTCATCTTGTAAAATGTTGCTTTTTAAAAGTATACACTTACATTACAATATTACAAAATATATATTGTAAATAGGACGAGATATTAAACTGACATCTTTGCCTCTATTTACAAACAAATTTGAATATACATAGTGAATATTATGTTCCAGGCTGATTTTGTCAATAACGTGTTAAATTGATTAAAATATATTATCTAAATAATCACACACACAGCCCGAGCTAAGCTTTGCGAAAAAAAAATCCCGACCGCATAATGTAAAAAATCGACTGGCCTCCTCGATCACCTGATTTGAGGGCTCGCGACTATTTTCTGTCGGGGTACTTGAAAGCAAAGGTCTACGCCAACAAGCCAACATCAATTTCGATGCTACAGTACAATATTCGAAATGAAATTGCTGAAATACACAGTATGCGAGAATGTTATGAAAAATATGGTTAAAGGAGCACACATTTGTACCGCTACCAGATGCATAATTGTAATAAACCAAATTAAACAACATCGGCTTGGAACATAATATTCACCCTGTATAACACATACAAACTGGTTGAAGTTAATCTTCATAAATATGTTATTATTGTTTTGATGAAGTACAACAACATATTTATTTATTCAGATATCCGTTTTTTCATTATAACAGTCTAAAGATGAAATGATTGGTTTATTATTGGGTAATCCAAAAATGTCTGTCGCACCTGATTTCGATACACTCGAGTTATTTTTTATTTATTAAAAAAAAAAAACTGTAAAAATACAAACGAATACAGAAGGTAAATGTATTTTTTACTAGAAATGCGCACACGGATTAAGTACGCGTCACGTCAATTTTCTCACTATTTTCAGACTAAGCTAAACGCTTGTACTATAAAAATAGGACTAACTTGCTGGTCTCCTGGAATCGGGCTCGATCCCGCGACCACTGGATCACTAGGCGAGCTCTTTAACCACAGCGCGTTATTAATAAATCATTTCTATGGATAGCCATAAAAAGTGATGAAAGAATAAAAAAAATTAAAAAATTACGTAAAAATGAGAAAATTAACCTTTAACATGAAAAGAGCCCCAAACAAAAGATTCTATAAATTATATAGAGAAGACTGAAAGCAAAATGTAACAAGCGTCTTCTAATATTCAAGTAGAAATGTTCACTATTATCACGCCTGAAAATGCGGACCTGATCAGTAATGCAAGGAATCTCAAGCTGTACAGGGATTTCATCAAAACGTGAACTACAAGATGGGATATATTAGGCAGGTGTTGACAAAATCGTGTTAACAAGAACGCAGACACTTCACTTTACAAAAGTCAAATTTTTAAAACAAACAAAATCGTGCGTAACTCCGTTGGCCTGTGCCGTGTGTGGCGTGACTCATACATCATTGTGTTTCGTCCTAGTCCCTTCATGGGAGAGTGTACTCGATAGTTAGCCCTTTAATGGCTGTCTTGTACCCGCTGGTTTATTTACTTCCGTACATAACACTTGATTATCTGTTTGTTTGTAATGTTGTTATATACCTGTATCTTAAAAAATAAATAAAAACAGCACTTAAAAGGGCACAGGAAGAATTAAATTAAAATCTTTTGCCATATCTTACATTAGCTCTTGTTTTTATCTTCTTTTTTTGTGTTTATCAATTGTAGATTTAGCGTTTCTGTAGTACTGTGTGTGGAACCGATAAAAGAAGTTGAAACTTCTACAACGGTTCCGGAAGAGGGTGTGTCGTCGTCGTATTCGTCGTCCCCTTATTGCACTAGGTCTGTTACACCCTGTATATCATAGATCATAGATCAATATACGTAAAAATACATTTATTATTTTCAATTCTCACAAAAATAACAGCATCTTTGGTTTCGGCATGACCTAGTGTAGTTTTACAAGTTTTTTTTTTTAAATAAATAAATGCAGTCTTGCTGTAAAAAGTACAAAATGATAATTTTCACTTCAAATTCATGTGCCTCGAATACCAACTGAAACCACTACACCGCCGGATAAAAATGTTTCACGTCAAAATAACTAATAAATAACCACAACAAAATACAGTGTGCTTCCCCCCACCATACGGGCACTCCTCACAATTCGATATTTTATTACGCGAATTACAATTCAACAGCCGTCATACCAAAACCAAATGTCTAATGTCCGCTTTGTGTCGAGATGGTGTAACGCGCGCGTACAATCTAAAGTAAACCCCTGGCGGGAGCCCGTGTGCGTGCACGGCCAACCCACGCCGGACGCATATTAATATCATGGACGTAACATCATCATGCGTGATGCGTGGCGCCACAGAAAAAAAAAAAAAAAAAGTGTCAACAGATTAGAATATTTTTAATCATATAATATATATCAACACTTCATGCTGGACTACTGTAATTGTGGTTATTAGATTCATATTTTTATTTATTATCTTTGTTTTATTTAGAATTTGCTAATCATTTGATAGAAAATGGTCGTGATTTTGATAAAAAATTGGGATTGTCAATTTGGCATATAAACGGTGTTGGTCACGAATTAAATAATTTGGAATCGTTGGAGATAAATAAAGCGTGTAAAACTAATCAAAAAATTATAAACAACCAACTAAATTTAATTACGAGTCCAATTCTAAAATTTTTTCCTAAAAATTATTCGAGTAAATTTTGTATTAAGTAATGATTTGAGTTAGGTACTAAAAAAAATAGATTCTGTCAAAGAAACAATATATGTTTTAGTTAGTTATATAGAATAATTACAATTTCACAATAAGAATGTGTTCTCCTTAATAATTGAATTTTCATACATTTTTTTCACATATCGGTAAAAGAATAGTCATGAAAAAAATGTACACATAGGAGAGGGGTTTGGAACATTAGTTACGGGACGAAGGGCATTCTACACACATTATTTGTGGAAACATAAATCCGATAGTTTATGATACATTTATGCAACATTAAAAGTAATTATTCTTCGAAAATTTAACCTTTGTAGAAACAAGACGTATTTTTTACATATGTTATTGTCAGCGTTTAGATTTTCATTCCAATTGAGTCAAAAAAGTGTATCTTTACAATTAATACATTTAATTAGTATTTAAAATATTTATAACAGAGTAAAGAATGAAGAAATAAGGAACGAATGTAAAGCTGAGTAAGATTAAGAAAGGATCACTTAGGTGGTTTGGTCATATGGAACGGATGAATTAGGAGAGAATGGTAAGAGAGATATATGACGCAAGTGTTGATGGAACCAGAAATAGAGGACGTCCGCGGAAGACTTGGCACGACCAGGTAAACCAGATAATGGATGATGGTTCTGTTAGAAGCCTCAACAATCGGCGAGCTTGTATGAGAAGATGTATGAATGTGGATGAGGCGAGAATTGTGTGTCACGACAGAAGAGTGTGGCGCTCTATCGTCTCTGCCTACCCCCGCGGAGAAAAGACGTGATGGTTAGTAAGTAAGTAAATAAGTTAAATATCACAAACCTGTGTTCTAAATAATTACATCTTCACAATAAGAATACGTTCTCCTTAATAATTTATTTTAAGATAAATTGATGACTAGATATTACAAATATTTAAAGAACGTACTATACAATTAAATTATTGTCAAATATTAAATAATTAAATAAATTTCATCGAAAAATATTGTTGTTACTACCAAAATTCGAACCCGGACCTCTAACAATAGACTAGATCACAATCACTCCACTATACAGGAGAAATTAAAAAGAGCAGAGGCGTAGGTGGAAAAAGATTATCTTGACTATGTAACCTCAGAAAGTGGTTCAAATTTTGATGATCTTACACAGGGTGTATCAACATTTTGCAACATGGTCGCCAACCTTCGATATGAGGTGGCATTTAAATAAGTCTTGTTAAAAATTGAGTGCGCGCTATATATTTTTGTGTGCGCTATGATGCCAAATCATATGCGCGCGCACACTTTAGAGGGAACATTGCTAGCAATCTTCCATATTTATTTATTTATTTAATTCTTAACATAGTGCATACATAAGCACTCCTATATATGCTCTAATATAAACAAGATTAAAGTATTTTCTTTTACTAAAACTTATCTTTTATATATTTAGTCAGTTTTCTGAGATTTGGCCTTCTTCCTGAATGGCAGTCTCAGTCTGTCCCTTCCCCTTGTACGATGCTCGCGCTCATGCTGATTTGCATCAATTTTTCGTGTGAATTCCGCTGATATTTTCTTATTGATAATTTTGTAAATAAATACCATTGTATTAAAATATATTTTCTGCTTAAAGGTTTCAGCATTGCACTGATCCGAGTGTATCTATTTTTTCTGAGTATTATTCTCATACCTTTATTTTGCAACACTGACAATTATTGCATTTCTTTTTCGTTTGCCAAACACAAAATGCTGCTGCAGCAGTTGACGAGTAGTAAGTATGAGGAATGCAACAGCACAGATAATATATCAAGATAGCTTCTAAAGTCACTCATATAACATCACTTTTGCGTGGACCATATTGGCTCCGTTTCCCTGAAAGAATTGAATTTAAATTGTGTCGGTTGATGTACGGTGACACATAACATGGCGCCTCTGTATCTGTATCCCAGATAATTTTAATGGTAGAGGTAAAACTCTCAAGTCAGCCTCTACTTCGGCCTTGGAAATGGTTGTAGAACAGACATGCGTTTGCGGTGAGCGTGAAATTCATTGCCCTACGTTATGAGGAACAGTACACCAGAGACTTCATTTGAAGAGACAATAAAAAGGCACCTTTCACGAAATCATATCCACGAATTCAAATAACAATTTTCATTTTAAATTCATTGTAAAGCGCGCTTGAAGTGATTTTTTTACTAAAATAATCCAATGTTATTATATTATAAATGGAATCATCCGCAACTGACTGGAGTTTCTGAAACAACATGTCATATCCTGTCCAATCTCAGCTTATCCGGAAGATATATCAAGAGTTGCACAAGGCAACCCCGGATGCGTCAACAATACTCAAACTACAAAGTCTGCCAGTTCTACTACAACATACCACCGCACTAATGACACGTTCACGGCAAACGGAAAGCATTTTATACTATAACAAACATTTATTACGTGTTGGAGAGATTCAAATTCATCCAAATTATATTAACAAAACAGCAGTGGTCCAATGGCTAACATTTGACGTTTGATGTACAACAAACTTGAAGTGAGACGCGAGACGACAAATCTCAGACTTGTTTGCTTCAATACTTGCCAATTATGGCTCCCCTTGTAGAAACTAGCATCATTTTTTTTATTTGTCTGTTTTATTCATTTTTTTTTAAATTGTGGTGCGTACACGGAATACATGTCACATTCTTACTACTTTCAAACTAAGTTAGTCGCTTGTACTCAGTGGCGTGCAGTAGGTATAGATTATGCTGTTACCAATCATATATAATATATGTACTTACGCTTAACCAACGTCTTTACACAAAATAAATCCGTCGCTTATACGACCCTACCATGTATTTATTTGTAATTTTAGAGAACTATTCATAGTGTTTTTAAAGTTTAAGTTTTAACGTAAAATAATACTTTCTTACCCATATAAAAATGTATGGACGTTTTTAAGAACACTTTCTATGACTGAACATGATTAATTTATTGTTTGAAAATCCTTCACGTAATAACTAAAATAAATAATTATTTTTATTAAAAGTTAACGTAGGAAATAGTTCTGCCAATTAATTTTTGTTTTTCTCAAATCAAAAACCAATCCATGCACCAAATTCAAAGAACAATCATGAAATCAACACGTTAAAAACAGTAAGATAGTAAAATTCGCGAATTAGTAAAAGAGAAAGTAGACACTTCAATGATTTGCACGCAGCTAATGTTATTTTGTTAAAAAATAGCATAGGTAACGACTCCTTACAAAACGGATCAACCGAAAGGAATTTTCAATTCAGTAAACAGCCAATTATATGACTTGTGTAATTCACTAGCTTAAAAACAGAACAGAGTAATGTAAACAGTTCGATGCGGCGAATACACAAGAGCGAGATACGATTAGGTTTTTAAATATTGATAATGAAACAGAAAGTATATCAATATCGGTGAAAAAAATAGCAAGTTCGCCATAGCGTTATCTAGAATTGATTCTACTTGTAAGAATGCCGAAGAGAGACTGGGATCGTGACTCGCGATGGGACATTTATTAATAACAAAAGGAGTGGACGATTAAACTGATTTTGACATATTTTGTACAAGTTTAAAATATCACCGTGCCATTTGTGTGTTTTAAAAACTTAAAATATATGTCAATATTTGAACATTTCCAAGAACGCATAATTACCATTAATTAATATTGCTAATAATATACTGGTCAAAATAAGAAAACATATAAAAAAAATATTTTCAGGCGTATTCTAGTATAATGTGTTGTAATCATTTTACAGATAAAGAAAATTTCTTTAAATAATTTCAAAAATAATTTGATTCTCATTGTGACATCTATGCTGTTTCAGGGAAAATAAATATAAAATTGAGTCCATACATGGCGATAGTGCAGTTGTACTCGTAGTGTTTCTATACAACCTCCAAAAATATGGATATTGATTAATGGGTGAGAATGGTGAACGTTATATTTATATAAAGTGATCACTTAAGCCAGCCGAAGACGGGTCGCGTAAGCCCTCTAATTACCCATACTTGCATATCTTTCCATTAATTTTTTTTTTTTAAATAGCTTCGTCTCTATGAAACATCTATTATTCGTTTAAAATGTTTAATTTTTTCAGAGAATCTACATAGTGCTGCCGGGGTAATAGCAATCTATAGTTTAGTACTCCGTTTTTTTAATATGCTCTTACTTTAATGTTCTTTATTACACTTACATGTCTTTAGTCTATATCAAAAATTTTAATTTGTTCCTTTTACTAACTCTCTACTTGTCTCCTTTTTGATTTTTCTATTTTTTACTATTTGATTTGTTTAAATTAGTCCTACCTTACTTCCTACTTATGCACATATCAGTTTTCAGGAATAGTAATAAATAGCTAATAGAACCTAATGACTACCTATCTCAGAACAAGTACTTTATATATGTACTTAGTGAGGTAGGGAGCGGCTTACAGGCTTACATATAAATAAAATTTAATATTTAATACTTATTGTACTTTCTGGTAATTTTATAAAAAATGTTAATATTGACTCAAGCTTCAATATAAAGTTATTTTGTTAATAAACGCCGATTTATCGGCACTAAAATCAATAAGGATGTTGCCCATAAAACGGACCTGGGTAAGACAATTCACCGTGTCCGTCTCCATTAAATCCAAGGAAGAACTGAATAATCCCTAACGAAGAGCCTGATTTGCATAATGTGTATGTATCCTAGTCCAATATTGCCCAGCAACCCACATCCTTGATGGTTTAAATTCAAGCGGTGTCAAGCGCAACACTTGCGTCCGATTTTTCCAACGTGAGAAACGTCGCCTCTTGCAGCGGGTTTGAAGCGTTTAAAGTAAAACCGTAAACCTGCCGCATTAATAAACCATTTGAGTGCGTGAAAGGGTCATCATGTCCACTTACAAAATAGTGCTTAATGATTTAGTATTTTTCGTATGAAAAACCAGCGTGAGAAAACAATACAGTTTTGTGACAAAATGTGACGGGAATAATGAATAATCTCACAAGAACGTCAAGGGTGAAGACACCACTATTATAGATTCCAATTCGAATATTCGATATTCGAATAGATTTGGCCATTTTTTACTACTCGATAATCGAATATTTGTGCAGCTATTCGTACTGATTTTTAAAGATGGAATATTAAATAATTTTCAGGATTCTGATTCGGACGTGGAAGAGATACCTGTTGCTTGTTCGAAGAGTTCATAATTTCGCCGATATTTTCTTATTGATAATTTTATAAATAAATAAATATTTTAAATATGAATTAAATACATTAATTATAAAGATATACATATAAAATCAATTTTATCGAAAAATATTGTTGTTGCGCCACCGGGATTCGAACCTGGATCTCTTTCCTAACCGGGGAAGGTGCTTTATCCAACTAAGCTACAGCGACATTATTTTTAGCGACAATTTTCGACCATATATGTTACCTTTTTGATATTAAAACATTTAATCGTTCCATCATTTGACAGAGCCATCTACCTTATTTAGAACCTGGATAAAGCACCTTCCCCGGTTAGGAAAGAGATCCCGGTGGCGCAACAACAATATTTTTCGATAAAATTGATTTTATATGTATATCTTTATAATTAATATATTTAATTAATATTTTATTATAAGCTAGTTATTGTAAACAATAATTATAATAAGTAATCCTCTCCTAATATTACTGGATGTACATAGTTGGATTCATTCCACCTTCCCCGATTACGAAAGATATCCAGGTTCGAATCCCGGTGGCGCAACAACAATATTTATCGATAAAAATTAATTGATTATATGTTTTCTTTATAATTAATATATTATTCAGATTTAAAATATATCCAGACCTATTTCTGAATAATTACAACTTCACAATAAGAATGTGTTCTCCAAAAAAAAAAAAAAAATGAATGTTTATAAAATCCTCAATAGCGGAATTTATACGAATAATTGATGCAAATCAACATGAGTACGAACATCATACAAGAGGAAAAGATAGACTGAGACTGCCATTCAAGAAGATGGCTAAATCTCAGAAATCGACGATGTACAGTGCGGTGAAGATTTTTAATGAAATGCCAGAAGACATGGGAAACTGCATGGATTCAAAGAAACTAAACGGGTACGTAAAAGATAAGTTCTAATAAAAATAAACGATTTTGATTTTAAACAAATAATAGATATCTCATATTATATTTAATGGAAAATATATGAAAGTATGGGTAATTATAGGCCTTACGACCAGTCTTCGGCTGGCTTAAGTAATCATAAATATAACGTTCACCAATTCTCACCCATCAATCTCCATAACTAGTGAAAGTTGTATATATGTTAATATGTGGACTCACTACGAGTACACTATCGCCTTCTAGGGACTAAATTTGATAATTTATTTTCCCTGAAAGAGCATATATGTCACAGTGAAAATCTACTTTAAAATGTTTTTAACACATTATACTTGAATACGCCTGAAAAATCAATATTTTTAAATTTTTATATATTTTCTTTATTTGACCAGTTATTAGCAATATTAAAGACAGGTCATAAGCCCTGTAATTACCTGTACTTCCATATTTTTCCATTAATAAAAAATAGCTTCATCTCTATGAGATATCTATTATTTGTTAAATAACAGTGTCTTTGTAGGTGAAAATCTAGTAATTGTGTATCTTTGGACATATTTAAGTATTGATTTTGATTTTGTTTATATTAGAGCATACATAAATACTTTGATATGCACTATATTAAGAATAAATAAATTCAGTTTACGACTTCGGTTTGGCTACCCACTCGTTTATCCTTTATTCATGTAGAGAAATCTATGCATCCATGGCTCTTTGGACCACGTTCAGCAATATATCTATAAATATCACACAAAAAACGAACCAAATGAAGACCCAATATGGTGTAGCCATCCGATCGGCAAGTGTCAGCTGACGACGTATGATATTCTGAACGTTTTCAAGAACAAAGGCGACTAATAAAGAGACATGTATTCCCGGAGTGCTGCTAGATAAATTGATGAAGACTTCAAGCAGCCAGCACGCGGTATGGAATAACAATTATTGCTTCCTCGTGCACGGTACTCGTCAACATTTATAAGCAGATCCCTGCTGTTTCACGAGAAGAGACAGTCGCCACGGATGGGGGGGAGTCGCTGTAAAAAGTTCGCCGATCGGAGCAAATCGCGTCGTCGATCTGCGGGGGTCTAAGTGGAAGATGAGAGTGACGGTTGTAACTAGTGATGTCCCCCACCGCCGAATTACTAACCGGATCGCCAAATAAAAAATCGTAAATCTAAAAATTCTAAGTGATTCATTGGATATTTTTTTATTATCAAAAAATTATGATTTAAAATTGTAATTATTTAACAATAAAGAAGTGATTTTAATAAAAATATATTTATATACTATGCTATATACTATAGGTAGTCAAGAACGTCATGTACAACAATACAGTTTATTACAGATCCCACAACTATTAATACAATATAAGAGATGTGTTCTGATCTACGAGAGAGAAAAAGAGAGAGAGAGAGATAGAGGGCTCTTTCAAATAATGGAACGATTAAATGTATTAATATCAAAAAGGTAACACATAGGTTCGAAAATTGTCGCTAAAAATATTGTCGCTGTAGCATAGTTCGATAATGCATCTTCCCCGGTTAGGAAAGAGATCCAGGTTCGAATCCCGGTGGCGCAACAACAGTATTTTTCGATAAAATTGATTTTATATGTATATCTTTCTAATTAATATATTTAATTTATATTCTAATTTATTTCTAATATCTTCGAAGGTGTTTTTTGAACGTCCTCTAATTCTGATGTCACGTATATTTTTCTTACTATCCTTATTTCATTCATTTATTTCACATGATAAAACTGTCATGCACACTATAATATGTGCTTTACACTAAATTACTCTATATATTGAATTCGTAATATGGGTAGAGCCAGTATTGGTGCACTCACCCAATCATATTGACTCAAATCTATATTAATTATTGCTACAAAGTGATCCAAAAATTAATTCCACTTTAAAACTGTTCTTCATATACTTCTTCTTCTTCTTTCAAACAGGCAATCCACCCTTCAATAGTGATTTGTGCCATTAAACAAGTTTAAACATTATTTCATAGAAAGCAGTACAACAATATTATAGAATAGGGAATATTGCGTTACAAGTTAATACCATTGACGTTCAAGAAATTTGCTATTATATAGCTTAAATGTGGCGAGTTGAGGGAAAGAAGATGACACAAGTTAACCGGGAGTTGAAAATTACCATTGACAAGATTATTGTAAAAAAAACCTGTGATCCGCAATGGACAGGCAAAAAAGACATGGTCAAGGGTTTCCTCCTCGGCA
Organism: Eubasilissa splendida; assembly: GCA_031772225.1. Lineage (NCBI taxonomy): Eukaryota > Metazoa > Arthropoda > Insecta > Trichoptera > Phryganeidae > Eubasilissa > Eubasilissa splendida. The sequence goes on along the minus strand of CM062868.1, from coordinate 7,623,520 downwards.
CCAAATTCACACATTTCATATACACCTATTATATAGTAATAAATGTAATTCTATCTAATACTTGTAATTCTAATTAATTGTACAATTGCTTGTAAACTATGCCCGTCTCGACACAGAATTCTCTAGTGAGACGGGCACAGTCCAAACATATTTTTACATTGTATTATATAGTTACAAATAAAATATTTAATATTAAATAAATTACACTAAATTACTTAATATTTTTTCCATTTATTCGTTTGAATGTGTTCACACTACTTATCTCCTTTTTGTTTTTTCTATTTTTTTACCATTTAATTTAATTTGTTACTTTACTTCCTACTTATAATCTAGCTAATGGAACCTAATGGCTACCTAACTCAGAACAGGTACTTTATATATATCTAGCGAGATAAATAGCGGCCAACAGGCTTGCATGTAAATAGAATGTAGTGTTAAAACTTGTACTTTCTAATATATTGGTTACTTTAAGGATTTTTACATTGATGCAAGCTTTAAAGGAATGTTGTTTTAAAAATAAGCGCCCATTTATCGCAACTGAAAAATGAAAATGTGAGTAACTAAAAACAAAATATTATGTTTTTTTAAATACGGAACAACAATTTTGAACTGAATCATTTACAACAAATAAGAATTATATTTGTTATTATTCCCGATCATTTTGTGCTCGCTCTCAATATATAAAAAAAAACACATTGAAAAAAAGATTTTTAAATATTGTAGATAACATTTTGTACGAAATGATTCGAAATAATTAAGTTGAATGTGCCAAAATATACAGCGATTCTTATCCTGATATATATAACTGTTATCTCAATGGTTGATTTCATTTTAATTTTCAACCACAAACCGTTATGGCACGAGATTTCTATTTTGAACAACCGGTTCGCGCAAACCGGTATAAATCCATGGTATGACATCACTAGCCACCACAGTCAGTAAGAATTTAATAAAATTATTAAAAAAAACAAACTCCTTAACAGGACGAATAATAATTATGTGCCAAAAGTGCCATTATTCCATACAGTTTTTTCATTTTGATTTACTTAATGAAAAATATTTCATAGGTTCGTTGAAATCGTTTTAATTATTTATTGTATGTTTTGAAACGGTAAAATGTCACAAGATTGGACAAAATAATTCCAAATGTTCATATGCGTAATAAGGATTTGGGTTTTAGGGTTCGTAAATTTCGTAAGGTTCGTAAATGGTGTGACGCGTGACGCGTGCGGAGTAAGGTGATTTATAAAACCACGAGTACCATCGACCCGATGGTAGAAGATGGGGTAGACAAAGAGCAACATGGACATCTTCAGCGATTCCATGACAACTGCACACTAAACAGGTGTACCTATGCGTAGACAACTGCGCACAAGACAAGTCCACACGTAGGCAACTGCACAGTGACAAGTGTGCAGGTGACATCAAAAGACTGTGATGGATGGAAAAACCAAACATTTAACAAAAGGATGAAGTGGCTAAATGAATTTAATTCTAATTTTAAGCCAATTTTATCATATTTATAAGTGTGATAGCTCTTAGATTACCACCAGATTCCTTAGGAGTTCTATCCTCTGATTACTGTCTAGTTACTTAGGTCCCAATTCCTTGTAAGTGAAACTCAGTCTTTAAAGGTGACAATATTATACGTTTATTACAACACGTTATACAGTAATATAAATTATACATTTAGAGATAGACTAGTCATTCAGAAGAAGCTGTGATGAAAGAGAGCTGTTCGTCGATTCGTCCCACATCACTTATCTACTCACTTTCATGACACACACACACAAACACATACATTTACAAAGTGACAGTTCTCACAATAAGCATTTGAAACGTTATTAACAATTAAGCTGCTAGTAACTGGTGCGTTCGCGTCCTGACCAGAAAGGCAGAAGATGGACGATTTTGAAACGTGATGTTGAAGACATTTGTTGAGGATACAGCGTACATTCGTCTTAAAATCCATACTTGGATTTCTGACAGATTATCCACTATATGAATTCGCTGTTTATATCGATCAAAAAAACAGATTGAAACGGAAACAGTATCAAACCAGTGTAATCAATTTTTATATGATTACCTACCTACAAATGCAGTGGCATTACAGTGTTACGATTTTTTTTTTTAAAAACTAGTTTTGAAAAATATATCTTCAAAACAAAAAGGCCAAACATCCACCCAATTCATACGTTTTGAAGAAATTTTTAATACAAATTAAATGTATCAAATAGAAGGAAAATTATTTTACGAATAGTACTTGTAAATCATCTTATTATTATAAAAATGAAGATTATTGGTATTAGATAACATATAACTCATCAACTATGTATGAATGGGAAATTAAAATATCTTATTAAGGAGAACACATTTTTATTGTGAAATTGTAATTATTCAGAACAGACGGTCTATGATATTCTAAATACTAATTTAATGTGTTAATTATAAATATATACATATGAAAAATATTTTTGTTCCTACCGGGATACGAACCTATTTCCTATCCGGGGAAATGCGTTAACCGTTTACACTACACCAACATAGTATAAGGTGATGACAAATTTTCGAACTTATATACTGTAGTTCTTTCAAATTGATACATCTTTTATTATCTCTCTCTAAAAAATGAATTGCACGATTTCAAACGTTACTGTAAAAAATATTTTATATCACGATGTGGTAAGGGTTAAACAGTGGTGGTGTGTGGTCATTTTATTAAATAAAATCAAATCGTTGAATAAGTAATATCTCCAAGAAATATTGTGAAAACCTCAATACAATAGATTTGTGACTCTTTCCTTATAGACATATGCATGATTATTATTCGGAAGCGAAAGGTACTGGTCACCTATGGTCATCAATTTAGGATTGTGATTGAGAGGAATCGGTCGAAAATCCATGATGCACTGATGAGATATCTAAGAGGAGTAGCTGGGGTGACATTAAGATCTTGGAATGAACCCACTGCTGCTGCAAATAGAAAAATTTCAGCCAAGTCGGCTAGGACATATCCTACGCATGGGAAACAAAAGACTGCCTGAACGTAAGACGACCCAGGAGAGCATAGAAAAGGCAAATGGAGAGAGATGAAACTAGCAGTGGCTCCAAGTAATCGACAGGGATGGAAGAGTACCGTCCAAGCGTTAGGTCCCCGACCCGTTAGGATAAAAGGGATGAAAAAGAAAAACGAAGAAAAATGAGTAATGTGTAAAGGCAATATTTTTATGTGCTAATCCTGCTTTATTCACAGAAAAATTGCTAGCAGAAGAGACCCTGGAAGTAGAATAACATTGTATTGCAATGGTTCGTAAAGTTAGAAATTCAATTACTTCTAACTGCTTCAAATAAAATAATTATCGCTAACGACCGAACAAGCACTAGAAAAAGAAAAATATGTAGAAATGCAAAGTGAAATAATTCATCGGGGATTGTTATAGGTTGAAAACTGAGGAATATAGGTTGAAGACTGAGGAAACATCGGATATAGGACTGAGGAAACATCGATAATATTTAGCATAGATGCTCGCTAGCGGATTTAAAATGAATAATAAATCAAAATACTTTAAATATATTAATTAGAAAGATATACATATAAAATCAATTTTATCGAAAAATATTGTTGTTGCGCCACCGGGATTCGAACCTGGATCCCTTTCCCAACCGGGGAAGGTGCATTATCCAACTACGCTACAGCGACAATATTTTTAGCGACAAATTTTCGAACCTTTATGTTCCCTTTTTGATATTAATTTATTTAATTTAGTGAGGTAGATGGCTCTTTCAAATAATGGAACGATTAAATGTATTAATATTAAAAAAGGAACATATAGGTTCGAAAATTTGTCGCTAAAAAAAATATTGTTGCTGTAGCATAGTTGGATAATTCACCTTCCCCGATTACGAAAGAGATCCAGGTTCGAATCCCGGTGGCGCAACAACAATATTTGTAGATAAAATTGATTATATGTATATCTTTCTAATTAATATATTTAATTAATATTTAAAATATCACAAACCGTCTGTTCTGAATAATTACAACTTCACAATAATAATGTGTTCTCTTAATCAAAATACTTCGTTTAAACCACTATTTTTTGATTATTCAACATTTTTTTGACATTAACAAGGGTTTAAAAATTATACATACAAATACTAGGGCTTTACAGTTAGATAAATTTGAAATTTTAGAAATGAGAAAAAGTGTCAGTAACAAGCTGAATACTATAAATAATCAAATCATCTTTTAAATTTGTTTTCATATTAGTTCCTACTTAGTTACCCACCACTTTATAGTTTTGTATTTATCTATGCTTGTATTTTTGATTTCAGTATACATTGTTTCCTGAAGAAGATACCATAGGTATCGAAACATGTTGAATAATCAATAAATAGTGGTTTAAAAAAGTATTTTGTCTTTTTATTTATATAAAATGCGGCCACAAAGTAATTTTGCTAATATTGAAGAAAGGATTTAAAATGTGCTGATACAACTAATCGTATAATAAAATAGACACAAATTCTGTCTTACCTATATTTTGTAGCGCCCCCCTTTTTCTGAAGAACCATCCTCTAGATCCGCCACTGTCCACGGCCCGTGACATGCGAGTAAAATATCAATCACAGTACCCAACGGTTAGCCGTCGTTGGTAGGTTGTAGATTTATAGACAGCGGCCTTATCAAAGCCGTGGCCGAGTGGTTGGGATGCCGGCCTTGTTTGTGGAGCGGCGCTGGTTCGAAGCCCCGCTGTGTAGCCGCTCAGGTGACGCCACTGGATTTGGAAAATCTGAAAATTGAAGGTGTATCGTCAGCTGCGTTTTGTACATTTTCCAAAATTATTTGTAATCTTTTTTAACATTACAAATGTGGGTAGCTTTACTGTGATATGATTGATATTATAAACAATGATTGAATTATACATATTTCAAAGAAATTACGTATTTATTTAAACAATTCAGAGAGATTGAGACTCATCTAGTCAGCATCTATTTTTAAAGATAAATAAAATGTTTATATATATTGCTTATATCGTACATTTATTATGTATTTGTTAATAGATTACAATAATTACTTTATATTTGACAATAAATTAATTGTATAATACGTTCTTTAAATATGTGTAATATCCAGTGTTAAAATTTTATAAGGAGTCATTAATGTACCCAAAAAAATCTTAAAATAAGTTATTAAGGAGAACACATTCTTATTGTGACGTTGTAATTATTCAGAACATAGATCTGTGATATTTTAAATACTAATTAAATGTATTAATTCTAAAGATGTACAATTTTATATCTATACATTTAATTAATATTTCAAATAAGCCACCTGGTTGAAATAAAAATATTCTAAAATGAAAAACAAATCATTAATAAAAAGTTTTAAAAAAATTATTCTACTACCTTTGACCGATGAAAACTAAATGTTGTATAGTTTTACTCTATCCCCCCTCCCCCTAGTCCCACGCACCCTTGTACCTACCACTGTAGCCAATATAAATGTTTATTATATTGAATACCGTCCACTTTAAATTTTCCATGGTACTCTTTAGGACCCTGCGTAAAACATAAAAATCCTCCCTTTGTATTATTGTGTATTATACTGGATGCCATCCAAATTTTCTCCAATTGCACTCTAGGATTCTGAGGTGAATATACCTATCCAACTCCCCCGAAAATCCCACCCTGCCTAGTGAATAATAATGGTATTTAAGAATCAAATTTCTATGAAAAATTTCCGTATTATACTGTGTTATTTCGTGTAGAACGCGTACGGATTGCTGTGTTAGTTAATGGAACAGGGAGAAAGATTGAGCAAGTCCAAGTTAGATTCTAATGCATATTGTTTTTGGAAAAATATCGTACAAGTATCTCAAGATGGCCGACACACCAGCCCGAAACAAAAGCGCGGCAGACTCGAGGAAAAGTTTCACGCTTTTGGCGGGTAATTTACGAGCTATCCGTTTCGCGCCCGGCGTTTTAATTCGGGCCGTTACACCGTCCACATCCTAATACCCCGCCAGCCGTCTCGCTCTCGCATCGCGCGCAGCCCATCAATACGAGAAGGATGTCAATCTAACGCGTTGTTGGGTGATTAAAAATACAATCACGTACGATGACACGACCACTTTATTGAAATGATTCATCTTTTTTGCTCGCACATTAAACGACGTATTCGCGACAGTCGATACCTTGCGATGAAGTCGCTTTAAAATATCCGAGTTTCGTTTAAATCATTTATTAAATCAAACCGTTGTTAGTTCGACAGATTGAGAAATTATTATTTTTAAATGATACCACCTAAGGCAAAAAGCGCGCCTTTTCCTTTAGTTTATTTCTAAAGTGATAATAATAATTTACACTTTTTTACATTGGCCCGCCCGAGGAGCAAGTTCAAGGACATGGAATTGTGATTTTACTAATTTTATTGCCACAAATAATAAAACACTTTTTATCGATACCACGTGACCGCGCGTCACCTAAATTGATTGCTGGTCGGATCGATGGACTGATTAGTTTTTTAATTTCTTCATTTTTGTGATAATTTATTCTCGGATTTTGAATAATCATCATTAAGTTCAATTAGCAGTGGCTGCGGATAACATTGAAAACGGTGAAATTATTAATTCATTTCAATGGTTAAATAAAATTTAATAGATATATTTTTATAAATTATTAGACAAATTACTATGTATAAACCACTTTTTATTATTTTTATTTGTTAACTTTGTTTCTTCTTCTTTTTCTTCTTTCAAACAGGCAATCCACCCTTCAAGAGTGATCTGTGCCATTAAACAAGTTTAAACATTATTTCATAGAAAGCAGTACAACAATATTATAGAATAGGGAATATTGCGTTACAAGTTAATACCATTGACGTTCAAGAAATTTGCTATTATATAGCTTAAATGTGGCGAGTTGAGGGAAAGAAGATGACACAAGTTAACCGGGAGTTGAAAATTACCATTGACAAGATTATTGTAAAAAAAACCTGTGATCCGCAATGGACAGGCAAAAAAGACATGGTCAAGGGTTTCCTCCTCGGCACCACATTCACACATTGGGGAGTCTATTATGTTCACTCTGAACAAATGTGAGGCCACCTGGCAATGCCCAATTCTCATTCTAGAGATATTTGCTACTGTTCTTTTTGAGACTTTCCTGTTGGAGAACCAAGGGGAGCGGGGAATATATCTTTGGATTATTTTAAGACGATTACCCTTGTGATTGTTTGGATCCATCCATTGTGCAGACTTAACTTTGTTTCATTGAGTTTAAATACATCTACCAAAATATCTAAAAATAGATTCTGATAAAGAAACAACATGTGTTTTTGATTAGTGTTGACATTTTTCGAAACCGGTAGATGTATTTATAATAATAATAATAAAAAGTTAACAAATAAAAATAATGAATTTTAACGACATAGTTAATTTTGCTAATTTATTCTACATGTTTTTTGCAAATATTTTTAATTAATTTTTTTTTTTCATATTAGTTTGTACTTATTCACCTCTTTATTGTTTTGTTTTTATCTATGCTTGTATTGTTTTAATTTCAGTATACATTGTTTCCTGAAGAAGATACCACAGGTATCGAAACATGTAGAATAATCAATAAATAGCGGTTTATACAAAGTATTGTATCTAATTATTTATATAAAATGAGGCCACAAAGTAATTTTACAAATATTGAAGATATTTTTATTTTATTGACTTGATAATCGTGAGATTTCTAATATTCTTCTTACGGCACTACATCCCGGGATTGGATTTGACTTCTCCGTTTCCCGGACCTTCCCATCTTGCTCCAGTTTTCTTCCATCCGTTCCTTGGCCTGCCTCTAGATCGGTTCCACTGGAGTATCCACTCAGTAATGATCTTTGGGGTCATTATTTTAACGTGGCCAGCTCATCACGGCAGACTTGCGGTTAATTTTAACATTGTTTGGCCATTTACAACTCCTACAGTAAAACAGATACAAAGGCGATTCTTATAGATAGAGTAACATTTATAATTTAGTTTTAATAATATACAAAAAATAATTTAAAATAGCCTTTTATCCCCATTTTTTATCCACACCCTCTTAAATCCTTTCGCCTGCCATGTACACGCATCTACCACTCCAACTTGTCGACCAATACAAATTAAGCTAATGAAAGTGACTCGGAAGAGTGTCAATTAACCAACAATATTTTCTCAGAGACGGCAGCAATGGATTAATATTCCAGCACACATCTCTGGCTTTAAATATTCCACATGGAAGCTTCGCATTCCCGTCACGCGGGAGCGATTACAAGTCTGCTCCACAGATGTCGCATGGTGTCCATCACGTACGTCACGCGCACAACAAGATGGCGCTGGACATGCGGATGACATGTAATAAGCTGGGACGCCGTGCACAGGTTGAAACGATAAAAAATGTATTTGAATTTCACACCTGTTAAGACAATTTGGTATTCCTGTCGAAGATTAGTTTTATTTATTGTGTTAGCATGATGTATGTGATATGCGTCAATAATACGGCTGGGAAATCGTTGCGGGTGCACGAAACGTTATTTCTAGATTTACGTAAAAATAACTCACTTTATTTAAAAACATCACGTAATATGAATGTGATATCGTTGGGATTCCGATGATGTGTGTATGGTCATGGATGTATGTGTGCGCGTGTGTGAAGAGAGGGCTCACAAAAGGTGACGCACGTTGAACGCAGTCTCTTTTCTCTGCCGCTCGCGTCTCCGTAAATACGTGTACATTATTGTAATGTAAGATTGTAATTGGCACCTGACGTGTTTCATTATTGAACTACCAACAATCATATGTTGGGTACGCAACATTGGGAAGCGCAGTCAACTCATCTATTTGACAATAAATAACTAATTAATTTTAAATATGAATTAAATATATTAATTAGAAAGATATACATATAAAATCAATTTTATCGAAAAATATTGTTGTTGCGCAACCGGAATTCGAACCTGGATCTCTTTCCTAACCGAGGAAAGTGCATTATCCAACTATGCTACAGCGACAATATTTTTAGCGACAATTTTCGAACCCATGTTACCTTTTTTTTTTTTTTTTGATATTAATACATTTAATCGTTCCATTATTTGAAAGAGCCATCTACCTTATTTTTACAGAATCTCAAATACCTTTGAGTAAACTGATAGCAGACGCCAGAATTATCAATTCGTTAATTCGGTTAGGAAAGAGATCCAGGTTCGAATCCCGGTGGCGCAACAACAATATTTTTCGATAAAATTGATTTTATATGTATATCTTTCTAATTAATATATTTAATTCATATTTAAAATATCACAGACCGTCTGTTCTGAATAATTACAACTTCACAATAAGAATGTGTTCTCCTAATAACTAATTAATTAAATTTACGTGTATAAATCTGCTTCTTTGCCTGTTCCCTGCGCAATCCAACACCCTTTGATCGGTTTTAACCGAATTTTGCGTAGTCACTTTTTAAGGCCCTGCTCAAAACAAAAACTCTCTTCCCCTTTTCCTTCACCCCACTCCTTACCCTCGACTGTAAGTCATTTATTTCCAAACCCTTCTATAACGGATTTATAACATAATATAAATTACGAAGAACGTTTAAAAAATTAATTTTCATCCAGATGCTCCAATTGATATGTTGAAGATGCGGCGTATACATCAATACTAAAGGAAATGCAAAACGAAAATGACATACGTATGTTGCCGATTTTTAAAGATAAATTATTTATAATTTTTATACAGAGATTTTCCACTCTGCACCGTTTATAGCTTAAAATTTTGTTTGTATTCCAACATGCGTATTTCAGAGGTGTCTGTCATTCACATTATTTGATCTTCTTTGATACTAGCTAGTGGCATTCCATTAAAAACTATTGGTCAGTTTCATTATTGAGCCGTTTGGAAGGTATGTACTCAATTGTAGAGGGTTTTGACACGAAACTTATTATTCTGATCTGTCTCGAAAATATCAATTTTTTATTCTCAAAGCTTTATTTTACAGTACTGATAATTAGCCAAAAATAAATTACTAAATTAAAATATGAATTAAATATATTAATTAGAAAGATATACATATAAAATCAATTTTATCGAAAAATATTGTTGTTGCGCCACCGGGATTCGAACCTGGATCTCTTTCCTAACCGGGGAAGGTGCATTATCCAACTACGCTACAGCGGCAATATTTTTAGCGACAATTTTTAATTGATTCCAGAAGTGAGATTTTTTTAGCAATCTTTTTAGTCACGTGTCTCATATTTTGTCAATAGTTCAATTTTAAATCTATTACGCGACTCTCAAATATTTTATTTCGGTCACTTCTTTAAAATTTTCACCATCTATGATAAATGTTTTCATTCACACGCTCTGTGAAGCCCCAGTCACATGCGCTAATATCTAACTAACTTACCTTCATGCCGTTTCGCGGCAGGGATATGCAGAGCGCCACACACTTCTGTCCTAGCACACCACTCTTACCTCTCCACTTTCTTAGATTCTTCGGCTGTTGAAGCTTCTAACAGGGTCCACTTATTGATGTTTCCACAAATAATGTGTGTCCCTCGTTCTGCAACTAATATTCCAAACTCCTCTCCTATACGTATACTGTATTTCATGTATATTTATTTACCGGTCTATGGATGGGGTTATCCAACAAGCGTGATAGAACTTTAAAATTGAACTAAATTTTAAAAGCCAACCGTGATATCAATGATTTTTATTTATTTGAAAGCCATTAACGATGGAACATAATTTTATTCAAATTTGCATCACAACTACGTTTGATACAACGCATTCTTCGGATCCAATTTTCAGCCACTCTTTTACATATATATGGTGTAATTTCAGCAATAATATAAGTTATGTTGTTTTTTAATTGTTCAATTATTTGTCGGTTTATCAAATTGAGCTGCCACGCAGGGCAGATGGACGTACACCTTTCTCCCCTTCGTGGAGGTGAAAATGAAAGGTGAGGGTGGTCCTCCGGCGCTGGACCACTACGAAATGCAGATGATCTCGGGTCATGGGCATTTCATGAGTAAACTCTTCGACTTAGGACTTGTCCGTGAACCATGGTGTGTTTGCGCTCTGGTGACCTATTAAGAAATTAAAGGAATCTCGGACATTTCCGGGAATTTATATGGGTGTGGGTCTCTCGCTGGGGGTTGCCGGGAAGAGCAGTTTCTAGAGAATCCTAACGGAGCATTCTACTGGCTCTCCCTCGCACCTCTTGCGACCTGAACAGGGTGAATTTCTGCCAGACTGTGACCGAGTTCTGCGACTGCAACACATAAATGTGACGTGTACCCTCCCCTATTAGGGCTGTATGATTTATATAGTTTCTTTCTGCCTGCCTTCTGAATTTAATGTGATAACGAGTACTAGAGCCAACCTATGATGGTATTATGATAATGATGTAATTAAATTAAATAAATATGTAATTATGACGAATCTAAAATAGAGTAAACAACTCTCAAAACGATTCGGGATAGGGCGTTAATAAATAAATAAATAAAACTTAAACAAGTGATTTTACATATCTCAACAGAAAAAAATCTGACGGAGAGATATCATAAGGCGGCCAATTGGCAAGTTCATTTCTGGAAATGACTGGATCGACCATAAAATTCACGAAATGCACCTTGAGATTGCCGAATCAAAGACTGATTTTGATTGAGTTTTAGTCCCAGTTGTATGATCAGTAGTAACTCTTTACTATGGTAACTTTTTACTAACGCCCGTAGTAAAAATCCTCTGCGGGTTGTTGAATCATCAAATATACTATTGTCAAAGCATACATGAAGATGTCTATAGTCGCGACAAGTAATCATTAAATTTTCTGCATTATCTATGGATTTTTTCGCGTAGGCATTCGAAATCTGTCACTTTGATGGTGACATTTTTTCGTATTATGTATTAAACAACGAGATCATCATCGGACAAAGTCTCATCACTAAAATAGCGGAATATTAAATGATTAATTGTCGTACACTGCAACTTTCAAAGTAGCAATGTGTCAGATGACTTTTAGAACAGCTGTGAAAAGTCCGCCATATTTAACTATCGATTATTGTTTTTACTATCGTTTATTGCAGAGTAAAATGAGTTTACTACGGGATGTACTATCGTGAAGTAGTATTTTTTACTAACGAAGAAACAATCCGCTTTCGTAAAAATTTTTACTATAGTAAAAATTTACTACTGATCATACAACCGGCCCTTAATAACTTGTAAACATTCTTCCAGTGTGAAATGCTCCATGATAAAATGGCGGACTATACAAAATAAAAATAATAATGACACCTGTCAAAAATATTAATAAACATGGCTACTATTCATATTTGAAATTCTATCACATTTATTGGAATAACCCTATACAATACATATTTTTTAACATTTCCTTTACATTCTACAATTATTCGACACGTATTTTACAGATGACACAGTCGATTGCGTGTCATGTAGCCAGTCCCTTTTTTTTTACATCGCTATCATAAATCATAACCCTTTCATCCAGATCGCCATCTTGGTTGAACCCCTTGACACCGCGCTGGCTGGGGAGGGTGCGGGCCGCCGGTTAGGGGTGGCTCCCGATTGGTGGCGCACACGCCACTCGTGACCTACCTCGCTCTCAAATTATGCACCACTAATGCACAGTGGAAACAAAGCTCTACGTCTCCGCGCCATTTTATGCTGCAGAGAAACGTCATCGTACACACACGAGGCTTTATGTTTTATATAATGATTATGACGATGTTATTATAAAATTATGCATTATATACGCTGATAATAAAAAATAATAAATAATTTAATTCATATGTAAACAAGTAAGCAAGTACGGTAACCACGAAAAAAATATTTTAAAATTGTATGAGCGAAGATGTGTCAAAAAATGTATAGACGTAAAAGAAGCGAAATACAAAAACAGTACAAGTACAAAACTACCCCTCTTAACCATCACTCTGAATACTGGTAATATAATAACGCACTTGTTTAGTTCAGCGGTAAACTTGGCTTACAGAGTACCGGGTCTCGTGGACACCTTGCTCCTTCATCGTGAAGTATGCCTTATGGGCCTGTTAAATATTATTATTATTAGTTGTTATTATGGACAGGGACTGCTAGCTGGTGCAGTGACTTGTAACCTTTATAGGAGGACAGTTTTGGGGCGTTTAATTCGAGAGAGGACTGTTATCTCATATTTCTATGTGTTTTATGAATTCTTTTACGGGGAGAATGTCCGAATCGTGATGAAGTTATGTGATGCTTGTCCATCTAGTTGTCATGACCTGTAATTTATTTGTGTGTGTTTTGGCCGCGTGATCCCAGATGGGGGCTGCGTAGAAGAGTATAGGCCTTAAGACAGCATTGTATAATAGGAGCTTGTTATCGGCGGCAGTTCAGCGGTAAGACACTCAACTGACAATGGATTCAAGCCTCGTTCTAGTATACCATCAATTTAATATTATAATCATATTTTTAGGGAGAACACTTTTTTTTTATGAAGTATATTTTCAGTGGTATTTTTAACACAAATTTAATAAATCAACTAGAAATATGTTCTGAAAATGAAACTTCACAACAAAGTTGATCCAAAATTAATAAAATGGATTAATTTAATTCTGGCGTCTCCTAGTGTGTTTTACTCAAGACTATTTGGGATTCATTAAAATATAAAGTTGATTGCATTTAAAAATGGAATAAATTATGTATCTATTGGAAAGATTGCGGAATATAAGTTCAAAATTTGTCGAAAACGTATTCCATTGCTATAGCGAAAATGGTAACGCGCTTTCCTCGGATAGGAAGAGATTCAAGTTCGAATAGATTTTTTGTGTAAATATACATGTCCAGTTGATTAATTTAATTAGTATTTACTATAATCATAATAGTATGATAAAATTAATATTTTTGACTATTGCATTTAATATCTAGCGGTCTGTAGTCGAATGCTCGACCATTTACGATCATTCATGATTCACTTCATTTAAAAATTTAACATTGTGTAAACCACTATGCTTGTTTTACGTCAACCGGTTTCGATACTAACGTGTCTTCGCCAGTACTGTCGTACAACTGAACTATTCCATAAAATTTAAACGACATCCATTACGGGGTGTAGGGGTAGTCTTGGTAAGAGTAGAGAGGTGATTAGCAGATAAAGACTGTAATAGATGTCGTTTATTTTTTATGGAATAGTTCAGTTGTACGTCAATCATGACGAAGATATGTTAGCATCGAAACCGGTTGACGTAATAAAAACACAGTAGTTTAAAGAAAGTTTAATATAAATTCACTTACCACAAAATTAACGCTACGGATATCAACAATTATTTCAAAAATACTTAGAATAATAATAGCGCGCTTTTAAATGTAAAAATTACGTACATAAAAATATATTTATACACAACATTCAGTCTGCTTTGACAACCTCACACGATTGAAATATTCTAGAACCCCAGCGGCGAGCCTCAAAGGTTTTGAACTCGTGCACTACAACTTGGGCACTTCTCCCATTTTCCTCCTGCATATGTCGCTTTTGATTTCCCTAGCAGCAGAGTACTATTTGCATTCTTGTTTAATTCAAGTGGCGGTGTTTGCCACAAGAGGGAGGCACGGAGTTTTCGCGAGATTCTTAAAAATGGCGAGTAAAAAAATGTCGTAAAGATCGCACACCGTTTGTAATAAAAAAAATTCTTTAACCCTTTCTACCCTGATGTTACTTTTAAAGTATCATCAACTTTATCTAGTCATATATCTTACTGCAATGTCAACTCTCTAACGATACTACTAAGTTTACGGTGATAATATTCTACTTACTACTAAATAAAAATACTAATTAAATGTATGTAAAATCATCTGGATCTGAATCTGGATCTCTTTTCCCATTCGGGTAAGTTGCATTACCAACTATGCTACAGCGACAGTACTTTTGACGGCAAATTTTCGAACCTACATGTTACACTCTTCAAATTAATACATCTATCCCGGTAGCGCAACAACAATATTTTTCGATAAAATTGATTTTATATGTATACATTTAATTAATATTTCAAATAAGCCACCTGGTTGAAATAAAAATATTCTAAAATGACAAACAAATCATTAACAAAAAGTAAAAAAAAAATTATTCGACTACCTTTGACCGATGAAAACCAAATGTTGTATAGTTTTACTCTATCCCCCCTCCCCCTAGTCCCGCGCACCCTTGTACCCACCCCTGTAGCCGATATAATGCGTCTATCGTTCCATTATTTGAAAGCCATCTACATTGTTTGTGTATATATATCATTCTAATTAATACATTTAATTAGTATTTAAAATATGACAGACCTGTGTTCACAATAATAATGTGTTATCCTTAATAATTTATTTTTTTTATCGCCAACACTGCGGCAGATGAAATTAGTCAATTGCATATTGTTACAATGTTAACAATTGTTAGGTTTGACGCGCTTGTATTCTTTGTAATTATTAAGTTATTTTTATTTTCAAATTTTTTTAGCATCTTAATTTTTTAACTTTTCTTTTAATGTTTTATAATATTTCTTTTCTATTTTTTGTACTATAATATATATATTTTTTTACGTCATGTAAGGTCTGACTGCACTTAAAAGTATCACAAATTATAATTAATAATATTTATACACCTAGATTTTGATTTTTTAATTTTCTATCACAATTTGCTTTTGAAGAATGCTACAAAAATATACAGTGATAAACGATGAAATTTAATAATAAGGGGGAGAAAAGATTATAAACTAAAAAAAT
Organism: Eubasilissa splendida; assembly: GCA_031772225.1. Lineage (NCBI taxonomy): Eukaryota > Metazoa > Arthropoda > Insecta > Trichoptera > Phryganeidae > Eubasilissa > Eubasilissa splendida. The sequence goes on along the minus strand of CM062868.1, from coordinate 7,607,735 downwards.
TCCAGTGCCATGCTGATCGCAGCGTTTAAAAAGCACCCAGTTAACTCTTTTGTTTGATCTAACCGTCCGTCTTGCTGGAGAGAGTCGTCTTGCTCAACTGCCCTGTAATCTTTTTCCCTTTAAGAGGTGTATGAGGAACTTACGAACCGCCATTCGCTGTACTTCTCAGTGCCTCTATTCTTATATGTATATTTTATATATTACTGTTGCGCACTGGTGTAGCGGAACCGGAGCAGACGAGGACACTTATTTTCAAGCCAAATTTTTTAAACACATACATAGTTTCCAAAACATGTTTTGATGCAAAATGATGTATTTTCAAAACGTAAAAGTCATTATAAAAAAGTTTATAGTTGTTTTTTTGTTGTTGTTAAGAATTGTATCAACTGATCGAGTGGCGGCATCACATTACTGGCTGAACAATTTAAAGCAGTTCAAGTTGAGGAAATCCGCAGTCCAATTGTTGCAATCGCGTCATAGGTGCTAGAAAACACAGGTTTCCCTCTCACGGGACTCACCAAACTCCGACTGTATAAGATTATCATACTATTTCGCCAAAGGTCGAATACAATAGACTCGAAAAGTCTCAGAGATTGATAACAACGTGTTGACTGTTCTGATTCAGAGTCGGCGATCGACTGGCGCTCGCTAGCGTCTGAGGAAGGAGGGGAGATGGGAGGTACAGAGCATTAAGTTCGTTCAAAGCATAGAATAATATAATAATCTTATACACCAACTATTTCGAGCTGCTGCAAAAAAAATCATGTTAAACTGCATGGTGGTTAACGTTTGTAAAGCGAACAAGTACTAAAAGAAGAAGAAAATCAATTCTGGGTGGAAGGCAGTTCATGCTTGTACAATTAGGATCCAGATTTTTTCCAATATCATCATTTTATCAAACTTACTTTTTCCGCATAGCAGAAAAAAGGAAGCAAAACGTACGACAAATGATATATTTTGTATGTTTATAAACTGTGTTTAGTTAATGCTTTCTTTTAGCATTCTGGATAGTAACGAAAAAAGAGCTCCCCTAATAAATAGGGGTGGTTTAATCACAGTAGTACAATAATGGAACAGCCACTATGAATTAATGAAAACGAGAGTCGTCGTTTCAAATCCCTGCGGAACATTTTCATGAAAAATGTATTTTTATCGTCACGCTTTTATAGATGTTTTGTTGTATTTTTTTGACAGAGCTGATACCTACGTATGTATTTAGCAAAATGGCACACGAAAATGGAAAGCTTTTAAAAATCACCACTTGTCTTTGTCATTGGTAGTCTTCCATCCCGTACCCTCCCCTCAAAGCATTTTTAAGAAGTAAGGGTATGCGTCACCCTGAAATATTAAGGGTGCATGTGATACTTCCGGTTCCTGCAAAGGCGAGCAATCCAAACTTTACGATCGGAGACGCGAGGCGTCCGTTTTGACGGCTGTATGTATATACACATATATATATATAACTTTAAAAACCATGACAATTAGAAGTATGTCATAAAAGCACAAAAACTTCATTAATTGGTCATAACTTCCCTATGATATTCTTCGTTTAATTATGAAAATTGGTACATAGTAATTATTATAATATATACCTACTACAAATAAACAGTCAAAAAATATTTTTATTTTAGTAATCCTAATTTAATCTAAAAAAATCAACTAAAATCAATCAAATCAATCTTTTAAACGATAATCACTTACTTTTAAAATTAGCAATATTAACTTTGTGGTTAAAATTCATATTTTTATTTATTATCTTTGTTTTATTAACCACTTAATTGAGTTTAAATACATCTACCGGTTTCGAAAAATACCATTTTCTTCTTCAGGATGTCATAACTAACTAAAACATATATTATTGTTTCTTTACCAGAATCTATTTTTAAAAAATCAATTAAAAAAAAAAACAATTATTTAAAAAAAAAATTTAGTACCTAACTACCTACCTAACAAATTGTTACTTAATACAAATTTATTCGAATAATTTTTAAGAAAAAATTTTAGAATGAGACTCGTAGTTAAATTTAGTTGGTTGTTTATAATATTTTGATTAGTTTTACACGCTTTATTTATCTCCAATGATTCCAAATTATTTAATTTGTGACCAACACCGTTTATATGCAAAATTGACAATCCCAATTTTTTATCAAAACCATGACCATTTTCTATCAAATGATTAGAAAATTCTGAAAACCCACTATTGTTCAAACATCTCAAATGCTCCCTTACTCTTATATTAAAATTTCTACCCGTTTTACCAATATAAAATTCAGCACATCCTGAAGAAAATATGGTATTTTTCGAAACCGGTAGATGTATTTAAACTCAATTAAGTGTTTAATAAAACAAAGATAATAAAAAAAAGGTAATCACTTACTTACATTATTAAAAATAACACATTCTTATTGAACTTCACAATAAGAATGTGTCCCTTAATAATACATAAGTTGTATCAGTGTGTCCAAAATTTATTGTTAATTCTGGCGACTCCAATCGGATTACTCAAAGGAATTTGAGATTCCGTAAAAATAAAGTAGATGGCTTTCAAATAATAGAACGATAGATGTAGTAATTTGAAAAGTTAGTTGGATAATGGATTAAATGTATTAATTAGAAAGATATACAAATAAAATCAATTTTATCAAAAAATATTGTTGTTACGCTACCGGAATTTAAACCTGGATCTCTTTCCAGTATTGGAGTACTGGAGTATTTAGGAGAAAATTCAATTTATCAAAAAAATATTTTTGTTGCTACCGGGATACGAACCTGGATCCTTTTCTATCCGGGGAAATGCGTCAACCGATTATACTACACCAACATAGTAAGGTGATGACAAATTTTCGAACTTATATGCTATAGTTCTTTCAAATTGATACATCTTTTATTCTATATTTAAAAGCTATCACTTTTTTACCACTGAACTATGTTTATGAAAAACTGTATATCTTTCTAATTAATTCGTTTAATAAGTATTTAAATAATATTTACTATACATAACATAAAGATAATATAAAATAATACAATTGAAAGAAGACGTAAATCCTGCGCCGATAGGATCTAATGAACGAATTGAAATTGCGCAATCTCCGGGTCGCGCGTCCCGCGGATTGGATTACGATGATTCCGGTCGTAAATAGGAATCGCCGCAGGCGGGGGGGGGAAAGGAAGGAAATAAGGGAACCTGGATATGAGGGTCGATGATGGGTAGAGATTCTAATCGAAGGACCAGTGGATCTCGGGGAACCGGGATTCGGAAGGACTGCTCGCCTTACTTTGTGTATGACGCCTCCGTCACCCGTGCAGTCGTCGGGTGACACACAAACGGCACTTAGGTGGGCAAATCTCCGCTTCCGATTGAAGACGGCGATATCACAGCTTCACCCGTGGCACACAAAACAACAAATGAAAATCACTGTGCACACAAATCACAGGATCACAAATAATACAGTGCTGATGCACCGGAGCTGAACAAAACCACTAGGCGAAATGGTGTCGCGGTCGAACAAGTATCGGTCACGTTGACGTCTGCTGACACACTGACGAGCATTAAGGAAAGGTGTTTGGACGGGTGTCAAAGGTGTCAATAATTCGCAAGACGCGGTAAGAACATGTTTTACGAATCCGGAACAACAATAATACAATTAACAAGGCCGTTGAGCGGAAAGGAAATGAAGAGACACTCCTTTTCGGGAAACAAGACGGCACAAAAGAAAAACATATCAGAGGCTCACCCTCCACGCACCACCGATGAATGTAGAACGTTCGACACAGATCTGAGGCAAATTTTGACAAGATTTGATCAAGTTTGTGGGTCTATACTCGAACTGGCCGACATAATGCATAATAAATATTTTTTTCTATTTACTACGCTTGCACCTACCGCTTAATTGCCGCGAACTAAGCTATCAAGCTGAAACTTCACACTGAATGAAACAAAAAGGGCTGACAAAGTTTATGAGTCGCACTTTGTTATAGAGAGTGTACGGATTGACTATACTTAACTCACGCTCAGAGAGAGTGACGGATGTTTGAAGGTTATGTAACTCGTATCAAAAGGTGAGACTGAAGGCCCAATCTCTCCTTAGTTCTCACGCGTGTGGATGTATATGTAATGCGCGAGTGAGTATATATGCTGTGATTAGAGCAAGGTATTTAATGAGATGCTCGCTTGAGGTGTTGAGGCTTCTCGGAGATGTTCGTCTCTATGTATTGTTATTCGCATTGGGTCGGAATGCTTCGATACTAAATGGCTGTAGAGCGCTTGGATAAACGAACAGGAATTATGCAACGCGTCCAGATAGGAGTATCAAATGTAATTATTAATATACAAATAAGAGGGCATAGTTGTCCAACTCATATACAAGTGTATTAGTTTAGTACGATCGATCAGAAAATTGATCAAATTAATGCGGTTTTTTTTCTATTTCAACACACGCACTCTACCGCCGAATTGCCGCGAACTGCGTTATCAGCCGAAGCCGAAGTGATACGTTATCAATCACAGAGAACTGACAATGGTTACGTATTAGTTTGGAATTCACATATAAGCTTCTTTTTTTTCTACGCCATGAACTGCGTCACAAAATGATGTGAAAACTACATCAAAGCGCATTGTTAACATGGAGCACCATGTCTAATTATTGTTTTGTCGATGCGCGGTGTGCCACAAGATGTTCGACAGAGGGTCGTGTGTACGTTTTAGTGAAAAGATTGAAAAACGCCGATCTAACGGCATAACTATAATACAATATATATATATATCGTCGGTTCAATTAGATTCCAGATTAATTATTATAACAGGACACAAATTGATGAATAGCTTCGTGGCGTCATTACAATAACCGGTGATTATTTATAATTACACATTTGTACATGTGCCCGATAATAATGTAAATAATGTGTACGCCCGTGTAATAATTAAGATGGCCGATCCGCCTGATCGGAAAATTGGAACCCGTTGTGCCGCATCTCGCATCATCATCGAGAGCCATCGGATCAGTCGTGTGCTGGCGGTGGACGACGATTGAAATAGTCCAATGTGGGAGGAGGTGGTGGACGAAATCGACGACATCCGACGAGGGGACCGCGTGGGCCGTTCGGAGGTGACTGCGACGAGGCATTGAGAAGAATGGGATGCGAGTCTTTGACAAACTCGAGACACGCCCTCGATTACAGCGGAACGAACAAATTCTTCGTTTATCGTTCATCTCAAATCTGATGCTGTGACGAATACACTCATCATCTCATTTTATAACCTCGATATAAAGGGCGTCCCATAAAAATGTATACACACATTGATTAAACTAAATTTGTTTTTTTTTTTAAATTTCAAGTCAATAAAGAGATAAATGTAAATTATTTTTAAAATTGTATTTATATTTAAACCATTATGTTATTTTAACGTCAACCGGTTTCAATGCTAACGTGTCTTTTTCAGGACTGGCGTACAGTAGTATAACATAAATACAATTTTGAATTATGTCTAACCGCAAAGTTAACGCTACAAACATCAACAATATGGTAGATTGTTTTAATAATCGCGAACGTTCGAACTTGTTCATTCTGGACTAGGTATTTTTGATAACCCAAATGGCAAACATTTTATATTTGAGTACATTGCACCTTAACAGCCGCCTTTAATTCTTTAATTTGTGTCATTTTGTCACCATAAACCTTATTTGTTACTTATCCTCGTCAAAAAGTTCAATGACGCGAGGTCCGAAGAGTATAGGAATTCAGACCTAATTAGTAATGGGACGAATCTTGTTTTATATAAGGGATTTATTCGGGTATGGGTGACTCGTTGGAGCTCCTTAGGCCGCCTGCATGAGTGGGACTCTACCTACGCGTCTACCTCTCACACTCCATACGTCATGTATTGCAACTCCGTTAGTGTGACTCAATCCATTTTGTATCTCGTCCGATGGTCCTTCTTTTGGAAGTGTTTTTTGATGAATGTATCCCTGAGTGTCTGCCTTGAACTACTGCACCTTAATTTTCCATCTGTATATAAAACTATGCTCTATGAATTTTATGATTTTTATGAATAAAGACAGCACATAAGGGACGCTGGAGGGTTTAAATTTTAAAATCTTCGCGATAATTACTAATAACCATATTGAATTTCTTCTCTTTTTTCGTTTTGCATATATTTAAATATGTTGTTGATATTTTAATTAACTTTGATGAGTGGGACCGACAAGAAAGCCCCAGCTTCTAAACCGGCTCCGAGAAACGGTGGATACATGGGCCATATTGAATTTTATCTCTTCGACCAATTCATGCTATTCATCAAAATAGGTACTTAATGCGCCGGTAATGAATCTCATCATTAACAGGTAAAAAAAAATTCAACAGGTTCACTTTAAAATGCAATGGACGCTCGATTTTGGAACTCCCGTCACATATGTGTGTACATTTTATTGGGACACCCTTTAGTGAGCATTGAAACATTGTCATACAGCCAGAACTATAACAGGACAAGAGTACCTACTTTGTAGAAGATTTCTATTTTTTTTAATTATATATATTCAATTAATTTTATTTTTTGCCACAACCCGCATCTCAGTTTTACGGCGAGGATTGCCGTAAAACGTAGTTAAACATTATTCTTTTATAAATAAAATATAACACAATGAGGAAAAAATTTGATAAGGAGATGTTAGATGAATTACTTAATAAATATATATAAAGAAAAATATTAATATTTCGAAAAGATAAACAATTTTTACATGGCGTAACAGATTCTGTAACAATATTTTAATGGGTGGATATCTGAATAAATATAACAAGTAAATAAAATATTTGATAAGAATATGTACCATAATTAGACCAAATACTTTGAATAAAATACCAGTATTACATTGATTTTTTCTCATGTTTCAGATACCTTATGGTATTCTTCATCAGGAATTCAATGTTTTTTTTTTTAATTTCAGTACTACATTGTTATTAAAGTATTTTGTCTAATTATTAATATAAAATGAGGCCACAAAGTAATTTTGCAAATATTGAAGAAGAATATATTCTTTTACTTTTTGTTTAAAAATGGTCACTGGAGTCGCGTCATTTTTTTAAATGTTTAATAAGTCTTTATTGATTTTGTTAATTATTCATGCGCGATCTTCAGTTGTAGAAGCTATTAATTAGGTCGTTCTCCAGCGACACCTATAAGACAACTCTTAATTCAGAAATCGATGTCTGTGGAAGCTAAATCTACAGTTAAGTTATAAAGTATGCACAGATTCAGATTTTTTTTATTAATATATTACACCTAATTTTAATAAAAATATCGATGTTTACTGAGTCAAAGGTATGTATTATTATTAAGGTATACATATCATATAAGCCTTTCTGTGTTTAACCAATATTTTATTTTTTAAATTTTTCTATAATTTATTTTTTAATTTTTTTATATTCTTCTGTTTACTTATTATTCATATATATTTCAACTAAAGTTAATATTACATACTATATACAATTAATAATTTTTTGTTATTAACCAATTTTTTAATATTATTCAATATTTTATTTTTATAATTATATATGATATTACTAGTAAATTATTTTGTACGAGCTGCACATGTTTTTAAAAATAATTTTGCAAAAGCCCATAATATAAATAAATAAATGAAACTGTAAAATGAAACAGATTAAAAGTATTCGGTAACATCTTCCCCCGTATGGTGGCACGAGTAGACTAATGTCTTGGATATTACGAGAGTGCAAAACAATAATTTTAGACCGAAAGACATTATGAGAAAATTAACTTTATTTTGTTAACAGTCAGATCTTCTGGGCCGCACGGCGGTATCCCATTCTTTCAACCATTAACCACATGCACAGATGAAATATGTGTGAACTTAACTTAAATTAACAGTCATTTCTAAATTTACATGTTAACTCTAAAGTTTTTTTTTTTGACATGTGCGTGGTTTTTGCGTTTACTAAAGACAATAAAATCATTTCTTAATAACGAAAAAGGAGGGGGGGGGGGAGTTAAATATAAATAACGGTCTGGTACTTTTTTATTTAACACTACACTACTGGGTACAAGGCGACACATATGACGGCACCTGAGGTAGAGAACGTCTGTAGAAGACTTGGCTTAACGAGGTATATCAGGTACTGGAAGATGGTTATGGTTAGAAGCCTCAACAATTGACGAAAAGACTTATGAATATGGATTATGTGAGACATTATCCTCTCTACCTATCACCATAAATAAACAGCGCGATGGTAAGTTTTTTTATTTTTTTTAATTAACACAAAACCCACAAAACATATTGATAGACGTTTGTCTGCAAGTACATTTATATAACAATTTGTCAAATTTAATAAACTCAAAAACATAACTATTAATCAGTCGCCGTTTAAACAATACATATCATTCTTACAAGTAAAACAGGTTATTTTATATGAGCCATTTTTTTAAATAATTTCTTCTAAATTGAGAGAATGCGTGCTCTTTTGCTAAGACCCAGGCATTTTATACTTTATTGTAAGAAAAACAAATTGTATTGTTCTCGATCTATACATGTTGGTGATTTTGTGGATCGTTACATTCAGATTTACTACACCTCTTGTGTTTTTCCGTGTGAAGCCACCTTATTTAAAGCATCGTTATTATAATTGTGTTTTATTAAAAGGAACAGAAACAGCCCATGTACAGGAAGAACGTTTACAGAAGAATATAACAATTTTAAATTATGCCTCAATTTAAATGCTTCCAGGTTTACAATTTTTTTCACTATGGCTGTTTGAAGATTTTATATTTGAGTTACAGGAGTGACCCCACGATCGGATCCCATATCTTAATAATGACTCGACCAAAAAAAAATTATTCGACTTTGGAATTACGTAATGAATTTTGTAGAATCTTCCTAACAATGACCTGAGATTGGAGCAAACCTTATTTTTATGCAATAGTTAGTCAATACTATGAAAAAATATACATATACCTATCAAAAAATTGTGCAAAAACAATCACGTTATTGTTGTGACGCCGAAAAACAAATGCTCGAGCATGAGAAATATATAAAATTTTCCTCAAAAAATGCGCGAGAAATTCGCCGGATTCCTCTCCCACCGCTGAGTCAGGGTTCGCGGAATAAAACTGTCTGACCAATCAATTTTAACGCTGCCATTCGTTTTGCCTTTTTTCGAATTTGGAATAACTAATAATACGTTACACTTTTGTTAAACAAACAAGGCCCTCGGGGTAGGCCCGTACACCTTTAAATAAATATAACTTAATAACTGCTTGGCTTCGTCTGAACGAGCGATGAAAGCCAGCTACGGTGCTGGCGCGCAATGCGGCAAGTCCGCTATAATATAAAAATATTAAATTAAAAATAAAAATTATTGATTTTTTACGTACACGGAAAATACTGTATATCCGATCGTCGTAATGTTTTTCAGATGCTGGTTTTTCTCAATCTTCATATGATATTGTAGACTGATAATAAACGCAGTAGAGATACCTGTAGGTTATGTTATATATTAAAAGATTCAAGAAATACTCGGTCAATAAATAAAAACTGACAAAAAATATTCAAAAAATATAGACAGATATGGCGAACGTGCCATAAATAGGACGTTATACACGCTAAATTTGTCCTCGGATTTTTTTAACATGTGAATTCGGTCGCAACTACATAACAATGTGTTATATTCATCATGCACGTGTTCCAATTTTAGCTATTGACCAGGTAAACATTATATATAATTTATTATATTTTAAAAAGTACATTTATGATTATAAAATCTTTTCGTCACACTATATCTTATCTAGATTGAATGAAATAAAAATTTAACAATATATATATATATATATAGTTCTAAACATTTTATATTAAATTTCTCACTATTTGTTCAATACGACAACTAACCAGTAAAAATTTTATTTTAATACTATCTAAATTTTAATGTTGTCTGCCACGTATTTGATTTTTCATAATTTCAATTCTAAATAAACAAACATTTAAACAACCATTTTTTTAAGTTTGACAAGTTGATGGAAATGACAATAGAAATAGAAGAAATTGCAGTGAAATTTTATCTATCAAAAAACATAAAAAATAAAAATAAACATAAAAAACGCTTAACAGAACGCAGAACACAGAAACGCATAAAAAAACGACTTACAGAAAATGTTACACGTATTTACAGCTAAATACCTCTTAAGATTTACCTATGTACAGCGCCACTGAATCGATACATATTTTCATTTTTTTTCTAAATACTAATTAAATGTATTAATTAGAAAGATATACATATGAAATCAATTTTATCGATAAATATTGTTGTTGCGCTACCGGGATTCTAACCTGGATTTCTTTCCAAACCGGGGAAGGTGCATTATCCAACTATGCTACAGCGACAGTACTTATGACGACAAATTTTCGAACCCATATGTCACACTTTTTCAAAATTGATACATCTATCGTTCATTTATTTGAAAGCCATCTACTTTTTACGGAATCTCAAATACCTTTGAGTAAACCGATAGCGAACGCTAGACAGATAGGTTTAGAAAGAGATCCCGATAGCGCAACAACAATATTTTTCGATAAAATTGATTTTACATGTATATCTTTATAATTAATACATTTAATTAATATTTAAAATATCACAGACCGTCTGTTCTGAATAATTACAACTTCACGATAAGAATGTGTCATTCTTAATTTTAAAAAAATCTAATTTTAACGTGTATTTTACAATAGATAATTAATATTTTATTAGTTAGAAAGCAGTTAGAAAAAATATTAAAATAGATAGCACTGATGGACTTATGGAAGTAGACTCTAGGGAATTATAAACTTATTTTAAAACTGTTTTATTAAACTGTTAAAAAAAAAACTTTTATATTTAATGCACAACGATGCCGACATCTTATAAAGAATTAGGAACAATAAAAATCATAATCAAATTTAACAAATTTAAATATATAAAATTAGGAGCGATCTTTCTAAAGTTGAGAGTTGGAACTGCTGTCCGAACATTGAAATATGGAACGTTGTCCGCGCCTGCGCCATGGCGCCCGCGGCGCTGGTGTCTGCCGGCCGCCATTACCCGCGCAGGGCGGGCCCGATCGCCCAGGAAGATCGCTGGACCGCAGGCCCGCAGCCAGGACGCGAACCCGGCGCTAGGGCCGACTGCTCTGGGAACGGTACCCGTAAACTAACCACCCATTAAATCAATATTCTCGAGATGTCACATTTAACGTTTGGCCTTAATAACCGCCTACATTAGAGATCGTTTCATTAATAACGAATTCGGTCCTAGACGCGATATTAAAATATTTTTAAAGAGAACACATTTTTGATGTGAAGTTGCATTTTCAGAACACAGTTCTGTGATATTTTCATAAGATACAATCATATTTCAATTAAATACTCGTAGTTTATTGTGTGGGATGGAGTAAACTCCACCCCTGATATATACAGCACTGTCCTGGCTACTTTATTAGACTGCAGTCTGTGTTAAAGTAGCCAGTTTTTTTCGTGCTGTTGTGGTGTTACTTAATTAAGATTCGACAGGAATAAAAATAAGAATAGAGAAAAAAAAAGAAAAATATATATATGTAGTGGGAGCGTTGTAGAACTAGTGAATTATTAGTGTAGGCACTGTATTATTATTATGTTATAATGTTGGATAGCAATGCTTTTGATTGATCTCTACCCGATTGGATCATATGTTGGGTCCATATTTGGGTAATCTTATTGGAGTTGAACGATTTCCAGTTGGTGTTGAGTGTGTTGTACAGTTTCGGAGCTGAGAACATATACAATATAAATTAATACATAGAATACAAATTAATAAATCAACTAGAAAGATAGGAAGGGGTCCAGGTTCGAATAAATATGTTTTCGATAAATAGATTATTCTGTATGGTATATATATATATATATATCTTCTTCAATATTTGAAAAATTACTTTGTGATAACATATTATATAAATAATCAGAAAAAAAACACTTTGTTTAAACCACAATTTATTGATAAATCAACATGTTTCAAGACCAATGGTCTCTTCATACAAATTGTATACTAAAATTAAAAATACAAGCATAGACTAAAAACAAAACTATAAATATAATTATTGAGTAACTAATTTGAAGCGAATATGAATACAAATTTAAAAATGTAACTATTTACAAAAAGAATTTTATTATTTTTAATGTTTAATTTACTATTAATACTTTTTCTTATTTTTGAAATATCTAATTTATCAAAAAAAATAGTGATTTAAACAAAGTGTTTTTTTTTTTTAATTATTTGTATATCTTTTTAGATGATTCATTAATTGATATTAAAATATTTTATTTTTCCCACTGTAATGATGATAAAGTGTTATGTGACTGTGATTGTGGCGATAATTGGTAACAAGAGATTTAACATTGATTGGTAAGTAATTTAACTGTTACCAGTAATTAATCAAAGAATTACCAATCATAATTACAACTGAACACAATCAAGTCAAAAAATACTGAGAATTCACCGATATCCTGTTTCCAAACCCGTCAACCGACGATTCTCGGAATAATTATACCTACTTAATACAGATTTACTATATATAACGTAATATTTATATCCCATGCAACGTTTTCAGAACACCACGTGGACTAAATTTTCAAATAAATCAGCATCCACTGTACATCCTAAATCTCGACTTACACCAGGAGTCGGCAGATTTTCTAGAGAGAAGAGCCAAATATTAAGTAAACAGAATCTCAAAATTTTCATAGAGCCGCAAAACATAAATTTTCACTGCAGCTAGATAAATTTGAATGACGAAAAAAACGAGATAAAATCTAGATTTTTACTATTTTAAAACTTAAATTCACAATACAGTCGAAAGCTACTTAAAATAATATAATATATAGGAGTTACAAACTTCAGTAACTTAGTGCACTTTGTATAAAACAAGAAAACTAAATAATTTGACATTAATAAAACATTTTTCAGGTAAAGTTGATTAGTCAGAACAGTGACCTTGCATGCCATGTAACTACTTGTTCAATTTTTGGCAAGATTGTACATTTTTGTCGGTTCATTTGGTTCTTAACTTTCTTTTTTATTTGATTGATAGAAGAGAAAATATTTGTTCGTAAAAATAGGTAGAGCCAAAGATTGGCAAACGCTAGTTATTTTTTTGTGTCATATGTTTCAGGCAAACTATTCCAAGTATCAAATATGATTGTAGATGAAAATATGAGCTGGAGTTGAAGAGTCGCAAATGTCTGTGAAAAGAGCCGCAGTCTTCCGACCCCTGATCTACACCAAGGTCAAGAAACAAGTACAAAACAGTTGAAGACTGACGGAACTTGTACATAGGAAATTTGTAGTATTCTCCATATAGCACTGCATGGAAAAAACATACATTAAGAAAGAACTAAAGGAACATGTGATGGGAACATGTATGTCTTCGAGATAATTGTCTCTATCCAGGCGTTAAAGGTCACCGAATGACTTTCAAATAGGTATTACAAAAATTATTATATACTCGGGTTGCAATATAAATTAACGATGGGATCCTTCTGTTGATCTCAATAGGCAATCTTTATCCGCATCTCAATCTTAGATTACGAATGCGAATGGTCATGTGCTATGTGTTCCCGATATTATTATGTAGCATGGAAGAATGGACACTTACCGAAGAAATGATATGGCGACTTGAAGCATTTGAAATGTGGATCTACAGAAGAATGTTCAAAATAAGCTGGATAGATAGAGTTACGAATGAAGATGTTGCGGTTCGCATGAATAAAGAAAATGGAATATTTATATATAAATGAAACGGCTGAAAGGGGAGGCGACCCACTCATACCCGCAACTGTTTTAGGAGTGGTTACTCTCTTAATAGTTCCTATCGATAAAGCGAAAAACGCGGGTCTAATGTAATCATAATTTGAAGACGGTCTGATTTATATAATGTTATTACGCCTCTAAACTAGCTTTCAGCGACTTTTTTAATGCTATTTTTTAAAAGAGAAGAGACAAAATACGACATAACAAAATGGATCAACAACATTGCTATCAAAATGAGATGAAAGCGATTTAGTAATGACATCTTATAACAATAATGTTAATATATGTATATACGAGTATATGAACAGTAATAGACAATTTAAAGTAGACAAAAGGATGTTAAATGCGATAATTATTATGATTTATCTGTATATAGACATCAGAGAAATAGAAGCTTTTACAAATTATCATATTTTTTTGACAAAACAAAGTGATGCTAGCCAACGTCCGTTGAATGGATAGGGCACAAGAAGAAGAAGAAGAAGAAGAAGAAGAAGGGAGACGTTCGACAACACGCAGCGAATTATATATTTTTGCATACTTTATAAATGTTGCCAGAAGAAACGATGAGAGTCTTGTGAAGTTCGTCATCACGGTGACAGTTGAGGCGAAGCGAGCAAGAGGATGGTCTCCTGTCTCCCGCAAAATGGATACACCAAGTAAACTAGTTAACCTTTCCCTTACGGTGGTAAAATAAAAACGCGCGTTTCAGTGCTGTAAACTCAGTGTACATGTAGATTTTTGCGATTATGTCGGATAAAAATGAATATTTTATATTTTTTACTTATATTAATCATTAAAATAATAGTTGACATATATATATATATACCAATTATTGTGTAAAAGTGTTAAAAAAATTTTTAACGAAAGACAACATAAAGACACATAAGACACGTCTAACTCAGCTAGCGCACGCTCTTCCACTAAAGAGACAAACGGCATCCGACACCCCGTTTTCGCACCTCTACGCACGTACACATACACGTATTGAGAAATTCACGTCAGGTTCTTCGAGAAAACATTTTTTATTGCTACGTATGGTGAATACATCAATATATTACGGAGTAATACCTAAAATATGAACTCTGTATTTAATATATTTACAGAGATATTCAAATAATTAGAGGCAATGTCAACTCAGTTTACATCATCGGATAGGAAGGGTTAACGTCCTCTTTCAGACTGCGATCAACATGGCTCAAGACCGGGAGGAATGTAGACGTGTTATGCGCCAAGTTTGCGACATATCAGGAGGCCACGACGCTCAGCAATGAGCGCGCGATGAAGAAGAAGAATACATTCTCTCCTTATTGTATTATGGTTACCATTTAAACGGCCAGCATATTATTGCGGTTTTGGTCAGTTTTCAAATATTTTCTGCCGGCAAATACAGTCACTTGAGCCGCCACTTGTAATCAGCAAGTAGAATAAGATTGATCAGTAAATAATGTATATTAGGCAACTCTAAAGTTATTGTAACCTAACCTATAGTGTGATGTTCAAATGATTTAACAGCTGTTTTTTCTTGCTAACCTAATAATTAAACGGCGAATCATTTAATTATTTATCCTTGTATTATTTTTATTTTCTTAAAACGAATTACGATATTTTAAATACAAATTAAATGTATGAATTAGAAAGATATACATATAAAATCAATTTTATCGAAAAATATCGTCGTTGCTACCGGGATTTGAACCTGAATCTGTTCCAATCCGGGTAACGTGCATTATCCGATTATGCTACATCAACACAGTGGATTGACGACAAATTTTCGAACCTATATGTTACACTTTTCAAATTAATAAATATATTTGAAAGCCATCTACTTTGATTTTACGGAATCTCAAATACCTTCGAGTAAAACCGATAGGAGACGCAACTTATATATTAGTAAAGAGAACAGATTCATTTTTCGATAAAATTGATTTTATATGTATATCTTTCTAATTAATAATTAATTATAATTACAACTTCACAGTAAGCGTGTGTTCTTTTAATTTTCCATCATACCTAGTTGACGAGTTATATACTTTTAAAATCAGCAATATTATCTTTGTGGTTAAGATTCATATTTTTATTTATTATCTTTGTTTTATTAACCACTAAATTGAGTTTAAATACATCTACCGGTTTCGAAAAATACCATTTTCTTCTTCAGGATGTCATAACTAACTAAAACATATATTGTTTCTTTGACAGAATCTATTTTAAAAAAAATCTATTTTAAAAAAAAAAAGATTTTTTTAAAAATAGATTCTGTCAAAGAAACAATATATGTTTTAGTTAGTTATGACATCCTGAAGAAGAAAATGGTATTTTTCGAAACCGGTAGATGTATTTAAACTCATTTTAGTGGTTAATAAAACAAAGATAATAAATAAAATAAAAGACGAGTTATATGTTATCTATATACTATTCACGAAAATAAGGTATTTTCAATTCAAGTACATAAATGATACAAAAACACATGGCACTAACTATCCTGAAATTCGATCCACATCTGTCCGATATTTTTTGATCGGCCGTTATCTCCAGGCCGGCGCCGACCGAGGCCGGCAGCACTCTCAATGGATTGAAATCCACGGGAAACGATTCAGCAGCGCCGGTCTGCACGCCTCGTCGCGGGTGTTCCGCCGCTCGGCGGACGTGGAAGACGGGAGAGGTCGCGTCACTCCGAATTCCGACTGCGACGTTTCATCTCGCGTCGAGAGGCTGGCCGAGGAGCGTGACACGTCTCCCGGTGGACCTGCTTCGTCAGATGTTACAATGTCGAGGGCCCCGTCGCCGTGGGAGGACAGAACGTCACACGTTTTTGTTCCGACTTACATTCATGACCTGTCGGCTTGTGAAACTTCGATATTTTTAAATCTAAAGTATGACACGGCTTTACTTACTTATATACTAGCTAAAATACCCGACATTGTTCGGGCTTTACGCAGAGTAAAGAGGTTTCATTCAGGGGGATGGGGGTTTTTTTATTCGAAATCGAAATTTTCTTCTTATTTTGAACGTCAAGTGTACAAAATTTCATCAAGATGTACCAAGAATCGGTTTTAAGGGGCGGGAAAAAAGTATGAGGGTGATTTTTTTGAAATCTCGTGTAGACAGTGACCTTACTCTTGTTTTGAAGGTTAAGTATACAAAGTTTTATCAAGCTGAATCCTACTGACACGTATTTTCATTCTATTATTCAAAATCTGTCAGAAAACATTAAAATTAAGTCGAGATTGATTGACATTTATACAAGACAAAACCGTTCGGAATTATTTAAAAGCAGGCCTAACGATAATCGCCGCTAGGGCGACGAAACTGGAATTATAATCGGTTGCCAGGTATCATGCGTGTCGCAAGAATGGTATGTTAGATTTTTATATAAATCATTGGGTATTCATTAGCGGTAATTGGTAGCAACTTGGAAATAAATACACGGACATATGTGTCACATTAATATTCTTACTATTTTCAAACTAAGCTAAACTCTTGTGCTATGAAAATAGTACTAGCTTGAACAAGGCTCGAACCCCCGACCACTAGATTACTGGGGGTGTATCGTAACCACTTGAACACTGGCACGTCAAAATTGATAATAAATTTATTTTTTAACATGAAATAATAGGTTTAACGTAATTAATTATTCTCTTTCTTTATGCATCGGATTGATAACATCCTAATTCTTACTCTAATATATTAAACTTTATTCATACTCAAACGCTTAAAATTTTTTCAGTAAATGTCCATTATTTCAGAAAGTAGTCGCAAAGAGACCTATATATCAGTGGCGGTCGAAGACTTTTTTTAGAAGAGAGGCTGGATAACAATTTTTTACCTACATCCTATCAATTGTACAAATATAACATACAAACGAAAGATATTTAATGTTTCAATAATTCGGCTTCATGTGTCACACAAACACATTCCTCAAAACAATCCGCTCGCTTCGTAATATGTATGCCATTCTGTACATTATACCCATAAGCATTAAAGTCGCTTTTTGTACGTTGAATGCTGTTAACGTAAGCGTATACACTATTCGAAGATCTTGACAGGCGGAACTGAATATCAAATAGTTTAAAACTTTGTGGATACGGAACGAATGATAGAATCCACTGTTGCTGGTATCTGTGTGTTTACACGATTCACAGATGTTCGAAAGTTGAAAATGTACATATATGTATTTAGACTCGCTCCGTGCGCGCGCCGTGTCGTAGTGTGTGTATGACTAATCTGTAAAAGATGAATTTGACGGTTTTCGACTAGAAACAAAATGTTCAAAGCTTTTTCACTCTAGAATACAAGGGATGCGGAGCATCCAAAGCATGTATAAAGCGTATTTATTTATTCTGCAGATGTGCATAACAAAGGTACCTGCAATTATAAAACAACAATGAACAAAAAATGGTAAAGAATTCGGGCTGCGTATTTTGTATTATTAATTTATTATTCATTTTATATGTTTACCTTTTTATAAAATGGCGATATATCAATTTTTTTTAGTTCTGATAAGGATTTGTAAAAAAATAAGAATCATTTCTGGAGTAATAATCATGATATATCATGTTTGCGTTTCGGATTGTATCAACCTACAATATTTTTATATATATAATAAGTTAGAATGTTTGCGTTGTTACTACAGCGTACATTTTCATTGCAAAGGGCTCAAAAGGCCTCACGCAAGCCCCTTGTTAAATATGACTTGGATCAGCGAGCCCGTTGGTAAGTAAATCAAGAAAAAAAAAATATTCCCTAAAGTATCTTGAAAAATACCACTTCTTAACTGTTTTGAAATTCATTGTTAAAGAAGTATTTATTACGAGAGTGAAACCAATTATCTAAAGGATAATTTAAGTAAGCTTAAAAGAGTCGATGTTTCATATATCTTACTTCCAGGTATTTGGGTATAAAAATTAACCCCCCCACTCCGCTCTTCTCCATACTCCGCAAACCAATAGCTCGGAATGAATATATTGGCAGCCTATCCCTTCGCATATTGCACGCCAAAATTTCATCATAAAACTCAAAAATTTTATGGCATGTAATTGGCTTCATCGAAGTCAGACGACGCCGAGAAAAGTCATTCTCCACTGATCAAGCATTTTTGAAGTCCTGAAACATACGTGTTACGTACAAAGCATAGATGCCGGAAGAATGTCACGACAGAAAGGAGTATGGCACTCACCACAATCCGGATTCCGCTGACATTTCCAAAGATGTGGACTATATATTTTAACTCACTATTTCGTCAAAGATTTCGACACAGTATAGACGCGAATTCTCGAATTAGTATAATATTGTAATCCTTTCCAATCAACTGGGTCGACGGCGAGGCCGGGAACGGAAAGAAAGGGGGGGAGGGGAAAGCACATTGCATTATTTTTGTTCAAAATTAATATATTTATATACACGTAAATATATATCTCAAAAAATCTTTTTCCAAAACTTTACGCACGACCCAAGATAATGGAGTGAAAAAATATATGTGTCATGCCTTTGGTGAAGGTGATGGGGTCACGACATTCGAAGAAACAAGTTCACATTTACTACATAGATACCTGACATTTTGCATCTATGAGGTGGTTCTATAACAATTTCTTAAGTATGCACACAACGCCCAAAGATTAAAAAACGATTCGCATATTAGAATGTGAGAAATGAATTTGAATTACCCAGCGATCGTTATACGTCGTCACAGACTACATGAACTAACGCGAATTCCTTGTTTCAATATTTTCAATTTACGCAATCAAACAGCTCCGCGACATTTTTTAAATATATGACTCGATTGTAACGAAGTGAAGCTACAACATCCTACGGATTCGTCGGTTTTCTCATCAGAATGTTGGGCAATTAAAGAGGCCTTGGATATCTGCGTACACCGAAACGTCGATAAAGGTGTTGTATTCTCCAACTCGCAAGCAGCTCTTGAATCACTCTCTGCTAATATGAAAGTTTGGCTAGACAATGAGATAATCTGTTCCATCAGAAGATGTCTATTTAATTTGTACAGCAACAATAAACAGGTGTCATTCGTTTGGATTCCTGCACATAAGGGAATTCATGGGAATGAATGTGCTGGTAAACTGGCCAAGGAGGCCACTTTTTCTGAAGTGTCATCAATTCCATATCCTGATGTATGACAGACTTAATATGGTAAAAAACGTACGAATACTATCTGAACTGCACAATGAATGGATCCAAATAATCATAAGGGTAAACGGCTTAAAATAATTCAATGATCTATTCCTCGCACCCCCCGATACTCCAAAAGGAAAGTCTCCAAAAGAACAATATCAAATATCTCTAGAATGAGAATTGGGCATTGCCAGGTAGCCTCACATTTATTCAGATTGAACTTAATAGATTCCCCGATGTGTGAGTGCCGAGGAGGAGACCCTTGACCATATATTTTTTGCCTGTTCATTGCGGATCACAGGTTTTTTTACAGTAATCTCGTCAATGGTAATTTTCAACTCCCGGTTAACTTGTGTCATCTTCATTCCCTTATCTCGCCACAAGCAAATTTTTTGAACGACAATGGTATTGAATTGTAATATAATATTTCCTATTCTATAATATTATTATAATTTTTTCTATAAAATAAAGTTTTAACTTGATTAATGGCACAAATCACTATTGGAGGGTGTATTGCCTATTTAAAAGAAGAAGAAGACTGGAACGAATATTTAAACGTTGAGAATATAATATGCCTTAATGTAAAAAATATGTCTTGTTTACACAAAGATTTAATTTTCGAAGAATAAATATTTACTATTGCGTAAATGTTATAAACTATCGGATTCATGTTTCCACAAATAATGTGTGTAGAATGCCTCTCGTCCCGCAGCAACTAATGTTCTAAAACCACTCCCCTATACGTACACTTTATTTTATGTCTTATTAAATTAATGATTTATTTATTTATAATACATTAATGTTGTATTTTTAATTACTTTAGTCCAATACATTAGTGATTTTTAAAAAAAATAAAACAAATCGCAAACATCACATTATAAAAAAATTATCTATTAAAAATCTATCGAAAAATAATTTCATTACTACTGGTAACTCGACCCCGAAACTTTCTCTTACAGGGAGAATGAATTATCAATTACGATCATTGATTAATAAAAAATCGATACAGCGCAGAACAGAGAGCGGTGGAAGAGTGCTGTCCAAGTGTTAGGCTCCCGACCCGAATAGGATAAAGGGGGTGAAGAAAAAGAAAATAAATAGCATGTCATCTAGCATGCATTGTTGAGATTCATTGCCAATATAAATATGATTCCATTTTATTGTAAATAATTCATGTATCACCATAATACAAAGAATAACATTTAAACTCATAAATTCAACGACAACAAAAATGGTTACCGTGGTGTAATTGGTAACTCACTTTCCGGATTCGAATCCCGATGGTAAGTTTACATTTTTTTTGTGTTATTTTTACGTAAACCGGTTTCGATACTAACGTACCTTTGTCAGTACTGGCGTACAACTTAGTGATTTATACAAAGGTTAAATATACGTACAATTTTTAATCACGTCTAACCACAAAGTTAACGCTACAAACATCAAGAATATTTTTTCTGTTCATCTTTCAAAGTGATCGCGACAATAATAATAATAAATAATTATTAATCAATAATTTTAATTTTTTTTTTGTCCTCATCTTCTACTACCCTTGTCCTAGAAGTCTAGGGGGAGGGGGGTAGTTTTTGTCCTAGTTTCGCGGTGACCGACTGCAGTCCTTACTACCCCAAGCGTTTCTTTACACAGGTTATTTATTATTGAATATAAATTATATGTATTAATTAGAAAGGCATACATACATATGAAATTAATTTATCAAAAAAATATTGTTGTTGCTGCCGGTAATCGAACCTGGATCTCTTCCTATCCGGGCAAATGCATTTACCGATTATGCCACACCAAGTACACAGTAAGTTGACAAATTTTCGATTTTATATGTTACACTTTTAAATTGATACATATGTCGTTTATTATTTGCACAATTTCTTATTATTTAAAAATTGTACCTAAAATCATAATGATAGTTTTATCTGTGTATATATCATATTATATAATTTAGACTTAAAATTTAATTGAATTCCAACTCATAGTAACACATTTCAGAAGAAAAAAATCGATTGGCTACAATTAGCACTATCATGGTTATTTGGCGTGTGCTTGTGTGTACAGTGCACCGGAAAGAAAGGAAGGAAGGTGTAATACATTTATTTGTGACATTTTAAAATTTAATTTATTAAAAAACTGTCACTTTAAATAACATGAAAGGACATATAAATAAATAATTATACATTATTTGAGAACAATTTTCGTAAATTTGACGCTTTTTGACAAATATAGAATTTAGCTTTACTGCGTCCGATAAAAACGATATTTAATTTTGAAAATTTCGTGCGAAATACATTTAAATGACAATTAAATTAATTTAATTAATTTTTCTATGCGAGTACGATCACGCTGGTAGCTTTTATCTGAAACATATAATAAGATAAAAATCAACAGAGAGCACAATATCAGCTCGATATATCAATTCCAAATATCAAATTAGAACCGTATAATCAAAGAATCAAATATATCCGCTGTCATATATTCGGCAGCCTCCGTTTCCGCCCGTGGACCACGCGGTAGGCACTCGCCCCGTGATTGGGAGATGATTTATAAGCGAGATGAAATTGGTACCCCGGTCCGAGATGATGTTAACCTGTTATTACCGTGGCTCGGAGCCATTTAGCCGAGTGGGATCATTCCGAGACGCGACGGCCATACAATGAAAATATTTTTACCAACATTTTTTACATCATAAAAATTCATTCAAGCTTTTTTTACAGCTCACGCAAAACGAAACACATTATAAACAAACTTCGTGTTTGTATATTATAATGTGTGTGTTTATGAAAAAATCTTATAAACAAAATCCTATAGTGCCTATTCTAATTTTTGTTTGTCACAAATGATAATTGAATGGGAAATTTATACATCTAAGATAAGTGTCAAATTCATTTCAATGACCTATTTATAATGAAGATATATATATATTTAAATAATAACAAAGAAATTTATTGTGTAGTGTAAGATTATGCGCGTCCCCAAAGACAGCGTTGATAAAATGCCAGATAACAAGACACTAAAGACCGTGACAGACCAAGGGCTAACTGTATTGAAGAGGACTGGAGCCAGATGGGAAGGTATCGGAAAAGAATATGAGTCGATGGAAAGCAGCTATAGAGGCACGCAAATATAGTACTGTAGGCGACCTGCACACTCCTTACAGTACCTGGCCTACACTTGACAATGAGAGCGGACCCACCGCTTACACAGGATCGATCCAATAAGCTCAAGCCTTTATTAATACTACTAGACAGCTGTTCGATAGCGCACCGCATATTGACAGGGCGATACCGCACAGCTGCCAAAACAATATTTGTCCTCATTGCTCCCGGTTGACTCACTTTATAAGTAAATAAATAAAAAATATTTACAATACATAACATAAAGATAATATAAAAACGAGATGGCACAAAAGAAAAACATATGAGACTCACCCCCCACGCACCACTGCCGGCCAGATTTAACCCACAAGAACAGTACATCGCAGATCATAATTGGGCAGAAGGTAGAAAAAAAAACAAAATTATAATAATTAACACTTGACAGCCTTATCCGTCCGCCTGGTACCCAAAGAGATGCAGTTAACAATACATCGCGACGGACGAGTCCGCTAGAAGCTAGCGAAGACCAGCCACTTCTCCGCATTTCCCGTCCTTTAGAAAATACCTCAAGCGAGCATCTTCAGTTACGAACTTTATTTGTGCAAATTAACTTTCTAATCGTTGTACTTCCAATTGTGAATCGACCGGCAAAAAAAAATCCAACATTCGTAAGTCTTTTTTTAATTAAATACCTCGATATAGTCACAGCACATATACTCACTCGCAGATTCCACATTCATATATACGGCAACATACATGTACACGCGTAAGAATTAAAGAGACATAGGTCCTTCAGTCTCACAATGTACAAAACCCTGTGATCCGAATTGCATAATCTTCAAACGTCAGCCACTCTATCCGAGTAACTCGACAATTTAAAGTACAGTAATACCCCGTTTAAGGCGGGGGATACGTTCCAGCAAAGTAGAGCGTTATAGGAAACAACGTTAAACGAGGTTATGTCACCATGGAAATATTGGGGTTAGGGGAAAAATTTTAATAATGAATATGTATTTTGTCAATTAAGTTTATAAAATATGTTTTTTTTTATAACAACACACACATTTCGACTCATATCACAAGATAAAAGAATAGGCATGCCAATTGCGAGCTTCGCCAAGGACACAGAAGTAATAGCTTCGTTCGTAGAGTACTGCGAATGTGCATGCACTTGACGTTTTAGATATTTCATAGTGATTTGCGTAGTAGTGTTATACAATTCAAAATTATAATTTATAATAATATTATAAATTACAATTAAATGTTATAATAATACTAAAATATGAGCTTTAAGCTAAATCGCCACAAAAAAAATCCGCATTCTGATTTTTAAGCGAAAATGTTGCGCAAATTACGCGAGCCAATACGGTAATGTATTTTTCTATGTAACGACAAAAACACTGCCAACCTTTGATTATAAGAAAAATTGATGCAAATCAATATTAGCACGAACGTCATACAAGGGGGGAGATAGATTGAGACAGCCATTCGGGACGAATTGAAAATAATACTCGGAAAAAATAGATATACTCGGATCAGTGCAATGCTGAAAGAGCTGAATATGATGACCTTTAACCCTTCTCAAACCGTGCAGTAACACAGGTCTACCGTCATAATTAAACCTGTAATATTTCGGTAAATACATGCAACATAAAATTCATATTTTAGATAATCCTAAAGAAAATATGAGCGCTCAGGAATGACTAGTGAAAATCCAATTATGAAAAGGGAATCGTACAAAAACAATTATTTATTCCATTCAATCCGTTGTAAGATTAATACGTTGGTAAAAATACAATTTGTGATATGAAAGACAGAGATCACACACTATTTTCACAGTGAAAAGAACAACAAACATACAAATGTAATTATCTCTTTCTTATTAATTAAATGAAGAGAGATAAGAAGGAAGGACACATTGTATAAGATTTAATAAATGCTCTAAATTATGTTGTTAATCATTTTTTCAAAATTGAATGCTGAATATTTATAGTAAATTAATTCGCGTCATTAAAGCCATTTAAGCTTATAAAAATATTTTTTCTAACTGTTATTTACGGTAACACGAGTTGACAGCATGGATGCGTTCGGGTATTTTATATCATGGTATGGTATAACTGAGATTGCCATTCAGGAAGAAGGCCAAATCTTAGAAATCGATGATGTACAGTGCGATGAAGACGTTTAAATAAATGCCAGCAGATGTAAGAAGGGAGAATAAACTACATAGATTCAAAATGGAAATTAACAAATATGTGGAAGTTTTAGTAAAAAGAAACATTTTGATCTTAATTATATTAAAGCATATACCTTATATATTTACATACACACTATATTAAAAATAAATAATCCAATGTAAAGCAACTGTAATAATGAATAATTAATACATATTTTAATTTTATTAATCACATTTTTATTGTGAAGTTGCAATTTTCAGAATATATTTGATATTTTTAATACTTTGTATATTAAAATTATCACAGACCTATGTACTGAAAAATTGCAACTTCACAATAAGAATGTGTTCTTAAAAAATATATACCATATTGGCCTGAATATAACGCGACCGTTGAAATGTTAGCCCATTATTTTAAGAAAAAACATTTTTTTGGGAAAATAAATATATGTATTATATACAATACTTATAATATACTACGAGAATAGTACTTGTGCTAATATCGCAATAATATTTTATTCTTTTTAGAGGTTAGATATTGAATATAACGCGAACGTCATTTTTATTAAATTATTGATGTTAAAAAACGTCGCGTTATATTCGGGCCAATACGGTAAGTTGTATTAATGTTTCAAAAATTAATTCATTTAATTCATGCGTCTCCTATCGGATTTTTCTCAAAGGTGTTTGAGATTCCGTATATATAAAGAAGATGTCTTTCAAATAATGAAACGACAGATGTATCAATTTGAAAGCGCAACATATATGTTCGAAAATTTATCGTCAACTCACTGTGCCGGTGTAGCATAATTGTTTAATGCATTTTCCCGGATAGAAAGAGATCCAGACCCTTTACCCTTGACCATTTATTTTTTGCCTGTCCATTGCGGATCACATGTTTTTTTTACAATAATCTTGTCAATGGTAATTTTCAACTCCCGGTTAACTTGTGTCATCTTCTTTCCCTCAACTCGCCACATTTAAGCTATATAATAGCAAATTTCTTGAATGTCAATGGTATTAACTTGTAACGCAATATTCCCTATCCAATAATATTGTTGTACTGCTTTCTATGAAATAATGTTTGAACTTGTTTAATGGCACAAATCACTCTTGAAGGGTGGATTGCCTATTTGAAAGAAGAAGAAGAAGAAGAGATCCAGACTCGAATTTCGGTAGCAACAATGTATTTCATACAATGTATTTTTAAAATTAATTTCATACAATGTATTTTTAAAATTAATTTCATACAATGTATTTTTGAGTGACGTATGAGTGATTAGCACTAGCAATTTATTATCTGCAGACCATAGAGTGCGCTGCATGCCCAGTGGCGTTTCTCCCACACACGTATCTGATATATACAGAGAAGACCGCCATGTACGTTTTAAATACTATTCTTTCTCGGAATTCAAACCAGTGAAGGCGATCTTCCGAAACAGGAATATGGTTATATTTCTTCTCATTATATACAAGCCGGGCTATTGACCAGTATATAGGCAGGACTACTCATCTGACAAATGCATTTTTTATTACAGTGGTCCAAACGTGACGACACCACAAAAACATTTACTTATGTTGTGACTTACTCAAAAAAAAAAAGCTTGTTGTTAATTTTTTAATTATATAGAGTGATTGAATGTGCTGATAAACTGGCCAAGAAGGCCACGCTTTCCGAGTTTTCTCCCAACAATTCCGTATTTCGATGTACGACAGACTCAGTATGGTAAAAAAACAATGGATGGATCCAAATAATCATAAGGGTGATTGCCTTAAAATAATTCAAGGATCTATTCCCCGCACCCCCTGGTTCTCCAAAAGAACAATATCAAATATCTCTAGAATGAGAATTGAGCATTGCCAGGTAGCCTCACATTTATTCAGATTAAACTTAATAGATTGCCCAATGTGTGAGTGTGGTGCCGAGGAGGAAAAAGGTTTTTTTTACAGTAATCTTGTCAACGGTAATTTTCAACTCCCGGTTAACTGATTCTTCTTCTTCTTCTTCTTCTTCTTTCAAACAGGCAACCCACCTTTCAAGAGTGATTTGTGCCATTAAATTTGATCTATATAATGGCAATTTTTTTGAACGACAATGGTATTGACTTGTAATGTAATATTTCCTATTCTATAATATTATTGTACTTTTTTCTATAAACTGGAGTTTTAACTTTAAATGGCACAAATCACTTTTGAAGAGTGAATTACCTATTTAAAAGAAGAAGAAGAAGAGGAGATGACGGCATATAAGAAATACGACATGAGCAGCGCCGGCGTTACGCACAGGCGAAGAAAGCGTCTGCCTGTGGCGGCTAAATCAAGGGGGCAGCCGAAAAATATATAAAAATTGTAAAACAGAATCCCAAACTACAAAATGATAATAATTTGTAATAAAAATAAATCAACACTAGTCTCTAGAACGTCTTTTAGTAAAAAGTCGACCTTGGACAAGTTTCAAAATGCCGGCATTACGTGTGTGGTACGCGGGCGGCCGACTTAAGGGCGGCCAATATATGGGGATGGTTTTACAAAAATTAAAAACACCACCATCACCTAAGTTACAAGGGCGGACAAAACAAACAAACAAAAAGTTTAGCGCCGGCGCTGGACATGACTATTAGTGGCATCAGATATAGAAGACATCCGCGAAAAATCTTGCATGACGTTCTTTCAAATATGCCTAGTGGCAGAAAAGCGCGATCTCAAGTAAAGTAACAAAAGAAAAAATTGATCAAATCAATTTTTTCATCAGTAAATAAACTGTGAATCGAACCCGTAACCCTGAGACAAAATATTCATTGTTAAAACAAGCACAACAGTGCCACCAAGTAGACGTCTGCTTGAACACAAAACTGAAGGCGGTACCTAAGCAGCGGAAAGGGAATGTATCGAAATCGCAAATCCCTCCATCCGCCTAGGTGTGTGGGCACCACGAGGCAGGGTACCTACCTACTTATTATGTACACTTACACGGTAGAAAAACAAACAAACCTAATGGGGCCTATACACGGTGGTGTGTGCCAAGGGAGAAATATTTCATCTTGGTAATTTATTTCGAGAGATTATTCAAGAACGATTTACATATCGTGGGGTGAAAGTTAAATTGTTGTAACCGACATTTAGAATTTTTTTCAGAAAGATAAAAAAAGTATTTTAAATACTCACTAAATGTATTAATTAGAAAGATATACATATAAAAACAACTTTATCGCAAAATATTGTTATTGCGCTACCGAAATTCGAACCTGGACCTCTTTCGACAAATTTTCGAACCCATATGTTACATTTTCAAATTAATACATCTATCGTTCCATTATTTGAAAACCATCTACATTGTTTAAAACATCACAGACCGTCTGTTCTGAATAATTACAACTTCACAATAAGAATGTGTTTTCTTTAATAAAAACAAAGTATTTATTGGTACATTTTGTTGTTGTCGCAAAACCGTGATAGATTTTTATTAACTGTCGAAAAAGGCTTACAGAAATTTCATAACCACAAAAATACGTTTAATTAAGTTTCTTACTTTTTTGCATATGCCGCTATGGAATTCTCTATTATTTGTAAAATAATAGAAAATTTCATCAGAAGCGGAATACATAAAGAAGAAAATTATATAATATCAGCATATTTTTTCATAATCAAAATTAAAAATAAAATGTGAAGTAAAGCAATTTATCTGTCACCATTGAGTTGAGACACAAAAAATTGTAATAATGTAGTTCTATAAAGAGTTAAATTTACAGCAAAAATGTTGACTGTCTCCGCACATTTATTCCCCAAAGAATGCAATATGGGGACAGCGTCATTAGCTAGTCCATGTGTTCTGACATTACTACAGTAATAGAACAATGAGTTGTGTCTCAAGGTGCGTGAAATTCAAGCAGACCAACAATGCCACAAATTTAATTAATTAATTAATAATTCAATAACTATTTTTCGGACACGTCGCCCGCAGGGAGTGCGATATCCTGGAATAGCTGACGGTGACTTGTATGTTAAGTGCATTTGTGAACTGACAGATAAGCGTTTAGTTTCGAATAAAGTAATTTATTTCATAATTAATTAATTATTTAAGATCATATTTAAAAAAATTGACTGAGTACAAGTAGTACTCTCATGATTACTTAACAATGTATGTATGTGTGTGTGTAAGTATGTATGAATTTTATGTGGACAGTTCACTTGGAAGGAAGGAAGAAATAATAAAAAATATCATTAACATTAAAAACGGTTATCTAACATTGTGTAAGTAGATACTTGTACAAATGGTTTTGTTTTAATACTCTTTTAGGTACTGAATTGAAAAACAATTACTGCGACGCCAAAGAACATATTTAAATTATTTTTAATACAAATGTTGCAGCTTTTCTTATTTTCTTTTAAATAGGCAATTCATCCTTCAAGAGTGATTTGTGCCATTAATCAAATTAAAACTTTGTTTTATAGAAAAAATTACAATAATATTATGGAATAGGAAATATTGTATTACAAATCAATACCATTGCCGTTCAAAAAGTTTGCTATTATATAGATTAAATGTGGCGAGTAAAGGGAAAGAAGATGACACAAGTTAACCGGGAGTTGAAAATTACCATTATCAATGGACAGGCAAAAAAGATATGGTCAAGGGTTTCCTCCTCGGCACTACACTCACACATCGGGGAATCTATTAAGTTCAATCTGAATAAATGTGAGGCAACCTGGCAATGTCCAATTCTCATTCTAGAGATATTTGATATTGTTCTTTTGGAGACTTTCCTTTTGGAGAGAACCAGGGGGTGCGGGGAATAGATCATTGAATTATTTTAAGCCGATTACCCTTATGATTATTTGAATCCATCCATTGAGCAGTCCAGATAGAATTCTTACGTTTTTTTTACTGTATTACGTCTATCGTACGTCGAGATATGGAATTGATGTGGGAAAACTCCGGAAAGAGTGGCCTCCTCGGCCAGTGTTGCAGCTTTTCGACCATGTGAATTTCTAAAAAGATGGCTAGGTACTGAATAAAATATGCGGTCACCGAGGTAACATTTTTTATATATTTGAATTTGAAACATTTGTAATTATAGGAATCATATTACATCTAACGTTTACGGCGCCGCTTGTTTATTAACATTTTTATTTTTATTGAAACCATCATTTAATTGATTATAAATCAAAGCATTTAATAATATAAATATTAATTGTTAGGCTCGAGATAACGACCGTTTGATAATTTCTAATTGATATTCCGGGCCTATTGATTTCCCATACATTACTTTTAATTTTGGAACGCGGGCCCGACAGCAGGCGCCGTCTGCCGATCCGATTATTATTCATTAGCATCCCGCCATAAACGGCGACCCGTAACTGATTTGGCGGCTCCACGGCACGGCTAACTCGGTATACCAATACGATATTTTTTAATACGCTTAAATTACACCGGTTAAGGAAATCATCTAGTGTTAAATAATCATTAAAACGGGTCAAGTTTTTGTGAAATGTAGCCATATTTTAATAAAATTTCAATACATGTTCGTCATAAATGAATGTCGAATGGGAAATACATACATTTTTCATGAAAACAAGTGTCAAATCAAATTTATTTATTTCTCTCAGAAAAGGTAATACATACAGAGAACAATTATTTAAAAAAATATCAATTTTCGGTCACATTGAACGGATGAAAGAGAAGAGAATAGTAAGAAAGTATATGACGTGAGTGTTGAAGGTAACGAGAACATTCACGAGAGACTTGGCGTGATCAAGTAAACCAGATACAAGAAGATGATCCTGATAGAAGCCTCAATAATCGAAGAGCTTGTATTAGAAAATGTATGAATGTCCACGAGACGAGAATTGTGTATCAGGTCAAAAGAGTGTGGCGCTCTATCATATCTAATATAAAAAATCTAATAATAAAGATCTTAAGTTTAATAAAGAAGAAGTGGACGTTCTCTATTCCCGCTACCTCGATCTTTACCATAATCTATTCACTCATACAATCCGCATGCCTAAACCACCTTACAGATTCTTTCTTAATACTATCGACTATTTTAAATACAAATTAAATGTATGAATTCGAAAGATATACATATAAAATCAAGTTTATCGAAAAATATCGTTGTCGCTACCGGGATTCACCTGGATCTCTTCCAATCCGGCGAAAAAGCATTAACCAACTATGCTACAGTAAACAATACTTTTGACGACAAATTTTCGAACCTCTTATACTTTTCAAATTAATACATCTGTCGTTACATTATTTGAAAGCCATCTACATTGTTTTTACGGAATCTCAAATACCTTTGGGTAAACCGATAAGAGACGCCAGAATTAACAATCCCGGATTGGAAGAGATCCAGGTTCGAATCCCGGTAGTAATAAGAATATTTTTCGATATTTCTAATTAATACATTTAATTATTATTTAAAATATCACAGACCTATGTTTTGAATAATTATAACTTCACAATAAAAATGTGTTCTTCTTAATACTACCGTCTGTGCTACAGGTTCAACTCATTACATTTCAATTCTCCGCATAGATTCAAAATAAGAAACTCATATCGAAATTGTTTAAATCATGTTGGAAAATATTCGTTATTCGTTTGCACCATGCAGTGACTTTCGATGATACCCACGTCACTTTTTACCGTCCACAGTCCGGCCACTCGCTGTTAAAAGTTTTTTCGCGTATTGCAATGGCAAACTGATTAGCATTTTGCTCGTGCCAGAAAGAGACGCTCCCACGAGCAACGCTCTCCTTCCTACCTCACGGTTCCCACTCCTGTTTTCCGAGACAAAGTTTTTCAAACGTGGAACACTCGAGTTCAAACTTTTGCATATGGACAATTTTAAAAACGACTAAATTTCTTTCTTTTGTTAATTTAATCTTCTCTTCCGCCATTCTGCATAGTTTGTCCGTGTCACATAGCAATGAATCTCAACATTGCAACATAAAACAAACAAAAATCTTCTGACAATTATATCATATGAAAGTGCGCGATTATCGTATCAAACGAAGTAAAAAATATTTACGTTAAATTTTTAAACAAACTTTGGTTATAAAAATTATTAATTTCCCGTCATTATTGCCAGGTTATTTCTTGTATATTATAGAAACATACATTTTTTGACAAAATTGTCACATCTAAATGTTATAAAAAATATTAATTCAATTTGAGTATAAATTAATTTAAAAACAGGCAAAAATGTTTCAACTTACTAACTAATGTTTTAAATTATTCTACACATCAATCACTCGATTTCATTAATTTTTTTTAAATATATGCTTAAACCCCCTTTATTAATTTTGCTTCGAGGCCCATTTTTTTTATTTACGTCACTGCATATTGAGATGTTTTTTTAAAGGTATAGAACATAAAAATGAAATAAAACACATAAAAATCGTGGTAATGGCCATGGTATTACCTTTATTGGAAAGATAATTTAATGCGCAATCTGAAAGTCTAAATTTCGACCACTTTCTGTAGCAGGTGGGGCCGTATATCGGCAATAACGCGACGAATGTTGAATTCCAAGTCATCTATCATCTCTGGTTTATCGGCATACCTACATATCTCCACGTAAAATAATCCAAAGGTGTTAAATCACACGATCTTGTCGGTCCATTGTGCGAAATTATGCGCTCATCGAATATTTCCTTCAATAAATTGATTGGCATGTTGCGCCGTCTTGTTGAAACCGCAGCTCTTCCACATTAATGCCATTCAATTGGGGAACGAAAAAGTCAGTGATCATGGATCTACAGCGCTCTCCATTGACTGTAACGTTCTGGCCGGCATCATTTTTGAAGAAACAACAGCTTCTTCGGTGCGCACTGTACGACGTCCTGCGGATGCGAATTATCAATTAGAGTATGCGCGGTGAGAAAACGATCCGCGGTTATTCGAAGTACTCGCTCGTATTTACGATTATGTCGACCGTAAAACGGACGTGACGCGCGGTTTTCGAAATAAATTCGCACAATACAAAATAACAAACCAAACTGAGCACAAAATTAGCTGTCAAACAGTGTTGCCGATTCGAAAAGCGAACCTCTTTAAAAAAAAAAAAAAACACCCTTTAGATTCAGAATAATTAGAAGGAGCATCTCACAATGTGCCGAGAGCACACGAATACACGCTGAACGCACTTTGATTATTTCCCACATAAAACACGGACGTTATTAATATGGTGGTTGAATCTGAAATGTGAATAGATTGGAAAGTGGCGCGCGGCGGTCGACGCTGGCGCCGTAGCGGTCGCCACAAGCGCGGGAACGAAATTGGATAATTTGAATTTTTCAAATCCGAACGCTTCTCCTCTTCTTATTTGTATGTGGCCCAGACGCTAGGCTAACGAGTGAGCGGTGCGCGGGACATATGATTTTACCTTAATTAATGGACGTTCGGTAGGTTGGGTGACCGCAGCCCGGCGCGCCGTATCGTGCGAGATGATAGAGACGCGATACACTGGGTCAAAATTACAAGAATGCATATGACGTTTATATGTACGCCAGCGAAATTTGGAGTAGACGGGGAATGAGTGTATTCAAAAAAAAAAAAAAAATTTAAAGTAGGTATCTGTTTGTTGCAAATGAAAATTGAATGGAAAATCAAACATTTCAGTATTATTCCACATATTCCATCTAGATCGACCCGGCAGTCCGCGCTAGAAGTAGAACATCTTACATACTAAATTCATGCATTCACCCTTCATGCAAATACAATTACAACAAATGAACAGAAATCTCAATTTTGACCAATCTCAATCTTTACCACAACAGCCACCCTAACTCCACACATGGTCAAAAAACCGTTTTTGATGTCATCATTTACTTCTTTTATTGTTCTATGGTACACTAAAAGCCAAAAATTCTCATCAATTTTAAAACATGTGTTTTAAAATCATAAATAGATACTACGTACTGAAAAACTTCAGATTGATTCTTGTCTCCCAACAATATTTTACAATTTTGGTAAAGAAATTTAGAAAAACTCCAAATATTCCCTATAAGTACGAGATAAATCAAAATATCAATAAAATTTCTCAGCCACCCTATTTCTGCGCAAACAATCTAGCACAGTGTGTTTAGTAATTTTCGTAATCAGTTTAATTACAAAATTAAAGTTTTTTTTTTTGTTGCTCCTGAACATTTTAGTAAAAAGAAGTTACCTGCTTTGCAGATTAAGATATCGATATGTTAAAAATTTATTATGTTAGTTCTATTATGTTTACACTGTTAAAATCCCTTAATAAAATTAAAATTAAAATATAATTTTTCACATTATTATGGCAATTTCTAACTTAGGCCAAGCCTGATCTAGGGAAACCACCTCCCATTTAAAAATAATAATAAGTACATATTATAAATAGAATTTAAAATAAAAACTTAAGAAAGGACGCCTGACATTAAAACATTTTCAGTTGTTTCACAAAATCAGTTGTATTAGTATGAGAAATGTAATATAAGCACTTAATATGCACATTATTACAGTGTATTGATGCCGCTCGGCGTTTGAAATTAGATAAAAACACACGATATGCACAAAAAATATATACGAAATGTTTGCATTTTTTGCAAATTAGGAAAATTTACATCGTTTATATCTGTTAATTTTTTTACTGTATCGTAAATTGTCTGTTTTTTACTTTTATATTGTTATGTTATTATCAACATTTGTCAAATGCATTTTTTGGTTTATCCATTGTTATATAAATACGCAACTAGATACTTAAACTATAAAAGTCATATATTAAAATAAATATTCCTAAATGCATTAAGCATATGTTCCAATAAATCTTTTTTTCTCTGTACATAAATATACTTAACCCTATTTCTATCACATATACACGGCGATGGAAACATCGCAAAAAAACAGTGTTAATGAAAATATTTAAAAATCATATGTTTTTGAAACGGGTTGTTACACACACTAATGCAATTGTTCTTTCTAAATAAAAATGGTCTGCATATTACACAATATTTTAGACGACGCCAGCAAATCGGTGATATTGGCGTTTAAATAGGGAAAAGGGCCAGGTAATATCTTTCCCGTATGGCTGGACGGGACGACATTGAACTTTCAAAATAAGGTCAAACACCTTGGCCATGTATTTAATGAAAATGGTCAAGACGATGATGACAAAGAATGACAGCGTCTTATCGATGATCCGCTATCGCCGATTGCTTACTGCTAGACCCCGCGGGCGACTGTTGTGGCTGTTTTGCAGCCGTTAGTGACCGCTGCACTGACATTGGTGACCGCTGCGCGCTCAAGGTCTCAATACACTCTATATTTCAATGATAGAGCTTTCCCCAAAACAAACCACACGTAAATAAAATGTCGATGTAATTAAAATTATTCAATCTTTGTAAGTTAGCTGTCAAAACGAACAGAAATGACATTCGCGGATAGATAATTTCTATAGTAAGATTTCTCCCTTACAATAGACAGAAGAAAAGATGAAATATTTCGCTAAAATAAGTATTACTCTTGATAAAGACAATGCACACTTCATTTCAAATTTAATATATATTTACGTACTGTTATTGAATACATAAGAGATATTAAAAACACGTTTCTTATTATAGACCTGGCCGTTTAATCAAGCACAATACAGCTTTAATAACGCTACATCCATGACGTCCAGAAAGTCATAGAAATAGACGGGGAAACGTAATATTATTATAAATTCCACTCTTCAAAGGTGATGATTATTCAAAATTTTAACATTGCTGGCATATCACCCCATGTGGAAAAAATATGGAACCCGTTGTAATTGATTTGATATCAATTAATTAATTACTTATTTCAACATAGATACACATGTAACATGTACGTAGTGATAAATTCTAACGTTGCTGTCGGGTAGACGTCTGGTGGCAGACACGTGTCCTTTGATAACTCTGATATTAGTGGACGCTGGCGTGTCGCCCAAAAAGGATTCGGCGTGTCACTTTTGACACGCGTATCATAAGGTTCGCCATCACTGGTATAGCGCACGGACCACGTGCAGCTATAAAATCCACATTTTTTTATGATTTTACAGTGGGCAACGCGCTTGTGGTCACGACCATCTAAACGTGAGCTTAAAAATGGTGTGCGTGCGTGCGTAACACTTCATCACTTTAGTCAAATGAGCTTGTGCCCGCCGCGCCGCCTTCCGATCGCTATTATAAGTGCGCTCAATTATCGACCTGGTAGATGGGCACTCGGGCACAAGCCAGTGCCTGCATGACGAGCCGGTCTGCAAAGGGAAACATTTCGCTTTAGTAAATATATTGTATTTAGACAACGTGCAAAATACTTGTAGGTAAAAATATTGAACGACCGATACAGATAAATCGTTGCTCGCTTTTCCGCAGTTTCGTTGGGGTGTGGGTCTCGCGATGGGAAATGCTGGGAGGACCAGCAGACTGAAATGAGTCAGAGGACAGCGTGATTTGTCCTTTCAAATTGGCACTCTTATCATTGCCCTATTTATGTAATAACTTTACTAATGTATGCTTATGACATTAAATGTATGTACTTACAATACTTTTAATATATTTTTAAGTTTATATATGTACGTTGTTTTTTTACCAATAATGAATGCACATAAGGGCATCGAAATCTGTAGTTTTTAAATTCACTAATTAACATTTCGTCTTTTTTTTTGTATAATACATCATAAATAATTGCGTTTACGAGTTAAAACTTATATAACGATTCCGAGAAAGGGTGAGATCCTTTCGATGAGGAAGTCTTGTTAAAAATTGTGTGCGCCGTGATACCAAATAATGTGCACGCGCACACCCGCCCACCTTAGAGATCATCGCTTACGGCTGTCACCAGAGAAGTGTCGTCCTAACGGGTGGGGGATCTTCCTCTTCCTCTCCGTCCTTCAACAAAAAATTTAAGGATTCGTCTCAGGTGTCTAATAAATGATAGTCAATATTTGATGTTCAGCTCCCGCAGAAGCTTCTCACCGTCCATGATATGCGCAACGTGTGTCTCCAGCATCACATCTCTTCCTTACCTTTAGTATCCACGATTCCACATTATATAAATATATAGAATGCAACAGCGACTGTACACTAATATTATTAGTAAATTGATATAAAATGTTAATACAAATTAAATTAATCAACTAGAATCGAATACCAGTAACAACTAAAATATTTTTTCCATAAATAGATTTTTTCTGTATATCTTTCTAGTTGATCTATCTAATTTGTAAAAAAAATACCACAAAACTGTGTTCTGAAAAATTCCATCTTCACAATATTAATATGTCCTCCTTAAAAACATACAAAATGTCTTGTAAACACTGAAATCGAGCATGGCACGGGTTAATCGTTTAGTTAAGTAGACGGTAGAATGTTCCCATCTAAAGATTCAATTAGATTAGTAAGAGTGCCTGCAGACAAACATCTATCAAGACGTTTTGTGGGACTAGGTGTTAATTTAAAAACAAAAATAAAATTAATATAACAAATAAAAAAAACAGTATATTCTATGTACATTTAATACGTTAGTTTTTAATTAAATGATAATACCTGTTGTGGGAAAACTAAATAGAGCTAAAACATTTCATACACATTGTTTTTTTTTTAATTTTCCAACATTCTGTCTACAGAGTTAAATGTTTTATGTATGTACAAATAAAAAATGCCATAAACATAAAAACACACACCTCTTTTGATTTACTTAAACTTCAAACATTGCGTATATGTGAGGTCTAGAATCAAAAGCAAACATGTCCACTTACTTGTTTTTGAGTAAAATTCACAACTGTCACATTTGGAATCATATTGAACATGGCCAGTGACCCACATGACCGAATACTGTCGTCTTATTGGCTCAAAACATATTTTGTCTGGGTTTGAATTAATTAACGTGTCTGCGATTGAAGTAAGATGCAAATGTTAAATGCATTTTTATACGAAATTCAGCAATATTTGTCTAATTTCGATAGGCTAATCTTGTAGACAATAATTTAAAAACCATTATAACTGGACATGTCTGATTTTGATTCTATACCTCACATATACTCGTATATTCTGTGGATACCGTGTTTTTAACTAATTTCAAACAACTCCGACTTGACGGCCGTACGGTATTACTCTCACTAACCCAATTGAATCCTTTGCTAAAATATACTATAATTCTTTTTTTAAACGCGACAGGTAATTGCAACGCATTCAAATAATTTTTTCCAGTCTCGCTCTTTCCTACGAATCCGCGTAGGTACCTACTATACCAGCACAATGGCGCCCCTGTGTCAACAGACCACTTAAACCGAGGCACAAAGTGTAGGTTTATATTTGAGGTAAACTAATAACGGGCTAACAGAAAACATTATAAAACAGGTCATCAAATTACGAACGCCGAGGCGATGTCTTCACGGTGTCATCGGTGGTTTGGGTGGCGGCCATAGAAAAAAATTCAAATTATCAGGTTAGTACCGGAGAGGCGCACACACAATATCGTTTGTTATCTACGATGTAATGATATAATCTATGGTTTGGAGCTCATTCACGATACGTGACGGCATAAAAAATGTTTCCCTGGAAAATTTTTTCCGTATAATACCAACAGTAGTTTTGACTTGTGAATGATCCGGGACTCGTTGTGGTATTTGTATTGTTATTATTTTATGGGTGTCGACATAAATTACTTTTATGGTATATTTATAGAGCGGGGTTTTTTTTTTTGGTCTTTCCTTTGCCTGCCTACAGGTACGTGATTGCTTCACATTATATTGGTGCGTCAGGCGCGGACTAGGCGAGTACAACATCGTACTTCAGTTTATCTAAAATATTGAATATATAAAGCACGTTGGTGACACAATGAATGCACAAAACAGTTTAATTACCACAGGTTATTACAACCCGGTATGTTTAAAATAAAATCATAAAAAAAGGCTACAGAATATAAATTACAAAATTTGTCGAAAACGTTATCGGTTAATATGGCACAATGGTAACGTGCTTTCCCGGAAAGAAAAAGTAAACCAAAATATTTTTTCTATCAGATAAATTGTTTCTGTATAACATGATTATTACATCTTAAATATCGTTCCCAAAATGTGAGCTGTACGCATTTTGTTTAAACAATTGGCTACTCCCAAGTATAGGTAATGTTTTGGATCCACGGCTCTATTTATATTTGGACTAACTTCGTCATTGTTAATTTTACAACTGACTGAATTGAAAGATAATATTCGCTTTACACAACTGGTTTTTCACTAGTCAGTTCTAAGCGCAAACATTTTCTTTATAATTAACTAAAATATGAATTTTATGTTGCGTATGTTAACAGAAATATTACAGTTTTAATTGGGTGAGTAGACCTGTGTTACTGCATGGCATTGGAAGGGTTAAAGAAGCTGAGATCAAACCACCATCGTTTTATGTATCACAAATATCTTGTAAATTCATTTCTCTTTCGACTATAATCTATACCGATACCCTTAAATATGAATTAAATATATTAATTATAAAGATATACATATAAAATCAATTTTATTGAAAAATACTGTTGTTGCGCCACCGGGATTCGAACCTGGATCTCTTTCCTAACCGGTGAAGGTGCTTTATCCAACTAAGCTACAGCGACATTATTTTTAGCGACAATTTTCGACCCTATATGTTACCTTTTTGATATTAATACATTTAATCGTTCCATCATTTGACAGAGCCATCTACCTTATTTTTACAGAATCTCAAATACCTTTGAGTAAACTGATAGCAGACGCCAGAATTATCAATTAAATTTTGGACACATTGATACAACTTTATTATTTAGGAGAACACATTCTTATTGTGAAGTTGCTTACAAGTTACAACTCCTAAAACTTATATCCTTCACTAAATATATATATATATATATAAATTGGTATGTGTAATATAAATTAAACACAACATAAAACCAAAATGTATAGTTTAGTCCGCTCCTGTTAATTTATACGGATGTATATTTTAACTATTCAAATTCCTATTATTACAAAATATGTTCATATTTAAATAACGGTTTGCCGAATGGAGGAAGTGCGTGATGAAAGAATAGTCAGCCAGGGTATAATATATATATATATACAAGTTATTTGAAAAATAACAATATCAGAAAGTGAAACCAGTAAATTACCATGATTATGAAGGTGCACGAATTTGAATAAACGTGAATAAAAACAGTTTACTAATGTTATAAGTAGATACGAGTCGTAGAAAAATCAGGTAGTGACGTCATATCCTCCGCCCATAAAAAAAACTCGTTAATTAACTCGTGCTGATGATGATTTTGGCTCTTTGTGTGTCGAAAAAATATTCACAGTTCAACGATTCGGAGGCTGCAATACATTTATCTCTTTCACATACTCATCGTCGTACCGACCATCACGCGCTCACTCATTCGTACCATAGATACATCATCACAATTACATTATTTTATCACAATCCAATTTTATTCTAAAGTAGCTTCACACACGTAGAAACTCTACGACACGACAGTCGACTCAAATCTCAGAACAGATTCCGCCATATTATTAATTTAAATATTGTCAATTATATTTTGGTATGGTGCTGCAGAAGAATGCTCAATATATCATCAGGTTTCATTAGCACAACACAGTACTGGTAAAACGTCTGCAAAGACGGAGAAATAATATCGTTAAGAACTGTAAAAATTAACGTTTTGGGCATACAAATCGTGTATTCAAATACCGCCTCGTATAAAAATTATTCAAATTCAAATAGAAAGCAAACAATGGTTGGATAAAAATAATAAATCCGGGATGCGAAACATTTGAAAGTGGATGAGTCGAGGATCTGTTCCAGGTTGCCAAGAGCAGGAATCAATATTTTCCAAATGAACTGGCTAGTGCAAACAAAATTGCTAGGTTTAACCTTTTCTACCCTGACGGTACTTTAAAGTATATCAACTTTCTCTGGTCATATATCATACTACGGTTTCAATGGTCTGACGATACTACAAGTCTATGTAAGTCTACTCGATTTATTATTTATACTACCAACTTTAGTTATATTTTTGTTTCGTCAACACTGCGGCTGGTGAAATGTCAGCTGTGCACTGTTACAAGGTTAAATTTGACGCGCTTGTATTCCTTGTGATAGTTATTATGACCTATTTTTTTTTTGTTCAACCTGAATTTTGATTTCTGAAATTTAGCTTTCTCGCTGAGCGGCAGTCTCAGTCTGTCTTTGTCTCTTGTGTGATGTTCATGCTATTAACAAAAGGTATTTTAACAAGATAATTATTACTGTCGACAATACGTACGCATTTAATATCTACGTAATTTAATCAAAAAAAAACATTGTATCATAATCAAAAAACGTCTCAAAATGCGTAAAGGACAGTGCACATCTGAGCTTAGAGCGAACAGTCATTCGTTGTCCATCGTATTTCAAACGAAGAGTGAAATGAGCAGATGACACCTTTACCGCCAAACCTCTGAAACGAGAGATCAAAGTCTCATCCGTGTACGCGCGCCATAAGAGTTAACAAAAAAAATTACACCGCTGTGCAAACAACATTACACTAAAATTATAATTACACAAAAAAAATCACTACCTTCGGCCCGCTGTCAGCGCGGCTAAATACCATAGTCTTCGTAAAAACACAAAAAATCTCGCCCGTTTCAGTGTGTGATGGATGAACAAAATCGTGTCGATGGTCCGTGTTTTTATGGCACCATTTTGGAGCTGTTGGACCCTCGTTAGCTCTGATTCCCCGACTAGTCTTTGGTGGTCTGGATCTCTATTTTTAAAGCTAATTGAATAATGAGACCGCAAGGAGCCTCGTAAAGATTCATACCGCTGTGGTCTGGTAGAAAATACTGGTATACGACAAGGTTACATTTTTTTGTACGGCCGTTATGGAAGCCAATATTTGAATACTCGTGCCTTGGATTCCTAACTAATAGGCCAATGGATGGATGGAAAAATATAATGACAGAACCGGATAAAATAATTGTACTTATTAAGGGCCGGTCGTGTGATCAGTAGTAACTTTTTACTATAGTAAAAAAAAGTTACTTAATTTATTTATGTTTGATCGTTGATAAAAAATAAATAATAATAAACTAATTTTACTCTCAGTAAAAATGTTAATCGATCACAGACCAGTAAATGAATAGATATGAAATAAATGGGTACGTATAGGAGAGGGGTTTGGAACATTAGTTGCGGGACGAGGGGCATTCTACAAACATTATTTGTGGAAACATAAATCCGATAGTTTATGACACATTTATGCAACAGTAAAAGTAATTACAAACATTAATGCATATTATTATATATTGTCAGCGTTTAAATTTTCGTTCCAATCGTGTCAGTTATCAGTTATGGAGTGAGTAGCTATGGACCAACTTATAAAACATATGTTTGTATAAAGATGATTATTACAAATTATCAACAATATGCAAAATCTTACCAGTTGACAAAAAATGTAATTTTAGAAGAGATGATAAACAATGTGAATATGAATTCTGACCCTCACCATAGCTACTCCACCAGATCCTCGGGACGAACCGTGAGAGAAACAATAGCATTGGACTAGATAAAAGATCATTCTATGGTAAATTATCGGCAACAGAAATGGGACACAATTTCTAGTGATCAATTTGACAAAAAAAAAAAAAAGAACTTGGGCCAAATTTAATTTTTTTGTACCAACATGTCTAGTCATGCTTCGTCTGTTCCACAGTTTCCATAGATTGTATGCCGCATTATTAATATACTACACGCACGAGCCTATTTACCTATTGTGGTTTTCGTATTTTATGATCCCCCCCCCCCCGCATACGAGACGCCATCCTATAAATGAGCCATCAATATTCATATGTATATAAAAGAAATGAGTTGCAGTGTTAAAAAACACAGTGGCGTAACAAAAAAAAATCGAGACACGATGCAAAATGAAAAAATCACCTGTATTATAAACAATCCATCAGATAGCAAGAACAAAATTGATGATTTGCGTCATTATTTTCACACATTCATGAACGTGTGAAATTCAAGATATATAAAAATTTATTTAGTATTTTCGTAGAAAGCAATCACTTTGTGGTTTGACATATTATATTAAATAAAATAACAATCGCTTTGTATGAAATCACGAAATTTATTATACGTTTATCTCAAGCTTCATCGGGACGTATTTAAAACTGATCATAAATACAAAAAGAGTACACTTATATATATATACATAAAGAGGGAGATAGAATATAAAATTACGTGTGAAAGAGAGAGACAGAATACGTATACAGATAGACGGAGCATTAAGAGATGGTAAAATACAGTGTTGATGTAAAATCAATTTAATATCCATTAAAGGAAACCTTATAATTTTTTATTCTGTCTCCCTTTATGTTCTATATAACTATATATGTATTCTGTCTCTCTTTCACATGTAATTTTATATTCTATCTCCCTCTTTATGTATATATAAGTGCACACTTTTGTATTTATGATCAGTTTTAAAAACGTCCTGATGAAGCTTGAAATAAGTGAAACCGGTTGACGTATAGTAAATTTCATGGTTTCATACAAAGTGATTGTTATTTTATTTAATATAAATTTATTTAGTTTTTATACATGTACATATATGCACTCGTAACTGAAAAAGCAATCATTTTGCGACAATGATCTAGCCCCTGGGTGTAAGGGTGGCGTGCGGCAAGCGGCATCCTTGTATCCATTGTTTATTATCAGATGTCAGCCTAGTCTAATAGAACGTTGAGAAAACAATTTTTTGACAACGCAGTAGCTGGTAGGCAGGTACATTATTTTGTCCAATTAGAATGCGAAATCTTTTCACGTCAAACATTTTTTGTTTCATGTTAGAAGAAAATAAATATAAGAAACAAAATACCATTTAGTTGAAAAGAGCGTAGAGCCGGCTGTAGACTTTTTGCCGTCAC
Source organism: Eubasilissa splendida (assembly GCA_031772225.1). Taxonomy (NCBI): domain Eukaryota; kingdom Metazoa; phylum Arthropoda; class Insecta; order Trichoptera; family Phryganeidae; genus Eubasilissa; species Eubasilissa splendida. Next base: position 7,563,588 of record CM062868.1, on the reverse strand, counting down.
AGGCAAGATTGTTTTTTTCCGCCCTAGTAACTTAAGTAAAGATGATGTTTTCAATTTTTGTAAAACCATCCTCATAAATTTACCGCCACCTAAATCGGCCGCCTGCGTGCCACACACGTCATGTGAGTTGTATGCAAGTAGGTTGAAATTTAAATGGCAGCCCGCTTCCAATGTCGAGATACGAGATACGTCCTGTAGGTATATCGCTGAATCTATACTGGTTATCGTGTGAGAGGATGACAGATAGTAATGGCAGAAAAGGTTTAATGTAATAGAAATATATGCTATCTAAAAATAAATCACACTATCCGCTATAGACTAATATGAAGACTATAGTGCTGAATTCTAGATATTTTGGCCAACGGACAGTAGGACACCGCGGAAAAATTGGTGATGGAAGGAAACAGATCTTGTGGAAGATCACCAACATGATACACCAACCTGGATTAAACCGTCGATGCATAGTTCACACTCCTGTAATGCACCAGAAATGCCACGGACCGGAATAGAAGCGACAAATCATCTTATTGAGAACAAAACAATGAAGAAATTGAAAATCAATTTCGGTCAAAGACTTGCTGTCTTTCTTACATAGTTTCTATACACTAGCTAGATTAGAGGTACTAAAACTAATAAGAATTTGTTAACAACATCGCTAATAAATAAATTCGCAAATCATTACCCAATATTTAAAAATGACTAATACTATATTATTAAGGAGAACACATTCTTATTGTGAAGTTGTAATTATTCAGAACATAGGTCTGTGATATTTTAAATACTAATTAAATGTATTAATTATAAAAATATGCATATAAAATCAATTTAATCGAAAAAAAATTGTTATCGCGCTACCGGGACTCGAACCAGGATCTCTTTTCAAACCGGTGAAGGTGCATTATCCAACTATGCTACAGCGACAGTACTTTTGATGACAAATTTTCGAATCTATATGTTCCACTTTTTCAAATGAATACATCTATCGTTCCATTATTTGAAAGTCATGTACTTTGTTTTTACGGAATCAACTCAAATACCTTTAAGTAAACCGATATCAAATAATTTTCTAATTAATACATTTAATTAGTATTTAAAATACTGTATTATTTCATAATTAAATTAGGCAATTTTCCATATTTCTCATTCTCATCACTGCCATCTACATTCTCTTAAATGATTTTAAAAAAATTAAAAACGAACACTCACCATTTTCACTGAATTTATTGTCGTTAAGTTACAACGGTTGAACAGAAGTTCCGCAATGGAAACGGGCTAATCATCCATGCTGTCTGTCATCCACGACTACTCTCATTGATAGAAAAAGGAAAGAGAATAACAAAAAATAAATAATACTAGCATGTCATTAGATCCGTGTCTTTTTTCTTAAGAGTAATAGAGATTGAGATTGTTTCTTTTTACTGGATTGCCAGTTGCGTATTGCTCTGGTGTGCGGCGCCAGCCTTGCGGGATTCCTCAATGCCGATCGATCGGGTATCCACTCCGTGCTGCAGCAGGCGTCCACGTTGATGGTCCTGACCGGGCCCTGGCGGCGGCAGCGTGGGGGGCCGGGGGAGGCGTGACCGCGGCGCTAGAGTGTACGAGAAGCGAGAAAATCTATAACCGAAATTTTTTTTACGAAATAATTTCTCGTTGCTGTGCCGAATTAAAATGGACCATTTGAATGTGGTGATTTGATTTTCATTCAATCGCGCACCTAGTAATAAATATGCCGAATGTAATTATGTTTTTTTTTATTTAATTATTCACATTCTTGGTTTGTTTTATTCATTAGGAAAGAATTCAACGTAATAATTTGCAGATCACTTTTTTCATAAGTTTAGCAATATTTGAATACGTCCAAGAACACACAATTACTGGATTTTCACCAACAAAGGCATTGTTATTAAACAAATAATAGATATCGCATAGAGATGATGCCATTTTTATTATATTGTATTTTAGTATAATGTGTTAAAAACATTTTTCAGATATTGCTTTAAATAATTTCAAAAAAATAATTAGATTCTCATTGTGACATATGCGCTGTTTCGGGAAAAATGTATATCAAATGTACTTCATAGATGGCGATAGTGTAGTGTTTCCACGCATTAACATATATGCAACTTTTAAAAATTTGATAGATATGGAGATTGATGGGTGGGAATTGGTGAACGTTATATTTATATAAAGTGATTACTTAAGCCATCCGAAGACAGGTCGTGAGGTCTGTAATTACCCATACTTCCATATCTTTTCCTTAATTAATAATAGAAATAGTTTCGTTGAGACGAAGGTATTTCACAGAAGTGAGGTATCTATTATTTGTTTAATAATTTTTGTATTTAAATAAACATCCGAGAATGATTAAATTATGCACACTCTAATCGAAATATATTAATTAAACTCGATTACATTTCTCAAATAGCTCTATACTTTATTTAACGTGATAAGCGTCCTAGGGATTAATAAAATAGAAAGACTTCGGTGGTTAACAAATGTGAAGATGATGACTTAACAGCAAACACTAAGTTATTACTAAACACAAAAAATTCACCAACCAACCCCTTTCGTTGCCTTTATCCCGATAAAGATACAATAAAATGGTATATAAGCGTGGACACATGCCGCCGTCTGGCGGCGAGCAGGACAATCGCGTATCCACCGAGCAGACACAGGGCCAGTGGACCAGCGCGAGAACCCAATGACCACTCTCTCACTGCTCTCGCCGCCAGCGTATGGAAGCATTCAAGACGACCTCATGGAAGTCGCTCTGTGCCATCAGCCTCGACTCCATTAACTTACTTATAATATATATTATTACTGTCGCAAAATATACCCGATCAATATTTTACATCTTGTTATTTACTTTAAACCGTAACTTCAGTCAACGTGGGCTGCCAATACGTTAACTCAGATTCGCTGTGTTTCGGGGAAGGGGCGGATTTTTTAACACTCTTATTCAATTATATGCAATAATTATTATGTGACAATATGCAATGTACTGTTAAAAAATTAATCTCAGTAGTTGAAAAATGTAATACTACCTTAGATTGAGAGAGTAAAGAATTTTAAGATTGACCCAGAAATAGGTACTATTCATTTCACTCCAATTCCATGTTTCAAAACAGAACACTGGATTGAAACTGCAGATTTCCTTAGTAAATAATGGTACAAAGTAATAAATATTAGAAACTGTCCTCAAAAGTGTGCACAATTATGGCAAAGGGAAAAAAATGTTCAAGTGTGAAATATGAAAGATAATCGTTCACAAAAATATTGCGTTGAACATCTAACAACATCTGGAAGCGATATACGAATATATCAAACATTGGCGTTTTTAACCATTGTTAGACCATAGACAAAAAAAAAACAGCAAAAAACATATTTTATTATGCACCCGAAATAAATGTATTTGACGAAGAAATTTCAAAACGCAACATTTCATAATACATTTAAATCATCTACAGAAATTGCAGTTAGATACTGATTTGAGCCGGGAATATTATTTTTGCGCGAGCCCCTACGCAGCCCCCTTTAGCCCATTCCTTCCCTTAGTGCAATAAACTCAAAGTCTATTTAAGTAATCGCTTCGATCTTATCTCTTTAAGGGAACTTGAGTATGGAAACTTGATCAAGGAAATTGGCCTTCAAGGCCTGTAGGGGTAGTGATACGATAATACTAAAATCGTTTTATCTGGGGTTACATTAATCGGGTTGCGAAATAATCGGGACAGTCAAAAATTAAGCTGTAAAAATTGCGACGTTTTTTTACATCGATTTTGTTTTTTCAAATAACGTTCGCGCTATAATCGAGACGAACTATGTGTACACATTGTTTTCACCATTTCGGTCTCACTCTTCGTCATCACTGTGGGTAGGTTGGACGTATCACAGGTAAATTTATAACATTTAAAACCCTTAAAAGTGATTTTGAAATGAATGAGAATCGTTCGGGGAGAAGTTATAAAATTGCTGCATCTCAAATAACATTAATGAAACTGAAAATCAAAATTGGAATATAGTAATATACGAGGGCAAGTCAACAATTATCTACATCTTCACAACTGTCATACTGCCTTCGGTGCATGCGTGCTTAGAGTCGGTACGACCGCGTCCACGTGTGCGAAACTTGATCCCGATCGCGAAATATGCCTTTCGGTTATTACGGTAGAAACATGTCCGCTCAGCTAGCAGTTCGGCACCAAGGAAAAACAACGAGCGGTTATCCAATTTCTCTGGTCGGAGGGAGTAAAATTCATCGAAGACTTTTATCACAATACGGGGATAGTGCTTTATTATGTAAATTTGTTTTTTTTTTTTGGTGTTTAAAAGTGGCCGGACGAGTGTGACCTACCGCGGACGACAGGATTCAGCATGCTCGAGAGACGGTTGTAGCGAATAGGTGAGTTACCACCGGTGAGGTAGCGTCTTGTTTGAACATCACTCAAGGTTCTGCCCATCATATCATAAATATTGGGCTAAAATTTCAAGGGTCGCGTTATATTCGGATCAGTATGGTATTATTTGGATGCGCTTAGATCAGATGCGATCAGGTGCTTTTTCTCACTACCCTGTACGGTCTTCTGTAAATTGTTTGGTCTTATAAAACAAATATTAAAAATGATATATTAGATGTTACAATTTTGGTCCAATTTGGTAGCACCACACGGACAATTCATTTTGTGCTCGTAGATTAAGCGGCATACGAAAAAAATATACATTGACTTACAATCGATTTTTACGATCCTTAGTAGACCTCCGTAATCGTGTTTCACGGTCATAAACGAACATCCTTATTTGCTGCGATCGCACGCCTGTACTTTATATTATATTTTTTAATGGGGCTCTAGAAATTTTTTTATAGAATATATTTTATCGGTTACAGGCTCTCCTTGTAAAATATGTCACGATAATAATACGATAAATAATATAGAACGTTAAAATATCTTCAATTATTAGGAAAAAAAAATCTACTTAATGATATCGTTTCTTTTTTATTTAGAACACATTCTTATTGTGAAGTTGTAATTATTCAGAACATAGGTCTGTGATATTTTAAATATGAATTATATTCAAAAATTGTCGCTAAAAATATTGTCGCTGTAGCATAGTTGGATAAAGCACCTTCCCCGGTTAGGAAAGAGATCCAGGTTCGAATCCCGGTGGCGCAACAACAATATTTTTCGATAAAATTGATTTTATATGTATATCTTTCTAATTAATATATTTAATTCATATTTAAGATATCGTTTCTATTTATTCGGAATATTTTCGATACGAATAAACAAACGAATTTAAAATGATTAAAAACAAATTATATGAATCAATTAGAAAGATATTCAGAAAAAATGTATGTAATAAAAAAATATTCAGTTACCACTTACATATTAGATAGATTTTTCTGCATCTTTCTAATTTATTTTAAATATAATAGAACTATGTTCTAAAATTATAACTTCACAATAAAATGTGTTTTCATTCAAAAATATGATATTAAAATATTTATATTCATATCAGTGGATTTCTAGCCAATATAATAAAAGGATTAACTTCGCTATCCTACTGTACTGCAGGGCCGCATTAGCCTAGGCAGAATGTAAAAAATAAATATATTTTATTATACTTTTCTAAATGCATAATTCAATTGTATATCGTAATGTGAATATGTTCTAAAGTAAAATAAGATAATATTATTGTTCCAAAAATACTACTTTAATTTCCCGGTGGCATGTGCAACCACTCCACTACGGCAACTAGCTCATGAATAACTTCCTCCACCCTCCTATTATTCTCCTTCCGTCTATCCTTCCCTCAATCTCTATGAATATAAATCTACTTTATTCGTCTGTTTTTTCCCCCAAATTTCGTCATTTTGGTACCACAGACTACTAGAAGAGTAGCTATGATGGTAGAGCACTCACATATCATATGAGAGGTACATGAATCAATACTCGGTGTCTCCAAAATTTTTCGACTTCAAAAAAAGTCTGATATCTACTCCGGTAATGAAAATTAAATGTGAGGTAATTTATTTCTTTCTTAACTAACTGCTCTAATTGAGCCTTTTACACTATACATAAAATAAAATAAAACAGAGGATAAAAACAATAAGTAGGTACATGATAAGAGTCAAAGTCATTATATACATGATAAATAATAATAATAATAATTTTATTTTTCTTTATTCATAGCACAGCACAGTGTGTTATCATATTGCTATAATCATATAGCATTGTAGCAAAGTAAGACATATATTTGGGTACCCTGCCCGCTACACTAGTATTTTACTGTATTATAGCAAACAGTGCCGTTATATCCGCTGTTTTATTCGCGACGTTTTGCTTTTTTGATTTTGACGTTTAATTGACATTTGTCACAATATAATTGTTTAGTGCGCGATGAAGATTTTTAATGAAATGCCAGAAAACACAAGAAAGGGGGAGAAATTTAATAGGTTTAAAATGAAACTGACCAGATATGTAAAAGATACGTTTTAGTATAAGAAAAGACTTAATCTTGTTTATATTAGAGCATATATAGGAGTACCTATGTGTATACTATGTTAAGAATTTAATTAATTAATAAATAAATAGAGTTAGGAAATCAGAAAATCATACACATATACGCCACGTGATGCTGTACCATTTGGAAAAAGGGTGGAAACTGAAAACACATCATTTCGCGATCTCAACGATCTTTTCGGCGAATGAACGATTAGCGAAAGGGCATGCTGATAGTGGTTTGTTCGCTTCAATCCTGGTGATATCAACTTAGACAACGGGTCAGAAAAGGGTCAATCTTCGGATTTTGATGATCAGGCCCTTCTGGCAGCTGTGGAAGAGGATGAAATTTGTTGCACCACCAGAACACTGGCTGAGAACTTCAACATCGATCTGTCCACGATTACGGTGACTACGTTCCTGAATGATAATTGTACATAATATGTTTTGAGTTTGTTTTATTTTTTGGTTATGTTAAAATACATCAAATGATACAATATAATTTATATTACAATATATATTTTTTAAATAGAGGATAATTATGCATCAACCTAATAATACACAGTTAAAAAATGAAGATAATAAAAATTATAAGTTTACTAAATGTAGAAACTTTGTCAAGCACCATGTTTAAAAATCTTATATACGTACATAATAGTTAAATATACAATAATGCACTATTTCTAGTGCTTGACAAATTTTACTGGGGGTGTTCTAAATTATCCGAACGGTCTAGTTTGGGGCGCGAATTTTCTTAATTCGGCCCCGAGCCCCAGTCAATTCCAAGCGCGCAACAATGAGCTTTCAAAGATGAAACTAGACAACGCGCAGCGTCCAATTGCCGGCCGCCAATCATCAAATGAACCGTACAATCGGCCATCCGCACGGCAAAACCGTAAAAAGCGCCCCATCCGAGGCAATTCACGGCGCGAATCATAAAAGGCGGGCTCCGGCCACAAGTGGCACGGGAAGATGGCGGCCGCGTCACCCCGGCAATCAGCGACTGTTTCCGGCCTGCGTCATTTGAATTTCGAACGGAGTCATTGATGAATCAAACATGGCGGACAAATTAGCCGTCGACGTACGGCGCGACGCTTCGCATGGACGTGAACACGGGGAATATGAAATAATTGGAGGTCTAAAGACAGGTTCACATGGCGTTCGTAATATAAATGTCCTACCGTATCTATGAACCCGTCGTACTACACACCGAGGATAGACTCTTAGACGAATCCTTCAAATTTTTAGACAACTTGTCAGAAGAGAAGAAAGCTTGGTGGATGGACTAGTATTGGTTAATTCGTCGCCCATCTTTCAAAAAGGGGTATCTCATTTTTTTGTTATAGTTGAGTTACGACTGGGGTTACATTATTTTTGAGATTTGAAAAATCAACTTTGTGGTTAAAATCTATTTTTTAGATTATTAACTTTGTTTTATTTACCACTTAATGAATTAAATACATCTACCAGTTTCGAAAAATATAATTTTCTTCTTCAGGATGTAATCAACTAATCAAAAACATATGTTATATTGTTTCTTTAATAGAATCTATTTTTTTTAAATATTCACAGATTAATAGTACAAATTTTCTCACTAAAGTTTCTTTAAGATACAGGTTACATTAAGTTAGGTTAAATACAGAATCACAACAACAGAGTATTAAGTTGACTGTGTGCAGTTTTCTAAGTCTGCACCTGTCATGTGTGCAGTTGTCATGGAAACAAAAAATATGTGTATGTACCTAAAAAACAAAGAGAATTAATGTAATGAAAATTTTAAATATTAATTAAATATATTAATTAGAAAGATATACATATAAAATCAATTTTATCGAAAAATATTGTTTTGTTACGCCACCGGGATTCGAACTTGGATCTCTTTCCAAACTGGGGAAGGTGCATTATCCAACTATGCTACGGCGACAATATTTTTAGCGACAAATTTTCGAACCTATATGTTACCTTTTTGTTATTAATATATTTAATTGTTCCATTAGTTGGATAATGAAAATTGTCCATGATGGTTAATAATTATAAAAAGTTTGATATTTTATAATAATTTATATTTTAAACGTTTTTTTTTCATTTGAATTGGGTTAATACGTTAAATAATTTAACAAAAAAACAACCTAAACCATATGATTTTTATATCCCGCCATTTTATTTTATTATACGTATGCATTTATGAACACGGCTTAACATTACACGAATGTATACACACACGTTGCCCATGCTCGTGAAAGCTACACAATGTGACTTAATTATTGCATACATACGGCGGGAATTTGGATAATGGTCATTAGATGGTGACGTCCATTGAATTAGATATAAGGTAACTTAATTTGATCATTAAAGAAGTTAAATGAATGCATTTGCAACACGGGATGCATACTAAAGAGGCGGCGGAGTGCACGTTGCATACCTCACTTGCAATCTCATTTGGATTGTGCACTTATTTATTTATACCATTAATAAAAATGACTTAAAAACAATCCTTATCAGATGATTATTGAACCAAGGCATGGCAAAGATTATTTATAGAAAATTATTAAAAATAAGTACCTATTACAGAAAACATAGTGCAAATAATCCGTTACGTATATAACTGCTCATTATTAATTATTTTTTTAGCAAAAAAAAACTGTTTTATTTCATTTTTTTAATGAGTATAAAATAAAAATCCATCACAACTGCCAAAATCAATTAAATTAGCAACAAATATGCATGTGTACAAAAAAGAGGTTCTAAATTATTGGCTTAAAGGTCTTCAAAATAATTAAATAATGAAGTATTCCGACATCTTTCTTCTTCGCAAATTCTAATCTGATCAATTTCCTAACATTTCAATAAATACTTTTTATTTCGTATTGTATTATTATATATTTTGATCTTGTTTTATATAAATGTCGAAAGCTACCCCCATCATTCAAGATCTTATTATTTTTGATGTGCTGTTAATAAAAAATACACATCTAAAAAAAATAATTAAATTTAATAATTTAGATACAAGAGTATTGTTTATAAGTATTACTACTTAATTAAGCACTCTTCTTCTTCTTCTTTTAAATAGGCAATCCACCCTTCAAGAGTGATTTGTGCCATTAATCAAGTTGAAACTTTATATTGTAGAAAAAAGTACAATAGGTATTATAGAACAGGAAATACAAGTCAATACTATTGTCGTTCTAAAAATTAGCTATTATATAGATTAAATGTGGCGAGTTAAGGGAAAGAAGATGACACAAGTTAACCGGGAGATGAAAATTACCATTGACGAGATTACGGTAATAAAACCTGTGATCCGCAATGGACAGGCAAAAAAGACATGGTCAAGGGTTTCCTCCTCGGCACCACACTCACACATTGGGGAATCTATTAAGTTCAATCTGAATAAATATGAGGCTACCTGGCAATCTCATTCTAAAGATATTTGATATTGTACTTTTGGAGACTTTCTTTCTGAAGAACCACGGGGTGCGGGAGAATAGATCTTTGAATTATTTTAAGCCGATTACCCTAATGATTATTTGGATCCATCCATTGTGCAGTCCAGATAGATTTCGTACATTTTTTACCATATTAAGTCTGTCATACATCGGGATGTGGAATTGATGGGGGAACACTCCGGAAATAATGGCCTCTTTGGCCAGTTTATCAGCACATTAATTTCCATATGTGCAGGAATCCAAACGAATGACACCTGTTTATTGTTGCTGTACAAATTAAATAGACATCTTCTGATGAATTAAGCACTCAAATTTGTTTAAACGTATTTATAATATCAAATATACAATATGTTATGTTATATGCTAACACTTTCTTTCAGCAATTCACTATATTATTATTTATAAAAAAAAAAATTAAAATGTATATTTATATAATAAATAAGAATTAAAAAAATAAATAAAACATCTCGACACCTATGACTTATGATGGTATGTAACAATATTATTATAATATATAATTACGAAAATAAATAAAAAAAGGTACGTGTTGCCATTGGGCTACCCTTACTACTTAGTATTTATATAAGTAGGAAAATTTCGTTAGATTTTCGACTCGAGACAACCTATGAGCTCCCATGAGACTCTTTGAAGAAAACTCTCGGCTTCCAAGTCCACCGTGTACATAATAAGTTTCAAATATTCGAGCACCGCCACTTATTTCGCCCCTCACTTCACATGTACGTCAGTCTACTGACCATTGATGATTCGTCCGTTCGATGGGTGAATTTTAATCTACCCTGCAGCCGTTAAAACAGAAATATATAAAATTGAAAATTAACTTTTCATAGGTATTCAAGTATAATGTATTAATCGTTTGTCATATATACAGATAAAGAATATAACTTCCATATTTCTAAAATAAGATTATCATTAGATGGCGACAGTAAAGTTGTAGTTAATACATGGTAACATATATACAACTTCTAAAAATTTATAGATATGAAGGTTGATTGTGGGTAAAATTGTTTAACGTTACATTGTGTAAAGTGATCACTTAAGCCAGCCGAAGACAAGTCGTAATATCCATACTTCCCATATAATATAATATAAGAACAGCTTCGTCTCTATGAGACATCTATAATTTGTCTCAAAAGTGTATAACTTAATGTAGATATCTATGGCTCTAGGTGACGTTTGTGCCCGCGTGCCGAGTCTCGCTGTCAAATCCAACACCGTGTACTCTGATAAGTCCCACCAATCGCAAACGATGATATCTGAATTTTTCTTGGAGCTGCTGATGACTTTAGTGCAGACGGCACTGGACCCGGATGGCCCATAACACCAAACGACGATGACGTCATAAAACTTAAATATGTTTAAATGAATTATATAATGTATAGTCTCGTGTTTAATTCTGTATCCATCTTATATGATTTGCGGTCACAAAACATGAGAGTCTCACTCTTGTTTCCACGGATACAACTCCCAAGAAAATTGTCGCAGCCCGCGGCCGAGCTGAGATTTGATACCTTATAATTATCATTTTTGATAATATTAAATCAACATGTTTTTAACCATTTTGCAATCACGTGTGATATATATGTATATATGTACACCACTCGCAAACAGGAAGCGATAAATCAAAACGATTTAGATGTTTGATATTCGAGCCCGAGTGAGCCGGCGGCGTTGATAATGGTGTGTATTGAAATAATTCCGAGTTGCCACTCGACGGATCGGTGACCAACTGTATAGCTGCACACCGGACAACTGCACACAAGACAGGTACAATCGTAAACAAGTGCGCACGTCAACAAATTACAAGTGCAAACAAGCAATTTATTTTGTATTTTTACTTTATTTATTAGACTTTATTGACATACACGTTTTTGTTGTAGCAGAATTGAATATATTTTAATATAACATGAGATACAATTATATTGCAATTAAATATATACTCATAGTTTATTGTATGGGATGAAGTAGACTCCACCTCTGATATATACAGCTACTTGTCCTGGCTACTTTGCTAGACTGCCGTCTGTGTTAAAGTACCCAAATTTTTTTCGTGCTGTTGTGGTGTTATTTAATTCAAGAAAGATAAAGATTCAGCAGGAATAAAAAAAAAAGTTAAAATAATAACTTTATTAAAACCTAACTTTATGCAACTTAAAAGTTATCATAAAATAAGTGTAAATGATGTAATGTATCGTTAGATAACTTATCTGCCTAATCTTTCTACTAATCTATCTAATACTCAATTACGTATGTGCAATTACCTTCCAGAACAATCCACCAGATTCGTACATTTCAAAAGAAAATAACGCTCGACTCCCGCGTAATGTATCAAATCTGATTTCAAATTTTCTTACACCTGACTGTGTGTCAGGCGTAGGAAATATACGGAATATATAGGAAATATATATATATGCAAAAAAAGATTTGGCACACACACACACACAACACGTGAAACACGACAGTTGCGGGCTCGCTACGTGTATTCTCTCCGCCTCGATGGCAATAATTGGACTAGGAAATTGCCATTGTTTGATTGGTCCCCGTCACGAAGCGAAGGACCGTCAGAAGATGTGACATGGGCGCTGACAGTGTTCCAAATTCAATAGAGCCACCGTGAATAGAGCGGGTACATTCGAAAACGGATGGAACGGATGCACGAAGGCAGGGCGACAATGTGACATTTACTAAACTAAAATGCAGTCGCGAAAACGTGCGGGGAAGATGTATCCACCGCGTAAAAAGAAACACAACACACGATAGCGCATACATTCTGTCCATATTTAACGAGATGATCTTTTCACAGATTCGTTCTTGCTCTTGTGTGCCGTTGACTTTCTCAAGCTGAAATAGACGAGCACCTGAATTGAAATCGCAGACAATATTGGAAGCCATAAACAGTTTGGAGAGATTTCTGAGTGGATGTGTAGACATTGTTTTGATTCCAAATAGAACAGATTGGCTAGAAACTATAACAAAGGAAAATTAAAAAAAAAAAACTATAGACGTAATTCATCAAAATGAGTCAATATATAACAATAAAATTTTGTTATCCGTGTACATTGTATCTGTGTAGCTACGCATTTATATTTTTCGCTACTTTAACACGCACAAAAGTTTTGTGAAATAGCTAAAATAGCTAGGCTGGACCTGTCAGAGGTGACACTTACTGCATCACACTCGGAAAATAATAAATTTGTAAATTGAATAGCAATTTGTTTGTAATAATTTATAACTAATATTAATATATATTAATTGAAAAAATACTACAATTAAGTTTTCGATAAATTTTTAACTTATATTTAGAACCAAATATTTTACCTTCTTCAATATTAGCAAAATTACTTTGTAGCCTCATTTTTAATAAATAATAAGACAAAATACTTTGTTTAAACCAACTATTTATTTTAGCTATATTTGAATATGTCCAAGAACACAAAACTACTGAATTTTTACTAACAAATGCACTGTTATTAAATAAATATCAGATATCTCATATAGACGAAGCTATTTATTGATTCTTCAACATTTTGGAAACAAATTATTCATTTGACATTAACAAGGGTTTAGAAATTATACATACAAATACTAGTTAGATAAATTTGAAATTTTAGAAATCAGAAAAAGTTTTAACAGCAATCCAAATATTATAAATAACCCAATCCTCTTTGCAAATAATTACCTTTTAAATTTGTTTACATATTAGTTCCCACTTATTTACCCACCACTTTATAGTTTTCTTTTTATCTATGCTTGTATCTTTGATTTCAGTATACATTGTTTCCTGAAGAAGATACCATAGGTATCGAAACATGTTGAATAATCAATAACTAGTGGTTAAAACAAAGTATTTTGTTTTATTATTGATAAATAGATTTTTTTGTATGTCTTTCTAGACGATTCATTTAATTTATATTAAAAATACAAAAATATGTATTAATTAGAAAGATATATTGTATAAAATCAATTTTATCTAAAAGTATTGTTGTTGCTACCTGGATCTCTTCCGATCCGGGGAACGATACGATTGGAAGAGATCTATGTTCGAATTTCGGTAGCAACAACATTTATGAAATAACACACGAAGTGTGCGAGAATGTTATGAAAAATATGGTAAAAAGAGCACGCATTTATGCCGCTTCCAGAAGCGACCACTTGGCCAATTTCATATTACATACTTAATTGTAATAAACTAAGAAATTGATAAATAAAAATTAAATTAAAAAATTATTTTTCATTTTTTAGTTATTCAAAAACAACATTGGCCTGGAACATAATATTCACCCTGCACCTGCACCTAGCTCGGATGCACGAAACTCATTTAACTCATTTGAAAAATATGAAATTATGAAAAAGAGCAATATATATTTTTATAACCAGACACGTGTGATAATGTGCTGAACAATTATATAATTATTTTATTGGAAATATTTAATGTTGAATAATGTCATTATTAGAGTATCGTTTCATGTATGCATTCGGCTGTGCATTCTCTCACTCCGTAATCTTAATCGTTATTTTATCATCTGGGTATTATTTGTGTAGAAAACGTTTTGTTGAACATTAATTAACGTTATGTAACAGTGTATTTAACCGTTCGTTCGGAGATTTTCTAATTCGGTAAATTGCCGTGAGGTAAATTATATATACCAATTTTAGTCAATTACTCGATGCCCTGTTTCGTGATCGACATTTTGTACCAACTGCAAAACCAACTCTTTCTGACCCTGTCAGTCATTTCTGCCATTATTTCGCATTTTTTACTCATATCCAGAGGCGTGCAGTGCATACAAGCAAAAAAGTTGTGCATAACAAAAATAAATTAAAAAATTGGATTAACACAAGCGAAAACATTTGCAATTAGCGCCATCTGTGTACCAGTAGAGACTTTAATTGCTTAGTTCTCACCGCTGTACTCATGGCGCTCTTTTTTATTCACCGCTTCGTGCTATTTACATTACACAGTTCTGTCTTTACGCTAGTGAATTATTCAAGTCATATAAATGGCTATTTACTGAATTGAAAATTCCTTTCGGTTGATGCGTTTTGTATGGAGTCGTTACCTATGCGTGCAAATCATTGAAGTGTCTACTTCCTCTTTTACTAATTCGCGAATTTTACTATCTTACTGTTTTTAACCTGTTGATTTCATGATCGTTTTTTACATTTGGTGCATGGATTGGTTTTTGATTTAAGGTAAATAAAAAGCAATTGGCAGAACTATTTCCTACGTTAACCTTTAATAAAAATAATTATTTTCTATAGGATTTTCAAACAATAAATTAATCATTTTCAGTAATAGAAAGTGTTTTTAAAAACGTCCATACATTTTTTATATGGAGAAGAAAGTATTATTTCACTATAAAACTTAAACTTTAAAAGCACTATTAACAGTACTCTAAAATTATAAATAAATACATGGTACGATCGTATAAACGACAGACTTCTTTTGTCCAAAAACGTTAGTTAAACAAAAGTACATATATTGTATTACATATATTATATATAATTGTAGAATATCATTGGTAACAGCATAACCTAAATCTATACCTACTACACGCCGCTGCTCATACTTTACGGTGTAAACATTGTGATAAAGTAAACAAAACATCAAAAAAATATTTAATCTAAGGTTAGATTTATTAAATACTAGCATTCCGTATCCGGCATTACCCGAGATTAAAATTGTGTTATAATTTAGCATAGATAATTGGTTTAGGAGGAAGTGAGATAGGCACCTTTGTTTAGCACAGGTCTTAAATAATATCGATGTAAGCAAAATTTTCATCGGGGTCCTAAAGAGTAATTTCGCAAAAAATTGAAACGAATCACATTCAAAATAGTACACATTTATATTGGGAGGAGAGGATGGAGCGGCTAGAGGATTAAGGGAGGGTTCCTATGTTTTACGCAGGATTTCAAAGAGTAATTAAGCAAAATTTGGTTAAGATTGGTCAGCATACTGCTAACGTTACAAAGACGTCAATTCAAGGATTCGATTGGGAGTTTATTCAACACCCACCTTATTCTCTTGATCTTGTTCCGTCAAATTTTCATATTTTCCGCTCTCTATTTAATAATCTCCGAGGAATATCCTTTAAAAAGGACGCTGTTCTTCAAAATTGACTTGACGACTTCACCTCCAAGCCACTGGAATTCTTCAGACGTGGATTCAAAAAACTGTCAGAATGTTGGAAATGAATTGCAAGCAATGCGGGATAAATTAATACAACATTATTTCTACAATACATAGTCTTCAATAGTCAAGAAACACACGAGGATCTGGTTACATTCGAGCCGTTGGGTGATAAATTCCCTAGAGTCGATCTCGCGGGTGCGGGCGCACGCGCGCGACCGGCAGTGGCGTAACTTTATAAATGGAGCCTCAATGTAAAACTAAAAAAAAACATCCTCGTGTACGTATTGTATATAAAATATTAAAATATTAAGAAATATTCTTGATATTCGACAACTCTGTGTAAGAAAGCTGATCTTATATTTTCATTCCATCTCATAATTATTCTACGAGAGCAAAAAAGAATAGGCTCACCGTGAAGCCTAAAATGAAAACAAGCTTCGGTCAATCCTTCCATATGTTTCTGGCCACCAAAGCCTATAATATTTTGCCGAGCAGTATGAAACAATTCTCGATGGACAAAGTCAAACACCATCTCGGGAGCTGGTTATTGGGTGTTGGCATAAGAGACTCCACCCTCTACGCACCACTGCCGGCAGATTTAACCCACAAGAACAGTACATCGCAGATCATATTTGGGCAGAAGGTAGAAAAATAAATAACACAATAATAATGATGAAGCCACTCAGCAGCAGCAGTTCTCCGCTCCAACACTCGAACAACGGCCCTAAACAACTCTAAATTCCTGCAACGATTGAACAGATCGGAGTTCCTGACAGAACCTCAATCTACTTCCTCCAAACCCTCAAGCATATCCTGCCTTGCATCCGTCAGAATCATGCAATGCCAGAGGATTTACCCAGGACTATTCTATGAGCCCACGTGGCTAACGATACACGTCTATCAGACAAAAAATATCCCTCTCTGCCCCCCCCATCGAGAAACTTTTTGTACTTCACGCAGTGCAATAAATAATTACAACATGACAAGTCGGTACATGTCCATCATCATATACAAGGAATAGAGAAAACATGCAGGTCTCAAGCGATGGGCTCAATCTAGGATGGCCAAAGAGCAGAGGGGTGGACTAAGAAGAAAATAAATACTCCCTTACAGGGTCAAGACAAAACAAATAAAAAACTAACAGATCGACTCGCAGCTCGCACGCCGCTGCCACAACGTCACGATCCCACAATGATATAACCAGTGCTGTATTCGAGGGTATACGTCGAGGGTATATCCCCTGGTTAAATCAAAATACTCTACCATCATAAAGGAAATCCCAAAGTTTGTTTTCGCCAAGTTTCTAGAAGTCTTGTATAATTTCAAAATTGAATGCTGATATGAAATAGCGTAGAATATTCTGGTGAACGGAATTTTTTATTATTATCCGATAGTTGTAAGGCTTGGATGCATTCAAGTAAACGAAGTATGAAGGAAGCCCCAAAGGATCCCCCACCCTATCCAGGTATCGTTTTGAGATTTGTTTACTCTCGTTTCGATTCCACTCGACAAAACTCAACGCGTGCAATATTTTACAAAATCTTAAAGTAGTTAATTAAGTTCCGGCAGTTACTAAAACATCATGGCGCCCCTACATATTCACTGTTTTTTTCTTTTTCTTTATTATTACAATTGGTCGATATTACATTAATTTATTATCATCTTAATGCCATCATAAATTGGCTCCGGTATTATAGCACCTGAGCCATACCTGTACAATTTGACGTGAGACGCGATACCACATTAAATTCAAAGGTTAGCTAGAAAGAAGCTATAGAAATCGTGCACCCCCAAAAGGGGAGGGTGTAGACGTCACATTACCATCAGACAAAAATTAAAATAATTCTAATCTTGATATTTCATTTTCCATTTTCTAATCCGTGATACGATATAGCCTGTGGTATAGTGGAATCAGGTCAGGCACTTCTTTCGACACATTAAAAAATATTTTGATACAATATATTTATTCCCCGTAGAATTTTATACATCAAATATCGCGTAGCGGACGGATATTACGAGAATGCAAAAAATATATATAGGACCGGAGCATTTCACGTGAATGTCAAAGAAATCTATAGTTTTTTGTTAAGAATTTGATCATCTGGGCGCGCGGCTGTATCCCATTCTTTCAACCATTGACCACGTACACTTGAAGACAGATGAAATATGTGACCTCAACATAACTAAACAGTAATTCCTAGATTTATATGTTATAGCCGGATAATTTTTTGACATAAGCATAATTTTAGCGTTTACAAAAGCTAACTTATTATAACGAAAAAAAGGGGGGGGGTTAAATTTAAGTACCGCCCTGGTACTTTTTTATTTAGCACTACGCCACTGGGTATAATACAATACAGTACAATAGTACATTAGATTTAATTTATATCGCATAAATATGAAAAGAGTGCGTTTAGAACCCTCTTAGAAATTTACGACTACAACACTGCGTATATATAACTTTCACTATCGCGCACCTCAGTGCAGTTTAGCTGCGCCACTGGCGACCGGCCATATTCGGGTTCGATCACCAATTACGTAGAAAGGCGAGCAGACGTGAAATAGAAGGCTCCAGAATCGCTGTGTGTGGGCGGCTCGCAGGCCGTGGGGCAGACGGAGGCGGTGGCCGGTGGCCGGTGGCTGGTGGCTGGTGGCTGTTGGCTGCGGGCGGTTGTTAGCGGCCGACCGTAATTTGTTGAAACCGGAAGCAATCCTGCATTAGCAGGGCCGGGACACCGAACCCGATGCACGGTGATTAGTGTAATAATCCAACAATGCAGAATAATTCCACGTTTACAGGCTGTGACCCCCGGAATTAGCATCGGCGGACGGTATATTTTGTAGCGAGGAGTCGGCTCCGTAACGGAGTACGCTCGACCTGCCCATTTCTTATATGCGACATCTGTTATCGGACAGAGGCACTACGTATTTCAATTAAAACAAATGAAATGATACACTAATCTATCAAAAAAAATGTATAATTACCACCGGAACTCGAACCCAAAACTTTCTCTTGTCGAAAGAATGAATTAGTAATTACATTATGTCGAATTCTATTTTTTTTTAATAAAATAAATTCGTACACGGAATACACGTCACATCAATATTCATACTATTTTTAAACTATTGTGTCTTAAACAAACTACAAATACGATTTGTTATTGTTAATTAAATTAAATTAATATAATCTAATAACTTAATCAACATTACATACATACACGACAGTTTGATACCACAGTCAAATGGGGGATAAGTCAGATGGTAGAGCGACTGCTTAGCAAGCGGAAGTACCAGGATCAAAGGTGAAAATAAAACGCAAGAAAAATAATTTACGAGCATTTCCATGTGAAGAAGAAAAATATATTTATATTTTTATGAAAAGTTTAAACCATTTAAAACATCGGAATATTTATGAAAATTAATTGTAATTATGTATATAATTTTTTGAATATTTTTATTCGTAAGTAATTTTTAAAAATTAGTTAATTGTTAGCTATGCGTAAAATATTTAAATAACAGAAAAGATAAACCTTTTTGAAAAATATTTTTTTTCTTACGATAAAACATTTTTTTAAACACACACATGCAAAGTTATATATCTCAGAATGAAAAATGTCTGACTTGAGCGACTCTCATAATCACTTTGGAATATATTACAATGATAAAATAAAAAATTACACTAAATTTATCGCATCGTAAGAAACTACTCGGCAAATAGTGAGATGGCCACGGTCCAAACAGATTTTACATTGTATTATATAGTTACAAATAAAATAATTATATTCAATTTTAATACAATTGGAAAGATTACAGAATTTGTCGAATACATATTCGATTGCGAAGATTATAACGTGCTTTCGCCGGATATAAAGAGATCCTGTTTCAAATCATATTAGCAACTAATTATTTTTTCGATAAATAGATTATTTCTGTATATTTTTCTAGTTGATTCATTTAATTTGTATTAAATTTTACATTAAAAAGTGAATATTCAACATATCAATACAAAACTGTACAACGATCAGACAAATGTGTCGTCTCAATATTACGCTGTCAACAATTGTAACAAAGTCGCAAAACAAAGCTTCGCGATGCTTCGTTTATTTTTGACATGGATGATATTTACATTTACAATTATAAGAGAAGAGCTTCATCCATATCCATCTCATAATTATGCTACGAGAGCAAATAAAAATCCTTCCATTTGTTTCTGGCCCCCAAAGCTTATAACATTTTGCCGAGCAGTATGAAACAATTCTCGATGGACAAACTCAAACACCATCTCAGGAGCTGGTTATTGGGTGTCGGCAGAAAGGAAACTGAGCAAAGATTTATGGAAGATCCCCCACCCTTCGAACTGACCAAGTGAAAAAACCAACAGGCACTTCTCTGATGACATTCCTAAAATCTGCAAAAAATGACATGCCAAAAAAATGAAGGAGCATAGTCAAAAGGGCGGGAGTTCATAGACATGATCCCTCATGAGGATCCTCAGGCATAAGTGACTGACGTGGATGATATAATACTGATTTTTTATATTAGAATATAATGCATGATTTGTATATTTGATAAACTTTGTTATTTAAAGATCAAATTATAATACTATTATTTTATTTTTATTTTAAAAATACCACTGACATTTTTAAACGACTATTTTTAAATGGTTTCCCAAACAAAAAAATATTTTCTGTATACGGTTCGATATATTATGTCAGATACACCTAACGCATTTTTTCTATAAATTTATTCTTATGTGAAATTACATAACCTAACTAATCAGGTACCCAACGTAAAAATATATGCATTTTAATATACATAGATTAAATATATACAAACTCCGGCAATTGTCTCATTTTTAAAACCCTACATGTAAAGGAGTATTTGTCACTTACTTGTTAAATTGGCACAAATGCAAGTTGACACGACGCGTGAGGTCCTGTCATTATTGATCTTGGAACAAACAAAAGCTCGTTGACTTATCATTTGACATTGCTTCTTTAATGAGAGCCATTAATTGACATCATCTGCATTCTGAAATTCTATTAATATTCCACTGTCACTAGTTAACAAACTTCCCACATGAATCTATTCATTAATGCTGTCAATTGAAACTTATTCACAAATATACTTTTACAAAAACAGCGTCCAATTGATTGCAACTCATTTCTCAATCTTCATAGACAGTATACAGAAATACAAATAATTAAGCCATAGACAATAATTAATAATAAATGGTTCATTCGCGTGATTTATTTTCATCTTAAGATGTTGTTTAGTGAATTGTCAAAAACAAATGTCAAACCCAATTAATAATTTTGAGTTTACGTTGTGTTACAAATACATATTAGATGTGTGTATATTTTGAATGATTAACTATAAATTTGACACACATTGTGATGGCTTAAATGCTGGATTGCAGTCCTGTTAAGGTTTAATGAAAATGTATTAATATTGGCGGGCGGTCATTTTGTACGTGGACGCCATTTTTCATTTTATCAACATAGAGTTTTAGCCCGATCTGAAGAATATTTACTTGGATTATTTTATGATTTAATGTAAGCACATTTCAACAATGCTACAAAATAATCGTGCTTCCATAATATGTCAACATTAAACTTGAAGATTTCATTTTAAAATTACACAATATATGTAGTAAGAAAACAAAGACTGAGATGGTCTGATTATGTTGTGTGAAGTGAGAACTCTAGGAACCTTTCGTAAGATCTTCGAGGGAACTTTGGTCAGGACTAGACCACTGGAGTAACGCAAGTAGATACAACAGGGAACGTTGGAGAAGAAACATGCTATGCGTCGGAAACACATCATGCTTCTTCATGAGTGGGTTGGTTGGCTTATAGAAAGCGAGGGATTAAGAGGGTAGACCCATTTTGGAAATGGAACCTAGGCAAAAAAAAAACACATTTTTGTTATTTTTAAAACTTATATTTTTCATGGATTTCTAAATTATTTGTTTGTAACTAGCACCTTAAAACCCGGTGGACAAATACATTTTTGGATATGGTAATATAAGATGCGGCGGAATTGTATATATCGTTAGAAATTTTAAAAACATAAAAATCTCTTAATCTCACAGAGAAAAGCATAATAAACAAGTGTGACAGAAAATGTTACATAAGTATTTATAATATAGATCGCGAAATACTCTTTTCGGCATCACATGACAGATAGGTAATCATTTTTAGGATTTTATTATATTAATCCTTTGTTATGTTAGACTGGATGTGCAATTACACAACAAAAACCTGTTCTTATAAAAAATATGTATTGTAATGAATACATCCCAATATGGATAATCTCATATCGCAACGTATTTATTTTCAAATGTTTATAAATCAAAATGGTTGTCGTTTTAATACTAGAAACGCAAAGACTGTTGTCATGTTGAATATAAGAAAGGTCAACAAAAGAAAAATGTCACTTGTCGGTCATTACGGTAATTATTGACGAGTTACATATTTATGTCGGCTAAGAATAATCTTTAATTAAATGCAATCAACATTTTTACATCGGGCAACACTGCATGCGATGTTTGAAAATTTAAAAAAAAATGCATAAATTTACTTTTAAAAGTGGCCGATTGTTAATTAACAAGAACTAATGATTGTTCCGAAAGATGCCAATTAAATTCCAATTCCTTAGTGTATATTTTTTTAATTTTTTTTTTTTTACACAGTAAAAAAACATCGTACATATATCATTTTAATAATAATAATACAAATTAAATTAATCAGTTAGAAAGATGAAGAAGAAGAAGAAAAGTATGTATTGAAAAATGAATTTTGTTGCTAACGGGATAGCAATCTGTGTATTTTCTGTGAGTATATCTTTCTAGTTGGTAATACCACAGAACTATGTTCTGAAATTGCAACTTTATAACAAAAATGTGTTTTCTTGACAGCTGTTTATATTCTACATATTACATATTTATCTATATTTATAAAGTAATACAATACACCTTATTTATATTTTTATGTATTTACTCTACTACTAGCGGCGTGCAGTCAGTAGGTAGGTACTTTGAAATAAACTGCGCTTTAATTAGAATTTCTGCGAAATTAATTAAAATAAATTAATTATAAAGATATACATATAAAAATATTGTTGTTGCGCCACCGGTATTCGAACCTGGATCTCTTTGATAACCGAGGAAGGTGCATTATCCAACTAAGCTACAGCGACAAATTTTCGAACCTATATGTTACCTTTTTGATATTAATACATTTAATCGTTCCATTATTTGAAAGAGTGATCTGCCAGGTTCGAATCCCGATGACGCAACAACAATATTTTTCGATAAAATTAATTTTATATGTATATCTTTCTAATTAATATATTTAATTCATATTTAAAATATCACAGAGCTATGTTTCTGAATAATTACAACTTCACAATAAGAATGTGTTCTTATCTTGTCTTATCACAATTATTATTATTATTTAATTCTGATTTTAATATATCATACTATTCTATCAGACAAATCTTTTATTTCGCTTTATATTTTCAAAATATATAAGCAGCACTATTGTCACGGGTCTATCTATGTTATTTTAATATACTTTTCTATTTTCTACACTTTTAATAAAATTAAATTTTAGTATACTAAAACTTGATCTGCTGTCGTGGTGACGACTGTCTGTCGCATGCGTTTCGCATAGCAGATTAGAATGGTAGGTAGGTAGGTAGTAAGCTCGCCTTTAAAATATTTATTTTCGAGTCCTGCTCAAACCGCATCTTCTGATTAAATTCTTCGTGATCCTCGTCAATGAAATGTTTCTCTGCATGCAGACAATACCGGACCAGCAACCAGGTACGATCGACAGAGAGATTGAATTATTCATTTCTCGTCGGAATAATTTTAAACGGAGAGTCCAATCTAAAAATAATTGGAATCGGATTGTTCGAATTCGCCTCGTCAGGGAAACGCTTGAAATTTGGGCCGTTTCGGTAAACATGAGAAAGAGTTTTCCAAGACTCGAACCTGATGAAATGGATTGATGTCGATTGCACACTCTATTTTATTAATTGGACCTTTACATTATTGGATGACTAATCAAAACGATTCGCGGTCAGGGGTTTGCAATGATATCGATTCGAATGTATTTTAAACACATTAGCTTTCAAAATCGCCGCTAGGGTTTGATCTCATGATAGAAAAATATCTATATGTCAGAAAATTCAGCGTATTTATAATTCTCTAATTGAGGATACTGGTTGCAATCTCAGCATCCTCTATATACTTTGATGTGGAGAAAAACGTGAAAAACTGAACTTGAAGAACAATAATATATTTATTAATGCACTTCATATAATTAATGATAATATTTGAAATACAAAATAAATGCAACATCTTCCAAAAACAAACTACATATGTTTCTGCGTGAAAGTGCAGTTTCTTTTAATTTTTATATAGCAACTCGGAAACATCTCATCACTTACGAATCTGAAAATAATATATTACGCGTTTGTACAGTCACATTTGCAATACGGTATTATTGGATGGGGAGGAGTATTTAAAACTTCCAAGTCACAATTAGAAATCACTCAAAAAATCTAAAAAAAAATACACTATCCAAGTATACAATTATTAGGAGAACACATTCTTATTGTGAAGTTGTAATTATTCAGAACATATATCTGTGATATTTTAAATAAGGTATTTGAGATTCTGTAAAAGTAAGGTAGATGGCTTTTTCAAATAATGGAACGATTAAATGTATTAATATCAAAAAGGTAACATATAGGTTTGAAAATTGTCGCTGTAGCATAGTTGGATAATGCACCTTCCCCGGTTAGGTAAGAGATCCAGGTTCGAATCCCGGTGGTGCAACAACAATATTTTTGAATAAAATTGATTTTATATGTATATCTTTCTAATTAATATATTTAATTCATATTTAAAGTATACAATTCTTCACAGATTTCAAAGTACGAGTATCAAAAATTATTGACATGTACAAAAAAAAATGCAATAATCCAAATTTTCAAAATTAAAAATCAATTAAATTTTCGAAGAAAATTCCGATTTACAAGATTTAAAGACCAAATTGATATTCCAAAATTAAAATATACCACAACCCAAAATCACAATATTTATCAAGGCATCAAATCTTTCCATCACAATCAGAAAAATTACATACTACTATAAATTTGTATCTGAAGTAAAAAAAAATTGTGCACAGACTTACCTGAAACATGAACTCTATACACGAGTCTTACTCTCATAGAGAAGAAATAAATGTTAATATATTTATATATCCTACTGAATATTTTAAAAATGTATTACATTTTCTAATATTAAAGTAAAAAATAAAAATAAACTTTTAAGTGAAAATTGTGCAAAGATTATTTAATGAACCTAGTTTCATATTTTCGTTCGAGTCCTTGTTCTAAAAACTCAACTCTTTCATGATATTTGATGGCTATTTCTTATTATGAAAGAACCGAATTTTACTTTTTCATAGATGTAAATATGATCACTAATCATGTTGATTTTATATTTTTATTTTCTACATTACATAAATGAATAAATAAACGTCAAATTGGCGTAATAAACGTAGTATTTCATTGTATTTTAATCCTCTTTGAAAACATGCCACTATTCCTCTATTGACGGTCATTTAAATTTCAGTGTAGCGAAGACTGCAATTGGTCGAATCTTAATATAAATGGCGCTGGGCAAAAGCAGCTGATCATACAACTAACACCAATTTTGAATGACCAATTTACATCAAAGGGATCTAAGATTGATTGTTCTTAAGTTAACACAAAGCGGAAAAACTATATGAGAAGATAACTGCATTAAAAGTTTGAAAAAATATATATTATGGAGGTTTCTGACTTTGAAACTAGTTAGTATCCTTAATTAAAGTCTCCATTTCACGATGTATAAAATGTTAGTATGTATATAAAAAAGATAAAGAAGTGCAGATCTTTATCAAGACGAGAAAACTTCAGAACATAGGTGATTGAGAGTATGCATAGATTATGTTATTACGAATTATGATTGTGTGGGTATGTTGATGATTGTGGACCAGAAGAATCTGCTATTGTGTGAGAGATGGGTGCCTTATATAAATTACGTGTTCGATGTGTGTTAAATCGCGGAGATGTACTGTATGTGTAAGTGTGGCCAAAGCAGTATAGAAAGATGTTGACATGTTGACACCCAATAGTTCATATGAAAAGTGCACACAGAGGAGCATTTCCTGGAGACCTCGTCTGAAGGCGGCGGCGAGATAAATGAAGTTCGCATGTGGGTCTTCCTTGGTTGCGGGCGCATGTTATCTTTGTCGTATGTTTATTGTAACATCGGTACCGGGCATGTTTTACGACTGTCGAGAGCGCTGATTTTACGCACCGGTAAATGTGAGGTGAGTTCAGGGGCGCCCTATTATCTTAACTACGCCCCCAGTTGGCTACCGAGCCAAATTGTCATATAAAAATATAATTCTTACTGATTTTTACACATCATTTAGATCGTAAAAATGTGCTTCTTTATTAACATAGAATATATTCTATCAGAGGCTCTTCTAGAACATTAAAAAGAAAGCGATAGAAACAGCGCTTTGAAATAGTTCAAAATTTCGGAACACTTTATTAGAGGTTCGCGGGTGGGCTGCAATATATGAAAACCTTGTTATGAGTATAAAGTTCTTTTGTACATACCAATAGAGGGAATGTATGTAGGTAAAAATGGGGCTGAGACAGGAGCAGGTGTTTTTTTCATAATAAAATAAACAGTATTAAGATAATCCACGTAAATATATAATTAAGAGAACACATTCTTATTGTGAAGTTGTAATTATTCAGGACAGACGGTCTGTGATATTTTAAATACTAATTAAATGTATTCATTAGAAAGATATACATATAAAATCAATTTTATCGAAAAAAATTATTGTTGCGCCACCGGAATACGAACCTGGATCTCTTTCCAAACCGGGGAAGGTACATTATCCAATTATGCTACAGCGACAATATTTTTAGCGACAAATTTTCGAACCCATATGTTACCTTTTTGATATTAATACATTTAATCGTTCCATTACTCGAAAGAGCCATCTGCGAGGTTCGAATCCCGATAACGCAACAACAATATTTTTCGATAAAATTAATTTTATATGTATATCTTTGTAATTAATCTATTTAATTCATATTTAAAATATATAATACCTCCCATTAACGTGTTTTATGGTTAAATTGATAACATGAAGTAAAAGATTTAAATCAGTGGTTTGAAAACGTCATCTGATGTCAAGTATACACTTTTCGAATGAAAACCTTTAATTGTTAATATTAAATAAATATGTACATAACCATTTAACTTGATAAGCTGGCCAAGGAGGCCACTCTTTCCGGAGTTTTTCCTCATCAATTCCATATCCCGATGTATGGCAGACTTAATATGGTAAAAAAACTTACGAATTCTATTTGGACTGCACAATGGATGGATCCAAATAATCATAAGGGTAATTGGCTTAAAATAATTCAGATATATTTCCCGCATCCCCTGGTTCACCAAAAGGAAAGTCTCCAAAAGAACAATATCAAATATCTCTAGAATGAGAATTGCCTCACATTT
Source organism: Eubasilissa splendida (assembly GCA_031772225.1). Taxonomy (NCBI): domain Eukaryota; kingdom Metazoa; phylum Arthropoda; class Insecta; order Trichoptera; family Phryganeidae; genus Eubasilissa; species Eubasilissa splendida. The sequence goes on along the minus strand of CM062868.1, from coordinate 7,535,886 downwards.
ATTCAGATTGAACTTAATAGAAATCCCCAATGTGTGAGTGTGGTGCCGAGGAGGAAACCCTTGATCTTTTTGCCTGTAAATTGCGGATCACAGGTTTTTTTACAATAATTTTCAACTCCCGGTTAACTTGTGTCATCTACTTTCCCTTAACTCGCCACATTTAATCTATATAATAGCAAAAAATTTTAACGACAATGGTAGTGAATTGTAATATAATATTTCCTATTCTATAATAATTTTGTACATTTTTCTATAAAATAAAGTTTTAACTTGATTAATGGCAAAAATCACTCTTGAAGGGTGGATTGCCTGTTTAAAAGAAGAAGAAGCATTTAAGTTTTGTTCTTTAAAACAAACCGATTTCGCAACAATCTTTCATCCTCGGTATAAAACTAAATCTAAGTATATATCTCGACTATCTCGATTATTATCAATTTCATACATTATCTATTTTAAAATCTGCAATGATCTATTGCAGGTCGTGGTACCCTTCAGTAAAAAATAACATGAAGATTATACACAAATATTTTATATTTAAAACAAATTCTATCAATCGAAAAAAATATGTGGTTACCACAGGAACTTTTCTTATATGAACCAATTTAACTATATTATAATATATAAGTACATATAAACGCAGTCTCATGTAAATGATACATCTGTTATTTCATTTACAAATAACTATCAATGTTACTGTGCAATGAATCCCGAAAACCTTTGAGTAATCCACGCTAGGTGATTTTATTTATGTGTAATAACTTTGACAACATATATTTTTTATTGGAATCGCATTTTTATTATGCAATTTTGCATCTTCATAAAAAAATGGCATAACTCTTATAAAAGTAATGGTCTCGAATATTTTAATGATTTGTTTCATGTATCTTAGTACATATTTGATTTTATTATGATTACTCAGCAACAAACGATTCGGCGAGATGTTTTCATTACTAACCTTTACCAAACCATGCAGTAACGCAGGTCTACCATCATAATTAAACCTGTAATATTTTGGTAAATACATGCAACATAAAATTCATATTTCAGATAATCTTAAAAAAAATATTAGCGCTTAGGAATGACTAGTGAAAAACCAATTATGAAAAGGGAATCGTACAAAACCTATTATTTTTTCCATTCAATCCGTTGTAAAATTAATACGTTGGTAATACAATACAAATACAAATACAATTTGTGATATGAAAGACAGAGATCACACACTATTTTCACAGTGAAAAGAACAACAAACATACAAATATAATTGTCTCTTTCTCATTAATTAAATGAAGAGAGATAAGAAGGAAGGACACATTGTATACGACTTAATGAATGCTCTAAATTATGTTATTAATCATTTTTTCAAAATTGAATGCTCAATATTTAGAGTAAATTCGTGCCTTTAAAGCCATTTAACCTAATAAAAACATTTTTTTAAACAGTTATTTACGGTAACACGAGTTGACAGCATGGCTGCGTTCACGGTATGGTAAAGGTTGACGACAACCGATGTGAACCCATAGGGGGATATCACTGATATTATGTCATATTTTTTCTCTTCATTTTGTTGAGTAGGTATATTTATAACTATTACCTTGAATTGCGAGAGATAAAATAAGGTAATAATAATTAAATAACAAAACTAAAAATGTATTGGATTCATACTTTTTTATATAAATATTTAATGTTTTGTTATTTCCAATTTGTAACTAGCGTCTGGAACAAATATTACGAGAATTGTCGTTTTCAAAAATTTATAAAAACTAAACTGAACAAGTTATTGTATTTTAAATATTCATGTTTCTATAATATTCCTAATACGAACGAGACCATTACCAAATTAAAGTTTTTCTCATCTCATAAATTAATGTTCAATGATTGGTAACCGGAGACACACCGCTATTAACAATCAAACAAGATTCATTGCCCGAAAATATTTTTTCTTATTTCATACGTTGGATATTGAATTCGTGCTGAACCTGCCATCTACAGGCGAGTAGAGTAAGCTGTTTCGGAAAAATAAGATTAACTTGCTATAAAATCAAAAGATGTCGCTAAAACAATGTTGATGCATTCGTAGATACGCTGATTTGCAAGCCGATAGTCAAAGTGTTACTGAATTAAAATACTAAAATAATATGACAAGTGCCGTTTCATGCGGTGACATAGTTGATGGAATTTATAACTAAAACTACATTCATATTCTTAAAAAATAAAAACAGAGGGTGTTATGGCAATTTCTCAATCAAAGATTTGATTTAACCATTTTAATTGCTATTTAATTTAGTTAGTCAAATTTAATCATTGAGCTTAAACCTATGTATAGTTCAAATATGCTCATATTTTATGCATTTTTACCATAGAACTAATATTTTTATATATACAGCCAGTCCTCAATTAATGACCAGGTCCGTTCCACCCACCTGGTTGTAAAAGCGAATTGGTCGGCAAACAAACTCCTTAATATTTTATTTTAATAAAAGATGTAAAGTGCAATCAATCATTACAATGAACACTGACATACTGGCTGGATACCATTGGTGTGCAGCCATGATATTACATAATACTTTATAATATAATATATGCTACATTGTACATAAGTTTGTAGCGATCGTAATTCGAATCTACCGCCATCTCAGTCGGCATCGACGCTAGCGACAGCGCTGCCGGCTGCTGCCACAAGTCTGGCTCAATTCACCGCCAGACAGTCTCTCAAGTTTCAGCGTTTCACAATAGCGGTCTTGCCGGCTCGCCTTTGCCGAGCAAGACTGCCAATTCATTTCATTTCATAATTTCCTACATCTTCATTCACTGTATTCATTTCTATCTGTCTTCATTGTTTTTATCATTTGTCACAATAAACCTCAACACACGCGCCAATCACATGTATTTCATTTAAACACCGTCCTAACCCCCAAAAGTTTATGAACTTTCATTTAACCGACATCTTTAGGCATAATGAATCCATCATAACAAAAATGTATTATCCTAAAACGCAAAGAACAATCATGAAAACAACACGTTTAGTGAGATAGTAAAATATTTGAATTAGTAAATGAGGAAGCAGATGCTTCGATCGGCTCTAAGCCAAGTTCAAAATCTTTCAACTGTCATTCTGTTCCACCTGATCACCATCACCTGATCCATTTCTGACTGCCGAGTGAAATTTTCAATTTAGTAGTTAGTAATTGTATGGCTTGAATAGAACGATAAATTAAAACAGTGGCTTGCAATTGTAGTAGCAATAAATGAATAATTAATCAGTAGAGGATTACAGCGCTCCGGTGGTGTCACGCAGTAGCATTCAGAACCACGCAACTAATGATTCTACTGATATATGGTAGGCACTAGCGTAATTATAACATATTATGGATTATTTCATTTATATTTGATTCCCAGATTTTTTAGTAATGCACGCCTTTTTTGCTTGTATGCAGTGCACTATAAATTAAGGATGGAGGTGGGGTGCTCCCTGACGACATCAACTTAGTTCCATGGCCACTCACTTGGCGCTAAAAGTAGACGTTGCAACACATCTAATAACATTAAGTGTCCGTTCCCTGCTGATGATGATGGGACGCAAAGATTTAATGGTTCTTATACAGAGGACATAAAATACAATAACATAACGATAATAGTCGTAAGTGTGAGCAGTTGTTAAACGAGGTGATCGGTAAGTGAGGACTTTATATAAAATATAAATTGGTTGAGGGTTCAATCGACTACTTGGGAAACCACCAAATTAGACCTACTTTTCACGGCGTTGAACTATTATTCAAATTAAAATTATTAAATTAACATAATTTGAAAAATAGAAAGAATATTGAAGCGAAATGTCTTTATATTTGTAACTCTAGTTTCGATTTTATGAACAAATGACTCGATTATAAAAAAAATTCAAAACAATAATTGCATGTACATCTCAAACCAGTAAATGAATAGACATTAAAATAAGTATACATATAGGAGGGGTTCGGAATATTTATTGCGGGACGAGGGGCATTCTACACATATTCTTTGTGAAAACATAAATCTGATAATTTATAACACATTTGTGCAACAGTAAAAGTCATCGAAAATTTAACCTTTGTGTAAACAAGATGTATTTTTTACATTAATGCATATTATATTGTCAGCGTTTAAATTTTCGTTCCAATCGAGTCATATATTTATAAAAAGCCGCGTAACTATTTGATTGCATAATTGGTACCAAAGTGACACCAAAATGACACATGAATGAAAATATTAAAACAAGTAATTTCCGTTAGTTCATGTCTATATATTTGGTAGTCTGTGGTGTACTGTATGTACATGACATTAAACCTGGAAGGTAAGATTAATATGTACATATTGTGAAAGTTTTTGTAGATTATCACTAGTGATCTAGGCCGACATTTACCAGGTTCATTAATTTGTTTCATTGTGCCAAATGTAAATTTATGCTTAATAATCTTTTTTTTCTTGGTAGCAGTTTATTACAATTAGTTTTCTTGGGAGTTTTGTAGGACAGATAACATTGAAGTTGAAAACCACTGTTCATTTGATTTATTTCACTTTCATGTTAATAAGTCATGTTAAATAAAACACCTAAACAAATCGATTAGAAGATAGAATTTTATTATAAATTAAATGTTACAACTGTTAACTGTTAATCTTAAACGTAGTTAAAATTAAATATTACACTTTAATCTAAAACCTGTATCACATGAAACAGAATCCTGTATAGAATTTTGTATAAAACCATCTAATTTTCTTATATTCCATCACATTATCCATTAATATAGTATATTGATACCTTTATCTGCAAAGCAGCTAACTCCATTTTTCTAAAATGTTCAGGAGCAACAAAAAACTGTTTCATTTTGTAATTAAACGTATTACAAAAAGTACAAAACACACTTTGGTAGATTATTTATGCAGAAATAGGGTGGCTGAGAAATATTATTGATATTTTGATTTATCTCGTACTTATAGGGAGTATTTAGAGTTATTCTGAATTTCTTTACCAAAATTGTAAAATATTATTGGGAGTTAGCTGATTTTCTATGATAATGCCAGTGATTATGATTTCCGCGGACGTTCTCTATTTCTGGTGCCATCAACACTTGTGTCAGATAAACATTTAAGGTTTTTACAAGAATCAATATAAGGTTTTTACAAGAATCAATGTACGGTTTTTCAGCACCTAGTACTTATTTATTATTTTAAAACACATGATTTCACGTGTTTTAAAATTCACGGGAATTTTTGGCTTTTAGTGTACCATAGAACAATAAAAGAGGAAAATAATGGCATCAAAAACGATTTTTTTGACCATGGGTGGAGTTAGCTGCTTTGCAGATTAAGGTATCGATATGTGTTTTAAAATACATATTTTCTTTCTGGAATATTTATATTATTCATTCCACTCAGAATCATCAGACTGTCTTGTTGGATTTCTACAATAATTATATATAATTAACATACATAGATGCAAACACAATAATGTATTTGCATGTGGATGCTAATCCACGCTAAAAAAATTAATCCTGAAGTACAGTGGAGCCCCATTATAACACGGTCCAAAACATGAGATGATAAAAAACGCAGGATCGCGCTAAATCAGCATTCAAGAAAATCAGCGTTCACTGACCCAACGTTGACCTAACAACCTAAAACATATTTTCACCCTTATTGACACGTTTGTCTTCTGGCAAATAATTTAATTCTAATTTTTAAAAAAATTTGATTATACCGTAGTCAAAATAGAAATTAAAACACAAATTACAATAACGGTAAAGATTTTATGTTGAATGATGACATGGTGTTTAAACCAGTCAAGTGGCATGACAGAAGGTTTGAATAGTTTTAAAAAACACACAAACTATTTTTAAAAAGCGGGTCCTATGACCCATCGTGTTGTAAAGAACTTTACTGTAATACATAATACATGATATGCACATAGAAAGAAGATCTCTTTGACTGCCAATCAACATATTATGCACAATCGACAGATGTTTTAATGAGGGCACGTGACTAGTGAGATACGATGGTATAGCAACGATTTCTTAATGGACCCTTAAGTATTCATTTCAGTATTGATTCTTGATTAAATATTTAAATGAATAAATACATACAAAGTGCGAACGCACACCGACAACTTTCTGTCGTACGACAGTCCTGTCGTGATGACTAGGGCTATGAGGGTATGATGACAAAAATTTCAAATGATAGAACAGTTGGTGGTGAACTGTCATACAAATGTTTTGTCCTCAGTGTGCTAACTAATAGCACTAATATACAATAAACCCAATACACAAGCTTTCATATAGTACGTATATATCTTGTACAAATCACCATCATGTAACAATACCATTCTTCATTTAGCCAAAAAAAACATTTTTTGACGTGCTCATAGCAAAAATAAATAATATGGACTTTAGCAATAACAAAATCCTGACCTCGTGTCTATTTTTCTGAATAACATACAATTCAATAGAAAGGCGTAGTTTTCTATAAGACATATTTCTCCATTCAAGTGGATGTCAATAACTGCAAAAATATAATTTTGAAATGTCTCAATTTGAAACAAGTTCTTTCTATTAATAATACTTTGGCTCCTTTAGCGACTTCCGTGTAGTATATTATAGCAATGAGTAAATTATTTAAATTTTATCACTTCTATCAAATGAACTTAGCAAGATCTGATATGTTCACTAAGATAAATATGTACAAATCTCAAAATCTAAAGGAGACTGCTTGTAAAATCGAGGCTGCACTGGGTAAAAGGATGCTAAGGACCTACTGAAGGTGGACAATTGGAAATTGGCAGCAGAAAACCAAGTGTGACGGAGACGGAAGATTGAGGAAGCCGAGGCTCGATTTGGATATATATTTTAGTGACCGAAAATTCCTATTTTAGCACTAATTACTTCTGTTTGAACAGACGATAAGTACATACTATGATGACATATTTCTTCTAACCGTGATTCTGTCGCATACAGTACAGGCTTGTTAGTAAAATAATGAATGTGTTTAGTCCTCTCCAGCGGGAATGGCATCTTCTAATCTTCGGATATATTTAACTCTCAATTCTGTGACCGGATCACCCTTCAGTTGGTCCTGGTGAAAAGAAAAAAAAAATTAAATAACATTCAGAAAATAAAAGTAATTATTATTTCAAACTGTTGTATTCCGCTATAACTTTGTGGTAATTCGTTATATTCAATAATTATTAATCAATAAAAATACAGGAGTCAATATTCTCCACATTGATAATAAAGGTAAACGCTTAGATAACTTAGAGGCCCTAGAAAAAAATAATGAATGCATAATTAACCAAAAAAATCTGACCTACAATCCTATAATAAATATGTTCCCTTTCGCCATATCATGTCTCTTTCCCTCCATTTAAATATTATTTCATTAAACACAAACTTATAAAGCATCAAAGAATGTTTGAGTATTTATTAAATTAATCACTGTCATTAGTTGGACCATTCACAGACCTGAACAAACCAGCAGTGCACTTCCAACTGTACCATCTCCAGAGCGCCCCTCAGAGCTCCGCACAGCAGGTTACAGTACTTCAGTCCTTTCACTTCTGGAGGCAGCTCCACCCATTCGGAAATGGGGCACTGCTCCCAAGTCAGCGAGAACTCATCTCCCGAACTGCTCCACGATGATACAGATGGCTGCATACCCAAATACAACCTGAAAGATTTTAAAAATGTAAGAATTTTTGTCATTTGAGTTTGAAATAATAATAAAGGCCGGTTTGTGTGATCAGTAGTAAATTTTGACAATGGTAAATATTTATAATAGTAACTTTTTATCCATCACCAGTGGTAATCCATAACCAGTTATATGTTAAATTTACTACTGTCAAAGTCAATCCCGCCTAATAATGTGGCAATGCGAATAATCATCAAATACATATAATAATGGTTTATCTATGGCTTTATTCAACCAAGGAGTTCAAAATTTGTCACATCACTAAAATAGTAGGATATTGAATAATTCATTGTCGGATATTGCAACTTTCAAAGTATCAATGTGACAAATGATTTTTGAAACACAGCTGTGAAGAGTCCGCCATTTTTTGACGACTTTATCATCGGATATCGGAGAGTAAAATTAGGTTACTACTGGATGTACTTTCAAGAAGTAAATATTTTTTTACCAACGATCGAACAACCTGTTTTTGCAAAAATTGTTACTTTAATAACTTTCTTTACCATAGTAAAAACTTACCACTGATCACACAACCGGACCTAAGAGGGCCATTTTTAAAGTAAGATCGCGAGACGAACTTAACAATTGTTGAAAAAGACTGCCACCGTTGTCGACAGTTTCGTGTTGACGGCTGTCATCGCTATGTGTACGTTTTCCGCCTAAAAATTCCATTAATTAGGGGAAAGTTTGATGGTGCCAGGTCCAGGCTATATGGAAGATGGTTCAGTAGCTCCCACCCTGCTGCAACTCTTTTGCCATATTTCAAGCAACGTGAGGGAGAAAAGAAAGAAGGAGAACCTCGGAAACGGTATACCGCCCCAAATATCCTGAGGGAAATAAAAGGAAGGAGGATGAAGTGGGTGTGACATTATTTATTCTGTTCATGTTCTTAATATTTGTACATATTATACATTATAAACATTCTTATAAATATACAAAAAAGTCAAACAAGCTTCATAATGTAAGAGATGTTCACTGTCTCCTTAACTAGACCGAAGTCTGTACTAAAGGAGACATGTTCATCCGTTAATAAACTCACAGTGGTTAAGAACAAAGTTAATGAATTATTAAAGCACCCAAAGTGGGCGTTTACTGCCGTAGATTTGTAGAAATAAAACTCACCTAAAACCTTGTTGTATTTTGTCAGCAGTTTCTCTCAATTCCATGCACCTCCCAGTGCTAGTCCTTGCGAGAAAATCTTCTATCAGCCGTACGCCCATATTATATCCGATCCTTTCCAATTGCTTATTAACATCATCAACATTCTCGATATCCTTAACCATCTGCGCCACCAAGGCTCCATAAGTAAGCGTCAGTAATTCAGAATTCTACAAAATAATATAATTAAAATATATACCGACGTATCTGTTTCAGGCAAATTCGAAACAATTTAATTACTATTTTTACTCACCACTTTCTTCGCATCTAGTCTGGTATTTTTTCGAGACATCTTAAAAGGGCGGCTTTAATTTTTCGCTATTCAAAAGAGTACTACTTATTTAATATTTCTCCCATACGCAGAGCCTATTTCACAAACGTAGAAAATAAAAAAAGAATAGGATCGTCCATCTGACGGATCGCCGTAATTATTCCATACTCTAATTTCTATGTCTTTTTGACAGATATGTGTAAATGTGCTGCCATTTAGAAAATAAATTGGTATTATTTGAGCGCCGAACGCGTTCATATTTTCATTCAACATGTTCCATTTTCTCAAGTTACGTTTTAATATTTTTTGTGCACTTGATGTAACCGACTTCGATTAATGACGCGGGCACACCAAATCTGAGAATAATAATTGAATAATTGATCGCGAACACATAAGGGCCATGTGTCTCCGCCGACTGCGGTGGTCCGGGCAACGAGAAAGCCATCGGTTTTAACATAAAGCAGACTAACGAGTGACGATTGCAATTACTCCAGGATCTATTGGCCCGAGGATTACGCAATTACCATTAAGAGAAAACAATGGCGACATGACGACGGCTTACGAGCGGGGTGTTTCTTGAAAAGACATCGTAGAAACCGACATTCTAGAGGAGACAGGTCGTCTTTTTTTGTCACACTGAACGCATTGTTAAAGATAGTTTTTCTGAGCGGAGAGGCGAAATACGAACCATGGCTAGCTCATTAAATAAATAATAAATAAAATTACTCGATATATCACGTACAAAGTGACAAAAATAATTACCAGTGGGGATCGCTCACAGGGACACAAATTGCAGATAAATAATTGCCTCCTGGGTTCTTCGAGAGGGACAAAGGTCATAAGACAATAGCCTAAAATATTACCCAAAATCCTAAATTCTTTTATTAGGCGAACGAAGGAAGATCCATGCCCGGGCCACCATATAAGAGATGATTCTATGAAGTAGCGCTTTAATAGGTATGTAGCGATCGGAATTCAAATCTACCGCCATCTCAGTCGGCATCGACGCTAGCGACAGCGCTGCCGGCTGCTGCTACAAGTCGGGCTCAAGCATTCACCGCCAAGCAGTTTCTCCAGTTTCATCGTTTCACAACGGCGGTTTTACCAGCTCACGCTCGCCGAGCAAGACAGCCAACTCGCTTCATTTCATTTCATAAGACACGTGCACCTTCTACATCACTCATTCATTAATTCTTTAATTCTATCGGTCTTCATTGTTTTTGTCATATCATACTGTCATAATAAACGTCAACGCAAGCCAAACAACATTTATTTCATTTTACCACCGTCCTAACCCCCAAAGGTACATGTGCGTATGTAGGGAATTAAAACGAATGATGTTGAAATAAAAATGAATGTTTAGAATTAAAGTAAGCTCTGTCCTACCGGGTACTAATTGATCATTAGTATGGGCAGACTAGTGACGTGGTGAATATAATTTTATGAGTATATGTGATTCAATTGTGAATAAAATTATATCAATTAATTTTAGGTAGGTGTAAGAAATAAATAATTAATCCAAAATAACAATAAGCGTATATATTTTGTTGATTTATCAATGTAATAAAATGATTTACATAATAAATAATCGACTCGCATTTAAAAATATCCATGTGTGACTAGTTATAAAAAAATCTTCTTTTAAGCGATGTAAATGATTAGCATATAAGTAAAATTTAAATTAGTTGCGAAGCTTTTATTATTATTAACTACCAGATCGCATAATAAAGATAAAGGAACCTCCGTATGCAATTAAATATAAGATTTTAATAAACAATATAATTAATATGTAAATGTATAGACACAAGTATAATTATAATTTAATATAAGAAACGGTGTCTAGCATAATTTATGTAACAGAACTCGGGTTAAATCTTCATGTAGGCGAATACTAGTGAATGATTTGATAAGGAATATTGATCAAAAATTAATTATAAAACGGAGGCAGAGTTTGAATTTAGGCGTACAACATGGGCATGGCGCTATTATCGAGGATAGACCTATGGGATAATGCCAGTCATAGGAGGGTGGAACCAACTAGAATATATGAAGACACACTCTCGCAGTAGAAGATAAAGGTCCGCTTGAGAAATTGAAGCAGTTCATTTCAAAATTTGGAAGAGGCCGTAAAGATGGTCCTCCGAGAAGAACTTATCAGTAAGCCTCGGACCACAATCCGTCATTTGGACTCAAGAGGATAGTCAACCGGTCAACACTAAGAATTCGTAAGTTTGTAGAATTCTTTAATCACATATATGAAAATAAAATAATTGTTTTTTTAATTTAACTCGTTTCGCCTTGTAAGGGCATTATCACTGTGATAATGATGAGATTTATAATGCCCTTATAAGGCAAAACGCGTTTCAAGTAAACTAAACGAGTAGAATAAAATAAAAAAAGTGTTTTATTTTCACATATGTACATAATGTACTTTGCGTGTTTATTACTCACAGTAAGTACTCGATACCATAGATATTTTAGTTTGTGGATATCTAATTTGTTTATGTCGTCAAACATCAACAAATCTACTTTCAAATATATGTCATATATATTTTGAAACCGTTTTTAAAGTTTGGTTTGGTGTAACATGTTACCGGAGACAAAATATTGTCCCAAAAGTATAGAAATGTCCAAAAAACGTTATAAGTGTACGATACAATAACATTTCATTCAAAATTATGGATGCTGGTAGAAATCAGCTATCTCGTCACAATGCAAAATTACTTCAAGTAAATGATAGCGTCAATCCCCAAATTCTAGATTATTACAAGAGATTCGGACAAAACAGGGACTTGGAACAGTATTTTTTTTCTCATGGAACAGGAAAATCTTGCACTTCCTCAAGCGTATACACTGATGCTACTGAATTTGCAACAGCACGCTGTATGAGTGCCGAAGATGACCACACCCGTTGTCAGCAGAAGGCTCTCATCATGAAGGAAATCCTCTCCAAGTCTTTGAATAGTGAAATAAAAAAGCAACAAAATACATCATTCAAATCGTTAAATTTTAATCCTTTTGGACAAAAGGTATGTAATGTTACAGGACTTCAAATATGGTAGGTGTCTATATGAAGGGAGAAGTTCAATAAAAGCAGTATCATATAATGAAGTCAATTATTTAAATTCACTTTATGTATTTAGTAAACTCTACTTTTCTCATTTTATAAACTCGCAAGTAAAGTTATACAGTCGGTTCATGCATAGGGTTGTCATTGTACTATGATTGGTAGAATTGGTACTTCCTGCACAAATTTTGTGCTTTTTATTGGATTTGTATTTCCACTAATTTGTCTCCAATGACGCTGCAGACCATATCGAGCCTTGGCCTCCTGATTTTTTTGCCTCTCCTAATTAGGAATCAGCAGCACAATTATATCCTTTGTTATTGAGGTCTTCCCTCTATTCTACCATCTGAGTGTTTGTTAAGGATTCTTTTTGGGATCCATCCTTCTTGCATCCTTCGAACTTGACCCGCCCATCTGAGTCACGGCAGTTATATGTGGATGGAAAGTTTGGGATCCTTATACTTGTTATACATCTCATCGCCACTAATTTATACATATCGTTAACGCAATCTCCGGCCGACCCAAGATGATCGCTCGCGGGGTAGAGATACGGGTGGAAGGATGAATGAAAGGAATTTGGTCCAGTGACAGGAAAGATGCAAAGGGGCTAAAGGACCAACCAGATACCAGGAAGAACACAACCTGCCTGAAGTGCTCCTTTGTCTGGATTTTATTTTGTTGTGACCACACGTACTTCGTTGATTCACGTGAAGCACTACATAAGATGAACAGAACAATCAACCCCACACAGTAAAATGATAATTCACAACGTCTGACGAGCTTAATAACAAGACGTCAACTTCACAGTTCAACGTATCATTCACATATGACAGCACAACAAACGTTAGCTGAACTAGTTCATTCACATATATCACATTCACACATGCGCGCACGGCGATCAGCAATCCATAGATCGTAAAAATTAGTGATGAGCTCAAAATCACGAACCACTGATATCTTCAAGTCACCACACTCACTATCAGTGATTGAATATCTGAGAATATCATGATTCGCGATTCATTTTATTTATATTTAGTTGTGAACCGTGATTATCGAATCATATGCATGTGCATATGAAACAAAAATATTCATGATGGAATGACATTATAATTCGTGATAGACGTCGTCTAGTAGATTCTGCCAAAGCATTTTACGCATTTGATTTGAAATGCTGAGAATTTGACCCGAAAAATAAACTCGCATTCTTCTTTACGGTATTCATTCTCTTTGTGATGATATTAAATTAGTTATACATGCTAGAATATGTTTTTTACGCAAATGAAGTTTGAATAATATAAATAAATTATGTTTCTTTTCTTTATTCATTCCTTTCATGTATTATGATATCGTGCGGCGCATGGGTATTAGTAATGAAACTGTGATCACAGTCAACAGTTTTCAATCACTGATATTATCAAATATCAATCACAATCACACCAATGAGTCAAAAGTAGCATTTTTTCCTATCACTAATAATGATTGAACACACATCTTGGTACTAATTAATAATATTGTTAGTTATGTGTATATTTTTTCAGATTCAACTTGAAGCAGATGACTGCACTACAAAGGCGACCGGTGATACAGCTTTATTAAATGAAAACATGGCCAAACAATTCAGTCCTCCAAAAAATACCTCCGACAGAAGTGAATGGTCAAATAAATATGGTGGTGAAATGGGAGATGGTAATTTCTTAATCGATTTCCTTTATTTTTATATTGAGGAAAAAAGTTCTACACCAGGTGTTTTCTCCGTAAAATGGGTCAAGTGCACGACAACGTGTCTGGTATAGTTTATAGTTATCTTCATTTGCTTATATTACAACACATTGGAGTGCCATGACAGTTGGTCCTTTCGAGCCGCAGCACAGATATCAGTCAATAAGGATCTGTACATCGTTCGGATAATTTGCATGGATTTTAATCACCAGTAAATATGTTAAATCTCAAGTCTGTGGCAGATTTGTGCTAAATAATATTAACCCCTCTCCAGCCCAGCGCCGAATATATCCATTATAACATTATTTATTTATTTGACACGTCTTATATGTTATCATTGCTTTGAATAACGACGCCTACCGGAGACTTGACTACACACTTATTTTGTTCCTGGCGGAAACAAGGTTAAAGGGTGATTTATATCATCCATTTGTACGATATTCAAATAGATTTTTAATTGTACAACTTCTAATGTTTTTTTTATTACAGATGAGATACAAATGGACCAATCAGCGACAAAAGTAGGCTCTCCCAGTAGCAGCGCAACACGGAGACTGGAATGGGACTCCCTCGCTGATGTGGGATACGCCAATGCCGAACTCGGTGGATTTTCTGAGCAAAATCTAAGCACTCTGGAGAGAATGGCTCTGCGCAGCCGATACAAATGCAAGGAGGGAGATAAGGATCAATATTTTGATACAAATCAAAACATTGATCTAGAATTACAAAATGTCGCCAAAATGGGCCTTCCCAATGCCCAATCTACACCAGAGTTGGACAAAGACAATGTTGCCACAACATACAGTATTAAAAGGAAAATCAATATTAAGGCTGTCCCTGGGAGGAAGTCTAATAGGAAGACAGTCCTCAAACATAAAAACACAGGAATATACAAATTAGATTACACACACAACACTGGTTCGACAAATGTAAATATAGATATGACAAAAAAGTTTTCTTTTGACTTACAAAAAGTAGATGAAAATTTTAATCGAAATGATCATTCTAAATTGAATACAAATGTTTGCACTAATTTTGCTTCAATTGATAATAATAAAACAGCAGAAGTACCTAAGACAGAGGAGAACCCTTCACGTCTATATGATATCACCAATTCTAATGACTCCAAATCAACAGTGACAGCTGAGACTTCAACAAGCAATAAGGAAATACAAACATCTTTTAGGGACAGTGTTTCTACATCAGCGCAAACATTACAAACCAACGAAGATGGGACTTACGCTTTAACTAATATCTTATCCAAGACTCCGATCATTCTCAATGTGTTAAGAAAAACGAGCAAACTGAAAACAAAAGGACGGCGAAGAAATGAGCCTTCTTTTAAAATACCCGATAGATTGTACACATTACCAGTTAAAGAGACTGCAGAAAGCTACCAATCCGACAATGAATTGAAAGAAACGTCTGAAAATTACGACATCGATTCTCCAGCTAAATGCAGCGAAAGTATTTTAACCCAGGCAGAAAGTTTTGAGTACATGCCGGGTAACATGTATTTAAATAAAGACATTACGTCGCAAGATCAAAGTCCAAACACCGGAAGCATCCCAGAATCCAGTCACGGACTGGCAAGCACAGATCCGGGATCATTTCCTACCGTAACAAGCTCCAACGGCAGTTCAAAGAATCCTGCAGATTTGTTAAAATTTTTAGAATTGTCATCTTCTTTTACCAGAGATTTAAACTCGAGTGTCGATATTATCGGTAAACTGATCAATATCCGACATAAAGATCCCGAGTTGAAGAAAAAACTCATCAAAAAAGTTGTAAAAATATTAGTCAAAAATGATTATCCCGACGATGAAAATAGTGAAATTCTACCAGCTTCTGATGACAATAAACTGACACCTGGGAAAACTTCAGTAGAGAAAACATCAAGTGATGACATTGAAAAATCTCCCATTGATGAAAAATGTAACAATCAAAATGTCGAGCTGTCTGAGAACATCACAATTGAATCCCAGCCTAAACAGGTAAATCCTAATCTCTCATCTACAATGCTACCTGTTCAGAAAAGTCTAACTGCTAATGTTCCTTTGAATGATAAGTTAGTCTATAATTCCTCTAGACAAGTGAAAAGTGCCCCAGTTTCTCTTTCATATTCTGATTACCTTGAACACAAAGCTAAATCTTCACATTTGGTCATGAAGAATAATGAAATAGAAAATGTTTCCGAAAGTCATTCTAGTAATTCAAAGAATGTACTCTCTTTGTTTACCGACAAGGATTGCAATACTGACAAGAAAACTAAACAATCTACAGAGATATCTGGGAGCATGTGCACAATATTTTCCTCGACTCCGAAAATTTCCAGTTCCAATTCCAATATCGACAAAAAGATGATGAAAACCAAATCGGAAAAGATTTACGAACAATATTTGTTAGTAAAAAAACAAGAAGAACAAGAGTATAAACAACAACTCAAAAATGATATTCTCATGAAGAAAAAGAGAGATCTAAGAAAACAAGACGTAGCATTAAGTTTATTGAAAAACAGTAAGGCGTACGCTCCGTCTTCCATCAGTACAAATGACACTCCGAAGCAGTTGGCGGTGATTAATGAAGAAATATTACAATTGACAATTTTAAAGCTCAAATTGGAAAATAAACATGTTCCAGAAAATCTAGACCTCTTAAAGGGTGGTAGTGGTCGTTCACCACTGACTACAAAACCTCTGACAGATGATGGCGCAAGTGGAGATAGAGGTTTTTCGGCTAAACTGCCTTCAGATATTCAGGATCTTAATCCACCCATTCCTACCTACTATTCCTTGACAAATTCGCCAGCTTCTTCGCGGAATAGGAAATACAACCATGTTCCACCCCTCAACTTGATGAAAAGTACTGATGAATCGTGTGAGAATACTCTAAGCAATGTTGAAGAACTCGATTCTTGTCAATATTCCTATGTTAAAGACGGCAATGGGAAAAATAATGTTTCGAAACGGGCTTCGTCACCAGACACAAAAAATTCACAAAGGAATCTAGTTTGTGTCGGTGCCCCCGAGTGTTCAAAAAACCTTAAGACTGTTTTAAGACCCCTCTCCTGCATGTCCAGAAACAACAATCAGAGCAATGAGATATTTCAATCAGCAAGTAATGCGCAAAAAAAATCTGATTGTGTCGATGTCCCCGAGTGTTCCAAAAACGTTAAAACATCTCTAAGACCAATCTCAGCCGTGTCCAGAATCAGCAATGAGAACAAAGATAAATATCAATATTCTCAAAAAACTGAGTCTTCTCAAAATAAGGATTCGAATTGTAAATGCGGCAAAGTTTGCTTTCACTGTCAAACTCCCCAAATTTCATACAAAACACCAAAATCGTCCTCTGATCACAGTGGATCTGATAAATACGATGATAATCCTGGCATTCTCTGCCCTTGTTGTCGAAGCAATTTAATCAGTTCAAGCTCTTCGACTTCCGAATACAACAAAAAAACTTCTCGTACTGTACCTGACGTCTCGCGGGAACTGCGTAAATTAGAAAAAGTTTTTGAAAAATATCAAAAATGTAAAATTTTGCAGTCATTTATGAAAGAATATGATGATCTTGTAATGAAATATACTCTGATGAAGGATGCACAAGTGACCGAGTCTGGGTGTTGTCCTTCGAGTGGTGAAAATAAGCGGTGTAAAGAATCACACAGACCTCGGAATGAATCTAAGAAAGAAGCTGTCCCGAATGAGCCCAAGAAGCAACCTACTTTGAGAAGCGTTCACATGGTCAAACAATCTATGGATTCGTGTGAAAGTGATAATAATGTTATGGATCGAGCAAAAATAGCCGAGTCTATCTACCGACGAAAATGTGCCGCGAGACAAAATGTGGACAATTTTGCACATTCACATGATCCTTACGCTGATTTAAAGTTAACTGGAGACACAAATATACTCGGTAATGATCCAACTGTAAAACTTGACGAAATAGGCAAAAAATCGCCTGTTCGAAGAATGACGCAGGTAGAAAACAAACAAACGGCTTTTGTCGATGCCAATACATCTCCTGTGGTGACACCCAGGCAGAAATATAACTATGATAATTTTAGAAGACTTATGCACCAAGAAGTGAGAAAATGTATTGATGTTGGTACGTCCCCCATCTCTGATAAGGAAGATGGCAACAAGTGTTCTGACTCGAGGATAGACAATTCCAAATCCTCTAAAATCCCCGATTATCTGATTCATAAAGTGAGAAAAGCCTTCTCTAAAGAATACGAAGACATAATAAAAAGATATGAGGGGGTGAAAAGTGAACATTGTCTTAACTGTAAACATAAAAAATCTTCAAGTAACCCTTTAAATGATTGTCAGCCAAAAGTGAATGAAGTTAATGTCGGAGAATCGGAACCGTACACGACAACCTCATCGAGAAAAGCGACAAAAAGTAAAGATAAATCTCTTTCTTCAAAAGCCGTTGACTATCAAGATAAGCATAATAAAAAGGCGACAAATACTGTAGGCGTGTGCCCAATATGCAACGTTTCACCGGTGATTATTGGTCTCAAAATATGTGTTAATTGTGCCAAGAAGCACAAGGGTTCCAATAAAATAAAAAAACAAGACAACGCTAGGACTGTATGTGTTCCGAAGCCGATTGCGTACAATCTTATAGTAGAATCTAGTGAAAGCATTCTGGAAGAAACAATTCAAAATAAAAGAGCCTCTCTGGAGGAAATTATTGTCAAAGTGCCGAAACTTCGTTCCAAAAATAGTCATCAAAAAAACGGGCAAGAGGCACTTCGTGTTTTAATGAGCGTTGATGAGGAAAAGGGCTCAACTGATGAGCAGATTAAAGAATTTAGTAGTTTGAATAATGACTTTTCCGATGATTCATCCTCACCATCTTCCTGTCCAGAAATCTCGGACAAGGATAACGAAGTGCCTTCAAAGTGCTCGCCGAAAAAGTATAATTTGACTGTGAGTGAGTTTCTACACAAGCGCAGACCAGATTTTGTGAATGAGGCAAATAGGAGACAAGAATGCTTGAAAAGAATCCATGGAATGAGGTGTGTATCCCATTTTTTTACTTTCTCATTATTTTAATCCTTTAGAACGTTAATAATAATGTTTGATTATGCAGCTTTAATTTTGTTGTGTGTAAAATAATTGAGAACATTTATGGTTTAGATTCCTGACATGTAATGTCATCGATTATGAGATTAAAATTGTTCATTTTTAGAATTTTTTTACAAATGTAACATTTCATAGTTTTACATTTGCGTTCTGCTCAAATGCTACCAAATTCAATTAAAATTTTGGAACATTTAAAGAGAGACAAACTTATGTTGATCACATAAATGATTCACTTACAAAACACAAGCTCTAAAGCCGGGTTTATCAGTTTCCGCTCAATTAGATGCTTTTGATTAACCGGATATTACACATCGCTTAAACCCAGCTTCAAACTCGATCAAAAATCTGATTTATTATTTGCTGGTTGAGCAAACTGCAAACAAAATTTCATTTTACATTTTGATATAAAGCTGCTTCTGACATATTTTTATATTGCAGATTCACTGTTTTACCACATGACAATGCATTACATTCAAAGGTTACTTTCATCTTATTTTTAACCAATTTTTTTAATATTTCGGTGTTTCTAGACAACAACGTGAAGTGGAGTTGAGAAAATTATTTTCATTGGGTGTATCCTGTCTACCAAATTTAAAGCAAATCAAATTGAGCGATCTTGAGTGTATTGCAATGGAGCATGGGATTCTCCTGCCAAAACATAGTAAGTATATTATCGTGTCTGCATATTTCTTGTAAGCACTGGAATCAAAATTTCTCACACGAAAGAAGAAGACGAAGACACATAACAAATTAATATGTTTTGTTTATATTTTTGTAGATGGTAAACGAATATTTGATTCAAATGAAATGGTAAGACGCACGACCCGCCAATACATGAAGCTTCCGGAAATTTTAAACAAAAAATATGACCTCAGAAGGGAAGAATACAAGAAGACCAATTTGCTTAGGGCAGATTTATTTGCTAAGGTATTTTTTGTATTGTAAAATATGTACATACCAGGCGCGGTCGCTTCATACATGCTTTGGATGCTCCGCATTCCTTTTGTTCTAGAGTCAAAAAGCTTTGGACATTTTGTTTCTAGTCGAAAATAGCATTGCTGTAAATAAATTCGTCCTTTAGAGATCAGTCATAATATACTACGACACTGCGCACGCATGGAGCGAGTCTAAATACATATACATACATTTTCAACTTTCTAACATCTGCGAAATGCGTAAACATACAGATACCAGCAACAGTGGATTCTATCATTCATTCCGTATCCACAAAGTTTGAAAGTATTTGACATTCAGTTCCGCCTGTCAAGATCTTCGAGTAGTGTATTCGCACATGTTAACAGCATCAAACGTACAATAAACGACTGTAATGCTTATGGGTATAATGCACAAAATAGCATACATATTACGAAGCGACCGGATTGTTTTGAGGAATTTGTTTGCGTGACGCATTTTTGACAGTTTGACTTGAACACATGAAGCTGAATTATTGAAACATTGAATATCCTTTGATTACATGTTATATTAGTACATTTGATAATATATAGGTATAAACTTGTTATCCAGCATCCCTTCTGCAAAAAGTCGCCGACCGCCACTGGTACACACACCATTTTATGAATTCAAATGAACACAAACTCACATTTTGAAGATTGTGATGTCTTAAATGTTTTTTTTTTTTTTTTTTTAATTATTGTTTTCTTTTTTCTATGAATGCCATTTCAGTTATTTAAAGTGATAATACTAACAGGTATAAATATCACATAAAATTATTAACATTTTTTTTTATTTGTTTCAGAAACTTAAAGAGAAGACTCTGAAGGGTTATGTAAATATAGCACATTGTTCAAGTGTGATTTCTATATAATTTTTTTGTATGAATTTGTTTTAATAAAGTGATGACTAATTTAAATAAATTTGTAAGTTTGTTCCCACCAAATCCATTTTATTTAAATTATTTATATATTTTTTTACATTTTCCTGCAGTTTTAGTAGTGTGATATGTGACTTGTCTTGTAGTATATAAAATTATTTCTTCAAACTTGAATCATTTCAAATATATATAAAATTTTCTACAAAAGGTGAGTAAAATGGGATATAACCAGAAGGTGATTATCAAAATAGTGATAAATTACGGAAGTAAGATAAAGGTAATAAGTAGAATAGAATTAGAATTCATTTATAGCAAAGATAACTATTTTCTTGATTTATTCTAAAGAAAAAAAAATGAATGCAGACAATATACAGTGAAACCCTGATTTTAAGTTTTTGAAGGGACCAACAAAAAAAAAGCATTAAATTTATTTTTTATTCAAAAAATTAAACAATTTTTTTTGATGTATGTTTTTTTATTGTTTTTAAATAGTTTTTTCAATATTATAAATTACATTAAAGGTTTCTAGTGGTACATTACTAATATTAGTAAAATATGCTATGAAGCCTTCAACATGCCTCATGGCATCGTCTCTTGTAAGAATTAGATTTATGGGATGAACAGGAAGGTTCTTCTATCAAGTTTTTGTTTATACGACTGTCCACTATGTCCGATGTTATTACGTTGGAGTCAACATCTAAGTAAGTCTGCAAGGGTTATTCATAAATTCTTTCCCAGCCATCTTTGTTAACTATACTATCTTCTAGGCAATTTTCTTGCTGATTCCAGCTTGTAAAAATTAATAAAATAAAAATTACGTAGGTATGAGAATGAAAAATGTGTATAAATGACCGACACAATCTTGGCTCTATAGTAAACCGACTGAACGAATTTCGATTAATTTAAGATGTAAATCGCGGTAAAGACAAACGTAAAATAGGGTTTTTAATGTACTGAAATGCAAATGGAGGGAAAACGTGAGTACCGGGCATGTAAAATCGAGGTTCCACTGTATATTTTTTATTATTTTCGATCTAGGCCTGGGGCAGCCAGGGATCAAACCGCAGGCACTGAAAATTTACATCTTTTTCAAAAGTGAAAATATTTGTACAAATTTCAACAAAAATATCAATTATTTTACTAATTTATTACCAAAAAATAGATAGGGACAGAGCGCCACACTCTTCTATCCTGAAACACAATTCACATCTCATGCATGGTTGTTGATTATTGAGGCTTTTAACGGGACCACCTTCCAGTATCTGA
Source organism: Eubasilissa splendida (assembly GCA_031772225.1). NCBI lineage: Eukaryota > Metazoa > Arthropoda > Insecta > Trichoptera > Phryganeidae > Eubasilissa > Eubasilissa splendida. The sequence continues at coordinate 7,513,768 of CM062868.1, read as the reverse complement.
TTTGTGTGGTATTTCTCACTATTCTCTCATTCATCAATCTTTACCGAGTGACCCTTTTTTAATCCTATGCATGCTAAGATCAGCTTTTCATTCTTTCGATTATAAATTAATTTGCCACATATATGCCTAAGCAGTAGCGTAACTATGCCGACGCAGTGTATTGGGGGCCAAAAGATCCACTTAATATTCTTATATTCAGTTAATTGATTGCATTGGTAGAAAATTTCATCATCTAAAACCCTTGAGAACCATTTAAAAATTTCACAAAGCTTCTAGAAACTCCTAGAACCATTTACATATTTTCAATATCAAAAAAATAGCATGCACACAATTTTTAACAAGACTTCTTTATTTGCAGTCTTCTATCAAAGGTTGGCAACCATGCAATATGTTGATTTATCCTATATGAAATCACCAACATTGAGCCACTTTTTGAGGTTTCACAGCCACAATAAGTTTTAATACATCTTCATTAATAATGTAGTCAATCCAGGCTCCACCAATAGACTTATATTAGTATGCTAATGTTTTTTTTATTTTCTCCCCCAGTGCACAAATAATAGCATTCGTCCTTAAAATAACTCAAAAGTGTTTTTAAGTGCACACCGTGATCTAAACTTACTGGTAACCCCTTTATTGTCCCCTTAATATATTTTATCTTCCCATTCAGAGACACAAAGAACTTCTTAAAATTTGTATTATATCAACATTTTTTTGGGGCAACAGGGCCTTTTTTGCATTTTGGTTATTTAGTTATGCCAATGTGCCTAAGTGATTTCATTTCAACTATTCAGTCTATTTTTATTTCTGTTCTGTTAGATTCAGATCTTTATCAGTACCAGGACTCCATTGTATACCGTTAGTCTTACCTCGATTGATAAGTTCCGATTAGATATTATTCCATTCAAAGCACCGTTCACTTTATTTTCTGCAGTCGCACACTTTCGATATCTTTCTCGGTTTTTTCGTTTCTTAGTAATTTTAAATGCTTGAAGGTTACAGTTATACAATTTTCCAACAAAATTTCTCATCATGACAACTTCTATAAGCCTTTAACGCAAAGATAAGCTTTAACGTGTAACGCATGCTTAGCCTATACATGTCTTCGAATGAGCAGTTTTGTAACAAATCAAAAGGGAAGACCCTTATCTATGGGAGGACCCTGCAGAATCACTTTGTTAGGTTTAATTATTTAAATATTTTTTCCAATTCAGCAGCTGAAAATTTATTATCTATGAAAAAATAGTTTATGGAGCATATCCGTTTCCAGTTTGAATTTGGTGTTTGCCCCGCATGTCTTTTAATTGGCGGCCATCTTGCGTTTGCCATAAAGTGCTCCGTTCGGCGTTTTTAGCCGGCTGATTTCCCGAAATTACATGACATATTACTGTCCACGCGTGTTTTTGTGCAGTGATCGATGTGTTGTGACTGAAAATCAATAATTCAAGATGGCAAGATACGGTCAAAGACCTGAAAATGCTCTCAAAAGAGCAAATGGTTAGAATTTTTATGTCAATATGGTTGCTTCCACGTTGCAATTATATAAGGAATATTATTTTGGCACATGAATGAAATTGTGAATCACTCCAAAGAAACTACTAGAGAGAATTTCATTCTCGTGCTGTAATTTTTGAGCAGTTTATTCCGATATTGTAGAAACATCCTGTCAATTTCTGTGCTCTTATCATTTTAACAATGTTTTTCATACAAAATAAGTTATGTTTCTCTTTTTTATTAGAACATTTGGTGATAAGCCTTCATACACAAACATAATATATCGAATTGTCATTTTGGATCCGCGGATACGCCAAAATTGTACCTAGATAAAAATAGTTCGAAGGCAATATTTTAGAACGTCGACTTTTTGGCACCTTTGACATTTAAATTTAACACGTATTGTATTAAAAATCTTGACGACTATATTTTATTAACATCGAAATAATATCGTATATAATTTATTATTTTGTTGATTGTAATTAAATTCATTGCTCTCGAACAGCTGATGGTCGAATTAAATCAATGTTTCTCAAAAACATGGACACGTGACGTATGGCGAATTGAAGATATGAAGAATTCATAAGTCTTATTCGTTGTTATTCAATAATTATGTTTATGAGTACACATATCCCTCGGATGTACGCAGATTTACCGTAACGCGGTTAAGAAAAATACGTTTTAAAAGACAATCGATTTTCACTATTTTGTCTGATAAATTGGACATCCGGACTACCGTTCAACAAATCGGCGTGCTAATAGCTATTTGAAAAATGATTGGTCACATCAGTTTTAACCTAACACTGTAATTAATCTGAATTAGAAGTGCGTACTGATTTAGGGACTTTATTTTCTTCCTTAACTTAGTGGATTTCTATATTCTGCAGGGGTGTGCACTGTATTACAAGCAAAAATCTGTGCATAACTAAAAATAGCTATACAATACAATGTTTAATGCTTAAAAATGAATGCAAAATTCAATGATTTAATAAAATGCAAACACCAAATTATACTAAATAAGTAAAAGCACACTAAATTTATTTAAATATTAAATAAAAATCGTTAGATTCTACTTTTTCGATAAAGTTCCCAATTAAGGAACATTACGCTTTTGAAAAATGTTTACGCGGTCAGCTGTGGAAATTTTATATCTTTCTTGAAGAATTTCAGAATAAGAACTGATAGATGGCCATTATGATTTTTTTAGGATATTACACTTTTTACCGGTATTGTTGTGAATCTGCATTAAACAAACCGTCGTAAACCGGGGGGTTGCTGTTATTTCAAGTAAATTGCCAAAGGTTATTCTAAATATTAAGAATACCCAATATTTTCCAATTCTGGCCAATAATTAAATGCGATGAAGTGAAGAGTTATTTAAATATCATGTGACAACACCAGTCATAAATGATATAACAATTTCTGCTAAAATCAATGAGAAGAAGTTTTGAAATTTAACAATTTAAATAATATGTACATAGCGCAGACCATCAAATATATAGACATGAACTAACGCAAACTCCTTGTTCCAATATTTTTATTTTGGTGTCACCCACGTGATCACTTTGGTACCACACATGCAATCGAATAGTTCTGCGACATTTTTTTAAAATGTGACTCGAGTGGAACGAAAATTTAAACACTGATAATATAATATGCATTAATGTAAAAAATACACCTTGTTTACACAAATATTTAATTTTCGAAGAGTAAATACTTCTACTGTTGCATAAATGTGTCATGAACTATCGGATTTATGTTTCCACTTAGAATGTGTGTAGAATGGCCCTCGTCCCGCAACTAATGTTCCAAACCCATCCTATACGTATACTTTATTTCATGTATATTTATTTACTGGTCTGTGGTACATAGATTGTGTTGATTTTGAAATACTGAATATTTCACATAAAATCTCTTGTTAATGGTGGCATTTGGATCAAAATTAACAAGAAGTGATGTACCTGGAGACATTGTTAATAAACACATAAACCATCCAACATTGAAAGACTGAAGAATTAGCAATAATCATTGTTTGTATCAGGATTAAACAAGCGCAAGCCTTTTTAAGGGCTATACAATTTTGTAAACTGCGCCATACATAATGGTGATCACAAACAGTGATCATATCTTGTTTCGTGAGACCAATTCAAATTGTGATTAAATTAAACAACTTTAGAAAAATACTTTTTCCATAAAACCCTCAAAACACAATGAATTGATTTTTTGTTCTGTTACACACAGAGTTTATGGAGATTGGGAAGCCAGCACGGGCGCTGGACACCCTGCAGGAGGTGTTCCGCAACAAGAAATGGTCCTACAATTGGTCAGAGAGCGTTCTGGAGCCGATCATGTTCCGCTACCTGGAGCTGTGTGTGGAACTACGCAAGTCGCACATCGCCAAGGAGGGGCTCTTTCAATACCGAAATATGTTCCAATCTGTTAATGTGGGCTCGCTGGAGAACGTCATACGGTGAGTGTGCAAAACATTTCTTTGTATCTAAATAGTAAGGATGCTTTTCTTTATTTATTTATGTATTGCTTAAATTATCTGCAGTATCTTCATCTTATGTGGTCGGTGAATCCTTTAAAAAAATATCAATCATAACTATTCAAGGGGAAAAAAAAAGACTTGAATTTAAATAATTGAAATATGCGACTTCTCACCTTGCCTCCAAGCCCAATTCCGCACAATATTTTATTTGTTTATCAAGAGTCTTTAATTACAACTGCATACTATTATGAGCTTTTGTAATTTTCTTGGTAATAAAGTGGCAGTCAAGAACCTTACACATATGTATACTCCTTTTCATTTAGAAAGAACAATTGTTATTAGTGTGTGAGTAATACAATTCGTAATATGCATATTGTAACAGTGTATTGATGCCGTCTAGTGTTTTAATTGGTCAGTGAGCGACGTTTGAAATTAGTTATTTACATTACATGAATATTTAAACAAAAATACACAAAATTTAATGATTTTATAAAAAGGAATATGTCAATACATGCTTTAAGTTTTACAGAGAAAGAAATTGGTAAAGAAATTTTAAGAAATCACTCAATTACTGAATAAATTAGTGAGCGCACGAAGTTTCTGTCGAGTAGATAAGCGGTATATTTTTTATGACTAATGAAGGTATATTATGGTAAAATTATATTTGTCTCTGTCTTGTACTTGATTATTCATTCACAAATGAGTGAGAATGCACGATTTCACTATAGCGATCGAAATGAATTTATTTTGTTGCATTTAAAGTGTGTAACCCAACGTAGGTTTACGGGCCGTCCGCCGTAGTAAATCATCTCAAGTGGATCTCAATATTTGTATTTCTGAAATTCACCAAGTCACTTTGAATTTTAGTTTTTAAATACGGTGTTATAAAACGGGCGTGTTGTTGTTTAGCGGAATATAATTATATTACTTCTTTTTAAACTCGAAAAAATGACTTCAGAAAATTATCAAAGTGATGAGGAAATATTCGCGGATAATTTATCTGATCTTTCTAGCGATTATTTGCCTGAATTTGACAGTGATAGTTACGACACAAGTGACAGTGAAGAGTTCCCTCGCAGGAGGAGGGTGCCAGTGATGCCCTTACAATTCAGTGATTCTGAAGAAAGTGATGCGGAGGAAGAGGAAGTTACGGAATGGTCTGAAATAGACAATCCACCTAATATTGAACCATTTTTAGGTCACGTTGGTGTTCGTGTACCACCAAGCGATCCCGAAAACATAATGGACGTAGTAAAACTGTTCATCGGGGATGATTTACTTGAGATGATGATAGAAGAAAGCCATCGATACCGCACACAAAACGAATCACGGATCAAAAAAATGAAGAAATCCATCAAATGGAAGTCCATAAGTCTTGTAGAGATGAAAAAATTTTTAGGACTGATTTTGCTTATGGGACAAGTTCGAAAAGACACAAGAGATGATTATTGGTCAACAGATCCGTGTATCGAAACACCTATTTATTCAAAAATAATGAGTCGTGATCGTTTTAGACAGATATGGCAATCGTGGCACTTTTCTAATAATGAGAACATCGCGAATCCCAGCGATCGACTTGAAAAAATTAGACCAATTGTGACATACCTTATACCAAAGTTTTCTTCTGTCTACAACCCTCAAAGGGAACTGTCTCTGGATGAAAGTATTGTACCGTGGCGGGGAAGACTTTCATTTAAAGTGTATAATGCGTCAAAAATAATAAAATATGGGGTTCTTGTGCGTATGGTTAGTGAAGCAACTACGGGGTACATTTGCAACCTCGAAATTTACAGCGGAAAAGGAAGACGATTATTAGAGACTATTCATTCGCTTCTCGGTCCATATTTAAATTTGTGGCATCACGTATACATGGATAATTATTATAATAGTGTGCAAACTAGTGAAGTACTCCTACAACATAAAATAAGAACGTGCGGAACAATGAGAATAAACCGAGGTTTTCCAGAATGTTTTAAAACGGCGAATCTTAGTGTAGGCCAAAGTATTTTCCGTCGACGAAAAGATGTATTGTTGCAACACTGGAAATCTAAGAAAGATGTTCGAATGATCTCAACAATACATTCGTCCACTATCCTAGAAAGCCACAACATCGATTGGACTACAAAACAACGTATTTGGAAACCTCAGTGTGTAATAGAATATAATAAATATATGAAAGGCGTTGATCGTGCAGATCAGTATTTATCGTATTACTCTGTATTACGAAAAACAAAAAAATGGACCAAGAGAGTTGTGATGTTTTTGTTGAATTGTGCCTTATTTAATTCTTTTAAAGTGTACAAAACATTAAATCCAACCAAAAGACTAACATACAAACAGTTTTTGCGCGCCGTTGGAAAATTTTGGATAGCCGACCATGCTTGTGGAACCGACATAAATCTGGAGGAACCGGGACCATCATCTCAATTACCGAGAAATGTAGTCAAAAGCGATCCTCCAGGGACGGTATCCACAAAAAATATGTACAGAATGGAATGTTTGAATTTTGTAAATCAGGAAAGTTTATGTTTATATCTGTTAATTTTTTAATGTATTGTCTTTTTTATATTATTACCAACATTTGTCTTGGTCAAATGCATTTGTTAGTTTTTCCATTGTTATTAATATATAACTACGCACTTACATTACAAAAGCCATATATTAAAAATAAATATTACTAAAAGCATTATATACTCCAATAAACCATTTTTTCTCTGTACATAAATATACTTAACCATATTTCTATCACATATACATGGCAACGGAAAATGTAAAGCGTACATGAAAATTTGAGATCTGTATGTGTTATTTATTTTTAAACAGGCTGTTACACACACTAATACAATTTTTGTATTCTTTCTAAATGTAGGAATCTGTAGGTACACTAACTAAGGTAATTTTCAACTTATCGTTGTGCTTCCCGGTCCCACCTATTACGTAACTCTGAGGTGTTACTGTACTGAGTTATGAATTCAGACATTTTGTAAATTTCAACATTTAAATAGTAGTGATTTTTATAAAGAAAAAGATAAAACTTATCTTTAAAAAAAATTAAGTGAAAGAAATGTTGCTAAGAGGTGATTTTGAGTGACCAAGTCGAAATAGCCAAGTTATCTTCACTTTTCTACACTTTTACATGTATCTCTTTTACCACAGTCTTAACAGAAAAATAAATGGCACCTCCTGCTAAGGATAGTATAAAAATAATTTATTCTAACATATTAAAGGCCCCTTATCTTCTATAGTATTTTCATAATTTGCTGTTTGCCCATCTGGCAACTTAGAAATTATTAAAATAATTTGCCAATGTATTTCAGAGGCTACCTCCGCATGGCCGAAAAACGCACGGAGGATGCACGAAAGCAGTCAGCCCAAGCTGTCATCGACATTGACGACTTGGACAATCTCGCCACGCCCGAGAGCATCTTGCTGTCGGCCGTCTCGGGGGAAGATGCCCAGGACCGCTCTGACCGCACCATCCTCACTCCCTGGGTCAAGTTTCTTTGGGAGTCCTACTGCCAATGCCTGGAGTTACTGAGGACCAACGCTCACGTGGAGAACTTGTATCACGACATTGCCCGCATGGCATTCCAATTCTGCCTCAAGTACGCGCGCAAGACTGAGTTCAGGAAGCTGTGCGACAAATTGAGAAAACATCTGGAAGATATATGCAAGCTCTCCGTAAGTTTATTTTTACGTGTATAAATTGCAATGTTTTTTTTTTCTAAAATTTCCAATCATTAAACTGCTTGACTGTTGTGCCATCAAAACTATTCTTACCCCTTGTGCCATTTGTTTTCAGATCCAAACGGGAAATGTGAGCATCAGTAAACCTGAGACCCAACAATTTAACCTGGAGACCAGACTCTTCCAGTTGGACAGTGCCATCCAAATGGAGCTGTGGCAGGTAAATGATTGTATTACTGGCCGTCTTTATTTAAACACTTATTTATTGTGTAGTTAAGTCTTAACTTAAAAAATTAATAAATTTACAAAATTATTGTCATAAGGGTAATTAATATATTACCCTTTAAAATGCCAATGATATTTGAAATGGTGGTTAACACGTACAATAGAGGGGTTTAAGTGGGTTAACTTGAAATGATTATTGACCACCATCCGCCCATAAATGGCGTAATAGTTTATGGGATTTACATGTTTAATCTTGTCTCTGTAATGTTGAAAAGTACATATGATCATGTTTATAGCTTGGTGTGACATATGTATAGTTTAGCGTGTTAAGGTTTCCCTTTCAAAAATAATTAATATTTTCACTTTTTTTTACAAAAATATGGGTTTTTATTATACACTAGATTTGACTTTTTCTTAAAATAAAACTATTACTTCGATAGGACCATTACACTAATGTAAAACTAATAAACTAAATGCTATTCGCCATAATTAAGAAAATACAAGCATTATAAGAAAGTCTGCGACCATTAAATTTATTTTCCATGTGCCACAAAATTGCCTTAATATAGAATCTTGCAAATATATTGAAATATATTTTCGTATAATCTTGAAGCCAAGATTACGGAGACAAATCTGCTTTGAACCATATTAGCAAAATGTTAAAAATCAATAGAGTTATAAACCATTCAATTTGGCAGTACATATGGTTACAAATCACTGTCACCCCTGACTGAATGAATGTATTACAGTAATAACCTTTGCAGGAAGCCTACAAAGCGATCGAAGACATTCACAACCTGATGAACATGTCTAAAAAGGCTCATGTGGCTAAGACCATGGCCAACTATTATGGAAAGCTTGCTCTGGTATTCTGGAAGGCTGGCCATTGCCTGTTCCACGCAGCCGCTCTGCTGAAGTTGTTCCAGATCTCCAAGGAACTTAAAAAGAATCTTACACCTGAAGAGTTGCAAAGGTAACATTCTAAATTTATCCTGAGAATATTTTTTATTCTATCAAGATTAGTGAATTAGTTATTGGTTTCATTTAATTGTTATTTGGGGTCACTATTGTGAAGTTCGTGTTAAGTTTAAAGCTTGTAATGTCTAATTAAGGATTGTTAATAAATATTTTTTAGTAGCGCAACATTTTATTTCCAGCCTGGCTTGCACGGTATTGGTGGCGGTGCTCTCCATACCTCTGCCCTCGCTGCATCCAGAGTTTGATCGCTTCATAGAGACAGACAAGAGTCCGGTGGAGAAGGCGCAGCGTCTGGCCGTGCTGCTGGGACTACAGCAGCCCCCCACCAGGGTCTCTCTTTTGAAAGGTTAACCAATATTTTCCACTTTATTTTTTCTTTTAAGGTGTCATTGATACATACACATAAATGAAATTGGAAGTTTAAAGGTCTCTTTGACCCAATTAAAAAATATGCAAATAGGGATTACAGATTAGCTTACTTATTAAATAACTGTTATTTTGCAGAGATTGTTCGCCTTAATGTGGTTTCCCTGGCTAGCCCCGAGCTGCAGGATCTATACAACTGGTTGGAGGTGGAGTTTGATCCTCTGGTCCTTTGCAAGAAAGTCAGAGTGGTTGTCGATACACTGGAAAAGGAAGAAGGTATGATTGATTACTTTTCTTATAAGATTGCTTATTGCGTATTGTTTTTTCAAATGTGATCAAACATAATTAAATCCAAATATGTTAACTCAGTTGACCCCATTGTCCTACATGTAAGACGGTTAAATTAGGTTCATATTTTCATAAATTATAGGAATTTGCGATGTTCTAATGTATTTTTTGTTTTGCGTAATCGATGGTACTATTGCATCACCTGTCTATTGTTTTTTAGACATTACTATTGAACAACATTTTAGTATCATTTTAGAAATTATAATATAGATTAATAAAATCTCTTGGGCATATCTGGGTTAAAAGTATACAAAATTCCTTGAATTAATGAAATGAAAACATTTACGCAAATAAATCTAGTACACACAATTAACTATGAGATGATATTTTTTATAAAATTTTAAAAATAGAGTTAAATACGAATAATATTATTGGTGCTTTCTAGGCTCTCCTTTGTGCCAGTACGTGACGGCCCTCCGTGATGTGGCTCTTATCCGCCTCGTGCGTCAGGTGGCTCAGTGTTATCAGAGTATCCGTTTTGCTCGCCTTCTGGAGCTGGCTGTCTTCGCAGATCCCTTCCACCTAGAGCGGCTGCTCGTGGACTGCGTGAGGCACAACGATATGCAGATTCGCATTGATCATGCCAACAAGTGAGCGCTTAATTATTCTTTTCGCAAACCATGTCCGATAGAGCTTGTAATAATAATAGTTTTGTCCAATAATGATTTTAACATTTTTGTTTTGCATTTTTATTTCATCAATTTGGTCACATTGTAATTTTTTGCAGATGCATTCAATTCGGTGTCGAGCTAAGCGAAGCCTCTCGCGAGTCTGTCCCGGAGGGGCCCTTCCTCCAGGAGATGCCTTCGGAGCAGGTGCGTGGACAGTTGATTCGCGCTGCAGGCGCTTTGGGCCGCGCCGCAGCTTTAGTGGGCCCGCGTCGCAAGCGTGCCGATCGCGAGCGTGCCCGTCAGCAGGCCGTGCAGCACTATCACGAGAACAAGGTGCGCGAGCACCAGCGTGTGTTGCAGCGGCACAAGATCATTGAAGACCGCAAGGAATACATTGAGAGACTGAACACCGTTAGGGAAGAGGAAGAGGCCAGGTGCGTTGAACTTAACCTATTTTTTAATGCAGTGGCAATAAAAAAAATTTTTAGAACTTAGTAATTCAAGTTTATTTTCTAAATTTAAAATAGAATTGTTCTCAAAATCAGAATAATTTTTCTCACATTTTTAAAATTCCTAGTTAGCATTATCAATAACAGCATAACCTAAGTTTATGCCTACTGCAAACCACTGTTATTCTCAGCGACTTCACATTACGTCTGCTGTGTCAGAGAGGAAGAAATATTTTCTTATTTTAAAAATTCTGCTTATCCTATCTAATTGTCAGTGTATATGATTACTTGTTTTGGTGACTGAATGTATTTGCACAGACGCCAGGAAGAGATTGCACGCCAGCAACAGCTAGTTGAGCAGGCTCGTCTGGAGGTGGAAAGGGAGGAGAGAGAGAAAAGGCGCCAGCAGAGTGAGATTCAGCTCATCAAGGATCGCCATCTCAAAGAGAAAATGGCTGCCATTAGCCTCACCGCACATGGACAGAAAGTGCTCAAGAAGCTGGATGAGGAGGTATGTTTTTTGCTATTGCATCTTTTATTAATTGTTTAATTGTTCATTTTTATACAATTAACCTAAAACAAGTGCTTGAGCAATGTGCTGTCCTATAAAAAAATATTACTTTTCAAATAGTTACTCCCAGAAGATTTTTGAAGGAAATTATTCTTCAGATTTTAGAGATCTTGTGTGTTATTTCTATCTGTGGTGCATTTAAAATTATCAACATTTTCATCTTTTATTTGTTTGAAGATTAAAAAGTAAATTGACTATTTTAGTTGTGTGACTTCACTTGTGCTAATTTTTTATATTAGTTATATAATTTACATACATAATTGCTTCCTTATCAGGATATCAAGAAGATAGATGCTGACACCATCGCCCAAAAAGAGGCTGAAGAATTAATGAAGGAACGCCGTGAACTTACTGCCAGGCTCAAGTCCCAAGAAAAGAGGGTTAGTTTTCTAAATATATTATTGATTGTGAACAATGGTAGATGTTGAACCGAGATGATTGGTTGACACAGGTTAAGATTTCAAATCTAATTATTATTGGATCGGTTCTGTTAGATTTGAAAGTAGTGAATCTATTTCTTTTAAATTTAGTTGTTTTGTTAAAGATGACTGGCTTGTTTGCATACAATATTTAAGTTGAATACGTGTCAGCATATAGAAAGTTTCATATTTTCTAGATGCAAAAAAAAAATTGTCAATTCTGAAAATTCTCACTTTTCAGGTGAAAAAATTTTTCAAAAAAATTAAGCTTATACTAAAATCATAAATCAAACTAACACAATCTTTGAAATGTCTATAAATAAAGATCCTAGTACAAAATTAGTAACTAGTTTTTTTTTGCATAATATGTTTGCTATCGAGCCGCTGTGCATCGTTTTTGAATACTTATCTATTGAATTATGGATGACACGGTATTCATTATTGGTATGAGAAAAATGTAAACCAAATTTCCCATATCGGTAGATATATGTTGCATGTTGGAAATTAATTTTTTTCAATTTCGTAATTGTATCGTTTTTCAAATTATGAAATGTAAAAATATGTTGAATTATGATACAAGGTATTTCGAATTGAAAATTTAAAGGGTTTTTGAATTGTGGAATATTTATATATTTTTTTTATTACGCTGAGTATCAATTTAACAAGTTTCTACTTTATACACATGTTCATCTTTAAATTTTTCATTTGAAAAGTTTCTCATTTTTTTTTAATAAATATTTATTATATATATACAGTAAAACCGCGATATAACGAAATCCAAGGGCCCAAAAAATAAAAATTCGTAATAACGAATTCTCACATATAACGAAATAAATTTAAAAAATCCTACTATATATTACGCGCCGTCGCAAAAAAATGTTGCGCGGCTTCAAAAAAGATCGCAAATTCTGCAAACAAAGGAGGAAGAAGGCCATAGGAAACTGAATACCTACATATTTTTAGTAGTTTTGTTATTATAACAGATAATCAAAGAAATTAAATTAAGAAAATAACCTATTCAACACCAATTGGAAGATATTTTTGTAAATTCCAGAATATTGCAAACACAAAACAATATTTTAATTGTGTTTAAATGTAGAGCCGCTTCAAACATAGTTTTGGGCATGAAACATAAAGAATAATTCAAAAATAAAAATTTGACAGTTGAATCGCGGCATTTTTATAAAATGAGTCGTATATAAATTACGAAGGTACTTACCGGTAACGGCGGCAACCACTTCAAAATATGATACTATGAACCCATGAAGAAGTTTGAATTGTTTTACTACCTTGTCGCCGAAAAGGCCGTGCGCGGCGTTTCCGTTCGCATACGGCAGATGCAGCGGCGCGGCTTTGTAAGTGCGAAATAATATTTTCATCTTTTAACATTTTTTTATTTCGTTATAAATTTACGTAAATATATTGGCATTTTTTCGTACGGGACAAAAATGATTTTGTTATAAATATTAACGGGATTTCGTTATATAAATGCATTTTTGTATGAAAAATTGGTTTTAGGGACTAAATTTCGATTTTTTTTTCGATATACGTCATTTTTCGCTATATCGGGGTTCGTTATATCGCGGTTTTACTGTATATATATATTGATTTTACTGCGAGATAAAAGTACATTTTATTATCCAGGTTGACTACTTTGAGCGGGCCAAGCGCATTGAGGAGATCCCACTGCTGCAAAAAATGTTGGAAGAGAAGAGGGTGCAGGACAAAGCCTTCTGGGAACAGCAGGAAGAAGAAAGGATCAAACAACTGAAGGGTTAGTTTAATTTTGGAGTATCCGGTGCGGCAGTGAGTAGTTTGCTGTCTGGAAAATTAAAAAAGAATTTGTTGTTTGTAAAATGAAAATGGACACAAATTTGTGACACTAAATGCCTTCAACTTATTTCTATTTCATTTGGTTAACTTTTAGAGACGTGAGAGCATATTAAGATCTATCTTTTAAGATTTTTAATAGTGATTTCCTTGTCTCGATTACTAATGATTTTTTTTATCCTAACAGAGTCCCGTGAGCTGGATCTGGCCACGGCCGCTCGCCTCAAGCGCATGACGGTGCACCGTGAAGAATTCCTGAAGCGGTTGACCACAGAACGCCGTGCGGAACATCTGGCAAAGGTGCAGCAGCATACGGAACTCATGAAAACGGAGCGAGCTAAGCGACTGGCGGAGAGGGCTCGTGAACGCAAGGAGGAACGCATGGCCACTGTGAGTTCACAACAAATTGAAATGTTATTTTCTATTTCCACAATAGTTGTACATTTTATAAAAAACCCTCCCTAGAAAATTTTATATAAATATTCCCTTCATGTAGGATTAACCTAGGTTTCATTAATTTGTTCAAAGTTTTAAGCTTATATTTGTCGCAACTTCTCTCAGAATTATTGTTCAGTTGCCCAATAATTAAAATTCTTTTCCACAAACAGTGGCACCGCGAGAAGGAAGCGGCCCTCATCCGCAAGACGGAGGAGGCGCGTCGTGCCAAGGAAGAGGAGGAAAGGAGACTGCAGGAAGAGAAGGAGCGAGAACAGAAAGAAAAGGAGCGAGCCCTGAGAGAGTCGCAAGAGCAGGCCAAGAAGTACATATTTTTGTTTTCTTTTTCTCAGAATGTTTTATTATTTTTTTGGTGGCTAATGTTTAAATCAATTTTTACAGACTGGAGGAGTGTCATTTAGATATCCTGTTTAGATATATTTTTTATATAAAATTTCATTTTTCACTTATTTAATCTTAGTAAAAGCTCTTGGACCAGGATACTTCAAAATAAAATTTAGAGTTCACCCAGGTTAACAAAAAATAATTAAAGCTTTAATAAATTTTACTTCTAAATGAGACAGTCTCTTCAATAGTTGTGTTCTACTGACAGCAATACCTCAGTGCATCTTCATAAATATAATTCATTTATGAATAATGACGTATTGGTTTATAGAGAGCACATCGCGATGGCAGATCGTACAGCGGCCCGCCAACGTGAACGTGAGGAAGAAGTCGAGCGAAAACGAACAGCCGAGCGCGAGGCTGCCGCCTGGCGCCGAGGTAATGAGCGCGCGCCTGAGAAAGAGCGCGACAGAGACCGGGACCCGGAGAAGGTGACCAGCAGGGACGAGGAGGCGTCATCTTGGAGGAGGGGAGACGCACCCCTTGCAGCAGCCCCCGTATCGGAAAAGAAGGCCGAGCCATGGAGACCATGTTAGTATATTGCCACCAGAATACCCAGACATGCCCTTGACATATCATTTGTGTTTTAATTTTTAAACTTGGCTAAGCGTTTGTAATATGAAAATAAGGTGAATTTGCTGGTCCCCATTGAGGAGACTCAAGTTCCCAACCAATTAATCACTAGGGGAGTATCTTACCACTCAACCAACAAGCACATCAATCTCATCTATCATTTTTTGAGTATCTATGTTTTTCTTTACACTATATATTTTTAAACTGTCAGACTCAAATTATTCAATTATTCATGTTGCAGGGTCTATATACAGTAAAACTCCGTTAATTCATAATTCACGGGATTGAAATTTTTAAAAAAAATCCGAATTCCGAATAATGAGAAGAATTTTTTGAAGGCAACATTAGAAAGAAATTTATAAAACGCATTGTCAGTTTACAACTCTGCATATTTGCATGTGCCGCCGTTGTCAACATCGTGATTTTCATACTGAAAAACATGGTGACTGTCTATTATTTCAGCTTTTTATGTGTCAAAATGTTTATCTAAAAATCAATTTTTCCTGAATAATGAAGGTGTGTGGTGACCTCGATATTAAAAACAGGCTTCTTCAAATGATTCACCAGTGCCTGACGCATCAAAATTATGGGCATTTTAATTTGATTAGCGATCGAACTCGCCTTTTCCATCAAATTATTATTATTTTTCTGCAATTATTCAGGATTGAAATTTTCCCGCTGATTTTATCTTTGACATGAATTTTTGTCAGTTTTTAAAATAAGTTCCATTTTTCAAATGGTCAAAGATTTACTCGAATTATGAGATGATGTGCCATTTTAGAAAACGAAATATGAAAAAAATGTAGTTACAAAATAGGTTGTGTATTTAAATACAAAGGTTTCAGTTTTTTTATTACCTTAAACATATCGCAACATTTTATAAACAAAAAACCAGATATAAAATCAA
Organism: Eubasilissa splendida; assembly: GCA_031772225.1. Lineage (NCBI taxonomy): Eukaryota > Metazoa > Arthropoda > Insecta > Trichoptera > Phryganeidae > Eubasilissa > Eubasilissa splendida. The sequence continues at coordinate 7,497,979 of CM062868.1, read as the reverse complement.
TAGAACTGTTGCACACAATTCATTTATAAATTGTTCAAATTATTTCAATTAGGGGTTTACAAGAGTGAGTAGAAATACATAATTCGCAATGCGCCGACAATTCTTGTCGAAATAACAACAAATCTTATAACATGCACTGCAGAATTTGATATACATAAATATGGTATCACTCAGTTCGGCCGCGGTCTTGCGAGCCGATCTATTGCAATAAGGAACAGTGCCGTGATTGGCTAGGGGTAGAACTAGCTACAGATGTTTACGAAGGGATGATATATGCATTGTCGCGCGAGTTTGATTAATTACTTTGGGTATAAAAAATGCATACGAACTACGAATAATCTGTAGAAATTAGTATGAAATATTATTTTCGGGGCTAAATTTTTTGAAAAAAGTGCGAATTACATAAAAACGAAATATGAGTACACGAATTAACGGAGTTTTACTGTAATATGATTATTTTTTTATGTTTCTATGAATTCCATCCTACATACATTTATTGCAAAAATTGAATATAAAGTATAATTGTATGTTTATTATGTCTTAATTGTTTTATTTTTTATTTACCGTGAGATTTATATGAATGTGTTATTTTCTACTTCAAGCAGCTCGAGTGCGGGCCGCGCCCGAAGATCGCGATGTCCGCGATAAGCCAGACAAGGAAGAGCCCAAGGACGAAAAGGACAAGCCGGAAAGGGAGCGACCAGAAAGGGAACGACCAGATAGAGAAAGAACAGAGAGAGATCGACTGGACAGAGAAAGGCCGGAGAGAGAGAGACTAGACAGAGATAAAGGAGACACCTGGCGCCGGGACAGAGACGGACCAGATAGGTAATCATTTGTTTTGATCTTTAACAAAGAATATTGATCATTTGTATGTTTTGCAACAATATTACAGTATCTTATTTGGTTTTAGCGCTGCCAAAATGAATTTACAATCCTAGTGGAAATAAAATGTGTTATTTCATACACTGAAAATTTTTAAATTGTAGGCATTTTATTTTTTCATGTATTAGATTGTACATTTTAAATTCAATTATGGGTTCTACTATAAGAAATGAAAGTGTTGATGTATAATATTCAATGTCATGTTCTTACATGTGGGAATCTGAGTAATAGTTGTTTCAGGGTGTCACAGTGTCCTTTAAACCAAAGCAAATCACACCCAATTGGATGTATATATTAAAGTTTGCACTGCATAAAATTATGGGTAACTTACTTACTTCTTATCCTTCTGTGTGTCAACAGGCGCGATGACCGGGATCGCTTCCCCGATCGAGACAGATTCCGTCGTGATGATCGACGCGACGACCGTGACGGCCCCAGAGACAGGCGAGACGACCGACCACCTGGTGGCGGAGGAGGAGGCGGTGGCAGCTGGAGGCGAGCTGATGATAACTCACCACCACCTGCTCCTGTGAGTGCCCACCATTGTTTTATTCTGGACCTAGTCAGAATTTAAGATATTTCCTGTTTTGATTTTTTTAAACATAGAATTAATGTTTTAAAAGTATGGAATATTATTGCATAAATAAAATGTGTAATCTAATTAATTATCTAACCATATTTTTTATGTTTGTATAAATGAGAAGGGAAGAGTATGGATAAGGCAAATGTGTGAATGCTGTCAGTGGTAAAATGATCCACCCGACTTTGTTAATTCTTAAACTAATAGTAAATGAAGGACGCAACATTTCCTCTAATATTTTTGTTCATTGATACTATTTCAGCAGGAAAGAGCCAGCGTTTGGCGCTCGGCTCCAAGAGGAGATGGACCTAGAGGAAGGGATGCCCCCAGGGACAGAGATGGCCCTCGAGACGGCCCTAGAGACAGGGACGGCCCTAGAGACAGGGACGGTCCTAGAGACAGGGACGGCCCTAGAGACAGAGACGGTCCAAGGGATAGGGATGGTCCTAGAGATAGGGACGGTCCTAGAGACAGAGATGGCCCGAGGGATAGGGATGGCCCCAGAGATAGAGACGGTCCTAGGGACAGGGATGGCCCAAGAGAGAGGGAAGGTCCTAGAGATAGAGATGTTCCCAAGGACAGAGAAGGTCCACGTGAAAAAGAAGCCCCCCGAAGAATGCCACCTAAGGATGAAAAACGTAAATACTTTTCATTTATGAATAATTTTATTGTGTGTTGTGTATTTCTTGTGTAAAAATTATTATCATTTCTCAGTTACACAGCATAATGAGAATGTTGAAATAATCAAATCACGCTTGGCTACAGATTGATGGTTGGTGATTTCATTCAGTCTAATTTCATTGTACAGGGCATATATAGTAAATATTAAAGTAATTATTATAACAAATATTGACGATTGTTAGACTGTAAATACTTTTTTTTTTAAATTGATAAATTACAGTAAGTCCTCTACATGCGAACTTTCGAAGATACAGATGTTCAATAATTTTAATGTATTTAAATAAGTGCAAAATGCAAAATCATATTAGAATTTCAAATTTGGGGGTAGCGCATAGCTTGTGTCTCACATAGTAATGTTTACAGTAATCATGCGCGGTTTTCTTTATGTTATGTGTTCTGCAGTGTAGCTTCATTATTTTACATTACTATGCGATATATATCCAGCACACCACAATATCTCAAGAAGAGTGGGGATTATTATAGTAATTGCTGGATGCGCAGGCTAACATTGTTTAATTTGCGAGCGAGCTCTTAGAACGGAACATCTAATCTGTGTGAAATGTACATCTGATCTGAAAATATATGATCCACTAATTTTCTTTACAATAAAATAAATTGACTCACCTATTTTATCCCTGTGTAATATTAAAATATTTTGGTTTTTCAGCTCGTGAACGCGATCCTGACGCAGATGACTGGCAACCCGTTACAACGAGGCGTCGCTAAATCTGTATATCGTGAAACATTTTTAACCTCTAACAGTATATCTATTTCATATTTAAACAATATACATATATTTCATATTTATACAACTTAATGCTTGAAATCATTATCACATGAAATTTAACAAGCCTGTTTCCTTCTGTCTAACAATATCGTTGTAAATAGTACGCAAACTGCGAAATGTTTATCACACAAAGGCACTATCGACTCCTCGGGTAGGATTATACTTTAGGCTTTCATAATATCTAAAAATTGTGTTATTCTTTTGAACAAATTTTCACGTGTGTGAGTAATGTTGTTAGTCGCCCAAATTGTTGTAATTATATTTATTTAAAGCGCCCATTAAGGTTTGAAGGTTTTCATAAACTTTCAAAGTTTCATCATAAAATGGTCCAAACTTAACTTTCCTCTTGCTTTCAATGATCAAAATGGAGCAGCCGTTTGTATCTTTTGATAAGAAGAGCGTTGGTGCACTGTAAAGACGTCTTAATCCTTCTAGCCTGGTCGCAATCCAGGGTCAAAGATCCCATCGGCTGTACTTTATTTTGAATTTTTCTTTTAAAATATATTTTGTTATCTCGGTGCTAAGATGTCTATAAGAAATGTAGATTGGTAGAATAGCTTAAAGATTATGATACATTCTAAAAGAGTAATGTGTACCTGACACTTTTTAATTGTCATCCATTATATAATATATGTTTACCATCATCTTCCCCACCCTTTATAAAATGCTATATCGTTTGTCCGAGACATTGTATTGAAATACATTTTGTTATTAATTTATTTTTACATTTATAGTTTATAAACAATGTTCATGATTTATTATTGTTTTTTAAATGGCCAACGAGCAATGGTCTTCATTGGGGTTGAAAGATTTTAGTTTCAATAATAATTTCCTATGAAAATTAAAGTGGCCACTTTAACATTTCATTTTTATTAGAAATTAAAAATCTTTAAAAAGAAATTTAACTAATCTATATAAATTAACAGAGCAGCACCTTTGGTACTCGAAAACTTTTTTTAAGTTCACCTTTCGGAATATGATTTAAAACAAAACGTTATCTTTGTGCATCACTTTAATTACTGCTCTGTTTACGAATCATCATCAATAGGGTGGACTGTGATCGATGGTAGAACCAAAATTATATCCAGAATATTCATTTGTTCAGATATAAGTGTGAGTGATCAAGAAGCTATTAAAAATATACAAAATAATCAATCTGCATCATTTTAGAGACATTTTCTCACAGAGAAAAGCTTTTTAATACACGCTTTCTTCCACGTTTGGCATTTTACATTTTTCGTGATTTAGAATGTAGAGGCAATCGGTGTTATTTCAACAATTGGAGAATTTATTATTTTATCAAATGAAAATAAATGCATTTTCACAGCTAAAACATTTGATAATGGCATCAAACTTTAAAAGTTTCGCAGCATTGTAGATTAGCATTTTTTTTTATTTTCATATTTAATAAAATTGTTTTATATTTTGTAATCGTAATGTTTTTTTTTTTTTTGCATAGGGCGCATAATTATATTTAGATGAGAATGCAAGTTGGAATACGACTTTTTTTATATTATTCACTATATTCAATATATAAAAACTAGATGCATAATTATCTCAATTTTTATACTCTTTTCAGGTATTGAAATGAAAAGAATATGCTCGTATTATAAAATTTCTTTGTCACAATTCTCTTTTCTTGTCCAGTTAGGTAGCATCATTTACAAAGATGTAAACATTCATGATTTGTTAGCTTTTTATATGGCAATACATATGTGTGCTGTATTTATGTATATTCTTAGATAATGTTACGGTGAATCATCTTGATATGTTGCTGGGATATAAATAAAGAGATTTTTAAAATATTTAAATGTTTTTGCATTTTTGTTGAGGAAACTACAACACTCTTAATCTGAAACCTAACCTAACCTAATCTGCCAGGAATATAGGTAGAGCTGGTGTAATACATACAAAATATCACCCTGATAAATCACATCAAAATGGAGTTTCAATTTCCTTGAAATATAAATTAAATCAATGTGTAATTTTTTGGTTCGGAATTTATGAACAGGAATGTTTTTAAAAACAATATATTTCTCAATTTTGAAACCTCAAAATGAAAGTGTTGACAGATAAAAACTCAATTAATTTATTTCACGACTTAAAAGTGCATGTACAACATAGATTGAATATGTGACCACACACACATTCGTTAAGAAAGTAAGAGATCAAGTATGGTGGCCTGCTATATCCCCGCCTTGTCTAGCCCTCTTACCTGCACACTGCACCCTCTAGCGGCAGAATGTGTTACTGCAAAAAAAGTTTGTTTTGTAACTGCAATCAATCGCAGAATTCAAAATATAAAAATTTTAACATTTGCAACATTGCCATTTTCACTTGTCACACAATCTGGAGATCCATACATGGGAAGCCATAAAAAACTTTTTTTTTGGGAGACGTATGTTATTTTAACTTCTGTTTATGAGATGTCTGAAATGCAAACCGAACTAATGCAGGTTCAATGAAGACATATTCGTTACAAAGCAGGTCCATCTTGCGTTTTAATATTTCATAGTGTGCACCTATATTTTATTTTAAGTGAATAACTAAATCTGAGTCCCAAAGGCAGGGCCCACTCTATATAATAGAATTACAAATTAATTAGATTCTAAAATATACACTGTCTTAGGGATGGACCAACTGCTAGTTATTAATAATAGGAATAAAAATACATGTTTTCTTATATTATATTTTGGATTTAAAATAAAGTTTTTATATTATACATACACATTTGTTTTACACAATAGTTTTATTTATATTTTGGAATGCAAATTATTTAGAACTTCCTTATTCGTTCTCATAACTCCCGGAAGTGAGATATCATCGGTAAAAATATTAACAAACGATCTTTTCAGTCCAAATTGCCAGAATCCCAAAAACGGAAGGTGATTAGCAAAAAACATTGTTATCTTCGTACTTGTGTTGTAATATAATCGCCCTATGAATGTGTGTACCCAACTTTGATAAATGCATACCATCATAGATAGAGTAAATCTTTCAAACCAGGTGAACGAAGAGTAAAATTTTTCTGGAATAAGAACGTTGCCTTCCGAGGTTGTAAAAGTTATTAATCGGCCAGCTGCTAAGTGATTTGGATCCTTTATAATATCACTTTTCGAGAATAACGCACAGTCTTCACTCTCAGATCCTGGATTCACGAAGCCCGGGATGCCGACTAAGCGATAAGTAAAGTATAAGAATGGCTTTGTGGACACATTTGCATCGATGTACCATATTGCATCTGTCAATTCGACGACCATGTGATAGAAATATTCCGGTGGACTGGTGAGTAGTGGGCGGTAAATCTCGTCACATACAAATTGTGTAACTTCTTTCGTTTCCTCGACAGAAGACCGGCACAAATTATATCTGAAAATAAAGAAGTATTGTCCGCATTAATATTTTTAACTATTTCATACACATGCTAGTTTGGGAACCTGTTGCGAAATAAAGAAAATGTAATAATACACAATTACAGTAATCCCTATCCGCTATCTGTGAAATTTAATTTGATAACTTTCATTGGTATGATCATAAGCTATACTAGTAAAGTTGTCTACCGGCAATACAAAATTCCAGACTCGAGTCCCAGTGATGAGTATACTTATCTATTGATAGATTTTTTATTTATATCATTGTAAAAAAGGTACACGTCTCTTACTTGTAAAAAATGCAAATATGTATTTTCCACCAAAACAATAGATAATTTTTTTAATAAATCAGTGACTGCGTATTAATGCTGTTTAAAAATGTCTACACGAAAATTATGAAAAGAAATAACTAAAATGTATAATCCCTAACCTGTCATGCATACCCAACATATACCCGATGGTTCTCCAAAAATGAACGTAGCCTTCCAAGTCCTCTTGGTTATCGTGCTCCATACCGACCAAACTTGGTCTCAACAGTCCCAGACCAAAGAAGCCAAACTGTGTTAAAGCCAGGTCCCTCTGAGATATGTGACCAGTACCGTTCAGTTGGGATGCCTTGCTAGACCTCAAGTGTCGCATGCGCACTGTAGTCAGTGATTTCCACATGCTAGAATTAAAATAATTCTTGAAATAAGTTTATATCCAATATTAAAAACAACATTTTGAACAGAAGATGACAAATAGTAAACTGCTATCCTGGTTAATCCATTGTTTTGGTATTTTTATGCATACAAATTTACTTTAAACCATCATAAATCTTTGTAACTATATACATATTCTGAAAGTTAGGTTATAGTTAAACATAGGTTAAGTCGTTAAACATTAACATAAAGCGACATTTATTCGTTTTAACTGCCGCTCGAGGAGATTCCAAATCACTCAACAATAACGATTGACGAGCATGAAGTAAGGCACGAAATGGCGAATCTCACATGATGTGTCCCCGTGGACTATGAAAACAGAGTTGTTTCCAAAGAATCTCGCGAAAGCAAAATCTCATTGGTGCTGAACAATTTTATTTCTGTCCAACATCAAAGGGAATTGCTTCTGAAATACATATTCACCAACAATTTGTCACACACTTTCCATTTAAGTAAAAATATATATTTATGACCATGACATTGTATTAAGTCTGAGATTCATTATTTGTAAATCCCATATCTGCTTTTAACTGCAATTGCAGACCATCACCGACATTCAGGCTTCAGCATAGAAGAATCCAGAGTTTTTCCTCTTTATTTTATTTTTGTCTTAGATTTCTTTTCATCTTTTAAATTCTGAAACCCTGGATTTTCATCTTTTCGATGTCAATTAGCTTTAGTTTCTTATACATGACTCATACACACTGTTTATGCGTTCTCACTAGGGGAATTCGACAGTCTGAAATTAATCCAGATAACTGGGCATCCGGTTTACCGGTATTCTACTGTAGTTAAAAATAATGATTTGGATAAAACAAGTTGTGAGACAATTGACATCTGTCAAAGTGTATGTATGTGTGTGTGGCCGCTTGGTGTGTTGCAGTCGCAGAACTCGGTCACAGTCCGGCAGAAATTCACCCTGTCCAGGTTGCAAAAGGTGCGAGGGAGAGCCAGGAGAATGCTCCGTTAGGTCTCTCTAGCCATTGCTCTTCCCGGCATCGCCCATTCCAGCAACCCCCAGCGAGAGACCAACACCTTAATAAATACCCATAAATGTCCGAGATTCCTTTCATTTCTTAATAGGTCATCGTTGCTCATGACCTATTCCTTTTAATCCCGCAATCATGATCTCACGTGCATCACTCATAATCACACAGTCCCAGAGGATGTGTTCCGACGTCTGCCTCACCTGAGCGCAAACACACCACGGTTCACAGACAAGTCCTAAATCGAAGAGTTTACTCATGAAATGCCCATGATCCGAGATCATCTGCATCTCGTACTGGTCCAACGCCGGAGGACAACCATTATCGTCCCAATTAAGCAATGTAAATTACTGTTACTTTCTTGGTTTGGTTACCGTTCTTTGAGATTTGGCCCAAATAAGCAGACGCCCCAATTAACTGGTATCCCAAATTAAGCGGAATCGATTGTATTACAAAATGAAATTCAACAAAAATAACCTTAAATTTGCAATTTGATTGATTACATCAAGCTTTTAATAACTTACATTGATCCAGGTTTTAGCTCGTCCCAATACCAGATATAAATGTGTTTTATTGTCGACATATATCGTCTATACGCACCCATCAAGGATGATGACTTCTGGGTTTTGATTAATATCGTCAAAATTGTTGGCACAGTCAAAACACATATAAGTCCGGACAACATTACAACAAACTGACCGATCATATTTCTAAACATGTATTTCTGTCCCCTGTAATGAAACAATTTTTTTTATAATACACAATATACAGAGTGTAACAAACCTACTCCACAATATTTTATGGGTCGATACCTGACTAAATTACGAGTCGAAAATGTTCAAGGAATATGTGCAAATCCTGCACTGTTACGGAAAATATTATTGTTTGAAATTTTTACAAAATCATGTTAAGCTTGAAGTCTCCGTACCGCGAAATAAATATTTGCGAAATTGTTCCATCATTAATTTAAATCTTTGCTTCAGGCCCTAAATCATCTGATAAAAAATAGTCTAGCCGCTCTAAATTCGATAACCATTAATTTTTTATATTCAATATATAATTTGGAATCAATAAAATATTTCAACTAATCGAAATAATCGCATAATTACGATTTTTTTTAAATTCTTATATCTCTGACATGGTTAAGATTAGGCACATATCCCTTGAACATTTTCGACTTGTAATTTAGTCAAGTATCGCGACCCATAAAGTATTGTGGACTGGGTCTGTTACACCCTGTATAAATAAAATTAAATAAATTATTGATGAAAACAAACAGAACCACAATTCCAATTTAAAATATTTCAATGGATATAATTTAATCATATTTCTGTATATTCATGTTGATGTCAACTTCACATCTATGAACATATCGACCCCTCCTACATAAAGTACTGTAAGTAACAAACAGGTCATTTTTAGATGTTTGTTCTCTAGAATCGTTACATTTTTAAGTGGCAGTATTTTTTTTACATATTGTGTTCTATAGAACATAATACAATACTGTACTAATATAAAATAATTACTACCATTTAAAATATTTATCAAATATTCTTATGGAAAATACTTGACCAACTAAAAATGATATATTTTTTACTTACAATACTTTACGTAGGTGGGGTCGATATGTAAAACTGAAATTCATCTGTTCTCTATACAATCCTGCACAGTTGGACTAGCATAAACCAAATTTTGCATAGTTACTGTTGAGGACCCCGCACCAAAAAAGGTGCCTTCTCGCTTTCTAATTAATAAATGTTTATTATGTATATCATACGCCATCCAAATTTTGTTCAATTGTACATTAAGATCTTAAGGAAAATATATCCCCGCTTTCCCAGATATCTCACACTGCCTGAACCAAATCTTACATTTATTATTATTTTTAAGGCCCTCCCCCTAAACCTCTATTTTAAATTATATCTATATCTAAATGATAGGTATTCTTACATACTAGAAGTCCATGCACAGGATTCAGATTTATTTGGTCGTGGGTTGAGAGGAGGGGATTACCTTTGTTTTGCGGAAGTCCTAAAGATTAACAATATATGCAAGATTTAGTACAGGCAGAAGGGCGAGATTTCCAGGGGGAGTGGGAGATTTGAATTAAATTTTGATTATGCTAAATTTAACAGCGTTTCGAATAAGTCACTTGCCTTCGAACATTTACAAAAAACATAATTTATACGAACTACATTTTTAATACAATAATATATAAAGACAAACGGTTGTGCAGTTTTTCCAAAATGTTTGTAACCAGTCATGGTCCCTTTAATAACGATACACCAGACTTAATCATACATGTTATTTTTTTTGTTGCACCTTAAATATAGAAAATTTAATAAATTGCACCTTTTGAATTTATCTTCATCAAACCATGGCGGTAGTTCTATGTCAACTTGCGATACCTCACAGTCATCGCAAGGTACCTCGTGTGCCTCCCCGGCTAGTAATCGCTGAATGTGCTCCTTCACTGGCACTGAAAAAAATTAATATAATACATAAAAATCATGGACACAACGTAAGACAAACAACAAACATCTACACACCAGTTCCGAGAGCAATAACGACATTTTATCAAAGATTCTACATGTTCTTATCTCCGAAACTACACAACACACTCAGTACCAACTGGAAATCGTTTAATTCCAATAAGATTACACTAATATGGACCTAATATATGATCCAATCAGGTAGAGATGAATCAGAAGCATGGCTATCCAACATTCTAACATAATTTATACAATACCTACACTAATAATTCACTAGTCCTACAACACTCCCACTTCATATTTTTTATTTTTTTATACATATTTTTTTTATTTCTCTTTTTATTCCTGTCGATGATTTAAATAATACCACAACAGCACGAAAAAAAAACTGGCTATTTTAACACAGACTTCATTCTAGCAAAGTAGCCAGGACAACGCTGTATATATCAAAGGTGAAGTCTACTCCATCCCTACAAGTATTAATTGTGTCTTATGTTATAATATATTCACCTCTGTTAGAACAAAAATATATATGTCATCTAATAAATAAATAAATAAATATTTTTATTTATTCAAATAAATTTTACATAATTTGAATTAACATGGTTAAAGTATTACACATGTCTGTAAATTTGATCATTTTGGAAGATATTTTCACAAATGAAAAAAATTCATCAATAATATCAAAACAAACGAGAGCAAAAAAAATCAAAGAGCCAAAATCTTTTCTTTTCTTTTCCATAGTTCTGTGACTTTAAATGCAAAGTCAGTCTGTGTCTACTATTATTCGTACGTCACTTGAATTGGAAATGTTAACGTACCTATATATTTTATTTATTAAATACAAAAATACATAAAGTTGATCAATATTTTAAAATTAAATTGGAAAATTACAAGACCACAAAATACAGGGTGAATATTATGTTTCAGGCCGATGTTGTTTATGAATAACTAGAAAATGAAACATAATTTTATAATTTAACTTATATTTATCGATTATTTGGTTAATTACAATTATATATGGAATATGATATCGCCCAAGTGGCCTTTCCTTTCAAGTGCCCCCACAGAAAATAGTCGGGAGCCGTCAGATCAGATTATCGAGGAGGCCAATCGATATCACCACTTTTTGACATTGTGCGGCCGAGAAAAATTTCTCTCAACTTTTCAAGCATAGCTCGGGCTGTGTGTGAGATGGCACCGTCCTATTGAAACTACATGTGTTGCAGGCCCAATTTGGCCACCAATAAGTTTTCCAACATGTGACGATAGCGATCACCATTAATGGTTACAGCATTGCCATTATTATTTAGATAAAATGTTTTAATGACTTTAACATGTTTCTGTGGCATTAGATACTCTATAATAAATTATAATTAACTACTCTCTACGATTACCAAATGCAAACTGACAAATGTCTGCCAAACCAAAATATGGCAGCTAAACAAAATCGGCCTGGAACATAATATTCACCTGTATTTATTAATATATTTTCTTAAATTTATTTACTGATAACATAAGAGAAAATTAAAATGGATATTTAAAAAGATAAAATAAAATATTACAGCAATTCATGTTTGCACACATTTTAGTATGTTTGTCAATTATTTTTAATCTGTCAATGTTCAAGTGTTTTGCCTGTTGTAGTAAGTTGTTATGCAATTTTAATACACTGCAAATGAGTCCTGACTGTCCTAGTTTTGTTATAGCCAGATTTAATTTTTTTAATTTAATAAATTAATACTCAGTTTTAACAATACCTCAAAAAAGTTATAGATTTAAAACCTCGTTTTAAATCTGAATGATGCTATTATACAAATATTCTACATCCTTTCATTTGTCAGTTATGTATATAAGTCAAATATGGATAATTGAGGATATAAAAAATCTTATATATTTAAAAAATATATTAATGGCATGTTACTGGGTACTGTAAATGGCGTATTATCGCCAGGTACTAGTCAAAAATGTAATAAAATATAATATATGTGGCAACATCCATTTAATGTTAAATTGCATGCAATAAAATTTAGGAAAATTACTAAAAAGTTAATATTGAAAAAGAGAAAATCATTGACATCTCTCTTTTGTTTAATTTAATCTTGTGGAACCATACTTGAGTATACATAAATATGCACAACATACACAATAAAAAGATTAGATCATATTCAATCTAAAAAAATATTTATGTTATGTTTGTTAACATATGTAAACACTGATTGTATAATGAACTATCACAGAGATAATGTTATCATTATCATCACCATTCAAGTGCAAAATGCTCTCCTTAATTCAAGTGTTTATATGCCTTGGGAACCTTTACTACAAAAAATGGATTCGTGTCAATGAAAAATATTAATCAATTTTTTAAATTAAAACAATGGCGCTGCCAAAATGTGAGCCTGTGATTATTTTTATAGTGTGATTTTATCAAACAAGATAAATATACATTTCAAATTATATATCAGTGCTTTTTTTTGTCATGTTACGCGGTAGAACGGCGTTCCGGCACGTTTTTAAGGTATTTTAATGCTTAAAAATCAATTAGATGAAACAATGTTCGCGTGTACATAATCCATATTTATATAATTCACACAAATGGTAAAATATGATGTTTTTTTATGAATCAGATGAAATATGAATGGATTCGAAATTGGCGCTATCGTGGTTTAAGTTCCGGTACCTTTTTTAAAAAAGCACTGTATATATATTAATTAGAAATAAATTTAAATAAAATATATAAATTTGTAATAGATGTACTAACAAAGGAATATGGTTCCGTGACGTATCACTGTATTATCAATATATTTAAAAAAATATTGATTATATACTTACATTCCTTCGCCATTACCGTGGATCTCGTGTAGAATTAGCAACGTATTTTGTACGCTCAACTGAAACAATCAATGAGTATATTTTAAGATAAATACACTTTGACCGATAAATCGGCGAAATGATAACGCAGATAGTAAATAAATATTGGCATTGGTTACTATTTTGATTATATAATGACCAGATAATGAGAAAAATAAATATTAAAATCAAAACACCGCGCTCACACTGTCAGATTTCAAGCAGGCGTTTCGACGAAACACACAATATTTATCAAAGTTTTCGGATTCATCCATTTCTAAAAATAAAATAATGTTTATATTTTTATAAGACGCGACGCAAACCGCTGCAAATTCCAGAAATATAAATTTGACATTTGCCACCTAAAATATTGGAGTTGCCACACTCGATACTCGGAACAGTATTGCCAAAATAAAAATATTTTCTACAAGACAGCACGAGCTGCGTTTGGCTGCGTTGAATCAAACGACAACAGCAAAGCGAGCTTATAATTAAAAGTAGTAATATTTTTTAATTTAATTAAATTGCGAGCGCATGTGTCACAATACGCGTCGCGAGCGCACGTGTCCGCATTTTTACCGATACGTAAGTGTAACACGTGTTACTAGCACATGTTCGACAGTACAGGAAATCAAAATACTATTGTATTTTTGTCAGGACGAACGTGCACTAACTATTCAATAAAATATAAAACGAAATTAACTATCGGATGGAGATATCGACACTGACAGCGGTAGTGCGGAAGGAGTGGAGTGGAGGGGGAAGGGTGATAATGACACTGAAATTGAATAAATCGTTGTATTTAAAAAATTAAAATAACACATTTTTATCGTTTGATATTATGTTCACATCACATTATGTGTACTGTCACAAAATTTATTACAGCTTCAGTTGGACGTATTGTAAGTAATGACCAAGATTAATTTGTAATCATACAACCAGTGGCGTAACTAAAAAGATGCGCCCAAATGTAAAATGGAAAACGCAAAATGATCCCTATTGTCGGAACGAACCATGAGAGTACCGCAATCAATATATACGGTGAAAAGACAACTTGGAACTTTTTAACTCGTGAACTGTAGACTGTAAGCTACCGGCTCAAAACTTGCGTTACCCATCTCCCCACGGACGGAAATTAAAGGTTATATTTACAGAATATCTATTGTATATACTCGTTTTATGTTCCAATCGGGAGGTCTTGAAATCACGACTCGGTACTTGTGAATAATTCGTTTATTGATATAATAAAGGTGTACAGATGTATAAGGTAGCGATGTATTGAAACGAATAGACTTTCAGTTCTTTCTCGTTAGGATGTTAGATACGATCTGATCTTTGAAGGGTTGTGTTATAGTTTATAAAGATAACCCTGTAGATAATGCTGCCATTAAATAATATAGAAGATAATTTATAATTCAAGTTCAGCGCTGTCTCTATGCTAGCGACGTAGCGCTGTCGGCTGCCGCTACGGGTCTGGCCCGATCCCTCACCGACGATCTCTCTCCTGTTTCATCGCTCCGCAACGGCGGCCTTGCCGGCCCACGCGCGACTCGCTTCATTTCATAATACACGCGCACCTTCTGCATTTCTTCATTCTATTCGTAATATCTGTCTTCCTTGTTCGATCATACATGCATATCCGTTTACAGATAACATAAATCAAGATTATAATAATTTGGTACCCTTAAAAAGATTAACACATAATAATTCACGATTAGACAAAACTATTAAATGAATTAATTAGAAAGATATACATATAAAATCAATTTTATCGAAATATATTGTTGCTGCTGGGATTCGAACGTGGATCTCTTTCCAATCTGGAGAAGGTGCATTAATTCCGAATCCCGGTAGCAACAACAATATTTTTCAATAAAATTGATTTTATATGTGTATCTTTCTAATTAATACATTTAATTAGTATTTAAAATATCACAGACCTATGATAATTACAACTTCACGAAAGGTTTAGGTTGATAAACTGAAAGATAAGGATGTGGCTTCGGAGTGTTGGTACATACATAACACTCGTAAGTTACAGTGAAACAGTAAAATTTAATAAATTTACTAGTAATGTGCGCATTTAATTAAAATAATTAATTTAATATAAATGTGGAAGCTTTTGGTGATAAAAATTAAATGCGCGGAGGTTGGTGTCGAGTTAATTATTTAGTCACGGATAGTAAAAGAAGCGTATAGAACAATGGTGGCGAACCGTTTGGGCTCGGCGTGTCAAAATTTCAGAAAATCTAACTTAACTTTGCTGGTGTGTCACCCCCCCCCCTAAATTTATAAAAATCAACGCGTGGGTCGTTTAAAAAGCTCGCGTGGGTCAGTGTCTGACCCGCGGGTCATAGGTTCGCCATCACTGGTATAGAAGAAACAGAGCGTGAAATATGAATAATGAGATGAGAATCGGTGGCGTTCGGTCTTGGTTCGGCGACTCTCTGTAGCACGGCTTTTCTCTGCTGAAGCCTGGAACCTGAATACAGATGTCGCTCGCGTTTTTGATCAGCTGGGGAAGGCGACGATTTTTAATCGCCGTGCCCACATGAAAATGTCTACAATTCATAGAAACTGTATTATTATTTGCTACAACATAATATAATTTTTTTAATTTAAAATTTGAAAAAGAACTAAGCATTTTGTTCCAATTATTAGATTGTTAAAACAAGTTTTGATAAATCAGTGAAAAAATTAACTCATCACCGGAACTTGAACCCGTAACTTTACGTTGCCGGTAAAGGTCTAAAAATGTCGGGAGTTCAATTTGCACACAAGACGTTAGAATACCTACAACATGTACACAGTTCTGAAAAAGCGTTAATTTACAAATAAAACGTCATTTTATTAAAATTATTACCATATAGCTCGACACTTAATTAGAATAAATACGCCTAACACATCAAATGTATGTTTTCTACACAAAAGTGTTAATTGAAATGGACGCATAATTGTTTAAATCGGATGTTAAAATGTATGCTTCTGTGGCGGCTCGCGCGCATCGTCCAGACGTTCCTTGTTCCGTCAATTCTTGGCATTGTGCGGCAATTCTTGCCGGACTGCGCCGCCCGGCGGGCGTGACCAGCGTGACACACGTGCACCACAGATGTGCACCGACACGTGCAGCAGAGGAAGCGGTCGGCGAAACAATCGGCGCCCAGTACCCAAACCGACCGGACCGCAGATGCGCATCCCGACTCTCACCTTTCACTAACCGTGTATCGTTTTTCCATAACCTTTACACATTCTGTGTTGTTTCTTGCTCTCGGTGGCTTCTCCCCGACGAGAACAAACATGTTCGGATAAAAATGGTTTTCACCAGAACACCAACCAACCTTCCCACACTTCTAATAGTAGCAAGTAATGCAAAGGTTTAGGGTAGCAAATTTAAGATAAAAAAAAAAACAAACAAAAGAATCCGTAGGTAATACTTTTTAATATTATTTTAAATATTAAAAAATAAAAGAAGCATGTTCGATAGAAACGGAAAGGCTGAGAATGATATCGAAAGGAGGGTGACTGCAGGAAATAAAGTGAACGGCGCTTTGAATGGAATTATATCTAACGGGAATTTGTCAACCGAGGAAAGACTAGCGGTGCACAATGGAATCCTGGTACCGACACTGATGTATGGAAGTGAGACCTGGAACTGACAGAAGAGGAATGAAAGTAGACTGAATGCAGTGGAAATGAGATCACTTGGGCGTATATGTGACAAATCTATTTATGATAGAGTAAAGAATGAAGAAATAAGGAAAGAATGTAAAGCCGATGTTAGTATAGTGAGTAAGATTAAGAAAGGGTCACTTAGGTGGTTTGGTCATACGAATGAATGAGGAGAGAATGATATGACGCAAGTGTTGATGGCACCAGAAATAGAGGACGTCCGCGAAAGACTTGGCACGACCAGGTGAACCAGATAATGGAGGATGGTTCTGTTAGAAGCCTCAACAATCGGCGAGCTTGTATGAGAAGATGTATGAATGTAGATGAGGCGAGAATTGTGTGTCAGGGCAGAAGAGTGCGGCGCTCTATCCTCTCTTACCTAGTAAGTAAGTAAGTAAGTAATAATTCCCGACGTTAACAGCGGCGTGAATGTTCGAAGAAATCTAAAATTTGGAACTCAAAACCATGTGCTTAAAAGAGTTATGTCATTGTAGAGGTAGTCAAGACGATTGAGGAGTTTAGGACTTTCGCTTTGAGTTTTAGAATTTGTCTTACATTATTTAACATTAACTCCAGAGATTGATTTTCTTGCATTTGATTTGATTTATTAATATAATTATACGACTTGGAAAAACACCAATTATAATTTAAAACTATAATCTGTATTGTCGACAGGCATTGTTTAATGTATTTTATGTCTCCATTGTTATTTTAATTTATATATCTAAATGAATTTATTATTTCTTTATACAAAAGGCAACACTGTTCTCTTGAATACGGAAATATAACAAAATTTCAATTCATTATTGCGTTTAAAAAATATAGGTGGCATTTACTAGCTGTGATGGTAAACCGTTCAACTGTCGGAGACTTACTTTCTAGTTACGTTAATCAGTTATCAATCATCGTTATAATTGAACAAAATAACAGTCACAATAACCGTTTAAATAACGATTTTATCAGTTTGCGCAAAAGCGACACAGCCCTGCATTCATGTATCTAATTAGTTAATGTATTGTACATAATTAATTTATATATTCACTATTAATTACGCATGAGTATATTTTTGCGAACTGGTAAACTGAGCTAATAACGTTACATTAATGTTTATGTCATACAGAACTTTCATAAATCAGTATAGCATCCAACCGTTGAAGAATAGTGAAAAAACAAACACCGACATAATTTATAAAATTCATTAAGTCGAATCAAAGATGAGCGCGAGCGGCGGGAATGACCCTGTCATCCGAGAAGAAGGTCAAATGTCAAATATCGATGATGTACCTACAATGTAATCAGCTTGTAACTAACCTAATTCCAGTAAAAAATGTACAAAACCTTATCATTAAAGTAATATTACAAAAACATTACTTTTTGAAGAAATCAAAGTATGTACCAACATTTTGTGATCTATTTAAAAGATATTCTATTCTTCAAATATTAAAAGAAAATGAAAAATATTACTAGGTTTAAATTTGTATTTTCACAACTATACGCACCTAGGAAAAAAAAATTAACAGCTTACTTATTTATAATAAAGAAATAATCGATACTATTAAAAAACACCCCGAAATTATTATATCGCTATTGCTATCAATTTATTATGTTTTATTTTATTATATGATAGTTATTGTAAACGATAATTTTTATTAATATATACAGTCCACCTCTTTGCACAAGTGCATATATGCTTTCAAGAGAAGTGTAGCGTGAATTTTTTTATTATTATATTGTTATCACATTAATATATATTCTTAATAACAAAATGAATTTATATTAGGTATGTTTCCTTATAAATAAATTAAATATCCATCAACATTATATTTTCCCCTCCCATAATGTTTTGTCTATTGTCTCAGTTTGTTTCCCTCTTTTTGTATTTATTGTTAATTTCAAATACGCCCTGACGAAGCTTGAGCTAAGCGAAACCGGTCGGTAATAAAATTCGTGGTTATGTGGATATGTCAAACCACAAAGTGATTGCTTTCTACGAAAATATATTTTATTTGCGTTATTTTTTATTCAAAGACTTCCTTATTACCTTACTTAAATATGTAACTTGCATTAATTGTATTATCAACATTGATGAGCAAATGAGCACTTTCTAATTGTGGAAGTGATCCAGGGATTCCAGAACCATCGAATCACGGGATTGTAATTTGGTTTCGGGATTAGATTCACTAAATATAAACCAAATGTGTAATTCAAACCGATAGAGACATCTCTACAATAGATTTACGCTGTAATGTCACATTTCACGCGAAACTCGTCGAGAAAATGTGACTGCGGTTTAGTTTGATATAATCTTACCAAAAATAGGGCCCACAATCAATCCAGATGGTTTTATTGAACAATGCTTTCGAATAAACATATATGCAGCGTACGCGATGCGCGATGCATTCGATCGCAGATTCACTACCGACACTGACCACGGCCAACCGTCATCTGATAAGTATATCACATGACACAGTGGCGTAACTACGAGAAGTTGTCACCAATGCGAAGTGAAAGGGCTACCCGAATACGCACAGCATATGAGATATTTGTAATATTATTTCTGCGCGGTTTATCCGTTAAATAAATAGTAATAACAAGATTGGTCTCTTGTCTAATATCATTTTGTAGCGATCGGAAGTCAAATCTACCGCCGTCTCGGTCGGCATCGACGCTAGCGACAGCGCTGCTACAAGTCGGGCTCAAGCATTCACCGCCAGGCAGTCTCTCCAGATTCATCGTTTCACAACGGCGGTCTTGCCGGCTCGCGCTCGCCGAGCAACACCGCCAATTCGTTTCATTTCATAAAACACGTGCACCTTCTACATCTTCATTCATTCACCACTGTATTCATTTCTATCTGTTTTCATTGTCATGGTCAGAATAAACCTCACACGCCAAACAGCATTTATTTCATTTAACCACCGTCCTAACCCCCAAAATTTCATGAAAAAAAACGAGTGTGTTTTATGCAATTATTACGTGACACAACACTGTGTATCGTTTTAGTTATGTATGTCACAACATTATATATCTTCTTGTATATTAAACAACTATATAATATAAATAAAAATACTATTACACACAATTTATAAGTGCTCTTACCAGCAACAACACTGTATATCGCCCAAGATGGCTGACACTCCGTCTATCTATCAACATTTGTTAAAACCGATATACATTGTTGTTGCTGGGGGGTGTCTCATGTTATATGTTTTAACTGAAAAAATCTAATGTACACCTACACAGATAATTCTTTCAATTTTATAATTCTATGGTGTGGTGGATTTTAAAAATATTTGCCTCAGCAACTTCCGTATTTTTTTATTTAGAGAAAAACTATAGGGTGTTCAGCGGAAAATTTTCAAGATTAAATTGTAATTGCTCGTAAACCATCAAAGTGAGGTAAGTGAGAGGGGTATTGTTCGACGCGTGTGATTTGCGGGTTTGCCAGTCGCAATGAGTCACTGGTCGGGAGCGCACCGCGCGTGATTCGTCGCGCTTTTTGTACTCACTTTAATATTCGATGAGTAATTGATGGGCCGAGCACGAAACTTATCTGGTGCTGGGTTCAAAATTTCAGACAAGAAGGGGCAATGATTAACCAAACTCCTCCGGGACCATCAACGTCAGCAGCGACGCCAGAACACGTGGCTCAAGTTCGAAGTGAAATTATGCGCAATCCGCGTAAATCGATAAGGAAAATTGCAGCCTGTACTGTAATAAAAAAAATCAACAGTGCACGTTATTTTGAAAAAGAAACTACAGTTTCACTAATACAAACTGCAAATAGTTCAGTTTCTCAACGAAAATGACTATTCTTTATGTGATACCTTAGCGAGAACAATGCTGGAACGGTTGAAAACATATTGTTTACTGACGAAGCACATTTTCATATCGATGGCTATGTTGATAAACAAAACATGAGATACTGGTGCCCCGACAACCCGAGGGAACGCCATCAAAAACGTTTGCATTGTCTAAAAATGACAGTGTGGTGTGCAATTTCTGCCCGAGGGATAATTGGCCCTTATTTTTTTAACCAGCGAGAAACAGTCACTGCTGACGTGTATTGCCGAATTGATCGACGAGTTTTTGCAGCTGTTTCCAGGGTTCAACAACAGAACACAATTTCAGCAAGACGGGGCGGAGCCACTCCACACACAGCTAGAGTTTCAATGGAGAAGCTGTGGGAAATTTTTCCCAATAAATTAATCAGCAAGTACGGAGAGATACCCTGGGCACCTCGGTCACCGGACCTTACACCTTATCTATGCCTTACACCGTGCGACTTTTTTTGCGGGGATACCTTAAGTCGAGAGTTTACAGTAACAATCCTCGAACAATTCAGGTCCTACAAGAAAATATCCGCCGTGAAGTTGCTGCCATTGAACCAACGCTTTGCTCTCGCGTGTTCGCAAATTTAAGAGTCAGATTGCAAGTGTCTTGAGAGAAATGGACGGCATTTAGACGATACTGTTTATAAAACGTTAAATTAGCATCGTTAATCTCCAATTTTGTATAAATAAAATATGAGAATAACATTGCAGATTTTTATAAATTTAATATTGAGATCTTTAGGAATTTACAAAAGTGAATCTAATTCTGTCTCCCCAATAGCAGTGTTAATATTTAATGATCTATATCTAACTTTCAGAATCGATAGTTATAGGAATCTATGGTAGTATAGGTGACGTTTATGTTCACATATCAAATCTCGCTGTCAGAACGCACGCCGTATACAATGGTTTGAGTTTTGTTTCCATCTAACAATCACCGAGTTGAGATATATCTTTGGGGGTTAGGACGGTGGTTAAATGAAATACATGTGATTGGCGCGTGTTGAGGTTTATTGTGACAAATGATAAAAACAATGAAGACAGATAGAAATGAATACAGTGAATGAAGATGTAGGAAATTATGAAATGAAATGAATTGAATTGGTGGTCTTGCTCGGCTAAGGTGAGCCGGCAAGACCGCCATTGTGAAACGCTGAAACTTGAGAGACTGTCTGGCGGTGAATTGAGCCAGACTTGTGGCAGCAGCCGGCAGCGCTGTCGCTAGCGTCGATGCCGACTGAGATGGCGGTAGATTTGAATTATGGTCGCTACATATCTAAACTAAATCTCCTTCCGTGGACACGGACCTTTAGGAAAAATTGACGAGACGTAAGGACCCTCGCGACACACTAATGTGGAACACTATTGAACTGCTACAACAGCCACATCATCACGACTGATGCCAATGTCATTATAAATAATTTGTTTTTATCGTCCGCCTGACAAACACACGTTGAACGTTTACCAACTCATTTAAGTTTAAATTAAGTTCGTCTAATTTAGTTTATATAAATCGGCTCCATCCGCCTCCAGTTCAGATTAGCCATGGGCGATATGGCTCAGGTAACGGGGCCGGTTCAAACTGAACATGAATCATCGGTTCTATTGAACGTTGGATCTTTTGTAAACATGGTTCACGGTTCGGTTCAGGTCGCTGCTGGCTCAGTCATCAGCAGTTCAGCGTCCCAAATAACACGTGTGCGTCCACGGATGACATCTCTCTCGGGGAGATTCGTGTCAAAAGCCCGCGTCAACTGAATGAGACAAATTTCAAAGATTTATTGAACTAAATCTCCTTAGAGATCGGTTTGTGATGCGACAGAAAAAGACAAAAGCCAGCGTATACGACATTCGAATTGACAGTGAGACTCGACCGGACACGTCCGCACAAATATCACCCAGAACCATAGACAGCTTCAACTATTTATTCTGAATAGTTAGAAAAGTAGACGACATTGAATTTAATGTAATCTTAATCTGTAATTACAGATAAATACATTCATTCCGTTTTAACTGCTGCTGGCGAAGTTCACTCAACTGGCGAACAGAACATCAATGATCTTGTGTTTGACGTATAATAAGTGTGAAGTGGTGCGCGAGACGACGTATCTCTGAGACTTAGTGCATAATCCATGTCTCAGAGAGAGAGCCCAAAATCTTGTATCGTGTATCTTCCTTATCGATTTACGCGGATTGCGTATAATATCACGTCGAACTTGGGCCACGTGTTCTGGCGTCGCTGCTGACGTTGATGGTCCCGGAGGAGTTTAGTTAACCATTGTCCCTTCTTATCTGATCTTTTGAACCCGACACCAGATAAGTTGCATGCTCGGCCCATCGGTACAAAAAGCGCGACGCGCACGAACCAATGAATCACCGTATTTTAAATATTGCTTAACCGCGAACGCACAGTGGGCTCCCGATCAGTGACTAATTGCGACTGGCAATCCCGCAAATCACGCGCGTCGAACAATACCCCTCCCACTTACCTCACCCTGATGGTTTACGAGCAATTGCAATTTAATATTGAAATTTTTCCGCTAACATCCTATAGAAAGATGAGCAACAGGATTGAATCATGGCTTAATGATCACTCATTTGTTTAATCTCTATATTTTCTGTCATTCATCACTTATCTGCGGTCGTTTGGCTAGTTCCACTGATAACAAAATCTAGTTAATTTTATGCTTACCATTTGTGGTGGTAACTCATAAAAATGTATTATTAAGAAAAGAATTCGTACATGTGTTTTTATTTTTATTTGCCTTTTACAGAAAGTTGTTTTAGTCGATTTCTATCAAATTCAAGCTAATCAAATTTATCATTATATTAAAATCTCGTGTACATGTTACTGAGATTTGTGTCAAGTAAATCTCTGAGATATATCTCGTCGTGTCTCATTCATGGCCACAAGGGCTACATGCTAGTGATGGTTAAATCGTTATTGCGACTGTAATTGTGCACGATTTAACTATGATTGGTAACAGATTGGTCGAAATTCTTTGAGCAATGACTGTTACACCAGAAAGTAAACCTCCAACAGTTAAATCTTAATTACCAATCATTGTTAAATCTCGGTTACCAATTACCGTCACAATCAGTCGCGTAACGGATTACCATAACTACTTCCTGGTAGTATAATTAGTTAGATTTCTATAAAATTGCATATTGCAGGTGGTCTCATATTTTTGATCCATCCGAAACCATCCTCCGTTAAATAATTGAAACGTAATAGGCCGCGATACAGTATTGATAAATAAATAATTAAATTAATATAAACTATACTTAACAATTTATCACAACTGTAACATAATATATATTATCTGAGACCTTATCTGGAGAACCGAAGTGTATTAAAAGAGACCGCGACTGTGCGTCCCGCGTCTCTTAACACCTCCCCGCTACCCCCTTCCGCCGCACCCACTCGGCCTTCTCTAATCGCTCACCGATCAGCCACAAACACAGACATGATTCAAACATCTCACAATAATGATATAAATGATTTTGTGAATCTAATGGGCGAGCTAAATTATTATGTTATCGAAGATAATTAGCTTGCATCAAGTTACTAATCGGAAAGTTGCAAAACAGAGCCGTTATTTTGGTAGCGACCACATACATATTTTGACATTTTACCCAATTCAATGAAGAATTAAATTTTCAAAGTTTATTATAGACAATCTAGGCGCAACTTTTGACACAAAACTTGGTTTTATAACTGATTTTGATTAAATTTTTAAGACGGTTCTATAAATATTAGGATATGTATTGAGAGTGGCTTAAGAATCTAAACATATTAAAACTTTTATTATATTATCATTAGTGGCAACACTTTTTCCAGCGACAGCTAATTTGACAGCTGATTTGTGCTCAGTTTGGTTCGCCATTTCACCATAAATAGACTTACGCTAGAATAACGCTTGCAAATCGTGCAAATTTATTTCTAAAATCGTGGTTCAGTTCGCGAAACTTACCGTGCGCTACGTCCATTTTACGGTCGACCAAGCAAGTAATTCGAATAACCATGGATCGTTTTCGCACCACGTATACTAATGATAATATGCATCCGCAACGTTGTATAGTGTGCACCGAAGAAGCTGTTGTTTCTTCACAAATGATGCCGGCCAGAACGATACAGTCAATGGAGAGCGCTATAGATCCATGATTACTGACTTTTTCGATCGCCAATTAATGTGGAAGAGCTACGATTTCAACAAGATGGCGCAACATGTCACACAGCGCGCGCCACAATCAATTTATTGAAGGAAACATTCAATGAGCGTATAATTTCGCGTAATGAACTCCCGCACTTTTTATGGAATTTCGACCAAACTTTTCTGAAAAATTGATCTTGTTAAGGTCGGGTTGCGTCATCCTCGGTAACTATAACTGAGATTCAAACTCGTTTACTTTCAAACTCGTTTACTTTTAAACGAGATTCAAATAATTTGACAGAAATCGAGTTGCGTCAACAAAGTTTATAGTTATCCAGTGTAGCAATTACATAGGCCTCTTAAAATCTCATTTTCAAAAACAAATGCCGCGCGAGTAATTTTGCTTATGGCAACACGTGTAGAACGCTTCATTTGACATTTGACGTTTACGTTAAATTGGTGTGTTTACTTTCCCGAAATGAGCAATTGACCGTTTTTGAGCGATGAATGTCAATATAAAGTAAGTATTCTTGTATTTTAACTATATTTAAAAGTTTATGTTGTAAATTACGTATTAGTAAACATTATTTTTAATATTTATTCAGAGAATCCAAGACGAAGCAAGAAACAGCAGAATGGATTCGAGGTATGATGCAGATGTCAATGGATAGCGGGTTTCGATATTAGATGATGATACACATTCTAACTGTAAGTACTCTGCAAGGCCTTGCAATGCAAATCTTATCACTCATTTTGCATTTAATATGCTACCTTTTAAAAACAAATAAATAATGTACACCCCAATTGTAAGCAGATCAATTATACAAATGTAATATGTTTGTATGTTCATAGGTGGAAGATGTTGAGCACAGGCCTCAAGTCTAAATATCTTGGCATTGCATTCAAATACCAACTGATGGCATCACCTCAAAAAAATGAACAGAATGATAATTCACAATATAATTAATTAATTTTTTGGTGTATGCACACTTACATAATGTAAAAAAATATAAATATTAGATATCGATAATGCTTTTATTTAGTTTAATTATTTCATTTATAATATATACCCTTTCTTTGTTCGCAGATAAA
This sequence comes from Eubasilissa splendida, assembly GCA_031772225.1. Classification (NCBI taxonomy): domain Eukaryota; kingdom Metazoa; phylum Arthropoda; class Insecta; order Trichoptera; family Phryganeidae; genus Eubasilissa; species Eubasilissa splendida. The sequence continues at coordinate 7,471,895 of CM062868.1, read as the reverse complement.
TCAAAACGCAAAATGAATTCAATCACCCCAAATGACACAAGAACTACATGTTGTAATTTTAGTCAGATGTCAAGCTGAGAGATATTTGGCCCAACTAAATTTTAAATTAGTGAAAGAAAAAAATAATATGTAATTAATTAAATAATTTACTTCTTTAATTTTATAAACATTAACAATTTCTCTATTTTTAAATGTTTACTGCCTCGCGCTGTGTTTAGCTAATGTGGTTTCACCCCCTTTCATTTTAAGATATTAACATAAACCGTTTTTCTATTTACTAAAATAATATTGTGTAGTTATGTCGTATGGCTTTACAGTTTCTAATTATTGACTTTAATTTTACTTACTTGACTTTACTCAATTTATGATGGTAATTTCTGTATGTGATTTATGTTAAAAGGTATATATATAAATATAATAAAAGAGTTTTTACAGAGGAAGAATTGTTTTATTATAGATCCAATATTATTGTAAAATAAATGTGACAACAATTTAGGCTAAATCTCAGAAATGAATGATGTACAGAGCGATGAAGATCTTTAATGAAATGCCAGATGAAGATACTTCATAGATTCAAAATGAAACTAAGCCAATATGTGTACGATAAGTTTGATCTTATTTATATTAGAACATATATATTTACATTTGTACGCACAATATTAAGAATAAATAAATGAAATGCTATGGCTGGTTTAATAATTGGGAAAAATAGCCATTTATTAGATCTCGTCTTATATTATTTCCATCCTGTGCAGGTTCAGAGTCAATTTCATATAATATTGGTGGTGGTGACTCGGTAACATTATGCAGCACTGCTGTGGCTATAATGACTGCTTCCACTCTTTCAATACTCCGCCTGAGTTTCATACCTATTGCGGGGAAACGCCTTTTCCACACCCCAAATGTTCTTTCTACAACATTCCCAGTCCTGATTTGGCTCTCGTTATATAGTTTTTCTGCCACAGATATTGGATTTGTAAATGGAGTAAGTAAGTATGGTTTGAGTAGATAACCACGGTCACCAATGAGATGTTTCTCATTAAAAATACCGTCATCTAGTTGCCCTTTTAATCTAGAATGACTAGAATACTATCGTGTGTTGAGCCTGGCTACCTTGCAACAACATTTGTGTATTTCATTGTGGCATCTATTACTGCCTGCACATTAATGGAGAAGTAATCCTTTATATTTTGATAGTATTTCGCATTATTTCCTCCTGGAAATAGGATTTCCACATGAGTGCAATCTATTGCACCGATCGTGTTTGGAAATTTTATAATGTTGAAGAATTGATTCAGATATTGCTGAATTTCTTTGGTAGATACAGGTATACATAAATTGTGATCTGAGAGCGGCTATTACTCTGCTCACTTTATTCGCAATCCGTGAAATAGTGCTCTTGTGTACACCAGATATATCACCCGTGCATCTTTGCATTGATCCTGTGGCATAGAAATGCAAAGTTATCGAGACCTGGTTTACAGGACGAACTGCGTGATTTCTGATCTTTATCAAAAATATTATTATATACCTATGAAGTAGATAATTTTAGATGACATTATATTGTCTGAAATAAGCAAGACCAGTTACCTAACCATAATTTAGGACAGGCGGAATCTTACAATAAAATCTATATCTTCCCATATAAAATGATCACTTTGTGGCCTAAAAGATTTTGCTCTTCTTGTTAAGGATGTATTGAACAATTATTTGATCGTCAGAAGAATCGGTATCAGTGCTATCTGACATAATAATGTTCATTTCAATAATACGACGTCGAAAAATTTAAAAGAATGCTTTTAATGACGGATGTCAAGTGGATAATGCAAATGTGCCCTAGATGACAAATCCAGTGGATGCAATCCGTTATCGGAAAAAGATTTTTTAAAACCCATTTCTTCCCGCAAAAAATTATGTGCCGAGGTCCAAGTTTTACTTTTCCTGTTAAGAATATACTGTATAATTAGTTTATCATCAAAAAACTCTGCGATATCACTGATATCCGACATAATATTGTACATTTCGATACTACAGTGTCTAAAATTGAAAAATACTCGATTTCGGTGACATCTGTCAGTGGCTCGCGCGCAGTGCGCATGTGCATTAGTAAAGTTTACATTTAAGCGGAGATTTTCGGCGGTTTATAGTTAAAGTTAAAAGTAAGCGACAAAAATGAGATGATGCAACGCGTTTTCGGATAAACTAAGTTTAAAAGTAAAGTTTATGGTTACCGAGGATGACGCAACCGGACCTAAGTTGTTTAGCCAACACCCTCTTCTATCTTGTTTCAAATTGGCGGCTGTTCAAAAATTATAAATTGGCCAGAGAAAAAAGAAAAAAATGGTTGAGTACTTACAGGCAGGGGCGTGCAGTGCGTACAAGCAAAAAAGGTGTGCATTACTGAACATTTTGGGAAACAAATTGTATAAATTAAATAATTCATATGTTGTAAACGGTTGATTTATCATAATACACTAGCGCCATCAGTGTACCACTAGAATATAACTTTAATTGCTTAGTTCTAAAAACTACCACGACTATCCCGCCGCCACGAGTCTCGTCTGATTGAGGCCACTATACTCGTGTGTCAATACTGACATGAAGGCAGAAAGAAGAAGAATTACTTATATAGCAAAACATACATTTATTGATAAACCATTATTTTTCAGATAAACAACTTTTAATGGAACAGAGGCTGTAATTGAAATTGAAATGACATCACGAGTCGGAGGTATATTTGCGAGAATTCAACAAAAAAGACTGACGTTCTAGTTTGCTGTAGTCTGGGGGTCGGCAGACTTTCTAGTAAAAAGAGTCAAATATTAAGTAAACAGAATCTTAAAATTTTCATAGAGCCGTAACATAAATTTTCACTGTGGCTATATAAATTTCAATGATGAAAAAGGAACGAGATAAAATCAAGATTTTTATTTAAATCTCTAATTCACAATACAGTCTTAGGCTACTTAGAATAGAATATATGGGAGTTATAAGCTTTAGTAGTTTAGTACGCTACTTATAAAGCAAGAAACTAAATAATTAAACACTTTGGGGTTTCCAAAGTTTACTAGTCAGAAGACCTTCAACCAATCAGAAGTCTTAACTTATTTTTTATTTGATTCATGGAAGAGAATGTTTGTTCACATAAATAAGTATAGCCAAAGATTGTAATTGTATTTTATTGTATCAAATGTTTCAGGCAAACTAATCAATGTACCAAATATGATTGTAGATGAAAATATGAGCTGGACTTGAAGAGTCGCAAATGCAAATCTAGTCCAGTACCAGACCTGGCTAGAACCATGGTTTTTTAATATCCGTCCATCACAACCCATCAAAAACCTGATTTATTATGCAGCACATCTAAAACTTGTTTGTTTGTTCTAAGTTCTCCAGGCAGAGAAATATCATCAGCAAACATATCAACATACGAGTTCTTCCACCCGAATCTCCAGAAACCCTTGTACGGAAAGTAATGTACGCAAAGCATACTCATCCGCACAACCGCGTTACAGTACAGCCGCCCAAAAAACGAGTACATCCATCTTTGAAATAGACAAGCCATAAAATAAAGAGTCAATCGTTGCAATAAGGTGAAGTTGAAATAAAAAAAATCAGGATTTAATATGTTATCATTACAGCTGTTAACATCTCTCAATAATCCGTCGGTTATATTTCTTTCAATGGTTGTTTTGTGTCTTTCCGCGACTATTGGAACATTTTTCATCGCAGGAGCAGACGTTGGGCGAGTGAAACCGGGGACGCCGACCAGACGATACGTGAAGTAGATGAAGGGGTTCGCTGAGATGATTGAATCCACATACCACATTCCGTCTAATAGTTCGATCACCATGTGATAGAAATATTCTGGTGGATTGTACAGAAGTTTCTGGTAGACCTCTTCGCATATGAATCGGCAAATTTCTTTGGTTTCTTCGATTGATGTTCGGCATAGATTATATCTGGAATAAGTATCATTAAAATATTTTAGAAGCAAAGATTCTACTAATTAATAAAATTCTAAAGTGCTCTAATATCTGTATAGAAATTGGAATTGAAAAAAAAACATTAATATGGATTAAAAATAATGAGATTTAAATTTACAAATAAATACACCAACCTACCCAGGTTATGATTATTTTATATCAGTTGGTTGACGATAATAAAAAGTGTTTGTAGAGACGATTTAGTTTAAAAAAAAGCGACGCTTAAATAAAAATAGCAAGCTCAATAAAGTAACGACATTAAGCAGACTGTATACGGAAAATGTTGATAGAATGGTAAATCGTTACGTGCAAGAAAGAATGCACAAATGTGCAGCTGATGTTTCTCTACAATTAAAAAAACAGATCACTAATATATAGATTTTTACACAAAAATGTTTTTTTTTTTAACATAGAAAAGTTATCGGAGGTTCCCCAAGAACGTTTAAAATAGTACGACAAAAATAACACATTTGAAATAGAGTCAGAAAAAGAGGTTCGCGGGTGGACTAAAAAAAATAAATTATGTAGTACATACACGGAATACATGTCACATCAATATTCTAACTATTTTCAAACTAAGCTAAACATTTGTATTATGAACATAGGACTATCTTGATGGCTTCCTGGAACGAGGCTCGAGCCCCCGACAACTAGATCACTAGGCGAGTATCGTAACCACTAGACCACAAGCATGCCTTTTCCCATAAACTACCGCTAATGAGTGTCATATTAATTAATAATTCTAGTATTTAGTACCTTTGTCATCAATGAGGAAGAAAATGTAGAAAGAAATATTTTCTACTTTATTCTAGAAACTATCACAAATGAGTGTCGTATTAATAAAAAGAAATAAGTTTAAGAACTATGCTTGAAAACATGTGGTTTCTCTAAGAAAAAACAATAAGGATATGGTTGAAATCGGTTTTATTTACTATGTGTCACAACATGAGGTAGAGCGCCTCAACTCTCCATCGCAGACCACATCAAACTACTTAGAAATTCGCACCCAAAGCATATGGTGATGATTTGTGAATCGTTTCACTATGTCAGGGTTAAATCCCAATTTTGACTAAGTGATCGCACTGGCCAGGATCCAAGTTCATACTGAGGATGAGCACTAGATTTAGGGATCGAGAGGAGCGAGGATATGGTCGCACATGTGACAACAACATATTTGCGCTGATGTTAAAGCGCGCCAAAAGTCTGTTTATGCAAAAATGAAACAATGGTTGATGTGTCAGATCGAACGTTGTGTTCACAGGTTTGAGTTTTTGTCTGTTTCTACCGAGTTTATATAATTGTGTACATGTGTATGAGATTTATCTGAATTAAATATCTGAGTAAAGAATGAAGAAATAAGGAAAGAACGTAAATGAGTAAGATTAAGAATGGATCACTTAAGTGGTTTGGTCATATGGAACGGATGAATGAGGGGAGAATGGTAAGAAAGATATATGCCGCAAGTGTTGATGGCACCAGAAATAGAGGATGTCCGCGGAAGACGTGGCACAACCAGGTAAACCGGATGGTTCTGTTAGAAGCCTCAACAATCGGCGAGCTTGTATGAGAAGATATATGAATGTGGATGAGGTGAGAATTGTGTGTCAAGACAGAAGAGTGTGGCGCTCTATCCTCTCTGCCTACCCCTACGGAGAAACGGCGTGATGGTAAGTTAGTTAGTTAAATATCTAAGATTTATCTCACTCAGTCATCTTCATCGGGCCATAATGACCCATGTAGACGAGTGAGATTTCTCTCAGAGATTCGACTCGAGTGCGTATAAAAGAATTTATGAATCATCACCCTGTATGTTTTCCACGTGGATTAGAATGACACATTTGGTATACCCGTACCATTAGCGACTTTCAGAGATCAAAATCTCATTGAGAGTTCATCGTGGACACGGGCCAATAATTTCAGCAGGCAGAAACCCAACATACAAAACTCTTACAAAAGCAGTGCATTTCCTAACCTGTCATCTATACCCAACATGTATCCGATGGTTCTCCAGAAGTGCAAGTAGCCATCTACGTCCTCCCGGTTGTCGTCTTCCATGCCAACTATGCGCGGCTTCAGGAGTCCCAGACCGAAGAAGCCAAATTGCGTGAGCACCAGGTCTCTCTGTGATATGTGGCCATCGCCCCTCATCTGAGACATCTTGCTGGACCTCAAGTGTCGTGTGCGGATTGCACACAATGACCTCCACATACTAAAAGTTAAATAATGTTCTTATCTGAAATCTTCAGGTGGCTCTTCTCTACCTAATAGACCTTGTCCACGAATGAGACGTTTAAGAGATTTTTGACTCGAGACAATCTTTGAGATACGAATTTTGCTACCTTGACATTTTTTGGAAACAATTTTCAGTACAAAGATTCCTCAAAGATTTGCCGTCTCACGCCTTACTTCATGCTCATCACGTACGTCAAACGTCAAATGTTATTGTCGTTTGTCAATTCAATGATTTGGAATCTCAGCAGCAGTTAAAACTGAATAAACGCTTGTGGGAAAGTTGGTTGTGTTGTCATGCCCGCCGGGCGTAGCAGTCCGGCCTTCCTCGAACGCCTCCGCTTTGTTCGCTTGGGATGGCGTAATACCGAGAAATGACAGAACAAGGAACATCTGGACGATGCGCGCGAGCCACCACACGTTTATAATTTAAAGTTATTTTCTTAATGATTTATGCTAACATTTCAGTAAAGATAGATGTACGGATTTATGGTGGTCATAGGTGACGTTCATGTGTACGTGTCAAATTTCACTGTCAGATTTAACGTCATTGATACACATTTTTTGATTATTACTACACCTTATTTATTGTGATGCAACTTCTGAAAAATTTTAATGCATTTTCTTCGATCTCAACTACTCTTTAAAAGATTTATAATACATATATAAACGGTGGGTATTTAGCACAGGGTCCTAAAATATAACAATGCACAATTTGGTGATAGATGAAAGGGTGCATAGAGAATAGACAGACCGGTAGACAGTTCATTTTATATTATATAAGTAGATAATAATTTTCATAAATATAAGTTTAACTTACACAGTTCTCGGTCTGAGTTCATCACTGAACCAGCTGAAAACATGCTTTAGAGTGGAGAGATATCGTCTGTACGCTCCTTCCACGGAGGATGACTTCCGAGTCTTAATCAGGATAGTCAGAACGGTAGGCAAGGCCAGAACATTTATGAGTCCGCTCAGCATCACGGCCAGCTGACCCGTCATGTTCCTCAATATGTACTTTTGCCCTCTGCAAAGTAAAGCATTATCTACAGCGCCAATAAAAGGAATTAAATTCTCGTAAATATAGCCCCGGTTCGCAATATCCAATCATTTTCAATTACAACTCTTCTTTGTTATTTTAGATTCAATAAAAATGATTAAATGGTTTTTTATTTAATTTATGTTTATGTACATGATGAAGTCATGAAGACCCGGTGTATTATTGAAGCTAAAACAGTGTTCATAGGCCTTATCTTTTTAGTTGATTTCCCCCTTCTTAGTAATTCGAAACCCCTCATAATTGCAACTTGCATGACTTCATAAATCCGGCACTGAATGTCTGTAATGTACAATAATTATAGCAGGTTATTGATGCACTGCTCATAAAATAGCCTACTCCCATTCATCATCCATAACCATGCCTAATTCCTGGAATCTTTATGCAGCAGCACGGATGGCGCAGGAAATATATATCAACAGCATATATACATGCGAGATTGGTAATTTCAAAACTGTTAACTGAGTTAAAACAAATATTGGGTTATATCATATATTCGTTTCGTTTTCTCTTCTCGGTGGTGTATCATCGCTTTTTAGACCCGTTACCAACTCCACGCACACAGTTTATATATCATTTGAAAGGTGAAATTCCAGCAAACATTTTTATTACATTTTGTTGTATTTTTATTTATTATCTTTGTTTTATTGTTAATATTGCTAATTTTAAAAGTACATTTTGTTGTGATCGGTGAACCTAAGCGCATTTTAGAGAAATTTTAAATATGTTAAACAAGTACTGTTCGCAATTGGCCAAATTGAAGCAAGCGATCGACAAAAAGATGACAAGGATGTTCAAACGGTTCTTTACCAAACTTCTAGGGTCAATTTTTCACTCACGAGTCCCGGTATTTCTAGAAGAGAGGAATCCTTCAGCTATCAAAAATATGAAAGAAGACACCATCAATCAAAATGATGGCACTTATATATACATATATATATGATTAAAATCTTTTTTAAATTTAAAAACAAATGACTTAAAAAACCATTACGTTAAAATCCAATAGTTTTGACGGTGACTTATCTGGTTAACATTTCATGTACAGAAACAGGAGTAGAAGAGGCAAAAGAAGTGGGAAGATAAGACCCGGTTATAAAATGTTCTTTTAGAAGTCACATAGTTCTAGGTACCTTTTAAATTTCTCTTCATCAAACCACGGGGGCAGCTGGATATCGACTTGCGAAACCTCACAGCTGTCGCAGGGCATCTGATGTGCTTCGCCCTGTAGCAAGAGACGAATATGTTCCTCTACGGACACTGAAAGCATGAAGAGGCTTCAGTATATTTAAAAAATTATTTAATTTATATATATTAATTATATCCCATTTATATTTCGCATTCGTCCTATGATAGGTTTTAAACACTAGTGCCGTTTTCTATCCGCTGTTGGATGAAGGCCTCCCCGAGTGTTTTCCATTTTTCTTACCATTGTTCCATTTCACTGCCACATACTTCTGCAGAATTTGATGATATCACCATTTCAGCGACTTTTAGGGCAGCCCGCCAGTCTCTTGATTTCCCTCTGGATGACTGCATTCATCCAATGATTGTCCATCTTCCGAGCGATATGGCCTGCCCATTGCCATTTCATATTTTTGTTTAATTTAAGGTGCAAGCACTAGTGTATGAAATCGGGGTCTCTTTTAGGTTAGACCTCATTTTTTATAAATGGTTTCGTTGAGAAAATCTAGGTCAAAGTTTCAGCACGGTGACACGTGACATTGTCAATATGTTGCCTCAAAATAATATGGCGCTATCCAATGCACTGCACGGGATAGTCACGCCACTGTTTATCCTTTATCCAATAGTTTGTAACAGAGTTATCTGAATTATAATCATCCGGCACTAAATCCACCAGACTAATTTTTATTAACATGATTATAATGCCATGGTTTAAAATACAACATTTGCTGACGTATATGTTTTTATGTTTCATATCCAATTATATTCAAAATTAAACATTTCAATTCAAAAGAATCAGGTGTATTTCGTCTGTGTGTGTGTTTTTTTTACTTTTTTCTACGAGTCCAATATTAATGGTGATTTTTAAGTTTTTGAACAGCTGAACTGTTTTGAAACAAGATGTCGCATAAGACTAGTTAACAAACGGTATTACAGTTGTAGATTTTAAAACATTGGAAATTGCTTAACACAAAACGATGGGCATCAAAATATTTTTCATGTTAAAGAAATTGATAAATAATAGTCAAAAGAATGTTATGTCGTAAAATCATAAATAGCAAGCAATTCGGTGCCATTATTAAAATGGTAAAAGTGGCATTTGTTTATTATCAAAATTTCCCTTAGTCAATAGAAAGTTTAGTTATAAAAGGTTAATAATTTGGTGTTGATGTGGCGGCAAGTATATTATTTTGTTCTTCTAAGAAAAATATAAATATATATAACAAAAAATAAATCGAAGAAATCTAAAATTTGGAACTCAAAACAATGTTAGCAATATTTGAATATGTCTAAGAACACACAATTACTGGATTTTTACTACAAAGGCATTGTTATTAAACAGATATCAGATTTTAAAAATTATATTTAATGGAAAATATATGAAAGTGTGGGGTAATTACAGGGCTTACCACCTGTGTTCAGCTGGTTTAAGTAATCACTTTATATATACAGGGTGGCCCAAAAAAAGTGAGAACATTTCGTAAAATGTGATAATTACATCAAAATTAGTTTAATATATCAACAATAGTTTGAATAGTTTACTAATTTACTTACTATTTACCTATATTACGTTTTGTTTCGACAATTTCCGGTCGCCATCTTTGATTATTAATTTTCCCATTGTTTATATTTGGTATTTTTAAATAGTTGTCTAGAATGACAAAAATCACTGCAGAAGACCGTATTCTGATCAAAAATTTGCGAATTGAAAAACGTCGGGGTGCTAGGAAAATGATCAAAAAGTTTCAAAACAAAGTCTGGAGTATTGCTAGACATTACAGCTTAACTGGACATTGCAGCAGGACAGAGCTCCATCTCACACAGCCAAAAATACAATCAACTTTCTTCATCGTCAGAATGTTAATTTCATCGAGCCAGGCATGTGGCCACCGAATAGCCCAGATTCAAACCCAGTAGATTATGCAATATGGGGTGTTTTGATGATTTCTGATTAGCTAAATATTGTGCGAAAAAAATTATATTTAGAATTATAATTAATTACATTATGTTTTGAAATAACTCGTCTGTTACGAGATGTTCTCACTTTTTTTGGGCCAACCTGTATATATATATTTTTTTGTCACATTTTTGTTTGATATTAAAAGAAATTAAATCAAATCACTTATAAAAATTCATTAAATATATTAATATTATATTATTATTAAATATTCCATAAATATAATAATAAATTAATTCAAATATAGTTAAAAAATAAATAAATTATGAATATACTCACGTTCGCTCGCCATGGTGGATGCGGAATAATTGTTTTCTACTGTTCTAAACTTAAAAGTAAACAAAAATACTACGTTCGTAAAGTTTAACTTATTTACCACAAAACTATTGTTTTAAATTCTGAGGTAGTGTGTAAAAAATATAACAAAGGTCTTAGTCATTAAATGAAACTTGACAACTTGAAGAATTTAAAATGGTATCGTTATATAATATTACAAAAAGTGTGCATGTGTCAGGCAAGTCAGGAAAAACCGGGAAATATTTTATTAATAAGGATTTGAAGTGTAATACACTAGCACTGGACATTGAACTATCATGTTGTTTATTATATTTTTATTATGCAGTGAAACTCCGCCATTCGCACGTCTCCCCACTCGTACAATTCGGCTTTCGTCTAACTTTTTCGAATAAAATTCGATTTGAACTTGAACCCGGCGGTAACTAAATATTTCTCATGCCATGAGATGCGTTGCAATTACACCACGTTAACCATTTGAATTTAGACTTTACAAATATGTAAATCCTTAAGCGAGACATCAATTATTTTCAATTAAAAGTCATCTGCATGTATAATATATACATACATATTTTGTGGATGGATACCTAATTAAATTACGAGTCGAAAATGTTCAAGGAATATGTGCTTAATCTCAATCATTTCAGAGATATAAGCATTTCAAAAAAATTATAATTATGCGATTATTTCGATTAATTAAAATATTTTATTCATTCAAAATTATATATTGAATATAAAAAATTAAAGGTCATCGAATTTCGAGCGGCAAGACTATTTTTTTATTAGATGATTTAGGTCCTGAAGCAAGGATATAGATATCTATGTAATATCTTAATCAGATATGTCATTGTTAGATGATCACTAAATGTTTAGAGTTCACAGGCCCAAGCAGTAACATTCGCTGAAGTGGTTGTTTCCATACTGGTACATATAATAATGGGTTTTAAAAAACCGCAAAATACTTTTACACATTAAATAACCTCAAGATTATCAGTACATCAGTGGATTGCAAGTCATTTTGAGTATCAACATTTTTTTAAATAATTTGTCAAAATATTAGGAGTTTGAATTGAAAATTAGACTTCTTTTCTACCTCACAAGTAGAATGTACAGAAAATTGAAGATATTATAATAATACTCGTTTCAAAATTAGTAAAATTATCAATACAGCATAGCGACAACATATCGTGGTCTTGGAATAACAAGGAACGGTGAATTAGTAGGTATATATATATAGTGTATAATGGTTGGTATAGACAGTCAAACTCGGTTATAACGAGTACGAAGGGACCAGCTAAATTTGCTCATTATAACCGTTACTCGTTATTATAAGAAAATATTTAATATCCAATAAAGTTAAAAGCAAGTCAAATACATTTTGAAAAATTAAAAATCTATAATTGTATGAACAAAACCATTTTAAAGTAAATTACTACATTCAATCACATAATTTCTTAACAAAATTCAAAATACTGCATTGTTTTAAAGTTTAAAACTTACCACTACTTACTATGCACACAAAATAAACACCCATTGGTTTTTTCTAAGAATTCACAAACCTGAAAGGAATCGTAAACAATAAGGAATCTCGTCGGCAGACGCTGCTTTTGATTTTATGACTTCTCAAGAATTAGGGTTTTTAGACCGTGTAGTGTATTTTGTAAACTTGTTAACAATATTTTTGTAAATTATCCCAATGAAGTGAGCTCACTATGATAGTGAAGAGTTGTATGAAAACAGGGCTGAATCAAACTAATAATAAGTATTTCCTCATTATAACCGTGATCTCACTATAACCGTGCTCAATATGGGTAATCGAGTTCGACTGTATATATATTATTATAAAATTGCAATATATCACACAGTAATACGCCCTACTGTTAATGGCCCGTGTCGACGGTGATTTCTCAATGATATATGATTATAATCCGCAAATAAAACAGCGGTATATGAATCATCACCCCATATATTTTATGCGCGGATTAGAATGACGCATCTAATACATATGTACCTTTACTGACTCTCAGAGATCGAAATCTCATTGAAAAATCACCAGACACGGGTTTTCACATGATACATGGATTTTAAATTAGAACAATTTAGAATTTTAAAAATTTTGTAATATCCAAATCCAAAGTATATGATAGGCAGGATACATAGAGCTCATAAATATAGAACATGCCGTGACAGCGACCTCTTGCTAGAGCCAGATTACGATGGAGCGACAATATGAGGCGAGATCTGGAGACACTCCATGCTCCTGTTTCTGTGTGGAATGTGTTGGCCCAAGGTAGAGACGCCTGGCGCCGAGTTGTGCATCAGGCGGTGACTCTCAATGTGTTGTGTAGTCATGGAGCCATTATTAGTTTTCTTATTTATTATTTCTCTTTTTCAATCCGATCCATATGCCATTTTCGGTGCATAAGTTAAATGAATTTTTTTTCAGTTTGATTGGGATGGGAGTTTTTGGGGAGACGACGAAATCAAAGTTTTGAAGAAGCTTGAAGATCACGTATTTTGATTCCAACAAGGCGAATCGCAAACCTGAAAAATATCATGACAAAGTAATTAGGGGCGGAGGAGAGTAAGATAAGAAGTGTACAAAATAAATGTAATTAAATATATTAATTAGAAAGATATACATATAAAATCAATTTTATCGAAAAATATTGTTGTTGCGCCACCGGGATCTCTTTCCTAACCGGGGAAAATGCATTATCCCACTATGCTACAGTGACAATATTTTTAACGACAAATTTTCGAACCTTTATGTTACCTTTTCGATATTAATCGTTCCATTATTTGAAAGAGTCATCTACCTTATTTTTACAGAATCTCAAATACCTTTGAGTAATCTGATTCAAGCCAAGACAATCTCGATCTTATCTAACCATAGATCATGCATTACGGCTATGGTTTCCATACATAATTGATCATCAGGGTGGTGAAAGGGGTTGGACCTAATTTTTATTAGTGAGGTTAGGGAGTTTGAAAGTATTAGACACTTGCATTTCTTTTGATTTACTTGGCTTCACGGATAGCCAAGCGCTCACTGTAAAGACAGAGTAGTTTGAATAAACCTTGATCACTATTACCAGGGCAATAATAGACAGCTTCTGTGTAGCTGATTGATTGGAGTTTGGATCCATGAGAGAAAATTTGGGTTCAATTACTCCATTCACTATTAATTATATCTAAGAATTTTTCCATTGGGTTGGGAGAATATTTGTCACTTTCGAAATAATTGACTTTGGGAGACAAGTGATGTTTAGGGTGTGTGTTTAATTCAAAATACATATATGATAAGAATTTGAAAATTATAATATTGAAGGAATTAAATTGGTAGGTATGTTATTAAGCACCCACCATATTCTCGTGATCTTACGCCCTACGACTTTCATCTATTCAGATAGTTACAATTATTACAATTGATTAATTTTTTTTATTTAACTTTTTCCAAATATTATAAAACGCTTGAGGAAGAGGCAAAAAACCTTGATATATGCGTAGCGACCATAATTCAAATCTACCGCCATCTCAGTCGGCATCGACGCTAGCGACAGCGCTGCCGGCTGCTGCCACAAATCTGGCTCAATTCACCGCCAGACAGTCTCTCCAGTTTCAGCGTTTCACAATGGCGGTCTTGCCGGCTCGCCTTTGCCGAGCGAGACTGCCAATTCATTTCATTTCATAATTTCCTACATCTTCATTCACTGTATTCATTTCTATCTGTCTTCATTGTTTTTATCATTTGTCACAATAAACCTCAACACGCGCCAATCACATGTATTTCATTTAACCACTGTCCTAACCCCCAAATATAATTAATTAAATAAATTATTGTAAAAGAAAACTTCTCATTCATTCATTCCTTTTTACTCACCGAGGCACGCCCTGGGACCGGCTCCGAAAGGAAGATACGAGTATGGTTTGATATCTTTCACCCTTTCGTCACTGAACCTTTCTGGGTCAAACATTTCCGGATTTGTGAAATGCTCGGGATCGTGATGGATTCCATACGTTGATATCCATATTGCATCGTTCTTCTTCAACTGAAATACACATTTACTGCGATGCATTAGTTGCGCTTGAAGATCAGATATCGGATCAGTCAAATCAAAGATATTGTGTACAAATATTAAACGGTTCGAAGTTCTTCTATTCGACAAGTTAGTTAAATTCAGAAAAACCATTATTGATTACTATAATGGTAGTCTACTTCCAGGGTTATTTCGTCACTACTTTACTTAGAAACCATCAAAATACAAAAGAATTAAAATTCAGAGAATACACCAATGAACAACATCATATTTCCTAACACTTTACCCCTACTGTCAATATTCAAATTAGTGTCCGAAATCCTCCCCCCTTGCACGCCCCGCCCCTCTACCCGAATAGATCGACACGAAACTGGAATTAGTTTAGTCATTACTAGATGATGATAGGGACTACACCTCTTGAAACTATAGTAGTGAAGAAATAACCCAACATTTGTGTAGTACCAAGTTTAGTTTATGGAAAAAAAAATAAAAAGGATTATCTTAAAGCAGGACATAATTACAATTGCAGAGGTCATGGTGCATTTTATATAATACTATAAGCATAATATACATTTTTACTTAAACTTACCGTAAAATGTTTACCACTAGATTCGCACGATGGAGGAAGTCTGTAAGACTCGTTACATATTCTGTCCACAAATAGGGCTGGTGGCCACATTCTCAATGTCTCTTAAAAAGAAGTTTAATTTTTTAAATATATATTAATGTGAATATGTCTCGTACGATCGGTGAATTCAAACCGAGCAAGCATTGTTTGATTAAATGTCTTTTCAAACAAATTTAACGACACAGATGTGATCCATGTCCTGTCCCTGTAACATATTTACTTACCTACTGTACAGCGGCATTACAAAAGGTCATATAATTCATACACTTCCATGTAATATATAAAGACGAGTTATAAATTATCTACACTTTCGCCATAACACACCTTCAAGGTTGTCATACTGTGTGGTACGACTGCGGTCACGTGTTCGAAATTTGATCCCGATTGCGTCATTTTCCTTCTGGCTATTACAGTGTAAACATGTCCGCTATTTAAAACACATAATCCCAGGCAGCGCGTGACGCTTTATCATCCCCAGTGCTGTACTCGATTTGAGTAGGGATTTGTAAATTTAAACCCCACTCTTTTTATTTTGGCTAACCCAAAAATACGGATCTATAATTTTAGTTTAGTTATCACATAAGTCAAATGTACTATGTTTTCCTACTGAATAAATTAAAAAAAACGTTATTGAACTCTCAAAGGTTTTGAAATCAATCATAATATAATGTGAAATGAAAATACAAAGTAATAAGCTAATAGTTTTCACTTTGAATGCCTTGCGTATACTGTTTTAGGTAGATTTCGATAGAAATGCTAATTTTGTAGATATGATAACTCCCGTAGATAAATATCACATTTCAATCAAACTTTTCTGAAAAATTGACCTTATAAATAGCTCAGTTATATTATATAATACATGATTCAATTGGGTAGAGATTAGTCAGAAGCATCACTGTTTAGCAACAATACAATACACTAATAAATCACTTTAGATTTACAACACTTTCTTAAAAATTTTAGATTAAAACAATTAAAACATTTTAGATTTACTACACTCTTTTATTGTCTCCATTTATTTTTATATACATATATCTCTGTCGAATCTTACTCTTTCTTTTTAATTTTAATTAAATAACACCGCAACAAAACAGAAAATACTATCTACTTTAACACATACCGTAGTCTAGCAAAGTTGCCAGGACAATGCTTTATATATCAGAGGTGGATACCTACTGCATCCCATACAGTCAAGTGTATTATATAGTTGTATGTTCTCTTCTGACGTATAAATAAATTTATGTAAAATAAATAAATCTCATTTTAAAATGGCGGGCATTATAAAATTTCAAAAATTCGCTATTCCATTAATGTTGGTCTTAGAGAAAAACGTAAAAAAAAAACCACTTTCACACACAGATAAAATCTACATGATTTTTGTGCTGGAAGGGATTATTTTTATATCTACTGTGTCTATAAAATCTAATTTAAGGTAGCTTATTTATTTTAGGTAGCTCAGATGATGCCTATGCAATGATGTTAACTTGAGATACGTTAATCAATCAATATCAAACTAAGCAGCTAAGCGCTTGTGCTATGAAAATAGGACTATGTGAGATTTAACTTACCAGAAATGACCATACTCAAGTACTTCATATTCTGCAAGACAGTATAGTCAATCTCTCCACTACTCCGGGACGACACCTCGTCTATTTCTTCCTGTAGTCTCTTCTGAATGTCGGGATGGGTGGCCAGCTCGTAAGATACGAAACTCAAGAATATGGATGATGTTTCAAATCCAGTTATGAAGAAGATTATCGATTGAGCTGTGATTTCATCATCTGACCATTCTGCAATATTAATTGAAAGTCTGTAAGATATTTGGATGTTTACAATTTTGCATTTTCAAAATGCGATAATTAAATATTTTAAGCCAATCGAGTTCTATTAAAATTATTATATTAAATGTACCAAAGAAGTCGATTGGATGAATTTGAACTTTGGACATATCTTTATTACAAAGAGCTAAAAGCATAACATGTCTGATTTAGCAAAGCGCATGTGATAGACAAATCGCTAACGCAAATGTTATACAGATTGAAATTAACCAGGTGCAAGTCATTTATACGTTATACACTACTATTGTTTATGCATTTTTATACTTCGATAGGTAGGCCCTGGTATAAATGTTGAATATGTGCATTCTATTTGTGTAAATTTAAAACAGCAACAAAAGCAAAACTGGTACTGGTGAGATACGATTTTCGATTCGATCAGACATATTTACGGCTGTGATATAAAAACTTTTTAGCGATCATCGGCTTCTAACAGTCCAGTTTCACAAAGGTTGGTGAATGGATTGAATGAGTGTATTCAACAATACCAATAGAAAACACAGAACTGGCTATCGAAGGGTACATACGGCAACAACTTTGTATGTACATTAGTAATGGTTAAAATATTGTTGTGACTATAATTACATTTGATTATAATGATGATTGGTAACTGATTCTTCGAGCTACTGATAAACTAGAAAGGTAACCTCCAACAGTTAAATCTTAGTTACCAATTATCGTTTTACCATCACTAATGTACATATCATACATATTGACTTTAAATGTAACATTACGGAACTATGAAGATGAAAATAAAAGATTTAATCTGCTATATTGAGTTTTTTGCTCATTTAAAAAAATCTAAATGAATGTTTTGAATTCTTAACTTAAATTGCTGATTATTTATTGCTAGGCCCTGCGGGCGATATAGTGCCGCCTTACCAATGTTGGCTGCTCCATTTTTCTACTATGTTAAAAGCATAATTTATTATTCAAATAGAAATGTTGTCTATAACAGTATAACCTAATTTAATAATGCAAATAAATATCCGATTAGACATACATGTGATACTGTATTCATCTGCCGCGTTTCATAACTGAAAAACAACTGCCATGAGACGCCGCCAGGTGCTTCCTCTCGCTGGTAATACAGAGTGAACACCACCATTACTGGTATTTTTTGTGTAACATAATAGTGTAATATCATTGAATACGGAGTAGTAGGATGGGGATGCACTACGAACCTCCGATTTCAGTATAAAAAATATTACTTAAAGTTATATTCAAATTACCAATGAGAACAATCTAGAATATACTTCTCAGCAGCCTGGGGATACTGGACATTGTCCAGATATATGCTAAAAACATTATTAACTACATATTCATCAATAAGGACATCTGGGGTTTCCATGGAAATGCCAAAAATACCAGAATCTCAGAGGAGAATAATTTAGCAATTCCTAGGATGTGCACCACATACGGGAAAAAAGCAATATTTTTGTAGCACCCAAATTGTATAATTCTCTCCCTAAATACATTAAAAACATTGAGCAGCACAGACAGTTCAAAGGTGCAATAATATTCTGGCTAAAAAACTCAGACCGAATATATGTTAATAGTATGGTCACCCCTTCAACATGAACACATACAGAGTCAAGACTTCAGACCCAACACCAATGAGTGAGCAGCCTGTGCATGTGTGTGTGTGTTAAATTAAATTGTACTGTATTATTTAAACATGTTAAAATGTTGTGATCAAATATTGCATCATATTTTGTTACTCACACTTTTTATTTTTTTCTTCTTACTTAATCTAAATATATGAAATAATATGATTGTTGATTAAAAATGTTAAATGTTTGCCTCAGCACTGGCGAAGCCCAGTGAGGCAGATATTAAAATATGAAATGTACTTACAACATATGATAAATAAAAAAATAATAATTAAGAATGGAAATTTCCTGACAGTTGAGATATCTGCATTTTTTTTGTTTTTAAAGTGTTGATTGATTTTTTATTGTTTATGAAGATCAGGAAGGGTTGTAGAACCGACCGACAGTTGCCAGAAGTCTAAGGGCAGTGGCAGCCCCAAAAGTGTGGAACTCTTTGCCCTCTGTCACAAGGAACAGTGTATCAAATATTTTATTTAAAAATATACTAAAAATGCACCTTTTCAAAAAATCATACCCATAAGTTTAAATAACAATTTTTAATTTTAAATACAAAAATAGTGCAAGACTAAACAGTTTATGTGTAAAGCGTCTTTGAGGTGAAATTTTTTATGAAAATTGTGCTATACAAATTATCCAATATAATTATAGTTTATTATTATTTACACGGAGTTTTCTTATGTTATGGTGCAAAAGTTAACTCACTACAATTATTTTCAGAAACTGGTGTTGGTGTATCGTCAGATGCCTTTTCAACTCGCTTCGGTACAGATTCCGCGGCATTTCCGTTACTTGGCATGTCCTTCTTTGCTTCCATCAACATTTGTATCATGTCTCTCTTCACTATGTTCTGTTCTGCCCTGGCTTTCATCGCGTTCTGAATGAGACTCTTGAAGAATTTTGAAATTTCCGGAGAGAAAACTGATCTTTTAAAAAGCTGAAAGAGAATTTTGGAGTAGGTAAAGGATTGGTTCATTTTTAGTCGTCTTTCATCAAATGTGGTTGCACAACTCTTAGATTTGACATTAAAATTACATTTTTCAGTTTAGTTTGTTGGTTAACACTCGTCAGGGGCGGATTGTGAACCTAAGATCAGCCCGAGAAAATTAATATTGTAACGTAACGTGAAAACGTGTAACTTTTTAAATTTGTAAATTTGTGTAAATTTTTTCTCAATTATAATAATGTTCTCTGTTATCAGATTGATATTTAAATTACCATATTACATTGACGCATGTTTTTTCCTCTTCTGGTGTCTCTATATTCACAGTGCGTCTTATACTCGATGGCGTCTTACAATTGTACTTGCCGTTGACGATCCTTGGAAGCCACCTCTAATGAGTTAGTAGCTGCCATTACCGATACTATTAAATTAATACGGGGTTACATACATCACTCGGTGACTCGGTTGAATGCGATCATTTTTTAATAAAATTGGGCCCCTAATTGTTACATAACGACTTTAAAAACAATTCACTATGTTGCTGCATTGGAACGAAAACTTGTTGTGTATGCAATATGATGTCTTTCATTTATATAATAAAATTAATCATTTATTTTAATTCACTTTTTTTCTTTCTAGCTTAGAAATACAAGGGTGGGTTTTATAATCAATTTAATACGGTATTATCAATTTCTTATAATCTCAGCTACATTAACATAAAAGCTTCAGCTTCTTTAATACCTATGCATGTATTAATACTAGCTAACGTATTGCCCTAGAAAGTCACGGTTCTCTGTGCGTACAATATTTTATAAAAATAATTAGTTTATTGCATGATGTAATAAAAGTTAGTTATTATACTTTGCTTTTGAAATGCAGTGGTGAAAGCAGATGCTACATATCCATGCTATCATCAGGCACATATGTCTCCATCTTTCAAGAATTAATAACTACCGAAAGACTTTAGACATGCAGAAGGGCACTTGAATATTTTGAGCATGCTGCCGAAAGTCGAAAATAGGGACGGTCTCCTTCAAGATGGATAAATCATTTAGATCATACTGTCGTAGATCACATCCCTTTTTGAATAATACTCCGTTATTTAAAGGAGTTGACAGAGTCCTTTTTACATGCTGAAATCAACATGGCTCAAGACCAGGAGGAGTGGAGAAGTATTCTGTAAAGTTCCAGTCAGATTAGGGAACCGTAATGCTTAGCATTGAGTGTACTGTCAAAAAAAAGAAGATTACATTTTGTAAAAAAAACAAGCAAGTCTTCATGTATTCAGCAGAGACCTGGACCATCTGCAATATCAGAAAATAGATGCCTTCGAAATGTACAGCTGGAAAAGTATGTTGCGTATACTATGGATACCAAGAATGCCTCAATTCTGCAACAAATCCAACCATGGCAAGCTACCTACGGAAGAACACAATAGATTTACGACCACATCACGCATCAACATGACAGCCTGAAAAAGAGAATTTTGTACATACTTACATTTTGCAAATATGATGTGTGTCAAAAATAAATATTAATGAACACCAACAAATATATTACATAAAAAGATTATTTTGTAAATTGAGTCAAACTCTGTTTTATTCTGCTACACTTTTCATTGTATTTAATGATATAGAACGTTTTCGGGAACATCTTTCCATTATCAATATTATAGATCAACTAAAATTAAAAGCACTTCAGACAGTAATATACGGGGTGTTTGGAGTTAACGGAGGTGGGGGTGGGGGTGGAATTAAAATGGATAGGAGAGATGTAATGGGCGGTATTTGAATATTTATTACTCAATTTACAAAATAATCATGGAATTTGACAAAGTTTCACCAAAAACCTTTGAACAGTTATATAAAAAGACTTTAGATTCTCTGAATATGATGTTGGATACTGTAAAATATCATCTTACTTTCATAACGCTTGGCCAAGATGCTGTCATAATCATCTTAATAATCATTAGCCTGGTGAATTCAGTCTTTAGTCTGGTCTGTGATATGGCCAACTTGCCCAATTTGTAGAACTCACTGTTCTCGTCTAGGAGAGAGTTTACTCTGATACCGAAGATCATTGTGGCTATAACGTCATTAGTGTACCTGGTGAAAGCTTCCTTCATCTCGATCTCCAAGAAATCCTTTCCTGTCAGTGAACAAAATTGTCTTTAATGCAAAATAGATTTTTATTAAGCCACACCTATGTTACTAAAAGACTGTCTTCTGGGGAGAATCAAAGAAAATAAAGTTATATTATAAAAAACCTTTATGTCTAATATATTAATGACTTGAACTAATGACTAGGTGTGAAATATATACATACTATAAACACCTACAAGTATTTATTATAAAAAGTTAGACAAGCAGAATACATTAAACTACAAGCATTAATTCCGTTTTAACAGCTGCGAATCAAATTTACACAACTGACAACTGACAATTAAATTTTGACGAATGGGACATAATGGCCAATGAACTGACATTTAACGTTAGACATACAACAAGTGTGAAGTGAGGTGCAAGACACGTGTACACTAAATATATCTTCCGTGGACACATGCCATAAGAATTCTTACCAAAAAAACTTCGCTATTCTTACCCATGCTTGTGGTCCTATCAACTTTTTCCGAATAAATGTTGACCATCTGATTAGCACTTTCATCTATGAATTTCACCATTTCTTTAATCTTGGAGCTGGTGAACACTGGACTCAGAGTATTTCTCATGTCGTGCCATTTTTGCCCTGAAATTAAATATTGAAAGAAATGTTAGTAAAATTGAAACAAAAATAATAAAATTTAAAGAATTTTCTTCGTTCATCTTCAGGTAACTTGCAAGGTGTGATAATTTGGTAGAATAAAATATGATAAGCATAGTAGAGAGATGCGTGTATGTAGGTATGTGGGAACCGCAATTCAAATTCACCGCCGTCCCCACTCGACATCGTTACCAGCAACATCTGTGTCCCGTTCAGTGTTTCTGACTTCAATGTCCAGTTTGGCTCGCTCATTCACTCCGCCATGACAGGTCTCGCAGGGACTGAGACCAAACGCCGCTGACTCGCTCCTCTAACTCTTCTTATTAGTACTCGACTATTGTATATTACTGACAATAATATTTTTATAACTTTTTTTCAATATCTTTTTATAACTTCTGATTATACTTTTTTCACATAACTTTTTATAACTCACTTAACATTATACTTACTCACCTCTTAACATTTACAACTTTCAAAAACTGTACAGGTAATTGCTTTAGAACAAACTACGTCTAGTAAAGCAATCGCGAGAAAAAGTGGCCCGAGAAATGAATGAATAGGAAGAGGCCATTTTTTCCGCGTCACAGAAACATTCCGCCCGGCATTCCACGCCACTGGATTCTCCCCGCCACTGTGTCAACAGACCGCCGAGTGGAGGGGGTAGCGGGCCGCTGCGAGACTCCGCCCCCACCAGCGCGCAGGAAAACGATATTTTTAGAATTAGCATAACTAGTCATAGGAAATTATTTGTAAGGAATATGTTATGTTAATAAATAGAGAATGGAAAGGGCGATCGCCCGGCGATAATATTACGCACCTCAAAAATCATTTAGGTATTGAAAACGAGTTTTCCAAGTTTGAGGTGCGATAATTAATTCCCCGGGCCATCGCCCCGGGTAAGACTTATCAGGCATCGCGAGGAGCAATAAAGATTATAAGATAAAATACTCGCGGTGCCTGAAAAAGTAGAATTATAAAGAGGAGACAGGAAATGCCGGAGAAATTCGAAGTCTGCCGTCTTCAACTGTGCTACTTTTATTTTTTCATATGTACTATTTGTGCTACAAAAATAAATAAATAAAATTTCACGCTCCGCTATCTCCTGTATTCTTCATTCCATATCTCTGGTTAAATAAACGACACTCGTGGAATTGCACCTTAGGTGCCAGAAACACAGGAAAAAGGGACTCACCTCCAGATACAGTAGACTGTACGGAATTATATCACTATCTTGCCAAAGGTCGACAAATACTCATGGGGCCTCCGAGGTTGATAACAGCGTTTAACAGTTCTGATTTAAGATAGCCGATCGACTGACCGCTCGCTAGCGGCGGGGGAGGGAAGAGAAGGTGGGAGGCGCTGAGTTCATTCAAAGTATATCATATATAAGTCCCAAATAGACACCAACCGCGCATTTCATTCTCACCATCTGAAACTACTCCCACAGGAGTGAGAAGATTCTTAGAGAAGCTCGGCTGCCGATTTATTGTCCGAAAATCTCATTCATGAATACGGGCCATCTGAATATTTTATGATTTTATTTAAATCCGAATCACAGAATTCAAAATATTCCCTACTTACCTCTGAGCGAAAATAAGTTGTTCCCGAAAAGTGGATCCATTTTGCTGTCGACAAATCCCTGATGGTCGTGAAAATAATTGAAATCCCGCGTTGTTATGTGTTTGATAATTTCCAAGTCTCGAATGATCACAATAGGATTGGTAAAATTACGAAAGCCGACGTATCTGAAAATCATGAAAGGATAAACTGATCAGTTTTTCATTATTATTATCAAAATTAGAACTAATGAATGTGAAAAGGGACTGAAATGACACATTTTATTGCCACTAAAAAAAATACGTCTACAGACTTCTGTATAAGCAGCTGACTTTGGTTTTTCCAAATCGCTCAACTGTAATATTAACAAGTTCTTTCGGCAAACTCTATTATTCTACTCGGCTACAAGCAGATGGCACCGTAATGCATCCCCACTACAACATCGAGGGTATAAAAGCCGGGCACCTTCGAGCAAGCTGGTTTAAAGGGTTTTTTATTAGACTTTTTTACCCTTCCAATTCATTTATCGATATAAAACATTTGTTTACGCGTTTTTATACTCTGATAGGTAGACCTGGTTATGAAATTTGAATATATTGCATTCCCACGTTCCCACATTTTTCACGAAAAGTGCAGTTCTGGCTCCACAAAATGGGGAGAAATTACGTCCAAGAACTTTTAAAGGTCCAAACCTGAGAATAAAACTGCTATAACAGTATATTGAATTACCTAATTGCATCTTTTTTTCTCTTTATATATATTTTTTATAGGCTATCTAATTGAATCTTGTTCTATTCTTTATATATATATATAATATTATTTTGTTTATACACTGAATATTGGACTTACTTTGGGTATACATTGTAATTATATGTTATTAAATTGCATCTTGCTTTACTCTTTACATATATATTATATCTTATACATTGAACAATGCATTTATGTTAAGTGTTATAAAGTATGTATCTAATCTAATGACATCTTGTTTAACTGTTTATATATATATATATTTGTACATTGATCATTGCACTTTGCTTACTGCTATACCGGAGGAACACTGTCTGCTATAATACAGTAAATTACTAGTGTAGCAGGCAGGGTACCCAAATATACGTCTTAATTTCTTACTGATATGTTGTATTTACTTTGCCAAATTTTATATGCATACCCTCGGTACGTTGGTCTGATATTAGAAATATTACGCAACACTCATACTAATTAACTAAGTGAAAATGTATACTTAATGAATATTAATTTGGAAGAGTAATACGTCATAGACATTATTTATCAATGTAAGTACATAATACATGTAAAAAGTGAACCTAATAAATGTATTATTATTATTAATCCATTTTTGTAGATTTAAAACATCAAACAAAAGCGAAACTGCTTCTGGTGAGATACAGATTGAGTCGGATATATTTTACGGTGGTGATATAAAAACATTTTGTGTACTGTTTTTCGGTTACATAAAGTTTCGGAGGCTGACCAGCTGAGTTTTAGAAGATTTAAGACTGCAAGGAGTGCGACCATCGCAAGAAAAATCAGCGACAATCAGCCCAGTTTCACAATGATTTGTGTCTTTTTATTTGCATGGATTGAATGAATATATTTAATAATACCAATAAAAAAGCCAGGACTAGCTGTCGAGGGTACACACGGCAACAACATTAATGATGTTGATAGCTTTGGGGGTTAGGGCAGTGGTTAAATGAAATAAATGTGATTGGCTTGTGGAGGGGTGTTTATTGTCGGTATGATAAAAACGATGAAGACAGATAGAATTGAAGAATGAATAAAGATGTAGAAGGTGAACGTGTCTTACGAAATGAAATGAAGCGAGTTGGCAGTCTTGCTCGGCGAGTGTGAGCTAGCAAGACCGCCGTTGTGAAATGATGAAACTGAAAAGACTGCTTGGCGGTGGATTTGAATTCCGATCGCTACATAATAATAAGGTTGGTTAATAAAAGCTGATGCACTTGTAGTAGTAGAATAGGCGGTCTAGCCACATGGAGAGTATTCAGAGTTTGAAAGACAATATGGAATTGGAAAAAAAATTCTTTGAACAGGCTCATCTATCCTGCCAGGCTCCACACTCTAGAAGAATCATCTGTCTGTGAGGTATTCCGAACTACCGAACCGGACCAGACCAATTTTTAAAATTTTTTTTTATTAATATTAAAAATATAATACAATTTCAATAATCAGTGAATATATATATATATATATATTTTAACATTTGTTTCTTCTCTATGAGAGTAAGACTCGTGTATAGAGAAGGAGTATATTCGAGTTAATTTATGTTTCAGTTAGTCTATGTATATATTTTTTTAACTTCAGTTACAAATTTATGATAGTCCGTAATTTTTCTAATTATGATGGGGAGATTATTAAAAAATTTGATACCTTGATAAATATATTGATTTTGAGTTGCGGTATATTTTAGTTTTGGGATATCAATTTGATCTCTATATCTTGTAGATCGGAATTCGCTTCTAAAATTTAATTGATTTTTAATTTTGAAAATTTGAATTATTAGTTACTTAGGAATACTTAGGAAGATACCGCTCGCAACTTGCATTTAGCTCTATTCACACCGAACTTGGCTGAAGCTCAAGCTCCGAGTCGCACCTGCAGCCATGCCAAAATTGCTCTAAAATTCAATCCTTTGATGTTATCGCCGTTTTAAGATTAAATGAAGTTATTCGTATTCTTTAAAAATAATTTTCAATATTTTAAGTTAATCACGGAATGACTTATAGCTATTTATTTATATCAACCCGTGGTAGATGATATAATAATAATAAAATGAATAAATATTATCAGAAAGCAATTGGCTGTCGTCGATTGCTTGTTGTTGGGCATTGTGGGGATTACCAAAATTGATTAAACAGAAAAATAACAGTTTTTTGTTCATTATCTCAGACCAGTGAAAAATTCATAATAATGTTAAACAAAATAAGATTCAAATTATGCATTTCATGAATGCATCAATCAATAAAACCTTGCGTAATGTATCATTCCGGCGCTAGCATGACGCACACGCGACATACATTTCACGACTAAAGACCGACTGGCGAGTCTGGTGATAGAGGTATTGCATGTTACTGGGGATCACCGACATATGCGTGTAATAACAAGTAATTCTCAGATATTAATTTTAAAAATCTGGCATAACTAACCTTTCATTTGGAAAAGCATTGTAAGTCCTTTGCAAAATTTCTATAAAGTGTTCTCTTTGGGTGAAGCTCCCCAGCATGTGTCCAAAAACAGGATATCCAGTAAGAGATTTGATGTCCTTGAAGTCATTCTTACGTGTGAAGAAAAAGAGCATAAAACTCGAAAGAGTGCAAATCAATACCGCCGTAAGCAGTTCTTCCAACATGTTCTGGAACAAAACAAATTTTCAGAGATGGGTAGTATTATTTCAAATATATATATGATTTATTTCAAAAAAAGATTGCAACATAATGACATAAGTACAGAAATTAGAAAAAGACTACAGTTATGTTACTTTGGCATCCAGAACCATCTAAAGACTCACTGCTTATCCTGAAAACTAATATTCAGATTCACGAAACACTCCTGCGGTCAGGTTTCAAGTACAGGTCTGAATGCTGGGTACTCGGTAAGAAAGATGAAAATTTACTGCTGATCTTCAACGCCAATGTAAGATACTAAGAATAATATTATGTGCCAATAATAAAAATTGGGTGTAACGTATACGTTGCAACCACAAGTTAGACACAAAATTTGGTAAACACAGCATTGTCTTAGTTATCAAGATAGCACGGCCGAGTTGAGCTGGTCAAGTTCAACGAATGAACTCAAATGAATAACCAGCGAAGAAAGTGTGTTATGTTAAACATATTAATTGTTTTTAAAAAAAATAGAGACGCGTACACAGAATACATGTCATCAATATTCTTGCTATTTTCAAACTAAGCTAAACGCTTGTGCTATGAAAATAGGACTAACTTACGTCTTGACCACTACACCAACAGGCTACTCAAGCCGAAGGAGTCTTGGAAGACTGCAGTTGTTGGATGGCATTACTTAGGGCGCTAATGCGGGAAAGCACAGCGAAGGACAGATCAGAGTGATGAAACTTTTGTGAGGAGGCCAGGGCCCACACCGAGCTATTGTGCCACTGATGATGAATATGACGTCAATGCCGTTTCCGTACATTTTAATGAAAATCTTGACGCCATTGAGAAGATTTTACTCAAAGAATGATCGTAAATAAACATATGGTTGCATCCAATGGGAAATAATAGATAATAAATATCTCAATAATATAATATAATTTATGTAGACGAAATCAGATGACAAATTATAAGTTACTATTGAGTAATAGGTATCGCAAGCTACTGTCTATAGAATAATCTGGGTTTAAATCCTGGTACATATATATTTTTTAATAGTATATTTTTCCATTTCCATGTATATTTCTAAGTGTATGTATAAGATGTAAATGTTAATTAAAAACTAATTTGTTGTACAATTACTTGTAAGCTATGCCCGTCTCAACACAGAATTTTCTAATGCTAAGGGCACAGTCGGAACATATATGTATTACATTTTTTCAGTTGCGAGAGCATAAATGTCTAAAATACACTTTTATTTTTTATTTCATGAAAGCGCGAATATTGTTTAAGACAAAATAACAATTTTGTTCCCGCTATTTAATTAATTATACCGCGTAGTACTCAATATATTATACATATACGGGAGCCCTATTTTTCTCTTTAAATTAGGGCCCAATTTTTCCAGTTACACCACTGAGTATGTCTGTTCACAATGTCACAAAAGTTATCATTATAAAATGGCCAAGAGTTCAGCTAGACACCAATTACATATTTGTTGTATAAAATGAATGAGGAATAATTTGTCTGATGCAATATTATTCAACATAAAAAGATACTCACTAAGAAGAAATTGTAATCACGATTTTTATGTATGAAATTATGTATTTAAAACAAAACTAAAAGTGGAATTGGTATATCGACACTAGCATGTAACACCATCATTGCCAAACACATAACATTAACGATAAAAATATAATATTATTATTTAAAATAAACAGGAGCGAACCGAGTATAAAACGGCCCGCATCCACAATAATCTCTTAAATAAAGTTTAATCTCTGAAACTCAGTAAAAATACTGTGTGTATCGGGTGCGTCATTTCACCTGTATTTTCATTTTATTAATTAACTAATTTTATTATTAATTAATCGATTTAAGTTATACGGGCAACATTATAAATTTCAAATTATCTTTTTATTTTTATAAAAATTCTACCAGCACCAGCCGCATGAATCAGGCAGATTTCGTACATGTGTGAAAGTATGTTTTTATTTTTTTCTCTAGGTTCAATATTATTTTTTTTGGATGTGATGTAGAGGAAACGAGATGGTAGATGAGGCTAGTTAATGAATGTAGCTGAAATATCTACCAGATTCATTTTTCAGAAAAGTTTGATTGAAATTAATTAAAAAAACTACAGGAATTATCTGTTTTATCTTATATACATATAAAAAATTTACCGGAGGGTAATTTCGAGGTCTCCTGGTCGTGATCGAAGAGAGTGCATTGGAATTTTCCGGATGTTGTGACATGGGACCTTCTGCAATATGTAGTATTTCTATTTAAATATACATAAAAGAGTATATTCCTTGATTCCAGGTTTCCCACATGACAGACAGATGGGTGCCATCTACTGCACTGCCACTAGATTTAAATAAGATGTGAAAATAAACATTTTTAAGCTATTTATTAATAAGCTTGTTACTAAATTAACTATGTTGCAAATAAATTTCAATGTTAGTATTAAATTTGTTGTTAAGAATGAATAAATAATATATTATGTAGATCAACATATAAAACAATGTATTCATTTCTAGTACAATAAAATAAGCTAAACATACTATGTGACAATTTGATACCATAGTGTAAGGAGGAATAGCAAAATGGTAGAACACTCGCTTAGCATGTGCAAGGTTGCGAGATTGATACTCTGCGCCTTCAGAATCTTTTGATTTATCTTTTCGATCGATATCGGTTCCGATAAAGACAAAAATAAAACACAAGGTAAAAGTAGAATTAAAAAATGTTATTAACCTATTGAATGCTACCATATCAACTGTTAATACGGTAGTATAAATTGGTTTTTGTATACCAACTGCGCCTATTTCATACAATATTTTAACTTACACTAAAAGATTCCTAATACTGACAATTATTTTTGGAAAATAAAAACGTACTTCGTTAATAACATTGATAATCTGTCACGTGTTTCGAGCAGCGACCCGCATTGCTGTACCATTATGTATGTTTTTGTATGGAGTTTATGTGTATTCATTTTACAACCATGTTTTGATTTTATATTGAACAAGATAACCTTTTATCTCCATCTGAGGCGATAAATCATGTGTAAGTTGTCTATTTTGATAATTTAATGCCTATTTGGGTATTCAAAAATGTGTACTGCGTGTGAGTATTGGAATGTCAGGGCTGTGAGTAGCGTTCAAAATGTTAAAGATCCATCGACTGGAACCGGAAATGTATGCACCTGAACATGTAGAAGGGTGTGCGGTTCAAGAACAGGGGTCCTTAGCCATACGAGAACACGTAACATAAAACAATGGCCAAGAAAAAAAAAATGTTACTAAATTTTCTAACAATGTTTCTAAGTGACAAATTTGACTGTATTGCCTGCTAAATATTAATATTCTACATAAATCTTAATATTAATTCCCTACAAGTATATTATTAATTTATTGATTTACAGACCCCGCTTTTGACTATTGAGTTTTTCTTATTTATTTCAAAAATATTGATAAAAGTGAATAATTCTACAATTAAATATCATCCGAGACTGAATGAAAGTATTCAAGGGAATAGAATTTTATAAAATAGTTATTTGTTAATTTTAATAAATATTTTCAATCCAGTACTGTATGATGCAAGCAATTAAGATATTTATAAATAATAAAAACAATAATAATGTACACTAGCGACGTTTCGTTATTAAAATTACGTTTTTTTAAATATATGTAAACGAAAGCATGCATAACTAATGAGATAATATAATCTATATATATATATATAGAAATGATGATACTGTGCTTCGTTTTAATTCAAACAAGACATTGTGTTTTATTAAATTATTTTACTTAATAAAAATCAAAGAATTCTTTAAAAACTAAAATAAAAAAAATGTTTTATTAAACGCATTTGACTGACAGTCGTTGACTATTCAAAATTTACATATTATTTGGAGAAAATTAAAAAAATTCAGCATTTTATTATTATTTATTTTTTATTTTTAACACTACAACATGCCATAATTACATATGTACATATATAGTGAAACAGATAATTCAGCGTACAATAAACAGCAGTCATCATCTGCCTAATATACCCCATCTCGTAGTCCATATTTTGATGAAACCCTGTACAGCTTAGATTAAATAATTGTATTAACATAAACGGAAACATTATTTTACAATTGGCGCCATCTGTGTACCAGTAGAGACTTTAATTGCTTAGTTCTAAAAACTACCACAACAACTCATCGCTGTACCCGTGGCGCTCTTATACATTTGCCGCCTTGACCTATTCATATTACTCTCTCCTATCTTTAAGTTAGGGATGAATTACTCGAGTCATATAATTGGTTATTTACCTACTGAATTGAAAATTTCTTTAGGTTGATCTGTTTTGTATGGAGTCATTACCTATGCTGTTTTTAACAGAATAACATTAGAAAGACTTACAACTGCGTGCAAATCATTGAGGTGTCTACTTCCTCTTTTACTAATTCGTTAATTTTACTATCTTACTGTTTTTAAAATGTTGATTTCATGGCCGTTCTTTGCGTTCGAGGTGCGTTTAGTTATTAATTTGTCTAGTTATTACATGAAGAATTTTCAAACAATAAAAGAATCACATCATAAAAAGTGTTCTTAAAAATGTCCATACATTTATCATATTGATTTTTATATAGGTAAGAAGCTATTATTTTACGTTAAAACTTAAACTTTAAAAACACTATTAATAGTACTCTAAAATTACAAATATATACATGGTAGGGTCGTATAAACGACAAATTCATTTTGTCTAAAGACGTTAGTTAAACAAAAGTTTATAATCCATATTGTATTATATATATATTATATATGATTGTATAATATCATAGGTAACAGCATAACCTAAATCTATACCTACTGCACGCCACTGACTACGAGGGTCACCAATATAATTTCATGAATAATTATTTTTATATTTTTTATAACTATGGACTTATAGGTGAATCCTTAAATATTTTGGACATCTTGCGAGAAGAGAATACAGTTCGAAGAAGCCTATTGTAGTGGGTCACGTAGAAGGACAGAGACGAAGAGGAAGACCCCCAACCCGTTGAACAGATAAAGTGGAAAAATAACAGGCACTTCTCTAATGACACATCAGTAAGTGTAGAAGTATAATCAAGAGAATGAAAGTTTATGAAGATCACAATACTTAGTCATGAGGGATCATACCGAAGAAAAATGGACGCATTGTATAATAATTATAAAACTTATTAAAAAAGTACTCAAAATAAACCTTATCTTTTCTCTTACAGCGTCATCCATTCCTTGACATTGCCGTTGTGGTCCAGTCTACTGGACACTCGTCTCTTGCAGGTCCATTTTAACATTATCTGCACATCTCGGTCTTCCCTTTGATCCTGATCCTGTTAGCTTGTGTAAGAAGGTTTTGCACGTGTTACAGGACACATCTTCTCTCACTACATATCCTGCCCACTGCAGCCTTTTTTCCTTCCACTTTCCTCATGATATCTGGAACCAATTCCTTCTTCTTCTTCTTGTGCCTTATCCGTTCAACGGACATTGTCTATCATGACTTTATTTACTGCAGCTCGGAAAAGCTCTATAGTAGGCTGGCCAAACAATCGTCTCAAGTTCTTAAGCCCTAGCCTTCAGGACCCCGACTTCCAGTAATCTTTCCCTGCATTATGAGGTGCAAGATCTCATACTTCTCCGGATGTCTCATTACATGTCCGAGATATTGAAGTTTTCGGATTCTTATTGTTTTAATGTTTTATTTTTCTTTAGTCATCTGAACCACAACATCTTCATTCGTAACTCTATCCATTCAGCTTACTTTAAGTATTCTTCTGTAGATCCACATCTCAAATGCTTCAAGTCGCCTTACTGTTTCTTCGGTAAGTGTCCATATTTCCATTCCATAAAATAAAATCGAGAACACATAGCATCTGACGATTCTCATTTGTAATCTAAGGATGAGATCATGACTACAGAATACATTTTTCATGCGGATAAAAGTTGCATGAGCTTACTCAATGCGGCATTTGATTTCAACAGAAGGATTCCATCTTTCATTTATATTGCAACCCAGGTATGTATATAAAACTTTGTATCTTTTCCAATTTATTTCCAGCAATATAAATACTTTCATTGTCATCTGCATTATGTATACTAATGAGCATATATGTATTTTGTTTTAGTTGTATTAACCTCTAACCCAAGACTCAAAAGTCTAATTCCAAAAAAGGTCAATTCCAAGTTATATAATCGCCTCCATTCTCCGGCCAAGTTATTACTTAATGGGTCGTAAATCTTGCCCAAGATTTTATTTTCGAAGACCTATAAACCTGGTATTTTGCGCCAAAGTGAGAAACCAAACTTCACACCCATAGAGCAATTGGTTGTATCAGTAAAAATGTAATAAGCGATAAATTTAGCTGTCATTAATTAATAATAATAATATTTTTAGGGTACTTACATATTGTCTCCAACAATAATAAAGTTCAACATTTTGTTTGATGAGTAATTAATGAACAGTACATTCTTATTTGTATCTGCATTATGTACAACACATTAATATTATAAATTTTTGTCGCGTGAATGATATTTGATGAGCATTTTTGAAGTTCTTTAATAACTTGTAACAATTTTTCAGTGCCGCGTATTTTTGACACATGGCGGGTGGCGTGATGCGAAATTCGCGAGTATACTCTTAATTAAATCTATTTGAAGTGTTGATACCGATCCCGTGTTTGCCAAATCTTCTAACCGAATGTTAGCACCAGTGGATATATTATGACTTTCCGGTAAAATATCTTTTAAATAACTACAAAATGAAATAAATAAAAATAATTGTACACTGTCAGCGTGAGAGAAATGCCCGCGCGATGTTGAAAAGTAAAAAACTATATACCTATATAAAATTATACACCGATGATAAACATAAATTTGAGTGAAATGAAGTTGTAATTATTAATAAATTTCTGACGCTTGTCTGAATCAGTTCGTATCGACTATAGATTGAAAAAAAAAATAATAACAATAATTATAAAGATTCAATTCCCTTTAAGTTTACATTACGACGTATTTATACGCTTATACTATTTAAAACCTAAAAAGTAAAGTTAAAATATTAAATATGAAAGGTCTTATATACTTACCTAATAATATCAGTTTAATTTTTTAATATTGGTAACACTGTAATAAATTATTCGGTTAAATAAAACTTTCGGCAACTGTTGAACATGAGCAAAACTGAGCTGTGCAGTCTTCAGAACCAATGGGCTGTTCCTTGTAGGCAGCTACTCAGTTCAGGAGATCTGCGTGGTCATAAGTGAGGACCCCATTTATTAAGCTTTGTTGGGACTCATGTGAAATCGCTTCAGTGTATTTTACAACTTCCATATACTAAATGATCTCAAGGTAGAGTTGTCCAGGAAAGCGGTAAAAGGCCATGGTAAATTTATATTTGTTTTAAATTCTCTCTAAGATTCCTATTTTTGTGCATTTCTATAATTTTTTTAGTAAATAGTGTAAATATTTATTGAGGCTATTGTTGTTTAATTATTTACTTTTTAATGCTTCCCACGAGAACTTAATTTCAACAAGCTCTTGAAAAAATTATTCACAAATAACTGAAATACATACATAGTCAATGTTTAGATTACATCTAGGTAATTAATCTATACAATATCAATCATAAAATTATTAATTTTGGTAAAATTATTTATTATTATTATTCTTCTAAATATGTATTGTTTATTTATTTATTATAATCATAATATTATGATTGTTTTTCCTGAATGCTATATTTATTAAATCCCATCTCATTATTATATACACTGGACTCTCTTTTTACACATTTTTTTTTTATACGGTTTTGAAATAACACAGTGCTACATCCCCTGCATGTACTCAGTACTATGCGCAGAGAGGTTGCGGAAGGGGGCCTGGATAAAGTGGGGCGATCAATTTGGCCAGAATATGTTAAAACTAACCATATTAGCCCGAACACATTCAGATATCATATTTGTGGCACATGTAATTAGTCGAGAAGGCTCTGAAGAGCTTACGATTGAATGTATCACTGAATTGACTGCTGATGAAGTTCTCAACGAGGATATAATAACAGTCTATTAAATCCTTGAAGGCCTGCAATTGGCTAATAAACTTGGAAATCATTTTATAACAAATGATCACAACGTAGAACGAGCTCTACAATTTCAACGTGATTTGACCGCTTGCATAGCTCATTACCAAAAGTTATACAAGGAACTCTTAAAAAAAACAGTCACAGCGATCGATAATAGAATTTTTGAGTAAGCTCAGTAAACCCGAAAATTTGGAAAGAAATATTACACAGGCTCTGGATATCTCAAGTGATGAAAGCGATGTCGTACCAAATGTGCGTAAACGGGTTTGTCTATTCTCTGATAGTGGTAGTGAATAATCTTTGTTACGACTTTTTTAAAGTAATTTTTTTAAATAAAATTAAGATACAATAAACAATGATGAATTTTATTTTTTAATGTTCTTGTATCGCACAGAACTACTCGCTGAGGAGACGCTATATAATTGATATGATAAGACACGTGTCAACAATTTAAAGGTGTAATCATCAGTGTGGCGCCAAAAAACTCGTGGGATAGATTTTAGGAAAACAAAGACGCCTTAGTAAAACATCACAAGCGGCGGCCTGTCGCCGTATAGGTATTTCCAAATATGACTATATGTATTGTTATGAATTTGAATTAAAACAGAGTATTCTGCATGCGGTAGCCATTCTCGATTTTGCCACCGTAGTGTGCCTATGTTGAACATCTTTTGTTTTCATTTCTTTCGACCTCGTAATCATCATCATCATCGCCTATTGAGAGAAGCTGAGATCGGCGAACCACCCTTGTCTGCATTCTTGTTTCCTGTACGGAACAATCTTGAATTGATTTTTATACAAAGAAACCTGTCTACCATAATTTTTTATTTTAGTATACTTTTTTAATGTTTTTTTTAGACGGTATTGCGTGGAACGTATCCACCGTGTAAAAAGAGAGTCCAGTGTACTTTATTATTTTATTTTTGCATATAATATTTTCGCCAAATATCGGCTGGTTGTATTATTAGTGAACCATGAATGAATTTAAATAAATCACTTCATAAATGAATCGTATTGTAGTAGATCTGCGCTGGATATCTTATATTATGCTTGTGATTAATATTATTTTTATGTTTATATTTTAAATTATAAAATTATCCATTTACTTATTTATTTCTTAAATTCTTGATCTATCTTTGGTTCTCCGTAAGCCAACGAATTATAATTTTATGTTCATTCTTAAGAATGTATTTTTATTCACTAGACACACGACAGGGATTGAGGAACAGGCGTAGTAAATCCATGGACTAAAATACAGTGAAACGTGTAATCAGTTTGTTTTCTTTTAACATGAAACAAAAAATGCTTAACTTGAGAAAATTTGACATCTTAGAAAAACACCAGATGCCAAAACACATCAAAAAATATATTGGCGGCTATGTCATTACCAAATTTATGACTCAACTCTCTCTTAACAACGGTAACATCTGCTAATAAACATTCAATACTTGCCCCCATAATACCCATACAGTTTTAAACAGATGGGCTTATCCCTTAGCATTTTAAACAGTCGACTGAATTTGTCATCGCCAAATTGAATAATGTATATGACTCAAATTTGTATTAAGTAGGCTGACATCTGATAAATAGCGATACCCGGACTATTTTCCATTTTAAACATTATCCAAATTACCTATCGACCGCGTCAACATCAAATTTTTTATTGTTTATGACTTTATAATCTTTTTTCTATCGTGTTTACAGGCATTTATATGTGCCGCATACATGAAGTACCTTGTTAATGGGTCGGGTTAGGGACCAAACCATCGCCGCAAAGCGAAAACTGCCATAAAGTGAATCAAGGGTTATTTATCAACTGCAAGTGAGATGAAATATCAACTTTCTTCTTGCTATTTAACACGTTGACTCGATCATGCCAATTAGTTTAGTTATGCCACTGCTTGTAACAATCCTAGACTATGTATAGTAAAAGTACTTTTATCCATTGTTGATCACAGTTTAAATTATAGTTTTGCTAATTTGACTACTAAATAATTCTGGTTCACCATGGAAAATATCAACACAAATAAATCAATAGCCTCCCTACAGAAATGAAAGAGATAAAGGATATAAAAGAAATAAAAAAGAAATTAAATGAAAACTTTAGAAGCACACAATTAGATAATAAATAATAATATAGATTACAAATGTATAACTTCCAACTCTATATAAATTACTGCAGTGTAAGTCCTCTCCATGCACAAGAGCTAGTCCCTTTTTTGGAGAGGTAAGCGATTCACGAAAATATGTAACTTTAGTTTTGTAACATATTCAAGTAACTATATTGAACAAAAAACATATTGTTAGTTAGACCATTTTAATTTGTTATAAAAGTATTTTAAATTTAAATAAATCAGTTTAACAATACATATTGATCGCGTACACATATTATTTTACAGCTATACTGCCTTAATGTCTTTTTATGTCGAGTATTGTTCTATGACTTTATTTTGTATATTAAATGACGGGTAACAATTTTGAATATCTAGACATCGTATATATATATTTTTAAATATATACAAACATAAATAATATGATAATTGATTTCAAAT
Organism: Eubasilissa splendida; assembly: GCA_031772225.1. Lineage (NCBI taxonomy): Eukaryota > Metazoa > Arthropoda > Insecta > Trichoptera > Phryganeidae > Eubasilissa > Eubasilissa splendida. The sequence continues at coordinate 7,433,779 of CM062868.1, read as the reverse complement.
AGTCTGTAAATATAAATTTTTTCAAATTTTTGTTTCATCGTTCTTCCCTCCAATGATCAAATGATACAATACATACAATTCTCTTTTCTTTGTTTTATCTATTCTGAAAACACTGGGCGTGAACACACAGCGGCCACTGCAACCGCCTGCAGGTCCTAGAACTGTCGAAGTTTTCTTTCTGCTAGTTTGCATGAATGATTGCAGAAAAAGGCTGACAATGATATTAGATACTTTGTGTATTTTAATATTTAGAGATTTATTTCTGATACTTGTCGGCAATATTTTCAATGAACATTTTTTGCTACTCTGACTGTGGTAGTGCAAGTGCTGTAGACTTTATCATAGTTTGTATTGTTTAGCCTGGCATACGAGGTCGACATAATATCTCGATTAGTCTCCGGTGTTGCCTCAGCCGTAATGTCTTCAGCGAACATGTTGACGTAAGAGTTTCTAATACCGAAACGAGGAAGAACCAAGAATGGAAAGTAAGTCACCAAAAACATGGTTAATTTAATCTGAGAATTTGAGTATATCCTCAAAAAAGTGTTTGCTAGACCGCTACCAAACATGTAAAAACAAAGTCTCAGCATTAGTCTATCGTACGAAGTCATCGCTTTGTATATATCACCACCATCAATCAGTTTCTCATCAACTATCAGTCCTTTCTTGGACATGTGCAGATCCATTGTGATTTGGTTAGGTTTTTGATGGCCTTCTATTGTATTTGGAATACCTCCTACTCTTTCTGTGGTCGTGTAGAATCCAGGAACTCCCACTATGGTATAAGTAAAGTAGATAAAGGATTTAACAGTAATCAATGGCATGACGTTCCATAATCCGTTGATTAGTTCTGTGGTCATGAAGAGGAAGTATTCTGGAGGATCACGTAGAAGTTGACAGTAGACTTCATTACATATAGCTTCTGTCACCTCTCTGGTTTCTTGGAGAGATGGTCGACACAGATTAAATCTGGAAATAATAAAAAAATAAATTATGAAATCAACATACTATCAGTACAGATTAAATAATAATTTTAAACTTTTTTGAAATTTACTGTATTTTCCTCAGGGTCCTAAAGTGCAACTGAGCAAAATTTGGAATGGATGACATTCAATATAACGTAACATACATTTATATACTTGGGGGGGGGGAGGGGGGTAGATTATAAATAGGTATCTAGGTTTTGCACAATGGCGTACTTTTATATACTGGGGGAGGACAAAGAGAGGGGGAGGGTGTCTATGTTTTGCGCAGAAGCCTAAATATTAGCTATAAAATTTAGAGTAGAGAACAGACAGACATTCAGTTTTACATATATGTATTATTTTTGGGTATCGAATGGTTAAAATAGCATTAAACAACAATATAAAATAAATAAAAATACTATTACACACAATTTCTAAGTAATTTTATCTGCAACAACATCCAAGATAGCCGATGCTCCATGTATCTATCAACATTTTAAAAACTAATAAATAGTTTTATTGCGGGGGATCTCATATATAGTTAAAGATTTTTCACAATAATGAAAATCGTATCAATTTTTTATTTTTATTTGTTAACATTGTTTTATTAACCACTTATCGAGTTTAAATACATCTGTCGGTTTCGAAAAATACAATTTTCTTCTTCAGGATGTCAAAACTAACTAAAAACATATATTATTGTTTCTTTATCAGAATCCTTTTTTAAAAAAACAATTATTTAAAAAATAAATTTAGTACCTAAATCAAATTGTTACTTAATACAAATTTACTCGAATAATTTTTTGAATGGGACTCGTAGTTAAATTTAGTTGGTTGTTTATAATTTTTTGATTAGTTTTACACGCTCTATTTATCTCCAACGATTCCAAATTATTTAATTTGTGACCAACACCGTTTATATGCAAAATTGACAATCTCATTCTAAAAATTAAGTTCAAGTAAATTTGTATTAAGTAACAATTTGAGGTTGATACTAAATTTATTTTTTAAATAATTGTTGTTTTTTTTAAAATAGATTCTGGTAAAGAAACAATAATATATGTTTTTAGTTAGTATTGACATCCTGAAGAAGAAAATTGTATAGAAACCGGTAGATGTATTTAAACTCAATAAGTGGTTAATAAAACAATGTTAACAAATAAATATATGATTTTTAACCACAAAGTTAATTTTGCTAATTTTAAAAGTAATTTTTTATTTTATCAATGAAAGTTGTAAAATTGTGAAGTAAACCTAATTAATTTCTAAAAATATCTCAGATTTTCGCAATATACATACTAATATTCTTCAGTACTTTACCATACTTAGTTGTTCATCCTACACATCTCTTTTATATTATATATTTAGGTTTATTTTTAGCATTTTATCAAATAATAATTTAAATAATGTAATTATTTTCAAACCTAACCCTTTTCACTAAACTTTTACGCGGAAATCTAACCCCTGATCTAGTAAGTACATTTGCACCCACTTGGGCCGGTTGTGTGATCAGTAGTAACTTTTTACTATGGTAATAAAAGTTACTAAAGTAATATTTTTATGAAAACGGATTGTTTGGTTGTCGATAAAAAATGCAATGATTAACTAATTTTACTCTTGAATATCGAATGGTAAAAACTGAAAATCGTTGGTCATGTATGGCAGACTCTTCACAACTGTTTTAAAAGTAATCTGTCACATTAATACTTTGAAAGTTGCAGTATACAATAATTAATCATTCAATATCCCGATATTTTAGTGATGAGAGTTTGTCCGATGATGATCTCGCTGTTTAATGTACAATACGAAAAAAAATTGTCACTTAAATGACGGGTATCGAACACAGAGGCAAATAAAGCCATAGATAAAGCATATTTCTTGATTATTTGTCTTGCCATGCTGTGAAGTGAGATTTCTTATCTATTCTTTGACAATAGTAAATTTGACGTACCAACAATCTGCTAATGTTTTTAAACACGGACAATGTTTAAGTTAAAAGTTACTATAGTAAAATGTTACCATGGTGAAAATTTACTACTGATCATACAACTGACTGGTCCTTAGTTGTGTACAATATATTTTTTAATAACTTACTTGTCATCGATCCCCATCATATACCCCACAGTCCTCCAGAAATGCACGTATCCCTCAATATCTTCTTCATTACCCTGTACCATCCCAATGGTCTTGGCTTTGATAAGCCCGAAGCCGTAGAAGGAAAATTGAGTAAAGACCAGGTCCCTCTGGGAAATGTGGCTTCCTCCTTTTTTCATGGAAGTCATGCTCGCTCTCAGGTGTCTGGTGCGGACTGTCATTAGAGATTTCCATGCACTGCAATATAAAGCATGTGTTTCAAAGGTTGGAGTTAAATAACTTCTAAGTTAATCTGTACGGAACATAAGTTTATTGTTTAATACAATGATTGATCCAGAGAACTGAATTGAATACAGAGAAAAATCATCAAATTAAAAAAAGATCAACTTTTTCAACACAAAACACTTTTTGCAAAATTCTTAGTTCCCAAAATAGAAAACATTTACAAAAAATCTCAATTAATCAATTAATTAAAGAAAATAACACTGTAAAATTTGAAACAAGCACATCATTAAGGTTTAAAAATAACTTTAAAATCCCTAAATTTAACACCAAACACTATCAGCAAAATTTTATATACTTGAGGATAAAATATTTCAATAGCCTCCCTACACAAATTAAAGAAATTAAAAACATAAAAGATTTTAGAAAGAAATTAAATGAAGACTCAGAAGCACATATTTAGAAAATAAATAATATTATACAACACCTCAGAAGCACACAAATAGATAATAAATTTATAACTCTATATAAAATTATTATAGTGTAACTCCCTCTCCAAGCACAAGAGCTAGTCTCTTTTTTGGAGAGGTTAGCGAAAAAAAACCCATGTAATTTTAAAATGTAAAATACTTAATTAATGTTGTAAAAAAATGTCAAATAAATAAAATAAAATAAAATCTGTTGTCAAAAATCTACACATTATTTTAGACTTAAATCAAGACTGTAGATACAGTTCACAAAACTTTTTTTTTTAATAATGAGGTAACTAATAAATTTATTTAAAAAAAATTATATTAAAACCAGTTTACGGAGAATGTATTTTCCTATCTGTCAGTAACATACTTCATAGTTTATTTTCACTTATTTTAGTGTTATTTTGCAATTTAAATAGTTATTTTTTTATAGGTAGTAATTTTGATAGTATATTATATATTAACACAGTTTTAATCATTTATGATGTATAGTTTCTTTAAAATGTGTCTACATCCCAGGATGGGACTTGGCCTCCTTCACGAGAGTTCTCCACCGACTCCTAGTTTCTTCTTCTTCTTCTTCTTCTCCAATTCCGGACACTCCTGCTCTAGTATTCTTCCACATAGTCAGCCCACCTCCTTCTTGGTCTGCCTCTAGGTCGTTCCACCGGGGTGTCCACATGGTCATGATCTTTGGTATCCTGTCATCTGGTATTCTTTCAACATGACCAGCCCATCGCCATCTTTGGGACCTACAGAATCTTACGATTGTTTCTTGCTTAATTAAATGTTTGAGCTAGAGATTTTTTTTTAATATGTAAGTTCCTTTTAAACATATACTTTAAAATGTATATTAAATATATTTTTAAATATATTAATGGTTGATGAGTGAGCCCTTACCCGGCCATGTCTACGGGCACGAGTAGAGTCATCACAAAAATATTTTGGTGATCATTAACTACTGGAAGATAGAGGCATCCAACATGTTCCATTATTGAATATATTTAATAGATATATAAATTTAAATAAATACAACAAAATTAAACACATAGTTCTTAAAAAAACATAGGATATACTCACGTAGTACCAGGTTTGAGTTCATCCGAGTACCACGAGTATATATGCTTAATTGTTGATAGGTATCTTCTGTAGGCAGTCATCGCGGTGGAAGACTTATTGGTTCCCATTAGTATCTTCAGGATGCTAGGTACAGCCAAGACGCAGATCAGCCCACACAGCGTCACGCCATATTGGGCAAACAGATTCTTCCATATATAGTGCTGCCCTCTAATTAGGAGAAAAAATAATATTTAAATTACAATAGAAATCACCCCAAGTCTCGGTGGATTGACCACAGGTACTCCTCACTTAACGACCGAGATTCGTTCGTACGAATTGGTCGATAAGCGAGAAGCTTAATCATTTTTGTTTATTCTATATTACACAACATAAAAATAACAGCTGGATCTCAGCTGATTACCGAAATTATTTGATTATTAAGGAGAACACATTCTTATTGTGAAGTTGTAATTATTCAGAACATAGCTCTGTGATGTTTTAAATACTAATTTAATGTATTAATTATAAATATATACATATAAAATCAATTTTGATGAAAAACATTGTTTTTGCGCTACCGGGATTCGAACCTGGATCTCTATTTCCAATCCGGGGAAGTACTATGTATGTACTATATGAAGTACTAATACTGGCAAAAAATAGCGCAAAAATAATATTTTTCGACAAAATTGATTTTATATGTATATATTTATAATTAATAAATACATTATATTAGTATTTTAAATTATTTGAATTTGTCGGTTTATGAAGAGATAGTGCAGGTAGATTATGCCCTCCGACTTTCAGATAATGTAATTGAAAAAACCGCATTATTTATGGGATGACCTAATATAATATAAAAATAATAAGACAAAACACTTTGTTTAAACCACTATAAAAAACAAATTTAAAAGGTGACTATTTGTTTTCATAGTAGTTTCTATTTAGTTACCCACCACTTATACTTTTATAGTTTTGTTTTTATCTATGCTTGTATTTTTAATTTTAGTATACATTGTTTCCTGAAGAAGATGCCATAGGTATCGGAACATGTTGATTTATCAATGAATAATGGTTTAAACAAAGTGTTTTTTTGTCTTATTATTTATATAATATAAGTAATATTATATAAACAATATTTGCTATGAAAGCTCCTTCTCAATATGGATGTGTATAAAAGAGAAATTTTAGTACAGTTGAAAGACGCAAGCAACCTTTTATATTTTTCCTTATCGAACCATGGAGGCAGGTTAATCTCCAGGTCTGCGGGTTGGCAACTATCACAAGGTAGATCGTGTACGTCTCCATTCAGCAGTAGTTCTATATGCTCCTTCACCGGTAGCACTAGAAATAAAATAAAAACATTTTCGGTGACATCTGTGGGTTTTTTAGACACCTAATAAGACAAATTATTATGTTACGCAAGCATTGTTTTTCTTTCATTGGTTCATTTTACTGTCTCATTTAGTTAATCAACATAATTTGTGATGTGAATAAATTTTTCTTGAAAATATTTTTGATCATTAAAAAAATGTATTTTAAAATTACTAATAAATACTTTTAAATCGAAGTATACACGCGTCGTACTTTCTTTGTTCTTCTCGAAACTCAACTTTTAAAGTATCTGTTGTTAGTTGATCTAATTGAATCGCCACTGTAATGTCACTTTTGACAGTTCATGTGGAAACAATGGTGGTTAATAATACACCAGCAGCGTATTGAGGGATGATTGAGGAGCCGACAAATTTTTAACAGAAACGTCAGTTACGAAATCACGATGACCTGATAATACAGTGACAAGTGCACACACAGACAATTGCATGCAAAGTAAAATAATATTAGGTAGATTTATATAAGTCACTGAAATTATATTAAGTTAGGTTATGTAGTGTTATTTAAATACTAAGTCATGGTAGGAGATTAATAAGATGTGCGGCTGTCATGGGTTCAAAATCAACAATAATATCGGTCTCTAAAATTTAACCGTTTTCTTGATGCGCGTCGAAGGTGTATTAAAATGATTATATACTTTATTAAGGAGAACACATTTTTATTGTGAAGTAGTTGTAATTATTCAGAACATACAAATTAAATGTATTAATTAGAAAGAAATACATATAAAATCAATTTTATCGAGAAATACTGCTGCTGCTATCGGGATTCGAACCCGGATCTCTTCCAATCTATACCAACACAGTTGACGACAAATTTTCGAACCTATATGTCACACTTTATTGTTCCATTATTTGAAAGGTATCTTTTTTATTTTTACGGATTACTCAAAGGTATTTGAGATTAAAAAAAACGTAGTCTTTTTTTAGACTACTACTTAGATAACCTTTTGTGAAAATTTATATGCAGCGTTTAGAGTTTCATAAATCATATTTTAACATCTTCCTACTGGCAAGTATTTGAAATATCTGTCAAAAAAACAATTCAGTTAAGTCAACATTTATCCAAGACACGAACAACGGTTAAGTTAAGTGTACCATAGTAGACCAATTCCATTTATTTTTATTAAAAATATATAATTTAAATAGGTGTTATGGAAACGCCCACCTGTCAAAACAATCAAAAGCTTTCGGCTAGTGAGCTACCAATTATACTTACAATTTGGTTCCATCTTTGAATTAGTGTCGAAGATTGCCCGTTTAGACCGCTGTCATCTGCCAGTTCGAGAAAATGTCACCGGTGATCCATTAAACCTGAAACTTTGCACACATCTGAAAATATGTATTGTTTGCGCCCGTCCAATCTGCACACCGGGACACACCCCCATTATTATGAATGTGGTCCAAGTCAAGATTGAAAAAAAACTTTTTTTTAAAAATTATTTTGTGCGACATTTTGTTTTAAATTATTGTGATATGATGGAAATTGTAATAATTATGGAAAATTTGAAGCACTATATTAAGTGTAGTGTTACGACGCTCAGCGGTATTCTGCTTTTATTATTTTGATGTTAGAGGAAGTTTCAAATTTTTTATTTCCTTAAGCTACATGCAAAATGTGTATGTCGAAATAAATTATAAATCTATAAGTTTAAATCTTCGCCATTATCCCTACAATCCGTGGTAGAACATGGACTCTAAAATATTAAGTAGGTACCTACTAGGGATTCTGCATTCTCGACTCTTTTCAATTCCCGAGACTTGAGAATGAAAATTTTCAAGTCCCGGAAATTCCCGGGAACGGAGACCACGCATTTGATGTAATTAAAAATAATATATATTTTAATAAATATTCACACGTGTGTATTATATGCAGTAGCTATTAGGTATATTATATGTAAAAAAATATACGTTAATATTAATTGTTTTATGTTATTGTAAAGTCTATTTGTGAGGGGTTTCCATTTTATTATTAATTTTTTGTAGTGTCTTTAAGTACGTGATTTTTCGTAATTTTTCCAAATAACTTAATAAATAAAACTATTTTTCTGTCTACATGTCAAGGTCTGTTTTCTAATAATAAAACTAATATATTTTTTTAAAGGAATGCGATGTATAATTGACTATAACTCTTAAGATCGGTGTACTTTAATTATGCGCTTTTAGTTTGCGGAGGAGCAGCAAAAATAATATTAGAGTCGGCTAAAAGACCACAAAAGACAATTCTTAGTCGTCCCTTTAGATATCCGTTAGATCTTATATTTAAAGTGTACAATGTCCTGACAATTCTATACGTTGAGACTCGTCCAATATTTCCATGCTAACAATAAATCATGGTCACAACACAAGACAACGAACGAACATCCACACACCAGGTCCGAGTGCAGCAACGACATTTTATCAACGTTTCTACATGTTTTTAGCTCCGAAACTGTACAACACACTCAACACCAACTGGAAATCGTTCACTTCCAATAAGAGTACACAAATGTGGACCCAATATATGATCCAACTGGGTAGAGATCAGTCAGATGCATCGCTGTTCAACATTCCAATATAATCATAATACAATACTTACACTAATAAGTCACTAGTTTTACAATTCACTCACACACTTTTTTTTTATTCCTGACGAATCTTTATCGTTCTTGAATTAGATAACACCACAACAGCGCGAAAAAATTGACTACTTTAACACAGACGGAAGTCTAGCAAAATAGCCGGGACAATGCTGTGTATATCAGAGATGGAGTCTACTCCATCCCACACAATAGCAATATAGTTGTATCTTTTGTTTATAATGTTATATTATATTTTATATTCACTTCTGTTGCAACAAAAACATGTATGTCAATGAAGTCTAATAAATAAATATTAATGAAATCATGATACCGTCAACAACTACTTGTTCTCATAGCTGTAAAGTCCAGTAATTTATGATCGTTTCCTTAAATCATCATAGATCAACTGACTTCCAGACCGATGGTCATTGCATCCACCAAAGAATGCGCCCGCAGTGCATTTTATTAATTCCCTGCATTATTTTCTACTTGGTCACAGCATAATGTTTAAATAAATGGCGTTAAATTATATAGAAAGTATTTACCCTTAATGTCCTTTCGTATCACAAATTTTCCTAATATTTTCAGGTTAGCTATTAAAGAATTTTTTCGCTAGGTAATTTGAAATGTAAATATCAGATGTGTGCCAAAAGTGAGAGTGACCATGGAAATTATCATGGGACTGTATATTATATTAATTAATTCTATTGCATAATATATATTTATTGATAAACTTTTTGACTTTTATATATTTTTTATTGAATCTAAAATAATGGACAGGAGCTGTATTTGAAATTGATAGGAAATCACTAACCGATGCTGTATTTACGGTTTCCGTACCTTAGTATATATAGATACTAGAAATACCCTTAAATATATTAATAATAAACATATTTTTTAAATCTTTATTTATTTAAACAATCTACGAAAATATAATAGTAAAATAATGTAATTTTTTTGACTCAACCGCACACTTTTATATTACAGAGAGTATCGACAGACACTATGTTATTTGTTTTATGTTGCTATGCGACAGGGACGGACATGCATGAAATTATACGCGTAGGGTTACTGTTAAGTTGATTTATATTAAATTACCTTTTTTGCCAATGTTTTTTATATTTCACTTATTAACTCACCGAAATATTAGATTTTTAAATAACTTCCATAATATATAACAACACAATTAAATAAACCTTTTTTCACAATAAACACAAATTATATTCTAGTTTTTGTCGATTTATTTAGTCGTTTAATAATTATAAGTCACGTGATTAATTTTGTTTGTATTTATTTACATTTAAATGCGCTTCTAATTTACAATAAGACGTTTGACTTCTTTGAAAATAATTCTTCAACTGGGTTACAGCTGAATAAGAATGCAGAACCATCATTGGCGGAGGTATCTGACTATACTTTCTCTTTAAAGTGCGGTCGTGTCCGCTGGACATTCGATCGGAGGTGAAGTCGCACAAGAACTCGCCGAAAGGGAGTGATCATCGTCATAGCGGTATAACTCTCAAAAACCATTACTACCTCTTTATTTATAGATACTCGTAAATTGTTCGAGTCACTCTCAACGCCAAGACGACACAATTGTACAATTGTCTATAAACAGTGGGAGGGTATAGTTATAATATGCAACCTCATATAAAAATGTTTTTGGAAAAACATGAATTGCGTCGAGATGACGCAGTCAGATGTTTGAACTTTTTGTAAATGTGCCCAGTTACGTCACACTGCATAAAAAAAAAAATTCAACGGCCATTCGATTGTAATTTAATAGGTGTACAATTGCCAATTTGTAAAAAAAAAACACTTTTGTGTATCACTTGTCAGCTATAAAAAACAGCGCTTTTGCTTAATGTCATTTTACTATAAAAGGATTTGACAACGTGTAGCTCGTATCAACTCCATACCATATGCTGGAGGAAAATCTCGAATAAAAACTCGCATCGTGAATTGAGTATTAAAGCTGAACGAAATTTTACACGACGTGCGATTTGACAGCGAGACTCGACACGTGCGCACAGACGACTGGAAAGTTAGAAACATTTATTCAGTGTTATTAAGGAGAACACATTCTTATTGTGGAAGTTGTAATTATTCAGAACATAGTTCTGTTGTGATGTCCTTGGAATGGTGGGATGGTGTGTGTATGTGTGTATGTGTGCCGCACCGCCGGTGCGGGTATGTGTGGCTATAAAGACGGCGCGCAGGAGTACGCGCGTCTCTTTTATCTGCGATTCATTGGCTTAATAGTTTGACCTATACTAGTGATATAACTCGTACTAAATTGTAGCTTATTGTAATAAAATATTAATTGTTACAAAGTCTATTTCTTGGACCTTCGCATTACGAGGTTTACACTAAAGACGTACTGAGAAGTCAAGTACGTAACACTAATTAACTGACAAACGGAACGTCAATGGACTGACTTTTGACGTATAGAAGGCGTGAGGCGAATGCGAATGAAATGAAAGTGAATCTCTGAGACTTTGTGTGATTGTCAGCGAGTCGAAAATCACGTGAAAATCTAGTCCATTAGCCAATGAGATAACCCCAAATAGACGGGAAGAGGTATAAAAAAATATATATTATTACGATCATTGGATTTTCATCTCTATATTAAGTTAATCAATTTTTTTTTGTGTACAGACGGTATAAAAGAACTTAACGAAGCTAAATGAATGCTATCTCATTGAGCAATATTATTTTATATTGCTCGCGTAATATTTATTTATTCCATTTAGCAATATGTGTTGCTTTCTAGATACAATGATGGCATTATCAATAGAGTATTGCCATCACTATCGCAACCGAAATGTCAGAAGATCTTAATATTGCCAAGGCCACGCGGTGACCTGACTCGAGAGGAATGTAAAATGGTTCTTCGTATCAACAACATTGTCGGACCCTACAATAACAGCTGTTTCGAAATCATGCAAAAAAAAGAAGCTGTTATTTGCTCGTCTTCCGTCTTTAATTCAATCGCCCGATTTGAAGTAAAATTAATAATAAAACCAAAGTTGACATTACCAAAATACAAACTGAAAAATTGATTTTAAAATTATATTAACGTGAACATGCTGAAATGACACTTCCATTGAATAAAATTAAATTTGATAATCAGTAAAATCTTTTTTTTAATGTTGAAAATAGTACATATTTATTATCAAACAATGAACAGTTGTTCACCGCAGTGCAACATGACAGATATATTCTCCTTGATGTGAAGAAGAAAATTTATTTAAATACTTAAAGTATCGTTCGGACGCTAACGTAATGTACAAGTGTTTGACGGTTGGCTAACAAACTTAAACGAGATATTTACAAAGTCAGATTTTTAGAAAAAAATTGATTGAAATCTGATAAGAAATACGAGAGTTATCGCTGCCCACAAAACATGTTATGAAACTAAATAAATAAATATATTAGTACCCACATTTTATGCCACTGGAGGCGACTGCCGCAATATTTGACGCAGGTAACCAGACTGTATATGATCGTCTTCCCGGAGACCATGTCCACCCCGCGGCTGTTAATATCGTACTAAACTTTTGATCAACCCCTATTTGCGTCAAAGTTGCACGAATACCCACGTTTTCGGGGAGAAATTAAAGGGGGTACCCACACATTAGAATAATCGCATGCTGTAGGATGTACTGATCATTAATACATAGAATAAATATGCAAATGTTTGTATTCTTACGAAAACAAATTACTTAAAAATATATAAGTCACTTGTTTTCGTAACAATACAAACATTTGCATATTAATTCTATGTATTAATGTAACACATTCAAAAATATGCATGTACTAATTTAAATTTGTTGTAATATTTTCACAAAATAGTGAAAAATATATGCGGCAATGAATTACAGCTCACTTAGCGTCCAAATCGAGGCGAATCTCTGAGAGAAATCTCATCTCGTCTCAAACCTCAAAAGTCTCTCAAATGCAATGTAAATAAATGCACGATTTTTTTTTAAATTTGCTTAACATATTTGTTCACTGCTCGACCTAATATCGTGATGATATATAACTTAAAACTTCTCGGAGAAATGTTTAAAACGGTTTTTTAGCTATAAGCTGGAAACCGAATCGTAATGACGGAAAAAACAATAATTTGCATTAATAATGTATTATTTGACGCGATACCATCGACTATATTAGATTAAACTGGGTGTAACCGACATAGTCCACAAATTAGCAGTCGAAAATGTTCAAGGAAATTATGCACCGTTACAGAAAATGTTATTTCTTCAATATTAGCAAAATTACTTTGCCCCGTTTTATATAAATAATCTTACTTCAAATTCAATTATAAAAAATATCCCAAATTCTATACAACCAGCTTTTTACACTAATAACAAATTAAAGAATTATATATTAAATAACAAGGATAAGAACGATATTTAAAAAAAAATCGGGGGTCTACAAATTAATTTGCAATGATTGCAATTATTTTTATATACATAAAACTTGCAGAAATTTTGATATTAGAATTAATGAGCACTTGAGATACCTAAAAATTCAGCAACAACTATTCAGAATTTTCCAATCATCTTTTGGAAACAAACCATTCCTTAGAAATGAGTAAGGGTTTAGAAATTATACATACTATTTTACAGTTAGATAAATTAAAAATTTTAGAAATAAGAAAAAATGTTAATATCTAGCTAAATATTATAAATAACCAAATCCTCTTTGCAAATAGTCACCTTTTAAAATTGTTTTCATATTAGTTCTTACTTGTGACACTTTAAAAGTTTTGTTTTTATCTATGCTTGTATTTTTAATTTCAGTATACATATACATTGTTTCCTGAAGAAGATACCATAGGTATCAAAACATGTTGAATAATCAATAAATAGTGGTTTAAACAAAGTAGTTTTTCTAATTATTTATAGAAAATGTTAATGTTTGAAAGTTTTACAAAATCATGTTAAGCTCTAAGTCTACGTACTTCGAAATAAATATTTACGAAATTTATCTATTATCTTTGCTTCAGGTCGTAAATCATGAAAAAAATATAGTCTGGCCGCTCGAAATTCTATGACCTTTCATTTTTTTGTTTTCAATATAAAATTTGGAATCAATAAAATATTTCAATTAATCGAAATAATCGCGTAATTATATATTTTTTAAAATGCTTGTATTTCTGACACGGTTGGAATTAGGCACATATTTCTTGAACATTTTCGACCCATAATTTAGTTAGGTATCCGCCCATACAATATTGTGGACTGAGTCTATTACAATTAATTAAGAAAGAGACGCGCGCACGGAATACGTGTCATATCAATATTATTACTAAGCTAAACGCTTGTGCTATACAAATATGACTAACTCACTGGTCTCCTGGAATGAGGGTCGAACCCCTGACCCCTGACTACTAGATCACTGCGCGAGTGTCTTAACTACTACATCGAAATGCACGCTACTATTAAATACTAGGTGAAAGCGTATCAATCAATAATGACGGGAAAAAATCAAAAAAGTCATATTTACAGAATAATTGGTAGATATGGAATTAAATTATTTTTAAAAGCACGTAACCCACCTACATAGATTGATTCATTTGAAAAAAATGGAACGTCCAGAGAGAACATTTTTTTACATATTCATTCAAGTGACACAGCGCCAAACGATTATAGAATTAGTAATATTTGAATATGTCCAAGAACACACATTTACTAGATTTTTACCTACAAAGGCACTGTTATTAAACAAATGTCAGATATCTCATAGAGATAAAGCTATTTTTATTATATTTAATGGAAAATATATATGCTGTTTAAAAAAAGGGAAAAATGAATTATTAAATTTGGTTCATAGATGGCGATAGTGTAGTGGTATTCGTAGCGAGTCCACATACTAACATATATACTACATTAAAAAAATTGATAAATGTGGAGATTGAGGGGTGAGAATTGATTGGCGAACGTTATATATATATATATGTATAAAGTTTTCACTTAAGTCAGCCGAAGACGAGTCGTAAGCCCTGTAATTACCCCATATTTCCATATATTTTCCATTAAATATAATAAAAAATATCTGTGTCTCTATGAGATATCTGATGTTTGTTTGATTATAGAATTATTTTTTCCGAGAAATGCACACGCGTGCGGCTTTTGTTATTAAGTTTGACTGACGTACAAACGGCGAGAATTGTTTTAATGTGGGTTGTGTTGAATGGTTTTTATATAGGCAATCACAATATTTTAATTTAGTTTTTAAACAATCAGTAAAACGTGTTGATAGCGGGTAGGTGTGTGTCACTATCAACAGAACACAAATTCACCCATCAGATTATGCAAGAAATATTGAATTAACGTCTAATTATAATACAAGCCTCTTTGAATTTGTTACGCTTTGTTGAACTGAATGTAAAATAAGGTATTAGAAATATCCATAAGTAACATAAAGGTAGCAATCGGAGACCCAGACATAATGCCCCGTGTCCATGGAATGAGACACGATGAGATAAATCTCAGAGATTTCGTTGCGACGATTTTTAGTACTAAAATAAATAATAGATAACACAGTAAAACTCCGTCAATTCGTGTACCCATATTTCGTATTTTCACGTAATTCGCACAAATTTTTAGTCCCGAAAATAACATTTCTACCGATAATTCGGAATGCCAGCAGTCCATTCTCGCCGAGGCATGGCGAGAGGAGCCGAGCACGAGAATGTACTGCAGCTCTCGGCTTGCATCGCCTATCTCGTGTCGACACTGGTCGTCTCGTGCCACGCACTCCTCGCCTCGCCCCCTCAACGCTCCGTTCCGGCCGGAGCGTAGACGAGGCGAGGCGAGGCAAGGAGCCTCGGCGAGAGTGAACTGCTGGCATAAAACCTTATTATTCATAGTTCGTATGCATTTTTTATATCCAAAGTTAATAATTTGTTCACGTAATTCGCATATTCACATGTTTTTAAATCCAAACTCGTGCGACTACGCATTCATCATCCCTTCGTAAACATCTGTAGCTAGCTCCAGACCCTGGCCAATCTCGGCGCGCTTAGCGCTCGCAACTCGCAACACCGCGGCCGAACTGAGTGATACCGTATTTATGTATACCAAATTCTGTAGTGTGTTTCATAAGATTTGTCGTTATTTCGACAATAATTTGTCGGCGCGTTGCGAATTATATATTTGTACTCACCCTTGCGACCCCTAATTAAAATAATTTTAACAATTTTCATTGAATCTCGTAATTTATAAATTAATTGTGTGCAACAGTTCTATTGATTTTATATCCGGTTTTTTGTTTATGAAATGTTGCGATTTGTTTAATGTAATAAAGAAACTGAAACCTTTGTATTTATACACAACCTATTTTATATACATATATATATATATTCGTGTTTTGTTTTCTAAAATGGCACGAACATATCGTAATTCGTGTAAATCCTTGACCATTTGAAAACATGGAACTTATTTTAAAAATGAATGTCGAAAATTAAATTAGCGGGAAAATTTCAATCTTGAATACTCTAAAAGGTGAGTTCGACCGCTAATCAAATTAAAATATCCATAATTTTATTGCGTCAAGCATCGCTGAATCTTTTGAAGAAACCTGTTTTTAATATTGGACTCGCCACACACCTTCATTAATCAGAAGAAATTAATTATTTGATAAACATTTCGACACATGAAAAACGCAAATAATAGACAGTCGCCACGTTTTTCTGTATGAAAATCACAAAAATTTTGACAGCGGCAGCGCGCCCAAAAAATTGTTCTCATTCGTAATTCGGATTTTTTTTAAATTTCGGTCCCGAATCTTACTGTATTTTCGTCTTCAACAATTGCAAAATTACTTTGTGGCAACATATTATACTAATATTAATATTATTATGCTTGCATTTTTAATTTTAGTATACATTGTATCATCCTGAAGAGGGAACCATTAGTCTGGAAACATGTTAATTTATCAATAAACAGAGTGTTTTTTGGCAATATTTGAATATGTCAAAGAACACACAATTACTGGATTTTTACCTATAAAGGCAATTGTGTGTTCTTGGACAATTGCTAAAATAATATACTGGTTAAAATAAGAAAAATATATAAAAATTATAAATATTGATTTCTCAGGCGTATTCTAGTATAATGTGTTAAAAACATTTTACGTATAAAGAATATTGCTTTAAATAATTTTCAACAAAATCAGATTCTCATTGAGTTGACATATAATATATGCTGTTTCAAGGAAAAATGAATTACTAAATTTGATCCGTAGATGGCGATGATGTAGATGGTACTCGAAGCAAGTCCATGTAATACCATATGTAAAAATTTGATAAATATGTAAATTGAGGGGTGAGAATTGGTGAACGTTTATATATATAAAATGATCACTTGAGCCAGCCGAAGACAGGTCGTAAGCCCTGTTATCACCCCATACTCGTATATTTTTCATTAAAATATAATAAAAATAGCTTCGTCTCTATGAGATATCTGATATTTATTTTAAGTATTTTCTTATTATTATGTAGCATACTGTATTGCCATCCCTAGAATTGTTGAACTTTGAAATATATATATATATCCACTTAAAGACATTCTTTAAAAAACTGCGATCATGTTTACATAAATGAATATTGAACTAACTTAAACATTCATTCGTGTCGCGTCGCAAATATATTTTATTCTATGACAATACGATCATAGCCGTTTAACCAAGCACTTTACAGCCACAATTACACTATCACTATAGTCCGAGTCCGATACACGGTCGTAGATAAATGATGGAGAAGCGTAATATTGTGGATTCCTTCCTTCTTCCCAGTACATAAGCACACGAGTGTACTATACTAATAATTTAATTTAATACAACTAAGTCAAAGAAACTGTCCATCCACGTCGGTCTTTCAAATCTGAAGGCTGTCACTAGAGAAGTACCTGTTCATTTTACCACTCGGTCGGATCATCTTCTTCCACTCCGTTCTTTGGTCCTCTTGGTCCAAAAATTTGAGGATTCGTCAAAAAATAAGACACTCGTACTTTAAATAAAAAGTTGTTTTAATTATAAATATTTCGTTAATTATCTACCTAGCGCTGCAATTATTATTTATTTATTATATTCATACATAATAATACAAATTATCAATAGTTTCTCTCCTCCAACATTTCTTTATTTGTCTTCACGCGCGTTTCCATTTTCTCATCTTCAGCAAACATGTTGACGTAGGCTCCTTTGAAGCCGTATCTACACATGAACAAAATGGGAAGATATTTGGCGAAGATAACTGCTGCGATCAGTTTCACGGACCCGAAGAGGCGGCCGATGAAAGTAGTGAAGACATTCTCATGTAAAAATATCATCAAAAATAACATGAATCTGTTGTATAATCCGAGAGAATTGTAGAACTTGTCTCCTGTCACCAAACTGGTAGAGTTTTTGCCTTCGTACTCCGAATATCCCAAACCTTGTTGAAAGTCAATTTTATTTTTCTTATCATTTCTAGGTGTGTTTTGTATTTGATTTTTATTGTATTCGAAGCCTTCGATTCCCAATAGCCTGTAGTTGAAGTAGTACATAGCGCCTTCTGATATCGTGGGGTCGAAGAACCACAAACCTTGGAAGAAGGTCGAGGACATGTGGTAGAAGTACTCGGGAGGGTTTCGCACGAGGGGTCTGTATACGCCCTCGAGAATAGCTTCGCACACTTCAATTGTTTCGTCCAAAGATGGCCGGAACACGTTGTAACTGGAAAGAAAAAATAATTTTTGTTTTACAGAATGTTTTCAAGTTAACATGCATCCGTTTTAATATAGGCACTCGTACATATGACATAAAATTCTGATAAAAAAAATGGTATACAAAAGTTCCGCACTGAGATTAGATTTACAAGGCTGATACAGTTCAGCTGGGATAACATTCTACTGCAATGGAAACGTCATTTATTAATCTTTTCAAAAGCAGCAACACATTAGCAAGATCTTGTCACACCTCGCTAAGTGTGGACAGTAGCCGGCGTCCACATTTGCTTTCGAAATTTGTCTCTAATAGTGCTAATTGACCAGGACCGAACCGAGTGTCGTGTCGTGTTCGGTAATGCATTATGAGAGCGCGTCATACCACGGCTGATGATGTAATATTTGTATAATTCATTATTATTAATGTGACCTCTTTTATTGCGTAATTTATTTTAAAAATTATTTTTCGTCTTTCGACACAATTCTAGCGCAGCGTTCATGCAAATTCAATGATAATTGACACGCGTTGAATGATGCACAGGGTTGCCAACCACATCTGATTTGGAAAAAGGACAATAAAGTGCCACTTTCGTTATAATAATAATAAAGCTTTTTTTTATGAAGACCCTATTCGCCATAAAGATAATACATATTAAAGTTACGAAATATTTATGTTATGAAATTTTTTTTTTAAACCTTAACGATGTGCTTGTTTCAAATTTGACAGTGTTGTTTTCTTTAATTAAATGAATAATTGAAATTTTTTTGTAAATGTTTTCTATTTTGTGAACTGGGAATAAATCGCTTAAAGGAGGAGCACGCGGGCGACAGCGCGCGGGAGCTTGGTCCGTGAAAATTCAGTCGCAAAAGATCGCTTCACGGGGGACGTTCTGCGTAAAACAGTATTACAAAAATAACGATTCTTATATGACCGTTCAGCATTGGTGGGTCATAAGTTTCTGCATTTTAGAAAATTCAATAAAAACAATTGATATGGCTCATAATTTACCGGTCCTCGATGCCCAGCATGTATCCGATGGTTCTCCAGAAGTGCGAGTAGTCCTCCAGGTCTCTCCGCCCGTGGTCCATGCCCAGCAGCTGCGGTCTTATGAGGCTGACGCCCCCGAACGCGTTCAGCGTGAGCACCAGGTCCCTCTGGGAGATGTGCCCGTCATTCCTCAGCTTGGAGACGTTGGACCATTTGATGTGGCGGGAGCGGACTGTGCACAATGACTTCCAGGCTCTGAAATGGTTCCAAAACATTTCTTTAAAATATCTTTATTAAATATGTAGAAAAATATTGCCAGTACAATAAGTCATCAGCTCTGTAGTTTTTGTTGGAGAGCGAGAGGAACAAAGCAGTTGATGAAAACGGGAAGAAAATTTTTTGAAAACTTACGTATAATTTTTTAAAAAATGAATGTTAATTTTTGAACTGCAACACTACAATAATAATAATAATGTGTTCTCCTTAAAAATATATAAGTTGTATTAGAGTTTATCCAAATTTAATAAAAATGAAT
Source organism: Eubasilissa splendida (assembly GCA_031772225.1). Lineage (NCBI taxonomy): Eukaryota > Metazoa > Arthropoda > Insecta > Trichoptera > Phryganeidae > Eubasilissa > Eubasilissa splendida. The sequence continues at coordinate 7,413,775 of CM062868.1, read as the reverse complement.
TTATTTAATCTCTGGCGTCTCCTAGCGTGTATTACTCAAAGGTATTTGAGATTTTTCGCAATAAAAGGTGATAGATTTTTAAAAATTGAAGAACAGATTGAAAGAGCTGCGAAAATTTGTCGTTATTTTCCGGATAGGAGACAATCCTGGTTCGAATTTTGGTGGTAACCAAAATATTTTTTCAATAAAATTGATTTTATCTGTATACTTTTGTGATGCATTTAATTTTTTTACATTTTAATACAATGTTTGCAATTATTTTTTTTATATTTTTTTTTATTTAAAAAAATTTTGGGTTTTTGGGTTTTAGTTTTCAATCCCTTTACACAGTGGTTCTTAAAATTGGAAACCTCTCGTCGAACCGTTTGTTGCTAAATATTTGTAATAAAATCAAGCGTTGATATACCGGACATGTGTCGTAATCGAACCGGTTGCTAATTTTTTCGCGGGACATAACTGATTTTGCACAATTCGTCTGCAATGAAAAGGACTTACTCGGTTCCCGGTTTCAGCTCGTTCACATACCAGGAGTTGAAATGCAGGATTGTGGAGAGGTATCTCCTGTAGGCCGTGTAGTTGTTGGTGGAACGGTGGGTCTTCATCAGGATGGTCAAGCCAGTGGGCACCGCAAAAACTGTCACCACCCCGCAAAGAATTGCCATCGCTTGGCCAATCGAATTCCGTCTGATGTAACTCTGCCCTCTATTAAAAATGTGATGCTGTTAATATACCTACATAAAGAATTATGAAATCTTACGGCACTGGCCGCTAAAATCAGGCTATCCTTAACAAGACTTCTTCTTCATGTGTCACCTTCTATTGAAGGTTGGCGACCGTGCTGCAGTATGTTGATTTGTCCTGTATAAGATAACTAACATTTTCAGAGGCGTGCACTGCATACAAGCAAAAAAGTTGTGCATTACTAAAAATTCTGGGAAACAAATACAAATTTAATAATACATACATGTTATAATTATGCTAGCGCCCACCGCGTATCAATAGAATCATTAGTTGCGTAGTTCTGGGTGCTACTGCGCGACGCCACCGGAGCGCTGTAGTTCTCTACTGGGTTATTATTCATTTATTGCTACTACAATTGCTAACCACTGTTTTAATCTATCGTTCTATTCAAGCCATACAGTTGCCACCTACTGAATTGAAAATTCCACTCGGCAGCTGAATCAGCTGATCCATGTTGTACTGTTATGCTGTTTCGTAACATAATGCTATTTTAAAGATTTTAAACTTGGCTTAGAGCTGATAGAAGCGTCTACTTCCTCATTAACTGTTGTTTTCATGATGTTCTTCGCGTTCGAGGATAATCTATTTTTATTATGATGGATTCATTTTGCTTAAAGACGTTGGTTAAACGAAAGTTCATAAACCTATGTACAATGTAGCATAAAGTATATTATATAGTCTTGTATAATATCATGGTAACAGCTAATCTAAGTCTATACCTGCAGCACGCCACTAAACATTTTGGAAATTGAACCACTTTCTGAAGTTACAGTGCAGAATTTGCACATATTCTTTGAACATTTACGACTATTCAGGTCCTATAAAATATTGTGGACTAGGTCTGTTGTTACACACTGTTTAGATTGCGCAAAAGATTTTGTCTAGGCATACCGTGATCCAAAATTAGAGGGCACATTGGTGATGAAGATGCAGAATTAGATTATTGACGTGCTTGTGGTCTAGTGGTTACGATACTCGCCTAGTGATCTAATGGTCCAGCCTCGTTTCAGGAGGCCATCAAGTTAGTCCCATTTTCATAGCACAAGCGTTTCGCTTAGTTTGAAAATAGTTAGAATATTGACACGTGTTGTGTGTACGCATCTCCATTTTTCATTTAAATCTACCTATCTGAATTACTCTTATCTCAGAGATAAGACCAATATTAACGAAATTACAATAATAGCCGATATATATTATAAATATGGATTTTGTAAAAATGATAAAATTCTTATCAAATTTCGATAACACTTTTCTGAAAAATTGACCGTGTCATTATCTCACCTGAGTTTATTAGCCCATTAGACAACACCTAGCTAACTTGCCATCACGCCGTTTCCCCGCGGGGGTAGGCAGAGATGATAGAGCGCCACACTCTGTCCTGAAACACAATTCTCGCCACATCCACATTCAGCCAGTTATTAAGGCTTCTAACAGAACCATCCTCCAGTATCTGGTTTACCTGGTGTGCCGTTAAACACTCATTGCAAAAAATAAATAATTTATTGTGTTAATGTCATGTATAACGTGACCATACATCCCGTTTTTATGTAACCTATCCCGTTATCCCCGAGCGCAGCTTCGGGACGCCGAAACAATTTTTTAAAAAAGGCGTGAAAAATCAAAAAATCCGACGGTAGCGCCTAGTAGCGCGGCGATGATGGCATGCGCAATACGTCTCACACATATCGCACACCTAGATCAAAACTAAGACAACTTAAAAAGTCACTTTTCAGTGGACAAAGAAATAAAAACATTTTTCTCAATCTTTTGTTACTAAAGTCATGAAACTAAATAACATTTTAGGTCATAAATGTATCCTAAAATGACATTATTCTAGAACTGGGGCTAAATTAGTTGTGTATATGACATAGTATCCGAATACAATAATAACTCAAAATTCTTGTTTTTTTGAGTTGTCTTAGTTTTGATCTAGATGTGCGATATGTAAGTCGGTCAGAAGCCTGCTAGCTCGCTCGCTCCTCGGTTCCATCTTTTTTGACGATTGATTATTGCTTTTTTTATTATCGACCTGTGTTATTGTAGTCAATTTAAATTTCTTGTACGTTAACCCTTCATATTAATAATGCCTAAACGCTAGTGCACTTTTAATGTAAACATACAAACAATGTACCCGTTTATAAAGCAAATCAGTACTCCATCAGACGACAGATGTGAAAAGTGTCGTATAAAATTTAGCGTAGCCCGTGGAGTAAATGTCCCGTTTCAAGGAAGGAAATAAACGGCCATGTTAAACAAAGAAAAATTACATAAGGTATTATTGATTACTTCACATTGAACATCCGTACAAAATCAGTAAACAACGTTTTGTCTGAATCGTACATTATTACGTACCTTTTATATTTTTCTTCATCATACCAAGGCGGCAACTTGTGCTCCAAGTCACCAACCTTACACGTGTCGCATGGCGTCTTATGAGCCTCTCCGAAGACCAGCAGTTTAATGTGCTCGTCCACCGGCAGAACTAAACAAATAAACAATAAAAAAAGTTATACAAAATATCGTGTGCTCAGTAGTAACTTTTTACTTTGCTTTGTACGCGCGTTGGCAAAAAAAATATTTACTTCTCGAAAGTACATCCCGTAGTAAACTCATTTTACTCTCCGATATCCGATAGTAAAAACGAGAATCGATAGTTAAATATGGCGGACTTTTCACAACTGTTCCAAAAGTCATCTGACACATTGATACTTTGAAAGTTGCAGCACACGACAATGAATCATTCAATATCTCGATTTAGTTCGTCCGGTGATGATCTCGTTGTTTAATATGCGATAAAATTTCACCACCAAAGTGACAGATTTCGAACGCCTAGGCGAAAAAATCCATAGATAATGCATAAAATGAAGCATATTTCATGATTATTTGTCGCACATGTAGACATCTCCATCTGTACTTTGACAGAAGTAAATTTGATGTATCAACAACACGCAAAGGATTTTTACTACGAGCGTTAGTAAAAAGTTACTACTGATGACACAACCGTCCCCGAATGAAACTAGTATTAAAATAGAACGTAAAATATTTTCACATCTTTAATATCTCGGCAGCGTAAGGGTTATTATTCGATATTTTATTTATTTAACTGAATTTGTAAACGTTGTTTTCGAAGCAGAAACATATATGCAGGGGTGGTATGTGACATGTACCGCATTTTTTATATTTTTTGACAACGTTATTTTAATACAATAATAAAAAATCGAGTTAAGGTTGGCGCGTGCACCAGTTCTGGGGAGTGTCTACAAAAGTTGTTGAACTCGGGCAATACAGCAAAATTAAATTTTATAAAAAAAATGTGAATATGAAGTTATTTTTTTTTTAGATTTTGCTCTTTTCACGTTCATAAGAGATGTGTTTTTTTTTATTTGTTATAAGTTCATACTCGTGCCGTATTAATTCTGAATATTATTTATTGATTTTGTCATGTATAAATGCACATATTATATTAATACCAGAAAAAGTGAACGGCGCTTTGAATGGAATTATATCTAACGGAAAGTTAACAGCCGAGGCAAGACTAGCGGAGCTGGCAGAAGAGGAACGAAAATAGACTGAATGCTGTTGGAAATGAGAGCACTTAGACGTATATGTGGCAAATCTATTTATGACAAGGAAAGAATCTAAAGCTAATGTTAGTATAATGCGTAAGATTAAGAAGTGATCACATAGGCGGTTCGGTCATATGGAACGGATGAATGAGGAGAGAATGGTAAGAAAGATATAAGACGCAAGTGTTGATGGCACCAGAAGTAGAAGACGTCCGCGGAAGACTTGGCGCGACCGAGTAAACCAGATACTGGAGAGTCCAGTCCTGTTAGAAGCCTCAACAATCGGTGAGCTTTAATGAGAAGATGTTTGAATGTGGATGAGGCGAGAATTGTGTGTCGGGACAGGAGAGTGTGGCGCTCTATCCTATCTGCCTACCCCCGCGGGGAAACGGCGTGACGGTATGTTAGTTAGTTAAAAATAACTAATGATAGTTAATTTTTTTTTTTAAATTAACGAATAAATATATTAATAAAAAAAATATTTTACTTTATTTGCTAACCGCACCCTTTTGCGTGATATAATTGACAGCATGTTTTGGTTGTTTTATGCTGCCATGCGACACGGGTGGACGAATAATTTTATATTATGTATGTATGTAGTGAAAGCCCAACAATGACCCCAAAAATCAAATTCTCTAATTTTCTGTGTGGTTAATATTGCAAGAGAGTGATTTATATTAAATATAACAACATAGAAGTGTTTTTGATTCATTTTAATTTTAATTTTTTAAACACTTACTTTTTTCGCTTTCAACTATCATTTTTGATACCGCGTCGCACAGTACTTTTTGTCCACTGTAATTTATTTCCCGTGTGTGCAAATTTAAATGTTTTATTTTGTTTTAAAGCGCCACACTATCTTTAATTATTATTGATAAGAATATATATGTATATATTCTAGTACAATCTTAATGCGTGATTCTTTATCAGACCGATGCAAAGGTCGCATAATTCAAGAGTGATTTCAGTCTTTTATCAGTGGCAAATTATGAAAACACAGATTAAAAATATGTTACATTTAACTAATTTCTATTGTATATGGAAAATGCAAAGTCACATTCGAGGCCGGTCCAAGGAGATTGTCCCCGTGGCATCAGAGGTGACAGCCTGTCAAAATTTAGTTTCCACATCTGCTTGCATTTAAAAAGGTTACTTTACTAGAAAATGAATATAATATAATTGTTTGAATATAATCTCTTCTAATGGAATCCAAAAATACAGTGACTCATTCTACCTATAGTTTAGTAGTGAAGAGAAAAAATGCTACTGTTGACTCACTGGTGTGATTGTGATTGAAAACTGTGACTGTGATCACTGTTTCATTGCTAACGCGCGCGCGCCGCACGATATCACATTTAATAAACAAAAAAAAACATAATTTTTTGCGTATTTACTTATAGTATTTAAATAACATTTGCGTAAAAAACATATTCTAGCATATATAATTAATATTAATCTAATTTAATGTCATCACAAAGAGAATGAAAAATTCTTAAAAAAAAGTGAGTTTATTTTTCCGGTCAAATTCTCAGCATTTCGAGTCAAATGCATAAAACTTTTTGCAGAATTTACTAGATAGCGTTGATCACGATTTATAACGTCATTCCTTCATGAATATTTTCGTTTTATATGCACATGCGCCGAAACACGATATTTCCAGATATTCAAACACTAATAGTGAGTGTGACTGAAAGATATCAGTGATTTGATCACGGTTCGCGATTTTGAGCTCATCACTACTTTATAGTGATAAGCAATATTCCCTTTAATGTTAGATCACAGGGGGTTCATAAAAAATCTTTTGTACAATTTTACGTTGACATTTTTCAACTGTTTTCTAATCTTTTCCGCCTTCACTGTCACCAGAGAAGTGCCTGTTGCTCTATCCACTTCGTTGGTCCAAAGACTGGGGGTCTTTCTCTTCCTCTCGCAAAATGTCCAAAAATTGAAGCATTTATAATAAATAAAAAAATATATTAAAAAACGCGTTATTTAATTTATAAATACATAATTTGTTATATTTACCTAGCACGACAATAATAATACTTTTTTTAAAAATATTTAACACAAACACTTTGTGGTTATCAATTTTAATAATAAATAATTCATTTACATTGTTTTTAACCAGTTATTAATTATTATATTAATTAATTATATTCACCAACAAGTGCATTTAATTTAAATTTTTCAGAATTTTCTAATCATTTATTAGAATATTTGGGATTATCTGTTTTACATATACACATTGTTGGTCTTAAATTGAATTATCTAGAAACTATCAAACAAAATTAAATATCGAATCAAAATATTATAAATAATCATCAAAAATTTATCTTAAAAAGCACGTTCTTTTTTGCCCCGCTGGCGTCTCACAAACCTAGCAGTTTAATCAAGCATTATATAGCCACAATGAAACAACATTCTAGATTTGCAAGACGTCCAGAAAGTCATAGATATATATAAAAATAGAGATACGTAATATTATTATGGATTTTTAAATTGAATTTAAAAACATAACAATTTGACGTATGGTTTTTTTAGTTACATTTTTATCACCCTAAAAACTTATCAATAATAATACAAATTATCAATAGTTTCTCTCCTCCAACATTTCTTTATTTGTCTTCACGGGCGTTTCCATTTTCACATCTTCAGCAAACATGTTGACGTAGGCCCCTTTAAAGCCATACCTGCAGATGAACAAAATAGGAAAATACTTGGCGAAGATAATTGCAGCTAGCAATCTCAAAGTCCCGAAGAGGCGGCCGATAGATGTAGTGAAGATATTCTCAAATGAAAATATCATCAAAAATAACATGATTCTGTTGTACAATCCGAGACATTTGTAGAACTTGTCGCCTGTTATTAAACTGTTAGAGTTTTTACCTTCGTACTCCGAATATCCCAAACCTTGTCGATAATCAATTTGATTTTTTATTTCATTTCTGTGGTTAGTTTGTATTTGTTTTTTGTTGTATTCAAAGCATTCTATCCCCAATAGCCTGCAGTTGAAGTAGTACATCGCGCCTTCTGATATCGTGGGGTCTAAGTACCACGAACCTTGCAAGAAGGTCGAGGACATGTAATAAAAGTACTCGGGAGGGTTTAGCACGAGGGGTCTGTATACGCCCTCGAGAATAGCGTCGCCCACTTCAATTGTTTCTTCCAAAGATGGCCGGAACACGTTGTAGCTGGAAAATAAAACAATCTTGATTCAGAGTGTGTTTTAAATTAAACGTGTTATCAAACAAATATCAGATATCTCATAGAGACAAAGCTATTTTTTAATTATATTTAATGGAAAATATATCGAAGTATGGTGTAATACAAGTCGTACGACCTGTCTTCGTCTGGCTTAAGTGATTACTTCAGTGCAGTGCATACAAGCAAAAAATCTGTGCATAATTAAAAATTCTAGGTTAACAAATATAAATTAAAAAATTGGATGAACATTAACGAAAACATTATTTTGCAATTAGTGCCATCTGTGTTCCAGTAGACTTTAATTGCTTAGTTCTAAAAACTCACCGCTGTACTCATGGCTCTCTTTTTATTCGCCGCATCGTGCTATTTACATTACATTGAAGTGTCTACTTCCTCTTTTACTAGTTCGCGAATTTTACTATCTTAGTGTTTTTAACCTGTTGATGTCGTGGTTGTTCTTTAAATTTGGTGCATGGATTGGTTTTTGATTTGAGAAAAACAAAAAGCGATTGGCAAAACTATTTCCTGCGTTAACCTTTAATAAAAATAATTATTTCCTTTAGTTATTACGTGAAGTATTTTCAAACAATAAATTAATTATCTTCAATCATAGAAATTGTTCTTAAAAACGTTCATTCATTTTTTATATGGGTAAAAATGTATTATTTTACGTTAAAACTTAAACTTTAAAAACACTATTAGCAGTACTCTAAAATTATAAATAAATACATGATAGGGTCTTATAAACGACGGATTTATTTTGTCCAAAGACGTTGGTTAAACGAAAGTACATATATTGTATTACATATATTATATATGATTGTATAATATCGTATACCACTGTATATATATATATATATATATATAACGTTCACCAATTGTCACCACTCAATCTCCACATTTATCAATTTTTTTAAATATTGCTAAATATGTATAACTCATAGATACATATGACATAAAATTCTGATCAAAAAATGTTGTACATATAACAGTTTGACCAATAAGTCTAAAACCCTCTTCTTAAATGTGATCTTCCCCTAAATACAATCATAATTTACCGGTCCTCGATGCCCAGCATGTATCCGATGGTTCTCCAGTAGTGCGAGTAGTCCTCCAGGTCTCCCCGCCCGTGGTCCATTCCCAGCAGCTGCAGCCTTGTAAGGCTGATGCCCGCGAACGCGTTCAGCGTGAGCACCAGGTCTCTCTGGGAGATGTGGCCGTCATTCCTCAGCTTGGAGACGTTGGACGATTTGAAGTGGCGGGAGCGGACTGCGGCCAGTGACTTCCAGACTCTGAGACGGTAACCAAAACAATTCTTTAAAGTATCTTTATTAAATATGTATAAAAACATTTTCCGTACAACAAGTGATGAGCTCTGTTGCATTTGTAGGAGAGCGAGGGAACAAAGTGGTTGATAAAAACGAGGAACAATTTTAAATGTGTCTATTTTTTATATATTTTTATTATTAACTCCCTGTAATATACATGCCCGGATTTACTATAGCGCTAAAAGGGTACCCGGTCCCTTTAGTGCTATAGTAAATCCCTTTAATACATTTAATTAGTATTTAAAACATCACAGACCTATGTTCTGAATAATTACAACTTCTCAATAAGAATGTGTTCTCCTTAATAATATATAAGTTTTATCAATGTGTCCAAAATTTAATAAAAATGAATTGTTAATTCTGGCATCTGCTATCGGTTTACTCAAAGGTATTTGAGATTCCGTAAAAACAAAGTAGATGGCTTTCAAATAATGGAACGATAGATGTATTCATTAGAAAAAGTGTAACATATAGGTTTGAAAATTTGTCGCCAAAAGTACTGTCGCTGTAGTATAGTTTGATAATACACCTTCACAGGTTTGGAAATAGATCCAGGTTTGAATCCCGGTAGCGCAACAATATATTTCAATAAAATTGATTTTATATCTTTCTAATCAATACATTTAATCAGTATTTAAAATAATTAATGATTAGGCGGACAAAAAGCATGTTTAATATGTAATAATTATTTATTTTTGGGGCCCCTAATACTTAATTACCCTACTAGGTCCTTTTCAAGAGTTTTTAAGTTAGTTTTTTTAATTTTCTACGCCTTTACACAGAGATGTCTCCCTAAGGATTCACACCGGTTCCGCGAACCGGTTATTAAAATTGGAGGCCTCTCGTCGAACCGTTTGTTGCTAAATTTTTGTAATAAAATTAAATATTGATATACCGGTATCCGGTACATACACATGTCTGGTGCTATTTGTTTCGGGGGATATCACTGGTTTTACAACTTTTGAAGTTAAATGAACTTACTCGGTTCCCGGTTTCAGGTCGTCAACGAACCAGGATTTTAAATGTAGGAATGTGGAGAGGTATCTCCTGTAGGCCGTGTAGTTATTGGAGGAACGCTGGGTCTTCATCAGGATGGTCAAGACAGTGGGGATAGTGAAAACAGTAATTGCCCCGCAAAAAATTGCCATCGTCTGACCGACTATGTTCCGTTTAATGTAACTCTGCCCTCTGTCAAAAATGTTAATCTGTTAATGTGCAAAACGTATTAACAAATCAATTTATAAACTTTTAGAAAAATCGTTCGTCTGCTTCACATTGAATATCAATACAAAATAGATGAACTATATTAATACATATATATTTTTTTAATAGAGATATATAGAATACATGTCAAATGAATCTTCTTACTAATTTCATATGACACCAAGCGCTCGTGCTATACAACCTTTTAAATTTTTCTTCGTCATACCACGGCGGCAACTTGTGCTCCAGGCCTCCAAGGCTGCGCGTGTCGCATGGCGTCTCGTGAGTTTCTCCGAAGATCAGCAGTTTAATGTGCTCGTCCACAGGCAGAACTAAAGAAATCAACAATAAGGTTACACGACATATTTTAAACATGGACTAATATATAATTCACCGGGTACCCCAGGAAAATTTATCACATAATCTTAATATAATGATGAAACGCACGGTAGACTCGTTTATAATGTCAGAGGATGTAATCAATCCAATCTGCGTTCTCAATCCAAGTATCGCTCGCGTCGTCCGTCGGATATGAGATATGCGAGAATTTGCTCTAAGCAAATTAAATATAATAACTTACTTATATTCATTAATTGTAAAAGAAAAGTATTTTTAATACATTTAAAAAATATATATATTTACTTCTTTCGCTTTCAACTGTCATTCTTGATCGAGCACAGTGCGTTGTTCACTGTAATTTATTTCTCATATTTACATATTTAAATATTTTATTACGTTTTTAAGAGCCACACTGTAAAATAAATAAATTTGTGTGGCGCTTTAAAAATATAATAAATTTGATAAGAAAATATAAAACGCAAATTAAATAATTCAACTAGTAAGATACAAAGGGTGTTTTTTTTTTAGAAGTATAGAACTTTAAAATAAAATAAAACACATAAAAATTGTGGTAAAGACATGGTATTGGCTTTATTGAAAATATATTTTTAGCCCGAATAAAGCGCAATCTGGAAGTCCAATTTTAGACCACTTTTTAGAGCAGCTGGGGATGTATATCGACAATAACGAGACGAATGTTGACTTCCAAGTCGTCTATCGTCTCTGGTTTATCGTCGTAGACTATCCACTTCATGTATCCTTACAGAAAATAATCCAAAGGTGTTAAATCACACGATCTTGGAGGCCATTACGCGAAATTATGCAGTCATCGAATGTTTCCTTCAATAAATTGATTGTGGCGCGCGCCGTGCGGCATGTTGCGCCGTCTTGTTGGAACCACAGCTCTTTCACATTAGCGCCATTCAATTGGGGAACGAAAAAGTCTGTAATCATAGATCTATTGCTGTGCACGATGGCGTATCGACTCATTCGGGTCCCCCTCAATACTACGCTCCACTGCAGCAACAGGTTCTTCGGTGCGCACTGTAGGACGTCTCTGCGGATGCGTATTGTCAATTAGAGCATGCTTGGTGCCAAAATAATCCATGGTTATTCGAATTAATGGCTCGGATGGACGATTACGTTGACCGTAAAATGGACGTGACGCACGGTAAGTTTCGCGAACTGAACTGTCGAGCACAGTTCTGGCGTAAGTCTATTCATGGTGAAATGGTGAACCAAACTGAGCACAGCTGTCGGCTGTCGCTGGAAAAAGTCGCTGTCTAATTCGAAAAAAAACACGTAAAAAATGTATATTTTGGATGGATAGATTTTTTCTCCGTATCGTTCTAGATGATAAATTTATTTTGTATTAAAATACCACAGAACTATGTTCTGATAATGGAACTTCATAATGAAAATGTGCTCTGCTTAAAAATAAAAAATATATATAATCAGGGCCGCAGTTCCTTCTCAGAACGACGCAGTGATCGCTCAATTCAATAATAAGAATGGTTTCACCCTTTTATTAGAGGTTAACTATGAGGACGCCGATATAAAAAAATGATAAATTTACAAAACTAATTTCTATATCAGATTGAAAACGTCACGTTCAGGGCCTGTCCGAGGAGTTTGTCCTGTTGTATCAGCGGTGGCAGTCTAACAATGGAGAAGTTTCCATACCTACAAAACACAATATAGATAAAAATCCGTTGACAAATATCAAAGAAGTAACCATTTAAAAATTTACTATTTTAACCGAACTCATTAGACTCTTTCTGTTTATTGTTGTGACGTCACATATCCGCTAGCCCACTTATTATATTGTGCTGTCGTATGCATCCATTCTAGCCGTCGCACATTAGTGAAAAACAAAACAAAGTAGCGGAATCGTATGAATTTTTCCGACTGGCAAGTAAATTGTCCATTTGTCATTGAATTTGAGGTTCAAGAAAGTCGGGTCTCCGGTAGGTGTCGCTATTCAAAGCAAAAATACAATACGTGTCTGATAAATAAATTACGTCGCGACGGATTAATACGACGCTGGCATTGGTGGAATATTTTTTTGCGTCGAATATATTCGACACTGGGCCATAAAGGAGTTGTTTTATTTTTTATATATCTGTCTGCAGTCTAGTATTTGTCAAAAACAGCTGTGAATAATTTTTTAATATGATTACTCGATCGAGTAGTTCAAATAGGTTATACACAAAATATCGTAATCACTTGAGATTTTAAGTATATATTTTTTTACCTGTTGTATCGTACCTTGGCATTTGGATTGATCAACTCTTAAACTAGTCTGAGCATATCAATAAACTTTGCGCTAAATTAAGAAAGCTGACATTTTTCTTCAGATGTCTTAGGAATGTTCTAGAGAAACGTACGATTTGAACAATATACATTGCTCTCTGCCAATCCTACGCTACGCTACGCGATCTTAGGTTGGGGTGGAGTTGGAAAAACTGCTCTTAACCAATTAGTAATTACACAAAAATCCATTCATAGAATCATCTACAGAAAACCATATAGGTTTCCCTCTGACTCACTGTTTGAGGAATGCCAGCTTATTGATATTCGACAACACTTATGTTAGGCTGATCCTTTATTTTCATTCCAACAAAGAGCTTCATCAATATCCATCTAATAATTATGTTACGAGAGCAAAAAAGAATTGGCTCACCGTGAAGCCTAAAATGAAAACAAGCTTTGGTCAATGTTTCTGGCCCCCAAAGCCTATAACATTACACCATCTCAGGAGCTGATGATTGGGTGTTGGCAGAAAGGAAACTGAGCAAAAATTCGTGGAAATGATCACATGAACAGAACATTATTTATTCATATTAATTTTTCTGTTTTGCAGTGTTTCAATCACGGGATAATAAATATATATATATATATTAATAATAATAATGGTTTTCATATTTGTATGACAGACAAAGGATGAATCTGTCTCCTTTAGTATATAGACTTCGGTCTAGTTAAGGAGACAGTGAACATCTCTTACATTATAAAGCTTGTTTGCCTTTTTTTGTATACTTTTTGTATATTAATATAAGAATGTTTGTAATGTATAATATGTAAAAAATTTATGTCCATGTCTCTCAATAAATAAAAAAAAAAAGTAATCTACGACTTCAATTCATCAATTGTCGTATTCCGCGACTTTCAACGTATCACCGTGACAGATGACTTTTGGAACAGTTGTGAAGAGTCCGCCATATTTAACTATCGGATATCGGAGAGTAATATCAGTTTACTACGGGATGTATTTTCGAGAAGTTGTTATTTTAAGAACATTTTTTACTAAAGTAAAAGATTACTACCTATCACACGATCAGATCGTATGTGGTGCATTGTTAAAGCGATGTAATAAGGGATTTTCTGCTTCTCTGTCAGTATAATATAATAGTCGTGATTTAAGAACAAATCGTTACGTAGGTACTTCACTTTGACTGTTCTCGGCACGTGCATCACGCTTTACTTTTTACTACCAACTGTGAAATAATCATTTAAAATGGAAGAAGGATTTGTAAAAAGTCAAAGCGATAATTGACAAATATTTTATAATTATACAGTGTTGTTCTATTTTTCCTCGAATCCGAGCTATATATAGTGCACAAATACAATTTTCTAAGTAACATTTATGTTAATACAAATTAAATGTATCAGTTAGAAAGATATACAGTCAAATTCAATTTATAAACAACAACAAAAATATTTTTTCGATTATTGAATTTTTTTGTATGTCTTTCTAATTTAATACATTTAATTTGTATTAAAATATAACATAATTATGTCCTGAAAAATTGAAACTTCACAGTAATAATGTTATGTTCATATTTTTATTTAAAAAAAAAAATGTATTAACTTCATTACAATAATATTAATGCTTCTATTATATGTATGCTGCATATTATTTATGTTTCTAATGCATGCTGCTCCCCGGCCTTGTTAATTATATTATTTTATATTATATTTATGTTATGTATTGTAAATATTATTTATTTACTAATAAAGTGAGTTGACCGGGGACATTGAGGGCAAATCTTGTTTCGGCAGCTGTCCGGTATCGCCCTGTCAATATCGAAGAGATCATCTACCCTACATTCGTAACCATCCGAAATAAAACTGATGAATCCATCGGGTGTGATTGACATTTTGCTTTAAAAGAATTTTCATTTTTAAAAAAAATCACGGAACATGAAATACACATATCACTACATGAAATAGAGTATAGGTACATATACGAGAGGGGTACGGCATATTAGTTGCGGGACGAGGGGCATTCTATAGATACATTATTTAAGTTTAAGACAGAATGGTATACAATAAGTTCAGTTAAATTAGGGGCGTCCGGTATGCCATTTACTATTTTAAATAAAATTAATAAATTGAAGTTCTTCTATACGGAAAGTTAGTTAAATTAAGAGTGCTTAGTAGAAAATCATTATTCAATTGTCAACCCTTTCTAATTTTAATTCATACGCTTTATAGAATGAAGGCCAAATAGTTTAGTTGAATTCTTAATTGCTACGAACCACAGAACCTTTAGAAATATATTTAGAAATATTACTATTTAAAATAACATTTTTTATACCTAACAATGTTTTTAGGCAACGATTGATTTGTGCACTCCCAAATAATAATGATCTTGAATTATGTGTCAAATGAGAATGATGGACATTTATATAAAATCACGAGTAAGATCTATAAACCAGGTGCGCCGCACGGGACACAGGTGTTGTTGTCTACCCGCCACAAAATATTAAAGTATTTAAAAAAAAAAATTTCAATTGTCTGCTTTACATATAAACAATATTAGTCTTAAATTGAATAATCGAAAATCGTTAGAAACAAGTGAAGCTTGTAAAATTAACCAAAATATTATAATTAATCAACTAAATTTAACCGCAAGTCCTATCCTAAAAAATATTTCCATTTTCCACATCTTTCATCATCGTAACAATTTCATTCAGGTTCTAGATTTATTTTTTTATTTATTACCTGATTTAAATATTTATTTAAAATTAAATTAAAAACCACAAGAACAATTTGAAAAATGATTTTTTAGTTAGTTTTTTTTATCACCTTGAAGAAGAAAAAGGTATAAAGGTAAAGTTAATGTATTATTTATTATTAATAATAATACAAATTATCAATAGTTTCTCTCCTCCAACATTTCTTTATTTGTCTTCACGGGCGTTTCCATTTTCACATCTTCAGCAAACATGTTGACGTAGGCCCCTTTAAAGCCATACCTGCAGATGAACAAAATAGGAAAATACTTAGCGAAGATAATTGCAGCGAACAATCTCAAAGCCCCGAAGAGGCGGCCGATAGATGTAGTGAAGATATTCTCAAATGAAAATATCATCAAAAATAACATGATTCTGTTGTACAATCCGAGACATTTGTAGAACTTGTCGCCTGTTATTAAACTGTTAGAATTTTTGCCTTCGTACTCCGAATATCCCAAACCTTGTCGATAATCAATTTGATATTTTATTTCATATCTGTGGTTAGTTTGTATTTGTTTTTTGTTGTATTCAAAGCATTCTATCCCCAATAGCCTGCAGTTGAAGTAGTACATCGCGCCTTCTGATATCGTGGGGTCTAAGTACCACGAACTTTGCAAGAAGGTCGAGGACATGTAATAAAAGTACTCGGGAGGGTTTAGCACGAGGGGTCTGTATACGCCCTCGAGAATAGCGTCGCACACTTCAATTGTTTCTTCCAAAGATGGCCGGAACATGTTGTAGCTGGAAAATAAAACAATCTTGATTTAGAGTGTGTTTTAAATTAAACGTGTTATCAAACAAATATCAGATATCTCATAGAGACAAAGCTATTTTTTTATTATATTTAATGGAAAATATATGGAAGTATGGTGTAATATAAGTCGTACGACCTGTCTTCGTCTGGCTTAAGTGATTACTTTAGTGCAGTGCATACAAGCAAAAAATCTGTGCATAATCAAAAATTCTAGGTTAACAAATATAAATTAAAAAATTGGATGAACATTAACGAAAACATTATTTTGCAATTAGTGCCATCTGTGTTCCAGTAGAGACTTTAATTATTTAGTTCTAAAAACTCACCGCTGTACTCATGGCTCTCTTTTTATTCGCCGCATCGTGCTATTTACATTACATTGAAGTGTCTACTTCCTCTTTTACTAGTTCGCGAATTTTACTATCGTAGTGTTTTTAACCTGTTGATGTGATTGTTCTTTAAATTTGGTGCAGGATTGGTTTTTGATTTGAGAAAAACAAAAAGCAATTGGCAGAACTATTTCCTACGTTAACCTTTAATAAAAATAATTATTTCCTTTAGTTATTACGTGAAGTATTTTCAAACAATAAATGAATTATCTTCAGTCATAGAAATTGTTCTTAAAAACGTTCATACATGTTTTATATGGGTAAAAAATTATTATTTTACGTTAAAACTTAAACATTAAAAACACTATTAACAGTACTCTAAAATTATAAATAAATACATGATAGGGTCATATAAACGACGGATTTATTTTGTCCAAAGACGTTGGTTAAACGAAACTACATATATTGTATTACATATATTATATATGATTGTATAATATCGTATACCACTGTATATATATATATAACGTTCACCAATTGTCACCACTCAATCTCCACATTTATCATTTTTTTTAAATATTGCTAAATATATATAACTCATAGATACATATGACATAAAATTCTGATCAAAAAATGTTGTACATATAACAGTTTGACCAATAAGTCTAAAACCCTCTTCTTAAATGTGATCTTCCCCTAAATACAATCATAACATACCGGTCCTCGATGCCCAGCATGTATCCGATGGTTCTCCAGTAGTGCGAGTAGTCCTCCAGGTCTCCCCGCCCGTGGTCCATTCCCAGCAGCTGCAGCTTTGTAAGGCTGATGCCCGCGAACGCGTTCAGCGTGAGCACCAGGTCCCTCTGGGAGATGTGGCCGTCATTCCTCAGCTTGGAGACGTTGGACGATTTGAAGTGGCGGGAGCGGACTGCGGCCAGTGACTTCCAGACTCTGAGACGGTACCAAAACAATTCTTTAAAGTATCTTTATTAAATATGTATAAAAACATTGTCCGTACAACAAGTGATGAGCTCTGTTGCATTTGTAGGAGAGCGAGGGAACAAAGTGGTTGATAAAAACGAGGAAACAATTTTAAATGTGTCTATATTTTTTATTATTAACTCCCTGTAATATACATGCCCGGATTTACTATAGCGCTAAAAGGGTACCCGGTCCCTTTAGTGCTATAGTAAATCCCTTTAATACATTAATTAGTATTTAAAATATCACAGACCGTCTGTTCTGAATAATTACAACATCTCAATAAGAATGTGTTCTCCTTAATAATATATAAGTTTTATCAATGTGTCCAAAATTTAATAAAAATGAATTGTTAATTCTGGCATCTGCTATCGGTTTACTCAAAGGTATTTGAGATTCCGTAAAAACAAAGTAGATGGCTTTCAAATAATGGAACGATAGATGTATTCATTAGAAAAAGTGTAACATATAGGTTTGAAAATTTGTCGCCAAAAGTACTGTCGCTGTAGTATAGTTGAATAATACACCTGCCCCGGTTTGAAAAGGGAACCAGGTTTGAATCCCGGTAGCGCAACAATATTTTTCAATAAAATTGATTTTATATCTTTCTAATCAATACATTTAATCAGTATTTAAAATAATTAATGATTAGGCGGACAAAAAGCATGTTTAATATGTAATAATTATTTATTTTTGGGGCCCCTAATACTTAATTACCCTACTAGGTCTTTTTCAAGAGTTTTTAAGTTAGTTTTTTGAATTTTCTACGCCTTTGCACAGTGATGTCTCCCTAAGGATTCACACCGGTTCCGCGAACCGGTTATTAAAATTGGAAGCCTCTCGTCGAACCGTTTGTTGCTAAATTTTTGTAATAAAATTAAATATTGATATACCGGTATCCGGTATATACACATGTCTGGTGCTATTTGTTTCGGGGGTATCACCGGTTTTACAACTTTTGTAGTTAAATGTTCTTACTCTGTTCCCGGTTTCAGGTCGTCAACGAACCAGGATTTTAAATGTAGGAATGTGGAGAGGTATCTCCTGTAGGCCGTGTAGTTGTTGGAGGAACGCTGGGTCTTCATCAGGATGGTCAAGACAGTGGGGATGGCGAAAATAGTAATTGCCCCGCAAAAAATTGCCATCGTCTGACCGACTATGTTCCGTTTAATGTAACTCTGCCCTCTGTCAAAAATGTTAATCTGTTAATGTGCAAAACGTATTAACAAATCAATTTATAAACTTTTAGAAAAATCGTTCGTCTGCTTCACATTGAATATCAATACAAAATAGATGAACTATATTAATATCTTATTTTCTAATACATGTCAAATGAATATTCTTACTAATTTCATATTACACCAAGCGCTCGTGCTATACAACCTTTTATATTTTTCTTCGTCATACCACGGCGGCAACTTGTGCTCCAAGCCTCCAATGCTGCGCGTGTCGCATGGCGTCTCGTGAGCTTCCCCGAAGATCAGCAGTTTAATGTGCTCGTCCACAGGCAGAACTAAACAGTTAAACAATAAAGTTACACGACATATTTTAAACATGGACTAATATATAATTCACCGGGTACCCCAGGAAAATATATCACATAATCTTAATATAATGATGAAACGCACGGTAGACTCGTTTATAATGTCAGAGGATATAATCAATCCAATCTGCGTTCTCAATCCAAGTATCGCTCGCGTCGTCCGTCGGATATGAGATATGCGAGAATTTTCTCTAAGCAAATTAAATATAATAAATATGAATTAAATATATTAATTAGAAAGATATATATATATATATAAAATTATTTTTACAGAATCTCAAATACCTTTGAGTAAACTGATAGCAGACGCCTGAATTATCAATTCATTTTTATTAAATTTTGGACACATTGATACAACTTTATACAAAAATTACGTACATGGCTCTTTCAAATAATGGGACGATTAAATATATTAATATCAAAAAGGTAACATATAGGTTCGAAAATTGTCGCTAAAAATATTGTCTCTGTAGCATAGTTGGATAATGCACCTTCCCCGTTTAGGAAAGAGATCCAGGTTCGAATCGAATATTTTTCGATAGAATTGATTTTATATGTAATTCATATTTAAAATATCACAGACCGTCTGTTCTGAATAATTACAACTTCGCAATAAGAATGTGTTCTCCTAAATATAATAACTTACATTCATTAATTGTAAAAGAAAAGTATTTTTAATACATTTAAAAAATATATATATTTACTTTTTTCACTTTCAACTGTCATTCTTGATACCGCCACCGCACAGTGCGCTGTTCACTGTCATTTATTTCTCATATGTAGAAATTTAAATATTTTATTACTTTTTAAGCGCCACACTATCTTTATTATGGTGCTTTAAAAAATATAATAAATATTGATAAGAAAACATGAAACACAAATTGAATAATTCAACTAGTAAAGGTGTTTTTTTTTTAGATGATTTACTTTAAAATAAAACAAAACACATCAAAATCGTGGTAAAGGCTCGACTAAAGCGCAATCTGGATGTCCAGTTTTCAACCACTTTTCGGGGCAGCTGGGGACGTATATCGAATGTTGGCTTTCAAGTCGTCAATCGCCTCTGGTTTATCGGCTGATCGAACTGAACCGAATTTGCGAGTTTTTCCATAACCTTTACATATCCTGTGTTGTTTCTTGCTCTCGGTGGCTTCTCCCCGACGAGAACAAACATGTTCGGATAAAAATGGTTTTCACCAGAACACCAACCAACCTTCCCACACACAATATAGATAAAAATCCGTTGACAAATATCAAAGAAGTAACCATTTAAAAATTTACTATTTTAACCTAACTCATTAGACTCTTTCCGTTTATTACTGTGACGTCACATATCCGCTAGCCCGTGTGCCACTTATTATGTTGTGCTGTCGTATGCATCCATTCTAGCCGTCGCACATTAGTGAAAAAAAAAAAACAAAGTAGCGGAATCGTATGAATTTTTCCGACTGGCAAGTAAATTGTCCATTTGTCATTGAATTTGATGTTCAAGAAAGTCGGGTCTCCGGTAGGTGTCGCTATTCAAAGCAAAAATACAATACGTGTCTGATAAATAAATTACGTCGCGACGGATTAATACGACGCTGGCATTGGTGGAATATTTTTTTGTAATGTAATAAGGGATTTTCTGCTTCTCTGTCAGTATAATATAATAGTCGTGATTTAAGAACAAATCGTTACGTAGGTACTTCACTTTGACTGTTCTCGGCACGTGCATCACGCTTTACTTTTTACTACCAACTGTGAAATAATCATTTAAAATGGAAGAAGGATTTGTAAAAAGTCAAAGCGATAATTGACCAAAATTTTATAATTATACAGTGTTGAACTATTTTTCCTCGAATCCGAGCTATATATAGTGCACACATAAAACTTTCTAAGTAATATTTATGTTAATACAAATTAAATGTATCAGTTAGAAAGATATACAGTCAAATTCAATTTATAAACAACAACAAAAATATTTTTTCGATTATTGAATTTTTTTGTATGTCTTTCTAATTTAATACATTTAATTTGTATTAAAATATAACATAATTATGTCCTGAAAAATTGAAACTTCACAGTAATAATGTTATGTTCATATGTACTCGTATATTATTATATGTATGCTGCATATTATTTATGTTTCTAATGCATGTTGATTATATTATCTTTATGTTATGTATTGAAAATATTATTTATTTACTAATAAAGTGAGTCGACCGGAGACAATGCAGGCAAATTTTGTTTTGGCTGCTGTGCGGTATCGCCCTGTCAATATGGGAGGGTCCGCCCTCATTGTTGCCGCATGGGGTATATTTTTAAATCCCCCGTCTCCCGTAACTGCAGACCTTGGAGAGAGATCATCTACCCTACATTCGTAACCATCCGAAATAAAACTGATGAATCCATCGGGTGTGATTTAAAAAAAATCACAGACCATGAAATACACATATCACTACATGAAATAGAGTATAGGTACATATACGAGAGGGGTATGGGATATTAGTTGCGGGACGAGGGGCATTCTATAGATACATTATTTGTGGAAACATAAATCCGATAGTAAATGTATTTACCCTTCGAAAATTTAATATTTGTGTAAACAAGATGTATTTTTTACATTAATACATATTATATTGTCAGCGTTTAAATTATCGTTCCAATCGAGTCGTATATTTAAAAAAAATCGCGAAGCTATTTGATTGCGTAAGTGGCAACAATATGATCACGTGGGTAACACCAAATTGAATATATTGAAACGAGGAATTTGCGTTAGTTCACGTCTATATATTCGGTAGTCTGTGAAAAAAATAGGGGAAAAGTTCCCCATTGCGCCGCCGTTAGGTTGAAGGGCGAATTTTGTTTTCACTTGAAAAAGGGGTTGCTTTAATAAAAAGTTTTACAAGACAATTATTACAGTATTTATTTGAGTAGAACTCCCTCTAATAGAATCTAAAAACACACTGACTCACTACATCGTGGCTCTTGGTTTTAAAGTGGTAGATTGTAATATTACAGTTAACATTAACAGTTTATTTATTTATATAGCCCTTGTGGGCTTTTATAAAATTGGTTAGATATAAAAAAACATGAGCAGCTACTCAAGTAGCATGAGATATATATATACAAAAATAGAAATTGAGACAGAAAAACAATAAAAATTTAAGTTTATCTCAGTATGGTATACAATAAGTTCAGTTAAATTAGGGGCGTCCGGTATGCCATTTACTATTTTAAATAAAATTAATAAATTGAAGTTCTTCTATACGGAAAGTTAGTTAAATTAAGAGTGCTTAGTAGAAAATCATTATTCAATTGTCAACCCTTTCTAATTTTAATTCATGCCCTTTATAGAATGGAGACCAAATAGTTTAGTTGAATTCTTAATTGCTACGAACCACAGAACCTATAGAAATATATTTAGAAACATTACTATTTAAAATACATTTTCTATACCTAACAATGTTTTTAGGAAACGATTGATTTGTGCACTTCCAAATAATAATGATCTTGAATTATGTGTCAAATGAGAATGATGGACATTTATATAAAATCGCGAGTAAGATCTATAAACCAGGTGCGCCGCACGGGACACAGGTGTTGTTGTCTACCCGCCACAAAATATTAAAGTTTTAAAAAAAAAAAAAATGGATTTGTCTGCTTTAGATATAAACAATATTAGTCTTAAATTGAATAATCGAAAATCGTTAGAAACAAGTGAAGCTTGTAAAATTAACCAAAATATTATAATTAATCAACTAAATTTAACCACAAGTCCTATCCTAAAAAATATTTCCATTTTCCACATCTTTCATCATCGTAACAATTTCATTCAGGTTCTAGATTTATTTATTTATTTATTACCTGATTATTAAAATAAAATTAAAAACCACAAGAACAATTTGAAACCTTGAAGAAGAAAAAGGTATAAAGGTAAAGATAATGTATTATTTATTATTAATAATAATACAAATTATCAATAGTTTCTCTCCTCCAACATTTCTTTATTTGTCTTCACGGGCGTTTCCAATTTCACATCTTCAGCAAACATGTTGACGTAGGCCCCTTTGAAACCATATCTACACATGAACAAAACGGGAAGATACCTGGCAAAGAGAATTGCTGCGAGCAATTTCGTGTACCCGAAGAGGCGGCCGATAAATGTGGTGAATATATTCTCAAAAAAAAAAACCATCAAAAATAACATGAATCTGTTGTACAATCCGAGAGACTTGTAGAACATGTCGCCTGTCACCAAACTGATGGAGTTTTTGCCTTCGTACTCCGAATATCCCAAACCTTGTCGATAATCTATTTTATTTTTCATTTCATTTCTAGGATTGGTTTGTATTTGTTTTTTGTTGTAATCAAAGCATTCTATCCCCAATAGCCTGTAGTTGAAGTAGTACATCGCGCCTTCCGATATCGTGGGGTCTAAGTACCACGAACTTTGCAAGAAGGTCGAGGACATGTAATAAAAGTATTCGGGAGGGTTTTGCATGAGGGGTCTGTATACGCCCTCGAGGATAGCTTCGCACACTTCAATTGTTTCGTCCAAAGATGGCCTGAAAACGTTGTAACTGGAAAGAAAAAAAAACGTTGTTCTAAATGAAACGTCCATAACTTTGAACATATCTATGTTACAGTGAATGTGTATTACCAGTGAACTTATATTTTTAGGAGAACACATTCTTATTGTGAAGTTGTAATTATTCAGAACAGACGGTCTGTGATATTTTAAATATGAATTAATATATTTAATTGTTCTGAATTATTACAACTTCACAATAAGAATGTGTTTTCGTAATAATAAAGTTGTATCAATGTGTCCAAAAATTTAATAAAAATGAATTGATATTTCTGGCGTCTGCTATCAGATTACTCAAAGGTATTTGAGATTCCATAAAAATAATGGAACGATTAAATGTATTAACATCTAAAAGGTAACAATATAGGTTCGAAAATTTGTCGCTAAAAATATCGTCGCTGTAGCATAGTTGGATAATGCACCTTTCCCGGTTTGGAAAGAGATCCAGGTTCGAATCCCGGTGACGCAACAACAATATTTTTCGATAAAATTGATTTTATATGTACATATTTCTAATTAATATATTTAATTAATATTTGAAATTTTTTATATTGATTCAAAATATTTCTGTCACAGCAGTACGCAGTTTCAGTCACACAACTAAACCGCTTACTTCTCGGGTACACGAGTGTGCCGAGTCGTGTGTAGTGTGGTTGGGTTTATACAATACATATTAAACCAAATTTTGCTCTTAAATACAATCATAATTTACCGGTCCTCGATGCCCAGCATGTATCCGATGGTTCTCCAGAAGTGCGAGTAGTCCTCCAGGTCTCCCCGCCCGCGGTCCATGCCCAGCAGCTGCGGCCTTATGAGGCTGACGCCCCCGAACGCGTTCTGTATGAAGACCAGGTCTCTCTGGGAGATGTGGCTGTCGTTCCTCAACTTGGAGGCGTTAGAGCATTTAATGTGACGGGAACGAACTGTGCAGAATGACTTCCAGACTCTGAACAGTACCAAATTATTTAAAATATTGCCAGTGTAACAAATTACGAACGTTGTACGTTCTCGGAATAAAGTGGTTAATAAAAACGGAAATAAAATCTTTTGAACGTAGTTTAAAAAACAATTTTGAGTTAAGTTATTTTTTTATAGAGCTAAAGGGGTTATAACCCGGGGCCTCCAAATTACCAGGCCCTCCATTGGCTCTAATATGAATAGAATCTGAAATATTAAAAAAATTATATTAAGGAGAGCACATTCTTATTGTGAAGTTGTAATTATTCAGAACACAGGTTTGCGATATTTTAAATATTAATTAAATGTATTAATTAGAAAGATATATATATATAAAATCAATAGAAAAATATTGTTGTTGCTACCGGTCCAAGGTCCAGTATCCAGGTTCGAATCCCGGTAGCAACAACAATATTCAGCGATAAAATTGATTTTATATGTATATCTTTCTAATTAATACATTTAAGTAGTATTTGAAAAAATTTGTGATTAGGCAAACAAAAAAGCAAGTTTAATATGTATATGAGTCGTGCACATCCAAACCACTCTATAATAAAAGATGTGTATATGAATGCATTTTTACTAGGAAAAAAATATACTTGCGATTGGTTCAAATACTGAACACAAATAATAATTTAAGTAATAGAACAAACAATAACAAGTTTTAGTGCTTCGTGTCAAACCCCTCTATAATTGAATACTTAACACCCAAACGACTGAATAATGTAACTGACCATTAGTTTTGAGTCGTATTCCACCGAATTGTACCAAGGAAGATCAAATAATGTGCTCGACAAACATCTAACATACGCGTGTTGAGTTCCAAAATCGACAACATGTTTGTAATTTTTTTTGCATTTCCTGTAATATTAATACATACACAGTATCTTCAAAATGTCTATTGAAGCATTTAGATGAAAATGATTTCTGTTTTTTTTAGAGAGATTTGGAATTAAATTACTCATATATTCTAATTCCCTCATAATGGTTCCCAATACCTAATTACTCTAGATCCCTCTCAGGAGTTGTTCAGTTTTTAACGCCTTTATACATTGATATCTCTCTAAGGGTTCACACCGGTTCGCGCGAACCGGTTATTAAAATTGGAAACCTCTCGTCGAACCGTTTGTTGCAAAATATGTGTAATAATAATAAAAATGCGTGTATTCCAGCGTGATCGGTTTTTTAAAATGATTTTTTTAAAGTTTTTCATTAAGGTTAAGAAATATTATTTATGTTATGAAAAGAAAACCAAGGAAAATATAAATATATAAAAAGTTCACACATATATATAAATACTTCAGTCACGGCCATTATTGTATCTGTAGCTATTCTGTGGGCGTTGCCATTCTCTGGTCAGAGAACCAGCTTTCCATGGGAGCGCCGCTTGCATCATAGAGTTGGTGCTTGGAGTTGGGCTCCAGCCGCTGCTTTACACCCGCAACTCGATGTCTCAGAAACGGAACGAATCCATGTATATGGCCTTCGGTAAACATTGTAGATGCGCTGCAATAACGCGCCAATCCGAACAGTATTCTGTATGAGTTGTTGTACCGAATTCGGAGACGGTTGTTCGTCACTTGCGTGTATTTCGACCAGAGCTCGCAGGTATACATGCTGGTGAAGAACGATCTAAACAGAATTCTCTTCACCTCCTTGCTGCATCGGTAGAAACGCCGTGACAGCATATTTGCACGAATGCTCAACTGTCTCCTCTACCGTTCTATGTCATCATCGTCTTAATAATAAGACAAGTATTGATATACCGGTACTAAATTTTTCGAGGGACATCACTGACTTTACACCATCTTACATACTACAAAAGATGCCAACACTGCCGCTAGAGGAGTGGGCGTGCTACCAACTTGAGAGCTATTATTTTTCTTATCATTGATGTTGCACATGCCGCTAGGTTGTGTATATTCTGATGCTGCTTGGAAATAAAAGTAAAAATCCAACCAAGTCGCTGACATTTGTTCTTATTATCTAACAGTTTGTCTGTAATGAAATGAACTTACTCGGTTCCCGGTTTCAGCTCGTTCACGAACCAGCAGTTGAAATGTAGGATTGTTGAGAGGTATCTCCTGTAGGCCGTGTAGTTGCTGGAGGAACGGTGGCTCTTCATCAGGATGGTCAAGATAGTGGGGATGGCGAAAACAGTAATCGACCCGCAAAAAATTGCCATCGTCTGACCGACTATGTTCCGTTTGATGTAACTCTGCCCTCTGTCAAAAATGCAAAACGTATTAACAAATCATTTGTGTCATTCCAGTATTTCAAAAAAAAAATCCATTTCGGCCCTGGTCGCAAAAATCCATAATAATATTACGTTTCTCCGTCTATTTCTATTACTTTCTAGACGTCTAGGTCTGTAAAAATGAACGTGTTTTTAATATATCTTATATGTTCAATAACAGTAAATAAAAACATTTTTTAGCACATTTTTCGTTCGTCGTTTTTTTCCCGACAATGTTCGCTTCTGTCTCACGCGCAGTCGGTCTCCTCTCCTCCGCTCCCTGTCTCTTTCTCTCCGTTCTTAAAATGTATGTAAACAAGTTCAGCGGGTTTCAAAGGACCACGAATGATGGGCGATCATCTAAACCCTGAAGAATCTCCGGAAACTATCACAACTGAAATAGTTTCAATGATGAATGAACTAAACGTGGACGTCAACAACGAAGATGTTGATGAATTTGTAGCGACCATGATTCAAATCTACCGCCATCTCAGTCGGCATCGACGCTAGCGACAGCGCTGCCGGCTGCTGCCACAAGTCTGGCTCAATTCACCGCCAGACAGGCTCTCCAGTTTCAGCGTTTCACAATGGCGGTCTTGCCGGCTCGCCTTTGCCGAGCAAGACTGCCAATTCATTTCATTTCATAATTTCCTACATCTTCATTCACTGTATTCATTTCTATCTGTCTTCATTGTTTTTATCATTTGTCACAATAAACCTCAACACACGCGCCAATCACATGTATTTCATTTAACCACCATCCTAACCGGCGATTGCCCATATGTTAGTCAATTAGATTTAGTAACGCATGAGAAAGGATAGAATAATTCCAGATTTATCTATGGTCTGAGACCAAGAGCCGGTTGTGATCAGTTGTAAACTTTTACTATAGTCACTTGCGGGTTGTTCGAACGTCAAATTTACTATAATCAAAGATAAACTCGCTTAATAGTGTGGCAAGGCGAATAATCATAAAATTTCTGAGAATTTGATTTATTTTAAATATTTATCATCGCCGATACATACAATTCTATGCTTTATTCACCCCTGCATTCGAAATCTGTCACTTTGCTGGCGAAAAATCATCGATCTATGTGCTAATATGAATTCAACAGCGCGATCGTCATCGGACGAACTCACATCACTAATTTATCTCTATCTTATTTTCTAATATATTATTTTTAGATAAAGATTTTCAAGGGGCGCTAGAACGGGGGGACCCATCATTTCCCGAAACCGTTGTAGAAGTTTCAACTTCTTTTATCGGTTCCATACACAGAGCTACAGAAACGCGATATCTACAATTAATAAACACAAAAGAAAGAAGAAAAACAAGCGAGACGAGATAAGAAAGAGATTGCAAAATGAACAGAGATTTTAATTTAAACTTTCCCGTGCCCTTTTAAGTTCTATCTTTATTTATTTTTAAGATTCAGGTATATAACGACATGACAAACAAACAGATAATCAAGTGTTATGTACGGAAGTATATAAACCAGCGGGTACAAGACAGCCATTAAAGGGCTGACTATCGAGTACACTCTCCCATGAAGGGACTAGGACGAAACACAATGACGTATGAGTCACGCCATACACGGTACAGGCCAACGGAGTTTCACTAGAGACATGTAGAATACGTTACAAATCAATATTCTTACTAGTTTTATGCAAAGTCAAACGATGTGCTATTACAACCTTTTATATTTTTCTTCGTCGAACCACGGCGGCAACTTGAGCTCCAAGTCTGCAATACTGCTCGTGTCGCATGGTGCCTTGTGAGCCTCTCCGAAGACCAGCAGTTTGATGTGCTCGTCCACTGGCAGAACTAAACAAATCAACAATGAGGTTACACAAAGTATTTTAAACGTGGACTAACATATAATTCTCCGGGTACCCCAGGAAAATCTCGTTTATTGTGTCAGAGGATAGAACAGGATATAATGATAATCTTTGCTGCAGCCTGCGTTCTCAATCCAAGTGTCGCTCGCGTCGTCGAATCGCCGCCTCCACATACTCGTTCTTTTATATTGTGTTTTATTTTCACTTTCACCGGGGTCGATACCAGGCGCCATTTTTTTTTTTGAAATCCAAACGTTTTTGGAAGCTCGATTTTCGATCTCGCTACCTATCACATATTAAGCCAGAGCCCCGCCATCTTAGCTACTTCCCTGGTAGACCGTGCTGTCAAACGTCATAATGCTGAATTTTGAGCTAGAATGCAATGTATTGATTTATATTTTTGCATATTTTATGTAGCGTTGGTGTGATACGTGCACCGTATTTAAAAAAATCTATTAGAAGAACACATTCTTATTGTGAAGTTGTAATTATTCAGAACAGACGGTCTGTGATATTTTAAATATTAATTAAATATATTAATTAAAAAGATATACATATAAAATCAATTTTATCGAAAAATATTGTGGTTGCGCCACCGGGATTCGAACCTGGATCTCTTTCCTAACCGGGGAAGGTGCATTATCCAACTATGCTACAGCGACAATTTTCGAACCTTACCTTTTTGATATTAATACATATAATAGTTCCATTGTTTGAAAGAGCCATCTACCTTATTTTTGATATAAAGTTGTAATCAAATGTGTCCAAAATTTAATAAAAATGAATTGATAATTCTGGCGTCTGCTATCAGTTTATTATGTAATTATTGAGAACAGACGGTCTGTGATGTTTTAAATGCTAATTTAATGTATTAATTATAAATATATACATATAAAATCAATTTTGTCGAAAAATATTATTTTCGCGCTACCGGTATTCGAACCTGGTTCTCTATTTCCAATCCGGGGAAGTACACTACCAATTGTGTTATAGCGCCAGTATTTTTCATGACAAATTTCCGAACCTATATGTTACACTTTTTCAAATTAATACATCTGTCGTCCCATTATTTGGGACATATATTTATGCTTGAACGAAGATAATGTACTGTGCCTTCCACCTCCCCTCCCTTCCTCACCTGCCACCGTATCAGTCGATCGGCGACCCTGAACCGGTGCGGTAACAAGTAAATTTCGCAGTATAACAAACGAGTGAGACGTGTGTCTAAGTGTCTGTCCTGTGCAATCTGAAGGACTCAAGACCCTGAACGGAGATAGTGTTACAAAACCTAAAGTTACAGTCCACCTTGGGGGTGCCAGAAGATCGGGATTGTGGTGAGTGGAACTTCCTTCCGAATATCCTGTTTCTTTCGGCATCTATGCTTTTACGCAACACTATCTACATTATTTTTACGGAATCTCAAATACCTTTGAGTAAACCGACTGCAGACGCCAGAATTATCAATTCATTTTTATTAAATTTTGGACACATCGATACAACTTATATTATTAAGGAGAACACATTCTCATTGTGAAGTTGTAATTATTATTAATATTTTTCGACAAAATTGATTTTATATGTATACATTTATAATTAATACATTACAATTAGTATTTATTTTAGTCATTTAAACATGTAAAAGTTTTTTTTTCCCCATTTAAAGTGCGCTTGCAAAACTCAACATCAAATATATGGCTGCGTAGGGTATTTTTAGCATGGTATGGTAAAGGTTAAAAAATAATTTAGTTTGCGTCTAGACACGATGCAGGGAAACACGTGGTTTTCGTTACTGGTGAATTGTGAGGGATGTGAATTGATTGCTTTTATTTAGAATATTTTTTACTATTATTTATAAACAATCAGGCCTATTCTCAAAATTGCATTATTGAAATTAAGGTGATTGTTACACCAACCCTCAAAAATAGACAGTATGTAAATTAACGTCCGTGTTATATTTGAATGAGAGAGAGGGAGATGAATGAGAGAAAGGGAGAACCCGATGGAAATTCCAAATGGGCAATTTTTACAACTATACCGCCTTGATAAGGTACAACTATACCGCACAAATCACGCAAACGACGTCTTTCCATTCTCGAGTTTCGACTAAAAATATAAGTTTTTGGTTAAAATAAGTACTAATACAGTATTCAAAGATCACAGAAAAAAGTATGTTCATAAATTAACTATTGATTTCCTCATCCGCAGCGTCGTAGTGAAGAATCACGGCCAATCCTGTTGCCATTTTTATGTTTTGACAGATTGTGGTACGTTTATCTCCCTCACTCTCTCTCCCTCTCTCTCATTCAAATATAACACGGACGTTAATTTACATACTGTCTATTTTTGAGGGTTGGTGTAACAATCACCTTCATTTCAATAATGCAATTTTGAGAATAGGCCTGAATGCGAGATCTAACAATTGGTGAAGAGCATTTGAATCGTGGAATGCTGTTTTTGTTTTACGTATTCTCAAATTTTCTCACACTGTCGCCGCGATAAACGATACTGTGTGTTGTTAACGTTTCAAAAAAGTTAATTAAATAAAATATAATAACATACATTAATTGACTGTATTTTTAATATTCTTACTTGTTTCGCTTTCACCTGTCATTCTTCGATAACGACACCGCAAACTGAGTGCGACATTCACTGTAAAATATTTCTCGTGTGTTGAAGTTTAAATGCTTTACTATCTCCAGTATGGCGTTTTAAAACATAATAAATGTAGATAAGAAAATATGTATTATAAAAATATTAATATTAATAATTATATAAAGATACTTGGTTTAATTATTAATCCGTGAATAACTTCAACGTAAAATTAAATATTATTAAACTAATCGCAATTAATAATGGTTATAATATTAAAGTAATAGAGAAAAATTGTGTTTTTATATAATCTTAAATATATTAATTAGAAAGATATACATATAAAATAAATTTTATCGAAAAATTGAGCTACCGGGATTCGAACCTGGATCTCTTTCCTAACCGGGGAAGGTGCATTATCCAACTATGCTACAGCGACAATATTTTTAGCGACAATTTTCGAACCTGTATGTTACCTTTTTGATATTAATACATTTAATCGTTCCATTATTTGAAAGAGCCATCTACCTTATTTTTACAGAATCTTGAATACCTTTGAGTAAACTGATAGCAGACGCCAGAATTATCATTTTTATTAAATTTTGGACACATAATATCACAGACCGTCTGTTCTGAATAATTACAACCTCACAATAAGAATGTGTTCTCCTAATAATTAAATAATCTTACTTCAAATTCAATTATAAATAATATCCCAAATTCTATACAACCAGATTTTTACGCTATTAACAAATTAAAGAATTATATATTAAATAACAAGGATAAGGTGATAATTAAAAGAAATCGGAGGTCTACAAATTAATTTGCAATGATTGCAATTATTTTTATATATGTAAAACTTGCAGAAATTTTGATATTAGAATCAAGGAGCATTTGAGATGCCTAAATAACAATAAATATTCAGAATTTTCCAATCATCTTTTGGAAACAAACCATTCCTTAGATATGAATAAGGGTTTAGAAGTTATACATACTAATTTACAGTTAGATCAATTTGAAATTTTACAAATAAGAAAAAGTGTTAATAGCAAGCTTAATATTATAAATAACTAAATCTTCTTTGAAAGTAAAGTTAAAGTCACCTTTTAAATTTGTTTTCACGATTTTATATATTTTTTTATATCTATGCTATGAATAAATAGTGGTTTAAACTTAGTATTTTGTATAATTATTAATATAAAATGAGGCCACAAAGTAATTTTGCAAATATTGAACAAGTAAAAATATTTAGTTGCTAAATATTTTTCCGATAGATAGATTTTTTCTGTATATCGTTCTAGTTGATTGATTTAATTTGTATTGACATAAAATGCAAATTCATAACATAATTAAATTAAATAATTTCACTTTTTTATCTGGGGACAATTATGAGGACCCCTATTTAAAATATAATAAATTTATAAAATTATTTTCTACATCAGATTGAAAATACTAAGTTACGTTCAGGGCCGGTTCGGCATCAGAAGTGGAAGCCTACCAATGGTGGACAATGAAGATGTTTTCTTACCTTCAAGATGCAAATTTCTATAAAGTAAAATATAAGCAAAAAAAAAATACTCATAATTTTTTTTAAAATCATAACCATTCAAACTCTTTTTATTTTAACCAGACTCGTTGGACTCTCGACTATTGCTGTGACGTCACGAAGCTGAATGCCACTTAGGCCTCTATTATCTATTATACCGAAACAAATATAAATCTAATAATCCATATGTTGTACACGGTCGATTTTTTATAATTACGCTGGCGCCATCTGTGCACCAGTAGAATCTTCAATTGCTTAGTTCTAAAAACTATCCCGCCGCCGCTATCACTTCGAATTGCTATCCTCTGTTTTAAAGCTGTCGTTCTACTCAAGCCGTACAATTGGCTATCTACTGAATTGAAAACTTCGTTTTGTACGGAATACTTAGGATGTTTCTTAACAGAATAACATTCGATTTTACCTTCTCTACGTACTGTGTACAATATATAGCATGTATCATTTTACTAATATTATGTTTTTTTACTTACTGAAAATAAATACTAAGTACACTATATAGAGCACTGTTAAAGCAATATAATTAGGGATTTCCGCATTGACGTATATATTCTACGGAAACCTTGGCAACGCGGCGGCCACCACTAACCGCAAAGCGGGCACAATCGTCTGGGGCAGTCATGGCGAACCCACGACGCGCGTGTCAAAGGTGACACGCCACAGCGTTTTGGGCGACACGCCAGCGTTCACTAATATCAGAGTTATCAAAGAACCACCAGACGTCTACCCGACAACAACGTTCGAATTTATGCATCACTTTGTGAAAAATTATGTTGGATTTTTTGGCACGCCGGGCCCAAAAGGTTTGCTATCACTGGCCTAGGGCCTAGTCGCTGCTTGTATAACATTATATACTGACGATTTATATAGAAACAAATCATTACATAGGTAGTTCAGTTGACTGTTCTCAGCACGTGCGTCACGCTTTTTTATTATTACCACAGCCAACTGTTCAATAAACATTAAAATAAAAAAAGGATTTATATAATTTTATATAATAATGAAATGTATGCAGTGTTGGATTATTATTACTCGAATTCGTGCTATGTCAGTGAGTACTTATTTTTTGTTTAATCTTAATATAATAAATAAATAAAAATATGTATCGAGTACGATTGAGTCCCACAGCGGCAGAGTTGTCTATCTGTAAAGTGATCAAATGAAGATACAATGGATTAAAAAATGACAAATCTTCATATTTTAATTTATATATTAGGAGAACGCATTCTTATTGTGCAGTTGTAATTATTCAGAACAGACGGGTCTGTGATATTTTAAATATGAATTAATAATGAAACGATTAAATGTATTAATATCAAAAAGTGAACATATAGGTTCGAAAATTTGTCGCTAAAATGTTATCGCTGTAGCATAGTTGGATGATGCACCTTCCCCGGTTAGGAAAGAGATCCAGGTTCGAATCCCGGTGGCGCAACAACAATATTTTTAGATAAAATTGATTTTATATATATATCTTTCTAATTAATATATTTAAAACATCATTATAATTATATCCTGCTTCTATATATATCTCTGCACTAGTGATTGGCATAAAATCACGAACTGTGAATTAATCACTGATATCTCTGAGTCACACTCACTATCAGTTATTGAATATCTGGGAATATCGTGATTCGTGATTCATTTTTTATTTTATTTCTTGATTTATGCTTTGGCGCATGTGCAAATGGAATGAAAACATTAATGAAAGAATGACGTTATAATTCGTGAAAAGTGCCATCCAGTAGATTACGCATTTGACCCGAAGTGCTGAGAATTTGACCCGAAAAATAAACTCACATTTTTTAAGGATATATATATATTAATTATACATGCTAGAATATGTAAATGAAGTTTGAATAATATAAGTAAATACCCTCAAAATTATGTTTTTTAAAATTTTATTTCGTGTATTGTGATGTCGTGCAGCGCACACATATTAGTAATGAAACTGTGATCACAGTCACAGTTTTCAATCACTGATATTGTCGAATACCAATCACAATCACACCAGTGAGTCGAGAGTAGCATTTTTCTCATCATAACTGAAAGTTTGTTTTGTATAAAAAAAATATTTTATTAAAATATACATAATTTGTTATAAAATGTTAAGTACCCTTAACACAACAATAAAAATACAAATAATCAATAGTTTCTTTCCTCCAACATTTCTTTATTCGTCTTCACACGCGTTTCCATTTTCACATCTTCAGCAAACATGTCGACGTAGGCCCCTTTAAAGCCATACCTGCAGATGAACAAAATAGGAAAATACTTGGCGAAGATAAATGCTGCGAGCAATCTCAAAGACCCGAAGAGGCGACCGATGAATGTAGTGAAGACATTCTCATGTAAAAATATCATCAAAAATAACATAAATCTGTTGTATAATCCGAGAGAATTGTAGAACTTGTCGCCCGTCACCAAACTGGTAGAGTTTTTGCCTTCGTACTCCGAATATCCCAAACCTTGTCGAAAGTCAATTTTATTTTTCTTATCATTTCTAGGTGTGTTTTGTATTTGATTTTTATTGTATTCGAAGCCTTCGATTCCCAATAGCCTGTAGTTGAAGTAGTACATAGCGCCTTCTGATATCGTGGGGTCGACGTACCGCAAACCTTGCAAGAAGGTCGAGGACATATGGTAGAAGTACTCGGGAGGGTTTCGCACGAGGGGTCTGTATACACCCTCGAGGATAGCTTCGCACACTTCAATTGTTTCGTCCAAAGATGCTCTGAAGACGTTGTAACTGGAAAGGAAAAATTATTTTTATTTACAGGATATTCTAATTGAAACGTGCATAACTTTTAATATAGATATGTTACAGTGAATGTAAATAGACTTATATTTTCACTGGCGTTTTAGCGATATCATATCCGAGTACATTTTCACAGGAAGATATATATATATATATATATATACAGGGTGTAACAGACATAGTCTACAATATTTTATGGGTGAATACCTGGCTATATTACTATTCAAAAATCTCCGACGAATATGTGCAAATTCTGCACTGTTACGGAAAATATTATTGTTTGAAATATTTACAAAATCGTGTTAAGCTTGTAGTCTACGCGTACGTAGACTGCAAATAAATATTTGCGAAATTGTTCAATTATTAATCAATATATTTGCTTCAGGCCCTAAATCATCTAACGAAAAATAGTCTAGCCGCTCTAAATTTGATGACCTTTAATTTTTTGTACTCGATATATAATTTTGATTCAACAAAATATTCCAAATAATCGCATAAATACAATTTTTTTGTTTTTGAAATGCTCACATCTCTGACATGATTGAAATTAAGCATATATCCCTTGAACATTTTCGTCTCGTAAGTATTGTGGACTAGGTCTATTACAGTTTACTGTCCATTTGCTGGTTTTATTTTCGCTTACAAAACGTGTTTAATGTTAATTAAAATACTAAAAAAGAATTCTATTTGAGTTACTTCATAATCTAGTTACCAAAATAGTGCTCGCTTTCGGTAAATATTAGTTATTTTTATTTTTTCGTATCAATTCATGGACAATACAATTTTACCAATAATATGCTTAATAGTGAAACTTCTTACACTAACATAACTAATTTGACCAGAATGTCTGTTTCTAAACAAATACAGTTTCACTGTATTGAACTGAAATTGTTAAATTGTTATTGTTATTGTTAAAATCAATTAATTAAAAATGTTTTGTAAATTGAGTTATAACACTATTTTATTCCACTATATTTTGATTGTGTTAAACAATAGAACGTTTTCGGGAACGTCTTCCCATTATCAATATTATAATTCAACTATAATTAAAAACACTTTCAGACAGTAATATTTGGTGTGTTTGGTGTTAGGGGGGGGGAGGAGGGTTGAGTTAAAATTATTATTATTAAATTATTGATAATGGGAAGATGTTCCCGAAAACATTCTATCGTTTTCACCATAAATCTTTGAACAGTTATTAATTAAAAATATGTATTTAAATATATTAAAAAAAAAAATATTACACTACGAAGTAACTGTCAAATCAATCAATAAATAAACTGTTTGATATATTTTAACAATATAATTTCACTGGTAATATACATTCACTGTAACGGTATGTACGTAAAACATAAAATTAAAAAAAACAGTTTAATTAAGAAGTGTAAAACCACCTTCTTAAATGTAATCATCCCCAAAATACAACCATAATTTACCGGTCCTCGATGCCCAGCATGTATCCGATGGTTCTCCAGAAGTGCGAGTAGTCCTCCAGGTCTCCCCGCCCGCGGTCCATGCCCAGCAGCTGCGGCCTTATGAGGCTGGCGCCCCCGAACGCGTTCAGCGTGAGCACCAGGTCCCTCTGGGAGATGTGCCCGTCATTCCTCAGCTTGGAGACGTTGGACCGTTTGATGTGGCGGGAGCGGACTGTGCACAGTGACTTCCAGGCTCTGAGATGGTTCCAAAACAATTCTTTAGAATATTTTTATTAAGTATGTAGAGCGAGGAGAACAAAGCGGTTAATACGAGCGAGAAGAAAATCTTGTAAACTTAGTATGATTTTTTTATGTTTTTGGTTTTAATATGCTGTATTTATAAATTTTCTCTTATTTAATTATAGCTCTATTTAATATATAGGACTAGATTTACTACAGGACTAAAGGGGTCTGGGTCCGCCAAATTGATAAGCCCTCCATAGCTCTAATGTAATAGGAATTTAATCTGAAACGTTCGTAAATTAATATATTTTAAATTATGACTAAATAATTAAGATAAGAGAACAAAAAAAAAGTTTTATGTGTTCATTTGTATCCAATATCTGTGTATTACCTACCCTAGGGCCCTTTCAAAAGTTTTCAAGTTAGTTTTTCGGTTTATAACGTGATGTCTCCCTAAGAGTTCAAACCGGTTCGCACGAACCGGTTGTTAAAATTGGAACCGTTTGTTGCTAAATATTTGCAATAAAATCAAATTTGATATACCGGCGAACCGGTTGCTAATTTTTCGGTGGACATGCACTGGTTTTGCAAAATTTGTCTACAATGAAATAACTTACTCGGTTCCCGGTATCAGCTCGTTTTCGAACCAAGAGTTGAAATGCAGCAATGTGGAGAGGTATCTCCTGTAGGCCGTGTAGTTGCTAGAGGAACGATGGCTCTTCATCAGGATGGTCAAGATAGTGGGGATCGCGAATGCAGTGATCCCCCCGCAAAACACTGCGGTCGTCTGGCCGATTATGTTTCTTTGAATGTAATTCTGCCCTCTATCAAAAAATGTTAATATAATACGCTTGACGTATGTGATTTTCGGTTATTATACATTTTTTTTACTCATGGCATTGTACAGTCAACCACTAATGAATCTGTTACTACAATAGTATATATAATATTTTATTAATATTAATAACATCTTAATAATAATAATGACTGAGTCCTTCATCACCCGTGTACAACAATGTGTACGGAGAGAAAACGAGAGAATGTGTTGTGCCAAAAATAATTAACAAAATTCCAATAATTTTTTACGACTTTACCTTATTGAAATCAATACATTTAATCGTTCCATCATTTGACAGAGCCATCTACCTTATTTTTACAGAATCTCAAAATACCTTTAAGTAAATCTGATAGATGATGATGATAAATGATGGAACGATTAAATGTATTGATTTCAAAAAGGTAACATATAGGGTCGAAAAATTGTCGCTAAAAATAATGCCGCTGTAGCTTAGTTGGATAAAGCACCTCCCCCGGTTAGGGAAGAGATCCAGGTTCGAATCCCGGTAACGCAACAACAATATTTTTCGATAAAATTAATTTTATATGTATATCTTTATAATTAATATATTTAATTCATATTTAAAATATCACAGACCTATGTTCTGAATAATTACAACTTCACAATAAGAATGTGTTCTCCTAAAAAAAAAAAAAAATGTTAATATAATACGCTTGACGTATGTGATTTTAGGTTATTATACTTTTTTTTTACTCATGGCATTGTACAGTCAACCACTAATGAATCTGTTACTACAATAGTATATATAATATTTTATTAATATTAATAACATCTTAATAATAATAATGACTGAGTCCTTCATCACCCGTGTACAACAATGTGTACGGAGAGAAAACGAGAGAATGTGTTGTGCCAAAAATAATTAACAAAATTCCAATAATTTTTTATTTTAAAATAAAAATCTTGTTTATAAAACCTCAATAATAACTATGTAAAAGGCAATCCTTGCCGAAAAACTGTTATGAAGTTTGGCAAAAAAATAAAAATATAATGTATATATATATGTAATAAAGTTGAAATAAAATGAACTGAAACTAGTAGGTAGGTAGTAACGTTTTGTATGGAGTCGTTACGTATGCTGTTTATTAACAGAATAACATTAGAAAGGGCTACAACTGCGTGCAAATCATTGAAGTGTCTACTTCATCTTTAACTAATTCGCGAATTTTACTATCTTACTGTTTTTAACCTGTTGATTTCATGATTGTTCTTTAAATTTGGTGCATGGATTGGTTTTTGATTTGAGAAAAACAAAAAGCAATTGGCAGAACTATTTCCTACGTTATTTAAGTATTTTCAAACAATAAATGAATCATGTTCAGTCATAGAAAGTGTTCTTAAAAACGTCCATACATTTTTTATATAGGTAAGAAAGTATTATTTTACGTTAAAACTTAAACTTTAAAAACGCTATTAACAGTACTCTAAAATTATAAATAAATTCATGATAGGGTCGTATAAACGACGGACTTATTTTGTCCAAAGACGTTGGTTAAACGAAAGTACATATGTTGTATTAGATATTTGGGGGTTAGGACGGTGGTTAAATGAAATACATGTGATTGATGTGTGTTGAGGTTTATTATGACAATGACAATGAAAACAGATAGAATTAAAGAATGAATGAAGAATGTAGAAGGTGCATGTGTGCGTGAAATGAAATGAATTGGCGGTCTTGCTCGGCAAGCGCGAGCCGGCAAGACCGCCATTGTGAAACGCTGAAACTGGAGAGACTGCTTGGCGGTGAATTGAGCCAGACTTGTGGCAGCAGCCAGCAGCGCTGTCGCCAGCGTCGATGCCGACTGAGATGGCGGTAGATTTGAATTATGGTCGCTACAGATACATTATATATGATTATATAATATCATTGGTAACAGCATAACTTAAGTCTATACCTACTGCACGCCACTGGATATTCACACTTTTATTTTTATTATTTCATATTAGTTTATTTTAAAGCCGGCAATAGTATCATCGACACAAAAGTTATATTGAGCGCAGCCCCAGTGCACCGCATTGGCGTAGTTGCGCCTCTGGTTGTATAGCCAATAGTGATTACGTACCTTCTAAATTTTTTTTCGTCGTACCATGGCGGCAACTTGTGCTCCAAGTCAGCAACGCTGCACGTGTCGCACGGTGCCTCGTGAGCTTCCCCGAAGACCAGCAGTTTAATGTGCTCGTCCACCGGCAGAACTAAACAATAATCTGTATATGATGATAGTTTCTGGCGGTGCGAATGAATCGCGCGGATGGTGTAGACACATTTATTGTATCAAAGGATAAAACAAGATATTATGATAATCTTTGCTGCAGCCTGCGTTCTCAATCCGAGTGTCGCTCGCGTCGTCCGACGGATATGAGCGGCAATGCTGGCGGTAGATTTGAATCGCCGCCTCTACATACTCATTCTTTTATATTGTGTTTTATTTTCACCTTCACCGGGGTTTTGGAAGCGTAGAGTTTCGATATCGCCACCCGTCACGTGCTAAGCCAGAACCCTACCATCTTAGTTACTTCCCTAGTAGACCGTGTTGTCAAACGTAATACAAGTATTGAGTGAAACGCGCGGATGGTGTAGACGCGTTTATTGTATCAGAGGATAAAACAAGATATTATGATAATCTTTGCTGCAGCCTGCGTTCTCAATCCGAGTGTCGCTCGCGTCGTCCGACGGATATGAGCGGCGATGCTGACGGTAAGATAAGTGGCGATAAGTATTTTAAACAAACAATAACAACTTACAGAATTAAAATATACCAGATGGTCAAAAATTGAATTGAGCAATAAACAATCGTAAGGTTCTGTAGGTTCCAAAGACAGCGATGGGCTGGCCATGTTGAAAGAATTCCGGATCATAGGATACTAAAGATCATAATCAAGTGGATACCCCAGTGGAAGCGACCTAGTGGAGTCGGCGGAAAACACTTGTGGAGAACCTCAAATCCCATCTTGGGATGTAGTACTGTGGAAGAAGAAAAATATAGAAACAGGTTACAAAAAATATTTTAAACATATAGTTTAGCGGGTATCCGGTAAAATTTGTCACGCAAATTGCGTAATTACATATTTTCTCCCGCCACCTGTCACATGCTAAACCAATGCTCCGCCATCTTAGCTACTCCCCTAGTAGACTGTAGTGTCAAATTGTCATATAATTATATAATTTTGATTTTTGTTTAAGAATGTATTCCATTGATTAATATTTTTGATACACCATAATTTTTAATTTAAAAATAGTTATCGCTATTAAAATACAGCTTAAAATATTTGTAAACTGCTATTTTCATTTTTTTGATTTCTCGGCAACGCAATTGTTAGTATCCACGCCTACCACCTACCTAACAAACGTAACGTAACTTAATTTATAAATATATTTTTTTAACCAGATTGTACACTGACAGCTGTCATTTTACACTGACACCTGTCATTGACGAAACGTTGTTTTAAAATGACATTAAATTCGTGTTAAGGTTCGATAAGGTCGATGACCAGCTCTGAGGAGTTGCTAAAAGAATATGATAGTCTATTGAACCTGGACAACACAGACCGAACCTGGACACCAAGTTCTGTCGTGACATGTAAATTTATTATACGTTATATTTATTTTCAATTACATTTATTGATATTGTCATGTATGCACGTACATCGTACGTCATATCAACACCAGAAATAAACAACCCGTCAACAATGACGGGAAATAAATATTTTTTATAATCTTCATTTCTACAAAATACAACAGCAAAATAATTTAGATTGTTGGACGCAATAACCGCCACACTTTTGTATAATCGAATTGACGGTATAGCTTGCTTATTTTATGCTGCCATGCGACACGGACATACGAATTTCATCAATAATGAATGAGAAAAAATCATATTTTCAAATTTTCATACACTGTAATCGTGACAAACATTTCAATAGAGTGCACATAATAATTAATGCAATAACATACATTTAATTGACTTTTTTTGTATTTTTAACAAAACGTCCGGCGGTGGTGGGTCATTTTAGACCCACCTCGAGTTTTCAGTTTTTCAACCGTTTTGTGGGAGATTTTTTTTATAGATATTTCATTTTAAATATGATTTAATGAAATGGCACGATGTGCCGTAATGTTTCTGCTAAAAAATATATATATAAAAATTAAAAAATATTACGAATAATGTACATATTCTCACGCATCAACAGACAAACAGCACAGCCAAAATACAAACATCCACTGAGCATGTAATCTTCTGATCTTCTCGTCGGAACCCGAGCAGGTAGTGTCATAAAACTTACAGGTAGGCGCAACGTCCCTCAAATAGTTATATTACTGGTATTTTCTAGAAGCCGCCAGACGAAAATAAGTCAAAACAAATGCATGGACGCATACCTGGTATCCTTTGTCAACCCGTTCAAAATGTTAACAGTATATATTTCGGTGTAAGCGCTGAGTTTCAATCCCGTAAAAGCGACTGATCTTTGAGCGTTTTTTCACATTTTTATCAATAACTCATTTGAATCTCGTCCGATAACATTTATTTGTATCTCAAATTATTTGGAAATATTTAATAAAAGATTAGCTAGAAGGAAAACAGCATTAAATGAATATTTGTAGCGTAATTCTTATTTTTACAAACACCCGGGTCAAATGTGACCCACCACTGCAGAATAATGTTAATGCATTAAAAAATTTTAAATACTTACTTTTTTCACTTTCAACTGTCATTCTTGATAACGCCAGCGCACAGTGTGTTTGTGGTTCACTGTAATTTATTTCTCGTGTGTACAAATTACAAATTTAAATGTTTCAAAGCGCCATACTATCTTTAATAAATGTATAGGTAAGAAAATATATAATCAGAGTGCGTGGTTCCTTCTCAGACCGATGCAATGGTCGCATAATTCGACAACCAGAATGATATCACTCTTTTATCTGTGGCAAATTATGAAGACGCCTGTATTAAAATGATGCATTTGCAATACTAATAATACACTTTTATATCAGATTGAGAATGCTAAGTCACGTTCAGGGCCGGTCCAAGGCGTCTGTCCTGTGGCCTCAGAGGTGGCATTATTTATTGAAAAACGACGTTCAGAGTGTGATGAAATGTCGTTATTAATAAATTTCTCAACAAGATTTTCTGTGCCGTTTTCAAGCTAAAATAATATTAATTTAACATTTATTTACATGTACTTACATCGAAATGATCTTCGAAAAACATATTTTATGCTTTTGGGTGTAATCAAAACTCGTTTCATTACTTTGCTCTGCTTCTTTCTTCTGTCTTTACATAAAGACATGTAAAATAAAAAAATATTCAGTATTTTAAACATTGTGTTAGCGCCGATTAAATTAATTAAATTCTGTTAAGTTTTTTGGCATTCAACTTGTTGCCTCACTCGTGCATACATTTAATTCGCGATTTATCAAAATTTTACCTGCGTATCTCCGTCCCTTTCTTTCCTAACCTATCCTTAAGCACAAGGAAGAAATATGGTGTTGCAGTGATTAGAGTGTTCCGACTGCAGCAAGTTCAGTGCGCTTAGAACTTTATACGGAAACACTACCGTTGCTTCACTCCGCTTTTTAGTTAACACATACTCTGCGGTGGTGGGTCAGATTTGACCCGGGTGTTTGTAAAAATATGAATTACGCTACAAATTTTCTAGCTAATCTTTTATTAAATATTTTCAAATAATTTGAGATACAAATAAATGTTATCGGACGAGATTCAAATGAGTTATTTATATGAGAAACATATATTGTCAACATTTTGAGCGGGTTGACAAAGGATACCAGGTATGCGTCCATGTATTTGTTTTGATTTATTTTCGTCTGGCGGCCCCTAGACAATGCCAGTAATATAATTATTTAAGGGGCGTTGAGCCTACCTGTAAGTTTTATGACACTACCTGCTCGGGTTCCGACGAGAAGATCACATGATCAGTGGATGTTTGTATTTTGGCTGTGTAGGGCGTCTGTTGATGCGTGAGAACATGTACATTATTCGTAATATTTTAGAAACATTACGGCACATCATGTCATTTTATTAAATCATATTTTAAATGAAATATCTATGAAAAAT
This sequence comes from Eubasilissa splendida, assembly GCA_031772225.1. Lineage (NCBI taxonomy): Eukaryota > Metazoa > Arthropoda > Insecta > Trichoptera > Phryganeidae > Eubasilissa > Eubasilissa splendida. The sequence goes on along the minus strand of CM062868.1, from coordinate 7,369,665 downwards.
CTCCCACAAAACGGTTGAAAAACCGAAAACTTGAGGTGCATCTAAAATGACCCATCTGTCTCCAGCACCACATCTCAAAGGCATTAATCCGTCTTCTCTCTTTTGCCTTCAGCGTCTATGATTCCACGTCATATAACTAGGGTTATTTTTTTTTTAATAAAATTAAATATTAGTACAGAGTGAATATTATGTTCCAGGCCAATTTTATTTGGCCGCCATTTTGGTTTGCCAGACATTTATTAGTTCGCATTTGGTAGTAATAAAGAGTAGTTGATTACAATCTATTATGGAGCATCTAACGCCGAACAATAATCATTGGGCTCTATTTCTTTCAGGATGCAAGAGGCAACGTTGTAAAAACATTTTGGTGGCCAAAAACCGTTCTATGTATATATTTTTAAGGTATAAAAAAAATATTTTTCGTATTAAATTATTCAAAAATCTCGTCCCAGTCTTATGCAGTCCGGTGCCTCGGGCAGTACCCGCTCAGTCCGCACCTCAGTCCAGCCCTGTTTACGCATCTGCGAGTTTTGTTCAATTAACATAGTTGAGTGTGTGTTTGTAAACAGGTTCTTCATTCCTGATAGTGATGTTCACGCCGTCCAATACAATCGATATCGTTTCCTATGAAATTATATCTTCTTATTTCAAATATCATAGCTCCGTCATCACTATATTCTTCTCCATGACCATAGACATGGAAAGAACGCCATCTCTTTCCAATATAGACGTACACTCTCTTGTCTTTGATATAAACGTGTTAAGGAAAGATCAAACCATTGTTTTTTTCGTGATTAGAATTATTATATTTTAAAGAGAACACATTATTATTTGTAAAGTTGTAATTTTTTCAGAACATAGTTCTGTGATATTTTAATACAAATGAAATTCATCAATTAGAAAGATATACAGTAAAACCGCGATATAACGAAATCCAAGGGCCCAAAAAATAAAAATTCGTAATAACGAATTCCCACATATAACGAAATACATAAAAAAAATCCTACTATATGTTACGCGCCGTCGCAAAAAAATGTTGCGCGGCTTCAAAAAAAATCGCGAATTCTGCAAACAAAGGAGGAAGAAGGCCATAGGGAACTGAATACCTACATATTTTTAGTAGTTTTGTTATTAAAACAGATAAGCAAATGGATAATCAAAGGAATTAAATTAAGAACAGAACCTATTCAACACCAATTGGAAGATATTTTTGTAAATTCCAGAATATTGCAAACACAAAAAATAATTCCAAAATAAAAATTTGACAGTTGAATCGCGGCATTTTTATAAAATGAGTCGTATATAAATTACGAAGGTACTTACCGGTAACGGCGGCAACCACTTCAAAATATGATACTATGAACCCAGGAAGAAGTTTGAATTGTTTTACTACCTTGTCGGCAGACCGCCGCGCACCGCCGAAAAGGCCATTAAACCGTTCGCATACGGCAGATGCAGCGGCGCGGCTTTGTAAGTGCGAAATAATATTTTCATCTTTTAACATTTTTTTATTTCGTTATAAATTTACGTAAATGTATTGGCATTTTTTCGTATGGGACAAAAATGATTTTGTTATAAATATTAACGGGATTTCGTTATATAAATGCATTTTTGTATGAAAAATTGGTTTTAGGGACTAAATTTCGATTTTTTTTTCGATATACGTCATTTTTCGCTATATCGGGTTTCGTTATATCGCGGTTTTACTGTATATACAGATTGTCAGGTTATTTCTTCTTTCTGCCTCGGCTTCATGTATAGGGGGGAGGCATCTAGCCTAACTGGTTCTTTTTTTAAATATTGACAAGTCAAATGGTTATGAAATGAAAGAATATTTTTCTTATAAGGAAGTTTATTATCTATATTTTATGATACTTGCATGTGTTAAAAGTGGAAAATTACACTTATTGATAAGGCTATTCAAAAATAATTACAATTAAATGAACATTAAATATTTGTGTTCATCGTGCCAGCATAAAGTTCTCTACCAAAGTGTCTATGTTGACGCTTGTCTGATGTAGATTATGTAGGTCCCTCACGTAAGGGATTACCTCTTAGGATGGTCCTGGATCCTGGACGTGAAGTGCGGCCAACTGCTGGTGGTGCCAGCGTAGGGCGACGGAGTTCAGGCTTGTAGTTGATTGACCACAAGACGATGCCCAATTATCCAGGCAAACCGGGACTCTGGACGCGATGTTCTTATGCAATAGCGACAGTCTGTTCTCGCTACACCAATTATATTTATCAACTTTTTATAGATCCACCGGGACCCTTTTTGATACTTTCACATCAACGATTAATCGCAGAGTACATCACAGCTTAAACTCGAGGCGCACAGTTTAAATTTTCCCCGGAATTACAATCTATAAAACGCTTGCTTGATACTTTTAGAGACGACATTGATTCTATTTTCTAATTGAAAATAAAATCTCGTCTTTGTGGAGCCAGTTCTCCCGGTCGAGATTGTGTCCAGACTGCCCTTCTAAGGTGATGCATCCCTTATGGTGCATTTGCCTACGTGACTTTAGTCACGTACTCCGCATTCTTTATTGCTGTACCTAAGCTGTGTCGGTCCACCTGCGTCTAACAATACTTGGTTTTATTAGCCTCCGTCCCTTACTTCGACTAAGTGCTTTTGTATCCTTGAACAAAATATTATCTTGGGTAATTTCGCATTCTAACAAGATATACTCAATTTATCGAAAATATATTTTAGCTGCCACCGATATTTGAACCAGGATCTCTTCCTATCCGGGGAAGTGCGATAACCAATTACACTACGTCAGCCCCGTAAATAGTCGACAAATTTTCGAACATAATTTGTAAATTAATAGAAAATTTCATCAGAAGCGCGATACACAAAGAAAAAAATATATATATCAGCATGTTTTTTCATAGTCAAAATTAAAAATAAATATAAAATGTGAATTTATCCGTCACCATTGAGTTGAGCAAAAAATTGTAATAATGTTGTCCTATAAAGAGTTAAATTTACAGCAAAAATATCGACTACCTCCGCATATTCATTCCCCAAAGAATGCATTCTGGGGACTGCGGAGTTAGCTAATGCATGAGTTCTGACATTACCACTGTAATAGAACAATGAATTGTGTCTCGATGACCTCAATGGTGCGTGAAAGTCAAGCAGACCAACAATCAAATTATTATTTATCTTTCTAATTGATGCATTTAATTTGTATTAGTATTATTATATACTTACTATAATTATTATAAATTATATTGTTGTGTTTTAAATGTAGTCTTCTGCGGGGTCCGGCAGTCTCCCGGGATATATCGCGATTTTTTTTAAAAATAGTTATGCTCTCTATTGACACTTCAAAACTTTTAATAGGATTAAGCCACCGAAGTATAAAATAATTCTGAAAAGCGTTAATGCCCTGCTATTAAAAGAGAACTAGGTGACGTCACATGGATGAAATTTTGCTCTCGAATTTCAAAGATTTGGCAGTAAAGATCGGTTTACAGTATCAGTTGATCAGTCTGCTCCAAGTACATAATAAAATAGATTAATTTCGTAGATTCGTTAATTTACACGATTGTGTACTGTCCTTTACAAGAGTTTCGAGAGCAAAGTTTGCACGCATTCAAAATCAGGGATTACTGTTACTAATTTTTACGGTGCATGCACACGAATTTTCTCTCGGAGATTCGTCTGGAGTGCGTGTAATGGCCCGTGTCCACAAATTAGATTTTTGACTCGATTTTACTCTTATGGGATACTTTAGAGACAGCTCTCAGCTTTCGTAGTTTCCGTGTACACACTATATCTTAGTGATTCGTCATCTCGCTTCTTACTTAAAATTATTCAAATTGTTGGATGTGCATGTAACGCACTAGTTTGCGTTCTTTGGTCGACATATCTGAGTACATACTTTGTTTTTAGCACTGTACATATCCTATACATATGTTGACTATACTGCTTTTAATAAATAAATGCTTGCCTAGTGAGGAAATACAATCATCATTCAGAAATGTTATCTGATTAATATAATTATGTGATGTTTTATGTATGTATGTACCTATGTAAAATAAATAACACATTTTCAGGTTCGTCAAGACTTTATTATAAATACAACGCCACAAAAACGGGCTACCAAACTGGCTCTATCTCGGAAGCCGACCTTGTTCGTTCTGCCGCCCTCTGCCGATGCAACTCTTGGCGCTCCGAGCGACACCAGTGCTCGCACCTGACACGAGTGGGTGAGCGTATTGAAGTATTGTATAAGTTGTTTTCAAATGGTAGTATAGGGGACAGCATTTCAAATTTAAATTCACCGCCGTTTCAGCCGGCATCGATACTAGCAACATAGCGCTGCCTGCCCGATCCCTCACCGACGATCTCTCTTCTTTTTCACCGCTCCGCGACGGCGGTTTTGCACGTGCGCCGAGCGAGACCGCCGACTCGCTTCGCTATATTTTCATAATTCGCGCTCACCTTCTGCGTCTCTTCATTCTATCTATATTCCCTGTTCCATCCAACTCTGTCACAATAAACATCAACGCGCCAATCGTCACTCTTTCATTTAACCACCGACATAACCTCCAAAGTAGAAATGCGTTTCAAGATGTAAATCTTCGGCGGGATGAAACAAATACGTGGTATTTGTTCATCTCTTCGGTAGCAGCAACACATTAGCAAGATCTTGGCAAACATCGGGAAGTGTTGACAGTAGACGGTGTCAACATTTGCTGCTAATGGCGCTAATTGACCAGGACCGAATCGAGTGTCGTGTTGTATTCGGTAATCCATTATGAGAGCGCGTCATTCCACGGCTGATGTAATATTTAAATGATTATTATTAATCTCTCCTCTCCGGTGATGTAAACTGTGTTGACATTGCCTCTAATTATGCGAATATCTCTGTAAATATACTAAATACAGAGTTCATATTTTAGATATTCCTACGTAATATATTCGTGTATAAGATAAAATAATTACAATATATAAGTATTTACCGTACGCAGCAATAAAAAATGTTTTCTCGAAGAACCTGACGTGAATTTGTCAATGCATACATGTATGTGTACGTGCTGAGTGGTGCGGAAGGCGCGAGGTGCCTGATGCCGATCGTCACTTTAATCAGTGCCAGAGCGTATCGTAACTACGATTTTCGAAATAAATTTGCACATTTTGCAAGCGTTGTTTTGGTATAAGTCTATTCATGGTGAGATGGCAAACCAAACTGAGCACAAATCAGATTTCGCTGGAAAAAGTGTTGCTAATTTGAAAAAAAAAACACATTTATTATTATAATTACAGATTATTATAAGCAAATATTTAAATTATTATATAACATCGTCAGTGCGTACCTATGACTGGTGAATGATTCACTTAATTGTCATTCTTATCATAATATTTAATTATGATAATATTAATCATTATTATCACGATTAATAATTATTAATATTATCATAATTAATCATTTCTTCCTAAGTATTTACAATAACGTTATATTTAAATAGCTACTGATAAATTCAATATTTTGAATATGTCTAAATCTTTGTAGGAACAATTATTGGGATTTATCCCCCGAGGAATTGTCATCAAGTTATAGATGTCTTTATTTACATGGGAAGGTAAGTATGGAGATCTTGGCATTATTGGGCTTACAACCTGTCATCGGCTGGCTTAAGTAATCACTTTACACAATGAAACGTTCACCTATTTACCCACGCTACCACATATATAAAATTTTTTGGAAGTTGTATACATGTTATCACGTTGAAACCTGACAATTATTTATTACCAACTACACTGTCGCTATCTATGTTTTTTTTTAAAAATTTGATATTCATTCTCATGTAACAGTATAGATGTCGCTGAAACTGAAACTTTTTTTTTTGACCGAAGTATGGAGCTATATCCTTTATGTGTATATGTGAATTCGAATTATTAATATATATATATATGTAGCGATCAGAATTCAAATCCACCGCCATCTCGGTCGGCATCGACGCTAGCGACAGCGCTGCCGGCTGCACCTTTATTCACATATCTGTCTTCATTGTTCTTGTCATATCATACTGTCATAATAAACCTCAACATACGCCAATACATTTATTTCATTTAACCACCGTCCTAACCTCCAAATATATATATACTAGAATACGTCTGAAAGGGCAGTATTTATCAATTTTTAAACTTCACTTAAGCCAGCCGATGACAGGTCGTAAGCCCTGTCGTAAGCCCATACCTACCCATATAAATAAAAATAACAGCTTTGTCTCTGTGAGACATCTATGTATACTAACTATAACTTTATAATGTAAACATCAAAGATTGCCTTACCAATGCTGATAAGATTGTATTTTTTGCATAATTGAATCTAGATATTTTTTTATCTTTTTTTAATTTATGTTGTTGATATGATTTAACAAATATCTAATTCAATGATGTGCAGAATCGGATTTATCCTTGAAGACTAATATATTGATATTGGGGTCCCCGTATTATTTAGTTAATAATTAATGAATCCTAAAAACTAATATGTTCCAATCAACAATTTTTTCTCTGTACATAAATATACTTAATCCTATTTCTATCACATATACATGGCAACGGAAAACAAAAAAATATATGATAAATCGCAAAAACAAAATGTACTTAAATATTTGAGCTGTGTATGTGTTGTGTGTTCTATGGGTTTTCCGGCACCGTGTATTTATTTAATATTTTAAAATATGTATATATATATATATATTATGTATATAATATATATATACATAATCAGGCCTATTCTCAAAATTGCAATATTGAAATGAAGGTGATTGTTACACCAACCCTCAAAAATAGACAGATAGTTTTGACAGATTATGGTACGTTTATCTCCCTCACTCCCTCACTCTCTCTCCCTCTCTCTCATTCTAATATAACACTAATTTTTAAGGGTTGGTGTAACAATCACCTCCATTTCAATATTGCAATTTTGAGAATAGGCCTGATTGTATATATAAAATGGACTGTTACACACACTAATATAATTGTTATTTCTAAATGAAAACTAGTTTAAATATGAATTAAATATATTAATTAGAAAGATATACATATAAAATCAATTTTATCGATAAATATTGTTGTTGCGCCACCGGGATTCGAACCTGGATCTCTTTCCTAACCGGGGAAGGTGCATTATCCAACTCTGCTACAGCGACAATATTTTTAGCGAAAAAAAATTTCGAACCTATATGTTACCTTTTTGATAATAATACATTTAATCGTTCCATTAATTAAAATAGCCATCTGCCTTATTTTATATATGTATAGTTGGATAATGCACCTTCCCTGGTTAGGAAAGAGATCCAGGTTTGAATCCCGGTGGCGCAACAACAATATTTTTCGATAAAATTGATTTTATATCTTTCTAATTAATATATTTAATTCATATTTAAATTATCACAGACCTATGTTCTGAATAATTACAACTTCACAATAAGAATGTGTTCTCCTAATATTATTTAGTCATTCGGCCGCCAATGCAACGCTACGCATTATATCGTAGTATTGTAATAAAAATGTATACTTTTGCATCAATTTCAAATTCTAATTGATGCGTATACAGCGTCCTAAGTGTGTATATTAGCCTGACATTTGACCATTGAATTAAAATCACTTACTTATTTTGAAATGTGTGGATTCACTTATAATAGATTATGTACATTTAAAATAGCTAAGGTAGCGACGTGACAATGCCAATGCGGTGGATTGAGGTGCACGTTAGATAGAGGACCAAAAAGTTTGCACCCTGCAATCAATACCTTTAGTTATATGCGGCTACGCTGTATCGCCCTGTCACTGTGTGCGGGGCGCTATCGAACAGCCACCTTTATAGTATTAAAAAAGGCCAACCAGACGGCGTAAGATTAGGACCAAAATAGAAGCCTTGATATTATTGATGGAATCACCGTTAACTTTGTAGAGTTTCATCATAATGAATGGATATAAATGAAACAATGTTATAACTCTACTTGGGTTTATTAGCACTACTCGAGTTTCGAGAGAAACTGTGACTCTCATCGACAGGTTAAGTATTAAACTTCATCTCCTCTCCTCTCAATATTCTTGTTACAACCACCCCTCCACCTTCCACCAGTAACTCCGCCCCCTCCATCTGTCAGTACCTACTTGTATGTCTACCACCTAAGCCTTGTCTCCTATATTTGTGTGTAGTTAATTTAATACTTCACCTGTCGATAAGAGTTACTGTTTCTCTCGAAACTTGAGTAGTGCTAATAAACTCAAGTAGAGTTATAACATAGTTTTATTTATATCCATCCATTAGAAGCCTTAAGTTTATTTAACGGTCCTGGGAATGGAACTACATATACAATTTAAATAAATGTTACCCATGTGTATTAAAAAAACACGTGCAAACATCTTAAATATAATATACCATCGCCGTGAAGCGAAAATTTTAAAAGTATGTACTTATCTATTATGATATTGCGCTTGGTATCCATTGCATCTATCCTGTGTCAGTGTCATCCATTTTCTTTAGAAATCCGCGCAACGACAGTACAGATTTGCACAAAATAATAATGAATATTGATATTTATTTACAATTCTTACGCATTATGCGATAGATGTCACTGATGTGTAATATATATTTTTCAAAAACAGCCGTGAACAATTTTTGGAATCATATCAATTTAAGATAGCTCTAGGTGTATATATTTATATGGCATGTATTATATTGTTTTATTAATCTTTATTTTTTTTCCTGGAAATAAAGACAGCGTACACAACATGGTGCATGATTAAAACAATCTACATAAAGCTTTATATACGAGTCTTACTCTCATAGAGAAGAAATAAATGTAAAAATAAATATATATATATATATACAGGCTGGCCCAAGAAAAGTGAGAACATTTCATAAAATGTGATATAATTACTTCAAATTTGTTTAACTACATCAATAATAGCTTAATTAGTTTATTAATTTACTTACTTACCTATATTACGTTTTATTTCGACAATTTCCGGCCGCCATCTTTGATTATTAATTTTCCCATTGTTTATATTTGGTTTTTTCAAATTGTTGCGTTGTATTCTGATCAAAAATTTGCGAATTGAAAAACGTTGGGGGTGCTAGGAAAATGATCAAAGAGTTTCAAAACAATGCCTGGAGTGTAGCTAGATATTACAGCAGAACAGAGCTCCATCTCACACAGCCAGAAATACAATCAACTTTCTTCGTCGTGAGAATGTTAATTTCATCGAGCCAGGCGTGTGGCCACCAAACAGCTCAGATATAAACCCAGTAGATTATGCAATATGGGGTGTTTTGATGATTTCTGATTAGCTAAATATTGTGCAAAAAAAATTACATTAAGAATTATAATTAATTATATTATGTTTTGAAATAACTCATGTGTTACGAGATGTTCTCACTTTTTTTGGGCCACCCTGTATATATCCTACTGATTATTCTAAAAATGTAATAAGGAATTTCCGGATTTAAATATGCTAATGAATTGAACTGAACATAGTGATTACTATCGGCCGCGCTAGCCACCGTACGGCTTACGGGGTACGGCTTTTCTGGTAATTTTTAAAGTTGCGAGTCCATATAAATGCCTTAAAACATTTATATTTTTTTTTGTAAAAGTAGACATGATATTCATCGGTTTACTCAAAGGTATTTGAGATTCTGTAAAAACAATGTAGATGGCTTTCAAATAATGGAACGATAGATGTATTAATTTGAAAAAGTGTAACATTCGTTCAAAAATTTGTCATCAAAAATAATGTCGCTGTAGCATAGTTGAATAAAACACCTTCCGCGATTTGGAAAGAGGTCCAGATTCGAATTCCGGTGGCTCAACAACAATATCTTTCGATAAAATTGATTTTATATGTACATATATTTTTATAATTAATTCATTTAATTAGTTTAATATTCACTTCAATTAATGTAATTACGGCCACTATAGCGAGTAGAAATGCCGTAATTGACCGTAACATGGTGGTAATATAAAAGGGTCGCTATAGTGAGTTGCCATTAACCGAGTTGTCTTATATAGACTAATGTGTCCGAGGCACACGTGTATCTTTCGAATCAAGGAGGGTTGGGGATTGTAAGCAGCGAAAAAGATCTGTAACATGGACATGCCTACAACATGTGTATCAAGAGAAAATGAAAATGGACGGGCAGCATCAGAACGGAGGTTATCCAAGAGGTGAATGAAAAAGATGGCACTTGATATTGATTACTGTCACGTCTGCAGAGTACCGTTCTCTAATATAATATATTATCCATCTAATTCATTGCGCCTTCCATAAAATTTAAAAGAGTTTAAAAATTTTTCTTCTCTGTAACTTATTTAATGGAATGAAATCTTCAAAATGTGATGTGATTATTCTCTAGTGCAATTATGTTGTCTTATACGCAATAGGCTCTCTTTCTTCCTAAGTTCTGCGAAAGATTTATATGCATTGGTGCCACTTCAAAATCCTGTAGTTGACTCTTGTGATACCTCGTAACGTATTAATATATCAGCCGGCTCCACATTAAAGGTAACATCTTTTCATGTTTACATTATGAGAGTTTCTTGTCCATATCTTATCTAAAATTAATTGAAGAATATCATCAGCTTAAAATTCCAAAGACTGCGGTGGTTTAAATCGAAGACCACAGCAGTAGACAATAGTTATTATCATTTAATGTAATAACTCGGAGATTACCGCTTTAGATTTGTAGGACCGAGCCGTATACACGATGCTCGATACGACAAGACTCAATGCTCCCATAGATATTTACAATTAAGTATCCTGATAGTTATGCAAACAGAAGGCATTAAATTACAACATTTATTCTGTTTTAACTGCTGTAGTGGAAATTCAAATTTACCCATCTAACAATATTAACTATCGATAGATCAATTAGCAGTGGACTATGAAAGCCGAGGGTTGTCTTCAAAGAATTTCATGGGAGCATAATCCCTGTCTCAGAGATTGTCTCGAGATAAAAATCTCTCAGTGAACACAGGCTATGACAGCAACAAACGAAAAAATGTAAAAATTTATTATATTCATAAAACACACAATCAAAAAAAAAAAAAAAAGTATATACTAAATAATAGATCCAAATACTATGTTGTGCAGGACCACTTTATTGCTGGTTTGTCTTTTTGATGTACGCCTTGTAGTAGAAGTCGCTGAACATGTATATCATGAAGACGTTCTGCGGGAGGAAAACGAAGGACACCCACTTGGGGTAGGTGCAGCTCGGTCTGAATAGGACCTGAGTAAAGTGAATGAAGAGGATGATGAACTGCAACTGTAAATAAACAAATTTGTGGTAAGATAAAATTTTGATAAATATCTAGCAGTAGGATTATAATTTACTTTTAGGCAGATTTCATTACAAATACTAATTATTTTAATCAAGCTTTTCTGAAAAACTGCTGTGATAGATATCTCAGCTAATCTAAACTTGCATGATCCGCCGCCACCTTGTTTCAAAATGACAGCTGCTGTTGTTAATATTGAACATAAAGAAAAAAAGTAAAAAACACAAATGAAATCTGTCTAATTATTGCAGGATTATTATATTATTTATTCCAAAAACTAAGGTGGGCTAAGGCGTTTGACCATCCCTCTGGGAACGCAGGTTTGATTCCCCAGATGCCAATTTTTTTAAAATTACGCTCTTAGTTATTGGGTACCATTTAACAGAGAATTATTTTAAGAGATACGTGCATTAAAACAAATACTTTGTTCCATAAAACAAATCGTTTATGTATTACAATAATAAAAAAATTAACATTGAATAAATATATCTTTGCTCAATAATATAATAATCTTTTTTTATTGTTATAATCAGATAACATTGCAGCAAAGTGAGACATATATTTGGGTATCCTGCCTGCTACACTAGTATTTTACTGTACTATAGCAGACAGTGCCTTTCCGGTATAGTAATAAACGAAGTTTAGTATTCATTGTACAAATAAATATATATGAAGAGCAAATCAAGATGCGATTAGATAGCATATAAATACATTATAAAACTTAAAGTAAGTAAATGCATTGTTCAATGTAGAAAAATATATAAATTTTTATAGATAGCATATAAAATATAAGTAATGAAAAATACCTTCCCCGGTTAGGAAAGAGATCCAGGTTCGAATCCCGGCGGCGCAACAACAATATTTTTCGATAAAATTGATTTTATATGTATATCTTTCTAATTAATATATTTAAAATATCACAGATCTATGTTCTGAATAATTACAACTTCACAATAAGAATGTGTTCTCCTAATAATAAAGTTGTATCAATGTGTCCAAAATTTAATAAAAATGAATTGATAATTCTGGCATCCGCTATCAGATTACTCAAAGGTATTTGAGATTCTGTAGAAATAAGGTAGATGGCTCTTTCAAATAATGGAACGATTAAATGTATTAATATCAAAAAATGTAACATATAGGTTCGAAAATTGTCGCTGTAGCATAGTTGGATAATGCACCTTCCCCGGTTAGGAAAGAGATCCAGGTTCGAATCCCGGTGGCGCAACAACAGTATTTTTCGATAAAATTGATTTTATATGTATATCTTTCTAATTAATACATTTAATTAGTATTTAAAACATCACAGACCTATGTTCTGAATAATTACAACTTCACAATAAGAATTTTTTGTTAAATGCAAATGAGGATTTAAAGCTATAGAACAGGCCAAAGAAAAGACTACCCTCTTCGTTTGATGGTTGGTTGTCTTCCCTTACATAGAGGTCATAAAGATCAACATAATATTCACCAGTTGCATCTGCGTTATGTGTTTCTTCCACCAAATGGACTTCCTGTACTCCGGGTTGATGGTGGTGAGGAGGTAGTACATGTACATCACCGTGTGAACGATGCAGTTGATGGTGCCCAGCAGGACGCCGTGTCCACCTGGAGGTGCACAACACATCATTACAAACAACCTGATAGAATTACTTCTTCAATATTAGCAAAATTACTTTGTGGCCTCATTTTATTTATTTTATCGTGTTAAATAATCGTTGATAGTTTCCTGTGGGCAAGATTAATTACCCAGTTAGGCGTATAATCCTTTCTGGTTCATTGATCTTTTTTAGTAGTAAATTTCGTGCTTGATTTCGATAAGTTATAAAATTGAAAAAAATAAGTATATCAATCATTTTGCATCACATTGTTTTAAATTAATATAATATGACGCAAATCATGACAATTTGTAGCGTTATATTCAGTGTATTGTTACTACGTACAACGGTATTCTGCTAGTGTTTATTTTGATAATAGAGTAAGTCATTTCAATTTTAATTTATTTTATTTCCTTCTAACCTACATGCAACATTTATATGTCGAAAAAAATTATAAATCTAGTAGACTACAATTTTGAAACATTGTGTTGTGTAATATAATAATATTTTTTAACCTTTACCATACCATGTAATATAGGTAAATAGGTAAGTAAGTAAATTAGTAAACTATTTAAGCTATTGTTGATTATAGTTAAACTAATTTTGACGTAATTATATCACATTTTTTAGGCCACCCTGCATATTCGTATTTAATAATTTAGTTTCTATTAATAATTTATTATTGTATATTACAAATAATAAAAATTATATTGATTTGAAAAATACCTAATATGCAAACAACTTTTTATTGACATTTAAGGCCGGTCGTGTGATCAGTGGTAACTTTTTACTAATGCCTGTGGTTAAAATCGTCTGCGGGTTGTTTGAATGTCAAATTTACTATTGTCAAAGGATAGGTGAGATGTCTATAGGCGCAACAAATAATCATGAAATATGTTTTATCTATGGATTTATTCAAAATCACTTTCTGGGGAAATTTTTTCAGATTATATGCTAATGTATATTAAACAACGAGATCATCATCGGACGAACTCTCATCACTAAAATAGCGGGATATTTAATGATTAATTGCCGTATACTGCAACTATCAAAGTATCAATGTGTTGGATGACATTTGAAACAGCTGTGAAAAGTCTGCAACATTTAACTATCGTTTCAGATATCGGAGAGTAAAATAAGTTTACTACGGGATGTACTTTCGAGAAGTAAATATTTTTTTACCAATGATCAAACGACTAGTTTTCGCATAAAAAAATTACTTACTACAGAAAAAAATTAGTACCGATCACAACCGGTCCTTAGTTGCATCAAAGAAATAACTAATAGAACATTATTAAACTTTTTAAGCATGCCACACCGCATTGGAAGTAGCAAATTTGGATGTATATTTTATGTCCCGTGTTCAGCATTTGACATTTGAGTTTGAAACAACACGATTTTTGACATTTGAGTTTGAAACAGCGTGATTTTTGACATTTGAGTTTGAAACAGCGTGATTTTTGACATTTGAGTTTGAAACAGCGTGATTTTTGAATGAATATGGCACTTTACTATTCACAGTTTCTATATTAACAAATGTATGTTTTGGATTCGCTTACCAGGCATATACTTCAGAGTCATGTAACCCAATAATATCATCGCCGTGTGATGGTACACGTGAAGGAAGGACACTTGATTGAATTTTTTTCTTAATACGAAGAAAACCTGAAAATACAATTTTCATATTATAATATAAAATCCTTGTTCTAGTATTCGAAATTCCTTTAGAAATTATGACATTGAAACTAGTGAATAGATAAATGAGCGTAATTGCTATTGAATGATATCAATGATTGATCATTTTAATCCGTATAATCGTACGCATGTACGAAATCCCAATGAATGTTTAAAATACGCTACATTTACAAACGAATCTATTATCACAAATTTGAAAATTGGAACACCGTAATGCTGCTGTACTGTTGATAGGTATTTTTTATATATCAGTTGTTTTTCAAAGTTAAAATGTCAAACTATTTTTCTTGTCACATCCAGGTATTAGTTATTAAAATAAATTAGTTCAGATAAAATAATCCTTAAACGATATTCTATGACAGGTTTTACAAAATTATTATTTAAAATTTAATAAAGTATTGTATGCCACTCACTGTATCCAGCAAATCTATAATCTTCACCCAGTAATAATATTTTATGTATCTTATAATGTCCATCTCTATCGGCGTAGTTAGGGTTGACATTGGTTGGCATTTAAGGCTGTAATACCCAGACCACCAAACAATTCGTATGCTCTGAAAATGAAAGTAGTAAAAACATTTATAAATCACCTATCATAGATGTTGTGGTATTATGATGCATGCGTCCACGTGTGAGAGCCCCCTAAAAACGTCAGATATAAAATGTATTTTTAAAAAACTTTACCCATTTTAAAAAAAAACAATTTCACCATGTCCCCCAAATAGGATCCCCCAAAAAATCTTACGCCATTGTTGTTACCTCATATGTCGGAGACAAGAGGGCTCAGCCCTTATCCCTCCCCATTTAACAATCGTATCAGAGAGAGATTATAATGAACAGAAAAATTATTGCCGTATTGATATAGAAACAACGTAAGATGAAATAATTGATCAACAAAACACCAACAATGAAGATATAAAAAGAACCAACAAAAGGAATGGAATATAGGTGCCAGATGGCGCGGATTCGTCGGCCATAATTGGTTTGAAGTTCTGGACAGGGCATGAGACGGCTGTACCATGGCCACCGCCACCACCCATGTATTATTGCTGTAAAAATAAGTGTAACTGAGACCCTGGCAAGCGTCGCCGGGTCAGCTGAATCGACAGTGAGGTCGCCGGTAGGAGTTCCAGCGGGATGAAGAATCTCTGAACATTTCTTTGCAACTTGTGTAATATTTATTTGTGATATACATATAGTGTACAAAATATTTAGATAGTGTTTTCCTGCTTACTACCGCTTCCATCCGTCTGAGTCAGCTGCGTATTTCACACATAACACGCGCCCACACTGAGCTGGGCCGGTGACGGTGGAAACCTTGGCAGACTATCCACCAGAGCAGGACCGCACCGTAACAATTAGAAACTGGATGTAAATACATCTCCCCTACGTGGCAGTGTCCCACCTTTCTTGCCACATTCTCAATGTCACCATTTGCATACGGGCAACCGGTACCTGGAATTGGTCGTCTGGTAACTTGAGGTTGTTTCATAATGATTGACCTCCATACCCTTCCTGAGGGAGTGGCAGGCCAGTGCCTTCTGTACTTTAAGGTCAGCGTGTAAATTAGTACATTGTGTAAAGTCATTGAATTACAGTTTTTGATTAAATATTCATAGCATTCGTTGATCCCACGACCTCTTTCGTTGATTCTATTAAATAGTTCCTTCATTCAAACGTATTTTACACTTACTCAAGTAATTGGACATTTGAAAATGTGTAAGCTGCGTCAGCGATGAATTGTGTATTTTAAATTCATAGTTGAAGTGATTATTCATGGTGGCAGATTTAACCTGTTAACTGTTAGTCGAAACGTTATCGTGCCATAATTAAACTTCCACAGGCCAGCTTTTTCCGATTTTTAAATATATAAATAAAACATTATAGGTAAAGATCAAATTATATATAACAAGAGTAGTGTTAATAAAATATCTCGTCCTTCTAAAAAAAAATACAAAATAAATGATAATTTCCTAAATGTTATGGCCTGACAACACTATCCTATCCTAAACATGGGGGGCGAACATGTAATGGTTTGTTTATGAGCTAGTGTATTTCAAAAGGTGTGCTGATAAATTTCCTGATGTTTTACCTATAAAGCGCATACTGGCCCATACCCGTGGCAGAACGATTGTCAGAAAACGCAACTAGCCATTTTTTAATATTTTTTACGCCCGTCATGTCTGAACTGCCGAATCGCCGCGAAGTACGTTGTCGGACGAAGCTGCGCGAATCACTGAATGAAGTGAATACTATGTCAATCTATTATTATCTAATTTTATCATGTCAATGCTTAGTGTGATTCAATAACATTGACTTGGGCAGGCTTGACGAAGTTCGAATAATATAAGAAAATACGCTCAAATTTATGTTTTTTTTTTAATTTATTTTTTTTGTATTTTGTGAATCGTGCAGCGCACGCGTATTAGTAATGAAACTGTGATCACAGTCACAGTTTTCAATCACTGATATTATCGAATATCAATCACAATCACACCAGGGAGACAAGAGTAGCATTTTTCCTCATCACTAAATTACAAACCCATAGAATAATTAGAAAATACTTACATTTTTAGCAGAAAATGCATTTAAAAATAACCTTTTCATTATATATGTACTAATAATAACAAAACAAAGATACAAATTAAAATGTTGAATGGTTCCAATCGGGCCCTGAAGAGGAACAAAAAGAATAGCATGACATCCGCTGCTGTGGAAGAATCTGGTTAAAATGTCAGTTTATTATTTTGTCTTGCTTTTTGACATTTTTGCAATTCTTCGTGCCAGTTAATAGTTATAATAATGTTTCGAGAAACCAGTGCTGCATTCTTCAAATCGAACCTGAGGTATAATTTTAAAAGACTGTATAGCGAAAAGCCATATAAAGAGCAGCCGTACAGCGAGGTATTGGTATATTTAAACACATTCTTAGCAAACAGGATAATACTGTAATTTTATAAAAATATTTTACTCACTTGAATTGCTAAAAATGCCGACGCTAAGATTTGACCTATATTGTAGACAATTAATATTTTATCTATATTAAATGGTTTTCTATTCTTCATGAACTTGGGTCCCCAGTTTTTGACCAGCTTGTAATATACCACCAAGAACAGCGTCATCACTATTGGATTTAAGATCACATAATGATTTCTGGTTCTGGGATCTGCAACATAAGTAACATCACTTTGGATTTCTTTTACAACTTGTTGAATGAATTCAATAGTCAGGGCCGGATTATGGTTTAGCACGATCAAGGACCGGATTTGAATAATTTATCTAAGCTTTTAACAAATATAGTATGTGCATCTGACCACGGAAGAAAAATGCTAATAGATTGGTAACAGTTATATAATTCTGTATAGTATCCCAGAGACGGTTGTCCAAACGGAGCCTACGGTTAGAGGACATCCCTAGCAAAGCATTGAGCTCAAACAGGGTTAGCTGAAATTCAACGATTTAGAAGTAATTTGAACTTTTATGATTTTCAGTAAAAAAATTCAAATAACTTTTTTTTTAAATACTAATTTAATGTATTAATTATAAATATATACATATAAAATCAATTTTGTCAAAAAATATTGTTTTTGCGTTACCGGGATACTTTTTTTTTAATTAGCCATAATTAACAATCTGGTAATTTAAAAGGTAGCTATTTTATAATAGCGTATGTGTGCCAAATTTTATCACGATAGGTTGAATGTTTATGGCACAGCGCTCATTTTATGTGAATTTCGATGTGATGTTCTCTTATTGGTGTAGGCTCCGTTTAGACTATTGTCTCCTAGACACCATTTTTTTTTCTTCAGTTACTATCGTCAATTAATAGTATATATTAAACTCAATACATACTATGTTGTAAATACTCATACAATCATAATCCGAATCCATATATATGGATGTACATAATTTAATATTAACTCTTTGAATACCGGTCCCGTATAAACATTTACATACGCATTTAGACCTGGTTTCGAATTTTAATGTGAAATTCTAACCCTTTAAATATATACATGGTATAAAAAAGCATTAGAATATGTGGAGCTATAGTCCTTTTCGTTTGGTTTTGAATCTGCAAAATTCTTCTATTCTTGTATTAAAAAATATATTTATTAGATAATTTAAGTTCTTTAGTTTTAGATAACAATTTTTCTTCTTCTGGAACCATAGTGTTTCCAGAAGGGAAACATATTTTGATAACATAACCATCGACAGAAAAAATCATTAAACCTGTAGAACACTTAAGGTAAGTGCAAAATTGAGTGAGACTAATAATATATGTGTCATTGTAATAAAAAGGAATGCCGATTAACAATTACAAAAAGGTTCATTTGATTTAACCTAGTATTATTATAACCATAGATAGCACTTTCAGTAATCACAATTTTAATACAGTGGAACCTCTATATTTGTCATTAATCTATTCCCGAGGGCAAACGGCCTTCTCAGGGCCGTGAGAATGGGCCCTCCGCTCAACTCACTTAACGACCATTTTTCGGAACAACGAAATTACCGAAAAACTAGAATAACTCAAAAAGGAACACTGGCCGGATAATTCTTATTGCGGGATATCACGGGTCGCGATATACACTACAGAATTCCCTACTCGTGATATCCCCCCTTGTTAGATTTAGTACATATTTGTATTTATTAGTCTCTGGGAAACGGTTTCTGCCGCCTGCCAGCCCGTGACCGAAAAATAAAGCGAAGTTGCGCTGTTCGGCCGGCAGGGGGCGGCGACCACCGCATCACTCAGGGCGCAGTCAGGCTTGTAAACGCGCCCTGATTGGCTCGGTGGGGGATTTTGGGGTGGTAGGCGCTGCTAACGGCGCATGTCCACCGAACTTGAATAAATACAAGGCCGCCGCAGTATGGAGCTCACTTTCGTCAAACGTCTCGTCTCATACACATCTTCATACTGCGGTGCGCTGAATACACCTTTAGCAAGTGTTTTTCATTTCGCATCCCGCCTCATCCTTCGGAACCTCGCCGTCCAGCAGCCTTCATGCCCGATCCCTCGGTCCGGTACCGACTTTCGAGTCTGTGACCGCCGACGGTTTGGAGCGAGTGTGAAGATCTCGACTTCGGTCGGGTGAATCCGCTCGTGCCCTAGCGAAGCGACTTGAGGCGACTACTTTTTTGTTTGGTTGGCAACAACTACCATTGAATTCATTTATGTTTTGGTTGACTATGGCAACATTTGAGTGCCACTTTTCAACCATATTCTGCATTTTAGCCCAGATGGACAGCGTTGCCGGGCGGTGGAAGTGACAAATATAGAAAATATTAACGAATAATAATTACACATTTATTAGGTTCACTTTTTACATGTATTATGTACTTACATTGATAAATAATGTCTAACGGTCTGACGTATTACTCTTCCAAATGAATATTCATTAAGTATACATTTTCACCTAGTTAATTACTATGAGTGTTGCGTAATATTTCAAATATCAGACAAATGTACCGAGGGTATGCATATAAAATTTGGCAAACTAAATACAACATATCAGTAAGAAAGTAAGACGTATATTTGGGTACCCTGCCTGCTACACTAATAATTTACTGTATTATAACAGACAGTACTAAACAGATATCTCATAGAAGCAAAGCTATTTTTTATTGTATTTAATGGAAAATATATGGATGTATGGGGTAATTACAGGGCTTACGACCCGTCTTCAGCTGGCTTAAGTGATCACTTTATATGTATATATATAACGTTCACCAATTCTCACCCCCCAATCTCCACATTTATCAAATTTTTGAAAGTTGTATATATGTTAGTATGTGGACTCGCTTCAAGTAATAAAAAATAGTTCTGTCTCTATGAGATATCTGATATTTGTTTATTAATAGTACCTTTGTAAGTAAGCCTGTAGAACACATAATCCAGTAATTGTGTGTTCTTGGACACATTCAAATATGGAAACATTTGTTTGTTATTAAAATGTGACGAAAAACGAACCAGACGAATATAGGGGCTGCACTGTACATGAATATTACTAGCTACCTACAGGAAAACATATTAATCTAATGCATAATGTTTTTTTGAGGTTGTCAGAATTAAAGTTTTGCCAAGGTCCCCAATTTTTAAAATCCGGCACCATTGATGGTAGATTTGGAAACATTATTTTATTAAAATTATGTAAATAGGGGTTGGTTCAGAAGCTTTTAGACTACTTACCACTTAGTTCATGAGTTAAATAGTAATAGGTTTCAACAACGTTTCGTAGAACAATGGCCATTGTTGCTTTAGGTAAATAATAATCTTCTCACTAAGAAACTTCACACACTGTTAATATTTATCGATTAACCGTAAACTGGTGACAATTGAACAGTAAAAAAAAAATACTCTATATAACATTGTTTCCGTTGCAAGTCAAACTGATTAATGAAGTACTTAATATGTGTAGGAATTATTTATGAAAGTCCATGTGAATAATTTTAACCCCTTAGGAAATGTAAATTTTTCGACAATGTAGAGTTCAACTGTTTTGAATTACATTATTTCGCAGGTTGACGCTTTTTAAACATTGTTTTTCAATATTTCTACTAAAGCGGCACACTTGACCCTCCGCCAAACTCTCGTGGCACACCGAGCATTCACAGTAGTGTAACAAAAGCACAGAAATGTGTGTCTGTCATATAGACGCTGTAAAATCTTAAGAGGTATTTATATGTAACGTTTTTCTGTCAAACCTGTTTTTTATTCTTTACTCTGTGAGATGAAATGCTTTTTCTGTTTTTAAAAATTCTAGTGACTTGCGATAGATAGAATTCTGCCGCGTCTTCTTCTTTTTACCATATCCAGCAACTTGCCCGACTGTAGTGTCATAGTATGGGTAAAATGCTAGTAATAATTTAATAATTGTCAATTCTGTGTGATAGATACAGTTTTCACTTCATTCAGTATCAACAGCTTCGAGCAGGACAGGCATAAAAAAATTGCTTATTTGTATATTAAAAATTTGTAAGATTCTAATTAAAGTGATGAAAAAGACTTATTATTTATTTATAACTTAATTTTTATATTTTAATGAGTAAATGGCTTCCGCTGCGAGGGACAAGAATATATTTATATTTACAATAGTTGTGTGGTTGTGGGCTGTTAGATTTTGATGCTTTGTTAGGTTTGTGCTCTATATAGATAAAACAGTTTGAGAAACATTGGATTAATGTATAATTAGATCAGATATTACATTATTTGTATTTATTTATACAATGGATCACCCGTATGTTGCTTCTATTAACTTTTGTTATATTTTTTTATCCATTAGATGAAAATAAAAAGTGACCAAGCAATCTTTTTCTGCTCTAGCCCATCATGGCTAGGAATGGAAAATTTAACAAATATTAATTAAATTTTTACACCTGTGATGTAATATATTATATAAATAAAAAATAAACATTTTACACAACATAGACTAAGGATTGATTTATGACATTAAGGGCTATTTTCAATGATAATTGATATTTTTGCGTTTTTTTTACGAAAATGTAGATTTTTATTATTCATTTATATCAGAAGTTATACACTAGTTTTGATTTTTTTTTAAACTATTACTTAGATAGGACCTTTACACTATTGTAAAACTAATAAACTGAAGGTTATTTGCCATAATTAAGACAATACAAGCATTATAAGAAAAACCGCAACCAATAGATGCTTTTTCCGTGTGTTATAAAATAATCTTAATTTTGGTAAATTATTACTTAAACGAAATATATTCTCATACAATCTTGAAGCCAAGATTACGGAGACAAATCTCAATTGAGACAAATTAACAAAATATATTATAAATCATTCAATTTGCAGGACATATTACCAATTTTCGACGTTTTTAACATACTTTCTTTTAGTGAAAACATACGTTTTTAATTAATATATTCTGCACATTCTAACTGCAATTATGCTGAGTAAAATTAACCAAATATTTAAAAGTGAGTAGCAACAAAAAAATCACGAGAGGTCACCTTGATCATTAGCATCGAAAATGAGCAAATATAACAAATGGAAATCTACATACACCTAGGATGTTGAATAAAACATGACAGCGGAAGATTCAAAAAAAAATACATTTGCAAATAATATAAACAGAAAAGACAAAGAAACAAATCATAAAAACTTTGGAGCATAGCACACAATACATGAATAAAACGTAGATAATTGACCAGAGAGACAGAAACAGAAGAATTGAAAGAATTACAAATGAGGATGTTCTGAGGAGAGTGCAAGAAAATAGGTCCATAATAAACTGGAAGATAGAACACATACTTAGACACAATGTGAAATTTAATTGAGGGAAAAGACATTGAGAAACGCCCAGTCAAAAATACATCAACTAAATTGATAGAATCGGCGTTAACTTTGTAGAGTTTCATCATAATGGATGGATATAAATGAAACAATGTTACTCTACTTGAGTTTATTAGCACTACTCGAGTTTCGAGAGAAACAGTAATTCTCATCGTTTAATACTTCACCTATCGATAAGTGTTACTGTTTCTCTCGAAACTCAAATAGTGCTAATAAACTGAGATTTAATTGAGGTAATTCTCAATATTATGTACACATGTTGAGATTTTTGATCTGGAGATTAACTCATTATCAGCATGAGATCAAACAGAAGGCTAAATTAAAAGTTAAACAAACAGTAAAAAAGATTAAATTACAAACGGGTCTTATTCTATTTTATCTGCTGCATGGGTGTACACCCAACGGATGAACGAAGCATCAACTGTAAATGGACTGACAACAGGCGTGGAATGAGGCACAAGGCAAGTGTCGATAAAATCGAGAGTTGTTTCCAATGAATCTCTTTGAAGCATAATCCCTGTCTCAAGACGAAAATCTCATCTGCGTACACCGGCCACTATGGTATTACAACAGAGGAGGAAATTGTTGATTTCAACTGGTTACCAAACATGGTAGATGCTACTTTTAGGGACTAGATCTGAACATCCAGGTTATATACTATTAGAAAAAAGCAATGCAATGCTGTGCAGGCAAGGTTTCCGTTGATTCTATATTTGAATGTGGAAATCCCTTATTATCTTGCTTTAACAATGCACCCTGTAATGTAAACAAAATATTAATAAAATAATACCCTTAAAAATAAATTAAGTGAATACAATATGTTAATCAGTGACATCTATTGCAAAATGCAGAAAGATTGTAAATAAATATTAATATTCACATTATTTTTTGTTAGTACTGAAATATGTACTGCCATCTGAGCCAATTTGAGTGTCGTCGACATTCTGGGTGCGTTGACTGTTTAGCCCGCCTTGCTAACGCTTGCGATGACCCAAGCCCTAGTGGTTTTTGGCGAACTCCATGGCAGTTAAACACTATTTTTCTGTAAAACCTCTCCGACCTCCCGTCGCTTTCCGTCTTCCCGCCAGAAGTCTATTTTTTCGCCTGGCGGTAGATCATGGCAACATCCAAGATACAAACCAAAATCATTAGCTTCAGCATATTCACCATAGATGTCGCCAATGACCGCTTACTTAGCGTTTTTTATACGCTACAGTGGGTGATACCAAAATGAAAATATTGGGACAAGGAATATGCGTTAGTTCATGTCTATATATTTGGTGGTCTGTGATTTGTTGGTTTTTCCATTGTTATAGATACACTATACGTTATAGATAACTACGAACTTACACTATAAAAGCTGTATATTCAAAATAAATATTCATGAAAGTAATATATTTATTTTTAAATTAACGGCTCCAATTGAGCCTTTTACCAATTGTCATAATATTATATATTACAGTAATACAATAAGTAATATAAAAACAAAAAATATAGGATAAAAACAATAAGTGCAAGGTAAAAATAATACACAGTAAAAAAATGTAGGAAATAAAAATTATATAAAGTTTACAAAGTACAGAAATGTTGTCATATATATATTAATTGTATTTATCATTCAGGCATTAACATAATTTTTTTTTTTTTTAACTAATATAAAATATCACAGACCTATGTTCTGAATAATTACAACTTTACAATAAGAATGTGTTCTCCTAAAAAAAATTAACATAATTTGTAAAATAATAGAAAATTACAACAGAAATGCAATACACAAAGAAAAAAAATTACTTAGTGTCAATATGTTATTACATAATTAATAATAAATATGAAATAGCAATTTATCCGTCACCATTGAGTTGAGACACAAAGTTGTAATAGTGTAGTCCTATAAAGAATTAAATTAACAGCAAAAATGTCGACTACCTCCGCATATTCATTCCCCAAATAATGCATTCTGGGGAATACGGAGTTAGCTAGTGCATGAGTCCTGACATTACCACTGTAATAAATAGAACAATGAAAAGTGTCTCCTCAATGGTGAGTGAAAGCCAAACAGACCAACAATCTGGGTGCATTCTATCATACCATTGGTGATCCTATATAAAAATATATGGTCGGTCACCATACGTCTCACTGACAATTTTAACATTTTTTAAATGGCTGAGATCATAATCATAATGTAATTTAATTTATAATTAATGAATCCTAAAAACTAATATGTTCCAATTGACAATTTTTTCTCTGTACATAAATATAATTAACCCTATTTCTATCACATATACATGGCAACGGAAAACAAAAAAATATATGATAAATCGCAAAAACAAAATGTACTTAAAAATTTGAGCTGTGTGTGTGTGTTGTGTGTTCTATGGGTTTTCCGGCACCGTGTATTTATTTAATATTTAAAAATATGTATATATATATATTATGTATATAATATATATATATATATTATGTATATGGACTGTTACACACACTAATATAATTGTTATTTCTAAATGAAAACTAGTTTACTCACCGATGATGAGAAATTATTTTTTGCATTGTACAATTTCTTTTGCACAAAGTAACTGCGCAACTTATCATCTTTGACATATGTGTGATGTCATAATTTGCTTCTTTCCAACTGCAATGGTGCAAAACTACACTGAGATGCACGGACCTAACCACAACTAGCCATTTTCCAGCTTCATTGGTGTATTTGAACAAATAATTTGAAAAATTGCTTTACTTGCATTCCTATTTCCTTTTCTACTTTCTCTTTTCGATTTCAAAACCACCCTCCTCTAAAAACTTTAATTAAACATATACACAGGTGTAACAGACCTAATCCATAATATTTTGTGGGTGAATAAATTTCAAGTCAAAAATGTTCAAGGAATACATGCAAATTCTGCACCATTACAGAAAATATTATTGTTTGAAATTTTTTACAAAACCATGTTAAGATAAGTCTACATACTTCGAAATAAATATTTGCGAAATTTATTCGTTATTATCCGGAACTTATCAAATTTGACAGTAAATAGTTCATTTATCTGTTCAATCACTAGTGCACTTCTTATTGTAATTTGTTTGTACCTAATTGCATGATGAACTATCTTTCCAGAAATTTGATGTTTCCCCCTGGTTGGGACGAGGAAATATGGCGATGCCGTAACGATAGTGTAGTTGTGAATACTTCTTGCAAGGATTCCTGGCAGCAGAATTCCTTTATGACGACTACAGGTCTAAAGGACATGTAACATTGTATCTGGTGCATTTCTTATTTGTCATAATGTAAAACCTTATCTAGTACATGTTTACTGAAGGCACTAATGGCGGCCGATCGTGCTTGATTAATATTTGCAAGTAATTTATATTCATGTGTAATATCTAAACTAATCTTTTGTAATCACGTCAATCAGTAAACTAATGGCGTCATGAGTAATGTTTTGTCTATTCAATTAATATATGGGTACTTATATTAGGGTTATTTTTGATATAAATAAATATTTTGAAGTTAATTACCGCCATTTGTTAAAACATGAAATCCTTCACCTACTGTAATATGTGTTATTAGAATATGATTAAATCTAATATTTGATATTTGCCAGTTGTAACTGAAATTTGATAATATTTGAATAGATCCATTTTCAAATAGAAAATTTCTTTCAATTGCTATTGTATTGTGTCAAAATATAAAGAAAGGACCAAAGCAGAATGCAGTGATCGAGGTAGGTATGCAATCCTAGGATGTAAGAATCCGCAATCCTCATGCTCATCTCTGTCTAGTTGGTGGAGGATAGAACTCCCCAATTCGACCCCTCGCAATATATTTAGCGAAAAATTGTTTAAAAACATAAATGTAATAAGTTCTCAATTGCAACCAGGTCACATTTCTATATAATAATTGTTTTATTAATATTCAAAACTTTGACATTCAATATCTCAGTTTGTACTTCGATGTCTCAGTTGGTACTTTGTTGTTCTGATCACGATATATACAAATACAATTTTTTTTTCTGTTCACTTTTGAATATTGTTACAAAAGCAATATTCTTATATTAAATTTGGTATTAGACGAGATGCAGCAGAGGTCATTATATTAAATGTTTCTCGACAAAATTAATGTATCTTTTTCTGCTTATTCTGTAAGATATATTCTTTGTAGTAGAAGTTGCTGAAGAGATAGATCATGATAGAATTCTGTGAATTGAACACGAGACATATCCACTTAGGGTATGCGCAATACGGATTAAGGAGGACATACGAAAAATGGATAAAGAGAATTGTGAACTGCACCTGCAACAAAAAAATAATTCATTTTTATTCATATTTCATTTCAAATTTAAACATATAAAGGAGTGTATAGAGTACCACAAGAAAGCATTTCAGGTTTCCTTATCTTAAGGCCCGTGTCCACAGAAGATAAATCTCGGAGATTTAGTTGAAATCTCAGTATTACTAATAAAGGGGCGCCAGAAGGGGGGACCCACGTTTTCCCGGAACCGATGTAGAAGTTTGCAACTTCTTTTATCGGTTCCACACACAATGCTTCAGTAACACGAATTCTACGTGCTTCTAAGTGCTGGCTTTATTTACTGGTACATATCAATATTACAAATAAACAGATAATAAAATATTATGTAATGAAGGACAGAAGCCAGTGGGTATAAGGCAGCCATCAAAGGGCTTACTAGTAAAGACACACTCCCATGAAGGGACTGGGACGAAACACAATGATGTATGAGTCATGAGTACAGGCCAACGGAATTACGCACGAGTTTGTTTGTTTGAAGAATTTGATTTGGTCATATGAAAAGTGAAGTATCCGCATTCTCGCTGACACAATATTTTTATCATCTGCCTAATATACCCCATCGCATAGTCCACGTTTTGATGAAATCCCTGTACAGCAGTACCGGTATTACTGGCAAAACTATAAAAATTGATCCCCAATGCAAAAAGGAATAAAGGCATTGGACCCCAATACAAAAAGGAACAGCCCCTTATATACATATTGCATATAAGAATATAGTATTATCAAGTACTTCGTGGTCTTACCCAAGAACAAAATTGATCTCTTGTTTCAGTGTGTTTAAGGCATATTTTTTTAGTCAGAATGCATGCCGTGTACAATGGTTTGAGTTTTTGTCTCTTTCTAACAGTCTCAAGCTTCTCTCTGAGTTTATCTCCAGAACAAAATGTCATCACGTGTACACGATATTGAGATGTATCTCAACTAAATCTCTGCGGGCCTTTTTACATTGTTTATGATAATTAAATAAAAGGCTTGCCATAGATCAAGTGCAGAATATAAATCAATGTCAATTACTGAAAAGAATAAATATGAGAATGCCTACACACCAGTTGCAGCAGTGTAATGTATTTCTTCCACCAAATGGACTTATTGTGGTCCGGAAAGATGACAGTGATGAGGTAGTAGGAGTACATTATCGTGTGGACAAAACAATTGATGATTCCCATGTATACACCGTGACCACCTGAAATTTTACAGAACACATAATAATTTGTACTATTCACTTGACATTCTTTATTTTTCTGGCGAGATGTGCCATTTCAATGAGTATTTCAAACACACCTAGCTTAAATACACAGCTATTGTGTATTGAGGCTTCATCCAGCACTAGGTCGATAACGACTGAATATAACGATGATCATAGATAAAACAAAACAATCGTATAAAAATCAAGATCTTGCGTGGTGTTTTATTCTTGGATAGTTTATCCAACAAACTGCTTTTTTATATCATGTGTGCATGTGTGTCATGACCGCCGAGCGGTGCAGCCCGGCCTTCCTCGAACGGTCACGCTTTGTTCGCGTGGGATGGCGCAATACCGAGAAATGACAGAACGAGGAACATCTGTACGATGCGCGCGAGCCGCCACATCACTCCCCCACCGACAGCTTCCTTGATGAATGGAATGGGAGTGAGGAATGCTGCGATGGTGGTCGTCCCAAGTTCAGTCGGGGTGAGTTACGTACTGCAGAGTGGTGCCTGGTTTGCCTCCTGTCATTTTTATTATGCCCAGATGTTTATTATGCCTAGACTTCATTCACATATCTAAACGATCAGGGAATCAGATGTGTCTGCCTGAACGTGTGGTGTTCTTGGTCCGATCTGGTGGCTCGAAAGCCTTTGGTATTGTCGGTTGGGATGTGTCTCAAAGATGTGTATCTACCTCAGAAATTAAAAAATAATGCAAACTAGAGATCACTGGAAGAAAACTAAGACCCGCCTGGGTATAGTAATCATTCTACTCTGCACACAAAGGACAAAGAATATTGTTTACCTATGTTTCAGACAAAATATTGCACTTTATAATCCTTTTGAAAGTCCTGACGTGGTACATTTTTTTTGAATACCCAAATACGCATTAAAATAGACCACTTACGCATGATTTATCGTCTCAGATTGATATAAAAGGTTATGTTGTTCAATATGAAACCAAATCCATGGTCGTAAAAACCCATAGGATGTTCATTGTTTATAAATGAATAAACATAAACTCCATACAGAAACTTACCTCACGGTACAGCTGTCGCCGCACAATTCGGCCACTGCTCGAAACACATGATAGATGATCGATGTTTTTAACACAAAATACGATTTTATTTTCCAGAAATTTCTAAAGATGTCAGCACCATCAAAATATTAGGATACCTCTAGTGTGCGTGAAATAAGCGCACTATTTGATCGGCGACCAAAGTCGGTGTATCAACTATTGACATGGCCACATACAAAAATCGATTCATAACCGATGTTGAAATGAATTCTTTTATTTTTATTTATGAGACTTTATTTTTTATGTTTTGTTGTAACAGAGGTGAATATCAAATATTATAATATAACATGATAAATTTATTACAATTATATTGCTATTCAGTATAATACTCATGTTTATTGTATGAGATGCAGTAGGACTCCACCTCTGATATATGCTGCTTTGTCTTGGCTACTTTGCTAGATTGCCGTCTGTGTTAAAGTAGCCAGTTTTTTTCATTCTGTTGTGGGTGTTATTTAATTAAAATTAGAAAGAAAAGATTTAACAGAAATATTTTAAAAATGTAGTGAGTGTGTTGTAAAATTAAAGTGAATTATTATTGTATGTATTGCATTGTTATTATGTTGGAATGTTGGATTGAAGATCTCTGCCCAATTGAATCATATATTGAGTCCATATTTGTGTAATCTTATTGGAAGTGAACGATTTCCAGTTAATGTTAAGTGTGTTATACAGTTTCGGAGCTAAAGATATGTAGAAACGTTAATAGAATGTTGTTGTTGCCCTCGGAACTGGTGTGTAGATGTTCGTTTGTTGTCTTGTGTTGTCACAGTTCCACCAAATGTGTCAATAAACGTCAGTTTCCACGAAATGTGTCAATAAATGTCAGTTTCCACGAAATCACAATCGTCAATCTCAAACACAGTTCGTCGTTCATATTTCAAAGAGGCATATCTTGAATTTGTTGATTTTACATTAACAAATTGTGTGGAATTTTTTACTATTGAAAAATGATAAAAAAAATATAATCTCACCGATTACAGATATTTTTTGATTCAAAGACTGCGAGGTGTATTTATTCCATAAATAATACTTATTACTGTCATTTGTAAGAATGACATCAAAATAATTGTGGTTATGTCAAAATGTTTTTATGTAATATTACTTCATTGGAATAAAATGTAATAAATAAATCATAAATCAATTTTAACAAAAAACGAGATACGCATTTTTGAAAAATGAACGATTAGTTTCCATCAACTAATAATAATTTAGATGTACTAACCGGCAATATATTTTAATCCAATAAAACTCGCAAATATCATCAGAATGTGATGATACAAGTGGAGCGACGACACTTGTTTATGCTTTTTTCTCAACACAAAGAAAATCTGAAAAGGAAGAGTATGTTTATAGGGTAATTTCTAGTTTTTGTTTTAATTTTTTGTACAAATTTATAGTTTATATGTGAATAAACGAATTATATGTACAGGATGGCCTAAAAAAAGTGAGAATATTTATATACATATGTTTATATTTAGTTCTTTCAAATTGTTGCCCAGAATGACAAAAATCATTGCAGAAGACCATATTCTGATCAAAAATTTGCGAATTGAAAAACATTGGAGTGCTAGAAAAATGATCAAAGAGTTTCAAAATAAAGCCTGGAGTATAGCTAGACATTACAGCAGGACGAGTTCCATCTCACACAGCCAGAAATACAATCAACTTTCTTCGTAGTGAGAATGTTAATTTCATCGAACCAGGCGTGTGGCCACCGAACAGCCATTATACAATATGGGGTGTTTTGATGATTTCTGATTAGCTAAGTATTGTGCAAAAAAATTACATTAAGAATTATAATTAATTATATTATGTTTTGAAATAACTCGTGTGTTACAAGATGTTCTCACTTTTTTTGGGCCACCCTGTATGTATATCATCATCATCATCACTGGCTAATATAGCAGAAGATAAAGAAAGGGTGGGGAGGTAAGGAGGTTGCAACTATTGTTATGGTAAATGGAGAGCAAGAGCAGGATTGATCATAATTGAGATTGTAGTGGTTCATAAAAATAACTCTTTAAGCCATAGCAAGTATGTAATTTTTGCGATCATCCGCTTTAATCGACTTTTCGACTAACCGCACGATGCCTAGTTTCATCAGGTCGGTTAAGAGGGCTCCTACTATATAAATATATATAAGTACATATACAGAAATGTACATAGTTCCATTAACAAAAAGGATACAAAAACAATAATATCCTTACAGACAGATAATAAAGGTATTATATACAGAATGGCCCAAAAAAAGTGAGAACATCTTGTAACACATGAGTTATTTCAAAACATAATATAATTAATTATAATTCTTAATGTAATTTTTTTTACACAATATTTAGC
The DNA here is from genome assembly GCA_031772225.1 of Eubasilissa splendida. Lineage (NCBI taxonomy): Eukaryota > Metazoa > Arthropoda > Insecta > Trichoptera > Phryganeidae > Eubasilissa > Eubasilissa splendida. The sequence goes on along the minus strand of CM062868.1, from coordinate 7,337,818 downwards.
TTATCAGAAATCATCAACACACCCCATATTGCATAATGGCTCGATGAAATTAACATTCTCATGACGAAGAAAGTTAATTGTATTTCTGGCTGTGTGAGATGGAGCTCTGTCTTGCTGTAATGTCTAGCTATACTCCAGGCTTTGTTTTGTAACTCTTTGATCATTTTCCTAGCACTCCAACGTTTTTCAATTCGCAAATTTTTGATCAGAATACGGTCTTCTGCAGAGATTTTTGTGATTCTGGGCAACAATTTGAAAAAATCAAATATAAACAATGCGAAAAATTATAATCAAAGATAGCGACCGGAAATTGTTGAAATATAACGTAATATAGATAAATGAGTAAGTAAGTAAATTAGTAAACTATTGTTAATAGAGTTAAACTAATTTTAATGTAATTATACCACATTTTACGAAATGTTCTCACTGTTTTTGGGACACCCTGTACACTCGATCCTCTTTTTATACGGTAAATGCATTCTACAGCACATCACATAAAAAAAAAGACTTGACTTGATATGCATACAAATTAGGGATGCATTCCATAATCAAAACCGTGTAATTCTAACGCAATGAGTTTGAAAATCTTTATTTAATTAATTTCATTTTAACATTTTTTAATCAGAATTATGGTCGCTATATGATTGCTTTGCATGATTTGCGATTTGGTTTGGAAGACAACGGTTCTTCACAATTAGAATTTGCGTCAACTTCACTGTTAATTTTTTCTTTTAACAATATAATCAGTGATTAAACGTATTTTTTTAAAATAAAAATGCATACATGGAATACATGTCACATCAATATTCATACTACATATTTTCAACTAAGCTAAACGCTTGTGCTATGAAAATAGGACTAACTTGCCGGTCTCCTGGAATGAGGCGCGAACTCCCGACCACTAGATCACTAGGCCAGCGTCTTAACCACTAGACCACAAGCTACTCAGTTACTTTGTGATGACAAAATTTTAATGCTGTTCGTAATATCCAGACGTAAAATTCTTAAGCTCATGTTGAAATTTGAAATCTCATTCAGAATTGGCAGAAAATGATTTTCCAATTTGCTCCAATGTTGAAGACCTTATATTTGAAGTAAAGGGGACCTAATTTTCTTCTGCTTCATCGTTATCATCATTATCCATAAATAATTTGTCAATATCATTTTGGTTAGATGTATCGAAACCTTCTCCATTGACTGCATGAGCCAATGTAATGATTTCAGCTGACATTGCCGATGTTTCAATTGTCTCACTGACTAGTTTGTTTGAATTGCATTAAATATAAACTGCATAATATCAAAATCGCATTAGAAGAGGACCGAATGTATATATATATAAATAAATAAATTGGTGAGAATGTGAATAACTATTGTAGTTACTTACCGTGTCAAGTAAATCTGTAAGCTTCTGATAGTAATAATACCCAGAAAACGTTATTATGCTCATCTCGATTGGGGTCTGCTCCCTTGTTAAGGGCTGGCATATTATACTGTAAGTGCTGTTCCAAAACACCATACGAATAACCTAAAAGGATTAAATAAATGTGTCTTTAAATTCAATGTTTATACATACTTACTGTCCAAATGGATGATCAAACTGATCATGAATCCAGGCTGCCAAAGTATGATATTTTCAAGGAGTAGTAGGAGTAACATTAATGAACCGATTGAGAAGTACCGTGGTAGGTTGAAGGAAACCCCAAAGGGTCCTCATCCTATCCGGAATTGTTTAGATTCCACTCAACAGAGCAACGCATGCAATATTTTACAAAATCTTGAACCTTTTTTTTTGGACTATATTTTAAAGTTAGAAACAGTTAGCTAAGTTCCGGCAGTTAGTTACTAAAACCCTATGGAGAGCCAGCGGAATGCTCCATTAGGTCTCTCTAGCCACCGCTCGTTCCGGCATCGTCCATCCCAGCAACCCCCAGCGAGAGACCCACATCCTAGTAATTTCCCGGAAATGCCCGAGATTCCTTTAATTTCTTGATAGGTCATCGTTCCGGGGATCTGATGACCTATTCCTTCTAATACCGCAATCATGATTTCACGTGCGTGATTCATAATCACACATTCCCAGAGGATGTGCTCCGGCGTCTGCATCACCTGAGCACAAACACATCACGGTTCACGGACAAGTCCTAAGTCGAATAGTTTACTCATGAAATGCCCATGCCGTACCGTGATAAGAGAGATCCAAGGCATGAAGCCTCTACTTTTACATATAGAAGATCTCAATTATATGTCCCAAGATGTATCTGCAGAGAAGATGGCCGGTGGGTCATCAGGCCAAACCGTTATATTGTGTCTGTACAATTTTAATATATGGGAGAACATTCTGGAATAGCGCATACTTAATATATATTATATGAAGTGTAATAACCAGGTCCTCAAATATTAATCTCTGCAGAATTATGTAGCAGCGAATAACAATGGACAGAGAAAAGTGAAAGATACTCGGGGAGACCTTTATTCACGAAAACGACTAAAGATGATGTTGATGAATAATATATGTATATTATGTACATAATATTTTAACACACTGATACTGATTATAGAAAGATGTGTGAAGAGGTTATATTATATATATTAATATTTCAGAATGTGCTGATAGTGATACCTCAGTATGTTGTTTCACGTTACATTTATTTCAGAGAACCGCTTAGAAAATATTTATAGGTATCTTATATAGGCGGAATTCTTGCCTATGTGCTATTTACTAGTGTATGGTACATTTTACATATGAAAAAATATGGGAATTGTTTGGATGTTCAGCTTGCAGGTGTTCTTTTATAATTGTGGGAAGGTTAGTTGTGTTCAAGTAAAAACCATTCTTATCCAAACTTGTTTATTCTCATTGGGGAGAAGCAACCGAGAGCAAGAAACAACACAGAATACGTGAAAGACAATGGAAAATCGCATGGGATAGCGCAATACTGAGAAATGACAGAACGAGAAACATCTGGACGATGCGCGCGAGCCGCCATATATTCATTAAATGCGGCACACAGGAAATGTTGTATATTGGGCTTTATGTATTAGTTAGTTTGTAGGCAGATACATGTATATGGATTCTCGATTATACATGTTCGTAACAATATATAAAAAAATACAGATTACTCACTTGAAATGTTATATATGCCGAAACCGAAATCTGGAACATGTTGTAAACAATTAATATTTTATCCAGTTTGAATGGCTCTCTCTTTTCCATGAACTTAGGGCCCCATTTTGTTGTCAGTTTATAGTATATCACCATCAGCAACGTCATCAGTATTGGATTCGTAATGATGTAGTATCGTCTTGTTCTGGGATCTGCAATAACGTCATCACAAAAATAAATGTATATTCTCACTGGATCAGCGGTGACTAACAGTGCAGGAACCCGTCTCACTGGATATTTTGAGGACTTTCTTTTAAGATAATGGGCTCCCAAAATGATAATATCACAACACAATGTAAACTTCCATCATTAACACAGACATAGAAACAATATTTTAAGTTAAACTGTCAATAATAATAGATACGGAGTCTTGATTTCTCGAGTTGACTTGATGAAGACCGAGCATACTCAATATGACAGCTATTTTAACATCTTAAACTGAAAGCAGGTTTTTGAAGGGGTTGTTTTGCCCTTACAATCCCAGAAAAATAACTGTCTGCGCCTTCTTTGGAGGCGGTGAACCACTGTTCTTATCCATAGTCACCAATTGTGTCAATAAATTGCCGAGATTATCGTCAAATGAAGGAAGTGGTGACTGAAATAAAATATTTGGGAGTCGTAATAGATTTAAAATTGAATTTATCGCAAAATACAAGATACGTGACTAAAATGATCAGAAAATTCATCAGTACTAAGTCTTGTCAAATAGTACAACTCTGTTATTATTCCTCACATCAATTACTTACTACAGCAGCATTTTGGCTAACGTAGAAGAAATGCAACAATTGTCAGTGTTGCAAAATAAAGCTTTGAGAATAATACTCAGAAAACATAGAATAACTCAAATCAGTGTAATGCGGAAAGATCTGAATATGATGACCTTTAAGCAGAAAATATATTTCAACGTAATGGTACTTATTTATAAAATCCTCACTAGGAAAATATCGGCAGAATTTATACGAAAAATTAATGCAAATCAACATGAGCACGAACATCATACACGAGGAAAAGATCAACTGAGACCGCCATTCGGGAAGAAGACTAAATCTCAGATATCTAAATAAGATTTTTAATGAAATGCCAGAAAATATAAGAATGGAGGAGAACTACATAGATTCAAAATGAAATTAAGAAAATATGTAAAAGAAAAGTTATAGTAAAAAAAGAATCGATTTTGATCTTGTTTATATTAGAGTATATATAAAAATACTTATGTATGCACTATATTAAGAATAAATAAATATATCCAAATGTTCCCGTGGAGTTCAGACACAAATACATTGTTGCCTCGGCACTCATTGAGTATGTAAAATGTTTCTACATGTCTGTATTAATTAACTTTAATTTAATATAGTTGAACCCTTGACCTGTATGCACAAGGGAATACATATTCAATCAACGCTTTATATTTTATAATAAAATAGAGGCACTCGTTTTCCGAAGGTTATTTAAAAATATTTAATATTTCTACTACAAAAAATATTTGTTGTAGATCATACTAATGCATCACCACAAACATCCCAAACAGCAGCATACGAGGTAGTTCAAGAGGTCATATATTTTGACACGAACACCGATGACACAGCGCAGGACAAATGTGTAGCCGCCTAATTCCAAAACCCCCTAAAACAGATTTCGGATAATTTGAGTTGAATATGCATGACTTTTTTAGCAATATTTGAATATGTCCAAGAACACATCATTACTGGATTTTCACCTACAGAGGCAATGTTATTAAACAAATAATAGACATCTCATAGAGACGAAGCTATTTTTTGTTAATGGAAAAATATGAAAGTATGGATATTACAGGGCTTACGACCTGTCTTCGGCTGGCTTAAGTGATCACTTTATATAATGTAACGTTCACCATTCCATCCAATCAACCTCTATTATTAAATAATAAACAATAAAATGTTTATTAAGTATGTACAATACTTATAAATAATAAAGATTAACAAATTGATTGTTGTATTCTAACACAATTTGAACACTATAATCTAATAGAAGATGATACATTTGTTGGTATAAGCGTATCGTGAGAGATACCGGTATCAATTTAGGATTTTAAAAAGTTTTGGAATCACCCTATATTGATACTGATACCGGTAGAAGTAATAATAAAGCAATAGATAAAAATGAGACGATATTAATCATTACAAAATTTTCTAATGCGCTCTTTCTAACACAATTTTCGTGACATATTTTACTGTTTAATTTTATTTTAAACTTCAAATCCTTCTGTAATCTGATGCTCCAGACAATAATTTGTTTACAACTCGTTTCTATGATAATATAATCTTGAAAATCGCATGCATAATATTTTAAACTTTTGAGAACAGTTTTTTCAAAAAACTTACCACTTAGATCATAATTTACATAGTGGTAAAACTCCACAACCTTTTGGAGAAGAAAAACCATTGTGCCTTCGATTAATCGAACTTGATTCGCAGAGGAATTGCCGACACTGACTGTGATATTGCTAAATAAGTATTTATCGCACGGAATCAAATATCAAAGTTATTTGTATTTATATCATCAATAATTCCGATGGAAATTTACGATTTGCATCGGAATTATTAATGATATATTGTTATGCAACTGTGTATCGAATACAATATACATCATTTATAAGGGCATTTCTGTCATATTTTAAAACCAACTGCAGCCGTTTCATTGGAAGTTCAACGATTTACCTTGAATGCGCATGTGAAAATAATGTACACTGATGAAAATTTGAACAAATAAAAGTTGAATGTACAATATATGTACATATATAATATGTCATTTTGTTTTCAATTAAAATCAACTATTACTATACAAATCTTGTATTCTCTTTGTATTTTTTTAAACTTATTTTACTTTTGTATCGTATTGTTATAATAAAACATACATATTCAATGTTTAATACGTACAATGCTTTACATAATGTAAAATTGGCATACAATTGCATTGTATACGCAAAAAATGCATATTTAGGTGTTTTTGATGCATAACATACAAAAACACATAACGAAAACAGGTTGTTTGATAGTTGGTAAAAAAATATGTACTTCTTGAAAGTACACCTGTAGTAAACTCATTTTACTCTCCGATACCCGATAGTAAAAACGAAAATTGATAGTTAAACATGGCGGACCTTCACAGCTGTTCCAAAAGTCATCTGACACATTGATACTTTGAAAGTTGCAGTATACGAAAATTACACATTCAATATCCCGCTATTTTAGTGATGAGAGTTCATCCGATGATGATCTCGTTGTTTAATATACATTACCACATAATCTGAAAAAATTTCACCACCAAAGTGACAGATTTCAAATGCAGAGGTGAAAAATCCATAAATGAATCATATGACATCTTATCTATGCTTTGACAATAGTAAATTTGACATTCAAACAACCGGCCCTTAGTCAGTGATCTGGTTAGCATGAGAGTATTCCCTGAACACTGTTTCTTCAGATTATTATTTATTTATGGTTTTTCATCAATGATGATATGAAGATTTTTTAAAATGTAAATTTAAAAACTGCCATTCTTAGGTTCCTCAAACCTTAAAGTATCATAATGGCGATATGAATTTATTAACAAGATAACAAACTGCGTTAGATTTAGGTATAGATTATATTCTTCATTTAGTGCTTGTACTTGTCAAACACTAGTGGAACATTAATTTATTTATTGCAGCTCAAAACAGTTGGACTGTGGACTTAAAGTTAGTTAAAATCGTACTTGAAGTCTCCTACAGTAGAGTACTCTCCCGAACCAATACCCGCCCTATGCCTTTTTTTGCTAGCAATGTAATACAAGATTTGATATATCTCTGGATGTGGCTAAAATATTTTATGTTCCAAGTTTTATTTGTTTTAAGAATTTCTGTTTTATTTTGCATCTAGTTACCATGTCAACTTATTTTTAGAAACCGTCCATAGATCCACATTTAAAATGCTTCAAATCAGTTTCAGTGAGTTGTCTATAATTGCTTTCCATATCAAACTACAGGGAATACATAGCACTGTATCAATGTCAAATGCAAATTTTAATTTATATCATGGATGCACAATACATTATCCATCGAGCCGGGGCTCGCTCGATACAGCATCATTTATAAAGACTGCAGAATATAGTTTCCAAAATTAATTGATTGATGTGGCGAAATGGTAACGCGTTCCCCAGATAGATAAAATTCCAGTATCGATCCCAGTAGAAATATTTTTTTGATGACATATTCTTTTCTGCAAATCTTTCCAATTGATTCATTTCATTTGTTTTAAATATCACAAAACTGTTCTGAAATTACAGCTGCACAATAAAAATATGTTTTCATTAAAAATAAAATTACATTATTAACTAAAAATAAATGTTTTCCCATTGCATCTGACAAGCCACTTGAAAAACGACGCAGTAATTGTGGCACTACCGATATAATTGATTACTTTCCGTGCGCTGTGGTGTACTGATTTTATGTAAATGTATGTAAATAGAGTCGTTTGTGAGAACTGGTAGTTACGGAGTGTGTACATTTGATGTTAAACCGTAATGTATTCAGGAGAAATCTGTAATTCAGTTCAGGAAGTTCAGTTCCAAAGTTCACCCTTATTAATTTTAAACAAAATTTGATTTTAATAGGAAGTCTTACAGACACAATTATCGTACATACATGATTATAAGGTTCAAATTGGTGTGTCCACGAATGAGACATCGATCTTCCTTCTCAAAGATTTGTCGGTAAAGGTTGGTATGTATCGGTTCCTCGCGATCTCGCCAGCGCACTATTTATTACCAGTGACACGGGTCCGGCCGTGATAGGCCCTCAGTCTCACGCCGGACTAATGGGTGCGGGCTTACAGCCCTAGCCCCGCCAACAACAATATTTTTCAATAAAAATGATTTTGTATGTATATCTTTCTAATTAATACATTTAATTTGTATTTAAAATATATATTTTTTTATTTTATCAACAATCTCATCTGTCCTAGCGCACGCGGGTCGAAAATGTCCAAGCTGCGTTTACCTAACCACAACCATGTCAGAGATAAAAGCATTTTAAAGATGTTGTAGTTATACAATTATTTTGATTAATTTAAATGTTTCATTCATTCCAAATTCAGACTTTGTGTGGGCAAAACAGGCTTGCCTAGTGGGGCAATGCAATCATCATCCAGAAATCTTATCTGATTAATATAAGTATATAATGTTTTATGTGCTTATGCATGTATGTAATGTAAATAAATAAATATATATATTTAATGTAATGGTCCAATTTTCCTTGGAAACTTTTGACTCGTAATTTTGCCAGGAATCCACCTATAAAACATTATGGACTAAGTTACACCTGTATAGTTGATGTAATTGAGTATGCCTAGAAAATGAAATGGCAATGGGTGGGACACCTCACTTTTAGGGCGAATGCATCCATCCAATGGTATCCGAGGAGACAGGCTGCCATAAAATTCACTGGATTCATCAAATTCTGCAGAAATACATGGCAGCGTATAACAATGGACTGAGAAAAATGGGAGAACTTGGGGAGGCCTTCATCCAACAAGGGATTAAAAATGACTGACATTGATGATGATGATGTCTCTTGCCAAACTTTTATTAATCTATTTTGTGTTTCTTGGTTCATTACTGTCTTCTATTGTTTATTATATACTCATTAAATGTACATTAATTTAAATAAATGCACTGAAAGGACAGTGAATGGCTTTTTACTGGTAATCATGCCGTGTTGCATTACCACAATGCTCCACTGCAGTGTGGCATGGTTGCCATGTTGAGTAAAAATGCCAACCTGGCGACGGATGAGTAAGGCCGATATGGGAGCATTTGCTCATAAAACGGTTCTGGATAAGCAGAGGGTCGCCATTTACATACTATCGGGACAAATCTTATCTGTGTACTCGAGCAATAAGGTTTTATTTCCTCTTCACAAATTGCAACGGTTTATTTGATATTAAGAATACTTTTATCCATCCATCTTAAGACGTGACAATCGGATGTTGGGCAATGCAGTCATCATCTTGGGAGCAAAAAGGAAAAGAAAAGGAGTTATGGTAAGCAAAAATAAATTAAGTATACATATTCAACATTCAATGTAATAATAGTATGAAGTTGTAAAATCTAAATTACAATTTTGAAATATGTAACAGAGTAGAAATAGAAAAATTGAAATTTATCTTTAGAACAAAAGGTTGCATATCTACCTAATTCATATTTCAAATAAAATTGATACTTAACTCCAATATAATGTAATCAGTTTCTGATCAAGTGATCGGGGGTTCGAGCCTCATTCTAGGAGACCATCTATTTAGTCCTTTTTACATAGCACAAACGTTAAGCATGGTTTAAAAATAAAAATGTTTTTTGTGAACGCATCGCTATTTTTTTTAAATTTCATATGTCTTCCAACATTCAACATATTGACTGCCAATCACGGCCATGGGAGTTTGTATGTTTTCTCACTAGATGCCCCCAACGTCCAAGAGCGGACCATGTCCACATGTGTTTATCACCTCAGTATGTTACTAGCATACCCCACAATCTGTTGTTTCTGTGACAGATATGTAGGAAGGTTGGTTGGTGTTCAAAGAAAAACCATTCTTATATATGTTTGTTTATGTTCATCGGGGAGAAGCTACCGATACATGAATGACAGAATGAAAAATTAAAGATTAATTAAAGGACAGAGTCGAGAAGAGCGGGATGAACGTCTGCAATCCGAGTGGTTCGGGTAATGGGCGCAGACTATTGGTGCAGACTGCCTCCTCTGGTGCACATGTGGGGTGCATGTGTGTCATGCCCACCGGGCGGCGTAACTTGGCCTCTCTCAAACGTTCTCGCTTTGTTCGCGCGGGACGGCGTATACTGAGAAATACGGGAACGAGAACATCTGGACGATGCGCGCAGGCCGCCACAGATATATAATAGGCATTTATTGATATTTCAGTTAAAAGCCGACAGCCAACGTGTTAATACTAATAAATATAATTTTTTATTATGTATTTATATTTTGAACCAATACACATACTTGTATGTGGAGTGGTTATATTCTAACTAACTAACTTACCATCACGCCGTTTCTCTGAGGGGGTAGGCAGAGAGGATATAGCACCACACTCCTTTGTCCTGACACAATTCTCGCCTCATCCACATTCATACATCTTCTCATCGCTTGTCGATTGTTGAGGCTTCTAACAGAACCGTCCTCCATTATCTGGTTTACCTGGTCGTGCCAAGTCTCCCGCAGACGTCCTCTATTTCTGGTGCCATCAACACTTGTATCATATATCTTTCTTACCATTCTCTCCTCGTTCATCCTTTCCATATGACCAAACCACCTAAGTGATCCTATTCTTAATCTTACTCATAAGCTCTTAAGCTTTACGTTGTTTCCTTATTTCTTCATTCTTTACTCTGTCATAAATAGATTTGTCACATATACGCCCAAGTGATCTCATTTCCACTGCATTCAGTCTACTTTCGTTCCTCTTCTATCAGCTCCAGGTCTCACTTCCATACATCAGTGTCGGTACCAGGGCTCCATTGTGCACCGCTAGTCTGGCCTCGATTGATAAATTCCCATTAAATATAATTCCATTCAAAAAGCCGTTCACTTTATTCCCTGCAGTGACCCTCCTTTCGATATCATTCTCAGCCTTTCCGTTTCTATCAAACATATTTCCCAAATACACAAACTCATCTACTTGTTCCAAACATTAATTACCTCCAAGTATTTAGCATGGTGTCTTGCTTTCCTCCTTCTCGAATACCATCACTTTCCACTTATTGACATTCATAATAAGGTTGTTTTCCCTGCATACATCGTACATTCTACTCACTAGCCTCTGTAGTTCTTGTTCATTATTCGCCATTAGTACTGCATCATTAGTACAAAAAACAGCATATAATCAAATCGCCCATTTTTGCTCCTACATTTATACATTACAGTTCTTTCACACAATTATCCATATACAAGCCATGGAGACATTACACAACCATTCCAGATTTACAAAAACAAGTTTTCCATATTTAAATAAAAATACAATAAATATTTTGGATGCTTTTATTAACTAAAATATTATATACCATTTTATAAGCTATGACTTTTCTCAGAACTATACTATATATTTAAATATGTACATTTATTATTGTAAAGTTATAAAGAATTCCCTAAACATTATTTTATGTAATGTGCTTATCTATCTACATATAAAACAAGTTGAAGCCTTTTTTAAATTAACTTATCAAATAATATAGTAAATACAGTAAAACCTCGTTACTTTGAAATTGTTTATATTTTTAAAAATTTGAAATATGTGGCGAAAAGATTTATAATGCAAGGGTCTAAACATTAACTTATACATATTATTAATTATTGAGGTTTTCGAACTAACTATTAAAAATACATTTTGATTTGTGTATGTTTGAAAAATTTCAAGTTAACGAAGTTCCAATTAACGGGGTTTTACTATACATAGTTTCATGTCAAATATTCCGTGCCTGAATTGAGTGCGGACTCAAACCTCTCCATCTAACTTGTGTAAACATGAATATCTTGTGTGGCGTGAACTGTGGTTTTCCTGTAATAATTTATCACATGGCCAATATTTCATTAATTTTGATGGAATATTAAGATGAAGTAATTTTTGTAACTTGGATTCGTTTTAGTTTTTAGTATTTCGACAATGTTCTCAAGTTAACTAAATAAAGGAAAAATATTATACAGAGTGCAACATACCTAGTACACAATATTTTAGGGATAGATATGTACATATTAAAAATATGAGTCGAGAATATTCAAGCTGCATGTGCATAATCGTATTTTTAAAATGACGTAATTATGTGATTATTTCGATTAATGGACATATTTAATTGATTTCTAATTATATATTGAATACAAATAATAAAAAGTCATCAAACTTTGACCGGCCAGATTAATTTTTGTTAGATGATTTAGGGTCTGAAACTAAGTTTAAGCTAATTAATAGTGGGTCAATTTTGCAAATATGTATCTCATACAATAATTCTTTAGATTCGTAATTTAGTCATGGTATCCACCCATAAAATATTGCAGATTAGGCCTGTAACATGCTGTATAACAAGCTACGCATCCTTATTTGGTTTAGTTTATTTTGGGTTCTTTGGGTTTACGTCCGTCCTGTCTGTGAACTGTATGACGACTTCCTGGAGGGCCATGTTGGGCTGGATGAACTCAGCCAGAGTGGCGAAGTCAGCGGTGGGAGGTCTGTCAAAGGGGAAGCCCATTGCCCTCTTATCAGGGTAGAGTTGGTCCTTAATTCCGCAGAAACTGGAGGCATCAGCGCACATACCACCAGCGGTTTGAGTGACCTGAAAGACAAATAAGCATGTGAAATGTGACACAATATAGTGGAACACGCGATGGTTAATATGAAAATATATTCTGGTCTTGACAAATCATACTGTTTATACCAACAGTATGGTTTTTCACACAATTATTTTCTTTTCACATGAAAGAAAAAACTATCAATATGAAAAGATTTCTGATCTTAGGAGATCAAACGACTGTACAGACCGTCATCAAATTGTCATTGTTAACAGTTCTATGTATGTTTTGGAAGAGGATGTCTTATATATAACCTGAAAATCTTAGTTAAACCTTGTATTACGATTTCCACACTTTCATTTCTAACTAACTTATCATCACGCCATTCCTCCGCAGTGATAGACAGAGAGAAATGCCACTCTCTTTTGTCCTTTCACACTTCTTCTCATGCATGCTCATCGGTCATTGAAGCTTTTAATCCTTCCCAAACCATGCAGTAACACAAGTCTACCATCATAATTAAATCTATAATATTTCGGTAAATACATGTGTAGCGATCGGAATTCAAATCCACCGCCATCTAAGTCGGCATCAACGCTAGCGACAGTGCTGCCGGCTACTGCTACAAGCCTGGCTCGAGCATTCACCGCCAAGCAGTCTCTCCAGTTTCATCGTTTCACAACGGCGGTCTTGCCGGCCCGCGCTCGCCGAGCAAGACCGCCAACTCGCTTCATTTCATTTCATAAGACACGTGCACCTTCTACATCTCCATTCATTAATTTCTTCATTTCTATCTGTCTTCCTTGTTTTCATTGTCATTGTCATAATAAACCTCACACGCCAATCACATTTATTTCATTTAACCACCGTCCTAACCCCCAAACATGCAACATAAAATTCATATTTTAGATAATCCTAAAGATAATATAAATTATTTTTAGGATTATCTAAACCGTTGTAAAATTAATACGTTGGTAAAAATACCATTTGTGATATGAAAGACAGAGATCACACACTATTTTCACAGTGAAAAGAACAACAAACATACAAATAGAATTGACTCTTTCTCACTAATTAAATGAAGAGAGATAAGAAGGAAGGACACATTGTGAATGATCTAAATTATGTTATTAATCATTTTTTTCAAAATTTAATGCTCAATATTTAGAGTACATTCGTGCCATTAAAGCCATTTAAGCTAATAAAAACCTTTTTTCCAACTGTTATTTACGGTAACACGAGTTGACAGCGTGACTACGTTCGGGTATTTTATATCACGGTATGGTAAAAGTTAATAGGACTATCCTCTAATAGCAATATGTTTCATTAATTTCTGCTTATAAAAAACCTTTTCATACACTTAGGCTCAATTTTCTAAAAGAGACATCTATTTTTTCCTCTTGGAAGACACCATTAAATTCGGTTTTTGGAGAGGGGGCATCTTTGCCATGACTGCCCACGAGCGTCAGTACGGCTGTTTCTACCACTCGGCGAGCAACGCGCGCGATGTAAATTCATTAACCATGAGTTCTAAAAAAGTTAATGATGAGAGCCGAACAACAAAGAAAATGGTTAGGCTCACCATAGAGGTAAAAAAAAATATTATTGAAAAGTGCGATGGTGACATGCGTATCCGGGACTTGACTGCTGGTATTTTGAGAACGTCATTATCTACGATTGTGAAAAACAAAGATGTTATTAAATCCAATAACAAGTGGATTTTTTTGGATCACATGGGAAAAATTTGTTTGGTACAGTAAAACCGCGATATAACGAAACCCGATATAGCGAAAAATGACGTATATCGAAAAAAAAAATCGAAATTTAGTCCCTAAAACCAATTTTTTATACAAAAATGCATTTATATAACGAAATCCCGTTAATATTTATAACAAAATCATTTTTGTCCCGTACAAAAAATTCCAATACATTTACGTAAATTTATAACGAAATAAAAAAAAATTAAAATATGAAAATATTATTTCGCACTTACAAAGCCGCGCCGCTGCATCTGCCGTATGCGAACGGAAACGCCGCGCACCGCCGAAAAGGCCGTGCGCGGCGGTCTGCCGACAAGGTAGTAAAACAATTCAAATTTCTTCTTGGGTTCATAGTATCATATTTTGAAGTGGTTGCCGCCGTTACCGGTAAGTACCTTCGTAATTTATATACGACTCATTTTATAAAAATGCCGCGATTCAACTGTCAAATTTTTATTTTTGAATTATTTTTTATGTTTCATGCCCAAAACTATGTTTGAAGCGGCTCTACATTTAAACACAATTAAAATATTGTTTTGTGTTTGCAATATTCTGGAATTTACAAAAATATATTCCAATTGGTGTTGAATAGGTTCTGTTCTTAATTTAATTCCTTTGATTATCCATTTGCTTATCTGTTTTAATAACAAAACTACTAAAAATCTGTAGGTATTCAGTTCCCTATGGCCTTCTTCCTCCTTTGTTTGCAGAATTTGCGATCTTTTTTGAAGCCGCGCAACATTTTTTTGCGACGGCGCGTAATATATAGTAGGATTTTTTTTATTTATTTCGTTATATGTGGGAATTCGTTATTACGAATTTTTATTTTTTGGGCCCTTGGATTTCGTTATATCGCGGTTTTACTGTATATGCCCTGTTTGATATAAGTCCAAAGATCTGGAACGGATTAAGAACGTATACCGCAGTACTAGTGAAATGTAGCAAAAATGTTAATTTGCAAATGAGTCCTGCGCTTTTATTGATTTACTAAAATATTAATCCTAATCCTGGGAGACCAGCATGATAGACCTGTTTTTCATAGCCCAATAATATTTATGTGAAATGTTACCATGTACAAAATTCTTTAAAAAAAAAATTCATCGCTGTGTACTATATTATCAACTAATCACTGAAAAGTAACTATTATACACCACTATTGCCCGTGTTCACAGATTGAGACGCAATGAGATATATCTCAGTACTATGTACATTGAGATTTTGATCCGGAGTTAAACCAAGATTTTAGCTTAAAATTGATAGAAAGAGACAAAAACTTAAGCCTGACAACATTTGATTTAACAAGGAGACTGCTTTTAAAACCTAAAGCCATAAATACCTGCAATTAATTATTCTGTAAAATTAGACAAACAGATGCATTGAATTACAAACATTTATTTCATTATTACTGCTGCTAGGGAAATTCAAATTCACTTCACTGACAAATAGAATATAAATGGTCATTTTACAGCGAATCTCTGGAACATGGCATTTATATGTGGACTACGAGAGTTGTTTTTAAAGTATCAAGTATCAGTAAGTCAAAACTCTTTTAAAAATGTCTCCCATGAACACGGACCATTACCGTAATGAGAGTAATAATGCAAGAGAGAAGTAACGCTTTATTGAAAAATGTTAAAACCAAACTATAAGGTGATGTACTGACCATGTCCTTTTCGTAATTGGAAATCATGACGAATAGTTGGTAGGCCGAACCAGAAGAGGACCCCTTGGGTATCAGCATGTGTTGGGGCCAACCGCAGCCGCAGAAGTTAAAGTCAACTGATCGGTCACCAGCCGGGATGGAGCGGAAGGTCCTCTCGAACGGAATGGTCACTGAGGAGTCGTCTGAACGACGGGTGATAGTGTTCTGGCCGGCGTTCACTGTTAAAGAATGGGCATTTTTTGATTATTTTAATGCATATATTTTTGTAATCCTCAAACTATCTTTGAATAAGAAGCTCATTATAAAAATATTGCAAATACATATTATAATACATAGGTAATTTTAATACAAATTAAATTAATAAATAGTTGCTAATAAAATATTTTTTCTGTATATCTTTCTAATCGGTTCATTTAATTTTTATTAAAAATACCACAGAACTATATTCTGAAAAACTGTAACTTCACAACAAAAATGTGTTATTCTTAAAAATATATAAGTAGACTAAGATCCGATTCTGTTGATACTCAAGTATTTCGGATGCAAAGATTTTCTTAAAAACCAACCACTTTCTTATAGTTTCAAGAATATATTTGAAAAAAACAGTGTCGGCGCCATCTAGAATCAAAATGGAGAACCTGTGAAATAAAAGTTTGAAAGAAAAGTCTTTGAAAGGCCGAGCGAGAAAAGTGTGACTTGGATGTAGACGAAACGTGAGACAATATTAAAGCTACTCTATGTGAATCAGTGAAGGAAATCTGTGGCATAGCTACCCAGGGGAAGAAGAAAGGCTCTATGTCTTGACAGTGAATGGAGATGAGTACACGAAAGCAAAATATCTGTACAATGCTCGTAAAAAAAGAGTCAAATCTGGTGTGGAAAAAATAAAAGATAGGAAGAGGTGAAAATGACAGAATATCCAGAATAATATCAAATTCTTCTAGAAGGCAGTCAAAAATACAGATGTATCAAAGAATGCGTGTCAGAACAGAAGAGTGTGATGCTTCATCCCCTTTGCCTACCAATAGGGTAGTTAGTTACAAATTTATAGAATATATCTTAAGCTTTATTGTGCGAGGTATATACTAATATATACAATACATTTACGATGTCCAATAGTCAAGATACTATTCATCTTAATGTGAGTATAATAATGTTATTTAACCAAATGATTTGAGCATGCACATGCTGTTGTATGTTCCCAGGTCCGTCCCAAGATATTATGTCGCCTTTAATGATAAGATAATCTCAGAGATTTAGTTGTATACCTGTTGAGATGTTGATTTGGAGATCAACTCAGCTTGAGATTGGTAGAAAGAGGTAAAAACTCGAATCATTATACACAACATTCTATCTCACGGCGAGATTCGACAACATGCTCACAAACATTACCTAAAACTGGCATAGATCACTTTGATTATTTATTCTGGAAAGTTCAGATATATTCATTAAACATTAATATGGAGCATTAAATTACAAACGTTTACTCTATTGTAACTGCTGCTGAGGAGTTTCAAGTCACCCATCACCCAATTGATGAATGACAGTGACAGCGTAAAGTAAGGCGCGAGATATGATGTTTACACGGGGACTACGAAAGTTGAGAATTGTCTCCAAAGAATCACATGAGAGCAAAATCTGAATCTCAGAGATTATCTCGAGTCAAAAATTTCTTTAAAATTTCATTTGTGGACGCGGACCAGCACACAAGTCAGAAAATGCCGCTTTATATTTAAATATTTCTAGTGGTGGCACAAGTTTTAATATTTATTATCCATTCAGTTGAAAATCTTCACCGGCGGTCATATGAGATTGAAACTATGCCCTAGGGTAAAATACCTACTTGAATATTATATACCTACCTACGTATGTATTAGTCTGTGTCATTTACACATAATACCTATAGCTATATGAAATATCTAAATGTGTTTATATATCTTAAATTTTCTATACTTACATTCAGTAACAAATCTGTCCAGTTCAATCATCATCAGCCTCTGGTCGGTCAGGGTCCAGGGGAGGCCTCTCTCGTCGAATTTGGGGCCCATGAAGATGCGGACAGTACCTCGCTTAGCAGGTCCCGTATTGTTGACAGCAATACTAAATATTCACAAATAATAGTTTTATGGATATGAAATTGGAATACAATAAGTATGTAATTAAATCAATTTGAAAAATATATAATTTTTAGAAAACTAAAGAGTATTTTTACAAGTACGTATCTTAAACATATTTCAGTTGTAACTTTTGGCATCAGCTTTTACCTCCTCATAGCCATGTTCAACAGCTTTTACAAATACAGTGGAAAACGTTTTATATGAAAAATCGGTTAACACACACAAATATTCCGGTCCCAATAAAATGCTATGTGATTTAATTTTTTTTTTTTTAACATAAAATAAAATACTTGAAAAGATCTTACGAGAGCAAAAGAATATACCAGCCGCCAATCTTCTATTGACTAGACAGACATCAGATAATACGCAAGGATGTCGCATACCGCACACCACTCTTACGATTTTAAACATTACCCGGATAACCTTAGGCCGGCATTTATCATTTCTTTCAACATGAAATTTTTTTAACGTGAAAAAATATTTTGATCCCCACAATTTCATGTTAAACAAATTCCACTGTATTCTGTAACTTTAGACAATATATTAAATTAAATAAATATAATTAAAGCGTATTCTTAATTATAATTAGAGTAAGATATTTCTTAGCTAAATGCAGTGCCGGATTTATGGTGTAGGGACCTGTTTCACTGGACATTTTGGACAACACAAATCCTAAAAATGATATCACAACACAACAGCAACACAAAGATACAGACGATATTTTAGGTTAAATTATCAATAATATAATAAGGTCCTGGAGCCTTGAGTTCCCGTACTGACCTGACAAAGATCAAAAATACATAAAGTCACGGATACCTTATGGCAGCCAAGCAGAATCAGATGTGCCACTATTTTTTTAATTGTTTTTTTTTTATTTTCTCTGTTAGTGGTTTTACTTCCCTATTCTCGGTGATTCAGGGGCCCTCTGAAAGGCAAGGATCCTCCCAATTACATATTGCGCGACTCTAAAGCCGCTACTGGCTATATGGTAGACAAGATATAACTACAACTCCATTAAGAATGGACAGTAACCAACAACCGAAAAGGCTCACTGATAACAAGCCTGCAGGACAAAGGAATATCATGTGGCCCAAGTTTTAAAGAGTTTGAATAGTACAAGACAGCGTTGGGAATAAGAATCTGGAGACAGAAGTGTAGACATTTCCTGGAGGCAGCTAAGACACACAATTGATTGTAGCGCTGATGATGAAGACATTTGCTATATTTTTGTTTGTTTGTTATATTTCATGGATTACGAAAATGTCAGCAAGACTTTTATTTGGTACATAACAAACAAAACAATCAGGTTTATTATTGGTCAGCTCCCTTCTCCAATAGGCCTAACAACTACTTTCATTGTGGTTCTAATATTTATGCAGCTTGTAAATAAAAACAAATCAGTTAAATAATGTGCTCACTTGTAAGTGAAGGGTATATGGTTTAGATGAGAGAACCGGACAAACACAGAGGTGCGTTCACCGAAATCCAAACCCCTGGATAGATCAACGTCACTCTGCAACCAGGAAGTGCGGAGAGTGTTGGCGGTGCCTCCATCAGTTACTTGGAAGGAAGTCACACTAATTTTCGGATTTGAGAGCTGAAACAATTTTTCACCAAGTGAGTGTAATATATTTTGAGCGGTGGTTGTACCGATATAGATGTGTCACTGAACAAATCCTCTTGTATTCTGTCTGTGTGTCGATAATTAAACTCATATCCACGAATACACGGTTATTCACAACAATATAATATAATTAGTAATGGGACGAATCTTGTTTTATATAAGGTATTTATTCGGATATGGGTGACTCGTTGGAGCTCCTTAGGTGGGTAGTGGGACTTCACCTACGCGCCTACCTCTCACTCTCCATACCTCGTGTTTTGCAACACCGTTGGTCTGTCCATGTAAGTGTGACTCAATCCATTTTGTATCTCGTCCACTGTCCCTCTTTTGGGAGTGTTTTTGAACTACTGCACCTTAATTTTCCATTAACTTTCCATCTGTATGTAAAACTATGTTCTAAGGATGTACGTTATATGATTTTTTATGAATAAAGACAGCTGGAGGGTCTAAATTTTAAATCTTAATTTCTAATAACCACATTGAATTTCTTCTCCTTTTTCATCTTGCTTATACTTAAATATGTAATTGAATTAAAGTCGCGTATTTGTATTAGCTTTGATGAGTGGGACCGACAAGGAAGCTCTATCTTCTAAACTTATCCTGGGAAGGGGTGGGTCCCGATCTCCAGCTGTCCTTTTTTTATAATATGAGTTATCAGAGCACAAAAAGATCGCACCTCCCGCTGCGCTTGATTATAACGCCTCGCACACAACACACATACGTACACATACCTCATATTTCGCCTGTGATCTGTGGACCGACACACAAACACTTGGACATCACAGTGAGACAACAATAAATATGCATCGTATGATTTCATACATATTTAGAAAAGTGCTTAAATGGGCATTATGGATTAAAAAAAATGAGTGTCCTCTGGATGATTTTGAAAGAAAATTTTGGTTAGTTTTGGCGTAGACGATACAACAGTGAGTTCTATATGTTGTATAATGAGTTAAGTATCTTAAGGTTTATTAAACCACAATAACTTTGGTGGTTGGACCATATGGACCAAACAGCAATCACCAAAGTCATTGCTAAACACTAGACCAACAGGGTGCAGGAGCTTGAAAGACCAAAGCTAAGATGTAGCGACAATGTCTTCAAAGATATGTTAAAAACGCCATGCAAATGTTATACATGTTCAAATACAAGTGTCTCCGCTCATAAACAATGTTCCGCACATTATTAGCATGTCAACCCTCTCGCACTGGAAGTCGAGTTATAATTCCATCTCATCACTAGCATTTACAATTCTGGTTCACACAATTAATTTAATTAGTTCACTAACCCTTTTAATAAATATAGAATTAAAATTATATACAGTAAAACACATCGTCCTAATCCTACTCTTAAATATGGATAAATGGAAATTAATTAATTTAACATTAAATAAAAAATAGAAGTCATTAAAAAGTTTGAGTCTGGAATACTGTGTCTCGTATATGTGAGCAATATGGCATAAAAAGCAAACTGTTTCCGACATTAAAAAAAAATAGACAAAATAAACAAATTTGTGTTAATATGTGATACAGGTGCAAACCTTATTATATAAAGTATTTTTGATTTAAACGGACATCTCCTCTCACATATTAGTCCCTTATATCGAGGTTCTACTGTATTTTCAAAAACACTATTTGTAAACCCGGTATGTAATATGTAGGATGATGTCTGTTTTTACCTCTGCTCGAGTGTACGGGTTGATGTGTGGTGATCCCTTAAACTTCTGGAAAAAGTAATCAATCTGAGCGTGCCAGCGGTAAAAGAAGGGGTCACGCATTGTGATTCCTTCATCAGCCATGACACCGTTTTGTTCCTGCCATTAAAAATAAAAAATAATTTTATTTATAATCAACTTTACATATACAAAAGCTATTATAATATATTATATTAAGTGGAAATCAAACAAATGGCATACGGGTCGCGATGTTAGATTAGGTTAGGTTATGTTGATATTAGGTTAATCCAGAGAAAATCTCATTCAACGTACCAAATATTTATGGGTTGGATCGTGGATGTAAGCGGTGAACAAGTGCCCGGAGTTGTGAAGTCGTCCATAAAATTCTCTGTTAGGGCTCAGTTCACTAGACTCTATCATATTTCCCAAAAGATCTATGGTTAATTTTTGTGGATCTCCTACTTGCTGAAACAATGCAAAATGCACAAATTAATTATCATCATTATCATTCGTTTTCTATCCACTGTTGTTATTCGTTGCCATGTGTTTCTGCAAAGTTTGATGATTTCCACATCGTTCCACACAAGATGATTATATACAAGTAAAATCTTATGTTTACAGTATCACACCGTGTTCTGTATAGTACTTAGGTAGAGAAATAAAGCATCATAAGCCAATCTCACCAACTACACAATGATCAAAACTGAGATAAATAATGTTAAACAATGAAAATATACAATTAGCATCCACACAACTTCTTTAATACCTGGCTCAATTTGACAACTTTGTGAATTTGCTTGTTATTTTATATTTAGACATCTTTTTTTAAATTAAGTTTCGGTAAATACTTAATTGACACAATTTGACAGCTTTACCGATTAAGCAACAATGACTTTTACTAAATTGGTCGGGGTTTGTAACACTGACATAAGGCTTCTCCATGCTTCCATACTGATCTTTTGCTGCCACCAGTACTTGCTCTTATTGCAGATCCAGTATTAACGTACCATAAATATGAACCGCATGGCTCACTTATCGTCATACAATCAAACTCAATGGACCCAAACCATATCATCCTTTCCGTTTACCCCCAGAAATCCTTTGCTCCATAGGTGTGTACAATGTACAAAATTGATCCAGGGCACGGTTCCAAGCATCTGTAGAGTAGATAATAAGCCACGCCGTAATGCGTAGAATCTAGCCAGCGGCTATCGCGCAGACTTTGCTCTATTTCCGTCACCAGGCCAGATAGCTGTGTTCACTTCAAACTCCAGATTCCACTGTGCCATTTTAACCAGTATATTCTAGTAACTTCTTGCTTCAATAAATTCAGCATAAACAGTAAGTATGTATTTCTATTCAATTCACCTTTACTGATATTACTACCTCATATATGAACATGTAAAACTTCGCAACATCCAAGAGCGCAAGTATACAACTTGTTTTTTATTCTTCTCTCTCCTCTGAAAGCGAAATGTCTGCACATTTAAAAAAATAAAGACTGAGTAAAAATACACCACCATTTGCACAAGGCCGGAACTGATGGCATCCTCAATCCTGTCCCTCCACTGTTCTATGTTGGAGACGGTGATTTTGATCGCGTCCACTTCCCTATCCAAGTCCTGCCATCTGGATCCTTCCTGCCGGGGAGTCCAAGCCCTCCGGCTGGTGAGGCTGTCCAGTTTGGGGAAATAGCCCTCGGCGATTGGCTCCTTGAAGTTATTGAAGCGCTTCACGCGCGGAAGGTTGTTGCAGAGTCGTTCATTGTTATATCTAGAGATGCCATTAAACATGTTTACTTCACAACAATTATTATATTTAGAGATGCACGCTTACCAGTGTTGCTAATTATGTACACAAAATATAATTTTAACAATTATCTACAGCAGCATGACAAATATACTATTTTCAAATTTTTGATAAAATATAAATGAACTCGTTTGCTTTCTATTTGAAAAATATCCATTCAGAACCAATAACATCACAAATTCATAGGAAATCTACACCTCAATCCAATGTAATATATCAATTTCCATTCAATGCTCCCTACACATAACACACATGTCATTTCTGGGATATTATATACGAGGGCGAGTCAAAAATTATCTACACTTTTGCTATAACACACCTTCAAGGTTGTCATTCTGCCTTCTGTGCATGCATGCTTAGAGTTGGTATGACTGCGATCACGTGAACGAAATTTGATCCCGATCGCGTCATTTGCCTTTTCCGGCTATTACAGTTTGCACCGAGGAGGAACAACGAGCCGTGATCCGATTTCTCTGGTCGGAAGGTGTGAAAGGGGCTGAAATTTATCGTAGACTTTTATCACAATACGGTAACAGTGCTTTATCACGTGAAAGTGTTTAATCGGTAATGGTTCTGCTGTCAAATCATCATTTTTGACTTGCCCTTATATTAATATTCTTCATTTTTTTTGATATGCAAAAATTTTATTGTTCTGTCATAAATATAGAAAATCAAACAATTTTTTAAAAGCATTAATATACTTTGAAATTAATATTACGTACCTAGCAATGATCTGTTGGTGCATGTAGAAAAAGAGTTCACCCCTCCTATCCTTATTTACGATAGCCCTATCTGGTGCCTCGAAAGGATACACAAGGTGCCAGTGCCAGTGATGTAAGTTGATACCGATGTCCTCACGGAAGTAGAACAGGCGGTGCTCTATGTCCAGGTCAGACGCGGTGAAGTCTTTGGGGATGATGATCGGTGTCTGTAGAATAAACATTACATAGTTTGATTGTACATTGGGAATATCAATATTAGCAAATATAAAAAAATTTGTATATCTCGCTTACACTGCTATGAAGCGAATAACTACATTTTATTTCTCTTCTCGGGGTTTGTAAAAGCCTACAAACATCTTTAGTGTGTAATAGAACTTGCGCTCACTGAATTTATAACAATAGTCT
Organism: Eubasilissa splendida; assembly: GCA_031772225.1. NCBI lineage: Eukaryota > Metazoa > Arthropoda > Insecta > Trichoptera > Phryganeidae > Eubasilissa > Eubasilissa splendida. The sequence goes on along the minus strand of CM062868.1, from coordinate 7,313,570 downwards.
GGAGAAAAAATATCTCGAGAGCCCGTGTTTGAAAAGTTGACATCAGCATATTGTGCTGACAACCTTTAAGTATTCAAAATAAAATTAAAATAATTCAAACTTTACCCTGAGTGCTGCAGGAACGACTCTGTTGACTTCTCTGGCTTCTTGGAAAACATTTGAGTTCACAAATTGTCCCGGAAATGACTGCATAAAATTGATAGGAGGAATATCCCGAGTGTCTTTCCTGAAAAGTCATCCCCGAGGTAAACATTACAACTAGACCTTCATCTGGTGAAAGGTGTTATTATTTTCGCTATATCAACTGATCAAAAACATCACAGAACTTTGGCTATCATTTAAACGGTCAGAATAATATTGAGGTTTGGTCAGCCCTAAAATGTTTTTCCGCCGGCAAATATAGTCTGTTGAGCCGCCACTTGTGGTCAGCAAGTTATCAAGCATATTAGGCAGCTCGCAGCTCTGAAGTTATCTCTACAGCTAATTAAATACATTTGCAGCAATGTAAGTAATAAAGAGACAAATCATAAGTCAGATAATAACCTAACCTAACCTAACCTTCGGGATATTATTTTGTTGCTGATCAATTTAATAATCCTGCTGACCGAGACACTTTTGTTTTATGACTGTTTATTTTGAATACGCATAAATATTTAGCTGACTTTACTGACTGAAATATGTTCACTTACTGATAAAATTTAGTTTGTTTACTAACCACGTATAGTGCCTGATATTTTTTCACTGCCATTGATTTAATAGCTGTTTTTTCTTGCTAACCCAATATTCAAATGGCGAATAATTTAATAGGTAATGAATGTTCGAAACAAGTAGATGAGTTTGTGTATTTGGGAAGTATGTTCGATAGAAACGGAAAGGCTGAGAATGATATCGAAAGGAGGGTGACTGCAGGGAATAAAGTGAACGGCGCTTTGAATGGAATTATATCTAACGGGAATTTATCAACCGAGGCAAGACTAGCGGTGCACAATGGAGTCCTGGTATCGACACTGGTGTATAGAAGTGAGGCCTGGAACTGGCAGAAGAGGAACGAAAGTAGACTGAATGCAGTGGAAATGAGATCATTTTGGCGTATATGTGGCAAATCTATTTATGAGAGTAAAGAATGAAGAAATAAGGAAAGAATGTAAACCTGATGTTAGTATAATGAGTAAGATTAAGAAAGAATCACTTAGGTGGTTTGATCATATGGAACGGATGAATGAGAAGAAAGATATATGACGCAAGTGTTAATGGCACGAGAATAGAGGACGTCCGCAGAAGCCTTGGCACGACCAAGTAAACCAGATACTGGAAAATAATCCTGTTAGAAGCCACAATAGCCGGCGACCTTGAATGAGAAGATTTATGAATGTGGATGAGGCGAGAATTGTGTCAGGACGGAAGAGTGTGACACTCTATCTTCTGGCGGCCTGAAACGGCGTGATGGTAAGTAAATAAGCGGAACCATAATCTGAAATTGCAACTTAATAACAAAAATGAGTTTTCATTAAAAAAAAATTAATAAAACTAAACATTACACTTTACTGTGGTGGTCGTACAGGAATCTATCAAAAAAAACTTTTTTTTTTTGGATTCAAAACATTGTATTTAATCAGGATTCATTACATAACAAAAGAGCATCCCGCTATTGTAATAATAAAGCTGATCATAATGCATGTCAAAAAGAAGTTTTTTTTTTTAAATAATGTAATTAAAGTTAAAAATCACCTGTGTAACAAGGCTACAGACAAGGCATAATGAAAGAGTTTTGGATTGACATTTTCTCGACACATTGCAGCTGTAGACAAAAATTCTTGCAAATTATTTTCTGGCACATCTGAAATAAATATACGTTAGTTATATTCTTGAAAATTACTATGGATTTAAATAAATCATTTTTAGTAATGCTAATTTATCGTTCAGCTTCGAGACTATCCTATATCGAATTATTTCTTGATGTGATTACTTTTTATTATTGTAGAGTTTCTTTTTAAGCAGATCAATAATATGGTGGTGATTTCGAAACTCAGAAAGGTGCTGACTAGATCTCAGCTTGTAGAATTTGAAATATACATTTATCTAGAAAGTAAATAAACGTGGCAGTGATATTAATTAACATCACGCCGCTGCCCAAAAAGATGGACAAAAATAAAAAATTGGCATAAATTATTTTCAATTTAGCAACTTGTATCAATTTTCAAATAGTTATCTATTAAGAAATAAACTAAATCAATATTGGTAGATAGGTAGGTACTCATTATTTTTAAATATTGGATTTTATTTTGTTACTTTTTAAATTATGTATCAGAAACACATTTTAGCAAACCACACTTTTGTGCAACCCTGAATTCTTATCCACAGCAACTAATTTAGTTTTTTTTCAACCATAATATTTACCAATCAAAATTTTGATAAGTGCACTGGCAATTTGTTGATGTTTAGGAATGAAAGTGGAAAACTCTGAATCCTTTGAAAGCTGTGATGCCACAGATAGGTCAGGTTTGGGAACAGACTTCAGAGGTATCCTTTCAGAGGCATCCTCGCCGAAACGGTTGCTCAGTTCAATGCCAAGATTTGCATACTGCGGCGTCTGTTATAAAATTAATCATATGAATTAGATATACAATGCAAAACTTTTTATACAAATTTATAAATATGTATGTTGTTTAATAACTACAGAGTATTAATAAATAGCTAGTTATTTTCATTTGTTAACTTTGTTTTATTAACCACTTCTTGTTGTTCTGTCGATTAAGCAAGGCATATAATTAAGGCTGTATGCCTGTGTAAGTCATTCAAAAGTTTCTGAGAGTTGCTAATTTTCAGATTTTCCATGTCTATTGTTCATGGCAATACTCAACGGATTATATTGATTATCTTACACTGCAGACAAAATAATCACAACCTATTAACAAAAATAAAACAGTATTCCGACAAACACAGGTATTCATTCAATAAATTTATCCGTTGGATAATTATTCGACACTTCTTCAATATTTGCAAAATTACTTTGTGACCTCATTTTATATAAATAATTAGACAAAGTATTTAGCATATTTAAATACACAGGAAGTTTTGTAAATGTTTTAAAAATTCTGTCAATTGAAAGGTTTCAAATTCCCCATATTATTAGAATTAGATATGTCAAATTTGTGTATGCATATTTATGTATGTTTTCTAATACATATTTATATCCTCCTGATTTTCAGTGATATTTTTCAAACTAATTTATTTATTTATTTTAAATAATTTGAGTTTTAACTCGAAAGTTTTGGAATCAATCTACGTATATCTGTAAAATAGCCTGCTAATATATCTTTTAAATTTAATATTGTAAAAGAGTATGTAAGTAAAGTAAAAATTTTAATGTTTTATAATAATATAGTACATAAAATAAATAAATTTTCTGCCAAGCAGTGATAATTATAATTATTGTAAAAAAAAAATCAGTACATATTACAATATTCAAATATATCCACCTCTCCAACGTAAAGTATCATAAATAACAAATAGATCATTTTAGTTGCTCTAGTATTTTGCAGATATTTGATATACTTTTAATAATTTTAAAATATTTCTCAAAGTTATATTTATTATATTTCTTTAGGACTTACCAGAAACTCGGGTGTGACCTCAAAGACGCTATTATTTTCTCCTTTTGGCGTAAACAACGGTTCACCCGGCCGGTCAAACAGAAGTTGAATACTATTCTTCACATCAGCCATTTTGGATGCCTGAAAGTAAGAAAAATTATTATTAAATAATTTTTTTAAATATTCAATGTTAATATATCACTGATTCTTTATGCTTTTTGAAAAAATGCTACGGCAGTTCAAAAACGAGTAATAAATATAAATTATTCCAAAAATATACCATATATATTATTGAAGTAAATTGAAAAATAACATGGTTAACCGGTTGTTTTGTTTAGAGACATTTAATTTAAAAAATAGGCCTAAAAATAGTTTTACAATTGATACACATTATGAGTTTACTAGTACAAGATATCACCAAGTAACAGTATATTAAATTATTCATTATCCAAGGTGGTTAGGACAAAAATTGACCCAAATAAAAAACCCCAGATAATCTCTGACAAAAAAAATTATAAAATAAAAATTATCCTATCATACACAATTAAGATATACAAAATTAAGGATATAAAATATGAGTATATACTTGTGATGGTTAAAACGTTATTTATGACATAAGTAATAATTCACTCACCGCTCTACAAGAACTGTGTTAATAGTTCTGTACGTTTAGTCTTTTAAAGAAAACTTATCTTCTGTCAAATCAGTGTACTTTCGAGTGCAAAACCTAATTTGTCAACAATAATCAGGGCCACGACTGCTGGTTGAAATATCAAAAATTTATAATTGAACATTGTGCAAACAAAGATAACGTGAAAACTTAAAAATAATATATGTATTAATAAAATGATTTTAAATGCGTAATTAAAATATTTGCCTTTAAATGATATATCATTGCATGTCACTGTACTATTCCAAACACTTGGATCTCCGTAATATATACAAGCATACACAGGCTTCCAAACCTGACCATACATAATTATTTTTTTGTAAAATAAAGAATCAATTAAAGCAACATAAAAATAGTACACACTAGTATACACTATATTTATTTACAAGTCACACTCACGGAAGGGCCACATCGCTTGGAGGACGGACAATCATTGAACAAACGTAGTCATCTAGTGGTACCTGAAGGGAATCAAGATGGCCCTAAAACCCACTGGACTGACGAAATCATAAAATTCTCCCGCAATATATAATGTCTTCATCCAGCATTGACAATAAGGATTTTGAACTGTTACTAAATATTCAAATATAATTAACAAATTTTGACAGTATATTTAATTTCTAATCTAATTCTTCATATTACTCATTCTTATTTATCTTCAAATGCTTAAAGTAAACTTATCATAACTAATTTTTTATTCAAATAAATAATAAAACAATTGATTTACAATAAAATTTCACTTTTCAGTATCAATGAAACTGTATTTGTTCACAAACAAGTGATACAGTACACGTATGTAGGTATACGCCGTGTATGTGTTTGTGTCATTGATGTCACCTGACTTCGGAATATTTTGGCCTTATCTGGTGATGTGTCATCCTACAACTATCCTTTGAAAGTTAGTTAGGTTAGTGTTAGTTTTAGAACTTTCATTTTAAATTTTTCTAAATACATTTTTCAAATTTTAATCGACATAAACATGTATTTTAAGCGAAAACAAAAACACACAAATGGACATTTCACAACTGTCAAATTGAGTTTCAACAACAGTTTAGAGCAACATATAATTTCACTAGTGCGTATCAGTTAAATTACATTTTCGCTAGTTGATTCCAGTGATTTCACTGAAATGCCAGTGAAAATATAATTTCACTGGTAATACACATTCACTGTAACATATACAAAGTCTGCCCTGAGACAGGTGTTCATATAGTAGGGCGGACATGGGATTTAAATATATATATATATATTTATAATAATATCTGTAATTAATTGTCTTTTAAAATATTGTAATTAATTGTCTCTGTAAAATTTAGTAATTAATTGTAGATTGTAATTATGTCTATGGGAATAAATAAATAATAGAATTTTCATCCAATAATTTGTACTTTTAATTGCAGTTAAATCTCAGATATGTTTCAGTTGTAGCAGCTCTGTAATGTCAGGTTCATCCTGTCTCTCGTGAGGTTTTGAGAGCTCGAAAACCTGCTGCATTAGATGGTACAGAGTATTCATCTGTCTCTTTGTGTTGGTCCACTTTCTTATTTTCTTTCTCGTTCGCTGGCACCTTGCATCTGTTCAGTGGCGTAGCAATTGATACCTGATTTTACCTAGCTTTAACTCATGGATTTACTATGTAATATACCACTAAATTATCGGAGTTCTACTGTACAATCTTGGGTTCATAATTTATTTCCATAAAAATTATATTCTTATTACATTAAATTAAAATTTTATTGAATTATTTTGCCAACCCTGCCGAATTGGCCCACACATCTCCAAAATATGTCATTATACATATTCTTTATCATCATTTTATTATTTTTAATATTTCCTATTGCTGCCTTTTTACAATTCAATTTAAAATGTTGTCGCGGTGTTTCAATACCATGATAAGATTGTTTTATCATTATAAGTATATCTCCTGTTAAAAATGTTTGTTGTGGTCTATTTGCTATTGTGTGGTCAAAAAATGATGTAAAAGATAAGGAATGTCCAAAAAAGCTGACGTGGGTTCAGTAAACTTATAGATAATATCATGTAATCAATATTTTTAATAAAAATACATTTTTATTGTGAAGTTTTAGTTTCAGTTCTTAGTTCTGTGGTATTTTTAATACAAATTAAATTAATCATTTTGACAGATATACAGATAAAATCTATTTATAGAAAAAATAATAGTTATTACCAAATATTTTTTAAAACAAATTTAATGTATCAATTAGAAAGATATACAGATAAAATCAATTTGTATAAATTTAATAAAAATTAATTCATTCATTCTTGTATCAGATTTTACTCAAAGGTATTTGAGATTCCGTATGTATAAAGTAGATTGCTTTCAAATAATGGAATGACGGATGTATTAATTTAAAAGTGCAACATATAAGTTTGAAAAAATGATGTCATCTTACTACAGTACCGTGGTGTGTGGTCAGCGCACTTCCCCAGATAGGATGGGTTCCTGGTTCGAGTCCGGTGGCAATAAAAATATTTTTTCGATAAATTGATTTTATCTGTATATCTTTCTAATTGATTCATTTAATTTTTATTTAAAATATCACAGAGATCTGTTCTGATAAACTACAACTTCACAATAATAATGTGTTATCCTTAAAAATAAAAAAATTTAAATGAAATAACAAAAATTAAAAATATTTTTTCTAATTGATTTGTTTAATTTGTGTTATACTATCTAATGAGACCTTCAGGGTCATATGATTATATTAACATTATTTTGAGGACTTTTCAATAATCACCACTGCCATTAACATATCATCATTATTGCTGGATAAAGGCCTCCCTAAGTAATTCTTACTTTTCACTGTCCAATGTTATTTGTTGACACATATTTCTCCAGTATTTGATGGTTTCATCAGTCCAGTGGGTTTTATGATGGTGTCTAAATTCCACTTGAGTACTTTTTGGGTAATGACTTTGTTCGTCCAACAATGGTCCGTTCTCTGAGCAATGTGGCCTGCCCATTGCTCAGTTTTTTTGGCGAAGTCAGTCATGTTAACTACAATAGAAGTCAATTATAACGCGTGTTTTAATGCGGGTATTTTGTGTGCCATTTTTGTTTTAAGGCGCCCAGTGTAAAAAACATGCAAGCACGTCAAGGTAAATTAAAATAGAGCTTTAAAAAAAAAGTATAACATTTACTAAATTAATTTATTACTGTGGAAACTTTATTACTAGTAAACAGCAAAAAATTTCTGATTTTTTTAAAAAGTGATTGTGTTAAAATTCTTAAGAATCGTTATATTTTTGTTCCTAAATGTATGTGATAGTTAACAGAGATTATTCCTAATTTTAGTGTTTAATATATTATGTTCATTAAATTTATTTTGAAAGAATTGTTATAATTTATGAATTATGTGAACAGAATTGATTTTTACTTATATTTTATAAAAATAATAAAGAAAATTTGTTGTGTGTTGATTTTCATTGAAAAAAATCATTATTTTGGACAATTCGTTTAAACCGCGGATCAGATACGCCCCTTGCAAACTTGCGTTATAACCTACTTTCACTGTACTCTAGTCTGTTCTCTAATCTACATATTTATTTTCCTGTCTCTTGTGTTGCTCAACATACATCTTTCCACGCCTCTTCGTGTTACTCTGAGTTTTTGAACTTCTCTTTTGTTGAGGGTTTAGACTTCGCAGCCATGAGCATTTTACTTATTTACTTACCATCACGTCGTTCCGCGGGGATAGGCAGAGAGGATAGAGCGCCACACTTGTCTGTCCTGACACACAATTCTCGCTTCATCCACATTTACACATCTTCTCATACATTCGTCGGTTATTGTGGTTTCTAACGGGATCATTTTCCAGTATCTGGTTTACCTGGTCGTGCCAAGTCTTCCGCGGACGTCCTCTATTTCTGGTGCCATCAATACTTCTTTCCACCAATATCTTTCTTACCATTCTCTCCTCGTTCATCCGTTCTATATGACTAAACTACTTAAGTGATCCTTTCTTAATTTACTCACTAGACTAACATCAGCTTTACATTCTTTCCTTATTTCTTCATTCATTATAAAGATACTCGCTTAATATCAAAGTTCTAGCACAAAAGATTATCGAAATATACAATAGATTGAAAAACTATACATAACTTGCACATTGACATTAAACAACTGCCATAATATAAAACGATATCACAAGCAAACTAAAGTTTGGATTTGCACCATCTCTGAACTATCACTTCAAATATTGATTTATAATATATCTTAATAAATTGCGGCACTGGAATCTAATTTCTAAAGTTGTAGATTTAGATGCACTTTCCTTGTGTATGCATGCACTTACTCTAACTCACCTTATGCAATACTTATTGGAGTCCAATTTGATGAACTATCCCCTTAGTAACAGAAGATCAACAATCTTAGAATACAAGAGACTAATGGTATAATAGTTCCTGTGTACTAGTTTTGTCTTTGCAAATGAACTATGTTGGCTTTTTATCAATCGTTTTGAATACCAATCAATGATTGGAAAGTTGAGTTGGGAAAGATAAATTGGAGGAGGGATGCCACATATAGAAGGAAATAACGACAACTCCTGCAGATAGCCAAGACTCGCCCTGGGTTATAGCTCTGCTGATGATAATGATGTTGATGATTAGAAACTTAAAGGAGTCATTTGAGATTATTACATGAGTTGAAAAACCGCTGTTAGATCTCATCAAATGGGAAATAAAACTGAACGGAAAACAAATAATGTATCTGGGCAGAAAAATAAGTAAGCGCTGATTTATCCTTGATAGAAAGTAAATAAATGCATTACGAGCCGTATTTCATTTGATTGAGGTATATCAATACTGTCTTGATGTACGAAAAAAAAAGAAGGTAGATACTCAAATAAGTCCAATAACAATATGCCGTATTAGCCTTATAATAATTAAAAAATATTATTTTGACAGATTCTGCTCCAATCAGCTGATTTGAAGTAACCTTGTTCTTATTTTAAAAATGACATTATGGAATGTCAATGTTAAAATCTAAATTAATCTAGTACCAATAATACGTTTCAAAATGATAAAATATCAAAATTATAGTGCAGTTATCAATAATTCCCTGAGAATTTCGCGTTTTAATGGTAACCTATTTAAACCATTCTCAACTCATACAGAAAATGAAACATCTCCCTTGAAAACTGTCGATATTGCGTATGCATCTTACGAAACAGCAATATCTGAAAATAAAGGACTGCCTCCTCTTATAATTCTCCATGGCCTGTTGGGTTCCAAAAACAACTGGACCAGCATGAGCAAAGCTATACACAAAAACACTGGACGGAAAGTGATTGCTGTCGATGCAAGGAATCATGGTGACAGTCCCCATTCGGAGGAACACACGTACAGACACATGGCTGAAGATGTGATAGCTTTAATGAAGAAATTAAACATTCCAAAGACTTCTCTTTTAGGCCATAGCATGGGAGGACGGACAGCTATGCTATTGGCTCTGTTAAAGGTAAAATATGACCCATTTTAAGTGGTATCTCAATGATATTTACTAGATCAGAGATGATGAATCTATATCGCACGTGTTACTTCGCAGAGTACAGATTTTTTTGTAAACTAGCTTGTTTTTCAGTAGAATTCAGTGCCCTAAACCTAAAAAAGTAGCGCTTTGGTCTCAAATAGTTAATAAGTTTCGTAAATAAAAATTAATTCGTCAAAGAAAATTTTCAAAAATACTGTAATATAAACCTATACAAAATCAAACAGACCTTCCATATCTACCACATCATCATTCATATATCTGGGTACCATCGGATTGTACAATAATACTAACTAACCTAAAAATCCAAGAAGTTATCAAATTCGCCATCGTATATTGCGACCCGAGATTGATTGTCAGATTGTCAAAAATTTTTAATCTTTAAAATGTACTACCTTTTTAAACGTTTGCGACTTAATCAATTTTTTTTTTTAAATCTAGACACTTAATTGTATTAAATGCCTTTTGCAAAAATCTGAGAAGTTACCATATTCACTAATTTAGTACTTTGCGACATGCGGACAGTTTTTGGTGACACGCAGCTAAAATTCAAATTTGAGTTGAGTAGTTTTTTTTAAATAAAAATGAAGCATTTTGGGCCTCTAGTTGCATGAGTATGATATAGAAATATATTATTTACTGTAAAATACTTATAAACTACAACCGCCTAAGCGTGGTGCAGTGAATTTTAGCTAGAAATGAGGGCGAGAGGGTGTCAGGATTCACGCATCTATTGTGTCAGAGTCTTGTTATGACTTATTATTATTAAGAAACCTTTATCAAAATGTCTGTGAATAAAAAATAAAAACTGAGTATTGAAGCGAGAGCAAGTTGAAGAATGATTTTGTAAATACGGTGTTTACACCTTAAAGTTCCTTTTTAGATCTTTGTAATGAAAGTTTTGTAACTTATCATAATTTCATTGTTAGACGTCATTTTGAACTGAAGAATATATTTAGACATTTTATTTTATTTATGTGTCCTGCTAAGTTTTTTTTTATAAATTTTGAATTTGACCGAATTGTGGAAAAAGGTTCGCCATCGCTGTACTAGATACTAGCACTGTAGCATTTATACAAGCTTGACTGAGCCATTTGGTGGTCAAATGTGGTTACTCAGGCGCACTTGGAAAATCTATGTAAGATTAAGATAGGGTTAAAAATCAATAGAAATCAAGATCAGTTATACCAAATGTTGGAGGACGGCCCTATTAAAACAATCAATATATGAAAATGAATGAAGCAAGAATTATACGCCAAGACAGAAACGTGTGGCATCCTATCCTCTCTACCTACACTTGTAGAAAAATGGTGTGATGATTAGCTGGTCAAGTTTTTTTGTTTAAACCGAAGATTCTAGTCTGAACCCTTTTATTATATTCCCGTATTAATTATGTTGAAAAACAGTAACATTTAAAAAAAACTTTTTAATCATTGCCATTCTTCATTTCATGAGCTCTAAACTATCCAAATATTAAAAATATGTATTTTCAAATAATTAACTATTGTACGTATCTGTTTGTCTTTCTACTGTCTCGTAATGTGGTTTTGTAATTTTTAAGTTTCTTTTAATATTTTTTTTTAAAGGTGTCAGCCAGTAAACAAATATTTTAGAATTACTTTGCAATTTTTTAAAAACATCTAGTTTGTGCCACACAAAAGATGGCCTGAATTTGTATAAATTTAAATGAAATATCTGAATTTTAATTAAATTCACTTTTTTAAACCTTTTTGGTTTTTACATAATGGTGATTATTTCTGCTTTTAGCCTGAACTAATATCAAATCTTATTATTGGAGACATATCTCCCATCAAGACTAGTGCAACAATCTACTCGACAGTTGAATTCTTCGATGCAATGAGTTTTGTCGACATTCCAAAAGGAGTCCCACTCTCTCAGGCCAGAAAATTGGCCGACGAGCAACTGTCTGCCGTCGTGCACGACGTGTCCGTCAGGAGTTTCATCATCACAAATTTAGTACAATCCGATTCAAACAATTACTTGTGGAGAGTCAATTTACCAGTGCTGAAAAAGAATTTCAGAAGTCAAATTGCCAGTTTTCCCAAAGATATTAATCACGTCCAATATCCGGGGCCAACGCTGTTTGTTGCTGGTGGACTGTCTGATTATGTTGGGTAAGTTATATTTTATAAATACTAGCGGATCTGTCTCTACAACTTACTATTCTGTTCCCTACGCGTTGATGGCACTTAGACCTCGGAATAGACCAGAGCAATGTGGAACATCATTTAAATTTCCATGACTGCTCTTGTTCATTATTTTAGATTGAATTCTCTTGTGGTAGAGTATAAAAATTGTTTAATATTTATCTAACATAACATTTTTTGTTAAATGCAAAGATTATTATATTATAAAAATTGTAGTATTGTAATGTACGTATACTTTTTGATAAAAATAAGTGTAAAATTTCAGTTATTATCGACCGTTCCGGTTCATTAAAGATCCATTTAATAATTTCATGAAAAAGTATTGCCGTGCTAGCGCTGTGGACACTTAAAAAAATAATGCATATTGATTCAAATATGATCACAAATCAATGAAGAAGAAAAAAAAACCAATTACAAGCATCCAGTTTTGCCTTGAACAGGGAATAATATCATATTTAAAATCCTGTCATATTTTCATAATTCTATTTGTTGTGTATAAATAAATATAAATGAACTCTTTGAAACTTTCATAATTATTGATAAACTATTTAGAAGATTAAAATAAACTAAATCAGAATACTGTTTCGTAAGAAATTGAATTCTATATAAATTAATTTAAGTCCAGCATTTTTTTTTAAATACCTAATTCTTCTTTTAAATTTCTGTTTTCAGTCAAGACGAACTTCCAAAATTAAAAGAATTGTTTCCAAAAGCAGAATTAGTATTCATCGAAGGCGCTGGACATTGGGTGCACAGTCAAAAACCTGAAAAATTCCTACAAATGGTTTGTGATTTTCTATTGAAAAATTAATGAAAGTGATAAAGATTAATGTTAAATTAGGATGTGATAAATTTAATTTAAATAATTAGTCAGATTCGCTAGAAAAAAATGTATGAGGACTGACAATTAAGTTCGTAGAAAAAAAAATTATAGAACATTTGTACTGGTTCATTATCTGGCACACTGTCATCTTCAAAATAGTCTTCTCCTAAATCAATGCACTCGGTCAACGTTTTCAAGCAGTAATCAAAGTCGTTCTTCGTGAGGCTATTTAGAGCATGCGTCGTAATCCGTTCCACCTCCAGCTGCCAAAGTCAGAAGGGGCGAATAGGGCGAGTGTTCCAACTCAATGATTTGATTTTTGGCAAAAAAGTAGTTCACAACAATGATCCAACTTTCGTTTGCAAACAGTTCATGCCGGACACGCCTCACTCGTGCTTGTAACTGTTTCATTATCTCCAGATAGAATAGGTTTGCTTTTTGGGAATAAATTTTTGATAAATATTCTACGAATTTAATTCTCATTCTTCATACACTTGTAGCTAAATTATCAAATGTTTCATCCATACAAATCTTTTATATTTATTTACCTTCAGATGTATAATGCCTATATATTTATTACTTAGAAAAAGTTTTTCATAAGTAAAACCAGTACAGAAGTGAGATAATAAGTAAACCGTTATAATTTTCGGTACAATTTTTTAGTATGTTCATAGTTTTAATGACACAAAAAAAAAATTTGCCAGTCTTTATGGTATCCTTTTTTTGATTATTTAAATAATATTGTGATATTTGCGATTCTTTTAAAAATATTGGTTATTTTTGTGGTACTGTATAGTATATAAATGAAAAATGTGAAATATCCAAAATTTGTACAAATACACCATGAAGCATTATTTTAAGAGGTTCTCGAAATGCGGGTAGTATATTTAAATAAATCGAACCAATGTAGTTCTTGATCTTTGTATGTTTTCATCGGTCTTCCTGTAAGTTAGTTAGTTTTAATATTAAATTGAAATTATTAAAGTAATACAAAAAAAAGTTTTACATGTTTTCGTACTTTGGTAACTGCGAATGAGTAAAATAATTAAGTATTTTCAATAATGTGTAACAGGTTGTCTCATAAGTCTAAGTTTTTTTTAAAAATATAAATCCAATTCTATTTGAAAACTATAGATATTTAGTTTTTTGCTTTTTGCGATGTGAGTTGTCTCAGCTGTGCTTTTTTAACTAATTAATTTATTTTGAACTATGCAGCCACAGGAGATAATAATAATCATCTGAGTAATGCTTTATGATTTCCATTACTTTTTACGTTAGGTATTAGCATAAAACTTGATTGTCAAATTACAAGTTTAAAATTTTAAATTTTACCTAGATAACAAGACAGACAGACAACAATTTCATATGAAAGAAAAATTACATCTATTGAAGTTTTACATATAAAAAAAAACAGGTACAACATTATTAGACCATAATCTTCCTTTCTACATTGCACGTTAGCTGCATCTTCTTAGTTCGACTTCGATCCTTGATGGTAACTTCGGGGTGTGAGCTCAGCATTTTGTTCCGTTCTATATTTGGGCCTGTCGGGCCAAATCCTTCTCCAGCCAGAGATATTTCATTGCCTGGCCGGGCAGGACCAATCCCTCTGCCTAGCCTGACACAATCCAAATTCGAGTGACAACACCCATCCAAATATTACGTAAAAAGGACAGGAGTTCATAAAGATCACGATTTTCAGTCATGAAGAACCGTCACGAATAATGATGATTGCTTCCCTACAAATGTTGTCAATAGCCAAAATTGCATTCTGTCCCGAGTTGGGATCCATAAAGCAAAATGTGACGTAACTGGGATTCTTTTATCTTCTATCAATTTAGGATTGAAAATAAATAATTGCAAAAGTAAATACTCTGGCACTACTGTTACAAAACACAAAAAGAAAACTCCAAAAATTTCTTTAGTTTTCAAAATGGAGTGCATTTATAGATTTTTTTTTAAATATGCAAACTTACGAGACAACCTGATATTTATCAATCCCTAAATGAATTGTGTGATTAATGCCTACAAATTTTTATAGAATAATTCGTGGTTGCATTAGAGTTAGTGTGATATTACATATATCAAGGTCTTACTAATAAAAAAATGTGACAAAAAATAAAGAAAATAATAAAAAAAATATGAAAAGTGGTGGGTGATAAATTCAAAATGTTTTATTTATTACTATAGATAACAATACAGTCAGGTGACAACATTTTACTTCTCTTTTCTTTAAATATTTTTTCATCAGCAGTATTTTACAATGGCAAAGAATAATAATGATTTAATATATAACGCAATCTCGAAACACTTATTTTCGTCAAAAGTTTATTTATTGCACATGTGTTATACTTCAGGAATAATACAAGAAAAAATTAATCCAAAAAACAAAATAAACATGTGTATTTTAAATGAGACTATAAACTATGATACATTTTAATTAAATCATTTTATTATTATTTACTTATTTATTTTCATATATTTTCCTTGTTAGATTCTTGTAAAATTACCAATCACGACTCCTTTGCAATGGATTAAAATTATACAGTGACTAAAAATTATACACAATAGATAAGACAATTGTACATTGACAGATTTAAAAAATAAGTATCAAATTTACTAAACCATGCACAGTTGTAACAAAGGCAAATAAACTGTAAAACTTATTTTATCTTTTTAAACTTTGTTTATGTATTGTAAATGTTATTTTTTAAATCCCTTTAGGGTTTCTTATATTTTTTTAGTTAAAAAAGTTACTTAGAAATTTTAAGATTAAAAAATAACAGGCTTAAAACATTAAGAATTAAGTCTAATTGCAATGCTTTTCCAATACATAATATAATTTGTATGGCCTTTATGATATTCTTGGTAAACATTTCACTTTAATGTAATGTTTTGCAGAAAATGATGCACGGTATATCCTTAATTACCAGCTCTACATTAGACTAAAAGTGCAGTCCACTTGTACAATTAAAAAATTATTCAGATGACATTCAAGACATTATCATTAAAATTTAAAATATCTTTTAGTCTTAATGTTTGTGTCATAAAAAAGTAAAATCATCTCTGGATATTTTGTAAATACCCAATTATGAGATCCACAATTTTCTGTGATACCAAATGCTATCTCATATTTTAATACATTTTAGGAAAGGTTTTTAAAAAATATTTATTTTGTGATGAATATTAATGTAGAAATGTTTAAAAACGTTTAATAATGTACCTACAAACTCATGAACTTGCTCGATATTATTAAAATTGTACAAATTTTAGTTTTACTCATTTTTATTATCAACAAGTGGGAAAAATAATTGTGTAAAAATGAAGCTTTATATTTGTTTTTTGCATTGTATTTTTTGTTGTTTTTAATTTTTATTCCAATTTTAAAGCTCAATAAAAGACAGAAATATGTAAAAATAAAAATATTACTATAAACTGTTGTGTTTTCACTATTTATTTCAAATGTGTGTATGTATAAAATATGTTTTAAAAGTAATGGCCGATTTTAACTTTCAAATTCAATTAAATATCACTTTAGATTAAATAAACTTTATTAATCAAAGTAAGAGGCATTTGATTCTAAGCATTTTTTCCAATGAATTACAAGCTTATTTATGCATATAAAATAAAACTTTGGTGCATTATTCTATTACATATAAGGCATTTTCTGCTTCTCTGTTATTCCAAATTTTTGCCATAAATAAGAGCTTAAAAAGTTGAAAGTTGTCATGAAGTCAAAATAAGTTCTTTTAAGTTAATCTGTGTTGATTGTTTGTCGCGTGTTTTCTTCCACTAAAGCTTTCAATTCGCCATTTTCAACAGTAGTAGGACGTCCTCAGCCCTTTTCAGCTTAACCTTCTTCACCTACCACCTTTCCATTAGTAAACTTTTCGAACCAACTCCACATTGTAAATTCAGAAGTGGTTCCTTCACCCATATGCTTAATTAACATTACGTGCTGTTTGAGATGCATTATGCCCAACTTTAAGTTCAGACAAAAAATTACACGTAATTCTCTTTTTTTTTCAATCCTATTTCTGAAGGATTAAAGAAATGCAAATTAAATGTTTAATTCAATAAATAAATATAACAGATTCTTATCTGTCAAAATAAAAACAAATATTTCTTAGCAAAGATCATTCAAAATGATATAGGTACATATTATTAGACAGTTAGTTTTTTTTAAGAACTAATTTAATGTAATAGATTTTTTATTGGTTATTTGGTTGGTTCACAAAGAATTTATAATATACATATACACTGGGATTTTGTGCAAATGCAGACACACGTATTGCAGTCTCACTGCAGTTGTATTGTTTCAATCGTGCACCCATCACAGATTATTCCAGATCAAACGGTATGTATGTATGCATCTTATATGTAATATGCCACACTTACATCATTCTGCATGTTGCATAGCAATGAAATTACATAACAATATTTCAATAAATAATTTTAAACAAAAGTAGATTTCAAATATGTCACAATAATTTTAAATGTGGAACATCGTTGATCGACTTAATAAATTAGCAGGTACTTGTATACTTCTTAACTGAAAAATTCATTGATGAATTAAAAAATATGCAATAGCGAAATAATATTAAAATATAGATAAATTGATAAACAGTATAAGCCTATCAATTATTTTGCTATTATACTTTTTATTTTAATTTGGACATTTAATTTGGGTAGTTGAAACATATACTATATGTGCTGCATAAGCTTTCTCATTGATGTTAACTTCTTAAAATATCGGTGTAATCGATTTTCACTATTTCTAACACATTAAGAAATGGAGCTAAAAATAATACATATTCTAAACAATGATTGAATTTAAGGTTGTTAGTGTTCTACTATTGTTTCATTCTATTTATATTAGTTCTACTCGATCTTTATCGCAGCCCAAACCATCATTGAATACAATAACTAGTAGAATACTTTTTGCATAAACATTTAACATTGATGAAGCTTGGAAATAAACGGTAGAAGAGTCCAGAAAACTTTATTTAAGGTATACACTTGCCAATAAATATTGTTTAACAACATTTCCAGAAAGACTGAGCACATTGTAGGATATCATTTTGTCATTTTGTACCCATGTGAATTTTTCATGTCCAAACGTGGATTCTTCCATTTCAAAAACAGGAGTTAAGGTTTTGAAATCTGTAGGTAAACCTGGATGAAAGTAAAGAGCCTGGAGTAACAAGAATCCCAATACACACATTGCAAATCGCCACCCTCTTTTTACCGCCTGAAATATTGTTTTCAGAATATTAATGGTTTGCACATTTAAAACAACATGCGAAATTATTTTCACAATACATAATGTAATCTTTTAATAATATTTCTATGGAAAATTATTTCACCCTTTGCCAGGCAGCATTTGTATTACATCTTTTGGGTGTTCTAAAAAGTGGAGGGTTTTTACATAGTCCCACATTGTTAATACAAGCTTAGTCTTCGTTGGAAGAGAAAATGTAATGTTCTTTGACATTGGATGCAGAATTCACCCTCCATTATAATAAGCATGTAGGTTTGAGCCTATAACACAATATAAGTAAAGGATACGGATGTGAGGTATTGCTAAGTAAATAAATGTCTTAAAGTCATTTCTACCTCACCTTTTGACTGATCTAAACAAAATTTTGAAAAGTTTTTCTTTTGGCCCCTGTGCAAAACATAAGAGCCCTTCCTCTTCTCCTTGAAATTGTGGCCCTTACATAATACGAAACTTGTATCTTTGATAGTCGCTTTTTATTGAATTTTGTAAACCTATAATCCTGAACACTATTGTGCTCGATAAGAGAAAATTATCATTATATATATTTTTATTTTTTGCACATTCATAAAGCTCTAATTCTGCACCCTAAACCCGGCATTGCTGCCCCTCATTCATCCATTGTTCCGCCCCTGACCTCAGCCAGTATAAATGTTGCAATAAATGCCAAATTTACTCAGTTACACCCACCCCATCCCCCAGACATCTTATCACCCCCCCTTTTTTAATCAAATTTAGCATTTTTTCTTTAGAGCCGCACAAAACAAAGGCACCCACCACCCCCTAACCCCCTCCCCATGATTCTTTGATGAAAATGTGCATTAAATTTAATTGTGTGACAATTTAAGTATGTATATTTTTACAGTATTAGTAGCCATCGATTTAAACTTATTATTGATACAAATAACATTTAAGTAGTTCTTTTCATATGCTTTCGTAATTCAATCTATGTGTATGTAGCAATCGGAATTCAAATCCACCGCCATCTCAGTCGGCATCGACGTTAGAGACACGTGCACCTTCTACATCTTCATTCATTTCTATCTGTCTTCCTTGTTTTTATCATACCGACAATAAACACCTCAACACACACCAATCACATTTATTTCATTTAACCACCGTCCTAACCCCCAAATGTATTTACCTTGCGAGAGATTTCAATAATCCTTGTAGACGGGAAGAACCTTATTAAATATCCGAGAATATTAACGTCATTTTTAAACATTGTAATGATTTTATTCTACCGCCAACATGTTCACATCATAACAGGTTCCACGTAACAACGACACATTCATAAAACCACTATATTGGTGATTCAACATGCGCATTGTTCAGTAATTTTATGATCTAGAATATGACCTTGTTTAACCATCATAAAAATTAATGACTTAAATAATCGCTACAACATTTCAACATGTCGATGAAACCTTAATGATTTTATTTTTCACCTCTAGAGCAGATCAAATTATTATTTTAATGTATACATATTTACTGAAGACTATTAAAATCAAACATTGCTTTATCGCATTGTGACAGCAAAATAGGAGTTCTGTTGTAACTGGATAGGTAGTAGAGTCAGATTAAGAAAATCGAGGCCCTAGGTAAGATCTTAAATTCAAGACCCTCGAAAAATAAAAAATTTAATATGTGGAAAAGTAATACGAAATTTGTAATTTATCTTTTATAAATTCCATATGGCATGAACATAGAAAGTGTGTGTTATGTTCTAATTACACAATATCGTCATGGTAAATGCAACCGGTTGTGTACCAAATATACCAAACTCTTCAGGAGAGACAAAAAACTATGCCATCACACTTTCACAAATTTATTATCTTAATTAACGCAATCACAACCCTATATGAAGTAAGTTCTGCATGTGTAAGTATCAATGGATCATTCACACCATGGTTTGACATTACAAAGGGTGTCAAGCAGGGTTGTGTAATGTCTCCATGGCTGTTCAACTTGTATATGGATAATTTTGTGAAAGAACTGGAATGTATGAACATGGGAGCGAAAATGGGCGATTTGATTGTATGCTGTTTATTGTACACCGACGATGTAGTATTAATGGCGAATAATGAACAAGAATTACAGAGTCTAGTGAGTAGAATGTACGATGTATGCAAGGAAAGTGACCTTATGATGAATGTCAACAAGTCGAAAGTGATGGTATTCGAGAAAGAGGAAAGCAAGACACCGTGCTAAATACTTGTAGGTAATGAATGTTTGGAACAAGTAGATGAGTTTGTGTATTTGGGAAGTATGTTTGTTAGAAACGGAAATGCTGAGAAAGATATCGAAAGGAGGGTGACTGCAGGAACCAAAGTGAACAATAGCTATGGAATTATAGCTAATGGGAACTTGTCAACTAAGGCAAAACTAGCAGTACACAATGGAGTCCTGGTACCAACATTTATGTGTGTAAGTGAGGCCTGGAGCTGGCAGAAGACAAACGAAAATAAACTGAATGCAGTGGAAATGAGATCGCTTAGATGTGTGTGTGGCAGAGTAAAGAATGTAGAGATGTAAAGCTGATGTTAGTCTAGTGAGTAAGATTAAGAAAGGACCACTTAGGTGGTTTGGTCATATGGAACGGATGAATGAGGAGAGAATGGTAGGAAGGATATATGACGCAAATGTGTTGATGGCACCAGAAATAGAGGATGGTCCTGTTAGAAGCCTCAATAATCGGCGACCTTGTATGAGAAGATGTATGAATATGGATGAGGCGAGAACCGTGTGTCAGGACAGAAGAGTATGGCGCTCTATCCTCTCTGCCTACCCCCGCAGAGAAACGGCATGATGGGAAGTTAGTTAGCCTATTGCATTTACCACGACAATATACTCATTTTTCATATACTATATTTTATAAATTTTAAATGCTCATACTAAAAAAGCTTTTAAGATAGTGTCACTTTTCATTTTGAGGTGTTTTTATATAATATGTCATTATTTGATTCTTAAATTATCCAACATCAGAGTCTATGTTCATATTAAATTTGACATGCTGTGTGGATCAATGCCATCAACACCGCTGACACGAACGTAAATACAGATAAGGAATATAATATGTCGCCCAATGGCACATGGACGTGTACATTGCCGGTAAATTAAAATGTCTGATTGAGTATTTGCTTCTGGGGAAAATACCACAAATCATTGCGTCGATTACAATCAATCAATGATCATAAATAATTAATCAATAATATTTTACTTATTAAACCATTTGTTTTTTGTCTCAGGATGACAGTAACGGCAGAGCATTAATTTAAATAGTGCAATTAGCACTGCTGTGGTGAATCTCATAAATCAAAAGATCAATGACAGAGGTCGCTTTTGTCGACAGAACTGTAGCGCCACATATTATTTAAATTTATTTATTTATTAGATGACATACATATTTTTGTTCTAACAGAGGTGAATATATTATAACATAATAAACATAAGACACAATTAATACTCATAGTTTATTGTGTGGGATGGAGTAGACTCCACCTCTGATATATTCAGCGTTGTCCTGGCTACTTTGCTACACTGAAGTCTGTGTTAAAGTAGCCAGTTTTTTTTTCGTGCTTTTGTGGTGTTATTTAAATCGACAAGAATAAAAAGAGAAATAAAAAAAATATGTAGTGGGAGTGTTGTAGGACTAGTGAATTATTAGTGTAGGTATTGTATAAATTATATTAGAATGTTGGATAGCCGCGCTTCTGATTCATCTCTACCTGATTGCATCATATATTGGGTCCATATTAGTGTAATCTTATTGAAATTAAACGATTTCCAGTTGGTACTGAGTGTGTTGTATAGTTTCGGAGCTAAGAACATGTAGAATCTTTGATAAAATGTCGTTGTTGCTCTCGGAACTGGCGTGTAGATGTTTGTTGTTTGTCTTGTGTTGTGTCCATGATTTATTGCTTGGGATGAATTGATATTAGCATGGAAATATTGAACGAATCTCAACATAAAGATTTGTCTTATATCTAGGACATACAGAGGGCGCCTTGTAAAAAGTGATGAATGCACAAGGAAGTGACTTTTTTATTTTTTTATTTCAACTTTATTACATATAGGTATATTCATTATAATTTTATTTCTTACCAAACTGCCTACATAGTTATTAACCAAAAGTATGCATTATCCTATACTACATTGGTATGTTAATATAATATACAGTCATTTCCATTTAGACTGGTGGGACACGCTTATAAATCATGTTATAGTCAAGTTAAAAGAAATTAGATGAATTACTTAGAAAGATATAAAGAAAAAATATACAATTTTTACAGGATGCAAAGGCACAAACCTAGTCCACAATATTTTATGGGTGGATGCCTGATTATAATATAATATAACAAGGAAACAAAAAATTAGATAAGAATATGTTCTTTTATTTTGTGGGGTCGCATAATTTTTTTAAATGTTTAATAAGTCTTTATTGATTTTGTTAATTATTCTTGGCACAACACGTTCTCCAACAACAGTGCGTCTTTTGTTGACATGTTCCTCACCAACTCGCAGGGTCCAGGGTCTTAAGTCGTGAGTAACGTCTTACTTTGATCTTTAACATGTAAATTTATTTATATCTTTTGTAAATAAATGCGTAATATATTCATACAAATACCCTCTTTGATTTAATGCCTTGTCAATATGTATTCTTTGTGGAGTCGAGCTAAACTAGCAACTGGAACAAGTGCCCTCGTGGCTTATAGTGGAAGAATTAATCTTCATACAAGTTCACCATACTGCTGTATCAACATTTGAGGTTGGGAACATGCTTTAATTAGTTTTTAAATGTATTTAATTTAGATCAATTATTAAATCATAGAGTGCCTGGGCCATAATCTAGCTCTAATAACACATAACATAAAATGGTAACACGTATACTGATAAATACTAATTAAATGTATTAATTAGAAAGATATACATACATATAAAATCAATTTTATCGAAAAATATTATTGTTGCGCTACCGGGATTCGAACCTGGATCTCTTACCAAACCGGGGAAGGTGTATTAATTACCAACTGTGCTATGTTAATTCTGGCATCTGCTATCGGTTTACCCGAAGGTATTTGAGATTCCGTAAAAACAATGTAGATGGCTTTCAAATAATAGAACGATAGATGTATTAATTTGGAAAAGTGTAACACATGGGTTCGAAAATTTGTCATCAAAAATACTGGCGCTGTAGCATAGTTGGTAATGCACCTTCCTCGGATTGTAAAAAGAGATCCAGGTTCGAATTCCGGTAGCGCAACAACAATATTTTTCGATAAAATTGATTTTATATGTATCTTTCTAATTAATACATTTAATTAGTATTTAAAACATCACAGACCGTCTGTTCTGAATAATTACAACTTCACAATAAGATTGTAACATATACTGATCCCTGTCTATTTTATCAATGGTGGAAGCATTTTTGTGGAGTTCTATAATCACCAATGTTCCCTTCAAGGTGTGCGGGTGTGCGCACGTACACAATTTGGCATCATAGCACATACAAAAAAATGCGCTCACAATTATTAATCATGTTACTATGTTGATTTATCTTGTATAAGATCACCAAGATTGAGCCACTTTCTGAGGTTGTGCAGCCATGATAGCTTCCCTTTACTTACGCCTCTGCTGCCTTCTATCTTCGCCTACATAATGAATTGTAAAAGATTATATTTTTCATTGCGAAGTATGTAGTTTTCCTCAATAGTTCTCATGACTTATTTATGTGTCTTAATACATCCTTATTAGTAATATTATCAACCTGAGCCCTACCAGTAGCCTGGTATGGTAAAGTTTTTCAACATTGCTTCTTAAAATTGCATTTTTTTTAATGCATACACTGCAAAACTATTCTTCCCCCCCCCCAGGCCACCGAAAATTCGCGTCTACAGGGTGGCCCAAAAAAAGTGATAACATCTCGTAACACATGAGTTATTTCAAAATATTATAATTATAATTCCTAATGTAATTTTTTTTTGCACAATATTTAGCTAATCAGAAATCATCAAAACACCCCATATTGCATAATCCACTGGGTTTAAATCTGGGCTGTTTAGTGGCTACATGCCTGGCTCGATGAAATTAACATTCTCACGAAGAAAAAAGTTGATTGTATTTGATGTGTTCTCACTTTTCTGTATAAATACTGAGTAAAAAATATACAGTCCACATTTTGGTGGTGCCAGCAGAATCCAGATTGGAGGTGAGTGCCTATTCCTTCCTGTCCTGAGATTCTTCCGACATCTATGCTTGTACGCAACATATATATTAATAGTTTTATAGTGATTATTTATCAATGTTTCCTTTAAGTTTAGTTCACGGCGTACGCATAAAAGTTTTATGAAATTTTAAGGACCAATGCCATTATTTGTGCGCTGGAGAAGAAAACAAGATAAACATTATCATACCAGACTGCTGGTCTACAAAACTATTAATATATAAAAACAATTTTTGTAGTCATAACGGAAATAATTTCACTAAGGGAGATTTATTAATTAAAAATGAACTTCACAAGCTATTTGATGAATGATTGCTTGCGTCTCCAACGACTCGTTAAATAAAATAAATAAAGCACAATTTGATTTCAAAAATACTTTATTGATTACATAAAGCGCGCTACGATCCTGCTAATTATTTTATGAAGTATATGGCTGATGCATCGCGGTGCACCGTCACCACAATACACCATAGTATTTAACATATTTGACTCATCGAAATGGCATCACAAAATTTTATAATTCAAAAGTATATATTTGTTAAAATCTTTTCAAACGTGTCCGTCACGTGTAATAGTTTCATATTTTTGTAATTTTATTAATTTCATTTGGATTTGAATTTCAACAACAGTTTAAAAATAGTTTTTTTTATATATGATATGTCATTATTAATTTACACATATTAATCTAAAACTACCCTTCCTGCTTTATTTAATATATTTAACGCACACTATTGATATGTGTGTATATACGTATTCAAGTGAATTATATTCTTAAAGGCACATCCTTTTACGTGAATGATTTAATGTCTATGTTATTTACAAAATTGTATGTACAACCGCGTATCTATGTGATACATTACTAAATCTCAGAAAATAAATTTTAAAAATAGACCAATCAACTATAAATAGAAAAAGACACCTAAAATCAATCAAATGTTCAATATAATAATCTGAATCATTTGAATATATGATATATATATACACCACATAAAGTAATGGTATTTATAGTAAAACATTTTATAACCCTTTTTAAAAGGTTCAGAATTAAATTTAATATTATTCCTTCATTACAATTGTACTTTGTGTTAAATTAAAAATAAATACATGTCGGATGGCTGCATCAACGCTCCAACTCTCATGCAGAAGCCAAAATTTTGAAATGGAGCAAAGATTGAATTCCCGATAGCAAGCAACAATATTAGTATAGAAGAAATCCAAACATGCAGACTAAGCAACAAATTGATATTATTTCCGTCTTCAAAATCACCACTGTTGTTCAGAAATACCAAAATCTTATTAGACCAGTCCGAGACATGGACGTGACTAAGAAACACTGCACATGCACCGGTTATTTCTGAAGAATTTAGAGATCTACGTTTAGGCGGGTTTTAGAAAATGGATTTTGCTTAAATGCTACAATAATAAGGACGACTTTGGTGGTTGGGCTATGCGAAGAGGATGGACCAAACAGCAAATTTACCGCTGAACACCAGACTAATAGGGCACAAGAGCTTGGTAAGGCTAAAGTGGAGTGACATTTTCTTAAAAGATCTTAAATCTGTCTTAGAGATTCATAATGGAGAAATGGCGTGAAATAGAGATCAATGGAGAAAAACTCTCAAAGAGATGATGATGATGATTGTAATTAAACCTCATATATTAAATTAGTAAGCATTATACTGTATATTGTATTTTAATCATAACGAAACAAAAGACAGAAGGGATTAAAAAATACCCCAAATAAATACATTTTGATTCGTTTTTATTTGTATCTACGGTGGAGGCGTCTTTTTGTATCTATGGTCGAATGCATTTACCCACACATCTTTTCAATAATAAATATTAAAAAAATAACATAAAATACGCTAAAAATTGACAAGAAAAATATTTATCATACCATTAAAATACTAAAAAGATTTTTTATATGACTGGAAAGTTCACTGAATAACATAAATAATTTATATTTTGTATCAGATGAAGAAAAAACTTATAATACACAATTGAATTATAAACAGTTCAGTTATTCCAAATTAAGTACCATTTCAATATATCCATCTTCACCGCAAAGCGGTGCGGTCAAACTCATAATTAATATGAAATAAAGATGTCACGTAAACCAATGCAAAAATAATGTCAAATGATATTTTTCGAGCAACTGTGGAAAAATCAAGCCGGATTTTAAATGTATTTTTAGTTGTTTTTTTTTTTACGTAATATTGAACAAGCATATAAAATAACTGAAGTGTACAAATAAAATTAGGGGTGAAGTTGAAATTGTTGAAATTACAAAAAATGTTTTATCTATTATATTTAACATCTGAGGTTGAAAAAATGTTAGCCATTTTGTCTGGCAAATTTCACAATTTATTTTATGCGTAATAATTCTCCTTTCACCAAACGCTTATAATTACGTCAAAATTAAAAAAAAAAATACATTTAGGAAAACAATACCTTTAATTTGGCACAGAAATTCCCTATGATAATAATAGTTAACATTTAACAAAGTTTCCACCATTAATTAATAAATCAGTAAATTTTCTTGAAATATTTTGATTGTAGCCTGAACATGTTTAAATTGTGTTATTTAATTATATAAATAATAATAGTCTGGCTGTTGAAGCCACGCCAAAATAATGTATAAACTTGTATTTATACATGACGCATTTACATTACTTTGTTACATTTTTGGGTAGTGGTGCCGGTTATTGTGATCTAGCAATTCTACTATTCAAAAATAAAGATCGTCACAAAGGTATATTGAAGTTAATTTTAAATTTATTGTACATATTATACATAAAGCAAATGCAATATCAAATAAATTTATAATCATAGAATTTGGTACCAACACTGATATGAAAGAGAAGTTTGAAGCTGGAGGAAGAGGAAGAATAATAAACTAAATCAGATCACTTGGGTATATATATTGTATAATCCATTTTTAAATAAAGAATGAACAAATTAGATAAGAATGCGATGCTGATTTTAGCAAAGTGAAAAGGATTGGAAAAGGTTCACATAGAAGAGAATGGTAAGGATCATATATGATGCAAGTATGTATTGATGGCACCTGAAATAGAGGACATCCGCAATAGATTTGACATGACCAGATAAACCAGATGCTAGAAGCTACAACAATCGACGAGCTTGCATGAAAAAATGTATGAATGCGTATGACAGTTGCTTCAAGACAGAAGAGTGTGGCAAACCATCCACTCTGTCTACTCCTGCGAAAACGGCGTGATGGTAAGTTAGTTAATTAATGTGTAGAATTTTCTGGGCTATTCTGTCACTTATCTCCAACCTCTCTGGCTGATGTTTCGGATCCCATTGCAGAGTCCGTTGCAAGGACTAACACCCAAAAAGATTGGATAATACTGTTGGTGCTTGTGATTTCCCTCCAAAACATACTTAGAAGTACCTACATACAAGTTATTTACGAATACAAATAACCGGCAGCGTCTACTGTGTATAAAAAAATCATTCATATTATTGAATATATATAGTTATATTGTAATTTTTCATAATTCCAAACTACAATGTTGTCATTGTTCTGTATTAAGTTAGAATAAATTGAGGGATTTCTATAAAATGTGAATTGAATAATTTATTGCACTTTTACAATAACAAAACAACTTGTGGCATTTCAAGTCTTCATAAATTAATGAATTCGCTCGATCCGGCCATCACAGACAATGTTCAGAATATTTATTTGTCTTTGGTGTTCTACAATAATTCACTTTAAGATACAAATTAAGACTTTTAGTGATAGTTTATTTTTTTAAATTCATAATCTATTTGACTTAGCGATTATCTATTCGTATATAATTTAACACCAATATTAATACATATTAATTATCAGACAAATATTTTCATTAGAAGCGAACCTGGAAGGACAAAATAATTTTACATTCATTTATCCACTTCGGGGACTTAACTACGATGAGGCGCTTTGTATATATTAAGGCATTTTATAATTTAAAATGCATTTATAAACATGCAGTCATTTTTATATCAACAATTTTATGCACCATAATTATTAATTATAACAGTAAATTTTAAAATTAAAAAAAAAACTATCTCTAAAAGAAATAATAAAAAAACATTTCAAATAACTAAAAATAAATAGTGTTTAGATATTATTACAACTAATTAATCATGATTTTTATACTGCGTATATACAAGATGATACTTTATAATCTCTCGTCGTGGAGATTTATCGGTAAAAGTCGGGATATCTGACTGAGTAATTCCACTCTACACACAAAACACCCGCGCCAATGATCACAGCTCCCTTTGCGCTCAACTCTGTACTGTACAAGCTGTCGAGACAAATCTCCGAGATAAGTCTCAATAATGCACCATTACACCAAAAGTCATATAAAGGACAGTATAGAATTGAGCGCAAAGCAAGTTGTAATTTGTTGTCCATGTTGTAAGTAGAATGAATAGAATGACCATCTGATATATGCCCCGATATTTGCTGTCAGATCTCTGAGATGAGAGATTAAAGCATTATCCGTGTACAAGAGCCATTATAAATATGTATATCGATCCTTTCTATGTAAATTTTGTTTATTAACAATTGGTCTAGTATTTCCCTATTTTTTTTCAGTGGCAATATATTTTTTTATATGTTGTTTCCAATACAACATAACAGAATATAATTAATAAATAAAAAAATTCTGCCATCTAAAAGTGTATCAACCTATTTGTTAATTACGATACCTTACACACGATGGGTCGATATATATCATTGAAATATTATGATTCTTTTTAAATGCATAATGATTGCATTGACGAAATGTGCATTGTTTACTTCAATAGCGATTAACATATTGATTTACAAATTTATATTACAGATATGTTTAGAAGTGGTGAAATACTAATTCACTTTAGCTGCAATCATAACTAACCTATTTCAATTTTAATATAATTTTAGATAAAAAATTTACCATTTGGTAATTTTTCTTCTACACTTTTCAAAACACATTCATATAATAGCATAATAAACAGAACACAATACCGTTCATTCAAATACACTTTTTTCGAGACAATCAGAGTTTATTTCAAAACTTTGGTCAAAATTTAGTAAATAAATGAGTGTTTAATATAAATAAACTTATCAAATAAGCGAAACACCTAAGAAACAATATTTTTACAAAACGCACAAGAGTGTCGAATATATACCATTTAATGTCGAGCCACTATGAATATTTTCACAAAACATACCAACGTGGCTTTACATTACAATAATTGTAGGTGCGGTATTTACAAAACATTGCGCTTTGTAGAATTTCACAAATACGCTTTTGGCACAGTCCGTTATCATTGTTCGCCTTCTCCGTTCTCCGGCACAATGACACATCACCAGCTCACTTTCACATCTCTTCATTAAATTATTAATTAAGGTAAGGCGTTCACAAATGCAGTAGGATAAATTTATTAATGATTTTTTTTTTTAATAAACACAGCAGCACACGTGTCGGAAGGACAATGTCGCCAGCACGACGCGAGATGAACCACAGATAGAAAATGCTCCATGAAGAAAAGTTCTCAGTGCTGCCTGTTAATCTGAAATAAAAAAAGATAACATTAATTTGCATGGCGTGATTACTTGAATTCGATCAGTGATGGCGAACATTTTGGAATGAAAAACCATTATTGAACACTTAGTACAGATAATCCCCGTTGATCGTGGCGGATACATTCTGGATATGATCGCGATAAGCAAAATTTCGCAATCAATGGGGGATTTTAAAAAATCATTAAAAATATATAGATTATTAATAACAAAATAAATGTCATACATAAAATAATTCATTAATATTGTTCCGCATTGCAAAAAAGAATCTAGATTCCCTTGTTTGACCTCTACATTAATTATGCAAAATTTACCAATGACTGGCAAATAAATGACTCGTCATCTTCGTGGTTTACTTTTAACAACTCCATACATTGATTGTAAAGAGAAAGGGCCTTTTCAATGATTTTGACACTTCACTTTTACGCAGGAACAGGTTTCGAGATGTCATTTTCTTGAGTTATAATGTGACAGTCCATTTCCTGCAGCTCTTCGCTGTGTGATTTTAACAAGGTGTACTGCACACATATTGAGTTATTTTGTTACTACTATAGTGCCATCAGTAACATCACGTTCTCTAATACTTCATCTCGATTGCCCATATTCCCATTAATGACCAAAAACTCGCCACGATACCTAAATAGCACTAAACTGTATTTAGATTTTTAAGGAGAACACATTATTGTGAAAGTGCAGTTTTTTTTCCCTAGCGTACATTACTCAAAGGTATTTGAGATTTGTCACAATATAATGGTGATAGCTTTTTAAAAATGGAATAACACATGTATCAATTTAAGAGAACTGCGGCATATAAGTTTGAAAATTTGTCGTCAACTTACTCGATTGGCGTGGTGTAACTGGTAACACATTTCCCCAGATAAGAAAAGATCCAGGTTCGAATACTGGTAGCAACTAAAATATTTTTTCGATAAATAGATTTTTTCTGTATATCTTATTATCACCTGACAATGAGAGGGGCTGCGCCTCTACAACAGTGACAAATAAGTCAACATGTGTGTAATACAAAGTTTAGTAAAATTAAAAATTATGTAAAGATAATATTGCTAATACATTTTGCCATATTTTCTCATTTTCCATATATTCTTGAACAATATCCATGAAACCAAAAATGTCCTCCAGTAGGCCCAAAGTCTCAATGAATTAACTAACTAATCTTAATACCTCTTAATCTTATTTGTTCTTTTATTTTTTGTTAAATAGCTATTGTATCACTATTCTCCCTCTCCGGGAATCTAACCTTTGACCGAGCACGCCGATTGACGTGGGTGCACAGTAATCTGGATGTCTAGTTTAATAGACAAAATTCTTATACTACGGAAATCAATTGTTAAAGCTGTTTCTACACTGCGTATTTTATTGTATGGTTATTCTAGGTATGTTTCAAAAGAATCTATACTTACTAGACATCATGGCAGGCTGATTGCAATGATTATCACATAATTATTTTAGAATAAATAATCAGTCTTAGGAGCGAGGAAAGGTGCAGAGATCAAGAGTCTGACTGATCGAAGAAGCCGAGCTTCTTGAGGGTCTCGGTGACTCGGGTTATCAATGGCTCCTTGTATTTCCAGATAGTCGAGTCCATCACGGACTCTTGTCTGAATTCGTGACAGCTCTTCTTCAACGTTCCCACGCAGTCGGCCCTGTAATGCTGCAGCTGGGCGTCAGTCGTCTCTATGGAGTACGATACACAGCCCGAACCTAGACAAGCCAGGGGCAAATGGTTGTGCAACGTGAGAACTCTCTCTGTGTCGTGGAAACTCTTCACGTACTGGAAGGGTTTAGTGAAGTTCCTAGCTCGGTAAACGTGCTGCAGCATGTGCATGTATTGCGGAATATCCCGGAACCAGCCGTGAGCGTGTTGAAGATCATCCAGGAAATAGACATTTCTAACATTGTACGAAGCGCGGGGAGTCGCGCTCCCGGTGCGAGACAAGGGTACCACTCTGTCCATGAGAGCTGACCAGTTGTCTTCTTTGATCGGCATTATCACTTCATCGATATCGAGCAGCGCTATGTACTCGTAATTGTACAAGTTCTTGTACAGACAGTCATTGTAGGGTATTAGCTCATTTTGCCGTTTGTGATTTAGCTTCTTTTTCAGATAAAGATGTTGAAATGTAGGAATGTTTGGCTGTCCGCCGGGAAGTGTTAAGGGCGTGACACTCACTCTCCCTTGGCTCACGTAGTAATCCAACACCTTGGTGATGTTGGGGTGCACTTGCAATTGATAGAAAAACACTTTATCGGCCCCCAGCAGATGCAAAAGCTCCAACCATTCCACCAACCTCACGGATAAGTCTTCGTGAAGGAAGTCTAGTCCTTTCACGCAGACTGCAAATTTTTTCTTCTCCGCAGGTTTATCGTAGATAACTCGAACATTATTGGTCGCTTTGTCGCAAGGTTTTTCCACAAGCGATACGGAGGCGGGGGTCACCTTCTTATAAGGGGCGGGTATCTGGCACGCTATCAGGTAGGGCTGGAAGATGCCTTGTTTGTAGTTACCCCATTTCTTATACCAAATATATTTATATTCAAACGACTTCACTATGACGGGTTCATTTTGATTTTCAAACCAAAATTGGCAGTGAGTTACCACGGAAGGTTCTATTCGGTCGATCATGGACAGGATTCGCACGGTGGGGCCGAGTTGATTGAGGGGACGTATATCGTAATAAGCGCCGAAGAAGTGAAAAGAGCCGTTACTGGTTTTGAGGTTTTGCCAGTAGACGTTGTCAAACTCCAGATCGAATATGGTCGGGAAAGCTGCGCATGTTTTATTTTTGAAAAACTTTTGCGCTTGCTTGTTTTTATTCTTCTCCCAGTAGGCGATGGGCAGGCTCGGGAGACGCTGGGCGATCTCCTCGGCCATGGAGTCGGAGGAAGGCGGGGGCCGGCGGTCCACCTTGGGCTCCATCAGCGGCAGGGCGGTGGGCGCGGGCGGGGAAGCGGGGACAGCCTGCAGCAGCCCGCGGCCCCCCGCGCGGCCGGGGTCTCCCGACAGGGGCCCCGTGTGCAGCTGCAGGGCCACCAGGGCTAGCAGGCCCCAGCCCAGCACCAGCATGCCCCATCGCCACACTCCACTACGGCGGGTCACCTGGAATAAAAAACGTTTACTGTAAACACAACTATATTCAAATTAAATAGAAGAATTTTCAATTGGGAATATTATTTTTATTTTTAATTAAAATAGCATTAAAATGCTGTGACTGCAGTCACAGTATTAAATCACTGCTATCAAAAATAGCAATCACACTCACATCAATGAGTCAAGAGTAAGTAGTGAGTTGTCTCTTATGAACTTTTTTTTCTCTCCTCTCTCTCTAAATAAAATAATACATTTTTTACATATTGAAACCGCACTGACTTCATCCAATAAGGAAGTTCAATGACATGTTAAAAAAAACTATTGTCTAAAGCTGTCACAGAAAACTAAATAGGCCTAAACTTATCGAAATACTTAGAAATATTACTCAGTCATCATTTTAGTCGCTGTTATTAAAAGTGCACATTAAATTCATATAATATTTCTAAAGACATTCCATTCATTCATTTAATTTAATCATTTTGGTCATTTAATTAAGGTTGTTTGACAAATGGTTCATCAAACATAGACACCGTTCGAAGATTCACATTTCATTTTGATGAACACACCCGGTACCCCAAGCCTGTGCCTCCCTCCTCCCCCCGCCACACTCAATACACCAAAATATAAAATATGTACATACGCATAATTTAAATCACAGCAAACATTGAATCTAAGCGCGCCCAAATAATAAATTGCGAACGCTAGTAATAATTGAATTCAATCACTGCTACATTAGAAAGTAAACCCCCAACAGTTAAATCACAGTTACCAATAATCGTCACAATCACAGTCGCATAGCGGTTTACCATCACTAGCGAACACGTCATCGGCCGTAAATCCCGGTGGATGATGTGTTCTGCAATCCGCAACCCCGGATAATTAAAAAAATCTCTGGGAGAGTTCTTCTGTAAAAATTCAATGATACTTTTTACTTCCGACACTCGTGTCAAGTTCAAATTCCATCAATTCATTTGGCATCAAGTCAGTAATACGTTGCGGGCTAAATAGAGGTCGCCCATCTGCGTGATCCGGCGCCACAGCTGCTGTAATAGTTCAGCCAATCAAATCGATGAATGGAACTTAAATAGGCAGTTATTGTTTTTTTTGTAGTACCTGACTAAATGACACTAAATAATAATACGTTCCCTCAGTGTTTGGACCACTTGAGGATACTTGCTGGACCACGAGGCAGAGTAGAATTTAGAACAGTTTTATGATCGAGTCGTAATTACACCGAGACTAGTGGTTTTCCGCAGCGCTAATGTGGACTAATGTTTTTTTTTTAAATTCACTATAGCTAGAAGGGGAATTTTTCACCGATATGTCGGGTCAGGAACCGAACAATAAAAATACCAATTTTTTTCTCACTATTTAATTAATAAAACAACGTAGTGCTTGTATAAAAACTACTAATATAAATATCCCAAAATTCATATTATTACGCACATAAAATTATACAGATGCCCCCTTTCAACAGATTTCATATGAAAACGAGTTGTTGAAATTAAAATAGTTAACTTGATAATGCCCTCACAAGGCGAAACGCGTCTCACGGAGCTTAAATGAGTAGAACTAAAAAAACAAGTGTTTTTAATGTGTGATACCTAACAATAAATCACGTAGTATTTAATATTCTTACATCTTACATGCGCCTTTCATTTTGCATTGGGGGTCCAATTTTTTACGTTGCGCCAAAGACCAAGAGGTTCGTTTATCAATTGATATATAAATAATTTAATTGGTAGTTTAATATTTATAATTTTGTCAGTATAAATCAAAGAGATTATATTCAGAGAGTCAAACTATGTTCTTGTACGGAGAAAAATTTTGAAGCCAGGTTTTGTAGTATGTGAGAAGGTCATTCGGATTATTCGGCAATGAAAATACAATAACACCATAAGTCAATTTTCACAAAACAACTAATTACGTAAATTTATTTTATTTTGTCACTAATTTTGTTTATTTATTAAAGTCGATATTTATACGGTGTTTTGTTTGTTTCAAAATGTTGCGTTGTCATCAAAACGCGGATCATAAAAAAAATTAAAACTGACCAGAAAAATATTTAGACATTTAAGAATCTCTATAACACGAAATTATTAGCTTAGAAATTTCCGTCAAATTTTGATAGATTTTCACTATCTGCCTCATTTGATTCGTTTTCTATATATTCCGGTATATAATGTTTAGTTGTATGTATGTAATTTTTGTTATTGCTGAGTTACCGCGAAATGAATCTCGTAATTTCTGATATATTAATATTTTTTTACACAGTTTGACAGCACAAGTCACCATTTTGAATAATTAGACCACTTAAAAAATGCACTTTGTTTTAATAATGTCAGCCAAGCGTCACCAGCGAAAGGCAGGAGATAACTAATCAACATGTCTGTACGAATTTCGTGAAATCACCGCTGATGCTTCAAATCTCGCATTTGTTTTGACTCTTCGATATAAAACACGGTAGAATGAAATGTATTTTGGCGTAGACACTACAATAAAAAGCGAAAAGTATTAGTACTTAGTACTTGTGGTTGTGCAAACACTGAAGTCATTGCTAAACACCGGACTCAGGAGTTTTGGAAGTCCAAAACTAAGATGAAGCGACACGTCTTCAAAGACATGTCTGCCTTATAAATGAAGACGAACAGCGCAAAATAGAGATCACTGGAGTAAAACTCACGATGAGGTCAAGGCCATACCAGGAGTTGTAGAAGCAACAGTGACGATGGCTATGTGAAATATGGTACATAGCAAACAACTTTTTTTCGATACATTGTGAAATAAATACAAACACGCGAACCCCTCTTTCTTACTCTGACATACATCTTTCGCTTTTAACCTCACTATCTGTCAAAATCTGTTACATCTGTCCTCACCATGTTCTCTTCATCATCAATCACAATAATAAATATTCAGAATTCTGGCACTTGTAGTCATCCCGAAATAGAGAAGTAATTTATAAAATTTTGCTAATACCGAAAATTCGGCATTTGTGATGCTTGAATTCCGATATTAGAAGTTTACGAAATCGACCGCTATACCAGTATTTCGGTATTCCGATATAAGTGCCCTAATTGCGAGCGAAATGAGTTCCAAAATTTCTATATCTTCAGGAACTCACCAGTAAATGAATTTTGACGAAAAATTTTCCACGAAGAATCTTGATAAACTGTCATCTTATATAATACAATGTGCATTTGTTAATTTTCCGTAATTTTCTAAATTAGAATAAATAAATAAATTACTCATATCACGTACTTTTTCAGCCGAATATGTTAAGATCTAATATTAACGTATATCATATATAATAATAAATGCCAACCTTATTTGCCTTGGGAGACGGCACACTTTTCTGAAGTTGAGAACATTTTTCACAGATGGCAGAATGATTTCAAATATATGACGTTGAAAATATTGACATATTTTATTAATGATATTTTTGCGCGAGTGAACGAGGCAAGAGTGTTACGCCAACAGTGGCGGACTATCCTCTGTGGTAAGTTAGTTAGTCGAAAAGCGCGTGCAGTCACGCTAGTAGCTCGGCGTGATAACTCGCTCATGGTTTTAAATCAAAATAATCATTTTGTCACTTAATTTCACAATAAATTAGTAAATAGTCAACACGTAATATGGCGCCTCTGTATCACCGAGAGCTCTGCATCCTAGACAACTTGAATGAGAGACATCAAACCCCCAGGTCAGCCGCAACTTCAACAGCAGGAAGAGATGCGGAATTGTGGAGATGATTAGTCAAAATATAAAAAATTAAAATAATAATAACATTTAAATGTTCACATTGCTTTTTTCCACGGTTCATTTAATTTTAAGTAGTCTTACTTACTTACTTACCATCATAGATAGATAGAGCGCCACACTCTTCTGCCCTGACACACAACTCTCGCCTCGTCCACATTCATACATCTTCTCATACAAGCTCGATGATTATTGAAGCTCCTAACAGGACCATCCTCCAGTATCTGGTTTACTTGATCGTGCCAAGTCTTTCGCGGACGTCCTCTACTTCTGGTGCCATCAACACTTGCGTCTTATATCTTTTTTACCATTCTCTCCTCATTCATCCGTTCCGTATGTCCAAACCACCTAAGTGATCCTTTCTTAATCTTACTCACTATACTAAAATCAACTTTACAATCTTTCCTTATTTCTTCATTTTTTACTGTCACATACGCCTAAGTGATGTCATTTCCGCTGCGTTCAGTATACTTACGTTCTTCTACTGTAAGCGCCAGGCGTCACTTCCATACATCAGTGCCGGTACCAGGACTCCATTGTGAACCGCTAGTCTTGCCTCAGTTGAAATACGTTAAAATACTTATGATATTTAACAATAGATTTCTTGGTCTTAAATACATTTTCAAAGGAATATGACACTTATCTTCAATGAAACGTATGAATTTCCCATTCAATTTATGTAAATGGAAGGAATGATCTAGTATGGCGCTATAGTTATTGCGACGTTTATGTAGTATTAACATATGTAGTTACTAGTTACCCAACAACACAGCCATTAGACGCAGGAAATCATTATCATACAATAATTATTCGCAGACGCGCTGATCATCTGTATGACATCAGCGTGGAGCGGCTCCACACTCCTCGAGTCCGCACAATGTGAGGTCAGGTCCCTCTGAGGATCCGATGTCTTCGTGATGCGTAAAATGTAAACCGAGGTGAAGGCCTAAACCATGAAACCTTTCGAGACTTGATGTCCGGCATATATTTACATATTTTTCCCAGTAAATTAATCAGAAAGTACGGAGACACCCTGGGAACCTCGGTCACGACTTTCAAAAACCTTCAAAATCTTCCGCTGGACACCCTTTACTATGAAGGAGTAATAAACAGTAGATGGGAGATCCTCCGGAGAACTGCTGAGTAACTTCATTATTATTTTTCTTTTTTCAACCTTCTGCCCAAATATGATCTGCGATGTACTGTTCTTGTGGGTTAAATCTGCCGGCAGTAGTGCGTGGAGGGTGAGTCTCTTACATGTTTTTCTTTTGTGTCGTCTCGTTTCCCGGAAGGGAGTGCCTCTGCTCTGTTGATTGTATATTATCTTTATGGTATGTATTGTTGATATTATTTATTTATTTAGTAATAAAGTGTGTCAACCGGGGACAATGAGGGCAAATCTTGTTTTGGCAGCTGTGCGGTATCGCCCTGTCAGTATGCTGGGCGCTATCGAACAGTTGCCTAGTAGCAATAAAAAATTCCAACCAGGCGGCGAATGAGTAGGACCGAGATAAGAGCCTTGAGCTTATTGCATCGGTCCTGGGTAAGCGGTGGGTCCGCCCTCATTATTGTTGCAGCTAAAGAATTAATTAATTATGGTTACATTAGACCCGCGTTGGTTTGCTTTGTCGTGAGGAACTGGCAAGAGAGTAACCACTCCTATAACAGTTCCGGGTAGGGGTGGGTCCTTTCTGGCTGAAGAACCTAAGGCCAGTCTATTGTAGAGATTTTCCGGACCGCAGTAAACAAAGTGCTGAACGGATACGACACGAGAAAAAGAAAAAAAAAACAAAATAAATCTTTGTGTGAACAAGACATATTTTTTACATTAATGCATATTGTCAGTGTTTAAATTTTCGTTCCAATCGAGTCATATTTTTAAAAAAAGTCGCGGAGCTCTTTAATCGCGTGAGTCGCACCAACGTGATCACGTGGGTGCCACTAAAATACAAATTTTGGGACAAGGAATTTACGTTAGTTCATATCTATTTATTTGGTGGTCTGTGTTTAATACCGACAAATGTATCGCAACCTCGTATACTTTAAGCATTTAAAAAAAAATCCTACAAAGCTTTGAAATTTTAATGAATCTCAACGGAGATATTCCACGCAGAGGTAGAATGCTACACGCGTCTGGGCTTTAACATTTTTTAACTAAAATTAATATTTCACCTAAGTACTATTACGAGTGTGTAGTATCTCCATGAAGAATGACTAATTCGCTCATACATAAGAATTAATTGATTAGATTCCAAGACTCGATTTAAGACTGATTGAGGAAGTATCCATTTTACTAGCCGCACGTTCGGCGCATGCGCTGAATAAACACGACGGCTGATCACGCCGAAGGCCGGAAGGCCGACGAAAAAACGGATAAGATGAACCAAGATCCTCATTACGCCATCGCTGTTGATATTATTGTTTATCAAAAAGTCCAAATGTGCAATTAAAACAAAACAAAACAAAAAATGCCAATAACGATTCATCCGGCTGTTAAACGATGACTTATCAACATCTGTCGTGTCATCATATCTCGCTTCTTCTGCACGAC
Source organism: Eubasilissa splendida (assembly GCA_031772225.1). Lineage (NCBI taxonomy): Eukaryota > Metazoa > Arthropoda > Insecta > Trichoptera > Phryganeidae > Eubasilissa > Eubasilissa splendida. Next base: position 7,274,306 of record CM062868.1, on the reverse strand, counting down.
TCGGCAACGCGAAACCTTGGAGACGGCGAAGAACGAAGAGACTTGGAATCAGCACTTTAACCTTTACCACACCGTGATATGAAATACTCGTACGCAGCCACGCTGTCAACTCGTGTTACCGTAAGAAATTACAGTTCTATTAGCCTTTGAAGTGTGTAAAAATGATTAATTTCAATATATATAATAATATAATTGAGAGCATCAAGTCCTGCATGGGACGTTGCATTATATAATACAACCTTCATTTGTATCCATCTTTTTTTAATTAGTGAGAAAGAGACACCATTATACACGTACGTTTGTTACTCTTTTCACAGTGAAATCAATATGCGATTTCTTTCTGTCTTGACATAAATGGTATTTTTGTATTTTACAACGGATTGAATTGAAATATAATTTTTTTTTTTAGGATTCGCCTTACATACTTGATGTTTTACTAGTCATTAATATTTTCCTTCAATATGAATGGCATGTTGCGCGTATTTACCGAAATATTACATGATTAATTAGAGCTGTAGACCTGTGTTACTGCAATTCCAATTTTTTCCAATTCCTTAGAGTCTACGATACTCTGAGTACTCTACATGCGGCTAGACCGCCTAATCTACAACTACAAGTGCATCAGCGCTAATCGCTTTGACACTTTTACAAACTACCTTATTATTATAAACATCATAAGTGTTTTATATTAATACATGAATTGGAAGGGTAAAAAATTACTGATAAAAAACCCTCCTGTGTTACTGCATGGTTTGGGGAGGGTTAATAAACGTGCCGAATGAAGTAATAAAAAACAACATTCAAAAACACTTCATTATTATACGAGCGGAAGATCTGATTTCTGTATGCCGCGTGCGACACACGTTACTATCGACATTCACACATTAGCATAGCATAGAAGGTAACAATCGCCTATAGTGGTATGTAGGCTATAGGCAATAAGAGATAATGGACTCAACAGTAAAATATACTATAATTATAGAAGAGATGATATCAATACTGAATAGCTATTCTAACAGATCCTCGGGACGAACCGTGTCAGTAGCGATCGCTAACAATGCGTGCTATCAAAAACAGACTTATTAAACATCTTGAAAAATAAAGAGACCTCAGTGACCGCCCTAAAATATAAAGATCAGAAAGAAGTGTTGAGTAAACACTGCTAATTACTATGTGAGAGAAATCTTTGCCATAAACTGTTCTGCGATTCGACAAATATTGAAAATTATAATACATATATATATGTTGTAATAAAATTAGAATAAAAACAATAATTAAAGTTTCCATTGACCGAAATGTTTATAGGTGCATATGAAACACTTGAGTATGTTAAAATAAAAACAAAAACCTCCCTGGCAGGGAAACGAACCCGCGTGAGAACGCCCGTCACGCGATACTCACCACTATACAGCCGAGGATGTGTGAAGAGGAGAAAAGGGTGAAAACAGCAATTTATAAATATTTTAAATACATATAAAATCAATTTTATCGAAAAATATTTTTGTTGTGCTACCGGGATTCGAACCTGGATCTCTTTCCAAACCGGGAAAGGTGCATTATTCAACTATGCTACATCGACAGTACTTTTGACGACAAATTTTCGAACCTATATGTTACACTGTTCAAATTAATACATCTATCGTTCCATTATTTGAAAGCCATCAACAATATTTTTTGATAAAATTGATTTTATATGTATATCTTTCTAATGAATACATTTAATTAATATTTAAAATATCACAGACCTATGTTCTAAATAATTACAACTTCACAATAAGAATGTGTTCTCCTTAATAATTAATTATTAGTTATCCTTAATAATTTATTATAATTATCTTCTACGATATGTTTGATATGATCTTTAACCTGTTAACCATTCCTCGACAAATAAATAAATACACGCATACCTAACATTACGGCGCTTCGCTAATTTTTGGAGTATCGCTCTTACGGCGCAGTGTAGACACTGCGGCGCACATCACGTGGCACGATTAGAGTCTACCCGCTCTCCTGGGCGGATTTCTGGTCTTTCATGTGCTGTACACGCTGATTGTGGACCACACCGATTTCATCGCATAGTATGTTTCGGAAGCACAGACGTAATCAGAGTACATTCGGTATTTCTGGATAGAAAACGGGAAGATAGAAGTAACACTTGTCAGCTGACTTAATTCTTGTTGCTACAATTCAATGACATCGTCAAGTTTATCAAGGTCCAGCGACTTCTATAGGCAAGGAATCTAGCTCGGATAGAAGAGTCTTCACCGTATACGTACCTGACATTCCATAAACTGACTATTTGAGTCACTGTTGACAATTTCATGAAAAAAAAAATATAAGATAAATTAGAATTCAATAGCATCGCTAATACGTCATACCGAAAATCCTTGTCGACTACTTCCACGAAGGCTGGTGACGCGACGGTACGTCTATGACCAATTAAAAGCTATTCTTGTTAACAAGAAGGGGAAATTATGAAAATGGAAACATTGTCACGACTTTCTCGTGTCTTGCGAAACTTGTCCATAAATTCGTGTGCTCGATTTTATAGACTTCGTGTGATTTGATTGTAAAATTACTGGTCGATCATTAATCACAGCTAATGCACAATTCACAATGGCCGATTTGGCAAAAGCCAATAACAGTTTAGAACGTTCAACTTAAATATCAAACGATTCTTCAAAGTTAGGCGCTCGTCTGAATTGTGATACCACAATTCGTTATTGGCGAGTACCTACTGAAGATATAAATAAGTTTCATTATCGTCAACCTCGGCAACTTTGCGTCCAGTACAGGACATATTCTTTCGCCAACTCCTTCAAAGCTTTTCTATTGCTGGTATCCTGAGTTCTTCTACTCGCTTGCTACTGTCCGTACACCTTCGGTTCAGCGAGTCTTCGACCTGTCTCCATTTGTCCGCATTATCTTCTCACCTCATCAAATTCCCCGCCCCCTGCTATTTTAGCTTTGCCACCGATGTTCCACGTCTTTAACTTCGGTTTGACTAGGTTTGTTAGGAAAATGTGGTTCTTGGGACACATTGAGTATTGCCATCATGGCATGTTTCACACCTGGCAGGCCTGGATTAGTGTAGAGAGAAAAGAAAGCCAATCTGGCGGCGAATGAATAGGTCCGATGTGAAGACGTGCCGTCGGCAAGCGATCGGGCCAGACTGACGGGGCTGCTCTTTGCTGCAGCCCGCGTCCTCAATGCAGGTGTCGCTCGCATCGTTCGTCGAATAGGAGCGGCGATGTTGGCGATGGATGCAAATCGCCGCCCTTACGTGGTTAAGCGGAAGGTCGCCATTCACCACTGTAAAATGTCGTGTCTAACATGATTTGATCACAATCTTGAGATTTTCGAAGCTTGCCCAGATGAATGCTGTTCGCTTCATCATCATCAGAGTCATGATTATTATTAAAAAAGGTTATCCAATCACACAGCGTAGAGTTTGTGATAGAATTAAAGAAACTGCGAGAGGCCCAAACTACAGAACATCGAAGAATTTCCAGCCAATAGAAGAACAGAGATAATTTTTTTTAAAAAAGGTTTAAGAACACCACAATGCTATATTGTACCTTTAAATTCATACGGTAGATGTCGCGAGGATGCTGATTGTTTGCTTCAAAACAACGACTCAAGTTAGCGGGTAAACGAACCAGCTCGAAATTAATGATATATATGATATTATATTATATATCCTTTCATTGAATAACATCGTCATTAATACCGTTTGTAACAGGTGTTCATACACCGCATATTTACGAGTATGTTCATAGACTCGTAAATGTGCGGCCAACAATATCGTAGGCAGATGATATATAAATAATTATGAATTATTTATTAACCTACGTACTTCGTACACCCGTTCTTTATGAGATTATATACAGCACCGTCTTGAGGTATAGGCATTCTGGGCAGTGGTCAGAAGCTCCACGATTCTAGGGGCTTTTAAATTAAAAATAATATACAGTGAAACCTCTATCTATCGTTTTTGAAAAAAACTATGAATGCGGGAATATATAAAAAAAGTAACATTTGTCACGCGGCAGTCAGCAGCAGCAGCATTCTCTCTCTCTCTCTCTCTCTTGAATGATCCGCTCATTGTTTAAGAGTGCCGTTAATCGAAACGAATCAAACGAATTTAAACGATTAATGCGGTAAAACGATGCACAGAAGAACGATCCATGCGATCTATTTTTGGGTGTTTTGAATGAAACTAATTCGAGACTGGAAGAAATAAACGATACATGCGGGAAAACTATTATTCGATGAACGATCGATCGAGATAAACTATGATTACAAAAAAATTGACCACTTTTAAAATGTAAAACTCCCCACCATTAGTTACGTACGTTACACGTGATTGTTTTTATACACACACAAGAAGAGAGCGGTCGGCGCCAACTCTTTGAAGAGAAAAAAAAACAATAAAAAAAACCTCGATGCAATTACAGCTAACTGTTAAGTCACGAAAGTGGACATCCCTCACAGTTGCATTGTTTCAAGTGTGGCCTTAGCGGTGTGCATCATCGCGGGGTTATTCCGGATCAAACGGCGCACAAACAGGTGTTGCCAGTACACGCGTATAATAAGGTGGCAAACAATGCAGCCAACCGGATTCATTCTACAGGCGCGTGCGGTAGAGTCATTCAAAAATTTTAATTACCCGTTTGTCGTTCTTTTTTTTGAAGTGAAACTTCTTCCAGCCAAGTTGTGGACATTTCAATTGTACCGCATTAATATTTGCAAAATTACTTTGTGGCCTCATTTTATATTCATAATTAGACAAAATACTTCGTTTAAACCTGTTTCGATATCCATGGTATCTTCTTCAGGAAACAGTGTATACTGATATTAAAGAATACAAGCAGTTTTGAAAATCCCGCGCAATAATCACAAGCTAGCGGCGCACTCCAAAAATCAACAGACCAAACAAAATTTCTACTAAACAAATATTTTTTTATATTTAATGGAAAGACATGGAATTATGGGTAATTACATAACTGTAATTGAATATAATAAAAAACAGCTTCGTCTCTATGAGATTTCTATTATTTGTTTAATAACAGTGCCTTTGTAGGTGAAAATCCAGTAATTGTGTACTCTTGGACATATTGAAATATTGCTAAAATTTTTAATATTTGAATTTTATTTTAATTTAAATATCAAGATATTCCGCACTAAATGCTCTAATAACAAGTCGGGGTTTCAAATGACCCCATAAATAAATACTGTTTTGTTACCGAGTTTTGTTTTCATATTTTTTTGAGAAAAATAAAAAAAAATATGATTTTATTATAATTATTTTGAAATATAGTATTTTCTTATTTATCTACGTAAACCGTTTATAAATTATTTTGCTTCATCAATGTTCAATTTTCGATAAAAAAATTATTAAACAACCTAATAAATTAAAATATTAAATTTTATAATAGACGTTCAAATATGATATTGAATTTTGTACAAGTGTAAAAATTATGTTCTCTCGCGCATTTGGTGATTTGGCCTGAGAGAAGACACTCATGACTCATGACAATAAACTTAAGAAAACTTAAGAAAAAAAGCGGGTCCACTAAAATGAAGATTGTTAAAACATTAGCCATTCCAAATTTGTTATGTCTGAGACATGGATATTGAAGTCACTAGAGCAACAATCCAGGAAGCAACACCACTTTAAAATAAGTAAATGTTGAACAACCTCTATCGGAAGATAGAGGAAGTTTGTAGAAACAAGCAATCTTCCCATAAAAAATCTTTTGAGCACTCCTGAGGACTATGGAAATCTATCGCCTCTAAAATCTGTACACACCTTGCATATATCTGGATGCAAAACGGGGCTCTCTTCAACCTAAAAAACGCACCCGGTACCGACCCCCAACCGACAACGATACAACGTGCCGCAGCCATCAACATTTTGACAAATACACACATTAATCGATTTAGAATTTGAAGAGGACATTTTTTTTCAACCTAAAAATACAACTTAATTTGAAAGAATGATCGAGAATCATTATATCGTGCCATTTGATGTGCAATGTAGAGAAATTTTCACTAAACCTAACCCTCTCCATCCAGGTGTGTATTCCACACAAGCGATTCGACAACAGGTCAATGAATTGACAAATACAAGTGCTAAAATGTTGCACCAGGTGTCTGCCAGGATATCCTTTGAATTTAATTAATAAAGCCTGGGACATCAACAGGATATCACGTAGACCCGACATGTTACGGATACACAGGCACTGTCGCCGGTGATGAACGCGTAAATTGAAGAAACACCATTTTGAAATTTCGCTAAATGGATGTGCACATTCCCGGAATACTGAACAAATGAAAACAATGATAAAATAGAGAGTAAATGGTATAAAAGTGACACTTCTAATAATTAAATACGGAAGAATAGCAAATTTAAACATCAAACAAACAATAGGAGGCTGTTACGCCATTTCTAGTTAAAGTTCTGATTAGTTACGCCACAGATAAAATTAACGGTGCGTGTCATGTTAGCGCTATCCCGTGAGTAGTAAAATAATGAAACTGATCACATGTGCAACAAATTATTTGATTGTTTACCATCACACCTAAGGCTTCCGAACCTGCTAGAACCGGGTATTTTTGACTTTTCCAAATTAAACATCTTTTGTCACACTAATGTATTATTATTATTTTCGTGACGTTCAGGTGTGAAAGTATAGAAGACATTATCACAAATGGAAACTGAAATTTATGCTTTCATTTCCGCGGGAATATTGCTTTTAACCGTTTCAACTCGCAAGTCAAATGCGATAATTACCTAAACTAGAATATCGGATACTGAATCACACAGGCTTATATAATAAAACTTTGACATTTACAATATAGGTAATGTGTTTAATAAATAATGCATAGAATATAAATTTATAATGTATGTAATAAAATAAAATGTATTTGTTCTTGTTTTATGTCTATTATTATTCCCTATTTCGTTTGAATTCAATGTTCTATTCGAACAATTTTAATTAAATATTATTTTAATGCAATACTGAAATCAAACATTTTAGTATATACTGTATATATATAATATTAATTTAAACTTTGGATCAGTATAATCATATAATAATTTACCATCACACCGTTTGAGAGAGAATCGCCTATCCTAGCTACCTCTCTTGCTAAGTCTACACACATACATTACATCGTCCGATACATGCTATTCGGTTGTAGAAAATTTGAACAGGCCCATTCTGCAATATGTGGGTGGTGTGATTAAACACCCCTAACGTATATATAAATAAAAACTGAGATTTGTATCTAACGCGCTTTCTTTGTAGGCAAATTTGAAAGAGAACCGTTACAGTATATTGGAGTGACGCGATAATTTCCTTTGAAACATATATTTTTTTTATCAATATTAAAAATATAATACAATTTGATAATCAGTGTGGTATATATATTTTTTTTAACATTTGTTTCTTCTCTATGAGAGTAAGACTCGTATATAGAGAAGGATCGGAATTCGCTTCTAAAATATAATTGATTTTTAATTTTGAAAATTTGAATTATTGAATTTTTTTTTGTACATGTCTACTATTTTTGGTACTTTAAAATCTGTGAACAGTTGTATACTTGGATAGACTTTTTTTTTTAGAATAATTTTTATTATCATTTTTTGAGTGATTTCTAATTGTGACATTAAAGTTTTATATGCACCTCCCCATCCAACAATACCGTATTGCAAATACGGTAATATATTATTTTCAGATATGTAGGTGATAAGATGTTTCTGAGTAAAAAATATGTAGGCAGTTTTCTTTATTTTGTTTGCGAGATTAGTGATATGTTCTTTCCATTTGAGATTGTTATCTATGAATTAAGTATGACTTTTTTGTTCTGAAGGTACAAATTTCAAACAGAAAACGAACGACTTTATTTCAACTGTCAGAATTTGTATTTTATAATTTTATATTAACATTACATCAATGTTTGAGTAGTGTGAATTGAAATTTGAATATATCTATTTTACGGGTACTGTACTGACTACAGGTACCGTGATATAAAATACCCATATGCAGCCACGCTGTCAACTCGTGTTACCATAAGAAATTTTAAATGTGAAGAAAGCTTTTATTAGTTTATATGGCATTAAAATTATTAATCCTATAAAGTTACTCTAAATATTGAGCATTTATTACGAAAATGGGATCAGTATCCTAATATAATTCGGAGCACTCATCGAGTCCTATACAAGACTACCTTTTTTTTTATTTATTTCTCTTCGTTAAATTAGTGACAAAGAGAGATAATATGATATAATATGTTTGTTATTATTTTTATTGTGAAACTAATGTACCATCTATATTTGTCTTACCACAAATGGTATTTTTCCCAGCATATTAATATATAACTGACTGAATTGAAAAATATTTATTTTTGTAGGATTCGCTTTACACAACTGGTTTTCCACTAGTCAGTTCTAAGAATAAACATATTCCTTATAATTAACTAAAATATGGATTTTATGTTGCGTATATTAACATAAATATTACAATTTTAATTGGGGGCGGTAGACCTGTGTTACTGCATGGTTCTGGAAGGGTTAATAATATTGACATTATAAATTCTCAGATAACAATGTTTGACAATGCTAAAAAAGTCAATAATAAATAAGAGAATTTTTTGCAATAACCTTGGGACACCTACTTTTCCGAATTTAATTAGCTTTATGAAAATATTTTCTTCGTTTTTAAAGTGTAAAGGTCAAGCTGCAGCCTTATACACGTCCTATGACGAGCGTGCTGCGTTAACCCTGAGTCTACATGATGTATAATCAAAATTAATATTATTTTTTTCTTTAAGTAATATATTTTAAGTATTTTTTATCAAGTACCACTCTTTTCTTAAAGGCTTTTTTAGATGCAAATTCTCGGACTTTATCATCAAATAAGTCCCATTCTATGGCGTGAAGTTCATGTACTAATTCTGTATGTAATAATTTTAGGTTAAGTATGATTTTACTACGATTTTTAAATCTTCTTTTAGCCACGCTTGTTTAGCTTTAATAACAGAGATATTAGAATTATTTATTATTTTATTTTTTGAATTAAACATTCCACATATATATTTAGGTATAACTTTATTTTTTAAACAATTTTGATAAAAATATATATTTAAAGACACAATTCTATTTAGCTACAAAAGTTTCAAAATAATCTTATTTTACTGATCCGCGTCCAGTGTTAAATATAGGGTATTTTAACAGCATTTCCTATTTATCTACATGTATATCTATCCCTACCTCTTGCGCTTTGATTCCAATTTTCCCCGAGAACTTGCCTGATAATATCTGATCGCGTCTTATAACGCGTGTACACGGTTGACATTTCTTTTGGAAATTCGTAGAATCATTATCAACCGTATGTATTTTATATATAGATAGAATAGAATGACGCTTGTTACGTTGTGCGCTGGCACCGGTGGATCGAACGCCAGCGCACCACGCCACCGGCTACACACAGTCTGTGGGTGGTGTCGTTATGCCTGTCTCCGAAGGATGGGAACGGTAGAAATATGAACACTAGTTTACGCATGATGCACACTATATTTACAGTAAACACAAGAAATGTCCGACACAATAATATGAACAAATCTTCTGTTTCAATCCAACGTTCTTCCGAACCACTTCGCTGCTGTTTAGATCGACGCGGAGACACACGACAGGGTTTCGGTTACAGAAATAATTACTCAATCAGTTGGGTCTCCAGCCGACCCGCGCCCGGACCAAAGTTACATCATCCTTTGGTTGTCAAATGCACGCCCATCTTGCATGAGGCAATTTGAAGGGCCTCGCCCCGTTACACGGCTCCCAGCCGGCAATCTACCCACAGGTCCCGACATACGGTTACGCGGGTAAATCGGGGACCAAGATCTCCCAATCCACCGCGTCTGTTATTTTTCGTCCCTTGCCATTACGGCGAGAGCCGCACGGCCTCGCTCCCGTCACCACGGCCCGTCCGGAAGTTCTCCTCTCGACCGCGTTTGCTCCGGTCGGTAAAGCAACGCGCATATAAAATGTAACATCACACGCTACCGGTACACACCAACCTGAACCGGTAAATCTTTACATAAAAGTCTCATCCATGGACACACTATTAGAAGGAGTAAAAGACCAGAAATAAATTGAAACACGACATTTGCGCGGGAACGAAGCAACGTTTTTACGGCGTTTTGCGGTTACGTTTTTATTCTGCAGTTGGTATCGCGTTCATAATTTAGATATACACCAAAGTTAGGAGTTTAACACGTGATTGATAATATTCACGGTTCAAAATGTTAGAGAAAATTTCGCCTCCAGGGTTTAATTTAAGCCGGCGAGCGAGAGTGAATAATAATTATATTTAGAAAATGAAAAAACACTACAACTGCATCTCAATGGCTAGTTCTGTCGTTTTACTAAAACTTCTGGCCGCAGGTTTGATTCAATCTGCATAAGCAGAGGCGCACTCATGGCTGGGACTTGGGGGGTTAACCAACCCCAAACAAAATTAATAAGTTGAATTGTGTGTTTTATTTAATGTGTGATATTATACATACGTACATATATTTTTTTAATGTTTGATACAATTATGTTTTTGACTTTCGCGACTACCGTTTATAACGTAATTATACACTAGCGGCCCGAGTTACAAAATTTGCTACATTACACATCTCGCGTCTGACTTTTCAATTGATTTTGATTTTAGCATTTAAGGATGAAAGGAGGGTGACTGCAGGGAATAAAGTGAACGGCGCTTTGAATGGAATTATTGATAATGGGAACTTGTCAAACGAGGCAAGACTAGCAGATCCATTTAAGAAAGAAGGAAAGAATGTAAAGCTGATGTTAGTATAGTGAGTAAGATTAAAAAAGGACCACTAAGGTGCTTTGGTCATATGGAACGGATGAATAAAGAGAGAATGGTAAGAAAGATATATGACGTAAATGTAATAATCCTAGAGCTTGTATTAGAAGATGTATGAATCTCGACGAGGCGAGAATTGTGCGTCAGGACAGAAGAGTGTGGAGCTCTATCCTCTTTGCCTGCCCCCGCGGAGAAACGGCGTGACGGTAAGCAAGTAAATAAGAACAACTCCTATATATTCTATTCTTCTAAGTAGCCTACGAGTACGATGTTTTTTTCCCACATTAAAATATTTGGCTCTGCTCACTAGAAAGTATGCCGACCCCTGATCTAGACGTTGGCGTCATAGACAAAACGTGCGGAGCTGGAATTGCCCCCGCGCCGTGGATTTACGGGGTGTCAGATGTGTGGGCAGTGATAAACTCTAGAAAGTAATAGCGTGAATGTATGCAAGGCAGTGTACACGAACCATCGGAGAGAAAGGCTAAAACACAACGCACACACGTATGTGGGTTTCCTCCGAATACAACACTGGAATTAGTAACAAGTCACATAAGCCTCATCAATCGATCGCAATCAGCCAGACAAAAGATAGCTTGGGTACCTATTACATTTTTTTCCAAATGGCAACACTGTGGTCTCGGTTCGTGACGGTTCTAATTTCAAATTTCGACACTCGCGCGGCAGACGGGCAGACGAACCATAGATGCAGGAAACACCAATTGGGTTAATGTTGCCAAACGTAAAACAATACTCGTCAATAAATTACATCGAAAATGTATTTCTAAACATACTGTTGCAACATTGGTAAATGTATACATAGAAACAGTGCGACAACAAAAAAGTTTTCAGTGCAATCGTTGCTTGCATAGATGTATACTGTTAACGTTAGTAATTTACCGAATAAAGTTACAAAACGCTCATTCAGTCTTACGGTGCATTTTCAAGGGACAAGTATCCGAGATTTAGACGAGATAAACCTCAGTAGTTTGTACACGTTTTGAAATTTTGATTAAAATATACATTTCGAGATCTCCGCTTGAGATTAGTAGAAAGAGACGAAAGACGTTCGTTTTGACATTGAGATCTGAAACCTAGGACCGTATTTGTCTATAAATATTTATTGTGAAATGTTTGAAAACCATATGGCATTAAATTACGAACATTTATTACATTGCATTATTGCTGCAGGGGAAATTGGTTGGAGAAGTGGCCGTGCTTGAATCTCTGATGACATGTGTACTCGGATGAGATTTGACTAGGAGCCTCGTCTCGAAAGCGCGTTAAGGACAGTGCAGATGTGAGTGCGAAGCGAGTTATGATCATTTCCGTATGTACTGTGTACGCAGAATACAATGTCTATTGACACATCCCAATCTCTGAAACGAGACACCAAAGTCTTCATCGTGAACACGTACCGGAAATTAGACTCGATGTGTACCAACTCAGCGAACTCGAAAAGTGAGATTAGTTTCCAAACAATCTCACGGGAGTATAATTCCTGTCTCGAGACAAAAATTTCATCCCGTGTACACGGCATACATACAATAGTATTTTAAATAGTGATGAGCTCAAAATCACGAACCTTGAGTCGATCGCTGATATTTTTAAGTCACACTCACAATCAGTGATTGAATATCAGGGAATATCGTGATTCGCAATTCATTTTATTTATATTTGGTTGTGAACCGTGATTCGGCGCATGTGCATATGAAACGAAAATATTCATGAAATGACATGACGTTATAATTTATGATAGACGTCATCTAAGTAGATTCTGCCAAAACATTTTACGTATTTGACCCGAATCTAGTCCTAAAATATTGTGCAGTAGGTATGTCGCACCCTGTATAATATGCATACATAAGAGAAGGTAACATAAACCTTTAAAAAGTATTGTGACGAATTATATATATTAGTGTGAATTGGTAGTGTCCGTTACCAGATTTGGTAAATGCCGCAATTAATGAAAAAATAAAAAAAGTGTCGACATTAACCTTTACCATACCATGATATTAAATACCCGAACGCAGCCATGCTGTCAACTCGTGTTACCGTAAATAACAGTTAGAAAAAATGTTTTTATTAGCTTAAATGGTTTAATGGCTCAAATTTACTTTAAATATTGAGCATTTGAAAAAATGATTAATTACATAATTTAGAGCATTCATATAGTCCTATACGATGTGTCCTTCCTTCTTATCTCTCTTCATTTAATTAGTGAGAAAGACATAATTATATTTGTATGTTTGTTGTTCTTTTCACTGTGAAAATAGTGTGTGATCTCTGTCTTTTATATCAAAAATTGTATTTTTACCAACGTATTAATTTTACAACTGCGTTAATGGATAAAATAATTGTTTTTGTACGATTCTCTTTTCATAATTGGTTTTTCACTAGTCTTTACTAAGCGCTAATATTTTCTTTATATAAAAATATGAATTTTATGTTGCATGTATTTACCGAAATATGACAGGTTTAATTATGACGGTAGACCTGTGTCACTGCACGGTTTGGGAAGGGTTAAGAAACTTTGGTCTGCAAACCAGTTAGATTTTTTTCCAGAGTCAACTGCCTTGATGGAGGAATTGATCACGGATAATGACTGGCGGCTAATGACGCACCGCTCCACGAGGAAGTGAGCCGGTCGCAACAATAAACGGGAACTCAAGGTCTCCGGTCTCGACTCAATGTGGCCGATAATAGGCAATAATTTGATGTCTAGTCGCCGGCGAGATTGATCAAATTTTACGATTAAGTCCCTCCACAAGAGCGAACTGGGAAATATTCCTCTCGACACCGGCGGACCTTGGAACAACATTGTACAATATCATATGACATTTTGATCAAAATTGACTTTTTTCTTATCAAAATTTTTACAATCATTTTAAGAAAACGAAAATACAAAGTTACGTTTCAGTAACAATTGTAACTTTTTTTTTAAACAATATCTCAAATATTTTCAAGGAAAACTCATTTTTGTTGTGAATTTGCAATTTCAGAACATAGTTTTGTGCTATTTTTAATACAAAACAAATTAATCAACTAGAACATATGCAGAAAAATATATGCTATTTCTTCGATAAATAGATTTTTCTGTATACCTTTCTAGTTGATTCATTTAATTTAAATTACAAATTATATTTATATTACCTTTATTTTTTAAATTTTACCTCGTGGACCGAAAAAATATTGAATATCTCAGTTTGATGTAAATGACAGATGATACCTTGTCGTTCTAAAGGCAAAACGTATAGAATAAATTACATATTTCACTTGCGTACAACTGTTTTAGTGAAGATTATCTAATGGGCATCTAGACAGGTAATTGACACAACCAACGTGTAATTTGAATCAAAGAAGCACATATTTATGATAAGTTTCATTCTGGCTTGGTGGAGGAACACATGCTCTGAAATCAGTCAGCATTGAAGTATAAAACTTCATTTAAATTTAGCTGTTAGAAATATTAACGAAATGTATAATATAATGACGGGAAATTACTAGTTTTTATAATTTTAACCTTGATAATATATAATCTGGTATTATTGCATATCGATTTCTCAATAAATTATACATTTTTTCTTCCGACTATGAACATGTTTTAAGAGTACATAGTTATTAAAAAGTACGCAGGTACTCACTTATTTAGTGAGATGTCGATCAATAATGTAAATTATTAATATATATTGGATGTCTGCTTTTATTTAAAATGTTAATTGAAATATACTACGCACCGTTTTTTCTGATAAGTTTCATAATTACGTAGTGTTTTGCTATTTTTAAGCTGTTGTTTGTTTGCTATGAGACACGAGGAAATTATATATGTAGAATGTTTCGTACAATTTTGTCAATATATATATATATAACAAATTATTAACATTATATATTTAGTATTATATATGGCTAAAATAAAAGCAAAAGCGACGGAATTTTGTCTATAGCCAGAATTTTTAAAAACAGAAAAATCAGGCGTGACATATATCGAGAAATGTTTTTTAAAATACAGCACCATATGAGAAACACACATTTCTGGGTGTTTAGTAAATAATTTTACCAATATTAATAAAACAACACGCAAAATTCAAAATAAAATAAAAATATATATTGAAAACACATTATTATTGTGAAGTTGTAATTATTCAGAACAGACGGTCTGTGATGTTTTAAATATTAATTTAATGTATTAATTAGAAATATATATAAAATCTATTTTGTCGAAAAATATTGTTTTCGCGTTACCGGGATTCGAACCTGGATCTCTATTTCCAATCCGGGGAAGTACACTACCAATTGTGTTATAGCGCCAGTATTTTTTAGTCAGTATAAATTTGAAAAAGTGTAACATATAAGTTCGAAAATTTGTCATGAAAAATACTGGCGCTATAACACAATTGGTAGTGTACTTCCCCGGATCGGAAATAGAGATCCAGGTTCGAATCCCGGTAGCGCAAAAACAATATTTTTCGACAAAATTGATTTTATATGTGTATATTTATAATTAATACATTAAATTAGTATTTAAAAATATAAGTAAATAATTCACGCCATGTAATTAACCCCGTAGGGTATTGACCCGTGACACTGCGCTTTATAAAAAATATAGTATATGAAGATTATATATATTGTAGAAATTTTGCGAAAATATTTGATTTGCGGTTGCATTAAATAAACATTTTAAAAAATTATCAAAAAAAAAATCCGACCGAACCAAACGTGCTTATCGCTAAAACTGTAAATGTCGATATTACTGAAAAATGATAATAAAATTCAATTGAACATCGAAATGTCCAGAAACGCAAAAGCTGACAAACAGATCTGTAAATTAAAAAAAAAAAAAAAAAGAGAAAGATTTGAACCAAAACATTTTATATATTGATATTTATGATTTAGGTAAAGTAAAAGGTGGAGGGGGGGTTATTGAAGTATTGCAGAAAATCAAAAAGATTTTTCGTACAAAATTAATCAAAAATAAGAAAAAACGCTAAGACACATGTATTATATCTGAGTACAATTTTTCTAATTCGAAATTCATGAATTAAATAAAATAAAAACAAAAACCTCCCTGGCAGGGAAACGAACCCGCGTGAGAACGCCCGTCACGCGATACTCACCACTATACAGCCGAGGATGTGTGAGGAGGAGAAAAGGGTGAAAATTAAATGTATTAATTAGAAAGATATACATATAAAATCAATTTTATCGAAAAATATTTTTGTTGCGGTACCGGGATTCGAACTTGGATCTCTTTCCAAACCGGGGAAGGTGCATTATCCAACTATGCTACAGCGACAGTATTTTTGACGACAAATTTTCGAACCTATATGTTACATTTTGTCAAATTAATACATCTATCGTTCCATTGTTTGAAAGCCATCTACACTGTTTTTACGGAATCTCAAATACCTTTGAGTAAACCGATAGCAGACGCCAGAATTAACAATTCATTTTTATTTAATTTTTCGACACATTGATACAACTTATATATTATTAGGAGAACACATTCTTATTGTGAAGTTGTAATTATTCAATGAAATTATTATTAAAATATCACAGACCTATGTTCTGTATAATTACAACTTCACAATAAGAATACGTTCTAATACTTTATAAATATTTTAGCTATTATTAATACTAGCTTGGGAGAGTTGACTATTTTTTTAAATATTAGTACTAAAATATGATGTTAAGAATGTATAAATAATAAAGAATATTAAAAATATAAATCAATGGATTAAATTTTAACATAAAAACCAGCATTATATATTTACATGACAATCTGGCACCACAGTCTACTAAGGGAGTAGCTAATATGAAAGAGGGTAGGACAGGTAATACGATCAATATTCGGATTTCAAATAGATATTTGAAGCGTCTAGTATTAATCCCGGTACCGGTAAAAGTGAAAATATTTCAAATGTTCTAGCACGCTTTTTTTAACGCATTTGTCGTTATTGGGTCGCATTATTGTGATTACTGCGTGATTTTTTTTTTATTCCAAATTATATGTTGAATACAAAAAATTAAAAGTCATCAAATTTAGAGCGACTAGACTATTTTTTGTTAGATGATTTAGGTCGTGTATAGTAAATATATAGATTAATAATTGAACAATTTCGTAAATATTTATTTAGAAGTACGTAGACTTCAAGTTTAATATTTTTCGTAATAGTGCGGAATATGCACATATTCCTTGAACATTTTCGACTCGTAATATCCGCCCATAAAATATCGTGGACTAGGTGTGTTACATACAGCCTGTATATTTTCTCGGAATTATCATAAATTAAAGAATTCTCACAACTGAAACTATACGATTTCCTTGGTATTTTAATGGACATGCTTCTCCAACGCATTCCCACAAATAATCTGATACCTCGACCACGAGGAGTTTCCGGAGCGTCACACGACATGATCAATTAACTACACATCACTTCCTTCATGATGCAAAAAAAAATTATACACAAATTTGTCGGAATCGCGCAAAAATGTTTGTAATTAAATAATATTTATATAATTGAATCAACAATGAAAGTAAACGTGCACGACATATTTGTGAATGCGTTCCAGTCTAAAATGAACTGCATATTTTAGTACAAATTAAATTATTCAAATAGAAAGATATACACAAATATCTATTTATCGAAAACATCATTTAGTTTCTGGCGGGATTCGAACCTGGAACTCTTTCTAAGCATGTTCACCATTTCGCTATAGGAATCGAATACGTTTTCATTATTTTATAAATTATTTAACTTGGTTTATAATCTCACAAGTATTTGAGATTCTGTAATAATTCTTTCAAATAATGGAACGATTAAATGTATTAATATCAAAAAGGTAACATATAGGATCGAAAATTGTCGCTGTAGCATCCCCGGTTAGGAAATAGATCCAGGTTCGAATCCCGGTGGCGCAACAACAATATTAATCGATAAAATTGATTTTATATGTATATCTTTCTAATTAATATATTTAATTAATGAGTAATTTTCAAACATGAACCGGTTTCGAAAAATACAATTTACTTCTTTAGGGTGTAAAGTTAATTTTTTTTTTTAAAAATAGAACACATTTACTAGAATGTTTGAACTTATATTCTGTAATCTTTCCAATTGATACATTTATTATTTCATTTTTGAAAGCAGTCAAACGCTAGGTGACGCCAGAATTTAATTCATTCATTCATTTTATTTAATTTGGATAAATTTAACAATAAAAATGTATTCTCGTTGAAAATGAATATTTTAGAGTCGATTTTCAGTTTCAAACAATAAAATAAACAACAGATCATATTAGGTACCGAACCCCCAAATTATTTTGAAACGACGTCCAAAACACTTGGGACGTCAAATGTAATAATAATAATGAATACAAAATGAAATGGCAACGAGCAGGCCACATCGATCGGAGGGCGACTGATCGTTAAACAAAAGCAGTCATCCAATAGTATCCGAGGGGAATCACGGGACCAATCAGCCGCCTTAAAAGCTGCCGGACTGATAAAATTATGAAACACTTAACAGTGAAGAACAACAGATAGCAAAAATGGGTGACACTTGGGGAGGTCTTCATTTAAATTAGTTACAAATTACACCTGATGATGAGGCGGTCGCACTTCTTAAAGCTATAGTAGTAGCCATATAACTCGACATGTGTATAGTACAAAATTTAGTCAATCATTTGTGTCTCGTCCACAGTCTCTCTTTTGTGAGTATTTTTGATGAATTGATCCCCGAGTGTCTGCCTTGAACAACTGCACCTTAATTTTCCATCTGCATGTAATACTGTGTTTTTAACCTTTACCATACCATGATATAAAATACCCGAACGCAGCCATGCTGTCAACTCGTGTTCCCGTAAATAACAGTTAGAAAAATATTTTTATTAGCTTAAATGGCTTTAATGGCATGAATTTACTCTAAATATTGAGCATTCAATTTTGAAAAAATGATTAATAATAATTATAGTATAAGTAGTAATAACATAATTTAGAGCATTCATTAAATCCTATACAATGTGTCCTTCCTTCTTATCTCTCTTCATTTAATTAGTAAGAAAGAGATAATTATATTTGTATGTTTGTTGTTGTCAACGGATTGAATGGAAAAAATAATTGTTTTTGTACGATTCCCTTTCCATAATTAGTTTTTCACTAGTCATTCCTGAGCGCTAATATTTTCTTTAGGATTATCTAAAATATGAATTTTATGTTGCACGTATTTACCGAAATACTACAGGTTTAATTATGACGGCAGAAGGGTTAATGGATTAATGTAATATGATTTTTTTATGAATTTTATGAACAGCACTTAAGGGACGCTGGAGGGTTAAAAAAAAATCTTAATCGCTAATAACCATCTTGAATTTCTTCTCCGTTTTTCGATTTGCTTATACTTAAATATGTTATTGAATTAAAGTCGCTTTGATAAGTGGGACCCTACTTTCTAAACCGATCCCGGGAAAGGGGTTTAGTGAAAACTGTAAAAATCACACAAATAAATGTAAATATGTATTGCTCGATAGCAATCATTTTATCGAATGTTCAATATATTAATAATGATGTACAATAAACACTTACATTAAAAACAATCGCCGACAATTTGGCGACAGCAAATTCTTTAGTTCAAATATACATTTTTTGTTCGCGCCAAAAACTTTTCAGTGATTTCTTTTTAAATGACCACCGCTAGATGGGCCATTACCGAGAAATGGCTAAAAATATGTTCACTTCTGGTTATTATTATTACAATTGTGTAAACATTCACGACAACCATTTGCGGTATATTCAGATTCGTATTATCTATTGCCCGAGATATTATTTCAAATATGAGTTTAAGGGCCCGTTGTGTTGTCAGTAGTAACTTTTTATTTGAGTAAAAAAAAAGTTAAAATACATCCCGTAGTAAACAGATTTTACTCTCCGATATCCGAAAATACATCTGTCACATTGATACTTCATCAATCAATATTCCCGCTATTTTAGTGATGATCTCGTTGTTTAATATACATAAGCACATGATCCGAAAAAAATTCGCCATCGAAGTGACAGGTCTCGAATGCAGAGGCGAATAAAGACACAGATAAAGCAGAAAATAGAGTACATTTCACGATTATTCGCATTGATACGCGAGATTGTCTTTGACCATCTTTGACAGTAGTAAATTTGATGTACCAACAACCCGCAAAAGGATTTTCATTACGGGCGTTAGTAAAAAGTTACCATGGTAAAAATTTACTACTGATCACACAACAAGCCTTAAGAGGAGAGGTGAGCGGGTGGTAGCTCCTAAATAATATTGTATACAAAATTTTATTAAAGCGAGGAAAGACTTCGTAATAACTATAGCGCCATACTAGATCTTTCCTGTTCTGACATACAGACTTCCATTTACATAAATTGAATGGGAAATTCATACGTTTCATTAAAGATAAGTGTCATATTCCTTTGAAAATGTATTTAAGACCAAGAAATCTATTGTTAAATATCAGAAGTATTTTAACGTCATTGACTGTTTAACTGGGGTCAACTGAGGCAAGACTAGCGGTTCACAATGGAGTCCTGGTACCGGCACTGATAATATATCTACTATACTGGACGCAGCGGAAATGACATCACTGAGGCGTATGTGTGACAGAGTAAAGAATGAAGAAATAAGAATAGAATGTAAAGTTGATTTTAGTATAGTGAGTAAGATTAAGAAAGGATCACTTAGGTGGTTTGGTCATATGGAACGGATGAATGAGGAGAGAATGGTAAGAAAGATATATGACGCAAATGTTGATGGCACCAGTAATACAGGACATCCGCGGAATACTTGGCACGACCGGGTAAACCAGATAATGGTGGATGGTTCTGTTAGAAGCCTCAACAATCGGCCAGCTTGTATGAGAAGATGTATGAATGTGGATGAGGTGAGAAAGAAGAGTGAGCTCATTAATATTAAAGTTAGTTAGTTCCTAGTTCCGTAAAAAAAAAAAAATTAACACCGACCGTATCGAATGTTCCAAATAACTGGGTAATTATTATTCTCCCAAGAGCCCGCTCGGATATTTTCACTTTTTTGCTACCCACCGCGGGCCGCCATAAATAATATCGAGATATGCAAAATGAGGAAGTCGGTCGGCCGCGGAATTCGGACATTGTAACAATGCCCAATCAAGAGGTATTCAAATTATTTGTTATTATTTGTTGCGTAAAAAAATTAAACAATATTTTTAACATCAATTGGATCAACCGGCCGCGGACGTAGCCGAACCGCGGTACAATTAACGACCTGACCTGACAAGACTGAACATTTTAACAACAAAACATGTCAAAAGAAATCGATACAATGCGACGCTAAAATTTCACAATATGAAACATGAAAAACTGCACTTATTACTTTTTAATACACTTCATATTTTAAATACTAATTTAATGTATTAATTATAAATATATACATATAAAATCAATTTTGTCGAAAAATATTGTTTTTGCGCTACCGGTATTCGAACCTGCATCTCTATTTCCAATCCGGGGAAGTACACTAAAAATATTGTTTTTGGGCTGTAACACAATTGGTAGTGTACTTCCCGGGATTGGAAATAGAGATCCAGGTTCGAATCCCGGTAGCGCAAATACAATATTTTTCGACAAAATTGATTTTATATGTATTTAAAACAATCGCAGACCGTCTGTTCTGAATAATTACAACTTCACAATAAGAATGTGTTCTCCTTAATAATTTAATATTTTAAATGATAATCGCTATAATCTGGTTTAAAACACAAAACAAATGCAACACCCTTTTTTAAAAAAGTTAGCTTGTTTTAATACTTGCGGCCATTTAAATTTCAGATTAGCGAAGACTTGCTATTGATTGGATCTTAATGTGATAATGATCTATGAATAAGTATGTATATAGGTTCGAAAATTGTCGCTAAAAATATTGTCGCTGTAGCATAGTTGGATAATGCACCTTCCCCGGTTAGGAAAGAGATCCAGGTTCGAATCCCGGTGGCGCAACAACAATATTTTTCGATAAAATTGATTTTATATGTATATCTTTCTAATTAATATATTTAATTCATATTTAAATTATTACTCAGTATACCTTGATTTTTCAACTTGCTAGTCACACCTATAGCGTATGACCAGTGTAAGAATGCGGCTGAAATTATCTGCGCAGAAACGCGTTTAAAGAAGGGGCGTCGCCAAGTCGAATATGACGTTAATCAGAATTCATTTAAATTATTCATCACTTTTGTTGTATCAGATCGCTCTTTAATATATTTGACTTAATCAAAATCTCAGTCCGATTCCGACAGTGGCCACAGTCTACTGTGTTTCAGCATTACTAGACTTTAAAACATTATTATTTTATTTTATTTTTCATCCGGACGCGTTAGTCGCGCAGGACGAAATAAAAACTCGTTTCAAACCAATCTGTTCAAGATTCGAAATAGAAGGCTGACTTGACATATTAATTTTAAATCAAATTCAACGTTGACCAATTGCTAATAATGATATATAATAACATAAATTTGGTGGCGTACCCACGCAGAGAAGTTGATTGCAAAACTCGGTCAGCGCTCGTTCATCTTACGATTCTATTACCAGACACTTATTTTTCAAACCCCTGAAAAGGTCACAGTGGTGAGACGGTCGTGACGCAAACATGGCACAGATTTGTCACTGCCTTGTGCCATCCGATCTATTATATTTATTGTACATTCATCTCGAAACCGGATGACAATAAACTGGATGATTTATTTTTATTTCATTTTATATCGTTATAGCGCAATAGTCGCTATTTTAATGTCAAGGCGTGATCTCTTTCACATGTTGAGAGATGCTGTGCGAAGGGACGATGGAATGATGCATTAATTATATTGCATTAACACTTACCTTACGGTGCTGAAATGAAACCGCGCGTTCCGGTGCTGTACACTCAGTGTACATGTAGACTTTTACGATTTTTATATCGGATAAATGTGAATATTGTTCATTTATTAATCATTAAAATTAATAGTGATGAGAAAAAACGCCACTTTTGACTCACTGGTGTGATTGTGATTGGTATTCGATAATATCAGTGATTGAAAACTGTGACTGTGATCACAGTTTCATTGCTAATACCTATGCGCCGTACGATATCATAATACACGAAATAAATGAAAAAAACATAATTCTGAGCATATTTACTGATATTATTCAAACTTCATTTGCGTAAAAAAACACATTCCAGCATATATAACTAATTTAATATCATCACAAAGAGAATGAATAACGTAAAAAAATGTTTATTTTTCGGGTCAAATTCTCAGCATTTCAGATCAAATGCGTAAAATGTTTTGACAGAATTTACTAGATGACGAATAAAAACGTAATTTCTTCATGAATATTTTCGTTTCATATGCACATGCGCCGAATCACGGTTCACAACCAAATATAAATAAAATAATAAAATGAATCACGATATTCCCAGATATTCAATCACTGATAGTGAGTGTGACTTAAAGATATAAGTGATTGACTCACGGTTCATGATTTTGAGCTTATCACTAGTTGAAATATATATGTATATAAGTAAATATTTATATCAATTATTGTGTAAAAGTGGTAAAAATTATAAAAAAAACATTGATCATCACGAACAACAGCATAAGATACGTCTAACTCGGCCAGCGCACGCTCTGCCATTAAGTGACGATCAGCATCCGGCACCCCGCGCCACGCACAACTGCGCTGTCGACACCACTCCGCACGTACACATACACATATGACAAATTCACGTCGGATTCTTCGAAAAATCATTTTCATTGTTGCGTATGGTAAATACATACATATTGTAATTATTTTATCCAATACATAAATATATTACAGAGGAATACCTAAAATATGAACTATATATTTAGTGTATTTACAGAGATATTCACATAATAAGAGGCAATGTTAACTCAGTTTACATCATCGGAGAGGAAATGTTAAGGAAAACTAACAGCCTTACATCTACAACTGAAAAAATTAAATACATACCTTAAAATTTACTTCAAACGGTTTCGATACTAACGTATCTTCGTCAGAACTGGCGTATAACTGGACTATTCAACTGGACAACGATTACGGGGCAGGGGTAGTCTTGGTAGGAGTGGGGAGGTGATTGACAGGGGGACATTGAAATAGGGAATATGTAATATAGTGGGTTGTTTGTTAATTTCAATTGGTTATTAATAATGTTAGACTGAGAGGGATTTTAAATTTCTAGAATTTATAAATTATCCAATCTAAGGCCTTTATTATTACTATGTAAAATTAGAATGCCGTTTTATTTTACAAAATTATGGCCTGCCTCTAAAAGCTGTTTGGAAAATTCTGATAAATTATTATTATTGAGGCACCCCCAGTAAGTGTTTTTTTTTATTGCCGTTTTACCAATATAAATTAATAATTGCCTAAGTATATAATTTGAAATCCTGAAGAAGGAAATAGTTATTTTCCGAAACCGGTTGGTGTTTTAAAATTACTCATTAAGTGGTCATTATAAACAAAGTTAAGTAATGTATAAAAAAAATAGAAAATATAATTACGTTAGATAAAAAATATATATTGTATGGCGTGCCATAGATACTCGTAATTCCAGTGAAAGCACCAATAATTGACAACAAATCACGTATAAAAAATGGATCACCTTAGAAATGTTGAAATGCCTTGTAGTCCGGGCACAGCGTAACATTATCGAGATCCTTGAAGTGTCTTCTCGGCGATTATTTCTAAACATCCCGGCCGCGTCGGTGTGGATCTGTTGCGAAGTGGTATTTGCATATTATGAATCTAATTAATTATCAGCGCTTCACAATCCTAGTGTTCTCAGGCGGAGCGGCGCGAATCGTCCTAACGAGGGTTTCTGAAAGCCTTGTTCAGAAATGCAATCAAAGAAAACGGCGGAACGTCTTTTAAACGCTAGCAGACCTTCCATAAAACTACAACGAGTCTTGAAGTATTGACGTGAACATCCCACGACGCACCAGATAAATTAAAAAATATTATTCCATCTTTGTAAGTTAGCTATCAAAACGAAAAAACATTGCATCTAGATGACATAATAATCGTGGATAGATAATTCTATGGTAAATAAGATTTCTCCCTTACCATAGACAGAAGAAAATATAACAGATGTCAATAAACGATGTTTTTTTTTTCTTACTCGTAACACATCGTTTTAAATTTAATGTATATTTAAGTACTGTTATTGAATATAAACAAGAGAAAACATTTAAGTAATCTTAACTAGATATATTAAAAACACGTTTTTTTTTGCCATACTCGCGTCTCACAGACTTTACCGTTTAATCAAGCACTATACAGCCATAATGACACTACCGATAATAACACTCCCGAAGCCTCCACATCCAGAAAGTCATAGATATATAGACGGGGAAGCGTAATATTATTATGGATATTTAAATACCTACGTACAATTAGTGTACGGGGTTTCAATTTTAGTGGACAACAATGGTGAACATATTTTGTGATAGATTCGTTTTCATGACTGATTAAAATATACTATGTTGTCATTTTCTGTAAATAACTATTGATATCAATTATATTACATGTCAACGCAATAAAATTATATTAAACTATCTCAACGTTACGAAATGAATGGTCCCATTAAAATCAGTGTAAAATCGTATAATTTACAACTTACTTTTAAATAATTCATATTGTAGCAATAATATATTTTACGAGCGTTTTTCTATAATTTTAAATCGATTTCATGTCTAATTATGACAGCTAAAGTCAGCTTTATAAACCCAAAAATACATACTTATTCATAGAACCGATATAAATGTTTTAAAAAATATATATATATTTTTTAAATATAATAAATAGTAGCTGAAGCTTTCAAAAACATGTCAGCAAATACAATATGTTTTAAATATGAATTATCCAACTATGCTACAGCGACAATGTTACGTTTTTGATATCAATACATTTAATCGTTCCATATCATAATGCACCTTCCCCGGCTAGGAAAGAGATCCAGGTTCTAATCCCGGTGCCGCAACAACAATATTTTTCGATAAAATTGATTTTATATGTGTATCTTTATAATTAATATATCTAATTCATATTTAAAATATCACAGACCCGTGTTCTGAATAATTACATCTTCACAATAAGAATGTGTTCGCCTAAAAATAAATATGTAATCAAAACGAGAGGAAAAACAACTCTCAAAACGATTCGGGATAGGGTGTAAATAAATAAATACATATGGTCACAACAACCGCAGTTCATAACCAAACAGAACTTGTTTTATATAAAAACATGCTTGGATCAGTGACTTCGGCGGTGAGTGCGGTTTTGGGTTCAGCCCTCGAGGAATCTTGTCTCTGGTAGTTAACAATAAACACTGGTGTAAGACATACCGACAGATTCCAAGATAACAACTGCTGGAAATTTAAGATGGCACCAATTTAAAATAAAGAGTTAAGACGTGAAACTGGAAACTCAGATTTGATCTAACCTTTAGAAACTAGTCTGAGTTATCTTGTAAGTTTTATTTTCGTTAAATACGATATATACATTTCTTCTTCACGTCTTCTACATACGAGATTTTACAAATGTTGATATACAGGGTGTGACGTATCTAGTCCACAATACTTAACCTGACTAAATTACAAGTCTAAAATGTTCAAGGGATATGTGCCTAATCCCAACCATGTCAGAGATATAAGCATTTCAAAAAAATCGTAATTATGCGATTACTTCAATTAATTTAATTATTTTATTGATTTCAAATTATATATTGAATACAAAAAATTAAAGGTCATAGAATTTCGAGTGGCTAGACTATTTTTTGTTAGATGATTTAGGGTCTGAAGCAAATATACAAAAGGGCGTAGACTTCAAGCTTAACACGATTTTTGTAAAAATTTCAAACAATAATATTTTCCGTAACAGTGCAGAGTATAGTAATATACTCGTAATATAGTAAGGTAGCCGTAAAATATTGTGGACTAGGTCTGTTACACCCTGTATAGACAGAGCGTCGGCCATCGTGGGTGACATACAGTGATGTTGCAGGTAAAATCACTTAGAAATTGCGAGATATAATATTTTAATTTATAATACAAACCAAATTTATAAATTAGAAAATATTTAGTTGTTACCGGAATACGAACCTGGACCTCTTCCTATCCGAATTTATTTAATTTGTATTAAAATGCCACAGAACTATATTCTGAAAATGCGACTTCACAGCAAAAAAAAATTGTTCTTAATTTTTTTATTTTTTTTACATGGTTGCCCGAGAAGATATTAGGTACAATGTTGTGGCGTGGCATTCATAATTCAGATGTACCCAAAAACGATATACAGTGTTGTTGCATAGGTGATCTCATATTTTTAACTGATAATTTTTATTTATTTTTGGTTAAAATTTATCAAAAATAATCACAATATTTGCTTTTAGTTTATACATAAAAAAACCGTTATCACTATGGTTTATTGATCTCACACTCTCCGTTAGAACCCATATTCGGTGACCATATATTAAAGTGAGCCCGAACCAGTGGCGTAGCTACTAGCCTAGGGAGCCACGGAGGGTCCGGAATCGCTGAACAAGTTCAACAGTCACAAAAATTACACCATAGCTTTAAATTCAATTTGGTAGCGAATGAATGAATGAAATCTTAAATTTAATATAAAACAAATTAGTTGGTACCATTGAGGAGCAGTATTAATCTTTGAAAGTCCAACCATCATAACCTATCCGTTCCAAAACAGCGGTAATAGCAGCTATTTGTACTTAAATTACCTTTCTAAAGGTATGTATGAAATAATAACAAAGATTAAGAAACCATCGCTTAGGTAGTTTGGTCATATAGAACGGATTAACGAGGACACCAGAAATAGAGAACAAACGCGGAAGACTTGGCACGACCAGGTAAACCAGGCACTTACTGAAATATGATACTATTAGAAGCCTCAATAATCGACGAGTTTGTACGGGAAATTATATTATGAATGTGGATGAGGCGAGAATTGTGTCAGGAAAAAAATATGGCGCTCTGTCCTCTCTGCCTACCTCCGCGAGGACACGACATGTTGATAAGTTAGTTAAAAATAAAAATATAAACACGATATAAAAATGGTTTTCTTTGCCCAGGAACCTGATAATTTGTTCCAACGCCACTGGCCGGTACAAGACTTTTAAAAAATCAGTTCATATATTTTTAACACTGCTATTGAGGGAACACGGTAATTTTCAGCTTCCGGTTAACTTGTATCATCTTCTTTCCCTTAACTCGCCACGTTTAATCTATATAATAGCAAGTTTTTTGAACGACAATGGTATTGACTTGTAATATAGTATTTCCTATTCTACAGTATTATTGTACTTTTTTCTATAAAACAAAGTTTTTAACTTGATTAATGGCACAAATCACTCTTGAAGGGTGGATTGCCTATTTAAAAGAAGAAGAAGAAGAAATGGAACACAACACTACCAACCCCGATACTTCTGTCTTGTACATACATATTGTTTACGCGCCTTTGTTGCTTCGATTGGCACACCTGAGATTTCTTGTTGTTGCTATTGGTCATGTATGTGTATAAAAATTGCCACCTTTTTCAGAGAGTGAAGAGCGTGCGAAACGACAAAACGTAATTGCATCCGGTAGACTGTAAGATAAAGAGATGTCAATAATCAGCGCGCATTTCGGTCGGTCGGAAATCTACCCAGAAGAACAGCTACGACGCCACAGCATCAGCAAGCTCGATTAAAGATTAGCGGCAGTATTAATATTTTATATCATCAATAGGAAACCCGGGAACCACAGCTGTCGAGGGCATTCACGGGAAAACATATAATTACGTTTAATGACTTTATTCTAGACCAGATACTCTACACATATTATAACAAACACGTTTTGCGATCCTGTATTGTTATTTCGCCCTTTGTGCGAATAATTTCCACAGCGGAGTGCGATTTACATCAAATTTGCATACACCGTCTTCTGAGACAGCTCCCGGCTTCGTATGAAGCGATAATTAAATAATAAAATCTAATTATTATTGCCGTTGCAGAGCGGCCAACGGATGACTGGCCAGGGACAATGGGACGTTGCCATAAACGATTCCATAGACAATCGCCGGCTGCGAAATTCCCGCGGCACTCTTTGTCCGTGGTCCGCTCGGGGAACGGATCGCCGAAAGTGTGGCGAGATGGAAAGGCGCCGATAAAGAAAATTGACGGACGGCCAACGAAAGTAATCCATCTATGATTCAATTTCGAAAGGAAACAATGCAACTGGACGCCATTATGGGGCGAGTCGATTGCAAATGGAAAGACTACAAATCAGGTATTGAAAATCAAAACAGCTTCTTTGCAATTAACATAAATTTGTAACTCATTTTCTAGCCATATTGGAGATATTAAAATTGATAAACACAGTTTTCGAGAGCAATTATCAATTGTAAATACGCTACTATTGCCAGTTACAAATTTTCAAACTCGTCACCCCTATTTATTGCAAAATGGCGGATTAGCTTTTAAACCCCTAAATTAGTACTCTCATGGTTATGTGAAAAAAAAAGTGTAATGTGTACAGTGCACTGAGATCGAAGGAAGGAATGTAATTTGATTACTAATCAATACAATAAATCGAACACGATTTTTTTGGTTCCAAAAAAATCGTGTTTGATTTATTGTGTTGAATAAAATAAATATCGTCTTAAATAAAATAAAATAATTATTTTATTTTCGACATTTTAAAATATAATTTGTTAGAAAACGTTCGCTTAGAGTAGTTGTACTTTACATAGATAAGTAGGTAGGCATGTATTATTTTTTTAATACAAATATTTAGGTAGATCGTAAACGTTATCAATATCATCATCAGCTGTCTAAGAAAGACGGTCCCTCACGATTGTGAGACGTCAGACGGCTAAATTTATTTATTTAATTTAATAATATTGATTTCCAATTAAAATAGTTTGTATTCTCAACAATTATTCTCTATATACTCTTGACTCTTGACTCGTTCTTTAAATAAATCTTATGTTTAGAAGGAAACAAATTTTTCATTCGTTTACTTGAGACTTTAATCTGTCATTTCACGTGTCACATTAAGACGTTGCCTTCTTGAGATATTCTAAAGTAAACGTCCACATATAGGCACAGCATTCGTAACAAAATACAAAACAATTTGGTCTAAAATGCTCCATTATACAGATAATAATAAGATAAGGGAATTATTTACGAGGTTTTAAATTTAAATACACAACGTGACGACGTGTATAGCCTATATACTATGTATAATACATATGTATTACATAATATGGCTTTAGGGATGACCGCAAGCCGACAATGCGAAGCCAAACAGGGGATGGCCTCCGAGGCTCATGTTTAAATGCTCACGTGAGCAAATAGTACATGTATGTATGTCATAATACAGGGTGACTATTATGTTCCAGGCCGATGTTGTTTTTGAATAACTAAGAAATGAAACACAACTTTTTAATTTGGTTTTTATATATCGATTATTTGGTAGCTGTAGCTTAGTTGGATAAAGCACCTCCCCCGGTTAGGGAAGAGATCCAGCTTCGAATCCCGGTAGCGCAACAACAATATTTTTCGATAAAATTGATTTTATATGTATATCTTTATAATTAATATATTTAATTCATATTTAAAATCGATCATTTTTCAACAATGAAAAAATCCACACAATTTGTTCAATTCGCTGTAAAATCAACAAATTCGAGATGCACCTTTTTGAAAAATGAACGATAAATTCTGTGTGCTCGCCACACTGCACCCTGGCTAAAGCTGAACCGGGAATAAGTCAACACCGCATTACCGCCCTCCGCATCAATAGAATTCCTTCATATCGGATCAGGCAGCAATCTTCCGTTGGCGATAGTTAAAAAACAATTAATCGGAAAACTTACCCGTCTAATTATGCGTTGAATAGCCAGCCAGCCGACATTGTGTAAGCCAAAACAAACGCCCTCTGCCGGGGCTTGATCAATTCTCGACTATTGTATTCAAATGAGACACCTCGGCACGGGTCGGGTGTTCAGAGCCACCGTCGTTGAATTCTGACGATAAAAGTCGGGAAACGACGGTACTGTATCGGATGTAACGACAGCCGCTTGGAATGTAAATTGAAATCGTCCGAAGCGTGTCATCGCTCAACACGAGAGATTGAAAACGATATTTTCGCAGAACCAAGACCCGCTTTGCAAAAATATAACGTATTTTTCGGACATTATTTTTACTTATAAAAATCATTAAAGGGAACACATTCTTATTGTGAAGTTGTAATTATTCAGAACAGACTGTCTGTGATGTTTACATGTTTATATGTTTATGTTAATTACAACTTCACAATAAGAATGTGTTCTCCTTAATAATATAAGTTGTATCAATGTGTCCAAAATATAATAAAAATGAATTGATAATTCTGGCGTCTGCGGTCGGTTTGCTCAAAGGTATTTGTGATTTCGTAAAAATAATGTAGATGGCTTTCAAAAATAATGGAACGACAGATGTATTAATTTGAAAAAGTGTAACATATAGGTTCGAAAATTTGTCTTGAAAAATACTGGCGCTATAACACAATTGGTAGTGTACTTGCCCGAATTGGAAATAGAGATCCAGGTTCGTATCCCGGTAGCGCAAAATCAATATTTTTCGACAAAATCGATTTTATATGTATATATTTATAATTAATACAATAAATTAGTATTTATAAAAATCAATTCAATTATTGGGACGAGATTTTCGATTCGAGACAAGGACAACTCTCAACATTCGTAGTCCACTGACACCGAGCCTCGGAAATTCAAACGTTAAATGTCATTCCGTTGACCCTTGATGTTCCGTTCATGCGTTGGGTAATTGGCTCTAGGTGACATTGTGCATACGTGTCGGGTCGTACACGGGTCGGCCATGCCAATCTCAAGCGGTGATCTCTGAAATTTATCGTGTTTCATTCCGTGGACACGGGTCATTGTGGTCTGAAGTTAGGTTAAGTGAAATATTACTTTTATAATTATGCAAGTATTTTAGTTACTGTATTTTATATTTCTTCTATACCTATTGAATCACCACTACAGAATGAATATTATGTTCCAGGCCGATTTTATTTGGCCGCCATTTTGATTTGGCAGACATTTGGCCGTTCGCATTTGGTAGTCGTAGAGAGTAATTGATTACAATTTATTATTTGCTGCCTCGAATAACATGTATTTTTTTTAATTCACTCGTAAATTAAAAATGCGTCTAATCGTCCGAAAAATACGGTACATCAAATCATAACATATGGTGCAGAAACAGAACGCAGACCTCATCCGCGAGCTCGAGGTCGCACACAGTCCGCTGGGATCAGCGACCCATGGAGAGGACTATCCTTGCTAGACATAATAAGAAAACACTCCTAGTAGGATCAAAGTAGATGTTGTAAACACCTAAAATGGCAATGGTCTGAGCACCTTAATCGATGTAATGACAAATGTTAAAGTAAAATAAAGATCGCATGAAGCAGCCAGATGCGGAGGATAGTGCGCAATAGCGGTCGTTTTATCCAACAGCGGATAGACATGTATTGATGAAGATAATACTTTTTTATTTAGGAAAACACATTCTTATTGTGAAGTTGTAATTATTCAGAACAGACGGTCTGTGATATATTAATTATAAAGATATACATATAAAATCAATTTTATCGAAAAATATTGTTGTTGCGCCACCGGGATTCGAACCTGGATCTCTTTCCTAACCGGGGAAGGTGCTTTATCCAACTAAGCTACAGCGACATTATTTTTAGCGACAATTTTCGACCCTATATTTGTTTTTGAGATTCTGTAAAAATAAGGTAGATGGCTCTGTCAAATGATGGAACGATTAAATGTATTAATATCAAAAAGGTAACATATAGGGTCGAAAATTGTCGCTAAAAATAATGTCGCTGTAGCTCAGTTGGATAAAGCACCTTCTCCGGTTAGGAAAGAGATCCAGGTGGCGC
This sequence comes from Eubasilissa splendida, assembly GCA_031772225.1. Lineage (NCBI taxonomy): Eukaryota > Metazoa > Arthropoda > Insecta > Trichoptera > Phryganeidae > Eubasilissa > Eubasilissa splendida. Next base: position 7,241,406 of record CM062868.1, on the reverse strand, counting down.
AACAACAATATTTTTCGATAAAATTGATTTTATATGTATATCTTTATAATTAATATATTTAATTCATATTTAGAAGATAATACTGTCTAGAAAATCGATGTCCCGACATCAGAGGATAGTACTTTTAAGAAATCAGACAAGAAAAATATTAAAATACAACCCTCGGTAGATGTTATCAATTTTTTTGATAACTTAAGTCAACAATCTGTCACATATCACTGGCTAAATACATATTGGGTTCCTATCGCTTGCACCGCGTTCTCACGAAAAAGGGGCGCATTAATCAACCGTTTTACAAGAACAATGGCACGCCCCCCCCCCCCACCCGACAATTGATTTCTTTAGATATTTTATATATGGATCTGTACTGTACTGTTGAAAATACAGTAGTATCGAAACCGATTGACATTAAATTAATCAAATTAAGTTTACGCTATAAACATACAAAAAAAACAGTAATAAAATTATATATTTTTATTTATTATCTTTGTTTTATTAACCACTAAATTGAGTTTAAATACATCAAATATGTATTTATGAGTTATGACATCCTGAAGGAGAAAATTGTATTTTTCGAAACCGGTAGATGTATTTAAACTCAATTTAGTGGTTAATAAAACAAAGATAATAAATAAAAATATGAATTTTAACCGCAAAAGTTAATATTGCTAATTTTAAAAGTATGTAGTAATAAAATTGATGGAATTGTTTAGTTGTACGCCAGTCCTGACAAATATACGTTAGTATCGAAACAGGTTAACGTAAAAACAACACAATTGTTTAAATAAAGCTAAATATAAATTAAATTTTAAATTATGACTGACTGAAATTATGATATTTTGTAAGAAATAGAGGAACATGATTTATTCTACGCGGATAATGATTTGAGTCATATCTTCCGGCACCACACATTCGTAACCATAGTGATAGAAGGAAGAAGAGAAGTAAAGAGAAAAAGACCTGGCGCAAAATGGTAATGGATGTTGATCGTGTCGAATGGCCCTCAAGAAGATGATGAAATATTTCAGAACGTTAGGAGTGCATGAAGCTTTTTCTTGAGAAAACATAAAATATATTATTTTGGCACTGTGAAAAATTAAATTTAAAAGGCAACCAGAGAGAATGTATAGAAGTCATGCACCACCAAAAGAGAAGGGTAAACATCACATTTACGAAATAACTTGTGGAGATTATGATAATAAATATATAGGTCAAATCGCGAGAAATCTAAATACGAGAATAAAGGAACATCGCCGCTACCTATAAAATAACAACTTGTCGGAATCTTCTAACCACATAATTGAAACAAACCACCCATTCGATAGTACTAGACTAAAACTTCTCCACACGGTACCTTATAAACGATTAATAATGGAAACCGTTGAAATACAAAAGAATTTAACAAGCCTTATTGTCGGAATAGACTACAATACTGCATTTAGTTTAGTTATCACCCGGTGATGAGAGTCACTGCACCTCTCTAAACTACTAGTGAAAATAACCCAACGTGTGTGTAGTACAAAATTTTGTTGTGAAAATTAAAATTAGTCACATTTATGTGTTTAATGATGACGATAATGAAAAATACTATTTTAAATATGAATTAAATATATTAATTATAAAGATATACATATAAAATCAATTTTATCGAAAAATATTGTTGTTGCGCTACCGGGATTCGAACCTGGATCTCTTCCCTAACCGGGGGAGGTGCTTTATCCAACTAAGCTACAGCGGCATCATTTTTAGCGACAATTTTTCGACCTTTACTATTAATAATAATAATACTATTAATAATAAAAATACAGTTAATAATGTGTTAACGCCTTTGTATCAGGTGTTAACCAAGCATAAGCTTAAAATGCAGATACTGACTTACGTCCCTTATAACATACGCAAGAAGAATTACATTTTTGAAATTGTATCCATAAGTGGCTTTTTTTGGACATGTGCCAATTGTGGCAGAAATACGTCGTCTCGATGTTTGAAGTTCTGCATTTCGTGTGCATTAATTACACGGCCACTTTCATGTTAGTGACGACTTATACTGATGACTAACAAATTACCGTATCGACAGAAGAGGATATCAAATATCACCAAAAACAGCATTTTAAATTCACGACTATATCAACAGAAAGTGTCTGTTTGTGTTGGATCTAAAAATATATGATATACGTGTTAATTTGGAAAAAAATAACTGATTTTCGCTTTAGCGTGATGACATGTAGAAAATATATAAAAAAACATCTTTATGTCGAGCATGGGTCATGAACAATAGAATCTTGATCAAGATATTCTGACCTATTCTAACAATTAAATGTTGTTTAGGCCGTGCACGTTACGAAAACTCTCAAAAATAGACTGAACTTTACGTTAAATCACAGGATATCGGGAATTCAAAGCGCAACCATCCTTAGTACGGACACACATGTTCGGCGGCGACGTGCGATGCATGCACAGTGAATAAATAGCATATATAGAAAATCAAAAAAACAAACCTACAAAATGAAATATTATAAGTGAAACGTCTATCTATCGGTTTTGAAGGGACCTATTGACATAAACTATGAATGCGGGAATATAGAAAAAAAAACTAACATTTTTCATACTTAAATATTTAGTATACATATTTTTTTTTTAAATATACATATTTCACATGTAAATGAATGTGTTTAAATAAAAATAATATTAGAAAGCTGTATAGAAACAAAAATAATTTATTTTATAATCTCTCTCTCTCTCTCTCTCAGATCTCAAAGATCATAATTGTTATATCATAATTGTTATATCATAATTGTTATATCATAATTGTTATATCATAATTGTTATATCATAATTGTTATATCATAATTGTTATATCATAATTGTTATATCATAATTGTTATATCATAATTGTTATATCAAAACTGATATACTTACAACGGCGTGAACAAAGTGAACGGCGCTTCGAATGGAATTATAGCTAATGGTAACTTATCAAACGAGGCATGGCTAGAGGTGGAAATTAGATCACTTTGACGTGTATGTGGCAAATCTATTTATGACAGAGTAAAGAATAGTGTAATGAGTAAGATTCAGAAAGGATCACTTAGGTGGTTTGGTCATATGGAAACGATGATTTTACAAGAGAATGGTAAGAAAGATATATGACGCAAGTGTTGATGGCACCAGAAATAGAGAATGTCCGCGGAAGACTTGGCACGACCAGGTAAACCAGATACTGGATGAAGGTTCTGTTATAAGCCTCAATAATCGGCGAGCTTGTATGCGAAGATGTATGAATGTGGATGAGGCGAGAATTGTGTGTCAGGACAGAAGAGTGTGGCGCTCTATCCTCCCTGCCTACCTAAGTAAGTAAGTATATCGAAATGAAGTGTTAATTTCCTATGAAATACGAATCAGAGGTACATAGTACATATAACCTTTTTTTTGTTTTGACGATAGGTTTTTCACATAGAAAAACAAACTACTTTTTTTCTATTTATTTCTACTGTCAGAAAATTAAAAATTGTTTCTGGATTTTACATGTTCGTATTATTACGACATTAATTGTAAATTATTTTTTTTACAAGTATCGTACGAACTATTTTAATAATATTAACTTAAATATGTCTATGTAAGTGTGACGTTGAAAAATCGTTAACAACAACAACAAAAAAATTCGAATCTATTTAATTATTTTAGTGTCATCCAAAGTGGAAGCTCAAGCTGTAGTCATCCATCCACCATAATTATGATTATTAAGCTATAAAAGTGTTGCAGTATTGGCGCACTTAAAATCATTCTAAAGCACCTTTTCATTTTTGAATCTTCTTCTTCTGCCGATCTGCGTCCAGTGATCAAATACATACCACTGCAACCTGTCTCTTAAGGCTTCTCTTTCAAAAATAATTCATATTTCCGCGTTTTTTACGAAAATGTGGGTATTTTTTTAAAACTATTACTTAGATAAGGACCTTTACACTATTGTAAAACTAATAAACTGAATGTTATTTGCCATAATTATGAAAATACATACAAGCATTATAAGAAAGACCGCTACCATTAAATTTATTTTCCGCGTGTCACAAAATTGCATTAAGATAGAATGTTCTTGCATACACGAAATATATTTTCTTATAATCTTGAAGCCAAGATTACGGAGACAAATCTTCATCGAACCAAATTAGAAAAATGTTAAAAATTAATATAGTTATAAATCATTCGATTTGTAGTACACTTTGTGTTAGTGAATTATTTTTTTTTAATAATTTATTATACCTATTTACTTATATGCTTTGAGGCTTCAGCTACTATTTAAAATCAAGTTTTATATCGATCTGATTAATATGTGTTTTTTATTATTTTTTAATTGGTGATTTGAAATAAAAAAAAAAACTAATGCAATAATATTTACAGATGTGAAGATGTTATGTGAATGCGAAAATTACACGAACAAATGTACACCTGAGGTTAAGAACCTACTTATCTAATGCCGTAAATAAATTACGAAGGTACACGAGACTTGTTCGTATTGTTATCATTGCAAATCCCAACACGGGAGGTTGTCATGAGCGGGCCATCATATTTGCCGAGCGAGGAGCGTGACTGATAAGAATGAGGAAGAACGAAGATAGGTGCCAACCGAACAGCTTAAATATAATAAGTGTATGCATAACCAATGTTGACACGTTGAATGTTGACATCTATGTTAACCGCAGACAATCTCTGGAATGTTTGCGCGGGAGTAAAACATGCTATTTTTTTGAAATGGTCATGCTACGCCAGGATCCATCTTTTTTAATGACAGTGTGGTTTTTGACAACAAATAATACAGTCATCGATAATAATAATAATAATGGATAATTTGTATAGCGCCATTTTCGTAAAAACTTTCACCTCAAGGGCGCTTTACACATAAACTGTTTATTTTTTAGGAGAACACATTCTTATTGTGAAGTTGTAATTATTCAGAACATAGGTCTGTGATATTTTAAATATTTTGATATCCCGGTGGCGCAACAATAATATATTTCGATAAAATTGATTTTATATGTATATCTTTATAATTAATATATTTAATTCATATTTAAACTGTTTATAGTTCTACAATTATCAATGTTTTTTAAAATTAAAAAATCGTTATTTTCACTTATGGAAATGATTTTTTGAAAAATCGATGAACGAGTTGTTTACCTTGAGAGGTAATAAAGGGTGGTGTTTTAGATGAAATAAAACACATAAAAAAATCGTGGGTAATAGCCATGGTATTGGCTCTATTGGAAAGATAATTTTATGCCATTAGTGTTTAAATATGATTTCGCGCATATGGGCGCCGCCGCGGCTGGCTCGAACAAAGCGCAATCTGGAAGACCAATTTTCGATCACTTTTTGGAGCAGCTGGGGGCCGTACGCGATTCCAAGTCATCTATCGTCTCTGGTTTATCGGCGTAGACTAGCGACTTCACATACATCTACAGAAAATAATCCAAAGGTGTTAAATCACACGATCTTGGAGGCCAATTCACAGGTCCATTAGGCGAAATTACGCGCTTATTGAATAAATTGACGTCTTGTTGAAACCGCAGCTCTTCCATATTAATGCCATTCGATTGGGGAACGAAAAGGTCAGTAATCATGCATCTATAGAGTTCTCCATTGACTAACGTTCTGGCCGGCATCATTTGTGAAGAAACAACAGCTTCTTCGGTGCGCGTACAGTGCACACGTCTTTGCGGATGCGTATTATCAACTAGAGTATACGTGGTGCGAAAACGACCCATGGTTGTTCGAATCACTTGCTCGGGTGAACGATCATGTCACGATAAGTTTCGCGAACTGAACCACGACTTTCGAAATGAATTTGCACTATTGTTCTGGCGTAAGTCTATTCACGGTGAAATGTCAAACCAAACTGAGCACAAATCAGCTGTCAAATTGGCTGTCGCTGAAAAAAGTGTTGCCAATTCGAAAAACACCTTTAGTTTGTACCCTTAATACAGCGAGAAATTCTGTTTCCGATGACTGGGACCTCTATAAAATTGTAAAACATGTCTGTTTAAAACTATTGTTCGTTCTAAGCGTAGATATCGCATATTGGTAATACATATGTATGAAATTTTAAGTGAGTTTTATATATTAAGGTACGCACTTCTCGGGCCACACTGTACTTGACTTACGACGGGATTCAGTTCCGAAACTTCGGACCTAAGTCGAATACACATTACAAAAAATAATATAGTTATTTACCAATTAGATTTTATTTCTGATTAATGTTAACAAACACATAAATAAATAATTAAATTGATTAATAATTTTGGATAATTTGTGATTTTATTGGATAAATAATTTTGGATTGGATATTCAAAGCGGACTCTTGATATGTCCAATTTTGTTTGCATGGTTTGTTGTATCTTTCGTTATAACAGGCGAATGCTTAGTGAATTTTGCATTTTACCTTTGAAAACCTATCATTGTTTGGGTCCATATTTAAAAAAAATTTAATTGCCTCATTAATTTGTCTAAAAGCTACAGCCATTTCTTTCAGGACAATTTTTTAGGTGGTTCAGTGAGTTCTTCCAGTTTTCTAGAGAGTTTAATCTCAAACATGTTTTGATTTGTGAGTTCATCTACATCATTTTCCAAAACTTGATTTACATCTTCATTGTCAACTTCCAGATTGAGTAGGTAGGTGTATGACAAAAACGTGAAAAAGTTGCAAGTGGCTGTACTTTGCGATGGTCGACTCGGTTATCAAATATGGAGTGAGTAGCTATGGACTAACTTATAAGCACAATATACTAACAAAATTAAACAGTTATAATTAAGATTCTTAAAAGTTATAGTAGATAACAGAACAAAGTGTTTGTAATAATATGATTATTATAAATTATTTACAATATGCAAAATCGGAACAGAAAGAAGTGTTGATTAAACTCTGCTAATTACTATTTTGGGGAAATCTTTGCCATAAACTGTTCTGCGATTTAGCAAATATTGAAAATTATAATATATATGTATGTAATAAAATTGAAATTTAAAAAAAAATGTACAGACCCGGTGACATGCATCTGTCGACATCTTGGTTATTAATAAAATCAGAACTAGAGAAACTAGCAGAAAGTGTTCAGTTCACAAACAGACATGTTCAACACTTAATTACCTAGTTTCGTAGGCGGCGTGGTTATAATTATTAGCCTGCTTTTAAATAATATAATAAAATAACAAAGTGGTTTGTGTCATGGCTAAATGTACATAGTGATACGTTGGCGCGTAACTTGCGTTTACAGCGCAACGGTATGTCGTTGAAAAAAATGCTGAAAATGGAATATAATTATTTAAAAATAAACTGAGCTGGGACCGCTACTTTATGTTGAAACGGATATATTTTGTAAAAAACACTGACCAATCAAAAAATCTGTTTATTGAAAATTAGTTATCATCACCGAGACATTACATTACTAGTAGAGAAGTTAAACCGATCAAGCAAAGATGATCTATATAGAAGTGGCCAAATTTCATCTATTTTTATTAATCACAATGTTTTTTAAGCGGATAATAGTACGTACGTGGATTTCCGACTTCTGCATCAGTCATTCGAGGATAGCTGATTTGCAGTCTCGCTCCGTTCTGGCCCGAGACGCGCCTTTCATCTGGATGAGCGCGATACAGCAAAACGAACAAACATCTCGCCGAGAATTGCGCCCGTGTGGGTGCGAACCGCCTTCGGGATGAAGGCCTGGGGACGCGCGCGGAATATTTTCAGCGACAGAAACGACATTTGCAATAGACACGAAGTGCGCTCGGATAAGCGAACTTTTGAACGTTTCTACGGGGTCTTTCAATAAGGATGCTCGATTTTAAAATGTGAATAAAACAAGTTGTGTGTGAGATATCAACCCATTTTTTTTTCATTTGAAAGTATATATTATGGCATTGAGTGTGGTATATAACTATATAATTTTGCTTGTTCACATATCCATTCGTCCAAAAATGGACCTCGTCGCTAAAGATGATTTTTTTGGCGAAATTTGGCTCAACTGCTCCAGAGCCCAATCAGCGAATACACGGCGTTGTCTATGGTCGTTTACCTTAAGTTCCTGGGTTAGTTGGGTTAGTTTGGACAAGTCCCGACGCAAAATTCGCCATAGAAAGGCCAAGTTCTTGTGAACGACGAAAAATTGACTGCCTTGGGTTTTCCCGTACTTTCTCACGCACAGCGGCGATGTTTTCGGCAGATCTTGCATTTCGGTGACGTACAGGTGTTGACCGATTATTTGCCGAACCGGTTGACTCGAATTTGGCCACCAAACGTCGAATGGTCGACTCGGCAGGACGGTTGTGGCGAGGATAAAAATCGCGTATTGCGCGGAACGTTTCTCGAACGGAGCAGTGATTTTGTTAATAAAATTTGATGATTTGCACTACTAAACAATTGACAACAAATTTGACAGATGTCACTTTAACAACATGGCTGCTATAACTTAACAAATATCGAGCGTCCCTATTGAAAGACCCTATATATTACTTTAATGACATGTGTGGCAATGGACTGAACTCACGGCTGAAATGCGGTCAGCTACGAACCACAAATCAAGGCATCAATGAGATAACAACATGGTAATTAAAGTATTTTTAATATTTACAAATTGAACTTTGTGGTTTATAATGTGCATTTTTGTAATAGATTATTTAACTTTATTTACAATAAACACTTAATAAGTCATTTTTAATTGTTAAGGAGAACATATTCTTATTGTGAAGCTGTAATTATTCAGAACATGGGTCTGTGATATTTTAAATACTAATTAAATGTATTAATTAGAAAGATATACATATAAAACCGGGTTTCGAATCTGGATCGCTTTCCAATCCGGGGAAGGTGCATTATCCAACTATGCAACAGCAACAGTACTTTTGACGACAATTTTCGAACGATAGATTTATTAATTTGAAAAATGTAACGCTACCGAACATTTTAGTAAAATGGAGCTGCTTTGCAGATTAATAGGAGGATATATGTTTCTGGTTGGACAATTTGACATTCTGAAGAAGGAAATTATATTTTCAGAAATCGGTTGGTGTTTTAAAATTAGCCATCAAGTGGTTAATAATCTATATATATAAAAGTTTTATCAATCCGAGTTGGAATACCTTGGCAGTTTTAAAAGAAAACACTGCATTATTGAGTGATTTCGTCGTAAATTCCTACGACAGCTAATCCTGGTTTTCTATTGGTTATATTTTGGTTACACTCCAAATTGTGCAGAAAAAATCCCACTCACCTGCACCCATCTGAGATAATTAATTTTATTTAATTAATTAATTGAATGAATGAATGAACCTATTATATGCAGAGGTGATACGACACACGTGCCTGAGACATGTAACGCGTTTTTTATTTTCATTCCATATCGCATAGGTGGATAGATAATATTTATTTAAGCAGAAAATAGAGCGAGCCTTAAGGGCGCAATTTCAAAAATAATAATAATAGTTTGTACATCAGAATAATACATCAGCAATAATACACTAAATTTGACTATTTTTAAAAAGAATTTCATAGATTGTACCTTTACACTAATATAAAACTAACGAATTGAATGTTAATTGCAATAATTAAGAAAATACAACAATTTTCCGTGTGCCACAGAATTACATTAATGATTAAAATTATTGCGTATACGAAATATATTTTCTTATATAATATGATAAAAACTCCAGATATTAATTATTTTTGACACTTGTATCGAATGCGATCATTTTGATACAAGTGTTCAAGATGAAATCAACATTTTTATTATTGTCTCTTTCTATTCAAACCTTCCTCTCTCTCACGATTTATGTAACTAATAACGTTATTAATTATTACTCTGAAACTTGTACGAATTTAACCATTAACCTCATCTTGAAAGCATATCTTCTACACGAATTAGTGTTGAATTTCTCGAATTTCAAACTGGAAAAATGAAAGCTCGCCCTTAATGCAGTTATCTCAGAATGCAGTAATAACTATTCACTGTCGTGCGTATTAATTTGTTACTAAATGTGTCAGTCAACATTTTTAATGACTAATTTCAACGCGGTAATAATAATAATCTACAGTACATGACACAAATATAAAATCAACATTAAAATTAAACATCAAAATCAAAGCATACTAAATAAACTAACACGGATAATATATGGACTTTCCAAATTCTCTCATATAACATCCCTTTTGCATCAGCTACATTGGCTTCGATTCCATGGAAGAGTTGAATTTAAATTGTGCTGGTTAATGTACAAGGCGACACACAACATGGCGCCTCTGTATCTTCAAGAACTTCGTATCCCAGACAATTTGAATGGTAGGCGTCAAACTCTCAGGTCAGCCTCTACTTCGGCCGCAGGAAGGGTTGTAGAACCGACCAACCGTTGCCAGAAGTCAAAATTTTTGAACGGGCATTTACGGTGGCAGACCCAAAAGCGTGGAACTCTTTGAAAACAGTTGATGTGTAAAGCGCCCTTGAGGTGAAAGTTTTTACGAAAATGGCGCTATACAAATTATCCATTATTATTATTATTATTATTATTATTATTAACATCACGCCGTTTCGCCGCAGTGGCAAACAGAGATGATAGAAGGCAACACTTTTCTGACGTGTTTTAATAAAATCGCTAGCAATATACACAGATTCGTAATTTGTTTTTAAAGTCAGCTATTCAAATTTATTTGAATAATAATCTATCGATATTAACCTTTACCATACCATGACATAAAATGCCCGAATGCAGCCATGCTGTAAATTCGTGTTACCGTAAATAACAGTTAGAAAAAATGTTTTTATTAGCTTAAATGGCTTTAATGGCACGAATTTACTCTAAATATTGAGCATTCAATTTTGAAAAAAATGATTAATTTAGTTGTATACAATTGTGTCCTTCCTTCTTATCTCTCTTCATTTAATTAGTGAGAAAGAGATAATTATTAAGGATTGAATGGAAAAAATAATTGTTTTGTACGATTACCTTTTCATAATTGGTTTTTCACTAATCATTCCTAAGCGCTAATATTTTCTTTAGGATTATCTAAAATTTGAATTTTATGTTGCATGTATTTACCGAAATATCACAGGTTTAATTATGATGTGATGAATTACAGCACGGTTTGGGAAGGGTTAACATGAGTAAGTAAGGTACACTCGTTAAAATCGTGATTATACAAGTCGTTGAAATGTATTTGTATATAAATTTAAATAAAAAGCTATTTATTCACATTTGTTGAGGTCATTTTTTGTAATAGTTCATATAAATAACAACGTAAAATAAGGTCAAATCGTGTGTAACCGAGTGTATGGTGCAGGCACTTGTTTCGTTGATTAACATTTTTCAAATTAAAATGTGTACATCATTTAAATTGAAGAGGAAAAAATTTCAGAAGATTTTATGCAGGCAGCATCATTGTGAAATTGTTAAGCATTATAAAAAGTAAGCCCGCTAAATACCTTGGAATTTAGAAGATAATAAAAAATGCATTAATGAAACCAGCACAGGAGGAAAACATATCGAAAGTTGATTGAATGTCGTAATGGACATTCATATTGTCACATCTTCAGAAATGAGTTTTAAAAATTAAAATTAAATGTTAATTTGATGTAATATATCGTATTGCAAAGAAACAGTAAAAATGAATTGTTAACTTGTTTTTACATTTACAATTATCGGTCGTAATCGTATTTTTGCTAATTGTAGTTTCAGTCATGAAACACATTAATTGCTATTCTTACTAACTCTGACCCATAAATGCATGTCCTTGTCGACAATAAACCCATTGGTTTCTGTGAATTATATCTCAAAACACCATAATTATTAGTGTCACGCCGAGCCATAAGCGTGATTACACGCACTTATTGATTTTGCAGAGACGACAATCAATGTCGTATGCTTGAAATCGTTTTGCAATTTGTGGACGATAGTTTCATATTAAATCAACACCCTTAAAACCTACCCTTGTCCTATGCGGTGACACCTCATTTTATAAGGTTGTGGCAGTTAAAGGATTAATCAGTATTCAGTTTGATTATCACCTCTATGCCTGCCACAGAAACTTTCAGATAGAACAGATCAAAGTCATGTCTTTTTTTTTTTTTTAATATTTGCAATATGTACATTTTAAAACTAACACACGAGATTGCACTTTCAATGGCCTTCTTTCAAGTCATTCGTCAGCATATTTTTGTTTGTTTTCTGCATCTGTTATTTAGAAATATTATATCAAAACGATTCTTGCATTTTGAAAAATAATAAACAGAGTAAAGAAGAGCCCTATCCTTCCTGTTTACATTTTATAAATGGGAAATTGTAGACATATACCTTGAACCTTGAATGTTACTCATTGAAAATTTTGAGAAACAATCGTAAATATGCACTACTCTTCCTGTTTACGACATTTTAAAAATAGATCAAATTAAATGTTTACCAAATTAAACTTTGAACACTTTACTCAAAAAAAAAAAAAAAATACTTGCGAGATACCAAACTAAATTTAGTAAATATTCCAAAAATTGCATTGAATTGAAGCGATGTTCCAGAATTATTGATGGTATCGTATTGGAATGTGAAATTTACGACAATCCCTGGAGACGATCGATGAGTACAAGAACAATATTTTAGCGGGTGGGAAGTAGAATTACCACAGGAATGATTAGCTGAATGGCACATGCAATTGCCCAATGTATCTTAGAGTTTACGTTTGTAAACATTTAGTTTAGGTTAGGTTAGGTTAGAACACAAAGACTAAAAGTTTTGTCAGTGGCAATTAATATAATAGAGTAACATTAAATATGGTCAAAATTTCGGTGTATATTAACCATTTTTGGGAAACGAAAGTATTTATTAATTAAACAAAGAGTAATTATAAATAGGAAAAACTAACTTGCCATGAACTATTTTTTAACGTTTGCAAATGGGTGAAAATAATTAATATGCATGAAAATTTGGAATCGATTCAAATGTGCTGCATTGTAGACCATCAAAATCGGTGGTTCCTAAAGGGTGTGACGCGGCACACCAGTGCGCCCCCGCAAGATTGGTGCGTCCAGCAAAATTCAAGCATCTACAGATTATATTATATTAAAAAAAAATTAGGCTATTATTTACACCATTTCACTATTAAATATTATGAGATATGCAATTTTCATACGTTTCTATTGTTCTTATATATTATTTTATTATGAATAACTTTTATAATTTAAAATTGTATCTGGTTATATGAGAGAATATCGATCTATTTGTAGCAGAGTCGGTAAGTGTTCGATCTTTATGGCAGATCTATGATTCGCGATCGCCGTGCACGCCTATAATAATAATAATAATAATATTGGATGATTTGTATAGCGCCATTTTCGTAAAAACTTTCACCTCAGGGGCGTTTTGCACGCAAACTGTTTATAGTTCTACAATTACCTTTGTTTTTAAGATTAAAAATCGCAATTTTCACTTACGGTAATGACTTTTTGAAAAGGTGCGTTTTTAGTTTCTTCTTAAATAAAATCTCTGATGCACTGTTTCTTATGACGGAGCGCAAAGAGTTTCACGCTTTTGGGCCTGCCGCCGCAAATGCCCGTTCACTAAATTTAGACTTCTGGTAACGGTTGGTCGTTTCTACAACCCACCCTTCCTGAGGCTGAAATAGAGACTAACCTGAGAGTTTGACGTCTACCATTCTACCGTCTACCATTGTCTGGGATACAAAGTTCTTGAAGATACAGAGGCGCCATGTCGCCTTCAGCACAATTTAAATTCAACTCTTTCAGGGATTCGGAGCCAATGTAGCTGATGTAAAAGGGATGTTATATGAGAGAATTTGGAAACTGCATATATTATCTGTGCAGCCACATTTAGAATGAATTGTAATCTATGCAGCTGAAACACTGGCAGGCCAGCATAGATGGTGTTACAATAGTCCACACGTGACACCACAATGAGTAGACGGGCTACCTCAAGAGGAAGATGATGAGAAGAAAAGTATGCACTGACAGTTTTACTCGTTTGTGTATTCATTGAAAGATCTGAATCAATGTGCACGTCCAACAACTTCATATGTAGATACGTATTATTATTGCCCCTGTTCCTAGTGCTTACCTGTTTCCCCCCCTCAACTGTATACCGCAGAGCACGACCCTTTTCTGTAGTGTTGTATATGATCAGTTGTTAACGTTTGTTATGGAGCGCGTTAGACTGTTATGTTAACAAGTTATCGCCCTGCTGTGAGTGGTTGATAAGTTGAACTGTAAATATTAACGTCCCGCTATCCAGCTCGCAGACTGACTGTTGTACACTACATTACGCTATTGTCGTGTGATCAGTTTCTCGCTTATGCGCACCGAAATAAGTTCATCTTGCTATTGAGTGCTTCGTGCGGATCAACGAAGTATGTGTTCCTGAATACGGAAGACCTGTGGCCAAAGCAAAATAGACACCTAGATAAAGGAGAACCACTGCAGGTATGTCGTGTTGATGTTCCTGTTCCAAATTCCTTCTATTCGTCTTTCCATCTAATTCGCTATCCATCGCGCAATGCCAACGTCTTGGGTCGGCCGAAAGTTGCGCGCACAGTAAGATTAAAGAAAGGCTCGCTGAGATGATTTGATTATATGGAAAGTATGAGAATAGAGAAGACGATAAAGAAAATATTTAATCGAGGCGAATATTGAAGGCAACAGGAACACGGTATTCCCAAAAGACCTGCCCTATTAAAAACTTTGTGGTGACCCTGCACGCGCCCACAGACATGGCCGTGTAAAGACTCACCTATCAGCCATATAGGGTCCAAACCAAAGCGACCAATTAGAAGACACGATAAGTCATATACATCTCCATTCAACAGCATCTCGAGCGAGCTACTCCAGAGTTCAACGCACATTTAATTGTATAATTCAATCACATCGATAAACAAAACTTTGTACGTTTTCTGCATCTTGCTCCAGTTACAACAACAGACACCCTACACTGGGACATACAAACAACACACAATCGAACTTAACTATATAATATTACAAAAGCCTTCAAGAATTTGTTAATTATTACCCTTTGTGGGACACTTTGGGGTTTCCTTCAATATCGTATAAATTTACAATTAGAATAATGTGCCGTGACGTGAAAAGAGTTGAAAACCACAGATGTAAAGTGATGTTCAAAAAATTGCGCATTGTTTAGTATTAATGTGTATAGTTTGTATCATATTTGGGTCCATTGAATTCTGCGATCGCATCCGGAAACGATCTCGTTTCTATTTCGCGGTCTATTTCCACAGATTAATAAATTACTAATGGCCGAACGGTTCACAAACCGCGAGTCTTGAATTATTAAATATTAAACAGGGAGACAGGGAGAAGTGGGAAATGCGAGGAGACTGGTGGATTATCCGTCGCAGAATAATGAATGGTGCCTACGCCAATTGACTTAATAATTTATTCATTTACTAATTGTTTACCTGCCGATATAATTTTTGGATAAATTAATTTTTGTATCAATGTGTCCAAAATTTAATAAAAATGAATTGATAATTCTGGCGTCTGCTATCAGTTTACTCAAAGGTATTTGAGATTCTGTAAAAATAAGGTAGATGGCTCTGTCAAATGATGGAACGATTAAATGTATTAATATCAAAAAGGTAACATATAGGGTCGAAAAGTGTCGCTAAAAATAATGTCGCTGTAGCTTAGTTGGATAAAGCACCTTCCCCGGTTAGGAAAGAGATCCAGGTTCGAATCCCGGTGGCGCAACAACAATATTTTTCGATAAAATTGATTTTATATGTATATCTTTATAATTAATATATTTAATTCATATTTAAAAATAATTTTTAAATAGAAATACATACTACCAATTGCTGACGGTCTAATGACCAACTTCTGGAACATTTCAATGGACTTTTTTCGACCATGACTAGGAGAGCTTGAAACAACCTATTCTTATTGTGAAGTTGTAATTATTCAGAACATAGGTCGGTGATATTTTAAATACTAATTAAATGTATTAATACACATACAAAATCAATTAGAACGAAAAACATTGTTGTTGCGCTACCGGGATTCGAACCTGGATCTCTTTCCAAACCAGGGAAGGTGCATTATCCAACTACATTTCTAATTAATACATTTAATTAGTATTTAAAATATCATAGACCTATGTTCTGAATAATTACAACTTCACAATAAGAATGTGTTCTCCTTAATAATGTGTCCAAAAATTTAATAAAAATGAATTGTTAATTCAGGCGTCTGCTATCGGTTTACTCAAAGGCATTTGAGGTTTCGTAAAAACAAAGTAGATGGCTTTCAAATAATTGAACAATAGATGTATTAATTTTAAAAAGTGTAACATATAGGTTCGAAACTTTGTCGTCAAAAGCACTGTCGCCGTAGCATAATTGGATAATACAGCGTTCCCGGTTTGGAAAGATATCTAGGTTCGAATCCCAGTAGCGCAACAACAATATTTTTCGATAAAATTGATTTAATTAGTATTAAAAAAAAATTAAATTTGTATCTCCGTTTAAATTGATTTTTTTTTCATTTCACAGTGCTTTAAAAAAAAAATCTTTTGATGACGAGGAAAAGCGTGATTGTATGATTAGTAATTACAATTGTTCGGAATTCAGCGAGCAATCCCCTCGCGGGTACGTTTCAAAAGTGCACAACCGCCGGCCCGACGGTTTTCTACCCGTCGACGGTTCCAAAATCACACGCCATCCTCGAGCGGTCGCCTACCGTATTGTTTAATTCATCGGCATTCGTTGATTACTGACACGAATCGTCTAAAGAGATACCGCGTCGTACTAAAGAAACGGTTCAACGGTGAGAGAGCCATAGATCTGCAATCGTCAAATCACACTTACCAATCATCGTTACAGCTGAACACAAATCACACTTACCAATCATCGTTACAACTGAACACAAATCACACTTACCAATCATCGTTACAGCTGAACACAAATCACACTTACCAATCATCGTTACAGCTGAACACAAATCACACTTACCAATCATCGTTACAACTGAACACAAATCACACTTACCAATCATCGTTACAGCTGAACACAAATCACACTTACCAATCATCGTTACAGCTGAACACAAATCAGACTTACCAATCATCGTTACAACAATCACAATCCCGATTTATCTCATCACCAGTGTAAGAAGATGATGTATTGATCCACAATTATATCTTCGGTGGGGGTACGGTACTTAATATGTACTACAGTTACCGACTTGCCGCAGATAGGAGAGATTGGTGATCTTGCGAAACTGCAGCATCCGAGCTAATAATTACGGACGATCACGGTCGGCCGCGATATTCATACACCTATCACATTCAAGGTCGACGATTTCAACATTACCCGGTAAATTGGTCCACTATGCAAAAATGTGCGAGTCATTTCCGTTCTGTATTTGATCCCACTTCGAAGATAAATGTTCGTTTTTACAGATTCTAATTTGATATCATTCAACACCAACATGTTGTACAATTATATTAATTAAAATAAGATTTTTTCAGTCACCTTGATTAAAGATCTATATTATACATTTTAATATGATACAAGCGGAAGAAATAGACTGAGACTGTCATTCAGGAAGAAGACCAAATCCCAGATATCGATGATGTGACTGAGACTGTTATTCAGGAAGAAGACCAAATCCCAGATATCGATGATGTGACTGAGACTGTTATTCAGGAAGAAGGCCAAATCCCAGATATCGATGATGTGACTGAGACTGTTATTCAGGAAGAAGGCCAAATCCCAGATATCGATGATGTGACTGAGACTGTCTTTCAGGCAGAAGGCCAAATCCTAGATATCTATGATGTGACTGAGACTGTCATTCAGGAAGAAGGCCAAATCCCAGAAATCGATGATGTGACTGAGACTGTCATTCAGGAAGAAGGCCAAATCCTAGATATCGATGATGTGACTGAGACTGTCATTCAGGAAGAAGGCCAAATCCTAGATATCGATGATGTGACTGAGACTGTCATTCAGGAAGAAGGCCAAATCCCAGAAATCGATGATGTGACTGAGACTGTCATTCAGGAAGAAGGCCAAATCCCAGAATCGATGATGTGACTGAGACTGTCATTCAGGAAGAAGGCCAAATCCTAGATATCGATGATGTGACTGAGACTGTCATTCAGGAAGAAGGCCAAATCCCAGAAATCGATGATGTGACTGAGACTGTCATTCAGGAAGAAGGCCAAATCCCAGAAATCGATGATGTGACTGAGACTGTCATTCAGGAATAAGGCCAAATCCCAGATATCGATGATGTGACTGAGACTGTTATTCAGGAAGAAGGCCAAATCCCAGAAATCGATGATGTGACTGAGACTGTTATTCAGGAAGAAGGCCAAATCCCAGATATCGATGATGTGACTGAGACTGTCATTCAGGAAGAAGGCCAAATCCCAGATATCGATGATGTGACTGAGACTGTCATTCAGGAATAAGGCCAAATCCCAGATATCGATGATGTGACTGAGACTGTTATTCAGGAAGAAGGCCAAATACATATCTGTGTGAGAGGCGTAGGAAAATTTTAAAAGAAACTCATGCATTACATTGAATAGAAAAAAGCTTACATTTTTCAATTACTATAGTCAGAACTTTTAAAATGTTTGATGAAATTTAATATAGGGTGTGTAAGAATGAGTTCAGAGACCGGCGACAGGCCCCAGATGAGATTTGTATTACCTATATGTATACTAGCTAGGGATTCTGTGTCGAGATAACCCGGGAATCCTATGGTGTTTTGTTGTCAGTATCCGAGACTCGAGACTGATTTTTCTTGATATTATTTATTTTAAACAAGTTAGGTTATACAAATTAAGTTAATCAACTAGAAAAAAAACTATTTATCGAAAATATATTATAGTCGCTGACCATTGCGCTACAGCAGGTAGCGGTTGAAACGCGATGCTTCGGAAATTCTTGTAGCTTCTACTAAGAAAGCGAAATATACGATCAGCTCTATAAAGGTTCTGAAGGGAATAGTTTTGTCGGTTTATTTTATATCGCGGCCAATCAGATTCGCGAATTTAAAATAATTGCGGTAGACAGTATTGTAAATGACGAGTTGGGGTTCCCTGCTGGCCTCACGCAGAACAGCATCACTGAAGCGATCCGTCGAGTCATGGATGAAACGGTCAGAGCAGCGCGCTGCGCCAATTATCGTCGGAGAGATGTAGGTTATTGAATAAGACCATCCATATTTAAGAAATATTTTTGTGCTCGTAAATAACACAGACCAATAGCGGGGGGTCTAGCTATCTTGGCGTCCACAATAATAGTAACAGATGCGATTCATGTTGAATACGATAGCTTTTAAATAACATTCACGCTATTTAAAAACCACCAGGTTATTTAAAGACCATCGGTTCTACTCATAAAAGCTAATAAAAATACGCAACTTTAATTTTTATTTTTATTTTTTTTATTAATATTAAAAAATATAATACAATTTCAATAATAATTGTTTCTTCTCTATGAGAGTAAGACTCGTGTATAGAGAAGGAGTATATTCGAGTTATGTTACGTCTGTGTACATATTTTTTTAACTTCAGTTACAAATTTACGATAGTCCGTAATTTTTCTAATCGTGATGGGGAGATTGTCAAAAAATTTGATACCTCGATAAATATATTGATTTTGAGTTGCGGTATATTTTACTTTTGGGATATCAATTTGATCTCTATATCTTGTAGATCGGAATTCAATTACATATTTAAGTATAAGCAAAACTATCTAGACGTGAGGAGTGTGTCAAAAGTTTAAGTTTAAAACATGCAGTCCCCATGTCGTCGAGTTTGGACGTTTACGTTGAATTTTTCTAGCGGTGTGTTTTATTAAATTGCGAAAGATGCACGATTTAAAACCGTAAACCCGCAGCGGGGACGCAAAAGGTGCAGTCGAGATTGTGCGGGGTTGCCGCGCCGAAAACATTCTCGTTACGCAACCAGCAGACCGCAAGGAAATTATTTTAATAACCAAATTGCACGAGCCGCTAATGAAATTGAAATTCCGCTCTAAATTATGCCGCGGCCGTAATCTCGCACAATGTTTGAAGAACAAACACAATGAAGTGTTGCCGCCGCTCGGAGATTCAATAAACAGGAAATAAAAATAAAATATCTTAATCGTAATATGTAAAAGAAATATTAATTACGAAATATTAATTCTTCTTTCACAATCGCTCTCCGCCGGCTCCACCTTCTCATCCTGCTCCAGTCAGCCTGCTTCAAGGTTGTATCCCAGCGTGTATCCACTTGATTGTGATGACCGACCTAATTCTGATACACAAGGGTGTGCACTCCATACAATATAAAAAGCTGTGCATAACTATAATCTTTGAAAAATAAAATGATTTAAGTATGTAAATCTACACGAAATTAAGTCAGTTATCGTATAATTTTAATTATTAGGAGAACACATTCTTATTGTGAAGTTGTAATTATTCAGAACAGACGGTCTGTGATGTTTTAAATATGAATTAAATATATTAATTAGAAAGATATACATATAAAATTAATTTTATCGAAAAATATTGTTGTTGTGCCACCGGAATTCGAACCTGGATCTCTTTCCTAACCGGGGACGGTGCATTATCCAACTATGCTACATCGACAATATTTCAAAAAGGTAGCATACAGGTTCGAAAATTGTCGCTAAAAATATTGTCGCTGTAGCATAGTTGGATAATATGCACCTTCCCCGGTGGCGCAACAACAATATTTTTCGATAAAATTGATTTTATATGTATATCTTTCTAATTAATATATTTAGAAGAATTTTAAATTCCCAAATAAAGCTGCGCATGTGTTTTTTCACAAAATCTGTCCCAGACGTATGCGAACTGAACGCGAGTTATGTCCTTATTTACGTTTGTATTGCGCGCTATTGTCAGGACACCAAAATTAGCGTTACTCCTCGGTCGCCACCATGTTCGCCGGCTTCTATGTGATAATTGTATTTGTATTTAATATTTTTAACTATATATATATATACTGTTGTGTACTTCTTGTAAAAATTTAATTCAATAAATATTACTATTTTATTTGCGGTTCTTCGGACAATGAGAGATGTTTTTTGGCTGGCGTGCCTGTTTAGCATTACAATAATGCCAACCTGGCGGTGAATGAGTGGCGGTCCTACTCATATGGGAACTTTGGTTCTCATCGAACGGTCTCCTCTCATTCTAAAGGAAATTGACACTTCACTCCAACGTAATGCATCCGTTTCCTTTCAAATTGTCCTGCGCATAGCACATAGAAATTGTTTATTTAAGAATTGTTTAAAATATTTTTATTTAATATTTCCAAATTCTAATACTATTTCCATTTTTAATATTCAATTATTTTAATGTTTATAGCGTTAACTTTGCGGATACATATATATTAATTTAAACGAATTATGTATTAACCATGTTGATTATTTTGGTGACCGATGCCATGTCCGTCCTATCAAGGATACACCGGTATTGAAATCGGTCGACGACAAAATAATCAACGTAATTATTCAACCAATAAAACTTTATTTTCTTATACTAACTGAAAAACCCAAATGTAATCCAAATTTACAGTCTATGGTAGGTACTTCTGGCAATAAAACTTTCAGATAACGTTTTTAATTTAATCAGATACGTCATAAACATATCATTATAATAATCTTTTAATAACGCGCACATAGCAAACTTCTCGTAAACATATTATTACTTTGTTATATGATATGTTTACGAAAAATTATTTTTATGGGTACGTCTGGGGCTTATTCATAAATTATTTTTTTATACGAAAATGATAAAAAAAGTACACGACAGAATGGCTAAAACTTAGATTTTATTTAAATTATCAAAAGGCCACGAAGTCCAATTACTGTAACAATTCACATCACAAAAATATTTAGACGTCAAAAGAATATAAATAGATATATTATATCTTCACCGTATCGAACCCGGTGTCATTCCCACCAAGGCTACTAGGCTGAGATGACGAAGCCGGACAAGATTTTGAGAAAATCACAAGAATAAAAATGTCACACTTTTCAAATTAATACATCTGTCATTCCATTATTTGAAAACCATCTACTTTATATTTTTTATGTATATATCTTTCTAATTAATACATTTCATTAGTATTTAAAACATCACAGATCTGAATAATTACAACTTCACAATAATAATGTTTTCTCCTCAATAATATATAAGTTGTATCAACGTGTCCAAAAATTAATAAAAATTAATTGTTAATTCTGGCGTCTGATATCGGTTTACTCAAAGGTATTTGAGATTCCTTAAAAATATAGTAGATGGCTTTCAAATAATGGAACGATAGATGTGTTAATTTGAAAAGTGTAACATATGGGTATGAAAAGAATGTCTGCTGTAGCATAGTCGATTAATGCACCTTCCCCGGATTGAAAAAAGATTCAGGTTCGAATCCCGCTAACAACAACAATATTTTTCGATAAAATTGATTTTGTATATCTTTCTAATTAATACATTTAATTAGTATTTAAAATATCACAGACCGATGTTCTGAATAATTACAACTTCACAATAAGAATGTGTTCTCCTTAATAATGAAATATTTTTACCTAATTGATAAGCACATATTATTTATATTTAAATATTATTTTAAGTATAATAAAATATACCTACCTAAATGAGTTAAACATGTTCTAGGCATTTGTGAAAATTCCACGCAGCTGTTATAAGATGTAGGAGTTTGTTTCGTATTTCGCATCGTTGTGGGATTTTCTAATAATAAAATAAGATAACATTAAAGACCTTTATTTAGTGCAGAAGATAAGAGACCAAATAAATGTTGAAATAATACGGAAACGGTGTAATAAAACCAGTACTAAATTTAACACCTTTATTGCACGCTATCCTACTTAATTAATATTAATATAATTGTTATTACGCATAGATAATAAAATTCATACGTTTAATTTATTTAACCATTTGTAATAAAGATCGATCGCGTGTGTAACATACAATTTAATATTATTAAGGAGAACACATTATTAGAAAGAAGATGGCTTTCAAATAATGGAACGATAGATGTATTAATTAATTTGAAAAGTGTAACATATAGGTTCGAAAATTTATCGTCAAAGCACTGTGTTGGTGTAACATAATCGGTTAATGATTGGAAGAGATCCATGTTCGAATTCCGATAGCAACAACAATATTTTTCGATAAAATTAATGTTACATGTACATCTTTCTAATTAATACATTTAATTTGTATTATAATTAGTGATGGTAAACCGTTACGTGACTGTGATTGTGTCTATGATTGGTAACTGAGATTTAACCATGATTGGTAATTACGATTTAACTATCGGAGGCTTACTTTTTAGTGCCATTGCTCGAAGAATTACGTTAATCAGTTATCAATCATCGTTACAATCAAATACAATCACAGTCACAATAACGGTTAAAAAAATGTTTAAATAACGATTTTACTATCACTAATTATAATTTAATAATTATACAGGTTTTCTTGCTTGATCAGATAAACAGAATATTGTAGAATTGCCACGTTAAAAGCTTCATAGGGCTGGTGGGAAATAGATCCCGTGGTGGACTGTATCTCTGCTGGTTATTGTTTGTTTGACGTAACACGATTTGGATTAAGAACGGAAAGAATCATGAATGAGCTGGACGCCACTTTGCACCATCAATGACTCGCACTAAAGGAAGAAGGTTTCACTGCACTGATGCTGTCGAATTCGGTATCTCGACGGAACCACGCGCCTGTTGACCAGAAGTTGTCAGCCAGAAAGGGACCGGTATACATCGTGACGTAAGTATTGGAACGAAGGATATCACAGGTAACATTCGACATGCGTCAACAAAGGCTTTATTTATTATGAATATTTTTTATTGATGTGATAGCAACAAAAATCCTCAAAAATAAAATGTAACGTACGTGATTGCTGTCCATCATTTCTTTACGTTTGTGTAATGTTTCCATTTATTTTTTTCTAAACGAATCGACATCATTTGACATTTACATAAAACTGAGATATAATATTTAAAAAATTTTAATATTAATTTTATATACATATAAAATCAATTTTATCGAAATATATTGTTGTTGCGCCACCGGGATTCGAACCTGGATCTCTTACCAAACCGGGGAAGGTGCATTATCCAGTGACAATATTTTTAGCGACAAATTTTCGAACCTATACGATACCTTATTGATATTAATATAGTTAATCGTTCCATTATTTGATCGTTCCATTAAATATATTAATACCTACCTTATTTTTACAGAATCTCAAATATCTAATGAAAATAATAATTAATTTTTCGATTTCTTCGGCATGATGAGGTCGCCGATGAGGTGAAATTTGAAAGATTTCGCTATATGATTTACGGTAATAGAGTTAACCGATTCCTTATAACGGGTAGGTTATATAATATAACTGATACATTTTATTGCGCCTTGAAATATAGCCCGCCCATTGCTATTTCAGCAGTGACAATGACATCTTCCACCTTGGTCTGCGCCGATTAGCAATCAAAACATGACTATCAAGACCGAAACGGCGACATGACTGGTGTCTGGTCGTACCGGTAATAGAGATGTTATCAAAACAGATGAAATTGAATTCAATTTAGTCTGACACAATACGTTTAACGTGAAAAACACATTCGGTTCGTTTCCTGCATGTGTGTTGTGTGGAACATGAACCATGTTGATATATTATTAAAAGAAAGACACGAAATAAAAAAATCCCTCCCGGCGCTTGTCAAAATCGGGTAGGTTTCGTCTGTGTGTGAAGGAAGAATATTTCCTATTTTTCTCTAGGCTGCAACTGTTTGAAACCAAATGGCAAATCTTTTCAGATTTTTTTCAAAAAAGTTTGATCGAAATTGTAAAAATGGGGGCTGGTCGTGATCGAAGAGAGCGCGATCCAATATTACGAAACCTTTCTCTAGATCTTCTGTGACAATTAATACTAATAGTTTTGTTTGCGAAAACCCATTTTAAATGTTGTAAATATATTTCATCAAAAAAGGAAAGTCTACTACAGAACAAGCTAATTTAACCAATACAAAGAATGACATATTTTAAAAATTATTTAAATAACTACGTAGTCTACCATTACGGCGACGTGCCACCTGATGACAGATTAAATTCTTTGTCTTGCCCCTCCTGGCGGCGATTGTGCCTGCTTTTAAATAATGTGGTTTGTGTCTTTGCTAACATTATCTCATGGGTTACTAGCGATTTTAGCATGAAGTATACAGAAGATAGATTTTTATTTATTTATATATTGGAAATAACACGTGTAATAAGGACATTGGAAAAAAATGGTGACACATTATTTACATTTTTATATATTTCACATGGACGAGAAAGGGACACGAAAAACTCATAAAAAAGGTATGAACACAAAACCAAAAACAAGGAAAAATCATTTACATATTGCATCATTATAATCTCGGCACATTCTGACCATAGGAGAGCGACATTCAGAATTGGACTTGCAGGAATACTAAAGAGAGGCTGCGATCGTTGTGGGAATTTATTGATGACAAAAAATGTGGACAATTAATCTGGTTTTGACAGTTTCGAGTGTCAAGTGCTATTGGTCTGTTTTTTTAAACATAACATATTAATTAATAAAAAGTATTTAATAAGCGTTTTATTTTTTAATGCAATTTTTCCGCTATTTTGTTTTTATATGTGACCAAAAAAATAACATACCATTCGAGAGAATTTTTTCTGCTCCAAAACGCCAGTGTCGCTGTTTTCTTGGATTAGATAATAGAATGTCAAGTTGGAAAAAACCGAACATTTTCGACACATCAACCTTAAAGTGGTCATCCAGCTCAACTGCGAAGCATCTGTCCCACAGTCCCGACCTCGCTCTGTCAGATTACCACCTTTTCGGTCGCTCTCCAGTCAAATGCGTGGCGTTACGTTCAACAACGACAATGACCTCAGAAATTGGCTCGACAACTATTTCGATATTAGACCAGCCGACTTTTATATTATAGAAAAGACATCGGCAAATTGGTTGAAAGATGGGATGAAGTCTTAAATAATAACGGAAATTACATCGATATATTTTTTAATACTAATTTAATGTATTAATTATAAAGATATACATATAAAATAAATTTTATCGAAGCATATTGTTTTTGCGCTACCGGGATTCGAATCTGGATTTCTATTTCCAATCCGGGGAAGGTGCATTACCAAATATGCTACAGCGCCAGTATATTTCGTGACAAATTTTCGCACCTATATGTTACACTTTTTCAAATTAATACATCTGTCGTTCCATTATTTAAAAGCCATCTACATTGTTTTTTACAATATTTTACGATAAAATTGATTTTATATGTATATATTTATAATTAATACATTAAATTAGTATTTAAAAACATCACATGCCTGTGTTCTGAATAATTACAACTTCACAATAAGAATGTGTTCTCCTTAATAATACATTTTTGATACAATAAAAATAGACAGATATTATATTAATTTACAATGAACACCGTCTTGACACTCCCGACAAAGGTTTCCAAAGTCTATTGAATCAATCTGTATGCGGAACAAATGTAATACATTCATGTCGTAATTTTTTTTGTATCATGTTGACACAGTTTGAAGACACGCCAAGATCTCCTGGCATAGTCGATTACGCAAGCTGGCACCGCATGTGAGGCTGGCTGACTCAATAGTCTCTTCCTCCAATTGACAGCCGGCGCCATTGTTGGGATGCCATCGAAGCTTTGAAGGTTTTCAAAGGCGTAAAATAATGATTATCATTTCTGGAAAGTGTGTCGCCGATGTCACCGTTGCAAAAGCGGGTAAATATGAAAACAAGATAAAATTGATTTTATATGTATATCTTTATAATTAATATATTTAATTCATATTTAAAATATCACAGACCTATGTTCTGAATAATTACAACTTCACAATGAGAATGTGTTCTCCTAAATAATAAAGTTGTATCAATGTGTCCAAAATTTAATAAAAATGAATTGATAATTCTGGCGTCTGCTATCAGTTTACTCAAAGGTATTTGAGATTCTGTAAAAATAAGGTAGATGGCTCTGTCGAATGATGGAACGATTAAATGTATTAATATCAAAAAGGTAACATATAGGGTCGAAAATTGTCGCTAAAAATAATGTCGCTGTAGCTTAGTTGGATAAAGCACCTTCCCCGGTTAGGAAAGAGATCCAGGTTCGAATCCCGGTGGCGCAACAACAATATATTTCGATAAAATTGATTTTATATGTATATCTTTATAATTAATATATTTAATTCATATTTAAAACAAGATGAAAAAAAACAATAATCTGCTTAGTATTAAAGAAACGAAGGCGATTTTTATCGTTTTATTGTAAACGTATAACAATTTATTGAAATTAAAACGTAAATAATAATTAAGACTCGGTTGTGTGATCAGTAGTAACTATTTATTATAGTATTTATTTATTTACCAAAACGGGTTGTTTGATCGGTAGTAAAAAAAAATATTTACTTCTCGAAAGTACGTTCCGTTGTAAACACATTTTACTCTTCGACATCCGATAGTAAAAACGAGAATCGATAGTTAAATATGGCGGACTTTTTACAGCTTTTCCAAAAGTCATGTGACACATTGAAAGTTGCAGTAAACAACAATTAATCATTCAATATCTCGCTATTTTAGTGATGAGAATTCGTCCGATGATGATCTCGTTGTTTAATATACATTAGCACATAATACGAAAAAATTTCACCACCAAAGTGACAGATTTCGAACGCGTGGGCGAAAAAATCCATAGAATAAAGCATATTTCATGATTATTTGTCGCGCCTATAGACATCTCCATCTGTGCTTTGACAGTAGTACATTAGATGTATCAACAGTCCGCAAAGAATTTTTACTACGGCCTCTAAGAGCTAAAAGTGGGTAACTGACATATTTGTCAATTTGTATTTTTAATGTCAAAATGTAATTTTCTGCATACATCATCATTGGAAAAACTAATAAATGATTGCTTACAAACTCGTAGATTATTGAGGCTTCTAACAGGACCATTTTACAGTGTCTGGTTTACCTGGTTTTTCCGCGGACGTCCTCTATTTCTGATGCCATAGACACTTCCGTTATATATCTTTTTTTCTATTCTATCTTCATTCATACGTTACATATGACCAAACCATTTAAGCGATCCATTTTGAATCTTATTTACTATACTAATATCATTATCTTGAATGATATATATTCAATACCAAGTACAAATAAAGAGTACATTTGAATTTGAACAGTGGCTAAAATAAATAAAGACGTCTTATAAAAATTTAATATTGTTATTATTAATTGACATCGCAGTTACTATATGATGTAAAAAGATTATTTTAATTTTCAAGGCTCTCAATATTATCGGAGGGACTACCTCTTGAAACTATAGTAGTGACAGAAACCCATGAAAAAAAAATTATAAATGCCAAAAAAAAAACAATATATTTATAATACTCGAGAAAATAAATTTGGTAGAAAAAACTAGTGGTGAGAAAAAATGCTACTCTTGATTCACTGGTGTGATTGTGATAAGTATTCGATAATATCAGTGATTGAAAACTGTGATTGTGATCACAGTTTCTGATATCACAGTACACGAAATAATATTTTAAAATAACATAATTTTGAGCGTACTTCATTTGCGTAAAAAACATATTTTAGCATAAATAATTAGAATAATTAGTAGAAAATACCTACAAAATTAAAAAAAAAAAGAACAAAATAGCATAAACATTACCAACAAAAACAGATGGCGCTAATCAAATTACGGAAAATCCTGTAGATGGCGCTGATTCAAGTGATAATCGATTTAAACGGCGGCGTCAGAAAATCAATAGAATTTTTAACAAAAAAAAAATTTGAATAACGAATCACGATAATCCCAGATATCCAATCACTGAGAGTAAGTGTGACTCAAAGATATCAGTGATTGACTCACGGTTCGTGATTTAGAGCACATCACTAGAAAAAACTTAATTTTAATTTATCTAAATTTTAAATCTCATTTCAATAGAATCCCGTTTAAGTCCAAGTATTATTGAGAGCGGGCGAAAATCTTGTCAATCCCCTCGTTGAAGTCTGCTGCCAATTCCTTGAATCAGTTGTTGATAGTTTCGCGGACGCAGTCATCGGTTTATATGCGTTTTCGCCAAACAAATATTTTAATTTCGAGGAAAAAAGTCCGACGGTATGAAGGATGGTCCAGTTAACTCAAATTTCTGCAGCTCTTATGCCGGTGTGACCGAAAAATTCACCGCTGGTAAAATAGCTTTTTAGTTTTTTTATATTAATAATAATCAAGTGACTTGTCTTTGTTGATCGAAGTGAAGCGAACAGGACGCTCCCAACAAAACAATTAGGTTAGGTTAATTTATTATATTTTTTTAGGAGAACACATTCTTATTGTGAAGTTGTAATTATTCAGAACATAGGTCTGTGATATTTTAAATATGAATTAAATATATTAATTATAAAGATATACATATAAAATCAATTTTATCGAAAAATGTTAGTTGGATAAAGCACCTCCCCCGGTTAGGGAAGAGATCCAGGTTCGAATCCCGGTAGCGCAACAACAATATTTTTCGATAAAATTGATTTTATATGTATATCTTTGTAATTAATATATTTAATTCATATTTAAAATATCACAGACCTATGTTCTGAATAATTACAACTTCACAATAAGAATGTGTTCTCCTAAAAATAATAAAGTTGTATCAATGTGTCCAAAATTTAATAAAAATGAATTGATAATTCTGGCGTCTGCTATCAGTTTACTCAAAGGTATTTGAGATTCTGTAAAAATAAGGTAGATGGCTCTGTCGAATGATGGAACGATTAAATGTATTAATATCAAAAAGGTAACATATAGGGTCGAAAAATTGTCGCTAAAAATAATGTCGCTGTAGCTTAGTTGGATAAAGCACCTTCCCCGGTTAGGAAAGAGATCCAGGTTCGAATCCCAGTGGCGCAACAACAATATTTTTCGATAAAATTGATTTTATATGTATATCTTTATAATTAATATATTTAATTTATTATAAATTACGGATACATTAAATACTAATTTAATGTATTAATTAGAAATATATACATATAAAATCAATTTTGTCGAAAAATATTGTTTTTGCGCTACCGGGATTCGAACCTGGATCTCTATTTCCAATCCGGGGAAATAGCGATCCAGGTTCGAATTCCAAAATTGATTTTATATGTATATATTTCTAATTAATACATTAAATAAGTATTTAAAAAAACATCACAGACCGTCTGTTTGAATAATTACAACATCACAATAAGAATGTGTTCTCCTTAACAAATACATTAATTTCTCTGCAATGTTATTATTTATATTTGTAATGCTCGTCTGAGCAAATAGAATTAGTAATTTTTACAAAAACGACGGATAATATAAATAGGCAACATGTTCATTAGATGATGCTTTTGTTATTTTTTTACAGTATTTTGAATTTCATTTTTCACACACATTGGTTCACTATAACGAAATTTCAGTATAACGGAATAATTTCGCTATAATGGGATTTGACCTGTACACGTAAACGTTTCTTACATTAAAAATGGCCTACGTACATACTTGTCATCATCAGATGCTACGTGTATATATAAAAACAATAAAAAAAATTACACACCATAATGAATATGAATTACATAGACAGGTATAGCAAATCTATCTCGTCGAAACATTTATTTACGCGACCACCAGAGTTGCGCAGAAAAAGCGTAATAATTGAATTTATTACATTTACTGTCATTCGCGAACGAATTTGGTCGCGGACGTGATCCATTCAGTGCCGGACGTGGAATCTGTCGTTTATTTTTATTGTCAAGTCAATCAATTGATGAACCAAAAACACAATTGCCAAGTTCTTTGTTTTCAGTATCACCAGTATTTTTTCAAAATATTCATCATATCCCCGAGTAGGGAGAGGATAGAACGCCACATGTTTCCTATACGGACACTCTTATATTTGATTTTGTTATAGATATTATAATAATATTGAAATGTTGTTCTGTGTAATACGCATAGAGAAATTTGAAAGGCAACTCGTACATTTTTTAATTACTACAATTAGATTAGGTTTAAAAACATTAACTAATCTAAACAAAGTATAGATTAATAAAAATTCAAATAATCATGTCAACACCATAAAGTCAATTAATGAACCACGCCGTGTCAATTGATGAACATTTTTCAATATCTATTGTCAGAAATATGAAAATTGGAATTGAAAAATGTAATATTATGTAGGTAGATAAATATCATCTAGTATAGAATTACACCTGAGAAATATATCCAATTAGATTTATTTTAAAAAATAGAACGTCCAGAGAGTAATATTTTTTAATAAGAAGTTACATGGCGCCTCCATTTTTTATTAATTTTTTTGGAAGCACCTGATATCGACTCCTGTACCAATAAGATAAAAATAAAACATAAGGTAAAACTGTTACGATTTTTATTAACGCAGTTGTGAACAGCTGTTGGTGTAGTGGCTAGTGGTCAGGGGTTCGAGTCTCGTTCCAGAATACCATCAAATAAGTTTTATTTTTATAGCACAAGTTTTTATAGATTAGTTTGAAAATAGTAAGAATTTTATTAAAATAGATGGATATAAAAAATATTGAATTTTGTTTTGCAGTAGTGAAAAATCACTGCCGGACCCGGTGAATAAATATATTCTGTGTTAAAAAATTTCTTCATAAAAAACACATACTACATCGGTCAAGTGATGAATGAACACTCCAATTGTATAGCTGAACTGTACACGTGACATTGAAATGAATATGAGTCACTTAGACCGTAAATACAATGTAATTATGGCGTGGAGTTACAGCAGGCAAAATAAAACAAACTGATGGTGCATTGTCTCAGCGTGTGTTATAAAAAATATGTACCAACATGAGTACACGCATTACTACCAACTGTACAAGTACAACACACCGGGTGGGATGATAGAAGGAAGAAAGAAAAACTCAATCACACTACTCCCACACGATGTGTAATGTATAGATGGATAAATAATAAATAACACCACAATTCTTGAAGCCACACACCTGACAAAACATTACATTTCGTCTTTAATAGACCTACTCCGCAATAATTTACGGGTGACACGACTTGACTAAATTACAAGTCGAAAATGTTCAAGGAATTCAGTACCGTTACGGAAAATATTATTGTTGTGAGATTTTATATAATCATCGATCATGTTAAGCTTTAAATCTACGTAATTGGAAATAAATATTTGCGAAATTGATTCATTATTGTTCTACATCTTTGCTTCAGACCTTAAATCATGTAATAAAAAATAGTCTGGCCGCTCGAAATTCCACGAACTTTTATATTTTGTATTTAGTATCGGTTTATAATTTTGAATCAATAACATATTTAAATTAACCGAAATAATAGCAGAACTATGGCATTTTCAAAATGAATATATCAATGATTGACAAGGTTAAGATTAGGCCCATGTAGTTTGAATATTTTTTTAAATATATATCTACCCCTAAAATATTTTTTACTAGGTATGTTGCACCCAGTATATATTTTAAAAATTAACAATAACCATATCATATCACTGCTTCTATTTTATACCTAAATAAATAATATTCCCACAAATAAATGGACACAAATCTGTCCTGAGACAGGTGTTCATCTAGTAGGGCATACACGGAATTATAAAATACTTTAAAAACGTTTTATTTGTAACATGTAATTAGCAATATTTTGTGTGCTTACCCCGAATGTTACCCCGAACTATTAAATTTAAGTGCCTAGCAACTGTATATAGAAAAATGATGTAAAAATAAAAAATAATAATCTAGATATATAAATATTATTAATTATAATTTGTGGTAATTAAGTACAGTCAGACCTTAGATGACGTACACAAAAAATTAAATGGTATATCATAGTACAAAAATAAAGGAATTAATATTCTAAAACATTAAAATAATAGTTGAAAATTTAAGAAAAAATATTACGTAAAAATAACTATTATTAATCACAAGGAATACAAGCGCTTCAAACCCAACCTTGTAACAATGCGCAGCTGACCAATTTCACCTGCCGCAGTGTAGACATAACAAAAAAATTACTTTTAAAAATAATAATAAGTCTTATTAGGAGAACACATTCTTATTGTGAAGTTGTAATTATTCAGAACATAGCTCTGTGATATTTTAAATATTAATTAAATATATTAATTAGAAAGATATACATATAAAATCAATTTTATCGAAAATGATCAAAAAAAATCAAATAATGGAACGATTAAATGTATTAATATCAAAAAGGTAATATAAAGGTTCGAAAATTGTCGCTGTAGCATAGTTGAATAATGCACCTTCCCCGGTTAGGAAAGAGATCCAAGTTCGAATCCCAGTGGCGCAACAACAATATTTTTCGATAAAATTGATTTTATATGTATATCTTTCTAATTAATATATTTAATTCATATTTAAAACTCTAAGTCTAAATAAATCGATGAGACTATCATTTAAGTAGACTTAGTAGTGTCGTCAGAGAATTGACATCGCACTAAGATATATGACTAGATCAAGTTGACGGTACTTTAAAGTACCAATAGGGTAAAAAGGGTTAAGCTAAGATTAAAAGCATAAAAAACAAAGAAATACATTGAAAAATAGACTTTACGAAAACATCGACCGTGTTGCGGGCGGCCTAGCAGCAACATAGAACCTGCTGGTTTGATCAGATTCTACGGAACGAATTCCTATCGTGGTGTGACGTTGTAAAAGCTATCGACAGAATGTGGGCAATGGAATGAGAATGCGCGCGTAATTTATGTACATTTATACAGGCTCCTGACCCAGAATCCTGGTCCTCTAACGGTCCAGCCGGCAGAGCGACCCAAAATTAATTAGTATTAGAAACGGATTGCGCCTTGACCAGGTCTTGACAAATACAGAAGACGACAAACCGGTCGAGCTCAACAGGTTCTCACAGTTTAGAATCTAATCTCGGCTGGATCGAACGCTGGCTGGATTTTTGGTTGATACTTTTAATCGACTCACGCACATGACCGGAGATGAAGGTTACGATCTTGGAAAGAAGAAATAATTAATAGAACTAATCTTATGTCACACTATTTAAGTGCTCAAAAAAGAACAAAAATAGAGATGCGTACACAGAATACCTGTCCCATCAATATTCTTACTATTTTGGAACTAAGCTAAAAATAATAAGTTATGAAAATAGGATTAACTTGATGGCCTCCTGGAACGAGGCTCGAACCCCCGACCACTAAATCACTAGGCGAGTATCGTAACCGCAAGCACGTCTAGTGGTTAAGATACCTATGCCTTATGCCTTCCATTCCAAACGACCGACCAGCAAGTTAGTCCTATTTTCATAGCACAAGCGTTTAGCTTAATTTGAAAATAGTAAGAATATTGATGTGACACGTGTTTTATGTACGCATCTGATTGGTAAGAAAATAATTACGGTTTAAGATCTTAAAATTTAAATACATTATTCTCTGCTAACACTTAACTTAGAAGCGTCATTTAAAAAAATACAATTTCATTTGTTTCGATTATGTAAAATTCCTGGGTTCTAGAATTGATAAAATCTAGAAATGCAGTATCGGTAGTTTGTGATAATCTGATCTGATAAGCTGTTGGCTGGATGTCTGGTGAATCAGTCAATGTTTCACAGCCTGAAAAACTTCAGTTGAGTGAATGAAAAAAATTAAAGGTTAAAATTCATGAAACAAAAACCGCAATTATCTTCCTTCCAACCGAATACTTACAAATGATCAGAAAGCAGACGCCATCAACAATTTTACGCCGTTCATCGTAAGAGACCAATCTTTTGAATCGGTTCAACAGTTTAAATACAGTGGAAATATTTGTCAACCCCCATATTTGATATAATCGTCACATTTTTATGACAACTTTTTTCCCCCATATTCGTTCTCACTCGCGCCGCCGGCACTGGCGCTGCAATCGCACGCCAATCAGCTAAATATATTAGGTAGGTGTAGTTAGTCTGCCTTGTGAGTGTATTATCGTGTAATTATATTCGTAATTATTACGTAACTTCAGAAAGGTTTTACAGAGCAGACGACATTGGACAAGTACCTTCTTAAATCGAGTGCTACTGAATCATTGGCAAAACGGATACCATGATAAGAATTAGAATTAAATTTTGTTTT
Organism: Eubasilissa splendida; assembly: GCA_031772225.1. NCBI lineage: Eukaryota > Metazoa > Arthropoda > Insecta > Trichoptera > Phryganeidae > Eubasilissa > Eubasilissa splendida. The sequence goes on along the minus strand of CM062868.1, from coordinate 7,206,133 downwards.
AATGTCATAAATTAAATAATTTGGAATCGTTGGAGATAAATAAAACGCGTAAAACTAATCAAAAAAATTATAAACAACCAACTAAATTTAACTAAATAAATAAATTTTTATTAAGTAACAGTTTGAATTTGGTACTAAATTAATTTTTTAAATAATTATTGTTTTTTTAAAAATAGATTCTGGGAAAGAAACAACAACATATGTTTTTAGTTAGTATTGACATCCTGAAGAAGAAAATTGTATTTTTCGAAACCGGTAGATGTATTTTAAACTCAATAAGTGGTTAATGAAACAAAGTTAAAAAATAAAAATAATGAATTTCAACCACAATGATAATTTTGCTAATTTTAAAAGTAATAATATTTTCTGTAACATTGTAGAATTTGCATATATTCCCTGAACATGACTCATAATTTAGTAAGGTATCCGCCTCATAAATATTGTGGACTAGGTCTGTTACACCTGTATATATTAATTACACATTAATAATAAAATAATGTGTAAAATCAGTGAAAACGTGAAAAAAGAACCGGTTAAATAAGTGGGCCGCCATTGGTTAAAATATTTACTCATTTCCCTCTAAATTAACCATTCACTCAAGGCTATTTATGAGCTAAATGTTAAGACTATTAATGTTAATTATGGAGTTAGCTCACACTAACATATCTTTCAGAATACAGCTTTGTGTCTAACTCTCATTTTTTTACTTTGTAAATTTAGCAGAAAACTAATATATAGAAGGAAAAAAATTAATTTATCACCTTCTCTTGCCGGAAGTAAGCGTTACCATTACGCTACGTTAACCAATTAAGAATCAAATCAAATTCAACACCAAAATGATCTACCTTAAGCGCCCACAGTACTAAAGAACAATTTTTGTAATTGCGATTTTTTTTTTAGTTTTCGTTCAGTTCGTGCGGCACCCATTTCTCGAGGTTTTTGATTTTCCTAGCTATTAGTGGTCCTCAAATAATAAACGTAATAAATTAATACGACACTAGAATATAGCCTCTCACCTAGTGATTATATAAACCGTGATTGTGAGATTAATGTTCGATCGTATTAATGATTGTTAAGCGATTATTTAAACCTCTAACAGTTAAATCACAGTTGCTAATCATCATTACAATCAAACACCGAACATAATCACAGTTTTAATTGTTATTCTATATGAAACAATAAACCTAAGCACGTTAATTTTGAAACCACACAGTCCACGAAGAATATTCAATTCCTAACTGTATTTTAATTCTAGAAGGCGGTTCCACCGGTTTAAACATATCTTAAAACTTGCTTCGAAAGCTTCGAACGCAATCAATGTAAAACTAATCAAATTTAAACGCATACATCGCAGTAAAAATACAAATAAAAAATAACGACGCCTGAACGAAAAATGAAATTATTTCGAGATGAGAACGAGGTCCGAAAAGTGAAACGTGATAATCTCGATTTATTTAAAAAATATGGCTGCCGAATAAATATGTTAATGTTATTTGATTATCGCGAATTAGTATTTTAAATGTATTTATAAAATTTCGGGGCTGTTTTGATTATTGCAAACACGCCTTCACACACATTCTTGAAGGGAATAATTAAAATCATTTCGTTAAGAGATCCCGCGAAGCAAGAATATAAAAATCGAATCAATTTGACAGCTGTAAATGGCATCTGTATTTCAAATGTCTAATTAGTTCATCCAAAGATGTCGCCGTTGTTGCAATAAGACATGCATTAAATTTATCGATATCGAAATCGATACACATTGTATTGAAAGATTTTTATTCCTAGAGAATCAAAAAATATTAGAATAAGATGCATTATATATGCTCAAATATCTGCTCGCCTGCATCGCGGATGGACAATTTGACGAAATATGTAAAAAGTGTAAAATAGACGTAACAAAAAATAGAAACGTTATCGTTTGGACTCGTGCGTTGATTTAATCAGCTATTTTTAGGCAATCCGAGAATACAAATGGCGGTAATAAACAACTATTTATGTCAGGTGATCAGAAATGTAATCGATGGAAGCAGACAGAGGAATACCTAGATAAATATATTATACATTCGCCAAATAATGAGCAAGCCGAATTAAGGCAACCTACACACGACTTACAGAGACGTACTACGAACAATGCATGCGCAGTGACCAACCACCACTGAGGGACGTCAGCGCACGCCAACACGGAGACCGAACGCAACCACTTGATGATAGTTTTTTCCTCCTCCCACGTAACAGCAGCCTACAGTATCATACTCGTATAGTAATCATTGTAAGCTGTAGCATCATAAATTCATTGTCATCTAACTCATCATGTAAGTACAGAGGGTTTAATTCAACTCAAGGTCCTGACGTAAATTCCTACACAACAAACTGAGATGAATGCCGCGATATATACGAATACGAATGATAAGCCGACTTGGCGGCTTCACTCATAATTATGATACTTTTGAAATTATCACACACAACGCGCATGTATCGCACGCCTAGATCGAAACTAAGACAACACAAAAAATCATTTTTCAGTAGACAAAAAAATAATAACATTTTTCTCCATTTTTTTGTTACTAAAGTTATGAAACTAAATAACATTTTAGGTCATAAATGTATCCTAAAATGATATTATTAGAGAACTGGGGCTAAGTTAGTTGCGTATCAGAGTATCCGAATACAATAATAACTCAATTTTTTTTTTTTTTTTTTGAGTTGTCGAGTTTTGATTTTGTGTGCGATATGATGTATTAAAACCTGCAAAGTTCTTTAATAGAAATAAAAATAAAAGTTGCCTGTGATTTGTGACTATGATTCACGATCTTTTGTTCTATTGGCATCCCTAAAAAATAATAGATAATGAATAAAATTAAGTACAATAAAATAACACTATTTAAATTCCTTTTTTAGTTTAAAATTGGTTTTTTTAACCACCGTATCAAATTAAGAAAATTGACATCCCGAAGAAGGAAATGATTGTTTCCGAAACCGGTTAGTGAATTAAATAATATTTAAGCGGTAAAAAAACAAATTAAAAGGTAAAAAATTATCATTAACCACAATGTTTAAATTCATGTTAAACCTATTTCTTCAACCACAAATACTGCATCATGGTAACATGGTGAATTTGGTTGACATTTTTCATTTCAGGAGCATACCTATACCTGAATTGAAGAAATATTTGTACGTTAATTATAATTAGTTTTTTTTATATTATATTTAAATTAAATACATTTTTATTCTTATGTAAAAATTATGAAATAAATGAATATTGATGATTTTGCGCTTGAAATTCAATTTGTATTAAAAAGCATTTGTCCTGGATAATCTACATACATATATCTGGAATATAGAAACCACAGACGCGACAACAATACGACGAACTTCCCCTTGAAATCGTGCGCGCAATGGACAGCTGTGGTAAGAAAAGTTACGACCGGTTTAAATCACAAAATGTGCGAAAGCTGAGGCGGCTAACCGCAAACCGTACCACTGTGCAATTTCACTAAACACCGGCACAAAACCCCCCGTACACAAATCGCGTTATTCTGCGTTTGTACGGTTTTCCCGTACGGTCTGGCCCGATTCTAAAACCGAAACTGACCTAATTCGTTTCCAAATTACTTAGCAATTTATTATGATTTTTTCTCTGTTTATTAAGAAAATTAACGTTGTTTACAGTTGGCTAGCCGCTCTGGGATCGGTCGAACAATAAAAGTTTCCACAGATTACACGTAATGCCAGTGTCGGGGACAAAAAAAAGATAATAAGAAAAAAATTTAAGTTTATAATTTAACAAAACTGTTTTGTCGATTACGATGTCTTGTGGTATTCAGTAATCCGTGGAACGGTCTAAATTTGGAATAATGAAACGAAGATAATTAGGGTACACGTATTTTAAAATGACCCGGATTTAAAGAAGGAGGAAGCACACAATCCTCCGGTTGCACATTCACGGATAAGAGGAATAATTATTTTTCCTACTTACATACCGACCCCTCAGAATAACAAGGTTCCATCTGACACTGACACTGTTTTGAGATAATGAGCTCGAAAGTGTTGATTAGTTGATTCGTGTATATTTTGTTTTGAGTATGCAAATATGATCAGTTTTAAGGTCTTAACTTATTTTCAGTATTATCAATTACCACTGTGAGATGAGGGAAATTAAAAATAAGTAAAAACATTGTAAATTAACAATAATAATCCGTAAATTGAAATAAATAACTGGTGCAGTTGGACCTTTCGGCTCTTGCTATTTCCTTTAATATCCGTTAAATAGAGTCGGTGTGTATGGAAGAAATAAAGAATAATGCATTTGTTGGAACCCATTTCACGCAATAACTCTAATTAGCTCAAAATGTTAGTTGGAACCTTGTTATTCTAAGGGGTCGATACGTCGATAAGCGGGAGATACTTTAGTATTGCCCTGATTCAGGATTATAATTAACTTTATTTATTTTATATTATATAAAATAATAACAATAACTTTGTTTGAAACCACGAATATTATGTTATTTTATTTAATATAAGTTTTTTCTGCCTAATTTAATTTCACGATAATATATTTAATATTAAATATATTTTATACAAAGCAATTGTTATTTTATTTAATATATAATTAATTGCTTATACCTTTTCGTGTATTGCGTGTTAATAATAAATAACACCCATCTGTCGACTCCATCTCGTCACAATAATACTTCCTTACATCATTTTTACTTAGCAAAGGGCGGGTCATATCCAAAGACGGACAAATAATAACCTTGGCTAGTATCCACGAGACAAAAACGACGACGGATAGACGAAATTATCGAAGCAGTGGGAGTGACATGGCGGAGATTGGCAGATGACAGTAGAGAGTAGCACAGTTATGGGGAGGCCTTCATCCAGCAGTGAAATGAAAATGGTTTATAATTCACCATATTCCTATATTTGACGTATTCAATATATAAAAGAAATCAATCAGTTTCGTAATAATAGTTTTATAAAATTCTACAGAATAGCTATTCTGTGGTGCATATTATTGGTCTATGATGCGAATATATTTATTATTACTGGCTTGTTACAAAATTCAACAGGGATATATTTTTTTTAATAAAATTAACTGTTAGTATTAAAATTAAAATAAGATGAAAGAACACTGGCTCAGATTGTAAGAGGCACCGCCACCAAAATCAAAATAAAACACTCGGTCAAAGTGAGAATATATAAAAATGCTTCGAAATTTATGAAAATTAATAATGTGACGTCTAATACATAAATGTGACGTCTACGTACTCCCCTTTTGGGGGTGTATGATTTCTATAGCTTCTCTCTGGCTGCCTTCTCTGAATTGAATGTGATAACGAGTCTCACGTAAAATTGTACAGGTATGGCTCTGGTACGATGATACCGGAGCCAATCTATGATGGTATTATGATAATAATGTAATAAAATAAAAATAAATGTAATTAATTAATAAACGAGAGAGAGAATAGACAGAGTGTCTGAAAGAAGTGACTGAAATACTGAAATGAAATATTTGGAAGTCATTATGCTATACCGACACAGTGGATTAAAGAAGATGGCTTTCAAATGATGGAACGATAGATGTATTCATTTGAAAAGTGTAACATATACGTTCGAAAATTTGTCGTCAATCCACTGTGTTGGTATAGCATGATCGATTAATGCACGTTCCTCGGATAGGAAGAGATCCATGTTCGAATCCCGGTAGCAACAACAATATTTTTCGATATATATATATGTATATCTTTCTTATTAATACATTTAATTTGAAATACTAATGTAATGTATTAATTATGAATATATACATATAAAATCAAGTTTTTCGAAAAATATTGTTTTTGCGCTACCGGGATTTGAGATTCCATAAAAATAATGTAGATGGCTTTCAAATAATGGAACGACAGATGTATTAATTTGAAAAATACTGGCGCTATAACACAATTGGTAGTGTACTTCCCCGGATTGGAAATACGAGATACAGGTTCGAATCCCGGTAGCAACAACACTATTTTTCGATATATACATTTATGTATATCTTTCTTATTAATACATTTAATTTGTATTAATTTATTAATGTACCTCCAGCGTCGCTGCATACTCCTTCGGTCACTGTCGTGATGGGACAAGAAGCGTGATTGCACTACACGTGCATAATGCGCTCTAATGGTAGGTAATAGTCGAAGCTCACGCCACCAGCGAGGGCCGGAACGGTTAATTGGGACCTGGATCAAAGATGATGATAGTAATGATGATATAAGTGAGCAAAGTGGAACACCAATTCGTGATCGCGAGATGAAGACGATCATAATAAAATGGTACAAAGTAATAAAAATGACGGAAGGTTGTTTCGACAGCCTTGTCGGTCGTCGGGTTCGTGTTCTGATCACCGGGGCAGCGAACATTTGCCGGCAGCAACGGAAGATCACGAAATATTAAGATTTTTTTTATCGCCTTCAAACTTCAGACCTTGGACCACAATACGGATATCATCTGGCATTTACATCAAACTGAAATATTGAACCTTTTAAGTTATGAAAATAAATTTTTCGATTTCTTCGGTGAAAATTTTACAAAAATGTCGCTGTCTAGTATAACTTATACATTTTAATCAGTAGTAGCAGTTTAAAAAAACCACGTACTAATTATGTTAGCAATTTTTGAATGTGTCCAAGAACAAAAAATTATTACATTTTTACCCACGCGATACACGCGCCACCTTGCGAGAGATTTTAATTCCAGATCTCGCCGCCCTAGCGGCGATGATTATTATTAACCGTTATCCGAACCATAATTATTATTATAGTACGAACGGAACCTATATCAGTAAATGCTAATGATTGATAACTCATTAGTTCATGCCTATTATAAAACTACTTTGTACTGTAAAATTGTATATATTCATAAGCTATGTAATAAAGAAAAAACTGTACAATGTGAAGAAAAGCCGCACAGTATAATTGAACTAACTGACGGAACAAAACTAATCGAAAACCTTTTTTATATAAGCTACCTAATAAGCTTTGAAAATTTGCATAATCAATGCACAATGAATTGAAGCAGGAGTACACAATAACGGTTCCGAAATAGGGTGGATCCAGTGGTATACAGCTAAATAATTTTAACCCCCATTATATTCGTTGTTTATTTCATTGGTTTTTCTTCCATGTTTTCCCAAGGACATTTGAAAATCATTTATATCATTGAGTTCACATATTTCATCTGTATCAAAGTTCATGGGGTCAATGGTTGAAAGAATGGGATACTGCCGTAAAAATTTCCTAGCAATTTTCATGTTTTGAATACATTGTTTTGCATTAATATCCGTCCGCGGCACGATGTACAAAATTCTATGCGGAATATTTTTAAATATTAGTATTTGAAAAGTGAGTTCCGCGACAGGGCGACGCCCTGGCTCGAAAAGAAGTGCCGGGGTGCCGCCCTGGCCCTACTACACAACTGAGTGGGTTCCATAGGGGTTTACTTCTATGGTCCGAACGGTTCGTGTCTTCGATAAATACTGCAGTGTACATTCGTAGCGTATTAATTTATATAGATTAATAAGAGACTGCTCCAGCTCGTGGAGGACTAGCGAGCAGGAACAGCCAGCTCGTAGGACAGTGATGGCGAACCTTTTGTGTGTTTTTGACGTGTCAAAATTTCATAAAATCTAACATTACTTTGCTGGCGTGTCACGCCTATGGAATTTATAGTATTTGATTTGATGTCAATTAATTAATTATTAGGAGAACACACTCTCATTGTGAAGTTGTAATTTTTCAAAACGTAGAACATCACAGAAATATGTTCAGAATAATTACAACTTCACAATAAGAATGTGTTCTCCTAACACTATATAGGTTGTATCAATGTGTCCAAAAATTTAATAAAAATGAAATGTTAATTCTGGCGTCTGGTATCGGTTTGCTGAAAGGTATTTGAGATTCCGTAAAAACAAAGTGGATGGCTTTCAAATAATGGAACGACAGATGTATTAATTTGAAAAAGTATAAAGTTATAGGTTCGAAAAATTGTCTTAAAAAAATAATGTCGCTATAGCATAGTTGCATAATGCACCTTCCCCAGTTTGGAAAGAGATCCAGGTTCGAAGCCCGGTAGCGTAACAACAATATTTTTCGATAAAAATGATTTTATATGTATATCTTTACAATTAATACATTTAATTAGTATTTCATTAATTAATTGTGAGTGAGACACAAAATAAATGCTTATGTAATATGTACGTAGTGATAAATTCGAACGCTGTTGTCGGATAGACGTCTGGTGGTTATTTGATAACTTTGATATTAGTGAACGCTGGCGTGTCGCCCAAAACGCTGTGGCGTGTCGCAGGTTCGGGGTGGTTCCATCCAGCGAACTGATGAACTGGCCGGTGGTGCGTGCGGTGTGCGGGCGTGACGGCATCCCTGACATGACTTTCAGCACAAAAAAAAATGCCCAGAATATTAATTGGGCAGAAGAATGAATATGAATGGAAGTTATTACGATTGGAGTCGTTAGCACGATACATATTTTTTTTGTCATGATTAATGTGAAGAAGTGAAATCGTGCAATATTTAAATGGCTTGCCGCGACATTCCTCGTTTTGCTAATGTAATAATAAATTGTAAAATTTAGTTGTGTTTAAAATATAATTTAATTCTACTTATACAGACGACTTTGCTTTGACTGGTGCATTCTTATAATCCTACGTAAAATAGCGTAAGTAAAAAAACGTAATTATTAATCATAGTAGTATTTCGCATGCATATGATATTTAGGAGAACACATTCTTATTGTTAAGTTGTAATTATTTAGAACAGACGGTCTGTGATATTTTAAATATGAATTAAATATATTAATTAGAAAGATATACATATAAAATCAATTTTATCGAAAAATGTTGTTGTTGCGCCACCGGGATTCGAACCTGGATCTCTTTTCCGGCTGTCAGAAAAAATAATATAGAAGTAAGAAATATTACTTTTGCAAAATTGCATCGACAGCTTTTGCTAGCGCAGGTGTATAACAAAATGACCGTTTTATGTACTTCAGCACAAATTATAAAAATATATTGTTTCACAGTTTGTCTCACGCGGTAGGTAAGGCACACTAATTGCATGAAATTCATTTATTATACACACGTTATTAAAAGATTGTCTCTATCATAATGATTCATGGCACGACATCACGAAATGTACACTACCGGTCATATTAATGAATTCAGTTGCAAAAAAAATGATTATCCAATCAACATTTTTCCAAATACACAAATTTTATTTCACATATTCATTCAAAGGTTTCTGCCTTTACCCAATTGACTCTTATACAATACATTCAATTGGATACGAAGTTTATCTTAGTATTTGTAGCAACCATACAAGAGAAAGATTATCAATCGTCATCATCATGTTGAAATCCTGCAGCGACAAGAACGTTGTTCTTAAACGTTCCACAACATGAAAACCCTAGAATATCGAAGAACACGTGCCGACGAAATACTTATCTTTAAACTACTGCTAGGCCATATTGACTGTCCCAGCTAATTAGAACTAATATAGTTCCACATACCATCTATTGTAGATCCGCACTCTTCCACAATCCTAGAAGTAGAACATCTTACATACTAAATTCATTCATTCACCGTTCATGTAAATACCATAATGAGAAATTAACTTTTTTAACACTAGCCTTACTACCTTGAATTGATTGGCCTGTTATCGCAGCGCATCTACAATGTTTGCCGAAAGCCGTATACATGGATTCGTTCCGCTTCTGAGACATCGAGTTGCTGGCGTAAAGCTGCGGCTGCAGCTCGGCACCAGCTCTAGTGCAAGCGGCGCTCTCATGGAAAGCTGGTTCCCTGACCAAGAATAGCTATAGATACAATAATAGTCGTGACTGAAACGTACTATGTATAATTTGTTCATATTTATATATGTGTGTGAACATTTTTTTATTATTATATTATAACATAAATAATATTTCGTAACTTATATGTATTATCTTTATGGCGAATCTGGTCTTCATAAAAAAATAAACCCATTATTATTATTGTTATTATTATTTAAAGAGTTATTTTAATGAACCATCACAATATCAATTTTGACCAACCATTCTACTTACAAAAACATCTTGCTCTCCCTTTACCACAACAATAGTTGAAACCTCCCCACCCACCCTTTCTCCCGCCGCTCTCTTTCTTCTTTATGTTAATGTGCATTAATATTTCTGTGGATTTTTATTATTAATATCATGTTAAATATTTATTATGTTAGTTCTGTTATGTTTATTTACACTGTCAAAATCCCCTTAATAATAGAAGGCGGGTGAGAAAGAGAGAGATTGAAATATATTCTGACGCACTGAAAATGTGACAACTGTTTAACCCATTTTTTCAAACAATCTGGGCTGCGTTCCCGTTAGCAGTTACGGCAGTGTAGTTTTAAACGATGTATAAAATCAGTAATGCCAATGATTTCATGTTACACTTAAGTGTATCAAATGTATGATTGTTAAAAGAACTAATATTTAATATGTTACAAGAATAAAAATAAAAATTATAAATTCAGTTGTCTCACCGACAATCGCAGATGGGATTGGAATGCGTAAATGTTCGCAGAGAGTAGTTGTGAAGTCAACTTACCTGCAAAAAGGAAACATTTTATACATTAGTATTTATTAATCGTATAAATAATAAATCTAAAAAAATATATCAATAAAATATTGTAACGTGGAAAAAAATACAAAATAAAATAATTGCATAATTAATTATTAAACTATATCATCTTTGTAGTTTGCTGCCAATATGTATATATATAATAATATTTGGGGGTTAGGACGGTGGTTAAATGAAATAAATGTGATTGGCGTGTGTTGAGGTTTATTATGACAATGACAATGAAAACAGATAGAATGACTAAATGAATGAAGATGTAGAAGGTACACGTGTCTTATGAAATGAAATGAATTGGCGGTCTTGCTCGGCGAGCGCGAGCCGGCAAGACCGCCGTTGTGAAACGATGAAACTGGAGAGACTGCCTGGCGGTGAATGCTTGAGCCCGACTTGTAGCAGCAGCCGGCAGCGCTGTCGCTAGCGTCGATGCCGACTGAGATAGCGGTAGATATGAATTATGATCGCTACAAATACATATATTATTTTAAATTATTAACCACTTAATAAATTAAAAATACATCTACATACGGTTTCGAAAAATATCATTTTCTTCTTCAGGATGTCATTAACTAATCAAAAATATATGTTATATTGTTTCTTTAACGAAATCTAAATATTTTTAAAACACAATAATTATTTAAAAAATAAATTTAGTACCTAACATAAATTGTTACTTGATGATACAAAATTACTAGAATAATTATTAGGAAAAAAATTTAGAATGGGACTTGTGGTTAAATTTAGTTGGTTGTTTATAATATTTTGATTAGTTTTAGACGCTTTATTTATCTCCAACGATTTCAAATTACTTAATTTAGGACCAACACCGTTTACATGCAAAATAGACAATCCCAATTTTTTATCAAAAGTATGATTATTTTCTAACAAATGATTAGAAAATTCTGAAAACCCACTATTATTCAAACATCTCAGATGATTATGCTAATCTTTAGAAAAAATACGTATGTTGTATTTTTAATAAATAATAATTTTATAATAAATTATTAAAAAGAATACAAAAATTATAACATAAATATGTTAAGCTTATTCGATTAAGCGTTAAGGTACCAATAATTGGTACGTTTTGACCTATCTCCAATTTCATTAAAATAAATAATCATATAATACTTATGTTTGGCATTAAATTAATTGATTCTTTAAATTTCATTTAAGTCGACACACTTTACAATAATTTATTATAAACTTAAAGTATTCATTAAAACATATGCCAACTGGTTTAGACGTGATATATGTCGTACTCCGGAATTTAGAAAAAAAGCTAAATCTACATGTTATACATAGGAGTCACTGGTTCTTCCTGCATATAAGGGAATTCATGCAAATGAATGTGCCGATAAACTGGCCAAGGAGGCCACTCTTTCCGGAGTTTTCCCTTATCAATTCCATATCCCGACAGATTTAATATGGTAAAAAAAACGTACGAATTCTATCTGGACTGCACAATGGATGGATCCAAATAATCATAAGGGTAATCGGCTTAAAATAATTCAAAGATCTATTCCAAAAGGAAAGTGTCTAAAAGAATAATATCAAATATCTCTAGAATGAGAATTGGGCATTGCCAGGTAGCCTCACATTTATTCAGATTGAACTTAATAGATTCCCCAATGTAAAAGTGTAGTGCCGAGGATCTTTTTTGCCTGTCCATTGCGGATCACAAGTTTTTTTACAGTAATCTCGTCAATGGTAATTTTCAAATCCCGGTTAACTTGTGTCATCTTCTTTCCATTAACTCGCCACATTTAATCTGCAAATAGTAGTAGCAAATTTTTTGAACGACAATGGTATTGACTTGTAATATAATATCCTTTTTTCTATAAAGTAAAGTTTTAACTTGGTTAATGGCACAAATCAATCTTAAATTGCCCATTTAAAAGAAGAAGAAGAGTTACTGGTTCGTCGGTGACGGGCAGGAGGTCAAAGAAGGGGGTGATCATTATATTATATATTATAATAGGAAGCGATGCTGTGATGATGCGACCGATAGATAATCCGGGAAACGTTTCAAATGTTAAGTGCAGTCTGCGGCAAGCGGAATACTTGCAGAAATTGTTAAATATCAGATATCGGCCTAGTCAATAGAAAGTTGAGTCAGTAAACAATAAAGACGTGCCGGTCGGTAGAGCATTTTATTCTTCAAAGATGTATAATAAACCTTTTCACGATAAGCATTTTTTTATTAAAAGATAATAAACATATTAAATCACATAAAACTTTATCGGGATAGTAATATATTCTTTCATTGATCGATTTATCGTATTAAGCCTTTTCCGCTGCAATTTTCACACAGTGATTTTACTGCACGTAGTCCACATTATTACTCTGCTGCAGTGAATGCAGTTTATTAAATAATAAAATTAGGGAAAAAAATTTTTTTTAAGGAGAGCACATTCATTCTTATTGTGAAGTTGCAATTTTCAAAACATAGGTCTGTGATATTTAATATTAACAAAATATATCACATTACAAAGATATACAGATAGAACGACAGATGTATCAATTTGAAAGTGCAACATATAAGTTCGAAAATTCAGGTTCGAATCCCGGTAGCAACAAAGATATTTTTTCGATTAATTTCGATTGCATCTGTATATCTTTGTAATGGAAACATTTAATTATTATTATTATATACAGGATGGCCCAAAACAGTGAGAGCATTTCGTAACACATGAGTTATTTCAAAACATGATATAATTAATTATATTTCTTAATGTAATTTTTTTTGCACAATATTTAGCTAATCAGAAATCATCAAAACACCTCGTTTTGCATAATCTACTAGGTTTAAATTTGGGGTGTTCGGTGGCCACATATCTGGCTCGATGAAATTAACACTCTCACGACGAAGAAAGTTGATTGTATTTCTGGCTGTGTGAGATGGAGCTCCGTCCTGTTGTAATGTCCAGTTATGCTGTAATATCTAGTTATACTCCAGGCATTGTTACGAAACTCTTTGATCATTTTTCTAGCACCCCAACGTTTATCAATTCGCAAATACGGTCTTCAGCAGTGATTTTTGTCATTCTGGGCAACAATTTGAAAAAACCAAATATAAATTAATAATCAAAGATGGCAACCGGAAATTGTCGAAATAAAACGTAATATAAGTAAATTAGTAAACTATTGCTGACATAGTTAAACTCATTTTGATATAATTATATCACATTTTACGAAATGTTGTCACTTTTTTTGGACCACTCTGTATATATATATACGATGTTTTCTTTGCGTGTCGTTTGTTATTGGACAATCCACCACAGATGCCACGTTTTAATGTCGGTTCAAAACAAGAAGCGGAACTAGACGAAGTGGTGCAGCACCGATCTCGAGTGCAGTGTGCAGTATGCAGGTGAATGCAGCCGCGATGGAGAAAGTGCGACGGAGTGGTGGCTGGCGGCTGATGGCCACTAGTCCTTTCTAAGAAGAAGCGCGTGACTTGACCCAACTACCGGTCTACTAGAATATATATATAGATATTTGTACTAATTTGTCAAAAATATTACACGTATATTAGAAAGTTGTTTGTCTTAGAGCAGTAGAGCACCTTCGAGATATCGCAGCCTTACTTTGAGAGAGATCTTTCGAGTTTCAATTGTACTCACTCAAACGTCCAAGTGAACGCCATTTTAGGTAGTTGTGAACAACGTACAATTGTTGAATAATTAAATAAACAAGGAGTCGGAGGGAGGTATCAAAACATTTTTTTATAATAATATTTTTATCGACTAAAACCCCTGATTAATAGTTATCAGCTCAAAATCACGAACCGCGAGTCAATCACTGATATCTTTGAGTCACACTCACAATCAGTGATTGAATATCTGGGAATATCGTGATTTATTTTTTTATTTCATTTATATTTGGTTGTGAACCGTGATTCGGCGCATGTCCATATGAAACGAAAATATTCATGAAGGAATGATGTTATAATTCGTGATAAGCGCCATCTAGTAGATTCTGTCAAAACGTCTTACGCATTTAACCCGAAACGCTGAGAATTTGACTCGAAAAATAAACTCTCATTTTTTTAAGGGTTTTCATTCTCTCTGTGATGATATTAAATTAGATATATATTACTCATACACGCTAGAATATTATTTACGTAAATTAAGTTTGAATAATATACGTAAATACGCTTAAAATTATGTTTTATTTATTTATTTCGTGTATTGTGATATCGTGCGGCGCGCGCGTTAATATAAATGAAACTGTGATCACAGTCACAGTTCAATCACAGATATTACGAATATCAAACACAATCACACCAGTGTTTCAAGAGAGCATTTTTCTCATCACTACAGAAACTTTTACTAAGTATTTTATGAAAAAACAAATAAATAAATCAAAAAGAAAAATTCAGAGTAGGGATTTCGCCTCGGCTACTGATTCCATCGCTGCCAATCTTCTCCAGTTGCCGGAACCTTCCCACCCTACTCCAGTCTTCTTTCTTTCCCATAGTCTGATCTGAACATCTCTAGTTGCTCCGCTTGGGTTCAACCTTAACGATTGTTTGACTCAATTAAATTTTATTCTGTAAGTCCATTCATAGTGGTAGGTCGCATAATTTTCTTAGTATTTTGCGTTCGATAATTTTTTTTCTTCATTTTGGTTTAGGCACCACATACCGCATCCGCAGAGTAAATTATTAGGTCCTTATTTATTGTTTTAAATATATTAGCAGTTTGCTTCGTTGACTCAGAAATTCGAATGAGGCAGTTTTTTAGAGCAAAAAAGTTATATTGCCTGCTAGAAGACGGATTTTTAATTCATCCGACGTATTAATAATATAACGTAATATATATATCATATATACAAATCGTATTTTCTCTATACAATCCTACGCGATTTTGACAGATCTAAACAAAAATTTTGCTTGTTACTAAGAGCTTGGGATCCTGTGCGTGAAAAATAAAATCGAAATCCCCAAAAATCTGGAACACAGCACTTTAGGGATGCAAAACCTGGAGATTAATCAAGATAGAGAAATAGTTTTGAATGCATTCGAGATGTGGTGGCCGGATAGAGGGTCTAAAATAGTAAGCAAAGTATCGAGAGAATACAAATGAGATATACCATTGAAAATGTAAGGAACCAATGGATAGGACACCTTCTAAGACAAACAAACTACCTTAGAAATGTAATTGAGGGAGGAAAATCAAAATGAAGATTACAGACAACTTCTAGATGGGGTAGATCTAGAACAGATAAGCATTGCACCGACAAGAACACAGTTCTTTAACACAAAAGAAGATTCACAGTAAATTTTACATGGAGTAGAGAATAAATACACTCATCTCTCGATTTACGCGGCAGATACGTTCCAGTAAATTCCGCGAAAAGCGAAACCGCGCAAATAGAGGCATAGAACGCATACAAAAATGAAAGATAGGTTTCAGAAAAACAAAATCCACGTAAATCAAGACTTCAAGTTCAAATAAAAAAGGGAGATATGTTCCAAAAAACCGCGTAAAACGAGTACATACCAAAGACGTATGTACATCAACATAAGATAAAAAAAAAATATGCGTATATTTTATAAAAATATTTTTTTATCTTTCCAGGCGGGCGAGCGGTGTTGTGAATAAAGTGGGGGTAAGCCGTTGATGACGTATGACGCGAACGTGTTTCATGTCAACACATGTTAATAAAAAGCAGTTGTAACAGCCAGAGAATAGTCTACACACTAACGCGCCACGAAACGCCATGCATTGCATTTGTGAAACGTGTCGCCAAATACATACGTTTGATTTTAAAAAAAACCCGCGTAAAAGCGAAATCGCGTAAATCAAGGAATGCGTGTATACTTTGTATCTTTCGTCAAAACACTTTTGATGCGATTTATTTTCACGCATTACAAGTAATAAAATAATATGTCTGTTTTTCTGTAAAATCCGCAATTCCAAATTAAAATATCATTAGAAAATAAGTTTAAAAAAGTATGCCACACTCGACGCAATACTTTCAATTAGATATCTAGAAATTAAGGCTATTTCACATTGAGAGTGGTCAAATTAACTTTTTGCCAGCTTTATAATATACGAAACACGACACGCCGCTTCGGTAAAGGGGACCCCACACTCGTGAAGACGGCGTTTAGATTACTTACATTACCTAAGGATGATCATATTATCTCGTTAATGGTTTACAATCGTGCATCGGTAGTTGACTCGCGACGCAAGAGATAGTTGTTCCGACTTCATACTCTATCTATATATATGTACTCGTGCACAATACTTGAGCAGTAACATAAAATAATGTTTTATTTTTTGACGCCGTTAGAACATAATAATGGTATGGTCACTAAAAATAAAAAAAACCTAAATTATAGGCAATAACTAATAATTATTTATAAGACGTTAAATGTATTCCGGTACACAGAGTACCTAACTAACTTGCAGTCGCGTCACTTCAAGAAGAGATGATAAGCGCCACACTCTTTGGTCATGACACTACTCTCGACGCATCCACTCATATATCTTGTAATGCATACTCGCCGATTGTTGAAGGTTAGGTTAGGTACAATCCAATTGGTCTGATAGTTCAGCCAATGCATTAATTCTAGTGCGGCAATGTGTGGCGGATATAAAAAAAAGCGTACAAAATTGTAATTTTACCTCACGGCATACTTACGAAATAAATTCACTAATGGCGAAGATTCTCTGACTTATGAGGAGATTAATTATATAATAAAATGGTTGGGTATTTGTTAGTGTAAGTAGAACACTTGAGAAAAACCTAACTTGACCCATTAAAGCTAATAAATACCCAAACAATTTCAATACGCATGTAATTTGAGATGTATCGTTCTGGCGGTGACGCCAAAGATCAAGTGTGTCAAAGACCACTATAAAATTGTGTATGTCTTACGAGTATATGTAAACAGAGTAGTATTAGCGTTTCTAGAATGATAAAATAAAGGATTAGTGAAATCCTTATTATATATTGTATTTCCCCATCTATTTCTATGACTTTCTGGACGTCTTCGATGTAGTGTCATTTGCCAGTAAATTAACCGTCTTATCGCGTCGCAGTCTATGGTTTCTATCCTTATCTATGGCAGCACTGTCAAATGTGACATATGAATCTTTTGTTCGTATTTTTCAAGAATATCTTTAGTTTGAAACATCAGTGGCGGAACGAGGGGCATTCTACACACGAAACATAAATCCGATAGATTATGTGATACATTTATGCAACAGTAAAAGTACTCACTCTTCATTAATGCATATTACATTGTCAGTGTTTAAATTTTCGTTCCAATCGAGTCATATTTTTAAAAAAGTCGTGGAGCTCTTTGATCGCGTGAGTGGCACCAAAGTGATCACGTGGGTGCCACCAAAATGAAAATTTTAGAACAAGGAATTTGCGTTAGTTCATGTCTATTTATTTGGTGGTCTGTGAAAACGCATCAATTTTATGGCCTGAACCAAAGATATAGAATGGGTTAATTTCGGATATATTTATTTCAGAAATTAAGTCTACATATTATTTAAAATTAAACACAATTTTGTAAAAATCTCTGGGAATAAAGTGAACGGAATAATATCTAATGGGAACTTGTCAACCGAGGCAAGACTTCCGGTACACAATGGCGTCCTGGTACCGGCTCTGATGTACGAAAGTGAGGCCTGGAGGTGGCAGAAGAGGAACAAAAGGAGACTGAATGCAGTGGAAATGTATGAATGTGGATGAGGCGAGAATTGTGTTTTAACACTTGAAGAGTATGGCGCTCTATCCTCTGTGCCTACCCTCGCGGTAAGTTTGTTATAATAATTTCCGCAACGCGCGTATATATTCCTTGAACTTTTTCGACCATGCTAAACTAAACGATTCACATTTTGCGAGACCTCTGCCACCACATTTCAAGACGACTATTTGACATTCGGCCAAATGGAGCGGTTCAAGATCTTCCAGCGAATGAGAGCGAACACCTGACCCAAAAATCATACCCGGATTCAATCGGACACAATTGATAATAATTGCATATAAAGTCCATGTTCACGTTACATAAGCGCGCGCGCCGAGGAATGCTAGAAATAAAAGTGACGGTTATTTTGGCAGCCGAGCTGGTGAATTATGCGAAGCGCATCGTCCACCACCAGCTCATCTGCATAACCTCCGTTGCGTCAGGCGCTCCGTCTTGAGGGGAAAAGATGAAGTTAGCGAGGTTTAACAGAAGATAACACAGTGCTCAGATCCGCGAAGCACCCAGTGGCGTGCGGTAGGCACTAACTTAAGTTATGCTGTTACAGATGATTCTGAGTATATAACAAAAAAAAAGTTTAAATTGATATTAACACAACGCAATTTAAAAAAAAATTATTTGACATTTCTACAATTTTTTTATAACATGAATTAAGTATTTTACATTATTAAAATTAGATGAGTTTTTCTTCGCTTACCTCTACAAAAAAAAAAAAGACTAGTTTTCGTGCTTGAAGAGGTAGTTACACTATAATAATTTTATATATTTTATTTATTGTGTATTTGTGTGCTTCTGAAGTGTTCTATAATATTATTTATATGCTTCTGAAGTGAGGCTATTGAAATTTTTTATCCCTAAGTATATAAAATTTTGCTGATAGTGTTTGATGTTACATTTAGGGAATTTAAACCTTAATGACGTGCTTTTTTAGTAAATGTTTTCTATTTTGGAAACTGGGAATTTTGCAAAAGGTGTTTTGTGTTGAAAAAGTTGATATTTTTTTAAATATTACTTTGATGATTGTTCTCTGTATTATTTTTACCGAGTTCATTATATTATTGTATGCTCCTCCCCAGCCAATTATACAGAATACTCTGCCTTCGACATTATTGATGTCAATTTTCACAATAACTTATTCGTCAATACCAATTTGATCCAAAACCACAAAATCCCACAAGAAATTTCACTGATGACCCAGATAGGAAAAACGCAAATCCGTATTCAATTTTGCATATTGAGTAAAAATACATTGCATACAAAAGTTAAATTAAATCAGCGGTACGTCTCTTAATTCTTTGAAAAGCTGAAATGAATATGAATACGTGCTGTAGGAAGTCGTATGAAATAAATTGAAATTTAAAAAGATTGAAAAATGAAATTTGCAATAAAAATATTAGAATATGCCAAAAATGTTACAAATAATATTTTTTCTGTTATCAAATTAAGGGAAATATTAAATTATTATTATTTAAATACGCTGTTTTCATCCATTATCATCATCATCATTTGCAACCTTTACATTATTTGTATTTGCCGAGGTTTTGCTGAAGGTTTTCATAATTCCGAGGAGTTGCTTATTGATAAACATTTCAAAAGAAAAATACTTAACTTAATTGCAAATCTAATTAACTACCCTGACGTATTAAAAAAACTCAATCATTTCAAATATGCGATAAAAATTTGGATAAAAAAATCTCATCGAGCACGTGTCCAAACAATGGTCATCCCTCCAGCTAGTATTTGTGATTGAACACATCAATCATGAGAAACGACCGCAGGCACTTATTTGGGAGCCATCGTGTGATAAAAATATTACCAGCACTGTGTATTCTGAACAATTTTCATTTTTAAGAAATTCAATGTCATTTATTATTACTGATCACTCGTCCAATTACCTGTAGAGATATTCTTAAATTTATATTTCTTTACTCCTTCAAATATCATAGAACATTTAATCAACTCTTTGAATATGTCAACGCTAAAGTACCAACACATTACCTTATACTTTACATTTATTTATTTAAGTATTAGTTAGTTATTGTAAGTTTAAAATTTTTTAATATTGACAATAATATTAAACAATGACCTCGCAGATCACCGTTTGGAAAAATTAAACCAGCGGCGTAACTAAAAATATTGGGCTTCAATACAGAATGAGAAAAGAGCATTGGGCCCCGAAGTAAAATAGAAGAGTCACCAGAATATATTGTATTGTATACGAATATTATAACTATACAGTTTCTTCTTCTTATTTTAAATAGACAATACACCCTTCAAGAGTGATTTGTGCCATTAATCAACTTAAAACTTTGACAACAATATTATTTATTTAGATTTTATTGACATGCACATTTTTGTCGTAACAGAGGTGAATATATTATAATATAACATGATAAACATAAGATACAATTATATTGCAATTAAACACTATTGTAGTTTATTGTGAGGGATGGAGTAGACTCCACCCCTGATATATACAGCGTTGTCCTGGCTACTTTGCTCGACTGAAGTCTGTGTTAAAGTAGCCAGTTTTTTTCGTGCTGTTTTGGTGTTATTTAAGATAAAGATTCGGCAGAAATAAAAATATAGATAAACTTTTTTTAACAAAAATGTAAGGAGTGTTGTAGAACTAGTGAATTATTAGTGTAGACACTGTATAATGGTTATGTTAGAATGTCGGATAGTCTTGCTTCTGGTTGCTCTCTACCGGATTGGATCATATATTGGGTCCATATTTATGAAATCTCATTGGAGTTGAACGATTTCCAGTTGGTGCTGAGTGTGTTGTACAGTTTCGGAGCTAAGAACATGTAGAATCTTTGATAAAATGTCGTTGTTGCTCTCGGATTATAAAAGTACATTATTTTGATGCAATCTAAATTACACATATACAAATACAAATTTATCACGGCATTATTTTATTATTTTCAATACATATCTATCTATTCGTATTTATTCAAAAACGTTTTCCTCAGTACATTCAAATATTAGAATGCGCATTTAATATTTTTCAAAACGATTATGATCTAAAACAAATTATAGATATCTCATAGAAACGAAGCTAATTATATAACATGGGAAGTATGGGTATTACAAGGCTTAGGACCTGTCTTCAGCTGGCTTAAGTGATCAATTTACACAATGCAACGTTCAGCAATTCTACCCACAATCAACCTCCCCGCATCTATCAAATTTTTGGATATATTTTACCATGTAGAAACCTTTAAAGTGTTTTACAATAAATTCGCTGTCGCCATCTACGGTTTGAAATTTATTACCCTGAAACATTATTTTCTATTTAAAAAAGCATGATTTAACAATGAAATAAAAGTAAATAAAGGCGAATATTTAAATATTAGCTGAAAAAATAATTTACATGAAGAAATAAAACTACACGATGCAATAAATTAGATGCTGTCAAGATTGTAGATAATGATCTTAAATAAATTCCTGTATAACTTGATACTACAGTGTGCCGGAAGTGTGTATTAAAAAGACAATGAAAATATGTATTATTGCCTCATAAAATAAATAAGAAAAAGAGCAAAATTTTTGTCGATACTATCGATCTTGCACAGGTACGTCTTCGACTATCGACTAGTGAACAGATGAATTGCTAACTGCTAATTCACTGGTGTGATACTAATTAAATGTATTAATTATAAATATATACATATAAAATCAATTTACTCAAATTGGCTCTATAACACAATCGGTAGTGTACTTCCCCGGATTGGAAATAGAGATCCAGGTTCGAATCCCGGTAGCGCAAAAACAATATTTTGAATATATATTTAACATATAATCAATTTTATTTTATTAATAAATAAATTAAATTAGTATTTATAAACATCACAGACCTACGTTCTGAATAATTACAACTTCACAATAAGAATGTGTTCTCCTTAATTATTGTGATTGATATTGGATAATATTCAGTGACTGAAAACTGTGACTTTGACCACCGAAATAAATTAACTAAAAATATCCTTCAGTATATTTCACAGTTTCCTATGATGCTGTATTATGCTAGCGTAAGATAGTAAATCGCAATAAAAACAAAATATAGACAACCACATTATTAAACCTTTCCTCTCCGATGATGTAAACTGAGTAGACATTGCCTCTAATTATGTGAATATCTCTGTAAATATACTAAATACAGAGTTCATATTTTAGGTATTCCTCCGTAATATATTTATGTATTGGATAAAATAATTACAATATATAAGTATTTACCATACGCAACAATAATAATGTTTTCTCGAAGAACCTGACGTGAATTTGTCAATATGTGTACGCGAGGAGTAATGCCGAATGACAATCGTCGTTTTCAAAATCTCACTTCCAAAATACATACAGAACCGAATCGCTTGTCGGCAAGATATGTTATATTTATTTACTTATTTGACTTCAGAATCTTATAATTTTTCGACCACACTATTCATTTATTTCATATTGGCATGCGTCAATATAAAGTCATAGAAAAAAGAAAACAATCCTGACGCAACTTTAGGACGATATTTTCTTCAGCTCTTCCAAGGAAGACTGGACGGATGCGTCGCTCATCTGGCCGGCGAGACAAAAGCGGAATTACTACCATACTATAATTAGTACCTAGGAATATAACTAATCGTTATTAGAGGCGCCATAAAACACGGTGTAAAGCACGCATATAAAATATCAGGTGAATGTATTGTCAAATGTTGTATAATGTTTGTCAATCAAATAACAACATTCGCCCCCTCGGGGCAAGCTACGTTTGAGGTCACGGTGTATTTATTAAATTTAAAATGTTGGAATTAATTTAATACAACATTAAACTTTAGACGGATTCGTTATATCCGACATTAGAAGGCGTTGTGTTGCTTCAATAGTATCAGTTCAAACCGACGAAAAAATAGATTTTAAGAATTTGTTATTATTTATTTATTCATTTATATATCATACATAGGTATAAGAGTATTGAATGATGTACATAATATATGTACGTTGGTCTATTTTCATAAATGTTGTGTTCTTTACTAACATTTAATAAAATTAATCGGTTTTCGCCTGCTTGACGCTAGAGCGACCACCGCGCTAAACCTATTTGTTCTATGTTTATTTAAATTGACAGAATAAAGAATGAAGAAATAAGGAAGGATAAAGATTAAGAAAGGACCACTTAGGTGGTTTGGTCACATGGAACGGATGTATGACGAGAGAATGGTAAGAAAGATATATGACGCAAGTGTTGATGGCACCAGAAACAAAGAACCAGACCAGGATGGTCTTGTTAGAAACCTCAACAATCGGTGAGCTTGTATGAGAAGATGTATGCATGTGGATTATGCGAGAATTGTGTGTCAAGACAGACGAGTGTGGAGCTCTATCATCTCTGCCTACCCCCGCGGAGAAATGGCGTGATGGTAAGTTAGTTAGTTATTTATTTAAATGTATTAATTTTAGAATCTAATGTGTATTAGTACATATTATATAAGAAGTTAACCTTATAATATGTACACTAAATCAAACAAAGCGATAAGATAAAATGAAAGGTAAAGCGAATGATTAGGGAGTAGGACTGTGTACAGGGGGTTAGAATTAGGATGGAGATAGAGAGAAAGCAATAAGATATGTATCGGCTAAAATCGATTTTTGATGAATAAAACTAAGATTGAAAAAAAAAAAAAAGGTTATTGGTTTACCACAGTACAACCTAACTTAACCAATTAACGTAAACAAATACCTATAGACGTAATGTACTGTTCCGGCGCTAACACGACACACGTGCTCCACCTTTCGTGACTGCCAGGCTGAGAGACTACGTGGAACTCATCAGCGGTAAAATGTTAATATCGCGTATATTTATCGGTTGATTGCGTCAACAAACAGTGATATTTAAAAATGTCGCATCATACACAGCGACGTCACGACAAGTTTACACACATTTCGTGGCTTTTTAATGATTTTCAGCAACAAATATATTGTGGCAAACTGCTGTTTTGATAATATGCAATAAATTTTCGTTTCCCGCCCGCCTTTTACGCAAATGACATTTCCAAACCTTGCTCTATATGCGAATGTTGTAAAATAAAATTTGAATTTTTATTCGAAACAAGCGAAGGGGGCGATAATTCTCCTAGCGTCTTGCGACACCGACGTCGCCCGCGTACGTGAGTTTGAAACAAACAGAATTTCTGAAGACAGTTTGCAGCAACGGTCCAACTTGCCGTACGGTTTGCGGGTTTTGGCACGGAGATGCGGGTGGAAGATGGTGATGCAGTTCACGTGCGCTGCCGACATAAGGGATTGCGGTTTAAGCTGCAAGAGGTTAATTGGTGCGACGTGATAAGAGTTTTTATTTAAGACGATTTCGTAAATTTCAAAATATATCGCAATCAAGGCTGTTTATTTATTTTATTACTATCGCACTTTAAGTAGTGCAGTATTGAGGAAATGTTCGGGAAGAAAAGACTTTCAAGATTCTGGAGCTTTGAACGAGTTGTGATGCTCTTTTATTTTCGATTTCCCCACGTAATAGAGATGGCTGCAACTTGCAAATGGGACCAGGTAGATAGATATCACACAAGGCCATGGGTATGTTCATTCAGAATCGACGGATAATAAGTGTTTATGTACCTGCCCACTAGGTGAAAACCCGTCAAATACGTCACAAAGAGAAAAAACATCATTTTTCAGTCTTGTAACACTACGTGTGATCCCCAAATGAAAGGTCTCAGTCAGAACAGTGTCCTGTTCTATGAAGATGTACACAAATCAACTAGGTACTAAATAATTGTTGTTTTTTTAAAAATAGATTCTGGTAAAGAAACAATAATATATGTTTTTAGTTAGTAATGACACCCTGAAGAAGAAAATAGTATTTTTCGAAACCGGTAGATGTATTTAAACTCAATTAAGTGGTTAATAAAACAAAGATAACAAATAAAAATATGATTTTTAACCACAAAGTTAATATTGCTAATTTTAAAAGTTTTTTATCATTCTGATGAAGAAAAATGCGTTTTTCGAAATCTGTTGGTGAATATAATAAATTCATAGTAGTTAAAAACAAAGATAATGGATATGAAAATAAAAACACTTGTATATAGTTCTACTCGTTTAATTTCCGTGAGATGCGTTTCGCCCTACGATGGCATTATCAATCTACTCCCATGAATGATTGATAATGTCCTCAAAACAAGAGTTTTTATTTTTTAATGGAGTTCTACAAACTTACCTCCGAAACAATAATGAATGATGTTATTATCGATAATAATGTATATATATCTGATTTCTAAGAATAATAACAGACGTCGCATTACTTTCACTTTCTGAAAATAAAACGAGGTACGCGCTCTAATAATTTAATTATTATAAGAGTTAATTAATTTATCTTATTAAATTTTGGATAAACTTTAATACAACTTATATATATTTTAAAAAGGACACATTATTATTGTAAAATTGTAGTGGTTTCAGAACATAAAATGGAATAATAGATATGTATATTTAATTTGAAATAGCTGCAACATAAAGTTCAGAAAAATTTCTGGTTCAAATCACGATGGAAGCAAAAATATTTTTTCGATAAATTGATTTCATCTGTATGTATATATTTCTAATTGATACAATTAATTTATATTAAAATACCACAGAACTATGTTTTGAAAAAACTTATAACTTCACAATATTAATGTGTTCTCTTTAATTCATCTACCTACTAAAAGCTTCGGACTTTTTGTTTCTAGCCAAAAACAGCACTGCTCCAAACCAGTCATAACACACACTACGAAAGGGCGCACGCACGGAACGAGTCGAAATACATATACATTCTCAACTTTCGAACATCTATGAACCGCGTCAACACAACAGATACCAGCAACAGTGGATTCTATCATTCGTTCCGTATCCACAAAGTTTGAAAGTATTCGACTTTCACGCATTCGTTAACAGCATCCAACGTACAAAAATCACTTTAATGCGTATAAGTATAATGCACAGAATAGTATACATATTACGACGCAATCGGATTATTTTGAGGAATTTGATTGTGTGACGCATTTTTGACAGTTTGGCTCGAATACTTGAGGCCGAATTATTGAAACATTAAATATCCTTCGATTATTTATTTAATTCATCATTTAAATAAAAAAATTAATACAGAAAATAACATGGATACTTCGCCAACGTGTTCTAGCGCTGTAAAAGAAAATAGTGAATTGTGTGAGTGTATAATTGAAACATCAGTAGGTATAAATTTATTATCCAGCATTCCTTCTATAAAAAGTCACCGACCGCCACTGCTACCTACACGCATAGTGACGTGTAAAGATTTTATAGTTTTGACATTTCGCAGTCAGTTGATATGATATGATAATGCCGCATATTCTTGGGAAAATGATACAATCTAATGTGCTTAAACTCTGAAACGGTGCACGGCACAGGTTAATCCTCAGATTATACAATATTTCGCTCAGATACCATTCGAATCGAAAAAGAGGTAGGGTTAGTTGATCGACAATCGGAGTGAAGCACTATTGGCAATTTATAACTTACGTAGATATATTAAATGCGTGGTTGAATTAGAAATTTCTAGCGGCATAACGTTGGAATAGACTATTGAATGCCGACTACTTCGATAATATCATAAAATAATGAGAAGTGAAAATCAGCTAATTATATCTTCTTCTTTTAAACAAGCAATCCACACTTCAAGAGTGATTTGTGCCATTTTAAACAAGTTAAAGCCGTACAACAATATTATAGAATAGGGAATATTGCGTTACAAGTTAATTCCATTAACGTTCAAGAAATTTTCTATTATATAGCTTAAATGTGGCGAGTTAAGGGAAAGAAGATGACACAAGTTAACCGGGAGTTCGAAAATTACCATTGACAAGATTATTGTAAAAAAAAAACCTGTAATCCGCAATGGACAGACAAAAAAGACATGGTCAAGGGTTTCCTCCTCGGCACCACATTCACACATTGGGGAGTCTATTATGTTAAATCTGAATAAATGTGAGGCTACCTGGCAATGCCCAACTCTCATTCTAGAGATATTTGATATTGTTATTTTAGAGACTTTCATGATGGAGAACCAAGGGGTGCGGGGAATAGATTTTTGGATTATTTTAAGCCGATTACCCTTGTGATTGTTTGGATCCATCCATTGTGCAGACCAGATAGAATTCGTACGTTTTTTTTACCATATTAAGTCTGTCATACATCGGGATATGGAATTGAAGCTAATTATATCACTATGACACAATTTGATTTAACGTTTTGTACGTTTAATGTGTTAACTTTTACAGAATGTGAAGCGTAGAATTTTTGAAAATACATTTACATTTCATTTTACTTTATTTTTTATCAGCTGTCATCGATATTTGAACCCGAAGACTGCTCTACCTTGTAAATCCAATCTATAGCCTCGTTTAATTCCAGACGCTTGTAAAAAATATGTACGTAAAAATAAATATGGTGTTATAACGACTCATGCGCCATACAAGGGAGAAATAAAATCTCACCGTATGTGATTACACTGATGACATGATATTTCGTCAAACTAAGTGTTGAAAATTACTTTAAAATTTAAGTGCTTCTATAATGATGATAAATTATTTCTTCATAGACCTGACCAATATATTTTCGCTGTTGTCTGAAACATCGTCGTCATACAGTATACAAGTTCTTTTTTAAAAATAAGACAGCTGGAGGGAGACGGACCCACCCTTGTCCGGGACAGATTTAGAATCTAGGGCTTCCTTGTCGGTCCCACTCATCGAAGCTAATACAAATACGCAACTTTAATTCAATTAGATATTTAAGTATAAGTAAAACGAAAAAGAGAAGAAATTCAATGTGTTTGTTAGCAAATAAGATTTAAAATTTAAACCCTCTGGCGTCCCTTAAGTGCTGTCTTTATTAATAAAAAATCTTCTTCTTCTTCTTCTTTCAAACAGGCAATCCACCATTCAAGAGTGATTTGTGCCATCAAACAAGTTTAACCATCCTTTCATGGAAAGCATCACAACAATATTATAGAATATGGTATATTGCGTTACAAGTTAATACCATTGTCATTCACCAAATTGTCTATTATATAGCTTAAATGTGGCGAGTTGAGGGAAAGAAGATGACAGAAGTAAGTTAACTGGGAGTTGAAAATTACCATTGACAAGATTATTGTAAAAAAAACCTGTGATCCGCAATGGACAGGCAAAAAAGACATGGTCAAGTGTTTCCTCCTCGGCACCACATTCACACATTGGTGAGTCTATTATGTTAATAAAAAATCATATAACATAGTTTTACATACAGATGGAAAATTAGGGTGCAGTAGTTCAAGGCAGACACTCAGGGATCCATTAATCAAAAAACACTCCCAAAAGAGGGGCAGTGGACGAGACACAAAATGGATTGAGTCACACTTACACGGACAGACTAACGGGGTTGCAAAACACGAAGTATGGAGAGTGAGAGGTAGGCGCGTAGGTGGAGTCCCACCCACGCAGGCCGGCCTAACTACCCACCTAAGGAGCTCCAACGAGTCACACATACCCGAATAAATTCCTTATATTGGGTCTACTCCAAGGATCGCCAACACTCTACCGGTGATGGTAAACCGTTATGTGACTATGACGATGATTAGTAACCGAGAATTAACGAAAATTGGTAACTAAGATTAAACTGTTGGAGGTTTACTTTCTATTGCATAATTCGTGCACGGCCCATCACTTACTCGTCGAATATTAAAGTGAGTACAAAAAGGGCGACGCGCACGAACCAATGAATCACCGCACTTTAAATATTGCCCAACCGCGAACGTGCGGTGCGCTACCGACCAGTGACTCATTGCGACTAGCAAATACGCAAATCACGCGCGTCGAACAATACCCTCACCCTGATGGTTTACGACCAATTACAATTTAATGTTGAAATTTTTCCGCTGGACACCTTTATATAGGGTGCATCTCATAATCGAGGAAATATGCTAATTGTCAATCATAGTTACAATCAAACATAATGACAGTCACATTAACGGTTTAAATAGCGGTTTAGATAACTATTTAATCATCACTACCCTCAACCTTCATCCCCTTCTCATTCATCTGTTACCCGTAACCCTTCTATTAACACTTTTTTTTTAATAAAAATATATTTTTGTTCAATTAATTAATTAGATGTATAGATGATGTATAGAAAAAACGTTGCTACTTGAATTCCAACCTGGAAATGCGTTACCATTTTCGCTACATCAACCGATCATATTTTCGACATATTTTTAAATACTAATTAAATGTATTAATTAGAAAGACAAACATATAAAATCAATTTTTCAGAAAAATATTTTTGTTGTACTATCGGGATTCGAACCTGGATCTCTTTCCAAACCAGGGAAGATGCATTATCCAACTATGCTACAGCGACAGTACTTTTGAGGATAAACTTTTCGAACCTATATGTTACACTTTTCAAATCAATGCATCTATCGTTCCATTACTTGAGAGCCATTTACTTTGTTTTTACGGAATATCAAATACCCTTGAGTAAACCGATAGCAGACACTTATATACATATACATATTATATGTATATCTTTCAAATTAATACATTTAATTAGTATTTAAAATATCACAGAGCTATGTTCTGAATAATTACAACTTCACAATAAGAATGTGTTCTCATTAATAACAAATTTTGAACTATCGTTTTCCCGCATGTATCGTTTATTTCTTCCAGTGCCGAATTAATTTCATACAAAACACCCAAAAATAGATCGCACTGATGCATAATTTTACCGCATTAATCGTTTAAATTACGCAGAGCACACTTTTCGTTTCGATTAACGGTATTCAGTTTACTTTCGTTCCTCTTCTGCCAGCTCCAGGCCTCACTTCCATACATCATGACACCATTGTGTAGCCTCGGTTGAAAAGTTCCCGCGTTAGATATAATTCCACTCAAAGCGCCGTTCACTTTATTCAGAGCAGTCACCCTCCTTTCGATATCTTATAATATAATAACAGTAATGGTAAATTTTTTGAATAAATTCAAAATATCTGTATAAAGCACCGCGTAATCCACGCGTAGGCAAAAGTTAAATTTTACGTAATATGCATCATATACATAATTTTAGAAAATATACCTGTAATTATTTAACGCGAACGGCAATACATTAACTAAAGATTGTTGTATAACTAGTTAGTGATAGATATAGATTGTACAAAATAGTGATTAATTCTAGTTATAAACGATACAATTTAAAATAAACCACCATCTACAAGTGTAATTATCATTTGTCCACTCAATTAACGCAATTTCAATCATTTTCTTACGTTTATAAATAATTTACTTCTGAGAAAAAGGGTCATAGATGATTATAAAATCTAGCGATTAAATAAAACAAACCCTAGTACACTAGAGGAATTTATATACAGGTTGTCCCAAAAAAAATGTATACACTGTTGCAACGTAATTAGTGTGTAATTAATTGTAAATAATGAGTGGACAAGATTAAATTTTGAAATTAGAAAATTTATTTTAAAACGCTATTAGAAGTATGAAAATGAAGCAGAAATACAAAGCCAATATAACGGGGAGTTTCAGGCAGATCCACCCACGCGACTTACAATTAATCGGACAAAAGATTTGAAATTAATCGAACTGTTCAGGATGTTGTTCATAGACAACGTTACGGAAGACCAAGAACATCAACGAACTTCACCAGCCAAGAGTATTGGAAAATTATTGCGAAACATCCAAAAAAGTGTCCATCATCAATGAAGATGATCCGGACAGGACGGAGC
Organism: Eubasilissa splendida; assembly: GCA_031772225.1. Taxonomy (NCBI): domain Eukaryota; kingdom Metazoa; phylum Arthropoda; class Insecta; order Trichoptera; family Phryganeidae; genus Eubasilissa; species Eubasilissa splendida. The sequence goes on along the minus strand of CM062868.1, from coordinate 7,174,933 downwards.
ATGTGCACACTACCATCGTGATGTAAGAGCATGTCTTGATGAGAATCTTCCAAACGGGTGGCTTGGACGAAGAGGTCCCATAGAAAACCCACCAGACATGACGCCACTTAACATTTTCTTGTGGGGATACCTTAAAAATAAAGTCTATTCCAGAAAACCGACGACATTGAAAAATAAAAAGCCACAATTGAGCAAGAATACGTTGTTAATGAATTGTTTGTTGAAGTTTTTGAATCAACAGCCCATCATCATCAGCAGTCTATTGATCAGAACGGTAATAATTTTGAACGTTTGCGGTAAGAGAAAAAGTTACACATGTTATGTAGATTCTTTTGCAATTTAAATATTAATTATATGTGAATAAAAACTGTGTATACATTTGTTGGGACAGCCTGTATATATATTAATAAATGTCGACGAAAATAAAATCAAAAAACTATATCTGCCTCAACACAGATGTTCTTAATAAGGCCGATATAGACAATTAAAATGTATTCGCCATTCATTAAAAATATTTCATCATTATCAATGCTGGATATACCCAAGGATCGCCAATTTTCTATATCTTCACAGCCCTGGTCCCCATCGTCCATCATCTCTTAGACCTGAGCATGCATTGAATAAATAAATATGGATTCAGAAAAAAATAGAGCATATGAAAACCCTAGAATATCGAAAAATACGAATGTAAACTGCCGCTAGGCCATATTAACTGTCTCAGCCAATTAGAATTAATATCTCTCCACATGCCATCTAAATCCAGCAGTCCGCACTCTTCCACATTCCTAGAAGTAGAACATCTTATACACTAAACTCATTCATACGTTCATGCAAATACCATAATGAGAAGTTAACAGAAATTGACGTTTTCAACATCAGCCTTAATACGTTAAAATATTTTTTTTTAGGACCACTACATTTTCAATTTGAACCAATCATTCTACCTACAAACACATCGAACGCAAATTTTAATCTTCTTCTACTAATATTATATTATCTTATATTATGTAATGATGATCTCGGGAATCGGGAATCGGAAGGACTGCTCGCCTTACCTTATATATGACGTCTCACAATGGCACGCGGATGAGCTGATCTCCGATCCCAATTGAATACGGCGATGCACAAGTTCACCCACGGCACACAAACAACAATATCACTGGAGGTGCAAAATCACATTTCACACTGAAAAGACGAGCATTAGGAAATGGGAGGATGGGAATTTGGACGCGGAAATATGTCAATACCAGTGGTCGCGGCTGAATCGAAAGACGCGCCAAAAGTGTGTTTTACGAATTCGGAACAAATGGGTTGTAAAATTTCATATTTTTCATTGCTGAGAATGTGTCAGAAATATGCAGCCTTCCTTTACAATTATTATTGGTTCTCTTGACTTATTTATACATATTAATACATCGTTACGGTTCCTTTGGACCCCAGAGGATAGAAAACCATAGGGGCCGCTCTGGTGTCGCCTGCATGGGATAATAATGGACTCAAGAGCAAACTCTGCCGCAACACATTACACGTTTTATTCCAAATAACACAATTTATCCCGACATTTAATGAACGTATCTTCTTTTTTGAGATTAAACCAGTAAATATCTCTTCAACCCGCGGGTGGACCAGGCCCACACATCCCTGGGTCCATCGCGGTAGCACGGCCCTTAATCTCCAATATCTTCCGTCGCCATTTTCGCACAGGTCGGTAAAACAGGCCGCCCAGCCCTCGGCGCGCAAATTCAAACATCACATCATCTTCATTAGTAACATGGTCAACCCATGCCTTGCCGTTTTTATTATTTTCTCTCCCGGCGCACAAATGTGATAATAACATTGGTCCTTCAAATTACACAAACGCGCACATCTCGATCCAAACTCTGAGAGAACATTGACAAACGGGGTGATCTCAATAATTATCCCAGCATCAGACGTAACGCACGAAGTAAAAAGGTGAAATTGGCTGGCGTGTGAATTGAGCACCGGTTATTTAACAGTCTGCACACTAGGAAGTGTTCATTTCTACTGTACGCAACACACAACACGGTCGACCTATTACCTGGCGACGAGTCAGATAAACACCGCGGTCGCGTAACACCACACCGCACCGTACCACACCGCACCACGCATGGGTGTCGAATAAACTATCCCAAGAAACTTCTCAACTTTACACGTCACTCTCCCGAGAGCATGAAATTAAACTCTTCGTAATCATAAAAAGTGAGTTGCACATTTGCGAAAAATAAATGTAAGTAAAATTAAAATGTACCTGGAGGGGAATCAAACTCCGGATTCATGCCGATGAACGCGAGTAAGACGCGTAAATTATCGTTTACAAATATATTGAGCTCTTTATTAACAGTGGCTTGTTACAAAATTCACCAAGGGTGACAATTTTTTTTTAATAAAAATTTAAATTTGATGTATTGTGTAAGTATGTAAAATTATGTACATCTTCTTAGACATCGAGTGGTGTATTAAACAAGAATATAAAAAATTCTATAATACTAAACGAAAATTCTATGTGAGCTCTAATGGGAGGATTTTCGGACGAGTCTCATATTCTAAAACAAAAAATCTGCATTGTATGCTTATATGTCAATTTGACGACACCGTTGTCTACAAAGCGAATAGCCAAGCTGGCAGTGTACCGGATTAGCATGTGAGAGATGCCGGGATGATAATCTACGATAGGTGTCACAAAATTTTCTCAACGAGCAATTTCTAACATAGTTTTCGTGGCAAAATTACACTGGATATATTTACGAGGGCCAAGTAAAAAATAAGGTTCCTTACGCTGTACACTCGCCACGCGAGATGCTAGGCGAAATCCGGCAACACCGCCTTGATTGTTGGTCCCTTAACTACATCCCCACTACCGGGAGCAAACGCTGCGACGCTCAGTAAAGGCCTGACAGCCATCCGCTATGGAACCCGCCATCGCCGTTACCGCCAGGTGTGAAATCCGTTCGGTGATTCGATTTTTAAACGCGAAGAAGCTTAAACCTGTTGAAATTCATCGACAGTTGGAAGAAGTTTATGGCACAGCTTGCATCAGCGTCCAACACGTCCGCAAATGGTGCAGGGAGTTCTCCGAAGGACGCACAGACGTCCACGACGAGCAAAGGAGTGGGAGGCCATCGGTGTCGGACGAAGTCGTGGCGAAGATTGAGCGCATTCTCCTCGAAGATCGGAGAGTAACGCTTCGGGAGCTTGCTGTCCAGGTTCCTGAGGTTTGTGAAAAAACCATCGACAACATTTTGACCGATAAACTTGGTTATCGCAAGGTGTGCGCGCGGTGGGTCCCACACATGCTTTCAGAAACCCACAAAGACAATCGTGTCAAGTGTGCCGAGGGGTTTCTTCGAGAATGCGCCGAGAATACCGAAGAATTCTTGGACTCCATTATTACGGGAGATGAAACGTGGTGTCACTACGTCACTCCAGAAACAAAAGAACAGTCCAAACAATGGCGCCATCCTGAATCGCCTAGGCCGAAAAAGTTTAAGCAGACGCTTTCCGCAGGGAAAGTGATGGCTACGGTGTTTTGGGACCGAAAAGGCGTCTTGCTGACCGAGTTTATGCCTAAAGGGACCACCATCAATTCGGACAGGTACTGCGAGACATTGACAAAACTCAAAAGAGCCATCCAAAATCGCCGGAGAGGAAGGCTGACCAAGGGCGTTAGGCTGCACCACGACAACGCTCGCCCGCATGTCTCTCGACAGACCACCGCCCTACTGGACAAATTCGGCTGGAAATTGCTTGACCATGCCCCCTACAGCCCTGATCTTGCTCCCAGCGACTTCCACTTATTTCCGAAATTGAAGCAACACTTGGGTGGACAACGCTTCAATACAGATGAAGAGGTGAAAGAAGCGGTCACCAAGTTCATCGGCGGCCTAGCGGCGGAATTCTTCGAAGCGGGTTTTCAGAAGTGGATAACTCGTCATGAAAAATGCATAGAAAAATCAGGAGACTATGTAGAAAAATAGAATAAAGTACAAGCTTTCAGATGGTTTACTTATTTATTGCAATAAAAAATACCTTATACCTGAAAAAAATGTAGAAACCTTATTTTTTACTTGCCCCTCGTATCAAATGTTTTAATATGTTTTCATCGATACATCGTTTATAAAGGAGTCCCAAAATTAACGCAAGATTTGAATTAAATAGAAAACACAGTTTTTAGTCTTTAGATTTTTATTTTTTTATTGAATCATAAAGTACATGGGATAGAGTTATTTATGGAATAACACATCGGGCAAATGGCCTCCGCGGCATTGCTGGCACATACGCACTCTTTTGTCGAAATTTTCAATGACCATTTTGCATAATTGCTGACTGGCTTGTTTTTGGGCGACCAGTGTGTTCAGCGTCTCCAACTGATCCAGTCTCTCTAAATTTTTTAATTAATCTCTTCGCAGTCGATGAACTTAAAAAACACTATTCCGACCAAATTTTGTATTAAATTTTTGAATTGCGGCCGCCAAACTTTCATTATTTTTGAGATACTGTTCAATGATGAAAACACGTTGTTGTATCGTGTAACGCCCCATTTTTATTAACCCAAAACACTCAGCTGTTATTTTTTTTCAGGGTTGCCAACAATTTACTGCAGAAATGGCGTCAAATTCAAATCTTGCGTTAATTTTGGGACACCTTATAATAGTATTCTTTACACTTTTATAAAAATGCGTATTTTTCTGAACAAACATAATTGCAATCTAAGACATGCAAACGAACGTTTTAATTATACATAATATTGCATTCCAAAGTATCTCGACATCTGATACAAAATAAACAATAACTAATACATCTACAAATATTATGTAACTTGGTCGGTAATATTCTTATTACTTTTATCTAACTTTCATGTAACGTCACTTTTACGCATAGAAGATAATAATTAATAAAAAATATTACTTATCACGGGATACTGGGAGAAAAGTACACGTGCGTGTGCATGTTTGTAGGTGCGTGACGGAACACGTTGAAAACATTTATATAATTTTGCAATTGAATAATGACAGCGAGCCTCATTTTACAACGCTGGAATTTTTTAATTTTAAGCAAAGCAAAAATATGTAAAAATTATCGAAGTATCGAAAAAGAGTAAAAAACGTCAGTAGTGAATGTATCTATTTGGATACAGTTATATTTGCATTAAAAAATTTGCCTTCTAGGCACTACCGTAAGAATTGTATAAATTGCGTATTTTTTACATTTTTCTCTAGCTCCAACATTAACGTAATTTAAGTTATTTTTAAAAATAAAGATGCCTACACGGAATATATATCACATAAATATTTCTAATTATGATAAGTGACACTTTTATATGTATATGTGTGTGTGAGATGAGTGGTGGGGTCAGAGTATATAAGGAGCCATCACTGGGGAACGGTTCTCTTATCCCATCGTTCTTTTGTATATATTTCTATATATAACTGTAATTATATTCTTGGAAAAAAAAGTGTTGTTACAAGTCATACCGAGTTTTACTATACTAAACTCATGTGAACAATCAGAGGTATAAAACCCCGAGGGAATCTGTGATAGGACTTCCAAAGCCACTGCACCAATCTATCTATCTATATATATAAAGAAGAGTGTCTGTTTGTTTTATATAAAAGTCTACAGTTTTATTCCGAAATTGATGAAATTTTGTCACTTGTCATTTATTCCTGAAGTTCAGGAGAGCGGTGAAATCTAGGTAAGTCGTGCTTCCTGGTTGATCCTTGAGCCCTTATTGTTGTGTCACTATACCAAATTCCTACCACCATTCCTATACTCTGTTTCCTCATCGATAAAAGGCTGAATCGTGATGTTAATGCAAAACGATGAACGCTTTGTGAAGGTGCAGATTTTCTAATTGAACTGGTCGAGCCTGTAGAGTTGCATGACTGATAAAGATAAACCAATGTAGTGGCAATTTTCTTTGCAACCGTGCTCTACTAACCATCAGGTTTAATAGTTGAACGTTGCCGCCACTTTTCCAAGATGAGAGTGAACAACACATCAGAATACAAAGAAATCGCACACATGCACAGAGAGCAGAGAGACAAGCAACAAGATGAAAGCCACAATCCAAAAATGAACATAATTGGCCACGGTGACTATAAACAAATAAATAACTAATTTACGGTTTTTAATTTACACAAAAAACACACACATTCAAAATTGCACATATAATATTTTTTAAAATACGTTCGTAATTTTAAATTTTACAGTAAATTATTAATTAAATTAAAAGGAAAATGTTAGACTTATCATATTTTTAATAAGTCGTTTCGCTTCGCAGTCACCCCAAAAATATTGTGCACTAGCTGCGTTACATCCAGTGCAGACATGCATTCATTTGAATTATAAATAAATATAAATGAAACATGTAATAGTGTTAAGAAAAAAAACAACATGAAACCTCTTTCGTTAATGTGATTGCGATCTCCGTAAAAAAAAAAATTACCATTCCAAAGTATCATTTAGTGTGGATGCGCCTTTTCATAAATCGCGTATATCTTCACAGTGGTAGTTTCTTCACAGAAATAGTTCAGACTGCAAGTGAACTACTTCTGTCTACTAACTACGTCTCAAAACTGGTCTCCTGAGCGGCCTCGCGTGCCCGAGTGCGAGCGCGACGCAAGATGGACACTGGACGCTTTCTAAGACCACTTGGACCGAGCGCGAATCAATCAAACAGTAAGAATTGATTTAATTAGTCGCGATCTACAGGCTGTTCAAAAAGAAACGTGCGTAACTTTGAATTCATTACAGAGATAAAAGAAAAAAAAATGCGACGCGTACGCGGAATACGTGTCGCATCAACATTCTCACTATTTTCAAACGCTTGTGTTACGAAAATAGGACTAACTTGATGGCCTCCTGGAACGAGGCTCGAACCTCCGACCACTAGACCACAAGCAAATATATGCCCCTGCATATAATAATGGATGGTTATCTGACAATTTTATAAAAATATAAAACGATGTACATTTTAATGTATTTTATTTCATATTTCACACACGTCATTTCACCGTTACGTGCCTAGCAAAAACATACAATTATCATGATATCATGCACATTGTTGCATTTAATTCTACATGTGACAATAATAATAATAACACTGAAAAAAATTACAACGCAATTTTCGGAAAATATTTCACCTCAAGGGCGCTTTACACAAACAGTTTAGTCTTACACTATTTATGTATTTTAAAATTTAAAAATAGTTATTTGAATTTATTGCTATGATTTTATGAAAAAAATGCGTATTGAGGGCAAACAGCTCCACGCTTTTGGACCTGCCACCGCAAATGGCCGTTCATAGAAACTTAGACTTCTGGCAATGGCTGGTCGGTTCTACAACCCTTCCTGCGACTAAAGTATTCAGTTCTTCAAATGCTGACCTGGGAGTTTGACACCTACTATTCAAGTTGTCTGGGATGCAGTGATTTCAGATACAAAAAGGCCATGTTATATTATTTTAGTGTTGAATTGACTGAAATAGGTGGCAGTCGGAAGGTGCAATATCTAATACATCAAAATCTTTCTACAATATATTAAAACGCGTTATACGTCTCGGACAATTCTACATAGATACGTTTTTTTCTACATATTTCTTCCTCGTATTTCTACAGATACTAAAAATCCGTAACAACGTTCTTATTTATACAGGTTGTAACGGTCCTTATCCACAGTACTTTATGGGTGGATTCCTGACTAAATTTTGAGTCGAATATGATCGAAGGACATGTGCCTAATCTCAACCATGTCAGAGATACAAGGATTTAAAAAAAAAACATAATTTTGCGATTATTTCGATTAATTGAAATATTTGATTGATTCCAAATTATATATTAAATACAAAAAATTAAAAGACATCGAATTTCGAGCGGCTAGACTATTTTTTGTTAGAAGATTTAGTGCCTGCAGCAAAGATATAGATTAATAATTGAACAATCGCAAATATTTATTTCGAAGTACTCGAAGACTCGATTTCAAACAAATATATTTTCCGTAACAGTTTTATTGCTTGAACATTTTTGTGAACACTAGGTCTGTTACGTCCTGTATATTACACACATTGCAAAACTACCATAAAATGTTATGAATCTATCTAACGTACTTTTCTAACATTCTATTTCTAACGTATTTTCGTAAAATAGCATATTCTAACATTAATGATTGAAATGATGTCCTGTACTTCTACTTATATTTTTTTTTTCAGCGTTTTTCAAACGAATTCCATACTTTAAGGGCCGGTTGTGTGATCAGTAGTCACATTTTCCTTTAGTGAAAAAATTACTTAAGTAAATATTTTACGAAAACGGGTCGTTTTATCGTTGGTAATAAAATATTAACTTCTCAAAAGTACATTCCGCAGTAAACTCATTTTACTCTCCGATATCAGATTGTATCGAGAATTGATAGTTTCAAAAGTCATCGGTCACATTTGATACTTTGCAGCAGTTTACGACAATTAATCAATCAATATCTCGCTATTTTAGTGATGAGAGTTCGTCCGATAAGCGCACATAACCAGAAAAAATTTCACCGCCCAAGTGACAGATTTCGAACGCAGAGGCGAAAAAATCCATAGATGACGCATATTTCACGTTTATCTGTCACGCCTTTAGACATCTCATTTATGCTTTGGCAATAGTAAATTTAACGTTCGAACAACCCGCAAACAATTTTAAGCGCGGGTTTATTGCCATAGTAAAAAGTTACCGCTTTTCTCGTTTAGTCGAATCATTCAATGAGTTCTTTTAAAAATGGTCACAATATATGTAAAAATGACAAAATAATATATAAATGGCGGCTCAGTGCCCGATTCAAAACACAGAAATGCTTCTAGAGTCGAGTTAACTTATCATTTAACGTCATTATTTAAAAGTAATTAATGCACGCTCGTGTAAACTACGTGATATTTAAGAAAATATCAAATTAACAAAAATGAAGCCAGCAATTCTGAAAATTACAATGATACGAAACAAAAGTGCGCCGAGATTCCAAATTCATAATAAAAATAAATAATCTGATTGTTGATCTAGATCAGGGATAGCTAACATTTTAGGCACTACAAGAATCAAAATGTGTGCACAATGACATTTCAGCGCCCAGTGAAATTTTGATGTCGGTGTGGCGTTTATTTTAAATACGTCAGAAAATAAATAAATTTTTCATAATATTTATTTACTTTTAAAAAGGCAAAACCTTGTGGATCAGAAAAAAAATATGCTGTATACGGAGCCGATGTGTATATCGTGTAGAAAGTGAAGAAAATTATTTTTTCATTTTAATAATATCCCGTGAATGCAATATTCAATTTTGCTTAAAATGATTTTCTCATTTTTTATTTATTATCTTTGTTTTATTAACCACTTAATTGAGTTTAAATACATCTGACGGTTTCGAAAAATACCATTTTCTACTTTAGGATGTCATAACTAACTAAAACATATATTATTGTTTCTTTAAAAAATCTATTTTAAAAATAGATTCTGGTTATATGTATATATATATATATATATATATATATATATATAAAATCCTGATGTCTGTCGCAGGACGATTGAATCTGAAATTAACCCATTTCATTAAAATGAAGTCAATTTTTTTTTAAATGTGGATATTAAGACTTTTTCATTCTGAAAGTACTTTTTTTTCAAAATAGTTAACATAGAATTGAATTAAGGAGAACCACATTCTTCTTGTGAAGTTGTAATTGGTCTGTGATTGTTTTTAAAATACAAATTAAATGATACTTTTAAAATTAGCAATATTAACTTTGTGGTTAAAATTCATATTTATATTAGTTATGACATCCTGAAGAAGAAAATGGTATTTTTCGAAACCGGTAGATGTATTTAAACTCAATTAAGTGGTTAATAAAACAAAGATAAAAAATAAAAATATGAATTTTAACCACAAAGTTAATATTGCTAATTTTAAAAGAATGATTTTCTCATTTGAAATCTTCCCGTTCCATATTCTCGGCAACTTGGCGCGAATGTTTTAGTACATTCGCCATCCACCACATAGTGCAGACCTTGCACCTTCTAAATACCATGTATTTAGATCTTTGCAAAACACTCTTAATTTTTACCAATCCACTTGGATCAGTTTTCGCTAACTCCCAGTGAGTATCACTCAGCTACCAGAATAATCGATCAAAATGGCATTTACAATAATTAAACATAATTTTAAATTTTAAATACATACGTGATAATTAAAAACATTAAAAAACGTAATAATTATAATTATTTACGACATCGTTGATCTTGGAATCCATGAGATTTTGCACTTGTGCTGTTAGTTTTAATAACTTGTTCATTTTCCTCAATTGTCAAAATTTTTTTTTTTTAAATTTAATAGTGTTTCTGATATTCAACCACAAAAATGCATATTTTATTCTACTAATTATATTAACATGTTTTTATTGTCATTTTAGCACGACCATATCTAATTGGCAATCTGAATAATAAAATCAAAATGACGATAAAGATTTTTAAAAATATTTTTCAAAGCGAAACTGTTTATTTATTTTCCAATTTTAAATACGAAATCGGAAAGCCACGTCTCGCGCGTCGCGGGTTCGCCATCGCTGACGTCACTTAGACGCCACTCTTTAGTTAGCGAGTACTCCGGTTTGTCCGGCCGTCAAGTTCACCTCACCGTCGCCAGGTGAGCGGGGCGCAGCGGCCAGCGGTGCGCGTACTTGCACATCGGCAGTCGCGTCACGCCGGCCGCTTGAACTGCGCTGACCTCCGGCGGCTGACGACCTTGGAGCGGGCCGCGCCAAGGACAGAGCCGCGAGCCCTTATGTAATTCGGCCCGATCGCTGTCCCCCGCGGGGGCCGGGAATTGAGTCAGTAGAAAGTGGAAAATTGAAAAATTAGGATGCGTGCTCGCATCAGTAAGCAATGCGCGACTTGGTATTTGCATAAACATACGAGTTGTTTATTTCCAAACCCCTACATAACGGATTTTTAACAAAACCCATAAATCACGAAAAACATTTCAAATTGAATTTTCATCTAAATGCTTCATTAGATATTTTGAAGATAAGGTCACCGGTGTGATTGTGATTGATATTCGATAATAACAGTGATCGAAAACTGTGACTGTGATCACAGTTTCATTACTAACATCCGTGCGCCGCCATATCATAAAACACGAAATAAATAAATTAAGAAAGAAAAAATAATTTTGAGCATATTTACTTTCAACCTTGATTTGCGTAAAAAACATATTCTAGCACATATAACTAATTTAATATTATCACAAAGAATGAACACCAAAAAAATGTGTGAGTTTATTTTTCGGGTCAAATTCTCAGCATTTTAGTTCAAATGCGTAAAATGTCTTGGCAGAATCTACTAGATGGCGTCGATGATGACGAATTAAAACGTAATTTATTCATGAATATTTTCGTTTCGTATGCACATGCGCCGAATCACGGTTCACAACCAAATATAAATAAAATAATAAAATTAGTGTGACTTAAAGATATTAGTGATTGACTCGCGGTTCGTGATTTTGACCTCACAACTAGTAACAATAATATAGGAAATACAAAAAAAAATCACAGATATATTGTCGATTTTGAGAAATTACGAAAATAATCATTTTTATAGGGGGATTTTAAAAAAATATTAAATAAAAAAGTAAGCTAAACGCTTGTACTATGAAAATATGACTAACTTGCTGGACTCCTGGAACTCTATACCATTTATAGAGGTGTTTGAAACTCAACACGCGTATTTTAGAGATGTTTGTCACTCGTATTATTTGATCTTCTTTGGTACAAGCCGATGGCATACCACTAAAAACTATTGATCAATTTCATTACTTATCTGTTTGAAAGTTAAGTACTCAATTGTAGAGGATTTGACACGAAGCTTAAACATGTTTTTGTTTTTCTATTATTTATATTATTATTTGTGGTAACAAATTTGAACCAATCGCAAATAACAATTTTTCCTAGTAAAACTGCATTAAAATATACATTATTTTCATTTTTGATTGTAGAGGGGTTTGGAAATAAATTACTCATTTGTTCATATATGCATACTCTGTGTGCGAGTAATACAATAAGATTACATCAATATATAAAAAAATATTATAATTTAAAATTCAATTACCAATACGACGCACAATTTTACGTTATATGTATATGAAAAATACACGAATAGTCGATGCGATACAACTAACATTAAAAATAATATATATTGTACATATCTAATAATTTTTAATTTTAAATACTAGTAAAATTATCTAATGCCATTATTATCCTACCTAGATGTCAGGCCTATATTAATCAGTACAAAAATAGCACAACAAAATGTACAATTTTTAATTTGTGTTTAAACCAAAAGATAAATCTATAAATATTTTTCGTATTTCATTTTTTTGAACAAAATATGAAATACGAAAATGAAGCGTCATACATATAAAGAAACAATAAGTGACTAATCCTACATTTTATATTATTTCCTCGCGTACGTCCGTCCTTACGCAACATTAAAAAAAAAAACAATCCGTAAGTGTGCGGTTAAGGCGAAATCGCATTATTTGTGTTAACTAATTAAATAAATTAAGGATATAAAAAAATTAAAAATCCCTTTATTATTGAAGGGTCATTTCTAGTAACATAATTTACTTTATTTATCTACGCATATATCTGCTTAAATCATTGATTTACAAACTAATTTATTAGACTCTTAAAATTGTCTTAACCGTTATAAAGATTACCATTCATTCATTTACTAAGAATGATTTGATTACGTTTACGCTAATGGTAAATACACAGCACCATTAAACAAACTTCCCGTAGGAACTCACTGATCAAAATGACTATTAATGTCATTGCTTTATAACCTTCAGAGGTAATTTTCTTCCATGGTGCAAAAATTAATTAATTAAACATTTTCGTCCACTGTTCAGTCAAAGTTTGTCACTTTCAAGGTGTGAACCCAACAATGAATGCACTTTAAATGCAGCGCACGGATTTCACGGGAAAACACAGATAACTTAAAAGGTTACAGTGATGCAAGGCCTGCCATGATTTAACAGAAAAAAATATTGGCTCAATGCTAAAACCATAAATAAGAAAGATATAGCACAAGCGTGTATAATAGTAGTCTATTTTTTAAATTAATTAAAATATATACATTGTACAGACATCCAAAAATATATATATAAAGTAATGTACAATATGAAAAGAAACTAAACAAAAATTTACATTATCAAGGAAAACACATTATTATTGTAAAGTTGCAGTTTCTCAGAACAGTTCTGTGATATTTTAATAGAAATTAAATGTATCAATAAGAAAGATATACAGATAAAATCAATTTATTAAAAACATATTTTTGTTGGCACACGGACACATATGCAGTAGATTGCTTTCAAATAATGGAAATAACAGATGTATCAATTTGAAAGTGCAACATATAAGCTCGAAAATTTGTCGTTAACTTACAATGTTGACGTGGTGTAATAGGTCAGCGCATTCCTGGTCCGGGTGGCAACAAAAATATATTTTCGATAAATTGATTTTATCTACTGATTACTGGATTTTTACCTACAAAGGCACTGTTATTAAATAAATATCAGATATCTCATAAAGACGAAGCGATTTTATTACATTAGTTTCGTCTCTATGAGATATTTGATATTTGTTTAATAACAGTGCCTCTGTAGGTAAAAATCCAATAATTGTGTGTTCTTGGACATATTCAAATATTGCTAAAGATATTTATTACTATTATTATTATTATTATACTCTGTCCGCTTTTCATATTTGTAGAGTAATGAAAAAATAAGGAAAAGATTTAGGAATCTTGTCTGAATAATTGCGGTTCACGATATCGACGCATCAAAAAAAAAAACCCAGAAAGTCCGATCGATGACGCCCTCAAAGAGTCGATTGCTCGCACATTTTTTGCATCCACAAGGCATGCCCTTAACCTTTACCATACCGTGATATAAAATACTCGCACGCAGCCACGCTGTAAACTCGTGTTACCGTAAGAAAATAGAGTTCTATTAGCCTTTAAAATGTGAAAAATTTGGTTAATGCCATAATTAGTATTGAGCATTAAATATTTTTAAAAGATGTAATATTATAATTCGGAGCATTCATCAAGTTGTGTATAGGAGGTTGAATTGTATTATAATACAACCTTCCTTTTTATCGATCATTTAATTAGTGAGAAAGAGACACCATTATATTCGTAATGTGTGATTTCTTACTGCCTTGCCACAAATTGTATTTGTGTCAACGTATTAATTTTACAATGCAATGAATTGAAAATAATTAATTTTGTACGATTCGCCTTACATGATTGATTTTTCACTAGTCATCTCTAAGCGTAAATATTTTCCTTCAAATAACTAAAATATATGAAGTGTGTGTTGCGTATATTTACCGAAATAATTAGAGCGGTAGACCTGTGTTACTGCATGGTTTGGGAAGGGTTAAAAGGTAAACGTTATCTGAAGACGTTCATTGAATACGTTAAATCAATCGTCTCATATTAGTTGATCCGCGTTGCTCTGAAGGACCAAATGAAAAGGGCGTTGAAACTGTATCTATATATTATAATAACGGAATACTTGGATACGTTGTTATGGAAGACCCAGGGGCATTATATGTCGGGTATTAAAAATGGCCGCTGTGTGATAACTAGACCCACAACAATTAACATAGATACGCGCAGAGCTCGACAGATTAGTAGAAATACCTTAAAGGACGTCATCATTAAAGACGTTAAAAAAAATAGAGATGCGCGCGCACGGAATACGTGTCACATCAATATTTTTACTATTTTCAAACTAAGCTAAACGCTCGTGGTATGAAAATAATACTAACCTGATGGCCTGGATCGAACCCCCGATGACTAGATCACTACAGCAATAATAGTATATAGATTTATTAAATGTTTAAACATTTTATGGATAGGGAATGAAATAATATTAATCACATCTTGGTGTGGATTTTTTTTGGTTAAAAGTGAACAACATATTTTATTGTATTAATACAATGTACAACCACTAAGAAATTTTGGAACGTTTTAAAAATTGTTTAATGACGTTACCCAAATAAAACAAATCCAACTGAAGTACGACATAAACAACATACTGCGCGCGGTGTACACAACCGATACCATGCGTCATTACTTGTCTCTTTCACGCTTAGATAGTGCTCTCGCACATGTTGACGTGTATCGGTACACGACACATTCTTGAAGTGCCACGACCAAAAAATCGACCAGTAGGCGATCGCGTATTTTATCTGATTAAGGCTAACTATATATCAATACTGACATGAAGTAAAAAAATTCGTAGACTTTAGGTTATATAAATTATTCATTTCATCATTATATCAAAACAGAAAAATAAAACAAAAAAAAAAGAAAAATCTGTTTCAATATATTAACATTAAATAAATAAGATGTAACAGTTTGTGAATCCGCCGCGGCTGTACAGTATCATAGCCGGCCAATCGGGAGATTACAAGAATAATTTTCAACCTTTTTTCCAAACACCACACGTTTAAAGCATTAACATTATCGAGACCCCAACAGACGAAATTCGTCGAAAATTTTGAACCAATTACGGGGGCCAACGAACCCGTCGAATGTATGATCGAATTAGGCAACAACAGCCGTGGCTAACTCGACGCCCAGATCACAATGAGTGCGCGCGGAACGGTCGGAGCACCACTGATGGAAATAATGTAATTCTCATTACAATGATTCACAGCCTTCCTGAGTCATTCAATCCTTGGTCGATTTCCTTCTTTTGCACGTATATTACGTCCGCTTCGAAGCCAATTAAATATCAGGGGTTGTGGATTACTTGTGGATACTTCTTTTGACATTCTATATCATTTTTATATTTTACCAATAAATACATTTAATTTATATTAAAATACCACAGAACTGTGTTCTGAAAAAAACTGCAACTTCACAATAATAATATATACGTTGTATTAAAATTTATACAAATTTAATAAAAATGAATTAATTTAATTTCTGGTTTTTGAGATTAGTCGCAATATAAAAAAGGTGATAGCTTAAAAATTGAATAACAGATGTATCAATTTGAAAGAACTGCAGCATATAAGTTCGAAACTTACTCGGTGGGCGCGGTGTAACTGGGAACGCATTTCGCGGGATAGGAAAAGATTCAGGTTCGAATCTCGGTAGCAACTAAATAAATAAATAGATTTTTTCCGTATATCTTTCTAGTTGATTAATTTAATTTGTATTCAAATACATTTGAGAATTGCAATAACGTGGGTACTCGCGTTTTTAATTATCTGAAACAGCGGCAACACTGGTTAGTTTATCTTCCGGTATACAGAAATAACCTGTCTGTAGTATCTACTGCAGGAGCAATTAGGTACATTAATAAACATATGTCGTGTGTACATTTCGTATTGCCTTATCTGCCTCACTGGGCTTTGCGCGTGCTGGAAGAGGAATCCTCAGTTAAGGTTTTTATTTATTATTTTACTTACGTAACATTAACGCCCGTTGCGATCAATTTGAATACTTGTAAGTATATGTTGTTGAAATTATGTTAATAAATTAATTAATGAAAATTATTTTTGGTCTGGATATCATGTATAGCTCAGTTTTTTAATTAGTTCAGTGCTAACCGTCCAACCCTCGAACGAGTGTGGATTGGAAGTCAATATTCAATGTCCAGTTATCAATGAATGCAACGCACACCTGTTCGAGACTAAATATGCCACCAATAGATTAGGGAACCGATGTTGGAACCGTCTACGGGTAGAAAACCGTCGGACCGGCATCGACATACCTCTAAAAGGTGCACATCTAAGCCGATGTAATTATCACAAAGCTGATCGACGTCTAAACGCTTTGCACTGAAGGGGTTGGCAGACCTGCGTGTAGTAATAAAAGCGGGGGAAAAACGCGCCTTACAATTTTGTTTACTCGTGTTATCCAGTTCTACATATAAAAGGTGTCCAGCGTAAAAATGTTAAGATTAAATTGTAATTGCACGTAAACCATCAGAGTGAGGTAAGTGGGAGGGGAGTTCGACGCGCGTGATTTGCGGATTTGCCAGTCGCAATGCGTCACTGGTCGAGAGCGCACCGCGCGTTCGCGGTTGAGTAATATTTAAAGTGCGGTGATTCATTGGTCGCGCTTTTTGTACTTACTATAATATTCAACGAGTAATTGATGGGCTGAGCACGAAACTTATCTGGTGTTGGGTTCAAAAATTCACACAAGAAGGGGCAATGGTTAAGCAAACTCTTCCGGGACCATCAACGTCAGCAGCGACGCCAGAACACGTGGCTCAAGTTCAACGTGAAATTATGCGCAATCCGCGTAAATCGATAAGGAAGATTGCAACCTGTACTGGAATAAAAAAATCAACAGTGTACGTTATTTTGCAAAATAAACTACAGTTTTATCCATACAAACTGCAAATCGTGCATTTTCTCAACAAAAATGACTATTCTATACGTGAAACCTTAGCGAGAACGATGCTGGAACGTTTTGGAACTACGCGAACGCTTGGAGCACATTTTCATATCGATGGCTATGTTAATAAATAGAAAAATGTTAATAAACGACCCAAGGGAACGCCATCAAAAACGTTTGCATTGTCCAAAAACGACAGTGTGGTGTGCAATTTCTGCCCGAGGGATAATTGGCCCTTATTTTTTTAACCAGCGAGAGACAGTCACTGCTGACGTGTATTTCCGAATGATCAACGAATGTTTAGTACCGCAACTGCAGCTGTTTTCCGGGTTCAACAACAGAATACAATTTCAGCATGGCGGGGCCACTCCACACACAGGTAGAGTTTCAATGGAAAAGCTGACGGTAATTTTTCCCAATAAATTAATCAGCAAGTACGGAGACATACCCTGGGCACCTCGGTCACCGGACCTTACACCGTGCGACATTTTTTTGTGGGGATACCTTAAGTCGAGAGTTTACAGCAACAATCCTCGAACAATTCAGGTCCTACAAGAAAATATCCGCCGTGAAGTTGCTGCCATCGAACCAACGCTCGCGAGTCCGATTGCAAGAGTGTCTCGAGAGAAATGGACGGCATTTAGGCGATATTGTTTATAAAACGTAAAATCCGAATCGTTAAACTCCATTTTGTATAAATAAAATATGAGAATAACATTGTAGTTTTTTATATTTATTTAATATTAAACTTGAAAATTTTCCGCTGGACACCCTTTACCTTGGACACTTTTTGACTTGAATTACGCGTATTAATTAGTCATACATTTCGTAAAACCAGTTTCCTAGGTCACACGTTGCATGATTCACGGGTGGATTATGAATTCCGAACCACAGATTGATTCGTTCGGGCAAGGACCAACTCCCACACTCTGAAATTCCAAATTGCAGAACATGCACCCACAGTTAGATTCATTCATAACATAATTCAACTGGTCCAGTTGTGGGAGTTGGAATTTGTTTATGTTGGGTACTTTGGCACTATTTCCAGAGTGTTCTATGCCGCTATTAAATATTACTACTGCCATTTACATTTACATTCTTACATATTATAACAATCTTCATTAATGTAAGTGATGTTCACTGCCTCCTTAACTAGACTAAAGGAGACAGGTTCATCCGTTGTTAGTCATACAAATATGAAATTAGTTTTATTTTCTTTTTATCTAAAACAAAAATACCCATGATTGAAACACTATGCAAAAGGAAAAATGAATATAAAGAAATCATTTCCATGAATCTTTGCTCAGTTTCCTTTCTGCCAACACCCAATAGCCAGCTCCTGAGATGGTGTTTGAATTTGTCCATCGAGAATTGTTTCATACTGCTCGGCAAAATGTTACAGGCTTTGGGGGCCAGAAACATATGGAAGGATTGACCAAAGATTGTTTTCATTTTAGGCTTCACGGTGATCCAATTCTTTTATGCTCTCGTAACATAACTATGAGATGGATATTGATGAAGTTCTTTGTTGGAATGAAAATAGAGTATCAGCCTTTTTACATAGAGTTGTCAAATATCAAGAAGCTGACATTCCTCAAACAGTGAGTCGGAGGGAAATCTGTATAGTTTTTTGTACTTATGATTCCGAGAATGGATTTTTGTGTGATTACTAATTGGTTAAGGGCAGTTTTCCCAACTCCACCCCAACCTAAGATCGCGTAGCTAAGAAGGAATTGGTAGAGAGCAATGTACATTGGTCATTGCATTGCGTTTTCAAAGAATCGTCAGGTATGGAGTCACAACAAAAGAGAACTCTAAAAATTAGCAACGCACGGAAAGATATATGTTGAGCATCACACAAAGAGAGAATGAAACGTGTTGATGTAATCCAAGAAAATGAACTGCCAGTTCAGACTACGTCGCACGGAGAATGCATAATCGTTGGAGCAATGGTATCCGAGACGAAAATTTATAATTCAAAATCAACTTATTCATAATTATTGACATGTGTGTATGTAAACATGCAGGGGCGTGCACACTATATAACCAAAAAAGCTGTGCATAACTATAATCTTTCCATAGTAAATTATATTGAGTATCTACGCGAAAATAATTCAGTTCTCATGTGTTTTTTAGCAAAATCTATCCCAGACGGTATACGAACTAAACGCAAGTCTCGCACCGCGCGGTGGTCTGAAAACACGTCTTCGCTTTAACAGACGTGTTGCAAAACGCCACAAGTGGTGTCTTTGAAGCGAACTTGACTGTACGCATTCCAATACACTTAAACGTGATCATATTTTATATTATAAAATATTTTAATTCCTATAGTTAATAACTTGGAAAAATTCCCAAGAAAAATGTTAATTATTAATAATACACACACACACACACGGGTATAATTACACAAAAGTATGCTTCTGAAAGAGTGACGGATGAATACATCATCGGTATTAGCAACATAACCTAAATCCACGCCTAGTGCACGCCGCTGCATTTTTGTATGCGTATGTACTCGTACGTATATGAATATGTAACTTTTATTTCCATCAAACAAATCATATTTTTATTGGATCCCTTTTTCCTCCCCCTCGCTTTATAGTGTATAAACCACAGACCAGTAAATGAATAGGCATGAATAAAGTTTTAAATATGAATTAAATATATTAATTAGAAAGATATACATATAAAATCAATTTTATCGAAAAATATTGTTGTTACGCCACCGGAATTCGAACCTGGATCTCTTTCCTAACCGGGGAAGGTGCATTATCCAACTATGCTACAGCGACAATATTTTTAGCGACAATTTTCGAACCTATATGTTACCTTTTTGATATTAATACATTTAATCGTTCAATTATTTAAAAGAGCCATCTACCTTATTTTTACAGAATCTCAAATACCTTTGAGTAAACTGATAGCAGACGCCAGAATTATCAATTCATTTTTATTAAATTTTGGACACATTGATACAACTTTATTATTTAGGAGAACACATTCTTATTGTGAAGTTGTAATTATTCAGAACATAGGTCTGTGATTATAATTAATATATTTAATTCATATTTAAAACATCACAGACCTATGTTCTGAATAATTACAACTTCACAATAAGAATATGTTCTCCTAAAAAAATTGAAATAAACTGTACGTATAGGAAAAGGTGTTTGGAACATTAGTAGAAACGAGGGGCATTCTATACACATTCTTGGAGGAAACATAAATCCGATAGTTTATAACACATTTATGCAACAGTAAAAGTATTTACTCTTCGAAAATTAAATTTTTGTGTAAACAAGACGTATTTTTTACATTAATGCATATTATTTTGTCGGCGTTTAAATTTTCGTTCCAATCGAGTCATATGTTTAAAAAAATCGCGGAGCTATTTTATTACGTAAATAGTACCAAAGTGATCACGTGGGTGACACCAAAAAAAAACCATTGAAACAAGAAATTTGAGTTAGTTCATGTCTAAATATTTGGTAGTCTGTGGTATAAACACATTTTTTTTATCAGTTTATTAGTTTTATAATATTTACTTTGACTAGCTCCGAAGAAACTTCACTAATCATATTTTCATATTACTTATATATTATGTCATAAATTATTATATATTAATCATAAAACAAAATAATTATATTAATTATCATATTCTGCGAAAATACCCGGCAGCGACTAACAATGCATAGCGAAAAGTGGGAGACACTTGGGGAGGCCTTCATCCAGTAGTGGATATAAAACGGCTGATAGTGATGTGATGATTACTTAGCTAAACCAGATACATAGTGGAATATGATCCCGTTAGAAGCCTCAAAGCTGATATGAAGATGTACAAATGTAGACGAGTCTGTACTCTCTGCTTACTCCCGCGGAGAAACGTCATGATGGTAAATCAGATAGAGCTCAATGTATATAGAGGGAGGTAATAAGATTTTAATGCTATTTACCTGAACGCAGAATTATGGCTGATTAACCCTTCCTAAACCATGCTGTAACGCAGGTCTACCACCTCAATTAAACAAAAAAACATATTTTAGTTAGTTCTAAGGAAATTTTACGCTTTGGAATAACTAGTGAAAAATAAATTATATAAAGGGAATCCTACGAAAAATATTATTTTTCAATTCAATCCGTTGTAAAATTTTGTCAAAAATACATAAAAAAAGATTACACATTAATTTCACTGTGAAAAGAATAACATACATACGAACATAACTATGTCCCTTTCTCACTAATTAAATTAATAGAGATAAGAAAGAAGGTCGTATTGTATAGGACTTGATGAATAGGCAGAATAATATTATTATAATAATCTTTTTTTTAAAATTTAATCCTCAATATTTAGAGTAAATTTATGGCATTAACACTTTTAAAACCATTTAAGCCAATATAAGGGTTATTTTCTCTTTAAAAATGCTAAAAAACGGTAACACGATTTGACAGCATGATTGAATATGGGTATTTTATATCATGGTATGGTAAAGGTTAAGTACAGTAAGATGTAACAAATGACAGGTGTTAGATGTCAGACATCCCGCATATGTCACCCGTACGCATCTGGGAACCTACTATATTGAGGTCTGTACAAAGTCATGTGCATAGACCGGAAAAGGCTGCAAAGTGACGGAGACCTCCAGTCGTCTCGGACCACCCTTGCCACTGAACCAAGCCCTCTATTATTACAAGAGTGTGTGTGTGGGTGGTACTGTGCAATATCACCTACACCATAAACAATTCCACGCACAGGCCTCTGCCATGGCCAACCCAATAAGCCGATCGGCAATGTACTCAGCAGGATCACTCCTATGCGGTCACAAAAATGATGGAGGAAGATCCGTCATACGTGCACAATATGAATAGGACTCCTCAGCCACACTCGGACTCACAATCGTGATACATGGCAAACATCATTCTCGTAACGAGGAACCGCTAAAGAAGAAGTACATCACACAAGATAATTTTTCCAGTATTTAATTATTCTATTTATCACCGACAGGTGTAAGCGGACCCTTACACGGTATAATTAATTCAACCGCCTCGAGCGGCATCAGGAAGAAATAAATTTCATTGAAAACAATGTTCTCGCAAGATTGCTGCAAAAACTACAACGGTGCATATAGCTACCTGATTGGCAAAGCCTGATTTTCTTATAAAATGGAGATGCAAAAGATAAGGCTGCCTACGAAGCCATGTTTTATCTTTATTATTATGCAACAGGTTTATAAATCCAGCGAAAGAGGTGCGAGCCAGTGGAGTAGTTACAGCCCGGATGGTGGCCCGGGGGCCAGAGATCCATGATGACGAGATTATTAAAAAAAAAACCTAAAAACTTGTAACAAAATACTATCGAGATATTACAGATCAACTTGAACCACAAGTGTGGTTCTTTAAAATATGATTTAAAAGTAATAAAAAAATATATTAACTATTAACGATGTTCACACTGATATAATAAATTTTCCAATATATATATACCAGATATTATTTGTTTGTATAAGTAACTATGTAAGTAATAATTGTACTAAACATGAATTAAATATATTAATTAGAAAGATATACATATGAAATCAATTGTTGCGCCACCGGGATTCGAACTCTTTCCTAAACGGGGAAGGTGCATTATCCAACTATGCTACAGCGACAATATTTTTAGCGACAAAGTTTCGAACCTGTATGTTACCTTTTTTGATATTAATACATTTAATAGTTCCATTATTTTGAAAGAGCCATCTACCTTATTTTTACAGAATCTCAAATACCTTCCCCGGTTAGGAAAGAGATCCAGGTTCGAATCCCGGTGGCGCAACAACAATATTTTTCGATAAAATTGATTTTATATGTTTATCTTTCTAATTAATATATTTAAATCACATTTAAAATATCACAGAGCTATGTTCTGAATAATTACAACTTCACAATAAGAATGTGTTCTAATAATAATTGTACTACATTGACGTAACATGAATACGTTGAATAATGAAAATTAACGTGAAACGTTAAATTTAAATATTAAATAAACTCTCATAAGGATTAACCTTTGAAGTCCAACAAGTAAACCCGTTTTACGACATGCGATAGTAATAACATAATTTTAAAAATTAAAATGCGATGTGTTCTTGGAGGGTGGTCGGCGGGCATTCTACATATCGACCCCTCCAACGTCAAGTGAATAATTTTAAAATTGCTGTAATTTTGTAAATGTTATGTTAATTAGTACCTACATCCTACAATACAATATATATTTTAAATCTACTACTTAAATAATTATCAAATAAAATACATGCGAAATACTAGAATGATTAATATATGCTTGCCCGGGGTCCGACGATTTGTTGCTACGCCACTGGTGCGAGAGGGCCTATGGGCCATAACTCTCTAGAGTTTAAGACACTACACTTCGCATAGCACATACAGTATTTTCATAATTTGATAACATTTTGTAGCTCTATCACACAGAAATTCGTGACGGACGCAAATACATTCCATAAATACAGATTTATCTGCGTAACCTTGAAACCCATAAAAAAATATTTGCCGTAAATAGATATATTTCTGGAACAATGAAAACTAATTTAATGATCGCGATCTTTCATTTAACGTCAATATTGTCTTAATTATTATAAATAATAGTAGATTTATTAGTTTTATTTTAGTAGAAAGGTTTTATCTTAGTTATTGTTTTTTAAAAAATCTAGTGTATAACTTCTGATATAAAAATATGAATTGGTATTGAAAAGCCTAGCTGAAAATGAATCACTACAAAATTACAGCTCCAAGTAACAAATGGACATTATGCATTATTGTAATTATACAATACACGAAATTTAATGATGTTCAAAACGTAAAGACGTTACAAATTTAGTAATTAGGGAGGCGATAAAGAAAATTTAATGAATACCAAAACACCGTAAGTATATTTTTCTGTCAAAATTATAAGAGATTAATGGCCTAGTTTTAACAACATAATCAAATTATATATGATAATTTTACGAAAAATTATATGATAATATGGAGATGGCTTTTTTTTGCATTTTGTTGGTTATGTGTGATATCTTGATGGAAATTTATTGATATAATATTATACATACAGATTTATAATTGAGATCACTCCTGCAACAACACTGTACATCGTTTTTGGGCAAATCTGAGTTGTTAATGCCACAATGTTGTATATCTTGGGCATCGAATTGTACATTGAACAATCATATAAAATACTATTACACACGATTTGCGAGCGATCTTACCTGCGACAACAACAACACTGTATGTCATCCAAGATGGCCGACGCTCCGTCTATCTGTCGACATTTGTAAATAAAACGACGTACAGTGTTGTTGCAGGGGAGGTCTCATTTATTAAAGATTAATGCTCACCGAAGAGATTGTTGTTGGTTTAGTTAAAATGTGAATTCCACTTACCTGAAAAAATAAAAAATAAAATTGTAAATTTTCAATTAAAATAGTTTCTAGAAATAATTTATGAAAAATGAATAATTTTTTGTTTTATAAAAGTAAGTGTTGAATATTAAATTGGATATATGGTATATAAATGAACATATCACTGTGTCTTAAAGAGTTTTTGACCGATGCATTTTTCCAATCCAATACAGTAATGGAACATGGACTCTGAATACTGTGATAAACTCTTTAGTTAGTATATTACATATATATATTATGTAATTTTGGGGTAATAAAGGAGGTAGTTTTTTTCTACTCACATAATACCCAAGTTTCACATTTATTAATATAATTTTTTTTTAAACAAATTTACTTACTGTTTTCAAACTGAGCTAAACGCATGTTGTATGAAAATAGGACTAAATAGGAGGCGACCACTAGATCACTATGCCAAGTTACTTAACCACTAAACCGACAAGCTTAAAATTATGTTAAATAAATTGTCTTTGTTCCGTATCTGTTCGCGTTGAATACACATTATTACTGTTTTTTTTATTTAATGTTTTTAATCCATAATTGAATGGAAGCATTTTCTGGAAGAAGACCCGGATCCACAAGCACGCAGTGGCAAACATGAATTATTCAAAAGATCGACGGTTATCGTCGTTCTGAGTACGAATGGAAGCTCGAACGTGTCGATGGCTTTCAAATAATGGAACGATAGATGTATTCATTTGAAAAGTTTCGAAAATTTGTCGTCAAAAGTACTGTAACATAATTGGTTAATGCACCTTCCCCGGATTGGAAAAAGATCCACGTTCGAATCCCGGCAGCAACAACAATATTTTTCGATAAAATTGATTTTATATGTGTGATGTCCTCGGGATTGTATAGTTGTGTGTGTGTGTGTGTGAATGCCGCACCGCCGGCGCGTTAAGCGAGGTTATAAAGGGCTACGCGCGTCAGGGCGCGCTCTTTCTGCGTGTCAATCGACTTCATCGTTTGACTTATACTAGTGATACTACATCTGTATCTCATTGTAATAAACGTGTATTTGTTTCAAAGTCTATTCCTTGGGCTTTCACATTACGAGGTGTACTTAAGAGACAAGTACGTAACGATATGTATACCCTTCTAATTAATATATTTAATTAATATTTATTACTAATAGACTTGTTTAAAATTTTTTGAACAGGTGGATGTGATAATACGAGTATGTTGAGTTTAGCACTTCGCACTGAAAGGGTTTTTTTCTCGAATTCATGCGTGGTGAGAATTATTTATAAATCATTGGTGCGAAGCAGACTTCACGAGTGGACCAACGATACGAGCACCACGTGACGCGACAAACTACCTCGTGTTGGAGAGTTTAGAAAAAAATTCTGAAATATCTACGAGAATATGGCGATTATCCGAGTAATTAAAATATTAAAACGTCGAAAATAAACGTTATGAAAATAAAATACACACTGATAATATAAAATAATATATTATCTGGAATATTTCCCCACCCCGCATACGACGCTCGACTCAAATCAGATACAATTTGGCGAGCTTGCCGATTGCTCACATTTGTTCGAGAGCGCGTGTGTGACCGCCAAATAATCTGGACATAAAGGGTGTGGACCAGCTCACAACCCTTGACGATTAGGGCCGAGAGCTCCTGACATTCTTAAAAGTGAGTCCAAAAGTCAAAGGCCAGCTAAACAGCAATTCATACTAAATAACAATAGGATTTCAAACACCGTCCTAATGTGAAGGCTCCAAGGCCGACCTTCGCTCGCTCACGGACCAGTCAGACATACCCAGCAGTCAACAGCCGAGGCGTTTGTCAGAGTTTGGCTCAGTATATAAATCAGCAATTTACCTTGTACTCGAAGACAATAATTTTTGTTATAATTATCAGCTTAATCCCGATTGAATTGGCAGGCATTATAAAGTTAGAAATCTGGCCCGTGATGGACTATAGGCCGTGTTCCCTTGTCGGTTCCACTCAACAATCTTTATTTAACGGACCATGAAAAATAAATATAAAAATGTAATATTTAGATTGGCAAAAAACGCACTTAATTAATTTAAACCCTTCCAACGCCATTTAGATACTGTCGTAATCATAATTTACAATATACAATCTGCTCAAAGAGAACACATTTATAATGCAAAAATATCAATAAACAATTTATAAGAATATAATAACAATATGGAGTTACTGGAGATAGAGAGAAGCACCCCTACTGGCAATACCTTGCCAGTAATACACAGCTACATCACGTCATAGCTATAAGCCTGAATAGCTCTGAAAAATAGCTTCGTCTTTAAAAAGAAATCTCGGCAAGCAAACGCATATACGAGGTTAACGAATTATGTACCCCCGCTCGGGACTTAACGCTTGAAATGTGTGGTTAAAAAAATATGTTTATATTGTGAAATCGAATCATCTAACAACAGTGGCGTGCAGGTATAGATTTAGGTTATGCTGTATATATGTACTTTCGTTTAACCAACGTCTTTGGACAAAATAAATCCGTCGTTAATTATTTATATTTTTAAAGTACTGTTAATTGTGTTTTTAAAGTTTAAGTTTTAACGTAAAATAATACTTTCTTTCCCATACAAAAATGTATGGACGTTTTTAAGAACACTTTCTATGACTGAATTACTATGACTAATTTATTGTTTTAAAATACTTCACGTAATAACTAAAGGAAATAATTATTTTTATTAGGAGATAGTTCTGCTAATTGCTTTTTGTTTGTCTCAAATCAAAAACCAATCCATGCACCAAATTTAAAAAACAATCATGAAATCAACACGTTAAAAACGGTAATTAGTAAAATTCGCGACTTATTAAAAGAGGAAGTAGACACTTCAATGATTTGCGTGCAGTTGTAACCATTTCTAATGTTATTTTGTTAATAAACAGCATAGGTAACGACTCCATACAAAACGGATCAACCGAAAGGAATTTTCAATTCAGTAAATACCAATTAATATAACTTGAGTAATTCACTAGCTTAAAGACAGAACTGAGTAATGTAAATAGCACGATGCGGCGAATAAAAAAAGAGCGCCATGAGTATAGCGGCGAGTTGCGGCGAGTTTTTAGAACTAAGCAATTAAAATCTCTACTGGTACACAGATGGCACTAAATGCAAAAAATGTTAATGTTAATCCAATTTTTAAATTTATATTTGATTCCCAGAATTTTTTGTGCACGCCCCTGCCTAACGATATGCATTCACCTAACATCAATTTCTTTCGTGAAAACGCATAATCTGTGATATGATTGCATCTTCATAATTTCTGTGGTGCATCTCACGTTCATCGCACACGATTTCCAAAACTCGATTGGACCAGCATTATAATTCGTGTATAATAGAATATAATGTAACAAAACCAGTCAGACCCGTCAGTCATTACGGGAAATATATATTTTTTTAACCTTTACCATACCATGATATAAAATACTCGTAAGCAGCCATGCTGTCAACTCGTGATACCGTAAAAAAAAATAGAGTTCTATTAGCCTTTGAAACGTGAAAAATGCTTTTGAAATAGTTAACGCCATAAATTTTCTATAAATATTAAACGTATATAACCATATAATTCGGAGAATTCATCAAGTCCTGTATAGAAGGTTGCATTATATAATACAACCTTCATTTTTATTTTTATTTTATTAGTGAGAAAAATACTATTATACTCATATATTTATTATTATTTTCACAGTGAAAATAATATGTGATTTCTTTCTGTTTTGATACAAATGGATTAATTTTGCAACGGATTGAATTGAAAGATAATTATGTTTGTAGGATTCGCTTTACATACTACATTTTTCACCAGTCAATTTCTATGCGTATATGTTTTTCTTCAATTTAACTAAAATATGAATTGTATGTTGCGTGCATTTACCGAAATATTACAGGATTAATTAGAGCGGTAGACCGAAGTTACTGCATGGTTTCGGAAGAGTTAACTATTACACAATTGGTTGAAAAAAAACACCGAAAATTAAAATATACAAATTTAAATTACGCATCTTTTCGTCGGTCTGTGAATGTTTTGAGAATAGATAAAAAGTATGGAAGTTATTAAGTGTGATATCGATCGACGGTGGTTTCCCTCTACTGAAATTACCGTGAAGTATATATATATATATATATATACGTCATAATGGTATAAAAAAATATTTCGTAATATGCTTCTTAACAGGGTTCATATTATATTATATATGTAGCTCAGCTGGGAGAACATTCTACCGGTAAAATTCATGTTATTTATTAATACTCATATTTATATATATAAATATTACATAAATGTACAAGATGATAGAATGTACAACGTACAACATAAATCTCCACAAATGCATGCAGCGTATATATAAAAATACATTTTATATATAATACATAAGAAACGCATATTTAATCACTAGGAAAGAAAAATAAAGATTTAAAAAATGACTAAATAATTAAAATTTAGGTTAAATACAGAACCTTGATCAATAATACCTTTGTCTCAATACAGCATTAATTAATAAGATCAATTTCTGACTAGATTAACATTCATACATGTATATAGCTCATCTGAGAGAGGTAATTGAAAGATCTCGGGTTCACGTACCGTTCGCAGCTCTATTTTATTCAAAATATATATATTACCTCTGCATTTTAGCGGCATAAAAGCAAGATTTTGGTTTTTAAAAAATCCAAAAAAGACGTCTGTGTAAACCGTCAAAGTCTGTTAATCTTCCGTTTTATGAAGCACGATAAAAAATATGGGTATGCATTTTCAAACGATTCAAATTTATTATTGTTCTGTCGTACAGTGCAGAAAGACAGGACCCCGCGGTATGATGCAGCGCGGGGTGCATTGCACCGCGTTCTCATGCACTTGTGAATCGACAAATAGTGCACACGAATGCACGCAAATTATACCATTTCATTATATAATATGCACACAATGATCGCATCGCTGGCTGCATTCAATGCACTTCTAGTGATTGTTTTCAAATTTAACACAAGCCTTGATGAATTGAAATTGATTGCAAAATTTTAATATTCACATTTTTACACGAAATTGAACATTGAAACTGTGATAAATTCTTGAAAATATGTTCATAAATGAGTTTATCTATCCATAATAAAATCAAAGCACAATAAAAATGAGTTTAATATTCGTAATACAAATGCAAATGATCAGATGCTACGTGTTTTTTTGTATTATTTTACTAAATGGAAGCATTGACATTTATTTAATGTTAAAAATAAACTGATGGATAAAGGTACAAATAAAAATGTAAAAATTTAAAAAAATTAATGTTTTAGTTATAAACCCAACCCTTCTTTCCCACCCCATACCTGATATTCTGTCCCACTCTCTTATATTGTTACTCTGTCTTCATAACCTCCTATTTAGATATCTGTACTTAGTTTATGTACTATATTGCCCTGAAGACGGTTGGGTCCAATTGAAACTAGTTGACTTTAATATACGTGCATAATAAAGTGGGTTAAAACTAAAATATTATTTAATTTAATTATAATGTGTTTGCTTGTTTAAAATGTTCTAGTTCAGAAGAAAAAGAAAAAAAAGTATTTAAAACAATAATAATCCTAAAACTTCAATATCTCGGCCATATGGTGAGGACATCCAGAGAAGTATCTGATCTTGCATCACATAATACAGGGAATGATTGCTGTCAGAGTCCTGGAAGAAGGAGAACATCATGGCTGAAGAACCTGGGGAAATGGTTTGGCCAGTCTACTGCAGAGAATTTGTGGGTCGCAGTAAACAAAGTGATCTTTGCCAACATGATAGTCAACATCTATTGAACGGTAAGGTACTATAAAAATAAGAAAGAAGAATTCTTTATAGTAATTAACGGCCTAATACGTGATAACCTAACCAGAGAATAGAGGAGATTAAAGAACAGTATACCGGGAATAGTATACCGCCCCAGACATCCTGACGTTGCAGTGGACGGGACATGCAGTGAGAGCAGATTAGTCACGTAACACCCATAAACCCTTCAAACACAAGCCAACAGGATCAAGGGGAAGACCGAGACAGAAGACAGCTTTGCAAGAGGTGGATGAGTGCCCGGCGGATGGCGATGTCATGGGATATATTCTGCATATAGCTGACAAACAAATCTACAAAACTGCATATTTAACTCAAATAATCAAAAATCCGTTTTAGGAGGTTTTCGAATTGGGCGCTGCACGTGTTGTAATGAAGTGTAATTGCTTATTTAGAGTAAAGTTGACGAATATTAGGCAAATCAAGTTTGCTAGGAAGGGTGTAAAAATGTTTTACGATTATTATCGATCTGTGTGCTATTTATTGCTTGAATAAATTTGTTTTCAAAATCATACTCCAATAACACACGAAATTGAAATAATAATTAATTAATCTTGTTTGTGGTGTACGCACTCATATTGTACTCATTGCTCTGGATTGTCTATTGGCTCGTAAAGTGTTTGGCGCACGGCATGACAGTATGCGTGCAGTTGTCTCGGGCTGGTGCAGCAGCACTGAACGTCATCACATTCTGGCGAGCCAGCGTTCCGACACAACGAGGCACGGGACGAAAAGACCCCCAGATTAATTCATTAACCCTTCCCAAACCATGCAGTAACACAGGTCTACCATCATAATTAAACCTGTAATATTTCGGTAAATACTTACAAAATAAAATTCATATTTTAGATATAATCTTAAAGAAAAAGTTAGCGCTTAGGAATAACTAGTGAAAAACCAATTATGAAAAGGGAATCGTACAAAAACAATTATTTTTTCCATTCAAACTGTTGTAAATTAATACGTTAGTAAAAATACCATTTATGGTATGAAAGACAGAGGTCACACACTATTTTCACAGTGAAAAGAACAACAAACATACAAATATAATTGGCTCTTTCTCACTAATTAAATGAAGAGAGATAAGAAGGAAGGACACATTATATAGGACTTAATGAATGCTTTAAATTATGTTATTAATCATATTTTCAAAATTAAATGCTCAATATTTAGAGTAAATTCATGCCATTAAAGCTATTTAAGCTAATAAAAACATTTTTTCTTACTGTCATTTACGGTAACACGAGTTGACAGCACGGCTGCGTTCGGGTATTTTATATCATGGTATGGTAAAGGTTAAATTAGGGGCATGGTGTAGTGGGGTCTTTTGACATGGAACATATTTTCAAGTACATACATTTAAAAATATTATATTACTAAATAGAATTTCGTACATCGAATATCGTGAAGCGAACGGATATTACGAGAATGCAAAATAATATACAGGACCAGAGCATTTGAAAAATCGTGTAAATCATTGAGACGAAATTTATAGTTCTTTTTTTGTTAAGAATTGGATCATCTGGGCGCACGGCGGTATCAACATATAAATTCGAAAAATTACTGTGTTGGTGTAGCTTAATCGGTTAATGCATTTCCGCGGAATCCCTGTAGCAACAACAATATTTTTTCGATAAATTGATTTAACATGTATATATTTCTAATTAATACATTTAATTTGTATTAAAATCTATGTTATGAAAAATTGCAACTTCACAATAAGAATGTGGTTCTCCTTTAAAAATATGTATTCATACATAGCACACAAGACCTTTAGTAACAAAACGAAAATTGTTATTGGCGTATTATCAAACAACGCTTCAAAGGGCAAACAGCCCATTTCGTAATTCCCACCCAAGCCCGTGAAATTGCCAACATTTATGACCGAGTGATTTCTATTGTGTCTGCGCTCGAATCGCATAAACTAAATCTCGGCGGGATTGTATCGAAAGTCGCGAGTGAGTGAATTTTGCACTTGAAAGTTTTCAGCAGTGAAAACTGGTTTAGCGAAGGTTTTATTGTGGAACAGAGTGGCCGCCCCGCTTTATATGTCAACCGTGTGTCACCGACGTGAATCTAATATTGATCAGGTTATTTCTTCGAAATCGATCGTACAAAAGACTATATATGTGGTGGTGTTCACCAAACAGGAACAGTTGGAACTGTCAATGCGTGCCCTTATCAGCGGAGACAATTTAATTGTCATTATTTGTCAAGGCAGTAACATCATGATGCAACGTGACTTTATTTTATTTACTGTTTCCGAGGTAAGTTTGTAGAACGTCATAATCACATACAGTGGAACCCCGATTTTACATGCCCGGAATTCACGTTTTCCCGCTATTTGCGTGTCATTTAAATATATTTATAAAACTGTTTTACGTTTGTCTTTCGCGCAATTGTCATGTATGTACCTATCCTCCGAAGTTTACCTTTTAGTTTGTTACCCTTAACCTTTCTTGGGTTAGAACCATTATTTTAATAGTTTTGTCTTATCTTATTATTTATGCTTTCTGTAAGAGGATACGTATTGAAACTATTATTTCATATCATCTAATTTATGACTTTGTTTACCCGGATTTAAATTATCTTCTATATTATTTAATGGGAGAAAGATCTTTATAAACTGTAACACAACCTTTCAGAGATCAGATCGTATCTAACATCCAAACGAGAAAGAACTGAAAGTCTATCCGTTTCAATACATCTCCGTAAACACGCTACCTATATATTTGTGCACCTATAATATTTCAATAAACGAATTATTTACAAGTACCGAGTCGTGATTTTAACCCTTCCCAAACCATGCAGTAACACAGGTCTACCATCATAATTAAACCTGTTATATTTCGCTAAATACATGCAACATAAAATTCATACTTTAGATAATCCTAAAAATATTATTAATAACTAGTGAAAAACCAACTATGAAAAGGGAATCGTACAAAAATAATTATTTTTTCCATTCAATCTGTTGTAAAATTAATACGTTGGTAAAAATACAATTTGTGATATAAAAAACAGAGATCACATACTATTTTCACAGTGAAAAGAAGAACAAACATACAAATATAATTGTCTCTTTCTCACTAATTAAATGAAGAGAGATAAGAAGGAAGGACACATTGTATACGACTTAATGAATGCTCTAAATTATGTTATTAATATTTTTTTCAAAATTGTATGCTCAATATTTCGAATAAATTCGTGCCATTTAAGCTAATAAATAAGAACTTGTATAGGACTTTATGGTTGCTCTAAATTATGTAATTAATCATTTTTTCAAAATTGAGTGCTCAATATTTAAAGTAAATTCGAGCCATTAAACCATTTAAGCTAAAAAAAACATTTTTTCTAGCTGTTATTTACGGAAACACGAGTTGACAGCATGGCTGCATTCGGGTATTTTATATCATGGTATGGTAATGGTTAAGACCTCCCGAGGAAGGAACATAAAACAATTAACGTCAAAAAATGATTCAAATTTGGACATAAATTTACTTAGACGTTGACTCCAGCGTAATAACATCGGACGTAGTGGAAATTGATGAAACAGTGGACAGTCAAAACGAAAACTTGACAGAAAAAGAACTAGTATCTCCTCATCCCATCAACGCAGTTTCTACAAAGGACGATGCCGCGAGGTATATTGAAGGCCCCAAAGCATATTTTACTAATATTAGTAATGTACCACCAGAAACCTTTAATATAATTTATAATCTTTAAAGAATTATTAAAAAAAAAACACGTAACAAAAAATAAAAATTATTTTTCCGTTTTTATTTTAATACTCTAATTTACATTTTCCGTTTACATTTTATTTTGTTAGTCCGTTTAAAAAATTAAAATCGGAGTTCCACTGCATAAGAAAATAAAACACCTGTTTTTTTAATCTACTTGTTTAATTTACTCGAGTTTCGCTTTGTAAGGGCATTATCAATCTAATAATTGAACTCAACACGTATTTATATTAAATGATAATTTATCGATAGAAACTTTAGACCTACTATTTAAAAACACTTTTAACAGTTAGGCCAACGTCAACCGCTGCTGAGCGGATATTTTCAACTGCAGCGACGATAAAAACGAAATTAAGAACAAATTTAAAATACGAAACGTTCAATGCGTTGTTATTTTTAAAACTCAATAAATAAACAGTTTATGGTAAATTAGCTCGTTTTCTTATAAATTTTGATGTACATACGTATAATACGATTTATTTGAAATATTCCAAATTAATTTCATACTGTTGTCATACTTTAGGTACTATTCGAATATTTTTAGTTTTACTATTCGATATTCGAATAGTCGATGACGTCGAATAGTAAATTGGGACGCGAATTTCTAATTGGACGCGTGAATTTTCAGGTCAGCCAACTACATCGAGCAAAAAATAATTATGGAATCGATCAGTCATTGTCAGAAAAGCCAAGTTCAGTGAAGGGAAATTTTCTCTCAAAAACTCTTTACCTTCGCTAACGGTAAACAAATAAAACATAAGAAATTGTATTATTAATTTTATACTGTAGCAATTTTTAAGCTAATTGTAATTGAATCATTTAATGTATAAAATGCCCTAGCGAAGATTTTTTTGCAAAAATGGCGTACTATCATATATATGGTGTGGAATCATGGACGCTGAAAGAAAGATTGATGCCTATGAGATGTGGTGCTGAAGATGCATATTGTGTACGGCGAGACGTAAAAATATATACATTCTGCATGAGCTAAACATCAAAAATAAACTCAACTGAGATAAATTCTTTAATTTTTTCGGCATCTTGCGTGAAGGGAGGATAGCTTGGAGAAGGTTGTTGAGGTAAGCTAAGTCGAAGAACGACGAGGAAGATCACCCACTCGTTGACCCGAGCAAATGCTATTTCTCTGGTAAAGTTCTAATAAGAGAAGCATAATTAACCTTTACCATACCGTGATATAAAATACTCGCGCGCAGCCATGCTGTCAACTCGTGTTACCGTAAAAAAATAGAGTTTTATTTGCCTTTGAAATGTGAAAAATGCTTTGAAAAAATGGTCAACTTATATTGTTCATATTCACAATAACGAACGATACAATACCCACTCCCGTACACGTCCCGCACGCTACATTTTAACCCTTCCCAAACCATGCAGTAACACCGGTCTACCGATCTAATTAATCCTGTAATATTTCGGTAAATACACGCAACATGCAATTCATATTTTAGTTAAATTGAAGGAAAATATATACGCTTAGAAATGACTAGTTAAAAATCAAGTACGTAAGGTGAATCCGTTGCAAAATTAATACATTGACAAAAATACAATTTGTATCAAGACAGAAAGAAATCACATATCAATTTCACAGTGAACAAACACAATAACAAACATAGGAATATAATGGTGTCTCTTTTTCACTAATTAAAGAAATATAAAGAATGACAGGACTTGATGAATGTTTCGAATTATAATATTATATATATTTTTCATATTTATAGTAAATTTATGGCGTTAACCATTTTTTCAAAAGCATTTTTCACATTTCAAGAACTGTAATTTCTTACGGTAACACGAGTTGACAGCATGGCTGCGTACGAGTATTTTATATCATGGTATGGTAAAGGTTAAATATAACAGCAAACACATATTGTTCATTTTTAGCTGATTTTAAAATGTACGACTTCAGATTTCAATTCCTTTTTTATTTTCACCGCAGAATTTATTAATTAAATTCAATCATTATACATATGAGTGTGCACATCGTATAATTGTATTATTATTATTAAAACTAGAAAAAACTCGTCAATAATGACGGGAAATTAATAATCTTAATAATTTAAGATACAAAATGACAAAATAGCCTACTTGGTTCGTGTGACAGAATTGACTATAGATTTTCGTTTTATGCTGCCGTACGACTCAATAAAGTTTTTTTTAATGTTGTTATGCGACACGGACGGGCAGACAGAGGGACATAAATAAATTGTGTATGTAGTATTCTGATGCGATGGGACTGAAAACTAGAAAATAAAGTAATAAGAAATTGATTAGTTAATTATTACTATGTATGCTGTGTAGTCGTTTAAAAATCTACCGACTCCGATCCTGATTTGTAAATCTGAATACCGTAAATCACTTAAACACTTAAAATACCGTAAATCAACGGCTCTGACTACACAGCCCTACTTGACATGTTTATATATGAATTACGGCCATATGTTGACAAGAGCAGAATGTATACAAAAAATACCATTGGCTAAACAGCTGTCCGTGAAATTTGAAAATTTAACTGAATGTGAATTAATATTAAAATGTAAGCAAATATTGTGATATTATTCCAACTTGGTAAGTTTAGAAAATTTTAATATTGATAATAATATTAAACAATGACCTCGCAGATCACCGTTTGGAAAAATTAAACCAGCGGCGTAACTAAAAACATCGGGCACCAATACAGAATGGGAAAAGGGCATTGGGCCCCCATGTAAAATAGAAGGGTCACCTGAATACGTATACGAATATTATAACTATACAGTTTCTTCTTATTTTAAATAGGCAATCCACCCTTCAAGAGTGATTTGTGCCATTAATCAACTTAAAACTGAAAAAAGTACAATAATATTATTTATTTTGTTGTAACAGAAGTGAATATATTATAATATAACATGATAAACATAAGATACAATTATATTGCAATTAAATACTCGTAGTTTATTGTGCGGGATGGAGTAGACTCCACCTCTGATATATACAGCGTTGTCCTGGCTACTTTACTAGACTGAAGTTTATAGAATAGGAAATATTATATTACAAGTCAATACCATTGTCGTTCAAAAAATTTGCTACTACTATTTGCAGATTAAATGTGGCGAGTTGAGGGAAAGAAGATGACACAAGTTAACCGGGAGTTGAAAATTACCATTGACGAGATTACTGTAAAAAAAAACTTGTGATCCGCAATGGACAGGCAAAAAAGATACGGTCAAGGGTTTCCTCCTCGGCACCACACTCACACATTGGGGAATCTATTAAGTTCAATCTGAATAAATGTGAGGCTACCTGGCAATGCCCAATTCTCATTCTAGAGATATTTGATATTGTTCTTTTGGAGACTTTCCTTTTGGAGAACCAGGGGGTGCGGGGAATAGATCTTTGAATTATTTTAAGCCGATTACCCTTGTGATTATTTGGATCCATCCATTGTGCAGTCCAAATAGAATTCGTACGTTTTTTTTACCATATTAAGTCTGTCATACATCGGGATGTAGAATTGATAAGGAAAAACTCCGGAAAGAGTGGCCTCCTTCGACTATACAGTTTATCCATTAAATAATTAACAAAATTAATCTCTTATTTGTATAATATATAATAGATAATGGTTTCGTTGGTTGATACACGTGAAAAATGATTTTGAAAATTGTTTAAAAAATGAGTAGTCCATATTAACTCTGGTAAAAATGTCGATATCAGTGTATTTAACGCGAACTTTAGGATTCTCATCTGCATCTGCAAATCGTCATGAAAACAAAGCATGAAAGGTACGAAAACGAGCCTGGGATTAACGAACTACTTATTACTCCACCGAGTTCGAGTAGATGAGACATTATGAGATAAGATCGTTGGAAGAACAATCCAGAAAAGACCACACACAGGCTAGAGAAATTTCTGGAGGCAGATCGAGGAAACAACCGAGCTAAATTGGTTACAGAAATTATAGCCATCTAACTAGAAGATAACTATCCGTCACGATTGACCGGTGATTGAGGGCTTGCGTGGGGGCAATCCGTCCTCCCCCCGTTAGTCTGCTAACCTGCGCCGATGAGAATATCTGTCTATACTGGCTACTCTTGCCGGAAGCCACGTCGGTTTTTTGTTGTATCTTCCGTCTTGTTCTCTTATGGGGGTGAACGTTTTTTTATTCATTTTTTTAAAATCCTTAGATGGTTAACGCCAGGCCTCATATTCGAGGATCCCTTCATCATTCCCACTTAGTTGTGGTTCTCAATGTCTCCGCCTCTCATGCGATTTCGGTGGGAGACTAGTGCAATTCGAAAGCCACACTCCCTCCCAAACACATCATACGATGGATAGATGCGTTGCATCTGGCTGGAGAGACCATGGACCGGAACTTGTGGAGGTGTACTACGAGCGGACTCTCTTCTGAAGCCACTATATGTCAATACTGACATGAAGGACGAAAGAAGAAGAAGGCATCATGTCTCTACACCGTACAGGGCCAATCACTTAGTAAATTACTACATGCTATTAAAGAAGAGAATAATAAAACTAGAAATTAATTTTACACATACCGCTAAAGATTGCATTAAATTATAGGTACATAGCAGGGACGTGCACTTTATACAATCAAAAAAGGTGTGCATAACTATAATCTTTACGTAATAAATATTTATATATTTAAGTATATAGATCTATCTACACGAAAATAATTCAATTAACGTATTAACTATAGCCGTATAACTAGTGGAAGAATTTAAATTGACAAATAAAGCTGCGCATGTGTTTTTTCGCAAAATGCAACTGTCTTATGTCTTCGTCACTGTGAGCTGAAGACAAAACAACAACAACAATAATAATAATAATAATGCATTTATTCCAGCGTGATCAGGATTTTTTTAAGACCCGATTCGCCATAAAGATAATACATATTATATATAGAATAAAATAATGAAATAAATAAAAATAAAAAGTTCACACATACATATATAAATTTAAACAAAATATAAATACTTCAGTCACGGCCATTATTGTATTCTGTAGGCGTTGCTATTCTTTGGTCAGGGAACCAGCTTTCAGGAGAGTTGGAGCTGAGCTGCAGTCGCAGCTTTACGCCCGCGACTCGATGTCTCAGAAGCGGAACGAATTAAACATTGTAGATGCGCTGCAATAACGCGCCAATCCCAACAGTATTCTGTATGTTGTTGTACTGAATTCGGAGACGGTTATACGTCACTTGCTTGTATTTCGACCAGAGCTAGCAGAACGATTTAAGCCAGGCCCTCAACAGCCATAAATACTCCTGGTACAGGCGTCAGGTGACATTGTGAAGAACGATTTAAACAGGATCCTCTTCACTTCCTTACTGCATCGCTCAAATGTCTCCTCTGCCATTCTATGTCATCATCGTCTGAATATCTGATTATTATTTGGTATCAGTCCTAGAGTCAATTATTCCAGTTAATCCGTCCAACGCTGACGGTGTTGGACAATTCTCGGAGCATTACACTTTTGTCTATGCTCTGACTTATGCGACCCAAATAACAAGATGTAATATTCGTTGTATACAATCTCTTTTTATCTGCTCGGCCATATGGTTACTTCATTCGTCAAGAATAAGCGAATTTCTATTGTTCTACAATATTTCTGAAATTACCGATTTGCGATCATACCTTTTGAAATCAATTTAGAATGTCAATTACCTATACGTACATACATAATATTGGGTTGTCTAATAAATCTCGACTTTGCGGTTATGTTCAATTATTTAATGTTGTAATTTTTAAACAAAAATTACGACATGTTGTATTCTCTATTGTTCATCCCATTTTTAAAACCGCCTTAAACCGCCACGCATTTGATTGGAGAGCGACTGAAAAAGGTGATAATCTGATGGAGCGAAATCGGGACAGTAGGGTGGATGCGGCAGAATTTCCCAGTTGAGAACTGGATGACCAATTTAACCATGATCAAAGGCATTAAATGTTAATTTTTCTAAACCCTACTATAATACTATACATCTATTATATTCACCCCCCCCCCACCCCTTCTGGACATCTCAGTCTTCCCCTGTCTAGACCAAGTTTTGCGTACATCTTTAGGACTTACGCAAAATAGAACGAGGCAGTACAACGGGATATGTATATATTCTTCATGACACAGAGGCTTAATTAAAAACCGAAATTATATCATTTGTGGGTGAGAACCGTTTGAACGCGTAATACGCACCTACCGACGCTTTTAACGCCAAGGACTGTCGTAGGCATATCATGGGAATTGATTTCGTTGACCTTGGAACCCACGCGCTTGTGTACTTCTGCGCGGTAGTATTATATATATTGCTTTTGTACTTTTAATTTATATATAACTTTTATTCTCATTTTCTAACAGTATTTTAAATTTTCTTATTAATTGCGAGATCGGATTGGATTACGACGATTCCGGCCGTAAATCGGAATCGCCGCAGGGGGCGGAAGGGAAGGAAGGAAGGAAGAGGACCTGGAATACAAGGGTCGATGACGGGTAGGGATTCCAGTCAAAAGACGAGTGATCTTGGGGAATCGGGAATCTGAATGACTGCTCGCTTTACCTTGTGTATGACATGCCACCATCACCCCGCAGTCGCAGCCGAGATCACACAAACGCCACGCGGATGGACAGTCTCCGCTTCCGATTGAAGACGGCGATATCAATCACTTCATCCGCGGCACACGAATAACAAACTCTACGTGATTACCAAAACACAAGATCATATGTATACAGTAATACAGAGCTGGTGCATCGGGGCTGAATAAATTCTCACCGCTAATGCTCTCGCGATGTCGAGATCGAACAAATTTCGATCTAGTTGACGTCTGCTGACGTCAAGGTCACTATTCACACTGAAGACAAGCAGTAAGGAAAAGGTATAAGTGTAAATTTGGACGCGAAATGTGTCAATAAAATGGGTCGCGGCCGATTCTCAAGACGCGCCAAAAAAGTATAATCCAACGTATGAGTAGTACGAAGATTAGTTGTGAAAGTTAAAACATATTTTATAAGATGTTATATACCCCTATTTTCTTAAATGCTTCTACATTATACCTTAATATCATATGTAGGATTGTCCATTAAGGATCTCAACGACCTGTCGATAATCTGCATAAGAAAAACTAAATAAATTAATAAATGAAATGTAGGACAATTAAATAAGATGTATTACTTCATGGTTCGGTGCACTTTTTACATAATTACTTCGAAAATAATGGCCGTGTTCGTAAATTGTCGATAATAGTGGACACTACATTTTAATATACATCTGGCGGAATTCATTTCAGAGTTTCGAAAATCTTGAAAAACCGGTACAAAGCGCACGAAGTGGGAGGGGCGGTTCAGTCGTAGGCTGTTGCACCAGAATAATATGTATATGGTTCACCGTATACCAGACTCGCAGGCCTCCGCTCTGCCCCTGACTCGGTACTGAACAACCAAGAGTCGCACTAAAAATAATTTCAATCTCCTTCATGTCAGTATTGACATATAGTGGCCTCAATCAGATGACATTCGGCTCGTAATTAGAGATTCCAACTATTCGACATCTCATCGACTATTTGAATATCGAATAGTAAAACTAAAAATATTCGAATAGTACCTAAAGTATGACAACAGTATGAAATTAATTTGGAATATTTCAAATAAATACGTAAATATATTAAAATTTATAAGAAAACGAGCTAATTTACTATAAACTGTTAAATAACCATTAATGTTACCGTTAAATAAACAAACCTAATCTAAGCCAACCTGACCTTACTAAATTTTTATTATTTTATTGCACAAATAATATTTTAATGTACGTGTTAATTAATAGTTGCCTTTTCAAATTTCTGACAATAGCCTTGATTATGTAATAAATTTTATTTAAATATCACATATCCATTTTAAATAAAATTAATACTTTCTCCAATGAAATGAAGCTTGTGAAAGACCTTTGAGGGCTTTATGAATTATATCATCACTGAAACAAGGTACACTTCTTGCCAATTTACCTCAAATGAAAGGTATTTCAACAGTGCATTCCAGAGATTCCAACTATTTGACATCATTACAAATACAAATACGTACAAATACTCAAATTTTGCACTATTACGGAAAATATTATTATACTTTTAAAATTAGCAATATTAACTTTGTGGTTAAAATTAATATTTTTATTTATTATCTTTGTTTTATTAACCACTTAATTGAGTTTAACAATTTGGAATCGTTGGAGATAAATGAAGCGTGTAAAACTAATCAAAAAATTATAAACAACCAACTAAATTAAACTACGAGTCCCATTCTAAAAATTTTTCCTAAAAATTATTCGAGTAAATTTGTATTAAGTAAAGATTTGAGTTAGGTACTAAAATTTTTTTTTTTTTAAATAGATTCTGGTAAAAAACAATAATATATGTTTTAGTTAGTTATGACATCCTGAAGAAGAAAATGGTATTTTTCGAAACCGGTAGATGTATTTAAACTAAATTAAGTGGTTAATAAAACAAAGATAATAAATAAAAATATGAAAATATTATTGTTTGAAATTTTTACAAAATCGTGTTAAGCTTAAAGTCTACGTATTTCGAAATAAATATTTGCGAAATTGTTCAATTATTAATCTGTATCTTTGCTTCAGGCCCTAAATCATCTAACAAAGAATAGTCCAGCTGCTCGAAATTCGATGAGCTTTAATTTTTTGTATTCAATATATAATTTAGAATCAATAAAATATTTCAATTAATCGAAATAATCACATTGTATCGCACAGAATTGCGAGGTCGCAGCAGAGGCGCCAATTAATCGATATAATAAGACACGTGGGATAGATTTTTGGGAAACGTGGGATAGCCATTCTCGATTATGTCGTGTCGCCGTAGTGTACCGATAATGAACATCTTTTGTGTTTCATTTCTTTCCACCTCATAATCATCATCATCATCATCGCCGGTTGAGAGAAGCTGAGATCGGCGAACCACTCTTGTTTCCTGTACGGAACATGCATAAGTACAATTTTTTTGAATAGTTATTTTTCTGACACGGTCGAGATTAGGCACATATCCCTTGAACATTTTCGACTTGTAATATAGCCACGTATCCATCCACCCATAAGGTATTGTGGGATAGGGCTGTTACATGTTATATATTATAAAAGTACGAGTCACAGTTTCGCGTGAGAGCATCACCTAACTGACCCACGGGTCGCGAACTCAACTTCCGTCGGATGCAATGATGAAAAAATCGCTAACTTCCGGTGTAGAGAGGTGTTGCGATCTTTGTTAATCTCTTCGCAAATTGGCTCAAAGCCAGACTCCTTCATGAATAAAAAATTAATTATGTATTCTTTTATGTTTTATTTTAACAATATAAAAAAATAATAATGGTTTCGTCGTTTTCTTAGCCTTAAAACAGTAGACACACAGTACATTTGTAATTTGAGCAGCGATATCAGTAGAAACTCATAATACCGGACTGGCGTGGTCTCGTGGTTGTTTAAGGAAATTATATTTAAGCAGTCCATACACTCAACGTTATACCTGTCAACATCTTAAGTTCATCATATAAAATCTTCAAAATGTATCGGTTGGATATCTGGTTATACAGAAAATTATATAACCAGGTACCTAATTCAGAGGGTCCAGTTCGCTAGACCGATGTCAACCCTTCTGTAGTTTTACTAAGACAAGTTAAAAACAAAGAACAAACAAAAACATCTAAAAATACGTTGAAAAAACGAAATCTCTATCAAATATGTAATCAATAAGATATACAAATAAAATCAATTTATCGAAATAATATTTTCGTTGCCACCCGGACTCGAAACACGAACTCGTCCTATCCAGGGATGTGCGCTGACCTATTACACCACATCTACATTGTAAGTTAACGACAAATTTTCGAACATATATGTTGCACTTTCAAATTGATACATCTGTTATTTCATTATTTGAAAGCAATCTATTTTATATTTACGGAAAATCTCAAACACATTTGAGTAAAAAATGTGTAATACGTCAGCGCACTTCCCCGGATAGGAAGGGTTCCTGATTAGAGTCTGGGTGGAAACAAAAATATTTTTCGATAAATTGATTTTATCTGTGAATCTTTCTTACCGATACATTTAATTTGTTTTAAAATATCACAGAACTATGTTCTGAAAAACCGCAACATCGCAATAATAATGTGTTCTTCTTAATAATATTATATATAATTCGTGCAATGTGAAGCGCATAGCTTCCAAGAAAAGTGCACGAATTTAAAA
Source organism: Eubasilissa splendida (assembly GCA_031772225.1). Classification (NCBI taxonomy): domain Eukaryota; kingdom Metazoa; phylum Arthropoda; class Insecta; order Trichoptera; family Phryganeidae; genus Eubasilissa; species Eubasilissa splendida. The sequence continues at coordinate 7,130,208 of CM062868.1, read as the reverse complement.
TAAACAATACATTAATTTAAAGATAGTTTAAATACGGAACCCGATCCTTTTTTAATCAAGGTCTAGAAAAAAAACAAATAAAACGACGATTATTTGAACCTTTAGGGCGTCCCGGGCAGCCGTCATACAAACGGCGTCTGATAGGGGTTTGAGTGCACGCATGTGCAATGAAACGAAGGTCCCCCTCAGACCATTGAGTGTATTGAAAAGCGAAAGGAGAACGGGGGATTAATTATTAAAACTTTTAAGTCCACCGGTGATACCCACTGCTCACACACACACCTACATGTACACAAATACACGAGAATACCGTATACGTATGGCCCGGCACTGTGAGTATTGGTGACCGTAACTAAACGAAAGTGAACAATGACTCGACCGGCGTCTGGCGACTCAAGTGACCAACATTTTTGAGTCGAATTACAAATTGGCACTAAATGCTTGATCGACGCGTTTCTTGGTAACCTGAAACGATAATACTAAGCCGGTTTTCAAATTCCGCTCATCCATACGCATATATAATTGAATTGAAGTCTGCCTGTTCGCTACACACACAATACAAATTTTGTATAGTTATTCTCGCTGCGCAAAACATGGACACTCTCCCCCCTTCTCCTGATATAAATGTATATTAAATTGAATGAAATCTGTTTCAAATTTTGTATAGTTATTCTTGCTGCGCAAAACATGGACACTCTCCCCCTTCTCATGATATAAATGTATATTAAATTGAATGAAATCTGTTTCAAATTTTGTATAGTTATTCTTGCTGCGCAAAACATGGACACTCTCCCCCTTCTCCTGATATAAATGTGTATTAAATTGAATGCCATTTGTTTCAAATTAGGAATAGTTATTCTGTTTACACGTTTTTATACTTCGATAGGTAGGCCTGGTATAAATTTTGAATATGTGCATTCTATTTGTTTGGATTTAAAACAGCAAACAAAAGCGAAACTGTTTCAGCTGAGATACGATTTTAGGTTCGGACGGACATATTTTATGGCGGTGATATAAAAACATAAAGTTTCGGAGGCCGTCAGCAGTGTTTAGAAGCTACGAGACGGCAAGGAGAGCGACCATCGGCGTCTACCTGCCCAGTTTCACAAATGTTGGTGTATTTATATGGATTAAATGAGGGTATTCGATATTACCGATAGAAAACCCAGGATTAGCTATCGAAGTGTAATTACGGCAACATATTCTTCAGGGAATGCACAAAAAAAAGTCACCCATTTCTCCTCCCCCTGGCTATCCCATTTCTTTCCGCTATATAAATCATTATCTAATCAAATGACATCGTAAAAATCCTAAAACATTGCAAAATAAGATTATTTACAGACGATGCACTCATATACATCGCGGGAAACAATTATGGAACTGTACTGAATTAATTAAACTAGGAATTAAACAATATAGCTAAAGAAAAATTAACTAAAACTAAATGCAAAGAAAACTAAATTCATGAACATTGGAACCACCAGCAATTGTCATAGATAATGAACGTCTAAAGGTAGTAACTGAAGCACAATAAAAAATTGAACTTCTCGCAAAATACAAGACACGTGTCTAAAAAAGATCGGTAAAAATATCTCACTTCTGGGAAGGATTGTAAGATTCATGAGTTCCGAGTCTTGTGAAATAGTATACAACTCTGTTATTATTCCTCACATTAACTACAGCAGCAGCATTTTATTTTTGGCTAATGAAGAAGAAATGCTGAGAAAAAATAGTTCTATCTACTAGTATCAGTGCCATGCTGAAAGATCTTAATACGATGACCTTTAAGCAGAAAATATATTTAAATTCATCAAAATTTTATTCAGTTGCACTCTAGGATTCTGAGGAAAATATAGTTACCCCACCCCACTTCCCCGGACATCTCACTAATCTGGACAAAATTATGATATAATTACTCAGGGCCTGCTCAAAACAAAAGCATCCCCCGCAAATTTAAATTACAACGAAATCTGAATCCCGGGCGCTAGTCAAGTGTAAAATAAAATTGGATACTTTTCCAGAAAGCCTATATTTATTTTAATATTGCTATAAACACAACAGATAAAAAAATCAGTGAAAGTGAATGCATATTGTAAAAACAAAACACAAATTATGTTAATTTAAAGTATCGCGTGCGGAAAATTGTCAAATTATACACGTTTTATTTTTATTAAGCCGTCGCGTCGACCTGACTCACCTTTTGAAATATTTTCAATGAAATTTTATTAAGAATGTAGTAACGGATAAAAAAAAACATAGTATTACATGCAGATGGAAAATTTATGGAAAATTAATGTGCAGACACTCAGGGATCAATTCATCAAAAACACTCAAAAGAGGGACAGTGGACGAGACACAAAATGTTTCGAGTCACACTTACACGGACAGACTAACGGAGTTGCAAAAAACACGAGGCGTAGAGAGTGAGAGGTAGGTACGTATGTGGAGTCCCACCCACACAGGCCGGCCTGACTACTCACCTAAGGAGCTCCAACGAGTCACCCATACCCGAATAAATTCTTTAATATAACAAGATTCGTCCCATTACTAATTAGGTCTGCATTGTGTCTAAATCCAGTCAAGCCACCAATCATACGTTCACGTGCATCTCTAAGCATCTCACAATTCCACAGAATATGGTCGGGCGTCTGTTCCACTCTCCCACATGTCCAGGGGGCATCCACAAGTCTAAACTCAAACAGTTTACTCCGAAATTATCCATGGCCCGTAATCATCTGCCATTCAAAATGATTGAGGTCTGGAGGTTTCATTACGCCTTTCAACTTGACTGCGACGTTAGGAAGGGAGGAATGATCCATCTTCCCCGCGTGCCTTCCTTCAGAACATAATAGGTGTGTGATATTTTAAATATTAATTAAATGTATTAATTAGAAAGATATACATAGAAAATCAATTTTATCGAAAAATATTGTTGTCGGTCATTCATTCGTCAGTATTGACACATATTAGCCTCAATCATATGAGATACTATCACTTGAGCACGATACTTTCGACAGTTTACTACATCATGATTATTATTTCAATAAAAATGTAAATAATGTCGACGGACATAAAGATTAGTAGCATAGAGTTCTAGTACCCACGTGATACTTCTCCAAGATTCTATTTGAAGGTAACACCTACATATGTGGTTATTACGAATATCTGAAAGTTTAAAGAACAAGTGAGACCCCCCACTGTAATAATACTGAATATTGGTTATTACAAATGTTGATAGGTAGTAGCGAAGGGCAAAACTTAATGTACTTTTAAAACCAGCAATAGAAATTTTAATATAAGAGTAAGGGAGCATTTGAGATGTTTGAACAATAGTGGGTTTTCAGAATTATCTAATCATTTGATAGAAAATGGTCATGATTTTGATAAAAAATTAGGATTGTCAATTTTGCATATAAACGGTGTTGGTCACAAATTAAATAATTTGGAATCGTTGGAGATAAATAAAGCGTGTAAAACTAATAAAAAAATTATAAACAACCAACTAAATTTAACTACGTGTCCCATTCTAAAATTTTTTCCCAAAAATTATTCGAGTAAATTTGTATTAAGTAATGATTTGAGATAGGTACTAAAAAAAAAAAAATTTTTTTTTTAAAAATAGATTCTGTCAAAGAAACAATATATGTTTTAGTTAGTTATGACATCCTGAAGAAGAAAATGGTATTTTTCGAAACCGGTAGATGTATTTAAACTCATTTTAGTGGTTAATAAAACAAAGATAAAAAATAAAAATATAAAACTTAATATCGTAAATTTAACACGAAATACACGTTCACCAACTTGAGCCGTTCAAAATGAACGCTTCATCCGAAGTATGTTGGTACCACTGGCTGGCCCACTCCCGATGCAGGTCAAAATCGCTTGGCAACTTCATATAGTTCAATGAAGTGTGGTTAAATATACTTCAATGAATTGTCTGAAGTGCAAAACGAAAAGCGAAGTGTGTGGCGTGATACTTCGCGAAGGCATACACTTCAATGAACACGGTAAAGTTAGCTGCATATTTTGCCATGTTTTGTTGTATTCGCGATCTTAACGAACGAACAATCAGTGGTTAAAGAAGTTTAGATCGGATAATCAGGCCTATTCTCAAAATTGCAATATTGAAATGAAGGTGATTGTTACACCAACCCTCAAAAATAGTGTTATATTTGAATGAGAGAGAGGGAGAGTGAGGGAGTGAGGGAGATAAACGTACCATAATCTGTCATAACTATATGTCTATTTTTGAGGGTTGGTGTAACAATCACCTTCATTTCAATATTGCAATTTTGAGAATAGGCCTGAATATAAGTCTGGCAGATGAAGGAAGAGGTCGACCATCAAATTTCGAAGACCAGACACTTTTGGCAGCCGTGGAAGAGGACGAAAGTTTGACAACGAGAATGTTGGCCAAAGACTTCAATGTGGACCATTCGACCATCGTTCGTCGTCTCAAAAAGTTCGGAAAAGTGTGGAAATTGGCTGAACGGGTCCCCCACAAACTCTCCGACAACAACAGAGCCGAACGTGTTCGAATTTTTACCGATTTTCTGCAGCGAAATGAGCAAACTCCGTTCCTGAAGAATCTCGTCACTGGGGATGAATCGTGACTATCTCCAATAGGGGCTGGGAACTGCTTCCTCGTCCGCCATATTCTCCCACATAAGCGCCTACGGACTATCACATCGATCGATCGCTGAAAAATTGACTCACGAACAAAGTTTACGACGATTTGGATGACAAAATGTCGACATCAAAAAGTGGATTACCTCTAAGAACAGCAACGTCTTCGCCCGTGAAGTAGATGGTGAATATGTTCCGGAATAATCATTTAAAGATGTTTTTGTTAAATGTTATTGTTTTCGTTGAAAAAGAGCCTCAATAATCATGCACCAACCCAAATTTTTTATTTATTTTATATGCTTATTTAATATACCATTCGATGTTCAAGAAGATACACACCATTGTGGCGTTCATAACTAAATCTCCCCAAAGCTGATATATTAAGAAGTCATGTCAGTACTGAAACAGTCTCGAAATGCACCTCAAGTCCCAAATCTGACTATAAGGACTCTTCACCATTGTGATACTCTTCCAGGTCTTCTTTGTCCAGTGGCGTAACTGTAAAAATTGGGCTCCAACTGAATATGGAAAAAAGGGTCACAATTTATGTTTTATTTAGATATAAGATATAAAAAATAATAAATACTACGTGATAATAACAATGGAATAAAATTAACTATTGTGTTTTATAATTTTCACACTTTTATGAAGAAAAAAAAATTGCAAAAACTGCAAAAAATCTTTGTTTCACTTTACAGAGATTGTCACTTTAAACTAGCCCGATATAAATTGTTCATAGATAAAAATATTCAAATGTTTTCCTAATACAAGTGAAAAATATTTATTAAATGTTATAAATCAATGTCTTGCTGTAGTGAATTTTAAAATTTGTATCAATCCACATTAGCGCTGAGAAATGAGTGGAAAAAATTGTAAAATCTAAATAATTTTTTTAATAAGTTCTCATCAAAACCGTTTAACATTGAATAAGTTTTTTCGGAGACTCCCCGTGTAAAATGTATAAAGAAATTGTAATAGAAATAGAGTGTTGTAATTTTTTTTTAACATTTTATGGGAGATTCGCACTTGAAGGTGTAAATATATAAGAACGTTGTTACGGGTATTTAATATATTTTTGTAGTCACCGACGAATAAGACATTCGTAGAAAAAACATATGATATATGTAACCGTGTTTTTTTCTTAATTCCATGACGGCAAGTTTATGTTTGTGAAATACAATATTCTCATGCATTACTAATTAAAATTACAAATATGTTTGTCCCAATAGAGACCGAAATAATGAGCAACTTAAATCAAAATGGAACGCCAGTCGATACAGAAAAAATCATATTCTTATATATAAGATGGCACGGTAAACACACACCACCAAATAAAAGGAGCCGAGTGTTTATAGGCTGCGTTTACGATTCAATCAATCAAAAATGTTAAATGTTAGCATGTGCCCTGAGGCTGGAGTGAACATTGGCTCCGGCGCGGACGAGACTGGTCAGTGACGCAACAAGAAACCGGGTTAATTAATGTATGAGAAGGTTGCGTTGATAACAGACCGATTGTTAACAGGTAAGCTGCCATTTCGGGGGATTGGGCCAATTTCTTATTGGCGATAATGACCTCAATGCGCATTGCATGTTAGATCATTTTCGCGCAAAGTCCACGATGCAGTTATGCTTTTAAAACATAGCGTGATGTGTACTGGAATTTATGCGGTTCACAGAAGAACATTTGGTATTTGGCAGATGTTAGGTAAGGTTAGATTTTAAATTATGACTTCAATTGTAAGCTTTTTAAATTGCTGCTTTAAATAGGGTGAATTCACGCGGAAAAAATACAAGAGGTGTAGCCCAAAATCACCTACAAGTATGGATCGAGGACATTAGAATTTGTTGTTATAAACTATCTGGGGTTTAACAAAAGAGTACGCTCTCATCCAATTTGGAAGAAATGATAAAAAAAAGTGGCTTATCGATAATAACCCGTCTTACCTATAAGCACGAAATGAATTGTTTAAACTGCGACACTATTAATGTTTTGAATGTAATAAAACTTATATGAATGTACCTGCAGACAAAAATCTAGCGAGATGTTCCGCGGGTCTAGTTTTAATTTAAAAAAATATAAATAAATGGAAGAATAAAAAAATAAATAATAAGATAACCAAAGCAACGAACATGGCTCCGTAGTTAAATTGTTATTTGTTATTCTGATTAAATGTGATAACTTATTTCTGCACATTCTATATCTATGTATTTATTAAATTAATATTAAATGGTTGTTTTATCGTCTGTTTAAATATTGTATCCAGAAGACTTTTAATTAACATTGGACAGTTGTCCATTTTTTTTAATGTATTATTTTTTCTAATCACTTTGTATTGTGAGAGCTTTGTATGTGTTGTTGATCGTCTCTATAGAATAATTTGCAGCATTACCGATCAAGTAAAGATCATTCCATTTTAGTTTATCTATAATGTATTTTTGATTTTATTAGAACACATTCTTATTGTGAAGTTGTAATTATTCAGAACATAGGTCTGTGATATTTTAAATATTAATTAAATATATTAATTAGAAAGATATACATATAAAATCAATTTTATCGAAAAATATTGTTGTTGTGCCACCGGGATTCGAATAAGGTAGCACCTTCCCCGGTTAGGAAAGAGATCCAGGTTCGAATCCCGGTGGCGCAACAACAATATTTTTCGATAAAATTGATTTTATATGTATATCTTTCTAATTGATATATTTCATTCATATTTAAAATATCACAGACTAATATAGAATAATTACAACTTCACAATAAGAATGTGTTCTCCTAATAATAATAATACGGCTTATTAACAGAACATATTCTTATTGTGAAAAAGTAGATGGCTTTCAAATAATGGAACGATCGATGTATTAATTTGAAAAAGTGTAACATATGGGTTCGAAAATTTTTCGTCAAAAATAATGTCGCCGTAGCATAGTTGGATAATGCACCTTCCCCGGTTTGGAAAGAGATCGAGCTTCGAATCCCGGTGGCGCAACAACAATATTTTTCGATAAAATTGATCTTTCTAATTAATACATTTAATAATATGGCCATATTATAAATTTTTTGCCACGCGCGTGAATTACAATTTGCCGACACACCAACGCTCTTTTGACGGACGGAATCTGCCACACGGGCATCAACTGTCATCTGTCATCGAATCCGTGAAATTGGCCGCGGTGCGTGTGAAAAGAGCGCAATACCCACGAACTTGCAATACGAAGACGACATTTATACCACCATCACGAAATTTAAATTGCCTCGCGTGAATTTCAATGTCACGAATCATAATCACCCTAAGTACTTACTTATTATTATTTGCAGTGCATTTGTTTATTGATTTAACGATTTAGTTTTGAAGGTTATCGTAGTTTCGCGCACGTTCCATCGCGCACGTCTCCTGGGGCGTGCACGGAGAAGCGACGTGAACCTTCTTCGGCTTTGCACGCTCACTCCTCACACACGTCGTAATTAAATCCTTACTATAATGGCTTAATATTTATTTATATTTCTGTCCATAGGTGTAATTAATATCGCGGGGGATACGTTCTGGACACGGTCGTGATAAGCGAAATTTCGCTATCAACGAAGGGATGTAAAAAAAAACATAATTAAAAAACAAAAAAAAATGTCTACATAGCATAATTGTTTTGTTCCTAAAATAATCTAGATTCCCTCGCTTAGCCTCCTCTCTACGTTTATTATGCAAAATTTGCCGATAGCTGTCAAATAATCCGTTACGATCAGGCTTTACTACAGCACTCACTCGTTCGTAATCTTCGTCGTTTTCTTCTCACAACTCCATGCATTGATTGTGAATGATTCAATGAACATAGCATGGCAGTCCACTTCCTGCAGCCGAACAATTTTTCACATATTAAAAATTACGATGGGACAAAAAATATGTAGTCAATTTAAACACTGCAGCTAAGATTAGGACTGAAGGATAGACCCAAATGATGCACTGACTCAACTGTAGCAGGTAGCGGCGTTATTTTGTCTCACTCACGCTCGTGACTATACGTACATGTGTACGATGCAAGTGAGCGAGAAAGAAAGAAAGATAGCACACGTGCGATTACTCATTATGACGATTCTTGGCATGTTTCAAAGCCAGACAAAAATAATAATCGTGATATAACGAATCCGCACTCGCCGGAGTCGCGATGAACGGTGGTTGCCTGTACAATCAAATAAAATCAAAGTTATTCCATTGATTTATTTGATGAAATTAAATACATTTTAAATGCTACGCCAAATACTTACAGTACTGAGACATGAAGGTCTTTAAAAGTCAGTTTCTACTCTACAAATAACATAGTTTTAAGCAAAATAAAATTTTCCTAGATACATAAATGTCTTACGTCCCTCGGAACAAAAATATACAACAGCAAAAATTTATGTTTATTTTTTCTCCCAGCTATTTGGGGTAAGCCGTTTTAGTGTATTTATTTATTTTAAACAAAAGCAGACGAATAATTTTGAATGTATAAAATCGAAATGATCGACATTATACTGAATAAATAGGTACTGACGTAAGAAAACATGTGCAATTGATACACGAATTGTAATATAATAATATTGAATTATTTTATTATTTATAATAAAAAATATCAATCGGAATATATTGCTTAGACGTGTTACAAGCGAGCAATAATTAAAAGTTATAAACCGCGGAGCAACTAACATCTATAAAAATGAATTACCGGATTCAATGGAGTCATTTTCCTCTCTGCGATTTATGGCTAATAAAAACAAACGAGAAGTTCGAATTTGCAATACCTATTAAGCGGAGATTGAAAAATTACTCGGTTAAATTAAATACAGTTAAATTTAAATAAACTTCGATTCAAACAAAATGGCGTGTAATCGATGTTCTCACTGTACCCGGAGGTACCCCGCGCCGCGATATCGAGCGATTTTCCACACAATTAACTCCTTACAAAAACGTTTCTTAATTCAATTAGTGGCCGCTGACACAGACACGTATAAAAAAAAAATTGCCTTTAAATAATCTATATAATAAAGAATATAATATTATTACATATTCGTACGTGCAAATTCTTACACCGAAATACATATAAGATGTTGACCAACCTTGCTTGAGAATCTGGCCACAGATAAACAATATAAAAGATTCGCGAAAAACTGCTATATTTAAATGTTAATAAATTCCTGGACTTCATTCACAAGAATCAAAAATATTTTGAGGAATAAAATAGTTTCCCCTGTCGAACTTTGTAACAAGCAGGCGCGTGCAGTCAGTACAAACAATACGTAATAGGCTATACGTAACTATATTTTTTTGGAAATAAAGCAAAATTAAATATATATTTGACAGAATATTATGATATATTAGAATACAAATTAAATGTATCAAATAGAAAGGTATACAGAAAATATCAATTTATCGAAAAAATATTTTAGTTGCTAGCGGGATCTGAATAAAATGAAAATCATTGTGATAAGAACATTTCAAATAATTTCGCATAAATTTCGGTTAAGTACAGTTTATTTCAAAGTACTAACTGCACGTCGCTATTGTTACTAACGATCCAGAATTAATTATAAATAATAAACTCAGTAAGAGCTTCAGTTTGAAGACATGATTTTTTTTTATGTGGACTCACTGTATTGTATACGCTTTAAGCCCGTGGTTTACAGTGTAATATATCGAATTGAAATACACAGTAATCAAAACAGTTTTCAGACCGACAAAGTAAAATTTTTCTCATTAATTGTTTTCAATTTAATTCCATAATACCTATAATATTTATTAACCGTTTAAAACACGACCTAGAAAGTCGTTTAAACGTCCCTTTTTCTAAACTTCATATAACTTACACAATCAAATAATTAACTTTGAAAAGGATTAGGAAAAATATAACTGTTAATTTACATCACCCACAGTTCAGATACATCTTCAATAATTATATGTTTATAAATACAAATTAAATGTATTAATTAGAAAGATATACATATAAAATCAATTTTATCGAAAAATATTGTTGTTGCTAATTAATTAAAGTAATTATCAATTCTGGCATCTCCTGTCGGATATTTGTGATTCCGTAAAAATAAAGAAAATGACTTTCAAATAATGAAACGACAGATGTATCAATTTGACAAAAAGGTAACATAGAAGTTCGAAAGTAAGTAAGTCGTCAATGCACTGTGTTGGTGTAGCATAATCAGTTAATGCATTTTTAGATCCAGGTTCGCATTCCAGATTTAGAGATCCAGGTTCGCATTCCGGTAGTAACAACAATATTTTTCGATAAAATTGATTTTATATGTATATCTTTCTAATTAAATACATTTAATTTGAATTTTTATTTATTATCTTTGTTTTATTAACCACTTAATTGAGTTTAAATACATCTACCGGTTTCGAAAAATACCATTTTCTTCTTCAGGATGTCATAACTAATATAAATATGAATTTTAACCACAAAGTTACTATAGCTAATTTTAAAAGCATCATTTAATTTGCATTTTAAAAAATATCACAGACCAATTACAACTTCACAAGAAGAATGTGGTTCTCCTTAATTCTATTCTGTTAACTATTTTGAAAAAAAAAAAACTTTTAAAATGAAAAAGTCTTAATATCCACATTTAAAAAAAATTGACTTCACTTTAATGAAATGTGTTACTTTTCCATTCAATCTTCTTGCGACAGACATCAGGATTTTGTATATATATATAACCAGCTATGCACGGGATTCAGATTTATAAATAATTAAAAATAGTAATTTAGCATGAGGGGCATGCTTTTGTTTTGCGCAGGCCCTAAATATGCAAAATTCGGTCCAGACAGGGGGAGGGTGAGATGTCCAGGAGAGTGGAGTGGGGTGACTATATTTTCCTCAGAATTCTAGAGGGCAACTGAACAAAATTGGGATGATGTTCAATATAATCCACATTTATAAGGGGAGGAAAGGTGGCTAGGAGTCTGGTGTGGTAGGGGATAAGAGTAATAACGAAAAATTTGGTTTAGATCAGACAGACAGACATTCAGTTTTATATATATAAATTCGACCGCAATATGAATGCCAAAGCAATAAATAATATTAAAAGTTAACTTCGGGAACCCTCATCACCCGTCCGACTTGATTGACTTGAACTTGACCCGAGGTCATCGTGAACTCTGAACGAAAAACACGCACACGGTGAGCCCGCATAGACCGCAAAAATGATTATTTCGGGGCCTAAACCCATTTGTCGATTTAGGACCGGTGTAAAGTATTATTCAACATAAATCTTACCTCATCTCTACAAATTAAAATTTAATTACATATATTGCAATACACACTAGAATTAATTATGAAAACCGCTATAATTACGGAAATTCGTAATTGGTAAATAAAACTATCGTTAACAGAAAGTTTCATTTGTCTCTGTGTTTGTGTTATTAAGTGATTTATCATTAAGTTTATTATTAATTACACTTTATTAGAATCCTGAGGTAAAAATAATTTAAATATTTGAACTCTCTCACTTTTGAATCAATTAAACTTGTAAATTTAATCAAATGGCTTAATTTTTTTAATGCAAGTGTAATCATGTCAGAGCAACCCCCCCCCCCCCTACCAACGCCAATCACCAAAATTTCGTACTAACTAGAAGTAAGCAAACAAATACGTCATAATCGTTATCATGGAGACTACATATTTTATTCAGTATCCATACTTACCTACACAAAACCACAACACTCACATGTTTGAAAATTAAATTGCCTTTTCACGTCCAGGTATGTAGGTAAAGAACTTATTTTTAGTATTAATTCAGTACATATACGGTACCAACCTAATTTTTTTTTTAAATTAATAACCTAACACACACACAGTACCCATCTACACGAAGAACAATGCTAAAGATCCGTTTTCTAAAAAAAAAAAAATTTAATGTCAAGAATAAATGTAATAAACTTTCATTCCTTGCCTTCTTCCCAGAAAATTGTACACATAAAACACACACTTACAATGTTCTCCATGTCTACGCTCAAAGCAATTTCATACGGTCACCCTATTAACAATACCCTTCATAGCCCTTATCACGTGATAGTCTCATACTACAAAACATACCTACCTTATTTCCTATCAGTAAGTAAATCACTCATTAAAATAAAATTATACGTCATCATATCCGCCATACGTCATCGCTTAAAAATATCACCGGATTAATTCCTAATATTAAAACGTTGTAATTTTTTCTATACATTCGTGATGCGGGATGACCCCAGGATCAAGAACAAAAAAAATGTTTTTCTTGAAAAGTGGAGTCACTCATTTATACCTATTTTTATTAGATTACATCATTATTCAAAGTAAACAAGAATTTGTACAAACAATGACTAAACAGTGTTAAAAAATATTTAGAAGTAGTCACGGAATCCCAAGTCCACAAACCATCTTTATGAACTGGAACTACACTTCTCTAGTCAGACCTCGGATAGAATATAATTCAGTCATATGGTCTCCACACTTCATTGTACACCCGACGGCGGTTGAAAAAATCCATAGAATTTTTTTTTAAGATTTATTAATTTTAAATTAAATATACGCTCTGAGGATATCAATTATGATTATCTCCTTAGCCGTCTGAAATTGTTAAACTTATCAGTGAGACGTGCGATGACCGACCTTATATTTCTATACAGGATCATCAATGGTATGATAGACTGCCCCCAGACTGTTGGTCTGCTTGACTTTCACGCACCATTGAAGACATCGAGACACAATTCATTGTTTTATTACAGTAGTAATGTCACAGTTTTTGGTGGAAACATAAATCCGATAGATTATGACACATTTATGCAGCAGTAAATGTATTTACTCCGAAAATTAAATCTTTGTGTAAACAAGGTGTATTTTTACATTAATGCATATTATATTGTCAATATTTATTATTTTTACGTATCAACTTTGTTTTATTAACCACTTATTGAGTTTAAATACATCGGTTTCGAAAAATACAATTGTCTTCTTCAGGATGTCAATACTAAACAAAATATGTTGTTTCTTTACCAGAATCTATTTAAAAAAAAATATATATATTATTATTATTATTTAAAAAATTAATTTAGTACCTAACTCAAATTGTTACTTAATACAAATTTACTCTAATAATTTTTAGGAAAAAAATTATAAATGGGACTCGTAGTTAAATTTAATAGGTTGTTTATAATTTTTTGATTAGTTTCGCACGCTTATTAATCTCCAAACACCGTTTACATGCAAAATTGACAATCCCAATTTTTTTATCAAAACTATGACCATTTTCTATCAAATGATTAGAAAATTTTGAAAACCCATTATTGTTCAAACATCTCAAATGCTCCTTTACTCTTATATTAAAATATCTACCCGTTTTACCAATATAAAATGCAGCACTATCTTATTATTAAATTTTCGTTCCGATCGAGTCATATTTTTAAAAAAAGGCGCGAAGCTTTATGATAGCGTTAGTAGCACCAAAGTGATCACGTGGGTGCCAATTGACTTAAAGCAATCATTCTGGTACATTTCTTCACCCTCAATTAATTAATTAAATTAATTATTCCTGCCCACATTTGAGGAAGCCAATGCGAGTAAGGCACAAATTGGATGTTGAAATCACTTAAAATGAAAACAGATGCAGTTTGAAACAGAAATATACATGTATCACGGATGCTGCGCATCTTGAATTCTTGTGATCTCTCCGCTTCTCGTTTGCTATGTGTGTCACGCTGATATAATCCGGCGGGGGAGCGAAGTGCGAGGCGGTAGGACAGCCACGCACTCAAACGGCAACTGATTATTCAATGAAATGGGGAACAATTAAAAATATCCGAATTATAAGAAATAGAGGCGGAAAATCATTATTCATCAAAACAATCACGCATAAGCTGACGTACGAGGGACGTAAATCGTGTATGGATCCTGAACGAGCATTCGCTGAAAAAAAAAAAATATATAAAAAAAATTAATTCACCATAGTTTCTATAAAAATACAGGAGTCAATATTCTCCACATTGATAGTAAAGTTATAGAGGCCCTAGTAATCAAGAAGTCCATAAATAATGATGAATGCATAAAATATAACCAAATCCTATCTTATTAAATATGTTCCCTTTCACCATATCATCTGTGCTTTCCTCCCCCCCTCCAGTCACCCACCGCCACTTTAACACATGACACTAATGTATAATTGCCCATATTCTGTAACACTAAGTTAATATCTTGTACACGATGAAGAAGGAACGGTGATTCCGATACCGGTTAGTGTTAGCAAAAATAAAGTGGTGTTTAAACAAAGTGAATTGTTTTTCATTACATTCATAATGAATTATTACAAAGTTATATTTTAAGTTTAAAAAACAGACGAATAACGCGCGATACTTTACACTTATATATACAAAATCAGTTTTTTGTATATATAAGTTTTGTCACCTCTTTTGTCATTAATAAATTTCCATATCCCATTGGGAGTACCACGATCGCAACCTCTCTTCCATTCCTACAAGTCGAACCAATGTCGTCATTTTCTTGTCTATGTAATACATGTTAGGATGTAAGTAAATTGTCACAAATTTTTTTTCTATGTCCAATGACCTTGTGTAATTTCCAATAAATGAATAAATTGTTATAAACAATTTAACTTTCTTTTGTGCCAATTAACAGTAAATCAAATACTTATAAATGAACCGGAAAACTGATGCGGAATTCGAAAATCTTCTTACATTCCAACATATTTAAATCCATATAAAATAAAATATAAAAAATAGTAATTACAATATTGGTGATAAATAAATTATATTAAAAATTACTCACCAAAGATGTTTTCACATGTCATGTATATTCAACAGAAGATAGTAAATGAAGTCCAACTTACCTGTAAAAGATAAACAATATAATTAGAATCTTGTTCTATATCAAAATTATGCAATTCGATAAGATTTGGAGTTATTGAGAACAAAGGATAAATAAATATATTTTCTAGAGAATCATGACCCCTAGGTTGTGACCTGTACATGACAATTCTGTACATCACATTAATATGAGACGCAGTGATAAAATTACATTAATAAGGGACGGAGTGATTACATCACATTAATATGAGACGCAGTGATAAAATTACATTAATAAGGGACGAAGTGACTACATTACGTTAATATGAGATGGAGTGATTACATCAGGTTAATATGAGACAGAGTGATTTAAGGCATGAGGATAACAAGGTGGTTCACTGCCATGTTGAAGAACCGGCAGGTTACCCACATGCCGGACATATCTAGTTAAGGCTTCCATCAATAACTCACTTCAAGAACAGGCTAGAAAAGAAATCGAATAAAATGATGGCAAATAATTTGTGCAGAAGCGTTAGGTGCTCGCCTGCAGAGCGACGTAATGGCTACGACAAATCTAACAAGGCAGAATGCAGAATGAAAAATTGATTTCATGATCTTTTGAACACATTTTGGATCAAGCTTAGATCTGTGAAAGTCTATCGCCTCCATAATCTGCAAGCACCAAAACTGGGCTGTCATCAACCTCGAATACACACCCGGTACCGACCCCCAATAGACAAACCACCCAGGGAGCCGGCCCTAGCGCGTCACTTCTCTTGCAGCCGTTTTACCGACTTACTTACTGCTTATACTTTGTATCCGTAACTGTGTTTCAATCATCAATAAACGTCGGTCTGCTGTAATTATTATTTTACTGTTCATCCAGCTCTGGCCACACACTCGCACACGCATACTCCGCGTTTTAATTCAAAGGAACATGTGATGAATGGGTAAAATATAAGGAGGCATTCATTTACTTACGCTAAAACATATCCTTCTAATATCTCCGCCGCATATTTTATAATCTATCTTATTAGTAGGAGAACACATTCTTATTGTGAAGTTGTAATTATTCAGAACATAGCTCTGTGATATTTTAAATATTAATTAAATATATTAATTAGAAAGATATACATATACATGCTATGTGGCATAGTTAGATAATGCACCTTCCCCGGTTAGGAAAGAGATCCAGGTTCGAATCCCGGTGGCGCAACAACAATATTTTTCGATAAAATTGATTTTATATGTATATTTTTCTAATTAATATATTTAATTCATATTTTATCTATCTTATCTTCCATGAACATTACATCTTTTAACCCAAAGTATGACCCCCGACATAATCTATTTCTGTTATTATTTTAATCTAAATTCACAATACATAATTTTTGCTTTACATTTTAAATGGTACAAAAATGGCCCTCACGTCAGCGAGGGTGCGAACCTCCAATGTTTATTTATATCTAGACCAGCCACCAGATCCACTGGTCCGGCCCGTCGCGAATCTCGCGCCAACTCGGTCCATCCCAAATTAGCGAGAGGAATCCCACGGCACTTTCACTAGGTCGCCGAAGAGAGTATTTCGGTTAATTGTTCAGGTATTTCGTAAAGCGATATTCATATATTCGATGTCAAAGTGTACCAGCGCTCCCGGATTTCTTGGCCGAGATGATCGAGACGTCGATATATACGGTTGTTATTTTAAACTATCCGCTTTAAGTGATAAACTATAGTTTCTAAATTCTTAACGCGTTTAGAATATTTGCCACTTTTAAATTAATATGAATAAATACATACATAATTCAAGAGTTTATAATGTGTTTCGCCCGCATCATTCGCTTCACGCACTGCCTCGTAAAAAAACGATACAATTGTAGCCACAAAGTAGGCACAATAAAAATAAAATTAGCCACAGACTTTACGTATATAATTTTTTAATCCTACAAAAGGATCCCGGCCGAGTTTACATTATTTATGAAAGTCGGGGTTTGTACGTATATCTAATCCCGAAACCTTCGGGATTAATATTTTTTCGGGGTACCAAAATTACATCAAACACTCGATGCTTTACTTTCATAATAATACAATTGTTTCACATTCAAATTGTGAACTCAAAATTTGCGTTATTGTTTACTTTATTTATTTTTTCTTACATACTTAAAAATTTATTATATTTTTAAAAAAATATTACATCAAACAGCAAATGAAGATTTTGATCTCGGAATTACAATTTTGAGTCAGCATGATTACTAGCATTTAAAATGTTGTATGTATAATATATATATGAAAATATGTATTTCTTCACTAATTCTAATTACTGTATACTATAGTATATGTGCTGAATATACTAAGTAGCTTTCATAGGAAAATAAGCGCTCCATCTGTGAGGACTGAAAGATATTAATCCCACAAGAGCAAATAATCTTAAAATAGTTCCAAGAATGGAAACAACTTTTGGTTAAAGAATATACAATTAAGCTCACAGAATATACAATCAAATTGGAAATAAAATTAGAACTTTAAGGCGTTTAAAATGGATGTTTCAAATTGGTTGTTGAAATTAGGAAGAGCATATACTGAGAGTAAACTGTTTTATATCATATAATGAAATAATTCTTATAATTGCATTTTGTGTGTTTTGATCTTACATATTTCCCTTTACCTTATATGTGTGCTTATATTCTTTACATATTGTATTGCACATTTGTATTTATTTTTTCTCTTTTTATATATTTTCAAGTTTATTTGCCTTTTGTTTTCAATGAGTTATTTCGTTATGTGAATTGTAATTTGTTTTCCAATTACAAAATTAAAACAGGCTTGTCTAGTTGGGCAATGCATTTTAAAATCTGCGTAAAATATATGTAAAAAAACTGTTTTTTTTAGCTGTACAATGGTTATATGTGTATTAATAAATAAAAGAGTTCCACTTGAGGCTGCCACAGCAAAATACTCGATCACTGGATTTGGTATGCTTGATCGGTTCCACAGCTCTTACTGATTTGACGTCATCCTCTCAAGACGTCTGAAATGCAGAGCTCTTGAAGTTACTGTAGCGCCATGTTATGTATCGCTTTACGTCAATACAATTTAAATTCTACATTTCCGGAAAACAGAACCGATAAAATACGAAAATTTTTATGTACCAAATATTATACGATCTCGAATAGATTATATTATATACTTTTAAAAATAATAACGATATTAAGCAATGGTGTAAAATTTTGTTCACAAGATAATTTTTGAATCCAATTCTCAAAAACTCTCCCTCCCACCATTAAACCAGCCTTTTATACAGTAAAAAATGTTAACATACATACATACAAACTGACTATTTATAAATTCAAAGGTAGGACTGCCCCTCATTTTATATAAAAAAAACGAGTTGATAGTATGATTAAGGAACATATAAATAATAAGACAAAACACATATTTATTAATAAATCAACATGTTTCGATACCTATGGTATCTTCTTCAAGAAACAATGTATACTAAAATTAAAAATGCAAGCATAGATAAAAACAAAACTATAAAAGTATAAGTGGTGGGTAAATCAGTAGAAATTACTATGAAAACAAATTTTAAAGGAACATATGCTTAAGTAATAATAGTTTTTCCGAATTTTCCAATCACATTATTGAAAATAATCATGAGCTTCGATAAAAATACAGAAGTCATAATCAAATAATAATGAATGCATAATTAACAATCAAAAAAATCTAATCTACAGTCCTATCTTAAATATGTTCCCTTTCACCACGTCATCTCCCCCAGTCACCCACCGCCACTTTAACATCTGACCATTAATGTATAATGGCGCATATTCTGTAACACTAAGTCAGTATCTTGTACACCCTGAAGAAAGAACGGTGGTTCCGATGCCGGTTAGTGTTAGCAAAAATAAAGTGGTGTTTAAACAAAGTGAATTGTTTTTATTCCATCTACTTCTTTATTTTGTAAAAGTACGCAATGTATATTTGGGTTACGTGGTAAATGGCAAAATAATCAAAGTGCATTAAAAACGAAAATTAAATCAAAAGCGATAAATTGATAAAATGCATTATTTAAATAGTTTACCTGATGACGCGGTATAATAAAGTATATAAATGTAACGTAATAAAAATAATTTTCAAATGAGCGTTACGTTTACGAACAAAGCGTAACTGAAAACGCGAGGGTTTTACATATTAAATGTATCATTTATAAAGACTAAGAAATATACGTTCCAAATTTGTCGGAAACTTAAATAATTGACGTCATGAAATGATAGGAATAGATATAGATTAATATAATTCGTTAGATTTTTTTCTGTATATCTTTTTAAAGGACTCATTTAATTTGTTTTAAAATATTACTGAGGTATTTTCTAAAATTGCAACACTGAAAACTTTGAAATATTTCATATTCCATTAAAAACCCTGCCCGTCTCACAAGATAAAATCCTTATCGAAGTGGGAAGGGTTTTTCCTTGTGTATCTTTTAGCGCAAATGAATTATTACTATAAAACATAAAATACGTAAAACTGAAACAATTAAATTTAATTAATTAAAAAAATCTATTCTACCAACATAAAAAACGATAAATACTCGAGCTAACTTAATATAACGAGATAACTTGAACTGACTAATGTATTATTATTATATGAAAGTGTACTTTGTTAATTTTTTTTAAATCTATGTGTGGAAAATAACGCCATTTAAATGACCTCCATTTTCTTGTTGACAAATAATTACTCTTTCTAAAGTATTTTGCATTACATTGCGCAACATTTCTGTCTCCAAATTTGTTATTTCTGCACGAATATTTCGTTTAAGCTCCTGAATTGTTGCTGGTAAACTCGGCCTTTTAAGTAGCCCCACAAAAAGAAATCGAGCGCCGTCAAATCTGGGGAACGGGGATGCCAAGCAAACTCTGCATTTTTTAAAATTAGCCGGTCGCGAAACATAATAAAATTTAATAATTTTAACGCGCTCTTGCACTGGGTATGTAGCCATTATAAACTTTCATAAATTATTTATTATCTGCAAAAAATATATAATTATAAAATAAACCCCACCAAAGTTATACATTTTTAAAAACAGTCAGTCAAGTTGTCCCACCCAATATATTATAGATAAGAACAACGATAAACACCGTGGCTAAGACCAATTATATTGTGTCTCTATCACGGTTAGCACAATTATGTCAAAACTAGTATTTTGCCGATGCAGTAAAATTATTAGGTTATCAGAATTACAGTAAATACACAGAATGTTCATTGCTAGTAATTTAAGATACATTTTAACGCTCAGAAATATTGTTCAACATCCAGAAATATTTCTGTAATATCTGTTGTTGATACGTTGAAATTATTTCTACAATATGTTCTAATCTAGTTGTTAGTGTGTGAGTATCTTATTATTATGTACATGTCATTGCAGAAATGGTAATTATTAAAATGGATGTATATTAATAAAACTATGTTATTTATTTATTTGCACTAAACAAACTCATGTAGAGTTATAACATTATTTTATTTATATACATCCATTTTGATGATGAAACTCTAGAAAATTAACGCGGATTCTATCAATAATATGATAATTATTTATTTTAAATAAACCATTGGCAGAATTTGATTATGGACTCTCACTGACTATATTTTGTTAGATGATTTAGGGCCTGAAGCAAATATATAGATTAATAATGGAAAATTTTTCTCAAATAGTTATTTCGAAGTACGGCAACTTCAAGCTTAACACGATTTTGTAAAAAAATTTAACAATATTATCATCATTTACAGTGCAGAATTTGTACATATTCCTTAAACATTTTCGACTCGTAATTTAGTCAGGTATTCATCCATAAAATATTGAGAACTAGGTCTGTTACACCCTGCATATATTAATTATCATTTACACGTGAGCAACTGCACCTCTCGAAACAATAGTGAAATAACTAAATGTATGTGTAGTACAATGTTCAGATTATTGTAAAAATATATTATTATATAGATTTAATTGGTAATTGATACATTTATTACCGGTAATACATAAAGTATATTAGTGCCTACATAACAATAAATAGTTATTATCTAATTAACTAACTTACCATCACGCCGTTTCGTAGTTTCACGTAGGCAGATAGGATAAAGCGCCACACTCTCTTGTTCTGGCACACAATTCTCGCCTCATCCGCATTCACACATCTTCTCATACCAAGCTCGCGCGATTATTAAGGCTTCTAACAGGACCATCCTCCGGTATCTGGTTTACCTGGTCGTGACAAGTCTTCACCGCGGGCGTCCTCTATTTCTGGCGCCATCAACACTTGCGTCATATATCTTTCTAACCATTCTCTCACTATTCATCAGTTACATGTGATCAAACCATCTAAGTGATCCTTTCTTACTTAATCTTACGTATTATACCAAGATCAGCTTTACATTTTCGCCAGATTTATTCATTCATTACTGTCATAAATGAATCTGCCGCATATACGTCTAGGTCCATTGTATAATAATAGTGTTCTACCGTAAAATATTTTATAATATACTTTTAAAATTAGCAATATTATCTTTGTTTTATTAACCACAATTTTTTTTTTTTAAAAATAGATTTTTTTTAAATAGATTCTGACAAAGAAACAATAATATATGTTTTAGTTAGTTATGACATCATGAAGAAGAAAATGGTATTTTTCGAAACCGATAGATGTATTTAAACTCAATTTAGTGGTTAATAAAATAAAGATAATAAATAAAAATATATGTTTTATAATATAACAAATTTTCCAAAATATTTATTTAATTCTTAACATAGTGCATACATACATAAACACTCCTATATATGCTCTAATATAAACAAGATTAAAGTATTTTCTTTTGCTAAAACTTATCTTTTACATATTTGGTCAGTTTCATTTTAAATCTATTCAATTTCTCCTCCTTTCTTATGTTTTCTGGCATTTCATTAAAAAATTTCATCGCACTATACATCATCGATTTCTGAGATTTGGCCTTCTTCTTGAATGGCGGTCTCAGCCTATCCCCTCTTACACGATGCTCGGGCTCATGTCGATTTGCATAAATTTTTCGTGTACATTCCGCTAATATTTTCTAATTGAGAATTTAGTAAATAAATACCATTACATATATTAAAATATATTTTCTTCTTAAAGGTCATCATATCCACATCTTTCAGCCCACTGACAATTGTTGCGTTTCTTCTTCGTTAACCAAAACCAAAATACTGCTGCAGTATGAGGAATAATAACAGAGTTGTATACTATTTGACGAGACTCAGTACTAATAAATCTTCTGATCCTTCCCAGAAGTGAGATTTTCTTAGCAAATCTTTTTAGTCGCGTATCTTGTATTTTGCGATAAATTCAATTTTGAATCTCTATTATGACTCCCAAATAAACAAATAAATAAAAATGCGCGTATGGAAAGGAACCGACGCTCTTCGCATCGGCCGACTGCGTGCAGGATGCGACAGTCGTTACCCCCGGCAGGATGCGAGGCGGCCACGTGACGGGCCATCAATCGCTCGCCCGATCGTAATTTATGCTCGTTCGCGCGGGCGGCGCCGAAAACGCGCGGCAAATTTCAAAATAAGAACGCGAGGACATCCGGTTCTATTTTTTATTCGATGACCGCTTCGGACCTTGACGATTTTGGCTGATACATGACCACGAGGACACGCTCTATCGAAGATATTAGACTTGGTGAAAGGCCATGACAAGGGTTCGTATATTTTAGGGACATTAATAGTATCTCGATCCCCCCCCCTCCCCTCCACGTATAGTATCTAACGTGTACTTTAAGCTGCAGTAATTTTTTTTATATATTGTATTTTACAATATTCTATTAATATATATTTAAAAATAAAATTACTGCCACTTAAAATTAAAATATATTAGGTATCTGTTTGAAGGTCGTAATATTGAATTCCTTCAACAAGTTATTATTTCTTTTCAATGCTAATTTTAATGTTTATTTTTCAGTACTAATAATTGTTGCATTTCTTCTAGACTAGTCGTAGATTTACGATAACGGTGTTCTATTTTAATTAAACGATAATGAACTCGTATGTAGCGTGGGTATTCGATAAAGCAACGAATCTGTATGCTACAGAAGTCTGGAGCGAGAGCGAATCATCGATACCGGTTGCATATACACACCGGATACACGTATGCGGTCGGTTATTATTTTACGAATTATAATCGCGTTCTCCTGCTCCATCGGTGGTGCATCTAAAAATTGTTTGTGAAGAGTGTTTCTTGTAACGATTTCACAATTCAGTTGCTTCCAGTTTTCATATAGAGACGGGTTCAATTGCGCTCAATTTTCATGATCCCAGCATCCTGCCCCATGTTCTGGCAGTCTTAAAGATAGCGAAGCCGTTAGCTGTACCATCGGGAAACATTTGTGTTGGGCTACAGAATTAGGGTAAGGTTTTTAACAAACATCCTTGAACCATGTTTACGAAAACTATGCCTTCTGTGTTAACTAACATTGGATACGTTGTATATACATACGAGTGAATATAAATTTCGGGGTCAGAGCTCTCAACGAGCAAGGTAGGAAGAACCAGAACGTGTCCGGTCCAGGATGTAGATAGTCCGTTTCCCCGGGTCGCACTGACACGGAACGGAAGTGTAAAATGTGACGTCAACTATGTCCAATTAAAATTTTAAACGAACTTTAGCTCTGTGATTAATAATTAATAACAATATCACTAAAAATAGTAATGTATAAATAACAAAGGTAATGTGATATCCATTACTTTATAAATAGGTGGTATATGACAGATGTGTGTGCTATAAGGCGCCGCGCCCTTGGAAGAACTCTCTCATTCCACGGGTCTTCTTCGAATATATACTTGCTTTAGTGTAATTAGTGCACTTGTCTGTAAACCAATTATTGAATAATAAAATGTGAATTGTTGCAAAGCCGACCGTGTTACCCAAGACACTAAGCAAAGCTAATCGCAGATATATTCGAAGAGGTATTTGCTGAATTAGAAGAGTTTTTATAGTTCTCCAGCGTAGTGTGGATCAGATGGATATCATGGTCAATATGCAGAAAACCAAGTTTATGTATGTGAGATACCGGGACCTTAATTAAAGCCGAGTATAACCAATAATTAGTATGTTAAAAGTATCTAAGAGTTTGTCCAATCTAGGGTCTATGGTCAATGATAGTAACAAAGTCAGTGGTAAAATAACAATAACAGATTCTATCACCCAACAGATACCACCCTGCTATGCTACAAAAAAACCATAAAATACCAGTTTTGATTGATATAGGGAGCAAAAACCTCGTCGTAAAAACAGCCGTCGTATCACTGACATTTGAGGTGAGCGCAAAATCCTGAGAAATATTTTGATCGAAAATAATATTTGAAGAGTTTTTGTTTAAGCGTTATACAAAGATCGATTGATAATCCCGATCTTTCAAAAAACACGAGTATGTACATTCTTTTTATGTGGGTAATACTACAAACTTGCGGCGGCAGAGCCAATCGGAACGCCCTCGGTCACGGATCTATAAACGACGGTGCGAGATACAGAATTGCGTTATGTTATAAGTTCAAATGTTGGAGGCTAGCCAGTCGGAAGTCCTCAAAAGACATCTGAAGATTGTAGACATCGAATCGCCGCCCAGCAGATTGCAGGCCAGATAAACCAGGTGAGTGGTTAAACTTTACATAATTTGAAATTGCATCCTCTGCATTACCAATAGAAATCCAAGATCTGATGATCGAAGTAAGTTCACAGATAGTCTTTACGACGTGCACGCCTAACATTTCATAAACCAGAGGGTAGACGGAGTGTTAGGATCACAACTCCGTTGGCTGGATGGGATCCGGAAGGACCTGCATGCTTTCGAAGACGATTGGTAAAACAAAAACAATGAGGAATGGATGGATCTCGTCGAGGCAGCTAAGGCTGAATGAAGAAATACCTTGCATTACATATGTTATGCACAGAACAAAGACTGTATTCCTTGTTTTCGTATTCATCTCCAGGTGCTGGTTGTTTCAATCTTCATAATATTTTAACTGACTAATAATGATTTGTGGAGAGTATCAGAATGTACTCCGTCAATTTTAAACTCAAGTTGTTTCACGTTGGATTTATTCAAAAGAACTGCTCCTAAAATATTCACCATGTCCTTATATAGACAGATTCACGGTTTACGTGCTATTTACTATTGTGGCGAACGTGACATAAATAGGCCCTTATACACTACCCAATAATAGGCGTTCTTAGGTACGGTATAACGGTGAGAAGTACGACAACAGGCACGTGTTATTTTTTGCCGTTAAATACACCACATAAGATGTTTTTTACATGGCGCGCCATATTAAATTAAATACTAATTAAATATATTAATTAGAAAAGGTGTAACATATAGGTTCGAAAATTTGTCGTCAAAAATAATGTCGCTGTAGCATAGTTGGATAATGCACCTTCTTCGGTTTGGAAAGAGATCCAGGTTCGAATCCCGGTGGCATAACAATATTTTTCAATAAAATTGATTTTATATGTATATCTTTCTAATTAATACTTCACAATAAGAATGTGTTCTAATAATAACCATATTAATACGTTTGTTGGTAGATGTGATTGTTATTTACGTTCGTGACAACACAGAAAGTATTTCTGACATACTCTGATCGGACACTACTCCAGAGACGTTCTTCAATGACATCCTCCAATGGTTCCTAACAGGCCCGAAACTCAGCTTCCGATGATGACACGTGTAAGCTTATTTACATATGTAAATAGATTTACTTGTCAGCTTAAAAATAAACTTAAACAATGTCTCAAGGGTTTTGTTGGGGTGGATGAGCTATTAACGACACTGGCGCGGAGGGTAGGTGATGTTTACACGAGAACACATCAAACAACAAAAAGATTCAAACAATAAGTAGGTTTTTGTTTCACCCTCATTCCGAATGGACGGTGAAGACGTGACAAGGAGAGTAGTGATCTTGGGAAACCGCAAATTTCAAGGCCGACTCGCTGGCAATGCTGCAGCGCCTGCTTTGGATCTGAAATTGCACAATTGCAAGATGTGCACCTTGCAACAATAAAATGTAATAATAACACTTAATCGTAATAAACGACACTCAAACCAAAAGCACCGCTGATACATCTCAACCACGAGGTTATAATATAAATTTCAATTATTAAATTATAAAGTACCAAAAATAGTAGACATATACAAAAAAAATTCAAATTTTCAAAATTAAAAATCAATTAAATTTTAGAAGCTAATTCCGATCAACAAGATATAGAGATCAAATTGATATCCCAAAACTAAAATATACCGCAACTCAAAATCAATATATTTATCGAGGTATCAAATTTTTTAACAATCTCCCCATCACGATTAGAATAATTACGGACTATCATAAATTTGTAACTGAAGTAAAAAAAATATGTACACAGACTAACTGAAACATAAATTAACTAGAATATACTCCTTCTCTATACACGAGTCTTACTCTCATAGAGAAGAAACAATTATTATTGAAATTGTATTATATTTTTAATATTAATAAAAATAAAAATAAATGAATAAACTAGAAAGATATATGTACTTACAGAATATGTAAAAAAAATATTTAGTTGCAAGTCGTGCATACTCGTACTTTATTAGATAATAAACCAAAAAAAAAATCGAAATATTATTAAATATGCATATTTTATTATTTACAAAATGCAACGAGCAATGATGACTACAGTGTTGTTAGAACTCGTGGATATCATCACGTCACTCTATTGCAGGATGAAGGCCTCCCCATGATGTCTCAAAAGTTTCCGTCCCTGGTGCCCTGCTGCCAGACTATTCTGGAACGGTATCAAAATAATAATATCAGCACAACTTGAACTAAGAACAGCAAATACCGAACGTACACAAAGTCATGAAACCGAGCACAATCGGATCTGCCAGTAATTTTTAGCTAAAACAGTACTTTTTTTCCTTTTCTCGGTCGCTCCTGGTTTCGCTTCTCTTTTAGTGATTCGGGTGTCGTCACGTGACGACATACGCGATTCTACTAATCCGTCTCTGCTGCCTCGTAATTTGTGCCAATATTTGACAGTCAACAGAACGTAATATACGCCAACATAATAATACCGGATTGCTTTACTGAGCGGAACTGATACGGGAGCACCAGGTACCAAAACAGTTTTGAAAATAAATTCACTGTGGGTGCGGCCGATTCGTACGACGTTGCCCGTTACTCATTTGATTAATATTGATGGCGTCTTCAACTTTCGCTTGGTTGCGTCTCCGCTTAATGCATTTGCGTTCTCCTCCAGCGTAACCCAGCGATGCATTTTCCCACACTTCGCATAGTCGTCGGAAGCTGCTGTGCTGCACTTGATGTGAGCATCCAGAACTCACTTCCGTGCGTAAGAAGCTTTTGAGTATAATAGCAATCACCTTTATTTTCATATGTACTATTTATGCTACAAAATTAAAATAATAATTGTTGTATATATAAAATATCTCTGCAAGAGTCGCGTGTTTGATTCCATTCGAACTCAAAAGAAACTAAAATTAAGTTTACTTTTAAAATCAGCAATATTATCTTTGTGGTTAAGATTCATATTTTTATTTATTATCTTTGTTTTATTAACCACTAAAATGAGTTTAAATACATCTACCGGTTTCGAAAAATACCATTTTCTTCTTCAGGATGTCATAACTAACTAAAACATATATTGTTTCTTTGACACAATCTATTTAAAAAAAAAAAAATTTTTTTTTTTTTTTTAGTACCTAACTCAAATCATTACTTAATACAAATTTACTCGAATAATTTTTAGGAAAAAATTTTAAAATGGGACTCGTAGTTAAATTTAGTTGGTTGTTTATAATTTTTTGATTAGTTTTACACGCTTTATTTATCTCCAACGATTCCAAATTATTTAATTTGTGACCAACACCGTTTATATGCAAAATTGACAATCCCAATTTTTTATCAAAATCATGACCATTTTCTATCAAATGATTAGCAAATTCTGAAAACCCACTATTGTTCAAACATCTCAAATGCTCCCTTACTCTTATATTAAAATTTCTACCCGTTTTACCAATATAAAATGCAGCACAATCCTTGCAACTAAGTTTATAGACACCAGAATTGTTAAATTTATCATCTTTGTCTTTAGAATTTATGAGTAAATTTCCTATACTATTTATTATTTGTATAAAATGCCGGTCTAATTTTTCTTGGCAGGTTTTTAGATATTTGATTCGAAAAGTTATATATGTATAAAATCCTACGCCAATAATTTAATAAATTATAAATGAATTAAGTTAATAAATTAAGTTACTAGCTGAGCAGAGAAACACTGCAGTTCGGAATGGAATCGGGCCGGCAGTACATTGCGCCCACACGACTGCGAGCCGCATAGCGTGACTAATATGTATAAGCGAGATGTATTTTGTTCTAGATACCAGATATAGAATCTTTGTCATCATAACAAATGTCTGCCTGACAGGCGAGGACGCGGCGCCACACTAATGCCAAGTAAATGCCGCGCAAAGTTCAGAATTGCTCCGGGCGATCGACATTAATTATTCTGTGAAAGTCTCAACATTTCTTGATAATGTATCCCGTACAATAGACGCTGTGGTCGAGACACAACTCCCCCCATAAAATATATCTCGTGTGCAAGACAACAGCTGTGAAAATGTTTACAACTATGCTGTGGAAATAAATAGACGTGGCCATTAGCAACGATCTTTCTGGGTATCGAACAATATGGATACAGTTGTAAACAGTTGCATGTGTACAGGATTTAATAACAAATGGGGAGAATACCCAGGTATGTTACGAACAAGCTTAAAAAGATTACATACGAGGGCGAGTCAAAAATTATCTACCCTTTCGCCATAACACACCTTCAAGGCTGTCAAACCTACTGCCTTCTGCGCTGCCTGCTTAGAATTGTCACATGTGCTAAATTTGATCCCGATCGCGTAATTTGCCTTCCGGCTATTACAGCGTAAACATGTCCAGCAGTGATCCGATTTCTCCGGTCGAAGGGTGTGAAAGTGGCTGAAATTCATCGTATACTTACAATACGGAGACAGTGCTTTATCACACAGGTATTTTTTTGTTGATTGAGAAATTTAAAGTGGCCGGACGAGTGTGACGCACGAAGAGGGAGCAGGACGCCCGTCAACCTCCACCACGGACGACAAGATCGAGAGATGGTTGTAGCGAATAGGCGAGTTACCATCGGTGAGGTAGCATCTTCTTTAAACATCACCCATGGTTCTGCTTATCAAATCATCCACGACGAGCTTGACTTCCGTAATGTCAGTGTAAATAAATTGTAGATCGAAAAATGTAGATAATTTTAGACTTGCCCTCGTACAATACAAAGAGGCTTAAATATCGCTGTCCGTTCACTGATATCTCCAACATTATTTCACACCAGATTTTATAATACTAATACATGTCATTATAATCCCTGCCTAGAATGCAAATCCAACGAAATCTCACCGATATATTTTTCATGACACAGGCTCAGTTTAAAAACGATATTGTTCATGGTTAATAGTCGTTCGAACGTGTAATGCGCGCTTACCATAAACCAAATTCACACTATTCGGTCTCAACGCTGAGGACTATCGCGTGTTACGTGAATAAACATCGTTGACCTTGAAAACCGCGCACTTTTGTGCGACAGTTTAAATATTTGTTTATCATCCTCAATTGTCGATTTACAACATAATTTTTATTTGTTTACATACTGTACAACATTTGGCGTCGTCCCACAAAAATTTTATGTTTAAAAAAAAAGTTTCCAATTGAATAAGATAATGAGATGAGACAGATATTAAAAACATTAGATTAACAATGGTATAACACATTTTTAATTCTTTAGTTACATCATTCTATGACAAACTTTAATATTGTATATGAACAAACAAAAATAAAACAATAAATAATTAGACAAAACACTTTGTTTAAACCACTATTTATTGATTATTCAACATGTTTCGATACATATGGTATAATAAATAACCAAATCCTCTTTGCAAATAGTCAGCTTTTAAACTTGTTTTCATATTAGTTCGTAATTATTCACTACTTTATAGTTTTGTTTTTATCTATGCTTGTATTCTTAATTTCAGTATACATTGTTTCCTGAAGAAGATACCACAGGTATCGAAACATGTAGAATAATCAATAAATAGTGGTTTAAACAAAGTATTTTGTCTAATTATTTATATAAAATGAGGCCACAAATTAATTTAAGAAAAAATATAACAAATTATATATTTCAATTATTTTACTATCTTTCATTTTTATTAGTTGCTTTCTTCTAGAATCTTGTAAGGGCTATTTTTTGGGGGTGAATTCGGTGGTGAATTTGTCGGCGCACATTTTTGTCAGGACGCATTTATCGGGGCCCACTTTGCGGGGCATATTAACCGGGTAGTATTTATCGAAGCGCATTTGTCCTGGTACCCAAGACGACACCATGGAAAAATTGGTGAACCAAGAAAGAGCTGATGGAGCCGGAGATTGTTGAAGTTCCCGGACTCTGCATAAAAAATCCTTTCATCGGTTTCCCGCTACGCGTATCTGGAGAAAGTGATATATGTGTATATATTAAAAATAGGCAGTGCAGTTGAACATCTTTCAGGCGTCGATTTTTACGCAGCTGGGAATGAGCGTTACAGCGGTTGTTTGCTATTCCACGGTCTTATTTTAGACACGGTGTGTTTACATCTTGGATGGGAGCTGGGCGCTTAGTTTGAGAGGTTGAAGCTTACAATATACCATATGGAATCTGGTGTTGTGCTAAAGCCGGCTCCGGCTAAAATGTTTTTTGCCGAGTGGTAAAAATTAAAAAAATATTTACTAACATTAATTATTTTTATCATCATAGAACCGGACAGATTGGGATTTGGATTCAAGTTCGATAAGCGTCCGTGACATCACGTCACAAAATAATGACCGATTTTAAAATTATATCATATCCTTTCGAAGGTCCAATACCACTTACTTACTTACTTACCATCGCGCCGTTTCTCCGCATGGGTAGGTAGAGAGGATAGAGCGCCAAACTCTTCTGTCCTGACACACAGTTCTCGCCTCATCCACATTCATTCATTCAACGATTATTGAGGCTTCTAACAGGACCATCATTCAGTATCTGGTTTATCTGGTCGTGCCAAGTCTTCCGCGGACGTCTTCTACTTCTGATACCATCAACACTTGCGTCATATATCTTTTTTACCATTCTCTCATCATCGATAAAATGCCTAATTTGAAATAAAAACACGTTTTATTGTGAAGTTGCAATTTTAGAATTAAAACGTAAATGAATAGACATGAAATAAAGTGTACATATAGGAGAAGGGTTTGGAACATTAATTGCGGGACGAGGGGCATTTTCATACATTATTTGTGGAAACATAAATCCGATAGTTTATGACACATTTATGCAACAGTAAAAGTATTTACTCTTCGACAATTAAATCTTTGTGTAAACAAGACGTATTTTTTACATTAATGCATATTATATTGTCAGCGTTTACATTTTCGTGCCAATCGAGCTACATATTTAAAATAAAGTCGCGGAGCTATTTGATTACGTAAGTGGTACCAAAATGATCACGTCGGTGACACCAAATTGAAAATATTGAAACTAGGAATTCGCGTTAGTTCATGTCTATATATTTGGTAGTTTGTGAACAAACTAGATGATTTAGAAATATACACAGAAAAAATATAGTTACCTCTAGAACACTAATACTATATCATTTCCTTTTAGAGTGAGACTTTTATTATTTCCTATGATTTTCATTTTATATATAGTATCTTAAAAATCTGATTAATAAATGCTAGATGATGCCGAGACTATTTATCTATTTATTATTATTAGACAATTAAGAATTTGTTATATATTTATTTAATGGGTTAACTATTTAATCCTTCAGAAATGAGACTGAAAACAGATGAATAGAGTATAATTTTTGTGCGTGATTTTAAAATTGCGTATTATGCATCTCAAATAGCAGGCAACTGTTACCGAGCGTTGGGTGAAAAGGAGCCACTTCTGAACGAACAGTGTGGCGTTAAGTCTTAAATATGAGGAGGCCGAAAACGACGAATTGAAAGTTTTAATTGAAGATACAACAAATCGATCTTGCTTCACAACTTTCATATTTTCAAGCACATCGATAACTAATTATGGCAAAAAATTCAATAGCAGTAGAAAATGCATTTAAAGTATTCTTGGATTCAGCAGGCATAAATAAGTTTGTTATTCGTTGGTAAAAAGGCGTAAAATCAAATAGCTTTATTAACTTTAAAGTTAAAATCGGCCATTACTTTCGGAACTACTTAATATACAAAGTAGTAGAAGTCGTAAAACGTGCATTACCTTATTTCACAGTATTATTTGAATAAATTTGTATATTACAGTATGCAAATTGGCATATCGTTCAATTTGTATTATTTTCAATATTTTATTATAATATTTACGTATGACGAAAAGAGAAAAAAAAATTGTAAATAATGTTACGAGTACTAACGTAATTATAGTTATTTTATTATATAAGGCCGATGGGTTACAAAGCGTCTTCGCCAGGACAAAATAAAACTAAAACATAATAAAAAATATTTAATATTTCATTGTTTCGCTTATCACCTCGAAATGCTAAAATCTATGCTGCGTGCCAGTTTCTGTTGTACGTATCGCCAGTCATTAAAAATAAAGTAACATTTTACGATTCAATAACAACTTGTCAGAATTTTCGAATCATTTAATAAAAACAGAACACAGCTTCGACAAAAATTTTGTATCATCTATTTTACATTAAAAAAATTAGGTCTTAAAATAGATCGTTAAAAATAATCAAGGTGAAAAAAAAACCTAGCTGGTCTAGGTGCATTATAGAGCTGTTTTAAAAATTTCCTCACAACATTATTGAAATTCTTAAATAATAAATCAACGTATCAGCAATAGTGTCAGACATTTATCGTCTGTTTTCAAGCACAACTCGTGTTATCGCAGCGGCGATCGGTGACATTATTAACACATCGGCCTACCCGTCGCCCCACTAGGGTACTTGAGAATTAATTGTAATACGCCGTTGAGAAATAATATATAAAAAAAATAGTAAAACAAATACTGATTGACAGCTTAACCCATTATTGGGCAAATTATTTTTTTCTTAAATTCAAACATGTAACAATGTTTCTTAAATGTGTTTTATTTGAAATTAAAATTATAAAATATTACTCGGTTGTGTGAAAAAAAAACGTGATTTTCAGGTGGCTGATTTATCTACCACTGACCGTTTAGGACAATGCATACCTTTGCTTCTAACTCGTTTCCAAACTTCTAAAATTCAGCTTCAAAAATGTGATGACACCCACAGACGCGACGTAATTGCGGTCGTAAACGCTCAGTGGCTCGTGTGTCGACCAGTGACATAAATATGTTTTTACGCGCGATTGAGAGGCAACTTCAGGTTGGTGGTTTATTTAGAAGTCAAAGAAAACTAGTCGAAACAACTAGAGGTAAAAAAGGCGACAACAATATGCACAACGTATGAATTATCGACTCAGTGCAGGTAGTCGATACGTCTACCATTATCGGGATTTGCTCTATAAAGGGTTAAAAGTGTTACCTAACATTTATAAAGAAAAAATAAAATTATTAACTTGTATTTTGAATATATTAATTAGAAAGATATACATATAAAATCAATTTTATCGAAAAATATTGTTGTTGCGCCACCGGGATTCGAACCTGGATCTCTTTCCTAACCAGGGGAAGGTGCATTATCCAACTATGCTACAGCGACACTATTTTTAGCGACAAATTTTACCTTTTTGATATTAATACATTTAATCGTTCCATTATTTGAAAGAGCCATCTACCTTATTTTTAATAATATATATTATATTTAAAATATCACAGACCTACGTTCTGAATAATTACAACTTTATAATAAGAATGTGTTCACCTGAATAGTTTATTATTTTTCAACTTTTTGTAGCCCTCTGTATGCTGAACAAGCCGGCATATAAAACTGATTAGCTTACGCATAGATTCAAACAAGCGTACATTCATTATGAAATACATTTCATTCATGATTCGACAACTGTACATTTTGACATTGGGATGAAATAAATTATGATTGAAGAAAAAAAAAATCTGGAACCGGGCTAGAAAGTTAAGATTTTATTGCTGTTGGCCAGTTGTTGCTAGACAGCTGATTTCTATCGGTGAGTTGTTCGGTTCAATTTGTGTTATCATTATGTTAGCCAGCGATACGAATCACCTTATTTTTCATTCAATTATATCGGGCACAGGTCGTTAATCCAAATGCAATTTATTTTAAGACAAAGAATATTTCGTATAACGTGTATTATACGAGTCGGTAAGCAAACATTACTTTTGCCGTTAAATGGTGCTGAAATATCTTGTCGAAACGGCGTTCTGATTGGCAGATATACCAATTATATTGATTGCGATCCAGTACCGATTTAGCCATTTTAGTTTAAAA
This sequence comes from Eubasilissa splendida, assembly GCA_031772225.1. NCBI lineage: Eukaryota > Metazoa > Arthropoda > Insecta > Trichoptera > Phryganeidae > Eubasilissa > Eubasilissa splendida. The sequence continues at coordinate 7,095,205 of CM062868.1, read as the reverse complement.
ATATTATTAATTATTTTTAGTAGAGCGGAATAACAGAAGACAATTATAATAAGACTAGTGTTTGAAACGCGGCGAGTTTTTTCGGTGTAGCGGTGCGGTTGAGATGTTGCGCACGCGCAATGGTTTCCTTCATCTGTTGACTCACCGCATGCAACGTTAAAGACATTCACATAGTGTGGCCATGTAGTGAATGTTCAAGACAATAGATCAGCCCGCCGACTGTGAGACACGGTCCGTGATTCGTTACTTGAATGCACGAAACATGAAACCAGCTGACATTCAATGCCAGGTGATATCCATATTTTCCTTCATCTGAAGCGTTTCTTTGGTGGCAATCGTTTTGATGATGATGATGATAAGCTCAAAGACGGAGTACAGACATGGTTTTCCTTCCAGGCGGCGTCATTCTATACAAAAATTGATGCCCCGTTATGACAAGTGTCTTAATAATGGTGGCGACTATGTTGAGAAGTAGTTTAAGGTGTGTAGCGTCCGAAGAAAGTAAAGTGTTGTGATTTCTTTAAAAATAAAAATTGCATAATTTTCCATATTGATTAAACACTACAATTTTTTAATAACCAACATCTAGAAACGCTAAATAGTTTGTCGTTTAACACCGAAAAACGATATAATTCTTAAAATCACATTAGCATTAAATAATTCATATCAATTCTAGTTTTAAATTTTATAATATAATTGCAGCACACAAATGCTTAGACAACTTAGTCGATGTTAAGTCACGTGCTTCTTGTACACTTCAAATAATTGCACAGTATTGTTACAAATCACCTGTATAAATGCAAGAAGACTCGGTTGATAAAAACAATAACGAGACGCACAAATACCTCTATGGTATGTGTGTACAAGGCGAGTACCGCAAAACCGGTCGGCGGCTGCGGACGTGGAACCAAAACAAATTGTAATCAAGTGCCAGTGACGAAGAACTAGCCATCCAATCAAAAAGACATTACAAACAAAACGCGTACGATATATATCCGCCGGGTCGTTCTAGCGCGGCGCGGAGACCATTATCCTACCTGTTACTAATATAATAATTAATAATACTAATTAAATCAAGAAATATTGTTGTTGCGCTACCGGGATTCGAGCCTGGATCTCTTCCTATCCGGGGAACGTACATTAACCGATTATGATATACCAACACAGTGGATTGACGACAAATTTTCTAACTTACATGTTACACTTTTCAAAGTAATACATATTTCGGTTAATGCACGTTCCCCGGATCGGAAGAGATCCAGGTTCGAATCCCGGTAGCAACAACAATATTTTTCTATCATTAGTATTTTAAATATATCAGACCGTCTGTTCTGAATAATTACAACTTCACAATAAGAAAAAATCACACAAAAAAAGTCTCCTGCGACAGAACTTGTAGCTGATTTCATGCTGGATTTTTAGCGGTCCGTTAAAATGTATGTGTTTAACGGGACCGATAAAATGATCGATAGGAAATACGAAATTCTAGATTACAAATTAGCAGACCGCTAAAGCCGCTGTTAAAAAGTAACGAAAGAGATACGGAACAGAAAGATATTTTCAGAAATCCAAGAAACCGAGCAATTTACTCCGTTATATTCATATGTACTCGTATGTAGATGTTTTATTTAGTTATATAATTATAAATAGTTTTTTAAAAAAATAAGTACATATATACATATTCCGCATTTAACGAAAGAAGACTAGTTGCTTCGTTCACATTTGCTGAATTTGTGATCCTACCAGATTTGTGTGTGGGAATTCCAAAATCCCATCGACTTCTCGAAGGATAAATGTGGACCTCGGCAAATAATCGATTTTTGATTTTATATATCAATACTAGGACTAACCTAACCGTTATTAATTTTAGCATTTAACTAATTCTTGTGCACATTGCTCTGTGCTTAACTGTTTGTATGCTTTTAGTCTCAATTTCATTTCTCAAAAATAGTATTGTTGAACAATAATTGATACTACTAGGCCCTGCTGGCGGCTATTATGGCCGATTCGTGGTATCGACAATGGCTTGCTTGCTGCTAGGCTGCTGTCAGGGTCTATATTTTAATGATAGAGCTTTCCCCAAAACAAACCACGCGTAAATAAAATGTAATTAAAATTATTCCTCATTTATTCGCGGATAGGCAATAATAAACACAAAAATGCTATTTGGAATCGGATGAAAAACATAACCAAAAAACATTGTTTTGACATTTCGGAAAGTGCTTTATTCTATGGTATACCATAAATAATATAGACAAAAAAGATAACAGCTGTCATGTATGTTTTTTCTTACTCGTAATAAAGACAATGTACACTTCACTTCAAATTGAATACATATTTATGCACTGTTATTGAATATAAACAAGAGATAACATTTAAGTAATCTTAACCTAGAGATGTTAAAAACACGTTCGTTTTTACAGACCTTGCCGTTTAAGTAAGCACCATACAGCCATAATGACAATACTAAAGCCACATCCATAAAATCATAGATGTCCATGGGAAAGCGTAATATTATTATGGATCCGGAGTGACAATATACTAATAGCGATGTTATTAGTTAGAGCGTGACATATATTCCATTTATATATATATATATTAAGAGACCCAAAGGCCGAGATGAACAGCATGTTCGCGCTTTATTGGCTGGTTAGTTCCACCAGCGCCTATTTGCGGTTAATTGAACAGACTTTAATGCCTCACCAAGGTTTTCTTGCGCACAGAGATGCGTGATGCACTCTGGAGCAATTCCATGTACAAATTTCACACTCAATTCTGTCTGAAGTGCTTCAGAAAAGGAGGCAAAACAAAGCATCATTCATTTTTGAATATCATTCATGCCGAACCATCGAAGACGGTCTGAATGAATGTCGTTGAATGAAATCTAAAAGAAATTTTAATGGATACGTGGACCGAGTAATAGTATCAGAAATGTCAAAATAATGTGCATTAACGATCTCAAATTTCTTATGTCAACAATTCAACTTAGAAGCCTGATCAATTAACGAGTATGAGAGTGAATGAGACGAGAAAGATAAGATAAAACGGGCCTAACGCCGGTCACCGAAACCAGGTGGTGATTTGTTTTTTAATGCCGACTGGTTTTGAAGCATCCACTTTTTCGTCAGGACGTTACATAAATTATTATCACAACGTTTCCCCGTTCATCTCTTTTTGCCTATCCGTCGGTTTCCATACTCGTCTTGTCGATTCTTGCATCGTACATTTACATATACTGTATCGTTAACGCTTCAAACAGGATCATACCTCAATCAATGTTTTCTCCATGTTTGGATCGCAATGTGCACATAAAAAATCTTTTGTGCACCTTTAAGGACCGATGATAAATATTACCACAGGGGTGTAAGCAGGGGTGTAGTGCTAAATAAAAAAAAACGCCCCTTTATTTTCTTCTATGTGTTCCCACGGGAATTTGAAACTGAATATGTTTGAGGTTAAAAAAGAAATAAATTAACTTTTGTAAACACTAAAACCATACATGTCAAAAAAAAAAAAAAACTACTAGCTGTAACATGTAAATATAGGGATGACTGTTCATTTAAGTTGAATTCACACATTTCATCTACCTCTCCGAGTAGATGTGGTCAATGGTTGAAGTAATGGGATGCCGCCGCACGCCTAGATGATATGGCGGCGCATGAAAAAGTCTTGTTAAAAAATTGTACCCGCGGGAACATTTCCCGCAATATCTGATTTACCTGATCATTTCACATTTTTTTACAGGCGCCTTTAACAGTTATTTAATTAAACGCGAGATAACTACATAGTCGTTTTTTTAGCCACGAGACGTTACTGCCCTCTGCAGGTGGGCCCCTCGGAATGTTACGACGACGAGACTCTTCCAATTAGGTGAATCTTCCAGTGAACAAATTCGGACGACCTTGACGAGTTATATGATGCAATAATTCAACGCGGCCGGCGATCTGAATCAAGATAGAGCCCATTGTAACCAGATATGACGTTTATATTACACTTTACGTCAGCGAGGTGAGCTACGAGATCGTCACGCATTTCTGCCACGACGCGACTGACCAATCGCACGTTTCCCACACAAATCTTAAGGACATTTAAATATGACTAAATACGACCCAGCCTGATAGCCCGTGTCCACGGAATGAGACATGATAAGACACCAATTTTGTTCTGGAAATAGACATAAACATCACCGCAAGATTTCAGGGACTGACCCGTTTAGACGCGGTACAATTTGACAGCGAGACTCGACGCGTGCACACAAACGTCACCTAGAACCATAGATACCTACAACTCTATCTCAATTAGGGTTTCTGAAAATCCAATTCCAAAATCATTATAGTATTAAACATAAGGATAAAAAAATAAACGATTTTATTATGTTTATTGCAAATAATGTTACAGCACTTGTACGTTATTTTGCTTTAGAATCTCTTATATAATAATATTTTAGGAGTACAAATGCACTTATCCCCTTATGCTGATCTCGTGCAAAAATTAGTCGGCGCCGAGAATGTTCGCTCATTGTCAGTCCAAGTTGGTCTCACTGTGCAAAGCGCGCCGTAGAGCCTCTCAACATTGAACGTACGTTTTTTATTATTTTTAAACAGGGCAAATTTTTCCCTTAAACATTTAAAATTGTCCGTTTCCTGTTTCTCCGGTGTTTCAGCATCTTTTAAAATGAGATCCAACTTTTCATCCATCGTTAACACCTTTACCTTATCGTTGATTAATATTTAATCTTTTATACTGTACATAGAATTGACTTTTGAAACCGAACTTTGGAAAAGCCTGCTCATCAACTGATAGCCAAACTTAAGACTTTGTCTGAAGGATTTAAATTTGGCTCTGGGTCCAGAAACCCTAATCTCAATCGACGTGCTCATGATCGTGGTCCTGTAACTGCTTCGACAGCGCGAGCTTCTCGTCTTGTTCCTTGTTCAGCGTAACGTGAAGTTAAGACCCTGGTTATGTTTAGACTTGGTGTGTCCATTTTGCTGGAGAACAACCTCTCGCCCTCCGTCCTGATCATCAATATCTCCAGGCAGTCTCCATCTTTCCTAACTACATACCCAAAGCCCGAAAGAATTCTCCCCCTGCATACAACATAATCTTAATGTTAGATCTAATCTATAATTTTACTCCTATTTAATTGCAGCAAACTTCCACGATATGAAAACCCTAGAATATCGAAGAACACGTGCTGACCAAATACTTATCTTTAAACTATTGCAAGGCCATATTGACAGTCCCAGCCAATTACAACTAACACTTTTCCACATTCCTAGAAGTAGAATATCTTATGTGCAAAATTCATTCATTCACCATTTGTGCAAATATCATAATGAGAAGTTAACAAAAATTGACTCATTCTACATTGGCCTTACTACCCAAAACATTTTTTTTCATTAACTAACCAACTTACCACCACGCCGTTTCCTCGCTGGGATAGGCAGAGAGGATAGAGCGCCACACTCTTCTGTCCTGACACACAGTTCTCGCCTCATCCACATTCATACATCTTCTCACACAAGCTCGCCTATTATTGAGGCTTCTAACAGGACCATCCTCCGGTATCTGGTTTGGACGTCCTCTATTTCTGATGCCATCAACACTTGCGTCATATATCTTCCTTAACATTCTCTCCTCATTCATCCGTTCCATATGACCAAACCACGTTAGTGATTCTTTCTTAATCTTACTCACTATATTCAGATCAGCTTTACATTCTTTCCTTATTTCTTCATTCTTTACTCTGTCATGAATGGATCTGACACACATACGCCTGACCAGCGATCTCACTTCCACTGCATTCAGTCTACTGTCGTTCCTCATCTGCTAGTTCCAGACCTCACTTCCATACATCAATATCGGTACCAGGAATCCATCATATACCGCTAGCTTTGCCTCGGTTGACAAGTTACAATTAGCTATAGTTCCATTCAAAGCGCCGTTCACATTGTTTCCCGCAGTCACCCTCCTTTCGATATCTTTCTCTGTTTTTCCGTTTCTATCAAACATACTTCCCAAATACACAAACTCATCTATTTGTTCCAAACATTCTTTACCTACAAGTATTCTGCACGGTGTCTTGTTTTCTTCCTTCTCGAATACCATCACTTTCGACTTGTTGACATTCATAATAAGCTCACTTTCCTTGGATACATCGTACATTCTACTCACTAGACTCTTATTTAGCAGTCAGATGGAAGATATTATGTCCAATTTATTATCAGAAACATTATAATGGTCTTACATTTTATTATTATTATAACACAGAATTTAATCCCGATCCCATCTTTCTTTATTTTTGTTTTCACTTTTCCTACACATTTTCTTATTTTTCTTACTCCTTCAATAGAATAAATAGTTGTGACTCTTATCATTGTCTTCTACACTGCTTAATATAAATCTTTGTTACCACCCACACTGTATCGTGTTATTATATTTAATAATGCAGAGAAAATTACTACCGGGAGACATTACGGCTACTGGGAGTATTGTTTCACACACCCGTATCTGAAGGTTACGTTCAGTATCGCTGGCCAATCAAATTCAGTTTTGATAAGTCAAAGGGTGTATGATTGGTCGTATAGAGAACATACAGACATTCAATTATGATATCGATGATTCATTCAGATGACTGCGCTGTGGGCGGGAGACGATGAGGTGGACGTAGGAAACCCGGCTAATACAGAAAGGTCACCAATCGTGGAGAAATGAGACACCAGATCACCGGTGAAAGGAAAACTTTCAATTTAATACATATAAGGCCAACAATGGCGACGTTCACAGTTTGACATTACGACCTCGGTGTATAAAAGCCCGCGAATGAAAGTTAGATACACGTTGCATTTATAGGCCAGCAGAGCAATAAAATTCGCAAATATTTTTCTGTTCAAACAACTCGATACCCGAAAAGCGGTTTGTGGATAATAATAGCCGGCCAGCCAGCTCGCCCGCGGATTGGAAGGTCAGAGTCTGATGACGTCACGCGTCAACAAAACAGTAAATATTTACGTAATATGTCAGATTGTGACAATGTTATGATTCATTACGTGTAGCTTGTTGGGCTAGTGGTTAAGAGCTGGTGCACACCTACGACTTTCAATCGTACGAAAGTTCTGTCGAGGAGCAACAGAAATTAGTGTTGGTGAAACGTTGTGTGACCGTGAATATGAACGATGCTCGATAACCTAGTCCACAATATTTTGTGAGTGGATACCTGACTAAATTACGAGTCGAAAATGTTCAAGGAATATGTGCAAATTCTGCACTGTTACGGAAAATATTATTTTTTGAAATTTTTTGCAAAATCGTGTCAACGCACTTTGAAATGAATATTTGCATAATTGTTCAATTATTAATCTATATCTTTGCTTCAGGCCCTAAATCATGCAACAAAATATAGTCTAGCCGCTCGAAATTCGATGACCTTTAATTTTTCGTTTTCAATATATAATTTGAAATCAATAAATAAATAATCTATTTTATTATTTAGGAGAACACATTCTTATTGTGAAGTTGTAATTATTCAGAACATGGGCGTCTGCTATCAGATTACTCAAAGGCATATAGGAGATTCTGTAAAAATAAGGTAGATGGCTCTGTCAAATAATGGAACGATTAAATGTATTAATATCAAAAAGTTCAATTGTCGCTGTAGCATAGTTGGATAATGCACCTTCCCCGGTTAGGAAAGAGATCCAGGTTCGAATCCCGGTGGCGCAACAACAATATTTTTCGATAAAATTGATTTTATATGTACATTTTTCTAATTAATATATTTAATTCATATTTTAAATAAATAATCACATAATTACGATTTTATCGAAATGCTCGTATCTCTGACATGGTTGAGATTAGGCACATATCCCTTGAACATTTTCGACTCGGTAACTTAGTCAGGTATCCACCTCGTATTGTGGACTAGGTTCGCTACACCTGTATAGTTGGTTAATTAACATTTGACAGTAAGAATTACGTTAGTAGCGAACGCAATAGCTATTGAACCATAACGAGTACATACTAATTACCGTTAATGTAACTATGTTTGTATGATCGGTATTCGATTGCTATCTGAGATTTAAGTTTAACTTTAAGTTTCTAATGTACTAGTGATTGCTCGCCGAATTATTGTTACAACCGAACACAAATCTCACAATGACGGTTTAGCTTATCAATAATAGAAATATATGACAGTGCGCGCACTGACTATATCCAAAGATCTCACCATCAAATGTATGCTTTAGCTCTAAGACGCTGGCCTGGTGATCTAGTGGTCGGCGGTTCGAACCTCGTTCGGGAGACTAGCAAGTTGATGCTATTTACATAGGAAAAGCGTTTAGCTCAGTTTGATTTATTGATGTGACATATATTCCGTGTACGCAGTCTATTAAAAAAAAAACATACATTTTACAGTGCATATATTTGTGATGAGTTCAAAATCACGAACTGTGAGTCAATCACTGATATTTTTGAGTCACACTCACTATCAGTGATTGAATATCTGGGAATATCGTGATTCATTTTTTTAATTAAAATATATTTGGTTGTGAACCGTGATTCGGCGCATGTGCATATGAAACTAAAATATTCATGAAGGAATGACGTTATAATTCATGATAAGCGCCATCTAGTAGATTCTGCCAAAACGTTTTACGCATTTAACCTGAAAAATAGTCACATTTTTTTAAGGGTTTCCATTCTCTCTGTGATGATATTAATTATATACGCTAGAATGTTTTTATGCAAAAGATGTTTAAATAACATAAGTAAATACGTTCAAAATTATATTTCATTTATTTATTTCGTGTATCGTTATATTGTGTGGCGCGCGCGTATTAGTAATGTAACTGTGATCACAGTCACAGTTCTCGAATACCAATCACAATCACACCAGTGAGTCAAGAATAGCATTTTTTCTCACCACTAATATAATATATGCAGTAAAATGTATTAGACAGAAAGGTTCGATGGTTTAAGTATTTTATTTTTTTATTTCATCAACGCCCTTGTGGATTTTTACATAACAATAATAATTTGTTTAATTTAAATATAACAGTATACTTTGAATATAACAGTTTAAATATAACATCATTTAAAGCCTACCCCCGTGGCGAAGCAGAGTTATAATTAATTATATTAAAAAAGCAGTAGATTAGTACTTGTAATATATCGCACACCTGGATCAAAACTAAGACTACTAAAAAAAAAAAAACAAGAATTTTGAGTTATTATTGTATTCGGATACTCTCTCATATATGCTACTAAATTAGCCCCAGTTCTCAAATAGTGTCATATTAGGATACATTTATGACCTAAAATGTTATTTAGTTTCGTAACTTTAGTAACAAGAAATGGAGATTAATGATTTCATTTTTTTGTCTACTGAAAAATAACATTTCGAGTTATCTTAGTTTTGATCTAGATGTGCGTACATTCAGTTACGAATGAGGATAATATCAGGAGTGTTAAAAAACGATAATAACATGCGGAAATAAGGATTTAAAAATATACTACACAAATGTATATGAGAAGATGAGAGGAAGATTAATCAGTGTCTTAATAAGAATGGAATCGTTCGATAACCGTGAAACCAGTACAACCAAATACGAAACTAACCGTTCTCGTGCGACCGACGCCAATTGCTGGGCACGCGTTTGTCGTATTTCCCTGCTGTACGCAGACGCAGAAGGAGCCTCCGACGCGAGTGACGCGCAACTTTCCATCTGCGTTACAAGCATCGTAATTGTTTGTCAACAATGGTCGGCTAACAAGAGTAATCATCAATTACTAAGGGTCTCATATTCAAATGTGACGTGTGTTAACGTGACGTGCGGACAAAGGGCGTACAAATGTACAACAACTTTTGTGCATGCCTATGAGTTTTTGACCTTACAAAACTTGACAAACTTAATGCCTTACGGGGGAATGTGCTGACATTTTATACCGCTAGGTTCGCAAGTTCTAATGGTGTAATAGTAAATGTCAAATCAGTATAGATTATTTCGCCTTTTTCGTATTATATTTTAGTTTATGTTTCTAGCACCAAAAATATTTAACAGTCTTGTTTACGCACTTTTATACTTCGATAGGTAGGCCTGATATAAAATGTTGAATATGTGTGTTCTTTTTGTGTGGATTTAAAAACAGAAAACAAAAGCGAAGCTGCTACTGGAATAGACAGTTTTTCGAATATATATCGGCGATATAAAAACATTTTGAATTATATATTTTCAGATTATCGGCTGTGAGAAAGTTTTCGGAGGCTGGCCAGCAGAGTTAAGGACCACCAGACTACAAGAAGAGCGACATCGGCGTCTACCAGCCCAGGTTCACAAAGGTTTGTGTATTTTGGATTTGCATAGATTGAATTACTGTATTCAACATTACCTATAGAAAACCCAGGACTAGCTATCGAAGTATTTAAGACTACAAGTCTAAATTCAGACGTGAAAAATTGCAACCATAGTCTTACATATTTTTCAAGAAAAGTGCAGTTCTGACTCCACGAAATGGGAAGAAATTACGCCTAAGAACCGTTAATAGTCCAAACTTGAGATTAAAAGTGCTAAACTGAATATTGCATTTTATATTTTTTTCTGTAGTTGTGTTAGTTATATTATTTAACTGAACTTTTTATATTGAACATCACAATTTTACATAAGTTCGCTTCATATTTGTATGTTATTTACTCTTACTTTACTAACTCTTTTTTATTTTTGATACATTGAACATTGCATTTACTTTAAGTTTTACGTTGTATTTATATGTTATCTAATTGCATCTTGTTTTACTCTATATATATATATATATTTTTTTTTTTTTTGTACATTGAACATTACTACTATACCGGAAAAGCACTATCTGCTATTATAACACAGTAAAATACTAGTGTAGCAGGCAGGGTACCGAAATATATGTCTTACTTTGCTGCAATATTATCCGATTATAACAATACAACACTGTACTATGAAACAAAAAAAAAAAAATATTATTATTTAATTTGTTTTATCATTCTAGTAGAGTTTCGCACACAGAATACACTCCACATCAATTGTATAACGCTGGCGGTGTGCTCTTTATGTCGCCAAGCAGCGTCGCCCTTTGCTAACGTGAACTGGTCACTGCCGGAACGGTACATTACGTGAATTTGTCTGATTTGGTATTTTTGGCGTTAATTGATTGAATCGGTTAATTAAAAAGTACAAGAGCTGGTCTCTTTTTTTGAGAGGTAAGCGAAAGAAAAACCATGTAATTTTAAAAATGTAAAATACTTATCATGTTATAAAAAATTGTAAAAATTAGAAATAAATATATTTTTTTTAAAAACCTACTGTAGTAGACCGCTTATATTTTAAACTGTAAAATTATGGCCGCTCGCATTCCTACTATTTTCTATGAAAATAAGTCTAACTTGGTGGTCTTCTGGAACTAGCTTCGAGCAGCGTACGACTATACCAAATAAGAACTTGACTCATAATTGAGGTCAGTGTGCACCAAATACTATAGATAATAAACGAAAATTTGTAAGAATTCAATTAATTATCAACGACACTTATTTACTAAGCATTAGTATAAAAACTAACTTAACTTACCATCACGCCGTTTCTCTGCGGGGATAGGCAGAGAGGATAGAGCGCCACACTCTTGTGTCCTAACACACAATTCTCGCCGCATCCACATTCATACATCTTATCACACAAGCTCGCCGATTATTGAGGCTTCTAACAGGACCATCCTCAGGTATCTGGTTTGGACGTCCTCTATTTCTGATGCCATCAACACTTGCGTCATATATCTTCCTTAACATTCTCTCCTCATTCATCCGTTCCATATGACCAAAGCAGCTAACTACCTAATCATTTCTTAATCTTACTGACTATACTAAGATCAGCTTTACATTATTTTCTTATTTCTTCATTCTTTACTCTGTCACATATAGATCTATAAATACAGTCTTAATTAAATAATTTAAAACACGGTTTTAATACTCTAATCAATTACACTATTAGTATATACTATCAAAAACATTACAAAATAAACTATCAACAAGATTAAATTCGTTCCTGAGCCTATGAAATCTTCGTATTGATAAATTAAAATTAATATAAGTAATAATTTATTTTAGAATTATTCACATTCAACCGCTCTGATAATACTTCGAAAGGGAACGCGGCACGAAATCAGATCAGTTAAATCAAGGACGTCCAGCTTGACATTTACTATTTTGTATAAAAACTTGAACAAGCTCTGACTTGAACAATTTGCGGTGAACGCATTCAATTTTTAATTGATGAACTTTACAGAATGGGTCGAATTTTATTCTAAATTACTTTTATAATAAATAAATGCTAGTTTGAAATCCTTCACCTTTATTGACACAAAAGCGAGACTTTTGTCGTAATTTTATCTCGCTGTATCAACCGCGTTCATTTTAAAAAAGGTTAATTTTAGTCAGTACGAAGCAAGTTTTCGTAACAGTTTCAGAGCCCAACGGCTGCGCCGTTTTATTAAACTTTCTTCGACTGGCTACGAATGCCTGGTCACGAACTTCTTTCGCGAGGCCGTCCGTCCGAGAAGATTCTCCGCGATGATGATGCAACTTGCAGCCGAGAGAGACGGCAACACTGGCGGCCGCCTGCAAACTGGTTAACCTTTCTTCCTCTGCATCGTCAGACAAACATTCTATGTCGCTACAAACTGGCCATGCAATCTAATAGATTTCTTTACCGCATCAAAAAAAAAAAAGTCATCTTCAAAAATTAATGATAGTCGTGTTACCAACAATGCCTGGAAGGCCGCTAACTCCTAAACTTTCTACAAAAATTTCGAAATTCCTGAAAATAAAAATGTTCTTAATATCATAATAAGTGACGTGGTGGTTATAGGTACTATTTTCTATTTCTTCTTCTTTCAAATAGGCAATCCACCATTCAAGAGTGATTTGTGCCATTAAACAAGTTTAAACATTATTTCATAGAAAGCAGTACAACAATATTATAGAATAGGGAATATTGCGTTACAAGTTAATACCATTGACGTTCAAGAAATTTGCTATTATATAGATTAAATGTGGCGAGTTGAGGGAAAGAAGATGACACAAGTTAACCGGGAGTTGAAAATTACCATTGACAAGATTATTGTAAAAAAAAACCTGTGATCCGCAATGGACAGGCAAAAAAGACATGGTCAAGGGTTTCCTCCTCGGCACCACACTCACACATTGGGGAGTCTATTATGTTCATTCTGAACAAATGTGAGGCCACCTGGCAATGCCCAATTCTCATTCTAGAGATATTTGCTACTGTTCTTTTTGAGACTTTCCTGTTGGAGAACCAAGGGGAGCGGGGAATATATCTTTGGATTATTTTAAGCCGATTACCCTTGTGATTGTTTGGATCCATCCATTGTGCAGACCAGATAGAATTCGTATGTTTTTTTACAATATTAAGTCTGTCATACATCGGGGTATTTTCTATTTAGAAAGAACAATTATATTAGTGTGAGTAATATGCACATTGTAACAGTGCATTTTAATTGGTCAGTAGACGGGGAATGTCGAAATTAATTAAAAACACGCTATCCACGATATTTGTTAATTTTTTTAATGTATCTTTGTCTTTTGTATTTTTATATTATTACCTACATTTGTTTTAATCGAATACATTTGTTGGTTTTCTACGTATTTACACTATAAAAGCATTACATTACATAAAACATTTTTTTCTCTGTACATAAATTAATATTTTAAAAAAGAGAGTATTACATGTTTTTGAAACGGGCTGTTACACACACAAATACAATTGTTATTTCTAACTGATAACTGGTCAACTTTGTGGTGTAACATGGTTATTATTATTTGTGTTTTAATAAACTAAATTTTGTACTACACACACGTTGGGTTAGTTCGTCGTCGAGAGGTATTACAGTTTCGTGTCAATCTATACGGGTAGTGTGATGGAGAAAACTAATAAATAACAGCTGTACGACCTACCGCCAGCCTTTCCGCGTCTATCCATATCGATACCATGTTGCGTGATTCCGCCGAGTGCAACCTGTGTATAGTTGCTGTCAGACAGCGGATTCCTACTGGTGTGTATACAAAATACGTTCGGTTTTACGGATTAAACATCTGGACAAGTTAACCAATCTCTCTTCACGTTAGTTCAATAGCAACACATTAATTTATCACCTAAAATGTTGAATGAATAAAATGTCCGCGATTTTATAGCACACCTACGTAGGAGTTTCATAAAATGCCAGCATTCCACACTTGACCGGTGACTGGTGCACTTTCACACAGTCACAACTGTAGAAAAATTACAATTTAAAAAATATAATAAGTGAAATTGCTAGTGTACATCTTGTGCTAACGAACCGACATAATGTGACAATTTTTTTACCACGACGATATGTCCCAAACGCCAAACAACCTTCAGGAATATTCAAAGGAGGCATCAAACCGTACACAAATACTTTTAATTGATGTACGAAAGCATTAAAAAATTCCAATGTATAAATAATAATGTTACGCAATTAAATTAGGACTAGCACAGTAAGCTTGCAGCTGGGTCCTGCGTGCGGTTTAAATAATTTTATGAAGTATCACAGTAAAAACTCGAATCCTGAGTGGTTTTACATAAAAAGGGCTATCAATCTTGATGATATGCAAAAGATACTTCGAGATGTGGTCCAACAGTGCCTATTTCATATGCCAATACGAAAACTGACAATTAAGTTCGTATAATACTTCTCGTTCGCATCATGTCACGTCCACCACTGCGACGTCAGCAAAGGGCTGGCTGAGGATGAGGAATAATTTATTCCCGAAAGACAAACCGGAAATATTTACGTACAAAAGCTGGATGTTGCATCGATACATTTTTTATTCCTCAAAATTAAGAAAGACGAGCGATCATCATTGTGGTCGTTGCGAGCGGAGGCGGAACAGATTACGACGCGCGCTCTAAACAGCCTCGCGGAAAATTACTTTATACGCTTCCTGCAATGGAAAAAATGTTGGACCGAGTGCATTACTTTTAGGAAGGAATATTTTTGAAGGAGACCGACAGTATACCGTGGCAACGTCACTCGTTAATTGTAATAATTGTTGTCTACGAACTTTTTTCAGTGTGAACAGTTTCACCATAGTGGATGGATATAAATGAAACAATGTTATAACTCTACTTGAGTTTATTAGCACTACTCGAGTTTCGAGAGGAACAGTAACTCTCATCGACAGGTGAAGTATTAAACTCAGTGCTAATAAATTCAAGTAGAGTAATAACATCGTGGGATCCTGCATTTTTGAATCCCGGGATTAGTACGTATATAATAAATAAATATTTTGCATTTATTTTTGGGTATCAAAATTAGATCAAGACTAAATGATGACTTTATAATAATAATAATAAATATATTTCACATTAAAATTGTTATTTGTCAATGTTATTATTATTTTTGTATTTTTTTGTTTAAATATTCCTTCCTTATACTTTCTTATAAATATAAATCATCTTATTACGTAGATTTCTGGCTGAATGGACAAAATCAAATCCCGAAATTTCAAGTGTGCAATTTTGAATCAGAATTGGATTCACTTATTGGCTGTATATGAATACTATTGTATATAAAAATGTTATCATCATTATTATTTGTCATCTCATCTGGATGAAGGTCTCTCCAAGTGTCTGCTACTTTTCTTTGTCCGTTATTATTTTCCGCAGACTTTAATGCTTTATGTACTCATTGTTTTATTAGTGTCTCTTAATGTAAAATAAATCTTCTGATAACTTGTTTTATTTGTATTCTTGCATAAAAAATACAAGTACATACATAGGATCCTATAATATTATATAATGAAAGCAATTAAAGATTTATACCTTTAGCTGAATAATTATGTTTTTATTTACGACAGCATTATGTGACCATTGACTCCTTGAAAGGATGTTGAGTGTGGTTTAATAGCTGAAGATGTGGAAATTTTCTAGCTTGAGAAACAATTTTTTTTATTGACATAAAAAACCATTTGGTAACACCCATGCATATTTAAATTTATTTATTTATTCGTATATTATTATGCTATGAATAAACTAAAAAATAAACGTGCGTATGAGAAAACAGACAAGAGTAGTGGATATAATAGAATACGACTAAAATATAAAATTGCGACAGGCGGACCACATCGCTCGGAGGACAGACAATCGTTGGTAAAACGCAAAAAATTCGACTGATGAAATCATTTAAGTCTGCGGAAAATAATAACGGACAAAGAAAATCAAGAGACACTTGGGGAGACCTTCATCCAGGAATTGATGATAACATTTTTATAAACAATAGTATTCATATATAACCAACAAGTTAATCCAATCCTAATACAAAATTGAAAACCTGAAATTTCGGGATTTGATTTTGAAAATGGTCATTTGTTTATTTATGTTACGTTTATAAAAAAAAATAGAAATCTACGTAATATGATTTATATTTACAAGGAAGCAATATTTAAACAAAAAATTACAAAAATAATAATAACATTGACAAATAACATTTTTAATGTGAAATATATTTATTATTATGGATAAGACGCCCGAAGCAATAACAAAGCATAGAGTCATCATTTAGGCTTGATCTAATTTTGATACCCAGAAATAAATACGAAATATTTATCTCTAAAATTTTGGGATTATACGCACTAATCCCGGGATTCACAAATGCAGAATCCCGTGATTGGTGTCCCTGCACACAATTTAGAGCTGTGCATTTATATTGGTATATTTAAAAAAAACTTTTAATGTTATGTCTGATACACTCGGGTAGAGCTATTTAATCGCTGGACTATCGCCCGAAGAAGTAAGAAATGAAACTCCCTGCGGCGGTTCTTGCAAAGCCCTATAATGATCTAGCCTCGGTCCAGAAATTTTCATGTTTATATTTTTTACATCAAATGTTAAACTTGTGTATAGGGTGGTGGCCAGCGTAAAAAATTCAAGATTAAATTAAATTGTATTTGCTCGTTTACCATCAGGGTGAGGTAAGTGGGAGGGGTATTGTTCGACGCGCGTGATTTGCCAGTCGCAATGAGTCACTGGTAGGGAGCACACCGCGCGTTCGCGGTTGAGCAATATTTAAAGTTCGGTGATTCATTGGTCCGTGCGCGTCGCGCTTTTTGTGCTCACTTTAATATTCGACGGGTATGTGATGTGTCGAGCACGCAAACTTATCTGGTGTTAAGTTAGGTTCAAAAGTTCAAACAAGAAGGAACAATGGTTAACCAAACCCCTCCAGGACCAAAAACGTCAGCAGCGACGCCAGAACACGTGGCTCAAGTTCGACGTGAAATTATGCGCAATCCGCGTAAATCGATAAGGAAGATTGCAGCCTGTACTGGAAATAAAAAAATCAACAGTGCACATTATTTTGAAAAAGAAACTACAGTTTCGCCCGTACAAACTGCAAATCGTGCAGTTTCTCAACGAAAATGATTATTCTTTACGTGAAACCTTAGCGAGAACGATGCTGGAACAGCACGAACGCTTGCAAACATATTGTTTACTGACGAAGCACATTTTCATTTCGATGGCTATGTTAATAAACAGAACATGAGATACTGGTGTCCCGACAACCCAAGGGAACGCCATCAAAATGTTTGCATTGGCCGAAGACGACAGTGTGGTGTGCAATTTCTGCCCGAGGGATAATTGGTCCTTATTTTTTTAACCAGCGAGAGAGTCACTGCTGACGTGTATTGCCGGATGATCGACGAGTTTTTGGTACCGCAACTCCAGCTGTTACCCGGGTTCAATAACAGAACACAATTTCAGCAGGACGGGGCCACTCCACGCATGTGTAGAGTTTCAATAGAGAAGCTGAGGGGAATTTTTCCCAATAAATTAATCAAGGAGACATACCCTGGGCACCTCAGTCACCGTGCGACTTTTTTTTTGCGGGGATACCTTTAGTCGAGAGTTTACAGCAACAATCCTCGAACAATTCAGGCACTACAAAAAAATATCTGCCGTGAAGTTGCTGCCATTGAACTAACGCTTTGCTCTCGCGTGTTCGCAAATTTAAGAGTCCGATTGCAAGAGTGTCTTGAGAGAAACGGACGGCATTTAGACGATAATGTTTATAAAACGTAAAATTCGCAACGTTAAACTCATTTTTGTATAAATAAAATATAAGAACAACATTTTTTCAACTTACTGTGTTGATGCAGCATAATCGGTTAACGTATTTCGAATCCCGGTAGCAACAACAATATGTTTGGATAAATAAATTTTATATGTGTATCTTTCTAATTAATATTAAAAATAGCTCTTAGCTAGTTAAAAAGAAGTCAATGGTCTCAAAACATTAATACAATATTATGTAAAGTATATTCAAAGTGAGAGCCGGAGCCCCCGGCTCTAATTACACAAAAATCTGATAAAAAAAAATACGGGGATCAATTGAACAATGAGCGTGTAAATGACCGCTGCAAATTACCAGCATTTGCTCAACCAACCAATCAAACAACAATGAGAAACAAAACCAAACAATGGAATGTTTTGATCAAAATTCAAAATTTAAAATACGTACCAACTCCTGAAATGCTGGCCGTGTGAAATGTTAATATTTCCACCTCTGTCAAGGACACGAGAACGGGCGTCAGACATCGAGACGTGAGGTTTGTAGGGTAGAAGAATTAATTCGGAAAATGTACATTTGATCGCTTTCAAACTGGAAATATAGATATCTCACTAAAAAGTAAGATATAATAAAATTTGACGAAAATTATGTTTTTTTTATTTTAAAATTCTTCTTAGTTTAATTTTTGTAATTAAAACTAAACCCACAAAACACACTGTTTGACGTTTGTCTGCAGGTACAGTTATATCAATTTTATTACATTTAATATAATCAAAACATAATAGTGTCACAGTTTAAACAATTCATTTTATGCTTACAAGTAAGACAGGTTATTATCGTTAAGCCACTTTTTTATCATTTCTTCCAGATTGTGAGAAAGCGTACTCTTTTGTAAAAACACAGGTAGTTTATATTTTCAACAACAAATTCTAATGTCCTCGATCGATTTATACTACGTGCACAAACTACGTGCAACCATACCAGCAACAGTGGATTCTATCATTCGACATTCAGTTCTGCCGGTAAAGGTCTTCGAATACTGAATACGCATTCGTTAACAGCACCCAACGTACAAAAAACGACATTAACGCTTATGGGTATAATGCACAAAATAGCATACATATTACGAAACAAGCGGATTGTTTTGAGGAATTTGTTTGTGTGGCGCATATTTGGAAGTTTGAGTTGAACACTTGAAGCCAAATTATTGAAACATTAAATATCCTTCGATTATATGTTATATTTGTACATTTGATAGTATGTAGGTATAAACTTGTTATCCAGCATCTCTTCAACAAAAAGTCACCGACCGCCACTGGTATCCAACCATAACGTATTTGTGGACTAGATCTGTTACACCCAATATTTGATACTCTTCTCATAATCTCATATGTGAAATACATAAATGAGCAGCTGTTATATCGTATAATTCCGCTGAAGGATTTTCCTTAAATAAATAGCATCCAAGAAACAAGTTCTATTTTAAGCATTATGAAAGGTGTTGTTGAATGAGATGAGTGAGAACCGAAGCGAGCAGCGGGCCGAGGCAGACAATTGAAAGTAGACCAAGATAAATAATTAAGTAGGTATCTAATTAATCGCATTACATAATCGGTAGCTGTAAATGTAGGATTAACACATAATTAAATATTCAGAAATACGTTAAACTTGTCTCTGTACACATTAACAAGCACCGAGTATAAAGAAAGGAAAAAAAATAAAAAAATAAGGTTGGATCCGCAAAACTCAGTAGATTAATTTATTTAAAAAAAATAAAAAAATAACGTCATTTTTCATATCAAGTGCCAGACGAAAATAATAAAAAATATAATGTATGTTAAAAATCCAAATGTCACATGTCTAAACTTGTTAATTATTGGCTGAGTGTAATGACGACGGTTGTCCTTGCCGGTTTCACAATGGCGCACCTAGATTCAAAATCTTAGATCGGCATCGAAAGTTTTAATTGATATTTATCATCATAAAAATAAGTTAATTTGTAATAGAATATAAAAGCGATATCGAAATAAAAAAATAAAAATTATATTATTATTTATTGATAATTCTGGCGTCTGCTATCAGTTTACTCAAAGGTATTTGAGATTCTGTAAAAATAAGGTAGATGGCTCTGTCAAATGATGGAACGATTAAATGTATTAATATCAAAAAGGTAACATATAGGGTCGAAAATTGTCGCTAAAAATAATGTCGCTGTAGCTTAGTTGGATAAAGCACCTTCCCCGGTTAGGAAAGAGAACCATGTTCGAATCCCGGTGGCGCAACAACAATATTTTTCGATAAAATTGATTTTATATGTATATCTTTATAATTAATATATTTAATTTATTTTCCCGTCTCACAAGTTATATTGAATGTGTTGAATCTCGTGTAATGTGCAAACAACAAATAATAGTTTACGTCACTGCACTGTGTGAAACCGAGATTCAGTAATTAAATTCCAATCACAAACTGCCGACTTTCCATTCGGGCGATCATCCAAATAACGATGAATATTAATTAAGGCGGAAATCTGCCAGTTTCACGGATATTAGGCGGTCGTATTTTGTTGTCTCTAGAAAACAATGGCGAGGGAGCTCGAAATTCAAATACGTACATTTAAAAACTTTCGATTTCGTTCTCGAAGTCGATGAGCCAAGTAACGTAGTGTTGCCAACGTGAATAAATAATTTATATTAAATAATATGAGGTAAACACGTAGGTAAGCCCGCACACGTAATAACAGATGCTTAGAAGAATACATATACACAGATAAATTCAAAATCAGTCTCAC
Source organism: Eubasilissa splendida (assembly GCA_031772225.1). Taxonomy (NCBI): domain Eukaryota; kingdom Metazoa; phylum Arthropoda; class Insecta; order Trichoptera; family Phryganeidae; genus Eubasilissa; species Eubasilissa splendida. Next base: position 7,074,288 of record CM062868.1, on the reverse strand, counting down.
GTCACATTGATTCCGCACGAATTATATTGTATAGATATGGCATTGGTAGGATGATACCGGAGCCAACCTATATCAGTAAAAGACCAAATGTAATAAGCATGTGTTTCCTAACTATGCCATACAATAAAGAAAAGAAAACTATGAAAGTATTATTTTATGCTTAAATTCTTAGATAAATAAAATCAAAATCTCGAAGGCGGAGAGCCAACACCCCCAAGTGACAGGTGAGGACCAACACACCAAAAAATCAATGAGATATGAAAATAACAATATTATTAATACTGGCTTCTAATGAAATTCAACAGGGATAACGATAACGTATCGTTAAAAAATACGATATGGTTGCTATTGATATGTAAAAATTATATGTCTGGGTATAAATACGTTTGGTTCTTGGGCGTAAATAAGAAACACATTAGAATTAGTTTAGAAACATGTTTAATATTTAAAAATAATAATAATAATAACGAAAGTACGTTCAAAAAACAATTACAATCTGGGTAAATCTTCGTTTGTTGTACACCAAAGATGGCTTTTCCACACTAGCAGTAAGTGGTTGTCATTTTTTTCTTGGCAGATGGTCAAAATCTCCAGTATTTTCTTGACCTTGTGATTGCACTTGCGGTTCTGGGCCCGGAGTATCTTCTTGTTCACCGATAACTTTCAAAGTGGACCCACGAAGCTCTCTGCTCAATTTAGGGATATTTAGCCTTGACTTGAAGAGTGGCAACGTGACTGATCTGCGAAGTGTTGCATCAACAGTCAGGAGAGCAATGCTCGAGTGGGGGAGGCGTCAGAATTGACAAGTGAGTTTTGTTTGAACAGCACATAAAATTTACGTACGATACTAATGTAGGGTTAAAATTTGACGTTAACAGTACATATAAACAACAAAATATTTAGAAAATATAGCGTTAAATTTGATTCTAGTCTATTAGGGAAATAGCAAGATGACAGTTCACACGCTTGGCACGTGAGAGATACCGGGTTCGATACGCGACGGTTTCAATTTTTTTTAATTTCAGATAGGTTTTAAAAGGTATTGATCCTGGATACCAGTAACGGTAAAAATTTAAACACAAAGAAATGTAAGTATATTTTTATAAGGTAGTTTTAATCGCAAATTTTGCTGGGGGACCCCGTTAAATAAACATATGCTCCGTTAACTTTTTTTTTTGATAGCGCTTGATAAATCGGTCGGACGTATTAGCCGAAGGGGGAGAACATTCCTAGAATGAAGGCCAGAAATGGCCCAATATCAAGAGATCCCCAACGTGGTGAATGGACAACGACAAAAGAATACTTGGCCTAAATACCGTAATTATCTATAAAAGAACAATCGCGACAGCTCTGTATCCCGATTTTATGATCAACAAATATTTATATTTAAAAAAGGGTAGTCCAAATTAATAAAATGAATACATATCATATTAAATAATTCAATTTGATTTAGTTACTTAAAGTATTTATGATAATTAGTATATTAAGCAACTTATGATGAATTTATTAACATTAATGAATAATTCAAATCAACTCAATAAGACGTATGGCTGGAAGCCATATTAGTTAATAATTAACAACTTGGAGCGATTTATTCCGGTGGTAATTTTTCGAAAAATTAACAATGCATTATAGGTATTATTATTTATATTTAAAAATTATTATAATTTCTAAAAAATATATTAATTTAATTTGGAAGTATGTTCTGTTATCCGATGATTAACAATTATGTACATATTTATTTTTAAGTAACTTATATAAAAATAATAATAATCTACAGATCGTACCGAATTAAACAATGATGACGTGTTATGAAAATACATATCACACACACACAGTACAAAGGCAAATAAAATGCCAAAATATTAATAATAGTAACATATCTGTTTATCGTATGCTTCATGCCATAATGGCACGTGTATTTGCAAAAAAATTCTATTAAATTGAAAAAAAAAATGTGTATTTAAGAAAGTTCATAAAATATATTATTGTTGTAATATGTGTATTACAATATACTTACTAAATCAAGGCATAGAGAAATCTGAAATATAACATGAAACATGAAAAACTATTTTCTAGCACAAAAATGACTGTTTTTTACATATAACTGGTTTCAACATGTATAATATGTGAGATAAGATAAAATGCAGTGTGATATATAATACATTAAATCAAATGTAGATAAAACTTGTAACACGAAAAAATACTATCATCACCGCTTTAACCGATTAAGCTACGATAACCTATATAATCTATACTAAGTCACCAAATTTCATCTAAATACATTTACTAAGTAGTGAGACATCTATATTTTACCGTCGGAAGCGACCATCTTTTTTAATTACAATTGAGCAGAATCTGCTAGATGGCGCCAAGACAAGACAGAATACGCTAGTTATCTCATATTTTTATATCGATAGATAGATTTTTTTCTATGCATCTTTCTGAGTGTTATCTAAATTTGTTTTTATTAATTAATACAGAACTACCTATGCTCTGAAAAACCGTAACTTTACAAATAAAATAATAACTAGCAGATAAGCAATCGGCCATTGGTGACTGCTGCGCACAACATTCGTGTCACATTTGACAGTGACATAGATAAGGAAAGAAATCATAGAGTGCGACGCGATATGACCGTAAGACATTGATGCTCTATCTATGACAGGAGTCTCACAGACCTGTACGTTTAAGCAAGTACTTTACAGTCTACTGAAGCAAACGAAACTACCGAAGTCGCCACGACCGCCACAGCCAAAAAGTCATAGAAATAGACGGGATGCGTAATATTATTATGGATATATTAAATAATTGTCTTAAATACTAATTAAATGTATTAATTAGAAAGATATAATCAATTTTATCGAAAAATATGTTGTTGTTGCTATCGGGATTCTAACCTAGACCACTTTCCAATCCAGTACCTTTGTCGATAAGCTTTCGAACCCATATGATACAATTTTCAAATTAATACATTTAATCGTTCCATTATTTGAAAGAGCCATCTACCTTATTTTTACAGAATCTTAAATACCTTTGAGTAAACTGATAGCAGACGCCAGAATTAACAATTCATTTTTATTAAATTTTGGACACATTGATACAACTTATATATTATTATGGTTAACACATTCTTATTGTGAAGTTGTAATTATTCAGAACATAGGTATGTGATATTTTAAATACTAATTAAATGTGTTAATTAATTAATGCACCTTCCCCGGATTGGAAAAAGATCCAGGTTCGAATCCCGGCAACAACGACAATATATTTTTCGATAAAATTGATTATATATGTATATCTTTCTAATTAGTATTTAAAATAATTTTTAGTTACATTTAATTTGTTTTAAAAATATCACAGACCGTCTGTTCTGAATAATTACAACATCACAATAAGAATGTGTTCTTAATAAATAATTGTCGTTGAATATTTCAAATAATAAGTTAAATTTGCATGCATTGAATAACACCGTGTGTGGTATAAAAATAAATCTCAAATATCAGTAGATAACATATGTAAATACGTGTACTTTGTGCACATGTTTGGCGCTCTTTGGAAGTGCGGACAGACTTGAGACTGTTCAAACTACAATAACACACACACTTCCGTAAAAAAAAATCAATATAATACTCTGTTACGACTCAATTACGTAATACAAAAAGGAGAGTCTTCTAGCCGTAAAAAGACTAAACGAAAAAAATAAATTATTTAAGAGAATGGCAACACTTTCAAACATTTGAATATGGAAATAAGAAGCTTTGAAACTGTCAGTTGTTTTAACGATCTTCTTGCGGCGGACACAATGGCACCGAACCATTTAAAAATGCCTTATTTGAATAATTATTATTGAACGAGGCAGATGCCTTCGCTAAAATCGGACCATTCTTCTTGGTGTTTCACACTTTCGATTGGAAATTATTACAAAATCATTTATGCAACAGGGAAGTTCGCAAAGCGAAACGAAATCGCCATTTGCAAAGGTGGTTATTATGTTGTGTATGAACAATATCAAACGAGCTTTTGCGATTTGCGTTCGGCTACGATCTTCAATAATTGCCGTGGAATTATATATGAAGGGAATAATACCACAGAAATTTTACAATACATGTGAAAATACAGGTTTTTCGATTGTATTTAAAAACACTAAACTTATTATAAAGATAGTAACAAAAAGCATTCCCGTGTGTGAAATTAAAACACTTGTTTTTTATTCTACTCGTTTAATTTACTTGAGAGGCGTTTCGCCTTATAAGGGCATGATCAATCTAACAATGTATTTATTTATTAGACTTTATTGACATACATGTTTTTGTTGTAACAGAGGTGAATATAAAATATTATAATGTAACATGCTAAACATAAGATACAATTATATTGCGATTAAGTATATACTCATAGTTTATTGTGTGGAATGGAGTAGACTCCACCTCTGATATGTACAGCATTGTCCTGGCTACTTTGTTAGAACGCCGTCTATATTAGCCATATTTTTCTATATTTTTCCATTCATAATGCTAAGATTTTTATTTCGAACGGTATTAGGACTAGATAACATGGATATGTACTGGTATTTTCAATTATGGCGCGGTAAAGCTTAACCACACAACAAAAAATATATATATATTCAAAATTATTTCACAAATGTACAAAGTACAAATGATAACCAAACATCTATTATACTCAATTCATAAAAACATTTTTTCATAATTTATGTATAGCTATAGTTCGTAGCAACTTAAGAATATAACTCGACAATTTGGTCCCCATTATACAATATTCATTTTCACGGTAATTCCTGATTAGTTACCCATCACTTATACTTTTATAGTTATTTATATCTATGCTTGGATTTTTAAATTTTAATATACATTATTTCCTGAAGAAGATACCATAGGTAACGAAACATGTTGATTTATCAATAAATAGAGGTTTAAACAATGTGTTTTTTTCTTATTATTTATACAGGGTGTAACAAACCTAGTCCACAATATTTTATGGGTAAATTACGAGTTGAAAATGTTCGAGGAATATGTATCTAATCTCAACCATGTCAAAGATATACGTATTACATAAAAATCATAATTGTGAGATTATTTCATTTTATCATCGAATTTCGAGCGGCTAGACTATTTTTTGTTAGATGATTTAGGGCCTGAAACATAAATATAGATTAATAATGGATCAATTTTGCATATATTTATTTATTTCAAAGTACGTAGACTTCGAGCTTAACACGATTTTGTAAAAAAATTCATACAATAATATTTTCCGTAACAATGCTGAATTGGCACACATTCCTTAAACGTTTTCGACTCGTAATTTAATCAGGTATCCACCCATCAAATATAGGTTATACGCTGTATAATACGTTGGCGTAAAGTAATTTTGCTAATATTTAAGAAACGTATTTTATATTTAAATATTTTAATAGTTTTTAATGTTTGTTGATTTAATTAGTTGCTCGACTGCAGGCTTGATTATTGAGTCACCATGCCTGGTGACCTCTAATAGCACCAAGAAACGGGTCGACGATACGTTTTAAATTCCGTTATTGTCGAGATGAAACTACGAAATTCATTCACACTATAAAGAAGCAAGAATGCAATAGTGCTTCGGAAAGAAATGTTGTTTCTGACATTATTTTATTAAATGCATCTTGTATTGAATTTTTCAATTTGTAAAAAGTGCGTTAGCTAAAAAAATCTGCGTGTCAAGTACAAAAAAAAAATATTTTCATTATTTGAGTTTAACCGACGGGTTAAGGCATAAATTGAATACTGCTAATATCTAATACTTCCAAATAGTGAAACCATCACTTTTAAGTATTGTTGCCGACAACTCCGTAGCCTTGAGGCCGTAATTCAAGAAAACTGAACAGAAAGGTAATTTTTCAGCTTGATAATGCTCGTCCGCATACTTTCAACATTACAAAATTGGCTATTGGAGAGCTGCTGGGTTGAGAAGTTATTCCACATTCGAAATATTCTCATAATCTTGCTCTATTACATTTTTATATTTTCTTCACACTACCCAACAATCTCCGAGGAATGGTCTTAATATCGAAGCTATTCGATTTCACATCCAAATTATACATTATTTGATTCCACCACACCCGCCTGCTCTTCAACATTGGCTTGACATCTTCTTCACATCCAAACCATTAGATATTTTCAGGCGTGGAATCGAAAAACAGTGAGAAAGTTAGATGTCAATCATAACCAATAAATGGTTAGTTATGTATTTTGTTTTGAACTTTTGCGTTAACAAAAAAAATAACATTTAATATTTTTAATAGTTTACAAATTGAGCTCTGTTTATAATATCCACTAGATGATAAATTCAATAATTCACGTGTTTATAAACATAGCTGTAAAGATGGTACTGCTTTCTAATTGGTAAAACAAAACGGGTCAAAATTATAGCGCAAGTGTCAAAGACCATTTAAGATGTTTAAAAAGTAATGATTTTTCAAAATTTTTCAATAATTTCTTAGAAAATGATCATACTTTTAATAAAAATTCAAATAATGTCAAATAAATTAAATTGAACAATATTGAATTAAAAATAAAAAAAAAAGCGAGTAAAATTAACCAAAATATTATAAATAACAAATTAAATTTATTAAGAAGAACACATTCTTATTGTGAAGTTGTAATTATTCAGAACAGACGGTCTGTGATGTTTTAAATACTAATTTAATATTGTCATGAAAAATACTGGCGCTATAACACAAGTGGTAGTGTACTTCCCCGGATTGGAAATAGAGATCCATGTTCGAATCCCGGCAGCGCAAAAACAATATTTTTCGACAAAATTGATTTTATATGTATATATTTATAATTAATTAGTATTTAGAATAAAATTTAATCACAAGTCTTATTCTAAAAACTTTGTATCATTAAGTCAATTTCCTCCACACCTTTCATCATTGTAATAATATAAATTAAGTACAAGATTTAGATAGATTATTTTAATTTAATAAAATTAAAAAAATATTTTTTTAAAACATTAAAATAATGTGACATGTGTTTTAGGTTAGTTAATTTGACATTCTGAAGAAGGAAATGGTATTTTCCGAAACCGGTTGGTGTATTAAAATTACTCATCGTGTAGGTTTTATTATAAACGAATTTAAATAATCCATAAAATAAAAAAAGTAAGCCTCAATTAAATATTTCATATCGCTACCTGGCCCATCTCTCCGCAGTCGGTGGTGACGTCACACAATCCAGGTAATTAGCATAAACAAATATGCAAATACGGCGTTCAACACGTCGACTTGGTTTCGGAGACATGTGGAAGGTCGAAAGTCCGTCGCTACCGTGTCACGGGGAGAGAAAAAAAAGCGAAACTTTTACCGTACAGACCGGGTGTGAGAGTGTTCAAAGGTCGTTTCAATTGCAACTATTTAATGAACACGATATTATTTCAATCAGGCCTATTCTCAAAATTGCAATATTGAAATGAAGGTGATTGTTACACCAACCCTCAAAAATAGACAGTATGTAAATTAACGTCCGTGTTATATTTGAATGAGAGAGAGTGAGGGAGATAAACGTACCATAATCTGTCAAAACATAAAAATGGCAACAGGATTGGCCGTGATTCTTCACTACAACGCTGCGTATAAATGCGAGGAAATCAATAGGTAATTTATGAACAAACTTTTTTCTGTGAACTTTGAATACTGTATTAGTACTTATTTTAACCAAAAACTTATATTTTTAGTCGAAACTCGAGAATGGAAAGACGTCGTTTGCGTGATTTGTGCGGTATAGTTGTACCTTATCAAGGCGGTATAGTTGTAAAAATTGCTCATTTGGAATTTCCATCGGGTTGCACAAATCACGCAAACGACGTCTTTCCATTCTCGAGTTTCGACTAAAAATATAAGTTTTTGGTTAAAATAAGTACTAATACAGTATTCAAAGTTCACAGAAAAAGGTTTGTTCATAAATTACCTATTGATTTCCTCATCCGCAGCGTCGTAGTGAAGAATCACGGCCAATCCTGTTGCCATTTTTATGTTTTGACAGATTATGGTACGTTTATCTCCCTCACTCTCTCTCCCTCTGTCTCTCTCCCTCTCTCTCATTCAAATATAACACGGACGTTAATTTACATACTGTCTATTTTTGAGGGTTGGTGTAACAATTACCTTCATTTCAATATTGCAATTTTGAGAATAGGCCTGAATGTCGGTCGTGTCAAATTTTACGTGATCAATTCTAAAATCACATCGTGCACTTGCATTGTATTTTGACATTAATGAAGCGGATTATCAACAGGTCACCTAATAATCCTCATACATAACCCTGCAAAGCATTTTAAAGTATAATATAAAGATAGAACAGACAAAAAAAACTAATAAAGGATGTTATTTAGAGGTTTATTTTTCAAATTGGCAAAACTTGTTCTAGCGACAGCCAATTTGACAGCCGATTTGTGCTCAGTTTGGTTTGCCATTTCACCAACAGAACTATGCTTGCAAATTAATATAACAAAACTTACCGTGCGCTACGTCCATTTTACGGTCGACATAATCGTCCATCCGAGCGAGTAATTCGAATAACCATGGATCGTTTTCGCACCACGCATACTCTAGTTGATAATACGCATCATAATGAAGAAGCTGTCGCTACAGTGGAGCGTAGTGTTGAGGAGGATCCGAACGAGTAGATTGCTGACTTTTTCGTACCTGTTAGCGCCGTTTAATGTACTCACGCACATACACACGCACACTGTGATAAATTATCAAAAGATATCCTTTCCTTTTCTCCTTCCTAACCTATCTCTAGGCACGAGTGAGAAAGAAGATATCTCTGCAGTCTAATTCACCCGAACGACTTCACTGCGCTTTTTGGAACCGATCACGGCACTCCGCCGTCGCTGTAAATCCGCTTTACTACCGCTTATATTAATTAAGAAAATAATTATAATTAAATCCTGCTAATAAAAACAAAGAATTCCTTTAACTCGAGTGTCAACAAGTGTTTTGTTACATAATTCTGCGTCGCGAGTGAATTGGTGGATCCAGGGAGACAATCAGAGCCAGCTTTCAAATATACAAGTAAGTGCCATCCTTTTATTCATCTCCCGATATTCCACAAAATTCCAGTACCCCAACTGAATGGTATTAATGTGAAAGAGCTGCGGTTTCAACAAAACGGCCCAACATTCGATGAGTGCATAATTTCGCGAAATGGACCTGTGAATTGGCCACCAAGATCGTGTGATTTAACACCATTAGATTATTTTCTGTGGGGATATGTGAAGTCGCTGGTCTACGCCGAAAAACCAGAGACGATAGTTTGACTTTGGAAGACAACATCATCGCGTTAAAAAGTAGTCAAAAATTGGACGTCGCGGCGCCCATATGCGAGAAATCATATTTAAACATTAACGGCATAAAATTATCTTTCTAATAAACCCAATACCATGGCTTTACCGCGATTTTTATGTGTTTTATTTCATTTTAAAATTCAATACCTCTAAAAAAAAAACACCCAAACAAATAGTTTAGAAAGTGAAGCGAGGAGAAATATAAATACATCTTGAATATAATTAGTGCAATGTAAAGTGCACGACTTCCAAGGTCACCGCTGGACACAGCGGAGTTATACAGAAATGGTACGTTATGCTCTTTAATGACTACGGTCAAGGCATTCTTAATCTCGTGAGGCCTTTGGAAAAGGACATGATGTGCGATGATTGAGTCCTTGACCTTTGTATACGTAAGGTAGTACCGTACCCTTTGAAATATTAAAATCTCTGACATAGCAAATATGCTTAGATTATATTTTACAATAAAAATATATAATAATTACCTAATTTACCTCGAGTTTAAACTTAGACCGTGACGTTCTCTGTAAATAAATAGACATGATATGAAGTGTATATATAGGAGAGGGGTTTGGAACATTAGCTGCGGAACGAGGGAAATTCTACACACATTATTTGTAGAAACATAAATACGATAGTTTATGACACATTTATGCGACAGTAAAAGTATTTACTCTTCGAAAATGAAATCTTTGCGTAAACAAGACGTATTTTTTTTTTACATTAATGCATATTCTATTGTCAGCGTTCAAATTTTCGAAGAGAAAATAATATCCCGGTCGCCAACATCATCACCATATTATTTACCGTTTATGATTTTATGACTTTACGAATCGAACTTCTTGTCGATTAGAATTAGATATCTTAAAATAATCAATAGACACAAGGATGTCGCTTTCCGCACACCACTTATGCCATTTTAAAAATTACTTAACTGTCGCGTCGTCACTGAATCGGGTACTTACTGTTTATGATATTACGACTTTACTTTCTATTGACCACGCGGGCAATATTTCAATTAACAGCATTAAATTTGTTTAATAATGTTACATATCTATAAAACTAAACCTTCTCGACATTTTAATTCAGCTGATTAAATTTTTTTTAATACTGGAAAGATCGCGAGTTTCGCGCTTGCCGCATGCGTTGATAATATTGGAACCAAAATTGAGGGATCCAAAAATAATGACGTCAAATCATGCATCCGTGTGTCAGTAATGTAATGTAAAGTTGCTAACTAACAAAATGATATTTTTGTTAGTTACCAACTATTATCGGGATAACAATAAGCCCGTAATCTTTATATTATACAGACATTGTATAATATTAGGATTACAGTACAAAATTATCAATAATGATGTACTTATAAGGAAGGTATCAGCTATTTAGTCGACGATCGGAAGGTACGCCAAACATTCAATAAACATGACAGACTTACTAAATATGCGTTCAACAATAAGGCATTCTGAAGTTGTAATTAATAAGAATGTGTTCCGCTAATAATAACGTTGTATCAATGTGTCCAAAATTTAATAAAAATGAATTGATAATTCTAGCGTCTGTTCTATCAGATTACTCAAAGATATTTGGGGATTCTGTAAAAATAAGGTAGATGGCTCTTTCAAATAATGGAACGATTAAATGTATTAATATCAAAAATGTAACATACAGGTTCGAAAATTTGTCACTGTAGCATAGTTGGATAATGCACCTTCCCCGGTTTGGAAAGAGATCCAGGTTTGAATCCCGGTGGCGCAACAACAATATTTTTCGATAGAATTGATTTTATATGTATATCTTTCTAATTAATATATTTAAAATAAGGCATTCGCCTAATTTGGGAATTCGAACCTCGTTCCAGACCATCGTGTTTTAAAGTCATATTTATAATTGCACAAGCAAGCATTTCAGCTGAAAATATTAAGAAACTAACGTGAGACATGATTCCCGCGACACGCACGCCACCTGGCGTTAGGTTAGTTTAGTTCCGGATCTCCTGTAATAAAAATAATCAAATAATAATAAAAGCAATGAAAGCCAACTTTTGTAAGTTCTCTTTTATTTAAATACCTTGCTCTAGGCGCACCATAAATACTCGTACACGCATTCGTATACACTGCGACATGCACCAACACGCGTGAGACTAAAAGAGAGTTAGGTGCTTCAATCTCACCATACGCAAAACCTTCTGATACGATAACACAATTAAGATCCTCAAGAGTCAATAATAAATAGTGCACAACGACAATCCCTAAAGTAGTATACATATGCGGTAGTTGTGGTACGTTTTGATCGTAAATTAGTGTATTGACATACGATGCATAAGATAAAAACGCTACTTTGGTGTTATTTCTCGCTAGCGATAGAGATTTTACACCACCACTACAATTACACGCGTTTTTGACACAATATAATTAAGGATAGTCGGACAACACAATTACAACAGGCAGCCGTCCGGCATTCGGTCAGAATCCAGTTAGCAAATAGTCAGTCAGTTGGTCAACAAAATTTACAAAATAAATAATTACGAATATGGTTGTCTTTGTCCGATGATTGATTTGACATGCAGAGGTAAAACATACTTACAGTTGGTCAACGAAATTGTGTTAAACGTTTTATAATTTGCCTCTGTGCGAGCGGGCACGGGCGCGGGCACGCTAGGTGGCCGGCGTGCCCGTTAAGGTTAACATATAATACAATTATATTCTTTAGTACTTAGGTATTGCGTTTACTGAATCTCCTCTAACGGAATAAACACTTATGTTTCTAGGCCATGTTTTTCAAGATGAACTTTTAAAAAATTACAACTCGGAAATCTTGAAAATAAATCATATTTTTTGTAGCTTTGTTAAATATGTTAACATAAATCATAAACCAAAAATAAATATATTCCTCCTCTTTCTCCTCCGTTTTATTTACTATTTTTTTTCTTTCTTATCTTATTTTTATAATTGAATGAGAGAATGTTAAGAAAGATATATGATGCAAGTGTTCATGGCACCAGAAATACAGGACGTCCGCGCGAAAGACTCGGCACGACCAGGTAAACCAGATACTGGAAGATGGTCTTGTTAGAAGCCACAATAACCGGCGAGCTTTTATAAGAAGATGTGCGAATGTGGATGAGGCGAGAATTGTGTGTCAGGACAGTGCCTACCTCCGCGGGGAAACGAATGGGTGATGGTAAGTAAGTACGTAAGTTCTCTTATTTTTAATTTTTCTTTTACTATCTACTTCAATAGAAGATAAAAGTTTTCACACTTTTCATTGTCTTTATTTCGTAAAATTAATCTCCGTTTCTAAACTTCACTGTATCATTTGTCTATCGATAATTCAGAGAAAAACATGTAATTGGTTGAAATTTTTTAAAAATATTTTTTATCTATACTGTTTTACCATAACTGTATGCTTCACAAAAAAAAAATCGGTTTTAACGTTTCTAGAACGTTTTCCTGCAAACGCAACCCATGTGTATACATATTTCGAATAAAATGATCCTATAATCGTCTGGCAAAAACTTTGTCACTAGACTGAATATAAAAAAAAAAAAAACGTTCTACCACAGACTACCAAATATATAAACATGAACTAATGCAAATTATTTGCACCACTTACGCAATCAAATAGCTCCGCAACTTTCTTTAAAAATGTGACTCGATTGGAAAGAAAATTAAAACGCCGACAATATAATATGGATTCATCTAAAAAAAAAAATGCGTCATGTTTACGCAAAGATTTAATTTTCAAAGAGTAAATACTTTCACTGTTGCATAAATGTGTCATAAATTATCGGATTTATGTTTCCACAAATAATGTATGTAAAATGCACCTTAGTCCCGCAACTAATGTTCCAAACCCCTTTTCTATGTTTACACTTTATTCGTTGTCTATTCATTTACTGATGCATAAAGCCTGGTGATTAATTTATTTATTAAAGAAATTTAAAAGGAATGTTCATGTATTTATTTAAATTGCAAGATAAATACATATCTACAATCAATAAAGATGGCATCGAGATGATTTTTAGTATTCTGAAGACAATCAATGAGCAAAACCTTAAGATACTTTTTCAGTGCCAAAAATGAATACCAAATTTGGTCAACGTACTTTCATGTTTTTTGCACTGCATTTTTTTAATAAATTACCACTAACGTAAAGGGTCTAACGATTTTAAACCAAAAATAACAAAGTGGTTGCTTGATGTGGGTAGAAAGCAAAACTTTTTTTTTACAATAACATTATATAACTTCCGATTGTACCTTAGCAATTACAAGTTTTAAAAACTGTATAGGTAATTGCTTTAGAACAGACCACGTCATATGCTACAAATAAATAAATTTAAAAAAAATTAAACGTAATACGAAAGTGACTTGAAAGAGAGTTGTATGTCAAGTCAGAAGACTTTAGTGCTCTATGGTTTAGTTAGTCAAAGGTTATATGTAAAAAAATCTAATATTAATCATAACTTGGGATGAAAAACTGAGCCGCGGGCAACACTTCTCACAGTAGCCTGTGGAAGATGTAACCATGCATACTAATACAACCTCACGCATCTGACATGTTGTAAGGTTCTGCATTCTGACACGTGCGGTGGGAATAAGATCGAATGGCGCCTAATTTGTCATCGGACATGACTGTCAAATAAGCTTAACAGAAACTATTCACCACGTTTACGTGACATACAATACTTATTTTTATGAAATAGAAATCAATGATACTAAATATATTAAAAAAAAATTCATCATCTTTTTCTTCATTCTTTAATGCCTGTAATGACCTCAATTCGACAAGACAAAACAGGAATAGTAACGCAGCTTCACGTCTCGATCGTCTGCCGTGTGGTACTCTTCCAGGAGTTCTTAACTTTTCCTCTCCGATGATGTAAACAGAGTTGACATTGACTCTAATTATATGAATATCTCTGTAAATATACTAAATACAGAGTTCATATTTTAGGTACTCCTCCGTAATATATTTATGTATTGGATAAAATAATTACAATATATAAGCATTTACCATACGTGACAATAAAAAATGTTTTCCCGAAGAACCTGACGTGAATTTGTCAATATGTGTAAGGACGGCGCAGTACTCGGGGCGCGGGGTGCCGATCGTCACTTTAGGGACAGAGCGTGTGCTGGTCGAGTTAGACGTGTATTATGCGTTTTTATGCTGTCGTTCGTGATGATCAATGTTTTTTCTAATTTTTAGTACTTTCAGTACACAATAATACATATTATTTTAATGATTAATATAAGTAATAAAACTAAAAATGTTATTTATTTATTTTAGCACCGTAAGGGAAAGGTTAAAGATGCACACGGGATAATTTCCTATCTTATATTGATGCATAACATCTTATATACACTATTACGTGGTGAAATCGTACCGAAACGTCGGCGAGCCATTCCACTGATTGGTGAAGGGTATGATAAAAAAAATACTGAATAATTCCGTAAATATAATTTATTAATATATATCAGAAACTGTGATGGCAATCACAGTTTCAATCATTGATATAATCGAATACCAATCACAATCACATCAGTGAGTCGAGAATAGCATTTTTTCTCATCACAACTCCACAGCTTTGCTTTCACGTGACAGAACTGACAGCAGATTGTTTTTTTTTTTTTTTGATGCTATGCGACATGGACACGCTATTATATTTTGAATACTTGATAAAATACAAAACGAACCAAATGTAAATCTGGCGCAATCTTAACTGTTGAGGAAAATTTAATTTTTCACGTGTCCGTAAATAGATATTAAAAATAAAAACTCGACAAACATATTTATCGCACAGCGTCGACATTATAAAGTAAACTCGATAAAATTACTAAGCAGATTATACACGCGAAGGTCATTTCATGTTTGGAAAATTAAAATTATTCGCTAGTTGCGCGTGGTAATTAAAATCGTATGAAAGTATTGCGCACTAATAAAAATTATTCGCATTGAATTCAATTTGAATTAAATAATATTATTTTATTGTTTGTTTTTCCAATACATAATTTATTTAATAAACAACGAAGAAAATAAGATAATTATGCGAACATTTAAAATTGATTATTTTTTCGGCAGTCACGTAGTTGTAGTTTTTTATTATACGCGATGAAATAATTCAATGTTAACAACACTTTAAAAATTAATTAGTTAACTTAACTTATCATTATAGCGCCACACTCTTCTGTCCCGACACACAGTTCTCACCTCATCCACATTCATACATCTTCTCATACAAGCTCGACGATTGTTGAGACTTCCAACAGGACCATCCTCCAGTATCTGGTTTACCTGGTCGTGCCAAGTCTTCCGCGGACGTCCTCTATTTCTAATGCCATCAACACATATATGTTCACCCAATCACATATATCTTCCTTACCATTCCCTCCTCATTCATCCGTTCCGTATAACCAAACCACCTTAGTGGTCCTTTCTTAATCTTAATCACTATACTAAGATCAGCTTTACATTCTCTGTCATAAATGGATCTGCCACACATACGCCTAAGCGATCTCATTTCCACTGCTGCAGTCTATTTTCGTTCCTCTTCCGCTAGCTCCAGGCATCGCTTCCGTACATCAGTATCAGAACCAGGACTCCATTGTGTACCGTTAGTTTTGCCTCGGTTGACAAGCTCCCATTAGCTATAATTCCATTCAAAATGCCGTTCACTTTGTTTTCTGCAGTCATTCTCATTTCTATATCTTTCTCAGCCTTTCCGTTTCTATCGAACATACTTCCCAAATACACAAACTCATCTACTTGTTCCAAACATTCAACACCTATTATTTAGCACGGTGTCTTGCTTTTCTCCTGTTGATATTTACTTGAAGGTCACATTGCTTGCATACATCGTACATTCTAGTTACTAGAGTGATGGTTAAACTGTTATTTAAACCGTTATTATGACTGATTGGTACCTGATTATTCATAATTTTTCAGGCAGTCACTGTAACTGCTAGAAAGTACACCTCTAACAGTTAAATATAAGTTACCAATCATCGATACAAATTAACACAATCGCAGTCGCAACAGCGATTTAACATAACTAGTTTTATGAAACATGCGTCAATAACTGTCTGTTACCCTACGTCAATAACTGTCCATTATTAAACGACAAATGAACGAAAAATCAACGTATTAGAAAACGTTGTCAGGAGATATACGGGAGGATGTTTTAAAGGAGACACGTTAATACTAGTGGAAATTGTATTATAAAATGCGGCAGCACGGATAATATATGGAGTTTCTAAATTCTCTCACATAACATCGATTTTGCAATTAAATTTTGAATTTAAATTATGCTGGTTGACACGTAACATGGCGCCTCTGTATCTTCAACAGCTCTACATTTTAAACAACTTAAATGGTCAGCCGCAGGAAGGTGTAATAGAACCGACCAGTTTAGTGAACGTGCATTCGCCGTGGCAGGCCCAAAAGCGTGGCCCTCCGCCATAAGGAACAGTGCATCAGACTTTTTAAAAAAGATATTAAAAATGCACTTTTTCAAAAACCATTTCCATGAGTTCAAATAACAATTTTAAATACAAAAATAGTGTAGAAACCGTTTATTTGTAAATCGGCCTTGAGGTGAATATTTTTACGAAAATGACGCTATAAAAATGATCTATGTTATCCATAATTATATCCTTATTAAATTACTTCCTCATATTTTATCTATGACTATTAACTATCGCTATTGGATATGTTATTGGATCTGTATATGTACATAACAAGAGAAGAAATGATTGGCAGTAAGAAAGGATTCGACATATTCGCTATTTTCGTACTATACGTGTTTTTAATATCTCTAAGTTAAGAATACTCAAATGTGTTCTGTTTTATATATTCGATAACAGTATGTAAATATAATACATATTGAATTTGAAATGAAGTGTACATTGTCTGAAAAAACACACACATTGGCGAAATCATACGAATTTTTACGACTGGCAAGTATATTGACCATCTGCCATCTCTGTCTATCACCTGCTAGTTATTACCTCAAAACTACCACGAACGATACTGATGGTGTACACTTTTATTATAAACTAGCAAAAAGCAGCCGATTTATGTAGCTTAAATGGGAAAGCCTTATACCGGCAAATTTTTTTTACACCCTATCCCGGAATCGTTTTGAGAGTTGTTTATTCTCGTTTCGATTCGTCAATATTACCTTTTTTTTAAATTATTTTCAGTTATTAACATCTTAATGCCATCATAGGTTGGCTCCGGTATCATCGTACCAGAGCCACACCTGTACAATTTGACGTCAGACTCATTATCACATTCAATTCAGAGAAGGCAGCCAGAGAGAAGCTATAGAAATCATACACCCCCAAAAGGGGAGGGTAGACGTCACATTTATTAGTCGCAGAACTCGGTCACAGTCCGGCAGAAATTCACCCTGTCCAGGGGTCGCAAAAGGTGCGAGGGAGAGCCAGTAGAATGTCACGTTGGGTCTCTCTGGTCACTGATCTTCCCAGCAACCCCCAGCGGGATAGAAAGGTAATAGGTGTTAGGTAATAGAAAGTTCCACGTTAAAGTCCCGATAGCAGCTATACATTTTTCGAAATATTAATGTGTTTTTTGTATCATTCTAAGTGACATGCCTAATTTATCAAACGGTATTTTTTTTCATTTTAAATTATCTAATACGTGATAATCTAATCGTAGAACTATAAACAGTTTATGGGTAAACCGCTCTTGAGGTGATAGTTTTTACGAAAATGGCGCTATACAAATTATCCATTATTATTATTATTACTAGATATCCTGTGGGAGATAAAGGCAAGGAGGCTGCAATGGGCAGAATGCAGAAGAAATTAAATGAAGTAGAAGAATGATCAAATTTTACGATATTATTTTGGAACGTTCGGGTTATTTAAATTCTTAAATAAATCCGTTAAAAATAAACACGAGGACAGCGGTGATATCAGCGAGCCGGCATCGGACCGCGGACCGCCGGTCACGCTGACACGCCCGCCCGGTAGGCACCCCCGCCATTGTGACATGGTTTAGGGAGCACCAACGCACCATGAAGCCATTATTATTACATTTTTTAAATCCGAAGAGCCAGAGGAATCCCGATGCGGCAGACTCTAATGATAACGACGTTTTTCAAACTACACGAGACACTGCCATCGAGTCATTTCCCCGCGAGGTAGTCCGCTGCTGTAACAAATCCAATGACAGCAAGCCCTATCTCTATCTACGAGGCGCATTCTTCTAAAGAAAAACATAATTTTCACAACACGTTACTTTCTTCGGACGCTACACACCTTAAACTACTTCTCAACATAGTCGCCACTTGTCATAACGGGGCACCAATTTCTGTATACCTTCGTCATAGAACGACGCCGCCTGGGATGCAAAACCATGTCTGTACTCCGTCCTTAAGTTCAAGAAAAGATGGAAATCACTTGGCGATGAATGTCAGGCGGTTTCATGTTTTGTGCATTCAAGAAACGAATCGCGGACCGTATCGCACAGTCGGCGGGCTGATCTATTGTCGTGAATATTTCAACCACTCACTACAAGATGGCCACACTGTGTGAATGTCTGTAACGTTGCGTGTGGTGAGTCAACTGATGAAGGAAACCATTGCGCTTGCGCAACATCGCAACCGCAGCGCTACGTCGGGAATATCCAGCAACGGCACTTACTTTAAAATGCGCCTCGTATGTTAATGCACCAAAGATTCTAAATAAAATTCGACTAATATGACTACCTAGAAAAGGAAATTATCTAGAGCATAACTTTATCTATTAATTTTATTTATCACCATCCTTGTGGATTTCTTAATTATTCGGAGGAGGCTCTGAACGCGTCTCACACTCATCTGGTTATCATCATGATTGCTGGATTAGAAGGAATAGCTCATCGGATCCCCCCGGAACGATGATCTATTAAAAAATTAATGGAATCTCGGATTTTTCCGGAATTTATTAGGGTATGGGTCGCCCGCTGGGGGTTGCTGGGATAGATTATCGACGTTAGGGATATTATTAGCCGTTTCTCGTGCGAACGAGGCCACTATTAGTCAATACTGTCACGAAAGGTTGAATTGCACCAAAATGTATTCCTTGATAAAAAATATAATTCCACCAATCGATGAAGCTTTTCAGAGATATTAGCATCATATAAAAATTATTAGTATTACCAATACCAAGTAAGTACTAGAACTCGTGTGACGCTGTTAATCTTTGTGCCCGTCAATAGACGAACATTGAACATCGTTATTTGGGTACTTAAGTTTTGAATATACGAATTTGCTATTTAAAACTGGATTCTTTAAAATACAGTTGAATTCACACATCCCCTATATCCGTCTGGTTCGATAATCGTCACATTTTGATAAAAAAAAACCAAATGTTTCCAAATGCTGTCTAACTGGACCAAAATGCAGAATATGGTCGAAAAATGACACGCAAATGTCGTCATAGTCAACCAAAACATAAATGGATTCAATGGTAATGTAATTGACTACTTCAGGAAGGTTTTAAAAAACATAAAGTTATTTGTTAAATCGAGTTCTTCTGAATCATCGCCAAACGTAAACCACCACCAGAATTACAGTTACTTGATGTTTAAATTGTCTCCTTCTAAATATTAGTAACTTTCATTTTCTACCATCATGTCTCCTCAGTATAATAAATATAAAGTTTTAACATAAAATTTATTAATTTGTGTACTAATTTTGTGGGCTGGGAACAAATTAATTGAATTTCGGTTATTTGTTATGGGTAAAATTATTTTTAGATTAGTCAGGCCCTCAGGAACCGATTAATGACGAACATAGACGTTCCGCTGTATTAGAATTTTTATTGAAAAAATAATCAACTGTCAAAACTATTAATGTAACAACGTTATCAATCAAAACAAACAACCATCTTTACTAATATATGCAGTGAACAGAGGTAATAAACATACATAAATGGCACTATAAATTATTTATATGGTTGTATTTTTTTTAAACTTATTGTGAATGAACGTAAGAGGTGACAGATGGTAATAATATTGAAATAATTTTTTTTTATATGTTTTCGATCAAACTCCTACCTACCTTTAAACATAGAAAGCATTCATTCAATGGGTGCCTAGTAAAATTTGTCAAATAATTTTATAAACATATACCATCATTTTTATTTAGTGTTTTATTTTTAGCAGCGAGTATCGATCCCGGTACCTCTCACTTGTTAAACGAGCGCTCTACCATGTTTCTATTCGTCCAGAGTAGACTGTGGTGTCAAATTGTCATACAGGAATATAATGTTGATTTTTTTGTATTAGAATTTAAGGCAAGACTTGCGATTCACAATGGAGTGCTGGTACCGACACTGGTGTATGGAAGTGAGACCGGGAGCTGGCAGAAGAGGAACGAAAGTAGACTGAATACAGTAGTAGTAAGATATCTTATGTGTATATATGGCAGATCCATTTATGACAGAGTAAAGAATGAAGAAATAAGGGAAGTAAGAAAGGATCACTTTGACTGTTTGGATGAATGATGTGAGAATGGTAAGAAAGATATATGACGCAAGTGTTGATGGCACCAGAAATAGAGGACGCCCGCGGGGAAGACTACCAGGTAAACCAGATACTGAAAGATGGTCCTGTTAGAAGCCACAATAACCGGCGAGCTTGCATGAATGTGGATGAGGCAAGAATTGTGTGTCAGGACTGAAGAGTGTAGCGCTCTATCCTCTCTGCCAACCCCCGCGGAAAAACATCGTAAGTAAGTAAGAATCTAATCCATTGATTTATAATTTTAAAATACCTATTATACAATCTCAATATCAAATTTTAATATGTAGGTACTGATATTCAATTTGATTTGTATAATAATTATGCTTGATAAATGTTGTAACAAGTTTAATCATTAATAATAATATTGGATAATTTATATAGTGCCATTTCCGTAAAAAAAAAAAAAAAATTACCTCAAAGGTGATTCACACATAAACGGTTCAGTGCTACAACTTGTATTATATTTTATAAAGAGCTTAAAATAATAAAAGTACTCGATCGTCTGAGCGTTCGGCTTATTTTTAATCATATTTTATTTATTTAATTGAATTTACAATTTATTTATTTTGAATCAGAAAAACACACGCACGTGTCCGAAACATGCAGAGCGATTGATGTCGTAAAAAACGTCAAATCACGATGTATTTCACTTCATTTTTTTTGCTCGCATTACAGGGAATGTGGCCGATGTGACCATTCGGACACACGACACACAGCCCAATTATTAATCTATTTATCTGTAAAAATTTAAATAAAAAGGATCTTCTAAATATTTCAAGTATGGATGGAGGATACAGTTGTCCTTAATCATAGTATATATTATATTCTATACAATGGCAATGGTCACAGACTAAATTTTGAACACAGAGTAACCCGCCCCTTATTCGAATATGAGCTCACCCATTATTGTATAGTTTTAACAATGACAATTATTATGATTTACATGCGCGCACACGCACACACACCATTACATGTTATTGTCTCCAAGGCAAGGTTATGTATTGCAGGTATATATATATATATATACGTGTGTTCTATTGTTCATTTTAAACATTAAGGTTGATTAGAATCATCGCAATCAGGCCAGGCTGTCAGGGTGGCTACGTTCAGCATACTACCGAGCACCGATGTCGGCACGAGCTGGTGTCTTCCGTGTAGTGCGACGAGCCATCTGACAAGCAGGTGTACTTGACTTGAAAATCGAGTTATTAGCGGACACCGCGGTTGTGGAATCAAAACCGATCGAGTTGGTAGCACTTTCATATTATTATTATTATATATTATAATCTAAGCCAGAGGTTCCCAAACTTTTTTGTGTCGTAGACCCCTTGCCATGTTTTTCGGTCTTTGGTAGACCCACACTACTTACCTGATATTGATTTTTTGTAAATTTCTAATTGTAGTGAAGTTTAGTGTTAAAAACTTAAACCACAAAGCGAATGCCTACATCCTACAACTTACACAATTTTATAAACATATATAATACATTTTTTACTTCATAGGTACTTTTATAAATAATGTATATGTCTTTATATTATAAGATTATAATGTAAGTAAATAGGTACTATCAGTGTATGTTGAGATCCACTATCGTGGACCCCCATTTTCATTTCATGGACCCCCAACTTTTTTTTTCGCTGACGTAGACCCCTTGCAGGTTATCATAGACCCCTGGGGGTCCATATAGACCACTTTGGGAATCAATGGTCTAAGTCGACTAGGAAGCGGCCAAAGATAGATAGTGTTTCCAAAAAATCTATTATTCAATATCGAAATCATAATTATTAAAAGGTATTAATTATAAAGTTATACGTACAAAATCAATTTTATCGATAAATATTATTGTTGCGCTACCGGGATTCGAACCTGGACCTCTTTTCCAATCCGGGGAATGTGACATTACCAACAATTAATAATTAATAAACAATGAAACGATGAATGTATTAATTTGAAAAAGTGTTTCTTATAGTTGGTAATGGACTTTCCCCGGATTGGAAAAGATATCCAGGTTCGAATCCCGGTAACGTAACGACAATATTTTCTGATAAAATTGATTTTATATGTATATCTTTATAATTAATACATTTAATTAATATTTAAAATTATAATTTATCAAAAAAAATTACCGTTCGGCCCGTACGAGGTTTGTGTCTTGGCAAAAGTCCACACCGACCTACTACGGAACGTTGTTCGCGTTTGTGGCGCAATATAATACATATAGGATTTTTTTAAATTCATTATTACTAAAAATTTCAAACTAGGATATAACAATAATAATGTACAATTTTTTTTTCGTACTACGCTACTCTTGAAAGCATATGCATGTGTAGAGAAGTGGACTGTATATAAATAAAAAATATTATTTATATAATAATATAATAGCATTAGCGATATAAATAATATTTAAAGTTTAGGGGTACATGTTTCTTTTTAATGTATTGTTTAATGGTATTTGATAGTTTTTTATTATCACTAATTTTCCTAATGTTAACAGGTAAGAGTAGTGTTTGAAACCCAAAAATGTGTGCATAGGATATAAATTAAGTAATTACACTACACTCTCGATTATCCGGGGGCGGTAAGATAAAAATAGACCAGAAAAAATTCGACCAAAAACAAATCTAAAAAAATAATAAAACAAAAACTAAAAAGTATTATACATACTAGCGTACATATCGCACACCTAGACCAAAACTAAGACAATTCAAAAAGTCATTTTTCAGTAGACAAAAAATTAAAACATTTTTCTCCATTTTTTGTTACTATAGCTTATAACATTTAGGTCATAAATGTATCCTAAAATGACACTGAAGAAAAACTGGGGCTATGTTAGTTGCACATATGACAGAGTATCAGAATACAATAATTACACAAATTTCTTGTTTTTTTGAGTTGTCTTAGTTTTGATCCAGGTGTGCGATATGTAGCCACGCGACACGAAATCCAACCCTCCTACGTAAATTATTGCAACTAACAAATTGATCCTTTTTAGTTGTTCAAGTATTGCACAAGAATTGGATACATTTTTACGTAGTAGTATTTTTTAAACATTTTATTGTGCAATATAATATAAAATATATGCGTAGTAAACTAGAAATGACAAATGATTTTTTTTTTAAATCTACTGCTGTATTTAAATTTACATGTTTGACATGCTGTGTCCGCCTGCTTGCATTAAAAATAAACACAGAATCTAAGCTCGTCCAAATAATAATTTACAAATAGGCATCGATCGGGATTGCGGGTCGATGATAAATTCGCACTTTACCAGTGTTATTTAATTAATAGCGAAAAGTAAAACTATAAACACGATTTAGATGAATGTGGACAATAAAGCTATAAATTAATACTTAATATGGTTAAGAAAATTAGAGTTTAATTTTTAAAATAAAATAATTTCGGTATTGAACTATAATAGGTATCGAGAATTTCGAGTGTACTGTTTACGTAAACAAATAACATTTTTTTGAGAACTATGTTATTCGCACGAGGTTTAACTAATTATTTTTAATTAAATTGTAGTGATAATAAAAAAATAACGTAGAGAAAGAAATAATTAAAAATATTATAAAATGAGATTAGATATTTAATTAAGAATATATAAACGATAAAACGCCTAATTATAAATATAAAAATTAATATAATTGTATCTAATATAAAATTATTGAATGTGTATTATAAAAACTAAACAATATACGTTAATTGGATTTAAGATTTCTTTATCCGACCTTCGCAATTATTATATTATTTAACACTGTTATGCTATTATCAAATTAGCTTCTGTTTACAATCTTTGCTTTGTAATATATTGAGATCCGAATAAGATTAATATTTCGAAAATTATAAATGCCCGTGGTTTAGAACGTGTGGATATTACAATGATGACGTACAGAAATAATATTTACATATTTAATACATAAACACGTAGGTATACTATATACTACAGGGATAAATTCGATTAATTAATTACTGGAATGTCATTTTTGTATTCGGGGAACCAGTGACTAATGGGAGATATGCCCAACAGCAAAAAAATATTCACCAGAAACGCAGTCAACTGTAATTCAATACACGGCATAATTAAACGTCGGATCGTGTTACTTATCCGGTGCAACGCTAAATAAAATAATTGCTTACATGTGAGAGCATCGCAGCGGTCAACAGACGATGCTAGGCTTGAAGAAAAGTACTGCTACAGTCGCTTCTTGCAAATTATCTCACGAAGAGCACATTCTTCGCCAGCATCCCGACAACTTCACAAAATTCAGGGGTCCCTCTCAGTCATAAACCCCGGACGGACCCAACAATGAACTGTATAACATTCCTTCGGCACCACAGATCACGAAGTTCTTTCTTCACACGCGAAAAATGAACGAATCCCAGACGAGATGAATCAACAATAATAATTAACACTACGCCGACACAACGCCGTTCGCACAAAAGGGCACGTATGTAATTGAAAAAGAATCGCGACAATCTATGAAACTCGTGTTCGATATCGAAGACGCCGCCGTCAACGCCGAGCAGCACGTCAAGTTCAACTGACACTCGAACACTCGAATTACAATTAATTAGCGAATTATTGACGCGTTACCTCGATCTGTCGACGACCACCGTACGACTTTTTACCGCCTTTAATAAATTCGCAATCGGAACTAATGCCAACCGTTCATGGCAATGATTTTGTTTTTTATTTGCTCGTTCTTTTCACTCGATGTCGTTTCGTCTCGACAGCAAGGCACCCACACGACCACTTCGCGCCCCTGCAGGCAAAATACTAAACTTGGGACACATGCACACTCCGTGAACCGGTCTCGCTCGCGGCTAGGTAGGGGGCGCCACGACAGTGTGAGGTTGTGTCCGAAGAACCGATCTGCAACTACGCACTGTTCGCCAAAAGCGATCAGTGTGTGTATCTTATATAAAATAATTACAACTAGTAGTAATATCCTAATCATTTACACAATTTAACTATCATCAACAATAAGATATAAAAAAAATATATAAGCTGCATAGAATGCTGAATATATAATAATAAAAAAACAAGATACAACATTATCGGGTAGTTTAGTGACACACTGAATATTACTAAAAATGTATTTGTTTATCTGTAATACATTATTTCTAAGATGAATTGTAACATAATAATAAATTAAAACACACTTCATATTTTTACAGTATATATTTATAGAAATAACGTGTATTCTTGAAAAAAAAACATTATTTTAGTTGAAAAAAAAAACAAATTATACTGTTAAAATTTACATAAACCCGAAATAGTACAGTAGCAAAGATTATATATTAATATTTGCATTTTACCAAGAAATGCATTTGTTAAATAATTTTATCTTGATATTACGTCATTCTTAGCTGGATATAGTGCATTGTGTGCGACCACATTACAATTGAATGCGATACTCATTCTATTATCGTTGAACATTAACCTAACTATTCTAGTGATAATGATATTTTTACATGTTTACTTCGTTCAGTTAATAGCTTTGAATAGCCAGCCACCTAACTTCTTAACTTTCACATGCAATATGACATGTAAAATTAACACCACGGTAGATATTAAATAAGTAAAATGGAAAATTTTACGCCTCAAACACATGTATCGTACCAACCCTGCATATAATATAATTTTCCTACATATTTCTTACTCGTTACATCTACAGAGATACTAAATACCCGTCACTATTTATTTCTTACATGTTACGCGCAATTGTGAAACGCGAACGCGAAATGGCAATGAGCAGGTCACATCCTTCGGAGGATTAACAATCGTTGAATGAATGCAGTCATTTAATGGTACCCCAGGTGAATGAAAAGACCCAAAAGCCGCCCTTAAACTCGCTGGACTGACAAAATCATTAAATTCTGCGGAATAACAGCATGTATAAGCAGGAGAAGCGAAGACACCGACTAACAATGCACAGATAAAAGTGAGAGATACTCGGGGAGAGGCCTTCATCCGGCAATGGATAATAGTGATGATTTCAAATATTCTATTTTTTGGGCCGGTTGTGTGATCAGTAGTAACTTTTTACTATAGTAAAAATATTGCGAAAACGGGTTGTTTGATCGTTAATAAAAAAATATTTATTTCTCGAAAGTACATCCCGTAGTAAACTCATTTTACTCTCCGATATCCGATAGTAAAAACGAGAATCGATAGTTAAATATGGCGCACATACTTTGAAGGTTGCAGTATACGACAATTAATTATTTAATATCCAGATATGATTTGTGATGATGATGACAATAGAATTTCAACACTAAAGTGACAGATTTTGAATGCTTAGGCAAAAACAGTCCATGGAGAATGTATAAAATAAAGCATATTTTATGATTATTTGTCGCGCCTATAGACATCCCTATCTATGCTTTGACAGTAGTAAATTTGGTGTATCAACAACTCGCAATGGATTTTACTACGGGCCTTAGTAAAAAGTAACTACTGATCACACAACCGGCTCTAAGACTACGATAAGAAAAATATAAAAGTTATTTACATTTTTAGTATGTTTTATATGAGAGGTGAATTCATCAAATTCACTAACTAACATCACGCCGTTTCTCCGTGGGAGCAGACAGAGATGATGGAGCGCCACACTCGTTGACTGTTAAAACTTCTAACAGGACAATTCTTCAATATCTGGGTTGCTTGTACGAGGACGATCTCTATCTTTAAAGCTATTCTCTCCTCTTTTATACATCCTGCATGACCATACCACCTAAGCGATCCTTGCGATCATACTTTTACTTTATCATAAACGGATTCGCAAATATACACCTAAGTGATCTCATTTCCACTGCATTCAGTCTATTTTCATTTTTGTCATACAGAACGAATGAATGAAGAGAGAACAGTAAGAAATGTATATGATGCAAGTAATGACGGCACCAGAAGTATATGAAGTTTGCGGAAGATTTGACACGACCAGGCAAACCATATAGAAAGCTAGAAAATTAAAATAAGAAAAATTTATGCAAATCAACATGAGCACGAACATCATACAAGAGGAAAAACTAGACTGAGACTGCCATTCAGGAAGAAGGCTAAATCTCAGAAATCGGTGATGTATAGTACGACACAGATCTGATATAAGAAAGGTACATAATTAAGATAAATTTTAGTAAAAAGATACATTTTGATCTTATTTATATAAGAGCATATATATATATTTACATATGTATGCACTATATTAAGAATAAATAAATTAATGAATGTATTCTGTGTTACAATATCAATGTATAGGCGCAACGATTTTATTTCACCTCGAGCTTGTCGAGCTCGCGGTGTGATAATGCCGTAACCTTAGAACATAGCGACAAGAAAAGCTGCATTCTAGACTCAACTACTGGGAGATGTTTCACCAACTATTATGGTAGGTATTGTAGGGAGTGGGTACCTACATACCTACCATATGGGCAGAGTGTGTTGAACACTCAATGCGTTTTGTCAATTGAAAAAATAAATCGATGACAGGCAGCTTAATTCCAATGTCATAAGTTAGATTAGTGAAATTAGGGTGTAAAATATATTTTTAAAGGGGGCGCACAGAAAAATTTCACCCAAGGGCGCCACAGAGGCTAGCGTCGGCACTGATCCTAATGACACTAGTCCAAGCAACATTCGCTTGCAGTGTTTTCACAATACAGTATATAATATCCTTCTCTATGTATCTAATTAATAACATGTACTTAATTCATTTTTCATTAGGAGAACACATTCTTATTGTGAAGTTGTAATTATTCAGAACAGACGGCCTGTGATATTTTAAATTTGAATTAATAATATATATATTAATTAGAAAGATTTGAGATTCTGTAAAAATAAGGTGGATGGCTCTTTCAAATAATGGAACCATTAAATGTATTAATGTCAAAAAGGTAATATATAGGTTCGAAAAGGAAAGAGATCCAGGTTCGAATCCCGGTAGCAACTAAAATATTTTTTCGATAAATTGATTTGTTCTGTATAACTATCTAGTGGATACATTTAATTTGTATGAACAAATATTTTTTAAATATCTCGGTAGCAACTACATATTTTTTTGATTTACATTTTTTTGCTGTATACCTTTCTAATTGATTAATTTAATTTGTGTAAAATATTATTCTTCGTGTCTAAATGTGATACAATGGTAAATAATGAATGCTCAGAATGAGCTTGGGAAATATGTTCATAACAGACGATAAGGTTGAAATATCGACTGCATGGTGAATGCAGAAAATAGAGTGAAAGGTGCTCTGAACGCAATTATCGCTAATAAGAAAGGGTCATCGAGACGGTTTGGTCATGTTGAACGTACGGGCAAAGAGAAGATTTATAAAAGTGGACCAGACAAGAGTGGTATGTCATGAGAAAATAATGTGGCGTTCTTTCCTCTTTAATTACTCCTGAGGGAAAACGGCGTGATGGTAAATAAGTTAAGAATTTTTCATCCGGTGCGAGTATATATGTGAATAATGTAGTTCTGAAGCTGGAATTGGTATTGAAGATTGACGCTATGTGTAGTTTTCTGGGCTTATACTCCCTGTGTATCACTTTTGACATTATCACTGATGATAGAACCCGCAATGGGATCCAAATCGTCCAGGAAGGTCGAATACATACGGCACGATAGCCTAGAAAACTGTACACGAAATAATATAGATAGATAGATCTGTTGTAGCATGAAATATTTAAGGTTATAGGAATATAGGACATCCACGTAAAACTTTGCGCAATCAGTTAAACCAGATATTGGAGGGCAGTCGACGAGCCGTATGAACGAGGCAAGAATGGTACGCCAGGATAGAAGGTTGCGATGTTCCATCGCAGCAACGACATGATGTTAAACAGTTATTTAAACCGTTATTGTTTAGCTCGATTGGTAACTGATTATTCGTAATTCATTGAACAGCCACCACTGCACTAGAAACTCAACCCCCAACAGTTAATTACCAATTATCGTTATAATCGAACCCAATAACGGTTTATCATCATCAATTGTAGGTTAGTTAGAAGTATTCATCCTTTAAAATGTCATAGACCCATACCACCCGGGAATAGAATATATTTGTATACTTTTGAAATTAGCAAAATTAACTTTGTGGTTAAAATTCATTATTTTTATTTGTTAACACTTATAATAATAATTATTATAAAATACCATTTTATTACAATTATTCGAGTAAATTTGTGTTAAGTAACATTTTGAGTTAGGTACGTAATTTATTTTTTAAATAATTGTTGTTTTTTAAAAATTGATTCTGGCACAGAAACAATAACATATGTTTTAGTTAGTATTGACATTCTGAAGAAGAAAATGGTATTTTTCGAAACCGGTAGATGTATAGTAAAATCAAAAAGTGGTTAATAAAACAAGGTTAACAAATAAGAATATATTTTTTCCTAAATATGTCAATAATATATATATCAATAAAAACATTCTTATATATTACGATCCATCCGTGAACTAACACTATTTGAAACGCGCTATTATATATGTTTAATATTTCTTCCTGTGGTACGGGAACTCGGCAGAACAGCAGTTGTTATAAAGTGAAGAAGAAGAAGAACTCTCGGAAGCTGGTAGCGACCTGGACTGGTCAAGTCTTTACAGATACATTTGTAGGTACCAGAAGCCCGGGAACTCAGCACTTGTTTATCTTGGTAGAAGAAGAAGAAGATGACGAAGGTTGTAATACAGGCGTATTTCGAAGAATCTTGATATTTTTTTAAATCTGAATCTCTGAGCCAAACGTGCCCCTATATATATATATACGCCTTACGGGGGGCGTGGCCCTCCAGACGACTCATTCTTACATTTATTTTATTACTTCAATTTGTAATTATAATAGAGAAATATTGTTGGTAACTGAAATGGTCTCCTGTAAGTGTTGACTTCCCGTGGTCTTCTGGTAGCTGTACATACATTGTACTATTAACATTAAACATATAAAAAATCCTTATAAATTTATTTCTAAAATTATGACTTCATACATAACTTATTTTATTTCATGCCGGTAAGACATTTCCTAGATATTTCGTCTGGTCATTTTATTACAACTGACTACGTTTATTTTTTATTATTTGTGAAAGAAATGATCTGATCGGTGAGTGTATTTATCTATATGCTGTTTGACGCGGCTTCTTATTGGTCCATTCGCTGGAGAGGGGAGCGCGTGTGCGGATCTGTCGCTTGAAAGCGGCCCGTGAAAAGTTGATTACGTTAAAAAACTGATAAAAAATAATAATTGTATCTGAAAAAGTGCAATATATTTTGTTCCGGTCTTCTTATATATCAATTATTTTAGCATATCTACATGATTAGCAAATACAAATGATGGGTTCTATTTTTGCGTATATTTGCTAAAATTACGTCCGCGATTTTGCGACTGGGGCGAGTGCGCGATGTAAAAAAACACAATTATTTTTAATACTTTTTTTCTTCTTGTTTTCACTGAAATGCGTAATTTACCTATCCGCACGTGTAAATACTATAAAATATTGAAAATTACATTTTCACCTGCCGTCAGTCAGGTGTGCTCCTCAGGTGATTTTGGCCTGAACAATATCATTACATATTTTTAACATTCTGTGACCTCTGATGAAACATGTTCTACGTTTAAAGAGACGCACTTTTCGTAGCATGTTTTTGAAATCTGGATTATATTATTATACAACAATTTGACACACTTAGTACATATAACTTTGTACGTGTTTTAACGGTGAAAATAAAACAAAAGTTAAAAGTGAGTGAATAATATGGCGTTATTTCTAATAGTTCTCGTGACAAACTTTACCGGGGAAGTCTTTGAAAAAAATATTTTCTATGTAAAATAACGTATTTCACAAACAGAGAAATCAATGACCGTAATTCGGTTCAGTGAGTGTTCACAAAATATCTACGTCTAATATATTTTTTTACTTTTAACGCAAAAAAAGTAATGAAAGTTGCAAAAACTATTGTAGTATATTCTCATTAAAAAATGTTATTATTTAATTTATAACTTGTTTATAAATAGTTATGTATTGAGTTGATTAATAAGTTTGTAGGGTTTTTATTAAATTAAAAATACGTATATTTATTTTTAAATAAAATAAATTATAAATTAATCATTAATGTTCACTTAAGCCTGCCGAAGTTAGGTCGTAAGCCCTGTAATTACCCCATACTTCCCTATATTTTCCATTCTCTTGTATTGTTTAAGATTGACTCCCAACGTTCTAGCAATGTTTAGATTCCACGCCTGAAGAATTCAAGCCAATTTTGAAGATCAGCGTCGTTATTAAAGAAGATTCCTCGGAGATTGTTGGATACAGCGAAGAAAATATGAAAATATGATTGACCAAGATCTAGAGAATATGGCGGATGTAGAATAAACAACCTCCTCTTGAGTAGCCGCTTTTGTATGCAGACGGATTATCATGCTGAAAAATCATTTGATGCCTTCTTCCCGAGTTTTTCTTGAATCGCGACCTCAAGGCGGTGAACTTGTTGACAATATAATTTATTGCCTTTTATTTAAAATAGTAAATGGCATGCTGGACGCCCTTAATTTAACTAAAATGATTATATACCACGTTCCTGCTCGAATCGTTGAATGTTGTAGCTGCTGTTTTTTTATACCTAACAAATTTTATAAAAGCCCTGAAGGGCGCAAGTGAATAAATAAATAAACTTCATGAGTACGTTCCTCGGAAGCTATTCATAAAAGTATTAGTAGTAGTATTCAAATCATGCCTTAACTCCTCGGTTAAACTCAAACAGTAGGATGTGTCGGAAACGTTTGTTTTTCGTTCTCGACGCTCAATTTTCTTTAGCCGAGACAATTATCACAACCTTCCTACAAATTGAAAAATTCATGACGATTTCAAACGACATTGATATACGTGTAAAAAAATATTTCTAAAGCACTCGTTATAAATATAAAGACATGATATAACACAATAGCGAGAATTGTTTGCTAAATTTGTAACAGAACATCATTCATTACACGCGCTCGGTTGTGTTTTTGAGTTTCTTGGAAATGGTTAAATATGCAAGGGATTAAAAGCATCCTACAAAGGCATATGAAATCAACGATCTAACTAAAGAAAAAAACATGAAGTGAAAAACAGAAATAAAACAATGAACCATTGTCATTTTCATCCTCGTATCATCCATCTAGGAGAGTGGGGGATCCAAAAACTCGACAAGACGCCTCCGTCATCTTGCCTTGCGATGTTTCAGTCAGGGTAAATGTTTAAAATTGAGAATTGAAAAAAAAATGTTCTAAAAGTGGCGTAAAACCATACGTATTTGACCCCCATCAGACTACACAAGCCTATTATATTTTGGAGTTTTGAAGTGTCATAATTGTTATATTTTTTTTTAAATCGCGATGTATCTCGAGAGACTGCTGTTCCCCGGACCACACAGAAGGCTACTCTACTTGAAGATTAATTAAGATCCGATCTGTCTTCATACAATCTTTGCTGCTGGGGCGACCCATCCCCCCGGGCCGCCTTCTCTCCAGAATTGCCAAGGTGATACGTCTTAGTAATCGTTCTTCTGACTTTAGCGAGACGTATCCAAGTCACCTCAATTAAGATAATTTTATACGTGGAAGTAGGGACTCGATGCCTTATCGCGGTACTTCGGAATCGGTCCATTAAAATCACTCTTACTACTGCCCTATTCGGCAGATTTTTGATCTCTCAAAATTTATATTTAGTGATCATGTATCTAAGTGTTCCTGTAGACAGTTTTAAAAAAGCCAGTGTGGTGGTCTTGACATCAAACTCTAAAGTCCCACATTAGGGTTATCCAGCAAGCGTTATAGAACTTTAAAATTGAATTAAATTAAAAAAACCAAGTGTTTGCGACATATATTTATGCTTGAACGAAGATAATGTAATATGCCTTCCACCTCCCTTCCCTTCCTAACCTGCCAACGTGTCAGTCGATCGGCGACCCTGAATCGGTGCGGTAACAAGTAAATTTCGCAGTATAACAAACGAGTGAGACGTGTGTCTAAGTGTCTGTCCTGTGCAATCTGAAGGACTCAAGACCCTGAACGGAGATAGTGTTACAAAACCTAAAGTTACAGTCCACCTTGGAGGGGCCAGAAGAACGGGACTGTGGTGAGTGGAACTTCCTTCCGAATATATGATAATAATGATTTAATTTAATTTGAAAGATCATTACGGTCGACTACGTTTGATACAATGCTTTCTTTGGATCTAATTTTCAGTCACTAATTCGCATTAATTTGGTGCTATTTCATCAATGTTTTTTAATAGTTCAATTATTGTAGGTTTATCGGCGTAAACAAGTGACTTTACATAGTCCCACAGAAAAAATATTCTAACAATGAGATATCTAATTCATCTCTGGAAATTATTGTATCGTTGAATAATGCTATCAATAAATCGATTGTCTCTATATTTGATAATTTGCGAACGTTGTTTCGTTGTGAAACGCTCCACGGTAATAAAATGGCAGATTATACAGAATAAAAATAACAATGACACATGTCAAAATTAAAATAAACATGGCTACTATTCTTATTTGAAATCACATTTATCGGATAACCCTGCATAAAAGGAATATTCTATACCAAATTATTCCACAATACATCATATTAAAATTAGCGTTTTCGATAATAACAAAGTTAACATTATTACTTTGTACGTCGCCACACCAACGAGACCGTATAAAAGTAGAATAATCATTTGTTTATTCAGGAAACCAACACAGCTGACTTAACAATTTAACTTTAATAATAACAAAAGAAACACTCGAGATAAAACTATCGGCTTCCGTTTGCGACAGCAAAAAATATGCTGCAACGTTTAAAAAAATGTTACATAATACGTGACAAAAAAAAAATAGAAAGGTCAAGTATCAGTGATTAATAATAATGGTTATAAAGTGAATGCAGAAAACTGCAAAGAATCAGATGCATTTAATATATCATGGATAACGTGCAAAACATTGCTAGGTGATGAATGCTTGGAACAAGTACGATATACAGGGAATAAAGTGAATGGTTATTAAGGGAACACATTCTTATTGTGAAGTTGTAATTATTTAGAACAGACGGTCTGTAATATTTAAAAAAATACTAATTGAATGTATTAATTAGAAAGATATACATATATAATCAATTTTATCGAAAAATATATTGTTGTTGCTGCCGGGATTCGAACTTGGATCTCTCTCCGATTCGGGGGAAGGTGCATTATCCAACTATGCTACAGCAGACAGTACCTTTGTCGACAAATTTTACATTTTTCAAATGAATACATCTACCGTTCCATTATTTGAAAGCCATCTACTTTGTTTATACGGAATCTCAAATACCTATGTTCTGAATAATTACAACTTCACAATAAGAATGTGTTCTCCTTAATAATAATAAGTTGTATCAATGTGTCCAAAATTTAATAAAAATTAATTGTTAATTCTGGCGTCTGCTATCGGTTTACTCAAAGGTATTTGAGATTCCATAAAAACAAAGCAGATGGCTTTCAATGACACACCAGTCCAAACAGTGTTCCGTATGAATTGTTGTATTGAATTCGGAGACGGTTGTTCGTCTCTTGCTTGTATTTCGACCAGAGCTCGCAGGCATACATGGTGGTGAAGAACGATTTAAGCCAGGCCCTCAGCAGCCATAAATACTCCTGGTACAGGCGTCAGGCGACATGCCGCAATGATATCAAGCGGCAACCATCGGGAAGACACTCGCTTCCCTGCCGTCTTCCAGACCACATGCTTTAAATAAATCTAGTGTCAACTGTAAGTACCGTTGTCATATATATTCCTCACACTGTGCTTCCACTCGAACATAATGGATGACTGGGAGATATAGGTCCCCAGTTCTGCACTTACCCTTCTGATCAACACACATACACCTCGACATAATCCACACTTTCTTTCGCAACAACGCAAGTAAAACACCTAATTCTGATGACCACATATCTGGTGACACGCATAATACTTATTTGATCGTATTTAAATATGAAAAAATTAACCCTCTATAACAGAATGGTGTCTGGACAAAAGGGTGTGACGCTCTATCCACTCTGCCAATGCGTGATGGTAAATTAGTACAATATAAATTGAGATTATTCACTAAAAATGTATGGACCCGTCATTGAACTCTTTCACGAACACATAACAGGTGGCTAGTTGAGAATATTGTGGATACCAATAATAACGTAGACGGTGGCATAAATGGATTGGTTTAGACTTAAACCATACAAAACTCGAGAATGGCGGAGCATTGAACTCAATTGGCATTATTGAACCATTCGAAAATATGTATTGTTAAATTGGACGCCCAAGTTTTTATCGCGATGTTACATTAAAAAATAAATTTGGTAATTTTTACCATTGAGGTTTTTTTTTGCATGAAAGAATTACCATTAAACGTATCATCGACGTATTTTTACGTAAATTTTCAAATTTTGATGTTTAGTTCGCGTGGACTTGAACCGCCCTGACGAATTGGACACAACTTTGAAATTTACTATGAACATTTTACTTAAATACAATAAAATAAAAATATTAACGACGTGCGAGTTCCGGCACCTTTTTTCTTTCAATAAAAGCACTGATATATATAATTTCAGAACGTAGTTTTGTGGTATTGTAAAAATATTTGGTTGCTACCGGGATTCGAACCTGGACCTTTTCCTATCCGTGGGAGCGCGTTCACCATTTAGCTATAGCAATTGAATACATTGAATACAATTAATCAATTAATTAAAGAAAATAACACTGTAATATTAGAAACAAGCACATCATTAAGGCTTAAAAATAACTTTAAAATCCCTAAATGTAACACCAAACACTATCAGCAAAATTCTATATATTTAGGGATAAAAAATGTCAATAGCCTCCCTACACAAATTAAAGAAATAAAGGATATAAAAGAGTTTAAAAAGAAACTAAATGAACACTTCAAAAACACATAATTGGACAATAAACAGTATTACAGAACACTCCAGAAGCACACAAATGGACAATGAATAGAATATGTAAGGTATTATATAAAATTATTGTAGTGTAACTCCCTCTTCAAGCACAAGAGCTGGTCTCTTTTTTGGAGAGGTAAGCGAAAGAAAAATCATGTATGTATGTAACCATATGTATGTATGTAACCATATATTTAGAAATTGAATTTATTTTGTCATTGTATTTTCACTAAATTAAATAAAAAAATAAAAAATAAATTGTTGTGAATTCGCAATTTCAGAACATAGTTCTGTGGTGTTGTTAATACAAATTAAATTAAACAATTAGAAAGATATACAGTAAAAATATTTGGTTACTGATAGATAGGAAAGGGTCCAGGTTCTAATCGAATACATCTTTCTAATTGATTAATTTAATTTGTTTTAAAAATCAGAATTTATTAAAAATAGAATCTTGAGTCGGAAGATATTTTATTATTTTTTTTTACTTCATATAAACGGTAACAAAATAACTCATACGATCAAAAGAAACAGTAGCGTATTTATGAGTTTTCGGGGTTATCCTGTCGCGTGTTGAATCAAACCTATCTCATCGACCTTTTGGATACGATATGCAGGGTCCTTCATTAGGGGTAATGTTAATACTGTCTGCCATCAGTTTACTCAAAAGTATTTGAGATTCTGTAAAAATAAGATAGATGGCTCTGTCAAATAATGGAACGATTAAATGTATTAATATCAAAAAGGTAACATATGGGTTCGACAATTGTCGCTAAAAATATTGTCGCTGTAGCATAGTTGCACCTTAATAATGCACCTTCCCCGGTTAGGAAAGAGATACAGGTTCGAATCCCGGTGGCGCAACAACAAATTTTTTCAATAGAATTGAAATTATTTCTAATTAATATATTTAAAATATCACAGACTTATGTTCTGAATAATTACAACTTCACAATAAGAATGTGTTCTCCTAAATAAGTTAATACTGTGTTAAATTAAGTAATGGCTTATAATACCGTGTCGAAAGCAGGACCAGCAGCACAACAACTAATGACACCAACACCCACACATCTTCTTCATCAAATGTATCATCAGAATTTTTATGTCAAAATCAACTGTTTGTTTCAAAATTTCGACAATAATTTTCTCTCGTGTTTCAAATATGTATGTTAAATTTTCTAGCAGTAGATAACAAGAAAAGTTTTAGTATATTGAATGTTAAAAATAAATCCCTCACACGATCCTCGGACCGAATTTAATATGCAATTTTCCATCCAAAAAATTAAGTACCTATGTCAGTATATTTGAACTCTGGAATCATTGATCCCATGACCCTTGCACGAGGAAGCAAAAGTTTAACCGCCGAGCTATCGGAGTCGTACAATATGCATCTGCAATTTAATGGTAATTAGTGGGTGTAGTGGCCAAACACGTGCGCAAAATGTATAAAATATCTATCTAACCTAGAATAGGATGAATATTATGTTCCAGGCCGATCTTATTTTTAAATAACTAAGAAATAAAGCACAACTTTTTAATTTTATTTTTATTTATTAATTATATGATTTCTTACAATTATTAATAAAATATTATATTGGCAAAGTGGACGCTTTTGGCAGTGGCACAAATCCGTGCTCTATTAACCATATTTTTCATAACATTCTAGCACACTTCACGTGTTATTTCAGCAATTTCATTTCCTGTAGCATCGGAATTATTGTTAGCTTACATAAAATAGTCGGGAGCCCTCAAGTCAGGTGATCGAGGAGGCCAGTCGATATCACAACCTTTTGACATTATTATAATATGATATTAACTCCTCACAGACAGGTAAACCAAATATTATACCAAATGAACCAAGCTCGATGTGGCATATAAATAAGTGATTATCTGATCTCCCATTACCATATCTAAGTAAAAATAAAAAGGACATCATATACGTATTTTAATTTATTTAGGTTTTAATCTAGGATACCGTTTTTAGTAAAGGTAGCCCACAAACAGTTATACTTTAATCATCTAATCTACGTCTGTTTTTTTCATTTACCGGTAATGGGAAGAATTATTTACCGTTTACCGGTAATTGCAAGCCCTAGTGCCGCCCTTAGGCGAATTTTAGAATGCCGTCACGTCATTTATCATGATTACAACATTTTTTTAAATAAACACTTATCATGTAATTTTTAAATACATGTTGCTCTGAAATTGTATTGTTTAATGACCCGGATAATGCTGCGGCCCTTTGCCGATTTATAGCACTTGACCAATTTATGTTTTTTAAACAAATGTAACTTATATTGGATGTACTCGGAGAACACATTCTTATTAAAAGTTGTAATTATTCAAAGCATGGGTCTGCGATATTTTAAATACTAAATAAATGTATTAATTAGAAAGGTATACGTATAAAATCAATTTAGTCGAAAAATATTGTCGTTGCAACCGGGATTCGAATCTGGATCTCTTTCCAATCCGGGGAAGGTGCGCTAACCAACTATGCTACAGCATACAGTACTTTTGATGACAAATTTTCCAAACCATATGTTACAGTTTTCAAATGAATACATCTATAGTTTCATTATTTGAAAGTAATCTGCTTTATTTTTACGGAATCTTAAATACGAAAGGAGACGCCAGAATTAACGATTCATTTTTATTAAATTTAGGGCACATTAATACAATTTATATTTACACTTCGCCGTCAATTTTCCACCCCTTAAAATTTGCCTCCCTTAGGTACCACCTTACCTGTGTACGCCCACGGGACGTCCTTGATAATTTATTAGATTAATGAAAGGATGGACATGATATTCATAACGGATTTTTGCCATCGGAATGTAATGAAGTAATACAAAAGTTTAATATTTCAGCTTGCTATTGCAGTCCTCCAGTGGAGCGCACAAGGCGTGAAGTTAGGTTATGCTGCTATTAAAGATGCTATTGAAGTACGTTAACCTAATTTCACGATGTTATAAATGTGAGATAAGCTGTAATGCCACTAGATGTTGTATTTATCTAGAAATATTATATTTAAAAGCTATTTTATGTTGTTGAAAAATATTCATACCATTCTAAGGTAATTTTTTCTAGTAGAAGATTATCAATAGATCGTTTCTGAACCAAATAGAAGTGTCCCAAGAACATGGAACTATATATTAAAACTTAGATTCGTAATATGGGTAGAGCCAATATTGGTGCACTCACCCGAACATATTGACTCATACATATATTAATTATTAAAATTAAGTCCACTTTAAAATTGTTCTTCATATGCACCTATTATTTAGTAATAAATGTAATTCTATCTACTACTTGTAATTCTAATTAATTGTACAATTGCTTGTAAACTATGCCCGTCTCGACACAGAATTCTCTAGTGAGACGGGCACAGTTCAAACATATTTTTACATTGTATTATATAGTTACAAATAAAATAAAATAAAATAAATGAGTACGAGTACAATGTAAT
Source organism: Eubasilissa splendida (assembly GCA_031772225.1). Classification (NCBI taxonomy): domain Eukaryota; kingdom Metazoa; phylum Arthropoda; class Insecta; order Trichoptera; family Phryganeidae; genus Eubasilissa; species Eubasilissa splendida. The sequence goes on along the minus strand of CM062868.1, from coordinate 7,033,978 downwards.
TAATGTAACAATTACAGATTTACGTAGACGTGTATTTCAGAACACCGCGTGGCGTGATCGAGATCAGTTTTGCCTTTAGTTTGCATGCGTTTGGGGTAGATTTTGCGAAAAATTGTGCTAAAAACATGCACAGCTTTATTTGTATTTTTAAATAATACAGCTAGATGGCGCGTGGACTTACATACATTACAAATTACAATACATTAAATAAATATGTTACCACCGGAGCGGTACTTTACGAATTTAATTTATAATACATTTTTATTTTATTTTTAGAATTGTTTTGGATTAGCCGATTACGTTAAGTTGTACTGTGATTGTATTGCGTTCATTTGTTTAATAATACGTACATAAAATATTCATTGAACATTGAACAATAAGTTTCATTGTTATTCAATTTAGAAAATGCATCTCAGCACGGATCAACAGTATCTTAATATGCAATAACTTATAACTGTACACAAGATAAAGAACGTAGCGTTTTTTCTGTTTTATCAATTCTTGAAATTTTGGACGTGGCCGCGCAGCTGTCACCATTAGCCGGGAAGCGACCACTATCCTAAAAACAACCGATTGCGTTTTATGCTAGAATTAAAAGTTTTCATTCGCCTACTTCCCTGAACTCCAGTATCTAGGATTTGGCTATCGTCCAAGTCCTTCTTCCCAAGGTCCACCGTTCCCATGATGACTTGTATAGAATTTTAGAACATTCAGTAGATACATTAGATTAATTTAAATGTTCTTATCTGGGTCGCCTGCTTCGGAGGAATACTAATGGACAGTTATTTGTTATATAGACATTCAAACACTATAATGCGCAATCGTCTTGTTTCATCAATCAATTTATGTAGCCATTAGGGTAACTTTATCGCCAATAGGAATGCGTAACACGAAGCGCAACCGGTGGTGCGTAATGGAATTCTGGTGCCAACATTAATGTACGGAAGTGAAGTCTGGAATTGGTAAAAAAAACAACAAAAGTATGTGTGGACAGTTTCGAAATAATTACGAAAAATGAATTATCAAATTTGGTCCATAGATGGCGATGGTGTAGTGGTACTCGAAGTGAGTCCACATATCAACATATATACAACATTCAAAAATTTAATGGATGTGGAGATTGATGGGGTGGTATTTATATAAAGTGATCACTTAAGCTAGCCGAAGACAGCCCTGTAATATTACCCCATATACTTCTATATATTTTCCATTAAATATAATAATAATAGCTTCGTCTCTATGAGATATCTGATATTTATTTAATTAAGAAAGGATCGCTGAAATGGTTCGGTCGTGCGGAGCGTTTGAGCGAGGAGAGGACTGCAGAGAAAATACACGCGGCAAGTGTTGCAGTATACTGTTCGGTCGGCTACTCCCAAAAGACTTTGGTTGAACAACATCATACTTGCAAGAATACAAGAATACAACGCGCGGTACGCGACTAAAAATATACCTCTTGAACTGTTTTGAAGGCGACGGAAGTGTTGCCTGGTCCAATTAAACAAACGGAGTTGAATCTATCATGTGGACCGATATAATCAAGTACATAGTTGAAACAACTAGACTAGACCCCCAACTGAAAAATATTCTTCATCAGTCATTTAACAGTACGTTTATATGAACGCATATAGTATTCATTACATTAATTTGTGAAGTACAAAAGACGCCAGACACACACTCTTGCTTCATCCACATTCATACATCTTCTCATACAAGCTCGCCGACCATTGAGGCTTCTAACAGGACCATCCGCCAGGCCGCGGTCCCAGTCTTTCGCGGACGTCCTCTATTTCTGGTGCAACATTAATAACTACATAAAAGAATTTAAATACGTCATTATCACTGTTAAAAAGCGTAAATGGCTGTACTCAAGATAATCGATGAACAAAAAGAGATAATAAAAAACGATTTAAAATACTTCCAAAGTCTCGATGGGTAGACAAAATTAACGAAGCGATGGGAATTTTGTAGATACTGTTTTAGTTATTCACAATAACAAATAATATAGTATAAAGTATAAATTACTGCTTGTTATTATACTCGACAATTTAAAAAAATGTTTAATCTTTTTTATAATTATCCGCATAAAAACAGCGGCGTAACTTCACTTTTATAATCTGGAGCATTTTATTGTGATATTAACAATGATATCAACATTAAAATAAATCAATTAAGTAGGTAATATAAAATTCAACTTATATAGAGAGGGAGTAACACTGTAATAATTTTATATATTTTATTTATTGTCTATTTGTGCGCTTCCGAAGTATTCTGTAATATTGTTTATTTTCTAATTATGTGTTTCTGAAGTGTTAATTAAATTTTTTTTTTAATATATAAAATTTTGCTGATAGTGTTTAGTGTTACATTTAGGGATTTTAAAGTTATTTTTAAACCTTAATGATGTGCTTGTTTCTAATATCACAGTGTTATTTTCTTTAATTAATTGATTAATTGAGATTTTTTTATAAATGTTTTCAATTTTGGAAACTGGCAATTTTGCAAAATGTGTTTGTGTTAAAATAAATAAAATTAATTTACATGCTACTTATAAAAAAAAAACTACTCGGTCGGGTCCGCTAGAGAGAATTTAATATAAATAATACCTACATAATGGAAAAACTAAAATGTAAAATTATAAACGTTAATGTTGAAAAATCAATTTCTCTCGTCAATTGTGGCCAAGGATCCATGCTACTAATAGGTACTATTAGTGGTTAAGTTGTACACCGCAGATTCAACAATTAACACATTTTTACTCAAGGTAAACAAATCGCTGTGTGCAAATACACACCACGACTTCTAAAAGCTCTAAAAATTTGAATTTAAAAAAATATATTAATTAGAAAGATATACATATAAAATCAATTTTATCGAAAAATATTGTTGTTGCACCACCGGGATCTCTTTCCTAACCGGGGAAGGTGCATTATCCAACTAAGCTACAGCGACAATATTTTCAGCGACAAATTTTCGAACCTATATTTTACCTTTTTGAAATTAATACATTTAATCGTTCCATTATTTCAAAGAGCCATCTACCTTATTTTTACAGAATGTCAAATACCTTTGAGTAATGTGATAGCAGACGCCAGAATTATCAATTCATTTTTATTAAATTTTGGACACATTGATACAACTTTATTGTTTATGAGAACACATTCTTGTTGTGAAGTTGTAATTGACGGTTAGGAAAGAGATCCAGGTTCGAATCAATCGACAATATTTTTCGATAAAATTGATTTTATATGTATATCTTTCTAATTAATATATTTAATTCATATTTCAAATATCACAGACCTATGTTCTGAATAATCACAACTTCACAATAATAAAAAAGAGTTCATAAATTAATTTTTATTTTTAGTATTTTACGCTTTTTGCACATAAAGTGACCTACTCCAACTGCCCCTAGCTGGTGCAGCATGGTGCTGATAATACAAAGATGCTTTGCTTATTTATTCGGTCCCAGCCACAGACCAATAAATGAATAGACATGAAATAAAGTGTTGGAGAGGGGTTTGGAACATTAGTTGCAGGACGAGGGGCATTCTACACACATTTGACACATTTATGCATCACTCAAAGTGTTTATTTATTTAATGTCAGCGTTTAAATTTTCGTTCCAATTGAGTCACATATTTAAAAAAACTCGCGAAGCTATTTGATTGCGCAATAATCAAAATGATCACGTGGGCGACACCAAATTGAAAATACTGAAACAAAGCATTCACGTTAGTTCATGTCTATATATTTGGTAGTCTGTGGTCCCAGCCTAATTCAATGAGGCATCCTCTAAATCTAATGATTTGTATATTTTTAAATAATGCTATTTGTGTTGTTAAATTGTGCTGGCGCTTGGTGTGATTTGTGCTACACTCTGAAAGTAACAAAACTCGATAATTACAGTACACACTACGTTCAATATATTACATAAATCCACCCGTGACAATGTTTTTGAAACACATAAGTTCATTTTGAATTATAATTTTCTAATGAGCACTCTTAATTTAAATAACTTGTCGTGTAGTGAGTGAAAAAAAATTAAATAAAAATAGTAAATGGCATACTGGACGCCCCTTATTTAACTGAACTGATTGTATACCACGTTCCAGCGCAGAGTACCAGATCGCCGGTGCTGTTCCATGTAAATTCATCATATAGTAATTTTTATAGGAATGCACTCATACAAAGACTTCAAAGAGTCAAAGATACAACTGATTTAGATAATTGGCCATACTGTGTCAAACCTAAATTTATATTGTCATTTTTGTCTGGAATCTTTATTTTTATAGTTTGTTTTGCTTATTTTAAATTTGTATTTTTTTATTCTATTTTTATATATGTATTCCATGCCACTGTGTAGCTGCTCATGCGTTTTTTAAAATTATTTTTTTACCAAACCTATTTTGTAAAAGCCCTGAATTAACTACATTTCAAATTGTTCTTTAATTATTGAAAATATTCGGGAAACACTTATTTTTTCGGAGTCTAATCCATAGCGAGAGGCACCTTTAAAAAAATTGTTTGCTGAACAAAACTGGGCTGGAGCGAAAGACAGCTGGGAAGGCCTTCATCCAGCACTGGCCTCCGCACCCAATATTTCTTGCCAGCCTGGTTGCGCCCATGTTTTGTCTGATAATTTAATCCATTCTAATTAAATTTCGCTTGTCCTTTTTGTCATATTTAATGCACCATTGCAAACGGCTTCTGTAAAATCTGTTTTGGTAATATTTAAATGTTGTTCGAACTGGTTATCACAGTATGAATGCAACTGTTTTGTTTCTAACTCAAAACGGCAGCAATTTTTTTAAATCACGATTATTTTGCTTCCAGTGCATGCTGGCCCTGAAGATCGAGTAATGAGTATATTACCATTGGGTGCAGATAATAGTACATTTAGATAATGGTACAGTAAAACCATGCCAGTCATTACGATTTCACGGCCGTTTGGCATCTTCCATTGTTCAGTTTTCTGGATTTTCGTGCCGACTACATACGTAACCTCGATCAAACTAACAGGGTCGATGTTTATGTACAGCGTGAACTAAAACTGCCAGTCGTACGGCGTGATGGTCGAGTAGGGAACTGTAAAAATAAAAGCTGCAGGTACGTGAAAGCTATATGTGAAAAAGAGAGATCCAGATATAGATGTCTCATAGAGACGAAGCTATTATTTTTACATGAGAAGTATGGACATCTCAGGCATTACAGGGCTTACGACCTGTCATCGCCTGGCTTAAGTGATCACTTTACACAATGTACCTATGCTACCACATGTTGTATGTATGTTATCATGTTGGAACATTTAAATTATTTATTACCAACTATGCTGTCGCCATCTATGGATTTTTTTATTAAAATTTGATATTCATCAGTATAGATGTCGCTGAAGCTGAGCCTCCTTTGTCTGGAGTATATATAGAACCTTCCAGAACAGTATTAACGACGTAACCGGTAACATAACAAAACTCAACTCTTCAAGACAACAAATAATTGACCAACGATATTAATTCATACCTATCGAAATGCCGCCGAAGAGAATAACAAGTATTGGTTAGAAAAACCCTGCAGCTAAAAAACAAAAAACTATTCGGGCGTCAGAAATAACTGAACAACGGGAGCATCGTCTACAGCAGGAGCGTATGAGAGCTTCTACATCTAGAGCAAGGTAAACTTCGGAGGAAAGAGAACTTCATCTATATGTTTTAATGGGGTGTACACCAATTAGTATTGCTTAGACCCCTTTATTACTATGAATATACTCTACATGTAATTTTTTTTAAAATTAAATTAAATACCTTATACCCACACAATACCTTTAAATATTTTTAACACACGTATTACCTTTATATACATTCAAAATTTAACAACAACAAAAAATCTATTACTGTGCATAACTAATTGTGTATAAATAAAAAAAACTACATCGTATATAATAATAGTTTGACATGATTTAAACGAAAAAAATTTGTGTCTCGAGTCCCGGGAATTAAAATACCCCGAGACTTTAAAATTCCTAATGCCTATAGACGAGTACAAAGTAGCCGTACGGGCAGATAAGAGGCCGTCCTGTGAACAGAACATGAATGGCGTTTTAACGCCCCAACGTCGACCCGTCAAAATTGCGCAACGGACCGAGGTTCACCGTGGAGAATTTACTGCCGTACGTAATAGAAGTCACCACCATCATCACGGGGAATGCTGCAGGTGAAGACGTATCCATTCCTCGGATTCCGTTGATACCCAGTGTTTCAAATACGCCCTTCGATTTTAAGGGATTGCAGTTTCCCATCCGGCTTGCATTCGCTATGAGCATCAACAACGTACAAGGGCGCAATCACTGCGTGGCGGGTATATATGGCCAGTCACACGTGGCTTGCTCAAGACCAGATTGCCCAGGCACTATTTCCTGCAGCGAAGCAACGCGCTCGATCCTCCGGACTGAGATGCACACAGAAGCGGACAGCGTCGACTGAACTCTCCAATATATGACTTGTAAAAACAATAAAACAATATATTTTTAAGTTTAGTAGTTATTTATTTTAGATTAAATATAAGTATTATGCTAGAATAAGGCGGCACTGTACATCAAGTATCGCGCCTAATTAATTTGCAATATTTAACTTCCAGTAAATTGTTTAGAGGGTTTTTTATCAGAATTTTTTACCCTTCCAATTCATGTATTAATATAAAACACATATGATGTTTATTACAATAAGTTAGTTAGTAAAAGTGTCAAAGCGATTAGCGCTGATGCACTTGTAGAAGTAGATTTGGCGGTCTAGCCGCATGTAGAGTACTACTAATTGGAAAAAAAAAAGCTTGCTCAAGAGTTGGCACGCCGTATAGTTTGCTACGCTCCGGAGGGACAGACGAAAAACACTGTACAATAAAAAGTTTTAAATATATAAAAAAAAATTCAATATTTGCAAAATTACTTTGTGGCCTCAATTTATATATTATTAATTATACAAAATACTTAATTTAAACCACAATTTATTAATTATTCTACATGTTCCGATACTTATGGTATCTTCTTTGGGAAACAATGTATACTGAAATTAAAAAACACAAGCATATATAAAAACAAAACTATAAAATGGAGAATATGTAAGAACTAATTTGAAAACAAATTTAAAAGATAAATTTGAAATAAGAAAAAGTGTTAATAACAAGTTTAATATTATAAATAACCAAATTCTCTTTGCAAATAGTCACTATTTAAATTTGTTTTCATATTAGTTCTTATTTATTCTCCATTTTATAGTTTTGTTTTTATCTATGATTGTATTTTTTAATTTCAGCATACATTGTTTCCCGAAGAAGATACCATAGCTATCGAAACATGTATAATAATTAATAAATAGTGGTTTAAACAGAGTATTATGTATAAATATAAATATAAAAAATGTTGGCTTGTTTATTTTCTATCTAAATAAAACGTACAGATTTATTCGAGCTTGGTAACATTTTGAACAACTGACCAACTGGATTGACTGGATCAAAAGAGGAAAGTCACTGTCTACCTGAGATTTCGAACTACCCCCATCCCCCTAATGAAACCTCCTCACTCTGTGTAAAGGCCGAGCAACGCAGGGTACTTCAGCTAGTAATTAATAAAATTAGTAATCATTAAAAATATTTCTTCCCGTTGGTTTGCGAGGAAGGTAATGATTTAACGTGCAAAATGGAGATTGTCGTAATGAGCGTGGCCCGCTCAGATGCGAAGTGGATTCAAGTGGGTGAGGAAGTCCCAGTTTGTTCCAGATTGTAATGAATGGTGTACGGTTGTTGCCGAGAACATAATAGCTCGTCTAGGATATGCATATTTGTGATAGTTAAGAACGACAAGGCCATCACCTATACATAGTGTGTACTCGTGACTTATTAACTCACACATGCACATTGTCCATAATAATATTGTATAACAATGTCACGATGATTGTCATAAAATTCAAAATGATATCTGTACTGATACTGTAAGGTGAACAAACTCCTCCTGAATGCTAAAAAATGTTTTCATATAACATTCTCAAGAAAATTTAATTACATTAATTTTACTCACACAATAGACAGCACTCAGCTAGAAAATAAAAGCGATGTTAAAGAGCTGGGAATAATCCTCGATAGCAAACATCTTTTCAAAAATGACATTGACCAAATTACCTCCGAGGCTTATAGAATGCTAGGATTCCACTTCCAAACACTTCCAAAATCCATATTGCCTCAAAATACTGTATTATGCATTCGTTCGTAGTCACTTAAGAGTACGCATCTCAAATCTGGAACCCATGGCAGATTACATATATTGCGAGATTAGAATGAATACGACTTAGGTTTATTCAATATCTTAATGTTAGATCTAATTTATCATTCAACTCTTATTTAGATGCAGTAAACTTCCACAATATGAAAACCCTAGAACACGCGGTGATCGAATACTTCTCTTCAAACTACTGCAATGCCATATTGACTGTCCCAGCCAATTAGAATTAATATCACACCATATACCATCTAGATCGACCCGGCAATCCGCACTCTTCCACATTCCCAGAAGTAGAACATCTTACATACAAAATTCATTCATTCACCGGTCGTGCAAATATCATAATGAGAAATTGACTTATAACATACGCTTAAAGGGCTCTTTTTATGAAGCGCCACAATCTCAATTTTGGCCAATGATTCCACCGATAAACACATCTTGCTCTCCCTTTACCGCAACAATAGTTGCAACCTCCCCACCCTTTCTCCATCTTTTTTTCTTTTTATTTATCTTCTGCACCTAAACATACTTATGTACCTATACATTTCTGTGGATTTTCATAAATTATGTTAGTTATAATAAGTTTGCGCTGTCAAAATCCCTCAGTAAAATAAAAAAACACAAATTTATAATAGGTAATAGATTTGTGGAGGCGAGTCTTATCTGATTGAGTCCACCGTACTGACGTGAATGAGGAAGGAAAAAAATCAAATTATAATCATTAAAAATCAGGAATAATGCTGCACGCCCGTCCCAGGACTCAAGATACAACGTAAGCTTCCACTTTAAATGATGAAAACAAAATATTTAGTGGTTTTAAATCTTTAACCTACCTATTATTATTAATTAACGATCTTTCATATATGCCAAACATGTTTATATTCAATTAAAATAGTCGGCACACTACACGCAAAAAAACACACACTTTAACAAATTTAGGTTCATCATTTGTTGTTTTATTTGAAAAATGTAGCTGCAGAACAAATATGTCAAGTATACAACTAATTAATATTTCAAAGAATATTAACAATTCACTCCGATGAAATAAATATGTATCAATTATCATTCAAATTTATCTGTTAAGCTGAATCTTTATTTTTATGCGGTACCTAGTTGTGTAATATTACAATGAACATTTTTTTAATTACTTAATTTTTCAGACGCGACGGCCATTTTGCTTGCAAGGATTAAACCTAACGATAAGGATTTAATATGATGCAATCGCTTGACAGTTGCCAGTAAACGAGATATTTATGTGATTTTTTAACTTGAAGGCGTGTAAAATCACAAGTAAGTCATTTTTTTATATTACTACGTATATATTTACATAACATAATATAATACTTCTCATAACCTAAAATATCACTATTTTAAAAATACTTAGGTGTACTTACATGAATAGTTGTATATAATATACCATTTAAAACGTATGTAAGTTTATGCAGATTTGTGTTATCACACAAAAAATGTGTCAAAACAAGTTTTCATGTAAAATATATAAAATATTAGGTATGTATAATGAAGTCAAATCTCGAGATAGCGAAAACGAATTTGACCAATGACGTCTCTCGTACTGTCACGTGTCTATTTTGTTTCCAAACATGTCGTAATTCTTTGAGACATTTTGAAACGATAATTTCCGATGTATGACAGACTTAACATGGTAAAAAAGCGCAATAATTCTATCTGGACTGCACAATGGATGGATCCAACTAATCACAAGGGTAATCGTCTTAAAGTAATTCAATGGTCTATTCCCCGCACCCCCTGGTTCTCAAAAAGGAAAGTCTCCAAAAGAACAGTATCAAATATCTCTAGAATGAGAATTGGGCATTGTCAAGTGGCTTCCAATGTGTGAGTGTGGTGCCGAGGAGGAAGCCCTGGACCATGTCTTTTTTGCCTGTCATTGCGGATCACAGATTTTTTTTACAGTGGTCTCGTCAATGGTAATTTTCAACTCCCGGTTAACTTGTGTCATATTCTTTCCCTGAACTCGCCACGTTTAATCTATATAATAGCAAGTTTTTTGATCGACAATGGTATTGACTTGTAATATAGTATTTCCTATTTTACAATATTATTGTACTTTTTTCTATAAAACAAAGTTTTTAACTTGATTAATGGCACAAATCACTCTTGAAGGGTGAATTGCCTATTTAAAAGAAGAAGAAGAAGAAGAAACGATAATTAATACTTTGTCTTTTTCTTTTTATTCACGTTGAATTATAAATGTGACCTGAATTTGTACAGAATTATTCCTACAAATGTCATATAGGTACATATGTTTTTAATTGAACGTTTTTGTCAGGTTCCAATATGCAAAATTTAATTATAAAAAGTTTCTTACTAAAGATAACGGTTTTTACTAATAGCATTATTTTTTCTGAGCGTACCTACCCATTTTTTAAGATGATAAGTATATATATATATATATGTGTGAAACTTTCCTATCTTAGCATCGTCAGTATGAAAACTCACCAGACCGTCGTGGGCAGTTTTTCTGTAAAACCTATTTTTCAGTGTTGAAAATTATTTAATAACGTAATTTACTGTGATACAACTGCGACGCGGCCATGCGGCAGATTAGGTATTTCGCTTAATAAAGTGGTTTGTGTCTTAGCTAATTTGTATTTATTCATTTTTAAAGTGACCGGCCGGGGACTAGATTTGATTTCTGATTCTGGCATCTTAGGGCCGGTTGTGTGATCAGTAGTAACTTTTTACTATTGTAAAAAAAGTTACTAAAGTAAAAAAATATTTGCATAAAGTGAAACTAAAAATAAACTCATTTTATTCTCCGATATTCGATAGTAAAAACGAGAATCGATAGTTAAATATGGCGGACTTTTCACAGCTGTTCCAAAAGTCATCTGACACATTGATACTTTGAAAGTTGCAGAATACCACAATTAATCATTCAAGATCCCGCTATTTTAGTGATGACAGTTCGTCCGATGATGATCTCGTTGTTTAATATACATTATTACATATAATACAAAAAAATTTCACCACCAAAGTGACAGATATCAAACGCTTAGGCGAAAAAATCCATAATTAATATATAAAATAAAGCATAATTCATGATTATTTGTCGCGCCTGTAGACATCTCCACCTGTGCTTTGAAAGTAGTAAATTTGATGTTAGTAAAAAGTTACTATAGTAAAAAATTACCATAGTAAAAAGTTACTACTGATCACACAACCGGCCCTTAGCTGCGATCGGTAATACGAAACCCGACGATATTAACGTGTTTATACGTTACGCGTGCAATAATCCAGCATCATGTTGTATCAAGACAACCTTTCCGATCTATCGATAATAATAATTATCGCCACTGGGATGGCGAGATTCTCCAGAATTATAAACTGGCGGGGATATCTGCCTGATCGGAGCTGGCTTCGTCTCTACCTTGCCGTGATAGGTGTGAGAATTTTAATTTTGATTTTAAACGAAATGTGTGAGTTGCGTCGCTCGATGCAGGAATGGCAAATACGTGGCACTCTAACTTGGCACGCTGAAAATGTTCGGTGGCACGCCGGAAAATTTAATACTCGACGATCGTGACAGGCGCTAGAGAAATCTGTGCGTGCATATTGTGCTTGTAATGTGCACGGTATTGTGCAGCATAATGTCTTTATGACATAACTTGAATGTATCATAAAATGAAAAATTAGTAGAGATAGAACATTTTCAATTTTTTTATACACGTACACACTTCCGTGAAATAAGATTTCAATGTTGCAAAATGTAGGTTCAAAACCATTAAAGTACATAGTTTAGTTCTAGTCACGTCGAGTACACTTTATACTAACGGAATTTGAGTCATAATTATAACGTTTAACTAAAAACTATAATTAAATTCAAGCTTTCGTTTTTATTTTTGGTCACAATCACAATTAACTCAATTGTGAAAAAAAAACAACACGTGCTTTATGTCTTAGATACGTGTGTAAAAAATAATTTATAATTTTCTATATAACAGGGGTGCCCAAAAAGGGACGTTTTTTTAAAAATGAAAAGTACTTTTTTAATAACAAATTTATTTTCACAATATTGTTCGAGTAAATAGTATCCATCGATGGATACAACCCTCTTCCATCGTTCAGGCAAGTTTTTAATCCCTCGTTTGTAAAAACCGACATGCTTTGATTTAAAATATTGAGGTAGGGCTGTGTTTTATCTTCACTGACACTATTTTTCACATTTAAATTATGTTGTAAAGACCTAAACAATTGGTAATCCTATGGCACTACATCAGGAGAATACGGAGGGTGATCAACAGTTTTCCATCCGAGAGAGTTATTTTTTTCTCGCAGTATTAGGCCGCACATTGTCGTCGCTTTTTGCCCCCACACCCCTTGTTTCCACACCTTTCCAATTTTTTTCAAAATTTGAATTCTGGGCCATGGTCTTCTTTGTTAGTTTTTTAGTCGACATCTCCGAATTGGCCTCAACTTCTGCAGCTAAATGATCTTAATCGAAGATTTTTGGTGTTCCACTTCTAGGCTTGTCTTTGAAACAATTTTTTTTTTTTGATTCGATTCTTTTGAACCATTTTTAGCATTGACGAACTAGTAAAGCTTCACCATAGATGGCACAATTATTTTTGGTCGCTGTAGTTACCGAATTTTCTTGGTGAAATTCATACAGCTCACAAGAGCGTAAAAACAGGTTGCTCGGAACAAAGTCCTCCATTAAAAATAGGGTTTGTTTTTTTATCTGTTATGATTGCGACGTACTCTCCAGATGTTGAACAAACACTGCAGAAAGAAATGCGTGCGATCCTGACGACAAATAAGTTACAACTGACCGTCAAAGTTATTCACGTAAAATGCGGCCTTGTTTTTGGGTATACCTAATATTTAAAAATTTAAAATCTTATTAGGAGAACACATTCTTATTGTGAAGTTGTAATTATTCAGAATATAGATCTGTGATATTTTAAATATTAATTAAATATATTAATTAGAAATATACACATATAAAATCAATTCTATCGAAAAATATTGTTGTTGCGCCACCGGGATTCGAACCTGGATCTCTTTCCGAACCGGGGAAGGTGCATTATCCAACTATGCTACAGCGACGATATTTTTAGCGACAAATTTTCGAACCTATATGTTACCTTTTTGATATTAATACATTTAATCGTTCCATTATTTGAAAGAGCCATCTATCTTATTTTTACGGAATCTCAAATACCTTTGAGTAATCTGATAGCAGACGCCTATGTTCTGAATAAGTACAACTTCACAATAAGAATGTGTTCTCCTTTCCTTAATAATAAAGTTGTACCAATGTGACCAAAATTTAATAAAAATGAATTGATAATTCAATACACTAATTAATACGCTTTTTCAAATTAATACATCTGTCGTTCCGTTATTGTTTTTACGTAATCTCAAATATCTTTGAGTAAACCGACAACAAACGCCCGAATTATCAATTAATTTTAATTTCGAGAACACATTCTTATTGTTATGTCGTAATTATTCAGAACATAAGTCTGTGATATTTTCGATACAAATTAAATGTATTAATTAGAAAGATGTACATAAAGAAGATGGCATTCAAATAATGGAACGATAGACACATCAAAGACCTGTGTTCTGAATAATTACAACTTCACAATAAGAATGTGTTCTCCTAAATAATAATAGTCTACTAATAGAGTAGCTTAGACGACAGTAATTATTCGGAGAGTAATTTTATGTGTTGAATAATTGTCGTGATACACATTATATGCGGTATACAAAACAAAATCACTGATATATGTATATCAATTTACAATATTAGAAGATGACTGCTGTTGACGCCGATTCTCAGACAATCAAAGATCAGTCAAACAAAGTTTTAACAATGTAACTGTAGTGATATTTTGGGCTGTTAATCTTATTTCTCGCGTGACTGCGGACCTGTGGAGCGGATCGCGGGCCGCGGGCCGCGCGCGCTCGGAGCTCGATTCCTGGACCGCTGCAGCCGGGTTCTTCAACGATCGACGACCGTCATCTGAGCGGATAATGTGTAACGGCGTATAAGAGCCTCAGTCCTATATGGAATCTTAATATGGGGCAATTCTTATAAAACTTACACAGATCAAATTAGAATGTTACATTTTTATATTAACATATAATATGTTTTGACATAGTGCATACATAAGCACTCCTGTATATGCTCTAATATAAAGAAGATTAAAGTATTTTCTTTTATTAAAACTTATCTTTTACATATTTAATCAGTTTCATTTTAAATCTATTTTCTCCTTTTTTTTTTTCTTTTTTTATTAATATTAAAAATATAACAAATGTTGAAATATATATATATATATATTTTAACATTTGTTTTTTCTCTATGAGAGTAAGACTCGTGTATAGAGAAGGAGTATATTCGAGTTAATTTATGTTTCAGTTAGTCTGTGTACATATTTTTTTTACTTCAGTTACAAATTTATGATAGTCCGTAATTTTTCTAATTGTGATGGGGAGATTGTTAAAAAATTTGATACCTTAATAAATATATTGATTTTGAGTTGCGGTATATTTTAGTTTTGGGATATCAATTTGATCTCTATATCTTGTAGATCGGAATTCGCTTCTAAAATTTAATTGATTTTTAATTTTGAAAATTTGAATTATTGAATTTTTTTTGTATATCTACTATTTTTGGTACTTTAAAATCTGTGAAAAGTTGTATACTTGGATAGTCTTTTTTTTTTTAGAATAATTTTTATTATCTTTTTTGAGTGATTTCTAATTGTGACATTGAAGTTTTATATGCACCTCCCCATTCAATAATACCGTATTGCAAATGTGACTGTACAAACGCGTAATATATTATTTTCAGATATGTAGGTGATAAGATGTTTCTGAGTCTAAAAAATATGTAGGCAGTTTTCCTTATTTTGTTTGTGAGATTAGTAATATGTTCTTTCCATTTGAGATTGTTATCTATTATGACTCCAAGGTACTTGATACAGTATTTTTCTTCAATTGATGAACATTGGTCACAGGTGTTTTCTCGAGTACAGGCCTCTTGGTGTGAATATTAATATGAATTTCGGTGTTTTGTTTCTGTTGAATAGCAAATCTTACTTTCTTATGTTTTCTGGCATTTCATTAAAAATCTTCATCGCATTCCTGAATGGCAGTCTCAGTCTATCGCCCCCTCCCCTCCCTTCTTGTACGATGCTCGTGCTCATGTTGATTTACATCAATTTTTCGTGTAAATTCCGCTGATATTTTCTAATTGAAGATTTTGTAAATAAATGAGATGTCCAGGGAAATGGGGTGGGGTGACTATATTTTCCTCAGAATCCTAGAAAGCAACTGAATAAAATTAAGATGAATTTAATCTATATTTTTTAGTGAGGATTTTAAAAATAAAGACCATAACATTGAAATATATTTTCTGCTTAAAGGTCATCATATTCAGATCTTTCCGCATTGCACTGATCCAAGTATATATTTATTTTTTCTGAGTATTATTTTCAAAGCTTTATTTTGCAACACTGACAATTGTTGCATTTCTTCTTCGTTAGCCAAAAACAAAATGCTGCTGCAGTAGTTGATCTGAGGAATAACAATACCTATTATTATTAATTTAATGTATTAATTATAAATATATACATATAAAATCAATTTTGTGGAAAAGTATTGTTTCTGCGCTACCGGGATACACATTTATATTTAAAACATCACAGAGCTATGTTCTGAATAATTACAACTTCACAATAAGAATGTGTTCTCCTTAATAACCTATTATTATTGTATAACTAAAAAAACAGTTTATTACAAATAGATTTTTAAAATGCTAAAAATCATATTTCACAAACCAAATTAACTCATTAAAGTCTAGGCAAAACGTAATTTAAATTCATTTTGTACACACAAGGCAAAGGAAAAGTGAAACTGATTAACTGACTTACCATCACGCCGTTTCCCCTCAGGGGTAGACAGAGAGGATAGAGCGCCACACTCTTCTGTCCTGGCACACAGTTCTCGCCTCATCCACATTCATACATCTTCTCATCTAAGCTCGCCGATTATTGAGGTTTCTAAAAATAAAAATATAAAATGAAAATATATAAAATTAGAGATTAAAAATACTAATGCGCAATACGATATGTATAAATAAAATGTAAGCACATACAAGGTAAAGCTATATAAATGAAAATATATAAGAT
Organism: Eubasilissa splendida; assembly: GCA_031772225.1. Lineage (NCBI taxonomy): Eukaryota > Metazoa > Arthropoda > Insecta > Trichoptera > Phryganeidae > Eubasilissa > Eubasilissa splendida. Next base: position 7,017,526 of record CM062868.1, on the reverse strand, counting down.
AATGCAGTATAAGAGCACACATAATGAAGTTTAAAGAATCATTACATAATGTACAATGCTTTGCATTTTGAAAACTATCCATTGGTAAAAACATGTTAGAATAAACATTTTATGTATACTTATATTTTTATATTAAATATAATAACAATCACTTTGTTTGAAACCATGCCATTTATTATACGTCAGCCGGTTTCGCTTATATCAAGCTTCATCAGGACGTATTTGAAACTAATCATAAATACAAAAAAGAGTGCACTTATATATTCGTAAAGAGGGAGATAGAATATAAAATTACACGTGAAAGAGAGAGAGACAGAATATACTAGTGACTTTTATATACATAAAAAAACTAAATGTATCTTACACAAGTCTGCAATAACGTAATCTAATTAATGTTCCGAACAATTTATTTTTGGTTTTGAAAAATAAAGAAATACTATAATAGTACCGAAATTTTTATCAAAAAAATAGCCTCCGGAGTTTATTTAATTTTTTGAATGTATTTCTGATACCTAAATGGTGAAATTACGCTAAAAGGAGCTGTCCTCTTTGTCCCCTAAAATTATAAGCCTCAACAAAATTTGAGATGAATAAAAAAATTTTGATAGAGGATACACAATTAAATTACGTGTCACATAAATATCTTCAAACTAAGCTAAACCCTTGTGCTATAAAAATAGCACTAACTTGCTGATCTCCCAGAATGAGGCTTGAACCCCCGACCAATGGATCACTAGGCTGGTGTCTTAACTACGGGACCAATAATAATAAATAAAGATTTACTGTTAAATTTAAGCAAATCGTCCCCCAAGTGGCAACACCAGCTGTCTCATTATTCATCACTTTTTAGGAGAAGAATAAAACTGATTTCTGTATGACTGATGCTACTTTCAATATTTATTTCTTTAATGTGGTAACCCTTTAATGTCTAGTTTTACTGGAAAACTGTTAAATACCTTTAAATATTAAGGCTTTCCATACGCGTACGCCCGCTCGTGAAGCCACGTCAATATCGCAAAAAATTGAGATAGCCGGTGTTGCCACTTGGGTAACGAAATATTAATTATCATTTACTTTTTATATCATCGCCATCACCATAATCTTATCTTCAGCCATTGTCGATCCGCTGCCGGATGAAGGCCTCACCATGACTGCCACTCTCGTCGGTCCTCCGCCAATCTTCGTCGTGTCACTCCTCTACTTTTGGATATCATACAAGAATATTCTATGTCCACCGGTTATCTCTGCGTATTAAAATATGGTACGCCTGTTGCCATTTACACTTTCTAGCCTTTTGGTAGATTTAGATAGTAAAACCAACTATTGTAGAAGGTCTCATATCACAACATGTCGAAAATTTTCTAACCGCGAAGCGACCCTCCGTTGAAAAGTTTACCTGTATAAGTTCTTAACAGAAGATCAAACTTCCCTAAAAAAAAAAAAAGATCTAGTAAATATAAATATTTTTTTTGTAGTTAGTGGGATTTTTAATTTTTTTCTAGGTATGTACTTAAATAAAAATATAAAAGTAGATGTTCATACGGTTGGCCCCCTGTACACCGTATACAATATTTTGTCTTGTCCTATTTAATGGACTGTAACCCCGATTGGAATTTTTAATAGATTTTCTACCTGAGATAATCTCTGAGAAACGGATTTTGCTCCCATGAGATTATTTAGAGACAGTTCTCGGCTTTGTTGTCACTCCACGTCTCAGAGTGATTTTGAATCTCCCCAGAAGCCGTTAAAACTGAATTAATTTTTGTAATTAGGCATTACCTTATGTTGTAGAGCTTTAACATTTTATTGTGATTTTAGGTGACGTTTAGGTCCACGTGTGCAAATTTCGTTTGTCAGGTCGAACGTCGTGTACACTGATTTAAATTTTAGTCTGTTTCTTCCAATCTCAAGATGATCTCTGAGTTTGTTTCCAGATCAGAATCTCAACACGTGTGCATGGTATGATATGTGTTGCCGTATGTACCTTCGATAGCTAGTCCTGAGTTTTCTATTGGTATTGTTGAATACATTTATTCGATCCATGCAAATAAAAAGACACCAACCTTTGTGAAATTGGGGTGATAGTCGCTGATGGTCGCTCACTTGAATCTTTTTAAACTCGATACAGATATCTCATAGAGACGAAGCTATTATTTTTATTTACATGGGAAGTATGGAAGTCTTAGGCATTACAGGGCTTATAACCTGTCATCGGCTGGCTTAAGTGATCACTTTACACAATGTAATGTTTACCTATTTACCCATGCTACCATATCAATCAAAAATTTTTTGGAAGTTGTATATATATGTTATCATGGAACATTTAGATTATTTATTACCAACTATGCTGTCGCCATCTATGTTTTTAAAAAAAAATTGATTTCATTCTCATGTAACAGTATAGATGTCGCTGAAGCTGAGACTCTTTTTTTTGACTGAAGTATGGGGCTATATTCTTTGTGTATATATGAAATTCATTCAAATTATTAACATATATACTAGAATACGTCTGGAAAGGCAGTATTTTTAAATTTTTTAAACTTTGTAAAAATAATACCTTCGTCTCTGTGAAACATCTATATCTTTTTGACAATCCCTCAGGCGATAAATCCCAGTAATTGGTTCCTAGAAAGATTTGAACATACTCAAATCATGCTTCTTAAACTCTGCTGATCAGCCTCCAAAACTTTATATAAAATATTATACACAGAATACACAAAATGTTTTTATATCACCGCCGTAAAATAATCCGTCTGAATCCGAAACCGTATCCCACCAGAAGCAGTTTCTAATGCACATATTCAAACTTTATACCTGGCCTACCTATCTTTAAGTCAAAACTCAAAATCTTTAAGATTATTTCATCGTGTGTCCTTTCGTGGACATGAGCCTTTAGATCACAATTTATATATAATGGCTTACTAATTATAGTGACTGATCTGAATAGCCATGATATATATCATCCCCATATTCTTCCATCTCCCCTTATCTCGTAAAGCATTTTAAATCTTAACCGATTAAATAAATCGCGTCTGGAAATAACGTAGCAGCTATTATTTGTATGTAGAGGAGAGTGGCTATAAATACAATCAACTAGTAATATAAGAACTCCCAACGGGGCCATCGTAAAATTAGTTGGTAGGTAGATATACCAGTGGCGTGCACTGGGCATGGACTTATGCTTCAAATAACGATGAGCTATATTATCATTAGACTTTGTATTAATCTGAACTGAGGGCTTTTTATCCGGAAAGATATACATTTTTCATTTTTCTTTAAAATATTAATACTATTACAATTATTCATGTTAAAAATTGAGGTATTTGTTGGTGCAGTGGTAAGATACTCCCCTACTTGGTTGATCAAATGGTTGGAGGTTTGAGGTCTGTCCTAGGAGATCACCAAGTTAGTCCTATTTTCGTATCACCAGGATTATCTTAATTTGAATATGAGTCTGACACTTATCAATTTTTTTTAGAGCAAACAATTATGATAGCATAAAATAAAACCACATTTTTGATGCGAATTTTGAAACATTTTGCAACTGAGTGAGATAAATACTAAATTTAATTCATTTACTATAGGAAATTTATTATTCAGGAAAAAAAGAATGCGAAGCATTCGCACAGCTTTATTTGTTATTTATAGAGAATTATAGAATTATAGAGAATAGAAAATTATTTGCGCGTGGACTTCGCACACACTTAATAATATATCAAATACGTTTTGTCTGTACGAGGGGGTGTGGAAATAAGAGATGCAGGAAGGGTGGGAGGAATTCGGGAGAGGAACAGAAATAGAGGACAAGGGGCGGCTGAAGGACACCCGGAACCAGAAAACACGACCCACCTGTGGAACGCTCCTTTCGGTATCTGGATCTTCTTCCACTGGATCCACAGATCTTCGGGATCCAGGACACATACAGCGATATACACTTTCGGTGATAGCGCGAAAGTGTCAAAACAAACACCATGCACAATAGCACGGTGGACAGCACTAAATCGGTGCGCACGGTAGCGAGAAACCGATTACACAAACAGCATCAGCCCCACAAGCAGCAGGACGATACTTCACAACAGTCAACGTACCGAAATGGTAAACGCTACTTTCAGTTTGAAGGTACAATTTCAACTCTTAACCATAGAGAACACATCACAGAAAAGATCGTGTTCTGGTTATAGGGTTGGGGGATAGTGGATAGGAATCATTGTATATCGCGTTCATATTTCGATGGTTGGATAGTCATAAAGATCGAATACGTTTATTATCAAATAATTTTAATTATGTATACCTTTTTTAATTCTATGGAGTGCTCGCCCCTGGTACTTGGCTTGGTGGCCTGCGTGTTTCACTGCGATACGCGACGGAACGAAGCCTTATATTAATCACACGAACTACATTGATTTAGAGTAATGGACAAACAGGGTAGATGATGATGATATTGGTTGCACGGTATTCAGAAACAATTCTCATTATTTGTAGCCATGACGATACACGCTTAACATGTCACATCAATATTCAAACAATGCTAAGCGCTTGTGCTATGAAAATTGGACTATCTTGTAGATCTTCCGAGATCAGGCTGATTGCATATTGTTCAAAGTACTGCCGGCAAATGTGAAGGAAACAACTAGTCTCGCTACTTTTCGTAGGTTAAATGCAGAATATGTAGTATCTAGTAGTTTTATTTTATTTTGTTTTTATAATATCTTTACCTAATGTTAATTGATATACGATGTAATTTAATATTTTTTTTTATGTTTTATCAAGTGTTGCATACTAGATGTAAGAATATTTGTTACAACTAAATAAAAAAATAGACATACATACATTTTCCGTTTACTTTACATATATATACATTCAAAGTAAAGATTAGTTTAACTTACTTAGCGTTGAACTGCCGACCCAAGAGGACGTGTCTCACGACCATTTTCGAACGATACTTCACCGATAAGGCATCCCATGAAGATGGGTAGTGAGATTTACCAGAAACGTTGGGATTAAATGATTATATTCCCAGGGAAATTACTAGTGCGTTTTCCAGTATTTTTTTATACATACACGGAATACATTTCACATCAATATTCTTACTATTTTCAAACTAAGCTAAACGCTTGTAAGTACTATGAAAATATGACTAATTTGCTGGTGTCGTGGAACGAGGCGCGAACACCCTACCACTAAATCCCTAGGCCAGCGTCTTAACCACCACACCAACAAGCCACCCTACATTTAAATTTACACATTAGAATAATTTTCCCAGAAATTCTAGTTATACATAGATTTTTTATTATACGGAGTGTACACCCCAGCCACCTTCTCTCTGAGTGATTCTTTTGAGAGAGTTGCTTTCCAGTAACCGAGTACAGTGGTACATTAATGGCTTCTTTTTCATATACGACCGTGAGCTGCCGATACCTCCTAGCTCGCATTTGTATGAAATAGTGCTTTTAACCCTACCTTGTAGCTGTTATTAAAATACACCAAGTGACAATAGATCATAAATATGGATTAGCTTCACTTTAGTTCAAACACCATAGAAAAATAAAATATGTTTTTTTTCTTCCTTCCGTAAAATATAGGATCTATCATATGCTAATGCGAAGGGCAACACTTCATTTCGTAATGAACGCTTCACGAACTTGAAGCGTTCAAAAGGTTGATGTCTTGGATGAAAGTCGTGTAACCTTAAGCTGGTTGTTTTCTAACGTATGGCAGATATGACGATTTGAAAATATCATTTAATTTACTGAGGATGGTGAGCTTTTTTCTTATTAAATGGCCCTTATTATAGTAATTACTGTATAAACAGAAAATTAATATAAATAATTAGGCAAAATACTTTATTTAGACCACTATTTATTGATAATTCAACATGTTTCGATACCTGTGGTATCATCTTCTTCAGGAAACAATGTATACTTAAATTAAAAATACAAGCATAGATACAAATAAAACTATAAAGTGGTGAATAAGTAAGAACTAATATGTAAAAAAAATTAAAAGCTGACTATTTGCAAAGAGGATTCGGTTATTTATAATATTATTTATATAAAACGAGGCCACAAAGTAATTTTTCTAATATCGAAGAAGAAAAAATTAATAATGTTATTTTATTAAGAATATAATAAATGAAGGTAAATGTAATTATAGAAAATAAAAAATATGAAAATAATCACCTTCCTATAATACGGCACTTCACGTGTTTTTAACGGTCTGGAATAAAAATGTCTGGTGGCATTGATGATGGCGAAGAATTCATTAAATAAATTTTTTGGTTTATACACAGAAGTCAGCGTTTCTGCATATTTTATATCTTATAAACATTTAAATATAGTTATTTAAAATGATGGCTCTAAAGCCATGAGATTTAGAGTTTTGCAGGAGCATAATATGAATAACATGGGGAACGAATTTATTAGTTTTAACGTCGGCAGATTTTTATACATATTTTTATAAAATTTGCGTGTACTAACTATAAAAATTTGCCTATCGGGAAGCGTAAGTAAACGAAGTAGTGAACCCATCACTAGTGTGAATTACCTCGGCGCTTCCTGTGTGAACTATTGAAGCACTATGAGTATTGAAGTGGTAGTACGATTTAAAACATGCGATCGCTGTAACGTGAATATAAGAAGTAGTTCATTGAAGAGTTTCGCACAATGTAGATCCATCACTGATATCTATCTCCAGGCAGGAGACATTGACAGTTCATTGTAGATTACCATATTGTCTGCTCTTTCTTCACATTGTAGGTATTTTAATATGTCCTTGTAGGACTATCTAAAAGGTCAATAAACGATCTATTGATGGTCTGTTTATATTAAAATGAGTAAATAAAAGTACAGATTACTTTTACTCTCCTCTTACTTTTAATCTCGAGAATCGGGCCTCCGCTTTCGTTGTATTATAATACGACGAGACAAGCAGACGAGATGTGCGCAATCATCTTTGAAACATTTTCGTATTCTGAGTACAAATGTTTAATTATGGATTATTGTTTATTTTTGTACCATAGTATACTCGATTCCTTGAGAGGGCGGCGGAATCAGCGGTGGGTTGGAGGGGGTTCGGAGGGGCTCTCGCGAGCCTCTTGTTAAATTAAGAATAAACAATATTCTCTGATCAAATCAGTATCTAACTGCAATTTCTGTATATGGTTAAATTGTATAATGAATTGAAATTTTTCGTAAAATACATTTATTTCGGGTGCATAATAAAAGATACCTATATATATTGCTTCCTGATGTTCTTAGATGTTCAACGCAAAATTTTTGTGAACGATTATCCTTCATACTTCACGCGTGTACATTTTTTTCTTTTTGTCGTAATTGTGCACAGTTTTGACAGTTCTTAATATGTATTACTTTGTACCATCATTTACTGAGAAGAATTTCAATTTCAATCCAGTGTTGTATTTTGAAACATGGAATTGGAGCGAAAAGAATAGTACCTATTTCTGCGTTAATCTTGATACATTTTTCAGCTATTGATATTAATTATTTTACGGTATATTGCGTATTGTTATATAATGTAAGTATATTAAGTAACATTGCTTTAATAATGATTGCGTATAAGTTATTAACCTTTACCATACCATGACATAAAATACCCGAATGCAGCCATGCTGTCAACTCGTGTTACCGTAAGTAACAGTTAGAAAAAATGTTTTTATTAGCTTAAATGGCTTTAATGGCACGAATTTACTTTAAATATTGAGCATTCAATTTTGAAAAAATGATTAATAACATAATTTGGAGTATTCATTAAGTCGTATACAATGTGTCCTTCCTTCTTATCTCTCTTCATTTAATTAGTGAGAAAGATATAATTATATTTGTATGTTTGTTGTTCTTTTCACTGTGAAAATAGTGTGTGATCTCTGTCTTTCATATTACAAATTGTATTTTTACTAACGTATTAATTTTACAACGGATTGAATGGAAAAAATAATTGTTTTTGTACGATTCCCTTTTCATAATTGGTTTTTCACTAGTCATTCCTATATCTTCTTTAGGATTATCTAAAATTTGAATTTTATGTTGCATGTATTTACCGAAATATCACAGGTTTAATTATGGTGGTAGACCTGTGTTACAGCATGGTTTGGGAAGGGTTAAAGAAATCCGTCACTTCCCTGGAACACCTCGAATTACCCGTGAGATTTAAGAGAGCCACAGCTGATCAAAGAATAACGTTTTACTATTTTTTAAAGTTGATTGAATAATCTCGGAATAATATGAGTAAGTACTGCTTTTATGATTTAATATTATTATAACTAACTATCTGTTTATTTTAAATAGGGCATTTATTTTGCACGCGAAGCCAATCGGATATGGATAATCGTACCTCCATTACTGGAACAATGACAAGCGGAAACTCTCATCACAGCAATTAGCCTCACAATGCAGAATCATAATGCAGCATCGCTGAGTGACGCGCCGAGCTCCACAGTCCGGTCCCTGCATAATGTGGACGTTACCGGCAACCCCTGGAACCCTGGCAGTGTATGAACTCTCTTGACGTTCTGCATAATTATAAAACGCCAGGTACGTTTGAACGTTGACTGAACGCAATGAAAATGCGGAAGACTGAATACCTAATGATAATAATACTGAAATAGAATTTATACTGGCCTACCAATGCTTCAGGTGAATAGATTACCAATTTAATTACGAGTCCCATTCTAAAATTTTTTCCTAAAAATTATTCCAGTAAATTTGTATTAAGTAATGAATTGAGTAAGGTAATAAAATTATTATTTTTTATAAATAGATTCTGGTAAAAAACAATAATATATGTTTTAGTTAGTTGTGACATCCTGACGAAGAAAATGGTATTTTTCGAAACCGGTAGATGTATTTAAACTCAATTCAGTGGTTAATAAAACAAAGATATTAAATAAAAATATGAATTTTAACCGCAAAGTTAATATTGCTAATTTTAAAAGTATAGATTACAATTCGTTCAAAACGCGAGTTTATAAATTCTCTCACATAACATCACTTTTGAGTGAATTACATTGGTTCCGTTTCCCTTAACTTAACCTCACTTAAGGTATGTTCTACCAGAAAAAACGCATTAACAAAGTCCTTAACCACTTTTCACTTATCCAACGATGTTCGATTCGTAACGTAAACAAAATATATTTATTAAGGAAAACACATTTTTATTGTGAAGTCGTAATTATTCAGAACATGGGCGTCTGCTATCAGATTACTCAAAGGTATTTGAGATTCCGTAAAAATAAGGCAGATGGCTCTTTCAAACAATGGAACGATTAAATGTATTAATATCAAAAAGGTAACATATAGGTTCGAAAAATTGTCGCTAAAAATATCGTCGCTGTAGCATAGTTGGATAATGCACCTTCCCCGGTTTGGAAAGAGATCCAGGTACGAATCCCGGTGGCGCAACAACAATATTTTTCGATAGAATTGATTTTATATGTATATCTTTCTAATTAGTATATTTAATTCATATTCTGCGATATTTTAAATACTAATTAAAAGTATTAATTAGAAAGATATACATATAAAATCAATTTTATCGAAAAATATTGTTGTTGCTACCGGAATGGGAAGATTGGCTTTCAAATAATCGAACGATGTATGTATTTAATATGTAACAATGCAGGTTCGAAAATTTGTCATCAATGCACTATGTTGCTGTAGCATAATCGGTTAATGCACGTACCCCGGATTGGAAGAGATCCAGGTTCGCATCCCGGTAGCGACAACAATATATTTTACAAAATACTTTTTGTTGTAGCATTAAAAAATCTTGATATTTGACAAAATACATTATATGTACAGTTTTGAAACAACAGTTAGTTATAGGTATTTCATATATTATTGTCAATCTTTCATGCTTTGCGGGTAACATACTCGTGTAGTAATATAATATGTGTGATTAAAATTGAATTGTCATGCGACAAAAAGTGTGCATTTATCTATTCAGATACAAAAATGCTTCATGATAAGAGTAATTACTGCACACAATGAATATAGTCAGGGCTGACAATAATATAATGCTCTTATGAATTCCTCTACAATGATTTAGATTATGCAATTCTATCTGGTCTGCACAATGGATGGATCCAAACAATCACAAGGGTAATCGTCTTAAAATAATCCAGAGATCTATTCCCCGCACCCCTTGGTTCTCCAACAGGAAAGTCTCTAAAAGAACAGTAGCAAATATCTCTAGAATGAGAATTGGGCATTGCCAGGTGGCCTCACATTTGTTCAGAATGAACATAATAGACTCCCCAATGTGTGAGTGTGGTGCCGAGGAAACCCTTGACTTGATAAAATTGATTTTATATGTATATCTTTCTAATTAATATATTTAATTCATATTTTAATACATTTTTAATCTACAAATATCAGATAGATTGACTGTTTCAAATGATTGACAATTTCGAATGATATATCTAGTCGCATGTACAAAATCGTTTAACATAAAAATGTACAGACTGAAATACTTGTTCATGTTAAAAGAAATAACAGATGCCGGCTTAGTCAATAGAATGTTAAGTCGTAAAGTCATAAACAGTAAACAATTCGGTGATGTCGCCGCCGATAGATAATCCAGATAATGTTTAGAATGGTTGAGGTAGTGTTCAACAAGTGGCTTTATTTATTATCAGATATCGGCTTATACAGTTGAATCATAAATAGGTTACAATTTGGTAACGATTTGGCTGTTGGTGTATTTTTATTTTATTTTATTTTATCATTTCCAGAGCACAGCATATAAAAATGATTGTTTTTATCATTAAAAAATATAGGCGTTTACTAGTGATGGTAAAATCGTTATTTAAACCGTTATTGTGTTCGATTGTAATGATGATTGATAATTGATTAATGTAATTCTTCAAGAAACGACTGGTACACTAAAAAGTAAACCTCCAACAGTTAAATCTTAGTTTCTAATCATCGCTGAATCTCAGTTACTAATCAGTGAGACAATCACAGTCACGTAACGGTTTACTATCACTAGCGTTTACTATAATGGACTACCCACACGAACTGTACATTGGCAATGAAATACAATATAGTTAAAAAATTATATATTACAGCATATGTCTGAACAAATTATAAAGAATAATACATGAAAATATAAAATAATTACGTACGGGAACTTAAATATAATAATAAATAAATATTTAGCACCAATATACCTATGTATACAAACATATAGTTTATATTATTATGTTAAATATATAGTTTTTAAGAAAAAGTGTCGCCTAATAGTTTATTGTAGATTATGTAATAATGACATAGAGAATACTCCTCATTTACTATGTTAATGTCTTTATACATTATCATCAGGAACGTGCACTCCAAAAAGTTGTGCATAAGTTATAATCTTTGTGAAATAAATATAAATTAAATATTTATTTCACACATTATGTATTAAGTATGCAGGTCTACATGAAAATAATTCAGTTCTCATGGTTAACATATTAACTAGACTGTATAACTAGTGGAAGAATTTAAAATTGACAAATAAAGCTGCGCATATGTTTTTTCGAAAATCTGTCCCAGACATATACGAACTAAACGCAACTCTCGCGCCGCGCGGTGTTCTGAATACACGTCTTCGCTTTAACATACGTGTTGTAAAACGCCACAAGTGTGTATTTGTAGCGGACTTGACTGTATGCATTCCAACACATTTTAAATGTGGTATTATTTTAAATTATAACATATTTTAACTGCTTTAGTTAATTACTTGAAAAACTTCCCAAGAACAGTAGTAATAATACATATTCACACAGGTATCCTGACACAAAAACATACTTCTGAAAGAGTGAATGGTGAATACAACCTCTAATGATAATACCCATCGCTTTTACACCATCGATATTAGCAGCATAACCTAAGTCCATGCCAAATGCACGCCGTTGATTATTACATTCCTGAAATCATATTGAATAGTCTGAATGTTTCATCTTAATGATCTGCGTGATGTCAAATAAATTTGCTAAACCATAGTATGTCAAATTGTTATAATATTTTAAAATTCTAATTATTATTTAAAGAATTAATCTAGTACATAACGTAATTTGTTACGATGCTGAAAGATGTGGAAATTGATTAATGATACAATATTATTGGAAATTTAGGATTGAACTTGTGGTTAAATTCAGTTGGCTATTTGTAATATTTTGGTTAATTTTACACGCTTTACCGATTTATAATAATACAAATTAAATGTATTAATTAGAAAGATATACATAAAAAATCAATTTTTACAAAAAATATTGTTGTTGCTACCGGAATTCGAAGCTGGATCTCTTCCAATCCGGAGAATGTATATTAACCGATTATGCTATAGCACCACAGTGCTTTGATGACAAATTTTCGAACCTATATGTTACACTTTTCAAATTGATACATCAATTATTGAAATATATCTAAAAATAAATTTAAAAATCTATTCTCACATGCATTAGGAAAATCTTACCAATGTATATAATAGTACCCATCTAAAATATTAGGTTAGGTACCAGATCATCGCCGTAAAGCAAAAATTGGCAACGATTTTTTCACTTGCAAATACATATTTTTGTTTTTTTCAAGAAAGGTGAATTTTAAAGGAGATAAGAGTCCAATTTTATTCCATTATTATTACCACGTGGAACTTAATATTCGTATTTCTTATGTGCGATACGTTATACATGGGGGCCTTTTTTCCCCTTTTGCATTAGGGGTCAATTTTTATAATTACGTCAATGTTGAATTAGTTGCCTCACTAATTTCTCCAGCGTTATTCTTAGTGATGAGAAAAAATGCTACTCCTGACTTACTGGTGTGATTGCGATTGATATTCGATAATATCAGTGATTGTGATCACAGTTTCATTACTAATACGCGTGCGCCGCACAATATACAAAATAAATAAATAAATAAAACATCATTTTGAGCGTATTTATTTATATTATCCAAAGTTAATTTGCGTAAAAAACATATTCTAGAATATATAATTAATATGTATATATCTAATTTAAAATCATCACATCAGAGAATGAAAACCCTTTAAAAAGTGAGTTTATTTTTCGGGTTAAATTATCAGCATTTCAGATTAAATACGTAAAACGTTTTGGCAGAATCTACTAGATGGCGCTTATCGCGAATTATAATGTCATTTCTTCATGAATATTTTCGTTTCATATGCACTTGCGCCGAATCACGGTTCACAATCAAATATAAATAAAATTAAAAAAATAATCACGATATTCCCAGATATTCAATCACTGATAGTGAGTGTGACTCAAAGTATCAGTGATTGACTCACGATTCGTGATTTTGAGCTCATCACTAGTTATTCTTAATTCCAGATTGAGTTGTTCACTGTGGAAAGTACATAATTTATAAAATATATGAGCTTACCGAAGAAATTGTTAAAAATGTGATTATTTAAAAAAAAAAAAAAAACTTCCGCAATCACAGTGCTCCAAGTTGCAGCAAACGAATTTCACGCTTCTGTTGGTGTGTTGAATTGTTAATGTACAGATTTTTCAATTGGTATACTTGTTATCCAGATCCTGAAATCAACTTCATATCTATTGACTAACGATAGCTGTCAAAGTGTGAAACTTAACTATTTTATAACTATTTGTAATAGTTCGCAACGTGTTAGGTCTTGTTTATAACTTATATTAATTATTGCATCATCTCATTGACGTGCTTGCGAAACATTGATGGCATTACGTTACACAAATCGTATATAAATGTAGAACAAAGCTACCCATATCATATTATTGATATGGTTAATTTAATAGTAAATGCAATTGTTATATGATTTTATCATTGTTAAATGATATGAGAAAAAAATGTTTATCATCCAGTAACAGCATCGACAACAAAACAACATGTATGAAGTCAAACATTTGAAAAATATGTCATGACAGTGGTGGCTGTTCATATGAAACGTTCTAAATGGAAATATTTTTACTGCTCAAGACATGGAGAACCTACCTGATGAGATATTACTTGAAATATTAGGCTATTTCAGTATAAAATGTCTAAGGATTTATGCTAGGGTATGTAAAAGATGGCGGAAACTGATTATCTCTTCTGCGAAACTGAACTCGCAGTTTATTATGGATGGAATGCAAGACTTGGTATTTCTACAAAAATGGCCAAGCAGCCAACACATAAAAAGGCTGAATATCCGGATGGAGGTCGATTTGATCAATTCACTGTTTGAACAACTTGAAGAAATATGCCCTCATTTGACATCTTTGACTATCAATAAGTGTAATGTTTTAAGCGAGCGCCACATCTATCGACTGAACAAATGCTTTCCTCGTCTTCTGTGTATAGACATTTTCCTAGCAAGTCACTTCATCAGTCAACATTTTCTGGATATTCTCAAAAACATGAAATCAATTGTTTTAAATAACCAGATAGATGAATCAACTCTCCGAACGATAGCTATTAATTGTCCAAATCTAGATGAATTGCTTATGTATGGATATGTTCATTTTTTCCCTTTGATACAGTTGCAGAATTTATTAACTCTAAGGCATAAACAACTCAAGAAATTGACTCTGAGATGTTACGAAGTGAATGATAAAACTTGTCAAATAATATCTCGCTGTTTGAATCTGCAACACTTGTGTATGTATCATTGTTGGTTCATCACAGATGCGGGTCTTTTATATTTGTCCTCCCTGAAATATCTAAAGACTTTACATCTCACGGGTCTTAAACTAGTTACGAAAGGTGGATTTATAAAATTTGTTCAGTCTCTTGATACACAATTTTTGACTGAGTTAAATTTCAGTTCTTCAGTATTCAACGACCACCACGCTTTAGTGTTGAGTGAGAAAACGTGTAATTTAAGCGTGATAGAATTGTGGAATTGCGAACAGTTAACAAGTGTAGGAATCCACCATATTGTAAACACTTTTAAGAAATTGTACATTGTAGATTTAAACATGGAATTATCAGATGAAATCTTAACTAAAATAGTATTTGAGAGTGATATAAGGTACCTATCATTTGATAACACATTGAGATCAACTATAAACATACCCAAAGATAGAAATTTGAAAATCAGATCTGCATTCAGATATTACAATGAATTTTATTTCCGGGGCAACACTGAAGGATTTCGAGCCGATGTTTTATGTTATTCGTACCAGTATAATTTTCCATATTTGTGTTTTCAAAATACATCTTGACGTGGGCGGGAAATACATTTTTTAATTAGAAAGATAATCAGACGCTATGCTTGAAAAGAAAATAAATATTTATTTATAATAAGAATCAAGTAACGACCTCAGAATAATTCAAATCATGTGCATTTCAACGTCAGAGTTATAGTATTAAAAGATTTATAAACGCAAATGTTAAAAATATGATAAAACACAAAATCGCATTAAAATCTTTTAACAAATATTAAAGCTGTTTTTTTATTAATACAGTCATTATCCTAGTTATATTGTAGGTGGTTCCGCAGTTGGCAACGTAACTCAAAATAGAAAAGTTCATAAAATTCCATGCTAAAGTGACAATTGTTTCACGACAGTCAGTTTGATCAATAAAAATGTTTTCAGCTAGAGAGAAGATATATTATATATAAAAAGATATATTTTTCGTCCTGTAAAATATCTTTGCAACAGGTTATAGCCTCGTCTAACAGTTGCTGCTTAGTCTTCATTCAAATCTATTTCTTCTAGAACGTTCAAACCGTCCTCAATCAGTTGAAAGTCTTCTAATCTTTAGTATTCCATAAAAAAAATTCAAATTAAAGTGTAGTTGGAACGTTCTGTCGAATGAAAAATTATTGATTCCTCATTTTATTTCAAAATGTTAGCTGTTCATAAAAATGAGAAATCCATAACTGACCAAGATAAAAAAGTAAACACTAAATCTACCGGATTGTTGCAGCCAGTACTAGAAGAGTATTTTATTTAGGCCACTGTCATTAATTAAAATAAAAACAGATTGTTGTTAAAGAATACATTTATTTTATATCAACATATCACAAAAGTTTCTTTGAAAATCTCTTCAATTTAAAGTTGGTCAAATAGCGAAGTTCTCCATTCCATGATTTTAGCAACACGACTTGAGCAGAGACAGTCAAATCTGGAATTTCCAGGCCGCATGTTTCATATTCTTCTTTTTCTCTTTCTTTAGTCATTTTGATAACGTCTTCTCTGCTGGCGTGTTGTCTATTCTTTCTGCCGCCTATAGAATTTTTTATACCAATTTGAGCGAGCTCTACATCAAATCTTGATAAATATTTTTCTATGAGCGTTGTTATCTGTTCCTTACTGTAAACAGAGTCACTGCATTCGGGCAAATTGTCTTTAAACCACTGAACCTTTTCTCCGACAATATTCTGCTTTATAAGTTGACCCAACTTTGCCTCTTCTTTGTGAGCGATCTTTTTCGTTTTTTTGCCCAAAGCGATTGTTTTTCTGCTGTTAGGGTGCTTGCACTTTGATATTTCTTTGTTTAGATTAGGCATTTTAAATATTTGTTATTAAATTAACGAGCATTTCCGACATACACCGATTTCGATAACCTTTATTCCTAAGTCCGCGCTTTCTATCCTCACATGTGACAATGACAGATGAGAATCAATGACAATAATATTTATTTATTGTGGTCTTTGGTCTTTATCCTTTTGGCTATTCTGACATTTGACATAGACAATTATTTTCTGTTTTGGTGTGTGTTAATGAGAATGTTGGTATTATTTCATAAATATTTTTTGCTATAACTGTCAGTTTGTTTCTGTCAATATTATGTAAAGAGTAAGGCGTATTCATCGGAAATGATTTCTTTAACGATGGAAACGCTTGTACGTGTCCCGAAAATTTATTCAATTTTGTGTATACCTAAAAGAACGTTTAGAACATTTCCCGAACTTTATCATGAATTAGCATTTCAGGAGGAAGGTAGTAATTATTTTGATCAATACAATACTTAACCTTGTTTTTTATTTTTTTGGTTTGTTTTTAGATTAGTTTTCAATAACGTACTGTACATATATATTTTTTTTCTACATTTCTTGTTTTTGTGCTCGATTAGAAACTACTATTGTTCTAGAACCATGCACGTTTTCGCGTTATTAATTTTGTAGTGTAGTAAGAGTCCGCCTTCATACGTACACGATATATGTGTGCTTTGAATTGAACAAAAGCTAGAAATTGTTTGAAAACGGTGCAACGGTAAATTTTTTAATAAACCAATATAATGTTGGTGACCAAACCATACGCGACATCACGAAAAAAAAGAGAAAGCTGGTAGATTTTGCAGGCACATCAGATAGTGCTATAGGCATGACCATCAGAAAAACAATGAAATTGTCAACACATGAGGATCTCAACAAGGCCATGGTTTTGTGGTTCAACCAACAAAGGGCGGAAGGTATTCCTGTCTCTGGGGCTGTTTGCGCAGCCAAAGCAAAATATTTTTATGACAAATTAAAGTTGCAGGGCGATTTTAACGCGTCTTCTGGATGGTTAACTCGGTTTAAACGGCATCCAACAAATTGCCATTCAAGATGTAAAATTAAACTGTAATGAAATAGCTGCACAAGAATTCATCACTAAGTTTCAAGCATTTATTGAAACCGAAAATCTTACGCCGGAGCAAATTTACAACGCTGATGAAACCGGGTTATACTAGAAATGTCTCCCGTCGAAAACTTTGGCCTACGAGACTGAATTAAAAGCTCCTGGACTTAAGCTTCAAAAGCAGCAACTAACGGTTCTTTGCTGTGGTAATGCCTCCGGATCTCATCTTCTGAACCTTGTGTAATCGGCTTTCTCAGAAATATTAATGTCGATTACTACAATAACAAGTCGGCCTGGATGGACAGAGATATTTTCCAGTTGGTTCAAAACCAAATTTGTGCCTTTTAATTATCATTGTTAGGTTTACCACAGAAAGCTGTTTTATTATTGGACAATGCACCGAGTCATCAAGCGCTGAAGTTTTAAAATCAGACGATGAAAATAAACTGACTTATTGACATTTTGGAAAAAATTGACAGTGTTGGATGCAATTTATGAAAGCTCGGCGGTGTAGAAGTCTATAAGAAGCATTACTCAAAAAAGGTCTTGGCATAAAATTTTGCCGAGAAATGATAATGAATTTTTCGGATGTAAAGAAAACAACAAAGTGTTAAAAAATTTGCGACAAATTTATGGGTGCGAGGATGTTGATGGGCAATCGGCGCGTGATTGGCTTAACGCAGATGACAATGCGGCTGGTAATGAAGTATTAAATGACAAAGACATTTTACAACGTGCAACTAATGATACTGTGCAACTTGATAATAACGGAAGAAAAGATGAGTTGATTGCATCAGAAAAAATCAATCATGGTGTTGGTTTAAATCACGCAGAATCACTTCTTAAATATCTTGAGTAGCAGAATGACAGCACTCTCGCTGAAAAAATGATGTTGAGAAATATTTGAAGTAGAATTTGTCAAAAAACAACAAAGTGCAAAAAACGATTGTCTATACTTTCTTATTTCTCTAAATCATTTCATATTTTATTGTTGACTCATCTTATTTTTAAAATTATTATTATTGTGTTAAATTTTGTGGCCGATATGGACTTGAATTTAATTTAACTTATGGTGATGAATAAACTTAAATTTAAAAATAATTGTGTAAAATAATGTATAAAGTGGAAGTTATTTGACAACCCTGCAATAATATCTCTCATAAATGCACACGTGTGCGCCTTTCTTTGGTAAGTGCATACACACATACGTCAATAGAAGCGCGGAGTGCGTGATTTTTGTATATTGTAAAGCATTTTTTTTTTACGTTTTTGGATTAACGGGGAATTTTATTTTCCGGGTTTTTTTTTTACCATCCATTCCGGATAATCGAGAGTACTGTATATCAAAATTAGTTTACGTTAGCCTTCTGAACTTTTTTAGATTCCTTGAATTCTCAAGTGCAGGTACCTGATCATGCTGACCTGAAGGTGTGTGATCTCTGGGACAATGATGACGATGAAATAAAGAAAATAAAGAACAGCCTCTTGAAAGATATGCACATTTTGAATAATTTCATAACAGAAGTCGAGGAGCAGGCAGTATTGTCTGAAGTGGAGCCTGTCCTCAAAAAATTGAGATACGAATTTGATCATTGGGATGATGTAAGTATCTTTTCTCTAAATAATAAAGATCTTCTGTTATTATTAAAATTATGTTTTCTTTTTAATTTAAAAGACGTGACTATTCAAAAAATTTATCTCAAAGCGTGTCGTTTAGTTCATCCCAAATTATTCAGTACTAAGAGTATCTACATATATGGAAATAAAACACTTGTTTTGATTACATTAATTCTATTTATTTTAGACGTGTTTCACCTTATGAGTTCATCAATTTAAACACTACAATATAATTAAAAAGAGACAACATTATTCATTGATATTCTGATGGTTTGCACAATTCTAAGTAACAATTGTGTTCCAACAGGGTCAGTAATATTTGACACACCATAATAAAACAAATAGAATCAAAACAAGTAAATTATTTTCATATAATTATAGAGTTACACAAACTTACATGTGAAACAATAAATATTTATTTAAGAGTACGTTTAACATCGAGTACAGTTTACGCATTTTAGGTTATTCACGGATTTCGAGAGACAGAGCGAACTGTTTGGAAAGGTTTAGGAGCTGAGGTTTTGCAGAAAGCCCGTAATCTCGCCATTCCCCCTCCAGAAGTAGCCCTGCCGCATACTCATGTACTGGACTTGGATGCTAAGGGCTACATTAAACCACACGTTGACGCTGTTCGGGTAATTATAACATCTCTCTCTCTCTCTCTCAGTCGATGTGCTCATGATTGAGCATCGTGGTCTTCTATTCTGCTTCTATAAATATTAGATTTAGAGATTTGTTTCTTGCCTACAGATAGAATCAGATTCCCCCTTATCCTTAACTATATTACGTTACACTGACGCAAAAAAATGATGCGTACAATATTGTACATTTCTTATAAATACCGGTCGTGGCTGAGACATCAGATTCAGATATGGAAGCAAGGTTTCAAATCCCCAGCTCGTCTGTTGAAAAAAAAAAACTTTAACCATGACAAACTAATTTATTTAGTGACATCACTATATAAATTATCCAATGATATTGTTATGGCTGCGTAGCAGAAACCGTACCTGTATTACTCATCATAGTGCCAATGTGCCTGCTACTAGTTTTTTTTACAGTATATCTCTATTTGTTTACATTTTTTCTTTCAGGTATTCAGACAATTTCTCTCTTTCAAGTATTATTAATACATTTTAAATATTTTCCCTTCACAGTTTTGTGGCAACACCGTGGCAGGTGTGTGCCTCCTGTCACCAGCCGTGATGAGGTTGCGACACTCTGTAAGAAGTGATCTGTTTGCCGATTTTTTATTAAAGCAGCGCTGCCTGTACATGATGAAGTAAGATCGTTTTTTGAAATATTGATTTCATTCATGTGTCTTCATATTTCACTTCTAAATAAAATAAACCCCAAATGTTATGAATAAATATTTAAATGAAACAATAAATCATCGTATGTTTTAAAAAGTCAAAAAGGATTGCCCATATTTGTTTTAATATTCCATTCAGAAATCTATGCATGTCCTATTAACTTAACATATCCAATCTGTTTTAGTAAAATATGTGCTTTCAATATGCAATAATTCTTTTTTTTTTTTCCTTTACAGAGGGATAGCACGTTATGACTTTTCCCATGAAATTCTAAAGGGGGATTTATCTTACTTTAAAGGTGAACAAATTATCCGAACAAGAAGAATATCTGTCATAGCCCGATCACTACCGGATCCTACCAAATCTTAACAGATCATTTTTAAATTTCAGTAGACTCTTAATTATCCAGAATCGGATTAACCGGGACATATTAATTTGATGATGTGACCTGCTCTGATCAGTACGGTTTACCACAAGTTCGGGTAGCCAACTCCTGGGATTAATTTATAATTAACACCAAAAGGCAGGCCTTGAGTTATTTAATATTGGCAGTATTCAAAAGGCCATTGTAATGAGACATTATAAAACATGTGATCATCTATTCTACAATTTTATCTGACATCAATTGACACAATTAATGTATTAGGTCATCTCATAAATAATGTGGTATTTTTATACTTTTATTTTTCAAAATTAAGATAAACAAAGTTCTTTTTTAATTTAAAATATACTCCTTCATTTTCTACAATGCTATTCCATCTTACTGGTAGACTTGCAACGCCCCTCTTCCAAAATTCACCTGTCCGTGATGAAAAATACTCCTCCAGTACTGTTCTGACCTTGTCTACAGAATTTCTATTTTTTCCATCCAAATGATTTTGAAGACCGCGGAATAAATGATAATCAGATAGGGCAATGTCCGGTGAATATGGTGGGTGGGGCATTGTTTCCAAAAAAGGTTCATTCCTGAGACAGTAAAGAAGAGTACACATTCACTCTCTGCACGCGATTAGACTCTGAAAGTTTGTGAGGAACCCATTTACTGACTTTTCCGATGGCACACAGGTGTCGATGAATGGTTGAATGACCAAATCCAAGCTTCTCTGCTAGTTACAATGGGATTTTGTTCGACCAGGGTTTGCAGGACGTCTTCGTCGCGCTTTACAGATTTTCTAGGACGAGGCTCGTCATCTAGGCTGTAGTTTCCGGCTCGAATATCTCTCTCCGACTTTTAGTTCATGTAATAGAAAAAACTGTATTATTTATGGGATGACCCAATATTATCCTGTGTAAACTATGATAAATTTGTTTATTTTTTCCCGTTCAGGCATAGAATCTAAAATCTTCTGCAATTGTAATTAAATTATCAGGAAAGATATTTATTTATTTTAATTGACTATTTAAGTGATATTTTACTCACAAACGTATGAGGCAATTTATGTGACATATATTCTAAAAACAACTTTAAATATAAGTCCAGTCGCAGTTGACAAAGTAAAACTAGTCATCGGCATTGATTCTGTATCCTTTCTTCATTTCCAGATTGTAGTTAGATAATGCTTTACTACTTTTTATTTCATTTAAATTAAATCAAAATCATTATAGCGGTGATCTCCTTATATCCGTGCTCATTAAAACCAAGGTTGACTGATTATAAAAATTGTGATTATTATTATTTTGTACATTTGTAAATATATTGTTTTAATAAAGGTTTTCAAAATAAAACAAATTAATTTTTTAATTCAAAATGTTATAATTATTGAGTTGTGTGGGAATGCGAGACTTCACGCTTCTATTTGTGAGTATCTTGCGAACTCGGCTTCGAGATGGTGAAATTTAAAAATAATTAAGTCCCCATAGGTGCATATATTTTATAATGCATCCCCTCCCTAAGTAATGTCTGTAACTGGCTTTTTAAAATTATAGTATGCTTATCAGTACAGAAACTTGAAAAATTAATTAAATAACCATTATCATTGATTGAACGGTGGGTTTTATTTCATTAATTATTCAATATCAATTAATTACATTCTTGGTTTCTTCGCAGGAGCAACCCCTGTACACTAGTAGAATGTCACGCTACGCATTTCATTCACTAGGATCACACATGTATACTATGATTATAAGAAATATTGGACAGGTGGAGAACAGATACACATGGAACACATATTAATCAAACATTTATTTATCTATACAGATTTACATTATTCTTAACTGTAACTTAAGACTAAAATTACTCTACCTTATATTGCACGTGCTGATTGTCTCCTGATGGCTCCTGTTGTCCGGGTGGCTTCGTTGTGGCTGGCGATGAAGATGGCGGGCAGGGCGGCTGGCTGGCTGCTGACTGATGGATCCGAACTGGCTTAGTGTTCCAATTTTTTTCTCCTGAGGTTTGTTTTTTTTGGACTTCGACTCCGCTCTTTTTCAGTTACGGAGATCAATCTTCAGCTGCTTCTTACCTTCGACTTTGGAAATCAAATTGCAACTACTTTTTCTTTTCCGACTTTCGACTTGAGGGTTGGTGTAACAATCACCTTCATTTCAATATTGCAATTTTGAGAATAAGCCTGAATATCATCTTTGAACTTAAGGGATGTCTTCCGAAACAAAATTGTTTTGCAATGCAATTTTCAGAAATATTTTATTTTTAATCTCCTGACCGCCTATGATGACAGCCACTAGCCATCATACTTTGTTATCTATTGATTTTATTCCATAGATAAGAGATTTATTTTATAGACAATAACAATCGTTCGTCGGTCATATGGTCATAGAAAATAAAGTAAAATGACATATAAACGTAGAAAATATCACCACGGTGACACCCATTTGAAAAAACGATGGAGGTTGAGTAACAGAAGGAAAGATTTGGATGAAATCGATGTAGACATTAAAGAAGGTATTTTTATTTGGTATTAATTTTGTCGGCTCTCCATACGGACAATTTTGAAAGCATGCTTGTGCATAACCTTAAAATTTGTTTACGTCACCTACCCTGTGTACTCGTGACAAATTGAATAGTTTTCAGTTTTAATGTATTGTTTTCTTCTACAGAAAACGCAGAGGTATTGCTGAACCAAGATATTGATTTGGACAAGGCCGGTTCCGCCCAGTTCTACTGTCTTCATTGCGCCAGGTATTTTATCACGAACCAAGCTTTAACCGAGCATTTTAGGACCAAAGTCCACAAAAGGCGTCTGAAAGCTTTAGAATTAGAGCCCTACAGTATCGCGGAATCAGAGCGAGCGGCTGGAGCCGGTAATTTCATAGCACCACTTAAAAGAAAAATTGAAACTCAACCCCTTAAAACTAAAGTGGATGATAAGGAAGAAAAAGAAGATGATGATGGCGATATTAAAATGAGCGAAAGTAAGAAAAAAAAAGTTTAATCTGTCGTAAAGATTATTGTAATATTTAACCAAAACTATTTTTTTATTTCATCTGCGTGAAATTGTTACAAACAGTTTTCCTGTATTTTCAAAATGGCCTTGTTATTAAATTGTGTGAGAAAGCTCCTGCATTTTAATTGTAAGATATTGTCATCAAAAGCGAACTATGGTTCAGCTCTTTACATAACCGGGGACAAAGGAATCGATGTGTGTCCAGCAGTGACTCCTTATACTGATTTTGAAGACAAACTTACGGATCTCGATTCTCTCAAAGAAAATATTAAAAGAAGAAATCTCAACATTGACGTGGATAAAATAAAAAACGTTTGGGATTTTCTTTTAAAACTGAGACAAAATTATGGAGACCTGGAGGAGCAGAATCAAATTATATCGAAAAAAGTTCGAGAGTTTTATTCACAAAGCGAAAAAGGTTCTCAAGACGAAGTTGACAAATTAAAAATGCATTTAAAGGTTGTCCGACAAGACATGAAGAATTTAAAAACAGTTTTATGGTCCATCGAAGAAAAAGCTATGATGCACGCCCTAGCATTCCCTAACTCTCTTCATCCGACAACACCGAGTTCCAACGGAACTGAAATATTTTACTTTAAAGATAAACCTGTCGTGACAGAAGCTCGTAGTCACCTGGAAATCGCAACCGAGGCAGATATTTTAAAGTACACAAGTCCACACAGCTACTATTTAAAAAAAGACGCCGCTATTTTCGAGCTTTGTGGAAAGTTCTACTTCAGCGAATGTCTGCGTGACTCTGAATTTGTGCAGTTTTCCAACCCGGATTTTACAAAAAGCGCGATCGTCGAAGCCTGCGGACTGAATCACACCGATCCTGACAAAGTCTACATTCTTCACCACAATGAAACTACTAAACTGAGTGAAGATAACCGCCTTCATCTCACCGGAGGTGGATCTCTGCTGGCTTTTGCCGCATATCACGCTCGTAATGTTGTTTTTCCAACCATTTTTCCGTTGAGATATTTTGCTTTTGGGCGTCAATACAAACCAGTCCCTATTACATCGGAACTTGGACTCTTCCAAGTTAGCCAGTCCTCCGTTGTTCAACTATTCATTGCGGTCAAAAATTCTGCTCAAGACCTCGACGCGGAACTTAACAAAGCAACCAGTTTAATAACGGAGATTTATAAAAATATTGAATGCCATTTTAGGGTGTGCTACACCCCTGCAACTGAACTCGAATGTTGGGAAAGTTTGCGGATCAGTTTCCAAATGTTTTCTCCATTTTTAAATAGATATGTGGAAATAGGCAATTTGAGCGTCAGTGACGACTATATCAGTAAACGGTTGCATTTTAGTTACAAGGAAGAAAAAAAGAAATTTCCTAAAATAATATCTGGTACAGTCCTCAATGTTCCAAAATTACTCGGCTGTGTTTTAGAACAAAATCCAGACCAGCCGTTTGAAATTCCTCCCGTCATAAAAAAGTCTCTCTAGAAGCTATGTACTGTATTAGATAATATTTATTTCGAAATTGTTTTGTAAGTCCACCCTATTCCAAAATTTATTAATTAAATTAATGTATTAAACAAAATATTTTTCTTTCTTTACTATTTTTTTTCATATCCTGTGCTTGTATGATAATCGTCAATATACTACATGTCAAAAATAAGTTTAAAAAAAAAGAGAAAAAAACATTTGATGTTTCAGACACGTGTATCATACCACCCCTGCTGTTTTTAAACAAAATAAAATCACCCTGGAAGGAAAGTGAACTAATCAATGCATTAAATACATAATGCAAATTCTAACATATACAAAAAATCCTAGTGCTGGCAACTCAGTTCAGGGCCCGCAAGTTAATAAGTGAAAATATATAAAAAGTTAATATATGTAGTTATTTAATTTGAAATATGGACACACACAACTCTTTGAATACAATGGAGAGATTTGATTATTATTAATATGGAGATATATCATGTGTTAAGAGGACTGAACATCTAGTTCTTCCGTTCAAAATAATTAGACTGGGGATATCCAAACCATCGCCTCGGATTCTTGAACCAGAATGCAGAAATTTTGTCTTGAATGATATGCAGGATCTGATATTTTTCTGGATATTTCGTGATATGGCCAAAATATTATAATTTCTAGATTTTTATTGTTTATTTCCTTTCACATCCTAATCAATAGTGATGGTGAACCGTTACGCGACTGTGTTGATGATTGGTAACTGAGATTTAATGATGATTGGTAACTAAGATTTAACTGTTGGAAGCCTACTTTCTAGTGTACCAGTCATTGCTCAAAGAATTGCGTTATCAGTTATCAATCATTGTTACAATCGAACACGATCACAGTCACAATAACAGTTAAAATAACAATTTTACCATCACTACTAATTAACATATCTTCTCTCTTTTTCTTCTATACCTTATAATAAAAGGAAATATTGAATGATGTAGGGGAGTTGGTAGGAGATAGGCATCCAGGCTGAGGAACATTGTGACTGGACCGGAATTAGAAAAGTGGAGGAGCTATTCCATTAGCACAGGATAAGAGGGCTTACACCAGGGTGATCAGGATGGCCTGATAATGAACACTAAGGCCCGGTTGTGTGATCAGTGGTAAATTTTTATTGTAGTAAAAATTTTTTGCGAAAAAGGATTAAAACGTTGGTAAAAAATATTTACTCAAGTACATTTAACAGTAAACTAATTTTATCATATCTGATAGTAAAACTGTAAATCGTTAGTTAAAAATGGCGGACTCTACAGCTGTTTCAAAAGTCATCTATCACATTGATACTTTGAAAGTTGCAGTATACGACAATGAATCATTAAACGTCCCGCTGTTTAATTTATATCACCTAAGATTTTTCACCATTTCAAGATTTCGAACGCAGGGGTGAATAGAGCCACAGATAAACTATAAAATTGTACATATTATACCAATGGTGAACGTTTAAAATAGATGAATTTTGGTAATATTTGCAGGCATTTGATGATTATTCGCCTTGCCATACTAATAGGTGGGATTAACTTTGATAGTAGTAAATTTGATGTACGAAGAACCTGCAAACGCTTTATGTAAAAATTACTATATCACACAGGATTGAGAGGTTGAGAAGTGACACCAATAAATTGACGTGATAAGGACACGAGGCAGTAATTAAAAAATATAATCATCAGTGAGGTGCCAGAAAAACGTGAAATAGATTTCAACAACATTTTTTGATAAAATACGTCTTGCTGGAGCCTATTTTAGCACCACCTCACCGAAAATGTGGAAAAAATATGAATGTATTGTTTTGTGACGAAATAAAATGAAGTACACGGTCACCGCAGTGTGCCTGGATTGAACATCTTTTGTGTTTCATTTCCTCTGACCTCATCATCATCATCATCGCCAGTCGAGAGAAGCGGAGATCAGCGAATCACCCCTGTTTTACTGTGGCTGTACGCAATAATTAATTTACAATGGTAAAAATTTACTACTCGTCATACAACCGGCCCTAAGAATACAATATTAATCTCATTAAAATATTATATATTTGAAAATTATGTACGTGACAAGGAACACTAAGAATAGTCGATAATTCTCTCATTAAAATATTATATATTTGTAAATAGTTCTTGATGTAAAAACGACAATGTGAAAATTAGGATACAACTTAATGTAAGAAAATTAACAATCTGTTTGGTTGTCGATTGTGAAATTAACAATCAGTCTATATTGAAGTAAAGTGAAGAGTGTCGTTTAATTCCTAAGTAATATTTCCATCACCTATTCTTTAACTTAAATTCAGCCTTGTGTATCTGATAGTGTTTTATCGTAAAAATGATTGGTAAAATTTTCAACTAATCTATACAGTAATTATCCTTAAGTAACTATTATTCATTCCAACCCTAAGACACAGAAAGATACCCGTTTTGATTTTAAATATTACATTTGTTTAATATTATTTATAAAGTTTTATGGATGTGAGTTTTAGCCCATTCCTCTTGTCCGAGGACCATGGTCCATTCGTAGAAGTCAAAGTTACCCACTGCGTCCACCAGAATTATGGTGTGTGTCCTGAAATTAATATATAAATGATTTGTTTTAAAATAATTCATTTCGCTACCACATTAGTCATAAAATCAAAATTGGTAGTAATTATCAAATTGCAGATGTTGATCACAGAATTATGCTTGCATTTGGTAATTTGGAAATAATCGTGATTAGCCAAATTTCAATTCTCTCAAAAGGAAAGTCTTTTTATCAGTGTGATGTATGGAACGGGGATAATGACACTAACCGAGCACACCCATATCTGATTTAAAAGTTGCCCAAAGAGCAATGGAACGGCGAACACCCAGTATTACATAACGTGATAAGATCGCAACAAGTGAATAAAGTGCCAAACAAGGGTTAGCAATGTTGGGTTAGCAAAGTGGATATGGATTCCATATATTGCGAGAATACATGAGAACAGGTGGACTAAATATGTTCTCAAATGATGTGGTTGCAGAGATCTCAGGGAAAATTGCAACTGAGGTGGAAAGATGACATCCAGAAGTTTGCTGGAAGACAGTGACGATGGTTAGGGCATGATGAGTACACTAAATTAAACAGAATTTCTTAATTTATAACTGCAAAGATTACGAATGTCAAAACCAGTTGAAAATTTTTCAATTCTAAAACAAAGCGTCTAAGGTAGCCAACTGATGATGATATTGCTTTATTCCAGTCAGTCTTCCATGAACTACGTTATCTATTCTGGCACTCCTACTAATCACTTTTTAGTTATTAATATTTTTTACATTTCTTAAGTAATAATATCAATTCTGATGGACTAATAGTTACCTAGTTCCGTACAACATTTTTGGATGTTTTACGTTAACAGCTGCCAGAGCATCAGGTGCGTGCGGTCTTCGCCTCTCCAATTCTTCATCCGGAAGGTGTCTAAGTACAAAAAAAAATATCTTCACTCGCAAATGAAATATGGACAGGACATAGCAATTTTGCTTTGAATATCCAGACAATATATATGAAAATATGTATATGTCTGAAAAATTTCCAACTTCAACATGAAGATGGCAGCACTCGTCATTAAAAGTTGGGGAACATGTTTGCACATGCTTTGATAAGTACTCACCAAAATTTCAGCCATTTTGGATGCGCAGTTGTTTGACAATCGTTTGAATGAGTCGAGTGAGTGTTTTTGTGAAAATGGAAAAAATCGAGAATCGAGGTGTCATTAAGTATTTGTTTTTGAAAGGCAATACGCCTGAACAAATCAAAGACGAGTTGGACGCTGTGTACGGGAACTCTGCACCATCATTTACCAAGGTGAAAGTTTGGGCAGCTGAATTTATGGGTGACGATGAACGTTTGGGATGGCTAAAAACTGCAACCACTGACGATAACATCGCACAAGTTCACCAAATGGTACTGGACCACTGTCGAATTAAGATTAGAGAGATAGCAGAAACTATGAACATGACCAAAGAATGTGTTTGTCAAATATTAAATCAAGATTTAGGCATGAGAAAGCTGGTCGTACGTTGGTTGCTGTATTTGCTCACTCCGGACCAAAAATGTGTTCGAATGAACGTTTCCAACGCTCTGTTGGCGCAATAAATCAGAATTTTGGTGCTGATTAATGACTATAGATGAAACTTGGATACAAACTTGGAGAATTGGCTCCAAAAAAGGCAAAGGCTGTTCCTTCGGCTGGGAAAGTGATGGCAACTGTTTTCTGGAATGATAACCATGGAGTTGTCTTAATCGATTATCTTGAAAAAGAAAAAACCATTACAGGAGCATACTATGCATCATTACTTGATAGACTGAAGGCAGAAATTGTGGAAAAACAACAACATTTGCAGAAAAAAATAATTTGTTTCACCAAGACAATGCACCAGATCTAGCCCCATGCGACTTTTTTTTGTTCCCTAAGCTAAAAGTTGCGTTCGGAGGATAGAGCTTTTCGTCAAATGAGGAGGTCATCACCTTCGTAAATAACTATTTTGCAGAGAAAAACTCCAAGTACTATTTGGACGGGTTAAAAAAATGGGAGCATCGCTGGGAGAAGTGTATAGACTTACAAGGAGACTATGTAGAAAAATAAAAATTAATTTGAAGAAAAAATGTCTCATTTCTTTGTTAGGTCGGAAACTTTTCAGACAGCCCTCGTATATAATTGCATCGAAAATCTGGTTAATAAATCTAATTGAACAACAGCAAGTAATAGAAAGTAAAGAATAAATAAAAGTTAATTGTGTTCATCGGTACAATTAGTTAAACAGTCATCCCTAATTACATTAAAAATATATTTTTTAAATTTGGACCTGGGACACGAGAAAAGGTCAATATCATTGAATTTCGTATTAAAACATTTATATGGACAGTTTATTCATTCTAATGTTTGTATTAGGCTTATATATATATATATATATATATATATATATAAATGAAACAGATTGTTACATTTGGTGAAATGGGTCGGAACCTTAATAATGTAGATTTAATAAAGAAATTTGGGATTATCTAGGTTGGATAACAAAATGTCATATTACGTATTTAGATGTTTGTATGCAGAAAACTTAATGTATTGTAAATGAAATGAAAAAAATTACACTAAGATTTATACATTTTTATGTAAATTATCAGATTGATAATTTCAATCATTTGTAATAACTGTCTCCCACCTTTGTATTACCTTATTTATTCCATTAAAATAGAATTCCTGTAACTTTGATGCAAACAATTAATCAAGGGATGTTTTTACCTGCATTAAAGTATCATTTTTATTTTATTTAGTAAATTTTGTAATGACCTAAATAAGTGAAAGTCGAAAGGAGCAAGATCTGGAGAATATGGTGGGTGCTTAATAACATCCCAATTCAATTATTTGAGCTCGTGTTGGATCATCAAAGCCACATGTGGTTGCGTGTTGTCATGGTGAAAGACTATCCCTTTTCTGTTCATCAAATAAGGTCTATCCTTTTTAAGGGCAGCGTTTAGTTTTATTAGTTGTTCACAATACCATTCAGCTGTAATTGTTTCATTGCGACCTAGAAGTTTGTAATAGACAATACCTTTGCAATCCCACCAAACACAAAGCATAACTTTTTTTTTATGGATTTTGACTTTGGAAGTGGTTAATAGAGCTTGTACAGGCTTTGCCCAATGTATTTTTCCTGTCACCAATCGATGCAAAAAGGGCTTGTGCTTTTGTATAGTGCTCAAAGAAACATATGTTGAAACACAATCCATTAAATTTGCAGAGTCCAAATATCGTACAGCGAAATTATTCCTATGCGTTGCAGATATCTCACCACAGTTAATTGGTTGACTCCCATCTTCAAGACGATCTCCCTGGTATTTTGACGTGGATCAGTGTCAGTATCAATCTTCAATATGTCATCATTAGGCTTCAAAGGGCGCCCAGCTCATGGTTTGCCAGCCAATGCAAAATCCCCAGATCAGAATGTTGAAAACCACTTCTGTGTTAGTTGAACTTTAGTGGCATTTTCCCCGTATACTTCACATATGTTTTTGGTTGCCAGTCGCAGTATTACCTTTACAAAATTCGTAAAGTAAACAATGACGTAAATGTAATTAATCAACAGACATTTTAAAAATCATAAGGGCTCTCAACTATTTGTCGGTTTGGCTAAAATTGAATATAAAGTGAGAAGACAGCTAAACAATATAATGGTTTGGAAACAGATGATATTCGCCAGTTCGGAGAATCTGTCCTCTTTTTGTAACCATCATAAGAAACGTTAAAACTTTTTCATCAACTCAATACATTACATCTATATTTATATTACACTGAATATCATGATTGATATAATACCAACCTGAAGAAAAATCATGACTGACATAATAGCACCAAGCTATTATGTAGGCTAGCTTAAGTAAAATTGAGATTCATGAATATAACACACAAATTTACTTAAACTTTTTATCAAAATTAATACTTACGGTTCATCCCATTGAAGCAGAGACAATAATTCGTTAACCAACAAATCCTTTGGGGCGTCCTCGGAAGTGGAGCGAGTGACAATTTCTTGAAATTTAATTTTCCCTGCCAATACCTTCTTGAATGGTATATCGGGGGAACTATTGCTAAACCCAAGTATGCCCACATCGTTGTAAGTGATTAATCGATCGTCGTTATTTGAATAGTGATAAACTGTACTGCTCGTATCACTGAAACAAGTGGGAAAACATTCCATTCAATATTTGGGACTTTTTAGTTAGACAAAATTTGATAAAAAATCTTATTGAAATATTTTGTATTTTATTGAATAATAACAGTGAAAAACTAAATTTTGATACAACACATCAAAATTAAGTTTAAGGGTTGTGTGAAGGGCTGACACCCCATTCACATGAAAAATTAAACATCATAAAACAATTACAACAGAGAAATAGCCGACTAGATAAACGCAAAGATGTAAGGACTCTAAATACAATAGAATGTCAGAAGTCTATATAAACCTGGAGCATTCAACTGTCTAAAAAAATAGACCTGCAAGAGTAAGTGAGTGCTTGACTGGACTATTTGTTTTCAATTCGGACAAGGTTCAGAATGTTCCGGACATATCTAGGTGTTTATTACATTAAAAAACAATATGCCTGTTTCATTTTAAAATATTTTATGATCATGCTTAGAGAATCATAATTAAAGTAAGCGTTAGGTACCTAAATCGAAATTGCTACTATTTTGATCAATGGTTTACCGCCTAACCAATATGTTATAGGTAGTGCCATTGGACACTAATTCATTTTTATAGATTTTGATTATTAAAACCACTTAAAGAGTAATTTAAAACATCAAGCGGTTTCAGAAAACATCCTTTCCTTCTTCAGGATGTCAGATTAACTAACCAAAAAGCATATATGTCACATTATTGTAATGTTTTTGAAATAAATCTAGTACTTAAATTGTTATGATGATGAAAGATGTGGTAATTGTGGACTTTATGATACAAAATTATTAGAATTTTTTTTAGAATAGGACTAGTGGTCAAATTTAGTTGGTTATTTATAATATTTTGGTTAATTTTACATGCTTTATTAATTTCTAATGATTCTAAATTATTCAATCTAAGACCAACATTGTTTATATACATGTAAAACGTACACTAATTGTTTTCAAACACATGTGGTTTGTGTATACATTGTGTATATTTGTTTGTGAACGGTTTGTGTATACATTGTGTATTGTGGTACTTATGTGGTTTGTGTGCCTCTAAATCTAAAATTTTCTATCATGATTTTTAAATATATTATTGATGAATGGATATAAATGAAACAATGTTATAACTCTACTCGAGTTTATTAACAGTAACTCTCATCGATAGGTGAAGTATTAAACTAACTACACACAACATTTTTACAAAATTTCATGCGGAGATTGCAATAGTAAATATAACGGACAAACCTCTAGAAATTTTAACTTTTCTGAATTCGCGAATCACATCATGGATAATAATCATTCTTTTCATTCGTGCACCATTAAACTTCTCCATCCTGTCATGCTTAAAGGTAATAAAATTAATGATTTTGGAAGTTTAGAAATAAAAAGGAATTTGAACTCGGCTATTAATTTTTAAAACAATATTAGATTTTTTAACTCATTCCAGTTCCAACCATCCCCCCACCTTCCACCCCTTCCATCTGTCAGTACCTAATTACTTGTATGTCTACCACCTAGGCCTCGTCTCCTATATTTGTGTGTAGCTAGTTTAATACTTCACCTGTCAATGAGAGTTACTGTTTCTCTCGAAACTCGAGTAGTGCTAATAAACTCAAGTAGAGTTATAACATTGTTTCATTTATATACATTCATTATGATTTAGAAAACTTATTAACAAGTGTGCAAACTGTGTTACCTAGATGGAGATTATATTGTTGACTAAAATTTTGTTGTTTTTTCCTCCATTGCATCCGATAAGCTGTATGTATTAATGACACGACTGATAACTGACCTTTGCAGTCAAAATGATATACTATTTATATACATAAATTTCAATAAATTATCTATAAAATTGGCCTGTAGTCTGGGCTTTTTAATGCAGGTGTCACAAAAAGTGTATATTTCATGTACTTCCGTACTTTTATACAATTCAATATTGTCAGTGCAATTACTAAATAAACTAGGGCTATTTTAATTACAAGCAGAAAACGTAAAATCATTGTTAACAATTGGCTTTTTTTTCCCGTCATATCAAGGGTATCAATCAACAAGCCTAGAACAAAATATTACAGAGCGCGCAAACAACTGTAACAGACAAGAACTAGCAGAAAACTGACATGATTCATTGTATACCGGTCCTGTAATAATGTCACTGTAACAGTGCCCTCTAATTTGAGAAAGTTAGGAGAATCTTTAAATGGCACCGCTGTGGCGCCCTTGAACGCAAAGGGTTAAAGTCAGTAGTAATGGTGGTGCCATCTATGGGCTTCATTTATTAGCGGCATAATCAAACATTGTGTATGTTTTTTAATAATTTCCCTTAAATTCTTCCTTTAATCAGTTAGAATCATGTAAAAAAATACACTTACTTTATATGAATTGTAACTAGATTGAATGGCGTGTATTCTTTCCCATTTTCGTGGAATTCCTGCAAGTATTCTTCGGTCGATTGATTCCCCAAGATAAAGTTCGTAACGATAGAACCTCTCCCTAAAGTTTGTGGAAAATAATTACATTTTTAAAAATAATAATGTCTTTGTAACAAGTGGAGCATCATAATAAGCATAAGTGGATGGACGCTAAGTTAATGAAATGTACATAAATGTAAAATAACAAAGATAATTTCAATAGTCTTTCTTTAAAATAACAATTATTACTGAACGAAGGAAGGAATGGGTACCTTGTTCATATACAGTAGAACCGTGGTTATCTGGACCAATTGGGACCAGCGATAGTCCTTTCTTCTTTTGCCATAAGATAGCTGTATAAAAATAATTTGTTTGGGAAGCCGTGTATCATTCATACGTAGTACAATGACCTGCCCTTCGTACTTAGTGCTACAGGATATAACAGTTTGTTTTTTCATTGCAAGTGGCAACATCTGACCCATTTCAGTATTAGCAGCTGTGGAGTGTCAGATTCATCCTGCCTCTCGAGACATTTGAATGCGGTTTCTATGGCTTAGAAGACTTTTGCATGAAATGGTGCAGAGTATTTTACTGTCCCTTCATGTTACTACTGTTACTTGCATAGCAACTGATACCTGATATGACTTAGTGCGCTGAGACCTAGCTCGTGGATTCGTCACGCAAGATCGCTATAAAATAAGATAATCGGAGGTTCTACTGTATATGTCATTTTGAACCCTAATAAGAAATTATTTATGCGTTTTTATACTTCGATGGGTAGGCCTGGTATTATAGTTTGAATATGTGCATTTCATTTATGTAAATTTAAAACAGGAACAAAATCGAAACTGCTTCTGTTCAGAGACGGTTTCGGAGTCGGTCATATATGTTTACAGCGGTGATATAAAACATTTTGTGTATTGTATTTTTCAGTTATCGGTTGTGTAAAGTTTCGGATGCTGGCCAGCCGTATTTTCAGAACATTCAAAACTGCAAAGTGAGTGACCATCAGTAGAAGAGTCGGCTAAAGTTGGTGTCTTTTCATTTACATAGGCTGAATAAATATATTCAACCAAATCAATTAGAAAACCCAGGACTAGCTATCGAAGGTAATTACGGCAACAGAGATAATTTTTTAAATTCAATTTCACTTTCTCAAGCTAGTATAGTATTGAGTTGTTGATTTGTATACGGAA
Source organism: Eubasilissa splendida (assembly GCA_031772225.1). Taxonomy (NCBI): domain Eukaryota; kingdom Metazoa; phylum Arthropoda; class Insecta; order Trichoptera; family Phryganeidae; genus Eubasilissa; species Eubasilissa splendida. The sequence continues at coordinate 6,981,888 of CM062868.1, read as the reverse complement.
GTCCTGAATGTTGGTGACTTGCAATTTTTAATTTTGTTTATATCAGGCAAACAAACAATTATAAATAACATAAATCTGTTATGATGATCAGTACTGTTCAGTTAAAAATCAATATCTCAAGGTCAAAGGAAACATTTCCATGATAGGTAATAAAAAATTCATCACTTAATTAAAACACAAATAATCAGTTTTCAAATATCCAACATAATATTTATAGTATACCATAATGTATAATATAAATAAATTATGTAGTATATATTTTATAGTACTTATAATACAGGGTGGGTCATAAGTTTTTGTACTTTTCAAATCGCTTCTGCATGGGAACTGCGCGCAAGAAGGGCATGCGGGCGACAGTGCGCGGGAGTTTGGTCCTTGGAAATTTAGTCACAATGGATCGCTTCACGGGGGAACAACGCGCGTTCTGCATAAAACAGTTTTACAAAAACAACAATTCTTATGTGATTGTTCGGCACCTGTATACAGTGTTAATTGAATTAAAACGGCTCAGGAAGTTTGAGGAGACCGGTTCAGTGTTAAATAAGAAGAAAACTGGGCAGCCACAGAGCAGGAGAAGCGAAGATAATGTTATGCAAGTTAACGAGTCTGTACAAGAAAATCCGGATTCGCAAGCGTTCTAATGCTATGGCGATACAAAGATCAACTTAAATAATAATAAATGATAAACCAGCCACAATAACCCAACTTAAGGGCGAATATTCGTCAAGAGATAGCCAACATTTACGCATTATGTGTCATAGTGTTTCAAAACCTAGGTGCCAGACTCGAAGAATGCCAGTGGCAGGATGGTGAACATTTAGACGACATGGTTTTCCCAATTGTGCTCTTTCAGTGAAATAAACATTCATTAACGTACGACATATAGTTTTTTTTTTAATGAATTTTCTAAAGATCAAAAACATATGGCTCACTCTGTATGTATAAATTTTATTGATTTAGAAAAAAAAAATGACATTAGATATGCACGAAAAAAATGACAGTCTAACGAAGTAGCCAGGACAAGGCTGGATAACCAATTTTTAAGAATCTAAGACTTTTGTTAACCAAATTTTGTGAAAACTTAGTTCTGTTATCAGTACGATTTGGCATAATCAGCTCATTTTTGACAATTGTGCGACAATGCACTTCTCTGTACCGTTCAATTTGTTAATTACGATATATTATATGACATTACTGTTATTGTACTTCACCTCTCATGTTGTCTCATCTCATCTTTCATTATTTTTATCTATCTTATATTATTAGTCAAATGAAATATCACATGAGTGTAATTTCGCTCATACCCTGAAGCGTTTAAGTGTTCACTGACCGCGCGCATTTTCAGGGGCCGCTATTCCAGGCAGGTTGAGTAGTGCGGCAATGCGTCTGCGACTAGGACAACTCGCTAGCCAGGTTCCTCCCTCACGCCCCGGCTCCATGTCGCGGCCTGAAATGCAATTTATTAACATCAATCAAGCAGAGTTTTTCAATATTTTTACTAAAGCGGAACACTAGACTCTCTGCCAAACTTCCACGGCACATCAAAACACATTAACAATTAATTAGACATAACGTTCCCTATAAATAAAATGCGACTTACAATGCTATGCATTTGACAAGGTTTTAACTTCATTCGACACATGCAACTTCAGCTAACAAGATAGAGTACGGGGATAGTAGATAGAAAAAAATGGTTAATTATACATTAAAACATTATTAATTTGAATTATATCAACTTAATTGAGCCTAGCTAATAGCATATCTGCCGATCGTTGTCATGGGTGTGGGTTGTTAAAATGTTATGATTCTCTGTGTATTGTCACGTTACAAATTATGGCATGGCAAAAGAACATGATTTAAGTTCTTAATCTGTAAAGGAATCACCCTGGTTATATTTTTACGCTTGGCGAAATCACCAAATGGTAGTCTTAGGGCGCAACATCGAGGAACGTCCGCTCGCGTCGGTACTTCATTCTACTTGCAACTACGGACTAGGTTAGTCACGTAACAGCGGTGGAAAATTAAAAGTAAAACTTAAGAAAATTTGGCAGCACTAGGACACTAACAGCTACCATTGTGACGTGGAACTCTGTTTGCTACCGCTGCCACGGGGTAATCTATAACTATAAATTATTTTTCATAATACACAAGTATTAATAAGACACTTTTATAATATCATTAATTAACACGACAGATGGTGCAATAATTTTTCTTTTTAATAAAACACTTTGCACTGCACACACAACTGAGTATTATTTTTATCACAACTCTCTTGTCAACAGGTGTACGAGGACTCACAATTAAGTTTGTAGAATACTTTTCGTGTGCATTTTTTAATAGGAGGGGAATAGTGCAGGTGAAATTGAATTGGTTACTACAACAATTGAGGCGTGTCCGGCCTGAATTGTTTGGAAAAGCTGGATTTTACATCAAGACAACGCTACAGTACAAACAGCCAAATTTTTTTTGCCAAAAATCAAACCACCATGTTGGAACGTTCCCTCTATTCACCCGATCCGGTCCCCTCTAACTTTTTTCTATTGCCCAAAATCAAGAAGGATGAAGGGGAAGGGATGATTTACGACGCGTGCTCTAAACAACCTCACGGAAAATGAATAATGCTAAATGCAATGGAAAGAATGTTGGACCAAGTGCATTGATTTAGGAAGGGACTATTTTAAAGGGGACAGTGTACCAGATAACGAATAAGTACGTTTTGTAATTGTAATTAATTGTTAGTCTTCATGAAAAACAATTATTATTCAGTTGGTTGGTGTTTACAGCTGTTGATAAGTGGGATTACACCTCTCAAAACAATGTCACTCGTAAGTGTGTGTAGTACAAAGTTTGGTTTAGGTACTTAAAAAATTATAAATTTATTTTTCGGTTTACTTTAATTATTATTTTTATAGAAAAACATAATTTATGTAAAATAGCAACAATTTTTTTTTGTGTTAAAAATCTTATTGACGTAGAAATGCTAATATTATGTTAAAAATGACCTCTAAGTAATTTTTATTACAATTTCCCAGAAATGAGTTGAACAAACGAGGTTGTTTATAATCGTGCTGATATTGAATTTTTATTATCTACTTATAGTTTAAAAAATTCTAAATACAAAGTTTGTGATGTACATGTTGAAATTAATTTACGTATCTAAAAACGATGAAAAAAGATACCAAGAAGAATAAGGAGCTCTTGTACTCTTGTTATATAATAAAAAAATTTAACTTCTAGAACTCTTGAGAACATCTAAAAATTACCACCTAAATTATTCACATTGAAAAGATACTGTTACTAAGCCCTTAGAACTTTTCTTCTCACCAAACATCGCATACACATATATTCTAAAATATAAATATAATTTAATGGTCGTATTGAGCAAGCCCAAGCTACATTCTTCTACATGAAGAAAGTATTTGTAGCCATGATCTAAATTAAAATTTTAAAATGATGAAGAAACAATGCTACCTGTACTTTTATATGGAAATAAATCATGGATACTACTCACTCTGTAAGTTGGGTTGATAACTAATAACTGATAACAATTTGGATGTGAAAGGAAAAATAAATCCTTAAAACAATAAAAACATACTAGCAGTTGGTTTTGCGAAATAAAATTTGTTTGCCAATTTGCCCTAAAACAGGTTTGCCTAGTTAGGCAATGCATTTTAAAATGTGTGTAAAATATATGTACATATGTAATTAAAATTATTTCACCTTTGTAAGTTAGCTGTCAAAGTGAACAAAAATGACATAAGAATCAAGGATAGTCAATTTCTCCCTTACCATAGACAGCATAGCGTACGATTTTGCTAAAATATGTTTTTTCTTATATTAAAAATATGTTCATTTTTGCCATGCTCGCGTCTCACAGACCTGGCTGTTTAACCAAGCACTATACAGCTATAATGACACTATTATCCCCATTACAATTAGAAAAATTACGGATTATCATAAATTTGTATCTGAAGTAAAAAAAATATGTACACAGACTAACTGAAACATAAATTAACTCGTATATACTCCTTCTCTATACACGAGTCTTACTCTCATAGAGAAGAAACAAATGTTAAAATATATATATATATCCACTGATTATTCAAAATTATATTATATTTTTATTATTAATTAAAACGTAAAATAAAAAAATGTCCAATACATCCAGATAGTCATAGAAATAGATGGGGAAGCGCAATATATAATAATAACCTATAAACAACAAGAGACCTAGAAATATATCAGATCCTGCATCTCATCATTCAAGGCAAAATTGCTAGCAGAAGAGGCCCTGAAAGACAAATGATATCATAGGCTGAAGAATGTAATGGTTCAGGAGTTCATAGTCAAACTATTTGGAGCTGCTGCAAATAAAATAATGATCGCCAACATGATTGCTAATGTTTGATAACTGAATAAGGACTAGAACTAAGACACTACACAAAATTTAGGTAATTTTTGAAAGAGGGTGATTTCAGGAGCATTAAAAACAAGTGTGTAAGAGGAAGGGAATGAATGCATAGTAGGGGGTTCAGAAACAAAACAGTCAGTATACAACTGATGAAGAACAGAGGGTGACGTGTTTGAAAATGATTATCTGGCAATAGTGACAGTTTTACAATTGATAACTGTTCTTGAAAGCAGGTTTGTACGTTTTAGAAGCATTTAATCAAAAGCTATATCTATTTAAAAATCTCCATTCTGGCTATAAAATCAATTAACCTATTGATACATTTATCTCAATTTCATTAATTAGAGAAGCGTACACGGAATGCCTGACACATCAATATTCGTACTATTTTCAAACAAAGCTAAACTCTTACGCTAAGAAAATAGGGCTAACTTGCTGGACTCGTGAAATGAGGTTCAAACCCCCAACCACTAGATCACTAGGTGAGTATCGTAACCACTAGATCATAAGCGCGTTCATATAAAAACAATCAAAGAATGCAGCATTAAAAATATTAATTCATGTGAAAATAAACAGATAATATTATATATAAAAATTAATACAGATCAATTTACCTCCAATAACGCAATTATCTTCTTCCCACGGGGCAGCGTTGGCCGCCGGTCTGGTAAAATACTCATCTCTGTTACTAGCCAATATCAATCTATAACCTCCCGCAGTTGGTCCGCCGGTGTGAATAAACAATATACACATATTTTAAAATAAATCATAAATAAAAATCTAAACCTAACTTCTCTGTGAAGTTTCACATGCGATCATGAACAGAAATAGCAATAAAGTATCAAAAAAAGAAAAATGCGATACTACGAAAAGAAAGCTTATCTAATCTTACACAATGTAAGAAAAACAACCGTATCACTTATCTGTCAAAATGACACATTGTTATCTATGAACAACCGCAGACAAAACACAAATAATCTATTTTGGGATTTATTCTGAGTGATGGGCAGCGACAACCGATTGCTGTCAAAATAAGAAGATATGTAACTGTTACGGCCGCATCTCACGTGTTATGTCCACGCATTACGTACATCATTTCGGCGCGAAATTTTAAATATTTAAATTATACTGGGCGCGGCTGAGCGCCGGCCAACGCTAACTCCTCTTCATCCCGCACCAACAACGAAGATTATCGGCCGGGCGCGCGAAGGGTAGGTTACTTCAAAATTGCAATGAGAATGTGTTCTCCTTAAAAATAAGAATATCCGTATATAAATAAATGTGTGAAAGTGTAAAGCTTGCGTAAATTAATTTACCTTCCTGCCACCTCCTCGTGACCACCACTAATAATTATGTTATTGCGCAATATTAGATCCATGGTTTTATATTTATATATTACTATAATCTTTTCGGTCAATAAATATAATCTGCGTTTATTATGAAATGTTAATAAATACATAATTATTCATTAAAAAATAATTAAAAACTTTGAACAAACCATTTCAATTAGATTAATGTTTACCGGTTTCGATACCACTGTATTTGAAGGACGGAGAGGAAGAGGAAGATTTCCACCCGTTGGATTGACCAAGTGGAAAAGGCAACAGGCATTTCTCTGGTGACATCCCTAAGGCCTGCAGGATGCTGAGAAAAGTGGAGGAGCATAGTTAAGAGGGCAAGAGTTCATGGAGATCGCGATTCTGTCTTGAGGGACCAACGTAGATGAGGTTTAGAAGAATAGATGAGAATAACCCTGATAGCAGCAAATAAAGGGCGTCCAGCAGAAAATTTTTAAGTTTAATATTAAATTTAAAAAAAAACTATAATGTTATTCTCATATTTTATTTACAAAATGGAGTTTAACGATGCGGATTTTATGTTTTATAAACAATATTGTCTAAATGCTGTCCATTTTTCTCAAGACACTCTTGCAATCGGACTCCTAAATTTGCGAACATGCGAGAGCAAAGCGTTGGTTCAATGGCAGCAACTTCACGGCGGATATTTTCTTGTAGGGCCTGAATTGTTCGAGGATTGTTGTTGTAAACTCTCGACTAAAGGCATCCCCACAAAAAAAAGCCATACAGTATAAGGTCAGATGACCGAGGTGCCCAGGGTATGTCTCCGTGCTTGCTGATTAATTTATTGGGAAAAATTCCCCTCAGCTTTTACATTGAAAGTCTAGCTGTGTGGAGTGGCCCCGTCTTTCAAAATTTAAAAATTTTAAAGAGATATTTTATTAGTTTTTTCCAGACATAAAAATAATAGATAGGTACTAAAAATTTGAAGAATTTGTGTCTGTGAAAATCCATTGATAATTTTTTTGGGGGACATCACTGTTTTTTTATAAGGTGATCCTACTCCAATAGGTGGTAAGTATTTATTTTTAGGGTGTACAAGCAGACTTGACTTGGCATTTCATGTAAAGATAATGTCGCATAATGCAATATATTTTACTCAAAAAAGTACAAATTTTTTCTAAAAAATTATTTTTGGAAAATAATATAAATCAGTGAAACTGGTGGGAGTAGTCCTGTATTTTGTAATAAAATAACATAAAATATAATCAGCCTTGATAACATAAATTTATTATTGATATATCTTATAAGTCAGCAATGTTGTTGTTACTGCTGGTAAATGTGGTCACTGGAGGTTTGTAACGTGTTAATCTGAAAACAAAAAATATAAACAAGTTACATAATATATTTTGATTAAAAACTGTATATGAAAGAAACTGTAAACATTTAAAAACATTGACAAAATGCTGTATGATTTCATACTTTTTTTTAACATGAAATAAAAAACGCTTAATGTGAAAAGATTTCATATGTTAAAAGAATGAAAAAAATACCGGTCTCTGCGTTGTTACCAAATTGTTTACTGTTTATGACTTTCTATCAACTTTCTATTAATTAGGCTGACTATACATATTATATTTGTCATAGTAAATTCACATATTAAAGGTTTAAGATAAATTATGCTATTATAATATAGTAAAAAAATGACAATTTGTTTGCAGTGTTTGTTCAAAGTTTCCATCAGGACTGTTTCGATTATTACAACATTGAATACATGGTGAGTGTTTTTTATTTTCAAGACTTAATCACTTCTGATTATCATTTGTTCCGGTTCCTACACGGTTCCTGTTACGGTTGTTTCGCACTTCAAAATGCCTGAAGATGTTGATAAAAACCACAAACATGCAAAAATGAACTTAATTGTTTTACTCTCTCTTGGAATTTAAAATGCTAGTAAAGACTACATTGACATGAAAATTTATAACCAGTTTTTTTATTTTTGAACTGAAATGTATTCAAAGTGAGTGAAGCCTTAAAGTTCAAATATGTATATAAATGATAATAAGTTATATTTAAATACACTTTAATTTAATACATATGGGCCCTTAAGAATTTGGCAGAAGGTCACTATTTTTATGAGTTTCTCTAGTAGATGAGTTTTAAAACTAAAATAAATGTTTAAACTACTTACTTCTGTCCATGGATTGGAAGAGGCGTATAATGAGTGCGTTCGTGACGTATTTTGTGCGAGATGTGACCAAATGAAGTGCCGCAAATACTGCAGGCGTAAAGATGTTCTTTTGTGTGCGTTCTATGGAAAATATAATAAAATGACTCCAAGAGAATTTACTTTGCACGCATAAACTTTTGAAATGCGGCTAATTGAAATATTACCTGACGTGAATTGTGAGGTTGTACTTCTTGAAAAACTTTCGTCCACACTCGGGAAACGTGCACACATGCTTTTTTTCTTTTAAATGTTTATTCGCCATGTGTTCTTTTATCTGATAATAAAAATACCAAATATGAATTAATAATACATTTAATATACATTATTATATTACTTTTTTTGTTAATCGATTGTCTGTGCGTAGGATAGTATTCACGAGATAGGAATGACACAAAGGAGATGCCATATCTTCTTTTTCGGAAGCTTGCTCAAGAATTGAATATGATCATTGAACATTTGAAGCAAGTAAGTACTTTTTATGTCAATAAAAGTAATATAGTATCTCTGACTATTAAGTACTAGAGATGACATATACCTACTCGTGTCTATTCACTTGAAGAATAAACGTTAATATGCATATAAGTCTACCTTTGATTGATTAGGAAACGTAGCAGGACAGAGATTACACATTGCTGGTGGAAGATGTTTGGAAGATACATGTCTCACTAGACTCGACCTCCATGAAAAACGCTCTCCGCAAGTTTCACAAGCGTGTCTCTTCCATCGGCTATTATGGGTTGCTGCAAGAAAGCCAAAATATATACATATGAAATGTAAATAAAGGAATGTCTCGAATAATGACAACTTGGTTAACGGAAATTAGTTATAGCAGACCCTTTTATATTAATACTTCCAGTCCAGTTACTTACTATATGAGTATTTTAGCAGCCGCGGTGCTCCGTTATTACGTAAAGTAAAAATAATATTAAACCGTTAAGAATTTTTTTTAAACTTTTTTGTGACAATTCCAATATAAAATAATTCAATAATTACAATGTATAATTTCACAATTTTATAATGTATATTCCATCAATAATTTAAAATAATTTGGAAGTTACTGGAATACAGGCATCTCCCTAGCCCAGTTAGCAACCAGTCATTATTTTGAAGTTATTATCAAATTACATCTTTGTAATTTGATTTAATAATAAATAATTAAATAAAAAATATGAGAATCAATAAATAACAAAAATATTTTTTATTACACATATTTCAACTGTCCGGTGATTATTATGCCTATTATTTTTTTAAATATGGGTCTGTAGTGTTTATTACCGTTGTAAGTGCTTTATTTTCATTATTTATGGCTGTGTATAACTGCAGTACAGTACAAGTATCGTTAAATGAAAAAAAGGCTGTGCTTTTAGTAGTGGTCAATAGCCCTTACCGGGAAACTAAGAAGCCGTCATTACGAGGCACGCCTGTTCATAGAGTTCTAATCAAGACAAGTCGTATGAAAGTTACATACCAATGTGAGATTTGTAGTTATCCTTCTTGTAAAATATCTTTTTACATTTCTGGCAAGAGAAAATCTTTTTACTCTTCAACTTTCCTTCAGCACTATTTACTTCATTAAAATTTTCAGAATCTTGCTCAGGTTTCACAATAAAATTTCTTTCATTGTTTTCAGAAACTTGATTTGTGCTATTCTGCTGATGATTTAATATACATAGGCCATTAGAATTGGAAATTTTTAAATCTTGTTCACTTGAATTTCCCGCCGATAGGTAATCTCGACATTCATTCACATCTGCGTCATTTACAAAAATAATATTGTCTTCCGATTCAGATTTACTCTCACTAGATGCTACGCGATTCAAATTTTCTTTGAGTTCTTCTTCATTAATGTAAGTATTATCAATGTTTCCATCATCGATGTCATTAAAAAATACTTCTTCATCACTGGCATTTTCCATAGTATGTTTATCACTGTCGTCGACATGAATACTAAGTGTACCATCGTTGAGGAGCTGTTTGATTCTGCCGGGATCCATGTCACTGTTGAGACTGATGATGAATGTGTCTTTATCATCTGTAGCGAAAAATTCGACTTGGTCTTGTTCTACAATCCTGATGAGTTCATCTGCCTGATCTTGACTGCTGCAGTGTGACTAAAATTAATTTTATTTAATGGAGATCTTTGGATAACAAATCATTGTGACAATTTTTGTGTTACTTTTAATACAATCATAACTGGAATATGCGAATGAACAAAACTGAACTAATGAACAAAATTGAATGAATATGTTGTAAAACAAATTAGATACAGTTAGTAGAAAGATACAAATAAACAAATGTATCTTTTGAAAAAAAATGAGACCATACCTGCAACAACACTGTATATCAGTATAGGGCAGATCAGAGTTATGAATGCCACAATGTTCTCGTAAAATATGAGCTGTGTTAATTTTTTGGTGAGATGTTTATTTTTTCCAAATGGATGTATCTGATTTGTTTTAATTATTAAGGTACTCTGTTTGTTCTGAGTAATATTAATTTTGCAAATATTGATATGATTTAAAATAAATATATTATAGTGTTTGCGTGTGGGAATTAATTCCTTTCTTGCAGTATTAATATACATCATTCATTTTAAAAACTAACAAACTTTATACTAACGTCCGTCCAGTCAAAGATACAATAGTATCGAAACCAGTCGACATTAATCAAAGTGCAAAGTTTTTTAGTTTTTAAAATTAAATTATGTCTAACCAAAACTAACACTATGAATATATGAAACGTAATTCTTTTAATAATACAGCAATAACAACATTGAACATAACAGCACCATTTCATTAAAATTAATCAGGACAAACATTATATGTATATATCATTAATATTATATATATATTTTTAAATAACCTGTTCTGTTTCTTGTTTACTTTCAAAGTTCATAATCTCTTCGGAAGCTCCATCATCGAGTGAAAGAACACTTCTAATATTCAAAATATTATTGCAAATTGGACTTATTTGGGGTTTATATCCGTGTACCCCGGTAGAAAATTTATTTCTCTTTATTTTAACCCTCGCATTTTTTTTGCATTTAATTTTTGTATTTTTTTTAATATCTTTTTTCTTTCGACCATCGTTCAAAACATCTAAAGATCTGGACATGTCTGTATCTGGAAATGTTTCTACGGCGATGTTTGTCATCGATGACGATGGCGGTACGAAATATTCATTATGGCATTCAGAGCCGACGGGCATTTTCTTATCATTAGATATTTCTGGTAAATTCAATTCCTGGTCATTGAAAAGTTCCATATTATCCATTTGAGATTCGGATAAGTTTTCCAACAATTCAAAGTTGACCAAATTGTAATTTGTTTGAGAAAAATCGCCTAATATATCACAGTTCTTATTGTTTGTATTTTCAGCGAGCGGCGGATATTTGATGGCGCCAACATCACTGCCGTCTTGCAACTGGGAAGAATTTTCAATATGAGGTATCTTACTGCAATCGTGCATATTCTCAGTTTCAACTGAAACTGCGTCATCTACATTTCTATAAGGCAAGCTAGCAGTTTCTAAACTGTGGAAAAAAAAATTGCCATCTGCAGCAGGAATTTCAGTTTTATTTGTTATAAAGTTATTAGTCATCATATTTGCATTTTCTGAAATAGTTTCTTCAAATATTGGAATTCGTTTTTGATTGTGGATATCTTTCAGATTATTTTCATTCGAAAAGATAGCGCTGGATATGCTATTCTCATTATTCTCTTCCTCTTCATCTAGAAAGTTCTGTAAAATAAAATTGTGATCTTCCTGAGAAGTTGGCAAATTATTTAAAATATTTTCTTGTTTAATGTTCTCACAAATATTTAATTCAAATCCGTTTTCTGTATTAGGAACCATGGTTGAACTGGCGTTATTTAAGGCGTTATTTAATTTCTGTATCGATTCTTTTGAATCCGTCTGATTTAAAGATAAGTTTTTAATAGCACCATTTAGAAATGTTTTATTGATAGATTCATTGTCAGTTCTTGGCGAGCCGTGGGAAATAACTTTCTTCGAATTGCTAGGACCCAGGGAATGCCTAAAAAATATCAAGAAATTAATGGAGTCTTTCCATATATGTATATTTTATAAATATTATATGTACATATTGTATATGAGCCGTAAGGACCTCAGTAGTGTCAAACTCAAGATTCTGATTGAAAATGAAATAAAAAACTAACAAATATAAATGCAATACCTCTCATTTTCTCGGCGATGAGTGCTGAGTTCTAACTTCTCTACGAGATCACATAAAGGTACTGTTGAAGAACACTTATTTTCCAAACTCTTATCAATATCTTCACTATTAGTTTGTGTGCCAAATTCTTTCTGAAATGTTAAACAATTTATAAAAGTCACGAGATGTCAAAAGTCAAGACGTGCACTATGTGGACACAATGTGGGAACGTAAAATAACCAAAACAATTGTATATATATATATATACATTACGGATGTAATTCACTTTAGTGCAAACTCCGGATTTTGTCAAAAACCATATTTTTATCACATTTTAATTTGAGAACTTTAATGAGGAAGTTGTAAAAATAGCAGAAAGAGTGTAAAATTAATCTAAAGGCATATTTAGTAAATATAGTAATTTCTCAGATTTTTACAAAAAACACGTTTTCCAATAAATTTAAGTGCTCCGATAACAAAAAAAATTGGGTTGTAAATATTTTAAAAGTTTACACTTTAAAGATTCAAAATTTCTGATAAGTGGTTTATTGACAAATAGAATGTACAGTTCTATTAACTAACTAACCTAACGAGCCAAACCTAAAAATCTGAGGAGTTACCGTATTCGCCAATGTGTATTGTGATTTTTGCTTGTCAAAAAACCACTTATCAAACATGAAAGTTTACTAAACTTTTCTCTTCAGTACTATCACAGTTCACCAATTATTTCTTCACATTCATATTCTCTATACTTTCTTTGCTTTATAAGTCTGCATTAAACTCCATTTTAACCCTATATTACATAGAATAAGCCAAGAAAGTTGCTTGGTAGGACAATCAATGAACATTCGACGTATGTATGATGGCGTACCTGAGGGGAATCAAGAGATAAAAAAGTCACACTAAAACTCGCCGTACTGATGACATTTTCAAACTCTGCGGAAATAACTAACAGCGAATAACAATGAACAGAGAAAAATAGGAGACACATGGGTAGGCTTTCATCCTTCATCCATCAGTAGATACAAAATGGCTACCCATGATGTTGACATTACATAAAAAATAATAATTTGAGAGTATTTCTGCAATATACAAATGTTATATAATTGAAATAAAATATTAGGTTGACTCATAAACGCACAATTAAATATATTTTTATGTTCTTTCGGTACCTTGTAACAGCAGTAATTTATTTATTTTAAAAATAAAATAAAAAAAGCACTGGCTACAAAACAAAAAATATGCATTTAGTGTGTATGTTACATGTAAAGACTTATGAGACAACCGGATATATTGTTCACGAAAACACAAAATAAGAGAATCGATTTTGTATATGTAGTGAGATATTAATGGAAATATGATCATTATCGCCACTATTGTCTCTACGACCCCTGGTGGGTTTTAGCCTTCTCAAGAGTTTTCTTCCATTGATTAATGGAAATATAACACTCAGAAATTCTCATTCACCGCAACTATATGGGAGAGTTAAAAAGATGGAGTAAGCAAATGGTGTGTCCTCTGTGAATAAACTCTCTACACAGACCTGGAATTGTACTGTGTGAACTTAAAAATACCTTTTCAGATTTCACATGTTTAGATTCCACAAGTTTTCGTTCTAATGAGGTAATTTTGCTTTTCATCTTTCTTGTTTTGTAATGTAGCATTTTGATTTTCTCCTTTTGCTCTTCAATAACATTTTGAGCCACTATCAGCATTTCCATTGCGTTATCTAGAGACGTCATTTTTGTAATTAATGGGACCTAGTTTCAGGTAAATATCTTGCCTTAATTCGTGAAAATTTTGTAACAATTAAATGGCTTCTAACTAAGAAGAATAACAAAACACGTCAACGCATAATATTATTACTACACTAGAAATTAACACGAGCTTAAAGTTATAGATGTTATATTTAAAATAATTTAGAATAGAATGATTTATATCTATCATTGTTCTTTGATATTGTTAAGCTTTGGATAATTTTATAAAAACTTGAGTAACTAATTTTTGACACTTGTATATTTTGACATTTATAAATAAGTTGCCATATATTAGAAAACAAAGTTCAAGTCATAGATAAGGTTCAAGTCATATTGTCTTCATTTGATCAAGCGCCATAATGGCGCCATACTTACAATATGAGTGCTACGTGTACGTGTACAAATTCTTTTAATTAACCCTATACTATATAAAATTTAAACTCTTATAATCCAAATAGATTATGAAAGGAATGTATTGATATCTATTAGTAATAAAACAATGAAATGTCGCATTAAAAAATACTTTCATAGTTTTTTCAAATATACAAAACTATAATTATGCATCAATTCTAATTCAAAAATATATGTACTACGATAAATAAAATAATAAATAAATTATGCATAGAGTATTGTTGTATTGAAGAGGGTATTTATTTACACATATATGGAAATCCTTTGAAATTCTACGGAACGAATTTAAAGCAGCCATTCAGAACCTATATCACATAATCACCAGGGATGAATAAATAACCCTAAAATTATTAAAGGAAACTGGTAACTAATAGTAAAAATAATGACCTTTCATTGGCCCACAAATGGGTAAAATCAATGTTTATACCAATTCACGAGAAGGATTCTACACAAAAATGTGAACCCTTCTTTTGAATCAACTGTAGAACAAATGCACCATAGCAAAATATTAAGTGACTACTTAATCAATGCAATAAAAAATATTATTTGGATAAGCAAATATTTTTATAAAGTGCAAAGAGACTAGAGAACAGATCATGAATATTAGACAGCTTATAAAAAAAACGAGGAGTTTCAAAAGAACGGCGTTCCGGCACTTTTTTACACAGATATTCCAAGTTTTAAAAATTTGATGATTGATCGTAGACTCCGTTGAATTAGACAAAACTTTGGAATTTACTATGATTATTTGTCTTAAATACAATAGGTAAATTAAATTTATGTTAAAAACAGAATACACAATTTTTTAAAGATTACCTAGATGTGAGTTCTGACACCCTTTTCTTACAAAAAAAGCACTGGTTCCAATTATCAGGCTTATATGTGTATATTATAAGAATCGATACTTAAATATGTTTCCATAACCAAATAGCATAATATACACATATATTTCCATCTTATAAAAGCATTTTATTGGATAAGATTGAAATATGTATCTATATTATGCCATTTGAGTTCATAAGAAATGCTGAAAAATATAAGCCGAGTAAAATCAACGTTTGAACTTTGAAGTAAAAGAAGTTGTATCACATTACCGGACCTCTTCAATATATAGGTTTACCATACGTCCCGGTTTGACCGGGATTATCCCGGTTTCACACATTGGTCTGGGCATCCCGGCTGGTGTGGTATTTTGTTCCGGCCGTTGCGGGTGCGGTGCGCGAGCTTCCCCGCACCGCGCGGCTTTCTGTTTTTGCCGGCGACAGTTTACGCTAATCATGTATCATTTGTAGTGTAATTACGTTTTCGTAAGATGACGCAGTAGTGCGTAATTTATCTAACTAATTTAGTTCGGGTTTTAACATTTCCCCTTTATAATTGTGTTTAAAATGCCGAAAATAAATTTCAAATTTACGAATGAACTGCAAAAAGACTACCCATTTATAAAAAAGGTTTGTGGTGAGGACAGTAAAGTGAAGTGCCAGCAATGTTTCTCGGAATTTTCTATTGCACACGGTGGACGAGCGAATATTAAAGATTGAGTAACAGCTATTGTTAGCTCCTCATCTATTAAAACATTTTTTAAAAACGATGATTCCATTTAAGATAATTTAGTTATTGCGGCCAAAGATGCTATATTTGCCTTTCATATAGCAATGCATGATATGAGCTTCAAAACTTCTGACTGATCCGTCCAAACGATCTCAAAATTATTTTAACCAATATTTGGTGTTGCGAGAACCAAATGCGAAGCAATAATTGTACCGGTTTAGAGCTTCATAATTATGGTAAGCCTATCAATATATATGGCTAGTGCATAATGCATATGTTTCTTGCAGATTTGTAAAGTAGAAAATTTGAATATAAAAAGTTTTTGAATGAAAAATAAAGAAGAATTGTATTTTTAGGAATCTCGGTCATTAAAATCTGAAACCAAACATTGAAGTGGTAACAACAAATAAAGCGTTTCAGGAGAGATGCGTTTTCTAAGAAGTGGCTCTGTGAAAGGTTAAGATATATATATTTTTTATCTCAGATGGCGTTTGGTCAATAAATAAGATCAATGTTTGGGTAGGTACTATAAGAGTAAATAAATAACAATTATTGTCCTTGGCAATTTATCATTTTAGCGTCAAAAAAATTTGATTTGACACAATTTGACATTTCAATTTATTTCCAAACTTGTCAGGCTGTCGCGTGTATAGAATATGATTCTCAGACTTCAAAAATGATAAATGATTAGGAAACAAATCGTTTATCAGTACCATAATCTATGAATATTACTGTAAAATTAAATCCATCAGTGGAAATAAAACTATAATGCAACTGGATCAAATTTGCAGGATTTGTTTAAAAAGAGGGGCTCTAAAACCACTGTTTACAACTAAATGCACTGTAAAAAAAATAAAAGTCTCCTGCGTCGAAATGCTTAAATTTTGTTCTGATAAATCAGTAAGTTTAATATTGATATAATTTTAATATATTTCGTTTCTGTAGATACAATTTCAGTCTAAAAAATATTTTATTTATATTTTTTATGTAGTAAATAATTTAAATTTATGTTCATATGTTAAGCTTAAGATTAGATTTTATATAATTAAATAATTTGTGTCAAAATTAGAGATCTATTTAAATTAAGTGTATAGTAAAGTATATAATAAGTATGTACTATACAAATATAATAATGTAAAACAAAACGTCAATTTAGGGAATTGTAAAATTAGGATTAATCAATTGTAAAAATTTTAAAACTTTTCCTTTATATTTTTTATAGTTTTCTTCATTCCTTATGGAAGTGAGAAGATCATTGTAACTGTAATTATGCAGGCCCGTAGTAATACTAACTTTAGATATTCTTATCAAGCCAAGAGTGCGTCTTTATGGGTCTGTAGTCTGTATCTATTTTTCTTGTGTCTTGTATCATTTTATGATTTTGATCAGAGTGATTTGAAACAAGTACTAAAGCATTTTGTTTGTAACTCATTTTATAGTTATAAAAACTGCTACCTAGTAGTTTCTAGTTTCATTAAATTTTCGCCTATAGATTAACAAATTATTAAAACAAAATAAAAGTCGTTCAAATAAAATATCTTCATGATTCCAGGTAGACGAGAATGATAGTTTCCCGAAGCAAATTTGCAGTAAATGTATATCAAAACTATCTTCTGCATACAAGTTTAAAAAACTATGCGACTCCACATTCTTAAAAATAAACAATTTTCTCTTGAACTGCGTCAAAGAAGAACATTTAAAAGATGAACCGTCAATCCAGCTGGAGGATAATGCCGAGGAAAATATACAAAACCAAGGATTAGAAATTTTCGCAGATGGTATATCTGTTCATGGTGACGATTACGCTAACGAAAATGATAATGATGAATTATTTGACGATGAAAAAGTGAAACTCAAAAAGTTAAAGAGGGCGCGGAAAATCAATCCACCATATTTTTGTGAACCTTGCCAAAAAAGTAAGTTTTTATCAATAGAAATAAGTTGTTTTTGAAATTTACCTTTTATTTGTTATACTGTTTCATAGAAGAGATTCTTATATATTTTCCTTTACCTTGTATGTGCTTACATTCTATTTATACATATTGTATTGCATATTAGTATTTTTATTCTGGTTTATTGGGTCTCTCTGCCTGTCTCTGATTCGCTAAATTTCCATCAATTGCATCGTATTACACGACTCGTGTAACCTTGACCATGAGAGCTACAGGTGCACACGTGTCTATAAACAGAAACAACATATTTCTGCTTCCTAATATTAATTTAAAATATTTTAAATAATCACACATTTAATTAAATATGTTTGTAAATTGATTTGAATTTTTAATATTTCAAATGTTAATTGCGGAAAATAAAAACGTAAAAACGGGTACTAAATGTATTGAACTAAAATAGGATTATAAAAATTGAACGCAAATAGTGGGAAAACATGAAAACGTAAAAACGGGGTTTTACTGTATTATTAATTTCTTCATTCCAGCTTTCAGAAATGAAAAACTTCACAAGGAGAGGGTGCATGGGGAGCGAAGTCCCTCCCAATGTGAACGCTGCGCCGCCGTCTTTCTGAAGCCATATAGCCTGTCGTTGCACATGAGGCAGCATGACAACAATTTGCCTTGCTTGTGTACCTATCCGGGCTGTGGAAGGGCTTTCGCTATACCCAGTATGCTCAAACAACACGCGTATGTTACAAATATAACTGTGTATATAGCATGTAAAGACAAACCAAGAATTGAACTAAGTATAATCCTTCAATAATGATAGAAAATTAATAGTTTTTATAACCTTAATTTATTTAAAAAATTATACTCATATTATTTATCAATTTCTCTATAAATTGCACTTTTCTCCATCTATGAATTTTGATAGTTAAAAAAGATATGTGAGTACTTATCTAATTATTTATTTTGTTGATCAATGATCTACATTCAAAATTATTGTGACAGATTCGAAGTTTGCTTTTGTTTAAAATTATTTATTGAGACACGTTTATGTTACATATATAACTTATGTTTCTCCGTGCGTGTTAATAGCAACAAAATTAAACAATAACAATGTACACATACTTTTAATAAAGTTGTTTAATATCACAGTTTTATGATTCTCATTGTTGTTAATGACAGATGAATTGAAGTCAAGCTTATGTTTCAAGTATTATACATTAATAATATATTTAAAAAATGATGCACACACAAATATTATTACTAATTTCCAACTAAACTATTTACTGTTTGATAATCGTTGTATTTTATTTATAATAAATTTAACTAAATACACAGTCAATAAATAAGCCATATAAGATATTCTTTCAAACATAATGTAAAAATTTGAACCGCAATTGTTTATTGTAAATTTAATGTGATTTTGTTAAAATTAATTATATTTATTTTAATATAATCACATATTATTTGTGAAGTTACAATTTTTCTGAACACACTTCCTTGAAAATTAAAACATTAAATTAATCACTTAGGAAGATACACTGAAATAAAATCTATCAATCAAATGATAAAACGGACTGAATTTTCTAACACCACCTAAGGGAACGGAATGTTTCGAGTTCGAATCAATAGATAGTATACTGATTGATTTTTTTCTGTGAATTTTTATAATTTATTTTATTGTAATTAAAATCAATTTTTAACCTCTTGAGACCGTTGAGAGAAGTTTAGTATTTAATTCGAACCTGAAATTTGTTCCTGACAGGACCAGTCACACAGACGACCGGCCATTTGTTTGTCAATATTGTTCCCACGGAGCGAGAACCAAGCAGCAGCTCATGATACATATTAGGTTTGTGCACTGATTACGTTTTTACTTCTGTCATAGTGAATAAGTATTGATTCTTTTATGTCAAACTTTAAATAAAATAGTGGATGGCCCCCCATTATTTCATCCACCACTCTCTTATCAGTTAGAAAGTCTCGGAATGTATTGCGTATATGCCAGTATAGCAGGTTGTAGATTATGAAAAAGATAAACTACATTCTGTTGCACTTGGTTTATTGTAGTTACAGAGTTTGCAATTATTATGCGCAAATAGTTTTCTGGAGCTGTACTTAGGAAAAATGTCGCTCGTGAGATGCCCTTTCTGACAGCCACTGCTGCGATAGTATTGCTACACGACGTCGGTACTGAGTGTACTGATTTTACGCCTGATGGAGCTACGTTTTACACACCGGTGGTACCTTCTGGATATGTTCCGCTTTGCCGGGTGGTGATGATGAGAGTGAAGGCGATAGACCTCTACAATCCAATGTAAACTGCAGAAAATTTAAATCCTAACATAATCATGATCAAAATAATGGATACACTACTGGTACTTGTTTATTATAAGGATGCCACCGGTGACATTTTCTTAGACTATTGATTATTCGGGAATCACGTTTGCCAGTTTGTGAATTAACCAAGGCATTAAAAACTTCCAAATTTTTAGATAACATTTCAAAATATTTAAAATGTAAACATAAATTTTCATTTATATGTATCAGAAAATTAAACTGCTGAAGTTGATGGTACATATGTAATAGAAAATAACACTCTAATTATTATTTTAGCGTACTTAGAATCAGTTTTTTTTTTATCAGGTTAATTTTTTTTCCCTACTACCTCAGGTAAAATCGAGATACTACTCTATGATGATAAAATGTCCAGATTTTTGCAAGATAATTAATATATACTTCTGATATAAATGAATAATAAAAACCCACATTTTTGTAAAAAATGAGAAAAGATGAATTATTTTTGAAAGGAAAGCCTTAAGTCATGTCATTCTAAATAATTCAATTATTCAGTGTATTGAAGGTTTAGTGTCAATATGACAACCTATGTCGATTTGTGCCAGATATCAATTTGTGTCTTATGTCAGTTTGTGTCCTATGTTAATTGCAGTATTGTAAGTCTTTAATTAATTTGTTTTTATTTTCAGATACCATCATACAAAAGAAAAGAACTATAAATGTTCATTCTGTGAAAAAGCTTTTGTTTCCTATCAAGCTCGATATAACCACGAGAAGAGGCATAAAAATATAAGAGATCATTGCTGCCAACTGTGTGAAAAATCTTTTGTGGCCGCCAGGTATGCACATATATTTATATGATACATTCCAATACCTAGTACCGGAGTTTGATTTTATTTTATTAAGAGGGACCTTTCATTTTTCCAGTTTGAAATTCGATAAATTATAAACGTATTACACAATCCAATCTAAGTCTAGACTAACAGTTAAACGACTTCCAAAGATATCTAAATACTAAAGGACATTATTTATCATATAAATCTTGCTAGAGTTTAATTAAATAATGTCTTGCAAATTTAATAGTTCATAACTCTATTAATTTTTAACATTTTGTTAATTTGTAAATAACGATTTGTCTCCGTAATCTTTGTTTCAAGACTATAGGAAAATAAATTATGTATATGTAAAAATTTTTCATAATAAGGCTTCACTTTTGTAGCAGAGTAAAAATGAATTTAATGATTGCAGTCTTTCTTGTAATGCCTGTATTGTCTTCAGTTTATTAATTTTACACTAGTGTAAAGGTCCTATCTATGTTATGGTTTTAAAAAAAGTATAATTTAGTGTAAAGTTGCGACACAAAGAACACCCCCATTTTGGAGGATCATAACTACAGACGGGGAGCGTATACAGTGGTTCCCACCAAGGAGCGTGTCATTAAACAGCGGTGTATGTTGCCATTTTCAGTGTGGCCTATGATAAAAAAAACGATTTACTGTTGGGTATCAAATATTAGACAAACAGGTTCCACATTGAAAAATACATCTTCTAGGCGACCTCTTTGTAAACTTTCCATAAATAAACAAATAATTGCAATGCGTAAAACAACGCGAAAAGATGAATTAGTATTGAAAGGCCCTCTTAACTGTTTTAAATTAACTTGAATCCCGGACAACACCGGGTGCGGACTGTTAATATAATATAAGAAAACTAAACACTATAATATTATGTACACCAAGGCATTTTCTTTTATTTTAAATGGTTTTTTTTTTTTGATAGATTTTTGATTAATATAGATTGTATATATTTTACAGCAATCTTGTGTACCACATGCTTACTCACACGGGCGAAAAGAAGTTTGAGTGCCGACTGTGTGGCACGAAGTTCGGACGTAAGGCCCATCGAAACAAGCATGAAACCAACGTTCACGGAGTGGCGCCTTCCCTAGATGTTTCCTTCAGTTGCTCTACATTCATCAAACTGAACAGTCATAACAAAAACGAGGTTAAGAGCTCTCTGGGAACCCGCACATCTCAGGATAATAGTAGGGCTCAAGGTGAAGAAGAGAAAGGAAATAATCTTACCCTCGTTGGAAATAATTTGTGATAGCTAATGGCACACGTCTCAAAAATTTACTCAAATCAAAGTGTGATAAAACCATAACTTTTTCTTATTTATATCAATGTCCGTAGCATGACTGATGAGTGTATAATTCAACAGTATACTCTACAAACATACAAGGCAGCCAAACTATTAACATATTCACTAAACTAATTTTGGTAACTGCACATGTACTAAGGTTCGGTTGTATGATCAGTGGTGACTTTTTACTATGGTAAAAAAAGTTACTGAAGTAAATAATTTGTGAAAACAGATTGTTTGATCATTAGTAAAAAATGCAATGGTTAATTAATTTTTCTCTCCGATATTTGATAGTAAAATGAGAACCGATAGTTAAAAATGGTGAACTCTTCACTGCTGTTTCAAAAGTCATCAGTCTCATTAATATTTTGAAAGTTGCAGTATACGACAATGAATCATTTAATATCCCACTATTTTAATGATGAGAGTTCGTCCAATGATCTCGCTATTGAATTTGTATTAGCACATAGACTGAAGATTTTTTCGCCAGTAAAGTGACAGATTTCAAACGCAGGGGTGAATAAAGCCATAGATAAAGCATAAAATTGTATGTATTGCCAATGGTGAATATTTAAATTTAATCAAATTTGACGGCATTCTCAGATATTTGATGATTATTCGCTTTGCCACACTAGTAGGTAAGATTAACTTTAAGAATAATAAATTTGACATTCGAACAACCTGCAAACATTTTTTTACTAGGCGATGGTATATTAATATACATACTAACTTTTTACCATATAATTTACTATTATACAATGTTATTACTGATCAAACATCCGGCCCTAAATAAATTTTTAGTTATTATTCTCAACCACGTTAAGTATATTATTTATCCTGTTTTTAGAAACTCGAGAAGGATTTCAAAAAAATAGTACAGTTTGTAACTTTTTCAGAAGCATTAATATTTTAAAACCAATTAAAAAGTGTACAGAAAAAAAACTGTCTATCAAAAAAATAAATTTAAATAGTTAATTTGGCGAACTGGTATTCTCCGTTCAATGTTCCGGGTTCATATTCCGGTAGTAACCAAATATTTTTTCTGTGTATCTTTCTAATTCATTTGAAATATCATCAAACTGTTTTAAAATTGGATTTTCTCAATAAAATGTGTTTTCATTAAAATATATATTTAATATCTTAAAAATATTTTAATGATTTGGTGCTGATCATATCTAAATAAACAGCAATTTTCAATATTATGAAACATATCCGGTATCTCAATACATACTTGATTTTATTTTATGTATAATCTCCCAATGTCCTTCTATGTATCATGCTTAGGAATATTCTAAAGGAAATTTATATGTTACATTGGAGTGAAGTGTGAATTTCCTTTGAAATATTGGAATTAGGTGGACATTGACTTTTTACATTTTTCAAATAGGAAAGAATCAAGTTCACTTCTATTTTGTATGAAATATAAAAAACTGTAATGCTGCTATACTGTAGGTAGGTAATTATTTAAATTATGGCCCGTCGGGTGAGTGGTTTCCAATTTTAACAATCGGTGGTTCGTGCAGACCCTTAGGAGGGCGTCACTGATATAAGGTCGAAGCGGTGTACCCACTTTAAATATGTCATTAAAATTAACTATTTTACGTGGTGTTGACACAATGCAACATAATATTTGCAATTTGGAGATCTAGGTACAAGCCAATCAAAACTTAATGTCCTCTATAATAAATTTTGCGAATTGCGTTTTACAATCATTGTGTCTTTATCAAATGCTAATAACGTTATTTATTATGCTAAAAAACTTAATAACTAAATAAAACTATTCCTGGTAATGTTGTATAAAATTATATATATTTAAAAAAAAATTAACATTATATAAACCAAGTATAAACTTTCAAATAGAAAAATATAAACTCTCAAAAATAATACATTGACAATCCTTACACTAAATTATTGTTAGACACATTTTAGTTTTTAAAAAATTGTCTAAAGTTTGCTGTCTTGCAGTTTTCAGTTTAACATTTAATAATAGTGGTTGATATTATTTTATCAAGTTTAATCAATATCATATAATCGGGTCCACAGAATCATAAGATGCAAGAAATATCAGTGTCACAGGTCAAAAATCTTTGGATTCCTTTAGCATCCCTGAAAGAAGAATTATGAAGAGCAAAAAGACCCACGAGATATATCTCAGAGATTTACATGATGAATCTTAGTACACATAGTGAGATTATGATCTGAGGATAAACTCAGAGATCTGCATGGATTGGAAGAGAGACAAAAACTCAAACTTGTGTATACAATGTTTGATTTGACAGCATCGGAAACATCTACAACTATTTATGCAAACATTTACAAATCAGATCTCATTTCTGTCTTATGTTTTCAATGTAAATCGAAACAACGCGTGTCGAGTTGACGTAAATCGAGACCGTAGTGTATATGTTTGTGGAGGTCTAACGCCTGTCTATCGGTGCAAAACTGGGCTCACATCAACTCTAAAAAAACATGTGCCAATATAACGCGCCACAGCCGCCCTCGATGCGTCACCAGCAACCTTCCAGACGAGTTCATTAACCAATGCTTGCAATGTAACTGTGTTTCAGGCATCAATAAACATTGTCTACTGTAACTAGTCCTTTCTTGTACCACTCGCTCTGGCCACACACACACACTCTGCGTTATAATTCAAACAAGCATTTGAACGAATGCGTGAAATATAATGGGGCATTCATTTACTCTCTCTAAAGCACATCATTCTGTTGCATCAACATTTTGCACAAGCGTCAATGTTACATATTTTCCCCCAAATGTTTAAACACGTAACTTTGCTACTAATGCTTGTAATGAATGATGAGCTTTGATGTCAAGCCACTGCTAGTTTTTTAATTTTGTATCCACATTATAAACTTGCCCACACATAATATGGCAAACATAGTGAATTATGAATATTACAATAAGATGCGGGGAATTATAATTAAATTGTCGAAGGGTATGCAATAAAAATATTTTTAATTTTTAACATGTTTCTTTATTTCATTATTAATTAGGTAACCAACAATTACACAGTTTGAGTATAATTTTTATTAAAAAATAAATTTATAATATAAACAGTAGAACCCCACTTATCTGAACAATTTTTTAATTAAAAAAACTGGTACAAAGTGTTAAAGACGAGAATACACTCCAAGTCCACAGTGACCAGATAATTGCACACAAGACAGGTGCACACTAAGTTATTGATTATGTAAATTAAAGTCACAATAGCTTACATTACTTTAAGATTGAGTTAGGTAATAATCTAACTGTGTGCAGTTGTTCATGTGTGCACCTGTCTCTACAATTGTCATGGAATCAATGCCTTTTGGGATTTTTACTTTTGAACGAAAACACTTTGGAGACAGTGATTACCAAGAGATTGAACACAACAGCTTAGGCAATATTGTTCAATTATGATTATTTTTCCATTTACTTTTCTGATACCGTACCTCAATCTATAACTTTTGATAACACAAGCTTATAACAGATTTAACTTGTAAATAAAAATTAACATTGTGTTAACAAAAATTAAAATGAACTGTGTGAGTGGCGGGTATAGGGTAACAGTGCTGGATATAGGCCAACAATTGTTGACTGGGCTCCAAACGGGATACCTACCGGCGACGTTGAAACAACAATACGGCTGTAGAACTGCAATGTAGTATGCAAGAGGAAACAATTACATTGTATATATTCCTTTAAAAAATGTGGAAGATGTTTTGGTCGTATGCTCACATAACACATTTTTAACCGCAGCGATAAAATGAAGAGAATGGTCAAGGAAAATATTCATGAGTCAGCTGCTGGAGTGGGGCAGGCGCAGAAGCTACCGAGAAGTAAAAGACCTGGTGCAGAATAGGGATCAATAAGGGACGGTTGTGTGATCAGTAGTAAATTTTTACTAACACTCGTTAAAATCGTTTGCGGCTTTATTGAATGTCAAATTTACTATTGTCAAAGCATAGATGAGATGTCTATAAGCGTGACAAATGATCATGAAATACGCTTTATCTATGGATTTTTTCGCCACTGTGTTCGAAATTTGTCACTTTGGTGGTGAAATTTATATTAAACAATCAACCTATTAAATGAGATCATCATTAGACAAACTCTCATCACTAAAATAGGGGGATATTGAATCATTAGTTGTCGTATACTGCAACATTGATGACTTTTTTTTTGCGATATTTAACTATCAATTCTCGTTTTTTTATCAGATATCGGAGAGTAAAATGAGTTTACTACGGGATAAACTTTCGAGAAGTAAATATTTTTTACCAATGATCTAACAACCTGTTTTCGCAAAAAAAAAATACTTTAGTAACTTTATTCACTAAAGTAAAAAAAACAGCCCTAAGAGAGCTACCATGACAAGGGAATGTGCCTTAAAAGTGTTTATGATTTTTTGATAATTCTATGAAGATGGGCCAAAGGGTTTTGATGATTTA
The DNA here is from genome assembly GCA_031772225.1 of Eubasilissa splendida. Lineage (NCBI taxonomy): Eukaryota > Metazoa > Arthropoda > Insecta > Trichoptera > Phryganeidae > Eubasilissa > Eubasilissa splendida. The sequence continues at coordinate 6,955,270 of CM062868.1, read as the reverse complement.
AAGAAAATGTAGAATCTTTTTGCTTATGTTATCTACCTCTCCTTACATTCCTTTCTGGGGAATTTCAGTCAGATATTTTGGAGAGCCTAATCAATTTGAACTTGATCGGGTCCCAATTACTTGGGTCAGTAAGCGCACTACCTGTACAGGAGTGAGTACCAAAATGTTCAATAAACATGGTATAAAATCATTCCTACATTAAAATATAATTAATATGCGAATAGAAAATTTAAAAAAGAAATGTCTTACAATAGAGTTATTGAGTTGCTTAATACTTTGAGGCTACCTAAATGTTAATGTTATAAATGAAAAATGGCAAAGGATTTTTAAAAATATAAATACAGTAAAACCGCGATATAACGAAACCCGATATAGCGAAAAATGACGTATATCGAAAAAAAAATCGAAATTTAGTCCCTAAAACCAATTTTTCATACAAAAATGCATTTATATAACGAAATCCCGTTAATATTTATAACAAAATCATTTTTGTCCCGTACAAAAAATTCCAATACATTTACGTAAATTTATAACGAAATAAAAAAATTTTAAAATATGAAAATATTATTTCGCACTTACAAAGCCGCGCCGCTGCATCTGCCGTATGCGAACGGAAACGCCGCGCACGGCCTTTTCGGCGGTGCGCGGCGGTCTGCCGACAAGGTAGTAAAACAATTCAAACTTCTTCTTGGGTTCATAGTATCATATTTTGAAGTGGTTGCCGCCGTTACCGGTAAGTACCTTCGTCATTTATATACGACTCATTTTATAAAAATGCCGCGATTCAACTGTCAAATTTTTATTTTTGAATTATTTTTTATGTTTCATGCCCAAAACTATGTTTAAAGCGGCTCTACATTTAAACACAATTAAAATATTGTTTTGTGTTTGCAATATTCTGGAATTTACAAAAATATATTCCAATTGGTGTTGAATAGGTTCTGTTCTTAATTTAATTCCTTTGATTATCCATTTGCTTATCTGTTTTAATAACAAAACTACTAAAAATCTGTAGGTATTCAGTTCCCTATGGCCTTCTTCCTCCTTTGTTTGCAGAATTTGCGATCTTTTTTGAATCCGCGCAACATTTTTTTGCGACGGCGCGTAATATATAGTAGGATTTTTTTTATTTATTTCGTTATATGTGGGAATTCGTTATTACGAATTTTTATTTTTTGGGCCCTTGGATTTCGTTATATCGCGGTTTTACTGTATAACACAAAATATATCACATCAATAGCATTATTTTTTAAAAACTAAGCTAAATGCTTGTTATGAAAATAGATTTAACTTGGTTGTCCTTGGTCAGGGACAGGTTGAACCCCCGGCCACTTGATCACTATGTGAGTGTCTGGATGTATTTTGAGAAGTAAAAAACAAAAGATTTTTTTTTTACCATTATTTTTTATACATTTTTCAGAACGCTAATAAGATGGTGGATGCTGATAATGAAATCCATTAGGAACATTCACCGTCAATCGTCTATATAAGAAAGGGTTTGATTGTGTATCCATTGTGGTTTTCGGTACTCAAAGGGTTAAATGCATTCTTCAAAAAGCAGGAAGATTGTTTAGACATCAAAAATTTAATGGACAAATCAATTAATTAAGAAGAAAATAATTTGGTACCACTCAAACACATATCATTTTTGGTTGTACATGACACATTATTTAAATAAAATTATATTCATATATCACACATTCTTAAAAATCTGCATTTTATGCATCCACGCTAAATCAGTATACAATAATTTATATCACAATTAAGTATTTGTATACACAATATGACACAATTTAAATAGGTACAAGTATTTTTTTTTACTATTTATAGTTTATGACTACATTGGTATAAAATCTGACAGAAATTAAATGAGAATAAATATACATTTTATGTTTGCACTATATTATAGAGGTACAACAAATAAGTAAAAACCCTGGTCAAATTTAAAATTTTTATGATAAAGGTGTCTTTCATTTCATGGTAAAAGATAATAAATCTCTAACTTTATAATATAATGTTGTACGACGATAACATAATAATTAAACATTTGACAGATATATTAGGTACTTACATACATAATATTAAATAAATTGGTTCTTTAAAGTAGCCCCCCCCACAGAGACACATTTGTCTTGAGTGCAGCTATAAAGGAATATTCATTAGTTCAATCTTCGATGCATGAAAAATGAAATAGATAATGTTAAATGAAGAGTGTGTATTAACCATTGTTGTGCACTATGTATGGGCTCGGGTTATGCTGCTAATAACGATGAAATGTATATATTCAGCTGTCCCAGGGAAGAAATACAATATTTCAGAAACATTTTGTTATTTTCCAACCTTGAAAAATGTTAGTATTATTACTGCTTCAGGAAAATTCCTCAAATTACAACACAATATGCGTATGCAGAACACCGTATGGCACGAGTGAGGAAAGTATTGTGTTTGGTTCGTAAATGTTTGGGATATATTTTATGAAAAATTATGTGAAACATGTACTCGGCTTTATTTATTATTCCTAACTTCATCTGCTAGGTGGTTCTAACTTAGCACATTAATATACAAACTTTGAATTGTTTGCGTGTAGACACGTATATTAACCTTTCCCTTACGGTGCTAAAATAAAAACGCGCATTCCGGTGCTGTAAACTCAGTATATGTAGACTTTTGCGATTTTTAAGTTGGATAAATATGAATATTTTACATTATTGTGTAAAAGTGTTAAAAAAGAGAAAAACATTGATCATCACGAATGACAGCATAAAGACGAATAATACATGTCTAACTCGGTCAGAGCACGTTCTGCTACTAAAGTGACGATAGGCATGAGAAGAATCTCTTCTCTGGGACTAGTGCAAAGACTGCCTGTGAGCGGCGGTAGAGCGTGTCGAGGTCGTCTCACTTGGAGCGGCTCAAGATGGTGATTCTTGGAACTTCTCGGAAGGCAAGAAGAATTTTGATATGGCCATCGTGACGTCTGGGACCACAGCGATCACATCACTCCTGGTAATCTAGTGTGAACCGACATTCCCTATACTCGTAGTTAACTTGTGTGACAAATTCATAACTAAAAGTGTCCTCCATTCTTTAGACAACTGGATGGTGAAAGAAATCAGAACTCTAATTGTGCAAACTCTTGTTTATGGAAATTATATTGTTTATCATGTGATAATGTTTTTCATTAATTAGTCCCATTTCCATCCATCCGAGGTAGTAGCCGACACACATCTGGGGGTCTATCCGCCAGAGCTGGATCGCTCGGTAACAATATTTAGAATTGTAGTTATGCACAGCTTTTTTCATTATGTGGAGTGCACGCCCCTGGTATTGACACTCAAGACAAAAGTTCCTCTGTGAATGTGGTCCTTAACCTAGAAAAGTCGACTGTTTGAAATGATTGACAGCCTGAAGAATATTTGGGAAAAACAATCTTATAAATATTACCCAAAGATGCCATATCGCTTTAATTAAATACATTAAAACTTAGAATTAATTGGTCTCTTCAATATAGTCACTGAATATATAGTCTTTATGTAGTCAAATATTTATTCTAAATTAATAAAAAAACTTATTTTACAATTCGATAATCTTTGTTTTTGTATCACAAGACAAGACAGCTAACAATCTCGGGAATGTTGTTAAATATAATAATCTCGCTGAATCTTTTTTACTCTTCTTCTGGTATCTCTAAATGGCAATGTTTCTTTTGGTGGACTTTCAGCACTCTCAGTGACTTGTACATCTTTCCGCATCTCTCGCAAGTATGATTTCTTTCATCTGTAAATAATTAAGTACATGTATTTAAGTTCTTTCATTTGTAAACAATTAAATACATTTTTCATGGTGCGTAAGCGCGAATATGAGACCAGGTAAATAATATATTATATAATCACTTCTGGGAAGGATCAGAAGATTCATTAGTATAGAGTCATGTAAAATAGTATACAATTCACATCAATTACTGCAGCAGCATTTTATTTTTGGCTAATGAAAAAGAAATGCAAATGAAGTGTTTGAAAATTTCGAATAAAAGGGGTTCAAATTAACGCGGTTCTACTGTACTCATAAGTGCAATGCTGAAAGACCTTAATATGTAGACCTTTAAGTAGAAAATATATTTAAATTGAAATCATCACTAAAAAAATATCGGCAGAATTTATAAGAAAAATGTATGCAAATCAACGTGAGCACGAACATCGAACAAGAGGAAATGATAGACTGAGATTGCCATTCAGGAAGAAGGCTAAATCTCAGAAATCGGTGATGTACAGTGTGATGAAGATTTTCAATGAAATGCCAGATGATATAAGAAAGGAGGAGAAACTACATAGATTCAAAATGAAACTAAGCAAATATGTGCAAGATAAGTTTTTGTAAAAAAGGAACATTTTGATCTTGTTTATATTAGAGCATATATGTATATATTTACATATGTATGCACTACATTAATAATAAATAAATAACTTAGATTAACAATTGATTAACATAACACACATGATATTTTTCAAAATGGCTCAGGCACGCTATGAATAAAAGCGCACATATTACAAAATGCAGTGAAAATTGTTTAACATAAAACCACGAGGACTGAAATATATTTTCATGTTAAAAGAAATGACAGATGCCAAACTAGTTAATAGAAAGTTAAGTCATAAACAGAAACAATTTGGTAACAACACAGCTAATAGATAATTCAGTAATGTTTAAAATAATGCATGGCAAGAGTCATCCTTATTTATTATTCCATGTCAGCCAAGTCAGAAAATTTGACCCATAAACAGTAAATAATTTGGTGACTATGTATGTGGCAACCAGTATATTATTTTGTTATTGTACAATGTAAAAATCTTTCCATATCAAACATATTTTGTTTCATGTTAAAAGAAAATAAATGCGTGAAATTACATAGCATTTTGTAAGAACCAGAATATTTTTTCATATTAAAACATTTTCCACTGTATGTACATATGAGGCTGGGCTGACTTACTTACCATCATGTGTCACCATGTGTCTTTTCAATTCACAAGCTGTACAAAATGTCCGCTCGCACTGCGTACACTTGTGTTCTTTTACATAAAGATGCGTGCGTTTCACATGAGAGGTGTGATCCTGAACAGTATAGAATACCTTCCCGCAATCTTTGCATGTATACTGTTTGCACGGTACACTGTGCTTCTCGAACATGTGTCTCGACCTCGTGGGGTTCCCCGAGAACTTTTCAGGACACTTGGTGCAAGCGTATGTTTTTTTATTTCTGTTATAGATCTGTATGTGATTGTACAAACAGTCTCTGTTGCTGTACCTCTTGTCGCACAGTTGTTTGCAAATTAATTTCTTCGAATCATGATTGGACAAGTGGGTCTTGTAGTTGAGGATTCTGTGGAAAACTTTGCCACAAATATTGCAATCGAAATTTGGAAAGTGTGCGGCGTAGTAATGTTTGGAGAGTTTAACTTGGGTGGTCTCTTTCAAATTGCAGATTGGGCAAGATGTGGCCAAATTGGGAAGTCGTGGAATGGCTTTGTCCATCTCTAAATTTTCATTGAAATCAGGTATAGTTTTATTTATCTTCTTCTGTTCACCATTACGATTTAGATTCTCTATTAAACCCTCAACTATTACACAATTTATGGCTTCTTTAACATTTTTCACTTTGGTATCTTTTGTATACGGTGCATACTTTATATTATCTATTTTTGAAACACTCTTATGAGAGAGTTTTCTTTTTTTATTTCCTATGATGTTTTTGGTTTGCAGCTCAACTTCTATATTTTCTAAATGTTTATTACATTCCTTCTGACTAGATAATTCTATAATTTCATTTGGCTCCAGAGATAGTACTTCATATTGTAGCGATACATCACCTACAATTTAAAGTTGTATATGTAAGTACATATATATAATATGTAAAAAGTTATGGAGATACCATTGTCAAAGTAAAGCAGGAAATTATTAGGTAATATAAACATGTCTCGGACACCATATTTCCTCGATTATAAGATGCATCCTTATTTTTATATACCAATAATAAAAAATAAAAACATTCTGCAAACTTTATTATAACAGACAAAGTCAAAGAGAGAATCATAATAAAAAAGATTTAAAAATAGGTATATTATTTATGTCCACCCGAGTCAGAAATTTCTTCAGATTCAGTGTCCGATTTTTCTGAATCACTTTACGATTCAGTTCTACTAGTAACCAGTGATGATTCATCACAACTGGGGAATTTTACAGCGATTGTAAGACCCCATGGATTATAAGCTGCACCCTAAATTCAAAAACACCAAAATAGGAAAAACCATGCATCTTATAATCGAAAAAATACGGTATGTTGTTCTGGTTCAAAAATTTTTTCATAAATTCAGTTAAATAAATAAAAAAATCTCCCTGGCAGGAAACGAAACCCTGGTACCACACGAGGCAAGAATACTATTGCGTTAAATTTGGATGAATATATACCGTGTTAAATTCTGATTTCTTTATTTCTAATCTAAATATCTTTATTAAAATTATTTGTGTCGCGTTATATTCAGGCTAATACGGTAATTTCAAAGAGATTTTTGAGACATCCGGTACCGATAAAAATGAAAATAAAACACGAGTGTATATAAAAAATTTCTATTCTGCTATTTCTAACCCAGATTTTGTGACAATTTTTACTGGAGGACCCACAGAGTAAACATATTCTATGTCAGTGCATGAAAAAATATAGACAATATTATTTTCACTTACCGGTGTGTTTGCTGGCGCTGTTGCAATTTTCCAAATATTCTATATTTTTATCGGAACATACTGCTCCCACATCAGCGGGAAGGATCTCACCATATTCATCTTCAATTCCGTTAAATAATGCTTGATTTTGATCCTTTCTAAAATTCTCGGTAAAAAAAGTCCCACATTCACCTGAAAATTTAATTCAAAATTAAACTTTAAGATATATTAGAACAAAATAGATGTATACAAGCCAAGCCAGGATTTACTATATGGCTCAATGGTCAATAATGAGTTTTTTTGGGGCCCCCAAAATGTGCCAAGGGCCACTTCAAGAAAGAATACAGCTTTGTGTCAAGCAAACGTACAAATATTGTTAAATATTTTCAGATCCTATGACATATCGGCATGATGGAAATGATGAATTAAATAATAGAATATTTAGTTTTAAACCACTTTATTATGTACATACACCAATGTCAACTAGTTTCGGTCGGGTTAGGTTGTTAATTGCATCAAAATGATGAAGATCGCTTTTGTGAAGTCGAACAATGAAAAATATTATAAAAAATACAATGAATGCGGGAATATAGAAAAAAGTAAAAATTTTCATACTTAAATGTTTAATACATATTCTAAAAAAGATACATATTTCACATGTAAATGAACGTGTTTAAAAAAAATAAGAAAGCTGCACAGAAACTTTGTATTGTATAATGTCAAGCAGCAGTCAGTAACAGCATTCTCTCTCTCTTTCTCTAGAATGTTCCGCTCATTTTTTAAGAGTGTCGTTAATCGAAATCAAGCATTTAGCTACGAAGTATGCTGCGTAGTTTAAACAATTAATGCGGTAAAATGATGCATAGAGGAACGATCCAATTTTTGGGTGTTTTGTATGAAATTAATTTGGGACTGGAAACATAAACAATACTTGCGGGAAAACGATTATTCGAGGAACGATCGATCAAGATTTCACCGTATATATCATAATATGTATTTCCATTGTTGCATGTGTACATGAAAAAGATTACACTAAATTAATACAATATAATTAAACTAAATTGGAAATATTTTATAAAATTTACCATCGAGTGTCTCCTGTTGCCAGCTTTCTCCAAACAATTCCATTGAATTAGTTGCTTCGACAATTTCACCAACTTCTCGCGAGGAATGCTGCACCGAGCTTCCAATATTGGCAGTTTCGTCTTGCCATGTAAACTCTATAGTTTGGGTGAAGGAATCTATCGGGGACGGTGCATCGTATTGAGACATGAAAACATCTGAAACATAAAAAGATTGAGTAAAATATTAATTAATTTAAAACAAATTAGGTTATTACAACATCTATTTCCAGTTAAAAGCTATCAAATTTTTATTTGCAATGAATCCCAAAAACCTACATATACATACATGTTAAGAGATGTTTGGATTATTCAATTCATGTTTGGAGAAAATCTTTGATACAACATACATATATTTTAATAAAAAAAACAATTTATTGTGGAACTACAATTTTACAATATAGTTCTAAGACATTTAAAATAAATTAATTTTAATTATCAAAAAGTATGTTCTAAAATTGCAACATCACAATAAAATGCATTTTAATTAAAATATATACATTAATTAATTGATTTTATACTGAAAAAAGTGACAACTACTTAATATGAATTTCATGTAGGAATTCCTGTTGTTGCTTCTAACCAGTTTAGTTCGAAGGCTACGCATGAAGACAATTTGGCCTTGAGTTACTAGAAGTATATACATAAATGATATTGACAGCTTTCCACAAGTAAATTACAAATGATAGTGGCGCCAGCTGAGGAGCCAAACCAGTATCAACTATAAATATTTATCAAATTACTTAACAATTCTTTATTTTAAATATTAAACATTTTAAAATAATGAAAAGCAAACATTGTTACCGTTGATATTCTGAGCTTGTGCTATCTGTTTTGACGTATCAAAGTCTTCGTAAATTTCTTGTGATGATTTTAGGGCGCAGATATCAAATATGTCATCATGTCTTTCTGGCCATTCTATAACTTCATTCGAGAACTCATCCGGTAATAGTAAATTGTATTGCGGTAAGAAATCGTCTAGAAAAAATAATTATATCAGATAAGGATTCAGGGGTGGATTGTGACCTGGGCACCTTATGCACTAACTTAAGCCCCGAGGATACGGGCAAGACAGAATTGAACAATGTAAAGATTCTTAATATTAAAAATAGCCCGTGGAACTCAACGTTTATGTGTAAAAAAATATGTACTTTTAAAAAAGTTTTATATTATAGAATAAAAATAAATAAAATACGCGTAACAAACGTGAATAACAATATTATCCAAGAATTCACGAACATGGGGCATCTACCTACAAACGAACTAATACATGGTGCACCATGTACAGACTGTCTCATATGAAGCACGCTCAAGTTCTCACATTATACTGTACCTAAAAACACATGTTGTTACGTGCAATATAACATCCTATCTATGTCACATCCCCCACATAAAGTACACAAGTAGGCAGTATATCTACCTACATAAAATAAAGGGGAATATTTTTAACCAGTTCTCTTGAATAAATCCAATGTGAAAAAACCTGAATTTTTATTGACGGAGTACATTTTGAAATATTAAGTACATAACCTTCACACATGTCTCGATAAATCATTATCAATCAGTTAAAATATCCTGAAGAATGAAAAAACCAGTACCTAAGAATGAATATGAAAACGAGGAAATACAATCTTTATTCTGTACATAATAGTAAGTTTTAGTTTAAGTGAACAAATTAACAAAACTACAAGTGAAGAGGTGACAAAGAGTGGGGCTTATTAAACTCAAGATCGCATGTTACTACAGTTGCATAATTAATGCTATATTATATGATACAACCTAACCATTAGACCCCATCTATCGATACATTTTGTTGCATTGTAATAAAGTGTTTTGGAAGATATCTTCATAAACAATAAAAAATTCAATAACAATATCAAAACAAAGCACATAGATCTGTACAGTCAAACAATAACTATGAAGAATTTAATTCTGAAAGTGTCATGTTTGGCATCTAACATTAAAAAAAAATTTAAAGTGGGCAAAAAAATTCAAGATGGCAGATAAAAACATATTTTAGTTGCAATATAAATTGTAGTTTATTACATATAAATAGTCTGCGGTTACTATTATTTGTACTTGCAATCTGTAGAAGACTTGCTTAGTGATTTGCTTTCACTAGAGCTTATCTAATTAATTCTGATATGGTGTGTTGAAGAAGGTTAGTGTTACAAACATACATATAAATAAATTTTAACAATTTATAGAATATAATAATAATTCACCAAAAAGTGTTTCCTGTTGCCAGCTCTGGTTAACGGCTTCCACCTGCCTCCTGAATAAAAGGGCATCCTTTAGCCGGTCCACACAGGCTTGACAGATCTCTGCATATTTTCCCTTATACATCATCTGTTCAAAATACAAACAATTCAATATCCATTGACTTATCTAAATTAGATTTGGTATGTTATTAATGAAAAAGCTCATTTTTCAATCTATTTGAAATAAGCAAATGCATGTAACAGATTTCTATTGGATATCGGACACATATTTTATGTTAAATCTTAGAAATTTTTCTAAATCGGATTACCTCCATATTATAGCAGATAGAAAACATCTCCACGTAATCGTCAGTTTCCCCAGCTTTCTGCTGTTTGTCTTGTAAACTTCTCAATTTTTCTGCACTTCTACAGATGAAGCAAACACCCGGTGGAATGCAGGGGATCAAGATTCTCTTTGGTAACACTACATCATTATTTATCGTCTCATCGACATGCCTAAACAAAATAGTTGTAAAATGTAGGTAGCACTTAATTTAATTAACATAACTTGTTGATGTAGGTCTAAATAGTGATTCTAATTTCAATTACACACTATTGTGGTATTTTAAAATAAATATATTTCTAAGACTGATTAATTTAAAATTCATTAATGGTGTAAATGTGTTTCTAAGGTGCAATGCTATATTGTGTGTGGTGGGAGAAAAATTGAGAAAAACATTACATTACCAGTTTGGCTACTTGTTTGAGTTTGTAGATACACAAATTAATAGTAAGGAGACATGTAACTGATATTTGTACATGTTATTAAATTAAACTGTCATTTTTTATGAGCTTTAAACTTTTCACACGATCTACAAAATCAAATTTAAATAGATGTGATACCGCTGTGTTTAAATACTTACACAATATTGCTTAGCAAGAGTATTTATACCATGGAAAAAATCCATAGTTCCAGTAAACACATGCCCTACTAGTAGACAGTTTACATTGTTTTGCACAAAAGTAATGTTTGTCAATAATAAATCATCATAAACCCTATTTCTTAAGAAAAATTATTGCATTTCCATAACATTCAGTCTGCCTTTAGATAAAACTGTAGTATATGCACTTTATTTTATTTTCATACAAAAAGTTAGCGGACAATTTCAGAAATAGTTAACTAAGTTAATAATAATATAATCAGCTGCTGAACGAGAGCTTCAAGGGTAGTATCAGTTTGATCCAGAATATCAATAAGGAAGCATTTGCGTGATTCTCTTGCAATGATGCCAAATACCCAATGCAACAATAATGAGATGTTAAAAATTTCAGTCCACATTGGTACAATTTCAATAGACTAAGTTAAATTTGTCTAAAAGAAAAAATATAATTCACATAATTCCAAATTTGAACCATGAACTTTTTGGATGAAAATTAATTAAAGTACCTAAACTACCGTTTTACCCTTCTTACATCCTCCATTATGATTTACAAACTCACTAGAAAACATAATTGTCAGTTTCAAGATTCTGAAAAAAGAGTCCTTTTGTTTCGAATAATGAAGATTATTTACAGTTTCTAGCACCATTCTTCCATCCAAGTAAACATTCTCTCTAAATGCACAAATTCTCTAACTTGCTCCAACATCAATTGTTTACATGTACCGATCATTGTAACACCGTCTTTAAATATTATTACACTCTTAAATTCATGGAAAATAATATTTTTCTTATTTACGGCGATAATATACATTTAAATCGATAAATACCTAATATTTACACCCATTTTTTGGAAAAAGCGAATGGAGAGCGAAAATCGACAAATGGCCGCGAAAAATAAGCGTCTCACACATCACATCGGATTGCAACTGCAAGAAGTGCAACCGCAATCTGCGCTTGTCTACGCGCAATTTGTGCATCGGATGCGCGTTCATTTGCATCGAACTATTAATTATGTTTATTTCTCGTTCAGAGAGCGCTGCGAGAAAAAATTCTGATGAGTCGGTGTATTCTAGCGCCAAATATTAACAAAACGAACCGATATCAGATAACTGTTTACAATGTAAACACTCACACTTTAAAAAAAAAAGCTAAATTTGACGTTTGTCGGCTTGTCAGAAATGACGTTTGTAGTTGAACCAACCATAGACACGAAATGGCAGAATCTTTGAATATTTGAAATAAACATTCAAGAGGTGATAGAATATAAAATTGTAGAAAATATATCTGACCTGATTATTCAGACCGGGTCATTAAACATAGCAAGCCCATTTTTAACACATAGTTAGGCCCATAGTTAGGCCTCTTGATATGCACAGGTGGCCTCCGGCTAATGTTGCCTCTCTTTGACGTGCAATTGAGAGGGACAGGTTGACTAATAGAAACACGAAAAAACAAATATCTATTTATGTATTATATACTACACGCGTCATGTACACCAGATATTCTTATGCTGACGTAATCCTAATTTAATTTCTACCTTATACTAATCCGTGACTTCAGCGAGTTTACGGCCTCGCTGCTAGAATAAGAATAATTAGAAAATATGTGTAACTAGATATTAAATTCTGTTAAGTAGTGTCAATGTAAGAAATATAAATAATTAGAGTATAAGATTAATTATAGTCAGCGATAAGACGAAGGAGAAGTCAGTTTGGGTTTGGATCGGGCGTGGCCTCCAGAAGAAGCGGATGAACCAATGGAATGGTGGCTCGTCCCATGACGGGAAGAAGACAGATCGGCAGATGGGAAACACCCCACTGTTAAGGTATAAGAATGGCCTACGCACGGCCCGAGGCTCAGTTGTAAGCAAGGCTCAGTTGTAAAAAGACAGTCGAAAGCGGCGAGTTGTAAACCCGGAGTAGTGAGTTGGACGAGGCCCGGAGGGAACAGTTGAACACGAGGTCCGGAAGAAGCAGCTGTAAACACGCGACGGGAACGGAAGAAAGGACTAGAGGCGAGAGCGTGCTCTGTTAGTTGGAAACGAGATCCGGAAGAGACGCCAAGAAAACCAAAGTTGGAACTAAAATGAAAGACGAAGTCGAAGAGATTCGAAAGTGGAAGCCAACACCGGGAATCCGGCCGAACGTTGCCAGAGAATTGGAGCAAGCAGCCACGGTTCACCGCAATCCACCCAGAAGTAGCCGCCCAAACCGGTCCGCAGCCCTACAGAGCAGGCAGCGGGTAGCCGCCCACGCCGGGTGCTAACGGTATCACTCCGCCGGCCTAAGACCAGGTCTCCGGGAGAAGATCCGTAAGAACTTCGATAAATAATCCGAGGTGAACGTAGATTTTAGATTAAGTTAGTTATAAGTATTTCCACCTGCCCGTGATTGTAAATATGTATAATAAATGTCTAATTTGTGTATCTTCCGTGTGTTCATATTCACCTGTGTTCTTCCTATAACCATGGTTCTGATGAAGGCGTGATATCCGATGGATGGGCCGCGAAACGAACATTCCATTAGAATGCGGGGCATCGTTCTGACGAGCGATCAGGAGCACGATACGTGTTCGATTAATCATCGATTAATTGAATTAGAACTCCTGAACGAACCCTGACTCGAATCACATGGCGCAAAACTTCGTGGCACATTTGTATCAATTTATTGATAAACAATTCACTCGGAAGCAATTACTCTTAGGTCACGCTATTGTTTTGTTTAATGTTTATTTCCTGCTACCTGAGCTAAAGGACCCGTTCGATTATTTATTTCACTTCAGGACCTGATCTATCGACGTTATGGGTTGTTCGGCGATCTACTCTCACGATTGGTTTTACCCGTAGATGAGTTAAATCTCATATGGATAAATCTTTCGAACGATGCTTTCAAGAAAATGTTAACTATTGAATAAAGTTAGTACCTACCGTGAAATATGGTTGTCATCTTTTGTCTATAGATGTTCTCTTTTATAGCCAAATAATCATAGAAAAAAGCAAATAACCATAACGTATCCAATTAAATTGACAAATTTGCAATATTTTTATTATTTGTAATTTGTAGGTTAATACAAATAAACCAGATATTTACATATAAATAAAATATTTCTCGCCCGATTTTAAATTAATTATTGGTTCGATGTTTAAATGGGAATTGTGAAGGTCATTCAACTGTTTTTTAATATTTGTCTTATTAGTACCGTTTCTAACGAAATTGTTAAAAGTTACTAATAACATAAAATGACATCTCCCTACTCGCATTTAATCAAACTTTACCAATTATTGGCTTTACAGAGGTTCGTATATATGTTAACAAATTCTTGCCATTTTCATGAAGAATTTCTTTAACAAAATTATTGTATTAATTGTTTTTCAGTTATGCTGACGAGAAAGATAAGTTGGAAAAAAGCGTTTTGCCTAAGAAAATGACAATGTCTAAATTTTCTCCAGGTTCTTGCTGTGTTTGTAGAAACACAGCTGATTTAAGAAATATTCATCACAAATATATTTATGAAGATGAAATTGATGATTATATTGAGATGTTTCTAACATGCTTTAACGTGGAGGTACGCCCAACATTTAATTACAGCGATTACACACTAGTATTTTTTTGTTTTTGTTTTATACTTTAAATCCTCTAGTAAACCTTTAATTCTTTAAGTAAACTTATCATTTTTCAAAGGAATCTTTATTTTCTATGGATTTCAATATATTTTATACTGTGCAATGTCATTTCTTTTGTAGAAAGAAATACAAACATTCAAATCAGATCTTGATTGTCATTTTTAGATGTTAGATGAAGAAAAGCACGGAGAGTTATGTGAACCGTGTGTGATAAGACTGAAAGATGCGGCCCAGTTCAGAAAACTAATTGAAGCTGCCGTTGAGATCCAGCAGCAAGCAATTGGTAATTAACTGCCCTCCTTTTTTTAAATTTGCATTTAAAAAAAAATTTCAAGGTAGAATAATACTGATTACTACTATTACTCCCTGAAAATTAAATCTTTGTGTAAACAAGATGTATTTTTTATATTAATGCATATTATATTGTCAGTGTATAAATTTTCGTTCCAATTGTGTTATATATTTAAAAAAAGTCGCAGAGCTATTTGATTGTGTAAGTGGTACCAAGTGATCACATGAGTGACACCAAAATACAAATATTGAAACAAGAAATTTGCATTATTTAATGTTTATATATTTGGTGGTCTGTGGTGACACATCAATATTCTTACTATTTTCAAACTAAACGAAACGCTTGTGCTATGAAAATAGGAAAATATACATACACGGAATACGTGTCACATCAATATTCTTGCTATATTGAAACGCTTGTACTATAAAAATAGGACAAACTTGCTGGTTTCTTGGAATGAGGCTCGAACTCCCGACCATTGGATCACTAGGCGAGCATCTTAACCACTAGATCAACAAGCATGTCAAAAATTGTATATATTTCATATTAATCGAATTAGTAATTTTTCTATTCAAATTACAGATTCTGAAATGTCAATGAAAAATGATCAACCAAACGACTGGTTGAACACAATTGGAAATGAACCTTGGAGAAAAAAGTGCGGCAACAGAACGGTATTTTGCACTCGAGGATTGAAGAAGCCAGTTGCAAACTCTAAACCCACATTACCTCGGGACTCCACCGTGTGCCCAATTTGCAATGTAGAATTCGACTCTCACTTCAGCCTCGTCAGACACCATTCCTCACATTTTCTCAATTACATATGCAACATTTGCGGGAAGGGTTACCATAAATTCAACAATTACAAGCGACACATGGAACTGCATGATGACCGAAAGTTTCCTTGCGAAATGTGCAGCAAGACGTACTCCAATAAGAATGCCTTGCGTCAGCATATACAAATATATCATAATAAAATAAAAATCTACCGCTGTCGCAAGTGCCCGGAGAGATTCTCAGCCAGCTCCACGAGACAGAAACACATGTTTGAAAAACACGGAGTGGATTGTCGGAGGTTTGCGTGCGCCGAGTGCGGAAAGATTTTTTTCACGATCCAACATCACAACTCGCATGTGAAACGGACTCATATGAACTTGAAAGATCATCACTGTCCGGAATGTGATAGCTCATTTCACACAGCCTCGGAATTAAAGTTACACTTACTCAAACATACCAGTAAGTTACATAAAGTGTTTTTACAATTTAATAATTTATATTGCTGGAATTTTGCTATGCACTTTTTTAACACAGTTTTGTGGCACATATTCAATATTCCATGATAAACTTAATTTGTATTGTTAAAATTGTTAATGTTATTTATCTTGTCCTCTTCTATATAATGCGTAGATTGTATTGCATCATGTATTGTTAATAAATATTAGTTGATTTATCTTGTCCCCTTCTGGAATGCGTACATTGTGTTGCATCACGCATTGTTAACCCTCAATGTCCAGTGGGTCAAAACAAAACACGTCCGGCGGTGGTGGGTCTTTTTAGACCCACTTTAAGTTTTCGATTTTTCAACCGTTTTGTGGGGGGATTTTTTATAGATATTTCATTTTAAATGTGATTTAGTGACATGGCATGATGTGCCGTAATCTTTCTATTAAAAAATTAAAGTTAAAAATTTAAAAATATTATGAATAATGTATGTATTCTCGCGCATCAACAAACGCCCAACATGGCCAAAATACAAACATCCACTGAGTATGTGTAGTTGGCGATTGTACTACTTTCTGGTGTGTGACATTGGATATAAACAATTAAAATGAATTATTTGTTTATTATATATTAGTATTTTCTATACATAAACCGGATGAAAATAATTTAAACAAAATATTTATGGAAGTGAAATAAATATATTATAAATAAAATATTTAAAAATCACATTCTTTTTATATGAAATGCATTCAACAATATTATAAGCAGAAGCATATGTAATTGACATAATTTAAAAAAATAAATATAACAATAGACAACTTAAATTCAAAATAGATATAATATAGATTGTGTTCTGTGAATTCCGGTCATTAAATTGTTTGTTATTGTCAGAATATAATTGTCAAAAATATAAATAACAATTACCCCATGGCCGGCCCGTTTCTAAACTGTGTCGGAACCGCCTTTTGTCATTTATATATTTTTCAACCATAATGCATTTTTATACAACATTTATAATTATAATTCAATAACGACAACAATGTTGAAAACCCGACCCTGTGGTCAGCAGGTAGAGTCATAAAACTTACAAGTAGGCACAACGCCCTTTCAAATAGTTATATTACTGGCATTTTCTAGGGGCCGCCAGACGAAAATAAGTCAAAACTAATAACAATATAAATCTGTACAATAATTGGATTGGATCACAATACACAGACGCATACCTGGAATACTTTATATACCCTCTGTACGGAAGGTTAGAAAGGAGAGCGTTAGCGGGTAGAATGGGGCAGTAAAAAATATGCTGAAAATGTTGACAATATATGTTTCGGCATGAGCAGTGAGATTCTATCCCGTAAAAGCGACTGTCTTAGGTCAGTTTTTGAGCGTTTTTTCACTTTTTATCAATAATTCATTTGAATCACGTCCGATAATATTCATTTGTGTCTCAAATTATTTGGAAATATATAATAAAAGATCTAGAAGGAAAACAGTATTAAACAAAGTAATTCATATTTTTCAAACACCCGAGTCAGATCTGACCCACCACCGCAGAGCATGGGTTAATAAATATTAGTTGATTTATCTTGTCCCGTTCTATAGAATATAGTACATTACATTGTATCATGCATAATTAATTATTTTATTATCCAATATATAAATATGCAAAATGCACCGTACACTAATTTATTTATATTTATTTAGACACATTAACATATAAATATTGTACAGCTACAACAAAAAAAAGACAGTAAGCAAGCCTGTTTTAGGGCAAATTGGTAAACAAATTACATTTCACAAACCAAATAACTCAATGAAGGCAAAACACAATCAAATAGAATACGTAACATACAAGGCAAGTAACCTTGAAAATATAAAAAAGAGATAAAAAATAACAATGTGCAATACAATATGTAAAAATGTTGTCACATATTAGGTAAAGGGAAATATACAAGATCAAAATGCAGTTATAAGAATTATTTAATCATATAAAACAGTTTACTTTCAGTATCTGCTCTGTTTACATGGGAACTTTGACAAATCATTATTTGTGTGAATAATTTTACGTTAGTATTTTGCATTTGGCAAATATTATATATGTGCCCACAATTTTTACCAATATTTATTATTTTATTCTTGTACCGTTTATCTGCTCTCATGATCATACTGTTGTGGTATTGCGGAGAGTTTGAAACGTAAATTTATTATTAACAACACTTAACGTAATAATTGTCTGAGTTTAATGGAGAATCCACAACTAAGAGTCACCGTAAAAATTACTAGAACTTACTCACTGGTCACAATGCTTGCAGATATTAGAAAATTTGCCTGCGAACAGTGTGGGAAGACATTTAAGATGCGGAAGAGTTTGATTGAGCATCTCAACCTGCACTCTTCGGTTCGCAAGTACAAGTGCCAGCTGTGCGACGCAGACTTCACCCAGCGAGCCTCATTATCCTCGCATATGAAGACACACAGAGACAGGGTGAATGCAGAGCCGCCTAGCCCGGCACAAGTCCAGGCGGACTACACGAGCCAACTGTATTTCGTTACCCAGTACGACTCAAATGAATTCGGTATTGGTTGACTCACAATTGTGGAGTTTTATATTAATTATCGTTATGTTTGTTACCAAAGCATTCTGTGACTGTTATTATGGGGTTGCTTAAAGTTTTTCTAACTAACTTGCTATCACGCCGTTTCCCGCAGGGGTAGGCAGAGATCACCTCATCCTCGTTCATAGATGTTTTAATGCATGCTCGTAAATTGTTGAACTGTTGATTCCAACAGGATCATCTTTTAGTATCTAATCATGCCAAATCTTCCGTAGACGTCTTATATTTCTGGTGCCATCACATTTGTGTAATATATCTTTCTTACCACCCTCCTCTCATTCATTTGTTTCACATGTTCAAACCACGTAAGCTAACCAACTTTTAATTTGTAAACATGTGTTAGATAGTACGTAAGAGAGTCCAGTAGAAATGCAGACAGACTTGTGGGGAAAGATTAATTAATGTCCTTGATAACTGTAGTTAGAAATTCCCCTCTTTTAAAATTCTTTCTTCTCTTTCTTTAGTGGCTTCATGGAGAAGTCCATGACCACAGTCGCTAAAGAGCGCCATCCATTCCTTAACAATGGTCCAGTCTGTTAGTTACTCGCCTACCTTTTACGTGTTTTTCTTGATATTATCGAGGAGAATACTGATTTTTTCTATATACGTTCCTAATTGATTAATTTAATTTGTGTTATTGATGTTTGAAGCGTTATCTTTGTGGTTAGACATAATTTAAAATCATATTTATATTTAACTTTGTTTAAACTACTGTGTTGTTTTTATGTCAACCGGTTTCGATACTAATGTATCTTCGTCAAGACTGGTGTACACCAGTTCTGTAAACGTTAGATATGCTGGTATCGAAACCGGTTGACGTAAAAACAACAGTGGTTTAAACAATGTTAAATATAATTTTTATTTAATTTGTATTAAAAATACCACAGAACTGTGTTCTGAATTTGCAACTACATGATAAAAATGTGTTTTCATTAAAAACATATGTAACAATGTGTAATTAATTCACAATTTGTTTTTTTTTTTTGTATAAATAATACTGTTTTGATTTGTTAAAAATTAATAACTTTTATATTAATGTGGTCCCTATGTGCAAGTATGTTAGTGTGGTCTGTGTAACTTGCCTGAATTGAACTTTGAATTCAGTCATCAAGCACTACTAACATATGTATACATTAGGCGCGGTCGCTTCATACATGCTTTGGATGCTTCGCGTCCCTTGTGTTCTAGAGTTAAAAAACTTTTTATTCTATCTGAAAACAGCACTGCTGCAAAGTGGATTCTATCATTTGTTCCGTATCCACAAAGTTGAAAGTATTTGGCTTTCGCGCATTCGCATTCAGTTCCACCTGTCTTTGAATATTTTATACGCATTCGTTAACAGCATCAAACGTACTAAAACAACTTTAATTGTTATGGGTATAATGCACAGAATAGCATACATATTACGAAGCGAACGGATTGTTTTGATGAATTTGTTTGTGTGATGCATTTTTCAAAGTTTGACTTGAATACTTGAATATCCTTTGATTATCTATTTAATTAATCATTTAAATAAAAATAAATACACAAAATAACATGGATACTTCACCAACGTGTTCTAACGCCATAAACGAAAATTGTGAATTATGTGAGTGTATTATTGAATCATTAGTAGGTTTAAACTTATTATCCAGCATTCCTTCTACAAAAGTCATCGACCGCCATTGGTATACATAGGTATGTTTCTGTGGTAATCGATCAATGTAATTGTGGGCGCACTAAAATAAATTAGTTATCATACTAGGGTTTTAATTTGCGTTGCATCGAAAATGTAAGACTAAAAATCTGGACTGCATCAGTATGACTCGATACGTGTCCTTACAAATTAAATAAATATAATATTCCCTCACTTTACACATGCGGCTGGATCCCCAGAGCTATGGAACGGACAATTTTTTTGTGTTTGCAACATTGTTGGTTTATATGCATAATATTATATGTTGAATTTTTAAATCACACACATGATAGCTGTGGTTCTTATTTAGCTGTGTAACTGGCATGACGTGAATACATATTAAATTTATAATTTAGATTCAGTTGTACTAGTAATCAGTGACGATTCATCTCAGCTGCAGAATTTTACAGCGATTGTAAGACACCGTCGATTATAAGACGCACACCGAAAAATAGAAAAAAAACATGCGTCTTACAATGTGTATGTAGTCATGCATTTAATAGACCATATTTCGTACAATGTAGCACAATTATCTATCAATGTAATTGTGGGCGACTTAACAGAGTTTAGTCATTATATCGCCATGCTTTTTTTATATTAGAAGTAACCGATAGTGATGGTAAAGTCATTATTTTAACCGTGACTGTGGTTGTGTTCGATTGTAACAATGATAGATAATTGATTAACCTAATTCTTCGAGCAATGACTGGTACACTAAAAAGTAAACTTCCAACAATTAAATCTTGGTTACCAATCATCGTTAAATTTCAGTTACCAATCAGTGGCGCAATCACAGTCACGTAACGGTTTACCATCACTAGTGACCGATGCTTTAATCATGTATGTATTTAATATGGGTTAGATTTAGATTTCTTCTTGAGTAATATGGGACAGCAAGGAGCACACTATCGTACTAGTATCTAAATTATAACAAATCGATTAGAAATTATATTTCTCTTGTCTGAGCTGTTGCTGACAAAACTACTCGGGAGAAAGAAAGAATAAAAACATTGTCACATGAGTTCCTGCCTTTATTATTTGTTAAAAGTAAAAACATGAATCATTTTATTATATATGATATTATTTAAACAACCTTGCAGTCTACTTTGAAACACTGGAACACTTCATTGTTGTCTCCCAAAAGTGAGAATTCCAATTTTACAGGAATCTGTAAAAAGTACAAGTTATTGCAGTTATATTTAGTTACATATATACAAAAATATTACAAATGAAATTAGTTTTATTACAATTATTTTGCAAATAGGCTGATATCGCACAACTTGAAATAACAGCGTAAAATTTTAAATTATCAATAACTTAATTTAATATTGCTGTTCTACAATTTTAATATGGAATGTTTGCCTATCGAACATCAAGATTAATGTACCTTGGGAAAACCAGAGACCGGCATTTCCAAATGATAAACGAGGATCTCGTTCTTCTCTAATGGACAGTAGCCATTAGTGATGGAGTTACAGGCATTCTGTAGTTCTATTGGAAGGGGGTAGGTTATGGTAATAGGTCCTGTCGTAGCCCGTACTTTGGGTGCCAACGTATTGCTGTTTTTAGCTGAAATTGGTGGAATAAGCGGTTTTTAATTAATTAACAGACCTTTCTCGAGGATTTCCAATTCTCTCCATCTTCAGCCCCTCTCATCCACTTCATTATTATTATTATTATTCATTCTGGCCACTCTTTTAATGTCGTCGCTCCATCTAGCTTGCGAACGGTCAACACTTCTCCTATCAGTGTTGAAGCCTTCGCTCCAGGATCTTTCATCCCCATCGTCCATCACCTCTTCGACATGTATGTTCATCTCATTGCCACATGAACATGCGGATCTTTTGGGAAACATCTGTTACCTATGTTTTATGCAGGGTCCAAAAGAGCAATTGTGCAAAATTTTGTTATGATCAGTCAATCGAGTGTAAGATTGTATAGAGAACAGATAGTGATCACAGCGCATCGGCGGGGATCGAGGCTTGTAAAAGAAAATTCACACGAGCAAAAAACAATACGCATTGTCAATTTTTTACAACTTTGTCTGAATATTATTTCTAATTACAAATTATCAGTGCTAATCAATTATGAAATTGGCAATTTGAATTTTGAAGCTGAAATTTTTAATTACGGAGGTTTTAGAGCGAGCGCACACTGAGGACAAAACAGTTGTATGACAGTTCGCCACCAACTGAAAGTTTAGTCGTCAGTGTGCGCACTGCCATACACTCACATAGCCCTCACCATCACGGCAGAACTGTCGTACGACAGATAGTCATCAGTGTGCGCTCGCACTTATTGTACATTCTTAATATTGTACTCATTTTGAATTTTTGATTCTGACTATTAATTAAAAAAATTTCATAACTATATTATTTTAATTACATGATTATCACTTGGCAGTGCGTTGTTTCCTCTTTCTATCTGCGGAGAAATAGTGTGATGTTTAGATAGGTTAAGTTGTTCAGAATAACTAACAGTATTGGTTTTAGGGTTCGCTAATGTAACACGGCTAATAATGACAATTTGTGACTTTGATACAACGTTTGTTAATATTGTTGTTATTGTTACTGTTAATGAATAGTCAATTACCTATTGCACTATAATATGTTTAAGTAATGTAAATTACAATAAATTATTAGTTTTGAAGGTAGAAGAGAATATTATAAAATGAAAAAATCTAATTTTAAACTCACGAACTAAGAATGTGATGTCCAAAATGGCATTTTTTCCAGTGACAAGATCACATGGCTCCACTTCACATCCTTCCACCCGCACATGGACCGGTTCTGGGCTGACGCCACCTATTAATGAAAGAAGTATTTTCACATGTAAACATAAATTCATACTTTATGGGCAAATAATATAGAAATACATACACGGAATACTATTCTTGCTATATTCAAATGCTTGTGCTATAAAAATAGGACAAACTTGATGGTCTCCTGGAATAAAGCTCAAACCCCCAACCACTGTGTGTGTGTCTTTACCATTAGACCAACAATCATGTCATTTTGTATTAAAGTTTTAGTTTTTAACACTCAGCGGGTACTCCAATGAAAATTATCATGAAAACAGCGTTAAAAATAGTGTGTTAGAAATTTTCTTTTACATTGTGTTTTATTTTCATCTTTACTGGTAATGGGATCGATACCAGGCACCTGCATTTGAAATCAAAAAGACTTTGGAGGTGAAGAGTATCGGTCCTGTTGCTTCGTACATGCTATGCTAACTTAACCATTCCCCTAATGGACTCTAGTGTCAAATTGTCATATAAGTATACAATGCTGATCTTTTTGTGTCATGCAGTGATTTATATTTTTGATACACGTACGTATTATTTATACATCTTAACATAAAATTTTAATAGTGAAATAAATAATAAATTCTATGTGAAATAGTCAGCTTTAGTGAATTTTATTAATTTTATAACAAGCTATCGTTTAAAGAGAGGATAAAATAGTCAAAGTGAGATTGTAGATTAAATGAAAACTAGAACTCTTCTATGAAAATTAAATGTCGTATCGAATAAGCCAGAGTTGAAATGAAGAAAATTATCCAATTGTAAATGCAATCTCTACTCACATTTCTGGACGACTGTAGCTGTTGCAAAAGATAGTGTAGCCAACACGCCAAATACAAAATATATTTTAGAAGACATGATGACTGTTTGATTACCTGTGTTAACTAACATCTGTGTAAATTTTTTAGAGTATTTATATCTTAAGTTATTGAAAATAATCTTATCTTTTATTAGTTACAGATAAAAAATTTAAAATTATCATTGATCAGACATAGGTCAAGTCTTGCAATACAATATGATGATGATTAATACTTAACACTTCAGGTTAATAAATAATGTTTTAAAACCATTTTTTATTGGCAAATGATCATTAAAATCAAATAAAAATAGTAAAAAAAATCTTCAACAAGTCCTTTATGCTAAAAAGTTGTGTGATTGTATGATTACGCTTGTCCTTACAGGCCATGCCAGTAAAGGTGTGTGGCAAAATATGAAAATAAACCATTTTCAATTCATAGCAACATGATTCATAAACAAAATGAGGATTACCCGAATTGAAGAAACGGAACCTAAATCTAACTAATTAGTCATAGTAATAAATAACCAGTGGTGTTGTTGTCAATTATGCTAAATAGTTGGCCCCCCATAACATCCATGTTTTTCCAGAGTCCCAGGATTCTCCGTTATACTTCAAGCAGGGCACAAAAAAACTGACTGACAATAGGAGGAAGGGTAATTTGTAAACAAAACAATTTGCTGAATGCGAAATATATTTATTATACATGAAATTTTGCAAAACATACGATACACAAATCCAGATCACATTTTTCACACCTGGTTCTTACGACTGAGGTACAATTATATGCAGCGCACCTTCGTCTTTTATTGCCTATCGTAGGCCAAATCAAGGGATCTAGACGATCATACTGCAAGGTCTAGAATTACCTTATTTTCTAAACAACTATAAGAAGCAGAATCTCCTGCTAACTGTTTAACACTTTTGTATTTGCAATTTGTCTCCTAAAATCTAAATTGGAAATATTTTTCACCGACTTTCGATATAATGTCCAGGCATTGTTTACAGCTACATCTACATATAAAATGAAAATTGGCCACCACCATTTCTTTCCTCTTATGGAAATGTGATATCTTCCAACGACTTCAATCATTCTATCGGTCCCTCCCATATGTTTGTTGTAATTGTTGAAAGCACTTGACTGAGAAACAGTCGGGTATCTTTTTTCTTCAGGAGCGACGCCATATGCGGTTGAAGCGATTGTAACTGTTGAATTATCCATCCACCGACAAATCAAAATTCCATGATTGGTCACGCATATGTATAATTAGATATATAATGAATTTATATATCTAAATAAAATATTTTACAGCATTTACCGACTTAAAGAATTGTAATAGGAAATTTATTCATAAAAACAAATTAAATAAATTGAAAGTATAAAGTTTGTGGCGTATTCATTTTCGTGAAACGGTTTCAACAATAATTTCAAAACTGTTGTCGGTGCCGTGTCTCGTGAATTATTGTCCCAACATCTATTGTTGACCGAAATTTCAAAATATTACGTGTATTTATGTAAAAATAGGGTAGTGGGATAGTTAGTTTTACAGTGATGTCTACAGTTACCATATGGTATCTTTAGTCAAAGGGTTAAGATTATTTTTTACTAGTGGTACCTACACGAGATTTAGATAGTTATAATTTGAAATATGGGTTAAACAGGAGGGTGCTTTTGTTTTGCACGGGCTCTAAATGCCTACTAACGGTGTGTGCAAAATTTGGCCCAGTAAAAGAGAGGATGAGATGTCGCAGGGAGTGTAATGGGATGATTATATTTTCCTCAGGATCCAAGAGTGTAACTGAACAAAATTTGAATGGTATTTAATATAATACAGATTTATGGGGGGAAGTTTATACCTGCGTTTTCTCAGGGTCCTACAGAGTAACAATGCAAAATTTGGAATGGATAGCATTAAATTTAAATTGTACACCAGGAGGGGATGGGGTGGTCAGGGGGAGGGAGGGTGCCTATGTCTTGCCTTTTAAATATGTCCTGATAAAGCTTGAGATAAGCGAAATCGGTTGATTTATAATAAATTTTGTGGTTTCCATACAAAACGATTTTATTTAACTTAATCTAATATGTCAAATCACAAAGTGATTGCTTTCTACGAAAATATAATAAAAATACTATTACACACAATTTATAAGTGAACCTCCCTGCAGCAACACTGTATATCATCTAAGATAGCTGACGCTCTGTCTATCTATCAACACAGAAAATAAAGTTAAAAAAATTTATCTTTAACATGCAGGTGCAGTACTTCTTGTACAGGTGTACGAAACGAGATAGCCTTATCTTTCACACCTGCTATGTTGACTATTAAGTTCTTACTTATTACTAAAATTTTATTTACAGCCTAGTGTTTAAAACGCATCTTAGAATGAGCACGAAATACGTATATAGGGCATAATTTAAATACAATAAATAGAACAAATACAATATCATTTTAAACATTTTACAATCCTTTCATTTAAAACAGTCGCAATCGTCAAATACAAGTTATTTTTGAATATCCTAAATCTAAATGATGAAAAATATTTGTGTTTTTAACCGTCCGTTGAAAATTGGGCTGCTTCTAATAATCACTAAACACTAGCAGACATTTACTATAATTATCTACATACCTAGGTACCTACAGTACGGTAGTTATTAGTCCTCCAATTTTAAAATTTTTGACAATAGATTAGACTGTTTTCTATTTTAAAAAAGTTCCTTCAGAATAAAAAGGTCACATATTCACGTAATTCATATACTTTAAAGGAAATTGACACAAACCCTTTGAGCCTTGTACTCAACTGCTTCCTCCGGATTTCGTTTTCAACTCGTCCTCCCGGATCTCGTTTCCGACTCCTCTGCATCTCGTAACTCAACTACTTTCGAAAGGGCATTCTAGCCCTTTTAAAGTAACCGTGGCGAGGGCGTACTTCTCGCTCGGGGGTCGGTCCGTTCTCACAGTATTGACGATGCCTCACTGGTCCATCCGTTGACAGTGACGTTACACCTTTGCTTGTAGGCTTAATTTTCGGTTCCGCCAACTTCTTCATAATTAATTACATTTAATTGCACACTTTATTTGTGTCCCCCAAATCACACAGTCACTTAATCTTCGAGTTCATCTCACCCGTAGGTATAAACACTTAACATTGTCTTGTCAATTAAACTTTTAGCCCTTTTGACCTCATTACCGCTATTCATTATTCTCGATATCAAATTATGACTAAATTTATCTCTATAGTAATTTTACATAGTATGTTGAT
The DNA here is from genome assembly GCA_031772225.1 of Eubasilissa splendida. Taxonomy (NCBI): domain Eukaryota; kingdom Metazoa; phylum Arthropoda; class Insecta; order Trichoptera; family Phryganeidae; genus Eubasilissa; species Eubasilissa splendida. The sequence goes on along the minus strand of CM062868.1, from coordinate 6,928,008 downwards.
TTTTCTTTTTGCTACAACATTAGGTACATATGGGACCTGGCCTTTTCTTTATTCAGCCTTACATTACACACACTTAAACCTATTACATATTTTTACTACCTGCCCAGTTATAATTACATTATTATTTATTTATATCGAAATCTCCTTGCCCGTCTTCATTCTCACTATTCAAGTTGATTAGTAGAGAGTAGATTACCGTGGAAGTGCCGCTACATCGACACACTTTGATTAGATATAAATTCGCGATTGATCAGAGACTCGTTCAGATTGCTTTGCCGTATGGGACGAACATTTGCGAGTGAGATATTTCTCGGAACAATTTACTCTTAGATAAAAGGCTGGTTCCTCTGCGCGGCTATTATATGTGTAGCGATCAGAATTCATATTCACCGCCATCTCAGTCGGCATCGACGCTAGCGACAGCGCTGCCGGCCGCTGCTACAAGTCTGGTTCAATCATTCACCGCCAAGCAGTCTCCAGTTTCATCGTTTCACAACGGCGGTCTTGCCGGCCCGCGCGCGCCGAGCGAGACCGCCGACTCGCTTCATTTCTTTTCATAATACACGTGCACCTTCTACATCATTAATTCCTTTAATTATATCTATCTTCATTGTTATATCCATCACAATAAACACCTCAACACGCCAAACGACATTTCTTTCATTTAACCACCGTCCTAACCCCCAAATATGTCACCCGAACATAATGTATGGAGTAACGCGTGTGATCATTCTTCGTAATTACGGAAGAGATGAATGGCAGAAAAAACAGGATGGCTTTCTAATGACGGAAGAAAAGGTTCCCGTGTGACGCGGGTCCTTGCGAAATACACTTCCAAGAAAAATCAAGTATTCGCGGGTGACAAATTATGATAGGTCGGCCCGAATCAAAATCGACTCGCGACACGAATTACCGTTCAGGCGTATCATCTTTAGCAACTTGGAACAACTCAAAGACTCAACTGAGAAACAACTCACTAGGGAGCGGTTAATGGCAAAACAATACATCCTCGCCGGCCGAGACATTGAGTACCTCGCACAAAAGAAAAGCCATTAAGTTGCGGACCCATTATCGCCCCTAGGATAATTAACTCCTGGATAATAAAGTAGCTTTTGTTGAACTCTGGCCGGGGCCCACGTGCGATGGCATGACACCATGAGCGACGACTGACTATCGCGTCTTTTCTCTGTAGGGGTAAGCAGAAGGGATAGAGCGAATACCCACAAGTTGATGTACTCGGATTTGCATCTTCCACCTTCATGCACCTTATGTGGTGCATAAATCGGACTATGCCATCAGCAAATGTTCGTCCCATACGGCAAAACAATCTGAATGAGTCTCTGATCAATCGTGAATTTAGATCTAATCAAAGTGTACCGATGTAGCGGCACTTCAACGGTAATCTACTTTACTAATCAACTAGAATAGTAGGAATGAAGACAGATAGGGAGATTAAAATATAAATAAATAATAATGTAATTATAACTGGGCAGGTAGGTAAAATATGTAATAGGTTTAAGTGTGTGCAATGTAAGGCTCAATAAAGAAAAGACCAGATCCCATATGTACCTAGTGTTGTGGCAAAAAGAAAAATCGACATGCTATGTAAAATTACTATAGAGATGAATTTAGTCATAATTTGATATGAGAATAATGAATAGCGGTAATGAGGTCACCGGGCTAAAAGTTTAATTGACAAGACAATGTTAAGTGTTTATACCTACGGGTGAGATAAACTCGAAGATTAAGTGACTTTGTGTGATTTGGCGGACACGAATAAATTGTGCAATGAAATGTAATTAATTATGAAGAAAGTGGGCGGAACCGAATATTAAGCCTACAAGCGAAGGTGTAACGCCACTGTCAACAGATGGACCAATGAGGCACCGACCCCCAAGCGGGAAGTACGCCCTTGCCACCGTTACTTTAAAAAGGCCAGAACGCCATTTTGAAAGTTAGTTGAAAAATGAGATCCGGAGGAGTCGGAAAAAAGGTCCGGGAGGACGAGTTGAACGAGGTCCGGGAGGAGGTAGTTGAAGCCGAGGTCCGGAAAGGCTAGTTGAAAATACGCGGTGGGAACGGAAATTGGGAGTAAGAGCTGGAGGGGAGAGCTCATCGAGTGAGTTGGAAACATTCAGTGAAAAACAAAAGGGGGGAGTAAGAGTTGGAGATCAAGAGTGGTAACCAAAGTCGAAGACGAGCAGTCAAAGACGTCAGTTGAAAGTGCGCAGTGGAGGACACGCAGAGTTGAACACGAGATTCGGAAGTTGAGGTATGCAGTTGAATGCCAGAGGCGCGTGGAAAACGGACACCGACACCAGAAATCCGACCGAACGTCGTCAGAGAATCGGAGGATAGACAGCCACGGTTCGCCGCAATCTACCCAGGAGCAGCCGCCTAGCCCGCTGTCCAATAGATCAGTCAGTAGATTGCCGCCCACGCCGGGTGCTAACGGCATCACTTCGCCGGCCTGAAACCAGGTTTCCGGAAGAACATCGCGAGATAATCTGAGGTAGAATTGCCCATTGAGTAAAAACTGTGATTAATAAATGTCTAATTTGTGCATCTTCCGTGTGTTCATATTCACCTATATTCTTCTTGTAACCATGGTACTAATGAAGGCTTGATATCTGATGGATGGGTCGCGAAGCGAACATTCCATTAGAGTGCGGGGTATCGTTCTGACGAGCGATCGGGAGCATGATATACATGTTCGATTAATAGAATTATAACTCTTAAAGAACCCCGACTCAAATCATATGGTACCCAACGACATCGTGGCATTCTTATATCACATGGCGCCCAACTTCGTGTCCATTTATATCATAATTTATATCATTTGGACTATCGCTTCGTGCGTAGATCATAGATAAGACGTAGATCATGCGTACATGTCAATGTGTCAACCATAGATAAGAAAGTGTCAACTACTGTCACAACACAACAGTTATAGTTTGAGGTTAAACGGAATGTGATTTGGTCAAATATCGGAATAATTATCCCCTTGTATTTACAATAATCTTAGTGCGATAGAATACGTTCCGCATCGTAATATTTGGTAGCGATTAACGATAGTGACAATCTATTTTACAATCGTATCAAACTATACAAAAATATTCCTCTTCCTAAAAAGCCGAAGAAAAATTCAATCTCCGAAATCATGATCAGATTAAGCTGTGTCATTATAACAGTAAGTGACACTTGCAGTGCTGGCGAAAGTCAAGATTTATCTGGCCCTTACCTAGTTGAAGCTGTCAAAAAAGCTTTCACAAATGCCGAAGTTACTCTGCACGTCGTGTCGGATGATATGGATCGTATAGAAAATGCTCTTGTACATTTTTCAGACGTGACTGAAACAGATTTAATCATTACAACGGGTGGTACAGGATTCACTAAAAGAGATGTCACACCGGAAGTCACCAGAAAAATTATTGACAAAGAGGCCCCTGGAATATCTACTGCCATCTGTGTGAAAAGCTTGTATGTGACGGAAATGGCAATGTTGTCCCGAGGCGTATGCGGTGTAAGAAAGAATTCACTAATAATTAATTTTCCTGGGAGTCTGAAGGCTGTCAAGGAATGCTTCTCCACTGTGGAGAGAGTGCTGCCCCATGCTTTGGATCAGATTCGTGGAAATACATTCAATATTAAAGCTGCTCATACGAAAATCCAAGAAACAGTTGATAGCCCAAGAGAAAAAAAATCTGGACATATTTGTCCTCATAAAAATTCCAGCGGTCCGGCATCGCAAGTAGCTTTCCGGCAACGTGAGTCCAGCTATCCGATGATCGAGGTGGACGAAGCGACACATTTGATACGAGAATTAGATAAGCGTTTCTCTCCTTCAGTTGAGGTTGTCCCACTTAATGAATGTCTATATAGAACTGTGGCGGGAACTGTTACTGCTCAAGAACCGTATCCACCTTTTCCTGCTTCAACAAAGGACGGCTACGCTTGCAGAAGCGAAGACGGAGTTGGTGTACGGATTGTGAGGGAAGCCATAATGGCTGGGGATGAGGGGGGCTGTCTCTTGGGTTCTGGAGAGTGCTCCCGTATCAGTACTGGCGCTCCTGTGCCCCCCGGGGCGAATTGTGTTGTACAGGTTGGTTCCGATCCATTAACCAGTATGTGCTTTTTAGTCGATTAGTTAGTAAGAATTTCAATGGTTTTTTTTACACATTTAAAAAAAATTTAAATTGTCGATTGTGGCAAAATCACCAAGCTATTTTTTATAATAGAGATGTAAATTAGTTAGATTTTAGCTTCATTGGACTTGGTATTTTGATTTGATTTCAGTGCCGATAAAATCGGCATTTATTTGCAATAAACAACTTATTTTGAAGCTTGCATCAATATAAATATTTTAAAGTAATTAATACACTAGCAAGTACTATAAGTATTCAATATTACATTTTATTTATATGTAAGCCTGTTGGCCACTACATAAAAAGTACCTGTTCTGAGATAGGTAGCCATTAGGTTCCATTAGCTATTTATTATTGTTATTAATATTCCTGAAAACTGATATGTGCATAAGTAGGAAGTAAAGTAGGACTAATTTAAACAAATTAAATACATAGTGAAAAACAGAAAAATCAAAAAGGAGACATGTAAGAAGTAAGGAACAGAGTATAAAGAACATTAAAGTAAGAGCATATTAAAGAAATGGAGTAAAAATAATAACAGGTTAAAATAAGTAGACATGAGAAATAAGTAAAAAAGCATAGTAAAGATATGGTAGAAAGATCAGAGTAGAGTAAAAACAAGGTAAAAAGCAGGATTAGAATAGAAATAAGAAGGAAGCAAATAAAACACGATAGGTACGAGGTAGGATGTAAGGACAGAAAATAATTACATTGAACGAGTAGCTTTGATCATTTAAGGACCACTTCCAGCTGACTTCTTCCAATTTTGAAAATCCATTCCTTTATAAGCACACAGAATTAAGGATACAATACCTTTCCCATCTCTTCTGGTAGCTTATTATATATCCGCGGTCCTGTAAAACATCCATGTCTTTGACCAAATGAGAAGATAGTTTTCTTTGAGTTTTTGCCCGAGTACACTTAGAATGTGTTACAAAGCGCAGGGTTCTGTTTTCATGCAAGCAAGCAGTAAATCATATCTGAAATGTTGACAATCTCTACCATATTGACCATCCAAGGATATAAACACACATCCCAATAAAATATGTTCCCTGAACCTGGGGTCTTTAGAAATGTTTTAGCAATTTATTTTTTTAAGTTTTGGGACGAATCAAGAGAGTTTATGCCGGGTAGATAGCTGATTAATGAGAAACATTCTCATTAATATGATATTCGATCGCCTTCTATCTGTACATTTTTCAAACGTTAGCTAATATATTCCACACTAATCGGTGTAATTGTGAAATTTTATCACATATTTAATTCTTATTTCATTGTAATTGTTTGTTCCAGGTTGAAGACACAAAATTACTAGATCATTCTGATGATGGGTCGGTAGAGTTTAAAATTGAAGTCAAGGTTAAACCCTGCGTTGGTCAGGATATTCGGCAAATTGGATCGGATATAAAAAGAAAAGAAGAGATTTTGACAACGGGGACGGTTATTGGACCCGCCGAGAAGGCATTACTTTGTACGCTAGGACTAACCAGTGTTAGCGTCTTCAGTAAGGTGAAGATTGGCATTTTGTCCACAGGAAATGAATTGCAAAATCCAGACGAAGTCCACTTGAGGCCTGGCCACATCAGAGACTCAAATAAATCCATGTTGATGGCATTGCTCGGGTATGTGTTAATATTTTATTTTTTTACGAAAATTCAGTGAAATTCTGCAGCAGATGCGGTGGAAAAATCTACATCCGTTACATAATTAATTTTGCTTATTAGGCTTGTATCAGATACATTTTTTTAATCTACTATTTATTATATTCCAAAATAAAAATTAAGAAAGCAAAAATTGATGTGGGGAAAGAGAATGGGTTTTAAGATCATTGTTATTTTTGTATTAGCCTCACAACTCTTTTATAAGGATTACCAATATCACATTTTCATCCCATAAGAGGGTCAGGAGTTCAATGTTTTGATAAGCCGCTTCCGTGTTCTCCTGGGCGACCCACTGGCCACATTCCCTCTGGAGTTGCTATGAAGGAACATCTTGGTATTAATTTCTCTGACATTCGCAAGATGTGTCCAAGTCACTACAATTGAGATTAGGGGCTCCATGCCGAAAGTCTCTCTTATTGTGGTATTTTTCACTGGTCCATTAATATTAATATCTCATTTCAGCAGCCTAGATTCTTGATCTCATTCTCTCTGTGAGAGTACCTATACAGCTTTAACAGCCAGTTTGGTCTTGACACGTAACTCATATTTCTTCATCATTGCACTCTAAAGGGAACGTAAAATGCCTCAATTCTTGTCTATTTCACCTTCCTGCCGCTAGAGAATTCCACTCCGAGGTACTTGAACTTTTCGACTTACTTTAGCTGCGCCCTTTGGATGTTAATCAAGCACTGCTCTTGGTGCCTTTTTACAATCATCATCTCACACATTTAACGATAATGTCATGTTTGATTGATTTTACACATACTTATTTTTTGACTGTCGGATGAGCCCATTTAAAATACAGTAAAATTACGTTCATTCAAACTACTTTAATTAAAAATTCAATATAATTTTAAAATACACAACAATCAAAATGTCAATTTTGTAAATGATTAACACCATTAATTCGAAAACCTCGAAATAATTTTTAGACCCTTGCCCAATATGCTTTTTATGTCACATGAATTGAATTTTTTTAAATGTTAAAATTAACAATGTACGCATCATTTTTACATGCCTGCCTTCATGAGCTGCGGTACCTGCCGCCGTCGCAAGCGGGTAATTATCAAATAAATCAATACTGGAAGTTCTCATTTTGATTCATGTGCGATTTTGTATTAATTTCACAATGTTTTTGCTCATCCTAAGTCCTGTTCCGCGCAGTGAATTTTTTTTAGTCCCTTCGAAATAACTGGGTTTCATGTAATTCAAATTTTATTTTTTTGGTCCTTTGAATTTCAAATTAACAAGGTTTTACTGTGATGTGTTATCATCTAGTTTTGTATAATAAAGTCATAATTTATTTTCAGGGAGTATGGAGAGTGTCGCGATCTCGGCATTGCAACCGATGATATCGGAACATTGATAGCCGCTTTGAAAACGGGTTTTGCAAATTGCCAAGTGGTAGTTTCCACTGGAGGCGTATCAATGGGGGAAAGAGATCTATTGAAAGATGTAATAGTGAAACACTTCAACGGGAACATTATTTTCGGCCGTGTCAACATGAAACCTGGTAAACCGACCGTGTTTGCAGAGTGCATGTATTCCGGAAAGAAGAAGACAATATTTGCCTTGCCAGGAAATCCTGCTTCAGCTTATGTCACAAGTCATTTATTTGTCATACCTGCGTTGAAACGACTTTCTGGAAGAAAACAATATGATTGGCCCAAGATAAATGTAGTGTTGGATGAAGCTGTTTCACTTGACAGCAGGCCGGAATATGCCAGGGCTAACTTTACATTGCAAGAAGGTAAAGTCTTGCCTGTCGCAACACTCACGGGGAACCAGGTACATTTTTAATATTATTTAAATAAAAATACAGTCCAGTAGAAAAAGATTATCTTGGCTGTGCTCCCTCAGAAAGTTGTTCAATGTCCAAAATATTAGTGATCTTATATACTGGACATACAGCATGACTGCCAACCTTCAATAGAAGGCGGCACATGATAAATCTTATTTAAAATTGTGTGCGCGCTATATTTTTTGTGTGTGTTATGATGCCATTCGTGGCCGATTGATCGTGGTGAAGGAGAGACACTAAACACATTATTGTGGTTATGTATTTATTTTTCTAAATTGTATCTAGTTTTGACATTGCAATTTTTGTTACTGCAATTCTTGTCTTAATTACAAATTACTAAACTAATTTAAAATGTTGTGAATTGAGTTCAGTCATATTTTCAGTAAAATGTATGTAATCATATTTATGTGGTTTTGTGATTTGAATATTGTTATTTTGCTTTATTACTGCTACTATGTGCTTGAAACTGATGCACACTGACCTTTACCGCCAAATCTCCGATACATCAGTCTCATCCATGTACAAGCACCATTAGAATGATGTCATGTGGTGATAGGAATGGAATGAAATCTTGTCTTCAAAAGTTACAGTAATCTCTTAACTAATATGGTGCATATTATACAATGATTAGTTTGCTAAGCTTATAATGGTATTAAATAACAAACACTTTGATATATGCCCATAATGGATAATAGAATTATTAAGCTTGTATTGCCGATGTTATGTTAATTGCAAATTAAAATTTTATATATGGGTGAAGCATATTATTTAAACTGGTAACAATATTTGTTTTACAGATAAGCAGTCGTCTTGCAAGTGCGGTTAATTCTCTACTGTTGGTGATCCTCCCAAGCTCTTCAAAATGCGGTCCCGCTCTCCCCAAGGACACAATGGTACCGGCTATGATTATTGGAAAGTTTTAATATATTTTTATTTTGGTGCGGTGCCAAAAAAGATACGAGATTATTGAAGGCTAAGTTTATTCTTTTTGTTAGGTGGGAACAAAAATTTTACAATTATTTCCTCGTATAGACCGTCTCACTCATTTTAAAATGTCAGCTTTGAATATTGCTAATTTTCAACACAATACGGTTAATAACATTAACTCCTTGGCCAGAGCGCTCAAAACAATTTGTATCTATAACAAATTGTACCTTTTTTGGCATCGTTGGCAGTATTTTTTAATACCTTTATCATTTCATGCCTTACCCGTGAAATCCGATGAACTTATATAAATATGTTAGGTATTGATTTCTTTAAAAATATTTCTTAGAATACAGAAATTTTCAATGTAAAAACAAAATTGGACATCAATTTAAACACCTACATTGGAGTTCTCAATTACATAGATTTTCAATTTCTAGGACTCTTAGGGCCGGTTGTGTGATCAGTTTTAACTTTTTACTATGGTTAAAAATGTTACTAAAGTAAAAAAATTGTGAAAACGGGTTGTTTGATCGTTGGTAAAAAATTCAAAATTTTACTCTCGAATCGTTGATTAAACATGGGCGGACTCTTCAGCGGAAAAGTCATCGGTCATATTGATGCGTTGAAAGTTATATGACAATTAATCATTCAATATCCCGCCATTTTAGTGACAAGAGTTCGTCCGATGATGATTTCGTTATTTATTAATATACGTTAACACATAATCTGAAAAAATTTAAACCCTTTTGTAACCCTTAGAACATTTATTCTTGCCAGGAATAGCGTGTGTATTATATATAGGCAGATGTGCATACATTCTAAAATATATACGAGAATTGAATTTTAGGATTCCCGAGAGTCCACATACAGATTGCTCTTTTATTTCAAATATTAAAATTTTATAATTATGTAAATGTTTATTTTAATTTTGAATTGTATAAAAACCTGACTAGACGGTGTTAGTGACGTTAATCAGGAAAAAAGTTTGGTTAATATTGGTAAATAATGGCAGCCTTCGTGGTCCAGTGAGCATGACACCGGCTTCTCATACCGGGGGCTCCAGATTCGATTCCCGGTGAAGACACAATACATCTGTGTCGTTTACTCATGTCTGAGTTTATCACTGACGTGTTTCACTACAGTAATTGAACCTCGTGGCCTGTTGTAGTGTTAAAAATAAAATGTTACACATGAAATGAGACCAGTTTGGAGTGTTGTTAATACTTTCCATGAAAAGTATACTGTGATGTGAAATGGTAATTGGTGACCTTCAAAGGACACAATTTTTTTACATATATCTGATATATTTATCCATTAAGTTTAAGAAATTGTTTAAGTCTCACGTCTCAAGAGGTTGATTATGTTTAAAAAGTTCAATATAAATGTTTGGTAATTATTTTACAATTTTTAAACTGCTTAAATTATTTTATTTAAAATGGAAATAGTACAGTGGTAAACGTATCAATGAATATTGTGCCGGCAAAGGTTAAACAAAAAAGAAAAATATTAATCAGATAAAATGTACCAATGTGTATGTATATATTTAAAAACCAAAAATTTAATATTTTTTTGTAAAATAATCTCATAATATAAAATAATCTCACTAGGTTATTTTTATTGTTATAAATAGAAGATTTTTGTTTGGTTCCCAGTCATTTAATCATATTATTAGAATTTATTGTTATAAATTAATACTCAAAATTTTTGTACAGTATAATTATTTGTACTTATAGCCGGTTATGTAAATTGCAAATTTTGTACTATTGCCTGTGATAAAAAGCGTTTGCGGGCTGTTCATATCTCAAATTTACTATTGTCAAAGAGGCAAATAATCATTAAAAATCTGAGTATGACTGAATCTGAGATGTATCAATTTGATTCATTTTAATTATTCACCATTGGCAATACACACAACATTATGTTTTATCTATGGCTTTATTCATCCCTGCATTTGAAATCTGTCACTTTGCTGGTGAAAAATCTTCAGTAATATAAATTGAACAGCGAGATCATCATCGGACGAACTATCACTAAAATAGCGCGATATTGAATGATTAATTTCATATGCTGCAACTTTCAAACTATAAAATGTGACAGATGACTTTTCAAACAGCTATGAAGAGTCTGCCATTTTTAAATAACGATTCACAGTTTTTACCATCCGATGTTGAATGGTAAAATTAGTTTACTACTTGTGTACTTTCGATGAGTGAATATTTTTTACCAACGTTCGAACAACCTGTTTTTACAAAAATAACTTAAATGTTAAATAAATAACAATGTTTTATGCCATCACTTTTCACAATATTGTTAATATAATGTAAAGAGTTTGTTATAGTTTATTTTTGTACTAACCAAGAATAGTAAAGACTAGATAAATATATATTTTATGCAAAGTTTAATAAGAGTTTTATTGCTTGGAGTGAGATGTTTTATTTTCACTATGTTGAAAATGTGTATCAGTGCAATTTGTAGCAAGAATTGGTGGGAAATTTGTTTCCACTTAACTACTTTTTGAGGTTAAAGAACAAACAAGTCGCAGAGGGCCGAGTCTAGCAAATAAGGTGGACAGGGCAACAATTTGAAGTGCAATTTCTGAACTGGAGTGTTGTCTTGATTAAACAAAATGTTATTTTTAATATAAATTAAATGTATCAATAGGAAAGATATGCAGATAAAATCAATTTATTGAAAAAATATTTTTGTTGTCCGGGTGGCAATATTTTACTCAAAGGTGTTTGAGATTCCGTAAATATAAAGAAGATGGCTTTCAAATAATGGAACGACAGATGTATTCATTTGAATGTGCAACATATAAGTTTGAAAATTTGTTGTCAACTCACTGTGTTGGTGTAGCATAATCGGTTAATGCATTTCCCCGAATAGGAAGAGATGGTTTGAATTCTGTTAGCAATAAAAATATTTTGTCGATAAATTGATTTATCTGCATATCTTTCTTATTGATACATTTAATTTGTATTAAAATATCACATCACATTAATCCAGCGAACCTTTCGCCTGCCCATATTTTGCCTCTTTTCTTCAAAATCTACATCTTTTATGTAAAGTATTGTAACTAACAAATAGATCATTTTTGTTTGTTTTTATACATTTTTAAGTGGCAGTAATTTTTTAAATATCTTATATAAAATACAAGATAAAAACAGTTTTCCTATACTGAATTTATCTTCTTTATATAAAAAAAACTATCTTATTTCATTATTTTAAAAAGGATAAAATAAAAATTCACCATAACTACAATTACGAGCAAAACTAATGAACATGTTATTTTTAAAATGTCCAAATTAGGAAAAGGACAGAGACATGCATCATACATTGCTTCTAAACTGTACAACCAACTGCCAATATTAATTAAATTAGCAACAATTAAAATGTTCATAAAAAATAAGTTATAAAATGGATTAAAGGTCTTCAAAATTATTTAACTATGTATTTTACATCTTTCCTTATCTATAATTTGATCAATTTCCCAACATTTTTATATATTGTTAATTTTTATATTGTATTATTATAGATGTATGTATATTTTTTCATTTGTTGTAAATAAATTCTTACATCAAGTTTATAATGATCTTGTATTATATAAATGTTTGAAACCACCCCCATAATTCAAGATCTTTCTTATTTGGGGGTGCATGATTCTACTATTGTTTTTTTTTTATTGTCGAATATATAAATAAACTTAAATAAACAGATAAAATAATAAATAAATAGTTCTCCACTCAATGCTTCAACAAGGTTTCTGTGTTTTTCTTCAAGACTACAAAGAAATGGTTGAGTGTTAACTGTTAATAATATACATATATCTGTTTCCTTGCACTAAATCAATATCAAATTAAGTCATATATTAGTGGAGGTCTATCGTTTCACAGCGATGCTGAACACACTGCAATACCGGTGCATGAAACAAAATTCCTAGCAGCTATAAACACACCCAGTACCCTGGCGGAATGTAGGAATACTAATGCAGCTATCAATCGTCTGGAAAGCTGTGTCATTCAAAAAACTTACTGCTACCTCCCTGACAACAGCTCCAGAATTCACCTCCAAAAACTGTTTGCGCGTAGTAACTTTTATTGTACAGCTTAACTTCTCCATGTTTGTAAACTATGCCTAACAATAAATCAAGTGTCCACCGTAAATTGTTAATCCTTTTCAAAACTTGCTCTGGCCATATACAACACACTCCTACTTCAGCCATTCGTTACCCCAAAGTAGTGACACCATCGCATATTCCTCATATCCCAATAGATTGTAACAAAAGGGATATAACTCTAACTCACTTTTTAAATCCATTTATATACAAGTTTAAAATTCCATATAAAAAATTAAGGAGTGATAAATAAAAATCATAAATCTTATATATTAATTTTTTTTATTAAATTTAGAAATACAATTAAGTGTGATACAGTAATAATTAAATGTATTAATGTTTGTATAACTAAACGACCCTTCGAACTTCGAAGAACCGCTTGAGATAATAGACTTGCCCAAGCGTCATCGCCACCAGGACACTGGCCTCAAACACCGACCACAATACTACTCTTGAGTTGGTGCTCTCGTTGATTGAACGATGGATCCTGTCACGAATCTGCAGGAAATAAATTTAAAATGTACATTAAAATGCTGTGGATCTATCCGGTTTATGGTTGTGATGTTTTTGTTGTCATGAGAACATGTATTATAAATAAGTGAAGAATTATAAATTGGTAACTACGTTATTGGTAAGTTACTAAAGTAACATTTTTTTGCGAAAACGAGTTATTTGATCGTTGGTAAATATATATCCCCGGGGGATACGTTCTGGACATGGTCGCGATCAACGGGGGATTTAAAAAAATCAGTTTTAAAATTTGAAAAAAACATTTTATTGATAAAATTAATGTTATTAAATAACAAAAAAAATAACATAATTCATTCATTTTGTTTCACGTTGCAAAAAAGAATCAAGATTCCCTTGTTTGGCCTCTCTACATTTATTATGCAAAATTTATGATAACTATCAAATAATCCGTTACAACCAAGCTTTACAGCACTCACTCACTCTAAATCTTCGTCGTTTTCTTCTAATAACTCCAGGAATTGATTGTGAAGAGAAAATACATTTTCAATAATTTTGACACTTAATTTTCAGACGGGAACAGGTTCCGAGATGTCATTTTCTTGGGACATAGTATGACAGTTTATTTCACATTTTAAAAATTACGAAGGGATAAAAAATATATAAGTCAATTTAATTAGTGTGCGTTTGACACTGCAGCTAAGATTACACTGAAGTATAGACCCAAATGATGCACTGGCTCAACCGTACCAGGCACCGGCATTATTTTATTTCACTCACGCTCGTAACATTATGTATATGCACATGTGTATGATGTAGAGTAAGCGAGAAAGAAAGATAGCACGCATGTGCAACCACTCATTATGATGATTCCTATCATATGTCAAAGTCAGACATGTGCCAAAACAAAAACATTAAAATTTACAAAAAGATCGCGATATAACAAATCCGCACTCGCCGGGGTCGCGATGAACAGGTGTTACCTGTAGTGGTATTTGTATAATGTGATTTTTCAATAACCTTCATTTTGAGTAGACTGCCAAAGATTATTCTAAAAATTGGAAGTACTATCAGTCTCGAAAGTCCTCTAAATGGAATTTACAATAAAAGGGAAGAGGAATTTGAACCTCATATTTATCATAAATAACTTTAAAATCTCAATTTTTGCTAAAATCAATTAGAAGAATTTTGGAACTGAATGATTAATATACAAATGTGCTTTCGTGCAGAGTTTTAACTAACTAACTTACTTACCATCACGCCGTTTTCCGCAAGGGTAGGCAGAGAGGATTGCGCACCACACTCTTCTGTCCTGACACACAACTCACCTTATCCACATTCATACATCTTCTCATACAAGCTCGACGATTATTGAGACTTCTAACAGGATCAGATGGTCAAAAGTTACCATATTCACCATTGTGTGTTAAACCTGAGGGCAATTTCTGCATCAAAAAAACATTTATCAAACTTTAAAGTACCGCATTTTCAAACGCTTTTTTTTCAGTCTGTCAATTTATTTATTCGCCATCTGTCCTTTCCATACTTTCCCACAACATTTATTTTTGCCATCTTTTACAAGTTTGCATTAAATTCCACTTTAGCTACAACTAAAGCTAGATGAAAGGATATTGTGAAGATAGTGGGGTGGTACTGGACATAAGAGACGGCTGAAAGGGACAAATGAAGACGATTATGTTTAATCTTTGACAGATAGTTGAGAAGTACAAGTTTATTTAACTTGCAGCTATAACTGTCATTTTCCAATGAAGATTGTAAATAATGACAGTTTTAGTCATTATGTCCACAAACTTATTAACATTAGAAATGAATTAAATAATTTTTTGGATAAGATCATACAAGCTTCACTATAAAATTTGAATAATAGATGCAGAAGGGTTTAATACATCAATTTATAATTACCTGCATGTACTCTTGTTCGTGCTTGACTCCCGTGAGTGTGCCGGAGAGCTCTCTGATCATATCTTCCAGCTTGGTATGGCCTACCTCCTTTTCCTGCTCGGCACCAGGCGGCCGGTTGGGACTCTCACCGATCTCCATGTTAAACATGACAACCTGGAATGTATGAAGATACAGATTAATATTGTATCGAGGATTATTTATACTACATAGAGACCATTGTAATCTTGAAACAATTTCATCAAGATTTTGCATCAAAAACGTAAATTTATAAAAATAATTGTTGCAGTGTAATTGAGAAATATCAAGATCAAATAGAGGTTAATAATTTTAAAACATTCATTACGATTCTTCAAATCCAATTTTACCTTCGGCGTCATTGTTGACATCTGATTGCTGAAACAATAGGTGTATCTGCCGTCCACATAAGCCGCGAAAGTATACTTCCCTGAAGACTCTCTCTCTCCCTGGTACATCACTTTTCCGTCCGGTCCCATTATTCTCACATCGATGTCCAAGAAACCTCCATCAGCAATTTCGAAAATCAGACCTACGTGAAATTAAAATAGCGTTATCTCCCGCAGAAAATATTGATAAACGATAAATTCTACTTAACCTATGTGATAAACATACCCATTTTTGCACCGGAATCTACGTGGTCGAAGAAACATTCTTCAGCATGTGCGTCTACTGTTATCGTATATGCATTTGAAAGTAAAGAATATTGCACTAATAATAAAATAACAGACGCCAATAATGAACGAAACATTTCGAAATGACAAAGCTGTCACTTGTCAGCCACGTAATTTTATTGAAACGATGATGTTAGCATACATTTTGTCTATGGTGTAATTTAAATAGAGAATAATAGTAAAACACGGTAGGTGTCCGTCTAATAGTTTTTTTTTGTAGTAAAGTACCTACCCCCAAGATTTTGCAGCATAATAATGCATAATTATACATTATTAATTTTGTATTAGAGCATCTCGCATAAATATTATACTTTATTAATCATTAATGAATCACTCTTCTAATCTCAAGACATCACTGCATTGTACTTGCTACATGATATCTTAGACAACCAAAACTCTTTCCATATATCCCAACTGATAACTTTATATATATATCACAACCCATCTAATGATTTTTATAACAGCTTGTGTGGAAATTTTTATCTGGTTTCTTAGGCAAATTTCAATAGAAATACTATCTATGCCAGAGGTTCTGACACAACTTTTGAAAAATTTCACCTCATTTTCTTTCATCATGACCAGGAGACATTAACCAATCTCTCTTAACTGAAAAGTTTAACTATATTGGATTTTGTGGGTACGATAACTCCCATAATTCTTATCAGATTTTGATCAAACTTTCCTAAAAAATATATTGGCTAAGTTTGTTGACAATCGGACCTGGTAAATAATTAGCCTGACTGGTCCGCCATCTTGATTGAAAATGGCAGCTGGCAGCTTACAAAAAATTAAGAAATATACTTATGCACAGGCAAAATCTATTTGATTCTTGTGGTCAGAATGTTTTCCTTTTACACGATTTCTCTAAAAAGTTGGTTCATCACAAAAACATACCTGAGGCTAAACATAATTGGAATAAAATATAAAGTGTAATATAACATTTTATTATCAATCATTAACAATTTATTAAAGAATACAAAATAAGTGATATAAAAACTATTTAAATAATATAAAAAGTGGTAAAAAAATATTTTAATCAAATTTGACGTTATTTGCTGGTCCTCACAGCCTTGGGTGGCTTGCATTATTCACTGTATCACTGCTTAATCACAACAGACAACACTAGATTTCAAAATAAAAATTCAAAATACCAACTGATTGTACGGTTGTCATTTCAAAACTTTCATAACTCGCTTCCAATCAAACTGGACATCTTTTTCTTGTTTCACCAGAGACAGAACAGTGCCAGGGGGCATGCTGCTCGTTTTAGTTGAAGATTCCAAGCTGTTGATTAATTTCCTGAAGGGAGTATAGTGGTTGAGAGTTACCACATCACCCACCATTATCAGTTTATGTTTGGCTCTCGTTATTGCCACTGTAAGACGTCGGTGATCTTCAAGAATATCAGTTTCCTGAAAGGGGAAAAAGATATTAAATTTACAAAAAAATGTTGTGGTATTAGTTTAATTATATTGTGGAAATCTGCCACACCTCACTCGACAGCCATATACGTAGTGCCGAAACGCACTGATTAATATAAATTATCGAAGGCCATCCACTTCTCTGCAGACCGTTCTTTTAACAACATATCAAGCGAGCCACTCCAGTATTCAACTTTATTCGCGTAATTATTTTTATACTCGTTTTTGTAAGTTCTGTTTTATTTAAATACCTTGCTCTAGATACAGCATAAATACACACACACACGTACATATACAAATGGGAGAATATAAGGCCCTCGATTCTTATCGTACACATCCTTCTGACACAAATAATCCCTATTGGTGACCTTGGTGAGTCTACACAAACATTAACCACTAAATCATCAAAATATGCTACTTAAAATATTATTTAATACATTTACCAACATTAACCACTAAATCACCAAAATATGTTACTTAAAATATCATTTAATACATTTATGGTCAAATATCATTTTTTGACTACTGTGTTCTGAAGACAGACAGTATGTAACCTCTATCCGGCCCAGCGCCGTGTATATTCGTTGCAAAAAAAAATTCCACAATGTATTTATTCATTGTGACGTAATTTATTTATCTGATAGATTCTTTGATTTGAATAGCGACACCTACCAGATTCCTTGATTTAGCTTCTAAATAAATTTTGTTTCTGGACGGGTCGAGCTGGCTCGGAGTTAATATTCTAGTCATTGCTACATACATATATATATATCGTCGTCCAAGAGGTGTATCTCGAATTTGTAGATTTTTCATCATATTTAACAAATTCATTGTTGAAAAAAAGAATCTTATCGATTTGTATGGAAATTTTTTGTTTTAAAGACAGTGGTGAGGTGAATTTATTCCATAAATATTAACGTATTAATGTATTAACTAAGCGTGGTAATGTCAAAATATTTTTATGTAATATTACTTCGTTGGAATAAAATTCAGATATGCCCGTTGGAATGGATGATGGGCATGTGTTTGGGCAATGTAACCCCAGTCGCAACTGAATTTTAACAAAAAAACGAGATACGCCATTTTGAAATATGGACGACGATATTATTTATATGGAAGCCCAACAATAGGAATGGAGGAAAATTCTTGAAGGATTTTAAGGATTGTAGAGCCAATAGTGATGATCATTATTTATATAGGGTAGAGACGTCCCTATATAAGAAATGATCTATCCCAAAATTTAATGGGTAAAAATAAGAGTTTATTTTTGTAATATAAAATCAAAATGTCAATTGCCTTAAGTCAGGGTGGGGGTGTAAACTGATTTGAAAATCGCCAGTTTTGTCTTATCGGAATTGGTTGAAAATCCAGGCTGCTAAGATACTTAAGAGGAGTAGCGGAAGTAATGTTAAGAGATCAAATCAGGAACAATATCATATGCGACTGTACTGCAAGCCAGTACTTAATCTTTATGACTTTATTGACATACATGTTTTTGTTGTAACATAGGAGAATATATTATAATATAACATGATAAACATAAGATACAATTATATTGCAATTAAGTATATACTTGTAGTTTACTGTGTGGGATGAAGTAGACTCCACCTCTGATATACACAGCATTGTCCTGGCTACTATGCTAGACTGCAGTCTGTGTTAAAGTAACCAGTTTTTTTCATGCTGTTGTGGTGTTATTTAATTCAAGAAAGATAAAGATTCGACAAGAATAAAAATAAAAATAGAGAAAAAAAATGGTAGTGAGATTGTTGTAGAACTTGTGAATTATTAGTGTAGACACTGTATAATGTTTATGTTAGAATATTGAATAGCGATGCTTCTGATTGATCTCTATCACAACACTAACAGTGACACATCACATCAGCCCTGACGATGGACCCTGCAACGTAGGCCAGAAAGGTCAGATATACATGGCAGATTAGCCCAGAAAACTGTACACAGAAGGGACAAGTACGTTTGTAATATCTTCCAGAATCTTGTAAAACACATTAAAATAAATCTCTTTGCATTTTCCCCCAGAATAATATCAATGAATTAATAAAACTTACTCTTAATCTATGTACATCCTTCTGCTGTTTGCTCCGACTCTTGGAACAAGAGTAGATGATGACACTTTTATCTCTTCCCTGATACTGGTCCACTGTATTCACTTCCACCTGTCCGAGTGGGCTGGTTGACTCTGCTGAACATTCTGCCAATAACTTTTTCAATAGAGCCACTTGGTCCCTGTAGGGAGCTATCACTCCAATATTGTTTTCTAGGATACCCACCTTGAAAGACAATATATTGTAAATATACATAATTATACAATAACTACACATTCAAATAGAAAATGTAAGTTATACCTTTCTACTTAATAATTTACAACAGGAAGAAAAAAACTATTTTATTAAAAATCATTTCCCACTTTCCAGAACAACTTGAATCTTACCTAAATGGACAGACTGGTGTAAGCAAAAATGTTGGATTAAAAATGACTCCAGGTCATGAAAAATAACTTTGCACACCTTTACTATAGATCATCTAATAGATGTAGTCACCTCTCCAAATTGAGAATTTTAGGAGGAAATGACAAAGAGTATGAAACTAAGCTAGATTGCGTATGGGAGATTGAATATAATCTTTTAAATTGTAATGTCTTTAGGTTTGCCGGTTGATTCGGCTGAACTTGTGACGATTATTGTTCGGGTACTTGTAGAAGTAATTACTCATAATTATGAACAATAACTATTTATTATATACAATACATAATGATCAATACTGAATTGGAGCTATGAGTGTGGTTGTCGAAGGAAAATAAAAAGAGAGCGCCTTTAACGTGTGTCTTCCCTTGGGCAACATTTATTTACAAATCATATTTATAAGTACACCACAAAAAGTAACATGCCACTGTTTCTTAAGAGAAGAGTCTTTGACCAGTGAAATCTTCCATTCTTTACATATGGTGATGAAACCTGGACTATGAATACTAAGCTAATTCATAAGCTCCAGATGGCACTGCATAAACAGGCGTTGTGGTTCACTAGACACAGAAAAACCAAACGAAGCTTAGAGCGCAGAGTAAGGTGAAGGAAGTCATTATCATTTTTAATAAGCGTAAATAGCAATGGGCAGGCCATATTTGAAGATGCACCAATGATCGACGAACACTGAGTATTCTTGAATGGAATCTAAGAGATGAAAAATGACCTCGAGGATGCCCAATAAATCTCAATAGATTGATAAAATTATCGGAGCAACGGGCATGACACGGCAAAGTCAAGGGGAGGCCTTCATCCAGCAGTGGACTGACAATGATTTCAAATAATTAGTACTGAAATTTCCAAATTTTTCCATGAAAGATAAAATAAGAAATTATAAAACAAATCATTTTTACATTCTACGCAAAGTGTTTATATTAAAAGTGATATTGAAATATTTCATTTACAAATATTTTTAAAGAAATAATACTCTTAGAATTCTAATTTCAAACACAATACAAATATCTGTTCTATTTTCAGATTATTAAAAATATTGTTTTAATGGAGTTAATAAACCTACCATACTTACTGAAAGCAAACTGTTGACGATATTCATTACCAAAGCCGCTTCGTAGATATTGGAACATTTATCTAACTGACGATTATTACTTTTTTCACCGTTAGCCGAGCTATAGTTGCCGGCGTGACTGGCGCATAAATTGTGAGTATTGCCAGTATCCAGGAAGATAACCGAGTCATGCAAGGAATGCGATACGCAGCGCTTGAGCCACGTTTCATCCGGTTCACAGTAATTGTCAATCTGAAATATGCACCATGTATTTAAATCAAGAAAAGGTTAATATAAGCGAGGATCACAGACTACTAAATATATAGACATGAACTAACGCATATTCCTTGTTTCAATATTTTCAATTTGGTGTCACCCACGTGATCATTTTGGTACCACTTACGCAATCGATTTGCTCTGTGACTTTTTTTAAATGTATGACTCGATTGGAACGAAAATTTTAATGCTGAATATACATATTGTTTACACAAAGATTTAATTTTCAAAAAATAAATACTTTTACTCTTGTATAAATATGGATTTATATCCCACAACTAATGTTCCAAACCCTTCTCCTATATGTACACTTTATTTCATGTCTATTCATTTACTGGTTGTTATGAAGCACTTTTAATCATCACCGCTGAGATATCTGGAATGATCACGCCATTACGCAGGCGCGAACGAGTCGCGGGCCCAAGCACGAGCGCGCCTGTGGAAGAAAGAGAGGGGCAGTCACGGGAGGGCAAGGAGTGAGGGTACACGCATCTGCGGCGGGAATACGCATCCCTCGCAGGAGATAGTGACGAAAAGAAACAGAGACAATATCTTCGTAGCTGCGCGCCAGGCCTGATATCAATCTCGACATATTGTCTCCACCGCTACGGCTGTGCTTCGTCTCCCATCAACCGCCGCCTTGGCAACTTGGCTAGGGACCGGACCATCTTTCTGGAACGGCGCCATCTCTCCGGTAAGTCGCCTATGGATTTGAACCAGCATTCCTTTTTTAGTGGCAACCGTTAGTCAAGATTCACCGGATTTCAAGTCATGTTATTCATCTAGTGTATAGGCTCAATTGTTTGTGTTACTTTCCTCATTAAAAATCGCCCAAGAGGCTTCTACAAATATCTGTTCGTTCTTTCATTGAACCTATCCTTTTGGTGGCCCTCGGGGCTGCGATACCATCCTAACTTGACAACGAACAAAAGGAAATATTTTTCGTAACATGGTCTGTGGAGAGGATAGTATACTACATATTTTTGTCATTCACATACATATACCATCTGCCAAACTGTAATATTTTTAACATATTTTTGTATTGTCACTGAAAAAATTGGTAGCTAAAACTTTAGACGTGGCTCAACATTATTGAGGAGAAATATAAATGACAGAGAGAACTGTGGATATCGGGTGTCGCGCAGCAAGTTGTTCAAACATTCTTAATTTGGTTGTCACTGCAGAGTTATAAAATTTATCTCACTTATTTGTGAAGCGAGCCAGGCAATGAAGTGATGCGAATTACTATACTATGAACAATGAAGAATTGCAACCATTATATGAACGATACATTATCAAAAGTGATTTAGACACGAGGCAGAGTAATTATAATAATCTAATTATAACAAATTAATATAATTAAAAAATAAACAATGCGATAGGTTCCCAAATGCGAGATAATGGAAGCCGGCAATCACTCGAACAAAGATTGACATTGTCTGCGAGGGACATCTTCCTGGCATCTGTTTAAGCACCTGGTGGGAATGTTGGAAATAATATTATAATATGATATCGTTGGGAATGATACCAACATTAAAATTAATGATAAATATATGATAGTGCTTTATTGTCCGTGACTAAATATGAATGAATAATAGTGTCCAGGCTCCTAAAGTGTACTATGTAAAATTTGGAACAGATGGCTTTCAATATAATATGCATTCATATTGAGGGGTGGTGTGGCCAGGGGCAAGGGTGCCTATGTTTTGCGTGGGATCCTAAAGAGTAACTATGCAAAATTTGGTTTAGATCGGTCAAAGGGTGTAGGAGTTTGTATAAAACAGACATTTGGTTTTATATATATAAAATGGTTTGATGCAAGACTTTTTATGTAGCATATATAACGTTGTAGAAAGCTTAATATCAAATACACACGAACATATAATATTTGTGGTCTCAGTGATGACTGGACATATCAATAGGTGTATAAATAACATACCTCTTTATTGATTTTGATTGTATCCTGTTCTACATTTGAATTAGCAGCGTGCAGCTGTCCTTTATAAGATAGGATATTGGCGAGCTCCATGATCGGTCGGTTCATCCGGTACTGCAGACAGAGGGAAAATGTTGATTCCGAATTATCCAATCGTTTGAAGAGGCTTTCGTCCAATCCCAAGGATCTAAAAGGTGAAATATTCAGCTGTGAGTATTCGATAGGAGATTGATTTTGTAAGGAAAATTAAAGCTGAATTTACATTATTCTTCCAGAGGGCTTAACTAGCTAACCTTCCAACCAGCAAAACTAGTTGATTACTATTAGTTGTTAAATAAAAAATATAAAAAAAACATATTTTAAAAACTATTGATCTACGGGCGACACTAAATAACAAGAGTATGCAATAAATAAATATGGACTAATGAAGAGATAAATTGCCACTTTTGACGCACTAGTATGAATGTGATTAATACTGGATGATAACAGTGATTAAACTGTTAGTGATTAATTTCATTTCAATAATATATTTATATATCACTGTTAGCGATTGTGATTTACATGATATCAGTGATAGACTCACAGTTTGTGATTTTGAACTCATCACTAGGACTGACCTTGCTTTGTCGCTCTGAACAATGGGTGGCAGCTGGTCAGGATCTCCAACTAAAACAAACTTGTGAGCAGCGAATAACGGTCGCAGTACAGAACACTGAAGGACCTGTGAACATTAAAATACAAATCAAGAATTAGATTAATTAAAAAATAAACAATTACTCATTTTTTTGTGACGTAAAACAGATTTCAAATGTATACTATTATACTTAACCATTTTTTTATTTTTAAATAGAGATACGTACACAGAATATATGCCACATCAATATTCTTCAAACTAAGCTAAACGCTTGTAAAGGTGTTTTTTTTAGAGGTATATAGATCTTTAAAATTAAATAAAACACATCAAAATCGTGATAATGGTCATGGCTTTATTGGAAAGATATCTCTACAGAAAATAATCCAAAGGTGTTAAATCACATGATCTTGGAGGCCAATTCACAGGTCCTTTATGCAAAATTATGCGCTTATCGAATGTTTCCTTCAATAAATTGATTGTATTAAAATACTGTGTGACATGTCGCGCCGTCTTGTTGAAACTACAGCTATTGCACATTAATGCCATTCCATTGGGGAACGAAAAAGGCAGTAATCGTGGATTTATAGCGCTCTCCATTGACAGTAACGTTCCAAACGGCCTCATTTTTAAAGAAACAACAGCTTTTTCGGCGTATTATACAATGTCTCTGCTGATGCGTATTATCAATTAGAGTATGCGTGGTGCGTAAACGATCCATGGTTATTCAAATTACTTGCTCAGATGGACGATCATGTTGTCCGTAAAATGGACGTAGCAGGCCACAGTAAGTTTCGCAAACTGAACTATGACTTTCGAAATAAATTTGCAAGTGTTGTTCTGGCGTAAGTCTATTCATGGTGAAATGGCAAACCAAACTGAGCACAAATCAGCTGAAAAAGTGTAGTCAATTCGAAAAACATATTAAAAAAAATAATAGCATTAATATAAAGGTTTTTATTTTATGTATTATTATATTGCATAAAACTAATATAATAGGTAAGAACAACATGGTCAATACAATAAATGAAAAAGAATTTATCGCCAGAATTCTTATACAGTTCTCAGTTCCAGATTTAATGCAGAGGAACACCTCAAATGATTTTTAAAAATCTATTGCATTTTAGTAAATCTTTCTCCTCTGTACAATTCCCCCTTTCCCCCGTTTATATTTTTCTACACAGACAACACATCTTTGGTCTTTGGTCTTTCAGGCATATGTATAGGACTGTTCAGTACGTTTAGAAATATTGGCTCACTTAGGTCGGATATTCCACTTGATACCGCTTCGGACATATGCGTCGCTTCTTCAGGCTTACACTTAGGTTTACCAGCCCATATAGGGTTTAAAATTCAAATGAGAAAATAGAAAATTTGTTTAAAAAGTTTAACGAGATAATTCAACTCTCGCTATGGTGCGCAGCGTCGCAAATGTCGCATAGAGAACAACTGGGTGCTTATCCAATGGCCGACTACTTTACTGCCGAAACCCCGTCAAGCAAACAGTATCAATGTTTTAGATTCCGTGACATTACCTGTGTGCTCTCATCCACGATGCAGATGTCAAAAGTTCTCTTGCCGAGCAGCGAGTGTCCAGACCCTAAGCACGTCACACCGACCACTGACTGCAACAAAAGAAACATTGCTGAAAGAAAATCCACAACACAATTTTTGTCATATGTAGCGCTTCATTCCGAAACCTCCTAAAACGGATTTCGGAAAATTTGAATTAAATATGCAGATTTTTTTGTCAGCTAAATGCAGAACACATTGTTTCTCACAAAAGTCACTTAAATCCGTTGATATTGCATGTTCAAAATCAGGGTTTATTTCAAAATACCCCAAAACAGACAGTATAAGTTGCTATTTACAGATTAAATTTTAAAAAATGCTGATGTAAAAACAAACATTTTATACATTTCCTTTTAAAATATACGTTTTCATCCATAACTCAAAAACACGTTTTAGGTGTTTTTAGAATTAGGCAAAATGAGAAATTGAAATAATTGACAAAAACTTTTTCTGTATATCTTTCAAGTTGATTAATTTAAAATGTGTTCTCCTTAATTAATACATATTATGACTATTAGGTTGATCAGACACCTTAATTATGTGATACTGCCATCTATTGACAAAGACATTTTGTGGTATACTATATTTGTACTATTATCAGCTCGTATGCACAAACTGCAAGTATAACATATTATATGTGCGGACTTACAGCTTGATTGTATACTTGATGCAGTTCTTCAGGGGTACGACAGTGTCGGGTGAGGGTGACTTCGCAGTAAGGCAGCAGTTGGGGCCGTACCCTAGTGGAAGAGCCCAGCCGCAGCATGCTCAAGCCGCTGGGCATCAGCCTGAAAGCAGTGTCAACTGAAATGTAATTTTGAATAAAAAAAATTCCAGATATTTTCTATATCGTATGGAAAAAACAAATGTACTGACCTTACAAAAACATTGTCCACAGCCGAGTGGGTCTGACTGGTGATCAGAACGGATTTTCCAAGTCGGACGAGGACTTCCACCAGGACTACAATTGTTTGAGTTTTCCCTAAAATATTTAATAATAAATCTATATTGATAGCAAATATATCGTTTATTTTAAAAAATCCATAAAAACATTAATTTAAATATTTTTCTTTTAAGTATGAATTTTGTATGTTGAAATGTATTCAAATGACATGCAGAGACATAAAAAGCTATTACAGTGGAACCTCCCACCGATAAAATGTCTCGTAAACCAAACAGAATTTCGGTTTATGAACAGGCAGTCACTTGTGATCTCGGCGGGAGATAAAGGCCGTTAGTTTTGTTGTAGCATTCACTCAGAGCGCTACCGTGCTCTTTGAGTGCATCTTATATTGTTGTTATATAAGCATTGTATTTTAATATTTAATTAACACATATGTACATGTTTTGTATAGGATTTCAAATATGAAGTAGACAATAAAGACAATGAAGGACCATTTTCAGAGGGTCTGGAACAGATTAATCTTCTTATGGGAGAAATTGTTTCGGCTTGTAAACAGGTCTTACGGAACAAATTAATTACGTAACCCGAGGTTCCACTGCGTATGTATTGGATATTTTATCAAAAACATAATCTTTTGTTTGATTTTCAAATCGCATGAATCACACAATAGAAAATTTTGATTTTTTTCAAAGTACAACACGTCAATAACTCTACAAATAGACAATTTTTGATACATTTGTAGCGATCATAATTCAAATCTACCGCCATCTCAGAGCAAGACCGCCAATTCATCTCATTTCACGCACACATGCACCTTCTACATTCTTCATTCATTCTTTAATGCTATCTGTTTTCATTGTCATTGTCATAATAAACCTCAACACACATCAATCAATGTATTTCATTTAACCACTGCCTTAACCCCTAAACATTGTATGTAGTAAAATGTTTTCATTGGCATTATGTTTGCTTCTGTCAAATGAATATAGAAATTTTCTTTGGAACTAGGTTAACTTAACTCTTTATAGTGCACTTACAAAAAAGTGATATGTATATATAACACCGTTATTAAAGTCTATATTTGACATACTTTATATTATAACACAAGAGTATTCTTGATAATACACACGGCCATACGCACACATCTTATAAAGGTTAATAAAAGGAGAGAGAAGTGCTGCCAGAGAGAAAAGCTTTAAGGCTTCCCTTTCAATAATAATTAATATTTTCACATTTTTTATGAAAATGTGGGGTTTTATTATTCATTTATATCAGAAGCTATACACTAGAATAGACTTTTTTTAAAACCATTACTTAGATAGGAACTTTTATTTTAATTTAAAACTAATAAATCGAATGTTATTTGCCATAATTAAGATAATACAAGCATTAGCAAGACCGCGACCATTAAATTCATTTTCCGCATGCCACAAAATTGCCTTAATATGGAAAATTCTTGCATATACAAAATATATTTTCTTATAATCTCGAAGTCAAGGTTATGGAGACAAATTAACAAAATGTTAAAAATTAATAGTTATAAACCATTAAATTTGCAAGACTATTATCAATTTTTGACATTTTTAAAACACTTAAATTATAAAAGTATATTGAGAAAGCCCCAAGCACTCCAGGCCACCCGGCCACTCATGTGAATCAAATTTTCTTGGTCATAAAGATGCTTTACCTGTGCCGGGCATGCCACGGATGAGAATATAATCCTTGGTGGTCAATGCCTTCAAAACGGCCCTCTGCTGCACTGGGTTCAACCTCTGGAGGAGTTCTTTCCCCTTTTCGACCACTTGTCGGGACATCTTCTCTTCAAACGTGGAGTTCTGCTTGTCTATCACAATACTAAAACATTACAACACCATCAAATTATATTTCCGTAGTGTATTTCATTTTTTATACATCAAGGTACATTTTATCATCTCTTCGAAGCAGTTCTATTCCAAAATTTGCTTTATTTAATTAAGCTAAATTTTGGAGGGAAAAATGTCTTTAGACAGTTGAGAATACTGCAAATTTTCATAGTCTCCCTCCATGTCTGTTTTCCACCCTCTACTTTACTGGTATAGAGCTTCTTCTAGAATCCTGATTATGATTCCGTTGAGAAGAAATAAAATTTGTTATAAAAATTAAATTAAATTTGTTATAAAAATAAATTAATAAATTCTACCTTCTCAACTTTGCGGAGATCTCAGTATCGTCCATGAGCAGTCCCAAGTTAGTCAAGTTGTAAACCACAAGTGATTGAGACTCGTATAGATCAAGGCAATACAATGTGCGGTGAGAATTTCGTTTCAACAAATCTCTGGAATTAAAATGATTGGTAGAAATACACACACACATATATATATATATATATATAGAAAAATGGTACTCTTGACTCACTGATGTGATCATGATTGGTATTTGATAATATCAGTGATTGAAAACTGTGACTGCAATCACAGTTTCTGATATCACAATATGCGAAATAAATAAATTTAAAAAATATAATTTTGGGCGTATTTATTTACATTATTAAAACTTCATTTGCGTAAAAAACGTAGTCTAACATAAATAATTAGAAAATTACTGTACATACATACGCACATACCTACAAAATGTAAAATATAAATACAAACAAAATAAAATTGAGTTATCAGCAAACTAGCATAAACATTACAAACAAATTTCAATAGATGACACAAATCCAATTACGGAAAATTCGGTAGATGGCGCTGATTCTCAGATATTCAATCACTGATAGTGAGTGTTACTCAAAGATATAGGTGATTGACTCACGGTTCGTGATTTTGAGCTCATTACTAATATACATCCATAATAATTAATGAAATGCACTAATTTTAGTGTTCATTGTTCATTTAGTGTCTGATAATCAAATTACGAGCACAGTCACCTAGATGCCCAGATTCTAATCATGACTACAGCGGGTAACATGTTAGTTATAATTGACAAATGAAAAAAGGAGATGTACCTATCAAGCACGAGCGTAATAATAGAACTGTCCATGTATGTGATAGTACCAAGAGCTATGGCTACCTTTCCTTCTGTGCTGACAATAACATATTCTCCGACCTGCAGCAATGATTGTTGAAGATCATCAAACAGATTTCCTTCTGAAAAAATAAATTTATTTCTTTTTGTAAAAAGTAGTGCCTCATATAGAACTGGAAGACTAGATAAATGTTATTTAAAAAAAAAAAAATTGTTAAATACCATTGAAAGATTTAATGGAGATTTGAATGCAGTCTTTTTTTTTGACTTTTGTATCATTTCATTCAGAGTACCGGGTCCATTTGGACCCCTTGTGTAAAAATGGGGTGTGTTTATTATTATTGTATATATATTATATTATTACTGCAATGATGCAGGGGCTGCTAGCTGGGGCAGGAGATGACCTCTAAAGGAGGACTATTTGGGACGTTTGATACGCGAGGGGGCCGTTATGTCATAGATTGACAGAACATTTATCGCGGGGTTCCGGTGCTGTGGGAGTTCAGCATCAAAACGCTTAGAGGTGTTTTATGAATTCTTTTACTGGGGAAATACTCGAGTCTTGATGGAGTTGCGTAATTCTGGTCCATTTAGGTGCACGCAGCGCTAGTCTAATGACTATATTCTGGAAAGATTGTAATTTATTTATATGTGAAGTGGCTGCGTGACCCCAGACGGGGGCTGCGTAAAGGAGTATAGGTCTTATGACGGCCTTGTATAAGAGAATGCGGTCTAAATATTTAATTAACTAAAAGAGCTTCGACGTGCAGGTGATCAAAGGAAATAATTAATGATTCCTTTAATGCAGGCATATTATTTATTATTAAATAGAATTGTGAAAGTCTTTTAACTTCTGATGTAACTATTTTCTCGGTAATTCCAGAGGAAAGGCAGCCGGTGGGAATAAATTAGGATAAGCATCAACAAAGTTTTTAAGAAGGCCGATTGGATCTTGATTGGCCGTCAAGTACTGGAGCAGTACAAGACAGGAAAAGGTGGAAGTGCTTTGTCAAGACTTTGATGTTTTAAAATTTATTTGTGGGAAATTTACTATGGGAATATATTGACTAAAGCTGTCAATTGGTAATAATGATATTATGTTTGACCAAAAGATGTTGCCACTGGTTAAGTTTATGAATAATTTTGGCACGTTTTAAATCAAAAGAAATAGTTTTAAAAAGAAAAAATAACCGTTAGATTTCCTTTGAAAGGAATGCTCAAAGCGATCTCCAACCGGCATCACGGAGCCATTCACGATCAGGTTTATCAGGCATTTTCCGCGCTTTTCCCTGAAATCACACAGAAAGCAAATGATTTCTTAATGGAATTCGAGAATGTAATCGAAACATGTAATTGACAGATGATGGATGAAGGCAAAATAAATGCGATAGACAAAAGAAATGAAAGCAGACAAATGTAGAAAGACTGAATGATTAAGTAGAAAACAAATAAAATAAAAAATATTTAATAAGATGCTTTGGGTGTACAAAATACTAATAAAAAATAGTGAGATAAATAGGTATATAGGGGAAAGCATGAATACAGAAATAAGACTAGAGGGTTTTTTATCAGAATTTTTTACCCTTCCAATTCATGTATTAATATAAAACACATATGATGTTTATTACAATAAGTTAGTTAGTAAAAGTGTCAAAGCGATTAGCGCTGATGCACTTGTAGAAGTAGATTTGGCGGTCTAGCCGCATGTAGAGTACTCAGAGTATCGTAGACTCTAAGGAATTGGAAAAAAAAAAAAAAACAGAAATAAGACTGTATGTCTGTGTTATTGTAATCTTTTTCAGGTTCTGGTTTTTTCAATCTTCATAATAATCTTCAAGTAGAGAGGTGCGTGTAGGTTATGTATTAAAAGATTCAGAATGTATTCAATCAATAAAAACTCAGGTTGTTATATGTTAGATTTATTCCAGAGAACTGGTCCTAAAATATTCACCGTGTCCTTATAAAGCCAGATCCACGGCTCACATGCTGTTTACTCTTGTGGCGGACGTGACATAAAAAAGCCGTTATACCATACCCACAGGTATTTTTAGGTACGGTATAACGTGGGAATTCGGTCGCAAGTACATGTCAATACAGCTTGCACATATTCTTTAGTTATATAATTTGAACGTAGTGCACCATGTAGTAATTCGTTTGTAGGCAGATCCACCATGTATGTGGATTCTCAGATAATTGTTAAACACGTTCATAACAATGGATGGTATAAGAAGTTGGGAACAACAACATAAAAGGATAACCAGAAATATTAAAGGAGGGAAAGGTACACGTATATAAAAAGTCTGGCAGAAGTGAAAGATATGAACCAGATGTGTGTAACACGGAACACCTGTTTTTATGTTTTATATAAAGATATTACAAGTTTCATATGCAGTGGCTTTTCAAGTGAGCTGTATTTGAGGGCTTCGCGTGTAATACAACAGAAGTTATTATGTAAACAATATCACAGACATGTAAAGCGATGCCATCAGTGAGATTGCATACCTCTTCACCAGTTTCATTACCCGCTTATGGGAATTAACAATTATCAAATATGCAGGGTGATTATAATTTGTGTAACTTATGTCAATATTTTCCAAAGATGTATTAAAATATTTGTTTATATATATTTATAGAACAGTAATACGCCATTAATTCGTAACATACGGGACCGAAATTTAAAAAAAAAATCCAAATTATGAATAATGAGAACAAAGTTTTTTAAAGGCAACATTAGAAAGAAATTTTTATAAAAACGTGTTAGTTTACTTTTAAGCGATTTAGTGCATGCCACCGCTGTTGACATCGCGATTTTCATACTGAAACATGATGACTCTATCATTTCAGCTTCTTATGTATCAAATAACATATTTCTCCTGAATAAAAAAGGTGTGTGGTGAGTGGTGACGAGGCAGTCTCTCAAGGCAACAAAATGCGCGTGAAAAATAATTTAAAACTTTTGAATCTTCATGTCTCGCTGGCCTTGTTGGTTGAAGCTTATTATTTTCCCGCAATTTTTCAAGTTCAAACCTAGAGAGATATTCGGGATTTGATTTTTTCCACCAATTTTATCTTTGATATCAATTTTTTGTCGGTTTTCAAAATAAGCTCCATTTATCCAAATGGTCAAGGATTTATACGAATTACAAGATGTTGGTGCCATTTTAGAGAACGAAAAGTGAAAAAAAATTGAATAAAATATGTCAACGTATATAAATATGAAAGATTTATGTAGTTTCTTTAGTACCTACATATGCAAATCGCAATGTTTAATAAACATAGAAACTAGATCAAGTGATTCAATGAAAACATTATTTTAACAACAACAAATCTTATAAAATGCACTGTGGAATGTGTAAAACTCAGTTTGGCGCCTGTCATATAGGTGGGGCTAGTTTCGGATGTTTACGAAGGGATGGAGGTCAAATGCCTAGTCGCGTGAGTTTAGGGAAATAAAAACATTTGCAAATATGCGAATTACGTGAACAAATTATTTATTTTGGGTATTAAAAATGCATACGAACCGTGAATAATCAGATTTTACGAATTATAGGTAGAAATTAGTATGAAATGTTATTTTCGGGGCAAATCTTTTTGAAAAAAGTGTGAATTCCGTGAAAATACGAAATATAGGGTTACGAATTAACGGAGTTTTACTGTATATAGTATTTTGGAGAGTTACAAACCTCTCATTACATGGCTTGGTCCAAATATCCTTCAGAGGACTGAGAACTAGTCTATCCTTCTCTTCCAGGGCAAGCAGAGAGGTCCAGTGCAACAGATATTTCTGGTGCTCACTAGTGAGGTGCCCCAAGGCGCGAGGTTGTAGTCTCATCAACGGGTGATTCTCCGAGAGACTGTGACTCGCTGAGCTAAAATAATAATATAATACTTAGATGACTTCTTCTTTTTCTCACAATTCCACTCTATTCTATGGAGGTTGGAAATTTCAGGCAGCTGCTGTGAACAATGACTGGGTGCTTCAATGGAACCAGTCACGCAAGTTCTTCAACCAGGAGTTTCATCCTGAATGGCAGTCTCAGTCTATCTTTTCCTCTTGTATGATATTCGTGCTCATGTTGATTTGTATAAATTTTTTTTATAAATTCTGCTGATATTTTTTTAGTGTAATAAATACCATAATATTGAAATATATTTTCAGCATTGCACTGATCCGAGTATATCTATTTTTTCTGAGTATTATTCTCAATGCTTTATTGTGCAACACTGACAATTGTTGCATTACTTCTTCATTAGCCAAAAACAAAATGCTGCTGAAGTAGTTGATGTGAGGAATAACAAACAATTTTGAGATCGCTCAAGACACGCTGTGAAAAGAGACATCTTGCCAGGTATCCTATGTACATACCACTGGCGTGCAGTCAGTACATTGAAATAAGAGTAACTAGATAAACAAATTTGAGTACAATAAAATATATATCTTGTAATATTCCTATCGCATTATTCAGATTTTAACGTACCATAATATTCTGTCAGATAAATATTTAATATCGCTTTATTTCTCAAAAATAAATAGTTATAAACAGCATACCGTACCTCACTGTACGGCGATCCACTTTACAGCACATATTTAAAAAATACATATATATTTTAAAGTTGGTAAAAATATACATATGTATATTTTTTAATGTTGTATTTAGACAGATATATGGCCATTTTAATAAGAATCCTGCATGGTCCATGATCCAAGTGTGGTCTAAATGTTTCATGGTTTTTTAAATATTTAATGGCAATAAACGACAAATACAAAATAAAAATTGTCAAACCTCAAATGTATGGAGCAGAGTGTAAGATAAGGACAGTTTCCGCAGGCGCTGTGGTGATTGATTGGTTCTGGTAACTCCATGACAGGCAATTCTGAACATGATTCCACCAAATCGTCTTCCATAAAACACTTCTCGAGATCCATAGAAAAAAAATCACTGTCATCTTCATCGATAATTAAATTGGTGTTTGAAGAATTTTCTTTTGCTTCATTTTGCACACTGCTGGTGGAAGGTTGATTGGACACTTTATCTGGAGTGTTGTTCTTGTTCTGTTGAGACCAGCTCGCAAGATAGCGGGAGAGATCGTTTCTCAAAATAATAAGATCCCTTTTTTCCGAATGTCCTGCAGAAATTTCGTGCAACCCGATTGATTCTCTGTAACAAAAATGAAAATTATAATTATACAATAGATACATCAAAGATTTATAAAAATATATATCAATAAGAAAATCTAAGTTTTTGACAATATTTTTTAATTTGATTAAATTCTGGGGAATTTGAGTAAAAAATATTACAAAATTTTGTAACATTCATAATAATTATGCGCTTCCCCATCTTTTATCTAGATATGTATCTGTCATTTGCCAGTAAAAAAAAATTTGACATATTCGTCAAAGTAGCGAAAATGTCAAATGTGTTTTTAATATATTTAGGTTTGAAATTAAGTGTACAATTGTCTATTGTCATTAGCGAAATCGTATGAATTTTTACGACCGGCAAGTATATTGAACATTTGTCATCTCGTGGACATTTCGTGTTTCACTCTATGTTCGCATTTTTTTTTATCTATGGTCGCATTTGACAGTGCCAAAGATATATTAATGCGATACAGGATGACAAATGAATGTACCGTTCGTAATGTTTACGTTTGTTCAATAATCATCTATGTAAACATGATCTCGGTTTTCTCAAGAATGTCTGTGGATATCTATACATTTAAAAGTTGATATGTAAGAACACCGTTTGTATAATTCCAAGGAGGGCTGCACCAACAGAAAAGCAATTGGCGATATCCTACTAGTGTTATTTTTAATGCAGTTTCGTGACACATTTTACTTGAGAAGCCTCTAAACAAACATTCTATGTTAAAATAAATGGGATTCTATCATATGTCATTATAGACTGAGTACAGTCAAATTTAGATATAACAAACGCACATATAATGAGAGCACAGCTGTAATGAGTCTCAATTATTACATTTTTCACATATTCCCTTAGAATCGTTTATGGTTACATCGAGTGTGCTTCACGGAGAATCCAACCAATATTTAAAGTAACACTTTTTTTTTCAACATTAAAAAAAAAGTATTTAAGATAAAGTGAAGTGTAAAATTGCGTGGTTTATCATAGACCAGACCTTAGGTAGAGTAAGAGGCCTGCAGCATGCGGTGGTACGGTACTCTCGATATTGGCCATCATCATGGTATACAGAATAACCTGACCGCGGTGTTCAGCTGACACAGTAGCTCGTCCAGTCTTCAGTTCCAATGGCATCAGTTTCTTCACTAAACATATGTACTATTAGTTAAAATAACTATTACACGTACAATTTTTTTTTAATGGTTTTTGTGGTGGATTGATTTGAGATTCAGGTGAAGAGAGTACTCCAACATCGTGTAATAATTAGAGGGTATAGAAACAAAACCACCACTATCCAATTAAAGAAATTAAGATAAACATAATTGTGATTAATTTTAAAGCCAGAGCGGAGATTTTAAAATTAATATATTGTCAATTGTGAAACTGCCACTTTTGCCAGATAATCATTTTTAAACACGTCACCCTTTATTTTCATCATGCAATGGACCGATTATGCTACAGCACACAGTACATTGATAACATAAAAAAAAAAAGTATATGGATTTCAAATAATGCAACGATAGATGTATCAATTTAAAAAGTGTAATATATAGGTTCGAAAATTTGTCACCAATGTACTGTGTGCTGTAGCACAATCAGTTAATGCACATTCCCCGGATTGGAAGATATCCAGGTTCGAATCCCGGTAGCAACAACAATATTTTTCGATAAAATTTGTATATCTTTCTAATTAATACATTTAATTTGTATTTAAAATATACATGTATTGAAAATTTAGGTGTACTATCTGTGGTAACTAAAAAAAATGGCCCCAATGCAAAATGAAAAAAAGGCACTGTGTACCAACAGGTTGGTGGTCTCTAACCTTTCTAGAAGGTTGTGTTAAGGACCACATCAATAGTGATTGTGTAATATGTGAAAAATGATTTTTTAAATATTATAATTGTTATGGTTGATTTAAAAAATGATCAGTACATATTAGATCTTGGAAAAGTACCAATACCGAATGTATTGCAGGGCGCAGACTTATCGCACGTGGGCCACTATACACCGCATTGGCATAATTACACCACTTTACTACTCAACTATCGTTGCATAAAAGGATAAAAGCTTTAAATAGGAAATAAAAGATGTCTCACTTAAAAAAGATTAGATATAGTCTAAATTCATCCAAAATTTTATGTGTCAGTTCCTAAATTTAAATTGTTAATTGGTAACTCATTATTTCAACAAAAGAAAGTTCCACATTCGAGTCCCAGTGGTAACTTTATATTTTTTCATCTAATTTTTAAAAATTATAATGTTCTAAAATTGCAACTTCACAATAAAAATGTGATTTCATTAAAAATATTAAAAAATTATTAATTTTCACACATAATGATGAAGAAAGTAGTTTTTCCGGGCGTTGAAAAATAATTGATTTCGCAATACATAGAAAAAAATTATATACCTTTCTTATTATACTGATCGTGTATGGTGACTTCGATAGTAACATCTATTTTCCCTTTCACTCCGATATTTGGAGACCAGATATTTTCCTCGATATCCACTATTCTGTCAATAGATCCGTCCCATTCTGTTTTTTCTGCTGGAGGGCGCTAGACACAAAAACATTATTATAAATGTTAATAATTTAAAAATATTATGCGCAATTGGGTATAAACCAAACTTAAATTTCTTGAATACAATAGATACAAATCACAACAGTGAAAATATTATAAAGTTAGCATGCAATGTGAACTATTCAGCAGAATGATTTGCTTAAAGTATATTTTCTGGTAGAATTGAATGCCCTGAATCCAAAAAAGTTCAAATTACCCTTGAGTCGCAAATAGTTAAAAAGTTATTGCACTTTAAAGTTTCGTAAAAAACTGTTAAAGAAAAAATCCACTAATCACACCATTCAGAATCAGACAGATCGTCTATATCTGTCACATTATCATATATGCATGTAGGCATCATTGGATTATATAATTATACTAACTAGCTAACTTAACCTAAAAATTCAAAAAGTTATAGATTCGCCATTCTATTATGTGAATTGCGACCCAGGGGTGATTTTTGCTTGTCAAAAAAATTAAAACTTAAAAGTAAATATTTGCGACTCAAATCATTTTTTTCCTTTTTTGAAATCAACTTTATCGAAGAAAAATATGTTGTTTGTAAATATTTGACGAGTTGCCATATTCTCAAGTTTACCAAGTGATTTTTACTATCAAGCACACTTTTCCAGAAAATATATTTGATTAAATACCAAACAAAAAACTAATTATAAGCCTTGAGATCATAATGTTATAAATATTCATTTTACATGATTTGACTGTCACGTCATTTGATCAAGTTATGTATTGCATTGTTGAAAATACATTCTTTTGGGTGTGATAATTAATTACATACTACCAAAGGGCCCCAAAGAATAGTTACAGCAGATTCTCGATTATGTGTATACAGGATGGTTGAGAAAAAAATTGACCCGGATAAACCCAGCCAAAAAAAAATTGTAGGCAATTAAAACAACAGCGAGTAATTTTGATACATTCTGGTGTTTTTCATCCGCATGTTCAGTTTAACTTACCTTTGCAGACCCCACCAGATAGTTATTGTACCATTATTATTAAAAAATTAAAAATTATTATGTTTTGATTAATTTTTTATTGCCCCAAATAATGCGAAGGATAACCCAGGTAATATAATGGTATAATGAAATTCCTTACTTTTGGTTTTGACATCGCAAAACAGTGACTGGGGTAACTTGCTTTAGTGGGGAAATTCCCATTTGAATATTTAATACAAAATAAATAACAATATTATTAATAAAAAACGATGAACCTACTTTGTTCATGTAACCCACATTCTTTGGTTTATCATTACTGTTCTTCGCGACGTATTTTTCTATGAATCTTGCAATCTGTGGTGTAAACTTCATCATTTCATCCAAGGCTTCACTATCGGACATGCGAGCGTCGTAAAGCATGTACACGCATTCCTGATTTTTCAACATGGAACGACATTCTGCTTTTATTTCTGCTAAGGTGGTGAGATTTTTTGATAAGGCCACTTGGAACAATTCATGTACGAGGGATCCGATAACCATCTGAAAAGTATAAAAATACAGATGTTATGATTTCATTTTTTACACCTTTTTAAATAGTTTTTTTTTTATTACTATCATTGATAAACTCCTGGAATTTAATAATGATAAGTTATAATTTTTACAATGTCGCATCAATAAAAATACAACTTTTGTATAAGCACGATGTGTCGTAAGTAATAATAATAATAATAATACATTTATTAGGTTCACTTTTTACATGTATTATGTACTTACATTGATAAATAATGTCTAACGGTCTAACGTATTACTCTTCCAAATTAATATTCATTAAGTATACATTTTCACCTAGTTGATTACTATGAGTGTTGCGTAATATTTCAAATATCAGACAAATGTACCGAGGGTATGCATATAAAATTTGGCAAAGTAAATACAACATATCAGTAAGAAAGTAAGACGTATATTTGGGTACCCTGCCTGCTACACTAGTAATTGACTGTATTATAGCAGACAGTGTTCCTGCGGTATAACAGTAAGCAAAGCGCAATGATCAATGTACAATATATATATATATATATAAACAGTTAATCAAGAGATGCCATTAGGTAATTCAATATACTGTTGTAGCAGTATTATTCTCAGGTTTGGACCTTTAAAAGTAAGTATTATATATAAAAATACTAACAGCCTTATTACTGCCATCCACCCCCTTGAATCTATCCTGCAGCACCGCTTTTCTCATACAGAACAGGGATCCCACCAGGGTTGTGCCCGATACGAGCAAGTCGGGTTGTTCCACGAGGAGGCCATACTCGTTGGAGATTTTGAAACCTTCGGGTACTCGTGAGGCGAGTACCGAGACCGTATCTCCACATTTCACCAGCGACTCGTACCTGGAGAGAAAGATTATTATTTATTATTATTATACCCTATTCAGGCATTAACATAATTTATAAAAAAAAATAGAAAATTTCATCAGAAGTGCAATACACAAAGAAAAAAATTATATTATATCAGTATGTTTTTTCATAATCAAAATTAAAAATAAATATAAAATGTGAAGTAAAACAAATTATTTAATTTATGACCAACACAATTGATACGGTTTGCGTTGAAAAATTATTCTAGTAATTTTGTCCAAAATTTAATAAAAATGAATTGATAATTCTGGCGTCTGCTATCAGATTACTCAAAGGTAATTTGAGATTACGTAAAAAGAAGGTAGATGGCTCGTTCAAATAATGGAACGATTAAATGTATTAATATCAAAAAAGGTAACATATAGGTAGCATAGTTGGATAATGCACCTTTCCCGGTTAGGAAAGAGATCCAGGTTCGAATCCCGGTGGCGTAACAACAATATTTTTCGATAAAATTGATTTTATATGTATATTTTTCTAATTAGTATATTTAATTGATATTTAGAATAAAATTGTACTTTTGTCTCCTTCACTCTTTCTTGACAAAAACAAAGGTGTGTTTTAGGTATTTACATCCACTTGCAACTGAAAACATTATTGCTTCACTTTATACCTATTTGCGATTTGCGGCGATGGTCTGGACCCCAACACGGATAAGTAATATAAAGTTCCCAATCAGGCATATTAGCTGGGTAGGTGCTATTGTATAATAATAATAATATTGGATTATTTTTATAGCGCCATTTTCGTAAAAAAATTTACCTCAAGGGCGCTTCATACATAAACTGTTAGTAGTCCTATACTGTCATTGAATTAAAAATTAAAAATTGTTATTTGAACATATGAAAATGATTTTGTGAAAAGGTGCATTTAATCTCTTCTTACCCTTTCAGACCTGGTGCAAATTACAATGTACATTAAGTTTGAGTGGAAGCCATCATGTTCGCAGGCATGTAACTTCTATAAAAATAACAGCAAAAATATTTCTTGCTTTTTAATGCTCCTTAATACAAATTTGAGTAAAAAAAAATTTTCAACCAAGGGAATTAATTCAGGTCTGAAAGGGTTAAATAAAGTTTCTGATCCACTGTTTCTTATGACGGAGGGCGAAGAATTCTACCCTTTTGGGCCTGCCACCGCAAATGCCCGTTCACTAAACTTTGACTTCTAGCAGCGCCTGGTCGGTTCTGTAACACTTCCTGCGGCTAAAGTAGAGGCTGACCTGTCTGCTATTCAAATTGTCTGGGATGCAAAGTTCTTGCAAATACAGAGGCATCATGTTATGTGTAATGCAAGTGAAAAATGATTAAAAAAAAATTATAGTTATATTTCTCGCCGTGGTGTATTTAAAAAATTATATTAGTTCATATTAGCACTGGGAAAGGTATATTATTATAGGGCATGGACAAACTCTTGGGCGCCTACCTAACATGGGTCTCCAAGGGCGTAGTTACACCACTGCAATAGGGATAAATATTCTATTTTATAAGACATGCAACCAATATATTTTTCAATAAAAATATTTGATACAGATCTGCCTGTGTCAATGATTTGTTTCATTAGGACTTTTGAAGGAACTAATGAAACAAATTATTATTAATCTTACCAATAGTCTTCCAAAGAGCATGTACATTTTTGGCCACTATTTGTTGATTTTAATACCAGGATTTTCTTCATTTTTATGTCATCTTTTGAAACTGACAGCACTTCACATCTTTGCCACAGAGATAAATCAAGATCTTCTCCTGAAGAATGGCTTTTCTGAAAACATATTATTTAACATTTTTATTCTAGCCTATATGAGGATGAACTCCAATTAGCAACAAGTGTCATTTCTCATTCTGGTGATCAATGTGATATTTTTATTTGATAAGATTTGATTTTATGTTTAGAAAAATTTGCAGTAGGGTTTACTTGCAAACCCTGGTTCTGCAGCTGGTTCAAACGCAGACAAAGCACTCACATAAAAGACACAAAAACAAAAAACGAGAAAGACTTCTAGAATAGGAGACATAATTGTCGACGGGTAATAGTTGAACTTGCCCCTCTTCAAAAACTGGAAATTTGTTGGTCAACTTTAAATTATTGTTTTTTTTTATTACTGATGTACACAAATATATTTTATAACTTAATTTTTATTTATTTTATTTTTATTAACTTATTTACTGTTTTTCATTTTTATTTCAATAGCAGATTGAGTATTATGCTGATCACTCAATCCCGCCAAAATAAAATCTTTATACGTATATCATTCTAATTAATACATTTAATTTGTATTAAATATATCACAGACCTATGTTCTGTAAAATGGCAGCATCACAATAAGAACGTGTTCTCCTTAAAAATTAAACAGTATTGATAAAAATAAGCATCTTACTACACTGTCATCGCCATCCCAATCGTCTTT
Source organism: Eubasilissa splendida (assembly GCA_031772225.1). NCBI lineage: Eukaryota > Metazoa > Arthropoda > Insecta > Trichoptera > Phryganeidae > Eubasilissa > Eubasilissa splendida. Next base: position 6,886,502 of record CM062868.1, on the reverse strand, counting down.
GAAAAGGTCATCGAGTTCCTCCGTTTGATTTTCAACAGCATCTTTAGTGTGATTCTTTTGGTCAAGAAGCTCTAAATCAATTTTAAGATTGTTTTTTGAATCTAATAAATATTCATTGAGATTATCACCAGCGGTTTCATCCACCCTTACATTATCACCAATGTCAAAATGTTTTTCCAACTTAGTGCAGAGTGGTATCTTATCGATGGAATTTAATTTTTCAACTAGTGTATGTTTTGTTCTTTTGGACGGCGAGATAAATTTGTTTGGGACGCACTGTTCATCACTTTCGTGATATTTTCCCTTCAATAATAAATCATTTTTCGGATGTATTTTGTTTTTATCTTTTTCATTATTTTTGTTAAAACAATTTATGTCCTTTTTGGGAGAAAATTTTTGAGAATCTGGAGATAGCTTTCTTTTACAATATTTAGTCGGATCTAATCCTGTCTTTGCGTTATGAATTTCAACCGGATCATTTGTAAGATCGACAACATTTGATGTACTTTCTTTTATTTTGCTCTCAATCCTGTCTTCTTCTGTGGGTTTCTTTAGCTGTAGTCTGGACTGCGAAGGCTTTGAAAAAAAAGATGAAATCGCAGGCTGTGATTTCGGAACATTTTTCAGCTGTAACAAAATAAAATTTTGAAAATTTATTTCATATACTTATAAATTTAAATCAAATATAATGTATGTTATACCTTTAATGATGTAGTTTTCTTCATTATAAAAAAAAACACTTGACTTTGCACACAAATTAATCAAATCTGTGTTCTATTTTTCTTAAAATAATGTAATTATATTTTAATGTATAGTAAATAACTATTTTTAGAATCTCGCCTTAGCAACTAAAACTAAAGTCCTTGATAACACACAAAATGCATTTTCGTATTTTGACATAAATATTGCCGCGAAAAGTGCAGGGTAAATGTCATATGTATTTTATGACGACTTAACATTGCTTATCGTCCAGCCATGTAAATTGAACCGGGGTATATTGTGATACATTTCTTAAAACAAAACCTCATGAAAATGTATACTTATTTTTTGTGTTTTACAGATAAAATGTATTTTAATTCAAATTTTGTATTTACCCTTAGGAAAAAAAATGCGTTACATATGTTATAGCATCCCTGAAAAGAATATTTCAAAAAAATATTCATAAATTCAGTTAAATAAATAAAATAAAAAACTTCCTGGCGAAAAACTGAACTTCTGTCTTTCATGTGACAGGTGGAGATACTAAAATTCTCAATAAATCAAACAATACGTGAAAACAACAACTTACAAATATCTTTAAAACTGGATTCTTACAAAATTCAACAAGGGTAACCAGCATTATACATTTATATGACAATTTGACACGACAGTTTATTAGGGGAGTAGATAAGCTGGCAGAGCATTTACTTAACATGTGAAACTTACCGGAATCGATAGTTGGCGTCCTAAATTATTTTTATTTCAAAATGATTTTGAAAATGCCTAGTATCAATCCCGATACTGTTAAAAATAAAATATAAGGTATAAAAAAAATCTAACTCAGTTTTCGTGACAAATTTTATTGGGGGACCCGCTGAATAAACATTTTCTATGTTAAAATGAAATAAATATATTATGTTGTTTGTTTGCTTTTATAAGGAGCTTAAAGAGTAATTATTATATACTGTTAGCGCTGTTTAAAATTAATTTAATTCTATTAAATTTTTGGTGTTTGACCTGTTGCCTCGTGCATATATTCAATTCGCTATTTACCTAATTTTTAATCTGCATATATCCTTCTTTTTCTTATTTATCCCTATCACTAAGCACAAGGAAAAAAGATGTCACAGGGATTAAAAATCTATCAACTGTAGCAAGTTCAGTGCGCTTCGAACTTTCTACGGAAACACTACCGCGCTTCACTCCGCTATCGCTTAATTCTGCTTATACTCAATAATCATTTTTTCGCAAACGTTACTATACACGCCGCGACGTTGTTACTTATTGTGGAGAAGAATCAATGAACAAACCAGCATCCAGCAGACAAAAAGAAAGTACCTTCCCTTTCTTCCTCATATTTCTACTATTTACTATAAGAAATTGAGTAGTTCAATAAGATAAAAGTATACATATCAGAGAAAGCTGAATTAACTAGCATATACAGAGGAATAAAACTTTGTATACCTAATATTCCTCGGTGTAGTGTTCTAAATTTATGTGAGGACAGGTTTAAGAGAATACATTTGACTAACTCATATATATTATGTAACGATCCTGTCTTCTGATGTGTTTCTCCAACCTTGGTCGATGCCACAACTTTGACAATAACGGACGTTGGCTATGCCTGAATGGAGCGGTGGGTATATTTCATTGAAGGCTTCATGGTGGCTTCCAAGGAAAATATAAAAAACTTTTTATTGTAGAAAGTCGTGGGATACAAGTATGAGCGTAAAACCCAGTTTGAACCGAAATACAAATAAATAAATAATGTATGTGGTTTATACAACTGACTTAGACCATTTTCTATACTCGTCATTTTAATTACTTTAATTTGTATATTACAAGTAATGCAGTCTGTTCCGCACAGCTACGAGCCCGCGGGGCGCGATAATCGCGGCCCGAGAAATGATAAAGGCAAAAGTGCATCTTTCACGCTTTACGGGAACATTTCGCCCGGCGCTCCGCGCCACTGGAAACCCTACGCCCCTGCGCTTGGCGGACCGCCGAGTGGAGGGGGGACCGGCCCGCCACGAGACTCCCGCCGGCGAGCGGGCAAATTATTGTTAAGATTCTTTCTGTAATATTTTAAGTTAGGAAAATGATATGAACTTGGGATATTATATAATAAGAAGAGCATGGAAGGGGCGATCGCCCGGAGATAATATTACGCACCTTAAAAATCAGTTAGGTAGCAAAAATGGATTTTCTAAGTTTAAGGTGCGATAATTAATTCCCCGGGCCATCGCCCCGGGTGAAATTTATCAGGCATCCCGAGGGAGAATAAAGTCTACAAAATAAAATACTCGCGATGTCTGAGAAAACAGGGTTTTATATGTTAAAAGACAAAATAGCGGAGGATTCCGAGGACGACAGAAAAAATGAGCCGAGTTTCGAAGTTTGGCCGCTAGGGGATGGCTGCGCTGGACCCAAACGGGGTGGCGAGGGGACTGGCTTCGCCATCTCATTGGGTCTCAGATTTACGGGGAGTCTCGCGCTCCCAATAATCTTTGTGTAAAATAAATAATGGTCCAGCGGCTGCAGAAAACATTTCCATTCTGATCTCGCACCGCTGGACTCTCCGAGGAAAATTGTGTTTCATTCATCTCCGCTTGACTCTGCTATTACACTGGACTTTCTGGCTTCCTGACTTTGCTACGATATTTGGACTGAACCTGGAACTTTCTTTGACTTTGGCTGATACACTGGACTACGATTTTGGACCCCCCTGGACCACTGCACGCCGCTGCAGACATCGACGTCCGAGATACCCGAGCGAACCGGCGAATCACCCCTTACGTTTCTACAGTCTTGTTTCCTGTGTGGAACACAGTCCGAGTTAACATACCTGACCCATGTACTTAAAGGAAAAATGTATATTTGATATTTATAAAAAACTAGTATTTTACCCGACCTAAGATGTGATGCAATGATATGGCAATAGAAGAAAAAGAAAAAATAACATGGCGGAATTTATGTCACCAGATTTTTTTTAAATAGAAGCGTTTTATCTCATATATTGTGAAATATCTTTCAAGATTTTCCAAGATTCATCACATGACATGACATGACATACACATATACCTGGGTTTTTATTATATTAATTACTGACGATGATAATAAATTACCCATTACCACATAACTAAGAATATATTTTAGCATTAAAAAGAACATTTTCTCAATTCTTTTTATTTGTAGTTTTTAAGTTATTTTGCCGTGTGGATCCAAACTCTTTGGCTGATGTTTTGGATTTAATTGCATGGTCCATGGACTCTGAACAGAATACTTTACACATAAGATAAGATTTTGAAAATAACTCCATCAAAAAATACCTTTGTTAAATTTAAAAAATATATTAAATTGTTCTGTTTTAGGAATAATTTTTGTGCTATAATTATAATTATTGAGGAATTTTGATTTTCTAACTTCCAATTCTGTGTAGATTTATTAATATCAAATAATAATGGATTTTTTTCCCCCCAATATCTATCATCTTACTGATGCCCGGGGTATTTCTCTCACGAGTAGGTAAGATCATTTCACTTCGGAGGATATGGTTTTAGGTCATTCTAAAGAACTCACCGCAAATTCTAAAGGCTTATAAATAAATAAATATGTATTATTTTGGTAATTTATTATGTAATAGGTTCCTCTGTAATATTAGCAAAAGGTTTTCAGGAAAGTAATGAAAGCTTCTGTTTTGGAAAAGGAAATAAAGTTTTCTAACCATAAATCTATTTAATATTTCACTTAAAAATAACATTTATATGATTCAATAATTTAATTAAGAAGCTTGTATAGATTTGGTCTTTGATCGTTCCTTTGGTACACCCTTGATGCGGAAGTTGATTGGTGCCATATTGTCTTGGGTTTCAAAGAAAACTTTTAATCCTTCTCTGGCTGCCATTTCCTTGGCCATTGAAATGTTTTCACCAAAGCCTGTAAAACAAAAACAAAAAAATTAGTATATGGTCCTTTACACACAAATAAAATCCGATAACTAACTAGTCCTCATTAAACAACCATGTTCTGTTCCACCAAGCTAGTTGTAAAGTGAATTGATCAGTAAATGAACTCAATGTTTTAGAGTAGTAGAGATAGTAGAATGCACTAGGCCTAAATCGTAATCATCGATAATATTCATTTTCATCTTAAGATCTATAGCTATCCTTTTCAAGAAGCAACCTGCTTCCTTTAGGTAAAATGGTGTTCTTCAAGCTTGATTATAGGATTATCTACACAATTTTATTTAATGAAAGATTTAGTTTTATATTAATAATAAGAATACACTTTGTTTTTACTACGGCTAGTCTTGTCTCGGTACAGGCACACATGATGAAGGATAATCAATAAAGTAAAACATAACAGAAAGAAAGAAGACAAAAAATAATATGTAAAGTGAACTATACCTGCACAAAACAAATTTTTATCCACATAAATCCCCACCCTGTAACAAGCCAATATTGTGTTCTTTGCACTTTCTCCAATTAATCTCAACTCTGGTTCACTCATGCTGGATTTCTTAAACAAGTCATTCAGCATTGCCATGGGATTGTCTATGACCCACAGATCGTTGATGTCCTGGTCAATGAGAGCTGTGATGACAAAGTCTCTCACAAAATGGGCCCCTTGATCAGCCCCTGATGAATATATCAAGGCGGAAACGAGGGCTTTGAATGTTTTGGCTAATGTGTCTTCACTCACGGGGTATTCCTGTAAAGTGATATTACTTTATATGTAAGTGTCAATACATTTTTAATTAAATAATTAAACAAAAATCTTTTTTAATGGAAATGCACTCACTTGGCAGAGAATGATATCTTTGGTACCGAGGTAAGAAGCGACGTGAGCCAACATTGCCGTGGTGGTGAGATGATCTCTAATGGCAAGGATGCCCTCAGAAGGGAATTTTGGAAGAGCAGCTGCTAGATAGACCACAATGTAATCTCGCATAAATGACTCTCCTAAAATATAAAAATCATTAAATACACACGTAACGCAACTCAACTCAAAAGCAGATACAGGTTTTTAGATTTGGGTGATGAGGGTGTTACATGTGAAGTACCTAGAGGTATATGTGAAAAATTAATTGGTGTTGATTAATTTAACATATTTTTTAAAATGAGAAAAACTAAAAAACAATGTTAGAAAAACAGAATTATAAATTATGAAAGTTTTTGCTTCAGCAGTAACTTATTGATTATATATAGAGCTCGGAAAGGATTGGAGCAGGATTCTCACAAATATACCTCCGACTCATGATATCCTTTTAATTTTAATTACAGCTCCTGTTCTTCTTAATTCATCTTGCCGATAAGCCACAATGGCTTGGCACGATCTAGCATAATGAAACTTTTGTAAAAAAAAACTTTTGATTTAAAAAAATTATTAAGAGGTCTAAAGGTTTATCAAGAAATTTATGGTTTGCAATATAATCAAATATATACATCGTTGTTCCGAGTTAATTTTAGTTACTATTACATTTATCAATCATCCGAGATCAGAAAAAAGTGAAAGGCTGAAAAAATGTCATTTTTTTATCAAAAATAAGTGTAAAATATTTGATATTTCTTTCATTTCGAGCCCTCGTTAAATATACATTTATGAGAGATACATGTTTTCAAAAAAAGTCAATTGCCTTCTTCAATAAGTTGCGTATTATCTTCCAATTTGATTTCAGGATTTTCTATGCCCAGAGCCCTCTGTTTCGATTCTTCCTGAATAATATAAGACCTGTGGGTGAACGCGGTTTTCAGAAGTTGTGGATCAAAGTTTTCTTTTAGTCTCTTTCCAAAAGCGTAAAGTTCGGCTTCCTGGTTCCATTCCAAAAACATATTTCTGGGATTTGGAAGTTTTGGTTCTACTCTTTTGAATTCTTCTTTCTCTTTTCGACGTTTTAGCTCCATTAATGTCGGTCTCACCCAACGGTGAAAACGACATTCTAGAAATTAAATAAAATGTAAAAATATTAGGATAAAATTAAAAATTATAGGTTATGTATGTGATATCGCGCGACTAAAATATATATTAATCTAAAATAGTAAACTGAAACAGAATGTATCGAAACAAGATTTTTATACCTTGGATTCTTAAAGCATACTTGTATTGATTGTTCAAATTAAAGAAACGAAATAATTTAGTAGAAATTGACATTTTAAAAGAAACAATGCACCGACAGCGAGCAAATGTTTATGGCTCACCCATAGATTTTAATTCAAGTTACATAATGCGATCTCAGATGAACGAATGAGCTGTCCATCTATTTTTATACTATTGCAGCCAAAAACTCTTTAAAAATAAATCATTCGCTGCCATAAACGCATGCCCATAGAATTTTAAAATCTGGCGCAATATTTTGAGTTGTCAGCTGTTGAGAAATATATTTTTGTTTCGCGCATTTATTTTAATATCGTTTATTTAGTATATTTATACTTTTAATATAGTTCTTTAATCATATTATCATTTTTATTTTAAATGCGATTCAATTTCAATGATTTCGAAGTTCTATTTGAAAATAAACGACGTAGCTTTTGACGTTTTAGACAAAATTGCTGTGAAATGTCAACAAAATCATTACTGTTAGTTTACCAATTATTGCTTTACTAGTTTTCTTAGACTTCTCATCACTATCATTTTTATGTAATGTTATTAATAAAATAAAAAACTTAAGTATTAGTCTATCATTGATGTTCGCTGTAACCTCAAAATTAATATTAGTTGTAAACATATTTATTTATAGACGAATAATTTGATTTAATTAATTGTCTACTCGAGTGCAATAGAAATGAGGAACCCAGGAATAGTGTCATTATAATTTTACTTCTTTTTTTTAGTGTGTGATGAAGATCTTTTAATTATTCATTCAATCTTCGGCAGCATTTTTGAACGCTCTACAGAAATTTTGGAAAAATCGAATGCTGTGACGTTTTACACATTGGATGGGGGCATAAGAACCATAGCCGAAGTGAAGGGCCATTCTGACAAGACGTACAAGCTAATACCAGAGATAAATTTTTGTCCGTGTCCGGCATTCCAATTCAAAGTTTTAAAATCCTCATCGGAACTGACTTGCAAACACGTTTTAGCCGCGTGGCTGGCTAAAGTTACTAATAAATATATAGAACAGAAAATATCCCAACAGCAGTATTCTTCAATTGTTTGTTCAATTTATATGCTAGATATTCAGGAAGAATAACCCTGATAATATATAGCCATTAAATGTGAATTCATTATTTACTATTTTTTTTAAACTGTAGAAGACAATATTAAAATGGTTTATAGTCAGAATGAATCAATCAGAGGAACTCAGTATTGTTTTACTGCGTTTTTAGATAATGTCAAGACCCTGTACTCTGTTTTAAAAGCAATAAACTTTCAAGAGGTGAGTCATAAATATAAGCGCATGTTTAAGTTTTACGAAATTTAAAATCTGATAACTATAGTCCTATGTAAATTATCGTAATCAACAAATAGTTAGTAATCATTCTGAGTTGTTCTAGTATTTGTTACATTTTAAGTGGCAGTAATTTTTTAATATCTTATTTTGATCAATAGGACATAATATAATAATATAGATTAAAGAAAATTACTGCCATTTAAAAATGTATCAAATGCATGCAATGGATGGATATAAATGAAACAATGTTATTACTCTACTTCAGTTTATTAGCACTACTTGAGTTTCGAGAGAAAGAGTAACTCTCGTCGACAGGTGAAGTATTAATCTGACTACACATAAATATAGGAGACAAGGCTTAGGTGGTAGACATACAAGTAATTAGGTACTGACAGATGGAGGGGAAGGGAGCGGAGTTACTGGTGGACGGTGGAGGGGTGGTTGTAACAGAAATATTGTAAAATGTAATATTGTTTAACAGATTAATACCCAAGTTCAAATTCCTTTTTATTTTTAAACTTTCAAAACTATTCATTTTATTACCTTTACGCATGAAGGAATGGAGAAGTTTAATGGTACATAAATGAAAGGAATGATTATTATCCATAATGTGTTTTGCTAATTTGGAAAAGTTATCAGCACCGTCAGAGTATTAGGAATCTTTTAGTATATGTTAAAATATTGTATGATACGGCGGCCTACAGTAACCAATTTATTCAATAGGTTAAAATAGATGTTTATTTACAAAATCTTTTCCAGTCTGCCATATTCTGTGCCACTGACCAGGGCCTGAAGATTACTGTGGAGCAGAACAAATGCATACAGGCCTCTGCTTACATCTCTGCGGACAACTTCTGCGAGTACTCTGTGCAGGGGGAGGAAGTGGAGCTTAAAGTTAGCCTAACGGTACTCACCGAGTGCCTGAACATCTTCGGCTCCGGTGAAGAGTCTAGTCTTAAGATGTACTACAAGGAGGCGGGGGCACCACTGTTATTGGTGTAAGTGTGATTGATGAGGAAACGAAGGCACATTGGAAATTTTGTCACTTCTTATGCCCTATCCGTTTATTGTTACTGTGGCCTGGAAAAGCTCTACAGTAGACTGGCCAAACCATTGCCTCAAGTTCTTCTTCTTCTAGCAATCTTTCCCTGCACTATGAGGTCCACAATCTTGTACTTCTCCGGATGTCTCATTGCATGTCCAAAATATTGAAGTTTTCGGATTTTTGTTTTAAATGTTTCTTTTTGTTTATTCATCCAAACCATAACTTCTTCCTTCGGAACTCTATCCATCTAGCTTATTTTGAGCATTCTTCTCTAGATCCATATCTCAAATGTTGAAAACAGATCTCACTATTTGTATCTAATTATAGAAAAGTGGTGCATTTTAGCAAATTTCTTCAATTTACTAATCTATATTGTGTATGGAATTGTATAAAAATATTGTCATAATTTTTATTGTTCTCCTTCCTTGACTGCCTGATTAGTAACTAGAAGGAAAAATCATTACATTTTTGAAAATTATTCTCATATCAGAACTAATAAGTGTGAAAAGGAACTGAAAAGTTGTATTTTATTACCAGTCATTAACAATTCTTCATGACTTATCGTACTACCTATATTATATGTGCCCATTATTATGAAAGTGGTCTAAGGTCATGTTTCTTTCGTTTCGAGATATTTAAAGGTTTGCGTTTGAATTGATTAAAAAATATTTTTATATTACACAACACAATGTTTCAACATTTTTTTAGTCTACTAGATTTATAATTTATTTCGACATATAAATGTTGCATGTAGCTTATAAGGAAATAAAAAAATTATGGTTGAAATTACTTATTCTATTATCAAAATAAATACTAGAGAATATCGGTGAACGTCGTAACATTACACTGAATATAATGCTTCAAATTTTTCACAATTGTCACAATTTGAATTGAATTTAATTTAAAACAATGTGACGAAATAATTGATAAAATATATTTTTTAAATTTCTTGACATAGATCACTTTCATAATAATAGGCACATATTAGCATAAATAATATATATTAGGTATTTTTACATATTGCATGGTATTCTTATTCCTAATGTGATAAAAAACCACAGATTAGCAAGTATTTTCTCTGTTTAATTATTTCAAAACAACAGAAAGGTTAGGTTAGGCGCTAGAAGCAGCTCTCACACAACTATGCTACCAACAGCACACTGAAGCAATCTGAACCGTGCCATTGATGGTAGGTAGGAGGCAAGCATATAAGATCTTCAGGCGTATGAGTAAGAATAATATGAACATGATGGATATTAGGAAATAGTAATTTTTTGTCATACATTTATTTTTTAAATCTGTACAATATTCAATGCAAATTTTTCACAACAAAACTTTCTATGTTGCTATATCCTCTAAAACCTGCTTGTTAGCAGTGTTACATAGTCTGAGATGTTTTCAGCTTGGAGCATCTGAATGCTGAGGATGCCATGACAGACTGTGAAATCCGCACCCAGGAGCCAGAGGAGCTGATGTACTTTAAGGGAGATGACGAAGTGTCAGAGATTGCTACGCTGGTAGTGAAGGGACCTGGCCTGCTCGCCGTGCTGGGAGACCTGGACAAGACTGCCGAATTGGTGGAGCTCACCCTGTCCCCGGACCATCCTCACTTCACCATTGTCACTACTAGTCCACAGGTTAATAGAGATATTATTTTATTTTATATATTACCAGAAAAATTATTTTAAACATTACCTACAAGATGGCAGAAGATATATTTTCTTCTTACAATGTTTTTAATATATTATAGGATAAATCTCGCGTGGAGATTCCCAAATCTTCAGACATGATTCACAGCTTTTCTTGCTCAGAAGCCGTAACTTTGAAGTATAAATTCTCTTCTATTCGACTCATCATGAGGGCTCTAGGACTCGCCACTAAGGTAAAGCTTGTATATTTATTATTTACATTTATGTTTGATCTTGAGAATGTGAAGATATTAGATTATTAATTTAAATAAACTGTATAAAATCATCCTGTTCTTTAGAATGTCCGTATTGTGTTTTGTTTCATTCGTCTAGTGGTTAAGTCGGCAGCAGATTGTCGAATTTTATAAATTATATATTATTAAAAAATAGGATTTTATAACCCAGCATTGCTTCGGGTGTGAATATGTATATTCAGACCAGTAGCACTTTTATTGTCTTATGTGATATTTCAAAAAAGATTTAATATGAGGATTGCCTAAATATGTTGCAGGTGGCGATAAAGACAGATTCACGAGGCTTGCTCGTGGTCCAACAAATGATCGAGAGAGAAGAACAGAGGCAGATGTTCGTAGAGTATTATATTACGCCACTTATAGATGAAGACGATGATTGAATTATACTAACTTGTACCTAAATATTACTATTTATTATAAGTTAAAATATCAATTAAATGAACCATTCCAATAATGTGTTTGTTTTTAGAAAAGGTGTAAATATATGAATCTCCTAATTCTCATGTATTATCGCACCTTTGAATTATATGATATGGTTTAAAAATTAACAACTGTCAATTTCATCTCGATATAGTCTGAAATACATATGCATACTAAAATTTCAAATTATAAGTGTAACGGATGTCTATTAAGTGCTTATCTTCTTCTCGTTATGTCGTTGCAATTCTCTTCTCCACCACCTTCTATTATATACAAAGTTTTTTACTTCTCGATTGCTTCTACATCTGCTCCATTCCAGCAAATGGTTCATTAATGTTTTCCTCAACCATCCTCGTCTTCTTCGTTCTATCACTGTAGTTATGAATATGTTGTGTCTGAGCGTTTAACCCAAACTTCTACATAATTTTTTTTATGGCTTAATTTTATCAACATGGAAATAAAAACTATTAACTAAAACTAAATTTCAAACGACATTCTATGCAAGAAATCAAAACTAGTAATTAAATAATTTATAAAAGTAGGAGGTGGGTAAAATTTTTGTTGAAAACTAAGAATTTTTGCACTTGTTGAGGAAATAAAAAATATGAAATTATGTATGTATTCATTTTTTTTGTTTAGTGGTGTACCTATCGTTATGAAATGTGAAGTACTGTACATGTGTATATTTTTAATCAGTTGAAAGGCATTAAAAAATATTTTCACATTTTAATTTAAAATTAAACCTTTTCAAAGCTGATAACAAAAGATTGTGGTGTACAAACATAATATAAAAAAATTGTAATCAGATGAAAACGATGATTGCATTTTATCTGATTTTTACAAAGTTATAAAAAAATATGAGATAACACAAAGTATTAAATATTCGTCAGTCTTATTACATTTTGCATCCTCACGTATTACATAATCAGTAGTTTGTACAAATTAAATAAAAATGACTGGAAAAGTAGCAATTGTCACCGGTGCCAACAAAGGAATTGGGTTTGGAATTGTAAAAGGACTCTGTGAGAAATTCCAAGGAGATGTTTACTTAACATCTAGAGATGTCGCAAGAGGAGAATGTGCTGTCAAAGAACTAAATAAGTTAGGTTTTAAACCTCTTTTCCACCAACTGGATGTGACTGACGCTGAAAGCATCAAGTGTTTTGGAGATTTTATAAAAGAAAAACATGGAGGAATAGACATACTCGTCAACAATGCAGCTATAGCTTTCAACGTTGATGCTATAGAACCCTTTGATGTCCAAGCTGAAAAAACTACATTTGTCAATTATTTCAGTTTAGTATCATTATGCAACATTCTTTTTCCTCTACTCAGACATAATGCCAGGGTCGTGAACTTGTCGAGCTCTATGGGTCACCTTTGCCGCATCCCTGGGCAGTCTGTAAGAGAGAAATTTGCAAAAAGCGACTTGACAGAACCTCAACTGTCAGAATTGGTGAAACAATTTGTGGAGACGGCTAAAAATGGTACTAGCAAGGCTGAGGGTTGGGGTGAGAGCACGTATACCGTGTCTAAAGTGGCCGTGAGTGCTCTGACATTCATTCAACACAGGCAGTACGGAAGTGGACCTCAAAATATATCCATCAACTGTGTGCATCCGGGATATGTGATCACAGATATGTCGTCACATAAAGGCACATTCACCATAGAGCAGGGGGCGGAAGCCGCTCTGTACTTAGCACTGGATGCTCCGGAGGAAGTGAAAGGAGCCTACGTATGGCATGACAAGACGATTGTTGATTGGTTTGCAGAAACCCAAGCCTGGGTTTAAGTTGCTTTTTTTTTAAAATAACAATTTGATAGCAGCGATGTATTATACGTCTCCAAGCTGACCAATGTTTCAAGTATAGATATCAAGTCAAGCCTTATCATATAAATACTGCTATAATTACAGTTGTAATGTATTTGACACAATAAAAACGTTTTCAAACCATATATGTTTTTTGTTTATTTAATATGCACCTTCGTAGTATGTTACTTTTCATTTGCAATACATATTATCCTATATCATCATGCAATTTAAATTGATCAGAAAATTTTACAATATAATTGAACTCGTTAGAGCTAGTGCACGATTTTCTGTCGTGATGGCGAGGTTTATGGAGATATGCAGTCAGCAGTGTGGGCACTATCATAATATATTTATATAGATCCTCACCGTTACGACAGAACTGACAGAAAGTCGTACGTGTGTTCATTAATATGTTTTTTATTATCTACCTCTTCTATTGTTTCATTCTCCTACAGACTTTTGATATGGAATAAAATTTACAATCAAGTGATACTTGCCAGTCAATATAAAAAATTATATTTGAGATTATACACATATAGGGGGCATGGTCAAGCAATTTCCAGCCGAATTTGTCCAGTAGGGCGGTGGTCTGTCGAGAGACATGCGGGCGAGCGTTGTCGTGGTGCAGCCTAACGCCCTTGGTCAGCCTTCCTCTCCGGCGATTTTGGATGGCTCTTTTGAGTTTTGTCAATGTCTCGCAGTACCTGTCCGAATTGATGGTGGTCCCTTTAGGCATAAACTCGGTCAGCAAGACGCCTTTTCGGTCCCAAAACACCGTAGCCATCACTTTCCCTGCGGAAAGCGTCTGCTTAAACTTTTTCGGCCTAGGCGATTCAGGATGGCGCCATTGTTTGGACTGTTCTTTTGTTTCTGGAGTGACGTAGTGACACCACGTTTCATCTCCCGTAATAATGGAGTCCAAGAATTCTTCGGTATTCTCGGCGCATTCTCGAAGAAACCCCTCGGCACACTTGACACGATTGTCTTTGTGGGTTTCTGAAAGCATGTGTGGGACCCACCGCGCGCACACCTTGCGATAACCAAGTTTATCGGTCAAAATGTTGTCGATGGTTTTTTCACAAACCTCAGGAACCTGGACAGCAAGCTCCCGAAGCGTTACTCTCCGATCTTCGAGGAGAATGCGCTCAATCTTCGCCACGACTTCGTCCGACACCGATGGCCTCCCACTCCTTTGCTCGTCGTGGACGTCTGTGCGTCCTTCGGAGAACTCCCTGCACCATTTGCGGACGTGTTGGACGCTGATGCAAGCTGTGCCATAAACTTCTTCCAACTGTCGATGAATTTCAACAGGTTTAAGCTTCTTCGCGTTTAAAAATCGAATCACCGAACGGATTTCACACCTGGCGGTAACGGCGATGGCAGGTTCCATAGCGGATGGCTGTCAGGCCTTTACTGAGCGTCGCAGCGTTTGCTCCCGGTAGTGGGGATGTAGTTAAGGGACCAACAATCAAGGCGGTGTTGCCAGATTTCGCCTAGCATCTCGCGTGGCGAGTGTACAGCGTAAGGAACCTTATTTTTTACTTGGCCCTCGTATGTATACATATATAAAATCATGTTAAAGTTAGACATTTTTAAATATGTTCACAACTGTAATTAAAATGCTGTAAAACAGTGATAGCAAATCTTTTTTCTTGTGAAAAAAACCTATGCGTGTCTGATAAATAAAATTAAAAACAAAACATGTTTTCGTTTAAATTTTGTCTTACTTTGAAGGTAAATGTCACAACACTTTCATTAAAAATAATACTAAATGCACCGCATATAATTTTTTCAATAACACTTTACACAACCATTAATCCTGATATAATCATCCTCTTCCTCTTGGTTCAATACTCATTTTGTTTATAGACATTTTGGAAGGATATATCAATAATAATTATTCAAATTACATTGCGTATTCTGTTTGGATGTGACAATACAAGACACTAAAATGAATTTGAATGAGCGTTGACACTAGTGATGAGCTAAACCATTATTGTGACTATGTGATTGGTATTCGAATTTAATGTTGATTGGTAACTAAGATTTTACTATCAGGTGTTTAGTTTCTAGTGTACCAGTGATTGCTCACTGAATTACGAATAAATCAATTATCAATCATCACAATCACAGTTAAAATAATGGTTTAGTGTTTTGTACAGTAAACAATATACATATTTCCGTATCATATTCACACAGTAGCAGTAGTAGGACAAGAGGTTGTCGGGGATTACGACGCGATTGGAATCGGCGTGGTCATCAGTTTGGGGTAAAGATTGAAAGAATGTTATAAAAGAGTGTTCAGAATTATGGATTAATGTTTGTGTTGGTGAGGATGTTTGCAAATCAAAAGGATTTGGCAGGTTGTGCGTGTAATGAAATTGATTATAATGTACGAGTGGTGGAATGCTCCACAATCTACCCATCACTCACGTGTCTGATTGATCGGGGGATGTATTGTGTATGTGTGTGGCCAGAGCAGGTTAGAAAACGAAAACTACTTACAGTTGACATTATTTTATTGGCAGACAGTTTGCAAGTATGAAGTGGTTAAGCTGTACAATAAAATCTCTGCATGTAAGGAGTTACAAAGGTGATTCTTGAAGCTATGGTGGAAAGAATGAAGCCCAAGAGACGATTTTTCAAACGGCTGCTGGTCGCATGGTTATTCTTGCCTGGCATCGGTATCGGGTGTGTTTATGGCTGTTAGGAGTTCTGTTTTATGCACCGTTTATATACAAGGAGCATTCAAGGTCGTCAGCGGCGATGACAATGGAGGCGATAGACCTCCACAGGCCCAAAACGCTTCAAGAGCAGGGCAATAAAGAAAAAAGATCTTATTCACATTTATTTTATATTAAAAAAAATTTATATGCTTTGCAAACAAAATTCGAGTTTTGCTCTCTACTTGGACTACTGGAAGATGGTCCTGTTAAAAGCCATAATAATCTGCGAGTTTGTATGAGAAGATGTATGAATGTGAATGAGGTGAGAAATGTATGTCAAGACAGAAGAGTGTGGCGCTCTATCCTCTCTGCCTACCCCCGCAGAAAATGGCGTGATAGTAAGTAAGTACTATATGTATTTCTTATAATTGGGTACTTAAAAATATTATTCTACTTGAACAAATAAATAAATGTTAATTAAAGATAATAAATCAAAATGGTTGTCGCCCCTGGATTGTTTATATTAACATCTGGTCTAACAATTCTTATCTTCTGTGGCAAACCGTCAGATTACAATTACTTACTGCTTAATACTTTATTTATATTATATCTTTAAGTGACATGTTTACAACATAGATGAACAATAAGCAGACAGGATTATATTGTTTACCAAAACAGAAATTGGTAAATAGAATCGGCATTTTTGCTAATGAGTTTGAAATATTTGTTAAGCCACTATAAATTTACCAGTGAAATTGAAAGTAGCATGAATCATCCACCTGTCTAAATTATAATTTTTATTCACAATCATTAGCAGATGTATAGCGACTCCTCGTTTCAATTTGCATTGCATCAAAATCACAATACTGAAAATCTGGTTTGCATTAGTATGATTCAATATGCAACCTATTTTCACTGCTGCAAGTCAGAGAATAAATAACTATGTATTCGTAAATTAGACCAAAGTACGGAGATTTTGACTAACCACGATAATAATGATAATGTTGTAATTTATTATTTGAGAGTTAGCATTTTTCAAATTGAAAGTAACTTTAGTAATATATACAATGTTTCATTTTATTAAATACACATCATTTCATTAAATGATTTTTTTTCAAATATGTTATTAGAATACTTCCCAACGTTGATACATGGAACGGTTTTGTTCTGTTACTTTATTTTGATAAAATATTCATGATGATTGTGGAATAGATCTCGTAAATTTCTATGGGACTTTATGCGAAAACGTGGCTTGTGTTGTTTCGCTGTGCGTCACACTTTCCTGGAATGTAACCCTGATGCAGATCGAGACTAGTATATTTGAAATATTTTTTAAATAATAATACTCGTTTGTATAATAAATCAGTGTAAATAAAAACTATTGCAATATTCAGTAGAAGACCAATACAGCCAACCGCACTTCCCATATTACCACGATGAGCTGGAGGTTCCTGCAGGCTACTGCTTCGCTCGCTGTCGTTTCATTTTCATAATGTCTAACCATTTGTCTTTTTCGAGGGTGCTTATCGCCTGGGCTTAGTTATGTAGACCCAAAGGTAATTTATACAATGCTGAAAATTCAGCTTTTAGGTTAAAGATAGGAGTGTCATCAAATACGAGAGAAAAGTGGCGATGTGACATTTTCATCAAATTGAGTTTTTAATGGCTTTTCAATATCTCTTATCATTAGGCTTACCATACGTACCGGTTTGACCAGGATTATCCCGGTTTCACACATAGTCCCGGCCGGTGTGGCATTTTGTTCTGGCCGTGTGGTGCACGAGCAGCGTAGCCAAACCCCGCACTGCACGGCTGTGTTTTCACACTGATCATGGACTGCTTGCAGTGTAATTATGTTTTAGTAAGGTAATGCAGCAGCGTGTAATTTATCTACCTAATTTAGTTCAGGTTTTTTGTATTTAAAATGCTGAAAAGAAACGAATGAACTACAAAAAGACTACTCATTTATAAAAAAAGCGCTGTGGTGAGCTGTTTCTCAGAATTTTCTATTACACACGGTGGGCGAGCAGAGATTAAAGACCATGTATCAGCTATCGCAAGCTCTTCACCTGTTAAAACATTTTTTGAAAATGATGATTCCATTCAAGATTAGTTATTGCGGCCAAAGAGGTCACATTTGCCTTCACACAGTGATGCATGATATGAGCTTCAATACTTCTGACTGTACGTCCAAATTGATTTCAAAATTATTTGAACCAAAATTTGATGCTGCGAGAACCAAATGCGAAGCGATAATTGTCCCGATTTAGAGCTTCAGAATTATGGTAAGCCTAGAAATGGATAAATGATAATTGGAATATTTTTGTATTATTAATAGAATCAGCATTAACTTTGTATAGTTTCATCATAATGGATGGATATAAATGAAACAATGTCATTACTCTACTCGAGTTTCGAGAGAGCAGTAACTCAAGTAGTGCTAATAAACTCATTTTTTCCATCCATTTTCTATGATTATTTTACTAATCTATCATTAGCTACAAAATAGTATAATCGAATCATTAGAATTAGGTTTAATTATAACATAAATAACAATAATTTGTAAAAAATATATATTTTAATCCTAGTGTATATATATATATATATAAACACTAATTGAAGGGAGCATAAAATATTTCACTTTTAATGATATTAAGTTAGCCACTTTTCACTCCTAATTAACGATATTGGCTTTTACCTATTTATTAAAAAATGTTTTAATACTATAAAAAGTCAGAAAAATAATCTTATAAACATGTTTAAAGTGCAATATTTTTTATTTTATATTTAAACCTCAAATCACTTATCATTTAACAGATATCCGGTGATAACGTCTGGTATAAATAAAAGGCCCTTACGGTATATAAACACATACAGTAATTAGCTTCTGAAGTTATCTCACAACAATACTCAACATGACCAAAGTAGCAGTCGTTACCGGAGGGAACAAGGGAATTGGTTTTGAAATTGTAAAAGGATTGTGTCAACGATTCCAAGGCGATGTCTATCTAACATCGAGAGATGTTGGCAGAGGAGAGAAGGCCGTGGAAAAACTTAAAGAATCAGGACTGAGTCCTCTCTATCACCAATTGGATATTTCTAATCCAGAAAGCGTCGAGCGCTTCAGGGATCACATCAAAGAGAAGCACGAAGGCATAGACATTTTGGTAAACAATGCTGCAATTGCTTTCAAAAGGGATGCAACCGAAAGTCTTGGAGAACAAGCTGAGAAAACCATCTTCATCAACTATACTTCATTGGTTTCCACATGCAACATACTGTTCCCTCTTCTCAAACCCAAAGCGCGAGTTGTTAACTTGACGAGTTTGGCGGGACACTTGTCCGTTATACCCGGCTTGGAAATCCGCAATAGATTCGCCAACAATAGTCTGACGGAGCCCCAACTCTCAGATTTGGTTAAGGAATTTGTGGAGGCTGCAAAAGATGGCTCAAACGTTGCAAAGGGATGGGTAAACAATTCGTATGCTGTTTCCAAGGTTGCTGTCAGCGCTTTGACATTTATTCAAAATAGGGAATACGGTCCCAAAGGGATCTCGGTGAATTGTGTCCATCCTGGATATGTGGATACTGATATGACAAGTCACAAGGGAGTAATGACACCGCAACAAGGAGCTGTTGCACCTTTATACTTGGCTCTCGATGCTCCAGAAGATGTGAAGGGAGTCTACATGTGGGAAGATAAAACCATTGTTGATTGGTTTGGAAGCATACCGCCACTATAAGTACCTACCTAGACTGTTCCTGACTACTACCACAAACATCTGATTAGAACTGACACTAATAATTAACTTAATTGATTTCAACTAGAATATAAGGTAAATAAATGTTATATTAAACTTGTACTTATATTTTCAAAGATAAATATCTAATCGCATATTATTTTATTTTAATTATTAGGATGTGAGAACAACTTTTCACGTATCAATCTTGATTACTAAAAATATTGCAACTAACAAATTGATAATTTTTAGTTGTTCTAGTATTATCTAGTAAGATTCCATTTTAAAATTGCATGTACATATTTGATACAGTTTTAAGTGGCAGTAATTTATTTTTTAACATAATAGAATACAATACATTCAAAAAATTAGTCACTTAAAATATGTTTCAAATATATGCAAAATACTAGAAAAACTAAAAATGACCCGTTTGTTAATTACAAACCTTGTGCAGGAGGGGTAATACGTATTGACAATTTTGTTAATGTTGTCTGAAACAATTTTAAATTGAAATCTCATATATTATATATTTTGCATAGAGTAAAAGCAAACTACACTTTTCTTCAAACTGTGAAAGGGCCCCGACGCAAACAATAATATAACTTAATCTATGAAGGTTATTATTTTTATAGTTTGGTATTTGCTTTAGACCTACAGCTTTCACTATTGAGATTTCATTTGGTGTACATAATATTAGATTTTTTTTCACACATGTTTCACGAGTTTAAAAATTAAGGGGCCCCTTTAAAACTAATTAATCTTTTTGCGTTTTTAGACAATATAGATATTAATTATTAAAAATAATATTCAGTTACTTACTTATCATCACGCCGTTTCCCCACAATCCTCTGTCCTGATACAATTCTCACCTCATCCACATTCATACAAGCTCGCCGATTGTTGAGGCTTCTATCAGAACCATCCTCCATTATCAGTTTATTAGTTTTATATTAGTAGAAAGGGTTTATCTGAGTTATTGTTTAAAAAAAATCTAATATAGTGTATAACTTCTGATATAAATTAAAAATAAAAACTCACATTTTCTGTTACTTTTGCCCTCAAAACCGTGAATGAAACTTTACCAAACACCCACACTATCCATAATTAAGTAAAATAATCTTCAACCATGATTAAGTAGTTCATAATATTATTGTAACCAAACCACATTATACAACTAATACAAACTATCAAGAGATTGGCTTGACCCGTACTCAGGTCATGGTCATGGGTCAACGTCCAGCCTCAGCAGCCAAACTTATTTTAGAATACATTCTTATTGTGAAGTTGTAATTATTCAGAACATAGGTCTGTGATATTTTAAATATGAATTAAATAGATATTAATTAGAAAGATATACATATAAAATCAATTTTATCGAAAAATATTGTTGTTGCGCCATCGGGATTCGAACCTGGATCTTTCCTAACTGGGGAAGGTGCATTATCCAACTATGCTACAGCGACAAATTTTCGAACCTATTTGATATTAATACATTTAATCGTTCCATTATTTGAAAGAGCCATCTACCTTATTTTTACAGAATCTCGGTGGCGCAACAAAAATATTTTTCGATAAAATTGATTTTATATGTATATCTATCTAATTAATATATTTAAATCATATTCAAACTTATTTTCTTGGCGTTGTACACTTAGATATACAAAGTTTAAAATTTAAAATGAAATTTTAAGCTGGGGCATTAAAAATTCAGTTTTTTTAAATAACATTTCAATATAATATGTATTTAAAATAATTATTCATTCGATTACATATGTAACAGAAAACAAGACTAGTGAAAAATATGATTTCTGGTCGACGTGTTTGTAAATTATTATTTGGGTGCGTTTAGATTCAGGTTTACTTTTGATGCAAGTGGGTAGGCTGAAGCACAATTTTTGTTTTTGGTGGAGATTATCTGGCATTTTTTTCTCTATCACCGTGATAATTGAGTCTACCACATATTTTTTGTCACATTCTGTAAAGTGTAGTTATATAATAATGTAATTTGATTAAAATGTCTGCATTTCTGTCAAAATGTCATGTCTGCACCCACTAGAATTCTACATCCATTTTTTTTTTCCAATTCCTTAGAGTCTACAATACTCTTTGAGTACTCTACATTAGTCAATCACTGATATCTTTAAGTCACACTCACTATCAGTGATTGAATATCCTGATTAATTTTTTTATTTGTATTTGGTTGTGAACCATGAATCGGAGCATGTGCATATGAAGCAAAAATATTCACAAAGGAATGATGTTATAACTCGTGATTCTGCTGAAACGTTCTACGCATTTGACTTGAAATGCTGAGAATTTAACCTGAATAATAAACTCACATATTTTTAAGGGTTTTTATTCTCTTTGTGACGATATTGAATTAGATATATATGCTAGAATATG
Source organism: Eubasilissa splendida (assembly GCA_031772225.1). NCBI lineage: Eukaryota > Metazoa > Arthropoda > Insecta > Trichoptera > Phryganeidae > Eubasilissa > Eubasilissa splendida. Next base: position 6,864,381 of record CM062868.1, on the reverse strand, counting down.
TTTTTAACGCAAATATAGTTGGAATAATATAAGTAAATACGTTCAAAATTATGATTCTATTTAATTTATTTATTTTGTGTATTATGATATCGTGCGGCGCACGCGTATTAATAATGAAACTGTGATCACAGTTACAGTTTTCAATCACTGATATTATCGAATATTAATCACAATCACACCAGTGAGTTAAAAGTAGCATTTTTCTTATCACTACTCCGCATGAGGTTAGACCGCCTAATCTACTACGACAAGTGCATCAGCGCTGATCGCTTCGACACTTTTACTAACTATCTATTGTAATAAACATCATGGGTATGAATTGGAAGGGTAAAAAATTCTGATAAAAACCCTCTTTAACAATTTACTGGAAGTTAAGTGCTTCAAATTAATTAGGCGCGACACTTTATGTACAGTGCCATCTTATTCTAGCATAATTCTTATAAGGTAACTAAAATAAATTACGACTACACATAAAATATGGAAACAGGATATCCTAAGTTTTATAAACCCGAATGGGTGTAACAGCATGCCGATCTCACTTATTCCATGTGTTTACTTTTTAACTGTGACTGTGTTTTTTAACTGTTTCACATATGTGAAAATAAAACACATATAATATGTTTTATGATTCACTCATTTAATTTACTTGATACGTGGTTCACTTTGTAAGGACATTAGCAATCTAACAATTTAACTCAACAACTTGTATTTATATCTATATTGAGGGACAGCTATATAATTTTATTTGCATGAGATAAAAAGGGACAACATTATTCATTGGAATTGTGAGGATCGAGTAAATTAAATGAGTAGAATCATAAAACAAGTGTTTTATTTTCACATATATGATTATGGAGTTCTATGTACAAACTTACCTCGGAAACAGGAAATATGACCATTATATTTATTACCTATGGACCACATTGCTTTTTTTATAATATTTCAATTAAATGAATATAAAACTTCAATAAAAATACAAGTTGAGGAAAATAAATTTATTTATTTTTATTATGGTAATAATTTATGAAAAAATCCCATTCATAAATAATCTAATAATAGATGTATCAATTGGAAAGATAACAGAATGTAAGTTCAAAATTTGTCAAAAATTTATTTGATTGCTATAGCGAAATGGTGAATGCGCTTCCCCAGATAAGAAGAGGTCCAGGTTCGAATCGCGGTAGCAACTAAATATTTTCAATAGATTTCTTTCAGTCGATTAATTTAATTTGTACATATTACTTTTTTTACTTTATTAAAAAAAATTAGCAGGTACCTACAATTTGTCAATGATTGGGAAATATTTCAAAATTTGTATATTTATTTTCTTTCATTATACAATTCAGTTGAGTTTCAGATTCAGAATTTTTATTTTATTACAGAACGGCTCCCTTTATATGCAATATCTTATTCTCATAACATCAGTATCGGCTGATCTGATAATCGGCATAGTGTGACACGGTACAGCCTTAGTCTACGTACATACAAAACGAGAGAAGCAGAACTAAATTAAAAATATATTTGAAAGTTATAAAAATCAATTTTATAGAAAAATTTCCTTCATTTTTCATTGGACGACTCCATGGCCAAAACCATGATACCTTGCACAATTAATCCATAAGTTAATAGAAGAAAAAACATTTAAACATAAACAAATTGTAAATATGAAAAACTATAAACATATTATTTTATATATTAAAATGAATTTATTGATTTTTAGTTAACTTCTAGAGCAAATTTGAAAAGAGGGTCAATGAAAAAAACTGTAGAAATTTTTAAATTCAAAACAGTTTATTTTCTTCTTGAACTGATTCTGTGTATAACTATATGTTATGCTTGATATCATATGTAACCACACTGGTTCAGAAGAATTAAAAAAATAATAATTTGTAAATGATTTATTTTTAAAAGTAATAATGACCATAATAGAATTCCTTTGTGACCAGTGTTTCAAATTTAACTAAATCTAATCCAAAAATGTGATTTGATTTAACTTTGTCACGTTAGGAAGAGTGCTGCCTGAATGTTGTGAAAATGCTGACTGAATAAATGTGATTTGTAGAAAATAAAAAACTAGTACACAACAAAATACAGTAAGTGCCGGTTGTGTTTAGGTGGTTATTAGAACCAGGCGAATTTTACGCTCAATATTTCAATGGACAGAACCAACAATCAAAAACAATTTTTATTTTTGTCATCTTTTAGACTAAGTTAGTTATTAAAATCAAAGTATATTTGTGTGCTGTGAAAAAACAAGCAATAATAATGTCACTCAACACTTTTAGGTAGGTACCTAATTCCTCAATTCCCGGCAGTATATATTTACAATTTGGTAGATCTCCATAAAGAAAAATAGTTTTCATCATTTAAATCAAGTATTTGATAACTATAAATATTGTGCTGTATTTAAAATCGAGTTAATGGATTGTTCACGGAATCTAATATACAAACTAAAATTAGTGAATATTTTAACACTTTGCACTCATGATTTGTTACTTGGATGCCGCCATTATGACAGCATGAAAAAAATGAATCTTTAAATTTTAATCCCCTGAGTTAACAAAGTTTTACTATAGTTTACTTAAATGTATGTATTAGGATAAGGTAAATAGAACGGTCCTGCTAGAAGCCTCAACAATCGGCGAGCTTGTATGAGATGTATAAATGTGGATGAGGCGAGAATTGTGTTAGGACAGAAGAGTGTGGCGCTCTATTCTCTGCCTACCCCAGCAGAAAAACAGCGTGATGGTAAGTTAATTAAAAACATTCATACATTTTACCTTTGTATAGATCGTCATTTTCACATAATTCAATAATCGGCGAGCTTGTATGAACGAGGATAAGGCGAGAACTGTGTCAGGACAGAAGAGTGTAGCGCTCTATCCTCTCTGCCTACCCCTGCGGAGGGAAATGGTGTGATGATAAGTTAGTTAGTTAGATTTACTATATATTAGTATTAAAATCTTCGAGGAGCAGTGTGATAATAATAACCGGCACCTACTTGTATATCATTGAACGATGATTGAGTATTAAAAAAATTCCTTGTACTTTGAAATGCTTAGGAAAACAAAAACAAAATATGAAATGACAAATTTAAAAACTTGTAGGACAAATTTAAAAACTATAAGGTATCTACAACACATCTATCACACTCTATCCTCTCCTGACAATCTCGACAATGATACAAATTCCGACAGTTCAACATTGATGAAAAATAAATCAGGCTTAATGAAACAAATGATGAAAAGTAAAAATATATTTATATCATATACAAAAAATTTTCCACTCAACAATAAAGAAAACATGACAGGAGACAATCATGACATTTCTTCTAATTAATAATACCTACATAAAAATTTTTTAGCAATCAAAACTAACCCATCACAAAGCCAGGTATAAATATTTTGTACTTCAATTAATTTCACGATTGTTACAGAATTCATAATTCCCACTGTTGGTGGAGTGCATCCCACGCTCAGCTCAATGATTCAAAAAGATCATTTGTAAACATGATAGGATGATTGAAATATATACTATTTGGTTGAATAATAAATAAGATTAAAATATCTATGTTAAATGAAACACTATGCAAGCGTACCTTGCTTTACGGCGTTTTGGAAATTTTAATTAATAATTTTGTTTTCAGAGTTGCATCACTCAGTTGGAGTCACGTGATGTGCGTCAATTGTTCAGCGCCTGATATCCTGCGCCGTTTGCTTACAGACAGAATTAATAATATATAAGTACTAAGTACAGTAATACCTCGCATAGTCCGGTTTATTTAGCTTAATTTTAATAGTGCACAAAATAATTTTTTAATACATAAAAATTATTGGTTTTTTTCCTTTATACAGTTGTCTCTTTTGAACGGTTTTAAAGTTAAGCGATACAATACATTGAATTAACAGCTGAATCAAAAATCATTGGAATAGTTAAAAACATTGTCAGAGCATATTATGGAAATTTTATTCCAATATTGAACATAGCCTTACAATTCGCCGAATGATAAACAATGCAATTCGTTGCTACAAAGAAATGTATGAAGAGAAAAGAATAAAAATATCATCTGTTAAAGTGTGATACCGCGTATGAGCCAAAATATTAAAAATATGTTTTTTGCCTCTTTTAAGGTCCACTGGTTGGAGTTTTAAAATGGACTAATAGATTTCTTGGAATCGGTTTATCAATGCCACGAAAGAAAGATTTTTCCCTAAAAGTTGTAAGCATGTTAAATCCTTCCTGAATATTTTTAGAAATGGTTCATGCGCGATATTGCACTTACACATATCGATAATGCAATTTTTAGAGTAAAAAATTAATTACAAAAAATATTCATTTTTAAAATTACATTAAATAAAATATGTTTCTAATAAAGACATTTGAGTTTATTTTAATGCGTTTGATTTATTGAAAAACAGAATTTTTTTGGAACCAATTATCATATTTTGTTTCTCGATTACATAGTTCGGTTTCAAACAGTCGGGGATATTGGCGAAACAGACTATGTGAGGTATTACTGTAATTGTTTTAAAAATCTAAAATTTACAGTAACGACTGGTCAAAAATGCCTAAAAATAAAATATTAAATCGCATAAAGAAAAGGAGGTGGAGTTACATATTTAGGTGAGTGTTAATTCTTCTGAGAACACATTTTTGTTGTGAAATTGCATTCTCAAAACATAGTTCTGTGCTATTTTTAATACAAATTAAATTAATCAACTAGAAAGATATACAAAAAAAATCTATTTATTTATTATTAAAAGCGTGTTACCATTTTCGCTATAGCAATAAAAAATGTGTTTGATTGCTATAGCTTATAGATTAATTGTTTTTTTCTGTATATCTTTCTAGTTGATTAATTTAATTTGAGTTAATTCTTATAAAATTATATTGTACATATATAATTATGACCAAAAAAATATAAACGACTACGCTAGTTTTGCATTTAATGTAGATTTAATACATTCGACCAATAAAATGCAAGATAGTGCGTATGACATGGCGCAGATTATTATTTCACGGGCATTGACTAACTTTAGATATATTATAGATATGATTTGTCTGTTTGTTTATGCGTCATATAAACCCTATTAATTGTTTATTTTTCGTATATCAATCTTTCACATTAAAATCGCAATAACTTAATATATTATATTTAGACATTTCCAACCAGGCTTTACTTAAAAACATAAATTTAGATTTTTAAAACTACTTCTAAAATGCAAATCAGCCAATGTGAATTTAAACTTTAGCATTTTTAATTATTATTTTTGCTATACATACATCAGTTTTTAGTCCTAGGGCTATTACGTACTTAATATGGCCTGGCAAATGATAAAAGGCCATAGTTCGCTTTACAATGGCGATTTGGAACTTGACTTGTCATATAAGCGAGGTATACCACGAGTACGATAAGAATGTGACCCTCGAGCATGTTTTAAAAAAAAGACAACCTGTGTGCGTAGTGTAATGGAGTTCTATAGAAAAACAGCAATTATTGTAAAAAAATCCCAAGTCATAAAAGTAACAAATTATAACTCAATTATTTTTAGATATAACAAATATTTATTGGAATTTATTTAGAGCCGACATAATTAAAAAAAAAATTTAAACTTAGTCAGATTAATCTCAAAAACTGCCAAGTTGAAAAAGATTTATATTCGATAAAAAAAGTTATTGATTCCGATTTAATACGGGAGAAAGTTAGTGAACTATCTGAAAACTACGTACACAGGAAGAAAGGATAAGCTTTATTTCTATAGTACACATTAGAAAAATAAGTAAACTTACTGAACCTGCCAATAACTGTACTTTATACACTGTTAATTTATTAGTTGACAATACTGAATACGGTTGCTGCTATATGTGAGACTTTTTAAATGCTCAGATCGGTGATTATAGTCACTTGGTACAACAATATACAACGAGGTTGATCATTTTGACCACCGAGATGCGTGTAAGCAATCTCACAATTTGTATTCTCGTGAAAGTTCTGCTATTTAAATTAATCAAGAAAATCTAAATGTTAACAATTCATTGACGACATCAAAAAGCTTAAGACAATTTCAGAATTCTGTGTATGGAAGTATGGTAAAATTTTCACAGATCAGTAAATTCGGTCAAGTTTCCTTGAATATTTTTGGCTTTCGATTGACACTCGACTGTATAATGGCGCGACTTTGTACATTAGTTTACATGGTCGTATCAGCCACATAGGAATTGCTCACAAGATCAAGGCATCAATTAGTTGTGCAAGCTCCGCTTTCACTTTTCGGGATAAATTTTTTTTTAAATTTGCTACACAAAAATAACTCCACATTCCAATCAAAGATAACGCATGAGTTTCATTTTCATCGCAACAGCAATAACACCCAGTCATTTCTACATTTTAAAAAGGCTCTTCGTCGGTTGGAGGGGTCGGGATGTGTTTGTAAGAAATGTATAAATAAAAAAAATTTATTCACAAAAAAATACAATAATCTTTCATTTCAATCAATATTTTAAAAAAATTTTCATGTTGAATGATGCTATGATGACTGATTCTTTTTAGAGGTAATCCAGCGACAAAGTTACGACTTTTCTTAAATCATAGCTTCTCAATGTCGATACACATCATGTACCCCGCTCGTATTGAGACTATTAATTGTGTGGAAAATGGTACAGAATCATATATCATCATGCGACGTTGCGGTGCGACTTCGGTAAAACTGTTTTGTACACTCCGCATCCGATGACGTCAGTTAATCATGCATCACTACATGTATCAAAGTGCGGTCTGTCATAAAAAAAAAAAAACAATTTCGCAAATTGTTTTCAAGTCCTGAAATGAACTGTTTCACTGTTTTTATTGAAAAAAAAAATATTGTCCAATTCCAAAACTCACTGTCATCAATAATGTTTCAGCTCCAAAATATGTAATGTAAAGTTATTAGTATTCATTTACTGTACTCACATATAGGAGACGGTGATCGGCAGGTCTGACTCGTCTGCCGAGCTGTGATAACACAGGTAAAATTCAAATATCTCGTTGACTAAGTGAGTTGGGGAAATGAGCAAGTAAGAGACTTATGACTATGATAATTCACTTTTGGGATTTAAACTGTTTATCCACCATTGTTTCTTTTAATAGCACAACACTGCACCACTGTACCGTTGCTGTACCTGCAAAAACAAATTAACATCATTAGTTCATCGGTCTGGACGTGCGTCGGTTGAGTTGGTAGCGGAACCAACTACAATGGAAAACATTTAACATGAAATATTGGTAATTGTGAGAAAATATTCTGGTGCCTACAAAATACTTAAGTGATTTCATACATTTATTTTCTTTTAACATGAAATAAAGAATGCCGTTCGGTATTTATGACAGATACACAGATCACCGTGCGCGTACATAGGTGCTCTACTATGTTTACTGTACCTATCTGTGTCCCCCCTTCCTCACCACAGAGCAAGACTTTTGAACTGTCGAGGACAGTGGATGTCCAGCTATGTGCTAGTCACTAACTTGAAGTTTGTGTAAAGTTACTTATTGCTAGTATAATCGGTACCTCGCATGTGCGTGCCGAAATCACAATTGTTCCTGAAGTTTGGGAGCTGTGACTACAGGAGAGAAAATCCAGGTGAGTCGTCCTTCCTGGTTGGTTCTCGAGTTTTTCATGTCCTATCCCTATCCCAAATTCTATCCACCCTTCCTACACCCTGTTTCCCCACCCCTCGAGTAATCAAACACTAAACACAATAAGATTTTGCAATAGTAGTCACTGAATTGCTTACTGTTTATTACTTAACTTACTCTGCATCTGATTGACGAGGGGTTGGAGCTAGCTACAGATGTTTACAAAGGGATGATAATTGCGTAATCGTGCGAGTTTGGATTTAAAAACATGTGAATATGCGAATTACGTGAACAAATTTTTTACTTTGGGTATAAAAAATGTATACGAACTACGAATAATAAGGTTTTACGAATTATCGGTAGAAATTAGTATAAAGTCATTTTCGGGGTAAATTTTTTTGAAAAAAGTGCGGAATTATGTGAAAATACGAATTATGGGTACACGAATTAACAAAGTTTAACTGCATATTGTTTCGTAAAATTAATTTCTTAATTATTATTCATTTGCTTGTCTGTTGAAATACCAAAACTATAAGGATTATTCAGAGTTTTCTTTACACAGACTATCCTCCTTTGTTTGCAGAATGCCTTATTATGTTATATCTCATATTAAACTGACAATGGGTGTCTTGTTTACAGAACTCACAAACTTTTTTAAAGCCACGCTACATTTTTTTGTTACGATGCAGAATATATATTAGGAAATAAAAATATATTATTTTGCTCAGATTATAATTTTTTGTCGAGGGTTAAAATTTTGCAGGAATTATAACGACCTAAAGTCATTTTAGAGTTCAGTAAATATTGGTAAACAAAAACAATTGTTAAATAAAAATAATAACGAAAATGTCATACACAATATTCATTACCATTAATTAGAATCGATGTAAACGTTCAGTTATAATGTAAAAAGTAATGTAAGTTGATGATGATAATGAAGACGAAAAGTGGAGATTGAAGCAGACTCGAGCTCTGCGGGCGATATCATACACAAAGGCTGATGCGCGTGTGCCCCAAAGTGTGACATGCCAATTGCGATTTCGGGAGTTTACTCTTAAATTTATTTTCTCCAGTTGGTCTAGATATGATCAGTTTTTAGAGATGTGAACATGTGTACGCTTCAGGGCGTGACAAGGGCGTAATTCTAACCTGTTTTGACAATCGGCAATAAAATCAACCTTGGACAACGTGGAGATGCTTTATAAGGGCCTATTATGATCCCAAGGAAAAGTTTTACAAGAGCGCAGCGGGCCGCCCGCTCTGACAAAGCACACATCGAAATAATATTTTCCTGGTAACAATTTTTTAAATTATATATTTTGGTAAATGTTTTTGAACGGGAAGAATATAATTTTGTATTCATATTAACAAAATATTGTTATATAAATTCATTGTAGGGAATTAATTAGGAAAAAATTTCGATATAGCGGGGTTTGTTCTAAAAAGGTTTTACTGTACATTGTTTTTACATAGAACATTAAATGCAATTCAAAATGGTGCCAACTCAAGTGACCGTTTCAATATTGGCAATAATTTATCAAGGAGTTTTATGGTTTAACAAATGTAACAGAAAATTGTCAACACAAAGTTCACAAAACGACAAGAGCGATATTTGGTGTGATTCAAAACTTTTAAAACATTTCACGACTCAAATTATCAATTACATCCTAATCTACCAATTCGCAAACCCTGTTGAATAATTGAGAATTAAAATTAGTTTCAACAACGCTAAAGTCGTGTAAATATATCAGAGGAATGCATCCCCCGGTGTTACCTCTCAATCATCTTTATCATTGGCTTCGTCATTGGGTGAATGCCAGGTAAGACGCTCCTCGTAAAATTGGATGACAATCTGAGGGCAGCGTACATTGGCTTGCCGTGAGGGCACTAAGTCCGCCTCGTCCGTTCCCAACCACTTCATCAGGAACATCAACTCCCCTGAGCTGTCTGTGGCACCTGGGAAACCAATTTATATTTTCATTTAAATAAATGGAATACATTTTTATTCTTCTTTCTATTTTCTTACAATACCACATTGAATTGTTATTACTAGATAATTGGTACAATGTTTGTTGTATATTATTGTGGGGATGTGAAAATTATTTTAATATAGTCGTTCCGCTTAATCGGAACACATTCCAGTCTAGAATATTTTGACCCAAATAGTCACAAAATTTAAAAAAAATTTTCTCACACTTAAGAAATTCTTAAATAAAAATTTAAATCACAGAAAAATAAAATGTACATAATAAAAAAAAATCTTAATTCTCAAACAAAAAATTTATAACAAATTTCAAATAAAAAATAATGTACACACTGCTGCCCCAATTAACCAGAATTTACTGAATTATGTGTTAAGAATATTGCGGCAATGAAAACAAAGCCTAAATTTATTGGCTTAGTTAAGTCAAATAACTTGTGCTATGATAGTAGCAGCAACATGATCACCAGCTAGTGGGATTTGGATTCCCAACCATTTTCTCAAAGCAGACTTCACTCAACTAAACAAGCCAGGACAATATGAAATCAAATTTTAAAATCAGTGATGATTTTCAATGTGCAACAAAAATAATAACTCAATACTTACCAATAATTCTTTCTGGTTCAAGTCCCCTGTCAAAGCCTTGGGGCTGCTTGGGATCTCCAGGGGGCTTTTTTTTGGCACCCTTTACATCAGCTGGTGTGGCGGGACCTGACTTTCGTTTTTTGGCATCTTTTGATTTGTCTCCCTTACCCTCGGCTGGGAAAAGTAACGGACACTGGGATGAATAATTTAAATTCTAATATTACTTTTATTTATTTAATTCTTAACATAGTGCATACATAAGCACTCCTATATATGCTCTAATATAAACAAGATTAAAGTATTTTTTTTTACTAAAACTTATCTTTTACATATTTAGTCAGTTTCACTTTAAATCTATTCAATTTCTCCTTGTTTTTTATGTTTTCTGTCATTTTATTAAAAAATCTTCATCGCACTATACATCATCGATTTCTGAGATTTGGCCTTCTTCCTGAATGGCAGTCTCAGTATATCACTTCCTCTTGTACGATGCTTGTGCTCATGTTGATTTGTATCAATTTTTTATATAAATTTCACCAATATTTTCTTATTGAGGATTTTATAAATAAATATGTTACATAGATCTTTCAGCATTGCACTGATCCAAGTATATTTATTTTTTCTGAGTATTATTCTCAAAGCTTTATTTTGCAACACTGACATATACTATACTTTATAATAATTTATTATTTAACATAATCAGAAAATGGCCAGATTTTCAAAAATTTTGTATTTGCAAATCTTGACAGGTCATACACTTCCAAGATCCAATAACATATACGATAAATGAGTTGAAATTGATCACCAAAATGATTTTACTTAGCTCATATATTTTATATATCCAGATGCAGTATGACTCATTTCACATATTATCCACTTTAATCTGTTTAAGTTTTAATATTTACAGTGGAACCTCTATATTCATCATTAATTCGTTTCTAAGGGCATGACGAATATAGAAATAGTTTTTTCCGTAAGAAATAACTGAAATTCAGTTAATCAGTTCCCAGACCCCAAAAATGTTAAAGTTTCTGTCTGTTTTTAAAATCTTCCTGAAGTAGTCAACTACATAATCACTGAATGCATTTATATCAATGTTAACATTTGAGTGTAAGTTGGCCACCTGACAGCGTAGCTCTGTAGTGCCGGGTGGTGGAAGTGACGAATATATAAATATTGGATTGTTATCAAAATGTGACGAACATCGAATGGGACAGTTAGAGGGCTGACGAATATAGAGCTTCCATAGTATAATGTAACAATGTATATAAATTAATGTTGCAGCACCTCAAAAAACTGTTTGGATACACATTGCAATGCCCATCATCAGGGACAACGTCACCAATCACCAATACGAGGTATTGAAAGGAACAAGACCAGATAAATGTAACAGAACCCGGTTGTTACCAGCTTCCCGCTTCTTTCTCGCTTCTTCAAAGGCATTGATGAGGTCGGGGCAGTCCAGATTTTCCTCGGGTTCCCAGGTGTTGTCGTCGTCCGAATAGCCCTTCCACTTGAGAAAATATTCCACCTTTCCGTTGCGCACCCGCCGGTCCAGTACCTTCTCCACGGAGAATTCTTCCTCTCCTTCGCTGGCTCCTCCCTCTCCGGCTTTCTTCGTTGCCATCTACAATTAAAAATATTTTTATTTATATTAATTCAATTTGATATTATTTCTATCAACACTTCACGAGCAATTGTAAAGTGGTGGCAGTGTGGTAGAAGATATATAATGGTTGACAGCGATCAGTGTGATTGATTCTATTGTTTGACTTGTGTTACCTGACTGAGAACATTTTAATAAAAGGGAGGGAAAAGATTTAAGTAATATAATAGTTCACAAATGGATCATGATGCTGCATGTACACAGATAAGACTGATTTCTCGTCGCAGAAAACTTGTAGGCAAAGGTCAATATGTATTTGTTATCATTCTAATAAGTGGTCACTAAATAATGCTTAACGAAATAATTAACCGGTTGTGGCTACTAGGAATTTAAATTAAAAATGATCAAAATAAATTGTTATTTTTTTAATGATTTTTTCATTCAATTTTTACATAATAATAATATTGGATAATTTTCATAGCACCATTTTTATAAAATAATTTCACTTCAAGGGCGCTTTGCACATAAACTGTTTAATCCTACATTATCTTTGTATTTAAAATTAAAAATTGTTATTTGAACTTATGGAAATGATTTTATGAAAAGGTGCGTTTTTAGTATCCTCTTAAATAAAGTCTCTGATGCACTGTTTCTTATGACAGAGGACAAATAGTTACACGCTTTTGAGCCTGTCACTGTAAATGCCCGTTCAACAAACTTAGATTTCTGGCAACAGCTGGTCGGTTCTACAATCATTCCTGCGGCTGAAGCAGAGGCTGACCTGAGAGTTTGACATTTACTATTCAAATTGTCCGGGATACAAAGCTCTCAAAGATACAGAAGCACCATGTTATGTGTCGCCTTGTACATCAACCAGCATAGTTTAAATTTAACTCTTTTAGGGAACCGAAGCCAATTTAGCTCACGCAAAAGGGATGTTATATGAGAGAATTTAGAAATAGAAGTGTCTCTTCTGGGTTAGAATATCCCACAGTTGAGTTTGGTTGTACTGTAAGTTTTTTTGAGACAACACCTTGACAATGGTACGTGTTACCGTGCCGAAACATCGGCCTAGGTTTCCCCAGAGAAACCATATACAAAGAATGCAATATAACCCAGGAGAGACACCAGTTGCAGTTGATCGCGGAAACCTTAAATTAAATATATATAATGTTCTGTCAGTCCCCATTTTAATAAGACTATGAATATTAAAATTACAATAATATAATGTTATAAATAAGTAAATTTTGAAGATTTATTTAAAAATAATGCTTACATGTCTTTATATATTTTTAGCAGAAGACGCAATGTGCGAAGTTACTGTTGAGCACCATGCAATGAATCAAGGAATAAATGCATTTATCGTACTTTAATAGTTTGTTTTTCTTTATTGTGCGAAAGTTGCAAGTCGTAAGGGATAGCGGTAAAACAGTCACGCTCATTCCAATAGATAATAAAAATATAACATTTTATGTCTCACCAATTAACTCAATATACTATTTACATTATAGTTTTAAGCGATGTTGTTTACTACTTCTTGAATATCTTTCACAACATTAGTCGACATAAAGATGTTATAATTAAATATCTACTAATAAGATCAGACATTTTAAATCTAGCAGTTTATTGTCGGCAAAATAATTCTCAAGGAAAACGTATGTCAACTATTTAAATATATTATACAGTGAATGCCAGATAAGCAATTTCCCGGTTAAAATGTATAAAAATCAGATATCTCATAGAGACGAAGCTATTTTTTAAAATTATATTTAATGGAAAATATACATGGAAATATGGGGAAATTACAGCGCTTACGACCTGTCTTCAGCTGGCTTAAATGATCACTTTATACAAATATAACATTCACCATTCAAATCATTGGTATCAAATTTTTGGAAGTTGTATATATGTTATTATGTGAAAACACTTAAAGTAGTAGTACAATTTAAAAATAGAAGATACTTTCTGTCCTATGCTGGTTTTTGATGAATATGGCTTTTCTATACTGCTCAAGGTAGTCAAGAAGTGATCCCATATCATTTAAACTAGTAGCTTTTACATAGATTACAATTTTTTTTTTGTCTTCATCATTGCAAAGTATCACATTTGTTGCGTGTTGTAAAATATTTTTGTCATTTAATACTTCGTGATCAGCAACACTTTGTGACAATCACTGTTCACTCATCAACATCCCACACCTGTCGAATCATCGCAAATTTCTTAACATTTATTATTCAAGATTTTTCATCATTTTCAATCCGGTTTCATCGGCAATTATAAATTTGCTCCAGCGTAAGATCTTAGAGGTGAATTCTCATGTAATTATTTTATCGCTGCTTAGTTTGTCGCCTTAAACTGCAATTTGTAGGATGCCGCACCTCTGTTTAAACCATGTTAAACATTTTTTTAAATGCATTAAAATCACTCTATAACTTTAATTTGTCTCGAATAATATTTTGCTCGGCTGGGCAAATAAAATATAAACTGTGGCACCCCTGACAACAAACCCTGTCATCATCATAATTTAATCAATCAACACTCAGTCGGTCCAATGGGTGGGGGTTCTTGCTCTTCCTCTTCGTTATTTGACGTGGCCCATTGCAACAAGCTTCTCCAAGCTATCTTCGTTTCTCAAAGATGTCCAAAAAGTTATTCATCTCAGGTAAATGGTTGGAACAACATTATGAATAATATGCCTGAAATAATATTAAGGTTATCGGGAAAATTCTGTCATATTTTATGGATTGCAAAATGTCATATTCGATCTTGGGCGGCGAGAATCTTGTTTTAGAGTAATATCTCCGGAATAGAATTAAAATAACATAGTGTCTTTAATGTACATTGTCTACTGATATCTTAATCACTTTAAACATCATTAGCAACTGGTTGATAGTATCTTATTTAGTCTTTTTATATTATACAACATGTGAACAAAATAACAAGACCTCCATGACGTCTGTCCACAGCCTGTTTATACTAGCATAAACCTGCATATTATATCAAAATCCAACAGAACTTTTCCGATAACTCAATAACAAAGTATTGAGTGTTTAATTCAATTAATTTTGATGCCCTGAATATTAATCCAAATGTTTTGGGATTATAAAGACTAATCATTCATAAATACTGTAAATTGGGCCAGGATCCCAGGATCGAATTTCTCAATGTTTACAAACGTTTATTAAGAATAAAAAAGAAATCATTAAATACACATATGATTCAAAAAATTCAGAAATAATATGCGACAAATTTTGAACGGTTTTTAGATCAGTTCCCGCTTATCGTTCTAAGACATACTCCAAACATTTATTTATTTAATAATATTTATGGTGGCACAGACAAAACCTGAAAAATGAATCAGCATTTAATTATTCAACCATTTTTATTTTGACACATAGAAATGCGAATAGTAGTTTTCTATCTATAATAGTTAGTTTAGCAAAACAATTACCAACATTGTTTATGAAATATGAAAGACTACTCATGAAGTAAGACATACGAGAGTAAATCCTCTCGATTCAAGAAATAGAAAACGCGGCCAATGTTAGGGGGCAAAGGATCACTTTGTGTACGGGACACGGGTCCTTCAAAAGTTTCAGCCAATTATAATCTGATTTAAAATGAGATGGCAACGCATATGATAAAACGATAGTCGAAACCACTGGAAACTACTAACCTCCACTAAATTCTATTCAAATGTCCGCCCCTATTACTATAACCTCCAATTTTGACAGGTCGTATACAAAAAATGAGATATTGCTAGTTAATTTAATTAAAAGACGTGTAAGAAGTCATAACAGGTAATATAAATATGCAGAAACTATGCATTTATATAGATTTTTATTAATAATAGTTTAAAAGTAGAGGCCGGCTAGCATAACATGCAAGGCCAACATTGAACACGAAGTAATTCCCGAAATTGACTAAACATTTTTAAAATATATTTCGTGCATACAAATATATAGGTAGCTCTAATTTTGAAACGTATATCACAAGTGTGAAACGAGTTAATATCGTGTAAAGACAAATCAACAAATCTTCCAAAATAGAAAATGGCGGGTGTGAAGAACATCCCGCCATTTTTACAATCTATCGTAGAAAAATCGTAGTGTGTAATGTTAACTTTGAATTGTCTAATGTTAAAAATACTGGATATAAACTTACGTTGATAATGTACACACAAAATTTAGAAACGACTATCTCAAGCGCAGAAACAGTATCCGAAGAACTTAAGCAACACGAGACGCCAAATTCACAAAATACAAAGATATATAAGGCAGCCAACGTCAAAAAACAAATGCATACCGCATGTTGTGCAACTTCGACGAACTTCGAACATAGAGCAGCAAAAATATTCCACTAAGTAAGTACTTTTATTAGAACGTTTGCTAGAAGTTGATAGAGGGGGTTATGATGATTATGATCTTTTTGATCAGATGCTTTTAATTATTTTATTAGAGCGGCCCCGCACACTGGTAATATTTTGCTCCGCGATTATTTCCAGGTATCACATCATCAATTGTACTATGGTTATAGAAGGAGACAGGTGATTATTAAAAAACACAGATTAATTGTTTATTCCATAACACATAATGCACAAATGGACCGGCAGAATATCTTATAATTAACTTAATCTAATTACGACTACCTTATATTGTACGCGCTGATCGTCAAGGTCTTCTCCAGAGACCTCGGGCTTCAGTTGACGACGCGGTGATGCCGCTGATGACTCCTGTTGTCCGGGTGGCTTTGTCGTTGCTGGCGATGACTGGCTGGTACTGACTGCTCGATGCTGTTACGGTCGCTGGTTGGGTTCTTGGATGAATGGGCGACTGCTTCCGAACTGGCTTGGTGTCCTGAGGTTTTTGAACTTCGACTCTTCTCCTTTTAGCTACGGAGATCGATATTCAACTGCAGTCAAGTTCCAGTTACTTTTTTCTCCGACTTTCGACGTTCGATTCTCCGATATTCTCAGGTTCAAACTTGGTGTTAAATTCAAGGCGTTCGAAACTGGTCCTCCGACTTGTGTTCCGACTGGTTAACTCTTTTCCGACTCCCGTATTCAACTGTCACTCCTCCGTTCCAAATAAACTCTTCCGACTCCCGTGTTCAACTGATTTTTCAACTGAGGTTCAACTGTCCTCCGGGCCGTGCGTCGGTCCTTCTTATTCCCTTGAAAACGAGGTGTCTCCCATTTGTTGATCTGCCCCTTTCCCATCATGAGACGGGCTACCATTTTGTTGGTCCATTCGCTTCTTCGGGAGGCCACGCCCAACCCAAATCCAACCGGACTCCTTCGTTTTACCACCAACTATAAGTAATCTTACACTCTAATTATTTACACCGTAGTTATATTTCTTACTGTACTTGACAGAATCTTATATCTAGTCACACATATTATTTAATTATTCTTATACATCAATTGTGCATCACTTATAGCTAATTATTTACTCTTACTTTACTTAGTTTTTAAAAATTGTATAAATGGAACATTGCATTTATTTCTTGTAATATTCTAGGAGTACATTAATTTATTGTGATCCGAGCCAAGTGGTCCGTTCAACATCGTACTAAAAAAACAAACCAAACAAGGGAACTGTTCCTTTTGTTTTTCTCACGTACGGACGTTTTTTGTCCGAAAACCAATTGCTTCTGATGTTTCGGATGTTTTTCACAACTCTGGATGCTAGCTAACTGTTACCTAACGGTTGGTTTTCGGAAATCGTTTGTCTTCTCCGATACAACTGGACCTGCTTTGATGGTTTAGCTAACCTTCGGTTTATCTGTTGGCAGGATGCATCCTTTCGAAACAATACGCGCCCTTACATTTTACGATTGCTTCTCGAGAAACCTTCGTCATATTCCCGTTACCTTTGTTATCCCGTCTTAATGTGCATTGCCCAATACTTGGGTTGGAGGTCATTACAACCGTTATTCGTTTTTTGAACGACCCGCCGGTTTTTTTTTTGTCAAGACGTCCAGTCCAGTGCACATGGGGCCCGTCATCGGCGATTTGTATCTACTGGCAAGATGCAATTCCCTATTTTTATTCATGATTCTGCGTCTAATAAATATGATAGCTTCGCTGTTCCGTACAAGAAACAAGAAAATAAGAGTGGTTCGCCGATCTCAGCTTCTCTCAACCGGCGATGATGATGATGATAATGAGGTCTAAAGAAATGAAACAAAAAATATGTTCAATATAAGCACACTACGGTGACAAAATAGAGAATACCTGCCGCAACAAAATACTTTTTGTTTTTATTCAAATTCATTACAATACATATAGTCATTTCGCAAGTATGTAAAACGGCGACAGCACGCCGCTTAGGACGTTTTTCTAAGACGTCTTTGTTTTCCTAAATCTATCCCACGGGTTTTTTGGTGTCGCGCCGATTATTACACCTTTAAATTATTAACACGTGTCTAATTATATTAATTAATATGGCGCCTGCTCGGCGAGAAATTTCTGTGCGATACATTCGTGTTATTCTACGTCGAGGCATATCAAAGTATAAATTTCGGACATTAATTAAACCACAGTGCCGTGTACCATATAAAATATAATCGATATATAATATAATATTATAAAAAAAAATTAGGAATGCGCTCCAGTATATTTAATTTTTTATATAAGCATTTAATTTGGATACTCTTTTACTAAAAAAATACACAAATTATCTGATCACACAAACTATAACCATTTATTGTTTTCATAAAACATTTGTCTATATTATTTTGTTAATTTAGGAGGCCGTAATACATGGCCGATTTTAAGAATTTCACTAGTTGCACAACTGCCGCTGGTGAAATGTGTTGCTACTATAGTAATTAAGAAATATATTTGATCTTCTGATGCATTTAAGTCATCTGAATGATATAAAAACATACAAACTTGAACGCCTAAAAATATATTTATTGACTAGTGATGGTGATAGTGATGAGATATCAATCTCTTATCTCCAATATCTCAAGTACCATAATCGAATGTTCTGGTGAATTTAAGTCATCTGAATGGGATGAAAGTGTGGAAACTTTACCGCCTGACCTTTCAATCGCGTAGTGCCATATGCCTTCAACCCTTTTAATATTAATGCAGTTTCACAGCTCGCTTAATACGTTAAGAAAATGCGACCAACACCAACAATAATAACAGGATCTTTTTCTGATTTATGCAGTATAATTATAATTAGGTAATTTATCGTTAAAACTTATTACATCCTGTATTTATGAGTTTAGTGAATACAATCCAGTTTGTGGGGATTTTTCACTACATGTGATTAAAATAAATCGAGCATTTATTCGCAGGATTTAAATATGGAAGAATCAAAGCATTAAAGATTAATTTAAAATTTTTTGACACAAATATAACAATTGTATTTGATTTGGGGATTTAAAAAATTGTAGGAAATATATATATTTTTAATATTACTTAACCTACCAATCTACCAACTAATAACCGCATACATATTTTCGCAATAATTAACATTATAATTTATTTTTTTGCACGAGAACGCTATATTGGAAAATAATCAGGTTGCTGAAAATTTTAAATATTTTTCTTACTTTTTTCCTTCTCTATCAGAAATTTAATTAATATTACCCTATGTATTGATACAAATCTTTTATCACAGTTGGTTTTTAAAAATGCACGTCATTGCAAAGAAAGATGAAGATATTTTTTTGATTGTTTTTTATTACAGACGTATTAAAAAAATACGACAATTCAATTGGAATTCAACAGCTGGTCAGAAAGAAATGGCGATAAAACTGACAATATTTAGCAGACTTTATTATGAAAGGTTATATAAATAAAAGGTGCTTAATATAATACGAAAAAATAAATACATACAAACATTTTCTACAAAAAAGAGTTCAATTAATTTTTTTCTTACGAGCAATCATTCTCACGTTATACGGCTTTTATCTATGACTTACATCCAGTTTAGTTTAATTTCATAAACTTGTAAGTACTAATGTACTCATTACCAATCTCTCTAGTTGTGGGCCTAATCTTTTTTTAATATTCTTTAATAAGGTGTTGAAAAATTTGTCTTCCAATACTGTCTCTTGGTCTATTTGTATTTAATATATTTTAAATATGCAGTGAGAGAGATTCTTAATATTTATAAACCACATTTTTAATACATAAACAGAGAATATTTTAAAATTTACCTGTATTTTATTCTCCATCAAATCGTGACTAATCGAAGATTCTTGAATAGATTTATTAATGTGAGGTCGGACTTTTGTTAAACATTAAAAATACAATATTGTAGATATTTTTTCAAAACAAATAAATTCAAAATGACTCAATATCATTTCACTGAAATTTTTTCGATCAAAGTTAAAAACATACAGGGTCTGTATATCCTTTTTGGGTTTATTTAAAATACCGATTGTAAATTTTCCACATCCTTATTCACTGCACTTTTTATTTTTGTCTTAAATTTGAATTTGTACATGTTTTTATCGATTATCTCAAAACTATGAAAATAGAGATGTCCTGGACTAGATCAGTGATCTTTTAACAGGATCCATTATGTAAAAAAAATTGTATGAAAGGTATAATTTTTTAAATATTTTTATTTCAATAACAATTAAATTGTCCTTAAAATAAAAGTATATATGTTAATACTTATAAAAAGTTCAATGTTTTAATGGTTTCTGGAATACTGCAATGTAAAAGTAGTAATGTGAATTTTTATGTTTTTGAAAACGATATATTTAATAACCTATGGAAAAATAATCATTTTTCTTTGATTCTTATATAATCAATTTGTTAACAGTGTGTATGGTCTTTTAATATTTTGAGATTCACTGTACCAAAGATAACTATTGCAAGAAATCTTATATAGTGTTCCGGCATTACATTTCTTTGTTATAATCACAATATGATATGGGGCCTTACTTTGTCACAAATACCGCAGAATAAAACCTGCAAAATTTTGAGAAAAAATATGTAAGATATCTCTCATAAATATAACTGATCTGTTAGCCAGTATCATTGAAAACAGATAACCTAAATAAATCAAAGCTTCAATTCAGTAGAGTTTAAAAAATAAATATCATAAGTTTTCGTAGAAAGCAATCACTTTGTGGTTTGACATATATTAAATAAAATAACAATAACTTTGTATAAAACCATAAAATTTATTATACGTCAACCGGTTTCGCTTATCTCAAGCTTCATCAGAACGTATTTAAAAGTTTAAAATACGTTCTAATATCATAAGTTTTATGGAAAGACTGGTCGTAGACGCGCTGTGGTCAACATCAGTCGCAAATCGGCTAATACTTTACCTAGTAAAATCAATCAGTATGGAAACTGGCTGTGGCCTCACAGCATCCACCATCAGGGAAACGGAATACTTTCTGTTGGTAATTAATGATTTTGTGGCCGAAACAGGTGGCCTTTTTATCTACATTCTCAAGGCGGCAGATGAGTCTAAACCATAGCAGGCCTATTTACTGCATGATACAAAATGTTACTACAGAGCTCCATCATTATTTTGAATAAAAAGAGAAATCATAGGGATTTAAAAAATTACAGACCTATACAAGATATCTACAGATATGCTACTGCCTTTATACTCTTGCGTGCTCTAACACAATTTACTAATTAACTTTGAATACAAATCAAATGTATTAATATACATATAAAATCAATTTTATATGTATATCTTTCTAATTAATACATTTAATTTATATTTAAAATATTACAGACTTATGTTTTGAATAATTACAACTTCACAGTAGGAATGTGTTTGCCTTAAAAATTAATTTTGATTTATTAGCACTACACCTGTTACGAATGTGTATAAACCACCTACAACAAAACAAGTAAATAAGGTGCCATATATGACATTTTGTTATGTGACGTTTTTGACAACCGGTTCCCATGTTATCCCATGTATAGAAACACATATTCTTCCACCGTATCTTGTGAACAGCATGTAGGCCCAAATAAAATTCCTATATAAGACACTTGTAGAAATGTTCTAACCAGTTCTCTTCATAAATTTGCTGTACAAACATACCCCGAGTTTTATTTTGGTATTGTTAGTCTATTTGAATAATCAGCAACAAATACAATCTTTATTCTGTACGTAGTTACCTGCCATTATATTGTTGTATTATGTCATCTTGAGGGTAAAATTTTATCTGTGTGTGCACCACCATAAGGTGAGTATGTACAATCTAATTGACCATAGAACATAAACACCAGTCGTACTCTGTCTCGAATTCTTTAAGGGCATGTATGTATGTATACAAGAGATTTATAATCAATATAGATAGACAGTAGTGATGGTTAACCGTTATGTGATTGTGACAATGATGATTAGTAGCTAAGGTTTAACAGTTGGAGGTTCATTTTCTAGTGTACCGGTCATTGCTCAAACAATTACGAATAATCAGTTATCAATCAACATTGTTGAACAGTCAAAAATAATGATTTAATCATCACTAATAGCCAGATTGTGAGTATGTATGAAGGTGTGAGATATTAATAAAATAATATTTGGTTAAGATGACCTTTTTACTAAAATTATTAAATAAATAATAATTGTATTACATCAATGTATATCATTCTATATGATTTTATAACATTTGAAAGAAATCATAACATTTTTTCACTGTGATACATCCTAATTATAATAACTGTGTTATCCTATCCAGATCAAGCAAAATTTTAAATAATCCGTCATAGGATGATTTATAAAACAAAAACTCCCGGTGAATTGAATGGCCAAATTCAATAAAATGAAAAAAATTCTACCTTATTTTTTGAGCGAATTATACATCCTACTTGAAGTGGCCATTTTCATTTATACAAAAGTATAGTATCATTTACCAGGATTCCTTTTAAATTGTTAAGTATGGTAATAATTATTAAGACCTACAAATAAATAATCATATAAAATATAATTTGAAATTGTAAACTACAGCATAATACAAATATGTAGACTATGTGAGAAGCAAATTGAAAATATGCCAGTTCACTTTACTACCACCGAGAAGCATAAATCATTGAATGAAGCTTTCGTGTTGTATTATACGAGTACATAATCTAATGATTCTAACTATGACATGTAAAGATATTATCAATGGTTTTAATGCTGGTAATGCTGATTTTGTTCTTCCAAAGGCTGTTCGTAGTCGGGCAGTCCCAGAGCACGTCTCTCGGCTTCTCTTTCGGCACCAATGCGGGCATGATCCGCCGCTATCTGTTCGAAGAGTGTGAAGTGTTTCACCTTTGCGTGTTCCACGGCCTCCGTATCGTGAGGTTGTGCGGGATAGTGGGCAGCTGAAACATAAATGATAAGGTAACATCAGGCAAGAGGGTAATCATAGAAAGCCACAAAGATATAGATGAGGGTCTTCTATAAGGAGATATCTGCGTTATTATGTTGCGCGCCTGTGACACCATTTATTGATGTTTTGGGAAGCTTTAAGACTACGTACTTCAAAATAAATATTTGTGAAATTATTATTCTATATCTTTGCTTCGGGCCATAAATCATTTAACAAAAAATAGCCACTCAAAGTTTGATAACCTTTATTTTTTTTATTCAATATATAATTCGGAATCAATAAAATATTTGAAATAATTACATAAATATGATAATAATTTAATAATAATAAAATTATATCTTTGACATGGTTGAGATTAGGCACACAGAGCTTAAACATTTTCTACTCATATTTTTATACATATCTACCTCTAAAAACGTTGTGGACTAGATGTGTTACACCTGTATGTTGTTTGAATTCTTCACTCTAGTGCAAACCACAAACAATAATTGAAAGGCTACATTTTCCAAATTCATTAGCGTTAGTTAAAGTAGAATAAAACAATTTTAATAAATTATGTATAACGATTTCAATAGTTTCAATGTTTACTTTACTTGGCTGAAGGCTGCAGTGACAAATATCCCTAATATTAAATTAAATACATTGGTAAGCATAATTTTAAATCCCTTGGGAACATTGTCCAGTACCCAGTTCAGATATCAATTAAAAAAGGTTCATCAAAACTCATGAGTCCTACATAAGATATTATAATTATTAAAATGAAACCTTACCTTCAGGATGAGGGTGCGATGCGTGGTCCTGGGCGATCTGGTTGTAGAGGTGATAATGCCGATCCGTGGCGCGGGCTACCGCCACCGTCTGGGCCGGTGCGGGGTGGCTCAAAGCAGGGTGGAAGCCCTGGGCGTCAGCCACGTACTCCACTGTACGGATCTCTTGACGAGGGTCCACATACGAGTAGGAACCTTCCAACAATCCAAGAATGATAATAAATGGCGATAGTGAATGTGGGCTTATCTAAGTTGCAACATTACTTAAGATGAAAGAAAGGATGAAGGTATATATGGTAAGAAATGCTTTTAGATTTTTAAAATTAATTTATGTTCAAACAAAAAAGACTATATTACAGTAAAACCTTGATACAGCAGATTAATTCAGGCATAGTTGTCTGTTAAAGCCGAAAGTCTGTTATAAAAGATGATCCAAACTCAACTGTTATTTTTTTTATCTTTCAGGGTTAAAAATGTGACATCTGTCAAATAAAATCTATTACACGATGAGTTTGTAAAGTTCAAGGTGCTTTTGGACGATGTCTATTTTCAGCAGGATGGGGCTACGTGCCGCACAGTTGGCTGTCTAGATCGTGGATGGATGTTTTATTTGGATTATGTGAATGTTAAAATCTACGCTTATACTCCAGAAAAAATCCAAGCATTTAAGGATCCGAATTGCTATTGGTAAAATAGGGCCTAAATTATGCAAAAAATAATTCAAATAACGGTTGAGTATGGATCAACCCCGATAATAAAAAAGTTGTTTTTCCGAATGCGTATGTTAAAAAACGGTCAATTGAGTTAGTTTACCTGTATTTACTTCTGTAGATATGTTAGTGTAATTAAAATTTATTATGTATGGAAAGTTTACTTTTACAATTCTAGATTTAAATATATAGACTATAGTTATAGACATGTAATATATATTTATATCAATGTAATTAATTACTGGTATTTTTTCACATTGAATTAATAACATAAAATAACCAGTTAATTTAATAATAAACAAATTTTTGCAATTAGCATTTTAAAATTAAGGGTGTTAATTTTCACTTATATGACATACGGACTGAAAAATTTGTCTGTTAAATCGAGGTCCACGAAATCGAAGGATCACTGTATTGTATTATAGTTTTAGCTCGCAACAAAACCCGCTAACATTACTTATCTAAGGATGTATGTCTATGGCATTGGAGAGTTTGGGAAAGGTTAGTGTATAGTCCACGCAGAAGATTAATTTAAACAGTGTATTGCATTTCATATGGAGAGAAGATTGAACCAACTGACATATAGGCAATTTGACCAACCTTTCACAACACCGTTCCCATCACTGGTCTCGCTGTGCGTTCTGTCGTAATGTCCTGGATACCTTCCCGCTGTGTAGCTGAAGGCATAGGGTTTTGGGGGTGGCGGAGGTGTGGAGTACTCGTGTCGTTGATGGTTCTCCAGCTCCTCGGGAGACAGGTGGGAGATATCGGCGATGGCCAGACCGGCCAGCACCATCAACGGGATCAGCTGAAAAATTAGATTTTTTTTAACTGACTTACATTAAACTAATGTAATTTCTTATAGAGTTCAACATGTTTTCATGAAACCGGATCACTGACGAATTGTATGTCCAAGTATGTGTCTCACCGTAGTAATATAGGTATCAGAGTAATTGTTGCTATTTATAAAACACATATTCTTAGTACGCATGTACATGGATAAGACTTTAATCTGGGTTACGGCATGCAGCATGTGTCACATTACAATATTTATTGCTAGTTGTTTTTCTAGCGTTTTCGCGATCTTCGGCTGTCAAAAATTACATAAGACTAACAATCTTTAGTCTGAAGTAATTTTTTTGGGCAAGTTGTATAAAATACTGTTGCATTTACGATGATACTAAAAATTATTCAGAAAGTGAAATTGAACAATTGACCGAAAGATTATTCAAAGAAAACATCGTAAAAGAAGTTGATGAAAGTGAAAAAAATTGATGCTACCACGCAATAAGCAATAGTAGGCACGTCACCTGACTTTCTTTTGAATAATATTGTTTGTTTCGGTTGTGTGCCTATTATTTATTATCAGTTGCGTGTTGCATATCGCTCCTGAGCGAGATTACACAATTTTATTTTATTCTGTACCTACCTACTCTGTACAAAAACATCTTACTTCTTGCCTAACACTGACATGAGGCAACATTGATTCGAGAAAATCTCTACGAAATGCACGAAATGATGGAAATCGCGGCAAATACACACGTCATGCTAATAAAACACAAGGCATTGGAATCCACTACTGATTGTTGCATCGTTATTTATGTGACTGTGATTGTGATTGTGTTCCATTGTAACGATGATCGATAGCTGATTATTCGTAATTCTTCGAGCGATGACTGGTAGGTACACTAGGAAGTAAACCTCCAACAGTTAAATCTTAGCTACCCTACCAATCATCGTTGACCGTTCCCACACCATGCAGTAATATTTCGGTAAATATATGCAACATAAAATTAATATTTTAGATATTCTTAAAGAAAATATTAGCGCTTAGGAACTACTAGTGAAAAACCAATTATGAAAAGGGAATCGTACAAAAACAATTATTTTTTCCATTCAAACTGTTGTAAAATTAATACGTTGGTAAAAGTACCATTTGTGATATGAAAGACAGAGACCACACACTATTTTCAAACGAAAAGAACAACAAACATACACATATAATTGTCTCTTTCACACTAATTAAATGAAGTGAGATAAGAAAGAAGGACACATTGTATAGGACTTAATGAGTGATTTAAATTATGTTATTAATCATTTTTTCAAAATTGAATGCTCAATATTTAGAGTAAATTAATGCCATTAAAGCCATTCAAGCTAATAAAAACATTTTTTATAACTGTTGTTTACGGTAACACGAGTTGACAGCATGGCTGCCTTTGGGTATTTTATATCATGGTACGGTAAAGGTTAAATCTCAGTTACCAATCATCGTCACATAATGGTCTCCATCACTAAGACCCACATTAGATCAGGGCCCAAAATGTCCTAGAATACACTTTGCATCGATACTTTTCCCAGCGCTAACGTGGATTAATAATTTTTAAAATCTATCACAGTAGGAAATGTAATAATAACATTTTTCAGGTATATTATAAATACACGTGATGTATATATCGAGTTAGGAGCCATATAATCGCCGCAAAGCGAAAATTGCCAGAGTACATACAAATGTTCCTTTTTACTACAACTTAACCTGCACATATTTGCTTAGTTTCATTTTAAATCTATGTAGTTTCTCCTCCTTTCTTATATATGTAGCGATCAGAATTCATATTCACCGCCATCTCAGTCGGCATCGACGCTATAGCATTCACCGCCAAGCAGTCTCTCCGGTTTCATCGTTTCGCAACGGCGGTCTTGCCGGCTCACGCGCGCCGAGCAAGACCGCCAACTCGCTTCATTTCAGTTCATAATACACGTGCCCCTTCTACATCTTCATTAATTCCTTTTATTTTATCTGTCTTCATTGTTATATCCATCACAATAAACACTTCAACACGCCAATCTCATTTCTTTCATTTAACCACCGTCCTAACCGTCAAATATATTCTGGAATTTCATTAAAGATCTCCATCGCACTGTACACCATCGATATATTATGTAAATTCAGGGGGCCCTTTTTATCATCAGGTATCGGGACCCAAAATAATACGCGCCAACCGGTTGTTAAAATTGCAAACCTCTCGCGGAAACATTTTTTTCTGTATTTATAATAAGATTGAAATAGCAGATGTGTTACACAATACTGAGAATAATGTTCAGCATGAAAAGTTACAAATATTCGACACCATTGCTTAAAGTTGAATTATTCTTTTGAAATGACTTTTAATGCTCCCAAATCATACCTACATAACACGGTCGGGAATAAAAACAAACAGTATATGAGCGTAAGAGGGTGGATGACGTTATAAAAAAGTTTAGCGCATCGGTTGATAATTATTAAACGGACATCTTGTTAAAAATAAACATTTTTTAGGCGGATATGGATAATTTGAACGTCATTGCTTTGAAATAATAATGCATTAATTTATCCTTTTCCATACCATGATATAAAATACCCGATCACAGCTAAGCTGTCAGATTTTCCGATCACGCTTATCGATACAGAATGGTAGATACAAATATTATCAAGGCGCATACTTGTGGTTTGTTAAAATGTATAAATAATGATTGAATATTAATTATTACAACGAAGATAATAATGACATTGACGCATTGAATAATTTCATAAGAATTCTTTTTACTTTATACTTAATGCCGAGTTAAAATCAACTGATATCTGATATGCATATATCGACTTATTACATCAAACACATATCTGACCGTCAAAATGCCATTTGGCAAAGAATGGCGATGTACAAATAGTATATAAATATTGACGAAACATCGGTGTGAAGGCTTTCTCAGAGCCAACGGATCAAGAAGCGTTTGCTTGCATATGTACATTGAGCACGGCATATATCGAGAATACGGTCTGTTCCGTACAGGAAACAAGAATGTAGACGAGGGTGGTTCGCCGATCTCAGCTCCTCTCGACCGGCGATAATGATGATGATTATGAGGTCGAAATAAATGAAACACAAAAGATGTTACAACACAATAGAGAATGGCTCCCCGCCTTCAGAATACCCTGTTTTTATTCAGATTCACAACAATACATATAGTCATATTTGCAATAGCCGCCGCTGTGACGTCTTACTAAGAATAATAGTATTTGTTTTCCTGATGTTTATCCCACGGGTTCTTTGGCGCCACGCCGATAATTACACCTTTAAATTACTGACACGTGTCTTATCATATTAATTATATGGCGCCTCTGCTGCGACCTCGAAATTCTGTGCGATACATGGTCCATTTTCGGATTTTGACAAAAAAAAAAAATCTTATAGAATTAAGTGCCCCGATTTTAGAAATACCCGCTCGCAAGAATTAAAAAAAGTTATTACATTTTAAAGTTGCGAAATGTACAAAGATCCGATAAAGGACCATATTCTCGTTATTAACAGGCGTGCGTTTCATACTCGTACAATAAAAAAAACTATGCATAACTATAATTTCTGTGAAATAAATATAAATTACATATTCTGACGTATCTTCTTCGGGACCGGCGTACAGCTGAACTATCAGAGTTCAATTATTTGTTGGGACACTTCGGCATACGGTTTTATTTGTCATTTTTACGACATTCTAATCTAAAAGTATTGCCAATGCTTATAAATTAGAAAGCGGTCGAAAAATCAGTAGCGTAACTGCAAAAATTGGGCCCGATGCAGAATGGAAAAATGACTCGCAATATAAATAAGTATTGTGTATATGTAATATATACAAATATTAGTACTTCGCGTTATATTAATTAAATAGTAAGAATACAATTAGTGTCTTGTCTTCTACAATATTCACTAGTGATGATAAACCGTTACGCGGCTGTGATTGTGACGATGATTGGTAACTGTTGGAGGTTTACTTTCTAGTGTATCCATTGGTGTAACTATGCAAATTCAGTCAATTCGATGCATTGGAGCCCACGTTAGACAGGGGCCCAAATGATACAATTATCATTTTTACCAGCGCTAATGTTGACTAATAATTTTTAAAATACATTACAGCAATAATGGCATATCTGCTAATATGTTGGGGTTGGACTAGACCATTGTCGCAAAGCGAAACAAGGATTTTTACTGCTGCAAATTTGTATGAATGCCTAAAACCACACTTTTTTATTTTTTATCATAAAAGTGTGAATATTATAGGAAAAAAGAGACTCGTTTGTTTTTATCGTGTAATCAATAAACCGGATAGGAAAATTTTTCTTATACATATTACATATTCAGGGATCCATTCATTTTGCATTTGGGCCCAATTTTACTAGTTACTAGTGATGAGCTCAAAATCACACTCACTATCAGTGATTGAATATCATTTTTTTTTGTTAAAAATTCTTACGATTTTATATGCCGCCGCTTAAATTGATATCACTCGAATCAGCGCCATCTATCGGATTTTACGCAATTTGATTAGCGCCATCTATTGAAGTCTATTTTTGTTGGTAATGTATACGCTGAAATTTTCTACTAATTATTATTATTAAATAAATACGCCCCGAGTTATGTTTTATTTATTTATTTATTTCA
Organism: Eubasilissa splendida; assembly: GCA_031772225.1. Taxonomy (NCBI): domain Eukaryota; kingdom Metazoa; phylum Arthropoda; class Insecta; order Trichoptera; family Phryganeidae; genus Eubasilissa; species Eubasilissa splendida. The sequence continues at coordinate 6,834,324 of CM062868.1, read as the reverse complement.
CGTATTGTGATATCAGAAACTGCGATCACAGTCGACAGTTTTCAATCGCTGATATTATCGAATACCGATCACAATCACACCAGTGAGTCGAGAGTGGCATTTTTTCTCATCACTACTAGTTACGCCACTGGGTGAATCGGTAATTGCTCAAAGACTGACGATTAATCAATTACCAATCATCGTTCCAATCAAACGCCACCACAGTCACAATAACGATTTAACCACCATTAATATTCACATTAGGCACTTGTAATTTAAAAAATATTTATATTCACGTGTTTTCACAATACACGCGTAACGATTTTTTCAATTTTAAAATTCAATTTCTTGTCGTGGTTGATTTTAGACATTTATCAGATTACATCAATTAACACTGGGCAAGGTTTCGATACTAAAAAAAAAAAATCGACGCCAAATAAAGTAGTACGCGACATTTTTAATGGGCCTCAATCATGCAATGGGACTGTTACGCTACTTACTTAGCACTAAATAAATAAATAAATAAGTACCTACCTACCTAAATAAATTAATAAGTACCTACCTACCTATATGAAATGAAAGGAATCTGTGACATTTCTGGGAATTTATTAGGGCGTGGGTCTCCCGCTGGGGGTTACTGGGATGGACAACGCCGGGAAGAGTAGTGACTAGAAGACCTCTCTGAATTTAATATGATAATGAGATACGCGTCAAATTGTACAGGTGTGGCTCTGGTACGATGATACCGGAGCCAACCTATGATGGTATTAAGATGTTAATAACTGAATGTAATAAAAAAATGTAATATTGACGAATCGAAACGAGAGTAAACAACTCTCAAAACGATTCCGGGATAGGGTGTAAATAAATATCTATATTAAACAATAAATTTAGCAATGTTTATTAATTAAGGTGCTTATTATTTTATTCGATTTACAGTAAACATGTTTTTCTACATGTTTACGATATCTGCGCAGATATGCCGATGTATTGTTTTGAAAACGATGAGACATGTGAATTTATCGATGTAAGTTATTGATTCTCTTGAAGCTACATGATGTCATCGTAAAATAATCAATGGTGGATCTTCGCAGCATCCGCGTACGAGTCGGAAAATGTTCCTTGAAAACAAGTTTCAATATGCAACCTCACGAACTTAGTTTACAACAATTATGCTGACCTTTGGTTTTTTACAAAAGAACGTTATGAGCAAATTATGCAGGATGTGCTGAAATAATTCGATAAATCCTACAGCAAGCACCTTCATTACTGATAGATATTCTAAGAAAAGATAAACATATGTATTTTCGGTTTTTCCACAATGCGTTCAACATTGTTCTAGGAAATATTTCTGGGCATAAATACGTAAAAAATATATACAATGGACTCTCGATTGTTCGGAGTTGCGGATAAACCGGGACAGTAAAAAAATAAATTATGAAAATACTTTAAATACTAATTAAATGTATTAATTAGAAAGATATACATATAAAATCAATTTTATCGAAAAATAATGTTGTCGTGCCACTCGGATTAGAACCTGGATCTCTAAATCACCAAATCCAACTATGCTACAGCGACATTATTTTTGACGACAAATTTTCGAACTTATGTTACACTTTTTCAAATTAATACATTTATCGTTCCATTATTTGAAAGCCATGTATTTTGTTTTTACGGAATCTCACAAATACCTTTGAGTAAACCAACAGCAGACGCCAGAATCAACAATTCATTTTTATTAAATTTTTGGACACATTGATACAACTTATATGTTTTTAGGAAAACACATTCTTATTGTGAAGTTGTGATTCCTCGGTTTGGAAAGAGATCCAGGTTTGATTCCGGGTGGCGCAACAACAATATTTTCGATAAAATTAATTTTATATGTATATCTTTCTAATTAACACATTTAATTAGTATTTAAAATATCGCAGACCTATGTTCTGAATAATTACAACTTCACAATAAGAATGTGTTCTCCTAATAATAAAAATACTCGTTCATTTCTCTACATAAAATTAATCGGGCTAAAATAATAATAATATGTATCATTAAAGACTAGAATTTTCTGCTATTATTTGGGAGATTTTCGATTCAGTGTTTACTTTTGACGCAAGGTATTTTTTCCAATGTTTTAACATATAATAAGTTTTTTCGAAGGCTCTCCTAGAACATTAGTAATAGCGCGATATAAATGTCCGAACATATTAAATAAGGTTTGTGGGTGGACTAAAATATATAAGAGCGTTGTTACGAGTATTTAGTATATATTTGTAAACACCTAATTAGAATCGTAGACTTTCACGGTCAGTAGCTTCTTCTAGATTATTCTACCACGAGTCGGATGATGTCATGGCCGACATTTTCTATCAGCGGATTAGACCTGAATAAATCCTCAACCCTGAAGTGTAGTCAGAAATGTCGGCCACGATCCACGGTAGACATTCCAGAATAAACTACGCTATTTATAAATTCTTTCAAGTTTTTGTTTACATACTCCGCCTCAAAAAGTGTCTCCAGCCTGACTACTGACCACACCACTTACATTATTATTTGTCGTGGACCACCGGCGTCAATAAAAAGTCTTTTATTTTATTGCAGGTGGGACTCTAATTTGGTTGTCATTAGCGTCGCCGCTTTCATTTATACGGCAGCTGTAATACGATTTATTTTTGTTTATATCAATGTATTGACATTATTTCAAAATATTCAGACTGTAACGGATAGCAGACAACTTAGGAGAACGAGAAAAGTTGGTGTTTACTTATAAATTAAACACTTTCTTTCAGAAAATACACAAAAAAGCCAATTTAATGGTAGGTACCTACACAGCGAGTTCGCAACTGAATGAGAGTGGTATTTTAATCAGAAATTGGTAGGTATTTACAAAATGGTTGTTAGTTATCTGCACAAAAAAATTGCGTCCCAGTTCAAATGAATAAAAAAACTCTTTATATATATTGCATGTTCATTTGCCAATTATTTAAATAATTTTACCTTATCGGTAGTTTTAATGGCATAGCGTAAAGGTGCATTCAACAAATTAATGAGACCCTCCTCCCTCTGCAACAACACCGTATATCACTATCAGACTCGGAGTAAAACTAATGAATATGTTATTTTTAAAATGTCAAAATTACTAATAGGACACAGACATGCATCGTACATTGCTCCTATACTGTATAACCAACAACTGTCAAAATCGATTGAATTGGCAGCAAATATAAAATGTGTACTGGTTTTTACATGTACTGTAAAAAGTTTGCTTCGCTTTACGGTTACGGTCTACCGTAGATATATTATATACACCGATATTTTCACGTGCTTGCACAAGTGACAGGTACAAGTGAGAAATGATTTTTAAAAATGTTAAAATTAATGATTTAAAATTTTTATTTAGGTCGGGAAAAGTGATATCAAAAGTTTTGTATTTGTAGGGCGCGCACCTTTGGGTCCATATTTAATTGGCTGCGTTGGAGTAGCACCGACACTGTATATATTGTATTTTGGCTCTTTAAACACGTTGTTAAATTAATAAAGAGCTATCAAAAAATAAAGGTGAACCGATAAAATCACCCGACCTCACCGGGGGAGTGTAATATTTAGTTTTTGCCCGAGGCGTCCGAATAGCTCAAACTCAATGTCTCCATAAACAAGTCGCTAGTACACACTAGGTAGGTACCTACGTGCGTGCTGTTATCAAAATAATTAAAAGGACACGTAGGTACTAATTAAAAATAATCGGAATGCATTGCAAGAACTTTGGAAACTGCAAAAATACTCGCAGCCGACGCAGGGGCGTGTTGGCGTAAAACGTAACTCAAACTCCTCGTAAAAAAATACTTATTTATTGCCGGCCAGTGGTAGGTGAGATGCGGCAGAATAATCCAGAAAAATTATAATCATTATTTTAAATTGTCTGTGTATAAAGATAAATTCTAAGGGTGAAAAATGTAAAGATGTATAATATGACAGTATTATACGAAAATATTTACGAAATAATAACAATAAATTGTACACACGTGTACAAAATAAACGATATTTATTTACATATAGATATACAATTAAAACTTATCAAATAAACAGTAATAATTCCGGTTGATTACTTTCTCAGTGTTTAATATATTAATATTTGATTTTGACTCCCTTAACATACAATAAAGTAATAACAATGAAAAAATACCGTGCCTAACAACTGATAAAGTTATTAATATTTTTTAATAATAGATCTAGAATCCACGGACCACCAAATAGCATCGCGACTTTTTTTTAAATATGTCTCGATTGGAATGAAAATTTATTCGCTGATAATATAATATGAATTAATGTAAAAAATACGTCTTGTTTACGGAAAGATTTAATTTTCGAAGAGTAAATACTTTTACTGTTGCATAAATGTGTCATAAACTATCGAATTTATGTTTCCACCAAAAATGTGTGTAGAATGCCCCTCGTCCCGCAACTATTGTTCCAAACACATCTCCTATACGTACACTTTATTTCATGTCTATTCATATACCGGTCTGTGTTATTTTCAAACAAATCCAAGGTCTACCGCTAGACCGAATAAGTATACTCATCACCTTTGTTACCAGTAATGATCACAAAACATAAAAATAAACAGTATTAGTTTGTTATCTAGACGGGCATTAAATAATTTACCTAAAATATGTAATAAAGAATTAATGCCTCAAATTGTTTACATGTTAATAAATTAATACAATAAATAAGTTAGAAAAGCATGGTGTTTTATCCTCTCTGCAGTGGCGTTGTTACGCTAAAGCAGCCAATGCGGTGTATTTTGGCCTACATTATAAAGAGGCCTAAAAGATCCATGGCCTACAATCATTACATTCCGGCAAATGTGGACTAGTAATTTTTTAAATCCATCACAGCAATACATGGAATTATGAAAATAATTTATAAATATTATAAACACATGAAAACATTGCCGATATGAATGATTTTATTCTTAATGTAATTTATATGTAGATTTCGCATTGGGGCCTTTTTTCCGTTCTGCACCGGCGACAAATTTTTTAGTAGCGCCACTGTATCTCTGCCTGCTTTTATGGTACATGGTATGTAGCTAGTTTTATTTGTTTATAGCAACGGAAAACAAAATAATGTGTAAAATTTATATTCAAATTCCTTAAAATACCAAATTTTGTTGTTTTTAAAACCGGTCTATTTTGAGAAATGATATGCCTTTCTTAACATACATGTTATAACATGATAAACATAAGATATAATTATATTGCGATTAAAGATTCGTAGCTTATTGTGTGGGATGGAGTAGACTCCACCTCTGATATATACAGAATTGTCCTGACTACTTTACTAGACTGAAGTCTGTGTTAAAGTGGCCAGTTTTATTCATGCTGTTATTTATAACAAGAAAGATAAAGATTCAACCGGAATAAAAAAAAAATGTAGAGGGAGTGTTGTAGAACTAGTGAATTATTAGCGTAGGCTCTGTATAATGATTATGTTAGAATGTTGGATAGCGATACTTCTGATTGATCTCTACATATTTGTGTAATCTTATTGGAAGTGAACGATTTCCAGTTGGTACTGAGTGTGTTATACAGTGTCGGAGCTAAGAACACGTAGAATATTCGAAGAAATGTACAAAAAATGAATAACATACATTTTTAAGATATTCACAAATCTTTCCAATGTGAAAACAGCTAGAAACCATTTGGATATTGCACGCACGCCTAATGAATATTAAATGTGTTACATAAAATGTAAAAATGTTACCTGTGTAATTCTCAACATTTTCAAAAATATCACAGTATCACTGGACGCAGTCTGTCGACACTTTCTGTCGGAGCGGTTTTGTGTTACAAGTGAAAAGTTTGGCGGCCAATTGTTACAACCGACTCGGAGGAATTCAAAAGTTGCACTGAAGCCGATAATTATACGAGTGCCGTTTGTGTATTGCAACGATTTTGCCCATGAATGACGCAAAGGCTCACCGGCCCGAAGTGGATGTACCCGCTCCGTGGACAGACGCCGTCAATATTTTCACACAACTGGTAGAGTGCTGAGAATTTATAAAAATATTATTATTAACACGCTAGAGGAATATTAATTTTTATTTATTATCTTTGTTTTATTAACCACTAAAATGAGTTTAAATACATCTACCGGTTTCGAAAAATACCATTTTCTTCTTCAGGATGTCATAACTAACATATATTGTTTCTATGACAGAATCTATTTTTAAAAAAAAAAATAATTTTTTAGTACCTAACTCAAATAATTACTTAATACAAATTTAATCGAATAATTTTTAGGAAAAAATTTTAGAATTCAAAGTCATGTTCATGTCAAAGAAACAAAATATGTTTTCGTTAGTTATGACATCCTGAAGAAGAAAATGGTATTTTTCGAAACCGGTAGATGTATTTAAACTCATTTTAGTGGTTAATAAAACAATGATAATAAATAAAAATATGAATCTTAACCACAAAGATAATATTGCTGATTTTAAAAGTAGAATGTTAATTTACTTGGAAGCGGATACCGTCAATATGGCAATTCATGAGAAGATAACACGCCCGCACGCGAGAAAAGATAACCAACTGCATTGTTCAAATGATTTAACTTGATTTTTCGAATAGATCTTATTAGGTGCCGAACTCTTAAAATTTTAAAATGCAGTCTTAAACACTTAGTTGTCAATGCAGGGTGAATATTATGTTCCAGGCCGATATTGTTTTTGAATAACTAGGAAACGAAACGCATTTTTAATTAGTTTTTTTATTTATCGATTATTTGGTTTGTTACAATCATGTATGGAATGTGACATCGGCCGAGTGGCCACCTCTGGCCACTATTAACCACATTTTTCATAACATTCTCGTGTTATTTCGGCAATTTCTTTTCGAATATTATCCTGTAGAGTCGGAATTGTTGTTGGCTTATTGGCGTAGACCATTCTTTTCAAGTACCCCCATAGAAAATGCTCGGAAGCCGTCAAATCAGGTGATCGAGGAGGACAGTCGATATTACCACTTTTTCAAATTACACGGCCGGAATAAAATTATAGATAAATTTCAAGCATAGCTCGGGTTGTATGTGAGGTGGCACCGTCCTGTTGAAACCACATGTGTTGTGACCCAATTCGGACACCAATACGTTTTCCAACATGTGACGACAGCGATCACCATTAATGCTTGAAAATAGGGCCCAATAATTCCGCCGGCCCACATGATGCACCATACAGTAACTCTGCGTGGGTGTAAAGGTCTTTGGTATATCAATTGGGGATTTTCAGTGCCCCACAGCGGTTGTTTTGTTTATTAACAAAACCCGCCAAGTCGAAATAAACTTCGTTGCTCATTATGATTTTTTCCAAAAATCGGATATGTGTCTCTTTTAATGTTTTAATGACTTCAACACGTTGTTGAGACGTTATATATTCTATAATAATTGTAATCAATTACTCTCTACGACTATCAAATGCTAACTTTCAAATATCGGCTAAACCAAAATGGCGACCCAACAAAATAGGCCTGCAACATAATATTCACTTGTAAAGTATCGATTAGTATGGTCCAGGATAAAGACACTTATGCTTAATGTTCTTAAAAGCCATAGTTTTATAATTTGTGAAGATGCTTTTGTGTTTATTTGAACTCCTTACATCTGTCCGTCCGTGCCGCATGGCAACATAAAATAAACAAGATCTACTGTCAATTGTATCACGTGAAAGTGTGCGATTATCACCTCTAACAATGTAAGTTTCTATTAAAACGAATAAAATATCTATAAACCTGTACATTAAACTACCACAAGCCAGAATGATGTCTTATTTAAGAAACAAATCATCAAAACATCCCGCTAGTACGGAAGGTATAGGACAATGTGGTTTACGAATATGAAAGATGGAAATGAGTAGCTGGTGGAGAACTCGACGTTGTCGAGGTTGTGTCATTTGAAAGGCTGTATATAATACTTAACAGAAATAAAGACGACATCTGACTCATAAGCGACGGTGAGTGGAGCAACAATATTTTTTCCATTTATGATTTTTTTGCCGGATTGTTTATATATATTATACATAACGAACATATGTTCGTTATTGTGAAAACTGTCACTTTTATATGTATGGGGGTGATGAGATATAAGAGGCCGTCACTGGGGGAACGGGGCTCTTTTCCATCGTTCCTTCGCAATAGTAGTAATAAATATCTGGGTTATATAATTGTACATTGTGTAAATAAGTTTTTGTTGTAATAAACTATAATTGTTACACACGTCTACCGAGTTTCACTTACAAGGACTCAAACGAGCAACTAGAGAGTACACATAGAGGATAGAACCCCGAAGGGAATCTGGTGGTATTTCCAAGGGCAGTGAAATTGAAAAGTCACCACAGATATATATAATAATACGACTATCCGGCAGTGAGTTGAATGCACATCCGCTATAATCCAATATCCGGATGAAATCCAAGCCCCTAGTTTAAAATGCCAGAATGAGCGAGAACATTCGAGAGAGAGAAAGTATCACCGTCTTATTGGCTGTGAATGATGTCGACTGTCGACCAAGGTTTGTGTCCAGTGGCGGCTGTTTTTTTTAATTTTTTATTGTAAACCAGAAAAATATATTTGAGTGTGTAAAGAGGATATTTTGAACTTATTTATGTACTAAGATGATGGAATGCAGGGATTTAAGTTGATTATTCATATCTAGTCACATTTTTTTGATTATAAATGATAAATACACTAATAAGTTTTTACATTATTTTTTAAAAATATATACATAGGTTTAATTGAATGATTTCATTATTTTTTTACCAGTATATTAATTTTATTTTTATAATTCAGCCAATCAACCCGAACGCAATGCCCTCTTCACAGATTAAACATGTAAATTAATATTTTATTTCGTTAATTTAGTGGTTAGACATTATTATTAACTGATACTATATGACTAATGACTACGTTGTATCACACATTACTCCTGTGACACGTCAAAAAAAAAAAATTGACAGGAGAGCGAAAATAAAAATTAAACTTATTAAAATTTGATAACGGAACTTTTCTTTTTCAAAGGATCTTAATTTTTACAAATTTATAAACAGAGAATTGATACATTTATTAACGGAATCGACATATCGTCAGCAGTAACACTACATTTCTAAGAATTGTGTACTTTGCAGGAGAGAGACAGAACTAGTTTTAAATGATTTTTGTAGTATTACTCCAGTATTACTTACCTTTCTAGAGTTGTAAAAAGGAGCGGATTCTTTCTAAACTGAAATTAAACTTAACTTAGGCATGATTCCTTTGACTTGTGCGCAATTGACAGGATGGTTACATATGACTTGTGGTGATTACATTTCTTTGATTTGCACGCCCCTAGCGGACGCTTTCGTGAAAGTAGTGATATAGAATGATTCCCCGCGAAAATTCAAATCCAATGATATAAATATCTTTCATTTGATAATAATTGAGATATGTGGTGTTGCTGGTTAGGTGATGCCATATTACTACGTGAGAATGAAGAGGCGGTCCCATTGAAAAGAGACACTAGCGGTTTACATAGAGCACAAAGAATCATAGTCCATAGTCGAAGCATGGACCCTGAGAAGGAAAAAAAGGAATATGCTCGACGCCTTTGAGATGTGGTATTGGCCTCATATACTATGGAGTGCAATACGAACGAATGTATCCATTCTTCAGGAATTCCGCACTAAAGAAAGGCTCCCCACTATATGCGGGAAAATAATTCTTTCATACTTAGGGCATGTTGCTAGAAGCGGACGTACGAGGGGAGGGGGGAAGAGGTCGATCTCCAGAGAGAGAGAGAGAGAATCATATTAAATATGATTTGCTTATTTATAGCATATGCAAAGGAAAAACATAAATAATTGGATACGTTTATTTATAAAAGACGGAAATGTACGCGGAAGACTTCGACGCGTGGTACTTGGCGAAACCTCTGTCGTGACATCCTGAAGAAAAAAATGATATTTTTCGAAATCGATAGACGTATTTTAACTCAACAAGTGGTTAATAAAACAAAGTTAACAAAAAAAATAAAAAAATTTAACCACAAAGCTAATTTTGCCAATTTTAAAAGCACACATTCGAAACCTACCAGATTATTGCGGTCAGTGTGGGGAGAGATTTAAATGTGCATGCATCATATTATTTTTGGGCACCTATCACAAATTGAAGAAATTTCATAAATCTCAGTTTTGATGTCACGGACTGCACTGCACGATCGGGTGTATTGTAATTCGAATATATTACGTGTTTTGTGTTCGAATACAGTTCGGACATAGTGCTCCGCTGTTGCCACACGACGTTACGTCATTACCATTTCGGAATATACATGTGTTTTGTTATATTTCATAAAAATGTTTTATTTCCGTACAAATCGCCCAACTCTCGGGTGAGTCGATTAAAATGTATTTTAGACAGGGCCGGTTTCGGTGCCGACGAAAATTTCGCCGCCCGCGAACTGTCAATTGGGGTTTCTCGGGATGAACACCTCAAATGTCAATTTTGATTTTATTGCATTTAATCATCGATGATTTTAATTTTGCTACGCGTACAATATAATATATTTAAATAATAATAAAATTACGTTCCTCAAATCGACTTATTCAGGCCTATTCTCAAAATTGCAATATTGAAATGAAGGTGATTGTTACACCAACCCTCAAAACTAGTGTTATATTTGAATGAGAGAGAGGGAGAGAGAGTGAGGGAGTGAGGGAGATAAACGTACCATAATCTGTCAAAACTATCTGTCTATTTTTGAGGGTTGGTGTAACAATCACCTTCATTTCAATATTGCAATTTTGAGAATAGGCCTGAATATTTGATTTAAAAGAACAATGGCTGCGAAAAGGAGAAACCATTAAACCTAATTGTTTTTCTTTTTAACTTTTTGTATTTTATATACAAAAAAATGTCCGCATTATTTCGCTTTTCGACAGCTGAATAGTTCACAAATATTTGTGTAAAAATAGCAATCGATTGTCTATGTTCGCAGTTGTAACACTATTTAATTTACTTGTGTGACTTTTTACTAACGCCTAAAAATCTTTTGCGGGTTGTTGATACATAGAATTTAATACTGTCAAAGCATAGATGAGATGCCTATAGGCGTGACAAATAATCATGAAATATGCTTTATTTTATGTATTATCTATGGATTTTTTCACTTAGGCGCTCGATATCTGTCACTTTAGTAGGTGTATTAAACAACGCCATCATCATCGGACGAACTGTCATCACTAAAATAGCTGGATATTGAACGATTCATTGTCGTGTAATGCAACTTTCAAAGTATCAACGTGTCAGATGACTTTTGGAACAGCTGTGAACAGTCCGCCATATTTAACTATCGATTCTCATTTTTACTATCGGAGAGTAAAATGAGTTTACTACGGGATGTGAGAAGTAAATATTTTTTTACTAACGATCAAATAACTTGTTTTAATATAGTAAAAAGACACTACTGATTACACAACCGGCACTTATTATGTACGTGTGTATTAGCGAAGTTAAAGATAGGATATGCTATAAACTATATATTTAATTAATTTTTATTTAATAATACACGTAGGTATATATTATTTTTATTGCCTACATATAATATTTCCTTATGTCCGTCCTTGTTGAATGACAAATATAAAACAAACAAGGTATGTAATCAATTCTATCATGTGAATGATTTTTTTGTTTTATTTATATATGTTATGTACTGCGCCAGCTATATTCCACTGCGCAGTTCTTAGCAGTTCAATGCAGCGCACTGAGGTCCACGTTAGACAAGAGCCCAAAAAGTTCGCGCCCTACAATTCACCAGATGTGCATTCTAGTCACGAGAAAAAATGCAGTTTATTAATACAATAATATAATTATTTGGGGGTTAGGACGGTGGTTAAATGAAATAAATGTGATTGGCGTGTTGAGGTGTTTATTGTCGGTATGACAAAAACAAGGAAGACAGATAGAATTAATACGAATATGATAATATGAAGCGAGTTGGCGGTCTTGCTCGGCGAGCGCGGGCCGGCAAGACCGCCGTTGTGAAACGATGAAACTCGAGAGACTGCTTGGCGGTGAAATATCGATCCAGGCTTGTAGCAGCAGCCGGCGGCGCTGTCGCTAGCGTCGATGCCGACTGAGATGGCGGCGGATTTGAATTCCGATCTCTACAGTTACAAATTGAAGCCGCGTAGATAAGAGAGCGCTTCTTAATGGCGCACACACTCACACAACCATCCATCCGATATTATGCACATATACACAAAACAAGTGACGGATCTCACACATAGTTACGCCGCTGCTGTGGCGCCAGCTATATTCCGTTGCACCTGTTATAACAGTACCCCTTGAAAAATATCGATTGAGATGGTGACATGAATAATACTCGTTAGTACAGGTAACAATTTAGTATTTATTCACGATCAAAATATTACAGGTTAATAAATCTTAATTCTATCTGCGTTGGAGGACGTGGAGCGAAAGAGAGCGTCCTCCCGCGGTCCGTCATACTTAAAACATTCTCCCAGACGTGCCATTCCATATGCACATATACCCTTTTGACACGTATGCGCGTGCGCTTGTAATCCGTCCTCATTCCATAGACAGCACAATATAAAGAGAGTGAGCGAGACTCTCGCGCTTTCTTTATTTACAAACAAATTTTTAACACGAGAGAATATAATTATTATTTAATATTATACGAGTTCTCTTCTGATTTCGGGGCTCGGTACAATTCTCCCCCTAATCCCCCTCTGACGCCAGGCATGGCTACGTGGTTAGACTTATTATATTTGGAATTGATAAAACATAACATTATCACTGGGCTCCTTCCTGGCTCACGTCAGGGTCGCGTTTGCAAGAGCAGCGGGCCTATCCGTTCAGCTAAGGAGAATGTGCACGGCGGAACGGGGAATCCGGTCCCTGGCTGTGCGCCTAGCTAGGGTTACCTTCGCCGCCGAGGAATGGCGGCACAGACTACAGATCAGAATTATTGCAACCGCCTTAAACCGAGGTCAGCGGTTCCCTTTGCTGGCGCTGACGGGCGTGTACCGGAATATGTCTGGTATCGCTGTCCCGCTACTGGCAGGGGTTCTCTCTTCTAATGTCGAAGTATTGGAGATTTGGGTTCACCGCTCTTAAGACCATCTGTAGGCTCCCAGATGCTGGTCTCTCTAATGTGAATATTGACGCTTGAAAAGAGGTGAGATGGAATACGGCCCCGCAGGGGAGATAAACTCACTAAATCCTTTCATGTGTGACCGCGAGAATGAAGGGCAAAGGAGGTCCTCCGACGCTGGACCACTACGAGATGAAGATGATCTCGGGTTGCGGAAGCAAGCTGTTTGACATGGGACTGGTGCATCTGTGATCGTATGAGACAGACGCCGAGCATATCCTCAGGGAATGTGTACTCTTAAAGAACGCAAGAGAAATTAAAGCTAATGTGTAATAGATAATTGTTCCCCTAGGAACGACGACCTATTACACAATGAAAGGAACCTTGGACTTTTCTGAGAATTAAAATATACAGTCCACATTTTGAAGATGTCTGCAGGATCCGGATTATGTTAAGTGCCAAACTCCTTCCTGTTCTGAATTCCGGCATCTATGCTTGTACTCAACAGCAGGGCATGGCTGAGAGCAGGAATGATTTTATTTTCCTCAGGGTCCTACAGTGAAACTGAGCAAAATTTGAAACAGATGACATACAACATACTACACATTTAGATTGGACGTTTTACCTGTGCTTTTGGCAAAGTCCTAAATAGTAATTGGTTTAGATTTCTCAATGCGTGTAGGATTGTATAGAGAAGACTTATATATTTCCAATAAAAAAAATTTCTTTAATACATAAGTGTCGACCTCTAATTTCATTCATCACGTGCACTTGACGGCGTTTTGTAATAAACATAACTCACTTTACATCAACTCTTTGACATGTTTGAAAACGTATTCCTGGAATAATTAAAAAATGTGCATATAAACCATTTAATTATTACTTTTCTTAAGAACTGTAATAAAATTTACGACTATAATTTATCTGAGGAGATGATCCCACAAGGACATATTAAATGTACAATGTTACGGTACAACAAACAAAAAAAAAAAGAGGCATCAAGTTGAGGTCAAACATAAAGAAAATTAAGTGTTTGAAAGAAAAACATAAAATATCTTTGCAATGTAAGGCTGTATAGCTAAGTAATTGAACTAATATTAATTTTTTACCTGATCAGGGCTGCAAGGGATGAAAAAATTCACATCGAAGACAAAAACAACTCATTTTCTTCTTCCTGTAATAAAATGATTATAAAAATGTGTGAAATTGGATTTCTATTCGTAATACAGTTATATCTCGTTATTCGACAATTCAATTAACCGATGCCGGTGTCAATATTTTACACGAGTGTGTTGGCGTGACATTACATGTTACTGTTGAGTTAATTTCAACCCTAACATGGCACCCAATGCTGAAATTTGCCTAGAATAGTGTTAAATTTTTACACTTATACGTACATATATATATTTGTATATGTGTAAAGTGCATCGCCAGTAAGCTATTAACCTCTACATAATTCATTATAAATAAATAAATTTTTATTTAATGCAATTTTTGAAATTTAAAAAAATTATGTACGTAATATATTGGTTTGTTTATCGACATTTTGTCGAACCAATTAGTGACGATTAACGGGGTATGACTGTATAAAGAGTGTTTACTTAATTTTACAATAAAAAGCATCATTAAATAAAATCAATATTTTAATTTTAAAAATCACAGTATGTATATGCATTTATAAAGATATCAACAGTATAATATAATTACAAAAAAATATTAATTATAGCTTCATCAAAATACAAATGAAAATCTAACTTCATTATTATAATCTTTCAAATACGACAAATAATACTGAATTTTTTTAATACAAATCTTTATTTTGTCTTTTGATATTGGGGGTAGATTTAATATTTGGTGATCCGCAAACCTTTTAGAAAATTCCCCATCTGCTTTGTTCTTGATATTTAAATCTTTTTCACTATCGGATACTTTGTTGCATTTTTTAACAAAATGAAATAATGCGTGGATGTCAGAAAGAGCACAATTCATGTAATAGTCTTTGTTAGAATCGTCCGGGCCATTGAGAAGGCATTTCAAGTCGTGTAACATTGTATTTTTAGTGTCAGAGTCACTAATGATGGACGGATTCTGAAAGAAAAAACAAAGAAGTGTTAAAAATTTACATACAGCCAGGGTTCACTTAAATACATACTAGGTTCCGTTCCGCCAGCATGGTCGTAAAGCGAATTGGTCAATTAATTTGATTGCGTGAAACATTCACTGCGTAAAAATCTCTCACATACTTGTAAATTCACAAATTTTAATGAACCCCTATAACTTTGTTAAAAATCACAAAGTATTATCAATTTTGACACCATATTACTAGTTTATTCTTTCATTTCCCCAAAACACTTGA
This sequence comes from Eubasilissa splendida, assembly GCA_031772225.1. Lineage (NCBI taxonomy): Eukaryota > Metazoa > Arthropoda > Insecta > Trichoptera > Phryganeidae > Eubasilissa > Eubasilissa splendida. Next base: position 6,818,849 of record CM062868.1, on the reverse strand, counting down.
CGCTTGCGACGTAACCTAAACAGATGGTACCGCGTGGCTGCAATATTTGTATGGACACGGGAGCCGTGTTCGACGCACAGGGCGTGTTAACAATCTCAAATGTTTTCACTGCTTCTCTGATTCTACACGATAGATTGCGCTAGGCCTAAATCCTGTGCCTAAACCTTCACTTTTCTCCGTAGTTTTCATCGTAGTTGTTGATAATCTTTGTTATCATCTCGAGATCTATGCCTTCCTTTGTTTCTCGGTGTTTCCTTCAAATAAAATGGAGCTTTTTCTATTGGTCAACATCTCATACTGTGGGGTATCAAGTATAATTTTACTTTACTCCAACGAATGATGTAAAGTTTTATAATCTGTGCACGGTGCACGATCGATCAACACAGAGAACACCGATTTACTGATTGAGTATAGGCAATACACACTGTAAATTAAGTAAGAGGGTGGGATGCTCCCTGACATCATCAACGTAGTTCGACGACTGCACACTTGGCGATAGAGGTAGGCGATGCGACAGATCTTATAACATTTACTCTCTTTCCTGCTGACCACGATGGAATGCAGAGATTTGATGGTTCTCGTGAAGAGGGCATAGTGTTGGTAGGCATACGATAACAGCTGTAAGCGTGAGCGACAATGATCGTCAAGTGAGGAGTGGCTGTATATACATGTGAAATGAAATCAAACTGAAGAAATAAATAAGAATATCTGAGTAGTGTCACGACCAAACTAACTGCCTATATTTTACGCAGGGTCCTAAAGAATAAGTATGCAAAATTTGGTTTCCATTGTTAAAGGATGTAGGATTTTATAGAGAATTAACAGATAGACATTCAGTTTTACATATATGGGTATACTCAGGGGCGTGCAATGCGTACAAGCAAAAAAGGTGTTGCATTACTAAAAATTCTGGAAAACAGATACAAATTAAATAATCTATAATATGGATGGTGAACGTATATTTACGATTTATTACAATTAGCGCCATCTGTGTAGCGGTAGAAACTTTAATGGCTTAGTTCTAAAAACTACCACGACAACCCACCGCTGTAGCTGTAGCGCTAGTAGCTATTCACATTACTATGTTTTATTTTTAAGCTAGTGTATTACTCAAGTCTTTTTTGGTTATTTTTTGTTATATATTGGCTATTTACTGAATTGAAAATTCCTATGCTGTTTTTTAACAGAATAACATTTGAAAGGATTACAACTGCGTGCAAATCATTGAAGTGTCCACTTCCTATTTTACTATCTTACTGTTTTTAACGTATTGATTTCATGATCGTTCTTTGCATTTGGTGCAATTGCCAGAACTATTTCCCACGTTAACCTTTAATAAAAATAATTATTTCCTTTAGCGATTACGTGAAAGACTTTCAAACAATAAAAGAATCAGGTTCAGTCATAGAAAGTATTCTTATAAACGACGGATTCATTTTGTCCAAAGACGTTGATTAAACGAAAATTCATAATCCTATCTACGACATATATTATAAATTATTGTATAATATCATTGGTAACAGCGTAACCTAAATCTATACCTACTGCACGCCACTGGGTGTACTAATACAAATTACATACGTGAATACTATAATTATGTTTTCCACAATGTATTAAATTACAAAAATATTATTATTTGTACATTGATTAACTCATTAAAATCTTCTGTAATACATATTGACAAATACAATAATTAAAAAATTATTTTATGTCGATATATTTATTCATTATACTCACATTATGGCACTCTTGTACAACAGATTCAATGGCTGTCTCTGCATTGTCAAAATTTGTTCCATTTTTGAGATTATTGCATATGGACATAAGGCAGGAAACTGATTCGGAACAGAAGGACATGTGTTCTCCATTGAACATTCTAACAGTGTACACGTATGAACACAGAACATTCAAAAGATTGTATTTAACGCACACCGCTGGCGTTTGTTTCTGTAATAAAATATAAATCATAAATTATTATTGCAAATAATTTCAATGCAGTTGTCTATAAACGGATATCAGCAGTGTTAGCTCTGATAATAAACACGTCACTGTAACTAAGCTACTGTGGATGGAAGATTCAGAAGCTTGAAAACATTTTGTTATTTAGCAGATCTACACTTTGTAACAATTGTTTAAAATATAGTTAATTTAATCATCCAAGTTTACGGTAAAATACTATACAACTCTGTTATTATTTCTCACATACTGCAGCAGCATTTTGTTTTTGGCTAATGAAGAAGAAATGCAACAATTGTCAGTGCTGCAAAATAAAGCTTTGAGAATAATACTCAGAAAAAAATACATATACTCGAATCAGTGAAATGCTGAAATATCTGAATATGATAACCTTTAAGCAGAAAATATATTTTATTATAACGTATTTATTTATAACATCCTAAAAAGAAAATATCAGCAAAATTTATATGAAAAATTGATGCAAATTAACATGAGCACAAGCATCATACAGGAGGAAGAGATAGACTGAGACTGCCATTCAGGAAGAAGGTCAAATCTCAGAAATTGATGATATATACTGCAATGAAGATTTTTAATGAAATGCCAGAAAACATAAGAAAAGAGGAGAAACTGAATAGATTAAAAGTGAAACTGACCAGATATGTAAAAGATAAGTTTTAGTAAAAGAAAAGACTTAAATCCTGTTTATATTAGAGTATATAGAGGGTTTATGTATGCACTATGTTAAGAATTAAATAAATAAAAATAATATTTTTATAACATTTAGAAATGTTATTAAAAAATGAAACTTAAAATGTAAAAATAAATTATTAAGGAGAACACATTCTTATTGTGAAGTTGTAATTATTCAGAACATATTGATTATAAATATATACATATAAAATCAATTTTGTCAAAAAATATTGTTTTTGCACTACCGGGATAATTACAACTTCACAATGAGAATGTGTTCTCCTTAATATATAGGTTATATCAATGTGTCCAAAATTGAATTGATAATTCTGGCGTCTGCAGTCGGTTTACATAAAAATAATGTAGATGGCTTTCAAATAATGGAACGAGAGATGTATAGGTTCGAAAATTTGTCATGAAAAATACTAGCGCTATAACACAATTGGTAGTGTACTTCCCCGGATTGGAAATAGAGATCCAGGTTCGTATCCCGGTAGCGCAAAAACAATATTTTTCGACAAAATTGATTTTATACGTATATATTTATAATTAATACATTAAACTAGTATTTAAAAATAAATTATCATTTGCCTACATAAAATATACCAGAAATTGGCAAATTTGATATGTATCAAAAAATAAAACTGGCAAAATTGTGAACACATCGTCGATAGAAGTTCCGGTAGATGTGTTCATTTGGGCAGTGATTACTTTTGAGGCAAGCGGGCAGTATTTTGATTAAAAGAGTAATTGGTAATTTTTAGTTCTTTTTTGTAGTTTTTTGGTGGCAAGTTGTTTTATTTTATTATTTGGGTAAATTTTTTTCTCTACTACCTGGATAATCGAGACATTACAGTAAAATGAAGGAAATGAACAAATTGCTTATAGAAGCATTGGCAAATTTGTTAATTGTGACTCATTCAAAAAAGTAATTGAATTAAAAAGGGATGAGAAAAGAAAGTATTATTTTTAGCAAAAAGCAGCGTATCCTATTTTGAAAAAGTAATAAATTTGTATTAGGCGTTGGTATTTTGCTGGATTAATTTTGCATTTATATTTATCCTTTGTAGATGGTAATGATGAGATTAACTATGATTGTGATTGGTGTTCGATTGGTAATTGTCATTTAACGCTTTAAATTTTAGTTTCTAGTGTATCCATGATTACACGCTGAATTATGAATAACTACAATACACTATACACAATCACACATACCAGTTCAATCCATATCAACAAAACTTGAGAACAAAATATTCAAGACTAATTTTGAAATAGTAAATACAAAAAGGCATTAAATAAAATAACTTACAGATAAAGACGAAAAATCTTTCACTGTTTTATAAAGATCTGGACACAATTTTTGATAATCCGGTTCTTCTTTCACTAACTTACATCCATCAACTTCCTCGATCAATTTCTTTTCTTTGTGATACAACCACCACGGTTGCCAAGTGGGTAAAATTTTAGTGACATCGCCAGAGTTCAGCAGCGATTCAAATTCTTTCTTCTCATCATCAGTCAAAAGTTGCCAAACTACATCAGCATCATCTAAATCAACTTCTTTTAGTCTAGTAGCAAGATCGGGTATTGAATCTTCATCGTCGGAATCTTTTACATCTTCTTCAGTTATGTCATCACAGTTTTCGTCATTGTCTTTAGAATTATCATCGGGATCGTCAGAAATATCAGGATACGCTTGGTTCAACATTTCCATCATGCTTTCTGGGTCATCCGAATCAAAATCAGTCTCCTCAGTTCGCATTCTAGACAGTATTTCAATCATTTTACTTTTTGTCGAAGGATCTGGATCAATCGTGCCCATCTCTTCATTGACACAGTCCCTATAGAAACTCTCTGAGCATTGGAGGTGGGCTTCAGTTTTATAACAAGCCATAGAACAATACAAAATATTGCAACGGGGACAGCAATATTTACTTGGGTTCTGCTCGCATCTAAAACAGATTAAAAACAACACGGAGCAAAATAGAATAAACCTCGACAAAAAAGTTTGAGTGAAGTACTTTTAAAGGTTAAGAAAATTAATAGAAAAACCGTACATTTTGCAAATCTTTGAAGAGCTGGTCGATGGCTCATCGTCTGACATTTCTAAATATATGATATTCCTTTTAAAACTGCGAATTTTATTATGTCATATATTTTTCAATAATATGAAACGTAAACTATCTTGCAGGATTCTGTCAGTTGTCAGATAATTAGTTGATAGATGATCAGTATATCTTTTATCTATGGTTGTTTGTCAGTAACTGTACTTGGCATGTGTTTAGAAAAATGTACAAACTGGCAATATTATAATTACTGTCAAATTTTTTTATTATTTATCTATGGTCAAATTCAAATGTTTATAAAAAGTCAAAATGTTTTGTCAAGTTGCGTATGGAATAGAGATATATTAAGTCGCGTGAAGTGGACTCTAGTTAGCCATGTACATTACGCTTTTTAAATAACTATTTTTGTAAATGTTGTCTGTGATACCATGAATTAAATATTCCATGTCTCATAATAATTATAATGGATGTACCAGAAGTTGTGGAGGAGTTTTATGGTGTATATTTGTTATACTGTCTCAATGAAAAGTATTTAGGAAGAACTTATATTGGCTACACAGTAGATCCTAATCGCAGAATAAATCAACATAACAAAGGAGCATGGGCCGGCGGTGCCAGAAAGACCAGCAACAGAGGACCTTGGTACATTATTTTTCCCATACTTAAATTATTTCTAAGGACAACACAATTGAAATTGCTATTTTCAAGTGAACACATGTACACAAATATATTTTAACATTACTTTTTAAACTTTCAGGAAGATGGTCATGATAATACATGGTTTTCCAAATAACATAGCTGCTTTAAGAGTAAGAATTACTAGCTTTTTTCTAGTTAATTGAATAGAACAAATATGAACAGTTCTTAATTTTTTTTATTACGAATCAATACTTGTCTGTGATATTTTAATTATGTTATACATTTATAGTTAGATAGTTATCTAGTCCCAATTAAGTCCCATGGGTGTACATAGTTGATCAATCTGTTCACAATACAAATTAATTAATTTATTTTTATTTTTCACACTAAAGAACATTTAACATGAAAAAATATTCTCCTGAATACAAATCATCCCGAAAATCTAGTTAATTAAGTTGAATATATCTATTTTGGAAGTGAAATCATTAGCTAATCGATGCACTGATAATCTAAATATATTTCAAGGGCAAACTTACATCCATTGCACACAACAATTAGTCCGAAAACGCGTTGCATCATCTCATTTTTGTCGCTTACTTTTAACTTTAACTATAAACCGCCGAAAATCTCCGCTTAAATGTAAACTTTACTAATGCACATGCGCACTGCGCGCGAGCCACTGACAGATGTCACCGAAATCGAGTATTTTTCAATTTTAGACACTGTAGTATCGAAATGTACAATATTATGTCGGATAGCAGTGATATCGCAGACTTTTTTGATGATAAACTAATTATACGGTATATTCTTAACAGGAAAAGTAAAACTTGGACCTCGGCACATAATTTTTTGCGGGAAGAAATGGGTTTTAAAAAATCTTTTTCCGATAACGGATTGCATCCACTGGATTTGTCATCTAGGGCACATTTGCATTATGCGCATCCACTTGACATCCGTCATTAAAAGCATTCTTTTAAATTTTTCGACGTCGTATTATTGAAATGAACATTATTATGTCAGACAGCACTGATACCGATTCTTCTGACGATCAAATAATTGTTCAATACATCCTTAACAAGAAGAGCAAAATCTTTTAGGCCTACAAAGTGATCATTTTATATGGGAAGATATAGATTTTATTGTAAGATTCCGCCTGTCCAAAATTATGGTTAGGTAACTGGTCTTGCTTATTTCAGACAATATAATGTCATCTAAAGTTATCTACTTCATAGGTATATAATAATATTTTTGATAAAGATCAGAAATCACGCAGTTCGTCCTGTAAACCAGGTCTCGATAACTTTGCATTTCTATGCCACAGGATCAATGCAAAGATGCACGGGTGATATATCTGGTGTACACAAGAGCACTATTTCACGGATTGCGAATAAAGTGAGCAGAGTAATAGCCGCTCTCAGATCACAATTTATGTATACCTGTATCTACCAAAGAAATTCAGCAATATCTGAATCAATTCTTCAACATTATAAAATTTCCAAAAACGATCGGTGCAATAGATTGCACTCATGTGGAAATCCTATTTCCAGGAGGAAATAATGCGAAATACTATTAAAATATAAAGGATTATTTCTCCATTAATGTGCAGGCAGTAATAGATGCCACAATGAAATACACAGATGTTGTTGCAAGGTAGCCAGGCTCAACACACGATAGTATTCTAGTCATTCTACATTAAAAGGGCAACTACATGATGGTATTTTTAATGAGAAACATCTCATTGGTGACCGTGGTTATCTACTCAAACCATACTTACTTACTCCATTTACAAATCCAATATCTGTGGCAGAAAAACTATATAACGAGAGCCAAATCAGGACTGGGAATGTTGTAGAAAGAACATTTGGGGTGTGGAAAAGGCGTTTCCCCGCAATAGGTATGAAACTCAGGCGGAGTATTGAAATAGTGTAAGCAGTCATTATAGCCACAGCAGTGCTGCATGTTACCGAGTCACCAGACTTTGTGACAATATTATATGAAATTGACTCTGAACCTGCACAGGATGGAAATAATGTAAGACGAGATCTAATAAATGGCTATTTTTCCCAATTATTAAACCAGCCATAGCATTTCATTTATTTATTCTTAATATTGTGCGTACAAATGTAAATATATATGTTCTAATATAAATAAGATCAAACTTATCTTACACATATTGGCTTAGTTTCATTTTGAATCTATGAAAGAAACATGAATAATACTAGTGAATACGCATCTACTTTATGTCGTTAAATTTTGACCAATAGATGGGTATATATGTTAGCGTTTCTGTGCGACAAGGTGTGGGGGGGGGGGAGTGTTAGGTTAGGTTATGCACCATTTTTATTTCTAACAAACTGACTCTAGAAGAACTATTTTCTGTAAAATATTGCTTCAAAAGTAAAATTTACTAAATTAAAAAAACACAGAGAATAAAATGGCCATCATGCTTTTGGAAAAAACAATCTGATGAAGATAAGGAGGAGGTCGAAAAACTGCGACGTGTGATGTGAAACTTTTTAATAAATTTATTGATTTAGTTTACAAATTTATGATAAGTGACTAATAATTACATATATGGCTGTATTTTGCCAGCTTTCATGCTAATCATATGGAGTTCTCATTATTAACTCTGTCTTTATATTATATTCGGTGTTAACATAAGTAATGTCTGTTTTTTTTCTAATGAAGAGGACACGACAAAAAAAAATTACAACATATTATCCAATAATATATTCTTCTTCATTATATACAACTTCTTGCCAACATTTGACAAATTTCTCAATGCCTCTGTGATAAAAACAATGGTTGCTTTATTCCCTATGCGAACAATAGACGGCGTCGAAAGTGCTCACTTTTGTCTACTTGACGTTCCATTTTGATGGTCTGTAATTAAATAAAATAATAAATGTAACGTAAAAGCAAACACAATATCTTGTAGAGCAGAAAATATTCTTTTGAATTAACTATAGTTAATTATTAACTTATATAACTTCTTTATTAATTTTTTATACTTTTGGTGCGTATTTTTAAATTTGAAAAAAAAACGGACACTGTGTATGTTAACATCTTTACAAGTTAATGCCATTTCAAAACACGATTTCTTAATCGAATTTCTTAACATTTCTGCTGTAGCCAATTTTTTATTATTTCATGTTACTCATATTCTCATGTCACTGCAAGTTTGAATGGGCCTGGCAGAATCCAGAGCGTTCTCGTCGCCTGATGCACGTAGCCCATAGAAAGAAGCGGACACGGGAGAAACAGCTCCAGTTTCGGCTCCGAATCCTCGCTGAGATGCTCTCTGTCGGTCCTTGGAAGAGGCTGCCTCTCATTGTCAGGTGGCTAGCTGAAGAGTTCTCTACAGACTTTCCGGTGAGTGGGGCTTTTTCGCCTAGCCGTTCGAAATCTGTCACTTTGGTTGTGAAATTTTTTGGTATTATGTATAAAATAACGAGATCATCATCGGATGAACTCTCATCACTATAATAGCGGGATATTGAATGATTAATTGTCGTATACTGCAACTTTAAAAGTATCAATGTGTCAGATTTCTTTTGGAACGGCCGTGAACAGTCAGCCATATTTAACTATCGATTTTCGTTTTTACTATTGGATATAGGAGAGTAAAATGAGTTTACTACGGGTGTACTTTCGAGAAGTAAATATATTTTTACTAACAATCAAACAAACCGTGTTTGCAAAAACGTTTACTTTAGTAACTTTTTTTATTATAGTAACTTAACTTAAGTTACTTTTGACTGTTTTAAGAAATGGCTCGGTAAATTTAAACTGGCATGTAACTAATTCTGATAGAATATGTTAGTCACATTCTTGATCGTATTTTGATTCTCATAGAGCACACAGTAATTTGTAGTATTGTGATGAATTTTCATTAGCTTCTTAATTTTTAATGATTCTCGTAAGTTTGCTTTCTATTTATTGAAAAAACACAGTTCAGAAATATTATAATGCACTGTTAAGCTCGCAAGCAACCATTCCTCTAATAATCACATGTTCTGAAGTATAATTTATTATTGGGTATATTTTTTAGTTTCAAACAGATATAGATATTCAAAATATAATTTTTTAATAAAATACTACATTATTTTTCATGCTAAATGCTATGTTCTTATATTAATAAAGTACAGCAAGATGCTCTTAATTATTTGCTCAAGTAATATCTTTTATTCAACATCTGTAGCTTGTAGATTACTATCTGCTTTGTTTAATAGGCAGTCTGTTGTCACTATCTGAGAAATTTATCTTCAAAATTATATATTTAAAAATAAATTACTTTTCCTTCAGTAGGAAACATAATCTATTTAAATTAATATTCTAGCCTGATAAACTCCCGCCTTTTCATATAACAATATGTCACGGTCCAGTGAAAAGTAAAAAGGTACTCCAAATTTCAAAGAGTGCAAAAAACAGTACAGTGTCGACATTGAGTAATGAACAAACGCAAGAGGAAACAAAATCACCATCTCCTAAAAAACGTTATCCACGCATTGGTCTGAAAGGCAAACAAGTCAACATTAAAACAACTGTGTTAGATGACATATATCCATCTTCATCATCTGCCAGTATAAATAATAAAAAAGAAACATTATCTCAATGTAGTAATTTAAATATTGATAAGAATGCAAATGACGAGATTGCCCGTTGCGCGTTATGCGTGAAAATTATCGACAGTCCCTCGCGCAAGTTGACCTGTCTGAATCAAAAGTGTGATCTTGTTTCACACCTCCATTGTTTATCAGAATTGTTTTTGGAGAGCGGCGAGTACGTGCCTATCGAAGGTGACTGTCCATTTTGTTGTCAAAGGCTGCTTTGGGGCAATCTTATTCGGAAGATGAAAGGATGCCAGGATGTACAATGGCAAGAAGTACATGGCGATAAGGAAGACGATGAGTTTGTCTCGAGTGAAAATGAAACAGAAGAAGGTTTGAAGGAGAGATTGAGCTCTTCTGTTCACAGTAATGAAAGCGTTGTATTATATTTGTCTGATTCTGACTGAAATATCTGTGATAATATATGTAAGTATAATTTTTTTTTTCTAAATAATTAAATTTTATATAAAAAGGTAAGATGTATTATATATGTATTATTAAAGTAAATTTGTTGTTCTTGACTCACTGGTTTGAGTGTGTTTGATATTGGACGACATCAATTAATGAAATTTGACTGTGATCACAGTTTCAATACTATTTTTTATTTTTATTATTTTTATTCAAGATTTTCAATGTTAGCTTCAAAATTAGTAAGCCTAATCCAATTGACAGTTCATTTCTTATATACATGCGGAAACATGTTATAAGCATGTTATGATTACGTGCTCCTGTTGTATAAATAAACACCATATAAAAACACAAATTGCGATCTGAATAAAAATAACTCTTTAGCAAATCATGTATACATACTTTGGAAAATTTTGCGCAATGGTGCTTGATAATATTTCAGACAAAATTACTGTTAGTGATTGTGATTTACGGATATCAGCGATTGAATCATAATTTGTGATTTTGAGTCATTAAATGATGAAATTTTGATGTCATTAAATGTATAGTAAAAATATATTAACGAGTGTGGTGGCACAGTATTGTGGTAATGAGTATTAAATGAAGTTTCTTTTTTTGTAAAATTATTTGTATCATCATAACCAAGAATTGTATGGGAACTAATGAACTAGGGATTTATTGAATTCTGCCAATATGGAATTCTCCAAGGGAAAATTAAAACACAATGCAGAAAATCCGTTACACACACCTTCACTTTGAGATTATCAGCTCTTTTGCTATCAGAAAATATACATTTGATACTTCCCTTTTTGGAAAAATACAGGTTGCAGCCGTCAGTCAAATAAAATTACACAATGAAAAGGCGGCTATAGCTGTTGTGAAACGCTTGCAAATTTATAGCCAGTTAAGATTATGTGTCTATAAAAATATGACTTCATCTAAATTGTCCCAAATACGGGGTGATGAAATATTGATCAATTGTACTTTTCCAAACTTGTTATGGAACGGGGTGATGAAATATTGATCAACTGTGCTTTTCCAAACTTGTTATACTTTTCCAAACTTGTTATGGAACGGGGTGATGAAATATTGATCAACTGTGCTTTTCCAAACTTGTTATACTTTTCCAAACTTGTTATGGAACGGGGTGATGAAATATTGATCAACTGTGCTTTTCCAAACTTGTTATACTTTTCCAAACTTGTTATGGAACGGGGTGATGAAATATTGATCAACTGTGCTTTTCCAAACTTGTTATAGCATATTTAAAGATGGATAACTGTGCTGATGGAATGCTTCAAAAATTGCAAGATTCCACAAATGTGTTAAAATATATTTATTTATTTGAAAAAATACTGGGTTTTGAAGAGTATTATTTTTGTTCTGAAATGTGTCGAAAACTTCCTTTCATCTTCAACATATTATTGTAGCTAATGACAAAATGAAAATATTGCCAAGGTTGAACAAAAAAAAACTTTTACCCCGATGACGCATTATAAAGTATTTTTGCAATTTTATTTTCCTTAACCGTATATTTTTTTATATTACTGTACATAGATCAACATATTTCTGGAAAAATATGACTGCCTCGCACACATTGCATAGGTAGTTTTGTACTGATATTGCAATTGCGTTTGTATCAATCTTACTGCACTAATGTTAAAGTGGTTTTAGATGAATAATTATATGTGTAGCTAACTGTACGTGGATAATAAATTAAGCAATGTGAAACTGACTAACAATTTCATATGCAGACATTATTTCAATATCTTGTGTATCATAAATTGAATGAACATTGACTATATTATTATTATTATTATTAGAACATAAGAATGAATTTATCATGTTTACATTTTTTAGGAATTAATGTTGTACGTTGCAATAAATATTTTGTACAATTTAAATTCTGCAGAAATATGTTGAATCGTTATTGTGACTGATTGTGTATGTAACGATGATTGGTAACTGATTGTTCGTAATTCTTCGAGTAATGACTGATATATTAAAAAGTATACCTCCAATAGTTAAATCTCAGTTACCAATTGTCGTTACAATCACAGTCACATTAACGGTTTATCATCACTGTTTTCCAATGAATAAAGAAAAATTGTAAAATGTCACTGAAAAAGCTAAGAAAAAACCCGGGACCTTTCTATCGCCGGTAGATTGGTCAACCGACTGATCTACACCAACATAGTTCATTTTCATCAAATTTGTGCTATGAATCCTTTATCAGTGAATGTTTCTCAGATTTATCTTTGAACAAAATCTGGTAGGTGGCGCCAGGACTAGCATCCTAGAGGCAATTGAGTTATTTTTCTGAAAAAAGACTTGCCTCTGCACTTTTCAATGACATTATTTTGGTTTAATTATTAAGGAATGATGTGTTTCATAGAATCGCAACATTATTAATAAAAATGATTGATTAGTAAAAAAAATATGTTTTTATATATAACCTGGAGTGTTTTTTTTTAAATAAACAATTATTTTTACAAATATGTTTTGTTACAAGTACATACTCATTTGACATATCGTTCTCAAGATTTGCATACATAATATGTGTACATGATTTGTATAATATTTAATAGTTGTAAAAATTTAGTTTTCATTTATAACTGGCAGTCTAGAATTCAGAATTAGTTATTATTTAAAATAGATAGATGGAGTTGGGTTGACAATATTTTCCTCAGGATCCTAGATTACGATTGAGCAAAATGTGAAACGGATGGCATTAAATATAACGCACATTTATATCGTAGAGTCCGCTGTTTTATGAAGAGTCCTGAAACGTTACTATACAAAAATAGGGTAGATCGGTCAAAGGGCGTAGGGTTGTGTAGGAAACAGACATATATCCAATCTTATATTTTGTTAACGGTTTTGAATATTAAAATTACATCAAATCTCGAGTGTCGTTGTCGTTGTATCATCTCAATTGTTTCTCAATCTGATTTACGTGTCTGTTTTGTTTCCATAATATTGTTATTTATTGATTTATTTTTGAACGTATAAGAGTCCTGTTGTCAAATCAAATGTTGATAAATGAATTGAAATAATTTTCGATTGTTTTCGTAAATTCAATTGAAAAACGGTCCCCAGGTATTGGAGCTGTATATTTTAACACTCTTCACTAACATGTGTTCTTGGCGCTGTTTCGGTACAGTAACTCGTTTCACTTGTACTGAAAACGAATTTTTGGCGTTAGCACGGTATTGAGCGAGGGGCAATTTTTTTATTTCGTTCAGATATCTATAGTTAGGTTGGTAAGACTAATGTAAGATTATTGTGATTTAATAATTTTTAAATACATTTTATAGTAAAATTATTATTTAATGATCAATTAAAACGTATATGTAATAAAATTATGATTTATATATATATATATAAATATATATTATGTGTATTTTAAACAATATTTATCGTTATAACTTCTCATCAATTTGAAAAATCAGAAGTTATATATTTTTCTTCCACAAATGTTTCGTAAAACTGGGTCAGTTTAAAATAAAAATTATAGTGTACTTTATGATGTGCGCATGTGATGATTTTAGATTCACACAATTTCAGCTGGTGCCTGTCACGTGTTACGGTATCGTTGACCCTGGCGGCCGTGCGCCCTCTGTATTTATATCCTTTAAATGCGCTACGAATGCGGCTCTCCATCATTGAAGTAGTAATATTATTGAAGACACAAGCCGCCCTAGCGGCGATTATAATAATAATTATTATCGCCGCTAGGGTGGCGAGAAAACCTTTCGGACATATTGGACAAATAATTATGGTGGCGCCAAGGTGTGAGAATTTTAAGTTAGGTAAATAAGAATATGTATGATTGAATATTTGTGTGCGTTAATATGTTAAGTTAGGCTGTATAGTGAAAGACTACTACACATTCTTTGATAATAAATTATATTTTCAACATTAAAAAATAAATCGGCCGTGGCCGCGCAGAGGCCAGCAGTGGTCGCGAAGCTGATAGCTTTCTACTAGTTTTTTCTGCAATAATATTTTTATTTCACGTATATTATATTAGCCTATTTGCTGACTTTTTACTGTTCTGGAAATATTTACAATCTTACAAAAACTGACGTCGTCATCTTCTGACAATTTTGAGGTTCTTCGGTTCCGGTCGCGTTTGAATTTTTCAAAACAAAACGGCAACTGTAAATTGACGTTCGTTTATTTGAATCTCACGCACAGCCAGCCAGCTTTTAATGAGCGTCCCAATTCTTACCGCCGGAATACCGCGTTCGTGAATGCGCGGTTTTTTTTTTTCACAGTTAATTAAATTATCAAAATCATCTTTCAGCGCGTTGATTTTCTCAACATTAAAGTATTTTGATTGTGCTTGGCCTTTGTTGTTGGTGTTTTAAAATTAAACAGAATATTATGTATATTCAGCGGGTTCCCCAGTAAAATTTAACACGAAAATTGCATTAGAAAATAGTATCGATCACACGCTGAGCCAAGACTCTTAGCTATCTTAGTTACTCCCCAATGGTGTCAAATTGTAATTATATAATGCTGTTGTATTAGAATTTAATATATTGATTTATATTTGTTATTTATACGTTCTTAGCATAAAGTTTTAATACTAATATTGTTAATAATATTATAAATATTTAAAAAAAATTGCTACCCTTGTTGAACTTTTAGACACGCCAAAGAGCTTAAGATATTTTAAACTGCTATTTTCACGTCTTGCTTGATTACTCGGCGGTGTAGTGGTAAGTATATGTTACGCAGGAGTCCAGGATTCGGTTCATTGTCAGTAAGAATTGTATCATAAGCGCGGGAACGATAGCTTCGATATTTTAATTTATTTAAAGATATGATATTAAAATTCATCCTATTCCGAACGAGCACTAACCTTTATTGCGTCCTGCAATAAACATTTTCTTCTTATAAAATGTGGGAACGGCGATTCAAATCCACCGCCATCATCGCTGTTGTCAACTTACCTACGACACAGGCGACATCTGGACTCGAGGGCCGGGCACCCGCCGACAGGTATCTAATTGTGGATCAAAGTGTGTTATTAAAATATATCTTTTTATTCTTGTTAGTTTTTGAACTGATATATATATATATATATATACATATACAGGGTGTAACAGACCTAGTCCACAATATTTTATGGGTCGATACCTGACTAAATTACAAGTCGAAAGGGTTTTGTGCAAATTTTGCACTGTTACGGAAAATATTATTGTTAAGTTTTAAGTTTACGTACTTCGGGGCCTAAATCATCTAATATAAAATAGTCTGGCCACTCGAAATTCAATGACCTGTAATTTTTTGTATTCAATATATAATTCGGAATTAATAGAATATTTTAATTAATCGAAATAATCGCATAATTAGGTTTTTTAGAACATTTTCGACTCATAATTAAGTCACGTATCCACCCATAAAATATTGTGGACTAGGTCTGTTACACCCTGTACTATATATTATTTTATGGAAATTGGTTTTTTTCTCCTTTTTACATTATCAATAATTCGAAAATTATCGCTAATCTGCCCCTGTATATAAACGTCCGATTCTCGTGAATTTAGCGGCAAAATGCAAAATGTTTATAACAGGTGAATTATCTCATCCAAAACAGAATTTACTATCTCATATTTGAACATACATTATTTCACGCCTTTTACGCGAGTTAATTCGTTAATTTATTTGGCTAATTGTAATACAACTATGCAAATTTATATCTCTTCGTTTGATATATCTTTTACGTCATTTTTACGAGTATCTTCTAACTTGTACGTTTTGCATAGACGTTTTTTCGCATTGTCTTTACTTTTTTAGTCTTGGAATCGAGACATTTTTTTGTGTGATTGTTTTCAAAACACACATATAGTAATGCCTCAGTGGCATGTACTTTGGTTACGCTACTAATAACTATGTTGCAGTAGTACGTTAGGTTCAGGGGCGTGCACTGCATACAAGAAAAAAACCTGTGCATTACTAAAAATTCTGAGAAACAAATATAAATTAAATAATTCATATGTTATATTTACGCTAGCGCCCGGCGTGTATCAGTATAATCATTAGTTGCGTAGTTCTGGATGCTACCGCGCGATGCCTGTAGTCCTCTACTGGGTTATTCGTCGTTTATTGCTACTACAATTGATAGCCACTGTTTTAATCTATCGTTCTATTCAAGCCATACAATTGCTACCTGCTGAATTAAAAATTCCACTCGGCAGAGTCAGAAATGAATCAGCCGATCCATGTTGTACGGAGTCCTTACTTATGCTGTTTCCTAACAGAATGACATTTGAAAGGTTTAGCTAAGAGCTGATAGAAGCATCTACTTCCTCGTTTACTAATTTGTAAATTTTACTTGACGTGTTGTTTTCATGATTGCTCTTTGCTTTCGAGGATAGCATTTTTATTATGATGTATTTATTTTGCTTAAAGACGGCAGTTAAACGAAAGTTCATAAACCGAGCCTAGTTTTTGACATGTCAAGTAAACTGCATTAGAAAACATGTGTTTTACCTTTACTTTTATTTTAAAAAATATTTTAGAGGCGCCGGGTATCGATCCTGACACCTCTCGCATGCTAAGCGAGCGCTCTACCGTTTTAGCTACTCCCCAAATTAAATATATATATAATAAATACACGCTCACGAGACAAGCATCAGAACAGCATTGTTTTGTTAATACCCATCTCATTTGTGTCGCGGGCTACGTGTTGAATCAGGTCGTCAAATTGTCACATCGTCATTTGTTAAAATGACCGCTTGCGAGTGTTGGAATCGGGCACGCGACGCAACGTGTCTAATTCCAAGCGATTGCAACAGCCCGCGCCCACACGGCGATATCTTTCCGACGGTTATAACGGTTTTAACAAAAATATGAATACAAAAAAAAATATCGCGAAAGTATTCTACGGCCTTTTTTGCATCGTCATTATATTTTATGACCCGTCTGATGGACGCTAATTCAACTCAAGCTGCCATCATCTCATTGAAGTAAATAATACGATTTTTATTATACATACGAGACGTGCACGTTGTTTATGTGATAGTCCGTGAGAAATACTGACCACTGTTAAACTTAGCATCTACGTGAACGTGAGAACTCATGTTTTGTTCAAACCTCCAGGGGTTCATAAGCAACACACGTGCAAGCTCGTCGGTTATTGAGGCTTCTGACAGTACCCATCTGGTTTACCTGGTCGTGCCAAGTCTTCCGCGGACGTCGTCTATTTCTGGTGCCATCAAAATTAGCGTCGTACACGCTGAAACATTGTAATATGATGACATTTAAGCAAAAAATATATTTTAATGTTATGGAATTTATTTTTAAAATTCACACTAAAAAAATTGAGACATGGTGAGAAGTCGGTGATGTTCAGTGCGATGGAGATTTTCAATGAAATGCCAGATGATATAAGAAAGTAGGAGAAACTACATAGATTCAAAATGAAATTAAGCAAATATGTGCCTGATAAGGTATATTAAATTCCATTATTTGAAAGAGCCGTCTATCTTATTTTTACGAAATCTCAAATACCTTTAAGTTTTCTGATAGCAGATGCCAGAATTATCAATTTATTTTTATTAAATTTTGGACACATTGATACAACTTTATTATGAGGAGAACATTCTTATTATGAATAATGGAATATTATATGATGGTATGTATTAATATCAAAAAAGGTAATATATAGGTTCGAAAATTTGTCGCTAAAAATATTGTCGCTGTAGCATAGTTGGATAATACACCTTCCCCGATTTGGAAAGAGATCCACGTTCGAATCCCGGTGGTGCAACAATAATATTTTTCGATAAAATTGATTTTATATGTATATCTTTCTAATTAATATATTTAATTCGTATTTAAAATATCACAGACCTATGTTCTGAATAATTACAACTTCACAATAAGAATGTGTTCTTCTAACCATAACGTTCTTATTAATCATGCCCACCCTAATACTGGTCAATATACTGTTGCGTGTATGGCCGGTTTTGACCGAAGCTCGACTTTGGTCATGCGCGCCATGGTATACACGACAGGTTTACCTGTTCAGGTCATCTGTACAGGCAAACCGGAGCGTGTATATGAGAAAACTGACAGGTGTTCCCTTCGCGGTGGACAGAACAACCGAGACCTATACAGGCGAGTAACAGGTTTGTATGAATCTAGCACAGGTAGAAAATATGAATCTTCAATTGTTGTCGGATCACACGTACTTACACTCCGGTTTGTCCTGTACAGGCCACCTGTCATCTATACCGTTGCGTGTATGGCCGGCCTTGGAGGCCTTTTTCACAGTTATCAATCATCCTCACAATCGTACACCAATTTCACAATCACAGTTTATCGCTTCACTAATTTCAGTGTATCGATTTCCCAGCTCTAGATGGATGTTTAGAATTCTGGAGTTTATGATTCTCTACTTTAAGGTTTCTTATCCTTTTTGGACCGTGGCCCAGATTTGAGTAATTGTTTTGGTTTCGTGACCCAAAAAAATATAAATCAAATAACAATTAAATCAATTTTAATAACGCAAAATTCAACATTTATATTGATAAAAAAAATCTCATTAATTTAAACCTTGACTTTGAATACATTTTGAATGCGTGTTATAGATTCAAAAATATGTAAATCGACCCTATTTTGGATCGCAACCCGAGTAATAAGAACCCCTGCTCTACATCACATACAGTTAGTCATGCATCAGCGTACTTGCATCGGATGGTCCCAAAAATTTTGCGCTGCTGTACTGGAAATAATTCCTCATTTTATTACATTTCCCTGTAGTCTCATATTTGACTTCTGAATAGACTTTTGAGATTTGGAGCATTAAGGTAATTACTTTTTGTTGAGTTTTTCGTTTTCGCGGTTAGAAGCACTCTAGAATTTAGCAGATTTTTCTCTTGAAGCGTATTTGATTCTCTCTAAAACAAAAGAACCCGATAATATATAGAACTATTTTACATATATTGTTTATGTATGAGACCGGTCGTGGCGCAGTGGGCTTTTTCAATTTTTTTTATTTATTTCTTCTTTATTACATACTTTTATCTTTTGCCAAACTGTATTATTTCTATATAATAAACTTTCGAAAAGATAAACAATTTTTACAGGGTGTAACAGACCTAGTTCACAGTATTTTATGGGTGGATACCTGAATATAATATAATACGACAAGGAAATAAAAAAATTGATATGAATATGTTCTTTTACTTTGAGACGCAAGGTTCAGAAATCATAATCAGATCCTAAGGTGGCGGCCGAAGTTTTTTTAAATTTAATTTAGTAATGACACAAACCGATTTATTTAGAGAGATGTTTTCTTTTTTCTGACAGCACTTAATTAAAAGCAGGCTTTTAAATAATCGCTGCCAAACGGCGCGCATCACCTTAACGACAAGTTACGGTATTATTTTAATTATTTTAATAACATATTATGTTCGATTGCACACTTGTCTGCGTTAATTGACTAAGTGCACTATTGGATTATTTAAAAAACAGTATTTTTGCTTTTCACATAATTTTTTAACTTTTTGAAAAAAAGAAAATATTATTAAAATGAAACACAACGTTGTTTAATTCGTTCACACTACACTTTAAAAATTAAAACGCTTTCGACGCGTAATGCGTCATCTTCAGTAATAAACTAAATTTTAAAACTAGAAGATAGACTGTTGACTACATGTGCGGGGGTGGGGTGTTATGAGAGCGGTGTTTGGGGGTTTCGGTGCCGATCGCTCTCTACTAGTCTAATTGTAAATATAGTATATTATATTTATATTATTATTATATACAAAGTTTGTTTTGATTGGGGTGATATTGAAATTATTTTATTGCAGGTGCGTCAACTTTATTCTGAACGCTGAAAATCGGTAGGTTCACAGACATTAAAGAAAACAAATTCAATATATTAAACATAATTTTATTCAATTACGACGCAGTTATATTAAATAAAATTAATGAATACAGTCCTTTTGTATATAGGGTAAGTAATTGTGGATTGATGATTTTATATAACTCATTGGTTTAATAGTATAAATAATATATTATGTCTTAATAATTCCCGCGCGAGTTAAACTATCATTTTAAAATTCGGTGAGAATTTTCACTAATTCAATTCGTGTGAATGAATTAATGCAATTTATAAATAATTATATCCGCGCGGTTGCTGTTGAAATACTCATCTATAGCTATTTACTGCCGCGAACATTTCCACGGCAATATATCGATTTAAAAATGTAACCAATTTAAATCATCAAATTTCTAAAATCTTTCATGTTTTACTGCCGCCATTACCGAGTCACCGCCTGTGCAGTGCTCCATCAGAAATAAAAAAAGTGTGTCAAGCGACGGTGAGTTTAGTTGTTGTCTTGTTCTTTCGGCTTGTTATGTTTATTGCGTATCGAATCACTGTAATATTGCTAATGGCGGCTCGATTATCGATGTGCAGCGCTTCGCGTATCTAGGTCACGCGTCGGTACGGTTTGTGGAGCGTTGAAGATGTACAAGAGAATACACACACACGAAGTTATGACCGAAAACCATAGAAAAAAAATCTATTGTATCTTTGTCTATGCCGAAAATAAATGAGGACGCTCGTCAATTGTTTTCAAACGAATCTGACTGATGGACATGTTGTGGAACGCGGTTTAAGCTATTTGGTAAACCACTATAGCGCGGATTTTGTGTTCTAAAAACCCGTTTAAAATACGAATTTGTAGTAATAAAAATAGGAAACATATTAAATTTAAATAAATGAAAGTCTTAGATGGGCGCACTTTATCGCGAAAATTTCATTAAATAAAATATATTTATATTGTATGAGATACACAAGGTGTGGCGATTTACAAAATATTACAAGCCACGAAATATTATTTATACGTTCTACCAATAAAAAATCGTTTTCCGCACTGGCCGTAAGAATTAGATAGATTTTGACTGTGTGTATTTTTTTTTACCTTTTCTCTAGTTCCAATATTAACGGAGTTGCAAATTTTTAAAGTAAAAAAATCAGCTATCATTTTTAAACAAGATGGCGGATCAAGCCTTTAAACTATCTTAGCCGACATGTCTAACAGATCAATTTTTCTGAAACTTTTGATCCAAATTTGATGAGAACTACGGGAGTTATCGCGTCCACAAAAACCGTTATATCCCATATTAGGAGGTAATTTTCAAATTTGGTCAAATCCACTTTTTGATAAATTGAGACATTTAATGATTTTAAGATAAATTCACTAGTTTTTGGCATCGAAAAACGAACATGTGGTTTCTCCGATCATGTATCGGATTTAGTAAGATGGCGCTTACCTTTGCGATGGCGTGATTGGTTGAAATGCATTTGGCGCTGTTTGAAAATAAACCTGTTTAGATATGTCTACTATTGAAAATTAGTCATATATTAAGGTTTTTTTTAAACGATTAGATGTTGAATTTGGTTAGATTTTAAAATCAAATAATGTCAAGCACTTTCTAGAGAGTGATCTAGCATTGCCATTAAAAAAAAACAATCATATTTGGAGCTGACCGCTTTCGAAAATTACCTTCTGGTACTTTTTTTTTTTCATAGAAAATACTCATCTTCAAACATCAGCTGAATCTTCACATCCTTAGTATTTTCAACATATATTCTAAAACTTATAACTATAACAAAATGAATACATGATTAAATAAATTATTGCACTTAAATTAATATTAATATGTGGATGAGAGATGAGGTATTCTTAAAAATAACAATAATATATTAAAAATTCATTCAGACAATAAATACACGTCATATTAAACAAGTAGACAGCTACCTATCTATCTTGCATCATGGCAACACCGTATAGCGTTTAACATTTATAATTAGATAATAATATATACATTTTGAAAACAAATCGCTAACATAATTACCATTCATATTAGCTCGTAACTAATTGTAATTTATAATATCTACAGACTTGTTGAATAATTCCTGTAATACAGTTTTGGTACAAAGCAAATCGTTTTAACAGTTTAAATCACCGTTAAAATTTAAGTGGGTATATCTTTTTTTTTATTACAAATTTAAGATGATCTTTAAATTTAAATTGAGACGTGGTGGATCGCGTTACAAATTATTTCGGTAATGCAGTGGTTCCCGACCGGTGTGTTGCAAAATTTGTTACATACAGTAAAATTCAAACGTACTTACTCTACATAAATAATGTTTTTGTTTGCTTTTAAAATATTATCACTATAATACTATTAAATGTTATGGAATATGCCTAATCGATATGTCTTTTCTATCCACTTCTGGATGAAGGCCTCCCCAAGTGTCCCACTTTTCTCTGTCCATTGTTATTTCGGCAGAATTTGATAATTTCGTCAGTCCAGCGGGTATTAGAATCACCTGTCAGCATCTTGATTTTCTTCGGGTACCACTGTACGACTGCAATCGTCCAACGATGTGGCGTGCCCATTTCTATTTCGTTTTCTTAGCGTATTCAATAATATCATACATTTTTCTAAAATATATTAAGCTATTACAAAGAATTGCTTATATTCATTTAAGAGTTTGAAAAAAATGATATGAACCTTTCAAGTGTGCCACAAAAATGTAATAGTGTGCCGTGAAACCTAAATGTTGGGAACCACTGCTGTAGTAATTAAGGTTATTACGAGTAGCTAAACGATTTTTCTAATTTATGGAATAAATATCTTCTTCATTGAAGATTTAGACAATGACCTGGTTTTTGACCGTGATTGTAAGATGTATCTCTTAACAGTTACGTTTACCAATCATCTTTATAATCGAATACCAATCGCAGAATCACAGTCACAATAACGGTTTATTTAACAGTTATAATGTACATAAGTTAATTATGTGTGCAGATTTAGAGGTACAGAATTATGTCGGCTCCGTGACATATATTTGTTGTAAACGCGTTAAAGATATACTGCAGGTAACTACTAAAGGTAATATATTATATATAAAATACACGTCAACTTTACTATTTCTAATGCATCCGATACCATTGCATTTAACATTTCGTATCTCAAAAACGGATGAGACTTGTCTCAAAAGCGTGTAAAGGACCAGTGCTGAGTTGAGCACGAAGCTAGCTACGATTCATTTCTACATGTTTTTTGTACGCAGAATGAATGACAAGACTGATACACACCGACGTTTACCGACAGATCTCTGAGACGAGAGATTAAAGCCTCATCCGCAACACGAAACTATGAAAAGTGGAAAACGTTAAATTATGTAATTTTAAAAATATTATTCATTAATTTTAACGAAATCACATTTTATTTGTGAAGTTTTAACATTACAGTTAACGCTGTAAAAAAAAAATAGTCGCGTATAATATTTTCTGTTAATAGTATGTCCTACTCGAGGGGGACTTGACGAAGTTATACCATTTTATTTAGAATTATTTGAACGATTTGGTATCAAAATACGAAACGTAACCGATTTCTTAATAGTTGGTAATGTTATAAATATTCAGCAACAAAGTATTTAATTTTAACATCCGATTCGCCCGAACCGGTGCAATCCTACAGGGGAACATCACTGATCTAGCCTGCTTGCTATTCAGAACAGATCAGTGGCTGATAGCACCTGCAGAGTCGCCAGCACGTAGGTACTTTCGCAAATTTCACACATTTATTTTATTCATTATGTAGTTTATAGAGCGCGAACAATTTAATAAAATCCATTGTCATCGAATCTGTAATTACAATTTTCGAAAAGATCGATGATGATTTTGTTTACACGTCTCTTGTTTTGCTTTTGAATGTCAACAGCATTATTCATCTCCGCCAAAGATATTACCAAAGTCAAAACCACCCTCACTGTCTTCATCGTCATTGTAGTCACTGAAGCCACCGTAATCGTCCTCGACGCCCGGGGGTACGAAGGCGCCGTTTAGAAGGCCGCCGAGACGTTCTTCAATCCCCATCATACTGGCCACGCCGTAGATGAGCCTCATGACGACCAACCTTGAAAAGTTGACGGGGTTTGTTTCGCGCCTCTGTAGGATTCGGAGTTTTTCCAATCTTTTCTTCTCCGCTTTGTTTCGGCGGGAGTTTTTCTTCTTCCTGGCGTCGCAGTCCGTCACCAGGATGCCGACGATTATGAAGATGATGAAAATTTTCCACCGCAGCGACGCCATGTTTGTTTCTGTGGAAGAATATAATGTTTTGAGAGAGTGTTACATGGGTACATCATACACAAGTATATATGTTTTATAGTATTGAGGAGTACTACACTTAATTTCAATATTCTCAATAATTTTGATTGACGGTGTTGTATGTATAAAAAACTCAAATTTTAAGGGCCAATGATATTATTTGAGCTCTCAGGAGAAAATAAGAAAATCATTACCATACCAGTATAAAGCTGCTGGTAGGTCCTGGCTTCACCACATTACTAATAAAGATGATGATGAATGTGCAGATTCGAATCCCGGTAGCAACAAAATTTTTCAATAAATATATATTTTTTGTATATCTTTGTTTACGCGCTTTTATACTTCGACAAGTAGGCCTGGTATAAAATTTTGAATATGTGTATTCTTTTTGTGTGGATTTAAAAACAGAAAACAAAAGCGAAGCTGCCACTGGGAAAAGAGTTTTTGCGATTCAGACGGACTTTTACGGCGGCGATATAAAAACATTTTATGTTATATATTTTCGGACCATCAGACTACAAGGAGAGCGACGTCGGCGTCTACCAGCGCAGGTTCACGAGGGTCTGTTTATTTTGGATTTGAATAGATTGAATTACTGTATTAAACATTATCTATAGAAAACCCAGAACTAGCTATCGACGTATTTACGGCAACATTATTCTAATTAATTCATTTAATTTGTTCCCGTTTAACGTGGATATCAATACACTGCATCGGTGTGGTCACAGCACTGATCATGATATCATCAACACGGCCTCAAACACCTGGACACGCAGTAAACAACGAAGGGTCTTTATAAAATGTATCGATTAATTTAAGGGTGGGATAAGGTTTTAAAGTATCTCTGATGATAATAATTAGTGACAAATTTAATACATTAATCAGCCGCGGCGGCGATGCACAGAGGTTGCACTTTCAAATATTGAATTGATATCCGGATTCATGACATATTTGTTTTATTACCTACGTGAAGTAACTTTTGATATGTAAGTACGCTTTACGCACGTGTGTAACCCTTACTACTTGATATGCAAGACAATTATCGGTAAATATCCTATTAACATATTGTAAAAAATACAGTTTCCTTATTGCTTCCAACTAACACACACGTGTCTTATGACAATTGGGTCATATTTAAGATTTCTTTTAATACCTACATGTTAAATTGTCGTATCTAATATATTATCTAAATGTCTTATAAGAGCATTCTTAAAAGACGTTTAGTTATATTGTGCCTTGTTAAGTTTAGGTTATCTTATTAATATTGTAATAAATATTTATGTATTTCGTCTATTTTATTTTTATTTTCATAAATCTACTCTACATTAGAAATGTTTTTAGTTCGATAAAGAAATCAGTTTTGTCTAAATTTAAAAAAAAAACACAATTATATTGAGCCAATAATGATAACTAATTAGTTTTTTTTTCTTTCTAAATATTGTGTCATATCAAAAATATACTTTACTTATGCAATAAAACTATTATTATAAATATTAGGTTGAGTGTACACGGAATATACTTTTGTCTCGAATGTACGAGTTGAGTGTAGAGTGAGTTATCATTATAGGTACTTTTCTTGTGTATTTTATACGCAGAGCCGAATGACCAACTGTTGACTGCCCACTTTTACTGCCAAATTTCCGAGATCCGAGAGCAACGTTTAATGTATGGACTCGCTATGGTCCAGTGGTCCATTTTTTCATTCAAACTGAGTTTTTAAGTGCACCTTTTAACTAGTGACGGTAAATCATTATTTAAAACGTTATTGTGACTATTTTCGTTTGTACCGATGATAACTTAAATTTAATTATTATTTTAGTTTGTTAACTTTGTTTTATTAATCACTAAATGAATTAAATACATCGGTTTCGAAAAATATCATTTTCTTCTTCAGGATGTCATTAACTAATCAAAAACATATGTTATATTGTTTCTTGAAAATAATATATTTAAAAAAAAAAACAATAATTGTTTAAAACATAAATTTAGTACCTAACTTAAATTGATACATAATTATTAGAATAATTTTTAGAAAAAAAGGTTGTTCATAATATTTTGGTTAGTTTTACACGCTTTATTTGTTTCCAATGATTCCAAATTATTCAATTTAAGACCAACACCGTCTACATGTAAAATAGACAGTCGCAAATTTTTATTCGGGATTGTCAATTGTCAAATCAAATTTTGATTTTATTTTCTAATCATTTATTAGAAAATGATCATGACATCCTGCAGAAGAAAATGATATTTTTCGAAACCGGTAGATGTATTTAATTCATTTAGTGATTAATAAAACAAAGTTAACAATTTAAAATAATGAATTTTAACCACAAAGTTGATTTTGCTGATCATAATAATTTTTATTTATTTAATTGTTGGAGATTTCTTAGCGATTAGTGAGTTACTAATCGTCTTTACAATCTAACAACAATATCTGTCACAATAACGGTTTAACCATGGTTATTTTCAACGTCCCTTATCATTGGAAAAATGGATAATTGATAATTTAAAAAATAATTCGAATATCTACGATTATTTCAACATTTTAGTTAATTACAAGTTTTATCTTGATTTAATGGCACGCATCACTCTTGAAGGGTGGATTGCCTGTTTAAAAGAAGAAGAAGAAGTTAACTACAAAAGACTAGTTGAATCATTAGAATATTAAGGTTATTATAAAATAAATAACGCTTTATTGCGAAAATTATGTATTGCATTTATAAATGTCCAAAAAATTAAACCCAAAATTAAAGTGAGCAGAAAAAAACTTTATTTTATGATGAAACCCTGTTAACCCGATTTTACTGATAATATATGTACCTATTAAATATCCAAATCATTAAGTTATAATTATTCTATTTTGTATAATATTGTGTAAAATTAAAGATTTTATCTATGGAAACTTACTGCATTCATAAAAAAATTTAGCAATAATACTTGTTTACGTTTTTAATGGGAACCTTTATGTAATTTTTTATAAATAATCTTTGGTTGGTATGGTAGGATATAAATGTTTTTATAAAAAAATTATTAATGTTGCATCGTACCGTGTAAATATATAAATAATTTAATTATTTTTCTTGGGTTATTGAAACCATCCTCTACAAAAATAAAACCTGGATGTTATGATAAATTATTCAGATAATAAAACTAAACAATACATCGAACGTATTCAATTTGCCTTCTGGAAGTCTGTCATAGACAAGAATTTAGAAAACGAATTAATTATCTGTTTGAAAATGCACCGAACCTTGTTCCAATGTGTCACCGGTCATACTAATGCGGTTGACGCGAGGACACGTACATTTCGGAATATTTGACCTCCTTCCGGGACCCGGGAACGGGTTTAGAAATTGTGTACAGCACCATTTAATTTACCGAGTCTATCAAAAATCACACCCAAATGAGATATTTGGAAACTTTTATTACGCCGGCACGAATGTGAGACTCGCGCGAAAAAGTTTCACGCGGATATACATATTATGCTATTTTAAAGTCATGTGCCATGTCAGTTCATTTTCGATATATCGTGACAACGAATTACCATAGAAACCGTAGGTACATCCTAAGAAATTATTCGTTAGAACAAAGCTAGTTGGAGTGCGTTAGAACGTTTCAATATTACGATTTTTTAAAGTCATCTTCCACCGTGTTTAAAACGAAAAGTTTTCAATCGATGCATACTTTCAGCGCTTACGCGTGGTTGCGAAACTGAACTCCCAACAAAAGGCACGAAAAGATGTGTCGGGCATCACACGAAGAACGTGTTATGATAAAAAGCTCCAGCCGACCGTTGATCCATGCGACATTAGATCCAACGACATAACGGCCGCAAATAAAATTTGTATTATATTAATAAATTCTATTGGTAACCTAACCTTTAATATTTTATATTGAATCAAAATTTAAAAAAAGGAGTTGTGATTAAAAATTGAATGTGATATCACATACCGAGCTTTATTTGCGAATATATCATGAACCAAATATATATTTGCGAGACTCCCACGAAGATAAGAAAAGTGTTACGGTTTGTTCCGGTCTATTCCGAGCTGCTGTTATTTTATTTATTTTTATTGTTTAATTGCCTACCTAAAAGGTTTAAAAAAAAAATTATGCATTCAAATAATTAAAAACAACAATTGTTCTAAGAGTAAAATAAACTGAACAAAATCGTATTTTTTATAATGAATTATTGATAGTTTAGTCAGGTTAATTTACAAAAAAATACTAATATTTTAAACGTAACATGTTTATATACAAATAAGGTATGCTTAGTTTGCATTTTACATACTTGTTTAAAATTATAGTTTTTTTTTTAAAAACTATACATACCTACTCATAAATATGTGATGTGTATAGCAATGATCCCTCTAATTTTGAATCATGGTATGCGCACGAAATACACATCGATACAACTTATATTATTAAGGAGAACAATATATGTGCTATCGTTTAACCAACGTCACTGGACAAAATAAATCCGTCGTTTATACGACCCTACCATGTATTTATTTATGGACGTTTTTAAGAACACTTTCTATGACTGAACATGATTAATTTATTGTTTGAAAATACTTCACGTAATAACTCAAATCAAAAACCAATCCATGCACCAAATTTAATGAACAATCATGAAATCAACACGTTAAAAACAGTAAGATAGTAAAATTTGCGAATTAGTAAAAGAGGAAGCAGACACTTCAATGATTTGCACGCAGTTGTAACCCTTTCAAATGTTATTCTGTTAAAAAACAGCATAGGTAACGACTCCATACAAAACAGATCAATCGAAAGGAATTTTAAATTCAGCAAATAGCCATTTATATGACTCGAGTAATTCACTAGATTAAAAATAACACGTTTCTAAGTGTGATAATGTATTGTAATATTTTTAATATTCGAGATAAATTAGCAATGTACACATTTCAGAATTCAACTTCAGTCAAATGAAAAATCGTACGTTACAAATAGGCGATACAAATTGTTGACAATGATTCAAATGCAACATGGTCGCCAAACGTCGATAGGAGGCGGCACATGAAGAATGATTGTTAAAAACTGTGTGCGTGCTATATTTTTTTGTGTACGCTATGATACCTAATCGTGTGCGCTTGCACACCTTAGAAGGGATATTGGTGTATAGTACGTACACACACATATCGCCCTCATTCTCAGTCAGATTGCAATGATATTTTTACAGAAAAATCTGTTGGTAAGTTTCAGTACACGAACCCCCATTGTTTAAAAAAAAAATGCCGTAAAATAATTGCCTATTGTATCAAATTTAATCAATTTAGAATTTGACAATATGAATACAATTGTCTATAATAATGTAATGTTTCATCAACTTCATACAACTCTGTTATTATTCTTCACATCAACTGCTGCAGCAGCTTTTTGTTTTTGGCTAACGTAGAATATATGGAACAATTGTCAGTGTTGCATAATAAAGGTTTGAGAATAATACTCAGAAAAAATAGATATACAAAAGGAAAAGATAAACTGAGACTGCCATTCAGGAAGAAGGCTAAATCTCAGAAATTGATGTTGAAATTTCAGAAAACATAAGAAAGGAGGAGAGACTACATAGATTCAAAATGAAACTAATAAAATATGTGAAAAATGAGTTGTAAAAAGGAACGATTTTGATCTTATTTCTATTAGAGCATATATAAAAATACTTATGTATGACACAATATTAGGAATAAATAAATAATGAATATGGTCGCAGGGCCTTGCTAACCAATCAGCGATGGCCGATTGTTTTCTGCTGGTTACCAAATGTAAATATGAACTAACTGTGCATTCTTGAACTGGCTCATCGACGTACCATTCATTATGTATGTGTACATGCATTTACAAATTGCACTACCAATACCAATCCGACGTTGCTAACAAAATATTTGAATTGAATGGCTGACGTTCTGTAGAAATCTGTTACGTGCATGCGTTACATCTCAAGTTATATTTGTCGTCACATGTAAAACCGTAAAATTAATT
Organism: Eubasilissa splendida; assembly: GCA_031772225.1. NCBI lineage: Eukaryota > Metazoa > Arthropoda > Insecta > Trichoptera > Phryganeidae > Eubasilissa > Eubasilissa splendida. The sequence goes on along the minus strand of CM062868.1, from coordinate 6,788,327 downwards.
TCGACATGATGCATAATAGCGTGAAGATTGTGCGCTTTTGCTGATATTTTAGCCCTTAAATGCATACACTTTTATTTTAGTTAAATATATACTGTTTTATTATGTATATAATTTGTATGCCTGCCATTAAGCATATTCTATGCATGGAGTGATATAATACATAAAACCGTATTTATTTATTCTTAAGTATTTTAATATATGCTCTAATATAAACGAGATCAAAATCGTTCCTTTTTACTACAACTTATCTTTCACACATTTGAATATATGGTTTCAAATCAGCTTTTCTTTTACCAAAATGAAGCATTTTAAAAAGGCATTAAAAACTGACATAATACCTATCATGTAAATTTAACAGCGTAATAATTATCATGGAATGTTGATATAACATATCAAATGTTTTTATTAACCTTTACCATACCATGATAAAATATACCCGAACGCAGCCATGCTGTCAACTCGTGTTACCGTAAATAACAGTTAGGAAAAATGTTTTTATTAGCTTAAATGGCTTTAATGGCACGAATTTACTCTAAATATTGAGCATTCGATTTTGAAACATGATTGATAACATAATTTAGAGCATTCATTGAGTCGTATACAATGTGTTCTTCCTTCTTATCTCTCTTCATTTAATTAGTGAGAAAGAGACAACTATATTTGTATGTTTGTTGTTCTTTTCACTGTGAAAATAGTGTGTGATCTCTGTCTTTCATATCACAAATTCTATATTTACCAACGTATTAATTTTACAATGGATTGAATGGAAAAAATAATTGTTTTTGTACAATTCTCTTTTCATAATTGGTTTTTCACTAGTCATTCCTAAGTGCTAATTTTTTTTTTGGATTATCTAAAATATGAATTTTATGTTGCATGTATTTACCGAAATATTACAGGTTTAATTATAATGGTAGACCTGTGTTACTGCACGGTTTGGGAAGGGTTAATAAGTTGAAGCGTCTTGCGAAGGGCTGACACGGAATTACATTAACAATTATAACAGAGAAACAGCCGGCTAGACAATGGAAAACGGCTAACGCAAAGAAATAAGGTCTTGAAACACGTCACGTGCCAGAATGTTTGAAATATATATAAACCTGGAACATGCAACTGTCTAATAAAAAAGTACCTGCAAGAGCTATAGGCGACTAGACAGAATCATATCGGCATATGGCACTAGGGTCGTAGACTTCCAATCATGAAACAATAAAGATACTTATGCATACAACTTCTACAAATATATTAAACTGATAACCGATATGCATTAAAAAGGAGTCTTTTCTGATAATATTTTAATATTCATTGTTAAATTGTTAAAAATCTGTATGAAGCTATGTTACGCCGGTCGAAAGGTGATAAAATATACAATAACAACTTATAATACTTTTAAAATTAGCAATATTAAATTTTTTCCTAAAAATTATTCGAGTAAATTTGTATTAAGTAACAGTTTGAGTTAGGTACTAAATTTATTTTTTTAAATAATTGTTTTTTTTTAAATAGATTTTTTTAAAATAGATTCTGGTTAAGAAACAATAATATATGTTTTAGTTAGTTATGACATCCTGAAGAAGAAAATGGTATTTTTCGAAACCGGTAGATGTATTTAAACTCAATTAAGTGGTTAATAAAACAAAGATAATAAATAAAAATATAATAACAACTTATATAAAATATACAACTTCACAATAAGAATGTGTTCTAGTAATAAAGTTGTATCAACATTTCCAAAATTTAATAAAAATGAATTGATAATTCTGGCGTCTACTATCAGATTACTCATAGGTATTTGAGATTCTGTAGATGGCTCTTTCAAATAATGGAACGATTAAATGTATTAATATCAAAAAGGTAACATATAGATTAGAAAATTTGTCGCTAAAAATATTGTCCCTGTAGCATAGTTTGATAATGCACCTTCCCCGGTTAGGAAAGAGATCCAGGTTCGAATGCCGATGGCGGAACAACAATATCTTTCGATAAAATTGATTTTATATGTACATCTTTCTAATTAATATATTTAATTAGTATTTAAAATATCACAGAGCTGTGTTCCGAATAATTACAACTTCACAATAAGAATGTGTTCTTCTAATAAAATATACAGCTTACAGCTATATTCACTGGTCTAATGTAGTAAATATATCACGGGTCATGTATATTTTAAATTTCACAAAATAAGTGGGTTCGCATTTCCTTGTAAAACCGGATGAACTAAGACATTGTCCAAATAAAAATTTGACCGTGTCAGTATATAAATTTGCATACGTTATCCAAATGAATAGGTTATCAAAGTCAATTTGTCTACTTTGAGTGTGTCGGTATTTCTTGGCTCGGTGCTAAATTATTATTTCAATGATTTCCGTTAAGACTATAAATGTCGAATAAAAATTTAAAAGCTTTTGTTTAATCTACATATTTACAATACTTGAAATTTTTCACATGCACCTATATAAGGATAATACTTCGATTAAATAAACTATTTGCGAATTTATAAAAGATTTTTTATTTTGCATATTTATGGTGCATCTATACCTAACATATTCCATTTATGATAGAGTTAAGTAATTAGGAGCTTCCCAATGTGTGAATGTGGTGCCGAAGAGGAAACTCTTGACCATGCCTTTTTTGCCTGTCCATTGCGGATCACAGGTTTTTTTTACAATAATCTTGTCAATGGTAATTTTCAACTCCCGGTTAACTTGTGTCATCTTCTTTCCCTCAACTCGCCACATTGAAGCTATATAATAGCAAATTTCTTGAATGTCAATGGTATTAACTTGTAACGCAATATTCCCTCTTCTATAATATTGTTGTACTGCTTTCTATGAAATAATGTTTGAACTTGTTTAATGGCACAAATCACTCTTGAAGGGTGGATTGCCTATTTGAAGAAGAAGAAGAAGAAGTAATTAGGAGAGAATATAAAGTTGATCTTTAGCAGTGTGAATAGATTGCTTAGGTCAGTGGTGGCGAACCTTTTGCACTTGGCATGTCAAAAGTTCATAAAATCTAACTTAACTTTGCTGGCGTGTCCCCCCCGTCCCCTCCAAAAAAAGAACTTTTTTTTTTACATATTTGATTATATAAAAAAAATAATTACATACTCATTTATATATTTTTAATTTAAATTTAAAAATATGGAACCCATAGTATTTGATTTCATGATTTGATTGCTTAATTCAATTAATTGCGAGTGAGACCCAAAAGAGATACACGTGTAATATGTACGTAGTGATAAATTCGAACGTTGCTGTCGGGTAGACGTCTGATGGTTCTTTGATAACTCTGATATTAGTGAACGCTGGCGTGTCGCCCAAAACGTTGTGGCGTGTCATAGGTTCGCCACCACTGGCTTAGGTGGTTTCGCTTAGTTCTTTTTGCACGAATCAATGTGGTGTGATGTATGAATGTGGATGAGCCGAGAGATGTGCCGAGGGCAGAAGGGTGTGGCGCTCCATCCTCTCTATTTACCGTGTTAATTTTTATAAATATGTAATTCAAATTCTTTGATGATTATTTTGAAAAGTTGTTCGACATTTACGAGTAATTCGTCAGCATAAAAAAGGTATTGATTCATGGCGTTCCTTGGGGGGGGGGGGACTTCTTTAGACAGTTGGTTTAGGGGTCTTTTCTTATGCTTCAATAAATTAAGTATTTAACGAGGAATGTTCAAAAGGCAAAAAAATATTATGTTTCATGATAATTTTAAATTGCCAACAGAAGAAATGATATTTTTTTTGATTTGATTGATTTGATTTGATTTGATTTTTATTGTGAAGTTGTAATTATTCAGAACAGACGGTCAGTGATATTTTAAATACTAATTAAATGTATTAATTAGAAAGATATGCATATAAAATCAATTTATTGTTGTTGTTGCTATCGGGATTCGAACCTGGATCTCTTTCCAGGTATTTGAGATTCCGTAAAAACAAAGTAGATGGCTTTCAAATAATGGAACGATAGATGTATTAATTTTAAAGGTGTAACATATAGGTTCGAAAATTTCTCGTCAAAAGTACTGTCTGCTGTAGCATAGTCGGTTAATGGACCTTCCTCGGATTGGAAAGAGATCCAGGTTCGAATTTCGGTAGCAGCAACAATATTTTTCGATAAAATTGATTTTGTATGTATATCTTTCTAATTAATACATTTGGTTAGTATTTGAAATTATACTGGTTTGATTTTTGATTTTTTTTCTTAATTTAACAATGGTTTCGCACGACTTGTCTTTAGCCCATCCTTGGATGCTATAAAAACCTTTTAAATATTATTTTATAAACTGTTTAAATGAAAACTTTGTAAATCACTGTTAATAAATAGTGCAAATTTCAGATGTGTACCTTCAACCAAAAGAAAGATGCCAGCGATAAATAGTAAGTAGTTATATCATACGCAAACATGTTACGGAACAGGAAATCTTATTAATTTTTAAACCATTACAATTTCGTATAAATCCTGGCTCCTGCACGGAAACGGTAAATTTAATTCCCAAGCTGATAAATGATATCTATAAGAAACATCGACGCACGTACAAGCGCAAAACCTCAACTGAATTTGCTCTACTATGTATTTTTCGTGTACATTTGATTTTAGTTCATATCTAAAATGATTCTTGTCAAAATGAACTATAATGTGCCTAAACAATAATACAAATAATTAATGTGAAATTTAAAAATATATAATATTTTTACACTTCCAAGCCATTTCGAATACCAAGCACTGCCGTCACACAAGTTTCAAGGGTTAAGGTCACATAGACGTATCACGACATAAAAATTCGTTTAAATTAGTTAAAATGCTTTGTGGCGGACCAGGGCGATATAAAAATTCCTTATATCACCATATTAGTCTCTTTATGCATAATGTAAATTATACTTTATAATCTTATCTACAATATATATCTAAATCGTTAGGTATTTGGCATATTTTATAGCTTTGACCTGTCTTCTGCAAACCATTTTCACTTTTAGTCTTTAAATATACATTTATGTATATTTAAATATTATTACTTATCCGGTTGACTACCCAAGAATGGAAATAAAAAAAAAACGTTTTTTTTCGACATTTTGGCTCAACAAAACAATATTGTGTTATAATTATTTTCGAGATTAAGTTTTTAGAACCTTTGTACTTAATGCTAATGTATAACTTGTATAAATTTCAGCAGTGAATTAGTAGACTAAATTTGTATTTTTTAATATTTAAATTTCATTCTCTTGGCACATGTTTATTTATTTATTTTACGGAAATATTGAACAATTTAATTTAATAGTTTTTCTCGCTCGTTTGATTCGCCTAATTGCGAACGATTCTGTATATTAAATTAATATTCTGTGTATTTATTTTTAAATATGTGACTTAAATAATAAATATCTGGTAAATACATTTTAATTATATGTCGGGGATATAGGACGAAGACACCTGGCACCGATTTGTACATTAGGCGAAGGCTTTTAATGGCTCTTAATCGAATTGATATTTATGATGTATATATATATATGCTAAAGTTTACTATTTTAGTGATATCAAAAATGTGCTACAAAAACTGTATTATTGTGTATATGCGTTTGCATATAATTTCTAGTGAGACATTCCGAGTCCAAATTCAATTGTATAAATATCTCATGTAGATAAATAAGTAAATAAAATATTTAAATACACATATTTTTTTTTTTTAATTTAAAAATCTTACCTTGTTAAATTAACCAATATCGGACCGACGCGCACTTGTGAATAATACTATTAACGACGGTAGCACCTTTCAATAATAATCAACAACACTGTATATTGACTTAATCTATCATTGTTTCACTGCGACGAGTAAGTTCCGGTGCGCATTGGAGTAATTTCTTCGGTCGCGCATCAGCCGGCTGCCGACTGGTATGTACTCCGGTAACGATACTTCGCCCTTGACACTGGCGGCCTAACGGTAATGTGCTCCGACACGTTAACCCAGAGCTCTCGGTGTGATACCACCCGAGTCGGAAGCGGAAGGATGAATGGCTCCACCGGCTCCACCGGCTGTACGCTGCGAGCCGCGGCCGCCGGCGCTGTGAAAGTTCCTTGTGATGATGATAAATGATAACCGTGTCATAACTATGAACTGTTGTTTTCGTATGTTTTCCTCACTCTGTTAGTAATATAAACTTTTTGTTTTATTTTGGTCTGTTTACTCCTTAGATATACGTATTTTTATTATATTTCTCATAACAGGTTTTCACTTTTTTAAACTGAATTTAAATATTGAGAAAAATCTGAGGACATATTAGGTCGTTCCAGCGCCGGCGGAGCAGGCGCCTGCCTGTGACGTCGAAATCAAGGGGGCGACCGAAAAATATATAATAATTGAAAAGCAAAATTCCAAGTTGCAAAACGATAATAGATTGTGTATAAATAAAAATGAACAAATTCCAATAAATAACATTATAGTTATTTTCTAATAAAGGAGTAATTTGTAGTCAACGCTAGTGTACAGAACGTCTTTTGGTAAAACGCCGGCCTTGGGCAAGTTTCAAAATGCCGGCCTAACAAAATACCACCCCTAAAGTGTGTGGTTTTACAAAAATTTTAAATATAATCTTCATATATGTTACTAGGGCGGAAAGAAACAATCTTGCCTGTGGGGGCAAAATGTTAACTGTTGTTAAAATAATGACCGATTGTAATACCATCAAACATTCTTTACTTGAAGATGTTTGTTAATTTACTTTTATTTGACAGTTGGGAATCTGCTATGTTTATTTATTGAGACAGTCATTTAATTTACATTACTTTAATTCTCCAGAAGTAGGATTGAAGAATGAAGAATTACGTGTGTGTTTTGCGTGAATTTAAACTTGTATTCTGCATATCAAACAAAACGCAATCTTAACCAAGCATTGGGTAAACCATTTCTGAAAGAACAGTGCGACATTAGTTGGAAAAGTTAAAGAACAGACACATATATTTTAAATATGAAAAGGATCAAAGACGTCCTGAAAACGTCGAACGTCAGTGGAAGGAAGCACGCGACACTGTTATAAAATGTAATTAATGAAAATACTTTTTTTTGCAATTTCAGAACTTTGTTCTGTGGCATTTTTTATGCAAATAAAATTATTCAAATATAACGACGTGTCGAAAAAAAAAATGTGGATGCTATCGGAATAATTATTTTCGTAAGAACTTTTCCTTAGCGGGAAAACGCGTTACCATCTCGCCATATCAACCGATTAAGTTGAATTAACAATAAGAAAACACTTTGTTTATACCATTGTTTATTTATAAATCGACATATTTCAAGACCATAGGTCCCTTATTCAGAATACAATGTATACTAAAATTAAAAATGCAAGCATAGACAAAAACAAAATTATAAATATATCTTATTTAAAAGGTGACTATTTACAAAAGGTTTTGGTTATTTATAATATTATTTCAATTTGTTTACACATCAGTACTGATTATAATAGTTACCCATCACTTATATTTATAGTTTTGTTTTTGTCTATGCTTACAATTTCAATTTTAGTATTCATTGTATCCCGAAGAAGAGACGTGTTGATTTATCAATAAACAAAGTGTATTCTTATTATTAATATAATATGTTACAACAAAGTAACTTTGAAATTATTGAAGAATTAAGTTTAAGTCGAGTTTGAAACTTTTTTATAAATAACTAGGAGAACCCATAATTTAATTAATCTATTTAATAAATTTGGGTAAACATTGATACAACTTATATATATAACATATGTTTTATTGTGAATTTTTTTTTCGAGAGATTGATTTTTTTGTACCTATATGTTTCTAATTGATAAATTTAATTTGTTTTAAATATACTCTGTTCGGAAATTGCAATATCACAATAAATATGTGTTTTTATTAAAAATGAAAACTGTAAACACGCCTTACCACGTTATTGTACATCGCGTGCCACAACTGTACGATTACATTTAAAAAAAAAATATGATTTGAATATTCATTTTATGTTTCTAGATTTGTGTACAAAGTTCCGTTTGTTAAAAGTATAATGAGCTGTATATTTTGGTTTAAACAATTTAAATAAATTATCTTCCACTCTATATTCGCGGCGCGTATTTTAGCTATGTTTTCTCCGAAATTATATCGCTTCGGTTTCTTTCATAACCAATATTGCTACTGTAGGTCATCTCGTTATCAATATTTCTATTGTGTTGTGCACGTAAAAAATCTTTTCTGCTCTTTTATGGAGCAATATTTGTGCGCTGGGAGAGAAAATAAGAAAATCATTATCATACCAGTATAAAGCTACTGGTAGGGCCTGGCTTAACTACATTACTAATGAAGACGTATTAAGACGCGTAAATAAGTCAAGAGAACTATTAACAACATTCAAGGAAAGCTACATACTTCGGACGTTCAAGCGCAAAGAAAAATATGATTTTTTACAACTCATTGTGAAGGGGAAGATAGAAGGCAGCAGTGGCGTAGGTTGAAATAGATTATCTTTGTGTAACCTCAGAAAGTGGTTCAATGTCCAAAATATTGATAATTTTATACATGATAAATCTACATACTGCAACACGGTAGACTAAGTCTTCTTAAAAATTGTGTGCAAGTTATACTTTTTTGTGTGCGCTATGATGCCAAATCGTGTGCGTGCACACCCTCGCACACTTGAGAGGGAACATTGATTCAAGGATATCCTTTCATTCCTCTCTCTTCTGCGCTTCGGTTCATAAGTCGTCGATATCGAGAGCATGCAGGTCCCTTTGGATCTCGTCTAGCCAACGTAATCGTGATTTGATTTGCTGTTACTCCGTCTGCTCTCTCGTTTATAAAATATTAGATGCGCCCATGGTGATGACTTTTCCATTCAAGTCAGATGGGCGGCGCATTGTTGAATCGTTGGATTTTTAGTTAGATTTCACGACGCAACTCCCGGAATTGTTAACAGACTTCGATCAAACCTTTTCGAAAAATTGATTGTCTCAGCTATGTTAGTTGTGATCAGATTGATCCGCTACGATGTTTCAAAATGGCGGACGTTCTAAATTTTTAAAAATTCGTAACCCCGTTAATATCGGTCCTAAAAGAAAAAAACACATTCACACACTGACGAAATCCACCTCATTCTTGATATCAGTGCCGGAAAGGGTTTTTACTAAGTTATAGCGACTACACCGAATGTCACGAGAATTCGTAAATCGTACCAAAGATCTTTTTCTCACGATTTTGTTCTTGTCGCTGCTGATATAGAAATAAAAAAAATCAAACTGTGATAACATGAAACAATGGTTAGGTTATCTCATTATGGGCTGGAGATCACATATTACTAGCCTTCTTGACTCTGGAAATGAGGCCAATTAGAGCAGCTACCAATGTCGTCCGTTGACAGCCAATCTTTCTTTAATCATTTCTAGGAAGACTAATATATATCTTTTTCCGACCATATTTAAGTGTAAAAGCTTGTTACGATTTTCTAGAATGCATATAATGAAGGTTAGTATTATACTAAGATAAGTTAGTTGAATGTGATAACTTGGATCCGGAATCGTCGTGGTAAAAGCAGTGTCGTGGTGTGGCATGAATTACTAAAATATTCGAATATTTTTTTATTAACGAGAACACATTCTTATTGTGAAGTAATTATTCAAAACATAAGTCTGTGATATTTTAAATAATAATTAAATGTATTAATTAGACAGACAATAATTACTACTTCATAATAAAAATGTATTCTCTTTAATAATATATAAGTTGTATCAATGTGTCCAAAATTTAATAAAAATGAATTGTTAATTCTGGCGTGTGCTATCGGTTTACTCGAAGGTTTATGTGATTCCTTAAAAACATAGTAGATGGCTTTTAAATAATGGAACGATAGATGTATTAGTTAGAAAAGTGTAGCATATGGGTTCGAAAATTTGTCGTCAAAGGTGCTGTCTGCTGTAGCATAGTTGGTAAATGCACCTTCCTCGGATTGGAAAGAGGTCCAGGTTCGAATCCCGGCAGCAACAACAATATTTTTCGATAAAATTGATTTTATATGTATATTTTTATCCAATTAGTATACCTATACGTTTGATAAGAAGACTTCAGGGCAAAAAAAAATAGTATTGTAAAAAATCTAGTTAGGAAAAATGTATATTGAAATATAAATTAAATTAATCAACTAGTAAAAGTCTATTTATCGAAAAAATATTTAGTTGCTACCGGAATTCAAACCTGGTTCTCTCCTATCTGGGGAACCTGCACATATTCAACTACAGCAACCGATTACGATAAATTTAGAAATTATATCTGTATTATTTTATATTTGATACATTTATAATTATATTTTTAAAAGCATTCAAATTTATAAATATATATTTTTATGAATATCTTTCTTGTCGATTAATTAAATTTGTATTAAAAATACCATAGAACTATATTCTAAAAAGGCAACTTTACAACAAAAATGTGTTTTCCTTAATAAATATAATATATTGTACTTTTATCAAGAATTGTCGTTAGTTTCATGTTACAATGCGTCAACACCTGGAATTCTGCAACAATTCTTTAATTCAGTGCTGTTTTTGGTGAACAGTGGCCCAAAAAAAGTGAGAACATTTCGTAAAATGTGATATAATTACATTAAAATTAGTTTAACTATATCAACAATAGTTTAAATAGTTTACTAATTTACTTGTATTACGTTTTATTTCGGCAATTTCCGATCGCCATCTTTGATTATTAATTTTCCCATTGATTACAAATTGTTGCCCAGAATGACAAAAATCACTGCGGAAGATTTTCTGATTGAAAATTTGCGAATTGAAAAACGTCGGGATGCTAGGAAAATGATCAAAGAGTTTCAAAACAATGCCTGGAGTATAGCTAGACATTACAGCGGGTCGGAGCTCCATCTCACACAGCCAGAAATACAATCAACTTTCTTCGTCGTGAGAATGTTAAATTTCATCGAGCCGGGCGTGTGGCCACCGTACAGCCCGGATTTAAACCCAGCTAAATATTGTGTGAAAAAAATATATAATTAATTATATTATGTTTTGAAATAACTCGAGTGTGTTACGAGATGTTCTCACTTTTTTTGGGCCACCCTATACATGTATATATTATTTTAATTTGGTACAAATTTTATTTGATACCATCGCGTAACAACACCGGTGTTGACTTTTGTCTATGATGTTGACATCCCTAATCTTACAAATGAAACATTCGCTTTATATAAAACTGCAATAGGAAGAGTAATTTTATCTTTGAGCCTAACGGTGTTGGTGATTTAATAGTATATTCGGCGAATCCGTCACGTTTCATGTTAAACGACTCGTGCATAAATGTCTCAACTTTTTGTAATCGTTTTAGTCGTGAAATAGCCGCGTGCGTTGAACAGATCTTTGACGATACGAACCTGTACATGCATTTATCAATGAATACTGTGTTGTAATTATGATTACACTAAATACCATTGAATTCAGTCATAAAATATGCAGGCGCACGTTGATTACTTCACGTTTCGGAACATATTCAATAAACATCGATCAACTAAAGCAAAAAAAAAAAAACAAGTTATTTTAATCGTTCATTACGTATTTTATTTATCAAATTTATTTTGCATTTTATATAATTTGTAATGTTGCCAACTGAATGCATCTTATAATGTAACGTCTTCAAATCAATAACTTGTTTCACACAGAATTTACTCTTAATAATATAATAATAGTACAGCATTGGTTATAAGTGCGTAACATCTTCATTGACGTGAAAAATTATGTTTTTTTTAGCACTTTATTCCACTAAGTGATGTAGTGTTATTTATTCGAGACAAACTGCAGATAAATATAGGCAACTTGCCTTCTGACACCGAACTGTCAAGATCTGTGTTCTTTTTCTACCGTTTTCGCCGTGCGTGACCTTAGGATCACGAAGAAGCGGTGTTCTCAACAGCTCCGGAAGTGCAGTGATCTCTCGGTTCTTCACAACAAACGTGCTAGTCAACTGGAGGTGAAAACAACGCCCAGCCCAGGACTTCAGAGCAAGCAAGCATCATTATTTTCCTTCATATATCTGTAGCGATCAGTATTCATATCCACTGCCATCTCAGCCGGCATCGACGCTAGCGACCGTGTGTCCGGCTGCTGCTACAAGTCTAGCTCGATTCACCGCCGCAAGCAGTCTCTCCGGTTTCATCGTTTCACAACGGCGGTCTTGCCGGCTCACGCGTGCCGGGCAAGACCGCCAACTCGTTTCATTTCAGTTCATAATACACGCGCACCTTCTACATCTTCATTCATTCCATTCATTATATCTATCTTCATTGTTTTATCCATCACAATAAACACCTCAACACGCAAATCTCATTTATTTCATTTAACCACCGTCCTAACCCCCAAATATCCAATTCGGGTTGCATCCATAGATCAATATTATAATCGATACAGTGCACGGGATCTTATCCCACTAAGGGTGGAGTGCTTTCTGATAGTTTAACGGTTGCTCACCTATCGCTAAAGGTAGAATACGCGACACATCTTATAACATTAACGTCTCTTCCCTGCTGATGACGATGGGGCGCAAAGATTTGATAACTCTCTCATAGAGGGCGTGTGAGCAGTCATTAATCCTTCCCAAACCATGCTGTAATACAGGTCTACCATCATAATTAAACCTGTAATATTTCGGTAAATACATGCAACATAAAATTCATATTTTAGATAGTTCTAAAGAATACATATATTAGCGCTCAGGATTAACTAGTGAAAAACTATTTATGAAAAGGGAATCGTACAAAAACAATTATTTTTTCCATTCAATCTGTTGTAAAATTAATACGTTGGTAAAAATACAATTTGTGATATGAAATACAGAGATCACACACTATTTTCACAGTGAAAAGAACAACAAACGTACAAATATAATTGTCTCTTTCTCACTAATTAAACGAAGAGAGATAAGAAGGAAGGACATATTGTATAGGACTTAATGAATGCTCTAAATTATGTTATTAATATTATTTTCAAAATTGAATGCTCAATATTTAGTGTAAATTCGAGTCATTAAAGCCATTGAAGCTAATAAAAACATTTTTTCTAACTCTTATTTATGGTAACACGAGTTGACAGCATGGCTGCGTTTGGGTATTTTATATCACGGTATGGTAAAGGTTAAACAAGATGGTGGTTAAGTTAAGAGTGCCTGTGTAATATTTCAATATAAATGTATTGAGTGCTCTGGTGTACACCTATAAATAAATATAAGCAAATATAATATTTAGGTAGAGAGTGATCAAATATGTGAAGATTGACAAAGTACAAAATGCGGTCATACGGACATTTGTGTGAAACAAATTTCGTCAAGTAATGAGTTCATGACGATAAATTGTGCAAATGCAGGCGTTTACTTTGACCTGTTGGTATTGTCATATTTACACAAATTACTTCGACGAAAAATGATTCACGTTTTTTGAGATTTAGTAATTTTCCACAACACGGTAATATGTTGGATAGTGTTTTTGTTTTTTTTTTTTTTTACATAATTTATGTGAGAAAATGAACTACAAATTTGAAATTTATTAAACGTGCATAGCTCATTTTTTTTCGTTCCGTCTGTGAGTTGGAAATTTTTAGTGATGGTTAAACCGTTATTAGGCAGATCGAGGAAGAGGTGGGCTGACTGTGTGTGGAAGAAGACTCGAGCAGGATGGGAGTGTCCGGGAACTAAAAAAGAATAGCTAGGTTACTTGTGTAGGAGGCCAAATCCCGTGTCGGGATGTAGTGCCGTAAAAAAAAAAGATTAAACAGTTATTGCGACTGATTATTCGTAACTCTTCGACCAATCACTGGTATACTACAAATTAAACCTGCATCTGTTAAATCTCAGCAGTGGCGTAATTAAAAAAGTTGTGCCCCAATGTGAAATGGAAAATGGGACCCGTCTATATATGATAATATGGATCTTATACATGTTTCAAGATCTTATACATGCCCGGCAAGATGAAAAATTTTAAGGGCACTGTAAAGGACTTACTAGAGAAGTATCTTTTCAAGATATATAACATAAATTACAAATAATATTGTTGTTGCGCCATCGGGATTCGAACCTGGATCTCTTTCCTAACCGGGGAAGGTGCATTATCCAACTATGCTACAGCGACAATATTTTTTATAGCGACAATTTTCGAACCTATATGTTACCGTTTTTGATATTAATACATTTAATCGTTCCATTATTTGAAAGAGCCATCTACCTTATTTTTACAGAATCTCAAATACCTTTGAGTAAACTGATAGCAGACGCCAGAATTATCAATTCATTTTTATTAAATTTTGGACACATTGATACAACTTTATTATTGAGGAGAACACATTCTTATTGTGAAGTTGTGATTATCCAGGACATAGGTCTGTGATATTTTAAATATGAATTAAATATATTAATTAGAAAGATATACATATAAAATCAATTTTATCGAAAAATATTGTCGCTGTAGCATAGTTGGATAATGCACCTTCCCCGGTTAGGAAAGAGATCCAGGTTCGAATCCCGGTGGCGCAACAACAATATTTTTCGATAAAATTGATTTTATATGTATATCTTTCTAATTAATATATTTAATTAATATTTAAAATATCACAGACCGTCTGTTCTGAATAATTACAACTTCACAATAAGAATGTGTTCTCCTAATAAAATTACGCATGACAACAAAAAAATATTTGAATTCGGGGAATCAAATTTTGGGGAGAAAAAAAACGAATCTGTTTTATTAAAATAATAATATTAGTCAGATTCATCTTTAAATACTACCACCGTGATAAAGTACAGTCGAACTCGGTTACAGTGAGATCACGATTTTAATGAGCAAATACTTATTATTAGTTTGATTCAGCCCTGTTTTCATACAACTCTTCACTGTCATAGTGGGCTCGCTTCACTGATATAACGCACACAAATATTGGTAACAAGTGAACAAACTACCCTACGCGGTCTAAAAACCCTAATTCTTGAGAAGTCATAAAATCGAAAGCAGCGTCAGCCGACGAAGTTCCTTATTGTTTATGATTCCTTTCAGGTTTGTGAATTCTTAGAAAAAAAAACAATGGGTGTTTATTTTGTGTGCGTAGTAAGTTTTAAACTTTAAAACAGAGCAGTATTTTGAATTTTGTTAAGAAATAATGTGATTGAATGTAGTTATTTGCTTTTAAATGTTTTTGTTCATACAATTATAGATTTTTGATTTTTCATGTGTATTTGACTTGCTTTTAATTTTAAATATTTTTTGTAATAACGAGTAACGGTTATAATGACCAAATTTAGCTGCTACCTTCGCACTCGTTATAACCGAGTTCGACTCTAATTGGTATTGCTAAAGCAGAAATATCTTCAACAGACATATATTTTAATTTAATTAAAGCTAGTTCACCGCATTAAGTACCTACGTAGGTTGGCCAAATTCTGCCAAATTTCTACGCCCGCGTATACCGTATTAACTATTGACCCCGTAACCTCAAATGTTTGAAATACGAGATGGCCAGATGTTGTAACCCACTATTTGTAACAGAATATTGAAAGTAACATATCATAAACACCTATGTCTTCCCGAGAAATCACTTCAAGTTGCTTTAGCACGAGAAAGATTCGGCACAAGATAATCTTTATTAATTACTTAATTCAATACAGTTCAATTTATATTAGTATACCAACTAATGTTTCACAACCATATGAATATTGTGCCATACTACACATAAAATGAACATTAAATAACGAGTTACAATCCAGTTATCTGTCATGCGCGAATGATGTTTTATGTGAAAACAAAATATAATTAATTTGTGGTTAGTCCCCGCCTGGAACTGCTACAGTTCTCAGTTTCTCAGACCAGAGTGTCAGGGTATTAAAACTGTATTTTAATTTTTAAATTATCCTCACTATGAAGTATGCACATCTCCGAAGTGATTCGACAAAAGACGTACTTACATTGAACGTTTTAATTAGTGTAGATTGTGCAGACAATTTTTCTATAAATTTGGAATAAAAAATCTCAATTTGAAACAATTAATTCCATAGACAACAAAATTAGGTTGTAAAGAAATACAGATTCAGATTTTTTTTATTTATTGTCAGCTTTTCCATTAAATACTTATCTAACTTTCAATTTTCATACGAGAATAGTATTGTCATGTCATGGCATTAGTTTTTTTGTGATTTATCTATTTTCACCACCATTTTTTAAAACAGTTAGTCTTACGTTAAAGTTAGAAAATCAAATTATTAGATATTTTTAATATTTGAAAATTAAACTGTGTAGTTTATGTTCATTTTTTTTTTATTATTTAATTATGTTTATAATATGTTTAAAACATGTTTTTAGTTAGTTTTGTTAGAAATGTTTTTTCCGAAACCGGTTAATGTTTTAAAATTACTCATTTAAATAATTATAAAAGTTAAATAGTCCAAAAAAAACTATTTGGTTGTTTTTATTTTGGTTTTAGGAATTGGTGAGTTTTTTACATCGTCAAATGAATAATAATTCAATATCATTAATGTAATAAATTTTTTAAAGTAAATAATGATCTGTCAGACAATACTTACTTCATTGAAACATGAAGCTTGTAAAATCATTGAAAATACAATAGAAGTAACTTGAATAACTCTCTTATCAATACTAAATCATATCAATTCGAGATTTATCGAATCGTTAAGGCTCATCATCAGCATAACCCGGAAAGTATAAATTCTCAGGAGCCACTATCACATCATCGTATATCTTTAGCTGAGATCTGCTGAATCTGCACACGCAGTAATCATTTTCATAACAAATTATTACACGCCTGGCTTTGTTCTTCTTGATCACGCTACTTCGTTTGGAACTGAAACGTATGGAGGTTAGATATAAGATTAATAACAACTCATCACAGTTCTCTCTTATAGGAAAAAAAAACGGTTACATGTATCGGATACGTGTACTATATCACCCTTGCATAGAAAATGTTTAATTGCTGGTTCTCTGACCTTTTTTTAGTTTTGTAAAAAAATAAAACAATATGCATTTTATTGTTTTGTACTTTACTTCATATTTAATAAATGTCACTTCACCCCTTATACACTAACAAAAGCACGCAATCTGTACGATATCATGCGTCATGTTGGATTTGATTCTACGTTTCTACATGTAACATTTAATATAACAATAATATAACTTCAAATGTAACGCACGTGAATGACAATTAAGCATATTTTATGTTAAAAAGATGTCATTTAACCGAATGAGATTCTGTCTGATTTGAAAAAAGTTTATCTTTAGATAAGTATTATAGATACATAATAATTAAAATATATGTTACCACCTATTAGTGATGGTAAAATCGTTATTTAAACTGTGATTGTGTTCGATTATAACGATGATTGATAATTGATTAACGCAATTCTTTGAGCAATGATTGGTACACTAGAAAGTAAGCCTCCGACAGTTAAATCTTAGTTACCAATCATTGTTAAATTTCAGTTACCAATCACCGACACAATCTCAGTCACGTAATGGTTTACCACTACTACCACCTATATATAGGTATTATTAATTCCTATAAGACTTCCTTAGAAGGTTACTTGTGTAGTATTAATAGATTTTTTTAAATATTCGTGGCTCACTTCGTATCTAAACTCTACAAAAAATCAGGATTTTCTCTATTTTTCTCAAAATTGACATGAAATTAAGTTTCTTATAAAAATTGCCACATTTACCGCATTAAAAAGTAATAAATGGATTATCTTCATAGTAGAAAATAACCGCCAGTGTTAATAACATGGGTTGATGCGGCATCACAGCAGCTTTAGTGGTTTTTTCGCTACCATAATCGTTGCGAGTCTACTTTCCAAATTCACTATACCATCAGAATGCAACCATATACATAAGTCTTCCCTTCCAATTGAATGCGAGTTGTTTGTATTACTTTTAATCTGTCTTATGAATAGTTTGAATATAAAAATAATTAAAAATAACACTTAGGTGTGCAGATGTGTCCGAAAGTCACAAGAATCAATTGTCTCAGGTGTATGAGAAGAGGCTGCAGATGTGACCGAGTTACAGGGATATATTATGGAGGTCCTTTGTCCAAGTAATGGAACTCCAACATTAATAGGACTAGGGCCAGAAGAATACCATGAACCGTTCAATATTTAATCGCATTAATCAAATATCGTACAGTCAAGAAACTAATCATTTTTTTATTTGTCTAGTTTGTGTGATTCAATAGTCAGTAACAGCCTTTAGCACTCAATATTGGGGACTGCTTCAATAGGGGGCTTGACAGTTTTGGTGTCTTGACGTTGAAGGAATATATTATCCATTTAACAGAAAATTCTAATCATTTAATACAAAATACATTTCTTTAATAGTCTATTGGATGTTAATTATGTATTTTTTTCGAGGTTTTTTAGACACCACCGTAAGAAAATCATGGAATGTAAAATTCGAGTATGTTGGATATTTATTATTTTGGTCGTATAAGAAGGTATATGAATGTGAAAGAATTAAAATGTTAGTTATGTGTGTCGTTCAATTTCTATAGGATTTACATACATATGAATGTATGTAAATTTTTGAATTTGGAGAAAACATTGGATACTGTTATGTAAGTATAATTCGCATTGAGACTATTGTTCCATGTTCAAATTTAGATGCAGTTCCTTTCTTATCTATGATGCAGTTTCTCGGTACCAATCTGACAGTTGAAAGTTGTTTTGAGATATCTCTTTTCTATGGTTTTGAATATCATGACATTGTTTTTGATGTGTTTGTGTTGATATTTATATCTGAAGAGAAATAACGTATCAAAAGAATGCTGAATTGAAAATAAAAATTATAGATCGATATGGCATCTGCACATTTATATTCTCATATATGGAAATTATTGGCAGCTCAGAGGTGAAATAACTAAAATTATTGACGTAGTATATCTACATTGTTTTAATAACAGAATTATAAATATTGGCACTATGTTCAAATCTTCATAACATTTATATTCACAAATTTGACAATATAATGCACTAGTGTAGGAAGTTTTTTTTGCTAAAACAAAATAAGTAATTGTAACCCTACTTACGAAATTTATTTTCGATTGGAACAAGATCATTTCTAATGCAATGAATTTGGTTTTTATATGTTAAGATTCAAAGTTTATTTATTTATTAAGACAAAGAAAATAAGTACAGTATAGTATTATGACTTTTTTAAAAATAAAAGTCACCTCTGTGTAGGCTTACCGTACGTATCCCAATTTTACACATTGGTCCCGGCCGGTGTGGCATTTTGTCCCGGCCGTGCGGTGCGCGAGCGGCATACCAACCCCTGCACCGTGTGGTTCTGTGCTTCCGCGGTCGACAGTTTACACTATTCATGGATCACTTGCAATGTAATTATGTTTTAGTAAGGTAATGCAGCAGCGCGTAGTTTATCTACCTAATTTAGTTCCGGTTTTAACCTAACCCTTTTAAAATTGTGCTTAAAATGCCAAAAAGAAATTGTTAATTTACTAATGAACTGCAAAATGACTACCCTTTTATAAAAAAAGTGCAGTGGCGAGAACAGTAGAAGTGCCAGCAATGTTTCTCAGAATTTTCTATTACATACGGTGGGCGAACGGACATTAAAGATCATGTGATGGCTGTCGCAAGATCTTCATCTGTTGAAACATTTTTAAAAACGATGATTCCATTCAAGATGATCTAGTTACTGCAGTCAATGAGGCCACATTTGCCTTTCACACAGCGATGCACGATATGAACTTCAAAACTTCTGATTGTACATCTAAAGTGATCTCAAAATTCTTTGAACCAAAATTTGGTGCTGCAAGAACTAAATGCAAAGCGATAATTGTCCCGGTTTAGTTACTAATATCTAGGTTTAGAGCTTCATAATTACGGTAAGCCTACCTCTGTGTAATTTTGATATTTGCACGACCAATTGTACATTTGTTTGGTGCAACTGTGAATGATATTGAACTGTTTTGTACTTTCAGTTGCCCGACAGATTTGATAAGGGAATCAAAATTTCCCCAAAAGAAAATTTTAAAATCCGACTTGTCGGCCGGGTCCTGTGTTATTTGTAATGGTTCAAATAACTTGAGAAGTATGCACAAAGAGTATTTGTACAATGATGAAATGGAAAATTACACAGAAATGTTACTCGATTGTTTTAATTTGCAAGTGAGTATAAATCTACATAATACTTATATTATATCTTTTTTATTCTGAATATTCATACAGTGGACTTTCAATATTCGTCCATGTTGATATTTGTACCTTTTGATATTTATCCTACCCTCGGAAACAAATTAATGAGGAATATTGAGGGTCCACTATATTTGTAAACATTTTATTGATCGATCATGTTATACATTTATCACAATAATATATATATTATGTTTCCTCGTCTACATCTGTGACTTTCTGGATGCTGGCTTTGGCTTCGGTAGTGTCATTATGGCTGTTTAGTGAAAAAAAAAAATGTATTGCGCTTGGTATCCATTGGATCTGGATATGTTAGTGTCATTGCCAGTAAGAAAAGTAGGCTTTAAAAATACCAAAGTAGTATTTTTATATTCCACTAGATGGCAGTACAGATTAGCAAAAAATAATTATAAATTTGTATTGTGCAATAGATGTCACTGATTAAGATATTGTATCCACTTAAGATTTTAAGTTAATTTTTCAGGGGTATCGTTTTACTGATATCTTTATCCAGAATATACAGAGTTATAAGAGAAAGGTTATGAAAGGTACTCTCTGTTTAGATGGTGAATAGCAAACTTATACACGCAATCGCATCCCTATATAACGGAAGTTCTGCATGTGTAAGAATCAATGGATCATTCACACCATGGTTTGACATTACAAAGGATGTCAAGCAGGGTTGTGTAATGTCTCCATGGCTGGTCAACTTGTATTTGGATAATTGTGTGGAAGAACTGGAATGTATGAATGTAGGGGCGAAAATGGGTGATTTGATTGTATGCTATTTATTGTATGCCGATGTGATGTAGTACTAATAGCGAATAATGAACAAAAATTACAGAGTCTAATAACTAGAATGAACGACATATATAAGGAAAGCGACCTTATTATGAATGTCAACAAGTCGAAAGTGATGGTATTCGAGGAGGAAAGCATGACACCATAAAAAATACTTGTAGGTAATGAATGTTTGGAACAAGTAGATGAGTTTATGTATTTGGGAAGTATGTTTGATAGAAATAGAAAGACAGAAAGATATTGAAAAGAGGGCAACTGCAGGGAATAAAGTGAACAACGCTTTGAATGGAATTATATCCAGCGGGAATTTGTCAACCGAGGAAAGATTAGTGGTACACAATGCAGTTCTGGTACCGAGCTGGCGAAGAGGAACGAAAGTAGACTGAATGCAGTGGAAATGGGATCACTTTGGCATATATGCAGCAGATCCATTTATGATAGAGTTAAGAATGAAGAAATAAGGAAAGAATGTAAAGCTGATCTTAGTATAGTTAGTAAGATGAAAAAAGGATCACTTAAGTGGTATGGCACCAGAAATAGAGAACGTCCGCCGAAGACTTGGCATGACCAGATAAACCAGATACTAGAGGATTTGTATGAGAAGATGTATGAATGTGAATGGGGTGAGAGTTGTGTGTTGGACAGTGTGTAAGTTAGGTAGTTCATCCAGAATTTATTTGTATATTTTTAGTTAACATTAAGATGAAATTACACTTATTTACAATACTGCATTCTAAAATATTGATATCAAACTACGTAAACAATGAATTGAATTTAACAATCATAACAATTCTTATTGACTACCATATATATCAATAAGCTATTATATTTATTTGTGTTTTTAGAATATCTGCTCCTCTATTTGCATTCCATTGAAGCAGACAGGTAAAATAATTTTTTAAAAAAGCATTTGTTTTTTACACTTGCACAATGTAAGTAAAAATGAGGTGATTTTGTGACATGTGTTTGTCAATTTTTTATTTTTATACTATGTATTATTCTTGTGCCACATTGGTTGCTGTTCTGAAGACTTCTTGTAAATAATATTCCTTTATTAATTGAAGGATCTATGAGATATAAATCAGCTATTTTAATGACCGGCTAATCCCATGCGACAAATAGTCATAAAAACACCTAGGTCGTGAGAGTGCATATTTTATCATGTAGCATTGGCGGATAAAGGTTAATGATATCAAAATATTGTCAAGACCATTCTGCATTCTTTGATTTAAGCGCCAATGATCTGTGGTTTTAGCAAATATTAAAATAGTATTTTACGTATTAATATGGTCAAAGATTGGTTGACTGTACGCTTTCATCTTTGTGTGGTAAATAATGTTAGGATGCCAATTAATTGTGTTATTTTTGTTTGAGAGAATTTATTTTGAAAAAATGTGAATTTTAATTAATTGCTGACAGCCTATTTACATTCTCCTCTATTGGTCTGGAGGAGTTTATAATGCTTTTCGGTTTTGAATAATGCGGGAATATTTTTTGATGTATAGTATTCTTACATCTCATATCGCACCCCCCCTTTTCAAATAATTTCATACTAGGGTAAACTAAGTAGAGACAAAAAAGTTATCAAAAAAATGCATCATACTCGTTACCACGATGATTACATATTTTATTCAGTACCCACAACATTCATGTGTTCAAAATTATATATGTCCTTTAATAACCCAGTAGGTAAGTAAAAAATGGTAACAAAACTCATAGTAACTACATAAAAATTAGAATTAAAAAATAATACATACCTTAGTATCTATACGCATACACAAAATACAATTCTAAGCAACTGTTTTTTTACAAAATTTTAAATTAAAAAATGACAAATATTCCCAGTGACCTGTTACCAGTGACACACTATACACAATCACAATGTTTACACACGAGGGTACTAATTGCACTTGTGCAATTTTTTTTCCTGCAGTTGGTCGGAGTGGATGAGGCCAATACGGAAAGTGAAATTTGCGAAAATTGCACAGATCGCTTGAGGAATGCTTTTCTTTTTCGAAGACAGGTTGAGGCAGTGGATGAAACATTCAGTGATATTCGCGAAGGTAATTTATATATATAATGTAAATTATTAATAATATTTATTTAATAAACAAATAAAATGGAATTTGACTTCTTTTCAGGTATTGATGTAAAAAATATTAAAAGCGTCAAAATTAAGTCACACAAGCACAATAAAAGACGTAAAACATTAAATGAATATGTTTTAAGAAAATCTAAAAGTGAAAACTTAAGAAAACAAAAAACTATTATTAAAAGTAAAAGTGACATAGTATTAAAAACTAAAACTGTACTTAATAGTCAAAAGGAAATAAAGAAAGAAATTATTGAAAAAAATCATGATTCCGATATTGATGAAGGCCATCGTGATATTTCCTCCGACATAAACTGTGACGATTCTGAGGCTCATTTGTTTGAAGATATTAAATTTGAAAGCAAACCTAAAGTAATTTTTACTGAAGAGAGAATACCTGAGATTAAAATTCCACGTTTAGACCCATTATCCACAGTGTGCCCCGTTTGTAATGAGTCGTTCAATGTCCACCGATCCCTGTTACAACACTATCCCATACATTTTCCCAATTTTCTATGTGATATTTGCGGTAGGGCGTGCCTCAATAAAGTGAGCCTTGTCAGACATGTCAACACTCACTCCGACAAGAGACACTCTTGTAAAATGTGTAAGAGAACGTATGCAAACCGTGGAGCGTTGTGTCAGCATATAAGAAAATTTCACCGTGGTGAAAAGGGATATTGTTGTACAGTATGTCCTGAAAGATTTTGTGATTATGCAGCGAGAAATAAACATATTTACGAGGTGCACGGGCAGCCTTGTAGGACATATCCCTGCGCCACTTGCAGTCGGGTATTCTATCGCTCGTCACGTCTGTCGGAGCACATTAAGAGGGATCACTTGAAGCAGAAGAATCACATGTGTGACACGTGTGATCACGAATTCTTCACAAGAGGGGAGCTCAAGGAACATATGCTTTGTCATTCAGGTCGGCTTGTTTTATTTACATATAATAAAAATTCACACTTGTGAAAATTGACTATGGTGTGTTTTCTGTAGCATGTATTATAGAATTTAAAAATTTAGAGTTAATAAACAGAAATGATTTAGGGACGGTTATGTGATCAGTAATAAATTTTTACTATAGTAAAAAAAATTGCGAATAATTTATATTATGTTGTGATAAAATTAGGGAATTCCAGGGATTTGCGTGGATAATTTGCAGAAGTGTAAAAAAAATGAGATAAGGAAAAATAGATGATTTTTTCAAGCTGAAACATACCTGACAATTAAAAATGTTTGGATTTGTTCTTATTATTCTTAATTTATGTTATAATTACTAGTTATTGTGTATTTTATTTAATGATTGTTTAATTTCCTGAGATCATTTTAAGGTACGGTCTTTACTTATTACGAGAAATAGATCTAATATTCACCCTAATTGGTTTCAGTAGTACATATGTATAATAAATTACATCAGGATTTGGTATTAGTATAATAAATACTGTGTTTTCGAGATGATTTTGCAAAATATATCAATATATGTAAGCTTTTCACAACATTAGCAGCTTTTTTCATGACTTTAGCGATGTTTTATGCAATCGCATTGCGAAATTTGTAAAATAATATTATTTTTGGTTCCTTGAATTTCTTATTAACGGGGTTCCGCGTAATACAAATTAATTTTTTTTGGTCCCTTGAATTTTGAATTAACGCGGTTATACTGTAACAAATCATTCATTTTGATGTTTCTATTTGGTAATTAATTTTTTAACTTTATGTTTGTTTTACAAAGCAAGAGAAACATGGTAATAAAAATCACAATTTGAATGGTTCTAATTGGAGTCTGAATTGATGAAGAATTGCATGACATCGTGCTATCATCGTTCCCATCCAATGTTGTCGTAGGACCTGATTTAAAAAATTGATTTTTGGTGTGTAAGGTGACGATTTTGTATTCATAAAAATGGGTTATTTGTTTTTAATTGGTTGTATATAAAAATACAGCAGTGGTATAGTGGTAAAAAAAGTACCGGAACACTCTTCCCCTTTAGGGTAGTATTATTCCGATACTAAATGAAAATAATGTTTGTTTTCTTTTCTCAGACACGGTTAAGTGTTTTTTCATGTCTTAATTAAGACACTAATATCTCTCCCACAAAAATCAGTCTACAAACAATAATAAAAAAGTCCAAAATGATTTATCACAAACGAAAACGTAGTTAAAAACTTAGAAGTCAAAAATATAAAAACGCACAAAATTTAAAAAAACTAGGTGGGTGACAAATCAACTCCCCTAACTCAACTGAATATTAAAGTTTTCAATTTTAACTCATTTAGGTTTGACACAATGGAATGTGAATGTATATTTCGAATGATATTACCTGCTGTTATTTATTGTCGTTTAAAGTGTATTCAGGTTCAGCTTAGAATTCAGGGTTAGAAAAATGTCGTAAAAAGATCCAATACCGCGACAGCTCTATTTCTGGAATGTATGCAAACACACACACACACATGTTTTATTGCTAATACATATTTTGTTCTGACAAATCATACCGGAACGCATTCCGGTTGTGAAATAAAGTACCGAACAACGCTCTGGCCCTACTAAACCACTGGTATAAAGCCTTATAAAGAGCAGTTGTGTAGTGATTTATTATGTATAATTCTTATTATTTTATCTAAATATTTTTTATTTATGTTTGTAAAATATGTAGTGCTGCTTAATAATCCTTTATAACCAGTTTGTTTTTAAATATTTACAGGAGTGAAAAATTTTGGCTGTGAGAAATGTGGAAAATCATTTGCCCGAAAGAAAACCCTCACCGAGCATTTAAAGATTCATGCCAACCTTAGAGCGCATGAGTGTACGTTGTGTGGCAAGGCTTTTGTGCAAAAGTGTACCCTCAAAGGTCACATGAGAACACATCAGAAGTGCGATATTCAGAACTAACAATTATCAACTTCTAAATTATTATTTTCCCGTTATATTGACATTTCTAATTTTTTTAACTTGTGCAATTGTATAATTATTAAACTCGCTTTCGGCATCAAAAGTCAGATATTTGAATGCCAGTGGCCATTCAAATTAGTTCATTTTTATTGTACAACGTGGTTTGGCTTAATTTGAAAATATTTATGTGTACATACTGCATATGTATAATTTTTTTAATGCAACTATTTTACAGTACATATCGTCGCTTATTGTACAATATATTGTATGTCAAAAAAACGTATTTTATTTTTTTGATGCAATAATAAATTTCTCAAGTTGGTCACAATAATATTGTGATTAACTGGGAAAATGACACATTGCCAAATACATAATCTGTAGCTATACTTATACTGATCTTAAATACACAACGTATTAATGCGATATAAAGATCGACAATTTGGGTACTTTTGCATCAAAAAAACTAAACACATTTTTTTGACATACAAAATGTGATTATGATTTTATAAAATAATAAAATATTGTGAATAGATACATGTATTTTTTTCAAACCCTTAATCTAAATATTTTAAAATGGTATGTTTTCAAGCAGTCACTGCGAGATTAAAAATAACATTCCCATTCATCAGAAATGATGATGGGTGATTGTTGTATAGCAGTCCTGACGAAGATATGTTAGTATCAAAACTGTTTGACTTAAAAATAATTCACAATGGTTTATATAAAGTTTAAATATAGATACAATTTTTAATTATGTCTAACCACAAAGTTAACGTTACAAACATAAGAACATAGTTATCTCGTGATGATGAGGGACTGCACATCTCGAAAATATAGTAGTGACAATAACCCAATGTGTGTATGGTACAAAGTTTTGTTGTGAAAATTAAAATAATAAAAATATAGCATATGATTCCCTTAGTTTCAAAATAATAATAGTGTATATAATATTAAACAATAATGCACTTTTAGTTTATGAATTTTAAAAACAAACCATGTATATTTTGGAGATAGTTGCTCCTCTTACTATGGTGTTTTTATAATACCTAGTTATTCTGTTTTGTTTAACATCAATGGTATAACTTAAAAAAATCCCGGTGGCAACCAAAATATTTTTTCAATAAATTAATTTTGTCTGTATATATTTCTAATTGATACATTTAATTTGTATTAAAACTTTATTTTAACGTATCTTACAAAATATGTAGTGAAATGCTATTGTTTGGAAGGGGACTCTCCTTTAGGTGCTTGAAGTTCATCTGGTTTTTATCTCACGATAAACCTGTCCAACAATATTAGTTTCTTCTTGCTTTTTATAATATTGCGAAAATAAGACGTGACATTTTCATTAAACACATTTGATAAAGTTTTATCAAGGTGATATTTTTCCATAAAACTTTGCACCCCACTCCACTTCGCGCACATTTTGTGGATCGAGGACCTAGGATCATCTTTCATCAGACTCTGAAATAATATTTCCTGTCACTGTCTTTTACTGCTCATTAAGAAGCTATTAAGAAGCTGTTCCAGTTCTTCCGTAGTGAGTTCTGAGACTGCCTGCCTGTTCGTAAACCGAAATTCTGTTCGCAAACTGGAGCATTTTTTCGTCAGGATTTTGGTTCGTAAATTGAGATTCCATTGTATCGTGGGGTGTGGATTTTTTGCCCTCTATCTCTTATCTATGCCTCTATCTTATGTGGGCCATAAGGCACCATTGACATAATTTCTCCATTACATGTATCGTATTTGAACTCTCTAAATTTTCGTATCGCGGGGATGCGTAGCGAGATTTTTTATAACATAGCATAAAAAAATATATTTTAATAATAAACAACAAAGGCTTTTTCACACCAATTGTCATGTTTTCATTAATTAAGGACCATTATTGCGTGTACAATAATAATTATTTCGATACGGTATCGAAGATTTCTATCTTTTATCTGTGGTTTACTGCGCACACTTTTTCTTCTTCTTTTAATTGACCTAATATAAATATAATACATACGAACGTAGACGTCACTGCCGCATATTATCGCCGGTATTATTATATCAGGAGAGTGAATATCGGTTGATAATTTGTTTATATTCGTAAAAATGCCTCACCTTAAAATAGAAACGAATGTGCCAAACGAAAAAATTCCTAGAGATTTCGCTGTGCGAACCACGAAGATAATAGCAGAAGCGCTGGGCAAACCAGAAAGTGTAAGTTTATGTATTACATACCATTTCTTCGTCGACCAATTTATTTTATTTGGAAGATTATATCCGCTCTTTTATTTTACTTATCAGTCTTTGCATTGGTTTACGTTTCTCAACTAAGAGAAGTTTAATAATGCCAATATTATTATTTAAAAGTGTTGGGATTTCAGTACGGAATAAATACTTAATGTTCTATCAAATGTAATTTTAATTCCAAATTCAAAGAAGGCAAAAATGGGTTGTGGGAAATTGAAAACTTATACATAGTTTCTTTTGGTGGAACCTATAATCCGTTTTGAAACACTAATATAAAATAAACAGTATAATAATTCTGAAAACTAATAAAACATCAGAATATTCAACTATCATATTTGTTTATCTGATTAAATAATACTTAATTTTATTCCTCCTACCTAGTTTGATCAATAATTATTTGTAATTCTTTGAGCAATCACTACTATACTAGAAACCAAACCTCCAGCAGTTAGATCTCAGTTACCAATCTGACACAATCACAGTCACAATAATAGTTGTTACAGTATTTTTTATAATATTGATATCTTTTTTATCTCCAATCTGCGAAAACTGATTGAAATACTTTATTATAACCATAATTAAAAGGTGTACCTGTTATTCATGTATTTTTATTCAGCATACATTTTTTAAAATTAGTTATCCTCGAGCTGTTGAACAGTAAACACGTGTGTTAAGATTTTGTGTTCTGGAAATATTTGTTCATTGTTTTCCAAGAAAAAATTATCACTTTTACCTGACTTGGGAATAATTGTAAGAACATTTATAGAGTTGCATGTTTTACGAGTTTCGTATGAAAAGAAATACAAAGGCAGTCACAAAAAATATTTGTAATATTTATAGCGACATATTGGATATCAGTAAATACCAACAAAGGTTTAAAAATTTTTTGACTAGTAATTTTAATTTGAATGATGACCCTCGAAGTGGACAACGTAGCATGGTAAATGAAGTAATCCTACGAGCTGAAATCGAAGCAGGTCCGATGATAACCATCGAGCAATTATTTAACAAGTATTTCCTGGTCTAATAGCCAGAGATTCTTGGGAAGAGTTGGAGAGAAGGTTGTTGGGTCCCCCGTGACTTGCCCCATCACAACAGAATAATAAGGATAAACACATGCACTCTATTGCAGCAAAAATGGCAATTTCAACAGTTTTTACGAAATCTAATCATCGGGGATGAGAAATGGGTTCTCTATTCAAATGTAATAAAAAATAAGTGGCTATCTCGTACACAAAAGGCAATAACAACACCCAAACCTGGATTGCATTAAAAAAGAATTCTATGGTAGGAGTCAAAAAAAGGAAGGTGAATTAGTGACAGTAGAAATATACAGTGAACAGTTAACTGGATTAAGAGTGGCATTCCTTGAAAAGAGATTGGCTGCTCTAGTGAATAGACAGAAAAATATTCTGCAGCACGACAACGCCCGCCCACACATAATATAAGTATTTACCATACTCAACAATAAAAAATGTTTTCGCGAAGAACCTGACGAGAATTTGTTAATACGTGTATGTGGAAGGCGCAGTGTGCAGGGCGAGGGGTGCCGGATGACAATTGTTACATCAGTGGTAGAGCGTGCGCTGGCCGAGTTTCAATGTTTTTTCTCATTTTTAGCACTTTTACATAATAATTGATATATATATTCACTTATATATACATCAACTATTATTTTAAGTAATAAATTATCCAACTTAAAAATCACAAAGGTCTACATGTGCACTAAGTTTACAGCACCAGAATGCGCATTTTTATTTTAGCATCGTAAGGGAAAAGTTAACAATAATGGAAGTTACGTTGTTTAAAAATATTGCAATGAAATGTTCAAAATGCTGAGTTTTATTGAAAAAAAGCAACATTAATTCAGGGTCATTTATACTGTTCGTTGAATTCTTATTTTCTCAATCTTAACCATCTGTGGGAAAATTAATTTTTTTTAATCGTAACCATCTATGGGAGGTCAAACTGGGGAGTTCTATCCTCCACCGACTAGCTAGGAGAGAGCACCAAGATTCGTGAGTTTTCGGTCCCAGGACCACATACATGCTTGCTTCTGTCTACTGCAAATTTATTAATTTGATATTTAGTGTAATATAATCGTAAATTAAGCTGATATATATTGTACAATAAGTTTAAGAATTTTATTCTAGTTATTTATGTTTTACAATTTTAATATTTTTAATGTACCCCAAGGCCTAATAAACCTTTCATAAAAAATATTTAAAAAACTGTTTTAACTGAACAAATTTAACATCCTTAGGCACTGAACAGGTTTTAAGGTCAGGCATAAGTGAATGCCTCAATAAAAATAAATTTACATACCTTGTTACATATATTTATTTTAAATATACTAATTTAATCTTGTTTATTCCAGTACTGTGTGTGTTCCATTGTGAGTGGAGTGAACATGGGATGGGGAGGTAGCGCGGAACCCTGCGCTGTAGGTCAGCTCATGTCCATAGGCAAGCTCGGTGTGGAGGAGAACAAGAGGCATGCCAAGGTTCTGTACGAGCATGTAGAGAAGGAGCTGGGTATACCACCCACCAGGTAATATTATATGTACAATCAGAATGTGAATAGTAAAATCATAATTAAATTAAGCTTTTATAGAAGAAAAATAATTATTGTTTCAGGATGTACATCACGTTTCAAGATGTGAAGCCAGCCGACCTGGGATTCAACGGAACCACATTCCATGACATATTCGGATAAATAATTATTTTTGCTGTTTACAATATTTTTTATCAAACTGCAGTTTAATACAAATTGTGTTAATCATTAATGTTGCTAAATGAGTAATATAAATCAAGTACATAGTTTGGAGCGCAGTTTCTATTAAACCAACAGTTGAAGATTGCTTTGTCTGTGTAATAAAATGAATCATATCATAATGATAATATTATACAATCATTAATGTTGTGCGTGATGCTTATACATATATCATAGTCTTCCTCTAATTCTGTACATTGTGTAAATAGCTTTTCATATTTGATAAAAATTAAATAAAAGGAATTCATTTTGTATTTGTATGTAAGTATTTTTTATTACAGAATTTTGAACCTTGAACACTATAATACTCTACCGTTTTTAATATCAAAATGTTTTATCACCTATTGACATACATGTTATACTGTATTTGTTTACATTTAAATTAAATGTTTGTTTTAAAAATTCCAAACATTAAGCCTAAAAAAGACATTTATGTTATCTTTATTATTTTATCTATAAGTTATTCCTCTGTTGCATAATGATGCAATAAATATACAAATATATCCTTCCAGGCT
Source organism: Eubasilissa splendida (assembly GCA_031772225.1). Classification (NCBI taxonomy): domain Eukaryota; kingdom Metazoa; phylum Arthropoda; class Insecta; order Trichoptera; family Phryganeidae; genus Eubasilissa; species Eubasilissa splendida. The sequence goes on along the minus strand of CM062868.1, from coordinate 6,756,820 downwards.
GTTCCATTAGAGGCTAATAAAATAATATTTACTTTCTAAACCTTTTATTTATTTACACATATGTATATATTTTGCAGCAATGGTTCCAAGACTGCTGACTTGGTTTACTTCATCATGCCACATTCTATCATAAATCAAATTTTGTACTACATATACACACAACCAAATATTATTTTTACCATGACTAGTTTCGAGAGGTGCAGTCAATACGTAATCAAAATTATTATTTTAAAATATTTCACATTTACAACTTTTAATATAAAAAAAAACATAATTATTCTCTTGAGGTTTGGGGTAACAAACACAGCCTATTTCATGTAATTAGAAATTTCTAATAAACTGACATATATTTTAAACTAATTTATCAGAACTGCATTGTTGAAGGTTGGCGTTAATGTAATATGATGGGGAGGGAAGAAATAATAAAAGATATAAGAAATATTCATTCACACTATTTATATTTATTTACACTTAATAAAATACAGTCTCTTTATAGTTTATTTTTTGTAAACAATTAATATTTAGGTATTTTAAAATCTGGTTCATCACCTCCAGCCGACTCCCGGGGCGTTTTTCTCTTCTGTATTATATTTTGTATCTGTGAAACAATACAAAAAAAAGTGAGGTCAAATTGGGTGCAGGAATTTTATCAGAATTGTCTTGGGATTAAAATAATGAAATTATAGAAAATTAGAGGTATTAAAAATTTATAGCGCTTTGACATGGCTGATGCTCCACTTATGCTAGATGTTATTATAATTCCATTGCAATCAAAATTTACTACCAATCACAAAATTTCTAATATTGTAAATAACCATTCGGGTTTCAGAGCATCCACTTCAAAACAGTTTTAGCAGAAATAATGGATGTCCCAAAACTAGTTGGCATTAAAGCATTTGGCATAAGCCAAGTGGTCATTTACAAAATTATTATAATTTAATTATTTAAAATGTATGAACTAGCATGGCTTCAAATATTACAAGTATTACGACATTCAGATTTTTGATAACTATCTCTTGAGACAATCGGAAAGAAAATGTTTGTTTAAAAAAATAAAGTTAAAACAAATTTTTTCTCCAATCTCATTGCTTATGGATACATAACCTCCAAATTATGTTTCTGTAATGTCTGAGTGTTTGTATGTGTGTGTTTGTCAGCGGTAGAGCGACGTGGGAAGAGATAGGTGTGTGTGCGCGAGAATGATTTATAAGGGAGTCACGTCTGTCAGAGCGCTCTCACTACCCCAACATGACACTACATTAACATGTAAACTTGCTATCAGTTTGAGGATTGTTAGGAGATGAAACGCTCCACCACCGGTCAGGCTAAAATTATCACAGTTTCACTGCTATATCATTGTCCTTAAGTTTGAATAGAAAATTATATAAAAAATAAAGCAATTAAAGTTTTACAAATAAAGTAATGATATTTACCAAAAATCTGAATACATTTGCTAATTGGGCTCCCCATCTAGCAAATGTTTTAATTTATTGCAAAGTATTTTAATATATAGTCTATGTTTATTATATAATACAACACTAATTATAAGTACACATACCTGCTGCCACTCTCGATCCAGCTCGGCCTTGTCGTTCTTCTCCCTGTTGGTCTTCCTGGTCTTGCGACCATCCATAGTCTTGAGGCCGTACTGGAAGGCAGCCTTGGGAAGAGCTTCCTTCTGGTTCATGTACGCGGAGTACTCTTCTTGAGTGTCAAAGTCCCAGCGACCTATTCAGAAGATTTGAGTGAAGTACAACATAGATGATTGATATATGTAGCAAAATATAAAAGTTGAATAAATATTCCCCGAGAGTGCGGAAACCATCGAAATTCGGATATATCTGTAAACGTTTTATAATAAACAAGGTAACCCTTAAAAAAAAAAGTGAAACCGAATGTACTATCAACATTTCAATTGAGTTCACTGAGAAGAATTTTTATTCATTTTAAAATAGATTTATATTTTCCTTATGTTACAACTGTATTAATAATTGACTAGTCACGTCAATGGGCACAATACTTCACTAACCAATAGGCCCCTTCTTGTTGCCAATGTCCATCTTGCTGTAATCCACCTCATCATCGGAGTCATCAATGGCATCGTCCATCTCTCTCAGGCCTGGGTAACACTCCGCGTAGCCCTCAGGCTCTGCAGCCAATTTGGACAGGAGGGATGCAGCTCGTACTCGGGCTCCCGGTACAGCTAGAAAGACACCCAAGTATTATGCAATTTAATATATTTTTAATAGTCAATTTCCGATGCTATATTTCACATATTTATTCAATAATAAAATAAACAGGGATCAAAAGACGATAGAAAACATTTTGTAAACTTGAAAACTAATATTACCATCTTCTCTTTCCTTTTCCAGCGGCTTATCAAAGTATGATTTCCTCTTTTCTGAACCCTCGTCTCTTCCTCTCTCTCTGTCCTTGTTTCCGTCCCTGTATAAACTCTTGCCGGAGCTGTCTTTTGCGGGGATGTAGTCACCAAGATCGGCATATATAGAGTCATCTTGCGGTTTTAACAATTTGCCAGATTTATCCTGTCAAAGAAAATAAAGTATAATATTGGGGTTTTTATACATCATGTATCCTTTGACTATTACATCCTAGGCCAACTTGTCTAGGATATTTAAAGTGAATAATGATGAATAGATATTGAGTAAAAATCATCCAAGAATGTAGTAGAGATAAGCATGCTCTACAGCACTCTCATACTATAGGAAGCAAAACATGAGAAATTTGAATTTGACAGACTATAAAAAATGATATTCAACTGAGTTTATTATCTGAATAAACAAACGCAGCTATTATTGTAATACAATGTATATTTATCAAATCTTTTTGTAATCACAATTTTCATTACACATTAGAAAATAAATAAATATTATGTAGACCAGCCAGGTTGATTAAATGATAATATTACTTATGATTTAATCAACCCGGTAGCCATAAGTATTTTTTCTAACTAATAGCTACCAGGATGAATACATGATGAGTAATTCAGTCATATTTATTTCATAAAAAAAGGTGCGTGATAGATGCCGCTACGGATATCACGATCGATGGACAATTAAAATTATCGCCTTTTATAAAACTGAAAATATATTATTTCAAAACTGATTATTGTGTTTTTGATATAAAACTTAGTTTTAAATAGTAGCTGAAGCCACAAAGCATGCAAGTAAATATAATATATAATTTAAATAACGTTTCTTTTCACTAAAACAAAGTATTTTTAAAATGTCGAAAATTGGTAATATGTCCTACAAATTGAATGGTTAATTTCTAGCATTTTGCTAATTTGTTTTAATGCAGATTTGTCCCTATAATCTTGGCTTCAAGATTATAAGAAAATATATTTTGTTTATGCAAGAATTTTCCATATTAAGATAATGTTGTGGCACGTGGAAATGGTAGCAGTTTTTCTTATAATGCTTGTATTGTTTTAATTATAGCAAATAACATTCAGTTTATGTTTTAAATGAGTGTAAAGGTCGTATCTAAGTAATAGTTGAAAAAAAAGTCAAATCTAGTGTATAACTTCAGATATAAATGAACAATAAAAACCCACATTTTCGTAAAAAAATGATGACTCGTAGTTTCTCACTTTTCTTACAGTACATTTCTTTATAATAAAATTTCAAAGTAGTCCACAATCAGGACATCTTAATGGTGTGTGTATACGAATGACACTTTGATCTCTAGTCACGGAGATTTAGCGGTAAAAGTTGTGTACCTTATTTTTCTTTCCTTTTTTGTTATGTCGCCCTCCTTGCCTTAAGTAGGCCAACACTTGCGCCAGCTTGTTGATAACAATGTCATTGTTGGTCAGCGCCGGTGCTGAGTTCTGTCCCTTTTCCATTGAAGGCAGTTCAGCGCGACTCCGCACCAACGTGAGGGGTATGTCCCACTCTGCAGACTCCTCCAATTCCATTATGTACGCCATCCGGCCCGGTATAAACATTTCATTACGTTCTACGTGCTTTGATCTATGTGATAATGGGTTGACAATTTTATTTTAACGGTGTGATTTAGAAGACTAAAAATATATAATACCTTTTGTACAGCAATGAAGCATAAGAATTTCTTTAAAT